>OX297855.1:64843581-67618664 GCA_946477585.1 Cheilosia urbana
CGATTCTCGAACTCATTATCATAAACAGTTGTCTAATGTGGTTTTCCATTGGGACCAAAAATCAATCTTTTTTTTGATCTAATGTGGTTTTCCATTGGGACAAAACATCAATCTTTTTTTTGATCTAAGTAAATCACTTTTCGCGTTCCATTGGGCAGAAAAATCAATCTTTTTTCGATTCGGATCACTTTTTGCAGATCTCGATATTTTTTTCAGATCTACACATACCTATATAATTTGCACAGCTGTTTTACGTCATTTTGCGAAGTTTGCTTTCGAGAGAAATGCGCAAAGTTTCGTGAAAACCAAAATAGCAAAATACACAAATAGCTATGGATATGATTTCGTAGGAATTATTATCTTCATTATCTCCCTCGTCATTTGAAGACTACAAACCACCAATAATACTTCATTTGTATCTACAACAAGGAAAACATTTTTGAGGGCGATATCCATTTGTGATTTAGCCAAAAACGAATGCAATTTGAACAGCTGCTGATATTGTTGTCATTTAACGCACTAATCCATTTACAAAAGCAGATCAATTTCGCTGTCACGTGTCACCTATGCGCTTGTTGTTTTCATTCAGTTTGTTGAGTTTACATTTTGTAGGTAATGTATATTTTATAATTATGTCAGGAATAATCATAGGAATAATTTTTAACAATAGGCGTCGTAATGAACAAAGGTGATTTATCAATTCGTCGTTTTGTTGTCAACAAAAATAATGTGTTCTTTTTTTTCCTAGAAATAAAGTGGCAATTTTGCCATGTTCCCTTTGGGATAGTCATACTCATAACCCGTTCGAGGTACAACGCAACGCACAAGCAAACAAGGGCTCTTGTCGAAAGATGTATTAATATTCTAAATTTACATGTCGACATTAGGATGTCGAATTGCAGCATGATTACGAAGTGGATATAGCTGGCGAGGATCCGCACTGTTCATCGAATCAAATTTTGCAAGAAGGCAGACGCATTCGAAACAGAATAGTTAGCCAGGCATTTGATTTTTAAATAAAGCTTAAGTAAAAGTTTTAAAAATAAAAGAACAATAATTTAGTCAAAATTAGTTTTTATTTATCAGTGGTTGGAGCAACTTATTCAGTTTTTTCAGTTCCGTTAACATGATTTTCTTTTCCTCCAGCTTAATTTTCTTTTCTTTCACCTCTAAACTCACGTTCTCACACTTCTTCACAAAATTTCTAACATTTGTTTTCATTTTTTCATGGATCGAGAATCGAATTTAGCGTGAACTTGTGAAAACTCTTTTCATTTCACAGTATCACGGAATGGGAATTGAACCCCAGGATCCGAATGAAATGTCATATTGTTGCCACAGAACGGAGTAAGCTAGAAAATTCAACAACACATTTTATACGTCTATAATGTTAATTGTTATTTGTTCACTGAAAATGTAAAAATAGCTTAAGGCCCAAACCGATTCAGGTAACAGGAAGAAGAGTACTCGTAGTTTCTCGCAAATTGTTTCCCGTATTCTAGTTCTAGCGTCTGAATTGAGAAGCTTGCTGATGACAGCAACAGCATACACTCGAGTTTCTGTAAAATTTATTTTGATTCGCAGATCACAGGTAAATCTGCAGGTAAGTGGAATGTCTGGGTATATGTATATAAAATGTATATAAGAAAAGTCTTGATCATATTATTTAGTCAAATTTAAAGCGTTCATTTTATTATCGTTTAATATTTAGTATTTCAACTGTTTTGTTTATCTAATGTTGTGTATTTTATTATTCTGTAAATGTGAAACACTTTGGTTAAGGTAATACTTCGGTTTTGTTTTAATGTAAGCACTGTCTAAAATATTTTTAAATTCTACATTAAATTTTTTTCAAATAATTACAACAATTTGTTATATGTTAGGAAATATATTCAGTTATTTTTGTTTTCTTTTGGTGTCGATATTAACAAACGAAATCAAGCAGATGAATGTGAAGCGATTTATCAGCGAAACTGTGGTTTATTTGATGAGTTTGGGTGACATTTGAAAACAAATACTTTAGTCACTCGCCAGACGTCATCAGTAAGCGAGCTTGATGTATGATGGTTGGTTGATGGGAGCAAATAAAATAAAACAAACCGTATATTTAATTTTTTTATTTTTTATATATTTTTCTTCAAGTGTTTTTGTTTTGTTCATTCTTTTTATTGTTATACTCTTTTGTGATTTTTGCATAGGTACATACCTTAATTTATGTTTTCTAAACCTAATGTTATATTAGTTTTCATTTTCTTTAAAATAATATACAAGTTGAAAGTATAGTTAATTTTTTGAATTTACAATAAATAATAGATTAACAACATTTTTTTTTTTAATAACGTATAAATTAAATGAAAAATTGTTTTGTATATACAATAATATTCATTGAAGTGTTAATGTAGACACTAATATTCAAAGAAAATGTTATTGGTCTTATTTTGTTTCAAACTTATTTTATACATTAAGAAATTTAATAAACCTAAGATTGAGAAAAACTAAACAAAACGTCATTGCAATTTATAGGTAATTGTGCAAACACAACAATTGCTTTGTCGAGTGACTAAGCAAACTTAAGAGCACTCTACTTCTCTAAAGTTTATTGTGGAAAATAACCAGTTCTAGCGATATACAGTCAGTACACATTTGGACAGCTTATCGCGCCACATTGAGAGATATGTCAGAGTATAAGCGAAATATCTTTATAAACAACAGTATTAGCAAAGATGTGCTGTCTATATTCTTTGGATGTAGGAAACATTTGTTGATCAAGTGCAATAACAAAATGACAAGACAACAGAAGAAGAGAAAAAAAAAGAGTGCATTCAATAATTACTCAAAATTTGCAAATTTGGTAACTATAAATCCATAAATGCGTTATTACTTTTGATCCGCAGGTTTTGTCATTTTGGCATTTGAGCCACATTTATTCGATAATTATATATTCGATAATTTTGCAATACCCAATTGTTTTCATTAACCATGGCATAATCATAAAATAAACACTAAAAACGGTGCACGATTATGCGAAATGTTTCTTAGTTGCAGTCCTGAAATACTGATAATCATTTCAAAACTGCAATATAATTTCTGTCCGTTCACATTAAAATTAAAATCTCAAATTTCCAATAAAAATGACGATCTATTTTTTTAAATTAATAATAACTCATCTAGTTTATTACAACTGTTAGATCAAAGAAGAGCAAAGAAATCGCTTCGTTTGTGGTACTTGTTCATTAACAAACCCATTAGGTTTCTTTGACGTGAGCCCTAGTGCGCACTGCACTCGCCCTGGTACTGAAAACCTGTGTTTGACATGACCCTTGTTGTGCCCTAAGCTGACCCCAGTTAGTTTGTCGGGGCAAGAATTCATTGCAGGGTTTAGCTGTCATTCATTTATTTAGAATTTAGATAGTGATAAAGGTAAATATAATAATTTTTAGTACGCACTAGTGCTAGCCACGTCAAACAAACATGTTGTTAAAAATCAGAAAATGATTTTGCCAAAAGTGATACAGATAGAGTCAGACATTTAACAAAATTCACTTCCAAAGCTTGTCAGGTCAATTACGATGTGTTGTTTAAGGCTAAATGAGTTAAATACTCATAAATACAAAAAAAAAAAAAAACAAAAAAACAAACGGATTTCCAAAAAATTAAAGCAAACCATATTTAATAACAAAAGAAAATAACAGTGTTTCATTGTTTCAGTTATATATTTTATATATTTTGTTTTATAGGAGAAAAAAAAAGTATTATAATAACAAAAACTATGTTTTCTTATTTGTTTTTCTTCTTACAGTTAAGATCACTTTAAATTGTTTCCTTTTTATAATTAAATAATTAATCCTTAAACTAAAGAAAACAAAAATTCTTGTTTTTCGTATAACCTATAAATTAACAAAGCAAACACGAACGCACTCGTGTATAAGAGAAGTGTTTTCCATTTAAGAAAAATAAAATAAAAAATAAGATCTTCATTTCAATAGTTTAAAACAAAACAAACAATTTTCCTTAATTCACTTACAAAAAAAGAAGAAAAAATTAACTAGACTAAAAAGAAGGGAAAACGTAAGTTACAAATCATAATAGTATTTGGTTTACAGTTTAACAGAACAGATACACAAGTTTCCTTCGGTTCGTTTGTCCTTTTGTTTTTGTGAATAAAAATAAATTTTCCTCTGATTAATTTCTTTAATAAGGCTAAAGAAAGACAAATTTTTTTTTTATGTTTATCTGTTTGTTTTTCATTTTTATTAATTGCATAGAACTGATGCCGTTGCAATTTTTTCTCGCTAAACAACTTCAAGTTATTAATATATGTATGTATATATGTATATAGACTTTTTTTTTAAATAAAATTAAAGTTTGTTTGAATTTAGTTTTTGTTTCTATTAGCATTTAAATAACAATAATAATAATATGTGTTTTTGTTTTTCTCTTAAATTTGTTTCGTTTAATTCACTAAGTTTGTTTTGTTTTTTGTTTTATTAGGGTTTTTTCATCAAAAATATAAATTACATTATTTTACAAACAAAAGTCTCGAAGAACTTTCGTCATAGTTTTTATTTTATACCTATATAGGTATATATATATAGTGTTCTTAGTGTAAATTTAAAACAGAAACACTTTCATCTTCTTATAGCAAAACACAAACACAAGTGTATGTATGTACAGTAAAATTTTGTGGTATAATCTTGTTGTTTTGTTTTTTTGTTTATTAGTATTATATTTTTTTGAAAAAATAAACTTTAGATAATTCTCAAAATGGGTGTGTCTATATATGTTTGTTAGATTTTGTTTTCTTTCTTTATTTAACTACGTATATTGTAACAATGTTGTTGTTGTTGCTGGGTTTTTGCTTGTTGTTGGAAAAGAAAATATAATTGAAAAACAACGTCATCTGTTGAGTGTTCCACCATAATATAGTAGGCATAGTAATTGTAGTAGTGATAGTGATAGAGGTGGCAAAACTATGCAGTTGTGGTTGTATGCGAAGTGTGTTGCTGAGGTGTAGAAGAATTATTACTACTGTTATTACTACTGCTATTGCATTGCAGCATATTGTGTGTGCTACCGTTATGATGATTATTATTATAGCCAATATGGCTGCTGTTCGACGTACCACCGCCGATGCAGTAGCCACTAGTTCCGCCGCCCGTTCGCATATCACCAAATTCACTTGTGTTGAAATCACCCAGAATTCCACCCATTAGTCCGCCGCCGCCAGCACCACCCCGAATGTCAGACTGTTCACTGTTTAGACCCTTCTTCGCTTCAGGTTGAGTACAAATCGGTTGGGCCCTCGCATCACCATCGATTAATCGACCCGACTGTAACAAATTGACATCTTCACTGCCACCGATAACGGTGCCTGTCATCGTTGTGACAGCCGCTCCCGTATGTACCGCTGCTGTCGTTGTCGATGATAATGTGCCCGCCGCAGACGATGTTGTCTGTATGGATGCTGTTTCGCTGGAACTATTGCCATCATCGGTGAGGCGTAGCGCCACCTCGAGATCACGCAGTACATCTGTTTCTTTTTCGTCGATCAGATTGAAGCGCCGATGCAAAGCAGTCAAATGGGCAAACGTTAAATTTAAATGGGTGTGTAATCCTAGGAGGGCGATTTCTCTAAAATGCGCCGCATATAGATGAGCTATCACATGAAACTGCAAGCGTAGAATTTTACGAGCGATCGATTCAAACGAATTGGGGAATTCGTTGGCATATTTGGTTGGGAATATCGACTCATCGCTGACTGTCTTTTGGGTGAACGTCATAACATAGTCGATATATTGGGGCGCTGCAACACGGGTCTTTTTGCCCTTCTCGTCGAACCATAAGTACGTTCTGAAAACAAATATTGAAAGTTTAATATTTAGTAGTTTAACAGTTTAAAGGTAGGTATCTTGTTTCCTTAAATTAGGTAAGATTATATTCAGTTGGTTATGCATAGAAGTGTAGTCCCATGTGCTTCAATTTATTGCTATCAATACGAAGAGTCGTTTAAATTTACAATATATTCAATTAAATTAGCGGCGAGATTTAAAAAAAAAATTTAAGCGACATTTAAGAATGGCAGCACTCCTTAATGAATTTATGCAAAATACAAGGGTGAGAAAGGAGTCATTAAGTTCAGTGTTTCATTTACCTATTTATTCACATGTCTGAAACGGAACAAATGTTGAAATTCGATTTATTTTAACATCGGTCATAAAGAGCGTTTTCTTACTAATCGTCTAAACCATAAACAAATAGAAATAGAATGACACATCGACTTATTATATATACTAGTTTCGCTTGTGGTCGAAAATCTACCATAACTTTCATAAGAATGTTGTTCGCAGCAGTAACAAAAATAACTATGTATTTGAGTTTAGCCGAAAGCATTTTACAACAATCTCCTAAAATACATAAAAGCTTAAAATTATTATAAGATCACACTCTCATTGTTACGCTTTCTATGTAAATAAAAAAAACTTGAAACATAAGCTGAAGAACTGTTTAAAATAAATTGTCGCGATCACAGACAAAAATAAAGACCATTCCTCGTTTGCTTTCTTTCTAAGAAACGTTGGAAGTCGCATTAGAAGTTTCACTTTAAAAATACTACCCCATTAAATTACTAGCTGTGCCCGCAACTTCGTACGCGGCGTGAGACTGTGTTATTTTCAATAAAAGAGATTTGACCGTTTTCTCAACGGCATATTTCTTTAAAATCAACAGTCTAGATAAAACAAAGCGGTGAACATTGTCAATGTGAAACAATAAATCAAACAAATCTATTTACCTAAAACACCAATGTAAGAAAATTAAATTCAACTGCGTAAGTACTAAAGTTCCACTTCCTTACTTTAGGTATCAACGTAGGTAATATCAAAACAACCACTAAAACATAAGCCTTAACGGAAATAAATAAATGGGGCGGGTTTCCATTATGCGCACTAAGCAAACATTTTTTTTTCTTTTTTTTTCTGGCTTAAAATGGCCTAAAAAACATAAATATAATATTTTTTTCTTGAGGAAATGCATTTTTTTTTTTTAATTTTTTTATTACCTACCTATTATGTATTATTTATTTTTTTTATTAAATTTTAATAATTTTTTTTTAATGAAACCATGTTTACGTGATTTATACACCGAGATTTAAAACCTTTTTTGCAAAATCTCCTGGTTTAATTAAAAAAAAAAAAAATAAATAATTATTAAAATTTAATAAAAAAAAAAAATTTCATTCCCTCAAGAAAAAAATATTATATTTATGTTTTTTAGGCCAGTTAAATAGTTGAATAAGTGTATACCAAAAACTGTCAGGCAGGTGCCTGTAAGAAAGTATGGTGTATTTAAAGTAGGGGTGGGTGTCTCGCTTCGCTCGCTAACAGGATTTTAACCCTTTTTTTCGCAGGGTTTAGCCGCTCACGAGACTTCGTCGCTGCGCTAAGGGTAGGTACGTCAACAACTGTCAGGCAGTCCGTTTGTGCAGTTTGTATACATGCACTTTTCAGTGAAAACTGAAAACTTTAAAAATAAAAAAAAAAAAAAAAAAAAAAAATAGAAAAAAAAAGTTTCCGCAGAAAAATTCGTCTACAGTACATCTTAGAATAAGTCAATTTAAATAAAAAATAATAAACATTCCAGAATTAATTTGAAATCACTCTTTATAGCCTTGCTGTTTTTGAATAGATGCCGTTCTTTTGTTTACATGTTACTATGGAAACGTTATATAAATTTATACTATTGCTTTCAAATTTAACTATATACTTTTTCTTCTTCTAAAATCGTACTTTATTGTTGCGACTTAAATCACATTATGTATAAGTATTTACGAATTTGTTTTAGCACATTAACACGTTTTTTATATTCCGCTTCCGAAAATTGTGTTTAAAAGCGCATTTTTTCTTGTGTTTGCCTTAATATAATGATATTAAAATTATTAATAGCATTTGTATGTTATATACTGTTCCTGTTTTACATCATTCAACACGGTTCAGTGTTATTAAACAACTGAATTTTTAATTATATTTTTATTTAGCACCATGCCAAATAAATGAATTTGAGAACACCCATCAAGCCTGATAGAAATTTATTCAATATTTAAGAATTTTTTTTTAAGCTTGTCTTAAGCCCTAGTGAAAACGTGGGTTTAAATTGCATGTTGTTAACACATCTTTGGAACAACCCCCAGGGTTTATATTTAGCCAGCTACATACTCAACATTTATTTTTCTACATTCAAAAATCGGGTAGGTTCGCGTTAGCTGACCGTCTAGTTTGGATGGTGTTTATGGATTTGCAATGGCAATTCCTAATGAGAATGACCATCAACATAATGCTCGGTGATCAGTTTAGCTGTTTCCCCCATATATGGCTGCTATATAATACTCATTGTCACGTTCACCGGTTTTATTGCATTTTCCTAATAGTTGGCTCAACGGATTTTTTTTTTTTAATATTTAAAGGCCAATAAATATCATGCAAGTAAACCATATGAAAGTGACTCTTATTTGGGCCATTGTCCACATAACCCTCGGGCCTAACCACAATACATACTCGTAAATAACTTATTTTCCTTTTATCTATCCATCAACAGCAGTAGCTCATAAATTGTAATTCCAACGAAAATCCCACAAAGCGAGTACTATAATCCTTGCGCTGATGAAATATAATATCTATGCATATCGCTATCCTCGGTAAGTGGTCAGGACAGGACCTACTTTTCAAATTGAATTTATGTTGATATACATATTCGTTCGATGGTCATCGATTGCATTTTGTTGCATCGATGATGATGAGGGTTAGTCGCGGCCCAAACTGATCCAAGCGATAATTGGTCGAATCAAAATTAAATTTTGCCAATATTTAAGGATTATGCATTCAAAGTCGTTTTAAAACTGGCAATTACAAAACACCAGATAGTAGTGATTGAGGAGTTACTGTAAAAAACGGTTTTATTCCGCCTATCGAATGTGAACTGAACGCCGTTCTGAAATTAGGATGTGTCGTCAAGAAGTGGAAATCAATACTTTCACACAGTGCTATATGTGAAGTTCTTTTTGAAGATATCTTTCTCGATTTGGAAATTATTTTAACAGCCTTTTTTAACTAAGAAACACTCTTATATCGGGTAAATCAACAGAAGCTTTTTTTCAACATTTGCCTAAATAGTTTGTAAATTAACTCTCATACAATACTCTTCTTGAGTTGAATTCCTTACCTATTGCCAGGCCCAGTCATATCCGGACAACCGGATGGTGTACAAAATTCACTAATTGTTCCATAAACTAGATTTACATGTTCGAAAAGTGCCAGTGCTGAAAAGATACAAAAATATCAAAATACGATAAGTGAAATATCAATTTAATTATGTAGGGGGTATGGTTTATTTTTAAAAGGGAAAAAGAACGGGAAAACACTGAAGTGCATACTAAAAAGGATGCTTTGCTATCCGAGACCCACATCGGCCAGACAAAAAAAAGAAAAAAAGAAAAGGGTTAAAACTTTCTAATAGTCCCAATCATGATATTCGAAAGGGGAAACTTTTCCCAAATTCACACTATACAAAAATGGATTTTGAACTTCTAAAGTTCTCTCCTACCTAGTCCGGATTAGATAAGAGGTATTAATAAATTTACTCAATTTAATACTTCTTGATGTTTTTCGTTTAACCTCTTATTAAATTACTAAATTTATATTTTCTACACAGTGGTAGATATGCATGAAGTTTCATGGTGTCAAGTTATTTTAACTTGGTCTTATCCAGTAATTATTTAACAATCTGATGGTAGCAGATAGAAGGGTGTGAGTCCATATCAAAATGGATTTCGAGACACGCTAAAGTTTAGGTAGAAATACTTGGTCTAAAATAAATTGACAGCTGAGTTTTTGAAGACAAACGATATTGAAAGAGAGAGATACCGACAAATGAGAACGACCACTCACTCTGAGGTTTGAGTAATGATTGACTTTATTGATTCACTTAACATATATGACATAACCATTACCTACATGATTTCCATTGTCTATGAATAAGGTGTGTTCATAATTGCAACGTATTAAATAATACAATAAAACATCTCAATAAAAGAATAATGGATAAAAGAACCAAATTCATTTAATTTCAGTGTTTTATTAATACATACTTAAATTTAACCTATTTTTCTTTAAATCTTAATTCATCCTATTGACTTTAAGTGACATTCGTAATAACAACTTTTTTTCATCTCACGTTTTTTTATTATAATTATTATTATACTCAGATACATTTTTTGTATATATAGGAATTAAAGATTAAGTCTTTTCGGTGCTTTGATTCTGTCTCTATCGAATGTTGCCAACGTCGAAGTTTCGTCTTTGCGTTCTGTATTAGCTTCAGTGGTATCTACCTTTGTTTTGGCTCATCATGTTTGGTGGTTCACCCACATCCGCAGCTAGAGTTTGACTATTTACGTCTCCCTCTTCGATTATACGTCAGTCAAATTTGGGATTGCTTCGCTATAAGTTTCTGCATTAAAATCACTACCTGGTTTAATCATGTTTTTCGGTTGCGCAAAATCAACCCTGACCTTCATCTCTATTACAGCCGGAATAAAACTTTCCAGCTTTCATGAGTTGTTGGCGCAGTGGCTTAGTAGTTAGTGTGTTGGACTACTAAGCGAGGGGTCGAGGTTCGAATACCGCAAAAACCCAAATTCCAACTTAGGGTTTTTTCCACTGCGCCACCTCTCGCGATCGTCTGACAAACATCCGAGAGTATAACTGTCTTGAAAGAGCTTCTCAATTAGCCGTTTGGAGTCGACATAAAATTGTAGATCCCTTCCATTCGTTCCAAAAATGAAAAACTCACACAAAACGAATGGTTGTGAGAAGCTAGGCCTAGGGTCCCTCCGGACCTGTTGCGCCAACTATTTATTTATTTTTATTTATAGCTTTCATGAGTTGATCTGAGTGTCTTTTAGTTATTGCCCCTGAAATGGAATCTCTACACAAGTATACCCTTTTCTCCACTACACCTACACTCGTATATAAACCATTTTCCCCATTTTCAAATTGCTTGTCGAACGACCTACCCTTATTGTTATTTCGCATTTTACTTTCGAGAGTAGTCTGCACATTTGGACGCAAGCGATTTAGCCGCACAGCAGTATGTCGTTTAAGCAATAAAACGCTTTTACCCTGTTGTGCTGTGTGGGGCATTTCTATACCCAAACAAATATCTTTGCAGTTGAGTGTTCAGTTCCAACCATTTCCTATGAAAACTACAGAAGAAGATTTGACCATGGTTGAAAAAAAAAAAACGATCACAAAACCATACACACTACAAGAGTTAAAAAACGAAATCAAGCACAACATAAACGCAAAAAAGTCACCAGGTAATGACTTGATAACAGGGCAAATACTAAAAGAATTATCTGAAAAAGCTATGCGAAAACTATTACATATTATTAATGCAGCGTTCAGACTTAAGTATGTGTCCTGGGTCCTATCTTGTATCTTTTGTATACAAGAGACTTGCCTGAACTAGAAGCAACTAGCCTTGTCACTTTTGCTGATGACACAGCAATATTTGCAATTGGCGACAATGCGGAAGAAGCAGCATACAAACTTCAAAGATCCATAAGATCTATAAGTGACTGGACGAAAAAATGGGGAACAAAACTCCATGAGAATAAATCCAAGTAAATACGGTAAAAGTTAATATAGATGGAAAAGAAGTATCGTATGCCAATACGGCCAAATACTTAGGTATAACGCTAGATGCTAAACTTAAGTGGAAAGAGCATGTCAAAAAGAAAAAAAGAAGAGCTAGGTATTAAATTAAGAAATATGCATTGGCTAATGGGTAGAAGCTCCCAATTATCAATTGAAAACAAACTCTTGATTTATAAGCAGATCCTAAGACCCGTATGGACTTATGGAATTTAGCTAAACTTTTCAAAACAAAGTACCAAGAAGCAGTGTTCACGCTCCATGGTACATACGAAATGACAATCTTCAAAGAGATCTGGGAGTAGAATATGTCAAAGATATATTAAGAAAATATGCGGTCAAGCATTATGACCTAATCCACGAACATGCGAATACTGCAATACAGCACACGGTGGAAGAGAATAGATATTCATTGAGGACGCTTAAGAGATTAAAGCCAAATGATTTAGTTACTAATTAGCTATACAGAATATGAATAACGCTCCCTTTTCATTTCCTTCTTAACTGCCTATCCTCAATACTTGTAGCTCTTTATTCACTAAATCGAAACAGCTTAACTAATTATGGTAAATAAAATGCTACCCCCCTGCAACCCAAATTTGGGGCCTTATTTCCTGTAGCCTTGCAAAACTTGGGTTTGGCGTCGACCTTGAAATCTGAGGAATTGACCGCGTTTTTGTATTCTCCCAGCTTACCACCAAACAAATCTGTCATTATCATGTTTTAAACAAATTTTCACTTACTATCTTCTTGCCACCTATAGGCCAGGAAATTCCTAGCTGTTTCATAATGCCCCTGTCTATTAATGGCATATTCTTGTAATTTTGTAATTCAACTACCTTGAAACAGTCCCAAATCTGTCCTCCCATGAAGTCCACCTTTAGCTTTACTTTGCCCACCGGCGTGAGTAGACCACTATCATAGACAAATATTATTTGTTTCTAAAGTATTGGTACTAGTTTTGTTGTATACTCTCAATAGCAACACAATACATGGATCATAATTTAAAAGCTGTTACTGTTATGTAATAATAATTCTTTTAATCCGTTAGAGCGCATTTTTGTCGTGAAGACATCTGAAATTCAGCATTTCGAGAACAGTCACTCTTGTGATAGACAGTTTCTGTTGACAATTTGCTAAATGCAGGCCCCATCAACTGAGTTTGATTCTCATTCAAAAGTGCTTATATACACCCGCCACCAAATTAACGAACTATAATAGTTCAGTTACCGCATAGTGTTTAACTTTAATGGTATTCAAGCAGTGTGTAGCCGGACGTTATCTTAAAATGAACATATTTTTACTTTCCAATCAATCAGCAATCAAAAGTCACATGAATGAAATGTTTTAAAATTACTTATTATAACATTTCAAAGTGGCAAAAGTCCAACGGGCGTTAATTAGTGAATGCATCAATCAATGAAGAACATATTCAATGATTTTATTTATTTGTTTATACCTCCCAAGACCATTTTTTATTTATATCGATCAACCCTTTCCTCCATCGTTCACTGACACGTGGGCTTCTGTTTTGGCTTCAAAATATGTTTTGCGCATTTTTTTCGTTTTATTTAATTGAATTGACGTAAAGGTCGACCGAAAATTTAACTGCATATAGTATTGTGACTGTGTTCTGCTGCGGTATAACTATTGCAATTTTGTTTTTGGCAGAAAGTACCTTTTTTGAGGTTATGCAATATTCTTACGTCACATTTGTCTGTCGTGCAACGAATAGGAAAAAAATAGTCTATAACGAATGCAAATGGCCCAGTGTCATAATTGATTGTAGATGTATGTTCGAGTGCACCGCAATGACAAAACAGGAAGTCAGGGTATAAAATTATTTATAAATGTTTGGCAACGTGTGTGTATATGGATGTGACGAGGATCAAGGGGTAAATGAAAATATGTTGCGTCAGAAGTATTCAAGATTGAAGAAGGGACAGCAAAATCGTATATTTATGACAATTTAATGGATTTCATTTTTGAGGCGATTTGGTGAATTGAAACAGGTTTCGATGTGCCAGATGGAAGGAAATGCATTTATTTATGGCAATTAAATTTCTATAAATAAAAGGGAATACTGTCATTGTTTTCGTGAATAATAATATTCGAATTAACATTTAAAGGTTATAGGCATCAGGGGGTTAAAGACATCAGTGTTGTTTGTGTACAATCGCTAATAACGTGTGTTGTCACATGTGATGAAACTTGAATGATAAAGAAAGAAAACCTGCTAAAATCCCCCAAAAAAATAACAAAAAAGCTCACAATCTTTCGTTCTGTGTACGTTTTTTTTTTTTTTGTTTTTGGAACGAATGGAGGGGATATACAATTTCATGCCGAGTCCAAACGGCTAATTGAGAAGCTCTTTCATGACAGTTATACTCTCGGTTATTTATTTTCTCTCTATATAACTCGTTGTTCACACTTTTTCTATTCAAATAGAAAACGCTAGTCCAAAGTTGAAGTGACGGCTGGATTCACTAAAAGGGATGTATTAGATCTTAAAATCGTTAGAAAGATAAAATAAGAGACTAGTAGCATATCTCGTCTGTAAAAATGAATATGACACTAATTTTAATTCCACCGAAGATATAAGTATTACTGGGATTAAACAATGCCTGTAGCTTATTTTTTTTGGTCTACTAGTCAATTAGTTGAGAAATATATTGTAATTTTAGTTTTTTGTAAATAATTATAATTAATTTGAAATCACTCTTTATAGCTTTGGCCAGAGATGGCAGAAATGCCTCTTTTTATGAAGTGACGGCTGGATTCACTAAAAGGGATGTATTAGATCTTAAAATCGTTAGAAAGATAAAATAAGAGACTAGTAGCATATCTCGTCTGTAAAAATGAATATGACACTAATTTTAATTCCACCGAAGATATAAGTATTACTGGGATTAAACAATGCCTGTAGCTTATTTTTTTTGGTCTACTAGTCAATTAGTTGAGAAATATATTGTAAATTTAGTTTTTTGTAAATAATTATAATTAATTTGAAATCACTCTTTATAGCTTTGGCCAGAGATGGCAGAAATGCCTCTTTTTATGAATTACTACATTTTTTACGTCTGCTACGTAACAGAGGTAGTGTTAAGTAGTTAACGTAGTCAAATGTAGCAAACGTTGCGGTAACTGGTAAAATGTAGTTAGCGTTGTCAGATCTAACCGTAAAACTGACAAACTGAAAAATTCAAAATCTGTTCCGCTTTTAATTTGTATTGAAATTACAATTTTTCTTGGTACATAAACATGTAACAAATACAGGTAGTAAATGAAACAAATCAGGCGGGTAGTTTACTCGATTTACTAGGCGTAGTTAATTGAGTAGATTACTTCACGTAAACTACTCTGCCATCTCTCCTTTGCAGTGTTCCCAGATGAAATATCTGAAAATCTTGTTTTTCCGAAATAAAAAATCTTTTTTTCAAGATTTTTTCAAAATATATGTATCTATACTTTAAATAAAACTTATATGTATTTCCTTTTTCGCAAAATTGGAGTAGGTCGATATATATATATGTACTGCTGCCACCTCTTTCTTGTATTTCTCTCTCACGCTTAAGTGCATCTGCCCATATTTGGCATCCATATAAAAGTATCGCGTGCGTAATTGTCATGAGCAGCTTCATTTGCTTTCTCTTGGTCCTCCAACGTTTGCCATGAGTCTGATAAGGAATGTGGTCACCAGGGTGTCCGCCGGGAAGGTATACTACTTTGTTTGTTTATAATTTTTGATTAAATGAAAGAGAATGGATCTAATATTGATAAATGTTTTGTTTAATGTCGGCAATTATGTATGGAATACAATATCAGGTAAATGTACGCCTCTGTTAGTCTCACAAATGCGAGCCCTTTTGAGCACATTTTCCATTACATTCTCACACATTTCACGCGGTATTTTATTAATTTCATCACGAATATTTTGTTTGAGTTGCTCAAGCGTTTCTGGTTTGTTTGCATAAACTTTGCTTTTCAGATATCCCCACAAAAATAAGTCCGGAGCAGTCAAATCAGGCGACCGTGGAGGCCAATCAACATCACCATTTCTTGAAATAACTTGTTTTGGAAAGAGGTCTCGCAGTAATTCCATTGTAATACTGGCTGTATGCGATGTGGCTTCTTGTGGAAGAAGCTCTTGTGTCAACTGAATCATAAATGGAAACAAATGCAAATCCTTGTGCAAAACTGTCGCCAAAGTTGTTCTTTGAAGACCAAGCTCCTGAGCACGGCGTCGAATTGAGGTTTTCCTTGAGCAGTAGTAATGTTTTCAGCCGATCTTGCAGTACATTGTGGTCCATGCTTGGGCAACCTACAGACCCTCTTTCTTCGAAATCATTCACTACACGATAAATAGTGCGTTTTGTTGGCACGTTGTTTCTCCCAAAAATTTCACGTAACTTTCTCATCGTCATAGTATACGATGATTGATTTTGATAAAATGTTTTAACGATTAAAACACGTTGGTTTATCGAATATTTTTCCATAATAAATTTACCACGTGTCTACTTCACGACTGCCAAATGTGAACTGTCAAAACTAATGTTTAACAAAATGGCGGCAAAACAAAGTAGTATACCTTCCCGGCGGACACCCTGTATATGACATATAATTTCATAGCTTATATGAAGGTCATAGCAATTCGGTTTATTAAAGCGCAAGAAATCCTTTGTACAGATTAAACTTTCAACTGTTTAAGTACTCAAACGATTACGAATTTCTAATTTTCCTATTTAAATTTACAGCAAAAAATATTCCTTCAACATTATTGCAGTGGGATGTGAAAGCGATAAAATTCGGTGAAATTCATGTTGCGTTAGAGTCGATCGAAGGTTGGCACAACAAAATTTGTGCATGGGCTCTGCACATAACAATGGAATCAATAGAAAAGTTTTTTTTTAATTTAGTTAGGTAAGAAGTCTTGTACATATTTTTGAGCTCAAAAATCTTGAAAAAAAAGAAGATATATCTTGTAGTCTGGCATCACTGCTCCTTTGCATCTTTTGAATAGATGACGCTCTTTTGTTTATACGTTACTATGGAAATTAATCTCTTCGCTCGCACAAGATGCCGCTCTTTTGTTTACATGTTTCTATGGAAACGATACGATTGTTTCCGTTACTATGAAAATTTAAAATTAACGTCGACATGTGCTTCTTTGCTAATTCGCTTTAAAACAGTAGCGCCTGTGTTGTTTTGGAACATATTTTCTCGCAGAAGTATACGAAAATGAGATTTCACTAGCAGTCTATATGTCTATAACGTGAATGCTCTAGGCCAGCTGTCAGAATTACTAAACTAGAAATTCGAACGACCCCAGTTTCTTTCTCATTAATGAGTTATGGAAAGTACTAGATTACACAATATTTCATTATAAAAGAAGTAACTTCTGCAAACAAATTTTTAAGAAATTGTGTGATACGATTTGTTTAAATCGTGCTGCGATATTTTATTTTTTGTATACCTTAATCTTAAAAAATAAATATTGATATTAGCCCTTACCACACATGGAATGTACTAGTTTACGCCATTTTATTACAAATTGATTGACTGCGCGCAAAATACCATTATTCGAAAGCAAATTTTAGTCGAAACGACTCAAAAAACTGGGAGTGGCAAATAAAATGGTCACGAAAGACAATTATTGCTTTTATAATTTGTGAGGAACGCAAATAAATTGATAAAAACTATAAAAATGAAAGCTTGCATTTTTATGTTATGTAGATAGCTTGAGAACTGCACCCGCCCAGATAAAGATGTATAAAGACTCAAATATGATTTTCAACTAGATATACATATCTACTCCCGTCGATTCCCAATTCAACACTAATTGTAAAAATTCCTTGGTACCTTTCCCACTCATACATTTATTTACAAATTGATAAGCCAGTCACTGAAGCCTTTGGGATTATTTAAAGACTGTCCTAATTTGTTTTGGGAATTAATTCCTGCGCTTTGCATTAAGTTGGGCACAGACTCAAAAGCATAATAAATATGCCAACTCCAAAGCCAACGATGCAGCGAACTCAGAACAAACTTTTTTAAAGGGCAATGACAAGGTCAGTAAAAAGTAGGGATTCGTGTCAGTCATGGCTCATGGGGCACATTGCACCGTATAGAATACTGTGACAACAAAAGTAGGTCAGCTCACTACAACTATGCACTAAGGGATTAAAAGTATAAAACAAAAATGTTTATACGGTGACAGGCTGCAGTTGTGACTTTATTTTATGATTCGAGAGAGATGTGTAAAAATAAAGACTGCCGTTGATGTCTTCGAGTTATTGGGTTGAAAATTAAAGGTTTTATGGGACAATTTCTAAAAATGCTCGCTTAATTCTCACCGGCTGTTATTTTATGTTAAACTCTAAAAACAAATCATAATTTCGTTAAATTCCTTCTTAATGGCATCCGTATTTCGGACATCTCTAAACCGAAACACATCTCATTCTATGTTAATTCAAAATAGATTTTTTCTTAATGAGCAGGGGTCAGCGGTGAGTTTTGTCGTCTTGTGTTTTTTATTTTTATTTTTGTCATGCCATAGTGACGACAGTTGTTGATATCAATAAACAACTAGGAACAACATTTTTATTTTTAAATAGATGACATTTGCGGTAGAGAGATGCGAGATTTGATCGATTAGGGATAATATTTTGTTTGTTGTTAAAATAAATGTACTTACTGTGCGATGCTAGCCATTCATTATAATCTAAACCAGCTGGAAGATCAACTAAGGCTTTGAGATCAGCTTCAGGTAGTTTACGCTCTAAAACACTCTCTTCTAGGTATAATTTTGTATCTGTTGCATTTTGGTCACCATCTCGTTCTTTACGACGGGCTTTTCTGTAAATATTACGAAAAGAAATAAAATCTCAATTATCGTTTAAGAAAGTTTATTTTTTTGTGATTTTGTTGAGGTATTAAATGTAATCATGGTCTAGAATCCTGTTGTGAGTCGATTGAGGTGACAATAATTTGAGAACGAGAAGTGTAGAATAAAGCGTGGGCCATATATTGATATATTTTTTTAAATCATAGGGTATTTTGACTTTGACAGCTCTTTCCTGCTCGAAATCTTGACATAAAGTCGGTATCATACCTTCGCGGAACGCAATGAGTCGCTTTACGCTTGAATAACGTTGAGAAATATTGAAAATTTATTTCAAAAGTGAGTGCTGTCGTCGTACGGTCAATCTCAACTGCTTAACATTTTATGCACTAGCCTGAGGAGAATTCTTAACCCAATTAGCCCATTTTTTGTTAACTGAAATTGAAGACATGGATTTGGACGACAGGATGGCGTGGCATGCCACACAGCCCATGCCACATTCGATCTTTTACGCAGCAAATTCCCAAATCGTGTTATCAGCCGTCTTGACGATGTCAATTGGGCGCCTCGGAGCTGCGATTCGAACACTTTGGACTTTTTTTTGGGAACCGTGAAGGACCGATGTTGTGCCAACAATCTGGAAACCATTCAAGTACTTAAGGCCAATATCATCCAAGCAATCCGTGAGCTACAGCCCGAAACTGCGAAGCCAGCCGAGGCCGCCACTTGAACGACGTTGTGTTCTATACTTAATGGGAATGTTTGCTCTTACTAATAAAGCCATAATGGCGCAGGGACATAAGTCCCCGAGACATACATAAATCCCAAATTCATTTTTCGTAACATAATTCGCTCATATAATTCGAGACTTATGGCCCATCCCAATTGGACGTAAGTCCCGAAAACAAATTTTGCGCGATTTTTTATTTTTATTTGATCAAATTCTTAATAAGCAATATTTAATGCTTTTTCTCCGTACTTACACTATTTCTGAAATCGATGTTTTTGAGAATTGCACATAAAAATTAATTGTTATATGCTTTCTGTCGACAAGTTATAAAAAACACTTGTTTTATGTACTTGTCAAGTGACCAAGTTTTGACTGTTTGTTGAAAATGTTTGTTTAATTTGTTTTGCTTTTTTTTTTTTTCGTTAATTAAGTTTATCAACTTATGAACATTAATAAAATGTAAAATATTACCAATTGTCAAATTACGATAAAAATTCGGGACTTTTGTCCCACTTTAGTGAGACACAACTCAGTTTGAAACTTATGTCCCATTAAATTGGGACATAACTTCCGAAAAATCTGTAGTTTCATTGAAGATTCTACCATAGCAAGGCTGACGGCTTACCGGTGAGAAAAATGCTTAATAAAATTGTGGAGAGTTTTGAACTAAATTTGTGATAAAATAGTACAAACTGTCATATTTGGTGAATTTCTCGATATTTGTTGACATGTGCTTGAGTTTGTTACAATGTAACTACTTGAATAAATTGTATTACGCCAAAGAAGTGTCATGAGTACATGTATATAAAGAAAGGCGTCAGCTTGAACTATTCATTTTCCTTACTGTTCAAAAAGTTCGATTAAAAACGAGTACGCATTTGAAGCTATTGAATGTTTTATTTCGGAACTCATAGGCGGCAAGAATGGAATTACTTGTCACTCGTTCTATTTTATTTTCATGCAAAGTAATTTTATTTCAAAGCTGAGAAGTGAGACCATATTGTACTATTAAATAAATTTGCCTTTTCCGCTCTTTATTTTCTTGGTAAAAAGATACAACGACACATTATTTATTTTTACTAAATTTCTCTGAACTTTGTGCAACAAACAGCCAAGAGAGGAATTAATCGTTTCTCGTTGTTTTATAATTTGTCTCTTTTTCGTTATTTTTTCTGGGAATGGGAATGCCTTCAGAGTTCAGACAGTGTGCGATTGCAATCGACTTAGAGTTGTAGGAAACGGACAGAGACGCTCAAGGAGATCTTTGTGGAACTATGGTCGCTAGATTTATAATAGCATAGAAATTTACCACGTTTACTCGTATGTCACACGAATTTTCCTCCGTTTGTGCAGTAAAATGGACTTTTGAAATTGTTGAGCTTGATTTCGCATTTCGGTTCAGTGGAAAACTGAAATGTACTAAAACATGTAGATGTATGTTTTATGAATTTAATATGAAATTAATTTTTAGAATTATTTAAACCCAAATTACAACTAAATTTAAACAAAAGAAATTGTTTTTCTTGACAGTACAAACTACTTTTGAAATGTTTTTTATTTCAAATTTGTCCTCCTTTATAATTGCAATACTTTTAATTCGGTTTGAATTGATAACACAGGCATGATAACAGGTATACGGAATTTTACACTGTTCACCACGATGACATTAGGTGTCAGACACTTGATAAATTGACTATAAGAATCATCGCATCAACGAACCAGATCTCGATGATATATGTATACATAAACATACTTAAATGACAAACCTTGCTCCTTGTGGACAAAATTGAACCATTTACGCAAATAATGGAGGATCCCTCAAGTGCATGGCTTCGCTATAAAGATGTAGTACCTACCCGAAGTGAAGGCAACAGCTTTTTAAGAGTTTCACTGAACAATACTAAGTCTATTTTTCCACTTCTTTTTTTTTTTTTGACATTTGTACATTCACGGGGAATTGTTTATTATCGTTCAAGAAGGTATACAAGTATGTTTCTATGTAACTTTCATCCTTGTGAAATGGACGATAAAAAAAATAGAAGACGACAAGGAAAAGGAAGGCTTGAGTCATTATTTTACGGTTGGAAGAAACAATTTTGAGGGTTGGCAAAGAGATTTACACGGGGCACACGGGGATTTGGTTATGGATGTCTTAAAAATCCTTTAAAATGGTATAGGTATGTATAGTTATAAACAAATGTACTTAGATTTGTAAGGCATACGAAGTTTTTTAAAGGTGTGTTCATTAGCATTAGAGGGTAAAACAAAATATATGCTGTCAACAAGAAGGGACACACGACATCGACGAATCGGGCAGAACGTCACGATAGACAGCTATAACTTTGAGGTAGTTAGGGACTTTGTCTACCTCGGCTCCGCTATAAACTCTGATAACGACATCACATCAGAAATCAAACGAAGAATCACACTTGCCAACCGCTGTTTCTTTGGCCTAAGACGGCAACTGATAAGTAAGGCCTTGTCGAGAAATACTAAGGAAACTCTGTATAAGACCCTCATCATCCCAGTCCTGCTTTATGGTGCAGAAGCATGGGCGCTATCAAAGGCGGATGAAGATCTCCTTGGTCGTTTCGAACGCAAAATTCTTCGAGTGATTTTTGGTCCCGTTTGCGTTGACGGGCTTTGGAGGAGAAGATTTAACAGCGAACTCTACGAGCTGTACAGCGACATCGACCTAGTCAGAAAAGTACGCATCAGTCGTCTAAGATGGCTGGGACATGTAGAGCGAATGGACACCAACGCTCCGGCCCGAAGAGTCTTCGATTCTAACCCGGAGGGACAACGCAGTAGAGGAAGACCTCGCCTTAGGTGGCGCGCGCAAGTGGAAGGGGACCTCAACCAACTTGGAGTGCGCAACTGGAGGCAGTTAGCCAAAGATCGCGCTAACTGGAGAGGCGTATTGGTTGAGGCCCAGGTCCACCCCGGACTGTAGCGCCACCTAAGTAAGTAAGTAAGTTCATTAGCATAGTTAAGTTCATTGATCGTATGACATAGGGGCGCTGGAAACGTCGCAATATAGCTAATCGAAAAGGCAATATACTATTTGCTATCTGGTTAGATTAGAAGGTACCATAAAACGGCCTAGCTTGCTGAAGCATAAATTAAGGAAACGTGTTCTTTAAGATTGACGATTTCGCAAGACCCATAGAAAGTACAAATTTGGTATATATAGTGTAATAAATGTTTACCAATGGCTACTCTTAGAGTTTCACAATGTTAGGCAACTTCACACTATTTCAGTTGTAAAACTATACTTTGGTCTTTTTTTTAATAATTATGAATTGCAATAATCGATAAGCAGTAAGCTTACCAAATCTAATCTAGCTAAACAAAATCTCTGATTTCTTTTCTTGGTATGTCACAAAATCCAACTGTCACATATGGAACTCCGAAAATCGCGGAACACCTATTCCCGTTTTAAAGCAAGTGACCGCCTCACAGTTCGTTTTCAGTTGCCGTTTGTATTTCTAGTGATTTTTTAATTGCAGATTTGTGGAACGTAATGTGTGGATTGCTAATAAAATCTGACTGAATCCTTTTGCTAGCAGTTATTAGCGCATTTCAGCTGTCAATTTACAATCGCATTGGTAGTTTAAGGTTAAGCTTTTTAGTGAAACGCTTTGTCAATGATTGACTTTGGTAACAATTTGATATTTCAAAACGTCAAATTTCAAAACATTCAATCTCCAAATAAATGACGTACTGCATACCTCTATAGGCAGTTCTATAGTACAGGCGCTATCGAAAACGTCGATAAAAAAGAGCGGATGCAGCAAATATTATGGGACTTTCGAAAGTATTACATAACAATATCTCGCCACCCACAGGAGTTTTAGTCAATTTAATTTCACAAACATTACTTAATTTAGTTACAACTACACTATTTACAGTGGCGTGTTGTTGTTGTTATTTTCTATCATATCATAAACGCCATCAGCCGAATGTCAAATTAATTTTCAACGTTGTTTCATTATCTATATTTTTTCTTTGTGTTAGTTGTTGTGGCTATACCTTCCAACTGTTTGCGAAAACATGTATTAAAAACTTTTTCCGTATTTGTTGCGGTTGTTGTTTGAAATCGTTTTATTTTCTTGCTCCCGATTTGCGTAGTGCAAATACACGTGACTGCTTTGACACACTGTTATTTATGTGAGCATACTAAAATACCTGGTGTACAATTATACTCGTATGCTATTTCAACTGGCTCTGGCAGTGACTCGTGAATGATGTGCTGCTGAATGATCGTGACCGCGACAAACGAAATGTCACTTTGCAGAAAGTAGAGCAACATTGATCGTGTACAGAATGTTAAGCAATTGAATTACATCGAATTCGAATTAAACGAAGGCAAAATGTAAAAATCAGCTGGCTGGCTGAACGCATAAATTGAAATAAAAATGTTTCGTTTACGACTTTGGAGGATTATCAATTTCAAATAGCAATAGCCGAACAAATAATGGCACAGAGAGTGACAAAAAGGGATTCTTACTTTAAAGAGGTGAATTTTAATAATCAATCGCTTTGCAGCTTTCTTTTCTGTTGTAACTACAATTTCGGAACATTGTCTACCTATACTTACAAGCATTTAGTCGAATTTTCATCTGGGCTGCAAAGGAGTTAGGATATTTTTAGATTTCAATTTTGTTTTGCTGTCATTTCGAATATTTTCGAATTTATTTATATGAATTGGATATGTCAGCCTCGTATCAGATCAATTTATATATTAACTGCCGGAATTGACGCCATAAAAAGCTTACAGCTAATGACTAAATAAAGAATGTCAACCCTGCCAATGCACGTTCGAAAAAATCCATTTGTCAAATGCAGGCAATTATATGAAAATCTAAAATATAATTGTCAGACAAATTACGGTACATTTGTCGAAAATAAAATTACCTGATTAAATTTGCTGCTTAAATAAATGCATGCCAATTTATAAATAACATTATCTAATATACCAATTTTTTTTTCATTCAATGCTCTATGTTAGTATGCGTTTCGTGAATAATGCATTTGCAAATCTGTCTGGCGACAAAGAAAGAAAAAAGTGAAAGCCAAACGCCAAATGCAGATGTCGCCACTAAATAGTTGTTCTTAACAAAAAAAAATCATTTATTATTTCAATTCATCGTTAATTACTGTCATTAAAATGAGTTCATTAAATCGTTGTCGTGATGATGTCGACGTGCCCCAATACTGCAATTTAGGTGTTAGTTATAAATTGTCTCATTCTACTTATCGGTAGAGTAGACACGATAGTGTGTGCACTGGGAATTGACAATTTCAATGTGAATTAATATTTGGGTTTATGTTATACGAATTGGAGTTCGACCAATATATACATATTTGAAGCACGTGAGTGATTTTGAATTTAGTTTTATTCAATGATGGAACAAGAGCAACATTTTGGTGTAAACTGGAAATTAGTCTGATTGAAAGTTGTTTCTGAGTGAGAAATGCATTTATAAATGCACAGCCCTGTAAAATATTACAATGTAAGAGGATAAGTCTACTACTTGACAAAATGGGTATATCTTTGTCTAGTTTGCCTATAAATTTGACAGAGGTCAGAATAGAACTTAACACGATGAATAATAAGTAATTGGTGAGCCCAAATTGGTGAATGCCGCAAACAGTTTGGAACTTTTCAAATATGTCAATTTGCTTTTGCAGCAAAACAAGTCGCATTTCACTTGGTTGTACTAAATAAGTTAATGTTTCCGAATCAGTTGAGCAGATGTTAACAAATGCATATGAAACTATAATATGACGTATGTTGATACACACTGTGAAAGAAGAATGGGGCAATTCTTTATACACCACAAATTCCATTCAAAATGTTGTTCTCTCATTTCATGAATTTAAAATGAATTGACTGCGTTCAGTTCAAGCAAGCGCCATGCTTTTTCGTCTTCGGTAAAATAAAATTATTGGCAATGCCATAAGTGATGGCAAATGTTTTCAACTTACAAAAAACTATGACAATCTATTTTTTTTCGGCATGCGAATCACATAATTTCATTGGAAGGATACAAGTATATTTGTAAACTATAATACGTTAATATACACTATGATTACATCGTTATTTGAGAAAACAAGACGCCTTGTTAAAAGAGATATACCTAGTGGGCGAACTTTAAAATTCGTATATAATTAGCATTTTGTTCTACGACTAATTTTTGATAGGTAACATTTGAATGATCCAATGTATGACTAACGCTACTACAGAATTTACACAAGTCACAAATGCGTAGTTACATAAGTTCAATAAATTATCATAACCTCTATTGGGATTTCCGTAAAAATAACTAAACTTGACTCTGTTCAACAAAAACAACAAACAAAGCATAAACAACAACATACAATTGACCTCAGCCGGTCAGTAAAAGTATTTAATTTCCACTGTAACCTTGGAATAGAAAAAAAAACAAAATCCTCTGTTCCACCGTTTCAATTAAGAACAACGTATACCCCTTTGGTTGCTCTCACCAGGCCATCTACACAATTATTATTGAAACGTCATTTTTTTTCCTTCCATTTAGCGCTTACAACTATATCAGCTACACTAGAAATAAAAACAATATAAAACACTAACTAACCAAGGGGCCAACCTTTAAAATATGGGACAACAACAAGACGTCACGTTATTTTTAAATTGATTTTCAGTTTTCACTTTAATTTGATTCCTCTTCATTCTGTCTTTCGTGTATATTCCATTGTGTTAGTGTATAACGCAAAAAAGGAACGCATGCACGCACAAACAAAATTAACGCACAGCACAGCAGTGTGTCATGTCTCATGTGTCAGAATGTGCTTCATGTATCGCGCAATCGATGGAGCCACCGTTTGTTTTTATTTTAATTTTCAATTTTGTATTTTGTTTAATTACATCTAAACTTAGCTTGCAACAGTGTGTGACTCTTGCCTGATCATTGACTTTTGCACAACGGCGAATATCATTTCTGTTTTGCCTTTCCGTAGGAAATTCTAACAACAACTGTATACGAGTAATTATATGACTGTCAGATAATTTGAGTCATTATTCAAACGGTGAAAATATACCCACTATCCGTATGGTGAGTGTGTGTTTATACGGAGTAGGCTGAGAGATAAATGCAAAGTCTGGATGTTGCAAAGGTCAATAATACAGTTGTTGTGTCGTGCAATTTGCATAAGAGCATTGTGCCTGAGAGAGAATACGGATGATAAAATGTGACAGAGGTGCGCCATATCTGTCAAATGGGAAAAGTTACTGCTGTTTGAAAATCGTATTATGGTTCAACTGTCACGTACCTAGTGTTTATATGCAGATTTAATCAAACTTCATTAATCAATTTGAAGAGTTCCTTTTTGTAGACTTGATTTACTCGACGCGACGTGTTATCCTATAAGAGTTCATTAATTCAATTTTTTTTTCTTCTTTTTCGAATTCGAACGGAAGACTTTGCTAACTTATCGAACAGAAAGCAGACAATGACGCTGTGCGGACTAAAAGCGCACATGCACTAGGAAATACGTAGGTATTATTTATGTTTATTTATTTTTTCCTAATCATCGTTTTACAGGGCCGATAACAGTCTAACCAGACTTTGCGTTTAATGATTTGAAACATTATCGAAATACTCAGTCGCGTAATGAGTAAATGACATGACATACGTTTTTTAAAGTTGCTACTATAAACGATTTGTAAATAACAAATGGTTCAATCGAATGACGTCAGG
Source organism: Cheilosia urbana (assembly GCA_946477585.1). Classification (NCBI taxonomy): domain Eukaryota; kingdom Metazoa; phylum Arthropoda; class Insecta; order Diptera; family Syrphidae; genus Cheilosia; species Cheilosia urbana. The sequence goes on from OX297855.1 coordinate 64,870,600, forward strand.
TCGAAGGAAGTAACACGACATTTTATTTAACAGGCACGGACAGCAAATCAATTATATGTGCAGAAAATGTTCAAATTGTCTAAATCAATTGATTACGTCAGTATAATAAGTGTAAAATTATGAAAACAAAAACTTGTTTGCCAGCACTCCAAAAATACAACTGGAATGACTTGGTGTCAACAGATGGCGGTAGCGATTTCCTAAACTTTAGTAAATTCTTACAAATAGTTTCATGCTGAATTCAAGCGGCTAGATTTATCAGATTTCTCATGACAGTTTTGATCTCGGATTTCGTTTGTCAGCGCGCAACATCAATAAATATCGAACCTTTTATAGTGAAAATGAGCGTGCTGACGTTATAGATACATTACAACTTTCATAAGGAATAAGATCTGAAATTCAGTCTGTAGAATTTTGGAATACTTATTTGAATCAGAAGACAGGACGAAAGCCACAACAAAATGCTAACGCACAGATCAATTTTAGTGCATTTACGGAAAAAGTGTGCGAACTCTATTGGTCCGTACTTAGGTCCTGAAAGTAAATTTTATGGTAAAAATACACACATGAGTATAAGGGCTCCAAATCATAAAAAAGAATTTTGTTAGGCTCGTACAACGAGCCAGAAATATCTACACGCTTACGGAATCGGGACCCAGTTCGCGAGAGTACGTTTAACTGACTGAATACAGTTGCGAAAAAATACATTTGGAGTCGCTGACAAATTTTGCAAACTAGCAGTCTCGCAGCAATAGCAGGGGTAAAGTGAGACACCAGATAAGAAGTCCTCCGAAAAAGCAAAGGCAGTTTGTTTTTACATAAAATTTTATTTGGTTACAAGAAGAAACGTATTCGAACAGTCATGAGAGTTCAACAAAACCTCAATAGATAAGCTGCCGTCGATACATACCGTTGACGGCAACAAAGAAAGCGCTCGTATTTCTGTTAAAGGACTTCGTATACATGACGCGATAGTAACCTAAAATTTTAATCGTCCGATGCTCTGACGATAATTTTACATCAAAATTAGTGAACTAATCAGCTTCAAAGACAGGGGCGCATTTGCATTTTCCGTCGCACAAATAAATTTGGTTGTGAACCAATCCAATCGAAATCAGAATGCAGGCAGCTCAATAGTTGGGCGACGGAAAACACATGTGCATGTACAAGAGGATGATTGTCAGTGTCACAATACTTTAGGAATATTTTTTGAGTAGAGTTCACACAGTTTTATCAAGACCTCTACCATCTTAAAGAATCTTCCCCATGACATTTAGAAATCACTTTCTACCGTTCCATTTTCTTCAAACATTTTTGTTTTCCAACCACTCACTTATGATTATTTACACATGCAACTCACCCAGCGACGCATATAAATATATCCACCGACTCCTGTGCATATTTCAAAAGTGTTCCCAGTGATTCACCAATTTTCGCTGGTATTTCAGTGATTTGCCACATAAACCTCACTGATTTTAGCACACATTTAATAATGTATGAGTCCGAGTTTTCATTAAACTCTTTCATTCAAACGGATTTTTTTTTCCAAAGTTTCAATAAAAAAAACACACACACAAAAGTTACACGCCGAACGACATTGATTTTTTTTTGTTTATTTCCACTAAACACGATTAGTGGCACAATTCATCAGCAAAATATTCCACTTGGATTTATTCTTAAATTTTGTACTAGAAAACTTATCACTAAATAAAAATAAAATAAAAAAGGACTATAAAAAGTTGGCTAACACGACTTCGGTGACGATGCAGACGAACAGAAAGTAAAATAAATAAATAGCGAGTGTAAAAAAAACTTAACAAAAACGAATTAAAAATAAAACACAACCCTCAACGCTTGTCGTTTGCCGTTTGATTGTTTTCGTGTTGTCAGAGTTAATTGGTTCTCTCTCCCTTCGGGAACAACAGCCAGGCACCACTAAACCGAAGACACACATTCAAATTTCGAAAAAAAAAAAAAAACCGAACGAAACACCAGCCAGCGTTCCTGTACACTACAATCCACCACTACCACATGAGTGGTTCTCGCGAAAAATGTTTATCATATCAATGTTGTAGATACTTCGTATCAACAGCGGTTATAAGTTTGAAATGTTTTTTTTTTTTTACAAGTTCTCAGTCTTGCTGCGGCGATAAGATTTCGCGCTTTGCAAGTGTTTGTGTGTGCGCCTTTTAATGGAAGCTTTATAATAGTTTTTGTCGTGAGAATAAAACAAAAACAGTGTTCTTATCAAAATTAAATAGCCGCACACATGGTAGCTTAAGGACCGTTCACAGTAAAGTTGAGCAAACAAAACTCTGCTCCACGCCGACACAAACATTTTTCAAAAATTCTAGTACATTGGTTCGTTTCACCTTTCGATTTGAAATCGATTCTCTAATCGGCGAAAGGAGATCAATCGTTATCTTATCAACATGAACCCCTTTTCTTTTATATTTGCAAGTGGAGGTGTGCAGATGGCCGGTATTAAAAATCAAGTACTGATAGGCAGACCAGTCGGGATTTATTGTAGATTCTTGATAGCGGCTGATGACTCATGTCGAACATTACATTGGTTGGCATATATTGAGGGTTATGCCAACAGGTATTTTGTCCGCATACGATTTCACAATAAAGAGCTGAGTCACAGTCACCACACTGCCTATGAGAGAATTCAATGAAAATCAGGTGGTAGTATAATGGTTGTGAGTTGCTTCGCGTTTGATTTAAGAAACGATTTCGGAAATCTGAGCGAAAACAAAACACATTTTCAACGACGAGGTCTGGGTTTTTGTTTACAGTTAACCCAGTGCAACTGCTGCGCCATTTTTTTAGAGAAGACATTTGCGTTAAAATGTATAAGTATCTTTATTGTAAAAACTCTCATTCACCTAAAACCACCTTTTCATTTCATTCATACACAAAATCTTTAATTAAATTGGCATTTGGCAAATTGGTTAGGTTAGGTTAGGTTAGAGGGGCAGTTTGCAATATATGCAATTTCACATAGAAGCCATAGAGGCCCATTGTGATTACCCTTATATATAGTACATGTTAGGACATGCAACTAACAAAACCATTCGGATCTGTTGACGAATCGTTTTAGATCTGATAGAGGTATCGTTGCAGGATCTTCCAAGCCTGGGGAAATTTCTCTGTTTAATGAGTAAATAAACTGGGAAACATTTAATTTCACCAAAAACCACAGATGTTACACACTCAGTGGACCACTCTCTAATCGCTAAGGAAATTGTGTTAGTTTATGAAAAAAACAAATTTTTATTTAGACACGTTCATCAATCGATTATCCTACGAGATGATGCTTTCAATGTTCGAGATCTACGTGATTTATCCATTAAATGTAAACTTCCGACAGTATAAATTTAACCCTGTTTCTAAACAAAATCAAATTAAATTATTAAAAACTACGCTAAATGATGACGGTAATTTGTCTCGCAACGATCTCTTCAAATGACTCATTTTCCATTCGAAACAAACCAGTTCGTAATAAAATTATAATTATGTAAAACATAAAAAAAGCAAAAATAAAAATACAAATTTTGCGTATACGTCATGTATGCCATCATTTATAATTTAAGCGAAAAAATCATCAAAGAGTTTGCGATAAGTGTTTAAATTTTGGATTATAAAGAGTTTTTCAATAAATAAAATTACGCGATCAATTGGGGATGTACACAAAGAGTTTTTAAATGGAATTTTTTTTGGCCACTTCATCTGAGAGTGTTTATTCGTGTTTCATTCATAAATCGGTTGCCAATAATAAGAGTGTAAGAAAACTTGTTCGGTGAAATATTTTGATTGGTCATCGGGGTAAAATTAGCAAGATGACCACCGTAGAAGTGTGAATTTGAATATTTTAAAATTCAAAATAATTATATTTTAATGATCTGTCAGTTATTGTCAGCCGATTCAAGGTGCACGCCTATTTTATGAGCGATTACCGATGTTGTGGAATTTTGTTAAATAAACTCGGATGAGACAAGAATTGGGAATATGTAGAAAATAAATATGGTGACAAAAATAACCCGAAATTTGACTTTAAAAACCGCTAAGGATAAAGGCATCAATTAATAAATACAAGCAGTGAAAACTCTGTCAAGCCTGTCGAATTTTTCTGGTAAACGGGGGAGTTCTATGGATCATATTAAAATCACAGAGTTGGCTCATGATATTTCGAAAATTTTAAAAGAAAATTATCTTATGCACCTTTTGAATTTAATAAACAAATTGGTAAGGCATGTACGCTAGTTACAAAGCACACATCTTCCGCGTTGAACAAAGTGATTGAAAAATATGAACGTATGTTCGTGTGAAATGTACTGCGAACGTTTTGTACCTAATGACTTGATCAACCCAATCAGCTGTTGAAGAACATCGTACATCTATGATCACCTCATTAAATAGTTGAACTACCTCGCATGAGTAGTTGAACAACTCCATTGTCCAATTGATTCAATGATTGAACAACCGTAAATTATACCAAAAATCGAACTTTGAGCTAGAACCGTTGTTGTTAAACGTTTATCCTCCAACGCGTTGAACGAATCATGCATTAGAGCTGAATGTTCTTAATTCAAAATTGATCTTGATTGCACTTGTGGGCGACCGGGATTAGGTTATTCGCACCATTTTATGTCTGTTTGAAGTCCCGTGATATTATATTACGAATTTTGATAAATGCGCGCAGAGATTACTCTGAAAGCGAGACTTTAAAATGATTTTTGTTTTGGGAAGCGCCATCTACAAATTAATGCCACGTTTTTCTCGATACATTTAAACACAAACGCTTCAAACAAATTTCACTGCAAAGAAATTAATTCCTACGGTGGCCCGGTGTAGTGATTAAAGTGCTTGTCTGTGAGCCGAATGGAGTGGGTTACATCCCTAGAAATTAACAGCAATACAGAGGGTTTGTCAGAAAAGGGATTTCTGCGTAGTTGTACAATGGCCCGCTTTGATTTCGTTGCTAGAAGACAATAAACAATAAATCGCCGAGTGATTTAAGAGTACAATTAACCAGTAGGTTGAGGATATTCACCTAATTCCTAACAAAAAAAAATTCATAGAATGATGAAGGCGAATGCACACCAGATTGAATTTATGAGAATATTCCTTTATACATGGCAAATGTGTTGGAAATGTAATTTTCTTATTGCGTAGAACAAACTCGAACAAGCTTTGTGCTGGGATACTTCAAAACCAATAATAAAACGGAATTATTGCGCCAACACTTACGATTTTGTTCGGAATATTTTTAGCATTTCGTTAATGCACATTTTTAATCAACAACCTCAAGGATTTCCAAATCTGACATTATCGTTACGAGTGTAGCTTCCTGTGCTTATGGCGTGTACATATTTGTGCGTCTATCTACCACTGCAATGTAAAATAACCAATGAGTCCGAGCCCCCAGGAACGGGGTCTATGACCTAAAACTACCAGTGTACACATTTTTTTTTACAATTTCAGTAGCGTATGGCGTATACGTAACTTTTTTTTGTATTATCTCTAATACGCCAAACGTAGGCGCAGTGGCTTAGTGGTTAGTGTGTTGGACTACTTAGCGAGGAGTCAAAGTTCGAATCCCGCTAAAACCCAAATTCCACTGCGCCACCTCTAGCGAACATCTGACAAACATCCGAGAGTATAACTGTCTTGAAAGAGCTTCTCAATTAGCCGTTTGGAGACGGCATAAAATTGTAGATCCCTTCCATTTGTTTCAAAAATGAAAAACTCACACAAAGCGAATGGTTGTGAGATGCTAGGCCTAGGGTCCCTTCGGACCTGTTGCACCAACTAATTAATTATTTGTAATACGGCAATCACAATGACAAACTACTTTCGCTCTACAATTAGCAATTGTGATTGTAAACGAAATACGCTTACAAAAAACAACGAAGCACAATCTAAGAATACTGTCGTTCGTTGCGTAAAGAATGCGTTTTAAATAAACAAAACAGACATACAAGCAGCTGTATCATTTAATTGAATTAATATCCATTAATCAACTGCCTTTCACTTCACTTTATCGCGGTTTTGTTTGCTTTTTTTACACTTTTAAGAACGCTTTGTTTTTGTAATTGTTAAACAGAAAAAAAAAGTAACATATCACAAACCGGCGGGAGTTTGCAATCGCTCGCTAGACAATCAGCTGTCATTGATAACGAACACGAATGACATCAAGTGTTGTTTTTCCGGTCCCGAAATGACTTTGTCACGCCTCTAGTGGGATCTAACAATCACAACCTTGACCGGGTGTCGTGAACACCACCTGAATGTCGTTTGTCTAGCCCCTAGCGCCCCGACGTCATTCGTTCGGCGATTTTATTTGAAATAAATAAAATCAAATGATCAACTTCAACGAAATTCAGTTGCAGGTGTACTTTGGAGACCGAAATAAACAAAGATACAACCGAAAGTATACACAAATGGTATTGCACAAAAACAAATAAACGAGGCGCGAACAAAATGAAAATGAAACAAAATAAAAACTAGCTCGCGGTATATCGAGCGAATTTCGCCGACACACTGAAACAAAACCGATATGTGGAAACTATTTCAGCTGGTCGCGCTTGGCATTGACCGGTGCCAATAACAATTTCTTTGTGAACAAAGATAGCGTCGTCGTCGTTGTCCTCCCTTTACCCCTTTCATTTATACACGCCATGTTTATGTGGGTTCAACCAATACCAACAAACACCTTTTAGTTGAGTGAAGAAACAAGAACAAATCGTTGTCAAAAGGAGGAGGGTTGAAGGTTGTAAGGCACAGCGTAAAACACTGAAAGAAACATCGTTAGAAACAGATCTTGCCAGCAAGATTTATGAAGGTCCGTATTTGGCGGGACCACGATACATCTCATTTGTCAGTTATTATTAACTAATTAACACTGCGTGTGTGTGTTTTTGTGAAAGACTATAAAGTTCACTTAAACTGTGCAAATGCCAGGGACAAACAGAACAATTTACGAGGGCAGATTGGTGTGAGGTCATTATAGATGCGAAGGACTGACTGTAAAGTTGATTGTTTTTATTATTTCTGGCTAACATTAAAGATACTTTCCTAAAGATGAAGAAAAAATGGTGTGCCTTTTTGCAAAAAGTACTTCGTTTTTTATGGTTTTAGCCCATTTTTTATTAGTGCAGTGAACTACTCCAGAGGATTTGTAATCCCTTTAAATCGAACCGCATATCTGTAAATTCAACCAACGAATGTATGTATATTGACGATTGGGAAATATGTATAAGTATTCTAAATAAAATCCCCTACTTAGTTTTTTTTCATCAAATCCGAATAAATCCGTTTTTATTTATTCCTCAAAAATGAGTACCTAAAAGTCGATCTGTGTTCATATATAGGTATTTATAAAATCAATACCGCGCTTTAAGATTAAAATTGCAATAGTCATTAAAAATGCAATAACAGTAACGAAAAACTTATTTTTAGCAAATATTATCCACTTCTTCTTTTTTTCAATCATTTTGAATATGCATCTTAAAATTATTCCAACCACAACAAATCTCTGAATTCTTGCATATACTTATTCTTATACCTATATGTAAAGATATCGATCTATCACGAACGCTACTTGCAATCATTGACAACATAAGCCAGCGTCATTACTAGTGTTGGGGACTATCGAATAAAAACTATCGACTTATTCGATAGTTGTTGAAAATTCATTCATTCGATAGTAACTGAAAAATCATTCATACTACTATCGAATGAATATAGTAATTTAACGAAAAGTTATAACTACTTTTTTCACTCGATAGTGAGTTTGAATGATTCCATTCATTCATTCAGTTTTTCGTTTTCTGTGTTCAGTGTTCTGTTTATTTCTATACTATTTATGCAACTTATATTTTTAAGAAATGAGTATTTCTTTGTCTAATTTCAGTATTTAGTTTATTGCCTATTCTAGAGTTTTTGCGTTGTTTTCGGGTTTCGTTTCCGCTTAACTTTTTCAACAGTGTTATATTTATTAATCTGAAACACACAATACGCCGCCGAACCACTAACCGTAGATTCGTGAAATTTTTAGCGTGTATACAATTAAATATGTAGACGCGCATTAAAAGCTGTTATAGTGGTAAACTATTCAAATTATGAAGAATTTTTTAAAAACAACGATGTCTTCCTAAGCAATTATTACTATAGCGAATTGCAACAGCTATGTTTGTATTCATTTTTTTTGCTTCCCACGTATTGTACTTATAATGTCACGTTGTATATACATTATAGCGGAATCACTTAGCTAAAAAAATATTTTCGTTTCGTCCTTAACGGTGGGAATTCCGAGGTCTCTATGGAGATCTTCATTTCTAATGTACCTACCACGGTGCACTGACGAATGTTCCAAATTAAGTGAAACGAAAGAGAAGTATGCGACGTGAATGTGTATGTAATAAACAGGGACGATGCGTTCCTGAGGAAATGCGCAGATAGCTGATGGACGTATGGTGGTGTATATAGAAATTGAGTTCAAGGTTTTTGTTTTAATGGTTGTTATAGTACCTACGTTGATAACTACAGTAAAGAATTCAAGAAGTAAAGACGATATACATAGGTCAATTATGTTGTTTGATTTATTCATTGTTGGTGTAGATACAAATTTCCGTTAAGGCTTATGTTTTAGTGGTTGTTTTGATATTACCTATGTTGATACCTACAGTAAGGAAGTGGAACTTTAGTACTTACGCTGTTGAATTTAATTTTCGCACATTGGTGTTTTAGGTATATAAATTTGTTTTATTTACTGTTTCACATTGACAATGTTCACCGCTTTGTTTTAGCTAGACTGTTGATTTTAAACAAATATGCCGTTGAGAAAACGGTCAAATCTCTTTTATTGGAGATTACACAGTCTCACGCCGCGTACGAAGTTGCGGGCACAGCTAGTCAAAAATAAAACTATGCCCTAACAGTTAAAGAAACTGAAACTCCTACAACGCTTTTCCTCGTACTCAAAAACTTGTAAAGTGTAAGAGCTTATAAAATAGCACATCGCTTATAGCTCTCTAACCAGAACTTGAAAAACTCAGATTATTATTTGATGATGATGATGCTATATCGAATGAATAACCAAAAAGTGAATTTTAGTTAACCCCTTCCTTATTACATTTTATGTACGATTGCTTCTGAACTTTCTACCTACCTACCAACCAAACTTTTGCTGTACGAGAAAGTTTCGTGCGACCCTGTCGTGCACTTTATTTTATTCTGTTTATGATTCACATTCGCCTGTTTTAAAGTAGATACTTAAATGAAATAAAAAATTAGATTTTTGGCGAGAAAACTGAGAGTGGAAAGCAGTAGAAGTCGATTTGAATAATTTAATTTTGTAAGGCTGATAGACTTCCATGACCCGTGTTGACCAGCATTCATTTTTAGCGTAGTTGCAAAACGAGTGCCAGTTTCCTGGAATTAAACAGTCAGGCCCTCAGGCTCTGCATTTTTCCTAGACTTCCGAGAAGTGCAAGGTAACATATATCAAACTAAAAAAAGGCGGATATGTTTTTTTTTTTAAAGTAAAACTGTCCTTCTCTGTTGACTTTCGCAAAGAGGAATTGTCTGTTTGGGAACGTCCGCGAAGCTTATAATTTCTGAGAACTTTAAAAAGAAGAGCTTATAGTTTTAAATGACTGATTGAATGTATGATATTACCCACCGTATAGTATACGAAAAAGAAGATTATATTCAAAAAATGAATGAAAACCACATCTACATATATTTAAATTGTAAAAAAAATTCTAAGAATCGTACCAGTAAAACAAAAATCCTTGCACCAAAGGCTGAGTTTCGTTGGGAGAAACTTGTCTATCCAGGGAGCTTATACCAGTATTAAATCACAGAATGTATCGCATCATCACATTTTTTTTTTTCAAGTGTCTCATATTTGAAAAATTATTTACAACTCAAACTACAAACAGTGTCGACCCGCGCACCTCCGTTTAATGCATAAAAGTGGATTTTTAAAATTTCAATAAATTATTCAATATACAAGACAAAAGCAAAGAAAAGAATTCCACTTAGTTCTATTCCAACAGCTGACATTTTTCTCAAACACATGCTAGGAAAATTAATTTGCAAGATATCGTCGCTCGTTCATATCATATGTGTATTTATATATGTTTGACAGTTTCCGCAAATAAAACATTGCACACGGACACGATGCAAAAGGCACAGACATGTGACGTGAGAGATGACACCGAACAGCAAATGATTGAAAATCACTTTTGTTGCTACGGCAGCCCAGCAGTTGGGAAAAATTCAAAATTCTCCAATCAAATTAGTAATTATACGGTAATTATGGTCAGACTGCTGTAAGCCATTGAGAGAGAAAGAAAGAGAGGAAGACAGTGGGACGGGCACTTTTTTCACTTCACTTCAATTAAATGTTTCGCAAGAGCACCTCGATCGATATTATTAATTGAAATTCTCATTTACTTTGCAAGTGGTGTATAAAATTGTTCTATTCCTCACAATGTTGTTTTTTTTTTGTTTTTGTTTTTTTCCTAAGTATATGACAATTCTAACGGTGTACTGTGGAGGCAAACGACTACTGCGGGCCATGAGTTAATTATAGGAAAATGTATTGCAATCAAAACAATAGATTCGTTATGACTAAATGGGGAAGGGGTGCATTAGGCTGACAGTGGAATTGTCTTGACAGATTTTCGGAATTGTCTTTTTGGGTGTAACTTGCTTTGAAGACCCAGAGGGAAAATGTAGACTTTAAATAAAGGAGTGTTTTAAAGTAAATTGGTTTGAGATTGTTTTACTACTAGATATGGTGAAGGAAATAATGTATTATTTTTTTAAGAGCCGTTTAGGAGACTTTAAGCCGCTTTTATAACCAAAGCAACGATATCAATAGCCGTATTATATTATCAGCGTGATCTGATCACGAAAATAAAACAAGACAGTTCATAGAAAATTTTAATTTTTTAGTTGTGAATTTTGTATGAATATGACAAACTTCATATTGCGACCAGCCATATTGCAAAAATTCTGTGCAACGTTTTTAAAAACTAATTATACATTTAATGTTCAAATATGCAACAAATAAACAATATTTTACTGCTAGTATTTCGGTTTTCCTTGGCATATTAAGGTGTATCCAGACTAGATTTGTTCGGTGTGGACGCTGATGAAGTATTTATTAAATGTTTATGAAATGTTTTTTTCTGTCGAAAATTCACGGCCAGAGACTCGAAAACATATGGTGCCTTTTATTTCTAAAAGGAAATGGTTTACAATCAGTTCGAAATGTAATGGAAATCTTATCGCAGTTTGCACTTCTGCTCCACTTAGATTGGAATTCTTAGACAAAGTAAATGACAGCAGTTTAAGCGCGAAATTCCAATAGAACAAACTGAAATAAGTTGCAACTAAGCATAATCAAATTTCATAATCATACTCATAGATAGCGTTCTCACAATGAGTGGTCGTTCTGTTACATTTAATCATTTTTAGAAGACGATGAACTCAAGAGTGGTACGCGGGCGATCATCAGAAGCAGTGCGTTCAGTTTATCAACCATGGTTAATCCTGTTGTGACCGCACCATAGATATCTCTCCGATTTAACTTATTACTGTCACTACACTTACTGAACACACAGAAAATATACGTTTGATTGTCAAAATTCAATTATCACTTCACATAAATTCAAAGCTATTTCTTCAAAAAAAAAACTCCACGAAAACCGTTGCAATTACATTTTTTGTAATGTTTTGTGATAAAAAAGAAATGTGTTTGTCAAAAATTAGTTTTGAAAATAATTCAAATTTATAAATTTTATAAGTTAAAAAAAAAAAAAAATAAAAAACAAGTTTCGCTTGTGGTCGAAAATCGACCCTACATTTTATAAAGATGTAAGATTAAAAAACATACCACAATTTTCGATGGTGTTATTTTTTTATAGGTAAGTGAAAAAGCGACATCTAGATATAATAACAAAAAAATACTTCCCTTTGAAAATAGTTTTTTTTTACTAATGATTAATATTTTAATACGTCACAATAAAAAAGTTATGTCGAAAAATGTTCCTTTCCATTGTAACATCATTGAAACCAACCGTCAACCGCGTAGTCAACACCTCGAAGATCACACAATTGCTTACTTTTAGGGGTAGGTATACTGCATCCCAGCGAAAATACGTTATAATTTGAATAAGTTACTATGGGGAATGTCATCAAAATGGTTTCAATGAACTGATAAGCTGATTGTATGGGGAATTCTTAACTTCATTTTACCACTCTTGATGCCACACATACCCGCGATATTTTGTTCATGCACATCCATTGTACATCGAATAATATACGATTCATTCTACTCTTTTCATAGTAAATACTAAAAAAGTGTACGGAAACTTCGGATGTTCACGTATTAATACATATAATGATTTATGATTGGGAAACTGCGAAACATTTCACATTTACTTAAATGTTTATGAAATAGTTCGCTGGTTCTCTTTATTCAAATGTGAAAAAATGCTTATTGATATTTTGTGTTATGAATGGTGTTGAATATTTAAGTCTGGCAACGTTGACAGGGACACCAATATTTAAGAATGAAATAAACAACGCAGCGAGAAATAGTAGTAAATTGCGGAACAAGCATGAACTTTCGCCGGAATGCTGCCTGCCAAACGTATATAACTTCGCGATAAAAAAAATTGCTTGATAAGTCATAACTTAGTTGCAGTAAAATAAAAAAAAATTGCGGGAGGTGGTTTAAGTGAGTAAAAATCTCACACTACTATGAGCACGAGCCGACTGTCCTCATAGTGTCTTCTAGAAGATTTAATTTGGATCATGGCTGATAGTAAAAAACGGATCATTTTGATCATTTTGAAATGACCGTTAGAACTGTCTTTAATAAAATAAATCGGACCCATTTTAGGGAAGACTACAAACCTCACAAAAGTCATAAACTAAAATCGCGCGTAGTTAATCTAAGAACAACAGATCATCGCAGCTAAAATATAAGCGGCACACATTCCGATTGAAGATCGCCAATATTTCCTTCTTGATGCTAAGTTAGAACTATTAAAGAGAAGTAACAACAAACGGCCGATCCAACAGCACCTTGGCAACAGATAATTTTAACCGATCTCAAAGATCTCCACTTCGACCAACTGCTCCTATAAAACACAAAATCTCAACTGAATACCGCTCATGTAAACAACATTCACTAAGAATACTCGACCGAAGACGACTGGTTTATCGAAAGACCGCTTGCGTATATCTCCGAATGTGTAATAGTGACATGGCGTTGGCAGCAAACCAGACCGGACTAGAATCCGCGTAGGTTACCAGTAAAATCAACATTACGTCACCTTGCAGAACCGGATTGAACGAATCTCTTTCGCATTTAGCCACATCTAATACAACGCAATCAAAATCAATTTGACACAATTTCACTACCGATTCAATTGACATAAGTGAATCTCTACAATAAAAAAAATAATTCAAACAATGACATCATAATTACTACACCGCGCGACGCCTTTGGTGGATATTCCTCAATGTGTGACTTATTTTTATCGACAAACACCTACCTTAAGTACCTCATCGGCTAGAGTGGACGGCAACACAAGATTGCCACTTCAAATGACTGAAAGCAAAAGAACCTGTTTTGGCATCACCTTTCTGTGTGACAAAGGAACTTGACAATGACCTTGTTTCGAACAAATGTATAGCTCAAGGCATACACGCCGCATGTATCCGAGTGGTAATAAGAGCCAAAAAAAAAAAACAAAAAAACACGTTTGCCCAGCAAGCCCAGAATCGGTAGCACCACAGAAGTATTCCATGAGTCATGCCGTCGATGATGGAAAATAATTGCATTAATCACCAAGAATCTGTATATCTGTGTCAAGGAAGTACGAGCTCAATTCAAACTCAACGCCACCGTCCACTAACCCAAAAAGTATTTCAAATCGATTGGCGCCATTAGTTCTCGGTGCCAAGTAATCGCATTACAGCCGATATCTCGCACATCATAATCGACACACACAAGCGTTGCGCCACCATCTCCCCGAAGTGTCGTCGAAAACAGAGATTTTTCAAAATACAATCGCACTCAAAAATAGCACAGCACATTGGTTGACGCATCGCTGACGACGACGCTGCCGCACCGCACTGTTCGTTGCAGTGGAACCGTATGTGCTCTGATTAGCTTTGGACGCAAGACGCCCCAATCTTATCGGCTGCAAATGTATTGACCATCAATGATAGATGCGCGCTGTTCGAGCGCACTAATCCAATGTAACTGCAATTTCTATTAACTGACGCCAATTACTGGGACTCAGCGGGGTATAACATAAGGAGGTATAATGCTTGGGGTGCGTTTCATATATAAAAGCCTCCTCTGTCAATTGACAGAATCGTGTTGGCGGCGACCAAGCGGGCAACATAAAAACTGTTTTTTTATTCTCTGTCATAATCGGATCTAATGAGCGAGAGATCTGCTTTGAGGTCCGGCTTGGTTTGGAGCTCGTGTTTGACGTCATTCGTTACGATTGTTATATGATCGAAAGCGGATTTAATTGGATTTACACCATGCTAATGGGCTGACGGATTGCATGGTGAGTATATGTCTGTTTCGATGAGGCCGTGTATTTAGGCACGTGGTAAGGGTAGAGTGAGAGAGTAAAGTATGGTGAAATATATTCAAACAAGTGGACGAACTGTATAAAACGATCTGCCTATCCGCACAAAAAAGTATCGGGCAATCTCGTGATTTAGAACCTTTTTTGCCTGCCATATTTGAGCACTTTGTCTTTCTGTCGAACTATTTTTCGTTAAATTTTTGCTGAGTGGTTGGCAGCAAATATATTTGATCAGCGTCATATCTTAAGATCGCCTGCCCGCCGAAGTGGAGAGTGCGTCGTAAAAAAAGAGAGATTTATTGACTTGTGTTGCGCAGCTTTGTCAGATGTGCGTATTTTTTTTACCCATTTTGGCGAATGTGAAAAAATGTTATTAAATGGGGATAATCGAAATACACGTTTTATATTAATTAAATAACCTTCAGCCAGCGAGATTAACTGGTAGAACAACTAACTGGGAAGGCTTTAGGAACGAAATTGAAGAGAATGTTGAACTGAGCGTTCCACTTACGACACCCCATGAACTTGAGGTTGAAGTAGATCGCTTCGTTGAGATCGTACAGCTCGCTTCCTGGAATAATACGCCTTATCCAAGGAAAACGCCGGCCAAATACGGTCTACGATATCCTCCCGAAATAAAAGAATTGGTCAACGAAAAAAGGAAGGCGCGTAAAAAATGGCAACAGAGTCGCGCCCCGCAACATAAAACACATTTGAATTATTTGTGCAATTTGTTGAAGACAGCTATTAAGGACTTTAAAAATCGTGCGATAGGTTCTTACCTTGAAAGTTTAACGGCGAAAAAAGATTCCAACTATTCACTTTGGAAAGCTGTAAAAGGCACCAAAAGGCCCAAAATCCCCGCGCCGCCAATTAAAATAAATCAAAATGAATGGGCAAGGGAAGATAAGGAAAAAGCGGACGTTTTTGCCGCCCATTTAGAAGAAACCTTTAAACCGTACGATGGTCGGGCGGTTCACGACAGTGTTATTGCGGCGGAATTACTATCCGACGATTTAGTACTCACAAGTGCAACGCTAGGGGAACTAAAACGTGAAATTGAATCCCTAAAACCTAAGAAAGCTCCTGGTTATGATTTGATCACGGGAGAAGTTCTCAAAGTTCTACCAAGAAAAGCATTAATTAAGCTTCTTCATATAATAAATGCCGCGCTCAGACTAAAACACGTACCGAGCCAATGGAAAGTTGCGGAGGTCATAATGGTTTTAAAACCAGGAAAACCGCCAAATGAAGTAAAGTCGTATAGACCAATTTCCCTTCTTCCAGTTATATCCAAAGTTTTCGAGAGAATCTTACTAACGCGCCTACAACCGGTTATAGAAAACAATAATCTTATCCCTGACCACCAGTTTGGGTTCAGAACCAAGCATTCCACGATTGACCAAGTGCATAGAATTACTGACGTAATTGAGAAAGCATTTGAAGAAAAAAAGATATGCTCAAGCGTATTCCTTGACGTCTCACAAGCCTTTGACAAGGTGTGGCATGACGGTTTGAAATTTAAATTACGACAAGTTCTTCCCGTATGCCTATATGATATTTTAGAATCATATCTCGGGAATAGACTCTTCCGTGTTAGACATGGAAACGAATACTCTCAACTTAAGGAAATTTCGGCCGGCGTGCCGCAAGGAAGTGTCCTTGGGCCCCTTCTCTATTTGTTATATACTCGCGATATACCGCCGACGACACCACTATCCTAGCAATAGGTAATACAATTGAAGAAACGACTGCAAAACTTCAAATCGCACTGAATAAGGTAAATGAATGGACGAGGGACTGGCGGATCGCCCTCAACGAAACTAAATCTGTTCACGTGAATTTCACGTATAAGAAAACAAATGACTTGCCAATTTTTTTAAACTTGGCTCGAATACCCTTTGCAAACGAGGCCAAATACCTGGGAATGACACTCGACGCAAAGCTGAAATGGAATTCGCACGTGAAAATGAAACGTAAAGAACTCGATATCCCAGTAATTCTGGTTACTCGGAAAACATTCCCAGCTCAGTACTGAAAACAAACTGCTTCTATACAAGCAAGTGCTAAAGCCGGTGTGGACCTACGGTATACAACTCTGGGGTTGTACCAAGAAAACAAATGTCAATATTCTACAAACTTTTCAAAATAAAGTGCTTAGAGAAATTGTACAAGCACCATGGTATATTAGAAACGACGATATCCACAGGGATCTCGGAATTCCAACAATTGAAGCTGAAACTAGAAGCTTCGCGAGAAAGCATAGAAACCGACTAATCGGACATGTCAACAATACAGTCCGACAAATTTTGGACGAGAAAAATTTATTGCGCCGGCTTGAAAGAACGAAACCGTTCGACTTGGCAAGATAGGATTAACCGCGTCTAAATTGCGGAACATGCAGGATCTTTCATTGGAAAGAAGCCTGTCAAAAGTTGTTATTTCGTTATAGAAAAATTGCTTGATAAGTTATATCTTAGTTGCAGTATCTAACAATCTTTCGAAGGGTGGTGTTTTTAGTCAGTAAAAATCTGACACTACTATGAGCACGCGCTTGCTATTCTCATAGTGTCTTTGGAAGATTTTCACCTACCCTCGGTAAAAAAAAAAAAAAAAAAAAATATTAATTTTGCATAATTTAAAAATAAAACTCGTGTAATTAACTTTCAATTAAATCACGAACATAAAAACATCACCGCGTTTGTAGAATTCAACATTTTCAAAACAATAAATTCTCATTGTTTTAAGTATCATTTCAAAAAGACAATGGGTATGAAAAGTGTTATCATAGAAATACGTATTGGTAATACCTTAAAATATTTTTGTATATAATTTTAGTAAAATCAAAGTGCCAAAGAAAATGTCAATGTCAAAATTCCGGATCATTTTCCTGCATTTCAATGACCCAATCAGCAAAGACACGACGTTATTGATGATCGGCCGGCTTGAGTTCTTGTGTAAGCCTTAAGACCCAAGTCCTTATGCAAAATACGGTGTAATGACGTTTGTCGAATGCCCAATTCCAAAGAACGACGAGGAATGGACAAACCTGGGCTTTCTTCAACACTTTGGGCTACAGCAGCAATATTCTCAGTTGTTCTTGAGCGAAGTGCACGAATTTTATTCTTCAAATCACTAACTTGTCCCAACAGCTCGAATTTTCCACCAATTTCTGTATTGCGTTCCGACAAGGTGCCTCACGACGACCAAAAAATGCTTTAGTTTTGCGAACTGTGACTGCATTATTTTCACCATTTTTGTAGTGAATTTTAATAATTTCAATGCATTCTGAAGCGTGTATCGTTCCATTTTTAGTAATGGTGCACTTGTCAAATGTCAAAGAATAAAAGCTTCAAAAGTGACAGCTACCGAAATAACACCTCTTATTGGAAAAACCCTTTATCTTTGATCACTTAAAATATCGCTTATCAATGGTCTGTCGAAATAGACAGAAGCAAGAAGCGTTACAGTAGACATTTTTTCGAAAGTAGCAAGAACCCTTCAAGCTTTTTTTCAAATTTCTATCCAATTTCATCATTTTGATTGTAGTAAACAAAACACCTTAAACAACACTGATCACGTAGTTCGAAAGTGACACCCATGCGCCTTTCTTACAACTTAGACGTTAGCTAACTTAACAACAACAAACCGACCCAGGAAGTGGTGTTCACCTGCAAGCTGCAACATGTTATTCATTAACAACAAATTATTTAAATGTTCACAATAGTATTTACGTCAAGCAAATAAACGCAGCTGGCAATAAAAGAAAACTGTCATCTGTGCAGGCGTCATATAAACAATTCCAACCGTCGACGACGATATAAATACTCTCATGCAAATGTGCCAATTAATTGTGTCTTCAAGAAAATCTGAAGAAAACAACTGCTTTATCTCTAAACTGTAGTTTAGAGACCGGTAGTTTTGGCTCAGTTAGCAGGCAGGTGTTAATGTTAAATGTCATGCATGAATGCAACTTGAATATTCCTTATTCCACGACCTCCCGCCATAGAATTTCCTTAGTCTTATGTCTACTACACCCACCCACATCAACAGAATGTGTAAACATTTGTCTTCATGCAGAGCGTATTTGCAAAGGATTTGCATTAATTGTTTACACTAATACCACTTTCATTACCGGGCAAAAGTGTGCTGCTCGTATGGCATTGATAAACAATGCCACCGCTGACCGATTTTCTATACCTCTATCTATATCAACTCGTCTCTTCCTTCATTTATTTGGATTGTTCCTTCCACCCATACAGACCCTACATCGTATATTTATTATTTCGTTTGGCTTCGTAGTCTGTTTTTTTGTTGTTTAGATTGAAAATTTCAAACCCATAATACATGTTTACATTGATCTTGAATAATGGTCGATACGAATCGATGTGGTTGCATGGTGGGTGGATTCTTAATCGATATACCAATCTCTAGTGGGAATCAATACAATTTAATTTTAACGATCAAATGGTAATTTACTGATTTTATTGTTTTCTCCGACTCTGTATGGAGTTTGGTACTTTATTGAGTGTAAATCCTTTGAAAGTGGTTCAAGGTTTTGTCGCGACAAAAGAGGACAAAATGAGCTTACCATGTGTTTTCGAATGGGAATACAAAAATTTCAATGACACTTACCTGGAAAGAGAAGAAAATGGAAATTGATTAAATATCACAATTTTATAAAATTGAAAATGCGTTATGGAGTAAGTGTGTTTGTTGTAAGGGGACTTACAAAAGTGTCAACTGAAAAAATAGCTGTAACTCTAAGTTTTCTTTATGGCATTTATGATCAGTTTTTTTTTTTGTCAGGCAATCCATAGTGAATAAATTCAAACTAGTGCTGCCAGACGTTTGATATAAAAATTCCCTCACAATAAACTAAAATTTTCTCTTTTACCAAAGAACTACTTGAACATAAGACCGGCGATTTTTTCACGCGTTAAAAACAATCATAATCAGTGTTGCCGCAAGCTTTTTTAAAAGTGTAACAATTTTGTTCAAAAAGTGTAACAAATGGATACAAAATGTAACAAACTGGAAAAAATTGTAATAATAAAATCGTCGTTTTTCAACTCAAAAAAATCTAAGGAACTCTTTATCACATTTTAAAAAAAGCTCTTTTTTTAACCTACCTCTCCATTTTGTGTTTAACAAATAAAAAAAAAACAAAATTATTGACCATCGAAGTAGATTTCAATTTCTATTTCACAAACTTTATTTACCAAGAGATGTAGAACATTGTCAACGGCGACGCGGCGAAACAGAAAATGTTGTTGTCTTTTCTTGTTCCCTCGCATTCCCATTCCCACTCGCAGTTTAACGTTTTGCACAACTTTTGATCTGTGTAAACAAACAAATACATTGACAGAAATTGGTAGAAGTTTGCTCGAAAGAAAAAAGTGCTGCCAGTTCTATGTACTTTTCAATATTTTTAATGAGAAAAACAAAAAAGGATTTTAATGGGAAAAAATGTAACAAAGCGAAAAAAAAGTAACACTGTAGCAAAAACATAAAAGAGCTTAAAAGTGTAACACTTTTGTTAAACTTGTAACATTGTGGCAACGCTGATTCATAAGTCACAGACATCTAGTTTTCGTTAGCAAAAACTTATAAAAAGGACTCACAACTACAAGTGTCGTATTTTTATTTTCGACAGGCAACTTTTTTCTATTGATTTCAGTGCACATATAACTTCCTTTGGTTCGACTTGAATATGCAATTTTTTTTTGAGAAAAATGTAGGCGTGGTTAAAATAAAAATAAAATAAAATAGATAGTTAGCCCAACAGGTCAGTACATGTACCTGAAATTGCATAACACCATTGGACTTTATTTCGTTTAAAAGTAAGGCAATAGTTGGCGTTATTCGTATACAGAGATCGATCACGACATAAATATAATTTTTTTGAGTGCAACCAAACAAAATGCCATTTACCTGTAGGTGTAGATAGAGCTACGAGTCAAAAGATGACAAGCATGCGCTTCTTAACATCAAAACGTGTCGAAAATACGATTTAGATATAGAAAAAATTGTCAATTGATCGCAAATATCTTGTTATTTAACGCCTTTAGCTTATTTTTTGTATAATGTTAAACGGAGACCTTGGTTTAAAAATAGGCAAAAATAGGCAAAAAGGACATCTTATGTAGAACAATCTAAAAGGTGTAGGCCGTAGCGTTAGAATATGTTCTAAAATTAAAGAAATAAGATGTTACTGATTGTTATATCACAGTTAGTAAGGAAGATAAAGTCGTTAGCTGTTTATAAGCAATTTTTTTTGTTCAGAATTCTGACAACTATATCACATTAGAAATCAAGTGAATAGTTATACTCGCCAATCGCTAGTGTATTTTGGTCTCAAAACCAACTGCATAACAACATTGAATTGGAGAGAATTATCCGTTTAAGATAACTAGGACAGGTAGGATGAATGAATACCAATACCCTACGCAGAGTCTTCGATGTTAATCCGGAGGGACATAGCAGTAGAGGACGACCGACTTCGAGCGCACAAGTGGAAGGCGACTTAAAGTAATTTTGATTCAGGCCAGTTATCCAAAAAACTCTCTAATTGGAGAGGCATTAAAGTTGAGACCAGGAATGTAAAGCCACCTAAAAATTTAATAGCAAAATGGATCAACTATTTGAAGGTAATAAACAATTTATTAACATCGTGAAATCAAACAATTCCAACTGAGATATTCAAATCGACGGAGCTTCAAATGTTGCCTACATTTTGTTGCACACTTAATCTTAAATAAGTGGTTAGTGTGTTGGACTACTAAGCGAGGTGTCCCTGGTTCGAATTCCGAAAAATAAAATAAAAATTCTAATTAGGTTTTTTTTTTTCCATTGCGCGTCTGACAAACATCCGAGAGTATTACTGTCTTGAAAGAGTTTCTCAATTAGTCGTTTGGACTCGGTATAAAATTCCTTCCATTCATTCCAAAAATTAAAAACTCACACAAAACGAATGGCGGTGAGAAGCTAAACTTAGGGTCCATTCGGACATAGTTTTCAATGACAAATTGCCAAAATACTCCCACTTATGTATTCATTTTCCTTATAACTCTTTGCGGTATGCGGGAGATATTAATTTGGCAAAATAAATCGCCGAAAACAACAAAAACAAATTATCGGAACAAAATGCGTAAATGTTACGTATACGCCACCGAAATATTAATTTCGTTTTGAACTTTGTTATTAAGCTGCGTAGATTCCCTCGTTCGGTATCAAAACAAATGTAAATTTGCATTTAGAGGTTTTACTTGCATTCTACACAAAAAGACAGACACTATGCCGGTGCTTGGCGTCAGTGAAATAGAAATGAAACCTTACTTCCGTTTCTTGAATAGAAAATGGAATCTATTTATTTTTTGCTCTCTAAAACAAATTCAATTCAATTAGTTGTACAAATTCACCAGCCAGCACTGTGTGTGCATTGTAGTTCGCTCTGTTCATAATCAATGGAATTTCACCGTTGAATATCTATAGAGATACCAATTGATTTAAACGATGAAATGAAGCACAAGCGAAAATCAAAATGTCACAGGTCGGGCCTTGACTAGGAAGAGGGAGTGCCTGCACTACTACCCCACCCCAAGTTGCTTGCTGGAACTTGGATACCGAACAAGAGAGTGTCGCTCCCAAACGATTCTATTTGACCAATGGACCGAATATTAATTGGTGTTCTATGTTCCATTGCATTGGATATTCTGTACCGGCACGACAGATAGACATGCGATGACCATAAAATATTTTGGCAGACATCGAGCTGATATAGTGTCTATGTAGTTTGGTTGAACGACATCACGTCATCGATATACAAGGGTTAGTTTGAATTAGATTCATTTAATACATTTCGTATGTAGAGTTGGATAATTTTATTATTTTCATTTTTAATTTGTAATTTATAGTGATGTAGTAGATGTCGATGACTCGATACCATTGATATGGATCCATTGCGATGATGTCAGCACTAAAGTTTGTTATGATTTTTAATGTGATGGTGATTGAATTTTTTTATTTTTTTTTTATTTTCAAGTTGATTGGTTCATGTGGAAAATGTTTGCCAAAACAAAATTTACTGGCAAGTTAATTGAATATTATTTCGGCCGATATAAGTTGGGCATGAAATGAAGTTGTTTACTTTTCGTGTTTGGTAATTTACATGGCATGTGCTTGTACCTAGTTGTATTCCAATCTAATTTAACATGAGCTGCAATTTTGCTGTCGTAATATTTGGAATGGGTTTGAGTATAGTTACAGCTTCGTTAAGAAATATTCGGTGAATCATAGCATAGTGAAATATGGGAGGATTGTGTTGACACATACACATTTCTGTTTAGGGAGAACAAAACCATGTTTACTAAATGGGAGCAATCCAGCTTAGCCCAATGACTTATGTGTGGTTCCATTCACAGCTAAAGTACCTTGAGTTATCTGAATCAAATTTAAAAGCAGAACGCTCAGTCATAGTGAATAAATATGAAAATAAATTCTGGTTTTATTGCTCGCTTCGTTAATTTTTTCGTGGTAATAATCGCAACAAGAATTTGAGGCCACATTTGTTTGTTTCATAAGGTGGTTTATGTGTGATTAACTATGATTGAATTTTAAAGAGGAAAAAGTATCCCATGATAAGGCTAGTCACACCACACCACCTAACGACTACAGACCAATCAGTCCATCGTCATTTATGCTAAAATCAATGGAACGACTAATCAATCTGTACGTACGGCAAGCGATCGGCGATAACTAGCTATCAAAATCACAAAATGCGTGCATGAAAAGTAGATCATTTGACACAGCGCTACATAGGGTAGTATCGGTAGTGGAAGAATCACTACAACGAGTACATATTGAGAGCGTTCCTAAACATCGAGGGGGCCTTAAACAATATCTAAGCTGACGCAATTTTACACAGCTTGCGTGGAGCCCACTTGCAGATTCAATGGCTATTTCAATGCAGGATGAGCTGTTCGACCGCCTTTTAACAAAGTAGCCGCTATCCCAGAAGAGGTTAGGGCCAAAGCGATCTCAGATCTCGAACGAATTGTATCCAAAAACAGTGAAATCAGGAATGTATTTCCAGTTCCACCGGGCGCATTAAGGACGAAAGTTCCGCCATTTTCGTTATCGACTGCTTGCATCAATTCATCGTGCACTTTCTTTTGCTCTTGATTCAACATTGGCACATTTGTTCGAACAGCTTGACTCAATGCGATGAGATCGAAGTCCATTTCTCGCTCCAATTCTGGATTAAATGCGTCTTGCATTGAACGATTTGGCTGTGGCATCCCCAATTTGCACAACAAATTCCCATTTATGAGCAGACACATATCCTCGATCAAAATCAAAGCTTTGTTCCGCATTTCATCTGACATCTCCAGTTCATTATCCGATGTCACAGTGCGAATTCGATGCAAAATATCGTCGGCCATAATAATCATCTTTGTAGTTATAATCAAAGTATCTACTTCATTTAAAAAAGTTACTTAATGTAACATAGTAAACATAATTTATTCGAACAAACTTTTTAGGTACCTATATTTAAAAAAAATGTTCTTTCGAAATTGTTGACAACAACAATTTGCTTGGAAAAAAATTAAAACTAGGTTCTCTACATGGTCTATTAACCAACAAAAAAATAAAAATAAATCAAAATCGGATGTGGCTGTCGCACACACATTTAGGAAGTTATTTTTATATATGTAGACTAGATTCTAAATGCTGAAATAACTAGAGGGGAAATTTGAAAATACCGTGATTTTTGAACTATTATTTTCTCAAATTTGCCTTCTAGTTATTTTAGAATTTGAGAAAATAATAGTTAAAAATTCGCGCGAATTTCGAATTATTATTTTCTCAAATTTGCCTTCTAGATATTTTAAAATTTGAGAAAATAATAGTTCAAAATTCGTTCTTTTTTTTTGATTTTATTTTCTCAAATTGTAATGCTGAAGGGGGAAATTAAAAATTTATTTATAAATTCAATGCGAAATAAGGTCGACTGCGCTTTATTTCACTATAGCAAAGTGAAATAAAGCGCTCGGCGTTATTTCACGGAACCGCAAGGATCTGTGTGTATAATTGCAAGAGTTGCTGAATTGACGATTTCAATACCAAGGATGTTTTTCCTGAGACGACAAGGAGCCGGACATTCTGTCATTATGTGAAGAGAGGATTCGTCTATCTCAAGGCAGAGTCTGCAGATGGGATCCGGTAAGACGCCAATTCGGTAAATATCTTTTCTCGCGCGACTGTGGCCGCTGATTATTCCTGTTAGGATTCTCAGTTTGTTAACTGGGTTACGGGATGTGGACTTGGAGCTAACCGATCGAAGACGGAAATTATACAGTTCACGAGAGGAAGGGTTACACCCGCCTTCAATTTCCCAAGGATGAGAGGTGGGTCTTGGCACTATATTCCTGCAGAAGAGCATTCGGTAACACATGGGGATTCAGACCGCACGTGGTTCACTGGCTATATACAGCGATAGTACGGCCTATCTTAACATATAGCAGAAATGCCATCTTTCTAACCTTACAAAAATACAGAGGATAAAACTAAACTAAAAATTTTAGATTTCTGGCGGATAATATGGAAAATATTCACTGTTAAGTTGAGAGGAGCACTTAGTTGGATTGTGTCGTACTGCTCTTTTGTGTAAAAAGACGTGACTAAAGGCAGTGTTATGGCGGCGTTCGAGATTCGGGCTCCTGATGGGTATGATCAGGTGACTCGCTATCAATTGGGCCGGTACTTTATTCCGAAATGCCACGCTCATCATGTCTGATTTCCCGTATATAGCTCAGAATCATGTTGACCATGATTGGCTGGATGTTTTTTCAATATTGAATGCCCATGTTTCTTACTTGGTCAATTGTATGTGGCGTGCCAAGTGCCGGCTAACCCACCTTTTTGTACGTGTACGCGCTATATAATAGAACGAAAAATGTTATGTAACATAAAGCACTTCAGTGAAAAAGCGGAAGATTGGCCGACACGTGAATCATTGCAATTTGATTGAAAAACATCGACAATGTCAATACTAGTGTATTTAAAATAACTTTTGAATATGATTGGCATGAATTAGACTCATCAGTTCAAACGAATGTATCACTGTTCGATAGAGACCCGACTTTGCGGTAGCAGTTGCTTCTTCTGGAATAGCGGCCACATCGTTAGAAGGATGCCGTGCGGCTCATTCAGCGTTAAAATTGCCGTGACCTTCGAACTATTGAACAACCGACATGAACATTGCAAAACATTCGGCAGAGGCCTTAGTTTTAGTAGCGTCTATTGGGACATTCATTTCGGACGAATGCGCATTGGAAGCACTTGACAAAACATTGAAAGATCAGCGCTATGACTAAACATCATTGCTAACCACAAAAAAAAAAAAAAAAAACGAATGGTCGAGTAAATGTTTGCTTTACATTTGAATTTAGAAAATACATGTTTTTCTCATTTTCAATTGTACGTGGCATGTTCATTGTTCACGTGTCGGCAAATCATCAACTTTATTTTTTGTTCTTGCGCCTGATAACAAAACGAAAAATATTGTGTGATAATAAACCCAAGTGTAAACCAATGAAGCCAAATACATAGCTTCATCAAAGCAAATGTCTTCCTGAAAGGCCATTGAAATACTTGATTTTTGTACTTTTATCGAATTTTGATTTCCTAATGAACTATTGAACTTAATTAAAATAATAAATTAAGTTTAGCTAAAAGGTATCATTACATTTATTGACCGTTAGGCTGTACGAAGTTCGTCGGGTCAGCTGGTAAAATATAAATTCATTCTGGAGATTTTGCTAAAGCACTTAAAAAATTGGTTGATATTTTAATAATACGGCAATTGTTAAAACAAGTAATTGGCAAGTCTTATGGGTTCTATTTTTAGACGCTTTTAGAACAAAGTGAAATAGCGCAACTGGTTGGGGCTTAATAAACCAATTTGCATAGTAACATTGCAAATAATGATGGATTGATCGCAGAGCTAAAAAACTGTCGAATTAAGCTATTTCTGGTTGGATTAATGAATTTCGATCAGTATTTAAACCTACAAGCCTTCTAAACGAACAGTTTAAAATTTGTAAATAAATACCACCATAAGAGTTCTCACAAGTACTCGAAAACTAAATATTTCTTTATCACAAATGCATTTTTTTTTTCAATTATATCATTTAATTAGATATCAAACACACACATAACATTGCTGTGTATACCCACTGCGAAGTTGGTCAAACAATGAAAGCATTTTTATCGCAGTTTTCCCACGCGAGAGACCTTAACTTCGGTCGAAAGCACTGAAACCAACCTAATCAGCCCTAATTTATGGTTCAGTAAACATTTTTGCTACTTAGCCACGTAATCAGTGAAACAGTAAGAGTCGCTGGATTTGATAAGCGAACGTTGCACAACTTTCAATTTGTAGTTCATAACTCAAAATAAAAAGCACAGCTAATGGTTGACGCTGTTACATTTGTTTTTTTCGTATAGTTCGTGCTATATATTCAAATAGTGATTCTAAGTTCACTACAGTTGCAATTGGACTATGCAAATTGCCACAATCAAGATATGTAATTAAATCCATTGATTTATTAGGCCATCACTAGCTAAAGAACTGCCCTAAATTTTCTAACTTGGGATAGTCAGAAAAGATATATTTCTTGAAGATATAGCCAGCTCAATTTTACTTAAACATCTAAAACAAAGAGTGGGTAAGATTAAACATTTTAGTATTGTTATTAAAATTTATAAACACAAGTGAAATTAATTCAAATAATTAATACATACAAATAAATTAAGGCACTAACCATAATGGCGATGACATTTAGAATCGTATTCACAGGTGGCGCTGATATAAATTGGCAGAAATTATTTTTGTATTTTTGAGGTGAATTGGGTAAGATTGGATTCGGGAATGTATGTGCACTTGGCGACCTAGAAAGCGAAGGACCTCAAAAGGCTGTAGGAAATAAGGCCCCAAAAGAGAAAATGAAATAAGGTCACAAATTTAGGGTGTTATCTTTATATAAAAATGAATCCCTATTTCCCTTGGTCACGGCATCACGCACAAACGGCTGGACCGATTTCGCTAATTCAAATAATAAAAACAATTTTGAAGTTTTTTTTTTTTTAAATATAGGTATACCTAAAAAGTTTTTTTCTAATAAATTATGTTTACTATGTTACATTAAGTAACTTTTTTAAATGAAGTAGATACTTGGATTATACAAAGATGATTATTATGGCCGAAGATATTTTGCATCGAATTCGCACTGTGACATCGGATAATGAACTGGAGATGTCATGATGAAATGCGCAACAAAGCTTTGATTTGACGCATTTAATCGAGAATTGGAGCGAGAAATGGACTTCGAACGAATCGCATTGAGTCAAGCTGTTCGAACAAATGTGCCAATGTTGAATCTATATATATAAAAATGAATCCCTATTTCCCTTGGTCGCGGCATGACGCGTGAACGGCTGGACCGATTTCGCTAAATTTTTTTTGTTGTGTTTGTTATTGTCAGGAGAAAAATCTTATGAAAGAAAAAATTAAGAAAATTGCGCGGAAAATTAGAAAATTTAAGAATACTTAACCACCATATTAAATTATATCTAATGTAACAATTCAAACTTTTTTGATGTAACCTTATGGCGGTGGCGCTGTTGCCGATCGCCGAAACAGCGCTACCAAGTTGATTGAAATTTTGTAGATGGATATGGTTGCTTCCAGTTTTAAATTTCGGATAGTTTTTGACCTATAGGTGGTACTTTGAAAAACACAAGCGGGATAAGAAAACGGATTGTGGCACGTCCCATTCAAAAATAAAATCAAACGCTATTTCTAAAGTTGTATAATGAAAATTATTAATGGACGCTGTCCAAATAAAGCAATTTGCGAAATATGAGCAAGATTTATTACGAAAGGTACGGGCAAAGCCGGGTGGGTACAGTTACATATAAAAGAGACTGACGTCCGTATGTGCACTCATAACTCGGGGACGGATCGTTCGATTTTTATAATTTTTATAATTTATTTATTTATCTACATAATTCGGATTTGAAAGTTGGTTCAGTTAAAATTCTGTTGCGAAACATCAATGTACCGAAACTTTGCAACCGATCGCATTTGTTTTATGGTGAAGGATCTCACATCAAATATCATACAAGTGATGATTTTAAGGGGAAAATTCAAAGGCAAACACTCTTATTCCGCAGATTTCGCTTATTAAGAACGATTTACCATTCGTGCGACTTCAATTTCCCGTGCGTCTAGCTTTCACTATGACAAATAATTTATTGCAAGGATAATCGATGGATGTTTGTCAATTTAGTGAAAAAGTGGAAGGTTGGACGACACATCAAAATAATTGCGGTTTGATTAAAAAAAATCAACATTGCTATTCATCATTTATTTCTATTGCATTTAATATAACTTTTGAATAAAGAATTTTAATTGGTCGAATTACATAAATTAGCAAGTGCTTGGTGCATGCTCGGAATTTATTAACAAATTAACAAATTTGGGTGAAAAGAGGTTTGCCGGGTCAGCTAGTTTTATAATAAAATAACACCCCAATTTCAATCATGAAATAAGGCCCCACTGCGATGAAATAATGCCCGAAAATAAAAAGAAATAAGGCCCCAAATTTGTGGTTTATTTCATAATGAAATTAAAAATAATGAAGACTACTTTTTATTTAATTTTGTTGATATTGGATAAACTAGTTTAGATTAAAGGAACTTTTTACATAGTCAACCTCGCACCCATATTGGAAGGGTAACAATTAATAATAATAAAAATATTTCGGGGACTTATTTCAATTTTTCTTTTTTCATAATGAAATAAGACCCCAATTTTCATTAAGAAATAAGGCCCCAAAAAAGGAAATAACATCCCAAATTCTATTAAAAATCGTTGTTGTTGTTTCCTGTATAATTTTGTAGGGCCTTATTTCATTTTTCTTTTGGGGCCTTATTTCATTGGGGCCTTATTTCGCAGAGCCACCTCAAAAAAAAAATATGGATATATAAATATAATTACCGCACAAAGTGCGTGGTTTTCTTGTCTATGAATATGAATGAAAGACTGCAGCACTCTACTTAAAATTAACACAAATACGCCGAGTCTACATTTCACTGAGTTTAATTGCGTCAATTGTAATTTGAGCAAACAAAAGATAAATCCCTTCAAGTATTAAATGTCACATACCGAATACATAAGTAACGGACTCGTATAATTAATAAAAAAGTTAATTTAAAAAAACAAAAAACCCGACTGACTGTAAATTTAAAAGGATTGAAACAAGACACTTTTAAGTATAACTGATTGACAATCGGAGACTACCTAGACAATCTGTCAAAAATATGCGCAGCCTCCGACTGCCAATCAGTTATACTTAAAAGTGTCTTGTTTCAATCCTTTTAAATTTACAGTCAGTCGGGTTTTTTGTTTTTTTAAATTAACTTTTTTATTTTTAGCTTTTTAGTTTAATATATTTAGAAGAATACACAAAAAAAGTTTCTTTTTTGAATGGTGTACAGTATATTTATTTGTCAGTGTTTTAGGATTGTAGCTATCTATTTTTTGCCGGTCTCAAATAGTGTTCGATATGTTTATGCAATAAAAATAATATAATATATAAATTAAAAAACCGCCCGGTCCAATAAAAATAAAAACTCCGGATTAACGTAAGTTTTATCGTCTTCACAGGAAAATGGTGCACACCCTGGCGAATCGGGCCTAACACTCCACAAGACCGCGATTTTGAATACATCAGAAAGTAATTTATTCCGCAGTTCAGTGTATTCCATCTCTTGACATTTCCACTGTGTGACAATTATTTTTTTTAGTTTGTTTTTTTAAATTTATATTTTTATAATTATTTGTTTAGCCTATGACACTCCGGGGAAGAATACGAATCTAGTGACACCTCACTCTTTAAAATCGGTTAAGCCGTTTAGGCTACAGGAGGTCACGCAGGAACTTACATAGGATACGCGCGAAACACATAACCCTCTCTGTGTACAGTCGGGTAAAAATGAAAACAAAAAAAGGAGAAAGGTTTATTTCCGGTCCTTGAATTCAAGGTTTATTGTTGTCTTCCACGTTAATTATCCAATCGAGTTAATATACAAGCCGTCCATTGTAACCAAATACAGTCCAGCAGTAACGCAGAAAATATTAAGGACACGAAAAGGAACGAAATTTGTAAGTACAAATATAAGAAAAATGGAAAAAAGAAAGAAAGATTTTCACTACTGCGGAAGTCATTGATTAAACAAGCAAGTTCGTACATACAACGTGCAATTGTTTCTGCCAGCCCATCCTTTGGCAGCAATATCAATCCGATTAGCATTCCATTTTGCAATTTTTCCTGTGTTTATGTGCTCCATTTTGTGTTCACATTGGTTCGCGTGATTTAGGATTATATTCCGTTAAGCCCTTGACGTCCTAGATTCTGTCTAAATGTTCAAAGTGCATGATGAAGGTGATTTAATTTGTTTCGCTTCGTAGAGTTCTATAGAAAGATTTTTAATAGAAACATAAATTCGATGAATAATTTCTTACTCGTACTTCTGCAGGTTGATAAAGTGAAACGCGGTGCTGACAATTATTAATGAATGCTTTCCGAAAGTGGGTGTCGAAAATAGCACTGTTGCAAAAAAAAAACTTAGTTTTTGAATCATGATTATTATATTTCGTTTCGTAAGGTTACTTTTTGTCGAACAGATTACGGGGTCATTTGAAAACCGATATTTATGCAATTTGAACTAAATGAAAGGTGGATTTCCATAGGTGAATTTTCCCCGTCGTCGAGCTGTGTATGTTTTGTACCTATAACTATTTTTTCTATGTTATGAATTTAAAATAAAGTGCACGACTGGGTCGAACAAAACTTTCTCGTTCGTCAAAAGTTTTGTTGGTTGTTTTCTTATTTTATTGGAAAGGTAGGTATTTAGTTAAGATCTGAGAAGCTATGCTAGGTAAAAGAAACATGAAATATAGAAAAAGGAACACATAGTGTTAAATAATATTCACTTTTAATTTTTAAACGTTAAAGCTCTTGAAACAGGCAATTCTCGCAAATTCTTGTTAGAGAGTTATAAGCCCCTAATGTACCTACTATTTTATAGCACTTTACAAGTTTTTGAGTACGAGAACAAGTGTAGTAGGAGTTTTTGATTTTTGATCTGTTTGGAAATTATTTTCTGTTTGACTGGAATAGATTAATGAAGTTTAAGTTGTCAATGATTGGAAGTATTGGTCGTGATAAATCGACGTCTTTACTTATAAATAATATGTGTATGCATATGCAAAAATTCAGAGATTTGTTTTTGAATTTGATATAGCAGTTATTAACAGAATATCGCGATGAACGTGTGTGGGGGTGCAAAAGAAGTGGGAAATTCTGATTGTTGTAAATATTTTAAGGTGGGTGCATTTATACAAAATGGTTGTAAAAAAGTAGAAGTGGGTAATATTTGCTAAAAATAAGTTTTGCGTTGTTGTTATTGCATTTTTAATAGCTGTTGCAATTTGAATTTTAAAGTGCGATATTGAGTTTTAAAAATACAATATCTGGGTGACCGAGCTTTGCTCGGTTATTACTATTTATTGTAGTTTTAAAAACAATACAAATTAAAAAATATATATATTTAAACATGAACATAGGTATAAAAAAATGTATGTCGCCTAAATGCCGGTAGATGTCTTACTTCTTTCCTTTTACTATGACGCGGACGGCAAGAAACGAGTGTTACGAGTTCGAATCCCGCTCGGTGACTTACTTTTCTTTTTTTTTTTATATGTTCAAGTTTACATAAATTTTTTTTTAATTTGTATTGTTTTTGAAATTACATTTGGTCGCCCAGGTACTGATAACTAAAGTATGAAATGAAATGTTGGAAGTCGCATTAGAAGTTTCACTTCAAAAATACTACCCTATTAAATTATATGTGTATTATCAAATCAAACTAAAACAAGTAAATGAAATAATGAGGACGCTACTCTTTGCTAACGGTCGCGCTGGCCTGTAACAGGTATACTACGCCCATGCGTTCGAGTGCCACGTATTCACTATAACAACCATTAAATGAAAAATCTTGAACTCAATTTATACACCACCATCCACCATCCGTCCATCACCACACCACACGTCATCATCCATCTGCGCATTTCCTCAGAAAGACATTGTCGCTGTTTTTTTTTTTCATATGAACGTGCTTGTGCGATGTGCGCCACAAAACCACCCCAAAGCAGAACAACGATCAAGAACCGCGGCTGCTGATAATATTCGATTTGAGAAAATAAATTTATTTTTTTCGTGTTCGATTTTAGGTTGTAGCTCAGCTTCTAGAGGACATAGAAAGCTGATTGATGGCTTGAAATAACTATTAAAGTGTTGGCTCTCCTACGTATTTTTTTTTGTTTGCATTGATTAAGAATTGTTTGTGTAATGGCGAGTAAAAGGCAGTAAAGTCAGAAAAATAAGCTCAAAACGCATGAAAACTCGAAAACACGCGTTTTCCCAAACATAAGACTAATCTAGATCAATTGCTTACCCCCGAAAACCCCCATATACCAAATTTCAGCGAAATCGTTAGAGCCGTTTCCGAGATCACAGAAATAAATTTATATAAATACATACAAGATTAGCTCGTTTAAAGGTATAAGATATGAACAGAGATCGGCTTTTGGGTAGTAATTTTGAGAAATAATTAAAAAACAGATTTATTCGAATTTTCTGAGAGAAACAAAGTAATGGATCTTATTTAGAATACAGAAAATATCTTTAATATGTATTTTGATCAAAATCGTTAGAGCGGTTTTTGTAAATTTGGCAGACAAAACAGTACCAAATATTGCAAAGTTTAGTTTGAAAAATAGGTACTATTTGTTAACTATATACATAGCTAAAAACCGATTATAATTTATTGTTCGCGATGTAAGCATTACTTGGTTTTTAAAGTTTTATCGAAGTCAAGAATGGGATTTTCGAGATATGAGCAGTTTTTAAAATTAGCGTTTTTAGTGATTCGAATTAAAAATTAAGGACGCAACAATTTTAAGAACATCAGTATTACTCTAAGTTTTCATTTTTCTCAAAATCGTTATTGCCATTTTCTGGTAAGCTAAGAGAAACTAAATTTAAAAAAAATGACTTTTTCCAAAAATCGATTTTACGATAATACCGAGAAAAACTGAGTTTGTCATTAAGTTGGAAATGACCATATAACCTTAGAAATTAATTTTTGTTACAATCGTATGAATCGTTTTCGAGATATGTCCAAATTTCAAAAGTACCGTTGCTCGAATTTTTAGCCAAAAACTGGGTATGTAGTCATGGTAACCCCACCCACTTAAGCTTTAATATCAATTTTTGTTGAAATCGTTAGAGCCGTTTTCGAGCAAATCAAACTGGTACGAACAGTTTGTATGGGAAGTACCATTAATATTGAGGTTACCTTGCAAAATAAATAAAAACGGCCCAGAGCCCTAAGCCCAGAAACTCCAAATTCGAAGTTTGAACGAAATCCGGTCAGCCTGCGGGACAGACAGACAGACAGACGGACAGAATTTTGCGACCCACTTTTTTGAGTTGGTCATCGTAATGTCAGAATTGATTAACATCTCGAGTTCGAAATTTTGTACGAAAACAATATCTTTCTCTTACTACGTAATGGAGAAAGTTAAAAACAGAAAGTAGCATAACTGAATTGTACATATAGAATGTAGATGTTATATGAGAAACAAGGTTGTCGTCTCTTTCTGAGAAACAGCGAGTAGGTGATTGACAAGTAGTGACAACCTTGTTTATCACTGCTAAGAATATAAAATTTGTTTACGTTAAGCCTTAGTAATAAGTTTTGCCTTATACCGATGTAAGTAATTTAATATTTCATATAGGCTGGAATTTACGTTAATATCTACCTTTATTTTTAATTATGCAGTCAATAAAATCACATTAGAACCAAAGTTCGATAATCGTTTAATTGATTTTCTGGGCGATATTTATATGAACTGCGGCAAAAAAAATAACAACGTCTCAACATTCCCATATACCGCATTGTCTCAAAGCGTACAATTTCAAAACACAGTTGTTAATTTCTAACAAAATTAATTTATTTGCCTTTCCCCTTGAATGCTGAATATTTTTGAGCGTTGTTTTTTTTTAATAGTAGTAGTAGTATAGTATTTTCATCGAAATGCGGCCTATGCCAGCATTTACAGGAACAAGCTCTGCTTAACCACGCTGCTCCATCAAGATCAGTAAAGAACTCACCCGACCTTCGATGTCAAAAAATTATTTTATATTTAGACTTCTTCGTCATTGTTCTCGTCATTCTCGTTCATAATATCAATGAATGCCATTCATAGAGTTGAATTTCTTACATTCATTGTAGTATTCATTAACGCAATGTACAAATTCTTGAATAGTTCGCTTGGTTTTATGAACAAACATTGCCTTCATGAAACTGGATTCATTAATAATTGCGCTTCTAAATTGTTGTTGGAATAATATGTGCCCGAATTTTAATGAAGTTGTTCATAAATGCATGAACGATTCTTAAACGCGTCGTTTTGGTGCACAAGGGTTGATTGTCTCATTTTATGAATGACAACATTAAACACATGAAACTATTCATTGGTTTTATGAATACGACCATGTTTTAATGTATTATTTCATTGCACTGCGAGCTACAACCGTTATGAATAATGAGTAATTTTTCGCAAAACTGTACAGTTTCATTTCTCAGCGTCTAACGCTAGCGTTGTATGACCAAATACATAAATTGTAAGAATAAATTCATATTTCATATGAAAAATATTGTTTCGATTTTATGAATGTTTTCATTCGAAGTAAGCAATTTTTTTGTCGTTTGTGACTTTTTCATAATCCGCATGAATTTTTTCATACCTTGTATATTTACTTTACTTGTTTTAATGTAATATTTCTTTAAACTATAAACTTAAAACAATCAAAGTCGTATGCAAATTTGTTTGCTGATTTTTATTCATTCGTAAATCATTCGGGATACAGTTTAGATGTGAGGTGCGTAGGGCGTTTAATATCAATATTCAGTTGTTTTTGGTGATTTTTCATTTCAGGGTTCAAGAAAATAACGTTAGTATTATCATTGTTAAGAAAATGTTCATAAGGTAAATGTATACAAAAAATATTTGAAAAGTTTTCTAAGATTTTGTTTATTAAAATTGTTATTGTATAAGAAGCGAAGTGGATAATCTATTTACATAACAGTTTCTTCTAATACAATAATTTCCTTTTTTTAAATTAAGATAACGCAGCATTGAAGTTAATGTGGCGCCTGCACGCATATCTCGGCCGTTAAAACGGACAATACTGGAAAGTTTGCAGGAGACTTTCATATTTTTGGATACCAACAACCAATGCATGATCATAATATTAATTTTCGAAGAAGTTTTATATTTTATATTTATAAAAACAATAAAAAATGCAAAGCAAATACAACCAAAAATTATACTGTTTTACTTTTAATACGGCTTTAGGTTCAATATTTTTCATACTCTTCAAGTAATTTTGTACTTAAATGTATGAAAATGTACATAGAAACAATGAATTCGTTTATAAAGGTAATGAGAGGCTTCATGTACTTAAAGCCTTTCTTCATAAAAAACTTTGACATTTTACATATATCCAATGAATGTGTGCAGAATGTTCGTTGAATAAATACATAAACCCTATGAACGTTTTCCTAAAAGTCTATCGAACTTGATGAAAATATTCATGATTACAATGAGTGGATACATTGCATACATGAAAGTTTACATAAGCAGAGGAATAACTTTTTATGAATTCTATACATTGATTTTATGAACAAATCATGCATCTTATGAAAGTTTCTTATCATTATGAATAGTTTCGTATACGGAATGAATGGAGATACGTTGATTGAATGAATTCCTACTTTAGCTCAATTTCAATGATTTTTTCATACTGTCAATGTATGTTTTCATTGGCATCATGTACCTTTTTGGATCAGTGTTGCAGTTGCAAGAATAGTGCAAAACTCAAACGCCAACACCATAGGAACGATCTTTCAGACGTCCGTCCAGTTACTAGTGTAAGACTGTTTTCGTCGAGTTTTTTTTTTTTTTTTTTTTAAGAAATAGCTTTGAATTTATGTGAAGTGATGATTTAATTTTAACAATCAAACGTATATTTTCTGTGTGTTCAATGATCGTGGTGACAATAATAAGTCAAGTCGGAGAGAGAGCTATGGTGCGCTCACAACGGGATTAACCATGGTTTATAAACTAAACGGACTGCTTTTGATGATCGTACGTGTACCACTCTTGAGTTCATCGTCTGCTAATGCAAAAATGAGTAAATATAACAGAACGACCACTCCCTGGATTAT
This sequence comes from Cheilosia urbana, assembly GCA_946477585.1. Lineage (NCBI taxonomy): Eukaryota > Metazoa > Arthropoda > Insecta > Diptera > Syrphidae > Cheilosia > Cheilosia urbana. The sequence goes on from OX297855.1 coordinate 64,907,661, forward strand.
GTCAATGAACAGAACTTGTGAGAAAGCTATCTATGAGTATGATTATGAAATTGATTATGCTTAGTTATAACTAACGTCAGTTTGTTCTATTGGAATTTCGCGCTTAAGCCGCTGTCATTTACTTTGTCTAAGAATTCCAATCTAAGTGGAGCAGAATTGCGAACTGCGATAAGATTTCCATTACATTTCGAACTGATTGTTAACCATTTCCTTTTAGAAATAAAACGCACCATTTGTTTTCGAGCCTCTGGCTGTGAATTTTCGACACTTAAAACTATTTCATAAACATTTAATAAATACTTCATCGGCGTCTACTTACACCGGAATGTTCAGAAATGTTTGACAAAAGTTTACGAAATGTTTCTGAAGCAAATCGAAAACATTTAAAAAACATCTTAACAAATCTTTCGCTGGTCTGGATACATCTTAATATGCCAATAAAAACCGAAATACTAGCAGTAAAATATTGTTTATTTGTTGCATGTTTGAACATAAAATTTTAAATTAGTTTTTAAAAGACAATATCGAAAATAAAAGTTATGCAAATTTGATTCAAATGGTAACACCCCCGACAAGCAAGTGAAATGTCATGTCAATTGACATTTTTGCAATTTGGCTGGTGGTAATATGAAGTTTGTCATATTCATACATTATCTGTTGTGTTTTGAAAACAACTCAAAAATTAAATTTGTCTATGATCCGTATTGTTTTATGATTGATCCGAATTCAATCACGCTGACGGCTATAAACGGTGAATTGAGAAGAAGGCACAACGACTAACTGTACGGACTATACAGCGACATCGACTAAGCCAGAAGTGAACGTTTGACGCTTAGAGTAGATTCGTCCAAAGGAAAGGAACAATTGCCTAATAGAGTTTGAGAGTCCACGAAGGGGAGTTTTAATTTGGTTAAACCAAGTTCGATGGCAATTTTACTTTACTTTACTTTTACAAATGCTGTGACAACAGCTGAAAAGGTTGACGTAAAGGGAGTGGAGTTTCATTTTACACCATATATAGTCGTTGCCATTTATTTTTAAAGAAACCAATTAAATTGTAACTGCGTTCAAGGACACTGTGCTCCCTTCAACGAATAGTTCCCTCGATTCATATTTTCAATGAACACTGAACTATAAAAACTGTATTATTGCGCAAAATTCTGAACAGATACAAAACTCTTGCTCAAATACAGGAAATGAGTTCGTTTCAATGAAACAAACCAGAACAATACTTATCAAACAGAGGCAGGTCATCATAGATGATGAAATCCAATGTGATGATCTTACTTTATTTTTACGGCAAATGTAAATCAAAATTTATACAAATTCTACTTCCCACCCACAAATGAGCCGCTGTCAATATAGTAGCACATATTGAAAAAATATAAAATTAAATGTTCACAAAAGTTGCCACCATTAGAAGGTTTATGCCATTTTTAAACGCTTACTGCGGGCATAAAGATTGAATCTTTGTGTTTATAAAATTTTAGCTCTGTGTATAATAACGCATGACTTGATTTCCAATTTCAAATATTTGTCTAAATATGATATTCTGACTTAGGTCTGATTATCTCATCTGTATCTCAACTCACACGCCCCGATGACAGATGTCAGAGATGTCTTTTAACAACGATTCAGGGGGACAGAGACAAGCAATCCCAGCCAGACAGGCATTTTAACTCTTTTATGGGGAAGTACGCGAATGCTCGAACGATCAGGTAAACACACGTCAACGAAATTTCACCCCTGAGTGGGTGGATTGGAAAAGTAATTGGTACTACAGCGCTATGCAAATAACGTTGTAGTATGTATTAATAGTGGGCGACCGAAAATGCAATAATTATAAGGTTATCCAAATGTATATTAACAATATAGCAAAATAAATTAACTTTCGGAAGAAAAATGAATGAATGAATCTTGATGCTCGGTTGCCGCTTTAAAAAAAGTGAGCCAGGAAATGCATCCCAGAAAAACGTGGAAAAATGTGACAGATATGTAGATCGGTTTACTTAAAAAATATTTTAGGGAACAGGCTGCAGACACATGGTTGATTGACACATGGCGGGTAGATGTCCTAACATAAGACGGCGACAACAGGCAACGAAACATGTTTTTTGTGTTTTTTGTTTTTTTCTATGTTTCGTTTCATTTGGTATGTGCTGCTTTCTTATAAGCAAGCAATTATCAGCAACGACGCTTGCTCGAAAGAGCTTTGTTCCATTCGGTGTGTGTTGTTAATATAAAATATCTGGGTGACCGAGCTTTGCTTGGTTATTAATATTACTATTTATTGTAGTTTTAAAAACAATACAAATTAAAAAATACCTATATATATTTAAACATGAACATAGGTATAAAAAAATGTATGTCGCCTAAATGCCGGTAGATGTCTTACTTCTTTCCTTTTACTACGACGCGGACGGCAAGAAACGAGTGTTACGAGTTCGAATCCCGCTCGGTGACTTACTTTTCTTTTTTTTTTTTATATGTTCAAGTTTACATATATTTTTTTTAATTTGTATTGTTTTTGAAATTACAATTGGTCGCCCAGGTACTGATAACTAAAGTATGATACGAAATGTTGGAAGTCGCATTAGAAGTTTCACTTCAAAAATACTACCCTATTAAATTATATGTGTATTATCAAATTAAACTAAAACAAGTAAATGAAATAATGAGGACGCTACTCTTTGCTAACGGTCGCGCTGGCCTGTAACAGGTATACTACGCCCATGCGTTCGAGTGCCACGTATTCACTATAACAACCATTAAATGAAAAATCTTGAACTCAATTTATACACCACCATCCACCATCCGTCCATCACCACACCACACGTCATCATCCATCTGCGCATTTCCTCAGAAAGACATTGTCGCTGTTTTTTTTTTCATATGAACGTGCTTGTGCGATGTGCGCCACAAAACCACCCCAAAGCAGAACAACGATCAAGAACCGCGGCTGCTGATAATATTCGATTTGAGAAAATAAATTTATTTTTTTCGTGTTAGATTTTAGGTTGTAGCTCAGCTTCTAGAGGACATAGAAAGCTGATTGATGGCTTGAAATAACTATTAAAGTGTTGGCTCTTCTACGTATTTTTTTTGTTTGCATTGATTAAGAATTGTTTGTGTAATGGCGAGTAAAAGGCAGTAAAGTCAGAAAAATAAGCTCAAAACGCATAAAAACTCGAAAACACGCGTTTTCCCAAACATAAGACTAATCTAGATCAATTGCTTACCCCCGAAAACCCCCATATACCAAATTTCAGCGAAATCGTTAGAGCCGTTTCCGAGATCACGGAAATATATATACATACAAGATTAGCTCGTTTAAAGGTATAAGATACAATGGCATGTATTTTTGACAACCACTACCCAAACCATTCAAATCAAAAAAGTTTTTTTTTTTGTCACGCTTGCTTTGGTGTGTGTTGTAAGACGAAGCAATGTTCTCTCGCTTCATGAAACAAAACAAAACATTTTGTTTGGTCCGGTGTGTCTTCAGCCTCAGTCTGCATTTTCGCCACCGGCTCTTTATAAGATGAGGATCTAGGTATATTGTAAAATATCAAACCAAAATGACCAAAAGCCAGTTTTTAGCTATCAAATTAATAGTTGCTGGAAAAAGTGTTGCCAATTCAAAAAAAAAAAAAAAAGACATCTAAAAAACTGCTTAGCATGCGTCGATTTAACACGGACTTAAAACTTCTTCAAACTTCTCCAAAAGCATCCAGAGGAGTAATGTTCACCCTGCAGCCCATACTTCTACCTCTCAATCTGAAAAGATCGAAGTCCATCTCACTGCCATTAAGCTCCTCTATACACCAAACCTCAAAGAAGACAGCTTCATAAGACGTCTGAAGCTGTTATTATTTTTTTTCTTAATCCCACCAGACTTCTTAATGTGAACAATGTTGCTACAGATGTGGAGCCTAGGGGCCAAAGTTTGAAAGAGCTATATCATTGGAAAATTCACCTAACATCTTTAAAATAGTGTCCCTAAGATCATAACTGAAATCATGTTGAAGTCCTGGCACTGCTCGGGATACTCATGAAGTCAAGGATAGTTTGGGTTTAACGAACGCTCGATAAGATGCCATGAACCTTGGCCTTAAGCCCTTTTTGGGGTACCTCTGAACTACATAGGTACACTCGAAAATCAGAAAACGGGATTCTTACCCTATTTAACCAAATTTAAGCGCCAAGGGCAACAAAGTCCTTAGAAGGAAACGTTCTTGTCATTGTCATAGTACTATTCATATTGCATGGAACTACCAGTTGGCAACGTGCTCCATCAATCGAAACACTTTTCCTTAGTCTTCCCATTTTTCCCATCAAAAATGTATGCGTCAACAAAAAAAATACTGATAATGAGCAATGAATAAATAAAAACAAAAAATAATAAAGTATAATCTACAACTTGTAATAAAATAGAAAGATTATAAAAACGTGGCACACATACGAATGTTTGTTGCCTTTAAATAAATCTTGTTGATTAATCTGTCAGAAAAAATCTATTTCCATTCGTAAGACAATTTTTTTGTTTTTTTTTTTTTGGATTTCAAAAGGAAAATTAGAAACAGGAGGCGTGGTATGTTTTGATTAACAATGTGATGAACAGACTATAATGTAGATTGCGATTTTAATCAGTAATAACATATTGACGTAGCAAGAAACATTTTTATTTAAACATTATTGTGTGTTTGGAAAATTTCTGAAATGTTTTTCAAGATGACATGCCATGTCCGGAGCAGTGTCTCACGGATTCATCGTAGTAAAAATTATATAAATTGAACTGTGATTATGTTGCTGTTTCCTTCTAAAAGTCCTTTTTTCATCTTTGGAGCGCAAGAAGTTCGTTTAATGTATTAGAAACTCTCGCACAATAATGTTATAATCCATCATAAATAAAGTATTGACAAACCTCCCGCAGCCACAAAATAGTTTAACACAAAAATAATGTCTAACCAATCTTAAGGCAATGAATGGCCTCACCATATCCACCCAAAGATAAATTCAAACACAGCCTTAGGGCTTGTAGTCGTGCCTACGTGCATTGTTTATCGCCAAACATAGCAGACCGCCTGAAAAGGTAATTTCCGTTCATTATTGCTCCTTCTATTCTTTTCCGCAAATGTTTGTCTAGCCCTAAGGTTGGGGGTGGTTAAGTGTGGGTATAGTACAACCAACCCATCTCAAGGGATAACTTAATAAATGCTGTACATTCGTATGTGGCGTTGACTTGTGGAATACATTTGGAACCACCTATAACTACGGCAGAGTTGGCATCTTAAATCGAATTTAAAGGTTGAAAGTTGACATTCGCGCGTGTTTGTTGCTGTCTTCCTCTTTCGAGGCCACTGGAACAATAAATTGACAAAAAAGAAACAAGACAATATGGGTAGGTTTGAAGTGAAATTGTGCAGAAAATTGGGTAATTTCTCTGTAAATGTTTTATCGGTGGTCGTTATACTATATAGTTTTGCGCAGTGAAATTATTTAGCTGAAGATAAATACTTTGTTACAGATTCGTTTATACTGAATTGTTTAACTTGAGCGCACAATTGGCTTTTTTTTTACTCTGATGAGGTCATTTTGTAAAGTGGTTTTTGGGGGTGAGTGTGTCCGGTTGTAAAAGAAGTGTGGTTTGTAGATATGAACTATTAAAACATAAAATAAAGTCAACTGATATCAGAGTTTAAAAGTTTGAAGAGTTGCTATTACCTATAGAATAAAAAGTTGTACAAGCCATAATCGAAAAAATAATGTTTGCACACCGCTTTGAGCTCTTAAGTCGATTGCTTTTCGTCAGCCAAATAATTACAGAAGTCTACCAGTGTTTCTTTATTAACTGGACTGTCTTGCTTACATTTGTTGAACATATCGGGTGCAATTTACAATTTGTAGAGTAATAGTGAGTTTTTTTTTTTTTTTTTAAAGAAGAAAATTTTGCATTAGAACCATTACAAAATTAGACACGTGAAAAAATCGACAACAAACTCCTACCCTAGCGGGGGCGGACTGCAACATTCTTCGAAATCCGTAAAATGATAACACAGCCGATTTCATTGCAATCGAGAAGCCATTGATAATAATAATTTTTAGCAAAAACACTCAGTAGTCAAACTAGTCTTAAGCTATGTTCCGACGACTGCCACATCTGACAATATTGTCAAAAAATAAATAAATACTTGGCGCAACAGGTCCGAAGGGACCCTAGGCCTAGCTTCTCACAACCATTCGTTTTGTGTGAGTTTTTCATTTTTGAAACGAATGGAAGGGATCTACAATTTTATGCCGACTCCAAACGGCTAATTGAGAAGCTTTTTCAAGACAGTTATACTCTCGGATGTTTGTCAGATGTTCGCGAGAGGTGGCGCAGTGAAAAAAACCCTAAGTTGAAATTTGGGTTTTTGCGGGATTCGAACCTCGACCCCTCGCATAGTAGTCCAACACACTAACCACTAAGCTACTGCGCCCACGCAATATTGTCAGGTTTACAAATAATGATCTGGCAATGAGCTGCAAATTATCTGACAATAGCGAACTACCTTACAATACCAAATTGCCAGTTCACACGGTTGCCAGAGTTTGTTTACAAAATATTTGCAGATCTGTTTTCAGGCATAGTCAGACAAATTAAAAATTCTTGATTGAGAAGCACGTAATAATAGAACCAACAAAAAATTAAATGGAACAAAAAGATGCAATTGCGATTGTTTTGTCCGTCTACGTATTTGAGAGCAGCGAGGAGGATAAATTCCAACACAAACATCAGCGTGTTTGGACGAAGGATTGGATGGCCCTCCGTCAGCAGGAGGGATTTTACGCAAAATTGCTCGTGTAATTGAGAAATGAGGAGCCAGAATTGTGTCGCAGTAAAAAAAGGATCATAAACATTTGCATATACTTTTACAAGCATCATAAAACGGAAAATACAAAATATACCTAAAACAAAAGGTCAGTAGAAAGGATCATAAATATTTCTAGTTCCTTTTAGAAGTATCCTTAAAAAAGGAAAGGGTTATAAACTTTCCTATACTCTGTCCAAGAAAAATTGTCAGTACAGGGTACAGGCCTTATGGGAAGCTCTTTTTTCTACCAGTGATGCCTGTAGTACTCTCTCGGCACTCAAACACAAGATTTGCCACTGAAATATAAATGAAACCACTGGCATTCCAACGAATTTTGTTGTTGTAATTTTCCTGAAATTCGCATGCATCCCTCCACAACCAGTCTGCCACACAGCCGTGGGCAGAATTTTGCAGCCTTATTCGTTAGGGCATATTTCTGCATGTTTTGGTAAGTATAAATTCATATTTCACTTTGTAGAGCATATTTTTCACACTGAAATATCAAAATGATGAAGCAGGTAGACCTATACTGTTTATTTTCGGTCGTTGGGTTTTACCACATCCGGTCACTCCTCTCCATCTCCAGTAAAGCGAAAAGCGAATGCCTTGAAAGGATTTTATGATCCTTTTTTTGCTACTGTTTCCGCGAAGTTCTACATTGACGGGTAGTAATTTTTAAACAAATATGTAATCTAGGTATATATGTTTATATTAAAAAATGTATGTAGCTTGTGCAGCTCTACATACATTTTTTGCAGTCCTTTTAATGTTTTAATATCTGTTTAGGTATATGACATTGCGTCGTGGTTATATAATTTTTTCTAATTGCCTGTTTGTGTATATAAGGCGGACACAATGGTTGTTATCTCAATAGCGGATAGTGCATCTAAGCAAGTGGTTTACTTTATTGTGCATATGAATAAACAGAAACATGGCTACAAAGTCTTCAAAGGATCTAAGTGTAGAAAAGAAACAACAAATTGTTGATGCAACTGAAAAATTATATTGCATTTTTAAAAGTAAATCGGAAGCCGTAGGAAATGCGGCTACTGTTTTTTCTGTTACGGAACGAACTGTATACAGGCTTTTAAGGGACAAAGCAATCAAAGGCCACAATTCACCACCAAAGAAGAAAAATAATTCCGGTATCAAGAGCAAGGTGGATGATTTTGACAAATGTGCGATTAGGCGGATAGTCCATCCGTTTTTTATGGATAATGACCTTCCAACGCTAGACAAGATATTAGATTAGATAAATCGAAAGAATTTGTTGTTGGAAAGAAGTGACATTATTTCTTGGAGACGAAGATATCTACGCGAAGTAAAAAAATTAGAGAACAGAAAATAAAGATTTATTTTACTGATGAGACCTGGCTAAATTGGAAGATGGTAGCCCTAACAGTATTGCTCTCTGAGTTATGGCGAATTATCATACACACTACGGCAACCCTGTGAGAGCTTTAAAAAGGGACCGATTTATGTAAGTCATTGCAACCAGACTGAGAGACAAACATCCTATCTTCCCTGTACTGACAATTTTTCTTGGACAGAGTATAGATCCTTTTCGTTGTTATATCGACTTCTTCATCTACACATCTGCCAATGGGCAAATGTCCTAAACATCTGGCAATAATCTGACAATGATAAAATTGGGTGTTCAGATGATTAGCAGGTACCTGACAATTTCATTGTCAGATGGCGGGGTGGCAATGGTCTAGCAATGATTTTTCTGCAAATATTGGTAGACAAAATTGCCAGTTCACATGAAGATTTCGAACGCATTTTCGGTTCATGTCGTTTCAAAGAGTTTTATATAGAATTTAAGACATTTTCACTCTTTATGTTTGTCATAGCTAAACGAAAAGTAGGCAATCGTGAAATTTTGACACAACGTTGCATACAAATACGAACGTTTTTTTAAAGTAAACTAAAATTTACAAATAATAATAAAAGAAATTAATTAAAAACTCAATATCTGGGACATTTATGACAACTTTAGCTTTTAAATTTGAAAATTTCTGGCGCATGTTGGAAGAATTTAAAGCAACTGGGGAGTGGGGTTGGGGTACCTTATTTTAACATAGCCTGTCCACAAAATGAATTAATTGTTTTTTAAACATCATTCTTACGTAACTATAGCAAAAACATGCATCAAATATTTCAACTCATCTCAAAAACTGTGATGGTTTCGATCCCAACGTCAAACCCTCTTTAGAAGCTCTGTAATTACTTATTAAAATATTTATTCGACCTTTCGCAGTGGTTAGGTGTCTGTATGCTCGTGTGTAGAATAATAAATCCTTTTCGTGCAACTCCTTTTAAGCGTGACCCCTTTCCATCGACGTGTATAAAAATTAAGCCCACACATTGTTTACTTCGGGCAAAAGAAGGGTTAATCGTGCGTCTAACTCATGTGACCTCGTTTTAATTACCCCGAATCGTGCGATACATCGCATGAATAATGTGCAAAAATGTGGTTAACAAAAATATTCGTATGTTATTCAGTTCGTATAAATTGAGTGCGACAAGTGCATGGTGTTACTTTGGGAATGAAAGTCTTTAAATATGGGTTTACTTTACCCTCTTGGTGTAGCCTGCGATGTGCAAGTGGAAAAGAGAATTCTAAAAATTGAGTTGGGGTGAGCAGGGTTAATATGAGAAGTTAACTATCCGGTTGCGTATGCCGGAAGGTATCTTTCATTCTGCAAGATTGTAGGTATCTAACCATAGTTTGTGTATTATAAGCCCACGCTTGCTTTAATTCATTTTTCAGCAAGCATTTCTGCGTCTGATTTGACGATGCTCACAACCGTTTTTATTTTACCCAGGAAAATGGAATCTATCAAGCTTCAACTGCGTTTTGAGGCGCTAACTGTTTCAAATCTCAACTGAGTGACCACGAATCAGTTCAAATTCTACGAATTACAATCGTTAACACAAAATAAAGTGCACGATTGGGTCGAATGAAACTTTCTCGTTCTGGAAATATAGAAAAGGAACAGTGTTAAATAAAGTTCACTTTTGGGTTATTAATCTGAGCTCTCAGTAACAGGCGATTGTCGCAAGTTCTGGTTAGAAAGTTAAAGCTATCATATACTATTTTATAGCTCATATACAGGGTGTCCGCCGGGAAGGTATACTACTTTGTTTTGTCGCCATTTTGGTAAACATTAGTCTTGACAGTTCATATTTGGCAGTCGTGAAGTAAACACGTGGCAAATTTATTATGGATTTTTCGATAAACCAACGTGTTTTAATCGTTAAAACATTTTATCAAAATAAATCATCGATTATTGTGACGATGAGAAAGTTACGTGAAATTTTTGGGAATTTTGGAAACCCTCAAATTTATTCATCAGTAACCTTTGCATCCGTTAAAAGTTACAGTCTGGTGTGCAATTTGGTCAGGAGGAATCATTGGACCTTACTTCTTTAAAAATGAAAACGGCGTAACGGTAACTTTGGGCTTGCTAACATGTATCAACAAGACGGTGCCACATCGCATAAAGACAGGATTACAATGGAATTACTCCGAGACCTCTTTCCACAACAAGTTATTTCAAGAAATGGTGATATTGATTGGCCTCCACGGTCGCCTGATTTGATTGCTCCGGACTTCTTTTTGTGGGGATATCTGAAAAGCAAGGTTTATGCAAACAAACCAGAAACGCTTGAGCAACTCAAACAAAATATTCGTGGTGAAATTAATGAAATACCGCGTGAAATGTGTGAGAATGTAATGAAAAATGTGCTCAAAAGGGCTCGCATTTGTGAGACTAACAGAAGCGGACATTTACCTGATACTGTATTCCATACATAATTGCCGACATTAAATAAAACATTTATCAATATAAGATCCATTCTCTTTCATTTAATCAAAAATTAAACTGAGTTTTGATATGACCATATTACATTATTTTTGTTACAACTAGAGGGGCACTGTGGCCCGCTTTAAATCGGAAGAAATCTGAAGAATTAATCAATCTCAGTAGAACAAAGTTAAGATCAACAGTAGGAATACTCTCTGGACACTGCCTTCTAAGGAAGAATGCCATGAGACTAGGCTTAGCTAATACGGATACATGTAGGTACTGTGAGGACCTATAAGCTACGGAAGACATCTTCCACCTTCTATGCGAGTGTCAAGCAATTGCTCGGAGAAGAAGGAAGCACTTAGGCAGGTTCTTCTTTAATAACTTAGAGGAGGTTGGTTCCTCAAATAATATTGGGACCATAACCAAATTCTATAGGGAAATTGATTGTTTGGGCGATTTGGTTTAGGTTTTTAACCGTAATGGTTCCCTGGGGATGGCGATTGGCCCACTTTGGTGCCTGGTCTTTCCTGACGATCTCACAACCCCACCCAACCTAACCTAACCTTCAATCGTATGGACCGTTTGTCCAAATTTCAAAACTACCGTGATTCGATTTTTAAGCCAAAATCTGGGTATGCAGTCACGGTAATCCCATCTACATAAGCCCAAATATCTTGGTTGAAATCGTTGGAGCCGTTTCCCAACAAATCGAACTGATATGATTTTCATTACATGGGAAGTATACCAATAATATTGAGGTTACCGTGCAAAAAAAAAAAATGTCACCGATCTATAAATCTGAAGCTTGAACGAGATCCGGACAGCCGTTTATGCTGTAGTCCTCGGGACAGACAGACAGATGGACAGAATTTTGCGATCCACTTTTTTGAGTTTGAGTTTTATCATCATAAAATCAGAATTGATTAACATCTCGAGTTCGATATTTTGTACGAAAACAATAAATTTCTCTTACTACGTAATCGAGAAAGCTAAAAATTAAGAACCTTCTTTATATAAGCTGGGAAAATAACTTATAAAGTACGAACGGTCCAATATATGTCACCAAGCAACGTGAACACCACACCTACCACCCAAGTAGCGAACCACCTTCCTTCAATATCTTCGTTTCTATCTACATACATAATTCCGTCTTGCCCTTTTTTTTTTTTAACTTTTTTAATATTTCACTTCAATTACGGTAAAATTAATTCATTAAACATCTGCCATTATGGACGTGGGAAAAGTATCTGTAACGAGGTATTTTAGACTTACCTGTGCAAACAATTATTTACCTCTTAACTTAACTGCTGTATAATGACAGCATGACAGTGCTTGTAATTTTTCTTCTACATTTACCTTCGTCCTGAGTAATACAAATTACGTCATCCAACAGCTATCCCATCTGTTTTTGAACATTTTATAAGTACGAGTTGTCATTTTCCAATGGTATTCCATAAATAATATTGCGCAACAAAATGCGGCAATGATTCTCTCTTTCGGATCCAACTGGGATATGAAATATTTGCTATGGACAAATTGTACCCATAACCTCAGAGTTTCATAGCTGTGTAGGTATGGTTGTACACAGCTGTGGAGAATTTGTATCTGAATTCGAGAAGATTGAACATACTACAAATTGTGTATGAACGAAGTGGCTAGTATAACAGAATTCAATTGACCAGCTCTACCCACGGTAGATATAATTGAACCGATTATTTGTGGGAATTGTCCACTGCCCAGGGATACTCTTTTATTATGCAAAGAATTTTCGACTTGAAGCAGATTTTCTTTCGATATTTACATTGCAAAAACGACGGAAACTGGTTGGCAGTTGTTTACAGTGGGAGCATTTTTAGTTTCGCAATGAAATGGATTATAATGAATAAATCAAAAAATATAGAGATAGCCTGTATTTATAGACTCAAAATCACACAAGAGTTGTTTTTAAATAGATTTTGGTAGTATCATCTTTTCAGGTTTGTGTTAACCAACTTGAGCAATGAGCACCAAACTACTGGTCTTTTGAAATACCATCCAGACACCCCATTCAAATTACTTACTTACTAAAAGCACAGTGTAGGAGGAGACATGGACCTTCACCAATACTGCTTCGATTTACGAGGTCTGCTTCGAATCCATTCGTTGCTTAGGGTTCTTTTTTAGTATCTACTTAAATGGATGGATGTATTCGGATAATTTTTGTAGTTATGGTGTATGTATTAGATAAGGTTTTTAAAAAATTTGATTACGTAATACATATAATTTTTGGCAATCGACGGGAAAAGAAATACCAACAGAACTTGATGGAGATGTTTTAAAATGTTAACATATGTTACTATGAATCTGTTCCGACTTCAAGCATCTTGTATTAGCGCGCTTGAGAGCATCTACAGTGAAATCTATGATTTCTTCCAGCGAAGATACGAACCACTGTGTTAAGAAATATTAGGAAAGCCTTCTGTTTCTAAAACGAACGAACGAAAATCTGTAATCTATTGATGCTAATCATCTTTTCCAGTTATTAATGCAACAGAATTTAAAGGCATAAAGAAGATCTCCAAAAAGGGTATTGTCATCTGAGATAGAAACAGCTCTAGAATATTAAGTGCGAATAATTAGTTTCGTTAAATTGATTCTATGCGCTCTGTAATTTAAAATTCTTTATTTCATAATTCGAATAAACACTTTACTACTTGTTAAGAGGCTAAGTACCTAATTATAGAAATCGCAAAATTGATCCGAAAAACGACCTAAGAACGTAGCTGAATTTGGAGTATATTCAAATTTTAACATTCTAATATACAGCTATAAAAGTGGGTGCCGGGCTGCCGATTTTAATAATGAGTGGTACCTTAGTCTTATGTGGTATTCGATTGAGCTCCTTCAGATTCGCTCTCAGATTTCAGATTTGGTGTGTCTAATCGCACATAAAAACGTCACTTGCTCTTTTTTATGTTGATACTCGTGTGATTCGAGTATGTGTAGCCTTCGACACTTTTTAAAGCGTTTTCCAGTCACTGGTTAGATTTTGTATTAAAACATTCAAAATTTGCATACCGATTGATTTCTAAATATTTATACCTGAATAATTTTCAAAAAAAGATTCACCCGATGCAATGCCTTTATTTGCAGTAAAAAAAACTTCCAAAAGAAAGTTGGAACAAATACCATTTTGAAGCTGAGGTTGACTGAACTTGAATTGTTGAATTTTTATTTATTTTCGAAAAATCTATCTCAACCATGAAATAAAACTTACGCCGCATTTAAAAGTTTTCGAGAGATCAACGCCGCAATAAAATTTGAACGTTTTTATTTTATAGTCGCGGAAAGAGGTAGACACAAATTATTTATTATGCATCTAATGCTGCCATAACGTATTCATGCTTCAGGCCAATTTTACAATGGTCGATTATTATAATTCATTATAAAGTATGCAGCAGTGTAAAAATATCATGAGTTTAAGGCTGATTTTGCATAGCTGTCATTTTTGAGTTCACATTTGAAATCCGTGGCAACTGTGGCCATAGTCATACTCAGTCAGCTAGTGCAGTTTATTACACCATCTCCCCATCTGACCGACTCATAACTCAAACTTCTCAAATGCTTCTTCATCTCCGCAACTGCCAACAATTAATTTCTGCAAACTGTCACAGACAAACAGCGCGATACCACAAAAATCCGCTCATACCTCACATGTTGCACAATAAACGACTAACAAAACGAGTTCAAATTCCATTAAATCTCGCTATCCGACAGTTAAGTCCCAAAAAAATATTATCTTCTCACGTTTCAAAGCAAATGTTATAAATCCTATTTGCAGCACAAATATCTGCAAATCCATAAATAAATAAATAAGCGTTATATCGCAAAAATTGTAAAAATATCTGCGCTCACAATTGTCTGAAAACAAAATTCCCACGGATACTCCAAAGCAAGATCCTAATGAGATACTAACTAAAATCGATGGTAATTTATGTGGCGACTTGCTATAAGTGGACCGTGTTGCAGAAGAGGTAGATCAATCCGAAAATAGGAGAAAAAAAAATAATAAAAAACAACGTGTATAAGCGAATATTGCGACGCAAGTAAAGATATTTCTCTTGCAAGCAGTCACTATAGATGGCTACATGGGGTTTGTTTGCTGTGCGAAAATTATCACGGAAACGACCATGGATATGTTGTGTATTTGTGTGAGATAAACATATATCCCTGGCTTTCGATTAGCGGCGCACTCGTCAAGTGATTGCCTTTTTTTAAATTGAATCATCTTCTATATATGTTTTGCTGTTGCGATTTATTGCTGTTAATAGTTTGAAGAGAGTTAATTCAATTCGTGTTAAATAATATTCCTGCGTCTTTTGCGGCAATATACCCACTTCAAGCTATGTTGCTATAATTGGTTGTGTGATTTTATTGCAGTTGCAGTCTTTACTAGAGGAACAAACATAGCTGTGCAGTTAAAGTTTAATAGGCATCGGTAAACTAGTTAAGTTGGCATGGAAAGTGCAAGCAACATTGACAGGGTGCTAATTGGAATTTAACTCTTAAGAAGCCAATATATTTTATGAAGAAAATGTGTATGCATTAAGTCCACTGGTGCTACTGCTCTTTGAGGATCATAAATTGCTAAATATACGTCTTTTGGCACTGCTTTATATTTTTAGAATGGAGCTTGAAGTACACGGGTGCGGAAACTTACACTTGAAAACTATAAAAAAAAGGCTTTATATACAGGAGGCAACAAACTTATTCAGGGCATTGGCAGGTGGCTCAAGAGACAATTTCATAAGGCATTACTGGTTCTTGTTACTAAGACTGTTTTATTGGTACAACTACTTTTTGTTGACATTGTCATATATATATCGAGTCATATTTTTCCTTAAGTTAACACTTCTGTTCAGTACAGTATATAAATTATATAAAAGTACAAAAAAATGTATAAGCTCAGCTCTGTAAAGGAGACAAGCAAACAAATTTACAGATAAGCGGTGAATTCTGCGACTCGCAACAGTAACTGACACTATTAAGGTTAAGAAAACAAATGGTACGATTCCACGAACTTGACAATTTTTACAGAAAATTTCTATTTGTAATCTTCAAAGGAATAAACTCAAAATTGATCGTGAACGTCTTATTTCAGTTTCTGTTATTAAAAGAAAGTTTGTACGTCACGTCCTGCGTAGAGCTTAAATAAATATGTTTTTGTATTAAATGTCATTAAATGCTTCTCGTCGAATTCGAAGAAATTTCGGGATTATGCCAGATAATTTGACTTTTAATTGTGCAAAATGATTTCACTTACGAAGCTTATCTCAGCTGATGTCGGTTTCAGTGCAAAAAATAATAGATGTCAGTGTTTTCTGTAATAGTTTATCGAAATAGTTCCCTTTTTAGACACAAGCCTCGTTTATTAAAATTACCGCGGCAAAATGTTTGTAAATAGCAATTTTCAGGAAGCCGCGTAGAGGCGGCTGAAGGCAATCTAATAAATACGGCTGTAAATCTTCAAACAAAATTGTTTAAATCTTTGGTAATGCCATCAGTATGAAATGTTTATACATCATTAGCGCTGGCTGTCTCCAAAGCATGGACAAATATACTTTGTATGCGAAACAGCTTTGTAAAGTTAGCAAGTAGTGGATTTCCAAGTTGTCGGTGTCGCTCAAAAATTCTTGACTTAAGCACAGAGGTGTTGGCCTTTAAGGGAATCTTTTCGAAGATAGTCGTTTGAAAATTACATAGAAAGGAAGGCCTGATCGAAACACGTTGAACATAGGTTTTAAGACCAACTGCGATCGGTATCTAATACCGTCAAATATATATAAGCCTATTCGACTCCAACTTCAATTTTTAGAAACTAAAGGGTTCATATATACAATAGGAGTAAAAAAAAAATTACCACAATTTTTGTTCGCTTTCATTGGTATAAAACACAAATAAAATATTTTAACTTTTTAATAAAAAAATAACTTCAATTATTTTTGATAAAATTAAAATTAAATTAAATGCAACTGGGCAACAAAACAAAATTCAATGCAGAGTTGATCGCAATTTGACTGTCATTTTGCTTATATGAACGCAGATGACAACTGCCGTCATGCAAAGATAATGCAGTTTTTTTTTTATATTGAACATTTATGAACTCAGCCTAAGTTAGGTTTACTTAGACTAACGACTAAGGAGAAAGTCTGACAGAAACCCTAGCTCGACCCGCAACAGCAGAAACCTATTAGATTCCAGTTTGTGTTTGACTTCAGTGTCTCATAGAATATTTAGCAAAGTACTGAAACAATAAGCTGTTTAAGCGGGAAAGACGGATTACATCCCGATTTAAACGGCCCAACTCCGTAGCATGTTGTGTATTGTCTTAAAGACGCTTGTTCTCACAACTCAGGCATAATTAAGACAGCTACTGGACTGCCTAATTTATGAGCAATCCTAGTCAAATAGCCTAATATATTTAATCCGTGCCTATCTTACACTCATCCGGGTTACATGCGTCTCGAAGTATGACAAATACACGATACACCCTAAATTCGGTGGCTAACAAACCGGTTCCTTAATGTCATTTGGTCAAGCACAGGCAAACAACACTGGATCATCCCACACACATATCCATATAAATATGCAATCGCTGTGGGGTAGACTATACCACGTATATCTACTTATAATCCACGCAATTCCGCCAGCAAGTATCCACCATAAGCAGCAGTTATAAAACAAACAAACAGCACCCAGATATATATTGTAGTTTAACCGCTTGGTACGTCTACTATGGGATGATACGTTCGCGGAATATCAACATTCATTATCTTTGCGGCTGGTTAGTTGGGTGTGCTTGTGCTTGTGCCGCTACAAAAGGCCCGCAGGAGAATAAATGTGAAAATAAATGAAAACCAAGAAGATTATTATTACACTTCAGGGATATACATAAGTGTATCTATCTATCTGTCCTTCTTATTCAATTCAAAGAAAATATTTTCCTTAACGCGAAGCCACCAAAAATACCCACAGAATGCAAGACATGGAAACCCATAGAGAAAGTGTAACGCTGAGATGACCCTAGAGAAGGTCTTAAAAACCACATAAAACCAAAGCAAAGCCAAGCAGTTTTTCTTCCTTTTCCGGAAAAGTGATACCAAAGGGCGTACAACAACGACAATATAAAATCCAGCGGCGGATGGGAGAACGCTCTGCTTTGTAACCGCAAAATGATTAATTTTCCCATGAGATCCACATCAACAGTCCTCGTCGTCGCTGACTGTATCTATCTAACGCTATTGACTTACCCAGTTTAACAGCAATTAAAGTGCATATCTAACCAAGAACACATATTGGCATAATTAGCCTTAGATGAAGCCTACTTATCGACACTTACCTGAAAAGAAAAAAAGCAGACGAAAACGATTTTTATAAATAAATTAACAATAAATTAGTTTATTTAAAATGTTGAGCACGTATCTGATGGATAGATACGAGTACTCAATTGAAGTGCAATAAACTTTTACTCCTCGTCATGTGATATCACACGAGAGGAAGACGGAACGAGATACAAATGTATCCATTAGTTGGTTTGGATTCTTGGAGATTATTTTTTTTATTGTCTATTTTTTGCTCTTCTCTTTGCGTTTATAGGTATCTTTGGGGATAAAGTATTTTAGCAGCACCCATCAACCATCCAGATCCGTTTCGAAGCGGAAATAATTGCTTTTCCACGTACCAGATGATATTAGCTGTGATTCTTTTTAATTGTTGTTGGCTGTTCGTGCTGCTGAGATCTGGATCTAGAATGCGTGTATGCGAAACAACTTTAAGTGGAGAAAAGCGAACAACAACAAAAAAAACACCAAAGAGGAAGTGAAACAGTTACCGTTTTTCATGCGGTAGGTTTTTGTTTGTATTATGTACTGCGCGAATGGTGCACACTGAAGTAGATTACAAAAGTCCACACACCAGGTGTCGGATTGAGCGTACCATTAGAATTTCAGGAAGTGCATTGAGAGAGAGTGCGCATTAAACGAAGGGAGGACGAGGGGGGGGGGGGGGGGTGAAATGGCAAAAAAAAAGAAACAACCTCATAAATAAAATATAGATTATGCAATCGTGTACCCTCGCTGGTAATCCATCATGTGGAGAATAACAGTTGGTATGTTCATATTATCCGTGACAGAGATAAGATTATTTTTTATGATTTTTTGGTTTAAGTGCTCCATCATGGGGATATTCGAAGGTAGGATGAGATTGTTCTTTCGGAGGTGCATCTGTGTTTGGTTTTTGTTGATTTTAATTAGCCTTTGTAGAGGTTGTTAGAAGACGGGAATGTCTTTCGTTTGTGTTGAATCAAGTTTCACGTTTCTATAAAAATGATCATCAACTGGTATTCAGTTTTGATCACTGAACAACTGATATCCTTACTGATTTGAGTTATCTTTTCTTTGTTGTGTCTGCCTTCGCCTGAGGAAGGTTTATACGACGAGAAAATTGGAAAATTTTATAGAGAAATTGAAAAATTCATAAAAGTTAATTTTTCATACATTTTGTATACTGGGAATGTTTTTGTTTTTGATTGTGTCTGTGTTTGTCAAAAATTCTACATGAATTTAATCATTTAGTAGGTTTCCTTTACGGAAACTATTTTTGATGTGAAAAGTCTATAGGCGCGACTTGGGAGTAGAATTGGCTCGACCGAGACGGAAATTCCGTGGCGACGGCGGAAATTGGCCTATCAGCTGTCACCATCGTCATCATTACGTCGCCGCTCTCGACTACTAAACGCCTCTACCGATTTCAATGAAATTTTGTGTATGTGTATGGTAGGTTGCAGTTTGAAAGATAGGATCGTTTTGGGCGGATAGGTGGCACTGTTGTCGATTTCCGAAACTTCTCGACTGATTTCAATGAAATTTTGTGGATGTACAGAAAACACTGGATTATATTGAGTTATGGAAACATTTAAAATGTGAATGAATGTTTGTTATCACCCGTCATCCTTCTCACTACCTAAATAGGTTGCGTAAGTGAAAGATGGCCTTGATTTGTTATTACTCGAATTCACTCACATATTCATAGAATCTGCCTACACGTGACCTTTACCGCAACCGACCTTGCGAAAAAAAAGAAACGCATAAAATCAAGACGTGTTTGATCAGTTTTTAAAAATTGCTGGTATTCAGTTCATCAAAGCTATTGTTGTTCAGTTCATAAAAGTTATAGTAACAGTGATGATCAATTCTAGTGCTGATCCAGCTAATTAATTCTATTCTTACTCAGTTGACCAAACTTGAGTATATCCGTTGATCATTTTTACCAGTGTTTAGTTGATCAAACTTACTGGAACGGGTATGATAAATTCTACTGGTACTAAGTTGACTAATTCAACTGGTACTCTGTTGATATATTTTTTTTAATTTCGTTGGTTTAAGTTCTGGGAAAATACATTTCAAAGTATGCTACGCGCTTAATTGAGTAAATGTACTGATCAAAAACAAACAAAATTGAAATGGCTACTATTGAGGCTCATTCATTTTTTACTTTGCAAATTGTGAAAACTTTATTCATTTAACCTAGGGATTGCTGTTTTTCTGTTATTTATTTGGAAGAACAGGACTTTATAATTAAATGTTCTTCCGCCCAAAAACTGATTGACATTTGAAGTGTTAATATTTGTTGTTGCTGCGTTTTGAACCTTATTTCCATGAATTCTGCTTCAATAATCTCGTTGCTCGTTTAATCTTTCTTGTGTCTTTGTTTTGGGCTTGCTCTAATAAATTTGTACCTGCTCTTATAAATTTGTACCTACACTATATTTTAATAAATCAGTATTATAATTAAAAAAAAATATTTATTTACACCAAAGGAGATTGTCATATACATCTATATATATAAAAATGGATCTTGGTTTGTTCGGATGCTTAAAACTCGAAAACGACTGGACCAAATTGGATACTTCCTTCTGCGGATTTGTTCGTAATTGCTCCGCAAAGGTTTAGGAAAAAAGAAAAATTGAAAAAATTAAGAAAATTGCGCGGAAAATTAGAAAATTAAAGTTTGTATGGGGAAATACACTTTGAAAAAAAATTAACTGGATAGAAATCAAGTAGTGACACTTCAAATAAAAAAAAATATTTTGGATTTTAAAAGCAATTGTTGTTGTCAATTATTTTAATTATTTTCAAAGCAAATTGTTGTTATCAACAATTTTGAAGTTTTTTTTTTTTTTTAAATATACCTAGGTAGATATACCCAAAAAGTTTGTTCTAATAAATTATGTTTACTATGTTACATCAAGTAACTTTTTGAAATGAAGTAGATAGGTAGGTACTTTGATTATACAAAGATGATATTATGGCGGATGATATTTTGCATCGAATTCGCACTGTGACATCGGATAATGAACTGGAGATGTCAGATGAAATGCGCAACAAATCTTTGATTTGACGCATTTAATCGAGAAATGGACTTCGAACGGATCGCATTGAGTCAAGCTGTTCGAACAAATGTGCCAATGTTGAATCTATCTATATATATAAAAATGAATCCCTATTTCCCTTGGTCGCGGCATGACGCGTGAACGGCTGGACCGATTTCGCTAAATTTTTTTTAGAAAATTGCGCGGAAAATTAGAAAATTTAAGAATACTTAACCACCATATTAAATTATATCTAATGTTACCATAGCGCTTTTACAATTCAAACTTTTTTGATGTAACCTTATGGCGTTGGCGTAACATTGACAGAATGCGTGCTGCAAATATCGTCAACGAGGATGTAAACAAAATAAATCGTTTAAAACAGATGCTTCGATCGGAGTTATTATATTGATAAAATACATATAAAATAAAATTCATTTATTATTTTTAACAAAAACTTAATTTCTTAGTGCACATCGTCGGAAACATGTGGCGTTGTAGCCGTATGTCGTTATTCAGGTCAATTAAATTTTCTTTAATAATAATCTTCTTAATTCATACCTATAATTCTTTCGGGATGAAACTCGATGATGATGATATAACTCGATAACCACTGGGTACATTTTTATGATTCTTCATTTATTTTGTTCGTATTGTTGTATTTCAGGTTAAAGCAAACTTAAAAGATAGGATTTTTGACCCGCTATATGGCGTTGTAATCGATCTCCGAAACCACTCACCCGATTTCAATGAAATTTTGTAGATTTATATTCTTCGTTCCCGCTTGAAGGATAGGATACTTGTATGAGCAAGATTTAATACGAAAGGTACGGGCAAAGCCGGGTGGATACAGTAACATATAAAAGAGACTGACGTCCGTATGTGCACTCATAACTCGGGGACGGATCGTTCGATTTTTATAATTTTTATAATTTATATATTTATCTACATAATTCGGATTTGAAAGTTGGTTCAGTTAAAATTCTGTTGCGAAAAATCAATGTACCGAAACTTTGCAACGGATCGCATTTGTTTTATGGTCAAGGATCTCACATCAAATATCATACAAGTGATGATTTTAAGGGGAAAATTCAAAGGCAAACATTCTTATTCCGCAGATTTCGCTTATTAAGAACGATTTACCATTCGGGCGACTTCAATTTCCCGTGCGTCTCGCTTTCACTATGACAAATAATTTATTGCAAGGATAATCGATGGATGTTTGTCAATTTATTGAAAAAGTGAAAGGTTGGACGACACGTCAAAATCATTGCGGTTTGATTGAAAAAAATCAACATTGCTATTCATAATTTTTTTTTATTGCATTTAATATAACTTTGGAATAAAGAATTTTAATTGGTCGAATTACATAAATTAGCAAGTGCTTGGTGCATGCTCGGAATTTATTAACAAATTAACAATTTTGGGCGAAACGAAGTTTGCCGGGTCAGCTAGTAGTTACATATATATACCTACTACCAGTTTATTGAAAAGTGATATCCAAATGAAATGATTGCAATTGTTAAAAACAACCTCAGTTTCCATGGCACAATTTACTTATCTTTTTTTGCCAGCTCGCCAAGTTCTTTAGTTTATCGCATTAAAGAAATCTACATATTCATAGCTCAATATGAAAGCCATACTCTGTCCAGCGTTAACGATGGCCAAAATGATATAAACTCGCAAAAAAGTGTCTTAGAGACTACTTTAAACTAGTTTCGTGTGTGTTCGGAAATAGACGTGCTACTTTTTATAAGTAAGTAGGTAATACTCATAAAAAATACAAAATTAAAAAGTCAAAATAATAAATAATAAATAATAAATAAAACAAAATAATTACTTAAATAAAAAAATAATTGGATCAGCGCTGTCGAATGTACTATGTACAATAGGAGTATTATACTCCCTTTTCGTCGGATAGTACCGGCCGACTTTCCAAAGACAAATTGTACTCCTATTTTTAATTTTGGATTTTACTATTTTCACTTTCCTTGATATTTCTCTACCTTATAAATTACAAAAAAAAAAAAAAAAAAATACTTTCTGGATGTGCCATTGATATTATTTGTTCCGTGTTCGATTTTGTTATATTTGCGTCCAAAAATTAATTGTGGATCCCGTAAGTTTCCTTTCATCTGCCGCCATTTAAAGGTTCTTCCAACAAGGACGGGTCGATGTTGAAATTATGGGCCCGGATCTGAGTGGTTCAATTTTTGGGTGATTGTTTATATAGAGTTGGAGAGTCGACTTTGAAGTGCCGTTTTGACTGACGACATTCATTTTGTTAATCAATTTGGATGTATCAACACGACTGAGCAGTGTTACTTCGTTATTTGGTGACTGAATAACAACATGGCTGCCAAAATCGACCCGTCCCAATTATAAAATTTGTTCTGTACTCGCTAAAAAAGTTCTATTATACTCCTCAACAAAATTATGAAACGGCAGCCCTGATCGGAAGTAATATGATATGACAAAATTTGAAATGACGAAGCAAGACTAATTCAACGAGATGCCAAGATTTGGTTGAAGACTTTCTTAGGTAAGTAAGTTTTACCTACCTACAGTAAATTCTTCTACAAAAATTATACTTAAACTGTAGCTTTGTTGGCTTTAAATTAAATTTAAGTTCCGGATCATAGATTAAGTATGTGCTTAATCGATAAGTTGTTCGAGTGCAACATGTTTGTGGATGAGTTGATCCAACGGATGGTACTTACTCGTATATAGGGTAGAGTGGCTCATCACCATTATGATATGTCCATAATATGAGATGGGCCACAGTTCAGTTGTTGCATTGATGAGTTAAATCACTATCAACTGGCCATGGATGAGTTGTGCAAGCTATACGCTACCAATTTAAAAATACTCCTCTTTAAAGCCCCACTTACCGTGTATTCCGAATTTCCTACATTGGTAATCACAACCCTTCTGTTTAAACTCAAAGCAGCAACAAATGTTTCCGATTCCACTCTTAATACGTGTTCATTTCGAACTCGTAAGTAATTAGTTTTTACCAGTGATTCCGTTCAAATATAGAGAACGCAGAAGAAAAAAACACACCATTTGTGCACTTCCCGGTCTTCTTGTTTGTTTCGTGCTGTGCTCTGGCGTATTTTTTTTCCACTGAATAGGACCATATCGCGATATCATACAATTACGTAAATACGAGTATATCCAGCAAAAGCAAAACGCGATTGCATTGTGTTTGAAGCTTCGCAACAAGAAGATCCGACAAACTCGCTACTCGCTACTATTGCTAATTTAAGTGCCTCTAAGATGTAGTAACGAAACAATTAAGGTTTCCATTATATTTTGTTTTTTTCTGTTGTGCCTGTATTTGCTTTTCAAATTATTTACTCACTGTTGCACATATAGTATCTTTGCTTCCGAGCCGTGTAAACACGAACAAAAACCCATATATATGATACTGTGATGGACTGTCTATCACGCAAGTGAGGAGGAGTGCAACAGACATTACAGCTTTTCCATTCCATCCTTCGGATTATGATTTTCAGTGAGAATGAGAAACATTTCGACATTCATGTTGCAGTTGGTGGGCATGAGATGGTTGTGTTTCTATCCAACTGGAAATGGGTATAATAAAAGAAAATATTCACGCTGAGTGGTGAACCTGCAACTGATGATGGCCGTTTGACGTGCCAAACTTTTAACTGTGTTATTAGGCGGCGCGGCACAGCACAGCGTGTGGTGCTGATGCATGCCAAGTGCCAACAAACTTAGACCAAACATGAACACACAAGTGCATTACGCATGCAGGCAGTTGGGTTGATGGTAGAGTGGATTAGAGCGTAGTGATTGCGTAATGGTCATTAAGTAGAAACAAAAAAAAAAACAATATTTATGACAGCTAGCAAGTGCAAATGGATAAGTACAGTGACCGGTAAATTGTTTTAAAATACCCGGCGGTGCGAATATTGCTGTTAGGGGGCGGAGCGGTGTGTGCGCTTTGGCAAAGGTTTTTCTTTTAATTTGTGTGCACATTTGTGACAGGGGGCCTTCAAGGGTGAGGACGTCTGCTATTAGGTCACTAGGTTAATACTGCGATTTTGTGGTTATTTTTTGAGGCAGTTTTGCAGGCCGAATCAACAATGCCGACGAAAAGTCGATTGTACAGTTTCGTGCGGCATATTCGGCGATCGTCTGAAACTAGGCTTTCGAAACTTGCTTGCTGTCTCATCTTTCATATCTCTATTTCGCATATTATTATTTGTATGTGGTTTTGTTGTCCTATCACGTTGAATTACTAATTACGCATTCTGTATGAATTTCTTAGGTATACCAAAGCGCGAAAGTGAGCTACATTTAGTTTTTATTTCATCGAAGTCGGACTATTTAGTCATCAACTGCAAGTCAGTTTTGAAGACAGCCTGAAGTTTGGAACTTTAAACTTGATTAAAAGAAAAGTTTACATCACTGTCAGGTTTGATGTTTTCTTGAGACAGCTGTAATTTTAGCTGTCATTATCATGCGGTCAAAATCATAAATAAGATGGGTATCATCATCACGGAGATAGGTGCTTAGGCTGGATGCGTGATTTGTTAATGAGTTGTCAATTATCTGAAATTTGTTTGAAAAACAGGATAACGTGGGATACGCTAATTGAGTTGCCGACAATAATCCGAGAGGGCGCTGCGTGTCTCAAAGCAATCATTGATCTCATATATCGTCAGAAGGAGTGGCTGTGTCTGTGACAGTAGTCAAAGGCTGCCCCAAGGAGGTGTGCTTTCCCCCCTTGCTGTGGTCACTCGTCATAGACAGCCTAAGTAGTTAGTTCACATAATCTAGGTTATGACGGTATCGGATATGCCTTTGGAAAATATCATTAGTCGAATGGGTTGTGTCCTCAAGAGCTCCCTCATCACCACAGCCTCTACATAGAGCAAATTAAATACTTAGGAGTTATAATTGACACGAAATTAAAGTTCGATTTACACATAAACTACCTACATATTAAAAAAAGTATCAAAAAAAGTGTTCTTTCTAAATAGAATACGGAATAAAATTCCAACAATGTGTGCAATAAATTTTTATAATGTAATGGTTAAACCACACTTCGAGTACTGTTCGTCAATTTTATTTTTATGTAGTGATCATATGTTATTAAAGTTGCAAAGAATTCATAATAGAGCAATGCGAATTATTTTAAAATGTAATAGATATACGTCAGTTGTGTTTATGTTAAATATGTTACAATGGTTGAGCATTAAACAAAGAATCCTTGTTAATGTTTTATGCTATGTCTTCAAAATTAAATATGATATGCTGTCCAAATACTTAAAAAAAATATATGAGATATGTTAGTGAAGTTCAACCATACCATTTACGTAATGAAGAAGACCTCAGACTACCTCCATACCTTACAAACCTGACACAAAATAGTATTATATACAAAGGTTTTCAGTTATTTAATTCAATGCCTCAAGATATAAAAAACGAAAGAAATTTTGCCATATTTAAAAGAAAAACTATAAGCTTCATAAGATGCAATGTCCCACATACAATGTAATCAATCTACCTTTAATTTATCTTATTTAGTACATAGTAATCTTGTTATTGTTAAAATTGTTAAAATGAATTTTAAATAGTGTTTAATCCGCTTAATATACAAAACAAACAAACATATAGGTCTTTTACCGTCAAGCGCATTTTCTTCATGTGATACCGCAGAGTGTTTTGCGCCGTTGTGATTCCTACGATGTTGGAAACAGATTTTCCATCCTATGAGACTCTCGGTTGTGTTTTCGTTGAAGGTTGGCCATATCATTCATAGTTTCTAGTGCAACCCATCTAGCGTTCGCCTATCTTATGGCATTTCTCCCTGCTACCAGCCTGCAAGGCGGGATATTCACGGAGGGGTCAGCTTGTTCGTTGCCGAACCTTGTACAGCTAATTCGTCCGCTTTTTCATTGTCGGGAGTGCCTTCATGTCGCGAAACCCAGCAGAGCAACATTTTGTGCTGAGAACCAAGAACCTTGAGCTCTTCGCGACTGCATTTCACACGCTTAGATTTTATTTCTGTTGCAGTTAAGGCTTTTGTTACTGCCTGCCTGTCGATAAAGAAGGTAGGTGTAGGCGTCTGTACGGCAGAACTTGGGTACTTAGTCCCAGAATGATACATTGGTTACTTTATGCACGATGATGGTAATAGCCAGTACGCGGCAATCGTCTTGTGGCCGAAAGAAGTTGAACGAACCACGGCAAATAAGCTTCATATATTGAGAGAGCTTGAAATCTTGTCAGAAAGTCAGTATCATATCTCCACGGAACGAAATGAGTCGCTTTACTCTTGAATAGCGTTGGGAAATATTGAAAACTTATTTCCAAAGTGAGTGCTGTGTAGCCCAACCAGTGGGTTTTTTTTTTTTTTTTGCAAAGAAGATTTGGCCGAATAGAAGCACCCACCGCGCTTGCTGTACGCAAGTTTGTGCAAAAAAGTTCGTGATAATGGTGTGCTAGTACAACACTCATACTTCCTGCCGTCGTATGGTGCGCACAGACGAGAATGTGGCTGCTATATCCGAGAGTGTGAGACAAAATTTCTTCTTCGAAAATGAGACTGGGAACAACGTTTCGGTCAATGGTGGGCATTACGCCGCTAAGCTGCGCTACGAGAAACCAGCTGAGGGAGCCACTAGAACGACGTTGTGTTCCGTTATTAATGGGAATGTTTGCTCTTACTAATAAAGTCATAATTGATGAAAAAAAAAATTATTTGGTCCATTTTATTGCATTTTTAAAAAGAAACTGGTATTTGGCCCACCTTGTACTATACCTACTCGTTCAACTCCAAGTCGCAAAATAAAACTTCCATCTGTTACCTCTCTCGTGTCATACCCACATAAAACAACAATATGTGCTGAGAATCAAATATACGTAGTTGGACAACCCGAAACGTAATAATCGAATTAGCCTTTAAAAATGTATAGACTCCATCCAACCCTAAAATGTATTGATTTGAGTCAGTGGCAAATGTTCCTCCTCGCATATTCAAACACACACATGCTATATGTACACAATTTCTCTCTCTTCATCTCCCTCTGCCGCCAGTAGTTACCACCTTTTGTAATAATAAAGACAGAAAAAAAACTTCCAAATCGCATTATCATTTGTAAGTAGGTAAAAAAAAAGAATAAAAACTTATAATACGACACTTTCAACGACAACTAAGAGCATACTGCGAGCCTCATTGAAGCTTCCCTTTATAATGCCGCCCATAACCATAACGTTCGATCGGTCTTATCTAAATCGAAACTTCATACATCACTCGTTTCTTGATTCTATAGAGCCATATAAAAATATCCTTTTCACATGAAATCCGTGTCATGGCTTCGGTATACATTTCTCCTTTATCACAATTTCCGCATTCCGATTTTTTTTTTCTATGAAATGTCCTCCTCTTCACCGAAATATGACTCTCAGTGCAATCCGAATGAGTGAAACTGATAAGGATATGAAGGGGGGGAGAAATCACTACTCATTGACAGTGGCAAAAACCGAATAATATGATAATTTCGATATAAAAATCACGGTGTTCTTTAGAAGAGCGTAAAAAAGTACATACATGGACTGGGTATCGAATTGAGATAACCACAACTCCTGAGTTTCATCTCATCACAGGCCAATCGTCATCGCTACGTCGAAGGATAGGAACCATATAGAAGAAAGCAAGTTATTGGCTCGTTTCGAGCGCTTCCCTCGTAAAGGGCAAACGTGAATCGTTCTGTCGTGAACTGGTTTCGTAATTAGATCGAGAGATGAGTCAGTGTCTGTATGGATTATGGGAGAAACGTGATGGTTGTTAACCTAACGTATGCAAGTGCCAAAGGCGCACAACACAAGGCCAGTGTTGTACATTTGTCACAATTAATGAAGACTGCGAGTGGGTTTTGGATTTCGTTTGAACAACACGATAACGCTAGCAATGATCCCAATCATGTAAACAGTCGGAATCGTTTGATTAAATCTAGACAAGGCAGTTTTAGTTTCGACGGGATAGAGGTTAATTTGAAAGTTTCTGGACACCCATGGTGCATGGTGTATAAAGTGGGTGAACTTTGAAATTCATTGTTATTCATTTTTGGGACACCTTGGCGACAGATACGTTGTGTTTACGTCAGAATAAATGGATGCATGCCACGGGAAAGATATTGATTGTGTTTATTTAATTAAGAGCTGTCTGGAATTCGGGTGGGTGGCCGTTTGGACTTAATGGAACTCATTTATAATGCATGTTGAATCTATATGGCCGTTCGAAGTACTGTTGCGAAAAAGTTATCACGAAACTAAATTAAACATCTAATTAACCGAAGTTATATCGATCGACAGTGAGAGTAGGCATCGTTTCTCGACATCAACTAAATGCCACAAGAAATGGTTGCCCCTCTTGACAACGTCAATGTCGCTTAACGGCTTCTAAAATCCATCCCGTAAATGGATTTTTAGCCCAAATGTGACAGAATATAATTTTTTTAACAAATGATATCTTTATCGGTTCTTTAAAGAGTTCTTGCTTCAAAGCAGAACTGGGATGCTTAAGGCAAACGATCACTTTGAAGAAGATCTTTTTGATGGCAAGATCTGTTTTAGGAGATATCTATAGTCAAAAGTTGGTTCAGCAAGGAGAAATAGTCATCACGAAACTAAATTAAACAAAATATAAAACGATCGCATTGAAGATCATCAGTCCCTAAACGATTATTGTTGATTGAAGGAGTTTTGTTGCTTAAGAGCATGTGTCACTTCGCCAAAGATCGCCATCAGAATTATCAGTACCTAAAAAGATCGCAGATGATAATCGCGCGATGGCGAAGTAACTGGCAATACATTATAGTCTTAAAATAAATCATGAGTGAGGAAGAAGAGTTTTATGATGGTTTTTCGTCGATCGCTCTAAGGATCATTGGTCCCAAAAAAATCATACAAGACTTCAAGGCAAAGCAGAGGTGAGATGGTTAACTAGATGAAGCATTTCATGGATTATTAGATCACCTGGCTAACAATGGCAAACAGTACATTCTCTTAATGATTAAATTTGATCAAACAGGATCGGTTTGTGACAAGATCAACTTACCGAGTAGTAGTGTTACTCTTCGGAAACGAAGAGTACTAAAGTCTGCATAAAAATCGTTCCCGAAAAAGGAGTGATTTTTTTTTTTCATCGATCACACTGAAGATTACCTCAACCAGTCTGAAAAACATTTTTGGAAGTTTCCAAAATGAAAGACAGTGGATGGCTTCTTAATCGATCTTAGAAGACCGCCAACAATGCCAAACAGCACACTCTGCATATTAATAAAACTACGACCACTTTGCAGATGATTGGAACTGCAATGCGTCACATTGCAGACCATCAGCCCTAAGGCGATCGTAGAAGAAAAATCCTCGAAAAATCTAAAGTTGCCTTGGGAACTATTATCCTCAAATGACGAACTGATAGACAGATTTACGAGGAAGAACTGTCTATGGCAGTTCAGAAGATCATTTGCCCATCGAACTGTGTAGGGAAACTGCGAACTATTTAGAAGCGTAATGATATTATGTAGTCACAAAAAGGATTTAGCAAACCATTGTTTTTTTAGCAATCGCATTAAAGACCGTTTCAGGGGGGCAAACTTGACTGAATTAGCTTTAAAATAGTAAGTAATCAGAAAGGCTGCAACTTGACAACAATTTTTTACGTCCATAAATCAATTAAAGTTTATTTTTTGTAAATTCATCTTAGTTTTTTTATTTGTTTCATCCTTTCTAATATATTTTTATTATGTTTCAATTCCTCATTCTAACTTCTTTTTAATTCTATTAAACTTAAAATAATTTAATTTAATCACATCTTCACATCGTGAAGATCACCTTACAAAGTGTTAGTTTTTTTTTTTTTTCTAGAAAAGGTTATTGTCGCATGAATTTTTTTTTCTCTGTTATTTACATTTTTCCAGCGGCGATTTCCAAAAAAAAAACTCTTTCTATGATATTGCTTTACACGGAGCCAGTTCGATCTATAACTATTTGCTAATTGCTTTCTAATAAAAAAATAAAAAACAGTTAAAAAGAAATTCATAAAAGAAAAAACACATCCAAAATAGTATAGGCAGTCATTAAAATGATTACAAATGATCGATGAATATCTACTTCCTTCCTTACAAATAAAATTTTCCTCAAATCGACGATCGGTTTATTAATGAAGATCAGTCAATGCAGGGAATCAATTAATAGCACTTCATTGATGAAAAATAGCAGAAGTTCAAAGAAGAACCACTAATTAAAGATAGATCATTCATGCAAGGTGGAAAGATCTTGATGTTCAATTCATGATCATTAATTCAAGACA
The DNA here is from genome assembly GCA_946477585.1 of Cheilosia urbana. Taxonomy (NCBI): domain Eukaryota; kingdom Metazoa; phylum Arthropoda; class Insecta; order Diptera; family Syrphidae; genus Cheilosia; species Cheilosia urbana. Next base: position 64,939,089 of record OX297855.1, read on the forward strand.
CTGAAAATAGGCTAATTTCAAAGTTTACGTGGATAAGTTTGGGTAAAAGTATTGAGGATCGGTTTGGAAAAATCTGTTGATCTAAAGAAAAAGTCCACCAAAAAATCAGACTGATCACAGTAGAGTTAGAAAAAGCGATTGTTTAAAGTCATGTATAGAGAATCAAATAACATTTGATTGATTGAAAGCCCAAAAGTGGAGTCCCCCAAGGCTCCATATTGACGCCTACAGTGCTTTATGCTGTATAAAGTATGTATTGACCTGTTATAAGCGACAACAACCTGGGCACTCCTTGAACCATTCGACTTCTTGTCTTCAAGAAACCTCAAATAAAATAACCCCAAACAAAAGACAAGTAGTAGTAAAATCTCCCAAAACTCTCAGTAGGTATGTCAATTTCTTCCCCCAAATCTAAAGTTATGTTGAACGAATGTTTCTTTCAAAAAGCAAAAAGCCACAACAAAGCCATGTACTTCACATTTGGTGTATAACGAAACTTCTTTCCGGACAAATACTGAACACTTTTGCATACATATACCCACACCCTCATATTTACGTTTGACTAACATCCGTTGTCCTTTCTCCACTTGACGAAGCATTTGTTTTTATGCGTGCAAGCATGAATATAAACACATGGACATGTAGTTACATCCTCCTCTTCGTTTTGTTCTGGCACGACTTCCTTGTTGAGTACCACCATGCATGGGTACGACAGGAAATACAAACAAAAAAAAAACACACAAAAGTTCTCTCACTACTCACATGCTGCAAAGTTATACCAATATACGGCATGTCACACACGTAATATGTCTTAATTTAGAGAATGTGTCCTTGTCACTAAGGAGAAAGGACCTTGACTATGTGAAAACTCCCGCGAGTAGGCGTCGTCGTTATTATTTCTATTAAGATTTGTACACAGGGATGGACGGCGCGCCAGGTTCAATGCGACTGGTGCATAAGATATTTTCAATCGTAGAAACAACTACGTTATGTAAATATTATATTTACAAATAGATGGACTTTTTATTTATCAAAGGATGCCGAGAGAATAGTTTCTTAGGGCATCTGACATATCATCGGGTAATTTTCCATGGAATCCAAACTTTTAAGGTCATGTACTGATTTCGCACGCTTCTTCTTGCGGATCTTACATCAACAAGATCTGCTAAGTAAGATATAGTAAGCCAAGTATCTGTCAGCCAAAATGTCTGATCACAAGCTCCACCAAGTCATACACATACATAATATTCCCAGTATAACCCTCAAATATGACGTCGCACTCCCAACTATCTAACGCTCATAAATACATTTTAATCGCCGAAATTACAAGCAATGAACGTGAACACTATCAGCTGTTGGCACGAACTCAGTGTCTACAGATAGAGCTAGCTACATCGTTATATCAAGATGTATGTAAGAATTCACAGTTCGAAACTTTTGAGATCACATCACATCAAAGGCTTTCTTGTCAAGACGTCTCAACAACATGTCAGTTGGTTGTCATCAAAACTACATAACAAACAATTATCACGTTAAACAAAGAGGCCTATAATCACCGTCATAAGTCTGTTGATGGCAGGGCAAACTCCCTGTGGGAATTTCACACAAGTCAATGTAGTAGGTCGTACAGCATATAATTTGATGCTCCCTTTAGTCTATTAATCTTTATAACACGTCCCAGAACTATATTTCCTTTGTAAAAAAAAAAACAATAAAAAAAAAAAAAAAAACGCAAATTAACATTTGACACTACTAAAGGGAAGCCGCTCTTCTTTTTCAAGTATAAATCATTCACAAAGCAGTTTTAGAAGAAAAGTCAAATCACAGTTACAAAAATAAATGGTCGCCAGAGAGATTAAGATACATTTCAACGGTACATTTAAATACACAGCTGAAATGTATTTCGGGAGACATGATTGCCGCTGTATCTTATCTTGTTAGGTACCTATGTGTGTGATGTCAGCAGGTTGTTGCAAGAGAGTAGAAAAACAAATTATGAAATCGAATAAACAAAGAAGGGTGCACAAAAAACCCAAAACACAATAGACCGTATTCATAATGAGAAAGGGTAAAGTACCAACATTAGACGGCGGTAAGGGCGAGGTTTTCAACATACGCTTTGTATTTTGTTTAAAGTTTTCTTTTTTCTTTCATTGTTTAAACAAAGAGCGAAGCGAGTAAACACAAAATGTAGCGTTACAAGTGTATGAGTGTATGAATGATTTGTGAACCCCAAACAGGTGTCAAAACGGATTATCTTTTCGTGTGTGAGTTCATGCTCATTCATCGGTGAAACACTACAATGAACGTTGATGATGATGATGATGATGACGACACGGTGTGTTGCCCAAAGTCATCAATGACCAAATGACTCTTGAAAAACTGTGGGGCTTTTGAGGGCAAATGTGAAACCGGGTGAACAATTTGGTAACTACTTTATTTTGTTGCGGGAATGCCATACTGTAGTCGCAGGTTCTGAACGGTCATTGACAGTACGAAACTGACTTGAACTCCAATTGGTCCTATCAGGAAGCGGCTGGTATAATCGTCGTTGACATACCTCCTCAGAAATAAGTCAATCCTGTTTTAAAGGACGTTTATAACAAGCCAGAGAAATGTTTGTTATCCCCACCGTAAAAAAAAACCGATTACCAGTTGTGATTTGTGAAACCCCTCAGTGTCTCAGTTTCCATTCTTGGCAGATCAGCTTTTTACGTAGTAAGAGAACAGTATTGTATAAGTGTAAAATTTCGAACTCGAGATGTAAATCAATTCTGACATTACGATGATAGAGGAACTTAAAAAAATGGGTCTCGAAATTCTGTCCTCCTGTCAGTACCTATGTCGCGAGGCCTACAGCCTAAAGGTTGCCCGCTGCATACTCAGTTTTTCGTTCAAAAATCGAATAATGGTGTTTTTTGAAATTTGGACATATATATCGAAAACGGTCCATACGATTGTTTAGTTTAGTTTATTATTCATCAGGCAAAGTTAAAAAACCTTAGTGACGATAGTAAAACACAATAAATAAAATACATTAAACATTGCCATTACTTAAAATTAATAACAAATTATTTTTAAAAGAAAATCTGCTTAGAATAAAGTCGATCATATCGCAAACGGTATTGGTTTTTCTTGAGCGCCTTGATAATGGTTCATTTGAAGCATAATTTGGTCTGTGATACGAAATATAAAAAAAAAAACACACAATCGGTTTCGAAGTATCCTCGCAGGCACATTAAAGTTAATTAAGGCCAAAATATCGGAACAATTAATATGATTAGCCAATACATCACGAATGAAAATAACCTTAAAGAATATTCTTCTAATGTTAAGAGCCAATATAGAAGATACCAAATGATTTGCGTCTTAATTCATAGGAAGGCATATTTATTTCACTAATACTCTGGTAAAACATTTTTGTATTCTCTCTTTTCTAAATGAGTGAACTTCATACAAAGGGCACCAAATAGTACTACAATATTCAAGAGAAGGTCTAACAAACGAAAAAACAGAGATTTCAAAGTGTGAGGACCACAGAACTCTTTTGAGTTGCAGAAGATAAAGCACAAGAAAATAAATTTCTGTCATTTCTGACTAAATAGCAAACTTCGTTGCGCTCGGCAATAATGATTTTGACCAAAATACATAGGTACCTATAGTAAAATTGATGTTTTCAAAATTATTGTGTCCTTATTTTTCAATTTGAATCACAGAAAACACTGGTTTGAAAAGAACTCCTCGTATCTCGATCTTTACTCAGTTTTTAGCTAAATAGTTAAGCAGTAGTATTTTTCAAGGGAGTCGGACAGAATCCCGAAAAACGTAATCCCGAAAGCCCAAAACCCCGAAAATCCAAAATCCCGAAAACTTAAAATCCCGAAAAACTAAAATCCCGAAAATCCAAAATCCCGAAAACCTAAAATCCCGAAAACTTAAAATCCCGAAAATCCAATATCCCGAAAATCCAAAATCCCGAAAAGCCAAAATCCCGAAAGTAAAACTAAAAATTTGATTGCAGCATTTATTTATAAATGTATATATTTATGTATATATACATATAAATATTTAATAAATTTTAAATTATATTTAAAAATATGTTGAATTTATATATATAATAAATATATATACCAATAAATATTTAATAAATTAATTAATTATTCAGAATTTATATATTTATAAATTATTTATATAAAATATATATAAATTAGGTCATACTTTGATACTATTTACCCTAATTATTTATATATATGTATAATTATATATAAATATATATATATGACTCTTATTATATTATATATATATATGTATAGATTATTAATTTATAATATTATATATTATTGATATAAATTAAATTTTTTTTGAGGATATATAATATTATTTATAACATAAAGCCATATTTATATAAATATCTAGTATATATATACTTACATATAGATAAAAAAGAGGCATACTCACTTTGTATTACGATGTTCACTGGCTAACAAAAATCTAGTCGGTCAGTTATCACACCGTACGAGATGAGCTGAGCACAACAAATGTACACTGCGAATTGCAAAACATTGCAACGGAAAAATTTGCAAAACATTATTACAGGAAATGGAATGCACAACCACTTGTCGATTTTACATTCAAAATAAAGTAAAGAATTGCAAATACGAAAGCGCAAATTTTTCATTTTATATAATTTTTCGGGATTTCGTTTTCGGGATTTTTTTTTTCGGGATTTTGGCTTTTCGGGATTCTGGATTTTCGGGATAATGGATTTTTGGGATTTTAGGTTTTCGGGATTTTGGGTTTTCGGGATTTTGGGTTTTCGGGATTTTAGTTTTTCGGGATTTTAGGTTTTCGGGATTTTGGTTTTCGGGATTATGTACCCAACCCATTTTTCAAACTAAACATTACAAAAGTGAGCTATCAGGATAGTTTGTTTGGCTCGTTCTATGGTTTTATTCAGAACATTGAAAATTCTACCGCTATACAGCATTTGTATTCCTTTAAAGTTTCAAAAAAAATTTTTTTTGTGAAAGGTGGCTATTTGCAGAGTCCAATTTCTAACACATGTACATTGCGTAGTAATTCAAGTAATTTGGTAGTTTTGTCTACTTTTCGCACCGCTTTACTCAAAAATTTTTACTCCGTTGTATCCCGTAAGCTCTTTATTAGTTTTCCTATGATTACTATAATTAGATCCTTACCCCTATTTTTAAATAAAGTTAAATCTGGGCTTCTGAGTTTCGATCATGAGGAAATTAAAATTTTGACGCGCTATGTTATTTGATTTGTTTGACTTCTCTTCATTTGAGTTTCTCTTCTCGTTTTGATGTAATACTTTTTATTAAGTGACATTATCACTATTTTTACTTTTAGATAAAAATGTCACTAATTATTTTTAAATATAACTTTGTAGTCGCAGTGGCTTAGTGTTAGTGTGTTGGACTACTAAGCTAGGGGTCTCAGGTTCGAATCCCGCAAAAACCCAAATTCCAACTTATGCTTTTTTCCACTACGCTACCTTTCGCGAACGTCTGACAAACATCCGAGAGTATAAATGTCTTGAAAAAGCTTCTCAATTAGCCGTTTGGAGTCGGCATAAAATTGTAGATCCCTTCCATTCGTTTCAAAAACTCACACAAAACGAATGGTTGTGAGAAGCTAGGCCTAGGGTCCCTCCGGCCCTGTTGCGCCAACTATTTATTTATTTTTAAATATATCGACCTCTCACGAACATTGACATTTTATACCAGCGTCATAAATCTATTCCAGTCAAAAATAAAATCGTGCCCTAAATGATCATCAATCAGAAACTCCCCTTACGTTTGTCCTTTTACTCAAAAATCTTATAAAGTGTAAGAACCAAGAAAAGAATACAATAGGCGCTTATAAATCTCTAACCAGAACTTGCAAGAATTGCCTGTTGCTAAGAGCTTCAACTTTTAAGAACTAACATTGTTTTATGTACTGCATGTCAGATGAATAACCCAGGAGTGAACTTTATTTTACGCTATTCATTTTCGTATATTTTCTCAGATCTTTACCTACATATCTAATAAAATAAGAAAACAACCGATTAAACTTGCGATCAACGAGAAAGTTTCGTTCGATATAGTCGTGCACTTTATTTTATGAGTGCTCTTCCACTGTGTTGATGTGTTATGACGACTTGTACTAAACTATTTTTGAGGAGAACTCTGTAAATGTCAGTTTCGTTACATTGAAATTACCTACAGTTATGTTAGTCGTGTTAAAATATGTTAAAACATTGCGTTCATGTAACCCCTGAAAATTTAATTATAGATATGTGACTTCTGACAGAAACTGAATTGGCATATCATTACATTACTTATGATAAATCGACGCAAATGTAATATTTTCGACATGCTTTCAGTCCTAAATAACAAACTCAATACGCGCCATCAAAATATCTTTTAACTTGACGGTGCTTGCTGTAAGGTACTCCACCGTCAGTTGTCAAGGAAAACGAACTGTCAATATGCATCTTTGATCTTTCAAAAATGTACATACAACTGTCAATACCGTCAGAAGATCTATCATCTTACACTAAGTTCGAAGGCATTAAGTAGACTACTCATGGTTGATATATTCGTATTTATTATTGGATTGAGAACTGCCAAGTGTCAATTTCGTGGGCGATTATTATTTTTAACAGGAAACGATCTGGTGCTACAAGCATGTCAAGTGCCACCCTGCGAAATGCGTAATAAGACCACAATGCGTAACGACCAATTGCGTGTCTAAAAAGATTAGCACAACCAACCATAACAACTGCCATATTGTGAGGTCATGTTGATGTTGTCTCTTAATGCCCTTAATTACGCATAACACTGAAATTTTTCTAATTGAAGGATTTTCCTTCTATTGACTCGGGTTGTCTTACTTTTCGAAAAAGACAAAGCCACATCTCATGAAAATGAAACTCATTACATCAACAACGCATTGTGCTATGTGACTTGCTGTACCAATTTTTGGCGGAGATCTCTACTCGGAGGACTTCTTTCGAGAGCAGATGCATCGGACAAAGTAAATGGAATAAATCAATTCAATGGCGAAGGAGGTAAAGATTTAGATTGCACAATTCAAGACACCAGCACTTACATAAAGAACAATGGCCAACCGATACTGGTCTGAGGTGGTAGTGAGTTGCAGAGAAACTGGGTTTCGACATACGTTTACTGTGCAATGTAGAGAAAGAGACTATTGTCTTGTGATATATAGTACAAACCGCCAGACATAGTTCAAGATGGGAAGTACCTACTTCCTTCTTGGGGTACATAGTGAAAACGATTGTTTAGTTGGGTATAATCTCTTCACATTAAGATGTAACGAAATAAGGTTGCTTAATGGAATGGAGGGAGGAAATTGGCTTCTTTCAACCGGAAGAAGATGCAGTAGGTAAGTACTGGGTAGTTGATTAATTTGGAAGGGAATTCCGCTTTTGTCTTGACTGTATAGCGGGGTCATCTTTGCATTGTGACAGATGGAGGAATCGAACAAAAACATGCTGAAGTTAGTGGCCAATAATTAGATATCAACAATAAAAGCTGACACAGTACTTTATTCACCACAGGATGGCAGTCAGAGACTTTTGTGAGCGAAAAACTTAATCCACTAATAAAGCTGGAAAATTAGTTCCATAAATGTGACAAGGCTTTCAGAAACAACTGCTAAAAAAAATACAACTGCTAAAGAAAAGCGATGAGTTTTAAAAGCCGTTTGTGGATTTTAAGCGACTTACAGTAATTTTCGAAATATCTCTCAAAGAAGTGCGTTTCTAATGCGTAGGGGTTTGCTTCACTACTCAACCGATCTGCATGAAACTTGACCATGTATAACTGACATTAAAAGTACCTATTCAACATCATTGGAAAATTTTTTAAATTGTCCCACTAACTCACCCGCTTTTTAAAAAGATCGTGTTTTCGATGGTTATGCTCTATTCAAAAGATGTACACGGTGTCTCTCATGCCAACAAGAAGCTGTTTGTTGCGGCGCACGGACATAAGTCACCGAGACATTAGTCCCGAATTTTTATCGTTGAAAATGGGACATAAGTCCCGAATGAAATTGGACAACGTTATTTTTCTGATTCCTACACCCAACAGCACCTACCGCGCGTGAATCGTTAACATTTCAACATGTAATACGTATGGGGGGGCATGCTGCCCCCCTGAAATCTCCCTGCTTGGGCTTACTGTTGGATTACGGGGTGGGTGCGAGGTTAAGTATATACAAAGTTTAATCTAAATTAGTTTATCCAATATCTTCTCAGTTTGCCTTTAGGCTTGTATATAGGAAAAAAATTTTATTGGGACATAAGTTCTGAAATTTGTTTTCGGGACTTAAGTCCAAGTGGGGTGGGAATCCCACGAATTATATTAGGGACTTATTTGCCATTAAAGTGGGACGTAAGTCCCGGAAAATCAATTCGGGGCTTATGTCTCGGGGTCTTATGTCCCTGTGCCGTTTGTTGTGCCAACTATTTTGGGGGGATTTTTTTGACACAAATACTGCTTTTGCGATAGGTTTCTTGAGGCACGCAAATAAAATGCTTCAACAGAATTTGTTTCTAATGTCGTTATTAACAATTTAGCTTTAAATCGATGTTCTTTACGCCCACTTGTAGGGGGCGTTTTCTTACCTAAATATTGAATTTTTGTAAGAAAGACAAAATAAGTTACTAAAAAGTGGACAACGGCAAATTTAGGGGGAAGTTAAATATCATCGAGTGCAAAAAAGTGCTAAAACTTACACAGTGCAATGCTCTATAGATCTGTTCTATACAGTTCAATGTCTATAGCGCAGCATCTGTTGTCGGTTTTTCAAGATATTGTATCTTATTGTGAAAGTCTATACCAATAAATAAAGTATGTATCATGAATTTCGTCATAACCAACCCATATTTGAATACGAGCAACGCCCGACTTGTACTAATAAGCTTACAAGCGATTTATCAGAACCCAAGGAGCTTCATAAGACAATTCGACAAAGCAAACAGTTTGTTCCAAATCGCAGTAACAGCCTGTAAACTAAAACAATCTACTCCTTTAAAGTATCAAAACCGCAATATAAAAAAAGTTTACCGTGATCAGATCCCTTTCTAACCGTTTTCGCAGACAATTCAAACCTCAAATGTAATTCCTTTTTAAACTACGAGCATGTATTGATTACATTTCTTTTGTTTGCAACATACCAATAGCGGTAAAAATGCAATTAGTTCTCAAGAACTCATGAAAGTTCAAAGCCTCGAAAATTGTTTTTGTAGACATATCATCTACACAGTCATCTTCTTCTGCAACAACGTGTCATTACCATTTTGCCAAGCAATTAAAGTATATCCCTTGGTGTATGCGTTGTTCACGTTGTTCAAAAAAATACCAAATGACCAGTTTGATCGGTGTCCAGTGCGTACATCTTGAGGTGATGGATCTGCTGTGTGACCACTACCAGTGGCATCAATTATAAGCACACCACTCTGGGCGATGACATTCACCAAGAGATATTTCTTTAGATGCATTCGTGTTGTTTTTTGTTTAGTGTCCTCACCAGCAACACCAGTTAGCGTATACAAGTGCAAAAAGACCTCGTTCCAATAACAGTGACCACCATACGACTAGACCTAGCTGTGTATCTTCTTTTTTTTAACTCAAACCAGCTACAGTGAACGCAAAACCGGATTTTAGTGATTATCACACTGAGATCTGCACTCGAAATGTAACCGATGGTAAGCATTTTTTTTTACTATGTGTATGTAGTGTTCCTGCCTCGACATCAAAGATTATGTTGCCCCCAACTGTAGGTCAATAAGCGCGTTCAACTTGTTTGCTTAATGCAAACAGAGAGTATAGAGATGATGCTACCTATAATGCCATTACTGTAGCTATGATGGTCCGGTATCGGTAACTATTTAGTTTTGTATCTAATTCTTATGCGAGAGGAATTTTAGTTGACTTTGGCCGACGGCGCGGTTAGATTATTTCTCTTCCGTATGTGATTTTAAAAACAAGTATGGCGAAGGAGGTGGATATATAAGAGAAGACACAGCAGTGCACGTTGGCAAATTGGGGGCGCCAAATCAGGTGTACAAAAACTCGTTTAGTTAGGTATTGTGCAACAACAAGTGGGTGGACGAATCGAGTGCGTTTATGTTTGTATGTGATCTAGATAGATAGAGAATGTGAGGCAGAAATAATGATAATGACGGTATCGAGTGTCATTTATCTTAATTTGTTTTGTTAGTCCAGATGGTCAATGTCGATTGGAAAGAAATAATGAAAATGGCGACAGAGTAGGATAGTATCTAATACAAAAGGTCATCGTTGTGGAGCTAGTTGGACATCCGTGAGGAGACTTTGTGACCATATTTACACAGTACTTTACTTTTTCGTATGAACTTCTTTAACATTTAAATAAAGTTTGCCATCATGGAGTATAAACACGAATTCCTAAGTGAAATGCAGGTCAATACACATGGCAAATCCACAATACCGAACTTAATGAGTGACAAGACATACGCAATTTGTTATGCGAACATGCTTTTGAACTGTAAGTTCATAGCGCACACTTTATGTATGCTGGTGGATATTCATGTGCGTTAAGGTTAATTTAATGAGAAAATTGATCTATGAAATAGTGTTGGACTTATAGTTGATGTGGATCATGTTGCAAAGGCACACCACTTTAAATCACAAAAAAAAAGCTTAGACTGCAAATGTGAAAAAAGGAAAAAAATTATTAAAAAAAAAAAAAAAAAAAAAATAGAAGCTACATAGGCGCGTTGAGGGCGAACATCACTCGATACATTTGAAAAGACGTCTTTAAATCCTGTTTCCTAAGGTAAGGCTTTGCAAACCTTTTCTTGGTACAAATTGACCAACATTGTTGTTAAGTCATGCACATGGTGGCTAAAGGGTATACTTTCATAATTCAATTTGACAACTTACGTGTGGAATTCTTACTACAAACTTTGAGTGAAAAAAAGTCTAACTTTCGAGGCAACCCATAAAACCCCCTTCGCATACATTCATCATATTAATTATATCCTGATTAGTGGGCTTATCATTTCTTAACTGCCAAGCACATCCCGATACTACATAACACCATAACCTACAACCAAATCACTTTCATACTCCCTACAACTATTTATGTGTAAATTCATTTTGTCCCTTTTTTCCACAGCGCCAACAAATGGCCTACCGTGCACGCAGAATAATTAATGACACCGCAATGTGTTTGCTACATCCTCCAGGGTTACTTATACCAGGCATAGAACTAACTACTGAAAGCACTGCCTATACAGCTATCAACTTGACATAATGTACACTTAACACGAATTCGATACATGCTGACATGGGTCAATGGAATTTTTGCGCAAATGCCACGTTTACCCCACGCAATTCCAAATCTAGCCCGAAGGTTATATTAAAAATAAAATTCCACAACCCCTTTCATAATCTGCTTTCGACAATAACGTTCACCTTCGCACGATGGCAGAAAAATCAATTTCTGTCCTTTAATCACATAAACCTATACTACAGCGTTGTGAAAATCGTAAGGGAGCAATGGGGGTGTGAAATTACAAGAACATGGGTGGTATAGCCCCACCTACTCTCACGTCTCTGTCAACGAGTGACAGCTTCTTTGTGTTTTTACCATACACCTCGGGTTCCATTCATAGTCTCATCATCAGTATAAGCATCAGAGTTCCAATGAATGCGGTGGGTGGTAGATTGTTTTAGTGGGTGGTTGACATTGGCTCACAGCATAGTGCATGTGCAACCGTATACGAAAAAAAAACAAGGTTCTCGGGAAAAAAGTCCTTGTTTTGAAAACTATTTCGCATGACCTTGAAAATGCTCCACCCCGACGTGTAAATACCAGCTGGTGCACGTCAAGTATTTTTGCGAATGAATTCATGGTCATAGGATGCGCGTAGGAGTGGTGCACATCCTTCTGTTGTTGGACCACCACAAGCCACAACTTAACGATTCCACACCTCTATTATGTGGGACAGTTCGTATAAATGCCACATAAATATACACAGCCACATATATAGACGTTTACACGATGTGAGGTAATGTGAAATATTTTAAAAGGCCACAACATTGTGCTGAAACCTTATTGCGCTTTGGCCAAGGGAGAAAATGTCATCAAAAATAATTGACAATTGCCCTTGTAATGCTTTGCATATGCGATTGTTGGGTTACTATATAGTAAAACAGCTGGATAGTCCTGGTAACGTCCTTCATTTTTGTTAAAACACTCTTCAGAGGGGTAATTTATATAAGTCTGATGATAAATCTAGCTTAGGTTTCGAGTCCATACTTTAAACAGCGATACTTGTTTGGCTGTGTGTTTGTTACAAAACTAAGAAGACTCTAGAAATCATTTTCGCGATATTTGGACATAGGCTACCTAATACATATTAAATATCCAGCCGTAAATTTAAGTCTACTATGCTTCGATTTTTGACTTCTTATTCCCGAATTATTCAGATTCGAAATCTCAACCTTTTTTCTGACTTTAATTCAGTGGTGTGCCTTTCCAATTGATTCCCATCACCAGAAGTCAAACGCTATTTTTGTGGTTCTTTTGTGGTAAAATTTCTCATTTAAATATGTAACCTTAACGCACACTACTATCCATCAACGCACATAAAGTGTGCGCTATAAAATTACAATTAAATAGTGTGTGCGCATAACAAATTGCGTATGGTTTGTCATTCATTAAGTTTTGTTTCGTGGATGTGTCACGTGCATTCATATTTGGGATTATGTTATGGTAACATTATTTAAGTTTTGTTGAACTTCATACAAAAAATAAAGTGAAATACTACCTAGTCATTGAATATTTGAATACGGATTTGCATCTAATTCTGACTTTAAGGATTGTTTTCCTACCTTTGACAGCACTAACTTTTTTCTTATACCTAACAAATAAGGAAGTCAAAGATAGTGTAATAGACACAAACATTGATGTGTTTCCATTTTCGAATCTCCCTGTAGAATCGGATTATTTAGTTATTTTATTTTAAGGTCACTTTTGTCGTTTACGACACGAATTTCCTGTTGTTAACACGAAACTTTGAAGGGATATAATGACATGTCGGTACCACAGAGTGGATTACATTTGTTTAATTAACATTTTCAATTAACCCAATCTGATAAATAATCTGATGACAGCCATATGTGAATAATAAATTTAAGGGCATAAACAAACATGATTACAGGATGTGCCTGTAGATACCATATAATAATTCACAGTCGCCCCCAGATACGGTCAGCCATAAAATACTTATCTTCCTGGTAATCAGCGGACTACGAGTATACTTCACGAATGAATCTATTTTTTTGTTCCACAGAAAAGCCAAATATGTACTTTGTTTTTTAAATCAAAAACCAAATTTCTTACAAAAAAAAAAAAAAAATCAAACAAAAAAGACTCAATGCCAAATAAACTCAGTTTGGCTAATATTATTTATTTTACTTACTTGTTTGCCTCGATATCCGTTGGAGGCAGGGAATTATTTTTCCAGCTGCGTGATTATGCCCTAGTTTTGATTTTTACAATTTAGACAGTCCGAGAGTTGTTGGAGAGGTAACCCTCTCTAAGCTAAGTTACATTATCGCTGATTATAAACCAAGAAATGTGTTAAAATTAAATGAATAGGACAATAAGATGCGTGTATAGCGGTTGTCACAACAACGAAGAATCATTTTTTTTGTTTAAAGGGTAAATTTAATTATAAATGTATCGTTTAGATTACCTTGGTTAATTAGATTGCAAAACCATAGTCATTATACAAGAAAAAAACATATTTGGATATAAACATGCAATAGGGAAATAAAAGCTCGCCCTTGCACTTGCACATCACTGTAAACACCGGCCACTGGGAGACCTTTCAACTTGGAGCACGAAGCAATAAGCAATACAATTTATAATATCTCAGGAAAAACATCTATCGATGGAGAAATGTTTGTAGACAATTTTGCATGGTGCTGTTTTTTTCCTCTTTAATATCGGACATTTGCATTTTTGAGGGCGTGTACCCAGCCTTAAAAACTATTAAAATTGTACTGCCGAGAATAGGGAAAGCTATCTTTTAAGTCTAACCGAAATTCAAGATTTTGAGCTCGGTAAACGGGTTAGTTTGCAACTTCGAAAGTCTTTGAACCTTTTTAGCAGGAACGTGCCTTAAAAATGTTGAAGTTTTGGACGTGAGGTTCGTCATATTTCATAAAAAAAATATTCGAACATGCCAGGCAAATCAAGTAAGCTAAACCATCTTGCAGCAAAGTGGATTATACTCAATTGAGGCCGACGACGTAAAACTCTAAATATGTAGATATATGCAAAATTCTGGATAGCCTTATTAGGGAGTCAAGACTGAAAATGTATACCGGTTGCGCCAAGTTGTTTGTTTTTGCTCTTTTATTGTTTGAAAGCGTGGAGACAATTCTAAATACAACTGTCAGGGAAATGTGTCTCAATCTCTACCTAAGGTACAAGTCAAACGGGGATTTTGATCTTTTGTTGATTTAAGTTTCCTCTTCGAGGTTAGCCATCCCATCAATGATCAAATAACTTAAAGCCCTTAAAAACCTCTTTAAGGGACACTCCTCGAGGGTCTACACAAGGTCTACTTGGGAGCTTTTTTTTTTTTTTTTTTTGTCAAATCCCACTCAGATCACAGATCCACCACGAAATTCGGTAAATCAAAAGATTTATTAGTAGAACAAGTTTTTAGGTAAAAAACATTCGACTTTTTGTTCCATTCTGACTTCCGGAAGCTTTGGCAGATTCACCTAGCTCCTCCTATTTAATCCGTTTCGGATTTACTAGTGACTTGAAAGTTGAAAATCAAAGTCAGATCTGTTGATTACCTTTGCGTTCTACAGCCTTTACAAAAGCTGTTTCAAGCAAAACTGTCAGAAATACAGAAGAAGTTTAATGCATACGAATCAGAACTTTCACATCGTGGAAAGGATATCCCAATCCCAAGTAATAGACTTATTGGGGCTGTAAAACTACAGCACCGCTGGGTGACAACGACTCTCTTTCTTTAGCTATATTCCGATGACTTTTCAACTTTTTGATTAAAGTAGCCGATGAAATGCCTTTCCGGATATTCTAACTGTCAAATTTGTTTTTAATTAGATTTAAGTTTTTAACGCAAATGCGAACTATTTTAAAATTATTTGCAAAATAGAAACCCGGAACAGAAATATTTCGCTCCGACAGTAGATATATATATTTTTTTTAATCTAAATCAGTCCGTCAAAACCAATGAATATAAAAACTTTACAAACAAATCTTGAAACGTAAAATATTTTCACAATGAAACTCGACTTTCGGTAGCAAACATATATTGACTGTAAAATGTGGCTATCTGATGGTAAATACCTACAACAGATCTATCTCCATATACCCTACAAGCTGTACAAAGCTATCTAATTATTTGTCAAATTTAATATACTATCACGGGTTTATTCAAAATAACAACAACAAAATATAATCTCCGGCCACAGTCGATCTTATTAATAGCTTCTGTAAAGTGTGCTTAAAGATTTAGTGCTCGGAAATTGTGTACAAGGCGCAAATAACCAAATGACCAGTCCCAGTGTCCGCCATTTCAACAACGACTGTGAGTCATGTGCAAAATCCAAACGCAACGCAGCCGCACTCGAAATGTAAGCGTCGCGTTGTCGTGCAAAAATTATGATTTATGAAAATGGTGTAAGGTAAATTAATTTATTTACCACAGTAAACTTTTAACCCTCAAGGTCTAGCTTTGCGTTTTAAATAGCACTTTCATTTTGCTTTCCGTAAACAAATATCGCATGTTTACAACAGCAAGCAGAAACGAAAAACATCACAGAGCTGCGCAGATATCAATAGATAACATATTTTTATACTCGTACATTTTATCTGACTTTAAAAAAAAAATTTCAGCAACTTTTCCAATTACTTCACATTAGTTGCATTCTGGTAAATGTCAAGAAATCTTCGATTTTTATGTCCGTTTTGACGTTTGATTTGTTCGCTAATTGTATTTGAATCAAGTGAAAATTGTTTCACATTCTATATTGATGATGCACGAAGAATTTTCCCGACGAAAGAGCGAAAGATAGAAAGGGAAAAATCGTTGGCATTGATTCAATTTTAAATGTGCCACAGAACTATCTCGAGATGTATATTTATATATATTATATGTACTCGTTTGAACAAAGTGTGCAAAAACAAAAAATAAAAGTCGAGAGAAATTAAAGACAATACATGAATTTTTGTGGAATAAAAATAGCAAGGAAGCAGAATTAAGTATATACAATACATAAACACACCAAAGCAGCTGAGAAAAATTATAGCCAATTGGTGATGGGATGCATTTTTTCGCTCAGCTTGAAGACAGTTTGTGTAGAGCTTGTTATTGGCAACGTGAGAATACAGCGTCATCTTGTGCAATATCGAGGAACATTTTAAAGTAATGTTGTTTAGATCGGTAGCAGTTGCTGTTATAAATTTAGTCGATTGTCTGAAAGTGAAACATAGCAATCTTTTCTAATTTTAAATAAATAAATATTAACAGCTGTTTAAGAAAAGAGAGAGTGAAAGACGAAGGCTTAAAAATGCGCCCTAACTCGACATTTTGTTCACCGCTTTTGATGCACTTTCCGACAGTCAAATTTACATTCTGAGATATCTGAGGTGTCAAGTCACTGTGTGTAGGTTTTTTTGTAGCATTGGAAGAATATTTATAGTCGCCTTTAAGGTACACATTACAATAAAACGTCGGAGGACGTTTGAACCCGAATTATTATGGAACTTTTTGGGAATTGAACTCATATTTAGGGATAATCTTGGTGCTAGGACAATATCGTAATTTTCTTTGAATTACAAAAATATGAAGTCTCTAGGCCTAGGACTCCTAGGTTCTAATTCAATCTTCCCTCCTTACAGAAGTTCACAATCGCAACACTTGTATGAGAAAAAATTCTGAATTCTTAATTCATATTCCTTTAATATAAGGCCAAAATTAATTTAAAACAGCTATTAGTAGGAACCAATATCGAAAAGTATTAGTTCAGAAATCTGACTCACCTCTGATCTTAAACTAGTCGCTTTTATTGGGCAATTCAAATACTTATGTTTAAAAACACCACCGTTCCCAACTAACTTTAAGTTGCACCAAAGAACCAAGCATAACCTAACCAAGTTTAAAATCTTTTTTTTTTTTTTTTGAATCCACCAGATTGGATCAACGATGGTGTCAACAGTCAAGATGGCAGATACCTGGGGTGAGCCACTCTGACATATTTGGAGCTAAGGTCAGTAAGGATTTTTCAGCACTAGTCAGGGTGCTGAAATAGAGATGGTGGCGGATGAACCCTTTATGGGTCAACGGCAGCACTCATATCCCCGAAGTGGGTTACTGACAGCGGAATATCCGACCCGCTGTCCTAGGGTCAATTTAGGGCCTGGTCCTCGAAGTTGGGGGTTGTGCGTGGGGCTAACTACCCAGCCACGGAAAAACAACACTGTTGCGAAACAACCAAGAGCCTCGGATATGGATGGATCTACTGTTGACGACCCTGCAAAACGAAAAAAGGACAACGATGTTCGGATCTGCACGTGGAATGTTCGAACCCTGAATAGACCGCGTGCAGCCGAACAATTAGCGGAGGCCCTAGACTGCTACAAAGCAGATATCACCGCCATCCAGGAAGTGCGATGGGATGGGCTGGGCAAAAGAAGGATGAAAAACTGTGACAAGGCTAAATTCGCCAACATCAGCCTAATATGCGCTCACGCCCCCACAGAAGAAAAAGACGATGCTACCAAAGAGTGTATCTACGAGCTCCTCGACAAAACATATAAGCAATGTCCGAAGTATGACGTTAAGATTGTCCTAGGTGATTTTAACGCCAAAATAGGAAAGGAGGAGGGAAGCTAAGCCTACACGACATCACGTCGGGGAACGGACTTAGGCTGATTGAGTTTGCTGCGGGACATAATGTTACTATAGCTAGCGGTTTCGGTTTCCTCACCTCAATATCCACAAAGGAACATGGCGGTCGCCAGATTATCAAACCGTCAATCAGATTGATCCTGTTGTTATCGACGTAAGGCACTCCTCCAGTATTCTATATGTCCCAACTTTCCGAGCGGCCAACATAGACTCGGACCACTACCTTGTTGTAGCCAAGGTGCGTATGCGGATATCTCAGACGCCACAACAACGGGGAAATACTGTGAGGAGATTTAACGTTGAATGGCTACAATTGCAACAAAAATAGCCAGAACCTTTGCCGATCGCGTATCCCTCAACCGTTCGAGAAGCCCTATGCAGCCAGCATCAAGCGCCAAAGACCAGTGGCATAGATGCCAAGAAGCCATCAGGAACGCCGCAACTGATGTGCTGGGTTACACCCGACCACCACCACGAAACCCCTGGTTTGATGAAGAGTGCCGGCAAGCACATGCAGCAAAATTAAACGCATACAAAGTGGCGCTGCACAGAAGGACGAGAGCAGCTCTTGAGCTCTACGAGCAAAACAGAAGGGAAGAACATCGGCTTCTGCGGAAGAAAAAGAAAGAGCATGAGAAGCGCGCGATCGAGGAAATAGAGAAGTGATACTCCAGGAACAATGTTTGGAAGTTTTACCAAAAGGTAAAAAGGACGTGTCATGGCCACAAGACCCGAGCAGAAACCTGTAGAGACGAACAAGGAAACCTTGTAGTGGAAACACAGTCGGTGCTGAGGACATGGAAAAGCCACTTCTGCAGACTGTTAAACGGCGAAGACGACATAAATTCTGCTGTCAGGCAGAAGGAACCATTCAACCTGGGCGATGAAAGCCAAGACTTCCGTCCACCTGACCAAAATGAAGTGAGGATAGCAATATCAAAGATGAAGTCCAACAAGGCTGCTGGACCAGACGGCTTACCTGCCGAGTTCTTCAAGGCAGCCGGAGATGACTTGGTAGAGTGCATACACCAACTCGTCTCCAAAATTTGGTAAGATGAAAGTATGCCTGATGAATGGAACCTCAGCATTATTTGCCCGATCCACAAGAAAGGAGACCCTCTAAACTGCGCCAACTATAGAGGCATCAGTCTTAACATCGCATATAAGATCCTATCTGCCGTACTGTACGAACGCCTGAAATCTTATGTCAACGAACTAATTGGACCCTATCAGTGCGGTTTTAGGCCCGGTAAGTCCACAACCGACCAAATATTCACACTACGGCAGATCCTGGAAAAAACCCAAGAAGTTCAAGTCGATACCCACTACCTGTTTATCAATTTTAAGGCCGCATATGGCAGCATTTATAGAGACGAGCTATATAGAGCCATGTCTAGTTTTGACGAACTTGTCAGATTGTGCAGGGTGACGATGGAGAACGCTCGCTGCTCCATAAAGGTCGGAAACAATCTAACCGAGACCTTAAATGTTAAAAAAGGATTTAGACAAAGTGAAGCACTGTCATGTGACTTTTTCAACATCATTCTTGAGAAGATTGTGCGAAACTCGCAAGCCAACACCAGAGGCACAATCTTCCAAAAGTCTGTGCAACTACTTGCGTACGCGGACGACATTGACATCATTGGCAGAACACGGCGAGCTGTCACTGGTGTGTTTGCAACTATTAGTACAGAAGCGGCAAAAATGGGTTTAGTAGTGAATGAGGGCAAAACAAAATACATGCTGTCAACACGAAGGGACACACAACATCGACGAATCGGACAGAATGTCACGATAGACAGTTATGATTTTGAGGTAGTTAGGGACTTTGTCTACCGCGGCTCCGCTATAAATTCTGACAACGACATCACATCAAAAATCAAGCGAAGAATTATACTTGCCAACAGCTGTTTCTTTGGCCTAAGAAGATAACTGAGAAATAAGGCAGCTTCCACACCGGATGGAACAAAACGCCTTATTTCGTTTTCTTGCTTTGTTTTGCCTTATTCAGTGTGGGCGCGCTTATTTAAATTTCATAAACACACAGAAAAACAGTTTTGTTTGTCTAAGGTGTTTTGTTCCATCCGGTGTGGAAGCACCCTAAGGCCTTGTCAAAAAACACTAAGAGGACTCTATAAGACCTTCATCACCCCAGTCCTAATCTATGGCGCAGAAGCATGGACGCTATCAAAGGCGGAGGAAGATCTCCTTGGTCGTTTTGGACGCAAAATTCCTCGAGTGATTTTCGGTCCCATTTGCGTTGACGGGATTTGGAGAAGGATATTTAACAGCGAACTCTACGGCGACATCGAGCTGGTCAGAAAAGTGCGCATCAGCCGACTAAGATGGCTAGGACATGTAGAGCGAATGGACACCAACGCTCCGGCCCGAAGAGTCTTCGACTCCAACCCGGAGTGACAACGCAGTAGAGGAAGACCTCGCCTTAGGTGGCGCGCACAAGTGGAAGGGGACCTCAACCAACTTGGAGTGCGCAACTGGAGGCAGTAAGCTAAAGATCGCGCTAACTGGAGAGGCGTATTGGTTGAGGTCCAGGTTCACCCCGGACTGTAGCGCCATATAACTAAGTTAGTAAGTAAAGAAACAATAACTTGGAAAGTATCTAATATAAATATAGCGTTGTAAATATACGTTTTTAATAAAGCGCACAAGATTTGGTGATACAAATTCTTACAAAATACAAAGCTTAAAATACAGGTTTAAAGTTATTTTTTCTTCATCAAACATACTGCATTAACCCTTTTTTATAAACAAACAAATTTCTTCCTTTCAAAACAACGGATCAGATAATCAATCTATCAAGACGTCCTTTCAATTTCTTATATTTTCTCTTTATTTTTTAATACGGAAAGTTGAAAAATTCCGCACACAATTTTGTATGTTATTTGGGAAAGTTTTGATTAAATTTGTAGAAACTTTTTTTTTTTTAGAATCCCATTATCCCCCTAATAAAACGAAGGTAGACATGGTTTAAAAAAATATTTCGTATACGCCTGAATTGCACGCAAAAGGACACATCAATCACTGGAATTTTCATGTGCATTTCTATACAAATTTCATATCCTACCTAAACGACGATAAAAGCGATCCCAACCAATCCCCGACAATCTTTCATTCTTTCAAAATTTGTTCCTTTCAATCCACTTCCACCTACCCCCAACAGGATGATTATCTGTTCATCCATCTTGTTCACTGTAGATACATAAATAAATCCCCGATAACAAAACAACACAGACACAAATGGTATTGAATGCAAAGTATGTGCAATAGATAGGTCGACACCATGCCATAGCGCCATAGGTATCATGAGTACGGGTATGTTCAAGCGGCTATTCTGTTTCGCTCAAGGACTTTTACCTTACTCCAGCGCGAGGCAACTTGGATGTATGAACAGAAAAATCAATATTCAGCTTTTTGTTAATGAAACCGACCAGTGATAAAGGATGTGTTTTATTGTGTGTTTTTTCTCTGTTGATGCTTTCTCCTTTAACTGTATTTAAAACTAGAGGACACTATATGAAAGCAGCACTTACTCGTGTTTCCCCAATTTATTCGAGCGGGAGAAAGAGACATTTTTTTATTTGTGTTTAAAATTGTGTCTGTCCAGGATAACGATTGTTTCCTACTCGGAAAGTGTGCGCTTTATTTTAACTTTTTCACTTTTTTTTGTTATGGGTATCATTTTAATTAATGGACGGTGTGGTATGTGGTTTCAGATGGTGGTGGCGGATTTTCTTCTTTATTAATTTTGACAGAGACAATTTGGGAAGCCACTGCCTGGGGAATTAATTATGTCATAGAGCTTACCACGAGCTTATAGGTTTGGTTTCATTCAGAAGAATAAATAATTGCTCAATCACAGCACACAACTTACCTGAAAAAAAGGAAATTTTAATTTATTTTATTGATTTTTACTGTGTTGATATGTAATTTTTAAGGTATAGAAATATTATTAAGGCCCGTTTGTATTACTCATAGAGATTTTTCTACTTAAATACCTTATGGGCTACTTTTTCTATGTTATAAACTGTCACATACGATTTTAAGTGGAACTTAAATCGCTATGTGTATAGTATCAGCAAACGGGCCTAAGAGGTTTGGTGGGAACTATAAGTAACTGGATATTCATAGCTTGCTTGCTGTTAGTTTTTTTTGTTATATCGTGTATAATAAATGCAGTTTATTTTGAAAGACATCCACAAAAATAATAACAAAAAAAAAAAAAAAAAAACAAGTAAAACATTTTTCCTTCTGTGGTGACTTTAGTAAAGGTTAAATTTAGTTAGGCCCTATAGATAATTCCAAAACTGCGTTCCTATTGCTTGCAAAACCCATAAAAAATTGATACTTATATTTCACTTACTTTGAAGGAGCAATTATCTTTGTTACCCTTAAAGGCAAAAGATTTAAAATAATTGGAAAAGATGGCAAATTCTTGAAAACTACTGGAAATATATGCAAATTATCAGAATGATCGTTAAGGAATGCAAATGATTGCAAACGGTTGTAAGGATTGCACTCAAGCAGAAATGTTTTGTCACAGCGGGTCAAGTAGGTATTCGGAGCATGATAATGATTTTCCGCAACGAAACGGATTGGATCTGTTTATTAGATTTCAGTTCAGGGGTCCAACTATGTAATTCGCTTCTACTTTCGATTCTATTCGAAAGTTGATTCTACTTTCAAATAGAACTATGTATGAAATTAGAATCGAATGCAAGTACAAGTACTAGTGCGTTTTCCCAAAAAAAAATTTCTAGTTTCGAACGAGTCTCGCATGATGATGATGAAAAGAAAAACAAATAATTTATTGTGATTTGTGAAATAATAGTCCATCAACATGGACGGACAGTGTCGCAGTTTAGTTTAGTAACATCGAAGAAAATCGGGGGCCTGTACCACAAAACTAGAAGTCTTGTACAACAGGCAAATATTAACGATTAACAGTGGTTTTTGTACTACACGCGAATTTAATAATTAACAATTGTACAAGCAAATCTTAACTAGTGAGAAATTCTAAATTTCCCCTATTTCTGTACCACAAGTGTAGACAAAATTGTAACAATCGTTATAAAGATAGAATTTAACTTAACGTGGGAATTGAAAATTGTTAAATTTACAAGTCAAATTTTATATTGTTTCAAATTGGAATTTAAATCGATTATCTTCAGAAAATATTAACTATCTAAATTGCTCTAGTATCATAGAAGCACCAATTTTGTAAGTTAATCTTTCAAAAGATTCCACAAATCAAAAATTGTTAAATTTTAGTTTTATGATACAGGCCCCTGGTTTGCTATGATCAAATTAAGCGGAGATGAATTCGGGATAAATCCAATATAATGGAGCTAAGCGAAAAAAGATTTGTTAAGAACTAAAAGCACTTGTGATTGTGATGATGAAACTTATTGTATTTCAGTTCTGTAAAAAAAAAAAAAACACTTGTAGGCAACTCAGCTTCTCTTCGAGAGATGTTAACTAACACGGTCCACCACCAGTTCCGGACGGATTCGTTTTATTTTTCCTGAGCTTGCCTTTAGTGTGGACTTTAAAGTCAGCCCAAACCTAATGAAACTTTGTTTACTTTTTTCCATCCCGGGTTTTTCCCCAAAACCTCAAATATATTAGGTTCGGTTAAACAGTCGCCCAAAGTAGTGTGTTAAGTGCTGTGATGTTCCTTCTATACAAGAACGACTGCAAAATGTTAAATTACCGTTGCCAAATCTGCAGACGATACTGCTCTTCTTGCTGTTGGAAAAATCGTACCGAAAAACTACAAAGGACAGTAAATTATATAACTGGTTGGTTTAACAAATGCCAAATAAACTTTAATCAACTAAATATTTGACCCAAATGAGAAATACTGAAAACTACTAAAAAAAAAAAATGTCCATGACTGGGTCTCACGAAACTTTCTCTGTCATTTGCCAGTGTAGGCGCTTGGGCGAAGAAAAGACAGCAAATTTGGCCAGAATTTAAGTATTCACACACGTACTTTAACTACTTTGCTGATGATTTAATGAATACAAGTCCAATGCCCTAAAGCTTCATGCACAAACAAGTATTCTAATTCTTATTAATTACAGTCCCCTCCCATCGATTTTTATAAAGACAATTCCCCTCTTGTCAATCGATAATCTATCGACCCATAGACCAAATAAACTAGTCCTTGCGGTTCCCCTCAGGGTGCAATCTACACCACAAAGTCAACCCGTTCCATAGGAAAGTTTTTCTAAATTGATCTCAGCCAATACTGTTAAAAAAAAAAAATTTGTCAGACAAACCTACTCGCCAATCAACACAACCGATAGTAATCTATTTATCTCATTTCGAAGACTAGAATAAGACAAACAATCAGTAGCATCAGCCCCTGCACCGTATACAACAATGTTAATCAAAATGTTTATTTACATTCCGGCCCGATGCGGTATACTTAGTTTTTTTTTAATAGTCAAAGCTCTCCGATCCGTTTTAAATTGTAAACGCAAACAAACGCACACACTGCGCAACGAACTGCGTATAGCTTAGCCATTGGGACCGAGCAATCATTGTTATCGTCGTCTTGGTCGGTTTATCCCCAACCACTTCGTGCCTTTGACATTTGAAATTCGAAATTGAAATTCTATTCCTTTTTCCCCAAATGGTTTTTTAACTATCCTGTATACTCGTATAAATACAATTCTATAAACACCGAGACAACGAAAGAGATACGATGTAGATGGCACGGTCTTGCAAGTGTATTTAAGTTCTACCGTGCGGGGAGGGAGAACTGTGACCCAATGAAGCTAATAGCATTTGAAAATTAAGAACTCGAATTAGGTTGTCGTAAAATCGCGTTAACTCGACCAAAAAAAAAAAAAAAAACGATGAAACTAAAGTTTGTATACAAACAGTGCGGCCATTGTTGAGAGTGGGTTAGGAGATGGAGATTTATAGCATGTGATTTGTAATATGCGATCTATGAATAGTTGCTGCACGATAATGTGAACTGGTGGGTTACTTTCGTAAATTTGAACTAGTTTGTATTTTTTTTTGTTTTTAAGTGTCTGATGGTTCATGAGGAATTGGAGGATAGGACTCTAGCAGATATGCGAGCATTATGAAGAAAAAGGTTGTTTGGGCGTTGTGATTGATTTATTTATGCAAAGGATTACAGTGCTTGTGATGTACGTCGTTGATGACAGTGATACAAAATTGAAAAGAACTTATTTTGAACGAGTTTTGCACCTACAATTAAAAAGTCCGAATACAACAATATACGACAGACTTACAAAATTCCTCGGGTACAGCGATTGGAACTTTACGAAAATCATTAAATGACTATCACTACAGCGGGCATAATCAAATTCAACATGAATGCTGCTTTGAACTGCTGCCACGTTTCTACGACCAGCTACTTTTAACTGGGTAATCATACGCAAATCCGAAACCGATGATATGCGGTTCGTAGATATTTGTGACAGTTCATCTCTTTATTCATGACTTGGTTTAGACTAGAATGTATGACTTCCTATTTTGCAGATGATCGATGTACGAATTCCCCAAATAATGCAGATGGTCCTTGTACGCTTCTTTGCTTTTTTTGCTCTCTTCGACTTGCAAATTCTGGTGTTCATCACATGAAAGTTGAAAGTCACAGCTTTAAACTAAATACATCCAAAAGATCCAAATAGGGGACTAACATGCCTGTGGAAGTTGGAAAGCTACCCGAAGTTTTTAGCTCTTTAAAAGGATATACCTCATTATATTTTGTGACAGCAAAAAAAAAAAAAAAGTGCACGACTGGGTCGAATGAAACTTTCTCGTTCATCAAAAGTTTGGGTGGATGTTTTCTGAATTTATTAGGTAGGTAGGTAAAGATTTGAGAAGCGTAGCTAGATAAAAGAAGCGGTTGATATACTTTAGGCTTCGGCCACGCAATGAGCGACGAGCGACCGAGCGACTGAGCGACGAGTCGCTGAGCGTCGAATCTGAGCGATGGGTGGCCATTTACTGAACGACGTCGCTGTGCGATTATTGGGGAAAATGCCATCGTCAAGTGCGGTTCGTCGTAGCTTATAAGTTGAAAATCGCGTTCATATTTACAGATCGAGAATACGTAGCAAATTATAGTGAATTTCGTCATTTATATTAAAATCTTCGCAGATTTACAGATTGATTTCGGCAATATTGTCGTATGTCAGTTCTTTCTTTCTTTCCACACTTTATCGGTGACGTTTTTATTTTTATAGTCTTTGTGGGTGTCCTTCTCGTAAATAAAAAATCTGTGAACCTTCTAGAACAAACTTTAGGGCGCAATTAAAGCAACCATTTTATTTCGAAAAATTAAAAGAACACAAAAGTAGCAGAGTTGCCATAACAATTCATATTTCATTAATTTGACATATTCTTTATGTCTTTACCAGAATGCAGTTTATATTTAGAATGATTTCACCAGTCCTGTCATAGCACTGGACGGCTTTAGACAGCTGAAATTAAATTTCTGTGTTTATTTTTTCCATCTTATTACTTCGTCGCTCAGCGATCGACTGAAAAATTAAAACAGATTTGATTGCAGAGCGACGTCGCTCTGTCGCTTAAAAAATCGCTCAGTCGCTCAGGGTTTATGTGGCCACCTCCATACGATTTCATGTGTTTTAATTTTTTTGCGTCGCTCAGCGACTCGTCGCTCAGTCGCTCAGTCGCTTGTCGCTTATTGCGTGGCCGAAGCCTTAGAAGATTTTTTAAGGTTAAAGGTTATAAGCGTATACTAGAAGTTTCTGGTTTGACAATGTTAGGGCATGTGTTTATTTTTTACTGGAATAGCCTAATGACGCTGGTTTAAGCGGTGAACGTTCGTGATAGATCGATATATTTACATATAAACTGCAATATGAAGTGAGAGATTTTCTCATTGTGGAAACTTCAAGTGGTTGCAATCATTTTAAGGTGCATATTCAATATGGTTGAAAAAAAGAAGTGCGTGGGTAATATTTGCTAAAAATAAGTTTTGCGTTGCTGTTATTGCATTTGTAATGGCTGTTGTAATTTTAATTTTAAAGTTTTCATAGTACGGTATTGAGTTTTAAAAATCCCTAACACAGATCGGCTATTGGGTAGTAGTTTTTGAAAAATAATTAAAAAAAAAACTGATTCATTCGAATTTTTTGAGAAAAACTAAGTAGGCGATTTTATGTAATAATATTATCTTTAATATGTATTTTAATCAAAACGTTAAAGCGGTTTTTGTAAAATTTGGCAGACAAAACAGCATCAAATATTACAATGTTTAGTTCGAAAAATACTATTGCTTTACTATTTAGCTGAAAACCGAGCTATTAAGTTATTGTTCGAGATGCAAGCATTACTTGGTTTTTAAAGTTTTTGTAAACATCAATTTTACTATAAGTATTCAATCTATAGTGCCAATTCCAGATAAGCGAAAAAAACAAGATTTTAAAAAATGATTTTTTTTCAAAATCTATTATACGATAATATAGATAAAAACGGAGTTACCTTTAAAATTAATATTTGGTTGTTTATTTATTTAAGTCTACCATTTTACAGACTACATAATTACATAATTTAAAAAAAAAAAAACTTTTAAAGTAAGAGAAAAAATATTTAAATAAAAAAATATGTATAATCATAATAAAAATAAAAGGATAAAAAAAAAAACATGAAAAATGTTAATTTAGTTCAATATTAAGATAGTATGGACCGTTTTCGAGATATGTGCAAATTTTAAAAATAACTTTATGCAGCTATGTTAACCTCACCCACTTTAGTTTAAATATCAATTTTGGTTGAAATCTTTCCAGCTGTTTTCGAACAAATCAATCTGGTATGAAAATGTTATAAATGGGAATTATACCTATAAGTATACCGAACTGTAAGCCTAAAAACTCCAAATCCAAAGTTTGAACGAAATCTGGAGAGCCGTTTAGGTTGTAGCCATTATCATCAGAATGTCAGAATTAATTGACATCTCGAGTTCGAAATTTTGTACGAAAAAAATATCATAAAAAAACGTATTTTGAATAATTCTCAATTTTTTTCAAATTCATGATTTAAACATTTTCAAATATTTTCGTAGACGGTAGTAACACAAGTGCAATATGTTCTGGGGCTCAGTAAAAATAAACACCAGCACCCATCTTATCGAAAAAATACAACACCTTATCGTGATGTTATTTCTGTGGATAGAATGTCGCCAAAAATCTTCAAAGTGCCTTCGACTAATAACCATTTTCTTTGTTCGAACACTGATTGATATCTATCAATCATCAATCGGCCGCGATGTTATTTATATCAGTGTTAGATTGGAAACCGTGTAGCTGAACAAATACCGATCAAGTCTGAGGCGTATTTATGGTGGCACTGGGAAAAGTTTTAACGCAACTTCTGGAAGCCATTGACATTGTCGCATCCGAAATTGCAATCACCCCTTTTCGAAAACCGTGCAGCTGAACAAATACCGATCAAGTTTGAGGCGTATTTATGGTGGCACTGGGAAACGTTTTAACGCAACTTTCGGAAGCCATTGACATTGTCGCATCCGAAATTGTAACCACCCCTTTTCGAAATACACCAGTAGACGCAGCAGATGGTATCAAGCAGCAAATAATACAAAAAAAAAAAAAAAAAACTTCACCGGAAGTCACAACAAGGAAAAACTTCCGTGTTTGGTAAAGTGTTTCTCACTTTTTATCATATTTCGCGGTTCAATTTGTCCTTCCATGGGTAGGAGTATCGTATTTCTTTTTTCCAGAACCGCACACATCGCAAGTGTCACATGTCGCTTCAATTGTTTAATGGCATCCCCCGGTTACTGTCACAAGCAAACACACGAATCGGCAATATGTGTGTCATCGATATAAATTGTCTTTTTTGCAAATGGAATTTTGAGTTCCTGCTCGAAGGAGTGTAGTCTGATATGAAGGGCAGCGGCTGATGCAACATACTGTGACCGACATTTTAATGTAATGTCTGGCATTCTGCCAATGAGGCCAACGAAGCCGGAAAGGATTCACCTGCACTCACCCATCTATATATATATACTTGCTTAATTTAGAGCGATATACATAGATATCTACAAATTTTTGATAAATCCATTTCGAAGAGTGACGCGGAATAGTGGTGGATACTGGATAGTGGATGGAGACACGTTTCTTGAATACTTAATCAGCCCTAGTGGATTGTGCTGGTGGATTAGTCATTTGTCATTTTATTGGACACCCGCAGGTCGTTTTAATTTCGCCGAGTATATAGTAGGTAAGGTACTCGCTTTTTTATTGAAGTGTATGTATATGTTGTATATGCAGTTGGTAAACAGAGTACAATAGGGTGCTTGTGCTGTGTTGTTATGTAAGACGTGTGTGCTTGATAAAGCGAATTAAACGACCGTTGAATGTTAACGTATCATAAAGCGATTCAATTACGTTTATGGACATTATACTGGTGGTACCAGGTTTTATTTTTTATTATCCGCTCTTCATCATATTCTCATTCGTTGGTTTTGTAGCATAATATAGTTATTTCATTTTTATTCGTTCGATAGTGAAGCCTCGTGCCATTTCTTAACACACTGCATATATGGGTGGTCAGACAATTTTTGTTTATTTGCGAAAGTAAGTCAAATGCGCTGAATGTGTTCATTCATTGAAGCGGAATGAAGATGCTTGGATGGATAGGCGCGTGCTACAGTAGGTTAATGGGTTTTCTTACAGACCGACTGAAAGTAAGAAGCATGTAATGCTTGCTCACGCGATTACAGGCATGACGTTGCGCATATAGGTAGGTATGACTGTCGTCAATAACGCAACGTGAGTTTAAATAGTTGCATTTCAAAGGAAGGCAGTTAACCTATGATCGCATTGAGCCTCTGTTTTCCCTGTTTAAACCATCGTTTCAGTCAAACCGTAACAGGACTCACAAGTAAATTTAGGAACCCCTTTCTTCCATCTCGATCTGACAATGAGTTATGGTCAGCTCATCCTTTTCGCTTCTTATTTACCAAACGCCAAGGATGCCATAAAATATCACTCATGTGCGATGACATTGACCGAACGTTCCAAGCTTCGATTTTCGGTAAAAAGATTTCCATCCAAAGTAATGAAGTAACTTCTTATACACGTCGTCTATTCATCGTGAAATAATAGCGCAAATTGGTGATATTTTGTTATTTTCACCGATAACATGGGTGATTGGTACATATATAGACAGAGATCCTATCTCATGCTTAATTTAATGCACCCTCTACGGAAATATTTCACAATGTGTCCCGTTTATGATACCACATGAATCTGAGTGAAATTGTTTTCCCCTACTCGTTGAACGTCTTTCAGCTGCTAATGGAGTGTATCTGAGTTTGAATCGACTTAAACGGGATCGTTTCTTCTCATCCATACGGCTTCTACAAAATTGGTTTGACTACGCTAAGCATTTTCGAACGCTTGCCTTTCAGAGAGTGTTCACTGATGACTCCCATTGAAGAAACCTACTGATATACCAAAAGATTAAACTCCTAAGAGCGTTTCAGATCCAGCTTTCGTAAAATGTCTCCACCGGAGTTAGCATTTAACTTCAACATAATATTTCAAGTAGCGATCGAAATACGCAAAATATCCGTCTTGTAGAACAGTTATTACCTGTTCAATGTTTAGTGAGTTCATCAAGCCCTACAATTTGCTAGTATGTACCTATGGTACAACTTCCAGAAAAGGAGAATATTGAACTGCTCGTCGATTACAATTCGAAGAGATAAGTAATGAGCGCCCATAGAGGGGCTTTCAATAAGAAAGGGTCGATGGAAAAATGGAAGAAAACAAACAGTGTGTAAAGTATTAACAAAATCATTTCTTTGTTTTAAGCACGGATCAGTGTGGTCCAGGTTTTAATGACTCTTCAGGTATACGTTATACCTTCCAATCGTTCCACTCACATTGAGGTCAGTTCAAAAATGAACTATGTTCGGGACCTTTGCTGTCAATCTAATGCCTGGGCCCTATTGATGAATTAAGCAACATTCTAAATGCAATTAAGGCAACAAAAATTAATAATTTTTGGAGATATTAATAATTATATAAAGTTACGGAGAACTACTTATTTACCACGGATTCTAATGGGCTTAAGAGTCTTATTAACGAACCAACCCGTATGACAGATTCTACCAAGAGTTGTATTGATCACATTTTTCTTAGCAATTAAAACATGTTTAGTGGAAAAGTCTATATGATATTAAACTTACTGATCATAGTATGACTACCCTTAATTCCTTTCTGATTGCAATCATACTGAAAGCCGTACACCCCTAACCACCCCACCCACACCCTTATCAAACTATTAAGATTGCTTAACATATGAATTCTGGGAGTGAACTTATTCTGAAAGTAATCCATCTGTTGCTTTTGATAAATTTATTAACGTTTTACAAAGCCACATTAAGTTTTGTGCTTTTTTTTTAGAACAAAAATCTTATTCCAAGAAACGTTTAAAGCCTTGGAGTAATAATCTTTTAAATTAGATTAGAAAAAAAAAAAAGATAAGTCTAATATAGGTATATATATAAAAAAAAAAACATCCCAGTAATTTGAAACTTAAAAAACAGTATGACTCTATGTGCAAAAAAAAATCATACAAATATAGAACAAACTCGTAGCAACTACTCAACTGATCAAGAGCAAAGATCAATTCGCGAAGAATGGAGAGTGGTTGACAATATTTTGGGAAAGAATGTGAATGGTATTGTAATTGACAGTGTTGAAGTTGAGGGAATTATTGAAACTGACTTATGCAGCACCTGTAACAAGTTCAACGATTATTTCACTGAAGTTTCTGAAAAAATAAAACCATTTTCTTAAGTTTACCTGTCGAAGATATACAACCTACCAGTTTTGTTTCTAATCTTAGCCGATAATTTCTAGAGAAATTTACACTGTTATCGTATCTTTAAAAAATAAAAACTCTTGCACGAAATGTTATTTCAATTGTGCTTCTGAAACATATTGTGTTGTATCTCGTTGATGTATTGAGCGTCTTATTTAATCGTAGTGTTAAAACAAGCTGTTTTCCTTAACATTTCAAATGTGCCAAAGTTGTATCAATTTTTAAAAAAAAAGGTAACAGAAAAAATGTTTCGGATTATAGGCCTGAAAACTGCTTAAAGCTCGCGTTGTCGTTCTTAGACAAGTTAAATTTCTTTTATAGCAACCAGTTCGGTTTTAGAGCAGAAATGTCAACTGAGGATGCAATTTTTAGATTTTGTAGTCTACTGTGGTGAGTTAATGTCAATGGTGTCTTGAGCGAGTCTTGATTTTTGAAAAACGGCGTTCCTCAGGGTTCGGTACTTGGCCCTTTATTATTTTTTTTTTTTTTTCTAATTTATATAAATTCCCTTTTCAAACTCAAGGTAAATGGTATTTCAACTGCATTTGCTGACGACATAGCGTTGACTAATGAGTTAAAAACTGTGTTTGAATGGATCACTAGGATCCAGGAATATCCTCAAATTTTAAGGTTGTGGCTTACTCTCCAAAATTGATTATTAGGGAAAAAACAAAGTTGATGTCATTGAACACAACTGGTAATAGACTATATTATTATAACGTCTGGTTTCACGCTAGCGACTGTAAAATATTTTCTTTACCTGTTTATAAGTGTGGTATGCAGTTATGCAACCAAAATTATTTCAAAATTAAATCAGTACCACATTTAAGTTAAGTTTCAATTGATTTCAATCTAAATTGGAAAACTCATAGCCAAGCGTTAAAATTGCAAATGCTGGTGTTCGTACGTAAAATGTATCTATTAAAGTCGTTTTGCTCCAAGAAGGTGTTAACTACTATTTACTATGGTCTGGCCCACTCAAAGTTACAATACGGCATCACTAGCTGGGGTGGTTCGTATGCTAAAACCTTTAAACCCTTACTTATAGCTCAGAAATATTGATTTTGAATTATATTTAATAAAATTCGATTTGCTGAAAGTTAGCCTTTATTTAGAGCGTTGTAAATTTTACCAATCAGACGGTTGTATGTTTTTCAAGTCTTAAGAGAGTTTTTTTTAAACAAAGCGGTAACATACCAAGTAGAAATTCTCAAATGTATAACCTACGTATAAATAATATGAGCTTAGTCATTGAACCATTTGCACAATGCTGAACGCTTTGTTCTCGTTTTTACACTTATACAGCTGCAAAGTTTTTTTTTTTAATAAATTGCTCTTTTTTATTAGGGAAAAATTCCTTGTTTTTCCTCTTATAAAGTGTGGTCCAAAGAAAACGAATGGATGCTTATTTTAAGTAAAAAATAAAGTTTTCAGAGAATTATCTTAACATTTTTCTTATGATAGAAAGATCTAGGACAATTATGTGTGAAACAAAATATCGGCGAAATAATTAAGGTTCAATGTCGTTAATGTACCGAATTATCTCATCCTTTAGCTCTTGAATTGTTGTTGGCTTACTGGCGTACATTTTTTCTTTTAAATATCCCCAGAGAAAGAAGTCAGACGGTGTCAAATCACATGATCGTGGCGGCCAATTAACGTTGCCACGACGTGAGATAACATGGTCTGTTGGCAGCGCATATCGTCCAGGTCCGTATCTTAAATTTCTGGCTACAAGAAATCCGTTATCATCTCGCGATAGCGAACACCATTCACGGTAACTGCTTGGCCGACCTCGAAGAACTACGGCCCGATGACGCCGCCAGTCCATAAACCGCACTAAACAGTCACTCTTTGTGGATGCATCGGCTTTTCAACAATCACTCGTGGATTCTCATTTGCCCAAATGCGGCAATTCTGCTTACTACAGAATTGCTGATACTCACCCCGATTAAACCCACAACCATGAAATGATATCCCAACCAAACCAACCTTGCCTCAACACACTCTTGCTACCGTCAGAATATGCTTAAACATCACCAAAAAAAAAAAAAAAATACTAAATGGATGTCAACCTACGCAATTTAGCACTTATCCTATACCTTTGCAAGAAGATAATGTCCATGCCCACGCCTCCCTAGCTAAAATTCATTAATTCATTTCTCGCCCACGTAATTATAGTTCTCAGAAAGAATTCCCCTCCTCCCAAACGTGTAGTCAACAGCAATTTATCAAAAATAAACTTTTTTTTTTCTTCAGGGTCATTTAATTGGAAGGGGAAAAGTCCCTCTCGCAACAACTATAAGTAGATAGAATAAAGCTTCCGATACAACTTCATCATTCCAGAGAAAGAAAATTGTTCTACTGCCCAACCAGATGGTCGTAGTAAATCACAGGAGCACGCATTCTTGATTTTTCCTCACACAGGCAGAGAAAAAAAAAAACAACGAAAACGTACCTTGTTCCTTGCAATAATTATAACTTGACAATAGCAGTAGGAGTAGAAGAAAAATCAGAAAACTTTGTCGTAAAAGTTGCTAGTTCGAGAAGAAGAAAAAGTTTCTCCTCACAATGCACGAACGAATAAAACAAACGCCAACCAAAAGTGGTTAAAAAAAATGTATAAAAGGATATAGCTATAGAGCCATGAAGCAGACATTGGTAATAAATTAATTTAATGTTGCACTGCATGATTTTCCAGTCCAAGCTCGCGTTGATGCAATATTATTCGGTGATGGATAATTGCTGACGTCATTAGGGAAGCAATTTACATTTCATCATGTTGATAAATTTTCTTTCTTATTTTTCACTTTCTTTTCGGAGTTCAAAAGTGATTTAAATGAAGAAAACCGAAAGGGTAAAACCAGAGAGCTAATTGACATGATGGAAAAGTTTAAGCAGGCTTCCCAGACAAAGGTTGATGCTGGGGGTTGATTCCAATTCCTGAGAAACTAACACCCATCACAAAGAAGGAATATTGCATAAGCAAAGGAATACGTACAGGAAAGAGGAGGGTGCTATGCTAAGGAACAAGAGAGAGAGAGAGAGAGAGAGAGAGAGAGAGAGAGAGAGAGAGAGAGAGAGAGAGAGAGAGAGAGAGAGAGAGAGAGAGAGAGAGAGAGAGAGAGAGAGAGAGAGAGAGAGAGAGAGAGAGAGAGAGTATGAGAAAAAAAACACTGCTAATGTGGAAAATCCTTTTTCGTGTACAAATTCAATGTTTGATTCTGTCTTTGACGCTTTGCTGACAAAAAGTATTTTATCCTTGTGGTGTATACAGTTCAACGCACGTGAGCAATGAAATGTGTATGAGCCAAAGAGGACTTGTACTGGGTATGTACTTGAGTGCCGGAAAATAGAGCTTATAAATGAAGTCGGCGAATACCCCTGTGAGTTATATTTTTTACATATTTTCGTAATCGAGGTTTAGCAATTTTTACAAGAAGAAGAAATCAGAACCTCAACCTGGATAGAATTGCATGGGAATAAGCTGGGTCCAGATTCTGCAAGGCGAAGCGTTCAAAAGTTTTTGTGCGCATTACGGATGACTTTAAGAATAGATATAAGTCAATGTATTTCAAATGATATAAGATACATGTCAGATAATGTGTCAGTTGGCTCCAGGAAATAACCCTCTAAAAGAAAAATGAAATAACCCCCCAAATCGAAGGTGCAATAAGTCCCCAGAATGGTAGGAAATTACCTCTCAAACATATTTCGTTATATTTAAATAAAACAAATTAACAATTTGAAAACTAAACAAAAAACTACCAGGAAAAAACCGCGCACCCACCCCGTAATCCAACAGTAAACCCAAGCAGGAGTTTTGTCAGGTTTGTCATACATATTTCATAATACAATGGTAGCAATTCGCGACAAAGCTCATAATCTAGCAACCCTGCCAATGACCAGCAATTGTAGCTCACACATTAGGCACAGCGAATTGCGAAAACACGGTTAGCGATTACGTAAGTTTGACAAGCTTTGGAAATTTTCGCGAGTAACTTATAAGCACAAGGATAACAAAATAGTGCCACTGTACTCAGTATTGTAACAACAACGACTTTTTAATTTATTTTCATGCAGCAAGGTTGTTTTCTTTATAAAAAAAAAAAAAAAAAACTCAGAAAAGTTCGCACTTATATGTATTTCTATGATATCGGTCAAAGAATTATTTAAAGCATAAGCAAAAGAATTGACAACTAAAACACGACTTAACTTATTTGGCGCAGTGTTTTAAGCGGGTCTAAAGATAAATTAGGTTATTTGTAAGCCTTTGAGGCTCTAACGATTGGTTTTCTTCCGAAAAGCAAAAGGTTTCATTTAAAGTCCTACTTGTCCTATTTGAAAAACATTCTCGCTTTCAGACGAAAACTCTTTCAAAACTCTCTCTGAAAACATAGCATTCTGTTAAGTTCCGTGGAGTCTGCGTTAAACGTAAAAAGGTTCGCTTGATTTAACACGGCTTTCGTTAGTAAAACAAGAATATGGAACCGTCAACATTTAATCTGGGTTGAAAGTCGAAAATCTTGGAGTAGACACCAATACCAATGTACTCACACGCCTGTTGGTACTGACGATTTCTATAACAAACCGATTAAAGGCTATCCAGCAAACCATGTGATTCGCTTTAAGTGCACTGAAATAAGATTTTGTTTTTCAGCAAATGCGAAACATTCATCGCATAAAACCAACGTCAAAGGACAAAATGCAAACATCTGGAGGAATTTTATGCGAAGCGAGAATGGATATGCAAATTTACTGGAATATATATAGCCCTCGCGGTTAAGAAGAATCTGCGTCATATTTTTGAAAAGATCTTTTAATTTGGAAACAAACCGCTTCAGTTACAAATTCATAGCAAATTCGTCACAAACTACGACCAAAGAGCGCCACACCACTTTGTAAGTAACAATAGATGATTTTATAGGAAAACTTGCGATACAAATTTCTCCTAAACAATTTGTGGTTGCAGTTTCGGACCGTTTAGCGTTTGTACACGGGAAACTTTTAGCCTCATCGATAGAATTTAGTGAGCTTTACTCTGTTTGCAAAGGCGCTAGACTTAATCGCATTTCTTTTAACTTTTCTATACATACGGACCAGTAATATGAAGGAATTGTTTTTTATTTATTATGACGTTCGCTTTTTGAGTTTTAGACTTTTGCAAATAAATTTATTTATCTATATCTGCCAACGCATTTAAAACATATCAAATCAAACAAACTCCACCCTTCCATGCTGCCAACTCACCGACCACTGATGCAACATTAGAAACCAACAGATCAGTTCACGCTAAATCTTTCGACTTTCTAAACAATAGTATCTCGTGACTTCTTCCTAGTCAGAGAGTTGCAAAAATACGTATGTCAACAAATTTATTCCGAAATTTGCATTTGCCAAAAAATTACACCAACTTTCTTCAACGCATTACATATATTTATCTATTCGTACTGACAAATAAGAACCGTGCAATATCCGTTCATGGGTTCATAGCTTATTTGACCCATAAATTTGTTTAAAATGTTCCATATACATAGCTTAGTAGTTTTGTCTATAAATCTCTAAATGTGCTAAAAAAAAAAAAACTCCAAGAAGATTCTTTGGCAAAAAAGTGAAAACATTCAACTGAAAAAGTTTATTCAGCCGCCACTATGACTTTCGATTTCACTAAGCTGATGTGTGAGTGATTTCGAGTGTTGTGTGTGGGTTTCACTTTAGCGCAAAACGTGTCTAAGGCACACGCAAAGGTGAGGTCAGTCAGCTGAATGGGACAACAATAACAAAAAACAAAAAAAAAAAGGAAAACCCTAAACCGAAACAAAGTTGTTTCGTTGATGTGGATATTTTGTGTTTTCTTGCATCCCATCCTCATACTCGTATTCAGTTTTCAACCCACAGTTCTACATGATGCTTTCATAACAGCTTGGAGTTTATGATTATGTTGTGGGTCTAAAGATATATGACTGTGATAGATAGATACGTGCTTTTTGTTGAAAACGAATTGGCCATGAAAAGATAGCGCTGTGACGTGTACCATTGAAAATTTCAAATAACGATTGAACTCATTTGTTTCGGGAATTTAATTAATTTCCTAATTTCCTGTTCACTTTTCTCAAGTTTTTTTTTTTTTGTGGTCACACTTAATAGAAAATTGAAAGTCATATTTTTAAGGTACTTCCTTCCACAGAAATCCTACAAACAATTCACATTAACAATAAAGTCCTACATCAGTCATCGTCCTGTGCAGATTTTAATTGCACAACTCTACCCAGCAGTATCTCTCTCGTCGCAGAAATGAATCGCATGCTGGGAAGTATTTATTTCGCTAAACTTTAATTAAGTCACTAAACTTAGTCACCCCTGTCTCCTTCTTACTCTTTCTCTCTCTCTCTGAGTATATGTCTGCACGACATCGTCTACAATGTAGTCGTATCTTTTACCAACAAAACACAATAACAAACCCGCATCGAAGTGCTCTGAAAAGATTCTGCAAACAAAATTCCTAGTGATGGATTTTAAAAGTTTGAAAAAGTTTCTACTTGCGCATTTCTGTGTGTTCTTGATTTTTTTAAGGTCACGGCATTTGTGGAACAGCATGAAGTAAGTAAAAATGAGAATGACAGAAATAAATTAGGAAAATTAAAAAAAAAAAAAAAAAACTGCCACCCCGTAGTTAGAATTGCAAAATAGGGTAATGCGCTGTGCAAATTTCCCACCCACAAATAGGGCAGGAATCGGTGCTATGTCGTAAAACTACGTGATAGTTACGTTTATTTCTGTTTGGTAGCTCAGTAAATGGATGTCGTAAAGACGAACGATATGTAAACGATGAAGGCGATGTGTTGTTGTCGCCGTGAGTCTCTGTCATTGTCGCCGGTGTAATGTCGATTAATTAAGGAACGTGACGATGACAGGCGAAAATTAATCTAGATAAGAAACATTGTTTTTAATGTGCGTTCGGTCGTTCTCAAGACTGAGTAATATTTACGAGTTTTCTTCATTAAAAATGTATGGTTTTAAAAAGTAGTGTTTCCAACCCTTATTTATATGTGGAAAACTTAACCCAGTTTCAAAGGCTACAACATTGAGATGGTTTTTGAAGACTTTGGGTCCCAAAATGTGCAAAATTAATATTTTAAATTCATACAAGAAAATACACTACAGAAGGGTGTATGTTATTAAGAGCTTCGATTGCACATTGTAGAAAAACGATGACATACAAAATTCTATAAAATAAATTCTATAATCTCGAAAGCTGTAAAGTCGACTAAATAAGCCTGGCTTTGGCCGGTACTAAGTCAAATTTTCAAACAACTAGGCCACGACAATGACTTTATTAGAAAATAGATCTACTGTCATTATTTTTTTAAGTATGAACCAGGGCGGTAGGCTAGTTTTCGAGGATCGAAAGCATTTATTGTAAGTTAGTCTTTTCGGAGTAAAATGGGAAACTAAAATGAAAAACAATCAGCTATCAGCTTTCAATCGATTGCTTTCCATTTTTTCCATAGGTAAATGTCTGAGAAGCAATGCTAGATACAAGAAACGGTTCATAAAATATAGTAAAATGAATAGTCTTAAATAAAATTCACTCGAGTTAATTATCTGATATGGCAGTACATAACAAATAACAATATGATTTTTGATTTTTAAAGTTGAAGCAATCAGTAACAGACAATTGTCGAAACTTCTGGTTTAATGTGTCAATGATCACGTTGTGTAAGAATTAAAAAAATTGCTTTTGAATTTGCAATAGCAGTTACAAACAAATTCAAATGAAGTGAGATTTTCTGATAGCGGAAACTCCAAGTGGTTGGAATTATTATTTTAAGGTGCATATTCAAATTGGTTGAAAAAAATAAGAAGTATGGGTAATATTTGCTAAAAATAAGTTTTGCGTTGCTGTTGCTGTTATTGCATTTCAAAGTGCGGTATTGAGTTTTAAAAATACATACCTATATATGAACACAGAACGGCTTTTGGGTACTCGTTTTTGAGAAATTAAAAAAAATTCATTCGAATTTTATGAGAAAATAAAGTGCACGACTGGGTCGAACAAATCTTTCTCGTTTATCAAAAGTTTTGTTGGTTGTTTTCTTATATTATTAGATAGGTGTAAAGATCTAAAGATCTGAGAAGCAATGCTA
Source organism: Cheilosia urbana (assembly GCA_946477585.1). Classification (NCBI taxonomy): domain Eukaryota; kingdom Metazoa; phylum Arthropoda; class Insecta; order Diptera; family Syrphidae; genus Cheilosia; species Cheilosia urbana. The sequence continues at coordinate 64,979,103 of OX297855.1, forward strand.
TTTCAAAGATGGTAGTAGGTACATAATATCAATGTGAGTGGGTTTTTCTGATTTTGTAAACTCCAAGTGATTGGAATTATTTTAAGTTGCATACTCAATATTGTTGTAAAAAAAAAGACGTGGGTTATATTTGGTAAAAATAAGTTTTGCGTTGTTGTTTTTGCATTTTTAATGACTTAACATAGATCGGCTTTTGGATAGTAATTTTTGAAAAATAATTAAAAAAACAGATTTCTTCGAATTTTTTGAGAAAAGCTAACTACGGGATCTTATTTAGAATATTGATTTTATCTTTAATATGTATTTTGATCAAAATCGTACAGTACCAAATATGTATTGTTATAATGTTTAGCTGAAAACCGATTACAAGTTATTGTGCGGGACGTAAGCATTACTTGGTTTTCAAAGTTTTATCGAAATCGAAAATGGGGTGTTCGAGATATGAGCAGGTTTAAAATCAGTGTTAAGGACACAATATTTGATCAAAATCGTTATCGCCGTTGTCCGGTAAACTAAAGAAAACGAAATTTTTAGAAAATGACTTTTTAAGAAATCCATTGTACGATAATATAGAAAAATACTGGGTTTAATATTAAGTTAGAAATGACCATATTACCTTAGAAATTAATTTTTGTTACAATCGCTTGGACCGTTTTCGACATATGTCCAAATTTAAAAAATAACGTTATTCGATTTTCTAGCGAAAAACTAAGTATGCAGTAATGTTAACCTCACCTTCTTAAGCTTAAATATCAATTTTGGTTGAAAACGTTAGAGGCGTTTTCGAACATATTAAACTGGTATTAAAATTTTATATGTGAGAAGTACCATCAAGTTACCTTGCAGAAAACAAAAAAAAAGTTAAAAAACGCTAAGCTCCCAAACTCAAAATCCAAAGTTTGAACGAAATCTCGCAAGCCGTTTAGGCCAGACAGACAGAATTTTGCGAACCACTTTTTTGAGTTCCTCTATCATCGTAACGTCAGAATTGATTAACATCTCGAGTTGAAAATGTTGTACGAATACAACATCTTTCTCTTACGAAGTAATCGAAAAAGTTAAAAAAGTGTGTGGTATCCAAGATAACGACATTCATTAAACCGATTTCTTTAGATTTTCACTAGTTGCGTTGGCAGATAAAGTCTTTGACCAAGGACAAGTGCGTATATTTGCTATCAAATGGATAAAACTGAAAAAAAAAACCTTTTTTGCGTTTCATTACAACCCCTAGGCCCCTTTGAGAGTATTACGAATATTTCCAAAAAAAATATTCCAGTAGATGGGAGTGACAAATCGTACTGATATCGTGCAATTCTCAAAAGTCTGTTCTGCTGACTTCATGATTTAACTAATTTATTCGATCCATTCCATGGAGCGGAAGGCCCGCGAATTATTTTCCTACATAGGTATGATGGGTACATACTGCCAACAAAACTAAACTCATGCAAACATATTTACAGCGAAATGTAATCCATTCGTGTGTTCCTCTGGTCGGCATGTATGTGAATCTCCCTCACTTTTATTTATTGAATTCCTTACACACAATCCATCGTGAAAGACGGTAACGAATCATCTTCCTACTTAAAGAAATAAAAAAAAAAAAAAAACACGAAATCCTCATTTCATTCAGCATTTTTGATATACACAAGTAACTATAAGAGAGCCGAACTCATCTTCTTCCCACAACATATAGTCGTCGTGGGATGTGTGTGATTTTTCTTCCTTTATTTAACTTCCTCGGTCGATAAGAAGCAGGTGAATCGAAGAACTTCTTTCTACCTCGGCATCCTGTGGGCGCTGTGTTTCATCCTGTTGCACGACTTCTGAGAAACTCTCAACTCAATTGCGTTTCACTTGGTCCCTCATTTTTCCAATGACTAAGGCGAACTCCTAAAAAGTCTCAGCTGATGTGTATGTTTGTGTATGGTGTTTGTACTTGACCGATGGGCATGCTCGCCACTACATATATTGATTGGCGTTAATGTCTAATCGTCGCTGGCTTGGTGGTCTTGGTTTTTCTGTTGTTGTTTTTTTCGTCTCATTTTCAATGGGGAATATTTGGTTTTCCTTTTCCAAGTGGTTGCCAGTAATAACAATAATGTCACGGCATTTTGTGAGTGCACATTAAGTTAGTAAGTTAAATGCTGTATTCTTGTAATGAGATATGACTTGCGGGATATAATGGATGAAATCGAATAGTAAATATGGAATCTTTATTGGACCTTGAGGCGGCAATAGAGTGCTAAACCGCTTTGGCCGTATATGCACGCTTGCTGCTGTGGAGGATACATTTAGACAACAAAAGATATGACTGGTTTTAGAGGTAAAATTATTCACTTATACCCCCATTCACTGTTGACTTATATATAACAACGAGCTCATCCAGATACAGAAATTCACCAGCAGAAGCTATGATCATTCTTGACTGAAGGAAAGGATAGCATCTCCTTTGTCAGCAACACTCGATTAGCGATGCTCAGCAAAGCCGGTAATATTCGAGTATTAATACAAGTCACACTCCATAGGAAGGGACTTTGTTTCCCTGAGTAGGCTTTCGCTGAACAGTGGGAAAAACTGATTAAGTACTTAGCTTAAAGACAAATCTATTTTGGGTGAACCAAAGAACGCATACCCATCCACAATTATTTTGACAGCAACACTCGCTACATGATGATTAGGAAGTAAGGTCACAAAGGTCTAAGGCCGATCAGGTACACTGTAGTAAGTACCTTACATAGGTGACTTTGTTAGGGACTGTATTTTTTTTTATATATGTATATAGGTATATTAAGAGGCTTGTCCTCCCAATGTTGAGGCGAATAGCCATAACAATCCACTATTTGTAGCTCTCGCTGAACAGTGAGTACAAGCTTCTGAAATATCAACAAAAAGAATGACCTATTCAGATGAAAAAAAAAAATACATCAGGAGCGATTCATATCTGCAAGAATTAACAAACGAACTCATATATTCAAAGTCTAAAGAGGTTATGCCTGGTAAGATTAAAGTTTAAAAAATGTTATTCAAAATGCGTTCATTTTGAATCAATACTTGAACGAAGTTAAATTAAAGCTTAAACATAGTATTTGCAAGGTTGGATTTGTTTGGATACACAATGCACAGTTTTTTTTTTTTTTTTTTACCGAGGGTAGGTGAAAATCTTCCAAAGACACTATGAGAATAGCAAGCGCGTGCTCATAGTAGTGTCAGATTTTTACTGACTAAAAACACCACCCTTCGAAGAATTGTTAGATACTGCAACTAAGATATAACTTATCAAGCAATTTTTCTATAACGATTTAACAACTTTTGACAGGCTACTTTCCAATGAAAGATCCTGCATGTTCCGCAATTAAGACGCGGTCAATCCTATCTTGCCAAGTTCGTTCTTTGTAGTCGGCGCAATAAATTGTTCTCGTCCAGAATTTGTCGGACTGAATTGTTGACATGTCCGATTAGTCGGTTTCTATGCTTTCTCGCGAAGCTTTTTGTTTCAGCTTCAATTATTGGAATTCCGAGATCTCTGTGGATATCGTCGTTTCTAATATACCATGGTGCTTGTACAATTTCTCTAAGCACTTTATTTTGAAAAGTTTGTAGAATATTGACATTTGTTTTCTTGGTACAACCCCAGAGTTGTATACCGTAGGTCCACACCGGCTTTAGCTGGGAATGTTTTCCGAGTAACCAGTACATTTCTCTATATTTGATATCGAGTTCTTTACGTTTCATTTTCACGTGCGAATTCCATTTCAGCTTTGCGTTGAGTGTCATTCCCAGGTATTTGGCCTCGTTTGCAAAGGGTATTCGGGCCAAGTTTAGGAAAATTGGCAAGTCATTAGTTTTCTTATACGTGAAATTCACGTGAACAGATTTAGTTTCGTTGAGGGCGATCCGCCAGTCCCTCGTCCATTCATTTACCTTATTCAGTGCGATTTGAAGTTTTGCAGTCGTTTCTTCAATTGTATTACCTACTGCTAGGATAGCGGTGTCGTCGGCGAACGTAGCGAGAGTAGTGCCATCTTCTCTTGGTATATCGCGAGTATATAACAGATAGAGGAGGGGCCCAAGGACACTTCCTTGCGGCACGCCGGCCGAAATTTCCTTAAGCTCAGAGTATTCGTTTCCATGTCTTACACGGAAGAGTCTATTCCCGAGATATGATTCTAAAACATCATATAGGCGTAGGGGAAGAACTTGTCGTAATTTAAATTTTAAGCCGTCATGCCACACCTTATCAAAGGCTTGTGAGACGTCAAGGAATACGCTTGAGCATATCTTTTTTTCTTCAAATGCTTTCTCAATTACGTCAGTAATTCTATGCACTTGGTCAATCGTTGAATGCTTGGTTCTGAACCCAAACTGGTGGTCAGGGATAAGATTATTATATTCTATAACCGGTTTTAGGCGCTTTAGTAAAATTCTCTCGAAAACTTTGGATATAACTGGAAGAAGGGAAATTGGTCTATACGACTTTACTTCATTTGGAGGTTTTCCTGGTTTTAAAACCATTATGACCTCCGCAACTTTCCATTGGCTCGGCACGTGTTTTAGTCTGAGCGCGGCATTTATAATATGAAGAAGCTTAATTAATGCTTTTCTTGGTAGAACTTTGAGAACTTCTCCCGTGATCAAATCATAACCAGGAGCTTTCTTAGGTTTTAGGGATTCAATTTCACGTTTTAGTTCCCTTAGCGTTGCACTTGTGAGTATTAAATCGTCGGATAGTAATTCCGCCGCAATAACACTGTCGTGAACCGCCCGACCATCGTACGGTTTAAAGGTTTCTTCTAAATGGGCGGCAAAAACGTCCGCTTTTTCCTTATCTTCCCTTGCCCATTCATTTTGATTTATTTTAATTGGCGGCGCGGGGATTTTGGGCCTTTTGGTGCCTTTTACAGCTTTCCAAAGTGAATAGTTGGAATCTTTTTTCGCCGTTAAACTTTCAAGGTAAGAACCTATCGCACGATTTTTAAAGTCCTTAATAGCTGTCTTCAACAAATTGCACAAATAATTAAAATGTGTTTTATGTTGCGGGGCGCGACTCTGTTGCCATTTTTTACGCGACTTCCTTTTTTCGTTAACCAATTCTTTTATTTCGGGAGGATATCGTAGACTGTATTTGGCCGGCGTTTTCCTTGGATTAGGCGTATTATTCCAGGAAGCGAGCTGTACGATCTCAACGAAGCGATCTACTTCAACCTCAAGTTCATGGGGTGTCGTAAGTGGAACGCTAAGTTCAACATTCTCTTCAATTTCGTTCCTAAAGCCTTCCCAGTTGGTTGTTCTACCAGTTAATCTCGCTGGCTCAAGGTTATTTACTAGTTTTACGCTCAATTTTAAAATAACCGGTGAATGATCAGATGACAGATCAAAGCTCTCTTCAACTTTAATGTGGTTGGTAGATATTCCTTTCACGACGAAAAAATCGATCAGGTCAGGTGTTTTTGAAGTATCAGTTGGCCAGTAGGTCGGTTTGCCCGTCGAGTGGAAATCACAACTATACTCCATACCTGCCCCATATAGCATTCTTCCTTTTCGCGAGATATATCTAGAACCCCAGAACGTGTGTTTTGCATTAAAATCGCCGCCAATAATGAAGTTTGGTTTGAGCGATTTAAGCAAGTTAGTATAATCAGTTTTTTCAAGCGCGGAACGCGGTGGACAGTACATAGATGAAATTCTAAGAGTACGCTGACTATTTTTTACTCGAATCGTGCACAGTTGCATAGTTTTAAGCTCTATCTTCAGGTCTTCGTATGAACAGTGATTACTTCAAAATACATTTGTAGTGTTTTTAAAGCCAAATTTTTTTGATTGTACGATGAGTCAGTCATTGCCAAATTCAAGTTAAAGCATTGTATTTTAATCTACGATGCATTATTGTTGGATCGAAATTTATAAACTTTGTTTTAAAGATAAATGAATTTAATTTAAACATGATTCCACATCAAATGAATGTATGTACACACTTAGTGATATGAAATTAAAAATATACACTTTTTGAATTAATGTCATGCGACTTTGATTTGAAAATGTTCGTAGTCGAAGCTAAATCATTCCGGAAAGTATTTAAATCGAAGTGGTTTTCTTTGATTTTACGTTGTTTTTTCTCTGAGTTATACTATAGAAACATTTTACTAGACACCCACCGTACAATGGCGCGAAATTATAGTCGATTAAAGCCCATTTTAAAATTATTTTAGAATGTGACAATGTCCGTATTAGTATTTTTCTAATTATAGTCGACATAAAACCCAATTTATAGTTATAACATGGTATTAAATTTGCAACCACCAAAAGTACATTTTATCCCTTAGTATGGACTCTGAACTGAACCATTTCTCATCAGTCATTTCTATTGTAAAATTGAATTTTTATTTTATTTTTAAGATTTTAAAGAAATGTTCCCAGGATATTAATATTTTTGAAGATCTCGAAATGTTTAAATATGTTGCGCTTTTAAGAAAAACAAAAGGAATATAATACCGGAGCAAATCCTTTTGAAGATTTTGATGACGAAGAGTTTAACTCTCGCTACAGATTAAACAAAATAAACTGTGCAGTTCTTGGTCGAAAAATTGAATATTAATTATTAATTAAAGAGAATTCCCCACACAGTGTTTTGTTTCTCAAACTGTCAGTTCTTGGGTCTGTTGTTTGTATATAGTTAACTAAGACTAAAAAATTAAGCACCGGCTTTAAAGTTAGAGTGTTGTTAGTTAGTATCTACTTGTCTCTCTTAATGCACTATCATTATAATTTTGCGCCAATTTTTTTTTTATTTCAATTTCAAAGAGATAAGTTTTTTTATTTGCTCAAGGGTGTCGTTATTCTGAAAAGATTGACCTAGATAATGAGCGCGATATGCTTTGACTAATGAATTTTTAGAATTTAATCTGAGTAGGTATATCAAACTGCGTAGATTCACTGCAATATGGTCGGTGGTATTATGCCATCGATCCGGCTATTGATTAACTTTAAAGTGATTGATATGATGACCGTAAGATGCAAATACATTGATGAGCGTTTGGATCACAAAATTGAGTAAATTCATGCGAACATGATCAGAAGTACATATGATGCGATCGATGCGGCAAGTAATCTTCTCTATGAGATCTGTGGGCGGATTACTTCGTCTAAATTTGATAACGATGATGTTTACTATGATATTTAAAGAAGATTTTTTGGAATCTTATCAAAACAAAAAGGAAATGTATCCCGAATAAATAAAAATGTATTCGTGGCATATAAATGCGATATGAAATAACAACATCATTCCAAAGAAATCCACTAAAATCTGTTCATTTAAATTAAAGCAGTATCTAGAGAGTCGTTTTTTATTTGCTGATGCAAAAGTATCTCAAGACGTACGGGTACTATTCCCACTGAGTCGCTATAATTATTTTGTGTGAGCTCCTCTCGCATTACAGGTTTCTATGTAAAGTCCATCGTGCACAAAGCACACAAACAAAAAACACCAAACACGGCTTCAGCGTCATCTATTGGATAGTGTTACAATAATGGCATTGACATAGTTTTTTTTTCTGTTTGTGTTATTATTTCGAACTTTTATTTACTGCTGCGCGCACAGTGACATAAAACTGGAATGTAAAACTTGCTTAACTTTGTCAATTACCTCCGTGAATTTTGCGCGCTCTTTTTTGTATATTTGATATGACTTGATTTCAGTGATCTCCCAAAAAGAACCTGAAAATTCGTCATAAAATTGCATCCCAAATGAGATGAGATTTTAATGATAAAGAATGAAAGAAAATAACAAAAATTAAAAGTGCGTAGCGATACTAATAATTGTGAATGATGCAGACTGGATCTGTCTTTCTTATTCTTGCCCTAGAGCATATTACCTTTCTTACTTTGTTAAGAAAATGAGGCGTTAAAAAAAAACCAAGTGGATACTCGACGTATAGAAACGAAAGAGAGCTGTGAAAATGAACAGCTAAGCAAAAAGTATTCAAGAAAAATGCATATGCATGATGGCATGAGTGTACGTCTGGTGAAGAGGAAGAAATTAGTTTCATAATGCTTGAAACAGTTTTTCCATAGAAAAAGGAAAGAAAAAGTAAATCGTTAGTACTTTTTAGGATGATGTCATTTTTGTTTGGGTTGGGGGATATCAAGATAACACATTTTTCATGCAGTGGGGGGGCTCGTGAACTTTCGAGTGCTGGACTTAACGAGTTAATGGAATGGCAGTGAAAGAAGTCACAAAATTATTCGAAATAAAAAAAGCGGCCAAGTGAGAGTCGGACTCGCCCATGAAGAGTTCCGTAGCAGCAAGTAACATAACATAAAAGTTCTTGTAGTTCGTTTAAACTTTGATCGATGTTTTAATAACAGTGAATTTTTTTAATGAAGTTATTGATAAGTAAACATTTTAATTAGGTACCTAAATGATGGGATTTAGATCTAACTATATGCGAGCCAATATAGGTTCAGTGTTTATTTTTTGCATTTATTATTTTTGTATTTGAGTTGATTGTATGAAAGGTAAATTGCGGGGGGGGGGGGGGGGGGGGGGCACATTTTACCACTTTGGAAGTGTTTCTCGCGCAAACTATTAAGTTTAGAAAAAAATGATATTAGAAACCTAATTATCATTTTTGAAGACCTATCCATAGATACCCCACAAGTATAGCTTTGATGAAACAACATTTTGAGTTTTAGTTCTAGGTATGGGGAATCCCCAAAATTTATTGCTTTTTTTTTCTATTTTTGTGTAAAATCTACTTACCAAGTTTCATTATAGTTCTTAAAATTTCGGAAAAAGTTACGGACAGACAGACTGACAGAATCTATAAGGGTTCCATTCGGCTACGGAACCCTAAAAATGGATACGAGTTGGTGGCTGATAACTGTTTTATTAACAGGGTCAAAAGTGATAGAATAAATCAAGACCTTTAGCGTTCTGTTTAATACAAAAGTAGCGTATAAAGAAGCCTATTTTATGTTATACCTGAATACCGATTTTGAATCGATAGGAAACATTAATTGCACCAAAGACTTTTTTCTGCTTTCCGTGCGGGTACAGTACACTTAAGGGTCCCCGATTGCCTTTTGGGAGAATGATTTCCCAATGATTCACCTATCACCTTTCAGTTGGATTATCCTTACATCAGGTAGTCGCTGCATTATAAAATATGTCTACTTTTGGTGTCCATAATAAAACATATACATATTAACATTTTTTATAAAACGTTATTGATAAACAGTGAATTTTAAAAACAGAGAGTGTGCTTGTGACCACACGGCAGATATGACACTTCTCTCGCTAAATGTGGATGTTAAATTGAATTGTTTTGTAGTTGAATTGTATTAATTAATTTAAAAAACAAATTTGTGTATTATTATAATCAACTGATTCAGTAGTCTAGTGTCTGTGTAAAGCTAAGATTAAATCTGTCATTGTTCGTGGCAATTTTGACATGCAGGCATCATACAAAGTCGCTCTTACTATTGTCACTCGTGTTTCTCTCATGAGAGTTTGCTGCGACAGACAGCGTGACCAGAGGCTTGACAGGCGATCACAAGTAGTTAAACATTTAGGACAAGTGTTTACGTCATAACGACGTCGTTCACTTTGGTTATCAGTTCACATCCACCAATTCAATATTTGAAATCATGCTATGTAAGTTCAACAATATATTTTTTTTTTTTTTTTATAAAAAGGGCTAAGAATCCTTACTTTTGACATGTTCGAAAAGCGACGCCACTTACCTTTTACTCATATCCGTATAAATAAAACGTAGCAATTGCCTAGAAATTACAAGTCTGCTATTTACCTAACTTAAGACTTTTGTTAAATATTTTGTATGCACATTTTTAACATAAAACAAACAGTCCAGGCATTGTGCAATATATATCGCTATATATTTAAAATTGTCATATTTATCGTTAGGGGTGTTTAATATGTACGAAATAAAAACTGGTTGTAGGGTTAGCATATGTTTATGAAATTAAGGTATGATCTGAGGTTGAATTATGTCTATCAACAGATCCTTGAGATTAAATTCATCACCACATTTGATTATGACACTTTTGCACTGAAAATTAGCATTCTTTATGAAAGAGAATGTTGGCATAACGACACGAGTGCTCTTTCTTGGCCAGTTTTTGAAACTGAGAAATGATGTTCTATAGGATAAAAGGTAGGTAACTTTATTTACTTAACTTCTACATCCATAACTCAAAATATTGCAGGAAATGAGCGATATATTTTCGATATTTTTTTTTTATAAATAGTTCAGTTAAATTATATTCGTACAGAAAAACCAACAAAAAATCATATATATCAATTCCCACAAAAGTGCTTAGAATCTCAAGGAAAATTCAAATGTTCAAATTTACTGGGCAAGTTTGAGAGGAACTGCAAGGCAACTACACGTATAGCTAGGTAAATTCCTTGTTCGATTTTTCGAACTTAATTTAGCAAAGTAGGTTTCATTTATACCGATTTAAAGCAATTGCTAAAGGCTTTTACTTTGCTACAACCTTTTGCTCAAAGCAAATGCTAGTTTTTATTCATACGACCTTAATAAAGTGTGTGTTTGGAAAGTTGATTACAATTGCAAACTTGCTGAATTCGTTGAATGGCTGTGTGCACTGTCAAATGAGAACTGTAATGGCTTGTTCACACTGCTTCATCTGCTTTTATTTTATTATTTTAATTTATAATTTGGCTAAACCAAAATCCTGCTATTTTTTCCTGTTACAGCATTAAATCATGTTGGAATGATGCTAGATTTAGCAAGAAAAATACTAAATTGGTCACATTGACCGTCACGGCATAATCAAACGTTAAACACCTGCCCGGCAAAAATTCGTTCTCCATAGCATTTTCCCTATGCCAATAACAAAATTGTCTATCTGTCATTCAAAGCACCGCAACAGGCGCTTACACCGACGTAAACAAAATGAACCTCCCGACTCCCATATGTGTTGGAATCACCTGATTGAATATTTATTTTTGTAGACGGTGCCGTGTGTCACTGTCTAAATTGCTTACAATGTCAGAATTTTGTTAACAAATCATCCGAGAATAGCTTTATTTTTTGGAAGAAGATCAAAAATAACTTGCAAACCTTGAACACATCTCCGGTGAGACACGTGACAGATCCGGTCACAACTTACATACATCCTCAGGGAACAAAAATTAATTAAAACATTAAAAATACCGCACAAAAAAAAAAAAACAACAAGAAGGCAATTGAATAGAAACAAGAATGGAACTTACGCAACAAGTCCGCCAAGAAACGCCACAGGTCCGCCACCAATTAAGCGTATCTTCCGATGACACGAGTCAAATAGTGATGTTCGTGTTGTGGTCTGTGTACTACCACTACCGGTCGTCGCCGAGGATGCGGATGAATTTGCTGAAGCGGCCGATGCCGCCGCCGATGATGACATATGGTTGTTGTTATTATTATTATTTGTTGTATTGTTATTGTTGTTGAATGATTTACTACTAATAGCACCACCGTTTAGTATAAAACCATTTTTAAATCCATTCGTTGTTCTAGTTGTGGTTGATGTTGTTGTTGCGCCATTTGTATGATGGGAACGATGCAATGGCGATCCATTTATAACTCCTCCACCACTATGATGATGTGAGGTACCGCCACCATTTGGAGATGTGGTTGCTGTTGCAGTATGTGATGTTGGACCATGTCCCACAAGATGTGTGGGAGATCGCAACATCTTTTTACAAAGTAACAGTATGACTTCCACTATATTGCCGTTCAGAGAACCGGTGACTACTTTTTTCCTTCTTTCTTTCTTCGCACACAAAATATATTTTAAAAAATTAAATAAAAAAAGAAATAAAACTGCACTTTATCTTTTTATTTTCACATTCGAACGATGGTGTGAGGAAATCAAATTAAACGAAACAAATTAAGGGAAATTCGCTTTAAAATTAATCTTAAGGGCACACATTTTTGGCAACACTTTAGCCGGGGTATATCCTGCAAAAAGAAAAAATATTCATGTATAAGTAGAGGACAGAGTATCTAGTGGGGCCTGTTTTTGTGTTTGCTTTTGGCTTGCTTGTGGTTTTTAGGGAAGGTTTCAAGTCTGCAACAAGTACTTGTTGTTGACCTAACAAAAAAATATTGGTGACAAAATATAAAATAATTTTGATTACCAATTGTATAATAAGTACTTGTTAACCACCCAAATGTTTGATACTTTCGACTAATTGGGGGAAAAAGCTTCACTTTATACAACATTACAAGATATTCAGGTTCATATTTTCTTTCTTTCATGTTGAGACAAATATAGATAAAATTTTTATTACCTGAAATGTATTTTCTTTGGATGAAGACTTTAAATAGCCACAGAGGAGGATTTTTGTCTGTAAAAGTCAGCTAAGGCATATTGTGAGGTTTTGTTGAGGGTTACTGAAAATGTCTGAAAGTGAGAGAAGTGTAGCGAAGAGACATCACCAGTAAGAGGTTCCCACCACAATTTAGAGGATCAGATATTTGCATTATATGTTCAATGTACCTATATTAGGAAAAAAAAAAAAAACAGAGAGTGTGCTTGTTATCAAACACCAGATGCGAAACTTCTCTCGCTAAATGTGGATGTTAATTTGAATTGTGTTGTAGTTAAATTGTAATAAGAAATTTAATCTTTCCAAATCTTTATAATATTATAATCTTAATACAGCGCAGAAGGTAAATGTATTCATTCACTTAAAAAGTTTTCCAATCCCAATCCAATTTTAAGAGTTTTTGTCTGCATTTTGTTTTCATATCGTTACAACTAAGATTTCATTTAATCAACTGATTCAGTAGTCTAGTGTTTGTGTAAGACCTAGCTTTATTTGTTCACTCCCCAGGTCCAGCGAAAATGTATATCTCGGCAACAGCGCCACCTATCGGGTCCTAAATTATCCTGTCTTTCAAGTTGTAATGCAACCAACCATAGACACCCACAGAATGTCATTGAAATCGGTTGAGTGGTCTAGGGGAGTCCAGTGAAGGCGACAGGAAAATTTCCGCCGTCACGCCGGAATTTTCGTCTCATTCGAATCGATGTTACTCCCAAGTCGCGCCAATAGATGTTTCATATCAAAAAATGTCATTTCTCATACGCAGATGGGTGCGAATAATTGTTTTTTTTTTTTTTTCTAATAATGCCAATTATTCACTTGTGTATATGGAAATGATCAGTACATTTGTCTGAAGCACGTCTTGACTTTCTGGACTGATTTTATTAACTCATCTCTAAATTGTGAACAAACAGTTGGCGATTGAGAAGTTCACATTGTAATTATCGTCTTCAACTCGTGTGAACCACAATACCAAACCCAACCCTTAGCAACAATAAAACGACAGCTCTCTGTCTCTCTCTCTCTCTCTCTCTCTTTTTCTCTATGTTGACAAAGTGACTAGTTTTCCATAAAATTAACGCTTTTCGTCCTCAACAAAATTACACTGACAACTTATTGTAGATACAACGTTTATTAGATCATGTGATTCTCTTCAATTTATCTTGTTAATTAAATACAATCGGTTACACAATTACCTACCAATCAACCTTCGTATACATTTTCTAACTAGCTTTCGTCGTTACATTAGAAAACAATATACGATACAGATACACCTGCCACCCGCTATTCTGACATATGAAATGTACGCGCTCGACAAGCGATAATTCGATTAACATTTAATGAATATCCGATGGAATTAGTAAAACAAATAAATGCCCACTCATTGTGTTTCGTTTGACGGAGAGCGTGGAAACTATACAAAACAAATCAATCATCTATTCGACCTCTAAAACGAAAGAGAGCAAAAGGATCTATCCAATTGATATATAAAGTGTTTTCGGTTTAAATTGTATTGTATTTTTTTTGGCAACAAGGTTTTTTTTTTTTTTTTTTTTTTTTTTCTGTCGGAGGTTGTTACTATCCGATGGAGCACTCAGACACAACTACTGGTCCATTGTACTGCCAAACAGACACCTTACATTTATGTACTTAGTTTTCCCGTCTTTCGAAGAAAGATGAGAAGGAGCTTCAGTGATGAAGAGCTTAGATGTTCGGCACTCACCACGTCAGCCCCGAAGATCCGCCACCTGATGCGAGCAAAGGCAGGACAGCTACAGAGGAAGTGCTCCGCTGTATCGTCATCCTCTCCACAGGCAGGACAGATGGTGGAGATGCTAAAGCCCAAAACATTTAAGTGTTTGGCAAAAGCTTGGTGGCCCGAAAGGACGCCCACAAGCAGTCTACAGTCGCTTCTTCTGAGAGACAGAAGGAAGGCCGCCGACCTTTTGCAGATGTCCGGACGCAGTCGTTTGGTCTGCCCACACCCAGCACAGCCACGCCACCGACGCTCGTGTTCGCGAGAAACCCAAGTATCAATGGATGACTTAACCACCGATGAAGGCAGACCCAACACAGGTTCAGGTCCTAAGAATTCTTCCTCTGAACCCAGCCTGGCAAGCTCATCAGCTATCTCATTTCCAAGGATACCAGTGTGACCTGGGACCCAAACAAGATACACTGTATTTAGCCTTCCGACCAAGTTCAGAGAAAGCTTGAGTTCGAGCACTAATTTAGACGAGGTAAGAGGGTTAAGCAGCGCTTTTAATGCAGCTTGGCTGTCGCTGCAAATGCATATACTCCTAGCCCTCCACCTGTTTGTCACAATATAGCGCATAGCCATAAGGATAGCGAATATCTCCGCTTGGAAGACAGACGCATGGTTTCCTAAGGGGTAGTGAAGTCTAATGTTCTCGCTTTCCACGAAGACTCCAGAACCAGACCCCTGTCCGGTTTTGGAGCCATCCGTAAAAATACGATGGCATTCTTTCCCTGGCTCAGAGTCTGGCCTAAGCCATTTCGTTGCCTGAGGAAAGTTGACGTGGTAGTTTTGTCGCAGTAGGACTTCTGGGGTCATTGCGTCAGAGGGCATATCCATAAGACAGGGGTCAAAGGATAATTCTCGCACAAGTTCTTCAAAACTCCAATGCGCGTGGTACCAAAAGCCACCTCTCTTTAAACGAGAAATGGTTTTCAGCGTACACCCCATGATAAAAATATCAAGGGGGGGGAGGTTCATCATAGCGTCTAGAGCGGAGCCCGGTGTGCTGGGGAAGGCCCCCGTGCAGCCGAGACAAACCGTTCTTTGAAGTCTGGCAAAAGAGGCAGTAACACGTTTCCGTGAAAGCCTGTTCCACCATACAACCGACGCGTATGAGAGGAGTGGTCTTACCATTGCCGTATAGATCCAAAGGACCCTTTTAGGAGATAAGCCCCATGTCTTGCCAAAAGCGCCTTTACACTGCCAGAAAGTTGACAGCGCTTTATCGGTTTTCGATTCGACATGCTTGGACCAAAGAAGCTTTCTATCGAGGATTACTCCCAGATATTTGACTTCATCGGAGATCGGAATAGTGACACCTTTTAACACAAGCTGAGTCAGACCAGTGACCTTCCTCCTTCTCGTGAAGAGAACAACAGTCGTTTTAAGAGGATTCACTGAAAGCCCATTTCTTGTGCACCAGCCATCGATCAAGCCCAAGGATCTCTGAGCCCGAGAGCAGACAGTCCCTAGGTCAGAACCGACAGACAGAACGGCGACATCATCCGCGTATGCTTGAGTATAGGTTCCAGGAAGATCGAGAAGCGTTAGCAGAGAGTCAACTACCATACACCATAAAAGGGGAGACAGAACACCGCCTTGAGGGCAGCCCCTGTTAACCCCTGTCACGACGCATTTACCACAATCCGCCTCGGCAATCAACGTCCTGTACATTAGCATTGATTTAATCCACAACACTAATGTTTCATCTATACCATGATGTCTGGCTGCAGTGCACATGCTATCAAAAGTCGCATTATCAAAAGCCCCCTCAATGTCGACGAAAATGCCCAACGCGTACTCCTTCCGATCAAGAGCACTTTCAATCCTACCAACAAGGTTCTGAAGCGCAGTTTCACAGGATTTTCCGCGCTGATAGGCATGTTGCATCTCTGAAAGAGGGTGCGATCGAAGAGCGACATTGCGCACGTGCAGCTCAACCAGTCTCTCCAAACTTTTCAGCAGGAAGGAGGACAGACTTATGGGTCTGAAACTTTTGGCGAGAGTGTAGTCAGTCTTACCAATTTTTGGTATGAACACGACTTTAACCATACGCCAAGGAGATGGTATGTAGCCCAAGGCCAAGCTAGCGGTGAAAATTCTTTTCAGCGCCGGCAACAGCTGACTACAACCTTGTTTCAGCATAACCGGATAGATGCCATCCGGACCAGGCGACTTGAAACCATCAAAAGATGCAATTGCATATTTGATGGCCTCATCCGTCACTACTCTGGATGCAACATACCAGCTACGCCGCGTGGTGTTTGACAGATCAGGAGTGGCCACCGTTTCCGGTACCACTGAAGAGCATGTAGTAACCTGATTTCCCGGGAAGTGAGTCTCCAGCAGGAGACTGAAAGTCTCCGCCTTTGTCTCAGTGTAGGTACAATCAGATTTTTGGAGCGATTCCAGTTTGCTTGGTCTGTCCCTTTTGAGGACTTTAACAAGCCTACTGGTCGCACTTAGTGATTCGACCTCCTCACAAAATTTCCTATAAGAGTCATTTTTCGATTTACGAATTAGTCTCTTAAATTCTTTTTGTTTCGATCGATATAGATCCCAGTCTTCTTCCAAGTTGGTTTTTAAAGACCGATTTAGGAGCTTCCTGGTTTCTCTGCGAATACACTGCAGTTCGGTACTCCACCAAGGTACCGGTTTTCTACAGGAGTTTTTTGTAACTGGACACGCTAGTTCGAAGCAGCGGATAAGGGTGCTACTCAGATCCTGAGCAGACCTCTCTACCCCCAGTATCGATCTTAGTTTGAGTGGAACTTTAACAGAGTTGCCAAGCTCCTCCCCAAACCGAGCCCAGTCCGTTTTTCTCGGATTTCTCCTCTCTAGCAAAGGCGAAACTTCACAGAAGATTTGAAATTCGATGTATCTGTGGCCTGACAAAGTGCTATCTGGTGATACCCGCCAATTCGTGATAGTCTTGGAATGCCGGTTTGACAGGGTAACATCAATTACTTGCTGTCTCCTGGCTGTAACAAATGTAGGTCGACAACCCACATTGTTGATGGTAATGTCAGACGATAATATGAAGTCCAGAAGACGATCTCCTCGTATATTGCATTTGCTGCTGCCCCAAACAGTGTTTTGAGCATTAGCATCGCAACATAGAATAAGACCTATCTTTTTGGACTCACAGTACTCTACGAGCTCAACAACCGCCTTTGGTGGTGGAGGTGTTAAAGAGTCATAGGGAAAGTAAGCCGATGCGGCGACAAAGGTTTCCCAACTGTCGTTTGCATGGTAAGTAATAGTTGCAGCAACCAAATCTTGGCAACAGAAGCGTTTGATTGTAACTGCCGTGAGGGATTTCGATACAACAAGACATGTCCTAGGTCTATCGGACAGCCTATCGTAAAGAACGTTATGCGAACCACTCAACTCACCAAGGCCACAGATGCGATTTTTCCACACCCATGGTTCCTGGATGGATGTTATGCGATTCTTTGTTCTACTTACAGCAAGCCTCCTACTTAAAAGAGCGGTAGCAGCCTTGCAGTGCTGTAGGTTTATCTGAGTGAACAAAATGGATGTAAACTCTGGGTTACGACCACTATTTGCACTACTTGGCATTGAAATGGAAACGAATCCTACCAAGATGCAGATAGGGACGCATGTCGTACCTAGACTTGATGGTCTCGGCAGAAGCCATGTCTATGCTCACAACCAGAGAGCTACCATCTTCATCATGACGGTTTTTGCTCTGCCTGTGAGAACGGACAATCCAGGCTTTTGTGTCGAGGCCAGGGTTCTGGGCGTGCAAACGCTTTAGCACATCCGCCGATTTCCCCAGTTTCCCAGGGATCCAGCAGACTGCGCGCGTGAGCTTGGGTGGCTTGTAGACCTCAAAAATTGTGGTCCCAAGGGGAGGGATCTTCGGCACAATACTGCTGACCCATTCAGAGGTTTGCTGCGAGGAGGTCTTCACCATGAAGGTTCCGTCCTTGAACTCACAGCCCTCAACCTGGATGCACGCATTCGTTTCCGAGGCAAGCTCCAAAAGATGAGCTTTGCAGTGTTTACACTCTGCATCGCTCATGCTATTATCATTGCCTGCTTTCCCTATACGAACTGCCAAAGAGGAGACAGCAGCATCCTTATAGGACAGCCTACTATCTCCCACCTCAGCTGTTCTGCGTTCAAAAGAAGCACTCCGACCACCAGAGCCATCCGCGACAACAAGGTTCTGTCCGCTGGTACTGCAACCTGAGTTGGTTTCAGCACCTGCATCATTCGTTACCAGTGCACGGGCAGCCCCAGCGATAGGAGCGCCTCCGGGGTTTATTCTCTTTACGAGCTTGGTTCGCTTCTTCTTGCTTTTCGGTTCGGCAGAAGAGGAGGCAGTGCCCGATCCAAGGAGTTGGTTGGCTTTAGTTGGAGTGACCTCCACCGACCTGTTCCTTTTCAAAGACACCGCCGAAGAGCTGAGAGATGTGCTAGCGCCTTCAGCAGATAAAGCATCTTTGCGCCGCGGATCCAACAGCTTCCTCATTTTCCTCTTCCGCTGTCCCTTAGACAAGCGCAGCCCAAGGCCCAACTCTTCAGGAGCCCGTTCAACCATGGAGGTATCCCGAGTCTTACCGTCAGTGGCAGTGCAGTGGGCAGCAGCCTGTCTCTTGCTCAATTTGCCGAGTGAATCGGACATAGAGCCACAAGAGTCGCTTGTCGGTTTGGTGCTCACGCCTGTAAGTGTGATCGCGACGTCCGGTTTCCGTCCGCCAGTACTACTTCCATTGCTGTTAGTAGCACCGGCTTCATTTGGCGACCGTGCGCGTACAGACTCACAGACTTGAGCGAGGTTTATTCTCTTTACGAGCTTGGGTCGCTTCTTCTTGCTTTTCGTTTCGGCAGAAGAGGAGGCAGAGCCCGATCCCAGGGGTTGGTTAGCTTCAGTTGGTAAGACCTCCACCGACCTGTTCCTTTTCAAAGGCACCGCCAAGGAGCTAATAGATGTGCTTGCGCCTTCAGCAGATAAAGCATCTTTGCGCCGCAGATCCAACAGCTTCCTCATTTTCCTCTTCCGCTGTCCCTTAGACAGGCGCAGCTCAAGGACCGCCTCCTCAGGAGCCCGTTCAACCATGAAGGTATCCCGAGTCTGACCGTCAGTGGCAGTGCAGTGGGCAGCAGCCTGTCTCATGCTCAATTTGCCGAGTGAATCGGACATAGAGCCACAAGAGTCGCTTGTAGGTTCGGGTATGAATGTTGGGGCCTCCAGAATCCGTGCCCCGGCCGTAGTCGAGAAGACTACGGGTGGATTATGGCTATTGCCATTACCACCTGGAGTAGACAATTCCTTTTGTTTCTCCATTCATAGCGTTATTGAGTGTTAACCACTAGCTCCTGTGGGTTAGAGTACACTAACAGTTAATTTCACTGAGGATAGGCTAAACCGTTACCTCAAACCCTCCTCCTTTACCCGGGCTTGGGACCGGCATGCTACTTCCGTAACACGGCGGAGTGTGGATTTTAGTCGCCTCTTACGACAGGCATGCCTACCTCGGGTATATTCTGTCCCCTACCCGATGGGGGGCAACAAGGTAATAGTGTAGGTAGTATCTACCAATTTAATCGATTAATAGAAATGAAGAAGTAATACAAGCAAATGAAACTGAATTCATGAATGTATTTCTGTTAATAGGCTTAAATTTCTCATTCGAATGATTTTATTGGACGCTCATTAAGCTCAATTTATGCGGCATTAGTGGTCGTTTTCATTTGCGAAGGTTAAGGTCGATCTTTGCTGAAAGTATTTTCGAAATATCAGTAAGATCGCCTTTGGCAAATTCTGACAGACGCAAGATAAAACTGGCTTTAGCTAAATCGGATATTAATGGAAATGAAACAGACGTGATTAGTGTCAAATTTGACATGATCTGTCAGCTTTTGTCAAATGCGATCAGCAGCGATAGACTAATCTTACAATGGGTGTGTGTGCAGATGTGTAAGCGCCTTGAATCGTAGAGGGCGAAGAGTGAATGTGTACATCATCCAAAGGTGATCAGTCAGTGAATTTCTGGCGATCTGACGCGATTTGAGAACGTACATCCGGTGGGATTGGGTGCTAAGAGTTTTTTTTTAAGCAGTCGAGGGGAGACGTTTTGAGGATCGGTTCCATTTTATAAAGATTGATCGCCGATCATGAACCATTATTGAACTGCGAAATAATAATTTTGAACCGATCATGATCAGTAGCTTGGTATGATGTATGAAGTGTTTGAATATAAGCCAGAGGTTGACATATGTTAACTACGGATTGAGGTAGACAGAGATTGGATCGCGGTTTGCGAAATTGGTTCGCAGTAATCTCTCTCGAGCCTTATTAAAAATGAGTTAGAAAGCTTCAAATAGCCTTCGGAAAAGTTGTTAAATGGGAATTTCTCAAATGGAAAAATGATTATGCGAAACACATTTGTTCTGATAGGTACCTAAAGTACAGGCTGGCAATCATATGGTATACAATCGTACACTACGTGAGCAACACATCAACTTCGAACTCAATGAGAAACAGATGCCAAACACCGCGTTGAATAAGTTGAATGAGAGGATCATTACTCAATGCGTTCGTTAACAATTATTAAGACAGAGCACGATCGGAATCATATTTTCATCTCTTGGCTCAACTTTTCTAATTTTTCATCAACGAGAGTTGTGCTCAGGCTGGCTTAATATGTATGCCGGCGCAGATGAATAATCTTTACTACTGCTGCTCTGATATTAATACCATGTTCCCACCAACGTGATTTAGTTAAATCCACTTGATTTAGCTAAATCATCGCATATATTACGTGATTTACGAACATTTTCGTGATTAAGATTTACGTGATTTATACGTGTTTAAATTTTAGGTACGTATCTGTCATCGCAAATTCACACAAAATAAAATCGAACAAACCTGTTATTATGTTCAGTATTACATTCAGCAAACGAAAAAAAAAAAACACACACACAAAACAAACTGTCAAAATTAAATTTTCTTCGTGATTCGGTGAGTTTTGGTATTTTTATTATTAATTAGGTATATTTTATTTAAAGCTTTATTCTTGGCAGGTATGGCAAAAAGAAAAAGAAGGATGTTACGATACCTATTAAAAGTTGGACACCTAAAATATGGCAAAGTTGACGTAAATGTCACACTAAAACACTTAAAGTTCGGTGGAGACGCGTTTCGTGATTTATAAATCACTTTGGCTAAATCACGTTGGTGGGAATATGGTATAAAGAAACAAAATTCATATTCAATCTATTTTATACAGCTGGCGTGAGCTTTTAACGCGCTGCTAAACATCCATTTACGGAACGGCCAGCCATATTCAAGACGTATTACACAGTCAGGTGGGGAGCGCAAAATTCTTAACCGATGTGATGCAATCCTTCATTTCAAAGCGTTGGTCAACTTTTTAATTTAATTAAATAAACTTTTTTAAGTATTGTGATGGCTAGTGTTGCTGCTACAGTTGTAAAATGAATTCAATGCATTGTTTGTACGAGGTTATCAACGCCAGCATGACAAGCACGCAGTTCACCAACTTGAGCAACAAATTTGTTTGACAAAACTACATAAATCACGTTTGTTAAGAAGAGAAAGAATTGCTCAACTAGGTGTATGAGATGGCGCTCAACAATTATTTAGTTCATTGTCGATTTGCGAGTAAATTGTGTTCATACTAAAGTGACCTCAATGGACGATCTCAAACCAACCAAAAGCCAGAGCTATATTTCGTAAACGTAATAGGTTAAGTTTTATTTTCTAAGCTAAAGGTAAACGCCATCTATCTATGAACGGATTCGCTTATGACCCTTGTAGCTTATACCTGAACTCGAACACTTAAGCCCCTATTAGAAGTTGAAAGGCTTTGCATATTTCTAGACTGCCACCAAATTCCTGTACCATGTAGTACATGGTTCGACTTCAGCACTATAAAACCTTTATTCACCCTCCATATGCCAGTTTTCGCAATCCAACAATTAAGATATACATAATACAATAGCGCGTCGTGCAATAATTCATCACGGGCAGGCACCTCCCAAGACCACTATCCTCCTTGCGAAAATCCCACGCCCAGCGCGCAACGGCTTTTATTTATATCGTTTTTCAACCAACCTTCATAACCTCGTCGACCTATGATTAATAAAATTATTATCATCATGTTGCTCCTACATAACTGCAGGATGGAAAACAAAAATATATTTATTATCGGCGCCGTAGGCTTTCACGTCCTAGTGTGTATCCTTAATTTTCGGCAGAAATCAATTTGGGTCATCTGCGTCATATAAGGCAAATTATTAACAACAAGAAACCCCACCACCGAACCGCACCAGCCAACAGCAACACATCGAAACACCCCGCTTGATGGATTTCGAGCCCCATAAGCTGTCAGTAAGTCAAAACGGTCCGATACTGGGTGGAATATCAAAAAGGGGCAGAAGGAAGCAGAAAAATAAAAATAATAATAAAACTCCAAAAGCCAGCCTATTTTGGTCATAAATAATTGTGTGCATATAAACTTTGTATGGTTGGCAGTTTATTCCACCGAAACGGATACAATACATGCAAGAGTATCCATGGCCGTTTATATTCATCAGGAGGATAAAATAAAACAAAAGGCGCGCAAACAACAAACAATATATTTAAATACATAGGACTGGGTGGTGTCATACATGTATTTGAAATAATATATATATGGAAAAACAATTGGACACCGGATGGACATACAAAAAACTGTGTCTTTTCCTTCATACAGGGTGTCCGCTGGGAAGGTATACTACTTTGTTTGTTTATAATTTTTGATTAAATGAAAGAGAATGGATCTTATACTGATAAATGTTTTACTTAATGTCGGCAATTATGTATGGAACACAATTTTAGGTAAATGTCCGCCTCTGTTAGTCTCACAAATGCGAACCCTTTTGAGCACGATTTTCATTACATTCTCACATATTTCACGCGGTATTTCATTAATTTCATCACAAATATTTTGTTTGAGTTGCTCAAGCGTTTCTGGTTTGTTTGCATAAACCTTGCTTTTCAGATATCCCCACAAAAAGAAGTCCGGAGCAGTCAAATCAGGCGACCGTGGAGGCCAAACAAGTCACCATTTCTTGAAATAACTTGTTGTGGAAAGAGGTCTCGCAGTAATTCCATTGTAATCCTGGCTGTATGCGATGTGGCACCGTCTTGTTGATACCACATGTTAATCAAGCCCAAAGCATGAAGTTGTGGCGTTAAAAAGCTTTCAATCATATCACGATATCGCTCCCCATTCACAGTTACCGTTACGCCGTTTTCATTTTCAAAGATGTAAGGTCCGATGATTCCTCCTGCCCAAATTGCACACCAGACTGTAACTTTTAATGGATGCAAAGGTGACTGATGAATAATTTGAGGGTTTTCTATTGCCCAGAACCGACTATTCTGTTTATTCACACATCCATTCATGGCACGTTGTTTCTCCCAAAAATTTCACGTAACTTTCTCATCGTCACAGTAATCGATGATTGATTTTGATAAAATGTTTTAACGATTAAAACACGTTGGTTTATCGAATATTTTTCCATAATAAATTTGCCACGTGTCTACTTCACGACTGCCAAATATGAACTGTTAAGACTAATGTTTACCAAAATGGCGGCAAAACAAAGTAGTATACCTTCCCGGCGGACACCCTGTATAACTCGCCCGTGGAGTGTGCAAGAATAAGAATCACCAGGCGGTAGTACAGTGTTACTCATCGCTCTGGATTGAGAAGAATACATAGAAGAGCAGAGCCGATGATAATGATGAAAGGGTGGACGACATATTACAGCCCACAAGGGATTGCTAAACACAATGGAATGACAACCAGCACAGAGTGAATACCTTACGGTCTTGGTTTATCTGCTGAAAAATGTTATTCGAATTCCTATCCATAAGGGTTTCTTTTTTTCTTTTTTTGCCTATTACGTGGGAATACCGCTTTAACTTGAGGAATTCGTAGAATTTGGTATAACCACATCAAAGGATTTAAAAAAAATTAGGGTCAACGTGGGGAAAGGGAAAGAGTGAAAATTGCGTGGGAAATTCACAGATTAATCCGTCTACAGCACAGGTAATTGTTGTATACTGCAATTGCACGTTCCTTCCATTTTTCATAAAAATGAAAAGCAATAAAACCAATGGTTTTGAGAAGCTAGGCCTACTCTAGCAATGAAGGAAACAATATTTGGACTAACTTTTAAAGATTCTCTTTTCATTAAAGTACCAAGACTTACAGTCGAAAGAGAAAAATTAGCATGACTGATATTAACAATTCCGCCACAAGTGCGCTGATACGTCACAATATCAAAACACCCCGTCACAATAAAATCTAGACATATCTTTACCAAGATGCTCTCAAAGGAATCATGCGAGTCATATAAACTTTCTGCTTAACATAGGTATCTATCTACTAGTAAGGAATACTTTTTTTTTTTAATTTTTTTGACCTTCGGTTAGAGCCACGGCTATTGCGACGATTTAAGCCCAGTCCCTTCACCGTCGTTATATCCGGAGTTCACTGTAGTTAAGCAATAGTGTTTTTAAAACAAAACATGGCAATATTTAGTACAGTTTTGTCTGCCAAATTTTACAAATACCGCTCTAACGATTGTGATACATATTAAAGATTATATCAGTATTCTAAATAAGATTCCGTACTTAGTTTTTCTCAAAAAATTCGCATAAATAAATTTTTTAATTGTATCTCATGAATGGCTACCCAAAGGCCGATCTGCGTTCAAATATATTTTTAAAACTTAATACTGCACTTTCACTTCTTCTTTTTTTCAACAATATTGAATGATGCACCTTAAAATAATTGCAATTACTTTAAGTTTACAAATTCAGAAAATCTCACTTAATAATCACTAAAAAAAATCACTAAATAATAGTTTATAACTGCTAATGCAAATTCAAAAGCAAATGTCTGAATTTTTACTTAATGTGATCATTGACACCTTAAAAAAGCGTCAGTAATATATTCCAGTCAATAATAAACACATGCCCTAACAGATTAGACAACAGAAACTTCTAGTATACGCTTATATCCCTTAACCAAAAAATGTAAAGCATATAAAAAGCTTATAAAATAGTACAGTAGGCACTTAAAACTCTCTAATCAGAAGTTGCGGCAAATGTCTGCTACTAGAGCTTCAACTTATAGTTACAATCTCACATTGTTATTTGATATATATACTGTCATATCAGATGAATAACTCAAAATTGGATTTTATTGAGAACTATTCCTAGCATTGCTTCTCAGGCTTTTACCTACCTAACTAATAAAATAAGAAAAAAACCAAACTTATAATTAACGAGAAAGTATCGTTCGACCCAGTCGTGCACTTTATTTCTACTACGTTAAACATTTCTTTGTACTTAAACTACTGCAAACAGTCTCCTTCTCCTTCTTCTTCGTATTGATTGCTATGTCATAAGTCATAACAATAACAATGCACAGTTCAACGCAGTTCGTCACAACAATCAATTTTTTCTAAGCTTTAATCAAAAAGGCATCCTTTTTATACGTCGTGGAACTCAATAGTTCTCTGCTTTACGTCGGAACTTTATAGTTCTTCGCAACTATTTCGTAGAACAAAAACTGACTTAACGAATTCCTGAACCATTATAATAAAAACATATTGGTTATCACAACATTTTTTGGAGAAAGCTTAGTGAAATCAGCACTGACAAGTTCTGCTAACACTCAATGCAGTCGATAATAATTATTATCAATAGGAATCACAAGGTCATTGGCTTCCTGGTTTCCTCTTTTACGACCTACTATCTGTATCTGTATTCAACGATGCAGTAGTTACCAACTCACACAAAAAAAAAAAATATAGCTTTGCACCGATATCAGCATACAGACTGCAATCGACATCTAATTAACCTAACAGCATAATCCCAGGCGGCAATGCCCAAAATCCGTTTTTCAACTGACAGTAAGCCAGCTGTCAAAACTATCACAGGTGACAGTTGACAAGCCTCAAGTGTTTACTGTCGCCACTACTTTACCTGTGTTTATCTTTATTACTGCAACATTGTTACCGAACACAGGCCATCACTACTACCGCAGCTGTTGTGTGTTCCTTGCTCCATACTCAACGGCTTTGCTTCATAATGTAGCTTAAAGCTGGTACTGAACTGATTATCGTGCAGTGCATTCTATACAAATAGACTAATTGTACCAAATATTTAAAATTTCTTTGAGAACTAAAACTATCCACATAATATGAAAACTAATTTATTAGTAAATAGCAAATACTGTCATGATGACTTACGATTTTGAGTCAGATTTGTTTCGGTAAATTTGTTGACATTTTCACTGACAGTATCTAATGAGTTGATAATAACTTACAATAATGCTCGCACTACTCACGACATTTGTCATTCTCATTGGCACTCAAAACTAAACCTATTAGTTTGTGCATTGACTTGAATATGACATTTGATCTAAGGTGAAGCCGCATGGCTGTTGACATTTAAAGCATTGGTTAGCATTTGTTGTTGGCACAATTCGTTGACTTGGTTTTGAGGTGTAAATAACACGTTATTCTTCTGGTGTATACAATTGCGGAAGTGATATGCGAGCAAAATGGCTTGAGCACCTACACATGAGACGCTACATAGACGACTAAAGGGCAAACCAGAAAAAATTCGCTGTCAAAATGTTATTATTTACACAAAACCGCAAGACGTTTGTCATCAGTTGAAAGCCACAACGATCTGCGAATGTTAAACTACCCAATATGCTATCAATATTCGTTTTGGGTGTACTTAGTTTTGACAGCTCGCCGACCTCAATTCTGGCTCAGGAGCTAATTAGTTTTAAAGCTAAAAATTCATTAAAGTATTTAATTAATAATTAATTAATAATTAAGTTTGCCATAAGCAGACTGGGAGAAGTTTGGCCGGGTGCGAAACTCGACGTCGTTGCAAAGATGGATATCCCAAGGTCTCTATAGGTGCGCTCTTATCGTCATCAACAACAAAGAGCCGCTTGCTCCCTTAACGCTCAGTAAAGGGGTGATTAGATTCGATTTCGAATCTATCAACCTTTAAGTTTACAAAACAGATGAGCTTGATTCAGGCAGCATGCCTCCCTACCCTACGGGTTCAGAACCTGGGCCTCAGACCCTGGAGCATTGGTTTCATTTCCATCACTGGATGACGATGCCTCCAGCACAATCACTCTTACCATGGATCACGCACTTTCGGACTCCATGGACGATTTTAATAAAATTCACTCATAATCGGTTGTGATGCTAATGCTCACCACTCGGTTTGGGAAAGTACTGACATTAATGATAGAGGTGAGTTACTTTTTAATAACATTTTAAGAACAAACCTTATCGTAAGCAATGGTAAGGAACCAAACCTACTTTCATTACAAAAAACCGACAGGAAGTTTTAGATATCACTCTTGTCTCCGATACTGTTAGTCAGCTGATTACCAATTGGAAAGTATCAGCTGAGCACTCCTTTTCAGATCATCGATATATTCAATTCAACTTAGCCGATGACTATCCTTGCCAACCTCCGTTCAGAAATTTTAGGAAAACAGATTGGCTCAAATATAGGGAGACTCTGAAACAATCAATTACCCCAGAGCTCTTAAGTCCTCCCTGTAATGCCAATGAGCTTGATCTTAAAGTCAAGAATCTTAAGCTGGCCTTAAGCAAGGCAATGTCCTCCTCTTGTCTCCTTATTCTTCCAAAGGGGAAGAAGAAACCACAAGAAAAGCGACTGACTGGGACTCCTACAAGGAAAACCTTAAATTGTATAAGAAAGATTTAAGAAAAGCCAAACGACTATCTTGGAGAATCTTCTGTGGTAAGCTAGAAGAATCCTCCGAAGCATCAAGGCTAAGAAAGATACTCTCGACAAACCCAACTATGACAAGTTATCGATACCCACTTCCCAGGCAGTTATTAAGGTATTGCCCAAACAGATCCAAACAGATCAAACTTGCAATGTACCAACTTACAAGGTCTGATCACTAGAGAAAAAATGCTATGGGCGCTCCATAGCTTCAATACATACAATTCCCCGGGACCAGGCGGCATAATACTAGCCGAGCTTCAAAACACCTCGGATATCATCCTGCCAACGCTAATGATATTCCTAAGAGGCTGTTTAGATCTGGTGTACATCCCATTGCTATGGAGAGAGGTTAAAGTGGTAAATGCTCTCACGTGAGTCCGAAAGATCTCAGACCTATTAGTCTTTCATCATTTCTCCTAAAAACGTAAGAGCGACTGATTGAAATCTTTTTACGCAAAAGCATTGACAAAAATCGTCTGTCAACAGCGCAACATGCTTATTCTAAGGGCAAATCAGCAAAAACGGCCCTACACACGCTAACGCGCTCCATAGAAGATTTATACAATGGTTGCATTCCTGGACATAGAAGGCGCCTTCAACAACGTCGACTCATCTGCAATCGCTGGTGCTTTGGCAGCTCTGAACGTTGATGTCTCACTTTGCGAGCTGATTAATTTGATGCTCAATAGCCGAATTATCAACTCAAGTCTGGATGCGATATCTACCAGAAGATCTGTCAGTAGAGGAACACCACAAGGTGGCGTCCCATCTCCCCTTCTCTGGAATTTAGTGGTGAATGAACTGCTGGATATCCCTGGAGGCGGAAGGTTACCTCGCTCTAGGAAATACAAGATTCCACACATTGACCCTCCATCTAAATCCAGCTAAATACTTAGGCCTTATTTTTGATAGAAAGTTAACCTGGAAGCCTAACATTCAAGAAAGAGTTAAGAAGGCCACTGTGGCACTTTTCTCTTGCAAAAAAGCCATAGGGAACAAATTGAGTTTACAGCCCCGCACCACTCACTGTCTATATGTCTCGGTCATAAGACCAATACTCACGTACGCTGTGGTTGTCTGATGGACTGCTTTGGAAAAAGCGATTAATCGCGATAAATTAAGCAAGGTCCAAAGAACGGCTTGCTTGGGCATCGACGGAGCTCTTCGCAGCACCCCCTCCGCTGCACTTGACATCCTGTTTCATCTGACACCCATTGACATCTTCAGCAGGTAAGCAGCAGCTTCTGCAGCCGTACGCCTCAAAGATTTTCCACAATGGACAAGCAAAACAACTGGCCATGCCGCTATCCTCCACAACATTAGGAACCTTCCAGAAAACTTCAACTACACCACACCAGAACTACAATTCAATAAAAACTTCCAGGTCTCCATTCCTACTAGATCATTCTGGGAGGAGGAAGCATTCGTGGATGAGGAATCGATACATTTCTTCACAGATGTTTCGAAAACTGTGGACGGTGCTGGTGGCGGTGTCTTCTCTAATAGACTAAATCTTAGTCTCTTAGAAATAATGGCGATAAAAGAGGTCTTATCTTGGCAAAGGAAACGAAAAAGTTGCTATCAAGTGCCTGGAATCAGTCTCCACGAATTCTATAACAGCCCAAAACTGTCGTTCGTCTCTCAGAGAGATTGCGGAGCAGTTCAACATTCACCTTTGTTGGGTGCCGGGGCATAGGGACATCCCAGGTAACTGCAAGGCTGATGAACTCGCCAAACACGGAACTACAATACCTCTGCTTCCAATTAAGGATTCCTTAGGTATCCCAACCGCTACTTGCAAATTCAAAATAAAGCTGGACGCTATCGAAAGAACAAATCTTAGGTGGAAAACCGGCTCGACTTGTCTAGCGACAGATCTGGCCAAAGCTGGATCTTAAACGTTCTAGGCATCTGATCTCCTTCGATAGCAAGCAAATTAGTGCTACAAAAGGTGTCATCACGGGACACTGTCTTATCGGCAGGCATGCAAAAAGGCTTGGCGTATTCTCTAACGATTTTTGCATAAGCTGATTTGACGAGGAGGAGGAGGAAACTATTCTCCATCTTCTCTGTACTTGTCCGGCTCTCTCACAAAGTCGAAAACTCCACTTGGGAGCGTTCTACTTTAGTGAGCTGAACGATCTAAAAAACATAGACATTCGAAATCTACTACGCTTCATCAGAAACTCTATTTGGTTCAACGAGTAGGAGGAATCAATAAAGATTCACGTGGGAGCACAAGGGACCTTATAATGGTCTAAGTGTGTCGCCTAACCTAACCAGTTAGCCTAACCGACAGCCATTTTAACCTAACCTAACCTAAAGTTTTTAATTAATCTTGTAATTAGTATTTGAATAAATTGTCTTAAAACAAGTATTGTCAAAATTTATAAACAGTCGATTATAAACTAACGAATAAAAACTTACTCCATCTCAAACTTAAATCACAAATTAAAAGAAAACAATACCTGACATCTTAATTTTAATTGGGAATGTAATGTCATTGTGTGATTGAGTGGTTTAACTATGAATTTAAGAAAAATTTGCAATTTTAGAAATCAGAAACAGAAATTTTAGAAACAGAACTATAAAATAAGCTCGGGGAAATCCTGAGACTTTGTCTGGGTTTGATCATTAAGTTAAAGTAAATTTTAGAATCTAATATTGTAAACCTTTGATTTCTAAATTGTGTTTTTAAATAACACTAAAGTTTCGTCAATCTAATAAAAGCTTATGCTCTTTGCCGACGCAGCATTTCAATCAAAATATCCCTTAAGAAGAGGAAACTTATGAACTATCACCAAAAATAACTTTCATACGTTTTCAAAATTAATGAGGACACAAACCATTTATTCAAACTTGCCCTATGGAGCGTAACATAACATTTAGGACTCCTTGCCTCGATCAGTTTGAAGTGAAAATGAAGTATTACATTCTGTTGATTTTTGTCAGCTTACTACAATGTACCGAAGACAGAAAGATCACGCACTTACTCGATAGTGTAGCGTGTTAATAGAGATGTTTCTTATATCCCACTTCATATCATTTGTGAATAAGCGCATTAAGGAAGAAAATATTGAAGAATTTTAATGACAGCTTCTTACAGATAAATGGCTTTCAGACTATAGTTTAAGTTTAGTTTATAGCTCAGAAGATTTCAAATTGTGAACAGAAAACGTAGTTAATTTGATCTTTCTATAACTAAACGCCAGACGGTACAACTTTACCAATGTAGTTCTACCAGTAAACGCATCTAATCTCACTCCGTCATACTAACACCCTATTTACACCGGACTGAAACACCGGGTTTTTTCGAAAACACTCGAAAAGTCTCGAGTCGTTTAGCACGAAAACACCTCGAAAACGACTTCCAATCGTTGGGTTGTTGAAACAATCACACCTTTTGCAATATTCCGGAAATCCAGCAGAACCGCTCAAGGAAGAAATGTCACAACCAGGGCTATCGTTGTGCTGCAAAAGCAGTATTTGTACTGCTTTCTGTATCTTTGTACTGCTGTACTGCACAGCTACGTAAAATACTGTGTTTTTTTTAAATATGAGCATATTGTTCTTAACATGTTCCAAGACATTCAGCCCTATTGCGAAGATCAACTATCAATCGGTTGACGATTGACAAATTTATCAATTAAAATTGATGTTGGTATTGCGAAAAATAATTGATAAATATTATAACCTATGAACATAACGCCAAGAATAAAGTTATTGTGAATGAAAACTTAACTTTGACAGTTCTAAAATATTTTTGATTTGAGTGAAGTGTTCCTCCTTAAAAAAGCTATGGGAGCAGAATGCTTCTCGTCTTTAAAAAGTTTCATTGGATCATTAATTGCCCTAGCTCGTGTTAGTGCCACTTGCGAAAGAGTTTTTTTTTTCGGATTTAGATCTAATTAAGACAAAAACTAGGAACTGTTTAAATGTATCAACAGTAAGTGGCATCCTTTGCGCCAAATTTATTGAAGAAATATCGTAAAACGTAACTTCTTTAATTAATTATAAATAACGAATTTTGAAGTACTTTTACTTGCATTGGAAATATTGTTTCTTTTTTTAAACAGTAATCATATTTTTTATCTAATATGTATTAAGTTATGGCGTTGACAAACCAAATGTGATATCAATCATCAAATGTGTTCAAAATGTGCATATAAGACTTAGGCTATAATAACATCTTCCTCTTTTACTATGTGCTTTATTTTATTTTTTTGTTTGCTTTCAACTGACACCCAGAGAAAAATACAGTGTAAAATTGCCTTAAACGCCGTAGGTAAATATTTTTGTATGAAATGTTTTGGGCACGCATAAATCTGCCAATAAATAGGACAGTTTATACATGGCAAAGGCAATGAGTAATAGGTTAAATTACCTAAGGGCCTTACGTATTTTAACCTAGATACAAATAAGTGTTATCCATCTAAGGACATACACTTCGCTTCAACTGAATAAGCACAAACGTTGTCCCTTTTTTCGAAAACCTTGTGCCGTAATATATCATTTGTTGATGCTAACTGTTTGCTTATGTTGTTGCGAAAATAAATCGGAACGATTAATTCCGCTATTTTTTCCCAGGTTCTCTTGCAAAGCAATCAATATGGAAAAATGCATATTTTTTTGTGTCAACTGAATAGACACAAATATTGAAATTGAAAATAAAAGTTATTGGGATTAAATGAAACAAGTTTTTCTTAAAATAGTTTTTTATTGGTTAATTTAAGTAGTGGATACTGCCGCCTTTATTCCTAATAGTTTCGTAAATTCGATCCGGCATGGAATCGTACAGCCTCTTTATGTAGTGCAGCGAAATTTCCCTCCAGGCCAATTTAATGGCTGCAATAAGGGATACTCTATCCTCAAACTGACGGCCAGACTCAAATATTTTCGTACTAACCATCCCCAAATGTTTTCTATAAGGTTCAGGTCCGGTGGGTACGGCGGCCATTGAAGCAATTCCACATTTTGCTCCTCTATCCAATTTTTTACTATGCGCGCCGTGTGGATGGGGTGTTGTCTTGCTGAAAAGTCCAGTTTATGGGTCCAAAAATGCCTGAAAATTTAGGGAAATTTCTTTCCAAAATGCCTTTATAAATCAATGCATTCATTTTTGAGGTTTGGAACTCAAGCTCAACAGTGCCATAGTAGCCAACAGCTCCCCATACCATTACACCACCCTCTCGACTATGATGCCGCGCTAAAAATCGTTCTACTTTCCTCACATCGTAGAAGTAATAATTAAACCCATCAGGGCCATCAAAATTAAACTTCTTCTCATCCGAAAAAACTACGTGACGCCATTCAGTTTTCCAACTCATAGTCTAGAAAATTCCAAGCACATACACTTCCGTTTCTCGTTAAGTGGTGGTTTCTTTTGAATTTTCATCCGTTTTAGATGTTTGGCACTATAAATAACCCTTCGCACTGTTGAAACGCTTGCAGTAACACCGGCTTTCTGCTTAATTTTTGCCGCAGAGTCGCAGGAATTGAAAGCACATCTTAAAATTGATCTTCGATCAACTGCTGTTGTTGCCGTTTTTTGACCTTATTTCATGTTAGTGTGTTGGACTACTAAGCGAGGGGTCGATGTTCGAATCCCGCAAAAACCCAAATTCCAACTTAGGGTTTTTTTCACTGCGCCACCTCTCGCGATCGTCTGAAAAACATCCAAGAGTATAACTGTCTTGAAAGAGCTTCCCAATAAGCCGTTTGGAGTCGGCATTAAATTGTAGATCCCTACCATTCCTTCCAAAAATGAAAAACTCACACAAAACGAATAGTTGTGAGAAGCTAGGCCTAGGGTCCCTCCGGACCTGTTGCGCCAACTATTTATTTTATTTTAATTTATTAGTTATTGGCTAAATTCAGCCTAGGCTTAAGGTAAAACTCCTTAGACACCCTGGCATACCTTTACCAAAAACTTGGTAGATTTTACACATTAAAAAAAATTAAAACAGGTAAAGTTATGCATTCCTAAGGTAAAATGTTAGGCTAAATTCATCCTAGATTTAAGGTAAAAAAAAACCAGACAACTTGGCATACCGTTACCAAAAACTAGGTTTATTTTACACAGGTTTAAAAAAGTTCGGTTACATAAGGAATATAAGGTAAGTTATCTTAGAACTTACCAATTTCAAAATGGCCTTAGGACTAAGTTGACTTATACCGCGATTTAGGCTAAATTTACACAGGCTTTTCTCTGGGTGATATTAAATACTTTATGCATTTGAATTATTGTCTTATATATATATTTTTCTTTTAAATAAACCCTATCGAGGTATCCGTACGGAACGGAATTTTCTCCGATTTGTAGGAATTGGAGAGATTCCATCTGAACTTCCAATAGAATAGAGAGACATTCTTTTTTAATGATCAGGCTCACCTTCGAAATCTTCTATATTTGCTTAAGTCTTTCACTCAGTGTTATTTCAATATTTCTCTTCCTGTCCTACTGTGACATTTTGAACTTAAAGCTTAATCTAAATAAAGAAAGAGTGACTTTTCTAGCCAATTTCGAAAACAGAACACATTATCGCATTTTGACAAGTGAATAATTCAGCACAAGGCAATACCAAACATTCGCATAAATCCCTCTTATGCGAAGTGTTTTTCTTTTCTTTAACAAAAAATAATAATACCATCATGTCACACGCTCTCCAATTTGTCACTCATATCGTAAATATACCCCTGCTCGACATCTGCATAATAATTCAGTCATTGTTCCATTTTTTCCCGTTTCCCGTCTGGTTTTGTTATTATTGTTGTTATGTATTGGTTTCATCCAGGAACAAGAAAAAGAAAATTTAAAAATATTTAAATTTTAACTTCGTGACTTCTTACACAATATATCCTAACCCAATGTGCAAGCCAGCAATCGATGAACCACCGACACGAAGACGAGCACGATGCAGACGTAGACGACGACGACAACAACCACTATGACGTTGAATTGTTCACGGGGCAAGTAAAAGTATGTGTGTATCTGCAACAACTTATCCAACAACTTCAATATTTTTTTTTTTTTGCTGCTAACGTGAACTGATTTCCACCTGAGGTGATGCACGATTGAAAGCTTAGAATTTGTTGTCCGTCCCCCTTTTGGCATGCCCGCGCTTAGTTTTCCTTCACCACGCCGCCAATAACCTCCCCGGAAAATTTCATAATAATGGGAATTCGTTGTTGTTGGTTTTTTGCCTTGCATTCAATTTATTTGTTCAAGCCATCGCAACGATGGTGGTGGTGTGTATAGTGCACCGGTTGTTTAGTGCCAAATTTAGTGGGGCACGATTGATTGGATGGTTTTGTTCTTCATGGACTATACGATGACTTTGAAGTGGATGGTATTCCACCATTCATTTCTCATCCTTGGTTCGGCGATTTTTTTTCTTTCTTTTCATCACACCACCGATGAGTGGTCGAGTTTTGTAATACTGCGAACGAAATTGTTAGTAGGTACCTTGCTGTGTGAAAACATGTGTAGGCAGGGATATACATTTTGTGAGCTTTTATGGGGACATGGTCTTTTAACGAAATGATCATACTTGTATGTTGTGTGTTTGAAAAATACAGAGAGAGAGAGAGAGAGAGAGGAACGTCTGCCGAAATATAGTACTATATTACTGTTCAGCAATTTGTTAGTTAGTGGGAACACAAACCATATAGTCAACGTAGATTTAGAATTGAATTACCTACGAAGATTTCAGTACCATTGTGACTTCTCTTATCACTGCTTATGCAATGAAAGCGATAATTTGTATACAGCCATTCTCTAGAGTCTAGACTAAATACAATTTACCGAAGACTCAAACCAGAATTTAATCACATGGCCTTCGGGAAGCCAACGACTGAATTGATGACAACAAACACAGATGTGCTATGAAATACAAAAACTGAAAGTTCTAAATTTTGCACAGGGGCTCATTGATTAGTACATATACGGTATCTGGTTGAGCCCCAAAAAAACACAAATGTTGAAGAATTTTTTTCACTGAGTTACCTCTTGCAAACATTGGAGAGGTCCTTTGCTTCAAGATTTGACAGTAATATTAAGATGTTCAACTAAATTTATTTTTCGTAAAAAAGACAATAAAAAATAAAAAAAATTAACAATAACTCTTTGAAGTGAATCACAGTTAATGCCAATCTTAAATATATTATACGCACGATATTTTAGCACAGTATACAGATAACTCTTATCTCTCTCGTATGCAAAAACAAAACAAAAATATATCGAAAACAAACTGTTTGTATTTCGTCTACCTCATCAAAGTCGCACAAAGCATAAACTCTGCCCGCATTTTTAGGTCGATGTTTGTTTTGAATTTTAGGTTACGTAAGTCGCGCACAGCTCGGGGACATGCTGGCGTTTGGTTGTTGGTACTGGGGAAAAATGCACCGTCAAGACAATGGACATGTAAGCTAATTTTCTGCTGAATAAATCGAAAATAAAACGACAAAACAAACAAACTGCAGTAGGTACCTAGTGTATGAGAAATTTAATTTTCTTTTAGGACTTGCCGGGCGACAAAATCGTCAACGTATCGCATTGTAGTGGCCTGTAGACGGAAGAGATGTCGTATATACTCGTACCATATGTTGGACTGGATATCGTCTGTGTAATTATATGTGAAGCGAACTGCTGGTTTTCCAAGGGAAAGGCATGTTGTTTACAATTCCTGGGTTGAATTTATTTTTATTTTTTTGTAAAGCAAAAACAAATTACGTCAACTGCACTTTGTCGGCACATATTATCAGCGTTGATGAAGGTTGCAGCTGAAAATACCCATCAGTTACGTTGTCGGTGGGCAGAGACATTTTGTCAGCAACAAAAAAGTAACAGAAGGGTTTGCTACTTTGTGAGTGCGGATACACAGAATTGAATACAGCGTGCGGGTTGTGCGAAAAATGCAACTTTTATCTGTGGTGATGAGTTTCTCTTTTTGACACTTAGTGTAAGGGTCACTTGCTCGATTGGGGTGCATGAAATATCATTAAACTAGGGGAATGATGACAATTGATACCATTGATCAAAAATATTATTCATTAAAATTATTCCCAAAAATAAAGAAAATATGGTAATAGATTCATATATGCAGAGCTGTTGACCAACCGACTACTTCTCGTACAAAAATGAAGCAAAGGGCACCGTAGTGCCCAGTCAACTTCTGGCACTAAACCCTATTTACAGGAAGAAACTCGGCGATTTTTGAGCCCCCTCTATATTCAGTATCAATGGAATCAGAAACCTCAAATTCGGAATATTTGCTAAGCTGATCAGCATATTTTTAACATTAGTGGTTCCTGAGTTGTATTTTATTATATAAATAACAAAATTTCTCTCTTAATTTGTAGTTATTTCAGTATTTTTCTACTTTAAATATTTGGTATTAAACCTTCATGAAATAAGAACTTTTAGATATCAGTACTTTTCACGGCTGACTTGTTACATAGAGGTTTTTATATTGAATACCTTGGCTCTTTTTTTAACATTTATGTTTTTGGTCTGATACCTCTCACATGATCCAACTAATTGACTTACTTGCATACTCTTTCGCAAAGAGTAAAGAGTAATAAATAAATCTGGACTCAATTAAACACCAGCTGTCCGACCATATCGAGCGCGCTGATGAGATCGTAAGCGATCTTAACTTACTTAGTGACGAGTCGACATCGACAAGACATAATTTAAATAAGGTCGTCGAAGAACTTAAGCTTGTCTCATCTAAACTTGACGCGTTCCCATTGGAAATGCATCCCTCTGCTAATAAATCCTTACATAATCAACTGCTGATTTCTGGCTCTGAGGTTGATGTTGCGTCGCCTCCATTATCTGTTGCTCCCCCCTCTGCACACAACAAACCTTCGTCTCCTTCAACCACATCTTCTGCCGATATACTAATTGGTAAAAATGATGGATTAAAAAAGTCAGCTAGCATGAACAATAACACTCCAACCAAAACAGAAGTTGCTGCTTTCTTCCTAATGGGTGCTCCGAAACATGCCAATACTTCCTGGGTACAGAATTTATTCAGTCGTTAATACTCAATTGCCAGCTGGTTGCTTCTTCGAAACGGAAGTTCAAAAGTTTCAAGATTAACTTAGCCAATAAATACGCCTTGATATTTTCATTAGACGATACTATTACCATTGATAGTATGAGGATATACAAATGGAATCCTCTCAGCTCTAAAACTAAGTCTTGCTCTAATTTAAGCTCTCAAACTAAATGTAGCTCTTATCCTTATATTATAACTAACTCTAACTCTAAGAAAACTAACATTGGTAACATCCCTAATATCCCTTGCTCTATATCCCGAAAAAGAGTGTCTTTTATAGATCCAATACTTCATCCCATTGACCATTCTGGTGTTGATGATCGGTTCGTCCTCTCCCGCTTTAGAGATAGAAAAACTTATGACAATGTTCGCCTGTACCTAGCATTTTTACACGACAAACCTTAATATGTCTGCATTGATGGCATAACCAATATGCATGTCGTACGCCTTATTTCTGAAGCTGGCCTCCCAGTTGAATTTTTAACCCTAAAACGGCTATTCTTAGAATACCACAAATTTTTCAACATCTCACCCCTCTGGGTATCTAATGATTTATCTTCATATGCGGCACTTCTAAACATCAAATGCTGCTCAAACCTCCGAAAGTAGCCAATTATATATTTTTTCATCACCAACCATTTCACATCTAATCAAATCTCTGATGGTTTGTCTCAACCCTCCTGCTCTGACAGAGCTAACCCTAATTTCATGTCTCTTTACTACCAAATCTAACCCCCAATATTAAGAATAATGAACTTTTTACATCCGATTTCAATGTGTTTCGTAATCCCTATAACATTTCAAATACGAATACTCCTGGTCGTGGTGTGCTTTTGGCTCTTCGTACATGTTACGACGCATCTGATTTCCCTATTCCCAACACCTCGAATCTCGAGCTATTCTGTGCTAAAGTCACTTTTTCTAAACGTTCTCTTTATATCATGTGCTGCTATATTCCACCCACACAACCTATAAGTCAGTATCAGCTTCTTGTTGATGCTGTTGATTTTTGAATGTTGGGTCAATCTTCCTTAACTCCGTTGGGCCGAGCTAGACGATAATACTCACCTTGTCCCAACCAATGCTACCTCTGAAAAGCAAATGACTTTCACAGACCGTCTGTTGGCTGCTGGTCTTTATCAATTAAGCGGTATCCAAAATAACATAGTTAGACAACTAGACCTAATTTTTTCTACCGATTCCAAAAATAGTGTAGTGATTGAGAGCAGTCACCTTCTCTCTAAACTTGACAACCATCACCCTCCCCTGTTTTTATCTAACATGTATGACAGCGTCAATTTTAAGATCCCGCACTTGACGCAACGGAAATTCAACTTTCGCAAAGCTAATTTTGATAAACTTTTCGATCTTATCGGTCAAGTTAATATTGACATTATCCTTGATAAAACACTTAATGTTGATGTTGCTACTACCATATTCTACTTACAAATTTATGAATGTTTCGCAAGATCTGTTCCTGTCACTACTCAAAAAAATATTACTTCTTCTCCCCCCTGGTATAACCGCGAACTGCGATCTCTTCGGAACAAACGAAACAAACTATGGCAAACTTACCTCAGATGCAGATCCGCGTCTAACTTCTCAAACTATATACTACAGTTTACAACAACTTCTGCACTTTACTCGGAATACCTTGTCCGCATGCAGCATGACCTAATTATTAATCCCAAATGCTTTTTTCAATTTATTAACTCAAAAAGAAAATCAGATGGGTTGGTTTCCTTCTACTTTAAAATTCGATAGTTGCTCGTCTGCGGATTCTAAAATAATCACCAACCTTTTCGGTGATTTCTTCAGCCTGGCGTTTGTGAATGAAGACGTTGAACCCGACCCTAACTTTTTCAGTTACATCGATAGCTGTGCTCAAACATATTTCACATTTATGAACTTAAGCTTATCTTCAGTAGTTGAAAAAATAAAATTCTTAAAGACGACTATTCCTCCGTTCCAGATGGTATCACTGCCTCTTTATGCCCTTTTCCAGCTTTCAATTACTCAAGGCATTTTCCCTATTTATTACATATTCCCATCCACAAAAAGGGGTGCAAGAGCGATATCTCCAATAATAGACCCATTGCTAAACTATCTTCTATTCCAAAACTCTTTGAGAGCATCGTTTACGATTCAATGTTCTTCCATTGTAAACCAATTCTCTCCTCTAAGCAACATGGATTTTTTAAGGGTAGATCTACAACCGCAAACCTTACTAATTTTGTTTCTAACGCATTATGTGCCTTGGAAAATGGTAAGGAAGTTGATGTTGTGGCCACCGATTTCAGTAGAGCGTTCGACAAGATTTCTCATAAGGTCATACTGTTCAAACTTAAAGCGATCGGTTTCCCACCAAGGTTCACTTCATATATCAAGTCTTATTTAGAAGATCGCAAGTATAGTGTCCTCTTTAGATTTTCTGTTGCCAAGCCAATCATAGCATCATCTGGTGTACCGCAGGGGAGTCATTTCGGACCCTTGATCGTCAACTTGACAATAAACGTGTCATTTTACTTTCTGACCTGAATATTTACGCAGATGATATGAGGTTCTCTAAACAAATCTCCTGCACTGCCGATTCTCTCTCATTACAATCTGACCTTGACAACTTCTACACCTGGTGTCAACAGAATCGTTTAGAATTTAACATGAATAAATGTCAAGCCATTACCTTCTCTCGTAAGCGTCATCCCCTGAATCAAAGATCCTATTTCATAAACAACGAGTCTGTATCCACAGTTTC
Source organism: Cheilosia urbana (assembly GCA_946477585.1). Taxonomy (NCBI): domain Eukaryota; kingdom Metazoa; phylum Arthropoda; class Insecta; order Diptera; family Syrphidae; genus Cheilosia; species Cheilosia urbana. The sequence continues at coordinate 65,019,885 of OX297855.1, forward strand.
ATCTATTCGTGATCTGGGCATTATTTGCGACGCTCAACTTAACTTTCGTCGTCACATCGACAACATAATTAGCAGGGCTAACTCTGCCCTCGGCTTGGTTAAACGTTGGTCGAAGGAGTTCTCTAACCCATATGTCACTGAATCCCTTTATATGACGTTTGTAAGACCACTTCTCGAATATTCCAGCCAAGTCTGGTCACCTTACCATCAGGTACATATTTTGAGAATCGAAGCTGTCCAGAGTAGATTCATTCGTTTTGCTTGACTGGGATGACCCTCACAATTTACCTCCCTACGAAAATCGGCTTAAATTGCTCAATTTACAGGCTCTTATGACTCGTCGCGATATCGCTGATATAATCTTAATTCATCAGTTACTATCTGGTAACATCTACTGCATAAAATCTCATTGAACACTAATCCTCGACGCCTACCGTCAATTCCCTTTTTCTGCATTCCCCATCACCGTACTGACTATGGCCAACACGAGCTTTTAACAAGAATGCTTTGCAAAGCTAACATGTTACCAAATTTATTTGACGTAAATTGCACCAAAGCAACCCTAAAAAATGCGCTTCACAAATTACCTTAACCATTAACATCTCATTTCCTTCTATCTAATATATATATTTTTTTTATTTATATATATAAATATATTTAATAAATAATTATGCGCTTATGTGTTATGTTTGCGATTGTACTTTCAATATCTCTACCTATTTGTATTTTAGTCTTAAGTTTCTATATTGTTTATTGTACACGCTTGTATTAAGCAATTAAATTAAATTAAATTAAAGTTACTACGCTGTCCAAACAAAAAGTCGTTCAAGATACTGTTTGAGCACCTTTAAAAAGCTCTGTCACGACAGCCGAAACAGCTACCTCTAGACGAGAGTCAATGAAAACAAAACCTGAAGTGATCTTCGATTTAAACTACCTATTTAAAGACTTTTCCAAGCTCAGACGATAAAATGAAATCCTGCATCTGCTGACGCAACTTGCAAAATAGTGGACAAATCATATGTACCTATAGTTGAAGTTGAATTATTGAAAAACCTCGGTCTGCAAAAAATATATATTACGAAAATAGCTAAAGACAAAATGAAAAAGAAAACAAAACACCCCGTCCAGACAGCTGAGAAAATAAGTCTTCTTAATGAAATTAAAAAGCGGACAGAGGACAATCAACCGTCCCAACAAGAGTATAGGTACAACCCATCTTTCACTGTAGTCTGTTGTCTGTGGCTTCGTTGAAATTCATTAAATATTCCAGTATCTGATGAAATTGAAGGTTATTGCTGACATAGTGATATATAATCACTAAGGTATGTGTACACTGTACGTATATGACGACAGAGGGACGCAACTTGATTTCATACGAATCAGGTGGCTATACCTCGGTAATTTTATTATTTTATCATGGGATGTCTACAAGAGTGTTTTTTTTTTTTTTTTTTTCTTGAGAGGAAATTGTTTGTGTGCATTTGAATTTCCTTCCGCTATTAAATTGCAAATGCGATGACAACAGGATGTCACTTAGTATGGTTGTAGTTAAATAGTTATTTTCCTGGAATTTTAACCGAATTTAGAAACAGAAACAAATATTGTGACCGAAATATTAATATCTAGACCCAAAATGTAATTAACTTTCAGTGGGTTTTTTATGTCGTTAGTCAAGTTATTTCAATTTCACTTATAGTTAGTATACTTGAACATTTATTGATGCATTTTTTTGTCAAGGCGGAATAGATTTTGGTAAATTTTTTTTATGATTTTCACTTTACCAATTATTTTAAACTACTGACATTGCACAAAAAAATAATATAGAAGGTCCTGAGGGCTTTATTAAGCGTTTGACCACAGTCAAACTACCGACAGGTAGTCGGGTTATTCCCAAAATTTATAAATGTGAGGAAATTGGTTTGTGTAACAAATAAAAAAATTACAGCATATCCACAAACCATTCATTCCGATTTTTCGTTACATCAAATTCATGCTAGTACTGCAGCAAAAAATATTTTTTTAAGTGGCTCAATGGTATCGCATGTTGGACTGCAGAACGAGAGGTCTCGGGTTCGATCTTCGAAAAACACGGATTAAAATTGTTTTCCACCTCTCGCTTACAAATATCCGAGAGAAAAACTGATGTGAAACAGCTTTTTAACTCAACTGTTCGGACTCAGTAGGTCCCTTCCATTCGCCCCTAAAAATGAATTGTTGTTAGACTATAGACCTAGAGTACCTCTACGGACCTGTTGCGTCAACGATTTTTTGTTATTTCAGAATGTAATTTAAAATATCTTCATAGATTAATGCTATACCTCCTTTTATTAAAACCAACGCGGTAGTTTGCACACCTCTTTGCACCTCTCATGACCTTCTATGTAAAATCATTTTTACTACCCAGAGTGACTCACTGCCTGACACACTTTTTATAACCGCCAACAGCCAGATGAGTCACAAAAAAAAACTGACAATCTGCACAGATTTCGTAGGTGCGAAATCTGTGTACCTATTCAAACCTATATCCACTGGGATGAAACACTTTCTTTAAAAGACTGTGGTTACTTTTGGTATCGCCAAATTACTTTTTATTGTTTACACAGCTGACTGCTAGATCGTTAGCCCACTGACAATGCGACGAGTGCGTACGAATTCTGATGGAAAAGGTGTCACACAATGACCCAAATTAAGAAATGTACTTGCGCCAGCCTATATAAGTTACAGTCAACTCATAACGGCGAGTAAGGCCAGTGAGGAGAGACTTCAAACTCCATTCCAGTGCCCAAGTGGCTGTGACTCAGAGCCACTGTAATTGAAATTCATAAATTAACCCAAACCGCAATTGTACGAGTGTATCTCTTCTGATGATGATGGTGGTTGGTGTCTGAGCCTGTGCCACCTGGAGTACCCCCCCTGAGACGTATTCAAATCACGTTCAAATTGTGAATAGTGTGAGTGAATTGAGAGTTGAAAACCGCCGGCAAAAACGAAAAAAAAAACTCCCAACCATACGGATACAGAAAAAATAAAAAAGAGTGCAAATGTATGTCTTTTTTGTGTTTGTTCTCTTTTTCGATTAATAGTGTAACCAAATTCTCTATGCAAACAATGTAACTGGTGAATTCACTGAGTGTGCATTGAATTCATAAGTCTAACAAGCGGAATATGGTATTGTGAGCTGTTTTGTTTAATGCCGGAGTAGAGAGTGGGTATAGAAGAGGTACTGACTGAAGACAACGTCTTCGATGGTCGCAGTGAGGACATTATCTTTAGGACGTGCTGCTCGGTTTTGATTTTTGTTCTTTTTGTGTGTGAGATTTACTGATGTTAGTTGCAGAAGGAGGAGAAGAAGAAGAATGGATACCAATTCTCGGTTTTATGGGTCGCGCGCAGTATGCTTGCTCTGTGTTTCTTGGTGACACAAAAAAAGATAATTTATCTTGGTCATTTGTATTTCTGTCAGATGTGTGTTCATTTCTGCTTCTTTTGTCTTTCAAAACAAATGAACCGACTTACAGTACCGTCGTAGATATGTTTCTTTAATAAAGGGTTTTCCAATACGAGGTGTTATTTTGGTATTCAAAGAAAAATGCCATTTTTTGAGATAAATGAACCGATGTTTATTTCATAATAAAGAGGAAGGTATCTCGTTAATAATGAAAAACAACATCAGCCAAATGGCCACCACGAGCACGCATACAGGACCATATCCTTTCACAGTAACACCTCTTATTGGAAAACTATTTATAATGGTATTAGTTTGAGCAAAAGTAGAGAGCACAACTTTTAGCTTGCAATGGAGCTGTTTCCTGAACAGCGTTTCAGAATTCTAGCACCAGACGTCAACTTACGTGACCTTAAGCTGGTGTGTAAGACATTGAAGAAAATACACGCAAAATCGTGAATGGGGCAGGACATGCGACTTTTAAGTAGAGGGGAAAAACTTTAGGTAACAGTTTCATTTTACCGTTGATTCAATCCGAAACCCCTCACTCTGTAGTCAAGCAAACTAACTACTAGGCCACTAGACATCACTAGACGATTTTAAAATTTGGACATATCTCGAAAACGGTTAGCACGATTGTAACAAAAATGCATTTCTAAGGTAATATGGTCATTTTTAACTTAATAGCAAAGTCAGTTTTTCTATATATTATCGTATAATGGATTTTTGAAAAATATAGTCCTTTTTTAAATTTAGTTTTTTTTTTAAGTTTACCGGAAAACAATTTTGATCAAACTACAAACGTAGAATGAAATGAATGTTTCCAAAATTATTGCGTCCTTGATTTTGAATTCGAACCACCGAAAACGCAAATTTTGAAAACTGCTGAAATCTCGAAAACCCCACTTTCGATTTCGATAAAACTTTAAAAAGCTAGTAATGCTTACATCCCGAACAGTAACTTATACTCAGTTCAATAGTTAAGTAATACCTATTTTTTTACAAACACATTTTAAGCATATTTGGTACTGTTTTGTCTGTGTAATTTTACAAAAACCGCTCTAAAGATTTTGATTAAAATAATACTAATTAAGATCCCATACTTAGTTTTTCCCAAAAAATTCGAAGTAATCAGTTTTTTTAATTATTTCTCAAAAACTACTACCCAAAAGCCGACCTATGTTCATATATTTTTGTAAGACTCAATACCGCACCATTAAAAATGCAATAAAAGCAACGCAGAACTTATTTTTAGCAAATATTTCCCCTTCCTTTTTTTATACCGTATTTAATATGCACCTTAAAATAATTCCAACCACTTGGAGTTTACACAATCAGAAAATTCCACTTTATTTGCATTCCCACATACATCCATCGGGATGTTCATTTTAAACACAAAGTAAAAAACGCCTACTCTCACACTCGAAATAAAAGTCGACTCTAAATGGAACTTTTAGTAAGTCCCTCCTTCGAGGGTCTGAACCTATTTATTAATTGCCATCAATCGTGATGATCCAAAAACCCGGCGGACAAAACACTTTCTCCAGGGGTTGTAACGACTTGGGTCAGGAAACATTGTTATTGGAGCTCTGCCCTTTCAAGCCACTTCCACTTATGTAAGTAGAAACGAAAATGATAGGGCTTGGAACCTTGTAAAAGTACACACGTTTTCCAAGTGTTTGTTGAATTCGTCTTCAAGCGGTAATAAGATCAGTATACGACTTGTAACGCCGTGTTACAGAAATAGGTACACATAAAAAAATATATAAACATATAAACAAGTCCTCGTGGGGTTTTGCTATAGGCCACAAGTTTTAAAAATTAGGCGCGAGCAAATTAGGGAGCAAGATTCGAGTTCTGAATGGTTTGACTTTGACTTTTGCGAATCTTGTTGGCTTGAAAAAAAATCGGTTGATAAAAGCATAGGGGCCGCCTCTAAGACTGTGTCGTCGATGGAATGTTATAAAAATTATAACTATTTCGACAGATTTGAACAACAAAGGTGCATCTGTATCGGAATACCCATAATTCCTAAACCAAAAGTATATCCAAAATTCAATTCAATATTACAATTCAAATGTACTAGAAATTTGTAAAAAAGTTAGACATAAATTTTCGTCCCAAAGACTGGCAAAGCCCACGTAGATGTACCTTTAAATGAGCTGTATCCTGAAATGACGAATTTCATAATTTCAGAGAGCTCATACTGAGTTACTAAAAAAACAACAAAAAAACAGAAATCACTTGTACCACCCTAGTTAGGTTAGGTTAGTGTCGAAAGTAAAATTAAAAAATGGACCTGGAAATGGACCATTCAATTTTCAGCTTACACAACAAACCAACAAAAAGAAAAACTGCACAGCATCGCACTTGCAGATGCTGTTTTATTTACTTCTTCTGGTGCACATATATATATATACAGAAACACTCAAAATCACTATGCTTGATGTGATTACTTTCAACTTGAAATTGTGAAATGAGTGTGCATTAAGTATCGCGAATGCAAACTATACAATTGAATCAGCGGATTTTTTCCCACCACCACATTGTGACGTTTCAGTGCAGAATAGCAAAAAAAAAAAAAAAAACAAAATTGAATTAATCTGTAGCAAGAGCATGTGCAATGTGCATACAATTCCATTGAAATAATTATCATACTAAGCAAATCTCTGCTCGAAATTCGTGTATACTAAGAGTGAGTATATATACGAATTGTAATAGTAAAAGAAATTAAAAGACAAAGAAAAGATGTAATGCAATTAAATATGTCTCATAGCGGAGTACGACGTAGAATTGGATTTTCGGGATGTTGACGATGCTTTGTAACTAAAATGAATTTGAAATTGATGACTTTGATTTGAATTTGTTTTAAGAATGTACAGATATCTAAAACTAGATACTTTGGAAACAATAAATAAAAGTGGAGATGTGGTGGTTGTAAAATTAAATAAAGTATCTGAATTTTGAACCCATTGACAAAAAATGCCGTCCAATTTTGGTTTGCGGTGGGTAGTGAGTGAAAGACTTTTTTTTGTTTTTAAATATGTATGTAAATCTTTTTAATTAAAGAATATTGGTCACAACAGGTCCATCTATAAGACGCTGGGTCTACTATTTCGAAGACATTCCTGAAATTTACTTATTGTGAGCAATTTTGTTCCGCATCCAATCGGATGCACTATAAGTCTGTCTAAAGGCAGTTCCGCTTTGGAATATATTTCAGACGTTTCTAAAGAGGTGGGAGTGCGACATTGGACGATGATATTCCCTGCATCATTTGTAGAAAAATATGATTCTCTGCAGCCCACTCCAAAAAGTTCCGGAAAAGCATTAAACACTTAAAAAGCACGCAACCTCAAAAAAAAAAATCACTTGAAATGTTTTATTTAAATAATAAAAAAAAAATATATTATAACTTCGCAATCCCATAAATATTTCTCAATATTTTCATGTCATACTCATGGCATAGATGGATTTTTTTTTCTGCAAATAGCACAACATTCCACATAACTGTGGGATTATAAATTATTTTTCTCATTCTTTTACAAAAGGACCATTAAACTTGAAAACAAGAACGTAAAAATAATCCAAAATGAGATTAAGAAAAATAATAAATAATCATGTACGAGAATCAATGTAAATTTTCTCAAACCAAATCGCGCCATTAGCGATAAAATTAACGAAAAGAAACCAAAATGTTGTGTTTAGATTTGAGACTGACGGCTAAAGAGTGAGATGATAATTTATCGTGTTACGTTTATGTACGTTGCGAGCTATACAGCTCACTGGCAATGAGCACTTCAATGATTGTTAATAAGCAACATACAGACAATAATAATAGCGGTTGATTAATGGTATGGTGATCATTGGAAAAGTGGTCAGTTAAGGCCAATTATCATGTAATTTGAAACAGGGTTTTTTTTTCGAAAATGGGTTAAGAGGGAACTATCTGCGGTTGGCGATTTAAAGACATAAAAACAAAAATCGGAGGAAGAAGAGGTATGACCTCACCATAAATAAAGTAACTACACCAAATAAGGCAAAGTAATCTGTGCGTTAGGAAATCTTTACAATTGACAATTGCGCCATGGTTTAAAAATCTTTAAGCCGAAGAGGTCTTCGTTCTCTCAATCAAGGAAGCCTCCAAGACTACTACTTTTGACTAGAAACTAAGCTTCGGATGACATAAATCGGTGTTCAAAATGAATCGATGTTTCACATGAATTTTCCGAACGGAATACAGCAAGGGAATCGGAAAGTTAGGATCATTTATTAGTACTAACCAAGGAGGCTTTAGAGGTCTCTATAAGGAACGGGATTGCAATTGCCTTACTTTCTTCTTTCTTTTTTTTTCGAAAATAAAAAAAAGTTGTTTAAGAGCTGGATTCTAAGCATATTTATCAATCATAAATCTGAAAAACTCTCGCGAACGTCTGACAAACATCCGAGAGTATAACTGTCTTGAAAGAGCTTCTCAATTAGCCGTTTGGAGTCGGCATAAAATTGTAGATCCCTTCCATTCGTTCCAAAAATGAAAACGCACACAAAACGAATGGTTGTGAGAAGCTAGGCCTAGGGTCCCTCCGGACCTGTTGCGCCAACTATTTATTTATTTATTTTTTAAATCTGATTGCGAAAAAATGTACAGTGCTCAGTTAGGAAAAACGTATGAATAAAGTCGGATCTTCGAAATATTGTTTCGAAGTTTGATAAAATCTAATCTAATCTAATTACATCTTGGAAAATTTTCTGCCATCTTTCAGAACTCATCAACAAACACGTAAATGAAATTTTTTTTCGAAAATAAACTTTAAGAAGGGACAATTTCGAAGATATCTACAGAAATGGTGCCCAAAAGTCAAAAGAAGCGGTTAACAGAGAAAACCATATGAGTTCTGAACGAAGAACTAAGCAAAATCATTCTTAATCGAAAACTTTTTGAGTTCGAAATTTTTAAGATAAGAGTGCATTCCCTCTCTCTACTGTCGAACATAAGCGGAAAATAGTGTCTAGTTTCTATATTTTTGCTAACGTATCGATCTTGGTATTGCATTTAAAAAAAAAAAAAAAAGCATTCGAAGTCCGATAACGTACTGGCTTAAGCCCATTAGAATAACAAAAACAATTTAAAAAAAGAAGTTAACAAAATTCTTCATATGTTCACAGAGTGCCAATAAAAATACATAATCGATGCAAATGATACAGCCACCCTGTCCTGAGGCAAGTGTACATATATAAGCAAAACCTTTTTACCATCGAAAAACGTATGTTCGAAAACATTTCTCTTTTCAATTTTTGAAGTGAAACTTCTTATGCGACTTCCAACTCAAGGTCGCGTTTAACGTTTAACGCTAGTAAAATCATTGGATACTCAAAGGTGTGAGGGAGGGTGAGGGTGGCGCACATCGCACAAACACGTTCATATGAAAAAAAAAAACTGAGTGGTGTTTTCTCCAAAATAAGTGAAACGAAAGAGAAGTATGCGACATGAATGTATGTAATCAACAGCGAAAATGTGTTTCTGAGGAAAAAGGAAATGCGCGGATGGCTGTTGACGTGCGCTGATGAACGTATGGTGGTGGTGGTGTATATAGAAATTGAGTTCAAGGTTTTTGTTTTAATGTAATGTCTTTAACAGTAAAGAATTGAAGAATTGAAGAAGTAAAGACGATATAGGTGAATTATGTTGTTTGATTTATTGAAGTGAAACTTCTTATGCGACTTCCAACAAGGTTGTGTTAAACGCTTAACGCTACTATAAGCATTGCATACTCAAAGGTGTGAGGGTACCGCTCACGCTTCAGAGTATGCAATGGTGAGTGAGTTTATTGGCACCAAATGCTGGGAGAGGAATATTCTGTGGTGAAGATTTATTCCTAAAAATAATGACTAAATCGGCAATTAATGTCTTGTTGAAGTGAAACTTCTAATGCGACTTCCAACAAGGTCTACGCTACCATGGAGTGGGTATGAAAGCACTGTTGCGATAAACGTTCAACGCTACGCATGCGCGTAGTATACCTGTTACAGGCCAGCGCGAGCGTTAGCAACGAATAGCGTTCAATATTTCATTTACTTGTTTTAATTTGATTTGATATACATAATTTAATAGGGTAGTATTTTTGAAGTATTTTTTTCGGAGCAATCTTCAGTTAGGCATTCGTTTTTTAGGTTAGGTTTCAATTTTCAATTTATTTATTTTATTTGATTGGTGTATACATTAAGATAATATCTTAATGTTGAGTGGGGTTGTGAGATCGTCACAAAAGACCAGGCATCAAGGCGAGCCCATCGACATCCCCATTACCATTACGGTAAAAAACCTAAACCAAATCGCCCAAACAATCAATATCCCTACAGAATTTAATTATGGTCACAATAACTACCAACCTCCTGTAAGTTAATAAACAAGTTTCGTTTCGTTAAGTCAAAAAAAAAAAATTGTTGTCCGTCGTGAAAAATAAAAATAAAACCAACCAGCTAAGCTTTAACTGCTGTGATGATGAGACCACAGTTGCTCTGCCAGTTAAGGAGCACGACTTCCAAGCCCTTCAATAGCTCTATGATCTCTTATTATGGAACAGGCCCCACTATCGGTCCTCATGGCCCTAAATGTACTAAAGCACGATATATTCTATTCATCAACAATCTAACCTAACCCCGTCGTATCCACTAAATTTCATTAATGTGAATTTGTCCCGATTTTGTATGTACCTTGACAGTAAATAAATGGTTTGTTCACGCGATAACTTTATTTTATATTTTTGTTTTAATGAGCTTACTGATCAGTGGTTTCCGAATCAAAACAAATAATAAACTATTTCATTCTTTTCCCTATGTTTTATTGGGTTTTTCAAACTTCCTCAGGGGGTATATCGGTTTGTTTATTTAAAAACAAAAAACAACCGTTCTGAACAATTAATAAACACTATGATAAACTTTTTTTGTTCGTTAAACAATGAACCCAAACAAGAACTTTGTTTTGAAACTTTTAGTTTCTTGTTTGTCGTCATTGATCAGTAAGATCATTAAAACAAAAATATAAACATATACACCTGATCACCACTTGGAAAACTTTATTTTATACAAAAAGCTATTGCGTGTAGTTGCGAAAAGCTTGTCTTCCTTAGACTTTAGATTGAAATATACCAATCGTCAAATGCTTGTACTCTATCTTGTGTTTACGAATTTATTTGTATAGGTTAGGTTAGCTTAGGTTGGGTGGGGTTGTGAGATCGTCACAAAAGACCAGGCACCAAAGCGGGCCCATCGCCATCCCCAGGGAACCATTACGGTTAAAAACCTAAACCAAATCGCCCAAACAATCAATTTCCCTACAGAATTTGGTTATGGTCCCAATATTATTTGAGGAACCAACCTCCTCTAAGTTATTAAAGAAGTACCTGCCTAGGTGCTTCCTTCTGCTCCGAGCAATTGCTTGACACTCGCATAGAAGGTTTATTTGTATAAATGTTAGAAAAGATTACCAGATGCCCTTGTTAAAATCGTTGGTTCCTGCATTAACTGAATAGCCAGGCTTTTATACCATGGAATCATTCAGCTGGTTCGTGTACGCGATTTTAAATGTTTTTTGACTTACATATAGTTAATACCCACAGCCGTTCGCTAACAATCTATTCTCTGTGATATAAATTAAAGGCATAAATCCGCTTATAGCCTTTGGCGAAACAACAACTCAAGATCGGGAGTTAGTATTAAATAAAATTGGTTTTCAAACTTAAAATTATTTATTCCCTATGGAATTGAGTTCATTGCGTACTGGTTCATCACTTAAAAATCAATGACATCACCATTTACGTTCATCATTCAGTTTAACAGCGATTGGATTAACTTGGAGCCTTTATCGTAACAAATTAAATTTAATTTTTCATTTCCACAATTGGAAGAAAATTCTTCACGTTTTCACGGAAAACTATAAAGTTATTTCTTTATGGAACAACAACAGCTCTGCTACTTGATAGATTAAAGAAGGAGCGGTAGGAATAGCAGTCATCGATGACCGACTAGGTCAAAAATTAACTTCGTCTTGGAATACGTTAATAAGTCGCTGACATGCTACGAAGTAATCATAAAATTCTGACCGATTGTTCAAATTTGAATAGGGAATGGGTTAGTCAAGGCCAAGATAGGGTAGGACAACATTTTCTCAGATAATTTATTACCCCTAACACGAAATGCAAAATGGTAACAGATTAGACATGGGGCTTATCGAAAAGGTTTCTTATGAATATAGAGCACATCGCACCACCTTTATTTATGTTCGAACTCACTTGGTGAATCAAATTGACCGGAAGACAAACACGAAGATAAACCCATAATCTACATGTATAATGTTTCTTTTTCGAGTTTAATTCCAATAGATACCGAAAAGACACTACCTTAGTGCAAATGGCATTAACCTGTTGAAACCACAAAGCAGACGGGATAGCAGACAGGAATGAAACTAAAAAAAAAACAATCCAACGAAATCCCAAGATACGAAGGGATGCATTGGTGTTGCATTCCACACACACATGGGTGCATATCCTACGCTGATATTGGATCCGGGACAGTATGGTCTACCAGAAGCTGCATGCATCCCACTTTACAATATTTTTTTGCTAATAAGATACAACACCCGTGCACCTATACGGCTGTGCACACTCGATTAAAAGGAGATGGACTTCGGGTGTTTGGATCGTGCTTCATCTTCTTAATCTTTTCGACATGATGTTGTTTTTGTTGCTGCTGCTGCTGCTGTCCTCTTGAGTACTTGCATTTTATTGCGCATCTGGCGTTCTTCAAGAGAAACATATTACATGGTATAGTCAAGAAAGCCTACCTTTGATGGTGTAGGTCTACAATTTCGAGAAGCAAAGACAAAAGATATATCGGAGGGCAGACTGTAGAGGAGAAAAACCCGACAGGAGGTCTACGTACAGGTTTCCCTCGGCGACAGGAGAGAGAAAATGAATTAAATAGGAAAGAAAGAAAAAATTCGATTACATTATTTATCGGTTATGGTAAACCACATGGGGAGTTTCTTTGTTGGACGAGTTTTATGCTTCGCCTTCTGGTTGTCGTTCTCCTGTCGGAAAACCTTTCTCCCAGTGGTATTTGTCTAGAATTTCTAGTCTAGTTATTAACAGATTCCGGTTACAAACATGTGTTAACTATGCCAAATCAACACAAGAAACTAACAAAAAATTACGTCTCACATGGGTTGATCAAGGATGACTATGCAGAATTATATCGTCGCAACGATAGATATATATAGAGCAGGCAAGAAAGTGCTATAGTCAAGTGTTGCTTGCCGACTACAATTCAGTCGCCTAAACTCTAATAATAGTAGCAGATAACTGAAAACATGTCATTCCGAAAATAAATAAATCTCGTTAAAAAAATTCCGTGCACGGAATTGACTAACAGTGGCGCTACAATTTTCGTATGCAGTAACCATATTGATTACTTTAATTCCCGAACAGAGCAGCGTCCTTTTTGGGAAATAAAATCGTTGTTTACTTTACATTACTTTTGATATTTGAACCAATTTGAGTGGATTTCTCCTCATATTTTACACTAGCTCATGTAGTTTAATTAAAGTTCGTTCTTAGATTTTGTTTATGAAATTGAGTATTTTTTACGTTCCCTGTGCATTGGTAATTGGCACATGCAGAATTTGTGCAAATTGTTTTCAACAACTGCTGCTCCATCTGTTAGTGAACTTGAACTCCATTTAGAAAATGTTTCTTCTCTTCATCTTAGGCAGAATTTCCTGGAACACCAAGGACTTGCATATTTACTTTCAAATCAATGGTTGTCAGTTGGTTTTTGCAAATCAATACTTATAAATTTATTTTTCGTAAAAAAATATTGCACACACAAATGTATTATTGGGCCATCTGTCAGTGAAAAGAAACCTTACACAAAGTACATTGCTGTTGACCTATGCAATATTATAGGTATAAATGTAGCATAGATCCCTATTTCGGCTTTCACATTCACATACAATTAATCTTAGCTAATATATCTACAAAATATAAATGTTAACGATTTGTTTCAAATAAACCACTAGTTCTTCTCCAATTGCATTCATTTATTTGTCCACACAGCCCAGCAGCCTAGTTGGAAACCACATCACGTTTCTTCAGACGCCATCTATTAATGAGTTAACGACATCTACCAAAGCAACGGCAAAGAAATCAGCAATATTATATAAAGAATGTGCCAAGATTTATACAAAAACTCTGAAGTCATCTGTTAGTGATTAATATCAACACAATTTACAAAAAGCCTGACATACCTCAAGACGTATTCACACGGTTCGATTTGCCTGACATTTGTTTATTAGCTCTGTCATTTATATCCAAAGGACACCGCACGTACGTATCCATATTATATTTTAATATCCCCTCGGGATGTGTTGGGTAGATAAATGGCCTGTAGGCAATTTACAATTGAGCGAGACTTCGCCACCCAGTCTTAGACAAAATGTAATCAATGATTTTACGCTCAAATTTTAACTGGAAATATTTAAAAAATCGTATTAATTAAGAAAACTTGGATCTACATCCTTCGACAGACTTTTGCGGTGTCATTCATAATTACATCCCCACCAACGCCGCATTGTAATTAAAAAGGTTTCTAATTATGAGTAGATAAGGTACACAGCATCATCGACGTGCAGTAGTTTGTTCGATCAGATACGAGTGTCTGCCATTAGGTGGAATATGTTTTCGAGGAAGGCGTTTTAATTGAATTATTAGAGGCCCAGACAGGAGCTGATAGGCACCCAGATAGATAGACAACAAAACCAGTGTTGTTGTCGAAATAAAATTCAATGAACAAACATTTATAATTCAAATTGAAATGTTGACAGTTAACTTGTGTAGTCTGGGGTGGTTACAAGGGTTTTGTTTTGCTATAGAGTAAATACACCGACAAGCGTAATTCAGTGACAGCTACAAAAAGGGATGTAGACATTTGAGGATTTTACTATAAGCGTTGTCCGTTATCCGGCATTAAGTGTGCTTCTAGAATACAATCCCTTGATATATATTTTATGTTCTTTTCGTTCAGTGAATTCTACTGAGGTATGAGATTAATTTTATTCGTAGAAAAAATGACACGATTGAGGTGAAATTTTGTTCACATGAAATCATTGCTATAGCGACCAAATTTGATAAGTTAATGTTCGAGTCCCAGATGACAACCAAAATACATCTTTTTAAAGGGCTCAAGATTGTACGAATAACCCTACAGAGCGGTGATACAGGGATAGTAGTATTCAAAGGCTATTTTAGATTTTCACAAATTTTTTCGATACATAGTCAATGTATTTATTCCGCAGTTGGTTCTGACATATACTAAATAGAAAGAGAAAGGTTTCCGCTGTTGCTAGTTTCCACCTATCACAAAAAGGGGAGAATGTGAACATATCTGACAGACAAAACCGAAAAGGAAAAACTAGAGATCAACTAAAAGTTGAGAACGAATTGCAGCAAAAAAAAAAAAAAACACACATACATCAACACGCTCAACATGAGTATAAAGGAGACTACAACTCAAAAGCTACAAGTAAATTGGACTTATGATTGCCACCTTAGGCAAGGGATTAGACGAGTTTAAATACATAGAATCGAAATGTATGGGGAAGTACGTTATATTATATCATATTATTATACGGTAAATACATAGTTAAGCTTGGACAAGAACCTATTGAGTTGAAATATTGTTGAACCAAAAAATTGAACGACAGGGGTAAATCGTTCTTCAATATGAATTAAAAGGCAGATTAGGGATCGACTACGAATATTATTTCCGAAAGAGTAAGAATCAAAATGAAACGGACAACTTAATAGTCCTTTCTATGATATTTCACAAAAAAAAGCTAAATATATTGTGTGCAGTTTACAATATGTTGAATACTTATTTTTTTTTTTTGCAATAGATACAAATTAAGCAAAACAATAAAAAATATACATAAATAAATAAATAAAAAATATACTAATTGTAACACTGAATGGTTTATAAGAAGAAAACAAATCGTTAATCGTTAAACTTTAAACAACAAATTGCCGTGCTGAGTAGTGTTTTATTAATAATATAGCAGACCATTATATAATTGAGGTAGCTTGAAAAAATATTAAACAAAAACATGACATCAAGACTAAACGGATTAGTGTGTACTTATTTTTCTTTAATTTCTCTTCTTTGCTAGCAAGCCAAAAACAAAACTTATACAGGAATATATAAGAACTATATATGTATATATAAAATTTGAAATATAGTAAATGAGCAAAAAAAAATTGAACGAGTTTTAATTAAAAATAAATGTTGCTTTTATTGAAATGTTAAATTTTTCAGTTCAGGGAATGCTTTGATACAAAATACCTTACGAAAAAAAAAAACTTCTTAGCAAATACTAGCTGACCCCGTAAGCTTCGCCAAGCACTGATAATGTAGAAATTAAGTGTTTTTTTTTTTTTCAATATTTGTGTTAAAAAAAAATCAACTAAATTGGTTGAAAATTGGGCGACAGAGGGAAACATACACTTTTTGCCACTTTGTTTTATATATAGAGAGAAGAAGATGTACTAGAAACAACAGGTACATATACTTTTATTAAAAATATGACTAAGAGAGTATGACTAATGACTGTCTAGGTCATTTAAATGTCAACCACATTTCTATGTATGAGTATATATTTTGCATACTGATTGAGTGAAATGAACGATTTGTTGGCATATGCTTGTAATGATTGTACAAATATTATCGAGAACTAAGCAGTAGCTAGTGCTAACAATTGGTGTTCTTATTCCATTTGTTTGTAATTGAGCAAAGTGCTTAGCAAATTAAAAGTGGATATAGTTAGTACTAGTAAGTAAGCTTACGTTTACTTGAAGAAAGTGCATTTAAGGCAAAACTCGGGCGACCCAGTGTTGGGAACTTTTGTTAACCAAAAAATGTAAGTTTCATGTTAAAAAAAAATGTACAGCTCGTAAAACAAAGGGCCTTTTATTAAGGACTTGATAACCTTCTTTTTAAATAAAATGCAAGCTACTTGAGATATCTCAAAAAAAAAAAAAAAAAAAATATGTTGGCTTGAATTATGTACTATGAAAACATTTTTATAAATGGAATTCGACTTCGTTCATATGTTCGATACGTTGAACGTTGAACCCAATTTTCGATGACTCGGCCGAATTTTCGATTGATTGATTGACTCTAAGCTCCTCTAAATTCGCCGGCTTGTTGGCATAGACCAATGATTTAATGTAGCCCCATAAAAAAAGTCTAGAGCAGTTAAATCACACGATTTCCGCGGCCAATCGACGGGTCCATTTATCGATACAACACGTTAACCCAACTGACACTTCAACAACTCGATTGTTGCACCAGCTTTGTGGTTTGTGGCAGCGGATTGTTGGAACCACATATTACTGATGTGATGTCCAAATCATGCAATTGCTCAGAGAAATAACGTTCCAAAAACGGACCAATGACGCCACCGGCATGAAAACCGCACCAAACAGTGACTTTTTGCGGATGAATTTCTGTTTAATGAAGCACATGAGGGTTGTCACCTGGTCCAGTAATGCATATTTTGCTTGTAACCAAAAAAGGGCTTCATCGCTGAAAATTAAAAATTGGCGTTAAAGCTCTTAAAATTGCAACCACCGACTCGAAATTTCGGTAGTAAATCTTAATTATTGAATTTGTTGACATTGACAGCTCGGTAATCGGTTTAAAGGTGCATTCACACTAAAAGATTTAAGTTGTCAAGTCGCTAACGAAACACCCTTTAGGTGAATTCAGATAGATCACCAGTATATTAAAATATATTTTACTTGAATTAAACATGACTTACACTTTCAGACAGTATTCAACAGCATTTTCGATGCTTTAACCAAAATCGACGCAAGCTATAAACTCTATAAATGGGGAAACGTGCTAGGGATAATCTAACAACAAAGATGTCGCCTTTTCGTTCCTCTCCCTGTCTCATTCTGACAGGTGCATTCTCGTTTCCTGGTGCGTTTCCGTTTCATCTCAAGCAAAATCACGCAGCTCTTTTAGTGTATTCACAATTGAACACTTGTCCAAATAAAATGGTTTAACGACTTTAAGATTCAGCAAAAAATTGTTGCGGCGCTAGGATGTCAAATAAAAACTGACGAATGACAGTCAAACCAAGATGGCAACTGAAAATGCATCCTGCATGCATGATGCATAAAACAAACCATCAAAAACGGGAGCTGAAATAAATATCGCACAAAACAGGTACCTAACGTTGCGAAATTGAAATTTATATTCAATTTTAGAAAGTGCCAAGTGTATGGGTCGCTTAAGTGATTCATTGGAGTACGGCGCATTTGCCCCAAAACCAAAACATAAAATTCAAATTCAATTTATTTGCTGAACAAATATGCACACTAAGATCAGTCTTACTCAGTCTATTTTACATACAAATGCCCTATTTATCTGCGGTGCAACAGATGCCCGGCAATTATGCTTGTGTAACATTTAATGGAAAATCTTTAGCACCGTCCACTTTTCTAGAAAGCGATTTCGACACACCAAAGTACATTTAATATACTTCCATATATACCTCAATCTCACAAATGGAAAACAGATTCTGATTAAGCAAACGAATCGATTGTGCATACGTCCAGACTCCATACAAATCCAGACAAAACCAAGACTGCCTTCCACTATCTACAGTATACATTCACTTCGAAATCAAAATTGTTGTGTTTATTTTAGAGTTTCCCTTCTAATTAATCAATCTATCGAAGGAACTCGTTATCTGCCTGTAAGTTGGCAAACATAAATTCAAAGAAGACGACCAATTTGATTCGGCAGCAACAAAAACTCGATTTGTACTGGAAATTTCGGGCAACTATTTGCCACCCTTAAAGGGGTGAAAAGTGTGTCACACATTTGAATGCAGTCGCAGTTCGTTTTCTCCCTTCTTTTTTGTTGCAGGACGAAATGTAGGAGAAAGTAGATCACAGATGTTTTGGGTTTCCATACACCTGCTGTTGCTGCGGCTGCAATGGCATGCGTGTTTTGTTATGGGCTTTGACTCTGACTCTGACTCTGACTCAGAGTCGTTTGCATTGTATTGCAGTTATGTTTGAAGCTAAAAGCAAGACAAAAAAGGCCGATTCTATTGTGCTGGCTGGGAATATATATATAGAAATATGCATGTGTATTCCCTATTGCGGCGAATTGGTTACCTGCATAGGTATTTAGGCACTATTACCATTTATGAGGGTTGTAAATTTTTGTTTGGGGTGTTGTTGACCTGTTTCTAGGGAAATTCGGAACACAAAAACTGAACGGTGTGCTAGGTAATGGGGTGAACTATACAAAATATTTCGATTATGTAAGAATAGAGCTGCTAAAATGGTTAAATATCCTTTTGAGTGGACCGACGTGGACTGACTGGTGTTTAATGGACATGACTTTTGTAGTGTGAAGTAAAGTTTTGCCGACAAACAACTTTAGTTCGGCAGTTTTACAGTTGATTTGTGCCGAGTTTGTTTTGCCATTTATACCATGAATAGGCATTTGCAGAAACCACCCTTACAAATTGTGGATGATCCTCATTTTCAATACAAAATTTTATTCGATGAGACTGAAGTCCATTGATCCATCATTATTGACTTTACGAATTTAAAATCGTAATCTGAAACCAAGTCTGCAAAACAGAACTAGCCTACATGACTTTGTTGCGAAACGTAAGCAATACTGCAGCTCAGGCATAGGTTCCCCACCTCCACAAACTTCGCTGCCATCACATCATCAAACCGTCGCGTCGCGTCCACCAAATTGATCATGATGCGATCAACGAAATTTACCACTCCAATATCCTAGATATCCGAACATTCCGAACTGCCAACATCAGGCGAGGACCACTACCTTGTTGTACGCAAAGTATAAATTCGGACATACTAGACGCCACAACAATAAAGAAGAGAACTCGCCTATAAAGATCGGCCCTGCTGAGACTGATGAGAGCAGGTCGTAAGCTCTACGATCACAGAGTAGGGATGAACATCGAACAAACATCTGTAGAGATGAGCAAGCAATTTATGTAACAAAAAAAAAAAATTGTTTTTTCATTACGAAACACTTCTTTTCACTTACCTATTTTTCGTTCAATAAAGAATAAAATTTTACTTAAACTAAAAAAGGGGCCATTTCAAACATATGTATTTCAAAATTCATCCCTCATGTATATTCCACATCTTGAGAAACTTGAGCAGAAGTCTGTACTGTTCACATACGCGGACGACATTGACATCATTGATAGAACTCTGCTAGCTGTCACTAGTGGTTTAGCAAACATTAGGACAGATATTGTATGAATATAGTATTTAAGATGGATGAATAAAAAACAATACAATACAATACAATACAATTCTGCAAAAACACGTTTAGTTGTAAATGCGGGCAAAACCAGAAGGGGCACACGACACCGATGACTTGGACAGCACGAAACAATAGACCGATTTAACTTTAAGGCACGTTTCTCCTACTGCGGTCAATTCAGTTTGGCTGAAATCTTAAATCCTATTGACCCTCAAGACTGGGTGATTCCAGAAGAAGCGCACAATCAAAATGAAAGTCAACAAGCAACGGGTTTACTACATGGACTGGTCTACACTACAGAAAAACTAACATTGACATTAGCAAAAGCAGAAAAGTTACGTTGGGATATCCCAAGACTAAATCCCGTTTGGTGAAATTGCTAATTTGATTGAAGTTCCACTTAAAATCTCAAGTGACAGTTTATGACATAGAAAAACTAACCCATAAGGTATTTTAGTAGAACTTATTTCGCTATGAGTAGGATCAGAAAACGGGCTTAAGTTGTGCACCATAACGCACATATTTACCTGTACTTTGGCGGTTTGTCCATGGTAGCAGAGAAGAAAGACATAGATACTGCGTTATTTATAAAAAAAAAAAAAAAAAACTCCATGGAGGCACATATATTTTTCAGATTTTGTTTAACAACCGCTTTTGAATGATCTAATATTATTGTGCTACTGTTAGACCAATGAACTTGGGTATTCAATTATATGTTGTTAACCAGTCACGGTAATTGATTTTTCCAAACATAGTACCTAGGTATATCAAGTTCTGCATGACCACACCGTGATCTTTATTTCTTTAAGAACAAAAAAACAATTCAGGATTGTTATAATTTTAATCTCGCTTATAGTTATTTAAAAACCTATTTGAAAAAGCCTTTTAAAAAACAAACCTCAAAAAGCCAGCAGGAATTGCAACCGTTCATTCATCACTTCGATCGTTCTTTATAAATTACTAAAAATTTCAGAAAAAAAAAAACCCTGCCAACTAGGTACCTATAAACTCAACTTTTTTATAGCATCCCCTCCCTTACAGGTTCTTTTCCAAGCTAAAATCTTTAACTGAATCTACCTAACCGATCACACGATAGATATATCGTTTTTATTCAAATTTATGGTAAATCAACAACAACAAAAAGTCAACAATCTCTGAAGTGATCATTCGTATGCACGTTTATTCTTCGATCAGAGCAACTTATAAACTGCTCCTTTTTTTTTTTTTTTTTGCTCATAAACTTATTCAAAAAGCATAGTAAAATAAAAATAGAAAAAGAAAAAAAAAACAGATAAAAAATTTACATTAAAAATCCACTGAACAGCTGATTTGAATAATTGGGAGGTGTTGATATCCCGCCCCCCATACGCCAAATTATAACTGCTACTTGCAACTGGAAGATACTCGGTTAAATCATAATCCAAGAGACGTATCGTTGAATATCGCTTGCGTTGGCTGTATCCGTTTGTATAAATGATTTGTTACGATTCACTTGTATGCACTTGGAAGACTTGACTTTTCTTTCTTTAACACTTTGACAATTTTTCTTCCTTTCTGAATATGATTTGCTTGATACACGGGATTTTTTTTAACTTTAATATAAATCACATAGTAAAAGAAATTAATTGTTAAAGGTCACGCCACACAAAAAAGGGACGCAGTATGACAATCGGGATCGGGGAAAAAAACAGTAAAACTATCTTTCGACCACCGAGTGATGAAGATGCTGCTGCTGTTGTTGATGATGACGAAGCGAAAAGATTGCAAGACGCGACGAAGCAACGACGAAAAATAATAAAAAAGAATATCAACTCAGAGGAACAAGGAATATTAATCGAATTCAAATTGGGAGAAGAGTTCCACGAATTCCTTCATGAGGAAGAGATCCAAATGATTGCACCACAGAATTTTTTTGTTTGAAAAACCGTTCTTGTGACTTGGCTTTACAACAGCGAGAGAGGGGATGAAGCGCTTAGTCCAATATTTTAAGACCGATATAGAAGCTCCAATGCGATACGAATGGAGCAGCAGCATAAATTGTACTGAAACGGTAAAACGGAAAGCAACCTCGAAAAGATACACAGCAACACAGCGGACAGCGCTGTTCCAAATACAGCCACACACCACACAAATACGATTAACACATACTAAGTCCGGCGACAAACCACCACACCAGCACGAGTTCAAGTCGCAGTCAGTGGTGCCAGATAAAATTTTCCAAAATCTGCATTTTCTGCTAAAAAAATCGTCAAAAAATCGTCATTACCATAAAAGCAAGAAATTGTAATAATAATTATAATAATGATAAAAACACAATTTTTCAAGCTTTCTTTATTTCGTCGCCTGAGAATTGTTTTGACCTATACGCCATTGACATCGATTCGAGAAAAACGAAGTTAAGAACTTGTGCCTGTATTATTCAAAATCTGTATGACAGGTTTTAAAAAAAACGACAAATTTTCCATACAAAGTTTGTTTTATTATTAGCTTACGTTCCAATTTTCAAGCCGTTTTGCTTTACTCTTCAGTTGCTACATAAGTTTACGTAAAAGTAAATTTTTTATATATACCCATATCCCATACACGTGGGACATCAAAAAGAGGGATAATATGCTACAAAACAATTCCCATACTGAAAATTGGAGAAGAAATGGAGTTCACTTCCTATAAATTTTAAAAGAAAATTCAATTTCCTTTTCGAGTTTTAACTTGTTATCTTATACATAATATTAATAGGCGAATGCAAATAATAGTAAAAAATTAAGAATCACTTTATCTTTTCTTTTTTTTGAAGATTGTGCAGAGATGCATGGCTCTGTGTAATTTGATTTCCAATATTTTGTGTAGGTATAAGCCAGGTTTCTGGTTAATCGACGTCCTGATACCATTAATTACTTTATAGATTGAAAAATATCATACCTGATGAATAAGTCAGAATAAGATTTAGAAATAATGTCTTGAATACATATTTCTGGAGTATACCTACGGTGACCCTCCGTCCTTTATTTAAAAGGACGCTCCTTTCTTTTTTAACCCCGTCCTATATTTTTTTCTTTTAAATGAAGGACGGATTTTGAAATGTTTAATAAATATTATATGGAAACATACAAATCCCAAAAGATGGTTTATGGTATGGTACAAACCAAATTTATAAACCGTTGATTTGAATGAATATGGGACAAAGTCGATGCTGGATATATAAGCATTGGTAAGGCTCAACGGAAAATTGATTGCAGATTTAAAAAGAGCATTTTAGCATAGAATCAATTTCTAACTAAAAAAAAAACATCAAAATGGCGTATGGGACAAAACAATTCTTAGGCGACAATTTTTCGACAAAAAACTAACTTAGCCTTCTGCTAAGTACAAAAAAAAAGGAACACATTATTCAGTCTTGTGATGTTTGAAATGTTGAATTCATTGCATGGTAGGTACTTATAGAAACAAATAAATAATATAATAAATAATCACAAAAAATGTATAGGTATTACTTTTTATTTATTTCAAATACATATTGGAACTGAACTTCTTAAGAAGTGTGTCGTTTACTTTGGCATGAGTTAGTGAAAAATCGTCAAATTGTCGTTGGGCATTTGCTTGAGACCGGAAAATCGTCTTTTGGCAAGCCAAAAACGTCAAATCGTCATTGAGCCTAAAAAACGTCAAAATGACGATAAATCGTCAGATATGGCATCGCTGGTCGCAGTTCCCGAACTGTCGCACTTCCCAAATATCTACAACATCGTGGAAAGAGGAATTGGTAAAAACAGCTGGTTCTCGGACGAAGAAAAAGTATCTCAGAGCACAGGGAAAACATGTATCTGACAGGGATGGAAAAGTCGATACAATTGTATCGAATTCGATACAAATGAGTTTGCTCAAGTACAGAAGTACAATTTGCCTTATTTCGATACAAATTATCTATACCTATCTTTCAAATTCTCTTGCAATTTGTATTTTTCCAAAAAGTAGAAAATCAAGTCAAATGACGATCTATTTGTTTTAAGTTTCACACAGAGCGTTGACTGGATTCTACTTTTCATTAAAAACTTGTCCTATTATGAGTTTCAAGCTCAGGCAGTGTGACCAATTAAACATATTTTGTGCTACATTAAATAGGATTATTTTATTTTTTTAAATCATGCAAGCATTTCTTTTACCATAATTTCATGCTGCATCAGAAAAAGTTAACAGGATTTTGGTTAAGCCAAATTATGAATTAAAATAATAAAATAAAATCAAAGTAGACGACCCTTAGTGTTAACAAGTCATTACAATTCTCATTTGATAGTGAACACATCCATTTAACGAATTCAGCATTCAGGAAGAGATTTTGATTTAGTTTTGGGAAATATATCTTATTTTGACCATGAATATAGAAAATGAGAGTAGACAAAAATATATGTATGTATATGTTTTTTTTTTATGAGGTCATTAATTTGTATTTATGTAACTTTATTTATTTATGTTATTATTATTATTTATTTTTTTATGATTTTAAAAATAAAATATTTTGGATTCACTTTTTTATACGAAAAAAATGTTTTCAATACAATTCGCTCCATTTCAGTACAATCTCACAACAGTTTTCAGTACAAATGGAAAATGTCATTTTCCATCCCTGGTATCTGAAGCAGAAAAAATTATATCTCTAATGGGAAGAATCCCCAGCCACACCAACACCTGTGACTGTGACTGTGTACGTACGTTGAAAACAAGTTTTTCCGCATTTACCTGATGCACTAGTGTGTGTCACAGATGTTTTTCCATCCATCCATACACTCAGAGACAGCGCACAGTTTTACATACACACGCGCATGTACTTGGGCAACTCTGGCTAAGCAACAAGAGATGAGTATGAGTAATAAAAGATGATGGCATGCATGGAATGATGGCTGTTCACATCAGCAAAGAGGAAAACCCCGATAAATGAAGGAGAATGGCGGAGCGAAAAGAAAAACATCGAACCAGCTGATTGTACTTGAACAAATTTTCTGGAAAGTGTAAATGGCGAGACAGTGAGAATTTTCCCGCATGCGGCCAACAGTGGTTGTGAGGTTGTGTGCAAGGTTGTTTTGCTTTCCTCCATGGCGCGATGGGGCAATGGGGTGGCGAATGGCGAACAAGGTTAGGGGAGTTTTCCTCGGTTTGTATCTCAACAACAGAAATATCCCTCGATGTGTAGATACAATGTTGATGGGGGCGAGAAGTCGTTGGAGTTTGAATGTGATATAATGTTAGTCTGGGTATATTTTTTTTGTGATGTGAGTTTAGTTCAAGGATGTTGAGAGCTTTCTTTTACGACCGAAAGGGTTTTTCTTCGTTTGGTAGTAATGCGGATATTTGTAGATACAAAGTTATGCAATGTGGAGAATGTGTTTGAAATCGATTGAATAGTCATTTTGGGTGTGAAATAGTGCACTTGGGTTTTGGTTAGTCTATAGGTAGATACCTACCATGTAGGATTAAGAGAGTTGAGACTAGTTTTGGAATTTTGCTAAAGGTTTAGTAGGTAGGGTGCTCAGGGCGAATACAAAATAGGGTTGTTTTTGGTGTCTTTTAAAAGCGGGAAAGCTGCATCAGCTGGATCAGATCAAGCATCATACTCATGATTTTTTTTTTTTTCGGATAAGAATATCCGTTAAGTTCGTTAAGCCCCCATTTCTCTAGTAAATTTACAGGGGGACTGACTACTGGAAAACAAAGAAAATTGAACGAAATTTTGGTGCGAATCAAGACAGATTGAAGTTTCCATTCATTTTGCATACTCAGTTATCGTAAACAAAAAAATTAACGTAGTCTCCAGTAGTCAGCCGGAGGGGCTGAGCCTAGGATAATCATAAAAATAATGTCTCATAAGGTCGGCCCCCCTCTTTATTATTTAACAAAACATATTTTTAACATTTTAAGTTAAGAAATAGTTAAAATAAACTGTCAATAACCTAAAAATAATCATAAAATGCATTAGTACTTGTACCTTAAATGGATTAGTATTTGTATCACTTTTCCAAAACCATTTCCACTATTAATTTTTTTGGAATACCACTCATTTTCTGCGTTAATAAAAACTGTACTCAAGTAGGTATATATTTTTTGCGCGCGAAGCAGCACCAGGATTGTTGCAAGTTTTTGGACGCAGATAGAAGAAGTGTTAGCCAAGGGAATAATATTTTTTGCTTGAAAGAAAGACCAAAGGATTAACTATTGCGCTGCATTTTGTATTCCAGGGGCTGACTACTGGAGGGGGCTGAACTTAGGGGCCATCACCCTACCTATGTTTAATTTGACGATTTTATTTGATGTTAAATGGAATAATGGTCCCGCCATTTAAATACTTTCAGGGTGTTAAGCCAACTTATATGTTAGTTCCTTATATCGGATAGTAAATCGTGGGCACCATTCGCTATATGTACAGAGATACTAATGTATATAGGTATCTTAAAAGCGTTCGTTATATTAGTTATTTGCTATAATGGACGTCCACTGTTTATTTGAAAACTCATGACAGCTGTATTTACCAGAACTTTGGGCACCCGAGACTTTTCAATGAACCGGAACGCTCTTAATCGAGCTGATACAGAAGGGTGACGTCTGACGTAGAGTGCAAACAGGATAGTGCTCGGGGTTTAAACAATATATCAAAATAACCCTCAGGTTTCAAAAGACATTTAAACAAAAAAACAATCCTATTGGCAAAACGGACGGGATAAGAAAAAGTCTTTGAGGTAGATGCGGGTGTCGTTTAAAGTCTCTTTTCATCGGAACTATTTCCTATCCGAGAAGCTGACATCAGGCCTCTCAATTAAAAGACACAAATATAATATCGCGGCGAAATGTAGATACGTTTATTTATTGTCAGCCAATACGTCATCGAAACCTATAGCGTTAATATGTATAAGCTTTAAATTAGTAGTTCTGAGCTATTGAACTTCAAACATTACACGTTTACAATATGCATTCAGTACTCAATCTTAGCAAAATCGATACATTATTTTTTTTGGAATTTAACAAGTTTGTTCCGTTCTTTGTAGCACTCGGAAGCTCGTTAAATAATTGAAAATCCTTATAAAGCAACGAATTTTGTGAACAGACATTTAACATATTAGTCTAAAATCATTACTGTTTCTAAATGCCTAGGGCTGATGCTAAAGGGTCCGCCAAATAACTTTTTTTTTTTTGAAAATGCTATAAAAAAAACTACTGAATATTTTCTCAAATTTCTTTTTTTATTTGAAAGTACAATCCTTCTGGTTAATAATGGAAAATAATTTCATTCAAATGGCTGCCTCCGCTGGCCATGCAGTAGAGCTTCATCTGAAAAGATGATTTTTTTGGCTAAATCGGCATCTTCTCTATTCGATCGCAGGCCCACTTAGCGAAGCGAAAACGCATTAGATGGTTAGTTGGCTTCAACTCCTGAACCAATTGGACTTTGTATGGCGTCATAACAAGGTCTTTATGCAAAATTCGTCTCGATGATGTCTCCGAAATGTTCAATTGTTGAGAACGACGGTGAATTGATGTTGATGGCGCTTCACGCACGCTTTCTGCCACAGCAGCATTTTTCTCGGGTGTACGCACTGTTTTTGGCTTTTCACGCTTTGGTTTATCGATGACGATGCCAGTTTCTTTCACTTTTTTCACAAGATAACGAAAATACGGAGCTGACGGTGCTTCTCTTCTTCCAAAATCCGTACGCAATTTTCGCACACATTCTGCAAAATTACCATGATTTTCAAAGTAATGTCGCAATATTTTCCAGCGCTGTTCAAGCGTACACACAACCAAATTCGTTCAGCGGAAGGATAAAACTAATTATCTGTCAAATCAGACATGAGCTAAGTGTTACCATTCGCGAAATAAGCACTACTTAGTTGAAAAAAAAAGTTATATGGCGGACCCTTTATATTCTTTTATAAACACGAATTCTTTATTGGCAAATGAAATAAAATTACTTATGCAAAAAGTCATCTCGCAGTAAATTTTAGTATATGGCTGTCATGTATGGGGTAAATGTGCAAACTGTCATATTAAAAAATTACAAATGCATGAAAACAAGCTTTTAAAAATGATGCTGAGCCTCCCTTGGCACTACTCAACCCTAGATTTGCATAACAGAGCTAATGTTGAACGTATCTCCGACAGAATCAGGATACTTAACGAAGTTTTTTTTAACTAGATGCAACTTCTCTGATAACCCTCTAATAAACGAGTTGAATATTGTTTACCAAAGATTATACTGATTTTTTCATTTATATTGTTGTTGTTATTTACGTTATTTAATTGTTATTCTACTTATTTATTTACTTAATTATGTATTTATCTATTTATTTATTTATCTTTAGTTGAATATTATTTACCAAATATAATATCTATGTTATTTATTTATTTTATTTTATTTTACTTATATATTTATGTTTTTTATTTATTTTATTTTTCTTATTTATTTATTTATTTATATCTTTATTTATATATCTATTTTTTTATTTTTTTTATTTTTTTGTCAAATGGAAGTATGGTCTGTGTTGGGTCCTAACCTATTCTTGATTTTTGTTCATTCATTGTTTATCCAACCTTTTAAAGGTAGAATTACAGCATTTGCTGACCACACTACTCGTATTCGAATAACAGTAATCTAAATATGTTTTTGGATGTTAGCAATGATTAAGATATACTACGAAGATGGTTTAACAAAAATAAACTGGTAATCAGCAACAAAACGAAATTTATGATTTTTTTTTATCAAGGCCAAAATCACTTACCGAGTTGTTCACGCTTTTGTTTAGTAAGAGGACGAAATAATACTTTAATTTTCAATAATAGTGTAAATTCTAGTGATGCTTGTTTCAAAATTGATCTTGTCAACAATTTCAAATACTAGTCATTTTAGATATCAAGGTCAGCTGGAAGGAACATACTATATATATGAAGCAATATCTAAATAGGGTGCTGAGGCAGCTTTATCATCTTAGTCTCTATTGTCTCTACAATGGCTTATTGAAATCTAAGCTGCAGTATGGAATATCCTTCGGCGGTACGTATAACAATAAAAATAAAGCCTCTATTTACGTAAAAAAAAAAACATTCAATAAGAATAATGTGTGGAGTAAATCATAGAACTCATGCTTTTGAGCTGTTCAAAAATCTTAAAATCTCTCACTATAAGGCATAAAGTAAAGCTATAAAGTATTTATATAACATATTTTTTGAAAAGTCGTGTTTTTATGATGTTAGACTTGATGACAACTACAATTTAAGAGTTTTCGCTCATTTCTAATAAAACTAAAAAAGCTCAGATTCTAAAAATTCTGGCGATTATTAATAAATCAATTTTCAACTAAATAAAACAAAAATTAATGTTTCTCTATTTTTCGATAAGTTTCACGTTGCACATGAATTTGGAGGCCAATTTAACGTGCAATTTAACGCCGCTTGACTATTTTCTGTGGGGATATGTGAAGTCGCTAGTCTACGCCGATAAGCCCGAAACAATTGACCACTTGGAGGCAGTGTTGTTATGGGTCTTATTTGAGAATCGTATACTTTCTCGGTTTAAAATCGTATTTGTCGTATTTTCTAATTGTACGAGTACAAAAATTGCATTTAAGAGCGTTGAGGTCATATTGTACATTTGAATAGTGAGATATCGGGCAGTTTGAACTTTATCTAAGACACTTTTGTATTGTAACTATTTCTGAATTTCAAGCTAATTTAACTTAAGAACTTTTTACTTTCATACCAATTATATTTATACCCTCAGGGGTTTGCACTTTTAAACGAGCAATTGGGCTAAATCCGAAATCTATTGAAATATTGGTCCTTTATGTGGTATTTGGTTCGGCTTCTTAAGATTCGCTTTCAGATTTCAGAATTCGTGTGGCTAATCGAACATAAAACGTCACTTGCTCTTTTTTTGTTGATATTTATGCGATTGAAATATGGATATATATATTATAAAGCCTTCGACGGCTTTGTGTTTTCCATTCCTTGGTTAAGTTTTATATTAAAAAAAATCGAAATTTGCGCTCACATTGATGTCTAAACATTTACTGTTAAAAAAGTCCAGAAAAACGTAAACAAACTCCACTAGTTGTCAAACTCAAACGCATTTATATTGGTAAAACTGAAGCAACTCTGAGATTTGCAAAAGTGCTCTGAAATCGGAAAAATATTGCTTCATTCTTACCAATAGAAACTATAAAGTGACCGCGAGCAAAGGTACTCTGAGAGTGCCCAATCAAATAACAATTCAGTCAAATGATGCTAAACTACATTGAAATTCTATCACCATTTAAAAATGGGCATGCACATCTCTTTGGTAAAAGGTTAAGAATGGTTTTAAATTTTACCAATTTTAACATATTAACATATCAGTATTTCAGCACTATTTGATAAGTAATTAAATAACATAATACAAGTTAAAATGTTAGTATATAATGCTTAGTATCTACGCTGCACTAGCTAATCTATACTTAATCTGGTCTCCAAATTTTCTCTCCAAACATCAACTAAAGTCATAGCTAAATTTTGACATAGAGAGCGATGTGGATAAATGTCTCAAAATACAGCTATTCTTTGAAAATAACTTCCTTCAACAATTCAATTCACATGAGCAAAAATTTAAATTTTATTAATTAACAGGTATGGACACAAATGAAATTGAAGAAGACTTTATTTTTTTGGAGCTGCGCAAGTTATTGCAGTAGCTGCAGTAAAACAACAAAAAATTCTACGGTATATATCTGTAAGGCTCCATATCGATGGATGTTGCTCCACCAGCATCGCCATATTTTTTTCTCCTCCACGATAAAAATCGTTTTGACTTCTCATTTATTTCAATGGAATAATCTAGCTCTTAATACTCATCGTCCACAAATTCATTAAAATCAGTAATCTTTTGAAGACAACAAACAACAGAGTAGAGCGATCTGTCAAAATTTTGTTTGAGAAAATGTCCCGACCCATTAAATGGGCGCGCTCAATTTTGACATATACATGAACGACATTCTGAAACAAAAATTTTGATTATTTAGCTCGAGCTGCGTACCACTAAGCTAAATGGATTCGCTTGAATTTAGCTCAGCTAAATTTTGGAGAGAATTTTATTATGGGAGCGAAAATTTAGCTCGAGCAGCGTACTAACGAATAAAGCAAAATTGTTTTTTCGGTAGTCGATGCCGGATAATTGCAAAAGGATATGTTGCGAAGGTAATGTCATGTAAAATGCATTTCTAAATTTATGGATATTCTGTTTCTGAAATTCCAATTTATTTATCGAGTCGTATTTCGGTTCACCCAACGTATTTATGTTTGAAAAATATCGGAAAAAATCGGACAAAATATTTACGAAATCGTAGAAAATGGGGCGAAAATACCAAAAATCGGAGCGTCGTATTAACCTTAGAAAATCGTAAGATTTACGATAAATACGATCACATAACAACGCTGCTTGGAGGACAGCATTCGCCGCGTTATTGCCGATATACGGCCAACAAATGTTGGAAAGTCATCGAAAATTGGACCTCCAGATTAGACTACGTCCGAGCTAGCCGTGGTGGTCAAATGCCAGAAATCATATTTAAATTATAATTTCAGAAGATTATCTGTCGAATAAAGTAAATTTCATGTCATTATAAGAAAATCATCTTTGTTTTATTCCATTTACCTCTGGAAAAAACACCCTTTAGGAACTCTCATCCATTACATAGACTCGTGAATTAAAACAAAAACAAAATAAGTCTAACCACGATTAAATGGGCGATCTTGCCGGCCAGTGCAAATCGCATAAACGAAAGATTAGCCTTGAGCGTAGGTTACAAGTCGTTAACCAAAATTCTCTCTAAGAACAGCCGATTGATGCCCAATTGCGTGGCATGTCGTCTGCCCAAAACTCCATCACAGCTCACAGCTGCGGTATTCCCAGCTGAATTACGGCTGCCTCGGTGCCAGCCATCAGACCTGGCAGCAACTCGTACTGTTGTATACTTTTCTAGGCGAGCGGTTAAACGTCGTAGTATCATAATGCGCCAACACCACCGACGAAACATTCCGCGTTTGTAAGGAGTATAGGGATTTATGTCTTTTTTGACGTGTATTTTGTATCTGTTTACAAATATCAAAGTAGAAATGACATTTTCCGCCATTTGAAAAATTATAGCATCTTCCTATAAAAGCGTGATGCGTTTTGCTCCACCTTGTATATGCACTCAAAGAGCAAAGAACTCTCAACATCGGCGACTCCAACAAAACGTTACTGTGATCAGATATAACTTCGACGTTATAGTCGTAGTAAAAAACTTTGGCTAAACGTAGACTCTGAAATTATTCTGCAAAATGAAAAGAAATCAAATGAAGAATCACTCTTGCCAATCGCAGGTTCTGCGGGCTAAGCAGTTATCCAAGAAGTAAAAGCCTATTTCATAATAAAACCAAGAGAAAAATTCTTCGGGTGATACCCGGTCCAGATTGTATTGATGCACTGTGAAGACGGAGATTCAAAGTCGGAAAAACTCCATAATATTAACAGTCACCGCAAAACTGCTACTATTTCCAAGTGCCCTCTAGTCATTTCGATCTAAAGGAAAATGTAAATGAAGAAGAAAGACTAGCAGCAAATGTATACATAAAAAACCAAGCCTTTGTTAAAAACATGAGAAAGCACGTTAGAACTGCCATCAGGTATTATAGACAGAGATAACAAGCAATTGAACAACACTTACAATCACGTTGAAACGATCCTTCAGTGGCATACAATTATATTTCTAATGTCAGCTTCTGAAGCCATGTGACTGCCTCTCACCAAATGCCAAGAGCAATGTCAATAATTACAGAAAATATGTCCAGAGTCTCATGCCAAATTAACCGAACCAACAATCACTTTAAGCCTGAGCGTAGCCATAAATCAACCATCGCATCGGGTACAAGTCGAACTGTTACTCCTCGCGTACAGAGTTTTCTAACCTAATTGTGTAGAAGTGCATAAGTCAAGTCTATGTGTGGAGATCATCCCTCTAATGCCATTTCGATAGTAAAACACCAGTGGCGATAAAAAGTGGTCCGCGCTAAACAAACCTGCAACAAACCGCGCGAATAACTGTTGCCATCTGTGTTGAGGACTAGTGATTTATTCTGTGGGATTATTGCAGACACTTTACCGCGTCCAGATATATTCCTCCTGATATAACTGGTACAGTAATACAGTTGTTGGCCGGTTTAATTAGCACAGCCCAGGGGCTTATATGTATAATCCGCGTGTGTATGTGTGCTCCTTTTTTCCGACACACGAATACGTGAATAAGAAGCAAGTCACAAAGAAGCACAGCAGTAATGGAAGATGAAAAGATAAATAATCGCGCCAAAGACATGCCGGCAATAATTATAACTTTCTTGAATGCGCTCCACTGAAGCTGTTCATTTTTGGCGTTAGAAACATTTTTTTTTGCGCTTTTTGACTGCTTCAAGCGAGTTTTTCTCTCTAAAAGTCAGAGCGAGAGGCGAACGAAAATCGTAACAATAAAGTTTGTAACTTTGTTTCTCTTTCTTTTCTTTTCTTTTTTTGAATAGTGGACATGGACTGTGAAGCATGATGATGTCAGAGCTCAGAGGAGCATAGTGTAACCCAAGTTTGAGGTGCACACAAATTACATGAGGTGTGTCAGCATAGCGTAACTATTTTTCTATTATTGTCGGTATACGAGTATTTTTCTGGCTCAAATAAGCCTAAGCGCAGGCTGAGGAATCGCAAATTGGGTGGGGTAGCTGATTGGGAAACGAAAAAAAAAAAAATATCCATTTGAGTGTAAAGTAGTTTCGATTATTGAATTCCAATTATACCAATTGCATGCGACGTGTGTTAATATGTAGATATACTTGTGGTATAGTTTTTACGATGAATGAGGTAATAAAATTACAGTTGCTGTTATGTACACGAAGGTAGGTAGCGAACTTTTATTTTGGCTTTATCTGGGTTTAAGTGGGTCTTTGCGTAAAACAGGTGGAACGGCTGTTAATGGATTATGATTATATTGACAGTGGGTAATGGTGATGTTTGTCAATATTTGAAGTGTGACATAGTTTGTTTTAGACAATAGCGTGGGGGATTGATTTTTACTTGAGATCAGCGATAGTATCGGTTGTTTTTTTTTTTTTTCTTTCGCTACCGAAATTGAATGATGAATTATACAAATGGAATGAAAGGACGGCCCTCAATCTGAACGATTTTTTTTTGCAAAATGTAGACCTTGTGTTCATTAAATAAGGAGCCAGCACAGATATATGTGCAGCCTGGCGATGTTTTGCCAAAAAAGAGCAGCAGATGGCAATAATGGCTTATAATAAAGTTTATAATCTGTTTGTATGTGGATCTTGCATCACATCGCAGGAAAACTACGCAGAAAATCCGTATGCGATTCATAGGCCTAACTTGGGACGTAATGGAGTCACATTTAGTTTTCGTTTCGTTGCAATCGACAATGAAGATATAGGAACTTAAAGGAAGAGGGCATTCGAGAAGCAATAACCGGTGTAATAATAATCTAAAGGGCTACTTACATGTGAGCGCACTGCGAATAGGCGAAGGGCGAACAAATCAATTTAACTGTATTTATGATTTGAAAATTGCTATTCGTTCTATCACAAAACCATTATATTTAATCTAACGCCTAATCTAAAAAAAAAAAAGGGTCGACGCTTTCTTCCGAAAGTTTGTTCAATTACTCGCATACGCCGATAATGGGTTGTCAACACGAATCGGAACAGAACCTCACAATCGACAGCTGTAACTTTGATCTAGAAATGGACATTTTCTATATAATATATGCAACTGCATCAAGTTCTAACATCTGGGCTGAAATTATATGGAAAAGCCTATTGAGTAGTAGAGCTTTGTTCCGAACTTCTGTATAAGACCCTAGATCATCTTAGTCCTACTTTATGGTGCTGGAGCTTTGACTTTATGCAAAGCAGGTGAAAATTTCCTCAGTTGCTTTAAGAGAAAAAATCGATAAATGTTTGGTCGCGTTTATGAATTAAAGATTGAACAACAAACTGTAGGAGATCTATAGCGAAATCTACCTGGTTAAAAAATTGCGCATCAGTCATCTACAATGACTGGATGTAGAGCGAATTAAAAAAATAGTATGGCCCGTAGTTTTCGAAACTAACCCAGGGGTACAACGTAGCAGGCGTTTGGCAACGAGCCGCAGGACCCTTGGCCCCCACTTTATGAATCATTATCAAAATGGCTCCTTTTTCAGTTAAAATAAGATCAATTCGCTAATGACCACGCCAACTTTAGGGGTAATTTGAAAGGCCTCGGTTCATCCCAGACTGTAGACTCAGAGCCCACCTCAAATGTTTGCTTCACCACCTAGTGAAACCAAAAAAATTTCAAACAAAAATATTTAACTTTCAATGAAAGCGAGATTGGAGTACAATAGCAGAATTCAATCCTGCGGTGTATAGGGATTTTGTTGCTTGAAGGATTTTTTTTTATTTACAATTTGAGTGAATTTCCTTACATAGCCCTGCATACATTTTTCTTTGTTAAGTCGGTTGCGTGAAGATGATGGATTATGAAGATTTAAGTGCCAACTAAAACGTGGCCATGCGTTTTTGTCACTTTTAGGTAATGCTGTAGCGTTTTTGCAGGAATCAATAAGTGCGAACCGACTATATCAAACAAAATTATAGGATCCTGTCGCACTCCGTGTGGTATGTTCGCTTGTTAGATAAACATTTTTTAGCAGACATCTCATTTAATTCAGATTGGTATAAAATAAAACGATTGTCAAAGATAAAATATAAGAATTAAACGGAGGTTTAGCCACAAGCAACGTCGACTATTTTGGCCTTTTTGACAGGTGGCTACAACCCGAAAGGTCATAACCTCATCGCAATATTCGTTTTGAATTTGTTGAATCAATTGTCAGCCTTCCTCCGAGACTTCTTAACATTTTTCCCTGAATATTTTACCACATAGATTTTTAACTTTCGCGATTACGTGTATAGTAAGATATTGTATTTGTACACAATTTCGAAGTCGAGATGTTAATCAAATCTGACATTACGATGATAGAGGAATTCAAAAAAGTGGGTCGCAAATTCTTTCCGTCTGTCTGTCCGAATGTGCCGAGGCCTACAGCTTTAACGGCTGCCCGGATTTCGTTCAAGTGGACTTATTTCCCAATTAGGGTAGTTTCAATACCCATGCGGAGCTAATTCCCGTGGATTTATTTCCCTGCAACATGGTACTGCCCATATTAAATGTTAATACCAGTTTGATTTGTTCGGCTCTAATTAGGTGAATTTAACATAGTTGCATACTCAGTTTTTCGCTAAAAAATCGAATAACAGTACCTACTTTTTATATTTGGACAAATCTCGAAAACGGTCAATCCATTTCTAAGGTAATATGGTGATTTCTAACTGAATAGCAAACTCAGTTTTTCTCTGTACTATCGTACATTTTATTTAACTATTCCTTTTTCTATATTTCATGAACAAAAAAAAACCTTGCTACTTAACAGTCCCTTCCAACTTTGATTTTAAAGGTGATCGAAACCACATCTACACCAAAATTAAATTATAATACCCTTCCAAGTCCGAAATGGTCTTGATTGTTCAATTTTTTCTTTCTTTTTTTCGAAATCCAAAAAACGTTTCATTCCCAATTGACACTGAAATCGAAGAAGCAACAATAACTGTCAGCGGGTGTGCACTTTTTCCCGCATAGAAACAAACAACAAATACAACATACACGTCAAAAAACAATACTCCGGGCAAGTAATAGGGAAATGGAGGAACAAGTAGAGTGTGAAAATTATAACAATTTACCGCAGTCGCAGATAGATTTTTTTATACACACATTTGCTCGGTCGTTAACTTCAGTCACGTCTCACGTCTATCTGCCTTTGTTTCACTGTGGTGTTGTATGGCAGTTCGTTTGGCGGGTTCTGTTAGCAATTTTTCGCTATTTTGTAGATTTCTCAAGCGCGGGAAGGAATTGCCTAAAATGGGGCTTCCTTTTTTTATGTCAGCACTTACTCTATCCGTTGTTGATGGAAAGGAAAGCTACTGACGAAATTGCCCAAATTAAAAGCAAGCACTTACCTGAAACGAAAAAGAGAAATTTGTTAAATATAATAGGTTGTGGCAAGGGTTTTGTTTCTGTAAGTTCTATTAAGTATTAGACGGAAATTTAGTACAGAGCATCAGACATATGATGCAAAACAGATGCGGAATGGATGGAATGAATACAGTACCTGAAACGTTCTACCACATTTTATGCAATGGAACGCGTCCATTTCGCTGATAAAATGGCCGCTATTGGTGTACCTGATTTATCATAATTTGGTTTGCTCTGCAAAATTCATTTGAAATTTTATGAAATTGGTTCTGAAGCGAATTCTACATTTCATCAAATAGATTCTGCTGACAATGGCTGTCCGGTTTAGCCACTCAACAGTAATTCACAATTTTACAACTTCATTGATGATGCATCGCGCAAAATCGTTACCAATATATCCTTTGCATCTCTGACGCATCTGACTAATCCACTTGGTTTTCGCCGCGAGCACGGACAATCGCAGGAATCGAAAAATGTCTGCCGCGAATAAATGCGGTTATGACACATCAACTCTCGTGTTGTTGGCGGTCATTGGTATTTCGGATTTTGGCCGCCACCGCACTTAACTGAAATCCAGGAAATCAACTTAAGAATCGTGATACCCACCTCAGTCGACTCAACGGTTATTCGCTTTGTCCTCGTCCTCGGTTCTTCTTCTTCAGTTGTTGGTTCCAATTTTGCGTGCACAAAAGCCCTGTACTGTATAGTGTACATGTTTTGTTGCATCCGACTAATTTGTGAGCAGATAAGGAATCGGGCAGCTCGCTATAAATGTGAATGAACTTAAGCGTCAACTGTTTCACGCATTCCAAAACATTTCGTCAAGAAAGACAAAAGCCATTTCGTAATTGCGTTTAATTTGTTCAATGATAGGATGATACGCGTGGTTCTAATGACTTCCTATATTGTTTGCTACAATCAGTGCGGTGATTCCAATAAAACAGAGATTATTTCAAATTTGTAAAATAATATTATTGAATAAATTTGGGAGGAACAAAGTTCAAACACACAGAGTTCGTTCGTCCAACTCAATTCAGGAGTTTTTTTTTCAATAGAAATCCTCACCTATGTAGGTTTTTTCGGGCGTTCCCTATCTATTTGTAAAAATATGTCCATGAGGTAAAAGCAAGCCTTGTTCGTGCCAACATGCTGATGAAATTCTGCATGCAAATCCTAAAATTGTTCCTATTTAATCCTAAAACCAGAGCTTAATATACTTAAAGATCAAAATAAAACAAATATTAGTATACCTATGTGAAAACTTTTAAAAATGCCTGTGCGCCAATTAGAGTAAGCATGTGTAAATAAATTATACCAATTTTAATATTTCTGTGGAATAAAAAAGGAGTCGCACCTCATGCAGCTGACTGCTGGAGTCGTAGTCTACACAAACAGTTGATTATTTAGTCAAAAGAGATCATCAGCATTAAATAAACAAATGCCACTTTGACTTGAATTATAGTTATTTCGAAGAAGAACAATAACATATCATCAGGGTCCTTTATAAATAAATTGATTTCTTAGGACTTTAAATTGTCTATTTATATTGTTTGCATAGAAGAATATTTTCCTTGCCAAGTAGTGAACCTCGAAGTCCATTGTAAAAATCCCCACCGCTTGCACCAATTAAAGGATAGGTCCAATGAACGCAACATTTAATAAACGTTGTTCTTCTTTATATTAGCCTTGTGTCGCGTGATAGCGAGTCGCTTGACAGCACATCGTCTTGTCAAAATACTTTTTAAAAGCAGAGGACACGGTTATGTTTTTACTCCGCTTTCTCCATCGTCATTCTGCTGAGACGAATAAATTTTCCAGGGATGCTATTTCCAGGCATGGTTTTGTATAGTTTGACTTTATAGATGCTGTCAAGGCGGATTTAAAATAGATGAAAAGACGGTCAGCGGGGATTTGGATTTATGGGATTTTTTCTTATAATTTATTTCCTTCAGTTTTAAAACAGGCCTGAACCCTGCCGGCTTCGCCAGGCACTGATAGAATAGAATTTTTTGGGGTTTTTAAAAAAAAAAATTATTTCTTTTTTCTTATCAATTGATCAAAAAAATCAACTAAATTGGTTGAAAATTGCGGGCGACAGAGGGAAACATACACTTTTTGCCACTTTGTTTTATATGGGTTGGGGTCGAAATTCTGGCGAGGGCAAAATTCTTTTTTCAATATTCTGCTTTCAAAATTCTGTTTTACAAAATTCTGCTTTCAAAATTCTGCTTTACAAAATTCTGCTTTACAAAATTCTGCTTTTCAAAATTCTGTTTTACCAAATTCTGCTTTACAAAATTCTGCAAATAAAAAAATCGCGCGCTTTTGAACATTTTCCAAACCTTTTTTTTATTATTTACGTAAAACAGTCTACCTACCTACTTACTTACTTGTTATAGAAGAAGAGGTAAAAGGAGTTTTTTATTGGTTTTAAATTTGCTCTCTTGGTTTAGACAAATATTCTGTTAGTATACCCTTGTGAGTGAACGTGTGCTTCTAAAGTGAAAATGAATATATCTGTAATTAAATCCAATAAAGGAAAAGACAAGTTGTGCGTGAAAAATGAAATGAAAAATTAAGTAAATGTGAAATATCGGTTTTCTTAAGAGATTATCAAAAAATATTGTTCTCTCTGGCTTTGTTTAGTTTCTTAATGCTGTTGTTTCTTTTTGGTTGGTAATTGCAATTACGAAATAATTTGTCATTTTTTGGCTGTTTTTTTTTTTTTTTTTTTTGTGTTATTGGTACCCACCTGTGTACCTTCTTTATATGAAATATACTATAATTTGTTGATAAAGTTGAAAAATATTTGTTTTCTTTAAATTTTTAAATTGAAAAAAAAACAGAATTAGCAGAATTTATTTGTTTAAAATATTGCCTGTCAGAATTTTAAAAAGCTGAATTTTGAAAAGCAGAATTTTGTAAGACAGAACAGAAAAAAAACAGAATTTTGAAAAGCAGAATTTTTGTGTTAAAAGTCAGAATTTTGCAAAGCAGAATTTTGAAAGCAGAATTTCAACCCGCTCCCTTACGTAAAACAGTCTACCTACCTACCTACTCATTTTTTATAGAAGAAGAGGTAAAAGGAATTTTTTATTGGTTTTAAATTTGCTCTCTTGGTTTAGACAAATATTCTGTTAGTATACCCTTGTGAGTGAACGTGTGCTTCTAAAGTGAAAATGAATATATCTGTAATTAAATCCAATAAAGGAAAAGACAAGTTGTGCGT
Source organism: Cheilosia urbana (assembly GCA_946477585.1). Taxonomy (NCBI): domain Eukaryota; kingdom Metazoa; phylum Arthropoda; class Insecta; order Diptera; family Syrphidae; genus Cheilosia; species Cheilosia urbana. The sequence continues at coordinate 65,060,067 of OX297855.1, forward strand.
GAAAAATGAAATGAAAAATTAAGTAAATGTGAAATATCGGTTTTCTTAAGAGATTATCAAAAAATATTGTTCTCTCTGGCTTTGTTTAGTTTCTTAATGCTGTTGTTTCTTTTTTGTTGGTAATTGCAATTATGAAATAATTTGTCATATTTGGCTGTTTTTTTTTTTTTTTTTTTTTTTTTTTTTGTGTTCTTGGTACCCACCTGTGTACCTTCTTTATATGAAATATATTATAATTTGTTGATAAAGTTGAAAAATATTTGTTTTCTTTAAATTTTTAAATTGAAAAAAAAAACCAGAATTAACAGAATTTATTTGTTTAAAATATTGCCTGTCAGAATTTCAAAAAGCAGAATTTTGTAAGACAGAACAGAAAAAACCAGAATTTTGAAAAGCAGAATTTTTGTGTTAAAAGTCAGAATTTTGCAAAGCAGAATTTTGAAAGCAGAATTTCGACCCGCTCCCGTTTTATATATATAGAGAAGAGAAGAAGAAGAGATTGTATTTTATTATTAACTTCTTGTACGAGTTCGGACTTTTATGGAAAATGTCGTGCCAATTTAAAATTAATCATGACGAGATGAACCCCTTTCGTTCGTGCTAAAGAGAAAAAGTCGCACAAGCGGCATGAATGTTTTTTTTGTATGCATCAATGGAACATGCACGTTGCACAGGCTTTTAGTATGTAGCCCTAGGGTAAGGACAGGTTGTAAAGTAACATTTTCTGAAGTGGAATGAAGAGAACGTTTAATGCGGGATATTCTGGCCCTATATTATGCTTAGATAATGATAGTAAATGCCGCAAATAAAATTGTTCTTTTGCCTAGACCAAGATCGTTAAGTACTTTAAGATTCATAACCAAATGGTGAAGTCGGCACCTTTCGAGAACTGTCGTCTGATGCGATTAAGACTACCGTATGGTCCTTCTATGTTCTAAGGTTTGGCCCAAAATTTCCATTTTCGTTCAGTGGATCAAGTAAAAGGTAATCCGTATCAAATTTTAACTTGTAAACGAATGAGGTCTACTCTTGCGTGTTTCGGGTCTTTATATCGGACGAATCGATCAACCAATTTAAGTGGCTAGGTATAACTTTTCAGTACTGCTTCCGTCTCGGATGTTTGTCAAAACTTCGCAAGAGTTGCGCCAGTAGATGTGTTTGAAGTGAAACTTCTTATGTGACTTGAAACAAGGTTGTGTTAAACGCTTAACGTTACCATGGAGGGGGTATGAAAGCACTGTTGCGTTAAACGTTCAACGCTCCTGAGGAGGGGGAATAGAAGGAGAACGAGCGAGAGTGAATGCGTGGCATTATTTCATTTACTTGTTTTAGTTTGATTTGATACACATATAATTTAATAGGGTAGTATTTTTGAAGTAAAACTTCTAATGCGACTTCCAATATTTCGTATCTTACTTTAGTTGTCATAATCCCATTGTAAATGTTATAGATTTGGATATTTCTCCACTCGAAAATGATAATTAAAAGATGCGATCAATTGTGAATTGTAAGCAATGTTAATAAAGTTTGTCTTAAAGAAACAATATGATTTCACTAAAAATCAATTTCTACCCCTTCCTATTTTCATTTCCACATTACGAAGTTTCACTTCTTCCGCGCGGAGGGATTCCACGCACTATTTTAATTTAATATTGCCAGGGGCTTAACCGAGAACCTCTCGCCCAACACGAAATAAGAATCAGCTCCAACACGAATAACGAACGATTCGGCCCCAGATTCGTAGATTGACTTATGTTTTATATTTATTGGCATTTCTTGAGACGAACAACAGCCCAAAAAACTACTGAAAGTTTACATACTTAAGACCTTATTTTTATGGATGTGATTGGAGCATCCGTTATCCCCTCCACTCTTAAATTTCATTAAAACATCTTAAAAGAAGAGCAGCGAGGACCTCCAACCTCCTTTAGCCCTAAAAACATCTACATATTTAACTTCCAAGGTTTCCCAGCAAAATTAATCAGAAATAAAAAAACCTTTCAAACCACACAAACAAAAAACCCCAAGACCAAAATTAATTAAAAATCTCTTTAGCTTTTAACTTGTAAGTTCCATAAGTAAGACACCCATTCATAACTAATCATCAACATTTAAATGAATATTCATGTTCGTCATTTATTTGAGAAATCAAAACCCACAAAACCACACTCTCCTTGGCAGCGCTCTATACATTATACAAATCTATAAAACACTCTCAATTCACAAGTCAGCAGAATGAAACAAAAAAAAATTAAAAAATCACTCACACAAACATAACATTCCTCGAAAGTCCTTCGTAAATATCTTGACTACATGCAATTACACACAATCTCACCCCAATCTTTATATAAATTCTTCCAACAAACTTGCACAAATTCCACTTTTTTAATGTCTAACTTTGGAGATGGCGTTTCTAGGAGAGATGGATGTGAGAGATATTACCCAACTCCCGGTAAGTTTTATAGTGTGTTTTTCGGGTGGTAGGGGATGGGTGAGCTAAGGAATTGAATTTCGTTTTATTTTTCCCCACCAATGATTTCTGCCTTTTTGATTAGATTTGAGAGGTGTGTATTATGCTCCATCGGGTACGCGGTTCCTTATGAGCGGAAGACAGGCAGACACACAGTTTAAAAGGATTTCATCTCCTGCGTATATTTTAAAGGATATTGGATGTGTTGCGGTGATAAACGCCATTTCAATTGGAACAAGACAACACACAAATTGGGAGTAGCAATTGTTTTTCTCCAAAAGAGGGTGCCGATGGGCCGTATTTCCTTGGGGTTCGACTTTTTATTTCAACTACGACTGCTAATACTGCTAATAGAACTAAAGTGGAAATTAAAATGAGCGAACAATTTCCCTTGGGATGTTGCAGTTGTAAAGTATTCCCTTTGGGTTTCATTTTAAGAACTGCCGTAAGACTACGCACTTTTAAAGAAAGAAACCAAATTTGTCCGGCCCTTGGGCCTTAGTCTCCGTTTGACGACCGTAATTATGACTCTATGAAAGGACCATATCTTTGAAATTCCTTTGACCTTACTACATAGGATTGTAAAACAGCAATCGCTGTATAAATGGCGAGTGTCAGCTTGAAGATTTTTGAGTGAAACAAAACATTCAATTTTTTAAATTTCTGTAATCACATAACCGACAACTTTTCCTGATGGCAACAATAAGCACATCCTGCCGATTACATACGACTTCAACTCTAAACACTGAAATAAGATTCTCTTTTGCAAACCTTGTCTTAATTAGTTTACTGTAGTTAAAATCGTGTTTGAAAACTCCTACAGTCTGAAACGAACATCAAATATGCACTTGCAACAAACAACAGGAATAGCAGGGTAAAGACCTTGAGACAACCAAAGCTGGATAGCTGTAGATCTGACAAGAGAGATATAGAAGCTACGGCTTCCCTTAGAAACTACAAGCGATTCGAATTATCATACAATCAACTTCAAGCCTCTTAACATACCCGAAATGGGGTCTGAAGAAGTGCACACCAGTTAAGGAACATTCTCAGACTCAGACTTACTACGAATAAAATTAGCCTCAACAGCAAGAGTCTATAAATTAAATAAAGCTGTCCAAGGCGATTTCAATAACGCCCTATATGTCGGTAGTCATTTCGACTGACTTAAAAGAGTCTCACAGTCAGGCTCAATATTAACTGTTAAAGAATCATCATGGAATTGCATGCAAGTAATTCAGCTTTATCCAGTGTGCAATTGGATTGAAATTGTGGACCTCAATCCTCATGGTCAATGTTTGACCCGTTTTAAGTATTAGTCACCATCCCTTAAGTCTTACAACAATTTTAGCAAATCATCTTCAAATTCTTAAACAATTTATCAGTCAGTTGCTCTTTGAAAAAGCCTCCCGCGATATACTTACACTTTTACACAAATAAATATTTTTTTGACAGTTTGAGGCAGACCAGAAACAGTAAAGAAAGAATGAATAAAAATCAATTTAAAATGAAAAATTAAAGTCTTCTAAATCGTCTCAGAAAATTTACTGATTAATACCTTGGGGGATTTCGACAAAGACCTGCAAATTGACAAGAAAGTGGCTGAGTAAACGTAATTCTAAACCGGTGACGTGAAATAAAGCCAAATCGAATTAAATCAGTTTTATAATTGAACCAAATTTTAAACTTTTTATTTGTTACCTAAAACGAAAATTATTAATTTTTGAAGACCTAATCCAACCTCCCAAACAGCGGGGTTTAGGGGACAGCATTCAATTGTTTATGCAGGGTGTCGTGGTCGTATTTCCATTATTTTTTGGCACTTTTCGTTTTGCATAACAAATTAAAGTCAAATTGGCCTTATTTTACTTGTGAAGGCGAAATAATGCAAAATTTTTAGTTAAGTTTAGGACGACCGCACAAATTGTACAGAATCCAAACAGATCAATAAAAAGAGATGCCAACAAAAATAAAGTGCACGACTGGGTCGAACAAAACTTTCTCGTTCATCAAAAATTTGGTTGGATATTTTCTTATTTTATTAGGTACAAATCTGAGAAGCAGTACTAGATAAAAGGGTTCATAAAATATAGAAAAAGGAATAGTGTTAAATAAAATTAACTTTTGGGTTATTCATCTGATATGGCAGTACATATCAAATAACAATGTGGGATTTTTAAACTTGAAGCTCTCCGTAACAGGCAATTGTCGCAAGTTCTGGTTAGAGAGTTATAAGCGCCTACTGTACTATTTCATAACCTCTTATACTTTACATGATTTTTAAGTACAAACAAGCGTAGCAGTAGTTTCTGTTTTTTGCTATGTTAGAGAATGATTTTGTTTTTGACTGAAATAGATTAAAGACGCTGGTTTAAGTTGTCAATGATTGCAAGTACAGTTTGTGATTGGTCGAAATCTTTGTATTATATGTATGTGTAAGAATTTAGAGATTTGTTTTTGAATTCGCATTAGCAGTTATAAACTGAGAATCCAGATGGACGTATGTGGGGGTGCAAATTAAGTGAGATTTTCTAATTGTGTTAACTCCAAGTGGTTGAAATTATTTAAGGTGCATATTCAATATTGTTGAAAAAAAAGAAGAAGTGGGTAATATTTCTGTGGCAATAAGTTAAAGTAGCTTATGTCAATTTTGGTAATTTTTCAGGGTGAGAGAAACTGATTTATCTTATAGTTTTTTAAATCTATTGTATTACATAGTCCAAATATATTTATGCTGTTCAGTTTTCTTCAAATTTAACCGGTTTCAATGGTCGTAGAGTAACAGGACCTGGACCAAAAGAAAGCTTAGAAAAAGGAGAACCTTGTATAAAAAAAAACTCGAATTTGGCTTATGTCGACATAAGCTACTTCAACTTATTGCCACAGATTTGTTATTGCATTTTTAATGAAAGTGCAGTATTAAGTTTAAAAAATATGTTTGAGCACAAATCGGCTTTTTGGTAGCCATTTTTGAGAAATAATTAAAAAATTGGTTTCTTCGAATTGTTTGAGAAAAACTAGGTTAGGTTAGGTAAAAAAGGGGTATACGAGAGTAAGCTATCATACGGCACTACGGACCATGAGGGCATATCGCGATCCCTAGGGAACCGATTACAGTAAACCACAATGGAAGAACACAAACCTAAACATTTTCCCTTGAAAAAGACCTAATCTCCAAAACACAAACAAAAAAAAGTATTTAGAATACTTATAATATCTTTAACATGTATTTTGATCAAAATCGTTAGAGCGGTTTTTGTAAAAGTACGCAGACAAAACAATACCAAACATTGCAATGCTTAGTTTTTATTGCCGTTTTCAGATAAACTAAAGAAAACCAATATTTTTAAAAATGAATTTTTTCAAAAATCTATTGTACGATAATACAGAGAAAAACTGAGTTCGCTTTTAGGTTAGAAATGACCATATTACCTTATTTTCGAAATATGTCCAAATTTCAATAGTGCCGTTATTCGATTTTTTAGCTAAAAACTGAACATGCAGTCATGTTAACTTCACCTACTTAAGCTCAGATATCAATTTTGGTTGAAATCGTTAGAGGCGTTTTCGAACTAGTCATACTAGTACGAAAATTTTAAATGGGAAGTACCATAAGTACCATTTTTACGGTTTCGTTTTTCGTATGGCTATAACTGAGGCCTTACATCTCAAGTTCGAATGCAATATCTTTCTCTTACTACGTAATCGAGAAAGTCAGAAATAGTACGGGCAGTATAGAACCAACCGATTTTCAACCGCTTTCAGTGAAACTCTTTCAATCTGTATGTTTTTTTATCCATGTAAACTATAAAATCACAAAAGTGATAGTGGCACTATACAGCCTTGTAAGACACCGATTTTGACATTAAAATAACTGCTTAAGCCTAGTATCCTGCTGGCGCTAAATTTGTTCTCCCATACAAAAATGTCTACAAAGATCAAATTTAGCGAGGCAGTTTAGCAAAGCAGTATCCTGTTCGCACGCTAAATCCTTAACTTCATATAGATGGGCCGATGAAAAGTCTCCACTCATTTAGCTCGCGAAATAAATGTCCGGTACATTAAATCGAAGATAAATTCTGACATACAAAACGGAGGAAAGAGTTTGACTTGTTTTTGCTATGATTTTTTTTTGGCGGAAAACGCAGATAATGTTTGTGTAATAAATAAAAGAAAACGCAAAGCCAAACAACAGAGCCGAAACAGAGATATAAACATAAATAAAGCGAATCGCATTTCAGGGAGGCTCATGCTATCATTTGGCCTCGTCTTTTGAGTAATAACAAGTGTTCCACTATGGTAAGGAGAATGTGAAAAGTTTGAGGACACACTATGTCGAAGTTCTTATAATTTCTAGGTTTCAAGTTTGAAATTCGAAAATTCTATTAAAATAACGTTTACTGATATCTGTCATGGTACTCATGTTTCATAAACATATGGGGTTTGTCCCATCTATATCATGTTTAGTAATAATTAAGCGACCATTTATCTTTCGTGTGGAGAAACAAAGTGGAGATTATGCGCGCTAAAATTTAACGCCAGCTATAGGCGAGGATACTAGGCTTAAGTGAAAATCCTATCGAATCATTTTGATTTAAAAAAAAAAAACTTTTACTCGAGGTTTGATACGGTCTAAATCCTTTTTTTAACGTATATTCGGTACTACCCAAACTTATCTGCCTAATGACAGAATGAAAAAAAAAAGCACACACCTCTTCTCACGACTCTCACTGTCACACTGTTCAATCACAGACGACATACATCTATAACCTTGAAACTCAAATAACAATTTGTCCTACAACCTAATTTCATGTCAAGATATCTTGTGTGACAAGAAATCATAACTATGTAATCGAGACGCCTTCCCAAAAGTCCATAAACAATATATATCCAAACACATATAGCCCAACAATTATTGACCCAAAAGTCCATAAACAATATATATCCAAACACATATAGCCCAACAATTATTGACCACAAAAGTCATCAGCACTATACCCTTCTCCTTCATTGAGCATGAACAGGATTTTCTAGTGACTTGTTCATTAAAACGAAGCTTTCACCCCATCAACAAAAGTATTAAGGCTATCATGGTCTGCCATACATTATTCCCACAAACCAACCCACCAGCCAGCACCGTCTTTGATTCGTCTTTATTTCCGTTCGCCAGAGTATAAATGAAATCATGTGGAAAATAACAAAACCACAGTTAATGGGTTAGTGCGGCACGAAAATCAATGGAACAGAAAAATCAAAGTTGAAATGTCCAATTTCAGTCATCGCAAGTCCTGCTCGAGTTTTTGTGTGTTTATGTGCTTGCTAAATCGTGTACGACGAGTATGTTTGCTTTTCATCTCTGCAGTGTACATTTATTCAAATCAGCTGTTTTTTGCGTGGAAAATCAATGAGCGAATTTGGCTTCCCTGGAAAGTGCAGCGTGAGTTGAATGTTTGCTGTTTTTGACGTTTGAAATGTAATTCATGATTTTGACATGTTTTACAGAATGACAAGTGTCAGCATTGCTACTTAGAATTATGAATGTGTGTTGATGTGGTCGCACAGCTGCTTGTGTTATTAAATGTTAGAACACAAAACAGTTGAAGTGAAAGTACTGCGTAGAAATAGATTTAAGCTTTTTTTTAGGGCGAAAAGTGCGTATATTGTCAACAGCATGTTGCTGTGGATATGAAAAGTGTATAGCCAGCCATATGTTTGAAGCTTCAATGACATTTATTATTCACATGTACAGTTTCAATTTTTTTTTAATGACGCTAACGAACAACGACGCAAAGAACTATAGCAGAAAATCCCAACTTTAGTTTATTTCACCGGAAAATATTTTGCTTACGCGTTTTATTGAGAAATCTATAGTCAGGTGATATAAACTGTCTAAGATCAATATGACGATTTTCTATAATGGTTTCTGTCAAACGTCAACTGACTACAAGCAAGTGTATGCAATTTCTCAACACTCACTTCCTCTGTCATTGCCTGAGCCCTTGTCACTTGAGGAACAGAACACTTGGAAGCTATTACTTCCATAACTTACGAGAACTTTCTGATGTACCACTTACTGATTTCTACAGGTTTTTGAGGACACCAGGATGGCTGAACGACGTCGGGTAAATACGAGAAGGAGAGACATGAGCTAACCATCACAATTGGTCCACAAGGACCTAAGTGTGGTATAGTATGGTTTACCCTGCTCTACCAACCCGTAAACCTAACCTAACCTAACCATGCGTTGCTTTGTACAGCGGTTATCGAAGGTGGAAGTCCAATAAGATTAAGGCTTGTACAGAATAAGGAAGTATAATTTTTGGAGCGGCTGTTAAAATGTTAAATGTAACAGATGCAAACCCCCCAATTATGGATCGTTTTGAAACATTTCCAATTATGACGTGCAGGGTTTTTGGAACAAATGTGCTTTTGTAGATGTTGAACTGTTTGGCACGTTATTTTCAAAAACAGATTACTAAAGGTGAAGAATTCTTGGTCGAGTGGCTCGGTGTAATCAGTGTGCTTTAGTTGGACTGCTGAGCGAGGGGTCTAATGTTCGACCATCCAGAAACATAAAAATTACAACTCAACGTTTTTTTTACATCATAGTTTTTTTTTTTGTCATTGCGAAGGGCACTTTTCTTTACCTTCTCACCGATTAGTTCAGTTCAAATTGCACAACAGGTTACGAAACTGAAAGCCACAACCATTTCACATCGCACACATTATTACTTGCTGAGCTGACCACTGCATACAATGTTGTTACTAATTTGTCAATAATGACTGACTAACAGACGACAAGCAAAACCGTAATCCTTTCATATCTTCAAGTCATCAACCTTGAGGTTTATCAATTAGTTTTGAACAACGAAAAACACTAGTGAACAGCTGAACAACATCCAACAGCGACTATAAGTTCATGTGCTGCCCGTTAAGCTTTGAAAATATTACAACGCTGCGTGCATGATGCCTTAACGCGTACAGGGGAGACATGTTTAGCTTTAATGTTGTCACCTCGTGTTGACATTAAAATCATTTGCGCTTTAAACGCACCGAATGCAAACAAAGAGCCAAACACTCACACGAACAACAGCGAAAAACCGTTGAATTTGGTGTGGGCATAATGTCCTAAACTTTACAGTTTACGTTCTTAGTACAAAAAAAAAAAAACAATTTAGCTGCATTTCTATCTCCCTTTTGGCGAGAGCTTTGACACTGAACATATCTCCGGTCGTCAGAATACACAGAGTTTCAACCATCTTATCACAGTTCAGCGATTATGGAACAATGCCGACAAGTCGTGGGGGTATTCAACTCCTCACGTGGCCCTGCCTGCGATGGGTAATTATGTTTAAAATTGTTTTTCTTTTATTGTGTTCTTGTTTTTTCCCTTATTAGCAAGATACGATGTAAGAGCCCTGCTGACGATTGTGTAATTGCGATTAGCCATGTGCATATTATATGGTAATGTCGCATGATTGACGGTGGGAATAATGGTACGAGTCGAAATGTCCATGGAAATTACTGAAAATAATTCATAATGCTCAGATGTAGTTGTTCCCATATTAATAAAACTTAAATAAGATCAAGGTTCGCTTTAAGTGTCATAATGAAGGGCAAACGTGAGGGTTTGTTTGAATGGTATGGCCGAAATCATTTACAAATATTATAAACGCCATGAAATGGTCTGTTGACAAATAAATAATCTATCCCACATAAAAAAAAAACTTTAGTGTTGCGGAGTGATGGGAATTTATTCTTTTAGGGAAGTTTATGAGAAACATTGTCCTAACGTAAAGGAAACAAAAATCCACCTCAATTTAAGCCTCAGATGCCTCCTTCCTTTCACTAAAGGCCTGTGAAGGGAACAATCTTTATGATTGACAATGATTACTCACCTTGTCGTGGTGTGGAGGCTTAAGTAGAGCAACTCATGGTAGGTCGGCTTTGATGGCATCGCCATCTGCCATTTAACCTGTTAGCTCTACGAACTAAGTGGTTATCGAACCCGTCCCAACCCATCCTTCCTCCTTTTTCATCCCTTCACTCCCCCTGGGCTGGATCAATGACGTCATACGTACCGTGTCGAGGATCAGCCAGGCCGTGGGCCCAGGTCTCAACAAAAATAGCACTGGTCGATTACGGTGTTTCCAGATACCGGGAGCCCTCTAGATTAAGTATAACCTTATTTGCATAATGCGGGGCTCTGTGCAGATCGAATTTCCTTGCCCTAGCTACTCGTGGGATCAAAATTTCGAACAAAAACACATAGAACAAACCAAACAAACGAGATCATAACCGAATTCACTGCTGCTCTGTGCAGCTTCCCACGTCCCCAACACCTACACCGGCAGATCTCAGAATCAGGTCACTTGGTCGAGAGACCAAAGGTCTCCATCCCGAGAAAACCTTCTGCCCCACCACTGAGCACCAACAGACCGCTCGTAAGAGAAAACCAACCTCGGAAGAGTCGCCCCCAAGCTAACAGCTCAACGAACGTGAGTTCCAAATCCTTTTCTGACGTGGCCAAGGACAACCTGATAGTCGCGGTAGTGGACCTATCGGACGAGGAAGGCAGACTCTCCTACGACAAGTGGGGAAAACCAGTCTGGTTTTCGAGCGTGTTACAGTTGTGCTACAGCTATGATAACAATTCCAAATGGCATTACAATTAAGTATGATATGGATCACTTGACCGTGCTTTGTTTGCTTGACTTCTCCAAGGATTTTGATAGAGTGAACCACGAGGTACTGTGTCAGAAGCTCAGAATGTATTTTGTCTTTAGTAAAAGGTCAGTGCGGCTTATAAGTAATTAATTACTTCAATAATCGTTACCAAAGAGTAGTGCATGCTGCGAAATCGTACGAATTTAGAGTATTACAAACGGGTGTACCTCAGGGTTCGATATTAGGACCAATATTATTCTGCTTATATATTAATGATCTGCCCAGTGTTTGTTCGAATATGTCTTTTCACCTGTATGCTGATGATGCCCAGGTTTATTTATCGCGACCTGTTTGAAGAGATAACACTATGTATTTGGTATAAGAACTGCGCTTTATTAAGTTTATTTTACTCTATTTATTCTTAGAACTAAATATTAAGGTTGACCATCATAAATTGACAAAATGTGCATTTTTTTCTTTATTCATTACAGCTTATGAGGTCAGTAAATATATGACATAATACCAATTTTTTTGTGTCAATTAAAGAAACCAATCGAAAGAAGAAAAAAGGTGAGCAATCCAAAACAAACTATTGAGGTCAAGTTGCTGCGTTTGCTTGTTTTGGCAGAATGTAAACAAATATAGAAATTCTTGTTTGTTAGGCAGAATGCCGAATAATTCTCGTAAACACGACCTATAAGACTGTTGGAGGATATCATAGCTAGAATAAATGAGGATCTTTCGAAAATTAAGAGCTGGTCCCTTTCCAATGGGTTAAACCTCAATCCAGAAAAATTTCAAGTGATTTTGAGATCAAAAAAATATTGTGATACCAGTAAGCTAACACCCGTTTTTTAAACAATAGGCAAATAAAGTTTGTTGACACGGTCACAAGTCTTGGTTTGAAGATAAATCGCTCACTCTCCGCTGTAGCCCAAACAAATTTCATAGTTGGTCGAATATATGCCGGATTACGAAAACTCTGGAAGTCTTCTAGCTTCACCCCAGTAGACACAAAATTAAGGCTTGTCAAAACTTTATTCATTCCAATTATTGACTATTCAACTATCGTATATACTGCAAATTTGACTCCCATTATAAACACAAGTTGCTTGTCGCGTTCAACGATGCCATTTAGTATGTATTTGGTCTGCGTCGTTATATGATCATATATCGCACTACTACAAACTGCATAGTCCTTGGTTGTACGCTTCAACAATTTTTAAATCTCAGGTGTTGCCAGTTCCTGCACAGACTGGTTAACAATAGAGCCCCTGCATATCTCTTCGAGAAACTTCAATTTGCTCAATCCACCAGGACTCAAAATCTTATAATGTCCACGTCTAATTATTTGAACTATTCGCGCCTCTTTTTCGTCCATGCAACCAGACTTTGGAATACCTTCCCGATCGCAACTAGGCAAATAGTTGGAGCTAACAAATTTTAAAATGCTGCACTACATATCTTTAATAATTGACAACTGTAACAACTATTTCCCCTGAACATTATCTTCTTTCTCCTTTCTTACAGCTTTTTCCTCTCCCTCTCTTTCTATTTTTCACTTTTCTTCTCTTATACATTTTTTTTTTTTTTTATGTAAGTTTTATTTAAGTTTTTGTTTCTTCTTTCCTTTTTAAATAACTTGAATTCAATTGAATAATTGTTAAAATGTAAGTAAAAACTAATTTATTGCTGGATTATTTGTTTGTATGGAAAATCAATTTTCACAAACTTTCCAATTTCCCGTTCAAATTTTCCAATTTCGTCGCCGTATGAACCTTCCTTAGGCGTAGACAAACGCAACAAAGAAGATTAACGTGTCGGCCAACCTTCCGATAAAATGGTTTACAGTACACGACGTACAAATTCGTTCTCAATAAGCGGATTTCGTGGAATGAGAATGTTTGTCTTTGAATTTTTTCCTCAAAACCGTCGCTTGCATGACATTTGATTTGGGATCCTTCACCACCAAATCAAACGCGTTCTGCTACAAAGTCTCGGTGCAATGAGGTTGCGCAACAAAATTATAACTGAGCCGACTTTCAATTGTAAGCCCGGAACATCCAAAGAATTCAAAAATTCAACCAATTCCCATAAAGTTTTGTTTTCCTTTGGCCCATGCGAATTTTAACCAAAAATAAAAAAAAAATGAAGGATTTGTTCCCGAGTTATGAGTCAGTCTTTTTTATATGTAGCTGTACCCATCCGGCTTTGCTCATACCTTTCGTATTAAGTCGTGCTCACATTTAGCAAAGTATCCCGCTTATGTTTTGCAAATTACCATCTATAGCGTCCGAAACTATAGTATATTTCAATCTTGAAGCAACCATACCTACCCATTCATAAATTACAATCAACTCGGTACAGCTGTTTCGGAGATCGGCAAAAGCGCCACCTATCAGGTTCAAAATTATCCTATCCTTCAAGTGGGAACGAAGAATATACATCCACGAAATTTCATTGAAATCGGTTGGGCAGTTTCGAAGATCGACAACAACGCCACCTATCGGGTCCAAAATGTTGTCTTTTAAGACTGCCTAAGCCTGAAATACACCAATACGAACAAAACAAAAGAAGAATCATAAAATTTGACCCAGTAAGAACATTTGCCTTGGTTATGTTATTTGTGCCGGAAATCGAATGGAAATGTTACTTACCTATTTAAAATTGATTAAAAACTAATTTGGAGTTTTCGTTGAACAATTGTAGGTACAGCTAAATGAAATATGAATTACTGAAATGTAAAATTCAAAAAAGTATAGACAACCAACGCCAACTATATTATTACAATTAAATTTAATGTTGTTGATACAAAATTGATGATCTCCTAGCGCCACATATCGGGTTCAAATTTTGACAAAAACTTTTTATTTAAGTGTTATAGAGGGATAGCTTCAGTGGTTCAGCCGTGATGGTCGGTCATACATACGCACGAACGTTTTTATATATTAAAAAGATATATGTATAGATATCGTCGTTCCAAATACGAAGTGGCGCATGTTCAAAATCTTAATTTCACAGTCAAATTCCAAACAAAAATTTACGAAATTCTGTTTTTTAATATTTATTTTTCCTTTAACTGAAAACTTTCAACAAAGCTAACCATTATTTCGAGAAGGTGGTTATTATGTGTTAAAATTGTTTCTTCATAAACATAAACCAATTTTGAGTAAATTCTATTCCAAGAGAAAAAGATGTAGATAAAAAATAAAGTATTAATAAAATTAAACCGGTTTGAGATACAGATACGCCACTTCGTGTGATCATAAATAATGATCGGTAGATAATAGGTCGTATGAATAAAACCTAGCATTTGCTTTGAGTAAAAGGTTTCAGCAAAATAAAAGCCCTTAGCAATTGCTTTGAATCGGTATGAATAAAAACTTATTTTGCTTAAGTAAGTTCGAAGATTCCAACATAGCTTTTACTTCGCTGCACGTGTACTTGCCTTGCAATTTCTGTCAAACCTGACCAGTAAATTTGAATTTTTGAATTTTCCTTGAATTCTAACGACTTTTGTGGAAATTGAAATTCCAAAAATTAAATATGCATGCAATCTATAAGGTATAGGCTATTCTTCCAATTGCACCTGGAAATACGTGTAAAAAATGTGCGTACAAAATATGTAGAAAAAGGTCTGAGTCAACTTAATAGCAGACTCAGAATTTACAAAGCATTTGCTTTGTTTATTCATACCGATCTGAGTAAAAGGTCACTGCCGCCGCTTTTCGAACATGTCAAAAGTTGGAACTAACTCAAATTGGTTTTTATTCATACGAAACGTAGCAAATGCTTCGACTTTGACATTTCTCTTGAGTAAAAGCAATTGCTTCGCTTTATTCATACGACCCATATACGCCAAATATCACAAAATGCCAATTTACGCAGATACGCCACTTCGTGTTTGGAACGACGATATATCTATATAAATAAAAATGAAATGATGTTCGTTGGTAAGGGCATCACGAGAGAATGGCTGGACCGATTTCGCTAATTCTTTTTTTGTTGTGTTTGTTATTGTCAGGAGAACAAAGTTATGAAAGAAAAAATTAAGAAAATTGCGCGGAAAATTAGAAAATTAAAGTTTGAATGGGGAAATACACTTTGAAAAAAAATTAACGGGATAGAAATCAAGTAGTGACACTTCAAATAAAAAAAAATATATTTTGAATTTTAAGAGCAATTGTTGTTGTCAATTATTTTAATTATTTTCCAAGCAAATTGTTGTTGTCAACAATTTTGAAATTTTTTTTTTTTTTTTTTAAATATAGGTATACCCAAAAAGTTTGTTCTAATAAATTATGTTTACTATGTTACATTAAGTAACTTTTTGAAATGAAGTAGATAGATACTTTGATTATACAAAGATGATATTATGGCCGACGATATTTTGCATCGAATTCGCACTGTGACATCGGATAATGAACTGGAGATGTCAGATGAAATGCGCAACAAAGCTTTGATTTGACGCAGTTAATCGAGAATTGGAGCGAGAAATGGACTTCGAACGAATCGCATTGAGTCAAGCTGTTCGAACAAATGTGCCAATGCTGAATCTATATATATAAAAATGAATCCCTATTTCCCTTGGTCGCGGCATGACGCGTGAACGGCTGGACCGATTTCGCTAATTTTTTTTGTTGTGTTTGTTATTGTCAGGAGAAAAATCTTATGAAAGAAAAAATTAAGAAAATTGCGCGGAAAATTAGAAAATTTAAGAATACTTAACCACCATATTAAATTATATCTAATGTAACCATAGCGCTTTTACAGTTCAAACTTTTTTGATGTAACCTTATGGCGTTGGCATAACATTGACAGAATGCGTGCTGCAAATATCGTCAACGAGGATGTAAACAAAATTAATATCGTTTAAAACAGATGCTTCGATCGGAGTTATTATATTGATAAAATACATATAAAATAATTAATTTATTATTTTTAACAAAAACTGAATTTCTTAGTGCACATCGTCGGAAAATCCTCAACATGTGGCGTTGTAGGCGTATGTCGTTATTCAGGTCAATTAAATTTTCTTTAATAATAATCTTCTTAATTCATACCTATAATTCTTTCGGGATGAAACTCGATGATGATGATATAACTCGATAACCACTGGGTCAATTTTTATGATTCTTCTTTTGTTTTGTTCGTATTGTTGTATTTCAGGTTAACGCAAACTTAAAAGATAGGATTTTTGACCCGCTATATGGCGTTGTAATCGATCTCCGAAACCACTCACCCGATTTCAATGAAATTTTATAGATTTATATTCTTCGTTCCCGCTTGAAGGATAGGATACTTTTGGACTTGATAGGTGGCGCTGTTGCCGATCGCCGAATCAGCGCTACCAAGTTGATTGAAATTTTGTAGATGGATATGGTTGCTTCCAGTTTTAAATTTCGGATAGTTTTTGACTTATAGGTGGAACTTTGAAAAACACAAGCGGGATAAGAAAACGGATTGTGGCACGTCCCACTCAAAAACAAAATCAAACGCTATTTCTAAAGTCATATGATGAAAATTATTAATGGACGCTGTCCAAATAAAGCAATTTGCGAAATGTGAGCATAATTTAATACGAAAGGTACGGGCAAAGCCGGGAGGGTACAGTTACCTACATATAAAAGAGACTGACGTCCGTATGTGCATCCATAACTCGGGGACAGGTAGTTCGATTTTTATGATTTTTTGGTTGGAAGGAAGGGCATAATTCTACCTTTTGTTGTGAAAAAAAACTTTATGGGGATTAGTTGAATTTTTGAATTCTTTAAATGTTCCGGGCCTACCTCAACATAAATTGGATTTGAAAGTCGGCTCAGTTAAAATTTTGTTGCGCAACATCAATGTACCGAAACTTTGTAACGGATCGCATTTGATTCGTGGGGAAGGATCTCATATCAAATATCATGCAAGTGATGAATTTGAGGGGAAAATTCAAAGGCAAACACTCTTATTCCGCAGATTTCGCTTATTCAGAACGATTTACCATTCGTTCGACTTCAATTTCCCGTGCGTCTCGCTTTCACTATGACAAATAATTTATTGCAAGGATAATCGATGGATTTTGTGCATTTGTAGCATCAGTCTTGATTCCCCATGTTTCTCACATTGTCAATTTAGTGAAAAAGCGGATGGTTGGACGACACGTCAACATCATTGCCGAATTACATAAATTAGTTAGTGCATTGTGCATGCTCGGAATTATTATTTTCATTACATTAACAAATTTGGGCGGAACGAAGTTTGCCGGGTCAGCTAGTATACATATATAATTTAATAATTCATTATAGGATTTTCATAAATTTATTCTACGATTCACGTAAATAGCAGAAAAGGGCTGATAGTTAATAACAAATGGTTAAAAATTCGCGCAAATTTTCTCAAAGCTCAAATAGTTATTTGTTAAAATAAAAGCAATAAAACATAAACGAGATGAATTAAGGTAAAGAAACCGTGATGTAATAATGGTAAATGTTCTCAGCCCGTAAGCCGTAAGTATATCTAACCGAGTCATTAAATGCCACTTCCACTTGTATCTTACTTAGAGAAAGAGAATCAATATTACTCTAACAGCCCTATTCTGCTATTCATCGGGGGGGATTTTTCTTGGATTCACCTCGTCAATGTCGGTAATACTGCGTGGTATTCTCTTATTCACGTGAACGCATACAACCTATGCAATTCAGATCCGCATGTCAAATGATGCGGATTTGAAAGTAAATGGATCATTTGTCTGGTTGGTTGTTGATAAAATGTAAGTACAAACTAATTTATTGCGAGATTATTTGCTTATGAATAAAGATTATTCATTTTTAGGTGTAGAACAACAAACAGAGACCAATTTACAGCAATAATTTCCACAATGAATATCCATATCTGTTTTTTTACATTTTTTGTTTTTAGTTAACCAAAATACTTTATCCAACTTCCAAAGATTGTCATAAATAGAGATCAAATTAATACATTTATTTCAATTTCAAAAATAAACTTCTAATGATTTTCACATGAACACGTGCTAACTTGAATGTCAAATTGGTTTGGATAATGTAGTTCACCCGATGGCAAGCAGAATGGAAAAGCAGAGTCAAAGGGAATCGAGTGGGTGAATCGAATGTACGATTCACGTGAATAGCAGAATAGGGCAGTCAACAACTTAAGCATACGTACATATTAAGGGGAATAATAAGGTTTTAAAAAAATGTACGTCTAATATTAGTTTTAGTAAAATTCGCAGTTATCCAGAGCTTGCGAAGACAACAATATATGAGTCTTATTACTGTGTTTACGTGGTCGTATCCTGAGAATTAACAATTAATGACAAAACCGAGACTAGTTGCAGTTTCCACGATGGCAAGTTTATTGGCAGACAGCATGACATCAGGCAAGGAGTTCACTGAAATTTTAACTTTATAAGTAAGTTTAGTGGTTGGAAATTCGATGATTAAGAAAAACCTTCTCGCGTTCTAAGTACTATTGCGAGAAATTTATGCAAATCTTAACAAGGATCATCATCATCATCATTATATTAATACGTGAACATCCGAAGTTTCCGTACACATTTTTAGTACTTATTATGAAATGAGTAAAATGAAACTTATATCACTCGAAAGGAACAAAGATTCCAACTATTCACTTTGGAAAGCTGTAAAAGGCACCAAAAGGCCCAAAATCCCCGCGCCGCCAATTAATATAAATCAAAATGAATGGGCAAGGGAAGATAAGGAAAAAGCGGACGTTTTTGCCGCCCATTTAGAAGAAACCTTTAAACCGTACGATGGTCGGGCGGTTCACGACAGTGTTATTGCGGCGGAATTACTATCCGACGATTTAATACTCATAAGTGCAACGCTAAGGGAACTAAAACGGGAAATTGAATCCCTTAAACCAAAGAAAGCTCCTGGTTATGATTTCATCACTGGAGAAGTTCTCAAAGTTCTACCAAGAAAAGCATTAATTAAGCTTCTTCATATTATAAATGCCGCGCTCGGACTAAAACACGTGCCGAGCCAATGGAAAGTTGCGGAGGTCAAAATGGTCTTAAAACCAGGAAAACCGCCAAATGAAGTAAAGTCGTATAGACCAATTTCCCTTCTTCCAGTTATATCCAAAGTTTTCGAGAGAATTTTACTAACGCGCCTACAACCGGTTATAGAATATAATAATCTTATCCCTGACCACCAGTTTGGGTTCAGATCCAAGCAATCCACGATTGACCAAGTGCATAGAATTACTGACGTAATTGAGAAAGCATTTGAAGAAAAAAAGATATGCTCAAGCGTATTCCTTGACGTCTCAAAAGCCTTTGATAAGGTGTGGCATGACGGCTTGAAATTTAAATTGCGACAAGTTCTTCCCGTACGCCTATATGATATTTTAGAATCATATCACGGGAATAGACTCTTCCGTGTTAGACATGGAAACGAATATTCTGAGCTTAAGGAAATTACGGCCGGCGTGCCGCAAGGATGTGTCCTTGGGTTCCTTCTCAATCTGTTATATACTCGCGATATACCAAGAGAAGATGACACTACTCTCGCTACGTTTGCCGACGACACCGCTATCCTAGCAGTAGGTAATACAATTGAAGAAACGACTGCAAAACTTAAAATCGCACTGAATAAGGTAAATGAATGGACGAGGGACTGGCGGATCGCCCTCAACGAAACTATATCTGTTCACGTGAATTTCACGTATAAGAAAACTAATGACTTGCCAATTTTCCTAAACTTGGCCCGAATACCCTTTGCAAACGAGGCCAAATATCTGGGAATGACACTCGACGCAAAGCTGAAATGGAATTCGCACGTGAAAATGAAACGTAAAGAACTCGATATCAAATATAGAGAAATGTACTGGCTCCTCGGAAAATATTCCCAGCTCAGTACTGAAAACAAACTGCTTCTATACAAGCAAGTGCTAAAGCCGATGTGGACCTACGGTATACAACTTTGGGTTTGTACCAAGAAAACAAATGCCAATATTCTACAAACTTTTCAAAATAAAGTGCTTAGAGAAATTGTACAAGCACCATGGTATATTAGAAACGACGATATCCACAGGGATCTCGGAATTCCAACAATTGAAGCTGAAACTAGAAGCTTCGCGAGAAAGCATAGAAACCGACTAATCGGACATGTCAACAATACAGTCCGACAAATTTTGGACGAGAACAATTTATTGCGCCGGCTTCAAAGAACGAAACCGTTCGACTTGGCAAGATAAGATTAACCGCGTCTAAATAGCGGAACATGCAGGATCTTTCATTGGCAAGTAGCCTGTCAAAAGTTGTTATTTCGTTATAGAAAAATTGCTTGATAAGTTATATCTTAGTTGCAGTATCTAACAATCTTTCGAAGGGTGGTGTTTTTAGTCAGTAAAAATCTGACACTACTATGAGCACGCGCTTGCTATTCTCATAATGTCTTTGGAAGATTTTCAACGACCCTCGGTAAAAAAAAAAAAAAAAAAAAAAAATTCGAAAGGAACTGTGCTATAGATGTGCACAAACAAAAAATCGTGGGTATTTGTCGCAATTAAGACTGGTAAAATTAAGTTAAGAATTCCCCATACAAAATGGCTATCAGTTAATTGAACCCATTTTGCTGGCATTCAATTTGGCGCCGCCATATAGCCATAGTAACATATTCAGACACATATACATGGGTGATTTTTTAAGAGGCTTAGAACTTTTTTAAAAAAAAAAACACAAAAAATTCGAAAAAATGAATGAAATATTTATTAGAATCGATAGTTTGAACCTTGCAATTTAATGTTTAAAGATAATTTCATGCAAATGTTGACCGCGGCTGCGTCTCAGGTAGTCCATCCGCTGAGTCCAATTTTGGCATACTCTTTCACACATATCGGCCGGTATCTCACGAATGAATGCATGGATGTTGGCTTCCAGTGCGTCAATCGAAGCGGGCTTGTCCCTATACACATTAGCCTTGACATACCCCCACAAAAAATAATCTAATGGTGTCAAATCGCACGATCTAGGCGGCCAATTGACCGGCCCGAAACGTGAAATTAACTGTTCACCAAACTCGCCTCGCAATTGCGCCATTGTTTCGCGTGCTGTGTGGCATGTGGTACCGTCTTGTTGAAACCACATATCATGCAAGTCAAGAACTTCCATTTCGGGCAAAAAAAGTTTGTTATCATCGCTCGGTAGCGTTCACCATTGACAGTAACGCTGCGATTCGCATCATCTTTGAAGAAATATGGCCCAATAATGCCGCCGGCCCATAAACCGCACCAAACAGTGGCTTTTTCGGGATGCATTGGTAGCTGTTGCAATGCTTCTGGCTGATCTTCACTCCAAATGCGGCAATTTTGCTTATTTACGTACCCATTAAACCAAAAATGAGCCTCATCGCTGAACACAATTTTTCGATAAAAAAGCGGATCCTCGGCCAGCTTTCCAAGAGCCCATTCACCAAAAATTCGGCGTTGTGGTAGGTCGGCTGGCTTTAGTTCTTGCACAAGCTGTATCTTCAAAGGCTTTACGCACAAATCCTTCCGCAAAATTTTCCACGTAGTGCTGTAACAAAGGCCTAACTGCTGGGAACGGCGCCGAATCGACATTTCGCGGTCTTTTGTCACACTAGCTGATACGGCCGCAATATTTTCTTCACTACGCATAGTACGTAAACGTGTTGGTGGTTTAATGTCCAACAAAGTAAATTTGGTGCGAAATTTGGTCACAATCTTCCGAATAGACTGCTCAGAAGGTCGAGAATGCCGATCATAAAATGGAAGCAGCGCGCGATGAACATTTCGAACCGAGCACGAATTTTGATAGTAAAATTCAATAATTTGCAAGCGTTGTTCATTTGTAAGACGATCCATGGTTAAATTGCAAACCAAACTGAATCTGTTTGACAGTGACACAAGGTACTAAACACACGTCAGCTGTCAAAACCAGTGTTGCTAAAACCAAACCAGCTAAAAAATCACCCGTTATAATGTAAGATAGAACCTATTTTCGAAGGAATGCAATTTACCTGCCCCTAAAAGTAAGCAATTGTGTACTTAATTTGAATTCAGGGTAATTATATCTGCGAGGTGTTGACTGTTGACGACGCGACGGTTAGTTTCAATGACGTTACTAGGGAAAGGAAAATTTTTCGGCATAAAATATTAATCATGAGTTAAACTATTTTCAAGGGGGAGTATTTTTTTTTTGTGATATCTAGATGGCGCTTTTTCGCTTACCTTTAAATAAAACCACCATAATTATCAAAAATTGTGGTACCTACCTTTTTTAATATTAGATCCTTATAGAAGGTACGGTCGATCAAAAGCGAAACTAGTGCAAATAATTAGCCGAGGGAAAAACTATCCCAATTGCATAACAACACTGGCTATCTTCAATAGCCGCAATTTAACGTTCAATGTTATTTATCATTTTAAGTCGGCCATTTGGCATATTCCAAATTCAGCGACACCCTCGATTGCAGAGATATTTCAAACTTTATAATTTGTCGACGAATTTGTGTAGGCTTTCCTTCATCGTTAGTTTGACCTTTCTACAATTGCCACCATGTTTGCATGAGATTCTCAAAACACAGTATTCGGGCCACGATAATGCACTGCACGTGTCCATAAAATTTGACATACACCCGATGCAAATGATTGCAATCCTCTGCACATTCTCTTATTGATTATTTTTTGTTTAATCCCCAAACCAAACGCAAACACACGCTATCCAGTTGGTTGCCAAATATTTGCGGTATCAATAGCTGGCCTCTGCAATTTCAACACCAAATGTCCTGCCAACAAAACCGACCGCAAATTGGAGTTGAAACGTCCAAAAACCAACGACATTGCACATAATGCATGAATTAAACCGCAACTATGTGATGCGTGTGCAAATTTATTTGCAGATAATCTTCTTCTTTTTTTTTCAATTACGCTCCATAGGAAGGCGAAAGCTGGATTCGATCGTCCGCCACCAAACATCCTTTCATTTGTAACGAACAGGTGTATGACAGAAGCAAAGCGACAGACATCCTCCCACATACCTATGCACTAGTGTTGAGAGGATATTGTGGAATAATTCTCTCTTCCTTAATTGGTAGCAGTAAATTTTCACACTTTCCGCACTGTTGATGGTGAAGCGGTTTGACATAGACAAGCGTGTGTGTCTACTGAAGGAAAAGTGCAACCTGAGTCCTCCCAGAGTTTATGTATATACTCGTATCTACTCGTCTCTCACCTCACCACACACAGTGATTTTAAATTACACGCTTCTTTGATGTACCTGCAGGCGTTTAAGTGAAGTAGTGCGATGTGGTTGGGTTCTATGCCGTTAGATGCAAAGCTACATTCTCAGATTTATCTGAAATCCCTTTTCAGGACTCGGCTCTTCTGTTACAAAAAAATACATATATACATATAGCTCGTCGTCTGGGTGGTTATTCGCAGGAATGCCGAGCAATGCGGTGTCGACAAAATTTATCTTCATTGCAGATTTATATTACTCTCACTCCTCTGCCTGCCTAACTGCATTATTCTACAGTCACTCTATGATGCTATATCCTTGCATAGCCTTAGCCTTTGCTTGTGCACTTACCTTACCTTCCACTTCCCTTTCCACGGTATATATGTACATTGTACCCATATATATATATAACATTCGCCACACGAAATGCAATCCTTCGGGGAGCTTTGGAGTGAATTCTGGCCTCGTGGCCTTGTTCCAACTTTCAGGAGGAATGTTAATAGCACCACCACTACCAGCAGTGGCAACCAAATGTTTGACTTGGGCTTTTGTCCACACCAAAATAAGAAAAAAAAATCTGGCAAAATGGAAAGTGTAGAAGAAAATCTATACATTATATGCAAGAGGAGGAACATTTTCAAGGACTTGTGACGCATGCGATAAAAAGATGCCAGTGGGTCTGTTAAATCGCTTATGTTAAGGATTTATCCCCACCATCAGCCGGTTCCCCTTTGTCGCCATACCTCGTCCTTTCATTATTGTAATGTGACATTTATAATATTGAAATCAGAGAGGTTGCAAATGCCGTATGACAGATGTGAACGCTCATTTGTGCTCTGTGGGTGGCTGTGTATGGAAAAAGGATGAATTTTCGTTTTGACTTTTTTCGTTCGACTCCTTCGAGGAGAGTGTAGCCAGATGTGAATAAGTTGGAAAAGAAAACAACATGTGAACTAGCAAAGAGGGTATTCATCATTTCAAGCGAAACGTGATCTACTTTTGATGCTTAAGGTAAGGTTGCCCGGGTTCAAAGGATTTTTTTTTTTCTTCTTTTGAACGAAGACTTACCCTGTATCCAAGCTTTAAATTGGTACCTTAAAGAACACACAGAAAGGCCAGCTGAAGTTTTAATCGCACAGGGTAGCTCCTATTTTTCGACGTTTTGGATGCGGTATATATACTTTGGAAGTACAAGAGGTTTTGAAAGATGTTTTCCTTCATAGCAAATATCAAAAACACTGCAAAGAATCTAGGGTAATCAGCCATGTAAACTGATTTTAGCTGTATCCGCTCGGCAGAAGTGTACGCAGGATTTTGAACTTTCTTGATTGCGTAGTTAGAGAAAGATATTGTTTTCGTCCAAACTTTTGATGAAGGAGAAAGTTTCGTTTGACCCAGTAGTGCACTTTAAATATATTTTTTGAAATGAAATCTTTGCAGATGGAATCTATCGCAGAATTTTTGCTACTCTCTAAGCTGTTGGGCTAGAAGTTTGGATTAATTCATATATCTTTTGAATGTGTTGACCGATTGCGATGAAGTAAACACGAGATGTTGCTTCATTATTTTTTTTTTTTTTTTTTTTATATACTTCTCCCGAGAAAGGCGAACCTATAACGCTTCAACAGCGCCCCGAGATGCCTGCAGATGTATGTTTGTTCTGCACTTAAATTGCTGCAAATTGTAGTCTTCTGGAAATATATCCCCAGGAAGCGAGTTCCAAAGTTGGCTTGTCCTGTAACAGAAGGAGTTTTTGAAAGTTGATGTCCTCGCGGTTGTCAAGTGTACTGTATGGTCATGAGCATTAGCAGCCTGTCTTGTTGGGCGTCCAAAAGTTGCATTTCGAGGGATAATGTCTTTGAGTTCCTCAGAACATCTACCATGGAAGTACCTATAGAACAAGCATAGGTCAGCTACTTGTCTTCTGTGCACCAACGGTTGTAGATTCGATGTGAGTGTAGGGTCTCCAATGAGTCGAACTGCTCGTCTCTGTATGCTATCAAGCAGGTTAAGTGAATGTTTTGGGGCCGAGCTCCATATATGGGAACAATATTCCAAGCCTGGTCTAACCTGTGCTTTGAAGAGAAGGAGAAGCAAACACGAGATGTTGCTTCATTAGCTCTGCACTTTGTCTAAGGAAACCATACAGATTGGGTTTTTAGTGATGCGTTGACAAATCCACAAACAAGCAGGCATAAAATGATTGCATTCAGAGAATATTTCAGAAAACAAAAAATATAGCCATATAGCCACTACAAATCTTCTATCAATACATTACATTGTACATATACAAACACAGCCCTATCAGTTGTTGCAAAGCTCCACTACTTTGCAAAAACCTGACAAAGTGTTTGTAAATTGGTAAGGATAACACGAAGCCCTGCAAAATGTTTTCTATTTCACTAGGGATATCAACCCTTCGTTGTGCATGGATTGTATAAATTTGAAAATTCATTACATCCGCATTGTGAGCAAATTGCCTCTGCATCAGTGCAGCGGATATCCTTAGACAATTCGGATGACCTTCAAGTTAAAATGAAACTGCTGCACATATACTTAAGTTCCATTCGAAGAAAGTTTTCGGAAGGAATCTTATTGAAATATTTAAACGAAATGAGGCATCGTGACTCGTGAGTGTTATTGGATATCCTGATGGATTAACGCGGGTAAAGTTAGGAAAAAACTTGAGATTGGTGGACTACTTGCAACTTTGGCATTGTAATCCTATAGCTGTATTTCCTATGTGAACTTGTTTAATTGATTAGTTCCCCTCTGTTAAGGCTAATGTTTCCTTAAACATTTCTTTGTATTGCCATTTGCTGTTTGATTTACGAAATGATCTTAAAAATATTCTGCTGAAGTATAAATTGTTGGCCGAGCAATCCTTTCAATATCCGTTGAACTGGGAAATTTTTCCTTTATTTTAATATTTACATACACCTCCTTCAAATTTTTAATCTACTTGAACAGCGAACAAAAAAATAAAGATCCCACCGCATTTGTGGCTTAGAGCAATTACTTTCAATTTATATTTACCACCACCATAAAAGGTGACTTTTCTAAGCAGTATATTGTGTTTTAAGGTCAATTTAGAGATTCTGTCAAGCACAACAAAGACAGCGCAAGTGAAATGTAAACTCCAACGTCCATTAGTGAAGGGTAAATTAAACCTTCTTCTAAACTAATGTTTGTTGGTTTTTTTTTTTTTTTTTTTGGAAAGTTCTTGAAAAAAAATAGTATATTATACTCCACTGCAATGATCATCAGCATATAGAGACAATTTATAGAGATTGCGAAACAACGAAGGAGAGCCGCTGTATTTACTTAGGCTATGACAAGGTGCAAGTGGAGAGAATATAAAAATCATCCCTTCTACACATTTTAAATGGGAATTGTTTTTCCTTATCCACTATTAAGGATACCTTTTGGGTTTCCGTTGTTTTTTTGGTGAGTTTTTGTTGACTTTAGTTATGAATGAATGTGGTTTTCTGCTGCTTCCTTGATTTCACAACTGTGTTTGGTTGATAATACACTTGAAGGCATTTCGTACAACCACCAAATGAACGCTGGCAGTAAGTAAATTTATTATTGCGGCGCCTTCCTGTTAAAGGCAATGAGAATTTAATTAAAAATTAACAACTGAACGAGAATAATACAAAACTCCAAGGCCGTGGTGGTGTGAAATTATTTCTTAAATAATTAATTACAGTTTATTACGTAGTCAGTGGAAGGGTGTCAGATGTGGTTCGGAAAATTATTAAAATTCTGTAAATGATTTACTACCAGGAGCAGGACTTCAACGTGAATAATAATCGGCTCCATCAGTCAGTGGCCGAATCGTTACAACCATGAGCGACCAATATTTATATACAAAACATAAACAAATTTCGTCGCGGTTTAGTCAGTCTTTTGACGGTAAAAACAGCGTTGGTCGCAAGCATTTCTAGGGAACTGCAGGCAAGTCGTTTTGAAGGTTGCCAAATAGCCGAAAGCCAAGATTTAAATTTTCCAAAAAATTTCAAAATGTTCGACCAGCCTATTTTAGAATTTGGTATATTTCTCTTCTGGTGCATGGTATCGAAAAATGTTGTAGGACAAAAATGAAGACAATAACATTTACTCTAAAGAGTGTATTGTAGTTAGCACGGGCAAACTGTCAGATGAGAGTAATATTTCGCTTTCAAAATGACATATATGATGCAAATTGTCAAATTGTGGAAATCAGGACTTTTTCAGACGACTTCGTGTTTTATGATCCAAATAATTGGGAAAGCCAGTGTCGACATATTATTGGTATGTTTTGTACTAAATTCGTTTTTTTTTTTTTTTTTTTTTGACATTTACATAGGTATTACAAAGACTGAGTACTGCATTTTTTTGCAGACGAATATTTTGGGGCTTAATGTCGTTGTTTTTTTTTTTTTTTTCTGATTCTACGTCGTCCAGAATGTGGATTATCGAAGCATTAAGACTTACAACTAAGGCAAAGATTAAAGCGAAGCGATGGTTAGTTATGACGTGACTTTAGCTCTACAGTTGGTTGCCATCGAAAAGGGGTTTCAATCGCCACTTGCGTACACCAGTTCACAAAATAATGCCGCCAATTGTACAATGCTCTATCACGGATGAGGCGATGTGGCATCCGGATAAATGGCCAGTCCACAGGATGACACAACAAGCCATACAGCGGGGCAGACTACTACTGATGGAGCAATTCAGCGATAACTATATCTTTTGAACGGCTTACTATCTTTACCAAACGCAACCGCAGATAGATTTCAAACCGAAGATATCAACTCAAAGGAGGTCGAATTAAACAGCTCACGATAATCAGAGGGAAGTGGCATACCTGGAAGCCCCGGCCAAGTACTGTAAAATCCTGGAAGCAAGTTTACTTATGACAATCGCCCAAATTACGATCAATCTTTAGCTAGACACTTAAAAAATGAATGGCAAGCACAATACATTGGCATAGTCTCAAACGTGTACATACGGATAGCGATCAGCACAAAAGTAGGTATACACACATGCTGGCTTGCAAAACTGACAAGAGTACACGTTATGCAAGATATAAAGCTGATGTTTTGAATCTAATATTTAGACATGCTTGACACGTTGAAGAAGTTGCTTCAGAAAAAACCGTATTAATATATATAGGTACATAATAATAATAATAATAATATCCAGTTAGCCTAAAGACATAAGAAACCTGAACAGCTTAGGTAATGAGACATCAGAAAAATCTTGCCAATGTCTTAGAAGCACCTCGAAGCTTGCAACTGAACTGTCCCTGAAGTGACCGAGACTCAGCCATCAGTGACAGAGAAACTGTGTAACATGTCTCTTCGCCATATAGAAAGAATCAATGATTCAGTCGTTTCAGGGAAGAATTATTTTGATTGCAAGTGCGTTCCACTGTTCACAAGGATCAACAAGAAATGTTTCGAAACCACCTACCATCATCGTACTTGGGTAGATATAGTCTACCTATATTAAAATCCAATCCTCGCAACAAGATACCCAAGTGACGGACATTAACAAACTTTGCAAACAATTCTAGAAAAACAACAACTCCCTACGAACTAGGGGTCTATATACTTATACATTATACAACATACACAAATTGCCATTTTGATTGTTTCGCACAATGCTCGGACACTATACTATACCCCAACCACCACGAACCAGGCTGATGATGTAACACGATTTTATTGCAGGCGCATAAATCAACATCAGCGTCCATTAAACCGTGGCTAAGAGGTGGAAAATGTGCGCGAGTTAAGTATCCATAGCAAAACATATTGAGAAAAAAGATAACATTATTTGTATTCAATGATATCTTTAGTCTCTAGTACAGTCTTGCACACAACGCTACAATGATAACATATGTAAAAGAGATAATATCGTTTGTATACAATGTTGGAATATTATCTCTTCTTCATTATCAAGCAAGACGATTGTACGCTTGGGTCTCCTTGTAGATAGATAAGAAAAGTATATAAATACGACTGTATGATGAATTTATCAACAGTCTTATTGTAACTACATAGTAGCCTTAAGCTCCTTTTAGAATTAGTAAAAAGTATTTCAATAATAAAGGACATAGTTCCAAATAAATATTGTTTAATTTTAAAAGTAAGAAACAAGTGTTTTAATTGGCGATCCTGCCAGGAGGTTAAATATACTTTTTAACTTCAATCGAGCGGACCTCGGGAACAAGTAGTGAAATCTAGTATAAACAGAACACTCGCGTTACCGGTTACAAGAATTACCTAGCATAGCAGGTACAAATATAGCTTCTTCGTACGAAGCAGCAAAGCAATTCAGTGAAAGTGTATATGTGGAGAAAAAAAACACACAAATTCGACGACAACAGACACGAGTTCAAAATGGAACAACTCGCAGTATTAATGGCAAGATTAGAAGCTTTAGAAACCAGGAGCAACACAGTAACACAAACCCTAGAGCACACACGCACAGAGAATGCAAGGTTAGCAGCAATAATAACTAACCAAAATCAAATAAACACTAATTTAGAAACAAAACTAAATGAAGTAAAATCTGGATTAGGCATAGTACCAAACATACCTGTGCTAGAGGAAATAAGAACCACATATACAGATGGTAGTGAAATACAGTTAGACGCATTTAAAAGCCTACCTATTTTCAACGGCGATCAATCAAATTATCGGTCGTGGCGCGAAGAAGCATCCAGATTAATGGACAGCATTAAAAACTTCAAAACACACAGTAAGTACGCAGCAGCATTGACTATAGTGAAAAGTAAAATACAGGGTGCAGCCGCGAATGTGTTAACTAATTATAACACAATTTTTAATTTTGAGGCGATACGTAACAGATTAGATTATACGTACTCTAATCAAGAACCTCTATACGTGCTACAAGACATGATGAAAGCCATCACGCAAAAAAGAAGCACACTGTCTGAATACCACGACGAGATAAATAAAAATCTCAATTTAATAATATCAAAAATCACTATGTCAGGTGATCCGCCGAATATAATCGACAGACTAATTAAAAATGCTAACGACGACGCAGTTCGTATATTCATTGATGGTATGAGTGACAACTTTACAAGAGGATCATTATATTCAGCTACAATAAATGATCTAGAACACGCATTCGCAATTGCTCGCAGAATAGAACATGATAATGTGCACAGGCATTTACATCTCACTCAGGATAAGCACCACAAAAATATGCCACATGAACGCAGAAACGAAAGAAGACCAAATTATTCGAGCCAAACAACGAATTATCAACCCCAGAAGCAATACGATAATATGCAGCAACACAATCAAGGACCACAGCCGATGGAGATAAACTCGAGACAAATTGTACATGCACAGCGACAAAATTGGAATCAATACAAACCCGATGTATATAATCCACCAGCGAAACGTGAACACAGCGGGAGTTTCAACACACACAACAGACCGCAACGATCTTATCAGCAGAACTTCAAGCAGCAGAGAGTAAATAACTCCCGACAACAACGCAGAGACGATGTCAGCAGTACATATGCAGAAGCAGATGAAACGGAATGTATGGTAAATAATAACATAAGAATAGATCATTTAAACTAGTAGACGGGTTGCCCTGCTTAAATTTAACTAGTACTATTTCTAAGAAAATTTATAAAATTCTTATTGATACTGGTGCAACCCATAATTACATTAATAGAAAATGCGATTCTAGCAAAAAAATTAAAATTAAACCTATAAAAATAAAAACAATGCATGGTTATTCTATGGTAGATACAAAGAAAGTAGTTAGGATATTAAAGAAAAATATAACATTTTTTGAATTAGAGGATATTCAGTCTTTTGATATGATATTAGGATATGAAGGACTTAAAGTTCTAAACGCGGAAATAAATTTCAGTAATATGACTCTAACTACCATAAGCAGTGTCGAATCTATTCAGAAAATTAATTACATAATTGGGGAAAATAATATTTATAAAGCAGACATAGATAGACTGATGAAGATTAATAACAGCATAGGACCGTTACCCTTTACAGATACTATAGAAGCAAGCATTAGGACGACCAATGATAATCCGGTTTATGTTAAACAATATCCATATCCCATAGCAGATAACGAATTCGTAAACAAAGAAATACAGAAACTCTTACATGACGATATAATAGAAAAAAGCCATAGTCCTTATAACAGTCCCATATGGACAGTACCTAAAAAAGGTTTGGACGAAAAAGGAAAACCAAAACGGCGCATGGTTGTTGATTTCCAAAAACTTAACGCTCACACTGTAACAGACAGATACCCCATTCCGGATGTCAACATGACAATTCAAAATTTAGGTAAAGCCAAGTACTTTACAACATTAGATTTGGAGTCAGGTTTCCACCAAATTAAAATCAAAACAGATGATAAAGAAAAAACAGCTTTTGCTATAAATGGCGCAAAATATCATTTTAAACGAATGCCTTTCGGGCTCAAAAATGCACCAAGCATATTTCAGAGATGCGTGGACGACATTTTGAGAGACTTTGTAGGTAAATTCGTACACGTTTACATTGATGACGTATTGATATATTCTTCATCTGAGGAAGAACATATACAGCACATAAGTCAAGTATTCGACGTACTCAATAAAGCCACATTAAAAATATCTGATGAGAAAAGTAAGTTTTTTCAAGAAGAAGTAGAATACTTAGGTCACATAATCAGACATGGTAGAATCACTACGAACCCTGAGAAAATAGCAGCTATAGAAAATTTTCCAGTCCCACAAACGGTAAAGGATTTGAGAGGATTTTTAGGTCTTACAGGTTACTATCGTAAGTTTATAAAAGGATACGCAAGCATAGCCAAGCCCCTGACATTATATTTACGAGGAGATAACGGTAAAGTAAACAAAAAACAAAGTAAAAATATTAAGTTAAATCTGAATGATTCAGCATTAGAAGCGATTAGAATTTTAAAAAATTATTTGAAAGAACAAGTCGAACTTTTTCAACCGGATTATAGTAAACCATTCGAGCTTACTACTGATGCATCCAACATAGCTATTGGAGCCGTACTAAGTCAGAATAAGCAACCTATACACTTCTTGTCAAGAACACTGAGTAAGACAGAAGAGAACTATAGCACAAACGAGAAAGAGCTATTAGCGATCATATGGTCCTTACAAAAACTCAGAAACTACATATATGGTATAGCAGACTTAACCATATATACCGATCACCAGAGCCTTATATATTCTGTATCAGAAAAAAATCCCAACACAAAGCTGAAACGTTGGAAGGGAATCATTGAAGACTTTGGAGCAAAATTAGTTTATAAACCAGGAAACCTAAATCTTGTAGCTGACGCATTATCACGTCAACGCATAAATACTTCTACCATAGAAACAGCACATTCAGCTGAAAGTTCTTCTAATGATATAATAAAAACTGTGAATCAGCCTTTTAATGCATACACTGCACAGTTCGAACTTATTGAAGATATAACAAATAATATCGAAACACAAATCTATTTTAGTAACAAAATAAGACTCATAATAAAGTTTAAGGACAAAGACTCTTTACTAAGACAGATGAAAGAAGTTATACAACCCCAAAAGATTGTAGCTTTGCATACGAAATTTGAAAACATATACAAATATGGTGAAAACATAAAAAAAGAATTCCCACTAGTAAGATTTATATTCACACCAAGAAAACTTCAAGACGTGACAAATTTGGAGGAACAACTAAAACTTGTAAGGGTAACTCACGAAAGAGCACACCGAGGGTTACGTAACAATATACAAGAAATCTCAGAGAAATATTACTGGCCCGATCTAAATAAACAAGCAAAGAGTTTCAACAGAAAATGCATAGCATGTCTATTTGGAAAATATGAAAGAAAACCTATCAGAGAACCTCTGAATAATTCAGAAATACCAACACATGTGGGAACACACATTCATATGGACATATACTTCAACGACAAGTATACTTTCCTTGTAACAGTAGATAAGTATTCTAAATATACAATCCTTCGGGAAATCGAAACTCGAAACAGACTGTACGACGTTATGGAAGAGGTCTTATCTAATTATTTCCCAAAATGTGAACGACTCATGACAGATAACGAGAAGGGATTCAAAACAGAAATGGTGAACCAAATGTGTTTGAAATACAACATAACTAAAGTAGAAACTCCAGTATACAGATCGACAGCGAACGGTCAGGTAGAACGTGTAAACGGTACAATAACTGAACTGTCTAGAATATTCACAATTCAGAATAAAACAAGACTTATCGAAGAAATATTTAGAACAGTGCGTGAATTAAATAATTCTATACACTCAGTTACCGGTTTGAAACCTAGAGACATTTTCTTTAATCAAAATAAATATAGCAATAGTGAAATTATAATAAATAAACTAAACTCAGCATCCAAAAAAGTGATCGAACGTCTAAATAAAGGAACTCGACACAGAGAGTATAAAAAAGGAGATAAGATAATGGTAAGAATCACAGGTCTTAGAAAGAAATCTAACGCCAGATACATAACAAGAATAGTAGAAGAAGATAAAGGAGACACTGTAATCTCTAAAGAAGGAATAAAAATTCACAAGGATAACATAAAGAATTATCATTTTTCAGATGACGAAAATATTAATATTCCTAACATTACTAGGAATTGTACAGAGTCAAGAAGGGCAAAATTTTGCAACAATTCGAAGGTCAGAGCCTTAAAGAACATTTAGTAATAGAACAAGTGTACGAACAATTATTATTATTGACCAGAACAATTAATGCAGCAAAAAATAATGAATATTTATCAGAAAGCCTAGACTTAGATGACATTAAAAATATTATTCAACATGAAATAATTCAAGTACCCATAATAAATATACTTGAGTACTCTAAAATATTATTAGCTAGAACTGATGAATTCTTCATCACAATATATAAATATCCAGTTCTAATTAAATCATGTAAATTGTATAAAGTAACACCTTTAAATTCAAAACATGGAAAAATCATTACAGATAAAACAATTGCCTTATGTAACCAAACTTATTTAAGAACAAGAAATTGTCAAAATCATCTAAGTAAAAACATTTGTGAAATTAACTTTGAAGAAGAAAATTGTCTTATTCCACTTTTAAAGAATATAACTTCAAAATGCAACATTAAACAAGAATACGATTACGACTTAGAAATTGAATCCGGTGTTATGTTATTAAGCGGTAAGCATAAGTTAAATAATCAAACAATTAATGGTATAAACTTAGTTACTTATGAAAATACTATAAATCTAGACGATAAAATATACAAAAACATGCATAAGCAAATTAAAGAAGTTATATTAAGAAATCATAATTCAGAGTCTTACATCGACCAAATAATTAAAGAAGATACAATGTACAAATTCGATAACATAGATACTTTAAAAAAACTAATTATTCCTTTTGAAGAAAAACCGATATTATCAACTATATACACAATTGTAACACTGATTGTTATTCTAGCATTTACGTACGTAATGATAAAAACTATACAATGTATAACAGATCGTCAAAAACAAAAAAAGATTGACGCATATAACAAAACTTATGAAAGAGAAATGTTAAAAATAGCGTCGAAAAATCGGGACGATTTCGTTTAACAAGGGGGGGAGTTAAGTATCCATAGCAAAACATATTGAGAAAAAAGATAACATTATTTGTATTCAATGATATCTTTAGTCTCTAGTACAGTCTTGCACACAACGCTACAATGATAACATATGTAAAAGAGATAATATCGTTTGTATACAATGTTGGAATATTATCTCTTCTTCATTATCAAGCAAGACGATTGTACGCTTGGGTCTCCTTGTAGATAGATAAGAAAA
This sequence comes from Cheilosia urbana, assembly GCA_946477585.1. NCBI lineage: Eukaryota > Metazoa > Arthropoda > Insecta > Diptera > Syrphidae > Cheilosia > Cheilosia urbana. The sequence goes on from OX297855.1 coordinate 65,095,313, forward strand.
GTATATAAATACGACTGTATGATGAATTTATCAACAGTCTTATTGTAACTACATAGTAGCCTTAAGCTCCTTTTAGAATTAGTAAAAAGTATTTCAATAATAAAGGACATAGTTCCAAATAAATATTGTTTAATTTTAAAAGTAAGAAACAAGTGTTTTAATTCGCGCGAGGCATGGGAAGACGATGTTAGATAAACCCCTGGCAAGCTGGCGACACACACACAGATAGTTAAAATGGAACGCAAATATAATATTTGTGTGCACAAGTAAAAGGATACTAAAAAAAACAAAAAAAAACATATTTGCACATGCACAAATAAGGCACTACACACGTGAAATGGTATGTTGTCAATGATTGTGTGGTTTGGTGTATGACTCATCACAAGGGTTGGTACTACGACGCGTGACGTTACATATATCGTCGTCGTCGCTGTCGGCGTTCTTGTCGTTGTCGTCGCACACCTACACCCCAAGCTGCGGAATATATGCAACAAAAAACACACGACTTGATGGATGGAGCTATTTGTAGGTCAGCAGATCTATCTATTTTTATGCGGTTTAGTGGGTGGGTGGCGTGTTATTGAATACCAAAGTATAAGCCCTTATAGTACAGCGGCCGCCCCCAGCCAGAAGGGTGACATGAAGCGTTGCCCAAGTAATATTTATGGGCGATGATGGTGCTGCTCTGCATTTTCATAGTCATAACTAAAGTCAGGAGGTTAAACGATTTTTATGAGAATTTGTACAAGCCGGCTAAAGCCGGTGAGATTACAGCAGGGTGTGTTATATAAAGATGAATTGGCGGGTTGAAAGTGGATTAGTATGAAAATATTGCTTTTTTTACTTTTGTCAGTGAACGGGAGTGTTATATGAAATGATTGGACAAAACAGAATGAGGTGGGAATCATATATGCGGTGCAGATTTTTTGAAATAATATATACCATGGTACCTACTGACTTTTACTAGTAAGATAATTTCATGCCATTATAGCCATTAGCTGTTTAAGTATGATTTCACACTGTGGTTCAAAATTACTTTTTTTGTTGCAAAAATCACAACTTCTGAAAGAATGAAGATATCGCTAGGATTTTTTTTTCCTTGAATTCCCAGGACTATCGAAAATGTATCTAAATTTTGAAAAATATACTCTGCAGGGCGTTACAGATTTTTCGGCTGAAGGACGATTCTCTCTCAAAAAAAAAGGACTTAAGCAATTTTTTACTTTTAATACAGCCCTAAACACCTCGGATCTTTTAAAAAAGTTCACTACTCTGTTTACTGTGTGTTCCAAACAAAACTGACCCCTCAAAATTAGATGGATAAAGGTAACGAAACAACCGCCAATCTGATTCAACAAAATCGGCTTCTTTTCGACATTTTTGGTTGTGTCCTTTTGCAAACTGGATACAATAGGTTGATTTTATGGGCGCAGAGAAATGAGTCCGCGGGAACTAAGACCACTTAGGGACTAGTGGGAAATTAAGTCACTTTCGTGAAGTGAACTTAATTCCCATGTAAGGTGGGCTGGGAAATAAATTCCAAAAACTCTGAATCGACTAAGTTCAAAGTAAATTAAGTCAATTAGGTAAAAATTGGAATTTTAATTAACAAAAGAGACATTAACTTTTAAGTGAGCGATATATTAACAGGAGTTAAATTTAAACTACGAAACTCAGTTTGCAAGAATCTGAAAATAATGAAATAAAAATAAGGAAACCTATTTGCAAGACTCTGAAAATAATCAAAGAAAAACCGCGGTGATCTTCTTATTTTTGAATGTGTACTAAGTTCCCATAAGAAAGTGGACTTAGTTCCACCTTACATGGGAACTTACAAAATTCACTACACAAATGTGGTTTTACTTCCTACTAGGGGGGAACTAAGTCCTTCCCTGCATCGATTTTATGTCAATTATTTAACACTTTTCCGTCTTTCATTATGAGAAAGAATTGATGTCGATCGATTACATTTATTTGCTCGTTACACTCGGTCTTCGATTTTCGGTTTGGTTGGAGATATTGCTGTCAGTTGTCTAAAGTGATATGATTCCAAACTGCTTTTTAAATATTTAAATGGATTCAGTCTACAATTCTGATCTGATTATGGTGTTGGATTTTCCAACATTCGCGTAAATGACATTTTTTGACGAGGGAATTGAAGATCCATCAAATCAAAATTTAATTAATATATTAACATTATTTGTTGGTAATGATTGCAGTTACAGATCATCTGATAGTATTAAAAGGCAATACAAAATTAAACCAGAATTTAATATCTGTTGAAATCTTAATTATATGCCTTAAAATCACCAAAAGCGTCCACGAAACTCTTTTGGTTTGGTGGTTAGGTGATTTTACTCAAAAGGGTTTGGAAGTGGGCGGATTAGTTCAACAAAACAAAATAATGATAAATAATAGTAAATCTAATAAATATTAGAAAAAGTGTCACGATCTTTGCTCTTAAGAGAAATGAAATAACTCAAATGAACCAAAAGTTTATTTGGCCAAATAGCAGCGGGAACAAGTCTTTTTTTTAACATAACAACATCTCCGAATGGTTCACATAAACAGCTACGTTTTTGCACATTATTTAACAAATAGTAAATATTTAAAATTCTTGCACTCTTTAGCCTGAATCTCTCGTAGCGATATTTTTAGTAGGTCAAAATATGTGTTTTCTAGTTTCAATCAATAAAAATATTAAACATCTACGTTTTTTTTTGTTCATGATTTAAAATTTTAATAGATTCATAATCTAAACAACATAACATAACATTTTCTATGACAAAGATAAAATCAACAATTTAGATTTTTTGCTAACTTTGAACAGCTTTATTAAACCAAACGCGTTTAAAACAAATAAAGTGCACGACTGGGTCGAACGAAACCTTCTCGTTCATCAAAAGATTGGTTGAACGTTTTCTTATTCTATTAGGTAGGCATGTCACAATCTGAGAACCGATGCTAGATAAAAGAAACGGTCCATGAAGTATACGAATATTGTTAAATAAACTCCACTTTCGGGTTATTCGCCTATATAATATATAATATATATTATATCAAATAACAATGTGAATTTTTATAAGTTGAAGCTCTCAGTAACGGGCAATTGTCACTTTTGCAAAGTGTCACCTATAGGGTCCTAAGCTATTCTATCTTTTAAACTGGAACCAACCACATAAGTATGTATATCCACAAAATGCTATTGAAATCGGTTGAGTGGTTTCGGAGATCGAAAACAGTGCCACCTATCGGGTCCAAAAGTACCTTATATTTTAAAGGTCTGCCTTAAATGCATCAATACAAACAAAACAAAAAAAGAATGATGAAAATCGATCTAACGGCCTTCGAATTATAACGCCATCGAAATAATGCGCTTATAAATTGAGTTATAAATTATCCTACCTCTCATCAGAGGATGAAGATCATACTGCACACAGTGTGCAAAATTTGATCGCGAAGCAACCTGTGGCACGTTATTTTTATATACCTAGCTTCGTTCCACCCACGTTCGTTAATGTAATGAAAATAACAATTCCGAACATGCACAATGCACATGCTACTGAATTTCTTTCGTATCACTCAGCCTTTCGCTTTTTACTAAAGTCCTTTAAATTAATTTCACAATTTACATAAATTCTTATGTCACCCACAACTCAGCTGTCACGGCAGTAAATTTGAACTCAATCGATTCGGTGGATTTCAAAATATAAGATTTTTATTTTTTTTTATGGGTGGTGTCACGCCCCTTTATCCAATATTGACCAATCTTCACAGGTATAATCCTGGGCTAATACCTAAGATTGTGTGTAAATTTGAACTCAATCGATGGTGGTTTTTGAAATAAAATATATTTTTTTGTATGGGCGGTACCACGCCCCTTTGTCCAATTTTGACAAATCTTCACAGGTATACTTCTGGGACAATACCTAAGATTGTGTGTAAATTTGAACACAATCGATTTGGTGGCTTTCGAAATATAGGGTTTTTAATGTTTTTTTAGTATGGGCGGTGCCACGCCCCTTTGTCCAAAATTGATCGTACCAACTCAGAAACCTTCGCGGGCTCATGCACAACAACTTTGCTAACGATCATCACATTATCAAATGCATAGTTTAGGATTCTATAAAGGACATACAAACAGACATTCATTTTTATATAAGAGAAAAAAGAAAAAAAGAAGAAATAAGAAGATATATATGTAGGTTAATGTAAATTTTTTGTTTGAATTTGCATTAGCAGTTATAAGTGGGATCTTTTGATTGTGTAAACTCCAAAGTGGCTGGAATTATTTTAGGGTACATATTCAATATGGTATGGTTGAAAAAACCAAGAAGTAACTAAAATTTGCTAAAAAAAACTATGTGAACAGAGATCGGCTTTTGGGTAGTCATTTTGGAGAAATAATTAAAAAACGGATTTATTAGAATTTTTTGAGAAAAACTAAGTACGGGATTTTATTAAGAATACTGATATTATGCCTTTTGATCAAAATCGTTAGAGCTAGTAAATATTGTGTTACGTTTTTTCGTCGAGCTTCAAAACCGACTCGTCGCTTACCTATCGGTCTGCTTCGAGCCTCAGGGTCCTTTCGCCCAATCAGCATGCCGTCGTTGCTGGGCCGATGGCAATAGCATCGATGGGGCAACAAAGCTGAGCCATCACAACAAACTGCATTGTTGCCCAACCAACGTCAAATTGCAACGATGCTTTTTGAGTGCATTAGCAATTTAGCATTGGTTGGGAAACAATGCATAGTTATCACAACAAACTCGTTTGCCCAACCAGCGACGTATTGCTGAGCACAACAATTGCGATGTTTAGTTTGAAAAATATTATTGATTAACTATTTAGCTGAAAACCAGGTATAAGTTGTTATCGAAATCCAAAATGTTGTTTTCGGGATATAAGCAGATTTTAAAATTAGCGTTTTCGGTTATTCGAATTGAGAATTAGGGACGCAATAATTTTGAGAATATCAATTTTACTCAACGTTTGTATTTTGGTCAAAATCGTTACTGCCGTTTTCAGGTAAACTCAAGAAAACTAAATTTAAAAAAAAAATACTTTTTCAAAAATCCATTTAACGATAATACAGAGAAAAACTGAAAACTATTTGGCATTAAGTTCGAAATTACCATATTCCCTTAGAAATGAATTTTTGTTACAATCGTATGGACCGTTTTCGAGATATGTCTAAATTTCATAAGTAACGTTATTCGAATTTTTAGCCAAAAACTGGGTATGCAGTCATCTCAATTTTGGTTGAAATCGCCAGAGCCATTTTCGAACAAATCGAACTGGTACCATCCCGACGAGTCTTCGAATACGAAAAATCAGAAGAAACAAAAAGGTTATGAAACACATCTTTCATATTTTTCTGCCAAAAATTGTCTTGAAAAACTTTCTCGAATTTTCTGGGTTTCTTCGCCGAGCTGTCCAATGGGATGAATAGCTTTGGATATCATTTCAGGAATGTGTATTAAATTTGTATGTACAGTTGTGGTCATATTATACCATGGGCACAGTTGCACAAACGAAATTGCGGTATCAGTACAACACTCCTAAAATCAATCGATTTGTTATGGATATTGCTAATAAACCAACCCGAAATCGGCGTTTGATGTTTTCATCTATATTGGTTATATCCGAAGAAGTAACAGAGTCATGGAAAAATCGACGGGCAGTGTTGCCATCATTCGTACTAAGGTTAATTTAATTTTGGTTTGTCAACTAACATTCCCATTCGGCTCCTAAATGCTCGGCATGGAAACGAAATCTCACCTTGTAACCAATTTGTATTTTTATTTATTTATTTATTTTGTTTCTTTATGTTATGAGCAAAATAGCAAAATCAGCTAAGATTTTCTTTGTTTACTAAAAAATATCAATATTATTATTGTTTTCTTCTAAAATATTCAGAAAGTTTCTTTCTAGAAAGAAAAATGAAACTTTATGGCGATCCGGTGCCAAAAAAAACTCTAATAAAAAAAAAATGTTTGTCTAGCATCCTTAACACCTTTAAGAGCCAATATTTTAAAAAGGTCGTACGATCTCAAAATGTTTAATGATTGTTTCTTATTTAGAAAATTGTAATCTTACTTTTAAGACTGTTTTCACCACGCCGCAATTTTAATCAACTTAACTTTTACATTATCAAGGAAATATAAATATATTTGTTTTACTTCTCAAATGTAAAATACATAACAGCTTGAAAATTTCCTTCACACTTAAAATATTAAAAAAGGGCCATTTATCTTTTTAAACATACCACCAGCAACAGAATCCATTTTATTTTTTTTTACAAAGCGAAAAAAAAAGTAAAAGAAAAACAAAGCAACACTATTTCTTTTCACAAACCAAACTTCCTACTGATGCACTTGCTAATTTAAAGTTTGCAATTTAGAAGCATCGACCGAGTAAACGGTTTGAATCTGCATCGCATGATCAATCAGGTTCAAAGCTCAACTTTGCTTTACAAGAAAACAACAAATTGGAATTTTTTTTTTATAATTTTGGCCATTAATTTCGAAAATTTTGCCTGTGTGACCCACTTTTTTGAGTTCCTCTATCATCATAATCTCAGAATTGATTAACATTTCGAGTACGAAATTTTGTACGAAGGCAATATCGTTCTCTTACTACGTATCTAATCGAGAAAGTTAAATAAAATAAAAAAAAAACACAACGAATTTTTGACACGACTTTTGGCGACAGTACGCCGCTTGGTCAAATAAATCGCGAGAAATTATCTGATGCACCAACTTTAATTTTCCTTTTGATACATAGATATACATATAATTATATACTATCAGAAATGAAGCTTCGGTAAATATACCATGCAAACAGTGCACCTGTTTAAAATATGTGTTCGACATCCACGCACCCGTTGGTCTACATCCGCACGTAAAGTCGATCATTTAAAGCTTCACCAGTATTGTAACCAACTACACAGACCGCAAACAAAAAACACAAATACCACACGACTCCAAAGAATGTATAGGTGTACCATGTAAACATGTGTTCATATCACACTAATTAAAGTGCAATGCCTCCTTCATTCAATGTGTTGACAATCAACAAATAAATTCGATTCTAAATTAATAAATCACAGTTCAAACAAAAGACCTTCAAACTCGTAAGCACACCCCTCCCATGTGCAAACAGACGGGTTAACAATCGAACTTAATTAATTTGGCAATAATTGATTTATTGATTTGACATTAGATTTCCTGTTGGCGGAAGCCGAGAGATGCGCCTATCGTATTGCAATTAATGCTTAAAACTACAATTCACAGTCGGTAATGGGTGTAATCAGCGCCCACTCACTTTGTGAGACTCAGTCATCTCCATAATTTCTCAGTTCTCACTGAAAAAATAACATTGAAAATAAATTGCCTTTAAAATTGAACGCGCAATTTGTACAAAAAAAAAAAAAAAAAAAACTTAATCATCCGGCTGACAATCTGAAGCAATCTTTACCTCCTTATGCGGGGGTAAATTTGTCAAGAACCGACATTACCCTGAAAACGTTTCTTTTTACATTAAAAAAGAAGAGAATATTTATGAGGACCACGGTTAAGTTCATTTTGCATCGCACAGTCTTAATCCTCCTCTAACGGAAGCCATGACGAGGACTTTTACGTCTTCGTTTTATTTCTGCACCTCCCTATTCATACTCGACGTACTCGCCTGTGTTACAGGGTAAATTTCTCGCTGACGTCATCTGATGGCATTGAAATCACTAACATTAAGCGACATAGCTCATCAGAAAGGCGTAGGTCGTTTCGTAAAAATAGAAAAAAAAAAGTCTCATATGCCAAACGATGGAGGGGAATGGACTTTGAATGGTGTTTATAAGGCGTCGATATGCGAGGATATTTTCAATTCCACGGATAAAATAAGCGTGCTTGTCAGGGAATATTTAAATTACCTACTTCGGAATGTGTTGCAGGACGAATATTTCTTATTTTGCGCTGATGAATGGGGCGCAATGAAACAGTATTCATTGAAATATGAGGACGCACCTTGAGAGTGTTTTTATCAGCGAATTATGAGTTCGTGAAGTTCTCCTTCCTCTCGATAGGATGGCACATTGTGAAGATATCGTCGATTGTCTTTAGAGTATGTGGGCCTAAAATAGAGCGACAAAAAGTGAAAAGAGTCGAACCTTCTGATGTAATTTATGGGGGTTATACTTTGAGGCTCATCGATTGGTTATCCATGCACACTAACCATCGACACACTGCACATAGTAATTTAAGACTGAACTACATATATTAGACTGCCCAATAACAGTGCGAATGCAATGCCTTTGATTTTTTGCGACCATAAACAGAATCACGTTAAAATTCCCTGAGAGTAATCCAGCTTAAGCGTCAATATTGAAATTGTACACGTGTCGTATAATAAAATAAGTGACACATTTCAAGCTTTAGACTGAACTTAAGTGGATTTTCGTCCATTTTTGACATTTGCTAAGTTCACATAATCCCATTAAAGTTGACACTTAGTATTAGAATTTAATGTGACATATATGATGTTAGACCAATGTATGTTAAAATATATGAACTTAAGCGACGTTTGATTTCAATTTTCACCCACTTGACAGATATGTAGTTAGTGTTTTAAAAGAAAACTTAAGCAAATGACAGCTGTGAAGCAAACTTAACGTAGAAATATGACAGAGGCTTCCTTTTTCTTTCGACTTCTAGATGCAGATCTGCGTAGCCTAACTTTGCGTGCAAGAATGCATTTTTTCCTACGAACAGCAAACAGAAACAACTGTCAAACGAAAGCCGTGTTAGAATTACAAAAAGGTTCAAACAATTTTTATCTCAATTACGAGAAAAATAAAGTTTTCATACAAAATTTCGAACTCGAACTGTCTGTCTGTCTGTTTATTTATTCATTTTTTTACGTTTGGAAACCCTACCTCCCTACTGCAACTAATGTTCACAGTTTTCCGAAGGTAAAGTGCACAACAATACAAACAAACAAAAATCTCACAGACGTAAATTACACCTTTTTCAAATGAATGCAGAGTTCTATTTAACCTCAATTCGAGGTCTCACGATCTCGAATGAAAAAACACGAAATCGCAATTGAAAACGTTATTCGTTATGACGATTTACGAACGATAAACTTGATACACCTTTTCAGACGTCACGTCGGTTGTCGCCGTTTCACACAACCATTCGTATGTAATTCGAAAATCAAACTTTCGGTTTCAATTCACATACATTGAGCCCCCTGAGATTCGCATGTTACGGTTGCCATCTTACCTCATTTTCCATTCGCATCATTGCATGTCTGACTTCCTAATCATATAGGCAGACATCTAACACACGCAAATCGTATTTTCCATACTGCGAATGATGAAATTTTTTTTTTTTACAACGAAAAATCGTGCTTACATGTAGATGGATATTTTGCTTTCCCACTTTTACTACTGTATTGGCTGGGTTTCTTCTTACTTCCATTGTTCAGTTTGAAAAGAAAATAACAATTTTAAATCGCTACGATACGTAACACAAAAAGTGGTTATGGCGAAAAACTGAACGTAAGCGTAGTTTTAGTCAATAATAATTTCCTTGTGCGGGGAAAAATTCAATGACTGTTATTACATATTCATTTATGACAGAGAACGCGTGAAATTTAAACTTCAATTATGTACTTTGGATGTGAAACTATACAGAGGCCAATTGGGTTCTCGTGGGCTACACGTTAAACAAAGTGAAATATTCATTAATTTTGTCTACTAAACTATTCATTTATTGTGTAGCATTCGCGGCATGAATCGCAGCAATATAACAAATTGATATCTTGTCCTTTTTCTATATTAGGCGCGTTGTGTTTGGCATTTCAATTTAATTTATTTTTGGAATGACAGTTTAGATACAAGATCGCAATAGGGTATATAGACTTCATGAAGTAGACTTGACTAGAGTATGACAAATAGACCGATGGAACTGAAATCCGAACAAAAGTCAAAAAGTTCTTTACACACACCACGACGTATGGCACTAGTGGTAGTGCGACCAATTCAGCATATTTCCTGCTATGGATTGTGAATGGATTTTTTTCAATGCTAGCATTTTTTTTTAGCACGATTTTGGTTTAGCCAAATTATGAATTAAAATAATACAATAAAATCAAAGCAGACGAACCTTAGTGTGATCAAGCCATTATAAATGGGGACGAGTGGTCATTAGTTGGTGGTGATTAGTTTTTGCAGTTGACGTTAATGGAGGGGAAGCCGTCAAATCTAGTCAAGAAAAACCTGCCTGCATACTCAGTTGACATTTCGAAGAGTCAGATTTAAAATAAACAGAGTGGCCGTGGCAGAATTCTGAAAAGTCGAAAAAAGGGCCGAAGAGAGAAAAAGGTGTCATTTCTAAGACTACTCTGCAAATTTCGAATTTTCGCACGATATTTAGCAACCAATAGTTCGCATAACAGTGTTATAGTGTTGTGATAGGCAACAGTGTTACATTTTAAATGTACTTATTTGAAAATAACAATTTTTGAAAAAAATATGAGGGGTCTTTTCCGACTCTCGCTGACCGCGAGAATACAAAAACAATTCAAGTTGCTAAGTCAACGCGTTCGGATTCCTAGTCACGACGAATCTAGTTGATGTTTTACATAAACTAGGTATCCGAACGTCCCCATTCTTATCTGACAGTAAACACAGACATTCAACGAAATCAGCAAGCTTGCACGTGTATCAACTTTCCAAACACACACTTTATTTAATGTTTTTTTTTTTTTTTTTTTTGTGAAATTTCTTTCTTTTTTTTTCTGGAAAACAACTTCTTTTTTCTCTTTTTTCCTTTTTTGTTGCTGAACTAAGTATTATATCAGATATTGGATTGGTCACACTGATTGCTGGGTACCCGAACAAAAAATTGTGGTAGGAAACGAAGTAGCTGGACGAAGGGAAATAAGTTTCCCCAATCATTAATTCAATATCGAAAGATAAGCATCGTGAACTTATTTAAATCCTTCTGTGTAAGGCAACTCCTAGTTCTGCAAGTTAGATCAGGATGAGAATATTGCTATAACATAATATGGAGTTCAGTCCTAAAACATTTACTTTACTTTAGACGACCCTCTATGACAGCGACACTTGAACAACTCGGTGACACACCCACTCTGCAGTAGTTCCAGATTGAAGGGAAGACCGCCAATTGTGGCGTTTTTTAAATGAAAAAAACGGAAAAAGAGGGACAAGCTTTAAAAAAGGGGAAAATACAAAATCTCTGTGAAACGTGAAATGTCTAAAAATGAAATTAATACATGTTTTCATTACGTATAAACGTATGAGCATAATATTCAACCAACTGCAGACTTTTAAAGTAACTTCGAGCTCTTTTATGTTGGCATTGAAAATGCAAACTTCGAAGAATGTCATCGAAAGATTCTAGTTTTGCGAAAACAAAGTGGCGTTCATTTAAACTTCAGTATTGTGTTTTTGTGTCGTTATGATTTATTAACCAAATAAGAAGGAATGTACCTACATCTTTAATTGTTGAGTAAATTGACACACGAACGACACCCTACACTCGCCAGGGTACTCAAGATTTGTGTATATTGTCAAAAAACGGATTTTGAGTTTAGAAAACACCTCCTATCAACAACAACATCAATCACTACATTAACGCAAAAAAAAAAAACAATTTCACTTGCTTAAAAACGCAAAAACCGATCGCTCCCTCACTTGTTACCTGCAAAAACAAGTGACAGTCTCCTCGACATCCAAAGGAAGAGTTATTTGTGCCGCATGCCTGGGTACAGCTCTACCGGGTATATTCCTTGATCGACCACTGTTAGCCGAAGTACTGGCAACTGGAGTTGTTGGTGTTGAATCCGAATCCAGTGGAACCGCAGAGTAACGCACTAGAATTGCCCGACTAACCCGATTACTGCCGGTCAAATTCGATATGGCCCACATCATTTTCGCAATAAAAATAACCGCGCGTTGTATAGGTATGGTAAAATGCAAACAACCGATACATTGGTTTACTAAGGTCCCATTCGATGTATCCTAGATGAAAGGCGCAGTGGCTTCTCACCCACGTCAAGAGTTATTTACGAACTGGGATTTCAGTTGCGAGACTGTAATGCAATTGAGGTTAACTGGTGGAGAAGCACCCAAACTGCGAGAAAGAGGAGGTGTAAACTGCTAGACAAGAGGGTTGTTTGCGCGAATCATTTCTTATTCTGTTCTGCGATTCCAATCTGCATGGTCGCTAATTCAATTAAATGTCAAGGATTGGGGTGGGTTGTGGAAATGAAATGCAAATGCAATGAAACAGAAAACCTCCCTTGATGGTTCTCCCAAGTTGTCAACAGTATTGAAGTGAAAAAAAATAAGCGGAAGAAACTATTGATTCTGAGAAACCTTTGCAGTTGGCATTCACGCAGAAAATCGCAAAATTTAATAAAGCTGTTAAACCCCTTTTAGTTTGTTATTAGTGGTATTCGGTATGTTTACATAATCAGAAGTGCGAGTATCAAAGTATATGTGGAACAGTGCTGCGATGTTACAATGCAATAACAGTGACAGTGCTGTTGATGACTATAAGTTGGACAAAATGTACTCAGGGGGTATTCCGGTTGCACGGATTGATGTAGTATTTATGTACTAGCGAAATATAAAGATAAGATTGTACAAATCTGATAAGTTATCTGTCGAATGACATAACGCAAAGAGTGAGTTTTTGTTTGTATTATAGCCCTATCAACTTAATTATTTAAGTTAGGCCTCTCCGTTCAGGCAAAAAAGAAAACTAGCATCGAGTGGGTACAAAATCCATTTCTAATGAAAATCCAGCGTACGACACTAAGCATTCCGGAAACGAGTCTCTTATAAAGCTGCAGAGTTTTTCTTCATCAAAACATGTATTTGCTTTTGTATTATTGAACGAATTTTGGGCTGTTATTAGGAGTGAATACCCTGAACGTTCCCTTTTGTCACAACGTTTCATATTATACTTATACAAAAACTAAATATGGATCGAGATTGGACGCTGCCTCAGATAAACGAATACAGCTTTCGGATAGATAGAAATCAATTTTTAAAAATTTATATATCAAACAATGAAAAAATTTCCTTCTTCACACTAACCTTGAAAAAAATATCTTTAATAAAAAAAAAAGATTTTCAAATACATATGTTGTTTTTCATTTTTTATGTCGTATCTAATACGCTATTCACACCGCACCGAAAACTCTTCCATGCATTCACACCGAACACCAACTAGTTTTCGTTTGATGTTTCAATCAGCTGTGAGGCACTAGTCATTAAACTTCGTTGCAATCTATTCTGGTTACAAATTCGATCGAATTAATTATCAAATAAAATTAATTTATTGCATTTAAAAATATTATGATCCCATCAATTAATTGTGGAAAATGATTTTAAGTTGTGAGCTATGACATTTGTTACATCAGCTGTTCTGCTGAATATGCTGATTATTGCAAAAGATGTGTCGGGCGTGGATGGCGTTTTCGGGGTGTTTTCGTGGAAAACGGCTTTATACAAATCAAATTTTGCGTTCCAACTGAAATTTTAACATTTCAAATGACAGCTAGTATTAGATCAGAATTGATTATTGATCCTTTTTTTCTGTTAAGAAATCAGAGGTGGTTGAACCTATGGAATTTATTTTTGTAATTTAGTCGCTAATTCAGACATACCTACTAAATATATTGCTGACTCATTTTAATTGATTTAATAACAGAATTTTTTTTTTTAACAACGGGCTGAAAATGCATTAAATGACGCGTGGAATTTGTAACGAGGTTCGTTCGATTTGCCAAACTTACAAAATGCATGTTGGAAAATATATGGCGAAATGCTGGACATTTAGCCTGAAATGTTGAATTTAGTCAAAACGATGAGTTTAATTGTGGTGTAAATGTACTATTAAACGAATCGTTCTGAAAAATGTAATATGTATGGGAAAACTTCTGTTTTCGATGAAGTTTTCGGCTCGGTGTGAATAGGGTATTAAGAGTTGGAGTTCCGAAATATATTTTGGCTGAATAAGTTTGGGAACCGCTGATGTAGACCAAGAAACTTCGGGGGCAGTACATCCGAAAAAGATTCCAAGCATGCATCGGCATGAGCAAAAATAATCTTCGTATCCTAGCAGGACACTGTAGATAAAAGTCTGAAATACTTAGGCAAGTACCAATTATCTGATGAAGAAATACTGTCCCTGAAGTCAGCTCTCATCTTTAGAATCAGGAAACCGAAATAGAGAGAGTGCTAAAGGGCGGATTTCTTCCGCAAGGGAGAAAAGTACAAAACCCTCTGAAACTGAATGGAATGGTAACGCAAGTGCACTCTTATCAGAGATTATATCTACCTCACTGAGGCATAATAAAGGAAAAAGGTCCCAATACCAATAGTCTCCGATAAGTATTTAGGTATTGGTTTGGGGGGGAATATTTGCAGCTAAGTTTTGACCCTTCGCGTCAGTGTCTTTAGGAAATTGTAACAGCCATACTCCCGCTTAAAAATTGTAGATTTTGAATTAGGTTTAAATTAAATCACTAGAGAAATCTAAGATAACACAAATTGTACGCGAGTTAAAACATGTGTTTCATGCTGTCAGATTTAATTTTTTTTTTTAACACCAGCTTCATGTAAATGAAATCTATATTAACTTTGAACTATTATATGTATATGAAATTAAGCAAGTTCGAGTGAAAAATTGGAAGGCGCAGTATTGTAGCTTTCCTGGATCTGCGTACAAGATTTTGGCTACGTTTTAATAGTGATCAACCGAAATATAATAGTGGTCTATTTACACTCTCATTCATTACAAAAAAAAAAGGGTGCAAGCTTAAAAATGTTAAATATAATGGGTAAACATTTCCATACTCTGTCAGTTTTCAATTATGTATAATGGCCACGTTGCCCTGCACGTCGAGACATCATTACTACGTAGCAAAATGTCAAAGTTATACCTATTGCGTCAAATGTGGCTCGCTTAACTAGAGATTATTAACTCCAGTATTTCATTTTCGGCCATGACCCTATGCGTTTTAATCTTATTTCTTAAAACACTATTTTTCATGAAAATATTATTACGTTACGTAGAGTCAGTAGCCGTGGTCCGAAGCCCGACAAATGTCAGTCAGTCAAAAAACACAGCCGAATAGCCACTTCGAGAAGAAAAACAAAATCAGAGAATCATCGTTGAAATTCTGCTTAACCAATGTGGTATTCGATTGAGCTTCTTTAGAATCGCTCTCAGATTTCAGATTTTGCTTGTCTAATCGAACATTACTTGCTTCTTTTTTTCTTTTTCTTTTTGATATTCTTGCGGTTGGAATATGTGTAGCTTCGGACACGTTTCCAAGCGTTTTTTTGTTCACTGGTTAAACCCTAAATTAAGTCACTCGAAATGTTCCCCCGAAAAAAAACAGAGAAAAATACAGATTCGAACGTGTTCTGAAATCGGAAAAAAAAAATTGTTTTTTTTTTCGTACGAATTAAACATAAAAAGTGACCTAGGGCAAAAAAATGCTCTGCGAAGCCCAATCGAATACCACATAAGCCATTTTTATTTTGCTGGCGCTGGAGCTCTAATTGGCGTTTCTCAATTTGGGATATTATTTCCTAGCCGACCGTCGAGCGGTTATTGGAACGAGGCACTTGATATAAAATAGGTACCTACTGTCGAAGTGTCGAGATAATTGTGTAGTTATTTCGTTTTTGTCGCTTCGTCACGTCAACAACAAATCGGAAATCCACTTTAAGTTAAGTTTTACAAATTAAATTGTCTAATCTATTTTAAATATGAATTTGCCAAACAAATGTTAAATCACTCTACTTCTTAACAAATCTCTTATAGATAGATAGATAGATAGATAGAATTCTTTATTTAGACTTATATTTACAGTTATTAATTTTAAAAGAAAGAAAAGCTTTGGCTTAAAGCCGTCTGCCGTGGATTGACTTTAATTTAAATTAACAATAATTAATTAGGCACAGTTAGTTAAAATACTGATTACATAAATGATATAGTTTCTATATTTCATAAATTATAGTAGGTATGAATTCATAATGTAGGTATATTTTAAAAGAAAACCAGGAAAGAAAAACCGGTATTGAATATCAGAATTTTGAATAATAATAATATTTTTACATTATTTTTTTTTTTTTTTTAATTAGTCCACATAACTGTTGCGATAGGCCAAGGCATGATTGCAGTATTTGAATAGTATATTCCATCCAAAATCCCCATTCAATATTGATGTAGCTTCTTCTCTAGTAAGATCACTCTTAGAAAAGTACAGAACGCGTAGTTCGCGTAATATGGGTCATTTTGCCAGAAAATGGAATACATCTTCCATTTCATTTAAATTACATAGGCTGCAGATTGCTCGAGGATCTTGTCTATGCGGCACATAGTTGAGGGCCAATATTTCGGTTCTAGCTTTAAAAATCATACTTATTTCGTTGCCTGAGAGACTGTCATTAAAATAATTGCTAGCACCCAAATCATGATTAAGACATTTATACATACTAGGTTCGCCCAGTGGTCGAAAATCGACCACACAGTTTTTACATTATCATCATATAAATAAAATTGGTGTAGCAATATTTGACTTGAAACGAATTTTGCTAACTGTCTTTAAATAAACAATTCATAATAATTACTGATCGTATTCGGATCAATGCTGGAATAAATATTAGAAGCTAATATTGTACTAAACTTTTTTAATGTTGAAAAAAGATAGTACCTACTAAAATTAAAGAAAATGTAGGTAGGTACCTATTGCATTTTGTTTCATCGTTCCGTATTTTTATATTTATTATTCAAGAATATTTTTAAGTTTTTGCTCAAATGCAGCTGAAGTGGTTACAGCTGAATTTGATGCTGCTGCAGTTGATGCCAGAAACTCGATTAAGTAAAGAGTAGTTGACTTTCGGTTGAAATCTTGAAAGACTAATCCCTTATTTCTTAAAAAAAAGTCGCGAAAAAAACAGCAATAAAAATATCTGCCCACAATTAAAGGCATATTTTCTCTTAGACTCATTTTTGATGAAATGAAATTGGTAATGCTTTTCTCCACTTTGTCATTTTTTACCATTACTTATAAAAATAAATTATAAACACCCGCCAAATCTACTTGTTATTGGCTTCACTTGAGAAGAAAGGTTATTCCGTCAGAAGTCTATTAAAATGTGATTCTACAAAAGATTTCTGCTAACCCCTTTAAATAGTAGGTTTCTACCAACTCAATTCTCAATCAATTCTTATAACAAAACTCAAATGTTCATCCATAAAACATTTGAGAAGTGCAAATTTTCCCAAATTTCCCTTTTCTCAGGGGTGGAAAAATGTATATCTACTCTTGGTACATGCCAGGGACCGGGACGACGCTGTTTTGAAATCAGTCTACAGTCTTGTGTCGATCGGCGATCGATAGACAACTTCGGAACCAGGGGTATATTAATTGTTTGTAGTGGTTGGGTGTTGTATGAATAGGGTAGGCACTGATTGGCGTCAACTTGGTGATGCCCAGGCGTTGTAACTGTTCATACACATCAATTGTGCTTATTTTACCTCCGCGTGGTAGCCACCGGGTACTGGTCTTGTCCTTCCGGGCATGACTTGCTAAACTTATAAGCGCGAGTGTTGAACACGAAGAAAATAGCAACACTATAATGCTCTGTCGGAATGACTGCCTGATCGAGTCTCAGAGGTCTTACATGAGCCCCTCAGAAAGAGGACGTACGGCGGATGAATTCACATGGTTGAATAAACGGTGGCGTCAACAGTCAACATGGCAGATACCTCAATGAGCTAATTCGACGTATTTGGAGCTGAGGTCATTGAGGATTTTTCAGCACTAGTCAGGGTGTTGAAATAGAGATGGTGGCGGAAGAGCCCTTAATGGGTCAACGGCAGCTCTCACATCCCCGCAGCGGGTTACTGACTCCGGAATATTCCGGCTCCTTTTGCCCAAGACAGAAAGGGCCTGCTCCTCCAGGTTGGGGGTTGTGCGTGGGGTTAACTACCCTACCACGGAAAAAAAGCACTGTTGCGAAGCAACCAAAAGCCTCGGATAAGGACGGATTCACTGTTGACGACCCTGCAAAACGAAAAAAGGACAATGACGTTCGGATCTGCACGTGGAATGTTCGAACTCTGAACAGACCGCGTGCAGCCGAACAACTAGCGGAGGCCCTAGACTGCTACAAAGCAGGTATCACCGCCATCCAGGAAGTGCGGTGGGATGGGCCGGGCAAAAGGAGGATGAAAAACTGTGACATTTACTACGGTGACTGCTACAGAGAACAAAAGCAGCGTCTATTTGGATGCGGATTTGTTGTAAGCGGCAGACTTAGGCAAGAAGTCTTGAGCTTTCGACACGTTAGTGAACGCCTTACAACTATCCGCATCAAGGCTAAATTCGCCAACATCAGCCTGATATGCGCTCACGCCCCCACAGAAGATAAAGACGATGCTACCAAAGAATGTTTCTACGAGCTCCTCGACAAAACATATGAGCAATGTCCTAAGCATGACGTTAAAATCGTCTTGGGTGATTTTAACGCCAAAATAGGAAAGGAGGACATCTTTGGTAACACAATCGGAAAACATAGCCTACACGACACCACGTCTGGAAACGGACTTAGGCTGATTGATTTTGCTGCGGGACGTAATGTTACCATAGCTTGCTCACGGTTTCCTCACCTCAATATACACAAAGGAACATGGCGGTCACCTGATCATCAAACCGTCAACCAAATTGATCACGTTGCGATCGACGCAAGGCACTCCTCCAGTATTCTAGATGTCCGAACTTTCCGAGCGACCAGCATAGACTCGGACCACTACCTTGTTGTAGCCAAGGTACGGATGCGGATATCCCAAAGGCCACAACAACGAGAAAATACTGTGAGGAGATTTAACGTTGGACGACTACAAACGCAACAAACCGCCAGAACCTTTGCCAATCGCGTATCCCTCAACCTCTTGAGAAGTCCTATACTGCCAGCATCAAGTGCCGAAGACCAGTGGCGCCGATGCCAAGAAGCCATCAAAACCGCCACAACTTATGTGCTCGGTTTCACCAGCCCACCCCCTCGAAACCCCTGGTTTGACGAAGAGTGCCGGCAAGCACATGCAGCAAAACAAAGTGCATACGAAGCGTCGCTGCATAGAAGGACGAGAGCAGCTCGTCAGCTCTACGAGCAAAAAAGGAGGGAAGAACATCGGCTTCTCCGGAGAAAAAAGAGAGAGCATGAGAAGCGCGCGATCGAAGATATAGAGAGGTGTTACTCCAGGAACAATGTTCGGAAGTTTTACCAAAAGGTAAAAAGAACGTGTCATGCCAACAAGACCCGAACGGAGACCTGTAGAGACGAACAAGGAAACCTTGTAGTAGAGTCACAGTCGGTGCTGAGGACATGGAAAAACCATTTCTGCAGACTGTTAAACGGGAAAGACGACATAAATTCCGCTGTTAGGCAGAACGAACCATTCAACCTGGACGATGACAGCCAAGATTTCCGTCCACCTGACCAAAATGAAGTGAGGATAGCAATATCTAAGCTTAAATCCAATAATGCTGCTGGTCCAGACGGCTTACCTGCCGAGCTCTTCAAGGCAGCCGGAGATGACTTGGTAAAGTGCATACACCAACTCACTCCAAGATTTGGTTAGAGGAAAGTATGCCTGATGAATGGAACCTCAGCATTGTTTGCCCGATCCACAAGAAAGGAGACCCTCTAAACTGCGCCAACTACAGAGGCATCAGTCTCCTGAACACTGCGTATAAGATCATGTCTGCTGTATTGTGTGAACGCCTGAAACCATTCGTCAACGATCTGATAGGTCCCTATCAGTGCGGTTTTAGGCCCGGTAAGTCCACGACCGATCAAATATTCACACTACGGCAGATCCTGGAAAAAACCCAAGAATACCAGATCGATACTCACCATCTTTTTGTCGATTTTAAGGCCGCATATGACAGCGTTTATAGAGACGAGCTATACAGAGCCATGTCTAGTTTTGGCATCCCTGCCAAACTTGTCAGATTGTGCAGAATGACGATGGAGAACGCTCGCTGCTCCGTAAAGGTCGGAAACAATCTCACCGAGACCTTTGATGTCAAAAAAGGATTTAGACAAGGTGATGCGCTGTCATGTGACTTCTTCAACATCATTCTTGAGAAGATTGTGCGAAACTCACAAGCCAACACCAGAGGCACAATTTTCTATAAGTCTGTGCAACTGCTTGCATACGCTGACGACATTGACATTGTTGGTACAACACAGCGAGCTGTCACTGGTGCGTTTGCAAGTATTAGTACAGAAGCGGCAAAAATGGGTTTAGTGGTGAATGAGGGTAAAACAAAATATATGCTGTCAACAAGAAGGGACACACGACATCGACGAATCGGGCAGAACGTCACGATAGACAGCTATAACTTTGAGGTAGTTAGGGACTTTGTCTACCTCGGCTCCGCTATAAACTCTGATAACGACATCACATCAGAAATCAAACGAAGAATCACACTTGCCAACCGCTGTTTCTTTGGCCTAAGACGGCAACTGATAAGTAAGGCCTTGTCGAGAAATACTAAGGAAACTCTGTATAAGACCCTCATCATCCCAGTCCTGCTTTATGGTGCAGAAGCATGGGCGCTATCAAAGGCGGATGAAGATCTCCTTGGTCGTTTCGAACGCAAAATTCTTCGAGTGATTTTTGGTCCCGTTTGCGTTGACGGGTTTTGGAGGAGAAGATTTAACAGCGAACTCTACGAGCTGTACAGCGACATCGACCTAGTCAGAAAAGAACGCATCAGTCGTCTAAGATGGCTGGGACATGTAGAGCGAATGGACACCAACGCTCCGGCCCGAAGAGTCTTCGATTCTAACCCGGAGGGACAACGCAGTAGAGGAAGACCTCGCCTTAGGTGGCGCGCGCAAGTGGAAGGGGACCTCAACCAACTTGGAGTGCGCAACTGGAGGCAGTTAGCCAAAGATCGCGCTAACTGGAGAGGCGTATTGGTTGAGGCCCAGGTCCACCCCGGACTGTAGCGCCACCTAACTAACTAATTTAAGTTTTTGAATATGATTTTTAGTTTTATGCAGAGTGCAATTTGAGAAGGTGGGTGAGGCAATGAAGAGAGAGAGCCGGTTATTGTGAAAATTTTGAATTTTGAATAAAAAAAACGCCGGATTTATTGAATTATTTGAATTGTTTGGGTTTCCGTTTCAAGAAGTCTCGGAATGAAAAAAAAGGAAGTTTAAAAAAAAAAATTATAAGTATACTAAAATAAATAATTGGTTGATTCTGTAAATTTCGATATGTTTGGTTAGACTTTATAAGTCAATAAAATAATTAAACCAACAACAAGCGATCGCTTTACGCGACGGGTGGTACAGCCAGCGAAGAGCAATTTTTTAGTCCACTGGAAGAAGATTGGTTAGTTTAAGAGATGCTGTTCATGGCGTTCTCAAGCGTTAGATTTCGGAATCGCAAAAAAAAAAAACGCAAAGCAACAACAATAGCTACCTCTGACTCTTCTGCACCCGCCTGTTCTGGAGATGTGTGTTAAACGAACATGAAACTATAGAAATGGACATTTTGGATGAATTCGATGCCGAAAATGAAAACCCGAATATTGTCCCATCACCCGTTCCACCACAAAAATACTCTCGAGCAACTAAATGAAAGGAAATTGAATCCATTATTTTTCTATTTCTTATTTTGTTTAAAATTGTATTTACTTTAATACCCTTTTGCTGTATTTTGTTAACAATTCTAAATTGTTTAAATTTTTTTTGGCATTTAGGGTGGTATTTATCAAGCGCTCTTAAATCGATTACTATGTGGTATTCGATTGGGCGCTCAGAGCACTTTTTTATGCTCTCAGAGCAGTTTTTATGTTCGTTTGGTACAAAAAAAAAGGATTAATTTTCAGATTTCAGAGCACTTTTGCGAATCTAGATATTTTCTCACATTTACCAATACAAGTGCGCTTGAGTTTGACAACTGGTCGAGGGCGTTTAGTTTTCGTGAATTTGTTCTAAAGCAAAGAGAGGCATTGCATCGGGTGAATCTATTTGTGTGAATTATTTTTGTATAAATATTTAAAAATTAATCGGGACGCAAATTTCGAATGATTTAATTTAAAATTTAACCGAAGCTCTTAGTTTAATATTGGTCGATGAATACCCCCCTAAATGCCAAAAACTAACAGCATCGATAAGATAGTTCGAAAATGATAAGTAAGTGTTAGGATCGGCAATGTTCAAGCTTATATTTTTATCAATTCACAAAGTATCAATAAGGTCCCGATTCGCTAGGGTTTTCACCATTTTCCTGGAGAACACGATAAAACTTACGTCAATCCGGAGTTTTTTTTTTTTTTTTTCTTTTTTTCTTCTTCTTTTATTTTTATTGGACGCCCCGGTTTTTTCCACTTCGGTCCATGCAAAAATCAAGATTCTACCTGCTACACCGACAGAAATATAAAATTCTGAAGATTGGTCCATTTTTCATTTCCTATCTCAGCGAAAGTAAAGTACAACAACTAGTGTCACCCTCCTCCAAGTCAGTCTGACAATATGCAAGCATTTGACAAGTGCTAGTTAGATATCTCTGTTTTGTTTTTTTTTATCTCAATTTGGGGAGAAATCTCATGAATCGTGTCCTTAGGGCCCGATTCTGTGTCAAATTGTCCGGGTTACTGGTTAATAAATCCTTAACTATGTACTACAAAAAATTAACTACAGTGATCTACAAAATTGGGTCGGCAATGTTGTTGTTCCGGCGGATTTGATAATTATATTTA
The DNA here is from genome assembly GCA_946477585.1 of Cheilosia urbana. NCBI lineage: Eukaryota > Metazoa > Arthropoda > Insecta > Diptera > Syrphidae > Cheilosia > Cheilosia urbana. Next base: position 65,118,149 of record OX297855.1, read on the forward strand.
TCGCGGATGTGAATAGGTTGTGGATCGAGTCAACTCCCCGGGAATACATTTTTGCGGATTCTGTAATCGATATGATTATTCGTGAATTCTAAAGCCTTTCTGATCGAAAGTCCTTCATTTCCTTGGAGTTGCAGAAGACCTTCACAAGTTTGTTTGGCAAATCTCTTATACTTGCATACATTTTACATTCTCGTTACTGTACTAGTGTAATCTACGGTATAGTTTCTCATTATTTTAATTTACATAATGTGCTCTCTTTGAATTAGCATTACTTTTGTGTCTTCTTTCGCAATCTGCTGCTGCTTGTAATTTTCCTAATATCGTTTTTTTCTTATTTGCCAAGACAGTCGTAGCGGCAGCAGAAAAGAAAGTTTACATACATAAAGAAGTATACAAATCGCAAACAACTAATAAAACATTTTCATAATACCTAAATAAAACAATCTTGCAATGGACTATTGTTTCCAGTATATCTCTACAGTTCATTTAATCAAGACAAACTCCACAGTACATTACAAAACAACCATTGGAATTATTAATCGTTATTATTAATATCAATTCAACTTTTATTTATATTCAAAAATAAATGAATAGTTGGCGCAACAGGTCCGGAGGGACTCTAGGCCTAGCTTCTCACAATCATTCGTTTTGTGTGAGTTTTTCATTTTTGGAACGAATCCCTTCCATTCGTTCTACAATTTTATGCCGACTCCAAACGGCTAATTGAGAAGCTCTTTCAAGAAATTTATACTCTCGGATGTTTGTCAGACTTTCGCGAGAGGTAGCGCAGTGGAAAAAAAAACATAAGTTAGAATTTTGGGATTTTGCGCACCTGAGACCCCTCGCTTAGCAGTCCAATACACTAACACTAAGCCACTGCAACTACCAATTCTTTTATTTATATTCATATTCATTCCCTTTTAATATTTCATCAAATTAACTTCTATAACAAATTAACAGATTATGGGCCAAGATGCATAATAAAACATAATTATATAACTTCAACATACCTACTTTCAATTTTTCAATAAAAGGATTTTAATCACTCGATGGGTATTCAAAATTAAATCAAGTGACGAAAAATGAAATTTAAAATAGTAGAAGACCCAGCCACGCATTGCTGTGGCTAAGGTATACTTTAAATTGAAGTCAAAATTTGAAAACAATTGACGAAAATTGTCGTAGAGTCGATAATAAGCACAAATCAGCTGAACATGTTGAATTATAGATTTTATTAATTTCATATTCAACTTTGTAACAAATGAGTAAATTACAAAGTTTGAGTGGTTTTGTAGGTAGACAACAGTGCCACCTATCAGGTCCAAAAACATCCTATCTTTCAAACGGGAACCAAGCATATATGTACATATATTCACAAAATTTGTTGAAATCAGTTAAGGGGTTTTGGAGATTGATAACAGCGCCACCTATCGGGTCCAAAAGTATCTTATCTTTTAAGTCTTCCTAAAATATTTCGAGTTACCTATAACCTTATCGAATTTCACCCCGAAGGAATTATATAGGTATACATAATAACTCTGCAAGATGAACCGCTTTTGTGGGTGAGCAAACGCCAAAAAACAGTTGCTCTCTGCACAATAGAAACTGAATATGTGTATCATCCCTATCTCAAGAAGTTTTGTGGCTTCGTAGTTTAGCAGCAGAATTAGAAAATTCATTAGTTTTAAAACCAACAATAGTGTATTACGATAACAAAGGAACAATCGACTTGACTAATACTGAGGGTTATCGCCAGAGAACCAAACACATTGATTATTATGATATCATTTCCATCGGCAACATATTAAAAATGGAAATATACCTACATATTGTGGTTAAGTTAATTTTTAAGTGAGGAATTGCTTGCAGATTCATTAACAAAAGCTTTGCCTGTTCAAAAATTGAATCAATGCAATCAAAAATGTATGCAATTTGTTGTTTAAGAGAGGGTGTTGAGATGTTAACAACAAATCGGAAATCCATTACGAAAAATATCTAGTAGCACTGTAATTATAAATCGTTGTTCAATTGAACTTTTATGTACTACCTACCTACACCTAGGTATTCATTCCTTTTTAATATTTCATCAAATAAACTTCTATAAAATCAACAGTCACTTATATATTTTGTAGGGAACAATATATGCAATTTTGAATGGAAAATTTAGAAATTATTATTAAAACTTATTAGGTATTAGTAGGTTTCGTGAAATTACTATAGGTAGGACTTCCTGTTCCCATGTACTTTAGCTTCAGCTTACACAAACATTTTATAGGTAGTCGCATATTGATAGCTACATTTACCTAGATATAGCGCATAAAATTCCCCCCAAAAATAGATAGTCACATCACAATTAAACATGCTCTGCGTGTGCCTCAACACCACCAAGCGACAATGCTTTTTTTTCGTTGACTTTTCTACTATACCTATGTATAGCTTATGTTATAGATATTTCAACATAGACCACTAGGCAGCCAAAATAACAAAACAAATTAATTATTCTGTTCTTTTTTGTCGCCGTGATGTTTATAAAAAAAGAAAATAATCGATAAAGTGGATACCCAACAGTCCCCAATGATGTGGCTTTTTCCACAAAAGAAAAGTGTATTACCCCGCCTGCGAGGACAAAAAATAGATTTCGAAAAAAAAACTGCAAGTAAATTTCTGCACAAGTGCATTTTTAGAGCGAGATAGATAGTGATGCAAAGTGCACTTTTCGCAAATGATAGAAATGACCGATAATAGGATCATCTCATCATTTTGAATAAGCAAAAGTTCACAAAAGTTCGGTTATACCTAGATAATGATTTTAAATAAAACATACAACATAACATACCCCATAAGCCAGTCGACAGTGTCGCGTAAATATTCCGGTATGCGCTCCAGCTTGACAGATGTTCAGAGATTTCGATGTCGAATTGCACTTTTCACTTCACAATTCACTTATTCACTGAATTAAAAGATCATCCCGTTAATTTTTGTCTGTTTCTTTATATTTGAGCTCAACTTTCGACAAGGACGTATGTGATTTGACAGTCGCTTGATACTTAATTTCTTTGTGGAAATTCGATACACCTCTTGTTTATTTGTTTCCTTTGCAGAGAAAAAGTTTGATGGCCAAAAAAAAAAGTCCGAAAAACAATAACAAAAAAATATTGTTTGTTGTACTACACTATTTATCCCTTTCTAATTTACACAAACTCAGCTGATTAGAAAAAACACACCAATAACAACAACAACAAATCGAGCAGACCTAAACCGGTGAAGAAGCACTTTAATTGAAGAAAACTATACCCGTAGAATTTCGATCTAGAACGAAATGAAAATTTGGAACAAGAATTTTTTTGTATCTCTTTTGATGTTATTAAGGTCGCAAACACGAAAATCCGGTTCAATATGACAGAACGTCGATGAATTTGCACAATCGGAGGAGATTAACGCGCAATAACACAGAAAAGAAAGCTCGAGTAGTATAATTTCACTGTTTTCTTTGACTGATAACCATTTAACCTCTCTTTATTCACTTTTCTATTTGCATATTGTCAAGGGAATAAAAAAACAAAATAAAGCACAAGAACAAGAAAACAATACACGTTTATTGAGAGCGTTTTGTTCCCTTCTGTTACATGGGAAATTTTTTTTTTCAAACACTGACACAAGACCGTTTTGTTTTTTTTTAATTCACTTTTCCGATCGATTTCTTGAAGAAATTTTCGCTTTCTATGTGATATGAACCTAAGTGGTTGTATTTTGATTCAACAAATCTTTTTTGATTTTGTAGAGAAAATCCGATTAGAAAATGATCCAATTCGCAGACTCAAACACACCGAGTACGAGGTTTTCTGGCGATCCAGATACAACAAAACTGCACCTGAGTCCAGAAGAATCCCGTTTCTACAATTTCATGTGAGCAAGAGTGGGAAAGGCTGAACGAAATGGTTTGTTTCACTCTAAAAGTCAAATAACAACGAAAAGAGAAGGAAAATGAGTATATCTCACTTACGCCAACGACGGCAGTTGAAACTTGAAAGTGTTATGCAGATGCAGAAACGTATGATTTTCTGTTTGGTACCTATATATTTATTTTGTAGGTATTTATTTGCAGCCGAAAAATGGTTTTGATTTGAAATGAATTGAATGAGAAAGATGAATTAATTCATTTGAGCGATTAGACTAGACTTTGCATTTGCATGGATGAATGAATACAATAGAGTTCATTCGTCTATTCTTCATTGTTCATGAAACTACCTTACCGGTGTCGACTTTAAAAATCAATATTTGGATTTCGGGTGGTACAGTAGGAAGCATAAATCAAAGAAATATTCGCCAGGGTTTTCCTGGTGGGCACGAAAAAACTTGAGGACTATTCACATGAGAGTGAATTGCGAACTGCGAACACGCGAATATTCGTAGTTTCTGACACTTCATTCACATAAAAGTTTCATTTTTTAAGGTTAATTTCGAATGAATTTTTCATTCGTGGGTTTGTGGGTCGCGACGGTTTTGTGTGGATTGTGAATAAAGTGTGACAGTTCGCGGCAAGAATTTTCAATTCGCGGGAAAATTGCTTTAATTGTTAATTTAGCAGTTTAAATCAACTGAGAGTCATGTTTTTTTAGACTAGATGTTAGATTAATTAAATATAATGGTTTTCTGATAGAAATAATATCAATTCTCAATTCATAAATACAGTTAAATTGATTTGTTCGCTCTAATGTAAATAGTCCCTTACGTTAATCCGGAGTTTTTTTTTTTTTTATTGGACGTCCCGGTTTTTTCCACTTTGGTTAATTTTTTTTTTTTTTTTTTGCGCTTACTGCCAATATGGCTCTTTGACAGAAGCTGTGTTACCATTTGCTCTATAATATAAATAAAACATATTAAGCCTTCGATAGGAAGTCATCAAGGCCAGCGTGACCGCTGCAGAATTCCAAAAAAAATCCCAAGAAAAAGGGCCAATGAGAATAAATAAGTGTTAATTCTGAAGCAATTCTGCACATTAAGCATTTTTGAACAGCATTTTGCAAATTTTTGAACTGCATTCTTCAACTGAAAAGTGGCCAAAAATAGCAAAAAATTGTGGCAGGTGTGTTTTTTTTAAATTCTATTTCAGAAGGAAAAATCTGTAGCAGGTTCAGAAAGCTGATTGTATCGCTAAAATGGTGGCAGCCTGTCATATTTTTCAACTTGTAGGTACACCACAACTAATCAAATCAGAAGAAATAATTACCGCGGGGATGTTCGTTAAGTGAAAACTGACGAACAATACATATGCCGTTAATTTTTAATTAATTCATTTTTAAAAAGTATGTAGAAATTGTCGGCCTTAAGGAGCCAAGTGACAAAACAGAAACAGGAACAGAAACTGAAACAGAACAGAAAGTTTTTTCGTTCTGTAGTAAATTCTGTTTCTTATTACGTTGCTCGCTCAGCTACACAAAACTGAAACAGAAACAGATCCATAAAAACATGTCTGCCGCCTGTATATATCAGTGGCGTCTCGTCACAGTGTGCAAGGTGTGCTCATTAAACACTGTATAGAAATAATAACACACACAAATATGATATGCGCAATATTCCACAACTCATAAAACCTCCATCACACAGCCTACACCGTACACCATATTCATACTCATCCTCCCTAATTTTTCGTTCAAAATTCCTTCATGGTTGAGAAAAAAATAAATAAATAAACTCCCACGTAATTTCCCTGTGCAAGTTTCCTGTTGATTTCATCACACAAATTCAATTACGCATCCAAACTATATATGTACCTTCAAGATTATCCCTGTATTCATCCACACCCATCTAAAGAATTCACGCGATGCCACTGATATAATATACTGTTACATTCAGGCTGCTTTAGAAAAAAAGGCGAAGTGTTCATTGTATGCTGTTTATTCATGATGTTTTCTCTTATCGTATAGTATGTCCCGATTTACTTCAACATTTCAAGTTTTATGCACCAGAACGAATTCTTCGAACAAGAAAAAAAGCCCTAAACATTCTTACAACTACGGCCTTAATGAGCCAATAACGAAGTGTATAAAAAGTTTAGTTCTCCTTGCAATGAAATAGATTTATGTGATGATAGATCGAAATTTAAATTATCCTTATTGAATATAAATATGTCCTAAATGATAATACTACTGAATATTTTATATAATTTTTGTTTGAACTGTTAAAATATTTAATCCTAGTCTGTTAGAGTTAAGCTCGGTAGATGAATAAAGAATAATAATAAAGAATAACTCCCAAGTAACCTCCAGACACTCCATCATGCAACTCCCTTAGCACTTCACTTACTTTCGACCTGGGCAAAACAAGCTGCATTACGAAAGACGTTCCATCCGAGCTTTCCCATCTTCTTTTTAGAATGTCGTCTTGTACATGAAGGGAGTCCCACTGCGCCCAGTATGCCTTCAACTCGGGGCTCCTATTGGATATCTCCTGCCAGTCTTGTTTTCCCTCATGCTCCTTCCAGGCGAGAATCGGTTCGATATCCGGATCTTACCTTTGGGCCTCCCGGATTTCATGCGCACTCCAGCCACCGTTGGGCATAGCTCCCACCCCTTGAACGGACACGACATCTTTTTCCTCATGCCGTAAGCAATGTTGTCTGCTTTGCACGGTCGACGGGAGAGAGCGTCTGCATTGGAGTGAAGACTTCCCTTTCGATGTTGAATTTCGTAGTCGTAGATCTGCAGCCGTTCGATCCACCTCGCACTTGTCCTTCAGGATTCTTAAAATGCAGACGCATTGGTCTGTGCGAAGGATGAATTTCCGCCCATAAAAGTACCTGTGGAAATGTTTTGTTGCCAGTACCAGAGCAAGAAGTTCGCGCCTGGTAACACAGTAGTTCCTTTCTGGCTTTGAGAGAACTTTGCTGAAGTACGAAACTACCTTCTCTTGGCCATCATGCACCTGGGGAAGGACGGCTCCAATTCCCACATTTCTAGCATCTGCATCCACAATAAATATTTTCCCAGGAGTGGGGTACGCTAATGTGGGGGCATCGCACAACTGTCGCTTAAGTTCTTTGAAGCTATTCTCACACTATTGTTTGTCTTTTCCTGTCAGCTGATGCAAACTCTTTGCGATCCCGGCAAAGTCCTTTACAAATCGTCTGTAATAGGTCGCAAGTCCCAGGAAGCTTTTCAGTTGATGTTTGTCTTTGGGAACCGGCCAGTTTTTCACTGCATCGATCTTCTCTGGATCAGTCTTGACTCCTTTGGAAGAGATGATATGTCCGGGATACTTTACTGGTCTAAATAGTGCACACTTCTTCGGATTAAGTTTCAATTTTTTTTTTTTTTTTATATACTTCTCCCGAGAAAGGCGAACCTATAACGCTTCAACAGCGCCCCGAGATGCCTGCAGATGTATGTTTGTTCTGCACTTAAATTGCTGCAAATTGTAGTCTGTGTACTGTATGGTCATGAGCATTAGCAGCCTGTCTTGTTGGGCGCCCAAAAGTTGCATTTCGAGGGATAATGTCTTTGAGTTCCTCAGAACATCTACCATGGAAGTACCTATAGAACAAGCATAGGTCAGCGACTTGTCTTCTGAGCACCAACGGTTGTAGATTCGATGTGAGTGTAGGGTCTCCAATGAGTCGAACTGCTCGTCTCTGTATGCTATCAGGCAGGTTAAGTGAATGTTTTGGGGCCGAGCTCCATATATGGGAACAATATTCCAAGCCTGGTCTAACCTGTGCTTTGTAGAGAAGGAGAAGTTGCTTGGGGCTAAAGTACCTCTTTGCTCTAAATAGGTAGCTCAACTTTGCGGACGCCGATTTTGCGATATAGGATATGTGGTTCTGCCATGTGATTCCTGAGTTGACTGTGACCCCTAGAAGATGCATTGAGTCCTTGTGATGGATTGGGTGGTCATCCATTTGGATCTGAGGAACTGTTGATTCATTTTTTCTTGAAAATGTTGTGAGCTGCGCACTTCGTAGCCTTTGGAACACTTCTTTTAAGTTATTTCGATGTTCGTGGAACGTTTTTCCTACCACGATGACATCGTCCAGTTAGACCAAACAGGTTTTCCAAGTTAGTCCCAGCAATTCGCGCTCCATTAGACGATCAAAAGTTGCTGGAGCATTGCACAGCCCAAATGGCATTACTGTAAACTGTCAAAGCCCGATTCCTGCTGTGAATGCTGTTTTCTCTCGGTCTTCTGGATGGATCTGCACTTTCCAGTAGCCACTCTTCAGATCAAGAGTCGAAAACCATTTGGCTCCAGATAGTGTGTCCAGGGTATCGTCAATTCTTGGCAGAGGGTAGCTGTCCTTCTTGGTGAGCTTGTTTAGCTGGCGATTATCAACGCAAAATCTCGTACTTCCGTCTTTCTTCTTAACTAGGACGACCGGCGTTGCCACGGACTTTTTGAGCTTTCAATCAGTTCCTCCTTTTCCATCGTCGACACCATTTCTGCAACCTCCGTCTGCTTAGCCAATGGTGTCGATTCGGTGTTGTAGGAGATGTGTTCGGCCATACTTGTCATTCTGGGAAGCAAACATATCAGCGAACTCGCTGATTAGACTCCCTGCCATAGCTCGCTGCTCCTGATCCAGCTTACACTCTCCGAGTATGTTCTTTTTCATTTCCGATACCTCCGTAGGTCTAACTGGTTTCGCAGGACTTTCGTTGGACAACTTTGTACGCACTTTCCGATCGTTTCCCCTTTCTTTAGTTTCACGCTTTTGTGTTCCACATTTAGGACACGAACGGGAACCAAGTTGTTTTTAGGTTCAACAAGCATCTTTCCCACGATATAGTTCTGATAATGTTTTAGTGGATCTGGCTCGATTAGGTAGAATCGGTGGCTCCCATGATCACCTTCCAGCTTTGTCCAAATGACTGTCTCTGACGAAGGTGGTAATATTTCGTCCTCACTTACAACTGTCCTTAGAGCTGTGACGTTCTCGTTACCGTAAACCATTGGAATCTCGATGTTCCTATACTTTAGAACTTGCAAACCGATGTCGAGTACTACATCATGCGCCTTCATAAAGTTGATTCCGATGATGCAATCGTCACATATATCAGCCACTAAGAATGCATTGGAGAAGACTATTCCTGCAAGATTTATCGTCAAGAGTACCTCACCATACACCTTTGCCGTTGCTCCAGTTGCAGTTTTCAGACAGTAGCTGCTGGTGTTGTGCAGCCATGATTGGCGAACGATGTCCCTTCTGATTATGGAAGCGGTGGCACCTGTATCGATTGTGGCCACATACTTTTCCTGGCCGATATGTGCTTCCACTCTCAAGCTCCTATTACATCGTTTGGTCTGGGAAACCTGAATTGTGGTCCTGGGGGCATCGATTCCAAAAACCAGCTTCTGCCCCGCCAAGTTTCCCGACTGACTGGCTTGTGATGTTCCTTCCGCCGAATGTTGAGATGCCTCCTCTTTTCGACTCCTAATTCTGCAATGTAGACAACTGCCTTGTCTACGTTCAGCTCTGCACTGCCGTTGTAGATGTCCAATTTTGTTGCAGTTCCAGCAACGGATCGGTCCCCTGCGAGCATTGTTCCGGTCTACTACTTCGGTTCTCTGGCATGAGCATTCAACGGACGTTATTTCTCTTACACGGTGAAACCCTTGAGATGCTTTCATCGTTAAGGCAAATGCCAGTGCCTCAGGAAGAGTTCTCTTTCCAGCCATGCGTAGAGCCATCTGCAGTTGTCTGTCTTCTATGGCTTGTGTAAAAGCTTCAATAGCCATTTCATTGATGACATCTTCGCTGGCATTGGGATATGACAAATGCGCTAGCCGTTCGATATCCGCTTATAACTGCTGGAGTGTTTCTCCCCTCTTCTGGATTCTACTGCGCAGTTGCACTGTATACACTTGCTGCATAATATGGTCATCGCCAAATCGCATCTCAATAGCTTCAAGCAAAGCGTCGTAGTCGCGTTGTTTTTCTTCTGAGATAGTTAGAAGCAACTCTGCAGCTGAGCCTCGTAATGCGAGCGTTAGTGAAATCGACTTTTCCTCGTCGGCCCATCCGTTGGTCATTGCAGCTGCTTCGAACTGCCCCTTATAGATTGACCATGACGTTTGACCATCAAAAACGGGTGGTTGCATCTCTTTTCTTCTTGGAAAGTCAGCAGAATATTCCCGAGCCTTCTGTTTCTTGACCTTTTCGAGCTCTTTAGCTATGTTCTCGATATTTGTTTCGAGCTCTTTAGCTATGTTCTCGATATTTCCTTTCTGTTTACGCAACGTTTCATTTATTTCCTCAAACTTGGTTTCATACTGATTTAATTTCTCATCAATAGCGTCGATTTTTACGACTAGAACATTCTTAAATTCTTCCACTGCATCTTTTTGTGCGGCGACAGTGGAATTTTTCTGTTCTTCAAGAGAATTCTTTTGTGCTTCGAGAGAATTCTTCTGTTCTGCGAACTTCAATTCCATAGAATTCTTCTTTTCTTCTAGAGAATTCTTCTGTTCTGCGAACTTCGATTCCATAGAATTCTTCTGTTCTTCTAGAGAATTTTTCTGTTCTGCGAACTTCGATTCCATGGAATTTTTCTGTTCTTCCATCTTGGCGAGAAGTAATTTCATCATAGCGCTTATATCAACGCCTGTACTTACTTGTTCTTCTGGCACGTCGAATAGAATAGATTTCGGTTCTGCTCCCTCGCATTGGACAGCTTCCTGCAGACGAAGTATGAGGTCACTTTTTCCTCCAGCTGTGGAGAAATTCCGCTTTTCTAATTCACTTTTTAATTGGGGTATACATACTTAGTTGTAGTAAGAAACGACCCATTTTGTTTGTCTTTTGTAAATTAAAAATTCACAAATTTACTTTCACATTTTTTTTTTAATAGCACTTAGCACACTTAGCACAGAATAAGTTTTATCCCACTTCTGACACCAATGTTACATTCAGGCTGGGATTCGAAAAGATAAAACACTATTCTGTTCAACTTTTCTAATAAATTCACTTTATTCACAATTTCTAATTATTCACTTATTAAGTATCAAAACAATATCACTTAAATCAATTCATAAACGTTTCAATCCAATCGCTTTATTTATTCACTGTATTACTTTACACTTATTTATCTCACAACCGATTACTATTTCGAACTTTAACCAATCACCTGTTTAAAAATCAACTGTGTGTGTCTCGCTGCCCAAACATGCCCTTTTATATCCGCTCTGCCACCTATTGGAATTCTCCCGTATAGATATTCCAATATTCTGGATGGCTCTACAGTTAGAAAGAAGGTGACTAAGTGACCGTTTCACCAATTTAGGTTTGACAGTCCACACCACAGTATGTTTGTGTAATTTTTTTACAAAAAAAAACTGTGCAAAAAAATATATTTGTACTGAGAAATATGTTTTTTTTTGGTCTTATATATTATACATGTGCATTGTGCATGCTCAGCTTTGTTATTTTCATTACATTAACTAATATGGGCGAAACAAAGTTCGCCGGGTCAGCTAGTGAAATTATAAGTATCAATTTATCTTATATCTTCAGTCTTGAAAATAAATTGAAGGTACCAGCGTAGGAACTGCACAACTCAACCTTTTCAAAAAGTTGGAAAAATTTGAAATAAAACCGAGTGAAAATTCGAAAAAAAAGTATTTTGGCAAAACAACAATTATAAAAATTTAAAAAAAAAAAAAAAACTATTTTACAGTACAAACAATTTTTTTTTACAAAAAACGGTGCAAAAAAAAGCCTTCCAACTCGTAGTTTTTAACTTCTCGAATGACATCTTGAGACGTCAAATCACTATAAAAAGCCATGTAATCTTGATGAACGCCAAAACCATCTAGATTTCCTGAAAATATCCTTGTGTCATCATTTTGGACAACAAATTGCCACTCATAAGCAAACACATATCCTCGATCAAAATCAAAGCTTTTTTGCGCTTTTCATCTGACATCACCAGTTCATTAAATATCGTCGGCCATAGCACACAACACACACCACCCCTACATTTCAACTTACTCACTCATACTAATGCAAGGATCCTTAAAATAATGGATTCAAACACCATCAAATAATAATATCAAAGCTTTGTTCACAACAACAATTTGCTCGGAAAATAATTGAAATAATTGGCAACAACAATTGCTTTTAAAATTTAATTTTTTTTTTTGTTTTTTTTTTTTTGTATTCGAAGTGTCACTATCATTACTCGATTTCTATCCCGATTTTTTTTTTTTTAAAGTGCATTTCCCCATACAAACTTTCATAACCTCTTTCATCCCCTCAAAGATTTGTTTTCGCGACAAAACTTCACAAAAAACATATATAGACCAATAGAAAATATGTGTGAAATTTTGGTTTAAATCGGTAAATGCGTTATGCCTGTGACACACATAGGGTTTCGATACCATGGTATCGAGATGAACCACATGTCTGTCAGGGTATACTACGGTCATACCATGCAAGCAATGTGGTTTGAGCGTAGTATCGATACTAGGGTTTTTTGCGTAGTATAGCTATCCTCCTAGCGAAAACAGCGCCACTCTCATGTAGTGGAAACTAGTTTTACTTAAAGTACCTATCATTTTCATAGAAAATGCTTTAGTATTTCCAACTGGGTGTCTGTACTAGGTGTGTGTCACGAGTTTTATTGTCTGCCCCAGCATGGTAACCAATGGCAACTATCAGCCTATACTACGTTGTATAGTGTGTCACCTAGCATGGTATTGACGATGCCATAGTTTTGATACCATGGTATCGAAACCCTATGTGTGTCACAGGCATTAAGGCGAGAATCGCGCAAACGAACACAATTTTAAGGCTGTTTTTTTTTTTTTCTCAATTTCACTAAAAGGAATATTTCACAAAAAGTGCTAGACGTCGAGCGCAAATGGTGAAATGTCAATTTTTGTTATAAATGTAGTCACAAACATGCCGCTAGTCATCTAGCAGGCAGTGGAACGCAGCCAATATATACCTACCTAACCACAATTATTGATGAAATGCTCCATATCTACCCGCCTGAACGTCCTAGGTCCAAAATTCATGCCAAAGATTATAGAATTAAAAGAGATGGATATCTTTCGTACGTCTATCCCCCCAAAACCCATTTGTTTACATTGTTGTTTTTGTAATTTCAATCCCTGTCTGTGAATACGTGTGAGCTTTGAGCAACAAGAAAAAAAAAATCGACCAATGACCGGCCACCATTCAAAATTCAGTGTGGTGAGTTATATTTGAATAATATTCAAATATATTAAGGCCCGGATTATTCAATCTTGGGCATCTTTTTAATTAACCACTGATTTTCTGCAATTTCGTTTGTTCAAGATTTTTTAAGGACTACGTAGGTATTCATTTTGACGTAGCTGATATACAAGAACTTTTTGTATAATATTGTGCCAACAAAAAGAAAAATGCAAATAAAAGAATGAAGGAATGTATAACGACAGATGGAGTGAACCAATAAAATCTTTCACATCGGTTTCTTTGACGTTTTCAACTGACACATACGTATAGAATAAACAACACGCCAAAATAATGGATGCAAAGGATGAAGTAAGATTATTTTCAACATTTTTTGGAATAATGACAGTTCTAATAGATTGGGATAAAGCACACGAGTTAGGAAAAATATTGTGAGAACGAGAAAATTGCGATTGTCGTTGATTAAATCAACATGTGGCCTGTTAATTTGCAATATATTTTTATTGGTTTTGGCTTTATTTCAGTTTTGTTCACAAAAAAATTGCTTATTGACTCACAAATACAAAGTTTCATTCTTTAGTTCTAAAAAAATGCCTGTATTATTTGGTTATGACATTAATTTTTGTGTTTATTAAGTTTACAAAAAATAAATACATTAAAAAAATACTTACCTAAATAAATTACTTATCAAAAACAAACAGACCCGAAGAAAAAAACAAAAAAAAATATATATATATAACCATGGATTCAGTCAATGACTAAATGGAAAAATGGAACGATTTGTTGCAAAGATATGGTTTGATGACCGAAGTGAAAAAACGGTCAACAGATACTCATTGGTTATCACTGATTTATAATCATGGGTTAACCTAAATCCGCGGTAGGTAACTAACCTAACCAAGGCTCTAACCAGCTGTGAAGTGACCGGCCCTTAATGTTGTATTCACCATACGCGGTGCCACGTCATATAGGTCTGTTCGTAAGATATACGATTTTTCGTATATCTCCATTGTTTTAGTCCGACTGGAAGGAACAACTGCTTTTATATGTGAAATTATTTATTGACAATACTTAATTTTTTACAGGAATGGATTTATATATATTAAGAAGTGGTTAGTGTGCTAGGGTTAAAATTATAAAAATGTTGATAATAAATATTACAAATTGCGATATTTAACCTAAAAAAAATATAATTTTTTATTTCTACGTGCAGTACTAAAATGTAGAAATTTTTGAAATAATAAATAATACAAACATTTTATGCCGAATTATTACAGCCTTGAAAGATTACTAATTGACTAAAACGTTATCCATTTTGCATTTAAAATTTATTCGCAAATTAATTGAATTTGAATTTTCTTGTGCTCAATTTTACGAGAAACTTTTTTAATTACTCTGTCAATAAAAATGGAATTTGAATTGTTATTCGTAACTGTATTGACCATGCTTGATAAAAGGCAGTCTCAAAGTGTTAGAAACGTATTGATTATATATTCACTGCAAGCAAATTAACTGCCAACCGTCAAAATTCAAATTTTCCTAGTGAACATGCCCAAATCAGTTTTCCAGGATATTTGAAAATTTTATGAATTTCGGTGGTGAGTTCACCAACTTTCCGCCATCTTGCGGGTGAATTCACGAACTCACTTATACTATCATAGAAATGAGCATGTATGCGTGACTTTATGAATTTTTTTGGAAAACAGCTTGTAGGCAGCCGCCTTTCCACTGGAAAGTTATCCATCTCTTTTAAATTCCATTATCTTTGATTCATGCACTTTATTCCAAATCATTCCATTTGTCATCTTTCATTTGACACATCATTTAGCCGGGGATTGTTTGGTATTTTTCTACTAGAATATCAAAAAACTTTAATTTTCCAATCCGCAAATTAAATTCAATTAACACAATAAGATGTTGCTGTTGAGAACTGTATTGAGTTCTTTACTAGTGGTTATCGTTTGTTTGGTAATCACAGATGCTCAAAGTAAACCAAAGGTAAGTTTAATAATGTTTCTGGGAGTGACTACCGACTGATTGGTGGGGCCACGTCACTTGCAAAATGTGTGTTTGCAGCCGATAAGATATTTACTCGAAATGTTAATAAGTTTTGTGTATGCTCTGGCAAAAACAATCGAAAATCGTTTTAAAACACAAAAAAATATTTGCAACTAGGCTTTAGTCGCACGCCACTTGAACTTGACCTCTATCGATGTATCGGCGTATGCAGAAGAGCCACTACCACGTTGTTTCTATATTTGTATTATTTGTAAAAGCATAAATCATATTTTCCGATTTTATGGATACGGAATCATTGCCCCTGCTCATTTGCCAGAATCTAAACCTACTGTTGGTATATCTTGTTTAATGGAACACTAGTCTTGTGTATTTTTATCAGCCATTGCATGGGCGATTTTGTGCAACACCTAAAGTTCATTTTACCTTTGAACTAACGCAAAGAACCTTGATACAATATATCTTTCAGGTCGCAGTATCAGCCAACTAAGCATAAAATTAAAGAACAAAGTCCCATGGTATCCAGTGCAAATTGTTTGAATCTTAAACTACAAGCATTGCCTTGAAAAGTGTAGATGTTAACAATCATACGTAGAATTGAACGAACAAATTTGCAACTGCCTTTACGTCCCTATGCTGTGCCCAAACGCTCTCTAAAACCAGTTAACCGCAACCATAATTTCATTTTCTCATACAGGTTGGTCTCACGCTCTCGGAGAAAGTACAGAACCTCCTCGACATGAACATGAAAAAGTCTTTGCTCCGCTTCAATGGTCAGAAGTTCCGTGAATACATCAAAACATCACCACGCAACTACTCGGTTATTGTGATGTTGACAGCTCTAGCACCATCGCGGCAATGTCAAATATGTCGACATGCCCACGACGAGTTTAATATAGTTGCCAATTCCTACCGCTACTCGCCAATCTACTCCAATAAACTTTTCTTCGTGATGGTTGACTTTGACGATGGCTCCGATGTGTTTCAAATGCTTCGACTCAACACCGCGCCAGTGTTCATGCATTTCCCAGCCAAGGGCAAGCCAAAAGGACCCGATACCATGGACATTCACCGTGTTGGATTCGCCGCTGAATCAATAGCAAAGTTCGTTCACGAACGCACCGACATACAGATACGGGTATTTCGCCCACCAAACTACTCTGGAACTGTAGCTGTCATCACATTGGCCGCCCTCTTGGGTGCCTTCCTGTATCTGCGTCGCAACAATTTGGAGTTCCTCTACAACAAACAGTTATGGGGCTCGCTAGCTGTGCTCTTCTGTTTCGCTATGATCTCTGGACAAATGTGGAATCACATTCGTAGCCCACCGTTGGTGCACAAGAGTCAAAATGGTGGTGTCGCCTACATTCATGGTTCATCTCAGGGCCAGCTGGTCATCGAGACATACATCGTGATGTTCTTAAGTACGATTGCGTCGGTTTTTAAAAATAAATTGGTCTGAAATGTTGGTTTCTTCCCTAGATGCAATGATTGTTCTTGGAATGATATTATTGACTGAATCCGGTTGGCAGAGTGACATGCGCAAAGGACGCATTATGGCAATCGCTGGCCTGATTTTGGTGGCGGTATTCTTTTCATTCCTGCTGTCAGTGTTCCGATCGAAAGCGCAGGGATACCCTTACAGGTGAGTAGCACTTTTGCGTTTATGTACAATAATTTTAATGTAATTTTTGTGTGTGATTTGTTTCAGTTTCCTTTTCAAATAGACATCGCTGGTGTAGCTTAAGTTTCAACTGCGGAGAGTATCGTGTTTCTTCTTGTCCACACGTTCACAACTGTTTTTCTTTTGTAAAGATCAGAGTATTGAAATAAAATAAAAGTAGGGAAACAGAATAATTCGACACCAATGATACAGTCTCAAGAGTTTTCCTCGAAAAGGCAGTTTTATAGGTACAGGGTAAAAAGTTTCGTCAAAAATAACTTGGGCTGATAAATAAAACTTGAATGTTTCATGCATGAATGATTGCATGCTATTGCCTATCACTTGTTACAGCGATCAAATGACTGAAGTTTAGCGCCTCAGATAAGAACAATTAATAGTTACCATGCCGCAGTCACGAACACTAAAAATATATATAAGAATACACGACGAGTAACTATTGCTTCCTCCATCTGAAGAAATCGATTTATTTGGTTTTGTGTTGTTTGAGCAAACTTTACTAAGTAGTGCGACCAATGTAGTCTTGTAGAACAAAGCAATGACACCGGCTTGAAATACCCACGACATATTCCAGTACAGCAGGGCTCTTGTAAATGGAATGTCCAATTACAAAAAAAAAAAAAAACAATTACAGAATATATGGATAGATAGCGTAACGTGTCGTGGGATAGTTCTTGAAGTTTTCCTTGTACCATTTGTGTGTAAGCCAAGCATTGGCCGTCTGCAAAAATTAACACAAAAATTCTTAAAATGCCCCATTTGATTGATCAACAACTCCTTTACCTGATTGGCAATGACCCAAACCGCAATGTAGGACCATGTATCGCATGCCGGAATAATTCCTCCAATCGACACATACATGGCAACTTCGAAGAACATATGCGGCGACGATAGAAACTCAAATAACCCACCTACTGGCATAATATGTTTTTCGGTAACCTTCTTCCCGGCGGCGTCCTTACGCAAATTAACTAGAATCATATTCGCCTTGTGCTGTTGTGACCAACTAAAATGGAACATGAAACAGCAGATGTACTGCAAAAGGGTGATTTTCGAGAAAGAAAACGATGATGGGGTTGTTCCTGAAATTGTAAGTGATATTACACCACATGATATATACGAGACCCGCTACCTTACCTCTAACAAAGCCTTCGGTATTGCATAGCACAGCAATTATTGCACCAAAATAATGTATATATCCCACAATATAGTGGGACAGATTGATTTTGCTCTTGGATGAGAAAATTTGAACGAAATTCGTTTCATAGAATCGACGTACACACTGCATTGTAATCAGGACAATAGCAACTAGACCCGACGTAGAATTTACCAAGACCTTACGATCCTTCCCACCGGCGACAAGGTCTAAAAATTCAATAACAATATCCGGCGCCGTGCTTCCATTTATGAAACCCTTCAAAGTAAGACTGATGCCAAGGAGCGACCAAACAAATGCGAATACGTAAAAATGTCTGAACCATGATTTGGGAACTTCCAACTTTCCGACAAGTGGATTCTGTTCTCCTTTGTGGCTATGTTTGCCATAACGAAAGGATTGCTTGATGAACGCCGGCAGACGTGGTTCTATTGCGTTAACTAACGAACCTAGAAGGGTGATGAAGAGCGTAAAATTCACGAATACGCAGTTAATAAGGTTGATTTGGTATTTTTCCAGAAACTCTCGGATAAATTGCAACTGCTCTAGGAACATTTTTCTAGTCGTTTTCACTTAAAGTAGGCTTGTAATTGTGAAGTGAAAGTTAAATCAGGGCGATATTTTGATTTTCTCATTTTTGTTTTGACATTATATTTTTCGAAAGCGGTGAGTATGTTTTGTGGTGAATATTAGCAATTTCGTTTTTTTTTTTTGTTATACCATGTATAAGCATTTGTTATTCAAATGAATGGGTTCAATGGGAACGTTCACGTGTCTAGTTTATATCGTTTTCCATTGAGACAGAAAAAGCATTTTCAGATTCAGTGCCCTGATTTTTTGCAGTTTTTGTCGCAATTGCGTTACCTAGTGTCTCCACGAGCAATATTTCATATCTTGCAATATATCATACTATGAAAATTGCCAGTGGAGAGTGGAGACCACAAATAGTATGATATAAAAAATGTCTTGAAATATATTGCTCAGCTCATAGAATGATATCGATAGTATAATATGAGCTGTCATTTCTGTGCAGTTTGACACTTGTACCCCTTCTTTTACGATGGCTGAGTAGCGAATGGACGGTGTATTAAGGCATCTTATGCGAGAATGCAACGACATGCTCTGCTCAGCGGCATTTGAACGAATGAAATAGTATGCTATGAAATGCCCACTCTAGGTACATTTTATTGCATACTATCGTTATTTCTTTTTATGAAAATTGCCAGATATCAAGCTTTGAAATATTGCTCATGGAGACACTAGGTTAGGGAATGTTCCTAATCGAATTTTAATGTGTGAGTGCACCGCGCGAGTTAAATGAAAAGCCAAGTGATCTGCTTAAGTGTCTATCGCTGACTGCTCTTTATTATCTTCTTTCGATTTTTCGATACAATAAATATATTTGCTGATTAATTAAAAGATACAATGAGTTTATTTGCTGATTAATTAAAAGATACAATGAGTTTATTTGCTGATTAATTAAAGTAATGGAAGTGCATTTCCTGCAAGTGGAAATGCTGATATTGCAAACGGAAATATGAATGGGGCAACGACTTAAGGTCATTGCTTTCCATGTATAAATAATCTATGTATGCTTACTGATGGAGGTCACCATACAAATATGTAACTTCTCCCTCCTTAGATTTAAGATTCTCCTGAATCGTTGGAATCTTAATTTTGTGAATATTCGGTTCTGGCTTAGTAACATTATTAATTTTTATTTTTAATTCACGATTAGTTTTAGCTATGCAACCAATTACAATTATTACTACTATGAGTATTACAAACATTGTTATGTTACTAGCATAATTAATTGTTCTATGGTATTTCAATTCTTCAAT
The DNA here is from genome assembly GCA_946477585.1 of Cheilosia urbana. NCBI lineage: Eukaryota > Metazoa > Arthropoda > Insecta > Diptera > Syrphidae > Cheilosia > Cheilosia urbana. The sequence goes on from OX297855.1 coordinate 65,138,014, forward strand.
ATGTTTTAGATTTTCAATTTGCTGTATTGCTTCAATTTCTTTAAAGTCTAATTTTTCCGTTATGTTTATTTTTTCATCATCTTCATAATGAAATTTTTGAATAAATTCTAATTGGTAGTTCATAATAGTTACATTTAATATATTAATAGAACAATTGTTGATATTTATTATAAAGTTTCCAGTAAGGTTTAATTGTCTATCATCGCATTGATTAATTACAGATTCTTTTTGTAAGTTCGTACATATAATAGTGTTATCATCAATCTTAATAATTTTTTAACTGCATTATAGCGGTAAGTACATGAATTTTGTGTAATACATGAACGGCTTAAATTTAGTTCTTTTAAATAGATGTTATTAATATTGTATTCATATTGTAAGTTATTTATTTCTATAAGTTGTAAAGTTTCAATGTCTATTTCGTTTTTCTTTTCATTTGGAATGGGTATAATCATTTTAAGTTGGGTCGTAATGTAGTCTTTCGGTAGTTTAACAGCTATTATTAGCCTGTCCTGGTCAAATTTCAAAAGTCCTATTCTAGCATATTCAAGTTTATAAAAATCTATATGTGACATTTTTATTTCCATACCCGTCAATATACTTGGATGGAGTATGCCTTGTTTAGCAGATTCTATATTATCTATAATGCTATCTATTTTGCTCTCTAATATTTGCCATTTCGGCCTGATTTGGAGTCATGCCTAGTGTAGAATGATACCTATTGTTGTATACTTGAATAGCCTTATATATTTTCCTATTGGTTGAAATGTCTGCGTCTTTAATGGTTAGTAAAATTTCAAGTAAGGTCGAGTGAAATCTCTCTATATCCGAATTACCTGTATGAGAGTTGGCTTTTGTCATATGCATTTCTATTCCCTCTTTCCTTAAGTGTTCTTTTATGTTTTCCGAATTGAATTCATTGTCACAAACTATTTTTCTTGGCTTTCCGAATTTTGTCAGTTGTTGATCTATGCATTCTAACTTACTTGTCCAATTTTTGCTACTCAAACTATATCCGTAAGCCTTTTTAGTAAATTTGTCTATAAATGTCAGATATATTAATTTATTAAAATGATAGATATCCATGTGCAATATTTCATTTCCTTTGTTCGGAGTTTCGGTCAGCTTGAATTTAGGTCTGATTGGTTTCCTGTCATACTTCCCTTCTTGACAAGTCTGGCAATTTCCTATTACTCTTGATATTTCAGTAATTAGTTTTGGAAAATATATTTTAGGTTTTAATTGATAGTATGTTTCTACTACTCCTGAGTGGTTACTTTCTTCGGTGTGATAAAAAGATATTTGTCTATGAACATCTTCAGCTTTTTCTACATCTCTTGCTCTCTGTGTAAGCTTATAAAATTTTACTTCTTTATTATGTCCATACATTTCGATTAGTACTTTTTGTACTTTATTATATTCCCTATCTTCGACTTCGGAATAGATACCTGTGGTCCCTGCTGTAATTGTTCTACTAAACAGATCCCTCCAGTGTTCGCTATCTTTCGTCATATCAACCTGAATAATTCTTTTACCATGCAGCGTTTTTATTTCACTTTGAGCTGAGTAGGTCAGTATTAACTGAGTTTGGTATGTATTTATAATTCCTTCTTTGATTGATATATGATCTAACAATTGTTCATCTACTGAGTGTGCAGTTCCTGATGTTTCGTTTATTTCGTTTGGAATTCTACTTAGGAAATCTGCAATTTTATTCTCCTTGCCTTTTATATATTCAATGTCAAACTCGAATTCTTGTAATTTAAGAAGTCCTCTTTGAACTCGTTGACTGAATTCTTTTCCATTATATTTGTTTGTTAAATATTTAATGGGCATATGGTCAGTGATTATTTTGAATTTCTGCCCCCACAGATATGGTCTAAAATATGAGGTAGCCCAAACTACGGCTAAGAACTGTTTATCGGTTACTGAGTAATCTTTCTCATGGTCATTTAGTGTTCGAGAAGCATAGCATACTGGCTGTCCTTCTTGAGTTAGTACAGCTCCCAAAGCAAAATTACTTGCATCCGTAAAAAGTGAAAATTGTTTATTAAAGTTTGGGAATTTAAGTACAGGATGCTTAACCAGAGTTTCTTTTAATCTTTCAAAGGCTTGAATATATTCAGGGTCATTGCTATTGATCTTCATATTCTTTTTTAAGTATTTAACCATCGGGTATGCTATTCTAGCGTAATCCCTAATAAATTTCCTATAATACCCAGTGCTGCCTAAGAATCCTTTCAATTGAGTTGTCGTCAAGGGTAAAGAATAGTTCTGAATAACTTCAATTTTATTCGGATTTGGTTTCATTCCTTCCGAAGTGAGTATATGACCTAGATATTCCGTGTTGTTCTTAAGGAAAGAACATTTACTTAGTTGTATTTTAAGATTATGATCTGCTAATCTTTGAAATATTTTATTTAATGATGATATGTGCTCTTCTAGGGAAGTTGAAAAGATTAATATATCATCAAGATATACTGTACAAATTTGTCCTATGTATTCTCTGAGAATATCATTCATTAGACGTTGAAACGTCGCTGGGGCATTTTTAAGCCCGAAAGGCATTCTGGTATATTCATATAGACCATTTGGTGTAACAAATGCAGTCTTATGTATATCATCAGGATGTACTTTTATTTGATGGTATCCCTTGGCTAAATCAAGGGTAGAAAAATATTGTGACCTTCCTAACTTATCAAGAATACTCTCTATATTTGGTAGAGGGTATTTATCATCCACCGTTATATCATTAAGTGCTCGATAATCAACACATACTCTAAACTTAGTTTTCCCTTCACTATCAGGTTTCTTGGCCACAACTACGATTGGTGAGGCATATCGACTATTTGATTTTCGAACTATGCCCTGCCTTTCCATATCGTTAATTTGTTTCCTGACTTCTTCCTCATGTTTTTGAGGGAGGCGGTACAGTCTGGCGTTTATTTGTTGATCTGTGGTTAATGTTATTTTATGCACTATACTATCGGAATTTGTAAGTTGATCTCCATCTTGGTATAGAAGGCTTTTATATTTTTGCAACAGCTCTTGGATTTCCTGTTTTTCAAAAGTTTTTAAATGGTCTAATTTCACTTCATCGTTTCCCCCTAATTCGTAACATTCTATAAATGGTTCAACTTCAAAAATAATTGGGATTATGGTTTTATTTTGTAACAACACTTCTCCTTTTTTTATATTTATGCTTTCTACCATATTACCTATGACATCCATACCTAACAAAAGACTGTATGACTTGTCTCCCAATGACTTGCCATATGCTTGGATAAATACATTGGATCCATATCCAAATTCAGTGGACTGGGACTTGATAGATCTTTAGTTTTTCAGCTGTCTGATTATTTACTGTCGAAAGTTTTATCGTTACTTCGTTAAGAATATTAAAAGCACTACAATCTATTTTACTTGTGTTAACTATAGTCATCGTGGATCCTGTATCTATTAGACATATATGTTTTTCAATTCCTAACGAGAATGCTATTTGTGTCTTTCTACCATTGAGGCTGGATTCAGAAAAAACCGGGGCTTCTATTGAATGAGATTCTTCTGGGATGTTAATATGTTCCTCAAAATTATTCTGGTTTTGTCCTGAGTTTAGATGAGCTATGTTATCGATATCCATTGGTTCAATATTTTGCCTATTTTGTGATTGCCTGGGGTTACTATAACTATAGTTGTTAGTACCTCGTCGCTGCTGGTGGGTCTGTCTAGAGTTGTTATAATTATTTTGTTGCCCTTCTTGATTGAATTGTGTAGAGTTATTGGCGTTAGTAGTTCGTCGCTGTTGGTGGGTCTGTCTAGAGTTGTTGTAATTATTTTGTTGCCCTTCTTGATTGAATTGTATAGAGTTATTGGCGTTAGTAGTTCGTCGCTGTCCAGGGTTATTGAAATTATTATTTTGAATTTCTTGGTTTGTTTGTCCAGAGTTACTAGAGTTAAAATTTCGTCGTTGTTGGTTATTGTATGTCCGATTATTGCTTCGGTCTGTGTGAATGTTCCCTTCATCAAATCCTACATATGAATACAGTATCGTTTTTACTTTATGTAGATCATATTCATCCCGAATTTCTCTAGCTAAGTTCCCTTTTGCTAATTCCCTAATCTTATTCACTACTAAATTATACAACAGAGACTTAAGACTATCTTTCTTATTTTCATACATTATTATCGTATGAATATCTGTTAATATAAATTCGATTTTATTATTTAGATCTAAAACTGAACTTACCCTTAAATTATTAATTTTCCTTGTTACTTCTCCTTGGTCGATTATTGGTCTAAATGTCAATCCTAGCAGCTTCTTCGCTTCATCCCACGTTGTTGTTGCATTAGACAGTAGTAGCTCCTTTGCTCGTCCAATCACCTTGCATTGCGCTATCGCGGTCCATGTAGCGGGTCTTCTCTCCCCAGGTGTTAGGCTAATATGGTTGTCCACCACATTTATGAACTGTGTCAGCTCTTCTCTATTTCCAGAGAATTCTTTTATATAGGAAATCTCTCTCATTAGAACTAGGGCTCGGCTATCAGCTTGTTGAGTATTGGCCTCTAGTCTAGCGAGAATTTGTGCCATCGTAGCCAATATCGTATTTGGGTCAGCTGCCATTTCGGTTTCTTCCTCTTCTGCTGGTAAATTCCTCCTGGAATCGTGGATTGCTTGCCGCGAAATGTTGGTATTTTTGAATGGCACTTCTAACAGACACTTTTTTTTTTTTATTTTATATTAATGCTGCGACTGATTTTTAGTCTGCAGCGATCACTTGCACTTTTTTTTTTTTATCTGTTTGCTACGGCTGATTTTTAGCTTGTAACAATCACTGAACTCTTTTGCTTTAGTTCCCGACCGACGTGTAGTTTTTATAATTTAGTTCGGGTGGAGAAGGGGACGTAAATGGCAAACAACAAAAAGGTTCGAAAAAGCGACTGCGCCAGTTAAATGAAAAGCCAAGTGATCTGCTTAAGTGTCTATCGCTGACTGCTCTTTATTATCTTCTTTCGATTTTTCGATACAATAAATATATTTGCTGATTAATTAAAAGATACAATGAGTTTATTTGCTGATTAATTAAAAGATACAATGAGTTTATTTGCTGATTAATTAAAGTAATGGAAGTGCATTTCCTGCAAGTGGAAATGCTGATATTGCAAACGGAAATATGAATGGGGCAACGACTTAAGGTCATTGCTTTCCATGTATAAATAATCTATGTATGCTTACTGATGGAGGTCACCATACAAATATGTAACTCGCGCTGGACCAGCGTGACCTTTGTACAAAAATTTAACACTTTTTTCGAGGACTCTAATACAATTTGTTGGTACATTTTCCCTTTTTTTAGTTGAAAAAGGAACTTCGCAAATTCTTTAAACAACTGTGGTTTCCAAATAAATATGTTTAAAATGTAACGCGGTTGAGTATCACAATACTATTGTGGTAAATCGGGTACTTGGTGAATCGGACACTTAGTGACAGGCACTTAGTGAATCACACACTTAGGAATTGTGGTGAATCGGGCACCTGGTAACACCCCATGTTCCACTTCCAATTGGAGAATGGAATAGAATCTGTCAAGTGATTCTAGTACCTTCTGGAGAAGAGATGGAGTATACATCGGGAGTGCATCTGCTATCCATTTCTAGAATATTCGCCGATAGGTGGCAGCGCGGATATAAAAAGGGGCGCGTTGACAACAGGCAGTGCAGTTGATTTTTAGGACGCGATTGTTAAGTTCGAAAGAGTAATCAGTTGTGAGATAAGTGTGAAGTAATAGATTAAAGCGATTGGATTGAGACGTTTAAGAAAAGTAATAAAGTGATATTGTACTGAGAGATAAATAAGTGTAAAGTAATAAAGTGAAAGTAATAAAGCGAATGGATTGGAAACGTTTGAGAATTGATTAAAGTGATATTGTTTTGAGAGATAGGTAAGTGTAAAGTAATAAAGTGAATAAGCGATTGGATTGAAACGTTGATTAAAGTGATATTGTTTTGGTACTAAATAAGTGAATATTGGGAAAGTGTAAATAAAGAGATTATATTGGAACAGTTGCACAGAATAGTGTTTTATCTTTTCGAATCCCCACAGCCAAAATGTAACATTGGTGTCAGAAGTGGGATAAAACTTATTCTGTGCTTAGTGTCTAACTGCTATTAAGACTAAAAAAAAAAAAAAAGAGTGAAAGTGAATTTGTGAGTTTGTGAATTTGTGAATTTGGAAATTACAATAGACAAACAAAATGGGTCGTAAATTGCTACATCTAAGTATACCCCAATTAAAAAGTGAACTAGAAAAACGGAATCTCTCCACAGCTGGAGGAAAAAGTGACCTCATACTTCGTCTGCAGGAAGCTGTCGAATGCGAGGGAGCAGATCCGAAATCCATGCTATTCGACGTGGTAGAAGAACAAGTAAGTACAGGCATTGATATTAGCGCTATGATAGAATTACTTCTTGCCAAGATGGAAGAACAGAAGAATTCTCTAGAGAATTCCATGGAATCGAAATTCGCAGAACAAAAGAATTCTCTAGAAGAACAAAAGAATTCTATGGAATCGAAATTCGCAGAACAAAAGAATTCTCAAGAAGAACAGAAGAATTCCATTGTTGCCGCACAAAAAGATGCGATGGAAGAATTAAAGAGTATTCTAGAAGTAAAAATCGAAAGCAAAATTATGGCCAAGCAATATGGTCTCATCATACCGGGGCGACAGAAACGTATTGAGCCTCCAAAGAGTGATTTCACAAAACCCTCCGTATTCGGCGAAAGCAGTGATTCAGACGATAGCCATGGACCGCCACAGTTGAAAATGAAATCGGCGCCCATCGGACCTGGTGCGTCTGAAAAGAGAATCGCAAGGAAATTGCAAGAGAAAGCCCTTGCCGAAGATCCAACTGTCTTTCAATACGACGAACGCTACGACGACATCGAAGGTAAACGTAAGGAAGCAAGAAAAGCTAAAAGCAACGAAATTAAGAAGCCGAAGTATATAGGACGACTTTTGGAATGTTCTGAGAAAAGGAAGCTAGAAAATGATCGACGTGTTGAACGTATGGTGCAGAAAGAACGCGAACTGGAAGGTGAAGAATATCTGGATGCAATAGGTGATGTCACGAAGCAAAACGGTTTGGATGGGTTTTATCGCCATTTGTATGAACAGAAATTGGGCCCGAAGGAAGGTACGAAAGTTGTGTCCGAGGAGGAGCCGTCCACTTCTAAGGAATCGGAAGAAATATTTTATAGCCCATCAACTCGGGTAAAGCGCGCCGGTCATCAGCAGAAGAAGAAAAAGAAACTGACAAGGCAGCTAAAGAGCCGACCAAACGGGCGCACATCCAGTCGAATCCGGATGCCGATTCAGATTTTGGTATACACTCTTCATCATCTGACAAGAAGCTTGAAACAGTGGAAAGAAAAAAAAAAAAAAAAAAAAAAAAAAAAATAAGATAATGACAAGTCTATTCAAAAAGTAACTGAAGGGCACATTAAAAAGGAACCCAGGGTCCCGAACGGTGAACAAACATTTTTAAAACCATTAAAAGATGTAATTGTCGATGTATCTTTAGACATCAAGCTGGACATAATGAAAAAACGAAAAGGAGGACACATTAAAGCCGAAGAAAGATAAGAGTTTGATTTGGAAGCAACGCAGGTTCAGTATTCGATGCAGCACTACAGAGGTACTTCCAGCGGAGGACCGCATGAGGGCCAGGTACGGCGCTGGTACGACGGCTGCAGGATTTCGGGAAGGAGATCTGGTGTGGCCGTATAGTCCCCATCGAGGAGGGGCCTATCACCTGGATTGCAGCGGGACTGGGAAGGACTCTATAAAATCGTGACGTGCATCAACGACGTTGTCTATCACATCCAACGAGGAAGAGGCAAGCTGAAAGTCGTTCATGTGGATCATCGCTAAAATGGTGAAAGTGCTAGCGAGTTTGTTCGGGACGAACAAGTTTAAGAGGGGGATAATGTGGTAAATCGGGTACTTGGTGAATCGGACACTTAGTGACAGGCACTTAGTGAATCACACACTTAGGAATTGTGGTGAATCGGGCACCTGGTAACACCCCATGTTCCACTTCCAATTGGAGAATGGAATAGAATCTGTCAAGTGATTCTAGTACCTTCTGGAGAAGAGATGGAGTATACATCGGGAGTGCATCTGCTATCCATTTCTAGAATATTCGCCGATAGGTGGCAGCGCGGATATAAAAAGGGGCGCGTTGACAACAGGCAGTGCAGTTGATTTTTAGGACGCGATTGTTAAGTTCGAAAGAGTAATCAGTTGTGAGATAAGTGTGAAGTAATAGATTAAAGCGATTGGATTGAGACGTTTAAGAAAAGTAATAAAGTGATATTGTACTGAGAGATAAATAAGTGTAAAGTAATAAAGTGAAAGTAATAAAGCGAATGGATTGGAAACGTTTGAGAATTGATTAAAGTGATATTGTTTTGAGAGATAGGTAAGTGTAAAGTAATAAAGTGAATAAGCGATTGGATTGAAACGTTGATTAAAGTGATATTGTTTTGGTACTAAATAAGTGAATATTGGGAAAGTGTAAATAAAGAGATTATATTGGAACAGTTGCACAGAATAGTGTTTTATCTTTTCGAATCCCCACAGCCAAAATGTAACACTATTATAACGTTAAGCGAGCTAAAACTTGTGAAAATATTGTGCGAAAATTGTAAAATTTGCAGAGAAGCTTTAGGCCCCAGTTATAGCCATACGTAAATCGGAACCGCAAACATTTTCTTTTGCTTTTTTTTATCACTTAAACTTGGTGGGTGAACTCAATAGAGTAGTTCGCGACAACGTCAGTGTCAAATGAGAAAAAAAAAAAAACAAACGACATCTGAGCAACTTGTAGGAAAACAAACGAAATTTTATATGGCGGGAGATCGGAATAAATTTGAAATTTAATAAAAATTCACGTAAATGCTCTGAAATCGGAAAAGGATTGTTGTTTTTAAGTAACAATCAAACATAAAAAGTGACCAAGAGCAAAATAAAATGCTCTAAGTCCATCGAATACCACATCAGTGTTTATTAAAAGTGTTAAAAGTAACTTAAATCTCGTATTTTTCTACTTGGTCTTCTGTCAATGCGTTGTTTGTGCCGCTGGCCTGGAACAAACACGAGCTATTTTAGTATTAATTTTCTTTAAATTTATAGCAGCTAGCCATCTCTTGCGCCTCTCCTTAGACAGATTTCGAATTTCAGGTTTTGTTCTTAATTGTGGAAATATATAAAACCGTAAGTCTTCATTTTTCACTGCGTTGTTCGTACAGTTTTTAATGCAGCAACTTGTCGTTTTTTTTCTTATTTTATTATATTCATTGTCGCCAACACTTTTAGCAAACACAATATTAATTCTGCAATGTTTTAAGACAGTATTTTGGACTTTATCATAAATTTTTAATCATTCAAAAAACAACTTATTTTATTATGTTTATTGCCGCCGCCACAACACGCGCGATAATGTTTTGTTTTTTTTAACTATAACTTTTCCAAAACTTAAAACAAAACACAATATTAATTCTGCAATGTTTTATTTATATTTAAGTTTATATTGTTCGTACAGTTTTTAATGCAGCAACTTGTCGGCATTTTTTTTTATTTTATTATGTTCATTGCCGCCACCACTTTTTAGCAAACACAATATTAATTCTGCAATGTTTTAAGATAGTATTTTGCTCTTTTTCATAAACTTTTAATCTTCAAACGATATAAATCATATCTCCCGCCATATAAAATTTGGTTTGTTTTCCTACGTTTAAGTAAAAGAGAAAGCAAAGTTTTGAAAGGGATAGCTTCGCGAAATACCCTATCTTGTTCTTAAAATGTTGCTTATGAATTATAAAGTTAGTTTATCAAAAAAATAAGCAAATTATCTTTCAATTTTCTGGAAAAAAAATTACTAATTTTTCTGTGATCGGAAAAAGTTTTTCGTCCTGAAAAATTATAAATTCTTATTTTAGAAAAATCTGTATATATAACTAGAACTTCGTTCCGCCATTTTATTCGTTCGTGTCAGTTTATGACACATACAATTGACTTTATAAGAAACATGGGAATTCAAGATTGATTCCATAAAATTCCAGCGATTATCCCTGCGACTTATTAATTGTCATAGCAAAACGGAAAACTGATACGCTTGCCTTTGAATTTTCCACTCAAAATCGTCGCTTATATGAATTTTAAATTGTGTAGCGGTAAGCCCGGAATATGAAAACAATTTAAGAATTAAACATTTTGTATATTTTATTTTGTATTGGAAGTGGTACTATCTTTTTCTAAAAAAATGCGCGGTTCTCCATATAAAGTTCTATCCCCAATTCACGACAAAAAGTAGCATATGTCCTTCCTTGGGTCACTACAAATCCACCGAGCATGATCCATTCCCGAGTTATGAGTGCACATACGGACGTCAGTCTCGTTTACATACAGCTGTACCCACACGGTTTTGCCCGTACCTTTCGTATTAAATCCCGCCCAGATTTCGCAAAGTTCCAAATGTACAATAATAATTTCATTTATACAACTTTAGATATACCTAGCGTTTGAATTTTCTGTTTTTTTTAAATGGGAGGTTAGGTTAGGTTAGAGTGGCAGGCCGCCTCAAGTGCAGCCTCACTTAGGCCAAATTAGGCCCATTGTGTTACTACAGGATCGATATCGACTCCCTATCTACCCGTTGAACCAGCCGGAGCTAAGAATGAAGCGATGGAGGCAGTTGATACCTATGTTTGCGAGTTCGCTGAGATTGTCGAAGAAATATTCTCCGAGGTATAGTTTTCTACGGAGTGACAGTGCTGGACACGTGCAGAGAAGGTGAAGAATAGTCTCCTCCTCCTCCTCGTCCATACAGTTTCTGCAGAAATCATTTGAAGGGAGGTCTAATCTGAGAGCATGTCTCCCTATGATGCAGTGTCCCGTGATGACACCTACTAGAGTGCTTATTATGGGTCTTTTCAGTGTAATGAGACTTTTTGAGCGCTTGGAATCCAGCTGAGGCCAGATCTGTTTCGAGGTGTGGCACGTTAAGCAGCTAGACCACCTGCGATTAGTAGCGCTTAATGCGTTTTGTTTAATTAGGAGCTTACAAGTAGCAAGAGGCATATAGAGACTCCCCTTTTCTGGTAGAGTCGACATAGTAGTGCCTTGTCTGGCGAGCTCATCGGCGATGCAATTACCTGGAATGTCTCTATGGCCCGGCACCCATATAAGGTGAATTTTGAATTGTTTCGCCATCTCGTTCAGAGATAGTCGGCAATTGAGGGCAGTTGTTGAATTGAAGACGACAGAATCCAGGGATTTAATCGCGGCTTGACTGTCGGTAAAGATGGTGATATCCTTTACAGATATTACATTATACCGAAGCCACGACAGGGCCTCTTTGATCGCCATGACCTCCGCCTGAAATACACTACAGTGATTAGGAAGGCTGAATGAGATTTTACAATTTAGATCATAAGAGAAAACACCCCCCCTACTCCTGTTTCAGTTTTGGACCCATCTGTATAGAAACAGACAGACTCCTTGCGGGGTACTATTTCGTTCTCCCAGTCACTCCTGGAGGGTATGTAAGTTTCGAAGTTCTTTTCGAATTGAAACTGAGGGAGGGTGTAATCAGTATCTTTTGGAATGCATTCCAATGTATTTAGAATCGATGAGTGACCAGTTTGGCGACTGGTCCACAACTGAATTGCTTTCATCCGAGTGGCTGCTTTTGCTGCCACTTGTTTACAATAGATGTCCAGCGGTAGCAAGTGGAACATTATGTCCATGGCCGCTGTTGGAGTGGTTCTGAGGGCTCCACTTATGCATATGCATGCCGTTCTTTGGACGCGGCTAAGCTGATTATGATGGATGGCCTTTTCGAGGGCAGTCCACCATACAATAACGCCATAAGTGAGTATAGGTCTGATAACGGATACATATAGCCAATATGTAATTCGAGGCTGGAGTCCCCATCTGCTTCCAATGGCTTTTTTACAGCAGTACAGAGCCGTGGTGGCTTTCTGAACTCTCCGCAGGATATTGGGTTTCGAGCTCAATTTGCTGTCTAAAACTAGGCCTAAATAGCTAGCCGTATTGGTGAGCACCAGGAGTGTGCCGTTTAGTTTTGGGGGTACAAAATTGGGAATTTAGTATTTTCTTGTGAAGAGGACCAGTTCAGTTTTCTGGGCATTGACCGCCAGACCGCATTTTTTGGTCCATTTAGAGAGCTTAGAGAGGGCATTCTGCATGAGATCTCTAAGCGTGTTTAGGTGCTTTCCTGAGACAGCGATGGCAACGTCATCCGCATAGGCAATTACTTTGCAACCTTCCCCCTCCAGTATTAGTAGTAGTTCGTTCACTACTAGGTTCCAAAGAAGAGGTGAGATAACGCCACCTTGAGGCGTACCCCTACTAACGAACCTCCGGACCGATGCATCGCCCAGCTGTGAGTTGATAAACCTGTTGGTGAGCAACTGGTTGACCAATTCGCCAATCGATTTCTCAATTCCAAGGCCCGTCAGTGCGCCGAGAATTGCCTCTGCTTCGACGTTGTTAAACGCTCCCTCAATATCCAGGATAGCAACCAATGTGAATTCTTTGCAATCGAGAGATTTTTCGATGGTAGATACAAGTGAGTGAAGGGCCGTTTCAACCGATCTCCCTTTACTATACGCGTGTTGAGACTTTGACAAAAGATTTGAGTTGACACTGCAACGTATGTGGATGTCTATCAGTTTCTCTAAGGTTTTTAGAAGAAATGATGACAAAGTAATTGGTCTGAGATCTTTGGGGTTAACGTGTGAGCTTTTACCAGCCTTAGGTATGAACACCACGTTAACTTCTGTCCACAACTTGGGAATATGAGCAAAATCCAGGCAACTTTTAAAAATTACAGTTACCCAAGGGAGGATTAGGTCAGCGTTCCTCTGAAGTTCGGCCGGTATTATACCATCCGGTCCAGGAGATTTAAATGGCTTAAATCCTTTAATGGCCCAAAGAATTTTGGTCTTGGTAATAAGACTTGAAGAGCTGCTTTCTATCGGTCTTTCAGAGGACCTAGCTGGTATCGAAGCAGCATTACAGCTGTTGGGGAAGTAAGAATCCAGTAGTAGATCCAGAGATTCTGCACTTGAGGTGGTCCACGATCCATCAGCTCTCTTAAGGTAGCTCGCTACTTTAGGAGTGGATGCGAGAATCTTTCTGAGCCTGGAGGCCTCAGAGATTTCTTCTATCTTTTCACAGAAGAGTCTCCAGGAATTCCGTTGGGCTTTCCTAACTTCGGTTTTATAGGATTTGAGGGCTTTTTTATATAAGGCCCAGTCAGCGGCTTCACGGGATCGCTTGGCCTGATTGAAGAGCTGCCTACATTTTTGACGTAGAGATAAAATCTCCCGATTCCACCACGGTGGTCTAGGCTTGCCCCGAGGTTTACTTATTGGACAGGAGAAAGACATAGCCCGGTTGAGAGTCTTAGTGAGTTCCTCAACCATGCTATCTAATTCATTTGTATTAGTAGGGGGAACAGGTATTCTGTTAATTGTGGAAGATTCCACACTGTTCCTATATTTGTTCCAATCCGTTTTCCTGTAATTCCTAAAAACGGGTTGGGCTTGAGGAAGGCAGTTTATGCCAAATTGAATGTATCTGTGGTCAGAGAAGGAGTGTTCTTTAGAAACTTTCCAGTCTCTGACATCATGGTAAATGGTGTCGGAGACCAGCGTGATGTCTAACACCTCTCGTCTATTACTAGTGACAAATGTGGGTTCGGATCCCATATTGCATATGATTAGTTTAGTACTAATTAAGTAATCAAAAAGTAGCTCACCTCTTTTATTGATGTCGGAGCTGCCCCATACAGTGTGATGCGCATTGGCATCACATCCCAGGATCATCGCAGCTTTGGACTTCTCCACATCAGCAATCGCTCTCCCCAGTAGTTCCGCAGGGAGGAGAAGGTCGGACGCCAGATACGCCGAAGTCAACCAGATTTTCCGCAGTCCAACTTCAACGTTTACTGTCGTGGTGTCTCGATCGCTGTAATTAGGAAGAAGGAAAACATTTAGTGTGTTCTTCGCGAGGATGCAGGCTCTTGGTATACCTTCATTCCTCACGTAGAAAAGATTGTAGCCTGGAGTCCTGAGTCCAAGCACCCGATCATTATTGACCCAGGGCTCCTGAATCAGGACAATGTCATGGGAGGTACTACAACCCGTTTTCCTACCTACCTACTTCTTCATACCCTGATTATCTTTTACAAAGTGCCACCTATCGGATCCAAAACTATCCTATTTTTAAAACTTTAACCAACCATACGAAAATAGTGTCCTTTCTATCCAACTGTAACCACCCATACACACTTACAAAATTTCATTTAAATCGGTTGAGTAGCTTGGGGGATCGACAACAGCGCCACCTATCGTGTCGATAATAGTCCTGCTCCTGAGTTGTAAACACAATGTTAATGTGTGGAGAAAACCCAAAACATACTGAATACCTAGGATTGTGTGTAAATTTGATTGGGTGGTTTTCGGAACATAATATTTTGAATGCATGTTTTGTATGGGAGGTGCCACGCCACTATAACCACCTAATCGATTGAGTTCAAATTTACACACAATCTTAGGTATTGGCCCAGGAGTAGGTATAGGTACCTGTGAAAATTAGTCAAAATTGGACAAATGGGAGTGGCACCGCCCATATAAAAAAAAAACATTAAAAATCCTATATCTCATGAACCAATACACCTACAAAGACCGTATACACGTACGAACCATGGTATTAACGTCACCTTTCATGGGAAAATCCAAAATCAAAATCGGTTCACGCATTACAGAGAACATTGGCGACAAACACAATACAACTTATTTTTATATATAAAAAAGAAAAGAAGAAGAAGATAATAATAAGAAAAAGAACATATCCTCCTTTTCATTTTCTATATATATTTTTCTTTTATTTTCTCTGTGACTTGTTTTGCTTTTCGAATATTTGACTGACTTAATATAAAAAGACAATTCGAGAATATTTTTTTTCTTTTAAAGTATTTTTTTATTTATTATTTATTTTTAACAAAAATATTACGTATACGCCCCCTTTATGGCCATCTTACAACAAAACTCTCCATGTTGAAATTACCATATCCAGAAATATTTACTGCCACATTCATTTGCACACTCAAAGTTCATTGTTTTACTCGGCAAAAATGCATTTAAAATATAAAACTACGAAAACCACTTAATCGATTGAGTTCAAATTTACACACAATCTTAGTTATTGGCCAAGGAGTATACCTGTGAAGATTAGTCAAAATTGGAGAAAGGGGAGTGGCACCGCCTATACAAAAAAAAAACTTTAAAAATCTTATGTCTCATGAAACAATACTCCTACAAAGACCGTATATACGTACGAACCATGGTATTAACTTCACCTTTCATGGGAGATTTACAGAATCAAAATCGGTTCACGCATTCCAGAGAACATTGGCGACTAACACAATTGAACTTATTTTTATACAGATTCTTTCGGGGTGAAACTCGATGATGATGTAACTCGATAACCCCTGGGACGATTTTCATAATTCTTTTTTTGGTTTTGTTCGTATTGCTGTATATCGGATTTATATTTACTTTTTGTCGCGAAAATAAAACTTTGAGGGAATGAAAGAGGTTACGAAAGTTTGTATGGGGAAATACACTTAAAAAAAAAAAAACTGGATAGAAATCGAGTAGTGACACTTCAAAAAAAAAATTGAATTTTAAAAACAATTGTTGTTGTCAATTATTTTAATTACTTTTCCAAGCAAATTGTTGTTGTCAAGAATTTTTTTTTTTTTTTTTTAAATATAGGTTAGGTACCTTTGCTCTAATAAATTAGGTATGTTAACTATGTTACATTAAGTAACTTTTTGAAATGAATTAGATACTTTGATTATACAAAGATGATTATTATGATATGGCCGACGATATTTTGCATCGAATTCGCACTGTGACATCGGATAATGAACTGGAGATGTCAGATGAAATGCGCAACAAAGCTTTGATTTTGATCGAGGATATGTGTCTACTCATGAGTGGCAATTTGTTGTGCAAATTGGGGATGCCACAGCCAAATCGTTCAATGCAAGACGCATTTAATCGAGAATTGGAGCTAGAAATGGACTTTGATCGAATCGCATTGAGTCCAGCTGTTCGAACAAATGTGCCAATGTTGAATCAAGAATAAAAGAAAGTGTACGATGAATAATTGATGCAAGCAGTCGATATAGAACACTGCGATGGCGAAAGTACTGCAGAAATGTAAGATTATCATATGGGACAAATGCACAATGGCTTACAAACGCGCATTGGAGGCCCTGAATCGTTTACGTAATGATAAGCGACCTTTCGGTGGAGCAATGAAATTGCTTTCAGGCGATTTTCGTCAAACGCTGCCTGTCATTTCGAGATCAACTCCGGCAGACGAATTGAATGCCTGCCTGAAGGCGTCTGCTTTATGGCGATACGTCAAGAAATTGCATTTGACAACAAACATGCGAGTTTCTCTACAAAATGACCAGTCCGCTGCAGAGTTCTCCAGGCAGTTGTTGGCGATGGGCAATAGTGTGATTCCAGCAAACTTAATCACCGGTCTAATTGAGTTTCCACAAATTGTTTGCAACTTTATAACGACACCGGAAGAACTAATCATGAATGTTTTCCCGAATATCCCTCAGAATTATATTGACCATGATTGGCTGAGTGTACATAAGAGTGATTTTGGCTGCGAAAAACAAGAACGTCGATCATTTGAATTTCGCCATTCAAAACCAAATCACTGGTGAGTTGCATTCATACAAATCAGTCGACTCCGTGATGGTTGGAAACGAAGCCACCAACTATCCCACTTTGTTGGACAACATAAATGAACCAAAGCTTTGCAACGGTACGCGTTTGATTGTGAAGAATTTAATATCAAATATTATTCAAGCAAAGATTTTTATTGGAAAATTCAAAGGCGAAGATGTTCTTATTCCGCGGATTCCACTTATTCAGAACGATTTCCCGTTCGTATTTAAGCGTCTTCAATTTCCCGTACGTCTCACTTTTGCTATGACAATTAATAGGTCTGTTCCTTTACTTTTGTAGTAATAATGAAAAAGACTGTCAAAATAGCAGTGGTGGGGATGAATTCTATCACAGAGAGAGACGCTTACTAAAAAGTTAAGGAACGCTTTTGTAGTAATTTATGAATAACGACAGATACATAATTCAAATATTCAAAAAATGGTACGAAAAGTCGTTAAAATGTCTGACAAACCCGAGGAATTTGTTAATTTACTAGTAAAATTTGTCCGTCTATATAATTATCATCTATCTATCATTTATTTATTATTTATTTTGATGAATCCGAGTATGTGAAAGAGATAAGAGGAAAGAGCGACATTGCACGAAGAATTACATGGAGGATATTATTCCCTGTTCCTGCGAAGAAGAATTTCGTCGCCACCTTCGAATGAATCTCGAGGAGAACATTCAATTTTATTTTGCCGCCCGTTTATACCATTTTAATACGCAAGAAATCAAAACAAATTCACGCATATACCAAATGGGACACAAATTTCAAATCAGCTGCTAATTGTAAGGTGACTGACAGCTTTTCCACTTCTTACACCAAGAATTTGTTGAGTAAAAATTCGTAAGATTCTCAGTGGAGGGGTAATATATTGCTCTCTCGAGGACGCTCTCTTTTACGAATTTTTCGAGTTAAGGAACGGCACTGAGTAAAAATTCGTAAGAATTAGTAAAAATTCGTAGACCTAATAGGTCTGTTCCTTTACTTTTGTAGTAAGAATGGAAAAGACTGTCAAAATGGCAGTGGTGGGGATAAATTCTCTCACAGAGAGAGACACTTACGAAAAAGTTAAGGAACGCTTTTGTAGTAATTTATGAAAAATGACAGATACATAAATCAAATATTCAAAAAATTGTACGAAAAGTCGTTAAAATTTCTGATAAACTCGGGGAATTTGTTAATTTACTAAGAAAACTAGTATATCATTTATTTTTAACTTTATTTTGATGAATCTGAGTATGTGGAAGAGTTTGTACTGATTGAACTACAAGCATTCGAGAAGAGGAAAAAGCGACACTGCATTAAGAATTACATGGAAGAGATTGTACCTTGTTAGTTGTTACATACCTACAGTAAGGAAGAATTTCGACGCCAATATCGAAAAGAATCTTAAGGAGAACATTCAATTTTATTTTGCCGCCTGTTGATACCGTTTTAATAAGCAAGAAGTCAAAAAATAATCAACGCATATGCCAAATGGGACAACAAATTTCAAATCAGCTGTTAGTTTAAGGTGACTGACAGTTTTTTTCACTTCTTACACCAAGAAATTTGTTGAGTAAAAATTCGTAAAAATTCTCAGTGGAGGGGTAATATCTTGCTCTCTCGATGACGCTCTCGAATTTTTTGAGTTAGGAACGGCATTGAGTTAAAATTCGTAAGAATTCGTAAGAATTAGTAAAAATTCGTAAGATTTAAAAGTAAAGGAACAGACCTAATAAGTCGCAAGGACAATCGCTGGAGATGTGTGGCATAAATCTTGAATTTCACGTGTCGGCAAAGCTCTCGCTTTGGACGTGTACGCACCCGATAATAGAAATAGAACAAAAAATGTTGTGTACCATAAAGCACTTCAGTGAAAAAAGCGGTAGGTTGGCCGACAAGTATTTGATTTTATTCACCTATTTATTTAATTTTAATATAACTTTTGAGTAAAAAATTTGAATTGAACGAATTACATGAAGTAGAATGAAGCGAAAGCTCGGAATTATTATTAAGAAATCTCTTGCTGCAAGGTCTAATATCGTTAAGTATTTATCTTGTAAGAAAAGTAGTGTACACATTAACACCCTTTGTAATATAACCAGATTGCTAATTTTAAGTAAAATCGATTACGGCCTCTACATTTATGGAAACTCCCCTAAGTCAACTCTTCAAATCATAAAGCCAATTTACCATCAGGCAGCTAGATGCAGCATAGGTGTCTTTCGCACCCACACCCATACGAAATATATTGGCTAAACTCACCTTTACAAGAAACTCCATACTCGATCAAGAAATCAACCTGACGTTGGTACGCAAACGGGTAAATAGAGTCCCTTCCGCCATTTCAAATATATTGAACTCTAATACAGACCTGATACCCCCAAGACGAGACCTTATAAACACTACAGCCTCACAACCCCCATGGCTTATCGATCCGGACTCCTTTATAATGGATCTGTCACCTTACGAGAAAGCCGACACAAATATCTCTGAAGAACTAAAAGCCAAAGGCTGGAAGTTTATTTTCACGGATGGATCCAAAACCCCCGACAACACATCTTTTGCAGTAACATCTGACAAGGGCACTAGGCTAAAGCTTGGGATTCGCCCACAATTCGCATCCATATTATACTGCAGAATCCTTTGCTATCCTAACAGCCATCCAGGCCTCCATTAAAACACGCAAAAAACATGTGATATGCACCGATAGCCTCTCCGCCATAAAAGCTATCGCTAACACAAACAACAACATGGGTCTGTTAAGTAACATTCGAAGTCTATTAATAAAATCCTCAAATTCCATAAAACTGATGTGGACTCCTGGACATACTGGGATTAGTGGCAACGAGTTGGCAGACAAAGCCGCTAGTAGTAGTAGCTCGTTAGAATTGAATTATTAAACTGTAATCTATTACTTTGTTAATAAATATATAATAATAATATTAATAATAATAATTAATTTCATTACCTACATTAATGAATTTGGGCGGAACAAAGTTCGCGGGGTCAGTTAGTCAACTTGATAAACTAACTTTATAATTCGTAAGCAACATTTTTATACCAAGATTGCGTTTAACCATCAAGTTTAAGTGGTCAAAAAAAGCAAAAGAAATTTGGTACGATTTCGTTTTACGTATGGCTATAACTGAGACCTTAGAATTGCACTTTTTTGTTTCACCGCCCTGAGTGCTAGAGAAAGGTTATAAATTAATTTGTGAATAAATTTATGTATAATATACATAAACCGTCTGAACCACTAATTTGATAGCAACAAATGGGATACACAAACGGTTTGTGTATTTTTTTGTGAATAGTGTTACATTCAGGGCTGGGATTCGAAAAGATAAAACACTATTCTGTGCAACTTTGCCAATAAAATCTCTTTATTTACACTTTCCAAATATTCACTTATTTAACTCCAAAACAATATCACTTTAATCAATTCTCAACCGTTTCAATCTATTCGCTTTATTACTTTCACTTTATTACTTTACACTTATTTATCTCTCAGTACAATATCAGTTTATTACTTTTCTTAAACTCTCAATCCAATCGCTTTATTCTAGTACTTCACACTTATCTTTCTTCGAACTCAACTATCGCGCGCTAAAAATCAACTGCCTTCTCTGTTGTCAATGCGCCCCTTTTATATCCGCGCTGCCACCTATCGGCGAATATTCTAGAAATGGATAGTAGCAGATGCACTCCAGATGTACTCCATCTCTTCTCCAGAAGGTACTAGAATCACTTGACAGATTCTATTCCATTCTCCAATTGGAAGTGGAACTTTAAGAGGGAAACAGATTGTTACCAGGTGCCCGATTCACCACAATTCCTAAGGGTGCGATTCACTAAGTGCCTGTCACTAAGTGCCTGATTTACCACAATAGCATATACAAATCGAATTTGTGTATAAACATAAATCGTCTGATCGGGTACACAAATTTATTTATGCTTATTTGTTTGCATTTATGTATCATTTGCGTACCTCATGTCATTTGTGTATTCCTAAAATTAGAACATGCACAAATCATCATGCGAATACACAAATGGATTTAGGAGTTCAGTTGAAAAAAAGATTAAATGAGATTTCCTTTACGAGAACTTGGTAGGTATGGTGATGAAATATATGAAAAATATACTGGTTTTTATTTGAATAAAAAAATATCCTGCAAACTGCAGTTTGCACAAGCACGCATTGCTCTTTTTTTGTGTTAAATAAACAAAACTATTCTTTTGGATTTCTCTTTTTTGACATGTCGTTGGCTGAGAATTGGTTTGACGTATACGCCAAAATGTACTTTTTGGACTATTAATGCAGTTTTATGTTTTCAAGTGTGCTCTTTCCAAATAATGTTGTCTTTTGGTCCTATCTCTAGCCAATCCTGAGATATCTAGTATTGTTTTGACGTATATTCACCCAAATAAATAAGTTAGTATATTGGTTTGACGTAAACGCCTTTTTTTTGGATTTACGTCAAATTTTCTATGGAATTCCCATGTTCTTTTTTTTAGTATTGTTTTGCCGTATGTCCACAGACTTCGATTATACGACAAGCAAACTAAAAAGTATATTAAGAATTGTTTTGACGTACGTGCATGTTATTAAGTAAATATTTGTATTTAATCGTATATACGTACGCGTGGAAAAAAACAAAAGGTTTAGTTTTGGTTTGCCGTATGTGCATATCTTATACCTACCTTTAAAACTGCATTTACACTATCACGCACGCGCATTTTTGCACGAGACGGGACAGAGAGATCCGTTTGTCCGCAGTCAATGATAATAAAGGCGTAGGAATGAGATCACAAATCAGACGCCTAAGGTCAGAGACAATACTGAGACCCCCAACTTCGGCCGATTTTCCGTTACTTGCCTACAAGCTATATTTCTATGGGCTGGTACACGCTAAGTGCGTTAGTATTGTTACATAGAAATTCGTATTGACAAATGTCACGTAACTTCACTCACTAACACACTCGCACCTTGCGTGTCCCACTTCCGCTGTCGGCAAAGTTGCTGCCAGCGTTCATAGAAGTTTGTCCGTTAAATTTGAAATTATTCGTTACGTGTAAATAGTATTTTATTTTAGGAATAAGTGCACTTTTGCTGAAAATATTTATGAAAAATGATCACTGCAGAATGGTTGTAGGAAAATAGAAACATTTTGAGCAATTTTTCTTTAGTTATTTAAGAAAAATATACGAATGAAATCGAAGTTAATGATATTCAAAAGCGGAAAATATGCAACCAGTTTGTCCTATTATGTTTCTAGTATATAAAACAAATCATTTAGATAGTATTATTAACCAAACAAATTATATTAATCGTCATTTAAAAATTTATAATAACCAACCAATAGCATTCAGTTATCTTAAAATGTCGTATTCCCGAACTCTATCACATTCCCCCATGGTTGGTAGCAGTTGGCAGCATTGATTTTATATTTTTTGTATGTTTTTGCATGTCACACGGATTCTAAATAGACATAACACCGATAGGAAAACAAAATGGCGAATTTGAAAAAAAACCAAGGGGGCCAGCGGCAAGAGGATTGTGAGTTGGGGGTCTCAGTATTGTCTCTGCCTAAGGTGTCATGAATGTACTACCTATAATTATAGATACGTAAAGCGGAAGTTCCGGCAACCAACATTTCCGCAATCACATTAAAACATTTCTATTTCCGATTTAAAATATGTGAAATGAGAGTGTTAATTAGTTTCAGTAAATTAAACCAACAATTCATCAATCATTTATACGAAATAAATAAGTAATTGTACCTTCATAACTTCCGGAAGCCATTTTGTTTTATAGGAAAACGAAATTTCGTAAGCCATCGCTATAAAAATATCAACATGCATAGCTTTCCCATAATTCCTACCACGTAAACAATGCTGTAATGCTGTCCCTTTCAGTCAGACGGCTGTTTAGTATTGGGCATCCCTTCAATTTTCCGTGATAGGAATGTGTGACCGTGTAAATGCACTATAAACGAGCAATTCTTGTATGTATGTATATTAATTTATTTATTTATTTCTGTGATCTCGGAAACAGCTCTAACGATTTCGCTGAAATTTGGTATATGGGGGTTTTCGGGGGTAAACAATTGATCTAGATTAGTCTTATGTTTGGGAAAACGTGTGTTTTCGAGTTTTCATGCGTTTAATGGTGAGTGAGTTTATTTTTCAAAACAATTCTTAATCAATGCAAACAAAGTAAAATACTTAGGAGAGCCAACACTTTTATAGTTATCTTAAGCCATCAATCAGCTTTCTATGTCCTCTAAAAGCTGAGCTACAACCTAAAATCTAACATAAAAAAAAAAAATTATTTTCTCAAATCGAACATTATCAGCAGCCGAGGTTCTTGATCGTTGTTCTGCTTTGGGGTGATTGGGTGGCGCACATCGCACAAGCACGTTCATATGAAAATAAACTGCGTGGTGTTTTCTCCAAATTAAGTGAAACGAAAGAGAAGTATGGGACTTGAATGTGTATGTAATCAATAGCGACAATGTGTTCCTGAGGAAGTGCGCAGATGGCTGATGACGTGCGCTGATGGACGTATGGTGAATTGGTGGTGTATATATAAATTGAGTTCAAGGTTTTGGTTTTAATGGTTGTTATAGCAGGGATGGAAAATCTTATACCTTTAAACGAGCAATTCTTGTATGTATATAAATTTATTTCTGTGATCTCGGAAACGTCTCTAACGATTTCACTCAAATTTGGTATGTGGGGGTTTTCGGGAGTAAACAATTTATCTAGAGTAGTCTTATGTTTGGGAAAACGCATGTTTTCGAGTTTTCGACTCAGAACCAAGAAGATATTATTTTTGTTTACTTTTTTCTATTACGTTTGTTTTTTTTTTCATAGGAATTATTTTATGCTGTATAACACAAAAAAAAAAATGCATTCATTAATAAACATATATAACAAATTCCATAAAAAAGGTCTTTTATTATGTTTCTGTGAAGGTAGTGTTCTGTTTAGCACCACCATCTGTGCTTACTATTGGAATGACGTACGTGCAGTTCTTTTGACGTACGTGTAAGCTTTATTGCTTCACGATGTTTGGCCGCACAGCAAATGCATCATCAGCGACGAGAACATACGGAACGGGTATTTCACGGCCGGGTAGTACTTTCGGCGGTGGCAAACAAAGCTGTTGGGTGTATATCGCTTGTTCAAAAGTACAACGCCGCCATCGAACTTCCGGTGTGGCCAACATCGACGTAAATCAGTTTGTATTCGGTGTTTGCGATACCCAATAATACGATGCTGTGCGTGCCCTTATAATTATAAAAAACGCTACGCGAATTGGTGGTGCCACCAAAGATTAGATTAGATTGTAGGGCGGGAGAGCTTTCAATGAGCTCTGGCACTGCGGCTTCTTAGAGGAGCCTATTGTGCCTTCCCTGGTAAATTCTTAGAGTCATATCTTCACTCCAGAGACCGTCAGGAAGACAAGGATCTTCTCTGAGTGTATATTCGCAAGAGATGCTGAATTAACGATTTCATCACCTAGGATTTTTTTCCTGACAAGACAAAGGGCTGGACATTCTGTGATTATGTGCAGAGAGGATTCGTCACTCTCGAGACAAAGTCTACAGATGGGATCCGGTGAGACGCCAATGCGGTGAAGATGTTTTTTCACGCGACCGTGGCCACTGATTATTCCTGTTAGTATTCTCAGGTTGTTTTTATCCAGATTAATCAAGAAGAGTGATTTTCTGGAAAGTTCATAGATGGTTGAGAATGTTTCTAAGACGAGTTTGGATTTGATGAGAGATGAGTCAAGAGCTTTGAGAGCTGCTTGGCTATGGTGCCACCATAACGACGTGCTTGCCCTCGACAGCGCCGATGCAGTTGGGAAATTGCCACAGCTCATTAAATTGCTGCGCTATAGCTTCCCAACCAGCCGCTGTTGACAAAGACTGTTAAATAAGGACTTTCAGGTAGTCGTCTAAAAGAACTTTATATATTTCATCTAGCACTTCCGGAATAATGGTAGAAATTGTATTTTGTTGAATGCGAAAAAGATACTGCAGCGATCGGAAACTCTCCCCAAAGGCCAGAAAGCGCAGCGTCAATATAAGTCGCACAGATGCAGGAATGCTGGTGCGCATAACTGTATCGGCCTTTTGAATGTACGGCGTTACCAATTGAAGCAAATGATCGAACTGAACTGCAGTCATTCGGACAAAATTCTGATACAATTCCGGCTTTTCGGGACGCAATTCTAAAAAGCCGTCTGTCTCGCGCTGGCCGAGCCAATTTGTTCTCCAACACGAACGGCGCTTGCGTGGTGGTAACACGATGACATTTTGTTGGCTTTCGTCTTCCTTGTCGGTACCAAGTAAATACGCAGCCAAAGTAATTGTGGCACATTTTTGTAACTCTCATTTTAACGAATCGAAACGATGGCAGTAGGTATATTTATTTATTTAATTTTTTGATTTGATTTGAGGAAAATAAAAACCAGTTTGATATACATATACACAAATTCCATTTGTATAGAAATTTACTAACCGTCTGAACCACAAATCTGTATACACAAAATAATTTGTAAATGCCGTATTTGTATATGGCAATAAGCAAATTAAATATGTATATTTTTCTCAAAATACACAAACCGTCTAAACCACAAATGTTTGTAGAATACATAAATGGCATTAGTGTACGAATTTGTATAAAATCAGTGTATGCGATATTCAAATGAAATTTGTGTATATCTACAAACCGTCTGATAGTAGCTTAATACAATACAGACGGTAAATTGATTACTTTCATCAAAATTTTCATATATAAAAAAAATGAAAAAAAAAAAAAAAACACACACATTAGAGATGTCCTTAAGATAGGTAGTTAAAAAAAAAACAGATGTAGTTCGTTTTCGAATGAAAAATTTTAAAATGAAAACCTTAAAGCCTTGATTTTGAATTATAAATATGTATATAATAATTAATTAAACATTGACTGTAAATATATCAACTCATATTCATATCTACATTTTAAGACCTCGTTCAATTTAGTTTTTAGAAGTTGCAAGAAAAAGATGCAAGAAAAAAGTGCCTTTTCTGAAGCTCTTCTGCAAATTTAGAATTTTCTCACAATATATAACAAATGTTGGCTCGTTTTAACCGAAAATAGTGTTGTAATAGGGAACCGCATTATATTTTAGACATATTTATTTTAAAATCACAGTTTTTGAAAACTTTCCGAAGTACCTTTTTCAACTAACAAAATGGAACAAAGAACAAACCTAAATAGGTTGCGTATGGGAAAGCGCGCCTGGAATTTTCAGGAAAAAGGAAGCTGTCAGTTTTCGACATCACACACACATTTATAGAATCCGCATATACGTGAAACCTTTCCGCAACCGCAATTTCGAGAAAAACCGCACAAAATCAAGGCACAGCAGTTTTTACGCTCTCGAAATCAGCTGGCTGTCAGATTTCATGTTCCATTGACCGCAAAAAAAAACACTTTTTTTTAATGTCGTTTTCTATTGGGACCATCAGAAATCTTTTTCAGATCTCAGATTTTACGCTGCTCATGGAACGCGCAACGAAATCGATCCTGCTTTTGTAAATGGATTAGTGCGTTAACTGACAACAATATCAGCTGTTCAAATGGCATTCGTTTTTGGCAAAATCACAAATGGATATCGACCTGAAAAATGTTTCGCCTGCTGTAGATACAAATGAAGTACTATTTGTGATTTGTAGTCTTCAGACGACGAGGTAGACAATGAAGATGAGCAGATCAATTTCGTTGCGCGTTCCATGAGCACCGTAAAATCTGAGATCTGAAAAAGATTTCAGGTGAACCCAATGGAAAACAACATAAGTATGACAGCCAGCAGCTGCTGTCTGACTAGATGTATCTCAGTTTTGGTTGACTGAAATCGGTCATATGAGCAGCTGTTTCGAACGACGTCTATGGAGGGGTAGCCGACGAATCTAGTCAAGAAATTCGTGATTGAGTACTAAGTTGACAGTTCAGGTTACATCTGATCCAGACCAATCTAGTCGACTTAAGATAACTAGATTCTTTAATGTGCCCAATGATAACAGGCAGAGCACAGCCCCATCAACGGCGGATCGCATTTCGTTTCCGAGTTCAATGGAGTAAAGATAGTACCTATGAATACAAAAGTCATGTACATATTCCTTATGATTTGCTTGCTATGCGCGGGAAAAGAAATGGCATGCCAATTTTAAGTACGAGCAATAGAGCATTTCACGAAACCCATTTAAGCAAGGTTTGGGTGAAGTTCTTCGCACAGTAAGAAGCCCAATAAAACAGTTGCCAGTTAGTCGCACTTGTGACAAAGAGTTCTAAAGACTGTATGCCAATTATACATATGATATATTTTCTTACATTCGTCGATATTAGCTAAGGATTGAAATGAGACGACATAATTTGAAGAGTCAACAAATAGGAAAAATTCATTTGTGGTTCAAATTGAGTATGAGAAGTTTGATTCGATTTTATTCGTATGGATAAAATAGTATGCAGCGTAGGAATGAGATCACAAATCAATAACATGAAAACATATCTATTTCTGATTTAAAATATGTGAAATGAGAGTGTAGTTTCAGTAAATTAAACCAACAATTCATCAATCATTTACACGAAATAAATAAATAATAATTTGTACGTTCATCACTTCCGGAAGCCATTTTGTTTTTGGGAAAACGAAATTTTGTAAGCCATCGCTATAAAAATATCAACATACATAGCTTTCCCATAATTCCTACCACGTAAACAAGACGGCCGACGAAAAAACGTATCACGTTTCTTGCGTGTTAGGTAATGCTGTCCCTTTCAGTCAGACGGCTGTTTAGTATTTTATTTAATTTTCCGTGATAGGAATGTGTGACCGTGTAAATGCACTATCATTTCAACAGCTTTTCATATAGGTACATCGAAGCTACACCATACGGGACTGTGCATTTAGAGATTTATCAAACTATGAAGATGAACACGTAACCCATGAGATCTACTATTTGAATAGCCAGGAACAGCATAATAAAAAGGGTTCTGAAATTAAAAATATGTTCCAGTGGTAGGTATATAAAACACTATTGCGTACCTATACAAAATTGCAATAAATTATGTCGTTTTCCATTGGGATTTTCAGATTTTGCTCTAAGATTTCAGATCTTTCGTGCCCAATGGAACATAAAACGAGATTTTTCTTCATTTGCAGCTGTGGTGGTACGTGTTTTAAAAGTGAGCTGTTCTTAAACTGTAATTTTTGTTTATAAGAATCCATTCAACTTATGCTAATATCTATTGCAGCGGCCAAATGTAATTTGTTCTCTATAAACAGTCTAAAAACGTAAAGTGGCCTACAGACATCACACTTGTGCGCACACCGGTGTGATGACACCGGTGTGACATTCCGCCACACACGCCACACCAAATCATACACACTTTAGTGCCATTCCAAAAAACGGCCGAATGCCGACGTTCAACGCATATCAACGACTCGGATGCAACTGAGAACTGAAAGTGCGCGTGCATCCCCCCACACATCACACCGATCGAGACACCGACACCAAAAATCAAAAAGTTTTGATTTTTACTCGCACCGTGTGTGACACCAAAAATCGGTGTGCACACCAGCCCACAGACGGCACACATTAACGCACACCGCACACCGGTGTGCGCACAAGTGTGATGTCTGTAGGCCACTTAAGAAAACACACTTTAGGCGTTTTTCTTTTTTAGTTCAGAGCTGAGCACTGAACTGAGCTCGAGCTATATGAGCGCGCTCTGAACTGAGCGTGCTCAGATCGTTCTGATGATTTTCTGTTTTTCCTGTTTTTATTTTCTCTCAAATAGGACTGGAAGTGTGAATGTATATGTGTAATCAGCATTTTACTCAGCCTGCTCAGTCAATTAATTCTGAGCTCATAGAGCGCGCTCTGATCACGCTCTGAACGAAAAAAGAAACACAAATTCGAGCTCTGATGTATCTGAGCTAAAAAAGAAACACAAACTTTTTGTATAACAGTTCAGGTTGTGCTCTGAACTAAAAAAGAAAAACGCCTTTTAAAGTTTGACAAGACAAATGTTTTGGTGTTAGTGCAAATAGGTGTGAATCTCGCTCGGATATCGAGAATCGCAAAAGTGCACTGACTCTCAAAAAAAAAGTGTTTTTTTTTTTGCCGCCAATGGAAAACGACATTAGAATTTATTTTATGTGGTATTCGATTGGGCGCTCTTAGAGCATTTTTTTTTTTGCTTTCAGAGCAGTTTTTATGTTCGTTTGGTACAAAAAAAAAACAATCTTTTTCAGATTTCAGAGCACTTTTGCGAATCTAGATATTTTCTCAGATTTACCAACCCAAGTGCATTTGAGTTTGACAACTGGTGGAGGGCGTTTAGATTTTCGTGAATTTGTTCTAAAGCAAATAAAGGCATTGCATCGGGTGAATCTATTTTTGTAAATTATCAATGTATAAATATTTAAAAATCAATGAGGACGCTAATTTCGAATGTCTTAATTTAAAATTTAACCAGGGAATGGAAAACGCTTTGAAAAGTGTTGAAGGCTACACATATTCGATTCCCACGAATATTATCACAAAAAAGAGCAAGTGACGTTTTTATGTTCGATTAGCCACACGAAATCTGAGAGCTAATCTGAAGAAGTCCAAACGTATACCATATTAATTCATACATCGATAACGTTTCTAAACCCAAGTGTCACCGTACCCTTAGTATTAAGTTATTCAGCTATACAAACGGCTGCCATTTTTCATTTTCTAATTCAGCACTCAGCAGTTCAGATTTATAACAGAAATTCACCATTTCACCAAAATCGCATTTCTTGGCATTTTCCTTGTTCTCTTGCCTTGTGAGAAATCTTCACTTTTCATAAATTAATTTAGCATCGGCCTGTAAGTGTGCTCTTTTTCTGTTCCTTATAAAAAGACTTTAAAAAAAAATAAGGAAGATTTCTCTCAATTGTTTTTAATAACAAAAAAAAAAAAAAAATATATCAAACTTAATTTGCATCCACCAAAGTAATTGAATTTTTCAATTTAAAAAGTTAATCGAACTAGAATACCAAATCGCAAGTATTTTTTCTCTGAAATTTATTTTTTTTCCCTTTTTTTTTTTTGTCTGTTCTGCTTTTTTGTTTCGTGTGAAGTGACTTGTAGAAAAATGGAACAAAGGGTGTTGTAAAAAAAATAATTTTTAATACTTTTCTACCTTGTAAATTTATAAATTCTTTTATATATACATATATACTTTTGAAATAAAAGGAATCGAAAGTTCGTAAGTAGACTAAAATATATTGAAAATTTTCCTCTGAATTTGAACCTTTTTTTTTTTTTTTTTTTCTGTTCGAACTTTGTGAGGTTTTTTCGATTTTAATTTATTTCACTTCGTGTGTGTGCGTGCGTGAGACGGCGATATAAAAGTTCTGTGAATGTGTGTGAAACAAGTAATCTTAAAAAATCAAGTGGAAAATAGGGTGTAGGTAGGATGGGATGGCAAAGGTGCAAACGACCCAGGAGCAGGACTTCATTTTGTTAGAACTTGGGAATACTCGGAAAAAAGGCAATTTCTTCTATAGAAGGGGCTGGGCGAGCGAGAAGAGCGTTTTACAGTTTCTGTGTGCTACTACATCGTTTTGTTTCAGTCGCGCCTATGTATCTTGATGAGATAAATTCATTCGCATTTACGGCGACAATAATTATTCGTCATTATTATTGGTGATGACGACTAACAGTCATGGAACTGGTGCAGTGGGCCAATAATGCAATAGTTTTTTTTAGTTTTTAGTGGCCTTAAACTTTAAACAACTAATTTATACGCATTTATTATAATGACAAATGTCCATGTCATTTTCCGCTGCACCTGAAGTGGTACACGAGAGACAGTGGTACTACCCATCTCTTTCGATATCGTAAGCTTTTGTACAAAGGAGATGGAAATACACGCACACACTTGCATTCTGGTCCGAAGAATTATTGTTCTTTTCTCATGTAAAACTCTTTCCTGCATGTTGCCGCATTTCTCTTTTTTGTTCCATTTTTTTTTTCCTTTACCTGTTTCCAGGAAAATTGTTGTTTTCACTTGTTCATGGTATTTTTTGTATAACAGCATTTTGTGAATCATATTCTTTTGTTTGGACAGAAATGAAATCAAAAATTAATTTCAGCACAAAGTCATAAGAAAGAGTTGATGTGCGCTGTCCAATAATCGATTTTTTTTCTGCCGTTTGCAGAGAATTGGGTCAAATGATAAAAACTTTGATGCTGTGCGCTGATTCTTGATAAAGGGTGGTTTTATTGAAGCGGGGGGTCTCTTTTGTTATCGATTTTTCCTGATTGCTCATGTAAAAGGGGCAAGTGTTAACTTCGTAAGCATTTTGAACGGATATCAGAGTTTAATTTATATGTACAATTAATGTAGATACATTCTAAATGTTTTTATTCAGTAAACAACATACCTATACCTAGCTATGTAAGGATAAAAGTTACAATAAGAACAAGCTAGATCAAACAAATGTATTTTACAGCTATTTACAGGTTAGAGAAGAAGCCTGTGTTAGACTTACTCTTTTACATTGTATGACTTACAAGTGTATGTGATCATTGTAATTGTACTATCTAACTTTAAATTTTGACAGGTCGAACGACAGGTAGCTTTACACTTTACTAAGAAATGCTGTCCGTTTGCTTGGGCCTCGTAGGTATTCTTTGAGTCTGTACATCACTTGATCTTTGGCCACATCTTTTTATAGCAAGAGATCTGCCTACCTATAATGAATTGTGCTTTTAAACCGACGTAGCTTGTTGGTCATGAAAATGATCACTTTATTATTGTCGGTTAAAAATAAGCGAATTCAACCAGACCATCCGTATGCAGCTGCCGTAAGGCGTACCCTGTGTTCGAAACATCGAATTTGTGTGAATTCAACATTTGACAACTTCGGTGCAGAGTTCGTTATATTCAGTCAGTATTCTTCGAATTGATATAACCAACGGGCTTGAATAAGTGCAAAACTTATCACAGTCTGACTGCCGACCGTTGCATTGGCGGCATTACATATTCGTGACTTGCGCAAATACCTATTTCCCATAAGTCGCATTAACTTACTGTTCAAGATAGCATTTTCCTGTGAGTCGTACTTGAGTTCCACTAACCATATACCTAATATGGGTGTATGGGAAAGCTATGTTTTCAAATTCATATACACAAGTGCTGACCTATCAACGCAACGATTTCCTAGGTATTGCAAACCAGCCACTGTCGACTTGCGTCGTGAATGAACCAATAATCAATAGACAAAGCGTGTCAACACACAAACAGCACGTTCTATTGCATGAGATGAAAAAAATTAAAAATAATTTCCCACAAGTCAAACGTTGCATTCTACTAAATAGGCACTTCATAAATTGTCGTCATTCGAAATCAGAACTAATACCATAAAAAAACATGAGTGCCTACCTGCCTCCCTTTCCCTCTTCGACGAATGTGAAAACAGAAATTATTTGCATTTATTTCAAGATCTAACACAAGCCACACAGCCTAATAATGTACCTATAGATATCAATAATCAACCCGTGTGCATCATGCTTAGAGAAGTAATGCAGAAAATAATTAATTTTATTTATTTAGACTTTTCCACCCAGAGCGCTGTGCTGCTGCGTTGCACACTGCATAGTTATTTTAGCCTGAAGTCGATCAGAGGAGGTAGGAAAGGAGTAATACCAAAATTAGCAGATATAGCATACCCACGTACATAGATTGCGACGACAAAACAACGCAAATCGATAATTTCAAAGCAAAAATAGTATTGAAAACGTGCTGCTACTCTGTCTGACTAAACTGAGGCATACAAGGAGAATCTGTCAGTCTAAGTTGGAATATATCCGCAGAGGTAAGTGTGAGCTGCACTTGTTTATCGAAAACTTCCTCTTATGCCAATGCCAAACATTCGCAAGGTGAATTCTCTCACGTTTTCTGTGTTAAATTAGTTGTACGCAAGTACATACGTTGGAAGCGCATGTGACGTCTAAAGGCTATTTATAAGAAGAGCAGCAGAAAATGTGTCTTTCGATTAGAACCACATACGAACAACATTTACCCCGTATATCAATTTTGTAATCAAATTTCACTGTCACGTTGCAAAGCAGCAGACAAACAGAGCGCTGAGGGACTTGCCTTACATATGGGATGGCATCAGTAGCAACTTGTGGGATGAATTGTTTATTCAACTATATCTACAATTGAAATTGATTGGAAAATAATGAGAATGCAACACTTGCACAGGATAAAATAATTTTTATAAATTTTAATTAAAACTGATTAAGGTAGGAAGAGGAGAAACAAAGTCTATCGAGTGATGGTATTCAGAAGATTTCGAAGGATTTGCAGGACTTAATGGTAGTTAACGAAGTGATGTTATGAATCATTTTATTAACCAACGAGTGAGACGTTACGCAAGTTGCTGCATTATTGTGAAATTATTTTTCAAAAAGCCCACTTGGGAACCAAGTTTGCAATATTTTGGAACATTGTTTTAATCTAAAGCCATGATACTTGGCTTCTGTTACTTTTTTACGATCGGAAAACGTGATATATTGCTCTTTTTGAAAATCAACAACTTAACAATTGGTTTGACATATAAATCAAATTTAGACAAATTCCGTTTCCGTACGCAAAATTTGAGCAGAAGAGAGCCAGAAAAATAGACTCTTCGTTACTTACTTAAGGTAGGGCAACAGTCCGGGGTGGACCTGGGTCTCAACCAACAAGCGTCTCCACCCAGCACGATCTTTGACCAGCTGTTTCCAGTTTCACACGCTAAGTTGGTTAAGGTCCCCTTCCACTTGCGTGCGCCACCTGAGTCACGGTCTTCCTCTACTGCGCCGTCCCTCGAATTCGAAGATCTTCCGGGCCAGAGCATTCTCTTCCGCTCCATAAAAAAAATGGCTGCCAGTTGTAATGCAAATCATTGGGCATCTTCAAAAACCTAATTATCTTAATTCGACTAGATTGGTCTGCACTAGATGATCACTGAACGCAAATACTAGATTGGTCGGCTATCGCGTTGACTACGTCAGCATAATGCGAACTGTCAACTTCGTACTCGTGTGTCATGTGTGGAATTCTGCTACGAACCCCGAAAGAACTGTTACAGAATCCGTCGTAGGGGAATTTTGAAATTCGTAGAAAGTGGTATCACTGAAAATACCAAGTTCTACGAATTTCGAAAGAAAAAATGTACCCTACAACGGATTCTTTGATAGTTCTTTCGGGATTCGTAGCAAAATTCCTAATACGACGGATTCTGTGATAGACCCGAATAGGGATACAAATTTCGAATGTTTTAATATAAAATTTAACCAGTGAATGGAAAACGCGTAGAAAAGTATAAGGGCTACACATAATCGCACGAATATTAACACGAAAAAGAGTAAGTGACGTTTTTATGTTCGGTTAGCCACACGAAATCTAAAATCTGAGAGCGAATCT
Organism: Cheilosia urbana; assembly: GCA_946477585.1. Lineage (NCBI taxonomy): Eukaryota > Metazoa > Arthropoda > Insecta > Diptera > Syrphidae > Cheilosia > Cheilosia urbana. The sequence continues at coordinate 65,172,360 of OX297855.1, forward strand.
GAAGAAATCCAATCGAATACCACACCAGTCACGAATTTCTTGACTATTCATTGGTTACATACTTCATAAACGTCAACTGTTTATTTTTAATTTCAAGGTTTAACTGGGGACGTTTACCAAGTTTAGTATAGTAGCTATATTATATATATATTTCTGATGTATGTAGAGGGTTAGCAGGCAAATCTGTTCAAAAACAACAGAGTATTCCGTTGACACTTCGATAGTAGGTATGTCTGATGTAGTAAATGTAACATGAACGACTAATCTACGCGGACCAAATATATACTATGTATTCATTTAAATGACGGCAACACAAACTACCTACTAAACTTGCCAAACAACACAAACCGAACGTAGTCTTTCTCTTAGAAATGGAAGATGAAAGTCTCCACCAGAAATCTAGGTCATTTTTTGTTGTCCATCATCACCATTTCCCAGAAAATTATACATTATATACATACAATAATCTCATTATTTGTAAATCAAGACTTCTCTAGCGAGAAATTTAATCTTTTGAACGACGGTTACAAATCATTAAACTGATAAAGTAACTAGGTAATCCATGACCGTTTAATGACTTTACCATCTCTCTTTATGCAGAGTACTTCCAAATTCCAAATTCTTCAAATCACAAGCAAACACATAGACCCGACCCAAGCAGAGTGCAAAAAATGTACAAAAATAGGATGTGTATCTACTGAAATAAAACATATCTTCAAACATAAAACCAAGTGTGTCACCATAAAAACTTGACCTTAATTAAATGCACAGTTATGAGTATGTTTGCTTAAATATACTCTCAGTCTCACAACTATACGCGAATAAACACACACAACACTAAGCCTGGAACTGAGACTCGACTCTAATTATGATTTCGTTCTTCCACACACAAGTAAGAAAAAAGAAGCGAGGAGAAAAGAATATCAAATAAAAAACATTTTTTATTTTTTTGCTGTTGAGGCCTGGGTCAGTTCAGTAAAATAGGCAGTAGTTTTTGTAACAAAAGGAAATAGAAAGAAAACTGTAACTACACGCCAACAGCACCACTACTGTAAAAAATAATGGCATCAAAGGTGTGTAAACTTCAAACAACATGGAATTGAATAATACTTGTTGGAGACTGGGAGACATTGAATAAAATCATTGTCAGAAATAGACAAAGCGAATAACAGAAAATGCAAAATTTCTTTTTCTCTCCTCTTCTTTAAGGGACCATCGACTGTTATGTAGCTAGAAAACGATTGGCAATTGCAATATATTCAAACACTGCATAGAAGATGCAGAGTGGTGACTTTACAAGTTCAACCAAGATAACAAAAAACAAAAAAAAAGTCTCAGCTTTTGCATAGTGACATAATTACTCAAAAAATGAAAACGAAATCCAGCTGAACTGCTTCAAGAGGTTGTTCAAAATGTTGCTAGTTTTTTGTCAGTTAAGATTATGAGCTAACCATTAGCATTAGTCATAGTTAGGTGGTCTGCAACTTTGATTGGAGGACATCAAGTTTCGCGTACGAATGGATTTACATATGCAAAGGCATACAGAATAATTTATTGGCTGTTGCTAGAAGGAACAATTTTGGTATTTGCGATTGAGGGGATCGTGAATCAAATATAACAACTTGCGGTAGCAGAGATGTTATTTCAGGCATGATTCTGGGCCTGGGCATCAGCCAATGCGCCTCTTCAGTTAGAGCTTCTAACTAAGGTAAGCTAATTAGCGTGTTCAAATTCGACTGCATGAGTGCAATTCTATCTCGGTGATCAATTGCTGGGCACCCATCGTAATAATCATTTTAACCAGACGAGTACCAGTAATGCACTACGCTGTTTTCCATTAAAATCACTTCACGTTATGGTTTTTGATTTGAAATCTACTTGAAACTGTTTTTTTACTGAGCGGAACTTAAATAGCTATTACATAGTAGTATCAGCAAACGGACCTAAGAGTCATAAACTCTAACCACTTATACACTAATGGGGTATGAATAACAATGTTTTAATAGAACAGGTTGGTAGGGCATTCAATGAATTTTACCTACGTGTTGACATTTGCCATCATTGGGTATATTTTCGTTCAATTATTACCTCATTATCGGTTTGATGAGCAACTATTGCACATTCTTTTATACTTTCATTGGTGTTATGCTTGTAAAGGCACCGCGCCCGGTCATCATGTCACTTAAACCTACCTGAATTCTGTGCCTCAAGTCCACACGGCTGACTTCATAACAACTGCCTTAGACATTATTGTGTTTCACTTAAGGAGTATCGCCTTTCTTTAGTGTTTTTTTTTTTTTTTTTTTGCAAATGTAAAAACATTTTTTGCCTGAAGTGGAAGGAACTCACTCATAATTACATCGATAAAACCTTGAATCATCCATTGACACAGTCTGAAAATATAATCTGTTTTGCCAAGTCGCGTGAACAAAATTTCTTCATTGTGAAGTGGGGTCAAAGGTAGAACAACAGAGTACAGTTGATTCATCTCAGTCCCGTTTCATTCAGTTTTCTTCTTCAAACAAAGCAACTATCGATTTTTGTTGTCGTACCGACACCATCATCTGCTTTAACACCCGACTGAAACCACTGCCATCTCCCAATGGTTTCAGCCGTCAGTAACCTGAGTCCTGGCTTAAGGCGGTGACTGATTATGGAAGGAATTCATTGGTGTTATTCGCCGCTGGTTCTGGAGTTAACCCACCCTATTTGGTATTAGCACCAACACACTATATAAATGTAGAAATGTGGGTTTTTAGTTTCCCTTTTCGACAGGGGTGACAATTCCTTTATACGCAGCCATATTTTTCATTACCGCACAGTAACAATCCCCAATCTTCTTTGTTTAGCGAGAACGATTGCTTTTTTGTTATTTGTTTATCTTTTTTGCGATACTCCCCAAGTCCTATAACACACTGAATAAGTGTGTTGAACTCTTTGTGTCGAATAAAATCGAATATGCGTCTTGCGCTGACGCCATTTAGAGAGAGAGAGTAAATCCAATCTTTCTGCTGTCGTTTGTTGAACAGAAAAGGAATAACATCGACGGACTACGGTTTAGGTACGCGTATAATATTTCGTGAGTGCGTATGCGTAGTAGTGAAACTAGACGCAAATTTGAAAAGTGTATTGGACATTTGTTGGTATTACTTTGTTCATAAGAATTGGATTATTGGTAAAACCAGACACCCTTGGTGTGGACACAAAAATACTTTTATAATCGTCTGGCTTTTAGTAGTAGTTTTGGAGGAAAGGAGTTTGAGACTATAGTTGGATCGTTGAGCGATGGGTACAGTCTTGTCCCATATAAGACATTTGCTAGTTATTGTGCTTGCCGTTGAATAAAAAGTTGTCTACCCCAAAGATCATATATTGCGTTAACGAGCATCAAATTACATAGTTGTCGACAACAATTTAAATAATGTTCTACAAAAATAGTTGGCATTTAACAAAGCAGTAACATCTTTATCGATGCAAACGTAGCTTTTGCACACATGATTCGGAACACTCCGATAGAGAACCGTTGGGCTGTATTTAGACGGAGTTATTTGTCTCGTATTGGCCACCATTAATTTATATTCTTGTATAGGAGGTACACACGGATTTTGTCGATAAATCTCGCATGATGGCAAACAGAGTTTGCTGACCGTTGTCACGGTTGGCATCCCCTTTCAAATAATAATAATAGCTTAAAGTTGAGGATTTCTTTTGAATATTCACTATTTAATTTCAACCTGATTCAATAGTAATACAGATGCAATTAGAATATATCGCACTAATTTTTAACTAAAAATTTAAGATAGATCATTATTCAAATGTAAAACTCAATTCCCTACGCGTCACTATGAATCCTACACAATTCAAAATAATTCATCTCTCTGAAATTTTTTTTTTTGGGGCAATACATTCCTAACTCAAAAATTGGAAATATATTTATTACCTGCAATATTTAAAATAATCAGTAAATATATAATTGCTTTATTTTTATTAACAATCGTAATAAAGTATTAATTTCTTTATAATCTGTAACAGGACGTGAGTTATCAGTTTTTCGCCGATTCTGTGCCTTGATTTTGTGCGGTTTTTGTCGCAATTGCGGTTGCGGAAAGGGTTTACGTATAGGCCGATTCTATAAAAATGTGTGCGTGATGTCGAGAACTGAAAGCTTCCAATATTTCCTGTTCTATTGTAGCCTTGTTCCTGAAAATTCCAGGCGCGCCTACCCATACGCAACCTAAATAGGTTGCGAGAAGGATGTCGGATGAGAACAACAAAACTGACAACAGCGTGACCGTTGTGCGACAATTTGGTACTTTTTTCGAAAAGTCTGATACAATTTGTTGCTATGTACTTTGTTCCATTTTGTTAGTTGAAAAAGGTACTTCGGAAAGTTTTCAAAAACTGTGATTTCAAAATAAATATGTCTAAAATGTAATGCGGTTCCTTATCACAACACTATTTTCGGTTAAAACGAGCCAATACTTGTTAAATATTGTGAGAAAATTTCAAATTTGCAGGAGAGCTTCAGAAATAGCACTTTTTTAACATTTTGCATCATTTTAAAATTGAAATGAACTAGATCTTAAAATTAAAACTTGTCATTCGAAAACGAATTGCATTTATTTTGTTTAACTATCTTAAGGACATCTTTATTAGTTTTTTTTTTTTTGTCTTCTTATATCTACATATATGAACATTTTGATGAAAACGATCAATTTAGTCTATTTTGTATTACGAGTGTAAAACAAAAACTATAATTTATAACCTTTCTCTAACACTGTGCAATTACTAAGGTCCCATTTATAGCCATATGTAAAACGAAACGGTACCAATTTTTTTTGCTTTTTTTTGACCACTTAAACTTGATAGTTAGACTCAATCTTGATCATAAAATGTTGCTTATGAATTATAAAGTTAGTTTATCAAATTCGTTTTTCTAAAATAAGAATTTATACATTTTTCCATACGAAAAACGAACGAAAATTAATAAATTCTTTTTCTATAAAATTGAAAGATAATTTGCTTATTTTTTTGATAAACCAACTTTATAATTCATAAGCAACATTTTAAAACCAAGATTGATGTCACCCACCAAGTTAAAGTGGTCAAAAAAGCAAAAGAAAATTTGTGTTTGTGCGGTTCCGTTTTACGTATGGCTGTAACTGGGACCTAAAGCTTCTCTCCAAATTTTGCAATTTTCGCACAATATTTTCACAAGTTTTAGCTCGCTTAACGTTATAATAGTATTGTGATACTCAACCGCGTTACATTTTAAACATATTTATTTGGAAATCACAGTTGTTTAAAGAATTTGCGAAGTTCATTTTTCAACTAAAAAAAGGGAAAAAGTACCAACAAATTGTATTTGAGTCCTCGAAAAAAGTGTTAAATTTTTGCACAACGGTCACGCTGGTCCAGCGCGCGGTGCACTCACACATTAAAATCCGTTTCGTAACGTTCCCTAGCGCTATTGCGACAAAAACCGCACAAAATCAAGGCACTGAAAAAAGTCACATTTTGACTTACAACAGTATTGTATTATTAGTGCGATGTATCAAAGTCCTCTGTAGAAGTTGGGTTAGATTGTGTTTGTAAGCTCGTTCTAATTGCAGCTACAGTGTCCATTATTTTACACTGCAAAATCTAACTAGACCTGTTCTAGCATACGATTTTACGGCTTCCATAGAAAAACACCGTCCATTAGAATAACCGCAAATGCGTAACGTTACTGAAGGATTTCAGCGTAGCAATGCCTCTTCAAAATCACATCTTTAGGCCCCAGTTATAGCAATACGTTAAACCAAACCGTAAAAAATTTCTTTTGCTTTTTTTTTTTTTGACCACTTAAACTATGGTTTAACTCAATCTTGATCTTAAAATGTTGCTTATCTATATACATAAAAATGGATCTTGGTTTGTTCGGATGCTTAAAACTCGAAAACGACTGGACCAAATTGGATACTTCCTTCTGCGGATTTGTTCGTAATTGCTCCGCGAAGGTTTAGGAAAAAAGAAAAAATTGAAAAAATTAAGAAAATTGCGCGGAAAATTAGAAAATTAAAGTTTGTATGGGGAAATACACTTTGAAAAAAAATTAACTGGATAGAAATCAAGAAGTGACACTTCAAATAAAAAAAAAAAATATTTTGAATTTTAAAAGCAATTGTTGTTGTCAATTATTTTAATTATTTTTCAAACAAATTGTTGTTGTCAACAATTTTGAAGTTTTTTTTTTTTTTTTTTTTTAAATATAGGTAGGTACCTAAAAACTTTGTTCTAATAAATTATGTTTACTATGTTACATTAAGTAACTTTTTGAAATGAAGTAGATAGGTACTTTGATTATACAAAGATGATATTACGGCCGACGATATTTTGCATCGATTTCGCACTGTGACATCGGATAATGAACTGGAGATGTCAGATGAAATGCGCAACAAAGCTTTGATTTGACGCATTTAATCGAGAATTGGAGCGAGAAATGGACTTCGAACGAATCGCATTGAGTCAAGCTGTTCGAACAAATGTGCCAATGTTGAATCTATCTATATTATATATATAAAAATGAATCCCTATTTCCCTTGGTCGCGGCATGACGCGTGAACGGCTGGACCGATTTATATCTAATGCAGTGGCGTCTCGTCAGGGTGTGCAAGGTGTGCATTGCACACCCTGATCTAACGAAAATAAGTCCCTCATCAAACACTGTGTAATAATAATAACACAAATAATGATATGCACAATTCCATAACCCATAAAACCTCCATAACACAGACAACAGCTACAGCCTACACCATACCTATTCATATTCATCCTTTATTAATTATAAATCTTCTTTCAAAATTCCTTCACCGCTGAGAAAAAAAAAAAAAAATTAACTCGTACAAAAACTCGCTGTGCACCATTCTGTTGATTTCATCAAATAAATTCATCCAACTCCAAACTATATCCCTCTACAAGAATTCTCCAGTATTCATCCCCATCGTCATTCGTCGGCCGCACGCCGCCGTACTTAAATCGCTTTACTTTGATGAACTTGTAGTGAACCCGTGCGAAGGTTTTCTGTGCACGGGCTGTATTCATTTTCTCTTCTTTTGCATATCTGTTCTGTTCTGTTTCCGTAAAGCGTCATAAGTCAAATAAACAATGTATTACATCGGAACTCGTGCAAATAAAAGCTGTGCACGAAAGCCGATGAATGAATGGTTGAACTTAGCTTTTCGTTTAACTGGTTGGGGATTGGTTTTGCAGTTTCGTGCGGTGCTTTTGATTTTGTATGCGAAAGTTTTATTTTTCTATATTTTATTTTGAAAACAAAATAAGATATCAAAAACAGCAAAACAATGATTGAGAAAACAATAAATGGGACGTGTTTTCAGGCAATTAATTGATATTTCTAAAAAATGTATAATTTTAAAGAATTTGCACACCCATCTAAATAATTCACGCGACGCTGCTGATCTAATGTAACCATAGCGCTTTTACAATTCAAACTTTTTTGATGTAACCTTATGGCGTTGGCATAACATTGACAGAATGCGTGCTGCAAATATCGTCAACGAGGATGTAAACAAAATAAATATCGTTTAAAACAGATGCTTCGATCGGAGTTATTATATTGATAAAATACATATAAAATAATTCATTTATTATTTTTAACAAAAACTGAATTTCGTAGTGAACATCGTCGGAAAATCCTCAACATGTGGCGTTGTAGGCGTATGTCGTTATTCAGGTCAATTAAATTTTCTTTAATAATAATCTTCTTAACTCATACCTATAATTCTTTCGGGAGGAAACTCGATGATGATGATATAACTCGATAACCACTGGGTAAATTTTTATGATTCTTCTTTTGTTTTGTTCGTATTGTTTTATTTCAGGTTAAAGCAAAATTAAAAGATAGGATTTTTGACCCGCTATATGGCGTTGTAATCGATCTCCGAAACCACTCACCCGATTTCAATGAAATTTTATAGATTTATATTCTTCGTTCCCGCTTGAAGGATAGGATACTTTTGGACCTGATAGGTGGCGCTGTTGCCGATAGCCGAAACAGCGCTACCAAGTTGATTGAAATTTTGTAGATGGAAATGGTTGCTTCCAGTTTAAATTTCGGATAGTTTTTGACCTATAGGTGGTACTTTGAAAAACACAAGCGGGATAAGAAAACGGATTGTGGCACGTCCCATTCAAAAATAAAATCAAACGCTATTTCTAAAGTTGTATAATGAAAATTATTAATGGACGCTGTCCAAATAAAGCAATTTGCGAAATGTGAGCAAGATTTAATACGAAAGGTACGGGCAAAGCCGGGAGGGTACAGTTACATATAAAAGAGACTGACGTCCGTATGTGCACTCATAACTCGGGGACGGATCGTTCGATTTTTATAATTTTTATAATTTATATATTTATCTACATAATTCGGATTTGAAAGTTGGTTCAGTTAAAATTCTGTTGCGAAACATCAATGTACCGAAACTTTGCAACGTATGGCATTTGTTTTATGGTGAAGGATCTCACATCAAATATATATGATTTTAAGGGGAAAATTCAAAGGCAAACATTCTTATTCCGCAGATTTCGCTTATTAAGATTCGTGCGACTTCAATGGGGCGGGTTTCCATTATGCGCACTAAGCAAACATTTTTTTTTATTTTTTTTCTGGCTTAAAATGCCCTAAAAAACATAAATATAATATTTTTTTCCTGAGGAAATGAAATTTTTTTTTTAAATTTTTTTATTATTATAATTTTTTTTTATTATTAAATTTTAATATTTTTTTTTTTTTTTTTTGATGAAATCATGTTAACGTGATTTATACACCGAGATTTAAAACCTTTTTTGCAAAATCTCCTGGTTTAATTAAAAAAAAAAAAAAAAATTATTAAAATTTAATAAAAAAAAAATAAATAAAAAAAAAAATTCATTTCCTAAAGAAAAAATTATTATATTTATGTTTTTTAGCCCAGTTAAATAGTTGAATAAGTGTATACCAAAAACTTTCAGGCAGGTGCCTGTAAGAAAGTATGGTGTATTTAAAGTATGGGTGGAGGGCTCGCTTCGCTCGCTAACAGGATTTTAACCCTTTTTTTCGCAGGGTTTAGACGCTCACGCGACTTCGTCGCTCCGCTAAGGGTATGTCAACAACTGTCAGGCAGGCGCCTTTAAAAAAGTCTGGTGTATTTAAAGTAACGCGTCCATTTGTGCAGTTTGTATACAGGCACTTTTCAGTGAAAACTGAAAACTTTAAAAATAAAAAAAAAATAGTAAAAAAAGTTTCCTCAAAAAAATTCTTCTACAGTACATCTTAGAATAAGTCAATTTATATAAAAAAAATAAAATAAATGAATTTGCTTTGTGCGCATAATGGAAACCTCAGCCGCAAGTGCTTGGTGCATGCTCGGAATTTATTAACAAATTAACAAATTTGGGCGAAACGAAGTTTGCCGGGTCAGCTACCATCGAATGTGTTTGTTAAGCAAAATATTAACCAGAGAATCAGTAGTTTGGTTAGTTAACCAGTGAATTCGATAACCAGCCGATTTTGAGCGGCAGAATCGGGCTGTTAACCACTGATTTTCTGTAATTTCGTTTGTTCAAGATTTTTTAAGGACTACGTAGGTATTCATTTTGACATAGCTGATATACAAACACTTTTGAAGAAAAAGAAAAATGCAAATAATAGAACTAAGGAATATATAACGGAAGATGGAGTGACATCGGTTTCATTGAGGTTTTCAACTGACACATTAATATTGAATACACAACACGCCACAATAATGGATGCAAATGCAAGGGATGAAGTAAGATTATTTTCAACATTTTTTTGGCCAGTGACAGTTCTCATAAATTAAGATAAAACACACGCGTTAGGAAAAATATTGAGAGAACGAGAAAATTGCGATTGTCGTTGAATAAATTAACATGAGGCCTGTTAATTTGTAATAAATTTCATTGGTTTTGGATTTATTTCGATTTTGTTCTCAAAAAATCATTGACTAACAAATACAAAGTTTCATTCTTTAGTTCTTAAAAAATTCCTGTATAATTTGGTTGTGACATTCATTTTTGTATTTATTAAGTTTACTAAAAATAAATACATTAATAAAATACCTACCTTAATAAATTACTTATAAAAAAAAAAAAAAAACCGATCCGAAAAAAAAAAATATAACCATGGATCCGGTCAAGCTGCAAAGCTATGGTTTGGTGACCGAAGTGAAAAAATGGTTAACAGACACTAATTGGTTATCACTGATTTATAATCATGGGTTAACCTAAATCTGTGGTAACCTAACCAAGGCCTTTACCAGCTGAGCTGTGAACAGACCGGCCCTTAGAAGGGAAACTTTTTTCTGCCAGATTTTTCGCTATGACCGCCCAAACGAAAAAAACTCATTTTCATACTGTTCCAACTTTTTCGGTTGCATTTTACGTATGGCTATAACGGAGGCCTTTATACATATTTGCGACGAAACACGTTTCAGTTGCAACTTCATTACAATATATATTTTTTTTTTGTTCTATCTCTTTCGCAGTCCTTTTTTTTTTAGTAATCAACGAGCAACGACTCGAAATTGCCGTGAATTGCATCATCTTCTCTTTGTTGGTTGTTTTGTGTGTGAGTGTGTTTGTTTTTTACTGCAGAAGATAAGTGTCCCAACTAGTATTTGTAAGGGCATTGCCTTTCCAACACACAGATCACATCATCTCCTAGTTCTTTATTCTATTCACTTAGTGTTTCCTTTTATGGAAACCTCAAGTTTACTTGCTGCGCCCGCCTAAAGGGTTTATTTCTACAACGACGACGCTGTCAGGTTACTGTCGTCATAGTCGTCATCGTTGCCGGGACTTGAAGTATCGTGAATGTGATGTGAGGTTCCCATTCTTTGTTTGGAATACTAGTTTTGGTTTGAACGTGGGGAAGATTAACTTCAGCTTCATCCTGAACTGAGAAATTCCTTTTTCTCTCAGTTCCCCACATAGTAAATGTCTAAGCTTTTAAGAATATATTTGTTTGCAATGGCCGTAGGTGTATATATTTTTTATTATCAGACGAATGAACGGCCATTGCTTTTTCGAGAGAGCGAAAAGTGAACTCAAGTTGTACATACATTTCTGTTGGAGTCATCCCCAATCTGATGGCAAGACACAAGACACGCAGGACGCAGAACAGTAACAAGAGAGAGCGATGGAAAGGTCGTTGGATTGTCGTTGGCGTACGTTGAGCTATATTTTGTTCAATTTAAGCGCTGAGATTAGATTTAGTAGTAGTCGTTTCTGTGACAAGGAGAAATAATCTTTCTTTCTTGGTAATTGTCTTTGTTTTATTTTGTTTTAAGTGCGGTTAGCATTGGGTACTGACTGCGACTGGTACTGCATTAAATTTTTTCTCTGAAATTTAAAATTAGCTATTGAATTTACGTTAGACAGAGAGAAAGAGACTGCGAGCGAAAATCTGTCTGTTTAATTTGTTTGCATTTGTTATTCGCAGATACCTATTTAGACAGTTTGTTTATTCTTGTGAATGGACTTGAGTATTCTTCTTGTATAGTTGACCAACGATTTTTCCCCAAAGTGCGACGTCAATAACCTTGCTTGAAGAATGCCTGTTTTTTTTTTTTTTTTTTTTTTTTTTGTGTCTACTAATTTATATTTAATTTTGAAGGTTTACTATGTAGATTGCGTGGGAAAAACTCTTTACAAGACGTAGGGTTTTCTCAGTGGGAAATCAGAAGTGAATGCCATTGCACTTTTTTGTTGATAGTTTTTGGCACGTGATGTTTTGTATTGCATTGGATGTTTTACAGTGTTTTATGTTGCAGTAGAATATAACTACGCGTATGAGATTTGTTTTATACTTATGGTTTGCATCTTACTTCTGGATTATTTATTACAATCTGGGTTAACCAGAAAAGATATGAGGTGTGACCGTGTGACCTGCTACTAATTCGCATTCCCTGTTGCTTTTGTTTTCTACCCAGTCATCTGTGCTTAGACGGCCTGCCATCTTTGATTTCTAGGAAATTTTAAATGTTAAACTACTAACCTAAAGTTTAGTTTTAACTACAAAACCTCCGAGAACCTAGGCAGGCACGAGGCCCACCACAAGAGACTTCTTTAGATAAAAATAGTGATCCGTTTTCAGCTTTTATTCGAGTTGTTTACAATGAGATATTAAAATGTATTCGTCATAAATCTCGGTATAGATTTAGCATTCATTGCAAGTCCAAAGTTCTGCACACAGAGATGAGGTAAGTATCTAAATGTAGGTACATATAGGTATCTATTCTTATAACCTATGTAATTATCCGGCAAAGTTAACATGTTTACCGCACTGACCGTGACGGTAACTAAACCACGGAAATTCGCCTCCATTCGCAGTTTATAATCAAATCCATCTTCGATCATAATGTCAAATTGTACATATTTTGTTGCGTATTTATTTGTCATAAGTGTTTTTTTTTTTTTTTTTTTTTTTTTTCTCAATTTTTGCAACACATCAAAGATGCAATGAAAACAAAATCATGTCGATTCGTCTGATGATTTTTCTTTGCGAACTGACGGACGTTCCTAAATCGAAACAACAACAAGTCGGTAACATTTTTCATTAAGAATAAATGTAAATTAGGTGACGGCACATATTTCTGTGCGTTTTTTTTTTTTTTTTTTTTGTTTTCATTGATTTTTTGCCATTAAGTATAAAATGACTGGAAAAGAAATAGGTGGATAACTCATTATGATTTGTTTTCTCCCTCTTTGATTATTTTTATTGCAAAGTGTGACATTCAGCAACAGTAAACGCTGCTGCGAAAGTGGGTCAAAAATTGGTGCAAAGATGTTTGTTTGTTTTATTTTATTTCTTTCTTTAAAAAACGTTATAAATAGATATGTTACCTGCGAAGCTCAAGGCTTATGTTGCTATGTACTAAAACGTAATTTTTGTTCTTGTCGATATTTCTTCATGTTAGTGTTCTGCTATTGGCGAATAGTGTAATATTTTTTTGTTTGATGACTTGATGCTTACTATTGATCATAGATTGATGATAACTGTTCCTTTGTTTGAAAGTTAATTAGGTATGTGGTGAACTTTTGTTGTAGACGAAGAGTTTGCATGTGTGTTGATTCTTACGTTAGGAAAATTGATTTGTTTCTATTTTTTTATTTTAGTATTTGTTCCATGCCATTTATAGGGCAGGGTTTATTTGATGGGCATTTGAAATGGAACTTGTTTTGGGTGTAGGTCTTTGTCGACCTTTGAAACTTGTTCTATGGATTCTTGGATTATGATATACCTATGATATAGCGGTATTGAACGATTACTGACAAATATCAACGTTCTGCAATTAAACTATCGTAACTTGTAGTCCCCCGAAAAAAAATGTCTCAAGGAACAGAGTTCTAGTGTCGTAGTTTCAAAGCTATTAAATGTGACTACACTATAGTAAGAGTGTTATAATTTTCCATGGCAATGCATATGACTTGTTAAACGAATTCGCGCACAATCGACTTATCTTGATCCAAGTGCATTTTATAAAATCAATTCAACTAACTGACATACGGTTACCAAAAAGATCAGCTTTTATTTTCAAAACTTCCGACTAATTGTTTCTGCAAATGTGATTCATCTTCAAAATAAAATTTATATTTATTAGTTGAAATTCAAAAACAACAACAACAGCTGCATTCTATATTCTATAGATTCGTTTAAATGTATAAATTCAATAAGAGGAAAAATACTTGCAAGCGCGTAACATCTTTAAGAATAAATAACAAAACGCAATTGATATGCACTTGGAAAATTTTAATAATTATCTTCTTTGTCTTTGCAGTTTTGAACCAGGCCGAACTATACATATACAATAGTAGTTTCACGCAGTGCTCCCAATAAAAAACAAACACACAAAGTATCTGTGACGCAAACCCCCAAAAACGCAAGCTATTGCTGTTTACACAAAACAAAGGATTTGGACAAACTTTATCACTAATCCAAAAGAAACGCGGGCAACAACAAAACAGGGACCTCTTTTTCAAGTTTATTAGTTAATTGCAAAAAAGAGGCGTCCTCTCTCAATCTGTGTATCGAAAAAGAACAATTTTTTTATCATTTATTTTCAAAATATACAATAATTATATAAGCTTAACGAAAATTTATATAAAAAAAAAAAAACTCACTTAGGTAAATTGAAAGAAAATAGTAAAATAGTTATTTTAGTTTATACTTAAAAGCGAAACAAATTTCGTGAGTGTAACGCGCCGTGTTTGTGTATCGCTCTCTCAAAACAGATCAATCTTTTAAGCGAAACACTAGCACACATATTCACACAACCACCAATAGCAAAAAGAACAACAACAACAACACCCACAACTACAACAACTTTGTTTATTTTTTACTTCCCCAAGTTCTAAATAAATCATCATCATTCCACACTCAACGGTAACGATTCCTTTCGCTCAGTCAAAGGACACTCGTCGTTGGGGTAAACACGATAATAATAAAAAGGATCTAAAGCTTCTTTTTAACACGTCATCTGCATTACCCATCATCACCACGCCACCAACAATAATACCATCCTCAACCATTTATCGGCAGGATTCTTCACCCGGCGGACGATTCGAGAATTATCGTCGTAATTCAAAGACTGCAATAACGGCTAATTACAGGAGTGCCGCTGACGATTCCTCCTTTAAATCTACATCGTCGGATCACAACAATATCTACAGTGCACCATTTACAAAATCCATAAATATTGATCCATTAATCAATCCCGTTTCGCCGTCGTCGTCTGCCACTACGCTAACGACGGCAATCGAGAACAATTTCAAACAAGCAACATTGCTCAACAGTGGTAGTCAGCTGCTAACGGCCAGTGAAACATTTCAAAATTTAAAGAATCTTGTTAAAATCGACACAAAGCCAACGCAAAGCAATCCAACCGGCAAACAATATCAAAATTTCAATCGTCAACTCCAACAGCAGCAACAGCAGCAGCAGCAACAATCAAATCAAATTGTAAAGCAGCAACAGCAGCAGCAAGTGAACGGCAGCAGTGGCAACTCTGCGAATTTTTCGACCAGCTATAATAAAAATTTCGCCAAAATTCGTCAACACGATTCAGACGCGTTAAGCCCTCGACCACGGCGGCCGTATCAGAACGATTCGTCGTCGTCGCGTTACTATAATAAGAATAGTGACGTCAATGGTCAAGGCCGATTAATAATTGGTGAGCAAACTAATCGCAGCGTTACCTCTGCTGGTGGCGGTAACGGAGGAGAAGGTAGCAGCGGCAGCGGTGGAGGCGCTACTCGACGCCAATATCAAACGAATCACTATCAACAACAACAGCAGCAGCAACAAAGCGATTCTCTGTACTCCTCATACAACAGCAATCGCAATACAAACGATTACAACAACTCTTACAAGACCAATGCCGGTGGCAATGGTTTAGGGGTTGCTGGTGGTAGATCTATACAAAGATCGAATTCACCATACGGCAGTGGCAACGGCGGATATCGTCAATCGAATCGATATGAGAATTCCAGCGGTGGCAATGGTCGACAATATGGTGGCGGGGGTGGCAGCAATAACAATGCCTCAAATGCAGATGGATACCAATCTTCTTCGTACAACAATTCCAATACCAATAACTTGTCATCGGGCAATGTAATTAGCAACAGCGGTGGTGGTAATCGAAATTATCGTAATAACGATCGCAGCAGCACTGATTACGGCGGTCGCAATAACGATTTTGACGATTCTCGTTCATCACGTTATAACAACAGCGGCAGTAGCAGCGGCAACAACACTTCTAATTATAACAGAAACTATAATAATTATAATAGCGGTTATAACAACAGCAGCAGCAACAGTAATAGCCTCGATCGAAGATACAACAACAAACAAGAAGATCGTGGCGGCTATAATAGCCGACCATCAAACGCTACATCCTCGGCAACAACAGCAGCTGGAAGTGACCCCTATTCAGTTGATTCATCGGCATCGTCGTCATCGTCTACAACTCCAGTGTCATCGTACAATCGTGGTAATTACAATAGGAATGCTGGTGGCAACTTGAACGGTTCACCTTCGGCATCGAGTGCAAATATATCCGATAGAGGAGCAGGCGGCGGCGGAGCCGCAGGAGGTTCATCATCATCACGTGCAATTTCACCCACCCCACCACCGCCAACGGCTGGTCGTTGGGTACCACCATCACTGAGGCCACAACATTTGCTATCACAAAATGAGAAGAACGATGCTATTTTCAGGAGGGTGAGTTGCTTTACGAAACTAATTAAATTTCTAGGTAGATATTTAGAACGCGGGATCATTGTTGAAATGGAAATTTACTTGCGAACAAGGGAAGGCGATTTTTGTATAATTGCCGCTAGTGGCTAGGTAATTCATCGCGTCTGAAGATTATGTTCTTTCATATTGAAAAAACCATTGCGTAAGGCTGTATTTCTCTCAGCACAGACAAGAACGCCAACGTATGTTAAGTGAACTTCCAGGTCAATTCTTAACATGACAGAAGTGTCCCGGATATTTTTATAATACAATTTCTATTCTCGAAAAAATCCAAATTCCATCTTAATTTTTTTTTTTCCACGGCTCCACCTCTTGAGAACGTCTGATAACATAAGAACGGTCATGAAAGTGCTTCTCAATTACCCGTTTGGAATCGGCATATTATTGTAGATTCTTTCCATTCGTTCTAAAAATGGAATGAATCGCCATTGGGTCGTATGAATAAAAACTAGCATTTGCTTTGAGTAAAAGGTAAAAGCCCTTACATGGTTGCCACTAGACTGGAAAGTCAGGGAACGAAAATTTGGTCAGGGAATGTCAGGGAATTTCGAGAACAGTCAGGGAAAATTCAGTCTGCAGTTTTTTTTTTTAATATTAAAATAATTAGGTATTTATATCGAACTCTGAAGTCTACCCAGATTTACGCAAAAATATAAAAATGCGCCTGAACACCCACATCGACATGTGGCCAACGTTCGACCAACAAAAATGAAAAATGAATTGCAGTGCAAAGCTGTTCTGTCAAGTTTTTACGAGACTGGCAATTAATTTTATACCTCTCAACATTTATTGATTGGGATTTGTTTCAAACAAAACAATGAACTATATAGGTCTGTTCCTTTACTTTTTTAGTTAGAATGGAAAGAATGTGAAAATGCCAGTGGTGGGGATAAATTCTCTCACAGAACGCTCTAGGGAACGCTTTTGTAGTAATTTATGAAAAATTACATATACATAATTCAAAATATCCAAAAAATGGTACGAAAAGTCGTTAAAATATCTGATAAACTCGAGGAATTTATTAATTTATTAAAAAATTAGTTATAGCATTTATTTTGAACTTTATTTTGATGAATCCGAGTATGTGGGAGAGTTTGTACTGATTGAACTATACTCGCATTCGAAAAGGGGGAAAAAAGCGACACTGCATGGAGGAGATTGTTCCTTATTCCAGCGAGGAAGAATTTGGTCGCCATTTTCGAAACAATTTCGAGGAGAACATTAAATTTTATTTTGCCGCCTGTTGATACCATTTTAATACGCACAAATCAAAAAATAATCCACGCATATGCCAAATGGGTCAATAAATTTCAAATCAGCTTTTTTTTTTTTTTATAATTCACTAGTGCTCAAGGGGTTTTCGTTCCCTTATAATGCTAATGCACAGCACGAGTGGAAGGGTTGATAGGGAGGATAGAGAAGAGGTACTGGTGCACATTGGTCTTAAACAATTACTTAACTTTTCGAGTTAAGGAACGGCACTGAGTAAAAATTCGTAAGAACTAGTAAAAATTCGTAAGATTTAAAAGTAAAGGAACCTTATGTAGGTACCTATGTAATTTATTGATCTCAAGGACTAGTGTTAAAATGTGTTTTTTTTTTTTTTTTTTCTATATTTGTAAAATTAGGTCAGTGAAAACTTCAGAACTGGTCAGGGAAAGTCAGGGAATTTTTGTCTTAATAATAGTGGCAACCATGCCCTAGCAATTGCTTTGAATCGGTATGAATAAAAACCTAGTTTGCTAAAGTAAGTTCGAAAATTCAAACATAGCTTTTACTTCGCCGCACGTGTACTTGCCTTGCAATTTCTGTCAAATTTGAATTTTTGAAATTTCCTTGAGATTCTAATGACTTTTGTGGAAATTGATATTAAAAAAATTAAATTCAGAAATATGATTGCAATCTATAGCTCCAATTGCACCTGTTATGTAAAAGTTAAATAAAATGAACTTAAATAATGCAATGATTGACCACGTAGCAAATAGACCACAATTATATAGAAGTCGGAACAAATCATCAAAATGTCTTTTGGGGGAGTACCCGCAATTCACATATAAAAATCGGGAAAAACTATACAATATTCGAATCCGTCGTAGGGTACATTTTTTGCTTTCAAAATTCCCCTACGACGGATTTTGTGATAGTTCTTTCGGGGTTCGTAGCAACATTCCGAATACGACGGAAATTTTATGTATTATTTGCAATCTTTTGTGTTAACAAAATTACTGTACATTTATATGAATAAAAAAAAATTCAGTTTTTGAAGGTAAGTCAAATGAACGCGTTTATGTGTTTCTTTTATTTATTTATTTTTTCCGAAACGAATACTTCGAACGCAATCTGAGTTGCGAACAGTTTTGACCAGAGGCAATACTGAGACCCCCAACTGCGGCCGATTTTCCGTTACTTGCCTACAAGTAACACAATCATGTTTGTCCGAATATGTTTATAGTGTATAAAACTTCTCATTTATAAATAAATAAATAATTGGCGCAACAGGCCGGAGGGACCCTAGGCCTAGATTCTCACAACCATTCGTTTTGTGTGAGTTTTTCATTTTTGGAACGAATGGAAGGGATCTACAGTTTTATGCCGACTCCAAACGGCTAATTGAGAAGCTCTTCCAAGACATTTATACTCTCGGATGTTTGTCAGGCGTTCGCGAGAGGTGGCGCAGTGAAAAAAACCCTAAGTTGGAATTTGGGTAGTTAGTCTCATTTAGGTAGATAGTTTTATTAACCAAACAAAGTATGTATATTAGTCGTCTTTTAAAAATTTATAATTAATAACCAATCAATAGCATTCAGTTATCTTAAAATGTGGTATTCCCGAACTCTACCACATTCCCCCGTGGTTTGTAGCGGTTGGCAGCATTGATTTTATATTTTTTGTATGTTTTTGCATGTCACACGGATTCTAAATTGACATAACACAGATACAAAAACAAAATGGCGATTTTGAAAAAAAAAAAAAAAAAAAATTGAAGGGGCCAGCGGCAAGATGATTGCGAGTTGGGGGTCTCAGTATTTTTGTCTCTGGTTTTGACTTTCGTTTCGGAATTCTTTCCGAATGGATACCTTAATAGCGGTGACGAAACGATTGAGTTTGAATTGTTAGCACGTGCAAACATCGACTAAGGGAGCTTCCACACCGGATGGAACGAAACGACTTATTTGGTTTTCTTGCTTTGTTTTGCCTTATTCAGTGTTGGCCCGCGTATTTAATGTGCCTATTATGGATGACAACTCAACTTAGTTGTGTTGTCTTCATGACAACTCAACTTTGAGACAACCAAACAAATTTTTCGTATTATGCAAGGCAACTCTTTTCAGTTGTCTTTAGAAAATAAATTGCCATCTTTTAGGAGCATATTGAAATTCGAAATCAGCTGTTAAATGTCAAATTTGTGAATTTATTTGTGGAAATTGAAATCGAACGAAGTAAAATATTTGCAATTAAAACGAATAAGTTAAAAAAAACAATGGAAAGTAGTTTTGATTTATTTTTTGGTTTACAGTTCAAATGCCATTTGTATTTCGACCGTTTTTTTTTTGCCTAGAACATAGTTTCTGTAATTCACTTTTTCGATATTCCTAATTGTTTTTAGCATATTCGTTTGGTTCTCAATTTGAGTTTTGAGGTAGGCAATTCGCTCGTCTTCAATAGTTTTCACCAGTATCCTCCAGTTAGGTGCTTTTAAAGATTGTGCGGATGTAGACGCTATCGCAGGATCTTTACGATCACCTTCCGATTACACATTCTCTTCGTCGCTTGACAGGCAACTATGTAATCGATAATCCCAATTGGAGAAAGACAACCTTGGTTTGGTTGTAGTTGTCTTCCATAATAGGGGCATAAATGTGTGTATTTAGATTCCAGAAACACACAGAAAAACAGTTTTGTTTGTCTAAGGCGTTTTGTTCCATCCGGTGTGGAAGCAGCCTAAGTTTTGAACTAGTTTTCAGTCAATATTCGAAATTCACGGCATTATTTTTAGTAATAAATTCAAAAAAACATGGAATGTTTTTTGCTTGCAATGGCATTATTGTGAATTTTCATCCCTGACCTAGATTCTGGCGAAAATTTTAATCAAAGCAACTATGCTGTAAGAGTGAAGGAATGGATACGGTTCATGATGATGACCTTGTTGGTGAAAGTATTTACAATATCCTTCTTACCGGGACATAGTGATTAAGTTTCTGCTCAATTGAGATCATTTATCACTTTTTTTAGTGCATACTCCTCTTCCTCTTAAGTACAATCATTGACTTGTGAGTCATGAGCATGACTCATCAGATGGAACAAGAAAACCGCTAATGATGTCGTTTTCCATTGGTTTCACTCGGGGATCCACTCATTCTGCAATCCAATGGAACAAGAAAACTGCTTCTGATTGAATCCACAAAGGTATTGGTGAAAAGCCAAAAAAAAAAAAAATCCACGGCAGCTGTTGTGTCTTGAGTGGATTGTGACTTCAAATCGAGAAGTGAAATTCTCTTTTCAGAATCAACAGAATATTATTTTTTGAGTCAATGTAACGGTTTCAGAAGCGACTCTTTCGATTCCGGACTCTCCCGGGCTTTCGCTATTTCTATGACGTCCCATTTTGTGAGCAGATCAATTTTTACATTATCTTCTTTTTTTTTTATTTACAGGTTCGTGGTATTCTCAATAAGCTCACGCCAGAAAAATTCCAAGAGCTAAGCGATGATCTATTAAAACTTGATTTAAATTCAGCAAATATTCTAAACGGTGTTATTCTTCTAATATTTGACAAAGCCTTAGATGAGCCAAAATATTCGTCTATGTATGCACAGCTGTGCAAGCGATTATCCAAAGAAGCGCCAAATTTTGAAGAGTCTCCAAACGTTATATGCACATTCTTGCGTTTACTTTTAGCTATTTGCCGTGACAGTTTTGATAATCGTTTGAAATCAACTGAACAAATTGCAAATGAAGCCGCTGAGGGAATTGCAACAGCCAGCGGTGCCAGTGCTATTCTCACTGTTAAACATGAATCAAGCTGTGATCAACCGAAACCTACCCAAGATGAGGAAGAGAAACACCTTTTGGCCAAGCAACGTATGCTCGGAAATGTTAAGTTTATCGGCGAGCTCTATAAATTGGAAATGTTATCGAAGAAAGTCCTACATAATTGTATACAGCACTTGTTGGACAAAAAGAAAAAACATACAACCCAACAGGAAATGTGCGAGGACATGGAATGTCTATCCCAGCTACTTAGAACTTGCGGAAAGAACTTGGATAATACAGAACAGGTATGGATTGTTTTTTTTGCTATGCAAGTGGAATTGTTTTCAACTGTTTTTAATATAGGGCAAAGACATGATGAACCATTACTTTGAAAGACTGGAACGACGATCAAAATCGACTGAATATCCTCCGAGAATTCGCTTCATGCTGAAGGATGTCATCGAATTGCGTGAGAACAATTGGGTACCTCGCAAAGTGGCTACCACTGAGGGTCCTGTACCAATTAAACAAATTCGAACAGACGACGATACACTTATCCGAACGCCGTATGCTAATCGCAATCGCGATATGCGCAACAACGATCGCGACAGTGACAACTGGATGAATAGATTCCCATTGAATCTGCAGTCTGGCTTCAATGATATGTTTGGCAGCTTGAGTGTTGGTGGATCATCTCCAATTATGTCACCGTAAGTGCGACTAGCATGATCTCTTTGCTCTGTTACTGGGCTATTCATTTATTTTATATAATTGTTTTTCAATATAATTTTAGTGGTTACAACAACAACCGCCAATACAATAACCAACGTAACAATCAGAACAACCATCACAACAACTACAACAATCGCTACAACAAGCATAACAACAATGGTCAGCATACCAACAATAACAGCAACAACAACAATGGTGGACAACACAACAACAACAATATGCACAACAACCAATCATCGCAATACAACCAGATGTTGAACAACAAAGAGCTGGCACCACGCTTCAAGAGCAAACTAATGTCGGCCAATCAAGATTCTGTGGACAACTTGCAAATGCGTCCGGCCGCAAACAGTTTGTTGTTCAAAGTTGCCGTTCAAAATTCCAAGTCGCCCCCAATGTTGCCAATGTCCTCCATACCATCACAAACAAGTAATTCGTCGGCATCTTCGTCAACATCACAGTTGTCAGCGAATCATTATCCGCTGTTAGCCACGCCTGCATCGTTGAATCAAAACCGACCAAGCTCCACACCATCTAGTGAGTACCAGTATGATGCAATTGAGTCACAAAAGACCACCATTAGCGCTACCGAAAAGGTGCTTAAGTCGATTGCATCATCGCCAAACTTTAGCACAGCGACTAACAGCAACAACGATGAGAACAGCGCTCCATCGTACCCGAAATCAAACAAGAAATCGAGCTCTAACGAGGGAGAGGCCAATCTCACCAAGCAAGGGTCAGTAGAGAAGCCATCCACGTCGGGTACGTCGTCAAGTGCAGGTAATAAAGCCACCAGTGGTGGCAAGCAGGCCAAGAAAGATAAAGCCTTCAACAAAGAGGAAGTTCTCAAGCGCAGTTCGCTGTTTTTCAAGGACCACTTCTACACCGACGACAAGACCATAAACGAGATAGTCGACGAATTCCTACAGCTGAAAGTACCCGAGAAATGCATGAAGGACATCTGCATCAACTTGGTTATGGACGTGCTGGACAAGTCCGACCAGTACTTTGACCGTCTCATTGACTTCATTCAGTCGCTTCGCAAACAATCGCTTATCAAGGCGAACGTTGTACTCGAGGTGTTCAAGCAGGTGATCAATCGAATGAATGAGCGAGAAGTCATCATTCCACGCATCGCTACTTTGGTCGCGTGCCTGCTGTCCAAGGCGGTTATAAGTGGCAATCTGCTGAAACTCACTGAAGTTGCCGCATACACAGAGAATGGACAACATTATCCGTTGTTCTTGTTGGTACTCCAACAGTTGCACAAGACCATGGGCCGTGAAGGACTTGAGGAGTTGTTCCGCCAGAGCAAGATTGATCTAATGAATAGTTTACCCGAAACTGACCGCAATAAGACTCGTCTCGCAGAGATTCTGGACGATCGCAATTTGGCTTTCTTGTATCCATTGTTGAAGTTGCAGGCGGAGATGTTGAAACAGTTGCAAGCCGATCCGAATCCGCAGACATTCTTCAAGTGGATCAAGACCACAGTTGATGCAAAGTACTACAAGGATAAAGGCTTTGTGACAGCCCTAATGACGGTTATACTAAAATATATCACAGAGGTAACAACAGCAAAGACAATTATAAATTTTGAATATTCCTAATTTTGTTTGGATTATTTAAAGGAATCAACTCTAGCCGATTGTACGAATGTCAAGATGAATCCTGATAAGTCGATGATTGAAAAGGAAGAGGCTCTATTACACAGATACTGCCAGATCCTGGAGACTTTCCTCAGTGGAAACATTGAGCTTCAATTAATTGCGCTTTATGCGCTGCAAGTATTTGCATACAATTTGGATTTTCCAAAAGGTAAGTTCCATATAGTATTTCTTTTGAAATAGCTAAGTTAGCATGTGATCTTGATATGATATGAAGTGGTTAGCGTTTAACTGAACAATGTGTACATAAGGGTAGCCGATTCTACCATTGATTGAAGAGTATATTTTCCGCCATTGGAACTGTCTTGAAACTTCTTTTGTCCAATGAATAATGGGATAAGTGATAAACATATGAAATCTTTCCGGGGTTATTTTTTCATTTTAAATTAATTCTTTTTTTTTTTTTTTGATCTTTCTTTAACTTATATACTAGACAAAAACGATTAAATCTAATTAAAAACTAACATTTATCTATTCTAGCTTACTGGCTCCAAGCGAGCGCTCTAAACTTAACAATATGCTTAAGGCTTTCGGCCTTAAATCTATCTATATCTATGATTTGTTTTGTTTTTTTAATTTCCAAGAAACTTTAGAAAACTTGCATTCTTTATTATTTGTTTTATTAAAACTACTTAAAACTACCTAAGCTACTTAACCTACATTACCTATAATCGGGGTGGTGAGCAATCTTATCGATTGGTCACCATCCTGATCGCGTCCTTGGTTGCCTGTCGGCCAACTGCACTTTTCGGTAATCGAAAGAACGCACTTGGTCGTACTGCTCCAGCTGCGTCTGCTCGTTCGGGATCCGTATTACGGCGGCAAGTCCGTAGTGATCACTATCGTACTCAACCGTTCGTAAACAGTTCCGCGTGCTTAGATCAGTGTTTGTTAGTTCCAGTCGTTCGTCAACTAGTAGTACGAGAGCTAGCAACGTCGGGAAAACAAGAATTTCAGTACGGCCAGTTTTTAAATATGCTATCTCCCTCACTCTCCCGGACGTCATAAAGGCTGTCTGGCTGGCGGTAGTGGTTGCGTTCATCAGTGCGCATCGTACCTGTACAGGTAAAAAATCAATTTTTCAAATCATTTTAAGAAGTTTTTTTTTGTTATTATTATTTTTATTGAACTTTTTGCAATATGAATCCATTATTGCCAGACATTTTTATTGTTGTTTAAACTGTGCCAGACAATAATTTTGAATTCAATATTTTTTTTTTTTTTCAAAATATTTTAGTATGGCTGAAATTTATATAGGATATTATTTAAGTATCTAAAAACCCAAAATTAATTTGCCAAGCAATATTTCGATTGTTAAACCTTCAGCCAGACCGACCTAACAGTCAAAAATGATTCGGCATGTTGGACGAGTACAGATAATCACGTGTTGGTTGCGCAAGCGAGAAAGACGACAGTTGTCTGTAGTTAAGATGGCGTCAGTTTAGTCACATTGGTATATTTGCTGCTGTTATTTTTAATATTTTTAAATTGTGCTACAATGGCTAGTGAAAAATTGAAACAAAAGTTGTTATTTGTCCATTTCTGTCTTTACAAAAAACACATTTCAATTTTTCACTAGCCATTGTAGCACAATTTAAAAATATTAAAAATAACAGCAGCAAATATACCAATGTGACTAAACTGATGCCATCTTAACTACAGACAACTGTCGTCTTTCTCGCTTGCGCAACCAACACGTTATTATCTGTACTCGTCCAACATGCCGAATCATTTTTGACTGTTAGGTCGGTCTGACTGAAGGTTTAACAATCGAAATATTGCTTGGCAAATTAATTTTGGGTTTTTAGATACTTAAATAATATCCTATATAAATTTCAGCCATACTAAAATATTTTGAAAAAAAAAAAAAAAATATTGAATTCAAAATTATTGTCTGGCACAGTTTAAACAACAATAAAAATGTCTGGCAATAATGGATTCATATTGCAAAAAGTTCAATAAAAATAATAATAACAAAAAAAAACTTCTTAAAATGATTTGAAAAATTGATTTTTTACCTGTACAGGTACGATGCGCACTGATGAACGCAACCACTACCGCCAGCCAGACAGCCTTTATGACGTCCAGGAGAGTGAGGGAGATAACATATCTAAAATCTGGCCGTACTGAAATTCTCTCTCAAAAACGTTGCTAGCTCTTAGACTATAGCGCCAAGTCCAAGAAAGGACCCTCTCTAGGGAAAGACGGGATCCGTCGCGTACAATTCGATCTTGTACTCAATCATATTATGACGCCACCAGTCGTGAAACTGGTTGTCTCTAGGGTTCGGAATATCATTTCCCCATGCCGCATGTTTAGCATTGAGGTCTCCGCCGAAAAAGTAATAATTGTCTTCCGATTGAAGCTCTAAGCAACGAAAAAGCGTCTCGATCTAATTTAAAAATTGAATGCGTTGAGGAGATTCAGGCGCGTAAAGCGACACCACATACACCCGCCTCTGGCTATTGAGGGGAATGCAAACGATGCATGCTTCCAACACCTGGAACCTGCGGACGTCCCCGCTATATATGACCTTATGGCGCAAGCCTTTAAGTATTAAGATAGCGACACCACCTCCTTGTGTGGAGTTGGGCCGGTCTCTTCTAACTACACAATAATTTCTGTAGCCCAATTTGTGCTTCGGATTTAGCTTAGTTTCGCTAACCAAAAGTACATCTGGTATTTCAGCTTTCAACAGGTTGAAAAGATTGATCCTTCTCTCGATCCTGATTAGTGAATTAACATTCACCGCAAGGATCTTTAAGTTTACCTCGTCCAGCGTACCCATCATATTTATGGCGCGGCAGACTCAGCAAACAGCGTCGAATAGATAATTTAATTGTTTCTGGAAATTATCGATCTTTCCGTGCAATGACAGAAGGATCGATTTCAAATCCAGATCCGCTTCCGGTGTAGGAACCTTCGGCGCGCTTTTTGTTATTGTGCTACCCGGTCCAGTTACCATTTGGGCAAAGGATACATTAGGTGCAACAAAGTTTGAGAACGAGCGGCTCTTTTGACCCTTCTCTACTTCGGACCTCTGTTTTCGAGCCTGCACATTCTGTTTCACCTGCTGATACTTGGGACATCCCTTGAAATTAGCAGGATGTCCTGGGGCCTGTAACAGAACGCGACAAGTAGTTGTAGGACAAGTGAATTTCGACAACTTGTCAAAGATTGTGTAACACAAAACGACAAGTCCAAGAGCACTGCGACAATTGTCGCGATGAAAGATGACAAGTGGGAAATTATATATTTTCCCTCTTTCTGTAACAGAACATGACAAGTGTCAAGACACACTTGTCGAACTGTGGCTCAATATGGACAGGTGATTTGAATATTGTCAAAAGCTGACAAGTGCATTTTTAATGTAATACCTAAGCAGAAAACAAATAGTGAAATACAATAGTAGATATATACATAGTTAAAAATGTACTTTTTTGTTTCCGACTTTGATAGTGACGGTGATAGTGAGAAAAGTGAACCTCGGCACAGGTTGAAAGTTTTTAGGCCAAGAATTAATTTTGATGTTAGTGATCATCTGTATATTGAAAAATTTCGCATATCAAAATCAACTGCACACAATCTTGCTGCAAGACTAAGAAGAAAAATACAGTGCACTACAAATAAAAGTTATTCATTAACCGTTTACCAAAAACTGTTGATTGCTCTACATTGGTTCGGTTCGGGCTCACAGTACCATGTTATAGGTGACATGCACGGCGTTAGTAAAATGACAGTGTGTCGCTGCATTCGAGAGATTACTCAGGCAGTAAATGACATCGAATTCGACAGCCAAGTATGTTGGCCAGATGATATTTTCGCCCAACGATATCGAGCACAATGTTGTCGCAAGTTGTTAAGATGCAGTTTTTTCCACCCGCAGAACCCGTTTTTTTCTAGTTATCCACTTTTGCCTATCATTTGATTTGTGTAATTAACATATTAATTCTAATGTTACTTATTAAGTTAGTACTTACAATTGTGCGTTTCTTAACATTTTGCCAAAATACGTCCCTTACATACGTCCAATTCTTATTCTGCGCAACAACATTTAGGCTTTTTGCCAGGCTGTCTATTTCCTTCCACTTTGTACATTTATTTTCTTTTGTTAGGACACCACTGAAAGCACCAAATAAGATATCTTTTTTTTCTCTTATTTTTGTTAAAATAGCACTTTTTTTGTCTTCCGTGATTTTTGCCATCTTCACATATAAAACACTTGTCGAAGAATGCCGACAAGTCAAGGGAATTTAATTCTTTTGACAAGTGCAACGGTTTACGTTCTGTTACAGAATTAATTTGTACTTGTCGGACAAGCATAAGTGGACAAGTGAATTTAGACTTGTCGACTTGTCGCGTTCTGTTACAGGCCCCTGAGCTCTTGCAGAGAATACACGAGAGCTGGCCCCGATCCTCTACTCTATCCGTACCTAAGGCACATTCCCCATGTTTATGGTCCTTATTGCACTTGACGCACCTGAACTGCATGTGGCAGTTATCTGCGGCGTGCCCGAACCTCTGGCAGCGCATACATTGAAGTACACGATCTGACCTTTTTAATTTTTCCCAACGTACTGCATGATAGTACAGGAATCTGATATTTATCAGACTATCGATTTTGCTGTCGGGTGTTAGTTGCACCAAGAAGAATGGTAATTTGCGGCTACCACCCCTGTCCGCAGGCGAGGAAAACGACTTGACCCCCACGAACTTAAGGTCGTCGCATTCATAATTTTTGGGTTCCTTTTCTAGCTCCTCTTTTTTAATGTCAGGGTCGATACCCTTAAGAAGCACCGTTTGCCTCTTTTCTCCTTTTGGAGTGTACGTGAAGTACTCTGTTTCCGCTTTCTCCAGAGCGGTGCGTACTTTTTTGTGCTCCTCCATATTACAGCACATGATTATATGTTTTGTGGCGTTCACCCTTTTTATCCCTTTGTTCCCGGAGGTGTTATTTTTTTCAAATATTTTTATATTTGTTTGAAATTTTGATAAAACTTGCTTTAGTGATGTTAAAAAAATATATTTAAAAAAAAAAATTAAAATATGTTTTATTGTTGTTTAAA
Organism: Cheilosia urbana; assembly: GCA_946477585.1. Classification (NCBI taxonomy): domain Eukaryota; kingdom Metazoa; phylum Arthropoda; class Insecta; order Diptera; family Syrphidae; genus Cheilosia; species Cheilosia urbana. The sequence continues at coordinate 65,201,114 of OX297855.1, forward strand.
AAAGCGATTTTAGCACGTAAATAAGAGAAAACTTAGTAAAAAATACGTAAATCACTTCGTCTGACAAAATCGATGAATCTAAATGCACGATTTAGCACGTTCGAAGCTCTCATAACAGACAAAACAGTTTTTTTTTTACTTTTAAATGAGATACAGTTCCTTAAAATCTAATTGGTTTTGCAGTGAAACCACCAGGAAAAAATAGAAAAAATATTTTCTATGTGGTTTCTTTGTGAAACCACTAGGAAGAAAAGGGTTATATTAAAATCCTTAGTGTATAATCTACATAACCTAATGCTATCACTAATATCTAAATAACTAACATTTATTGTTGTTGTTGTTGCTGCTGGTTTTGTTGTTGTTGTTGTTGCTGTGGCAACGGTTTCTGCTTCTGTTGCTGTTGTTGTTGCTGTGGCAGCTTTTTTTGTTTCAGCTGCTTCTTATGTTGTTGCTGCGATTGCTGCTGCTTTTTGTTGTCTTTTTGCTGTTGTTGTTGCTGCTGTTTTATATGTTTTTGTTGTTGTTTGTGTTGTTGGTGCTCAGCCTGAATCTGCTTCAGCTTTTGTTGTTGCTGAAGCATTTTTTCTGCTTGCGCAATTTCTCTCTTTTTTTCGAGGAGCTCTTTAATCAGACGATCGAGCTGCGCTTCCTCGTGTTGTTATTGTTGTTGTTGTTGCTCCGTGTCGTCAGCGGCGTCCAGTAAGTAACTCTTGGAATGAGTTACCTTCGCCCACGTACCGACCTTCGCCCCCTTCAGACTCGTACGAGTAGTTGCGTACGTCATCCTCGTCTGACTCAACCTCTGACGAATTTGCCTTTGACGTCATCGCCGCTCCGTCTTGCTTTGGCTTTCTTTTTGCTGATAGGTTTGCTGTGGGTTTCAGCTTACGTCGCCTCTTTTCGACTTTTTTCAGTTCCTGCGACTGTACCACTTCTTCTGTTGCTGTTGCTGCTATTGCTGCTGCACTTGTTGATGCTGATACTGCTGTTGTTGTTGTTGCTCCCACTAGCTGCTGCTTGACTTGCCTTGTCAAGCGCTTTGGAAACGGGTCATCTGCTTGCGGGACCTTTGGCTGGCCAGTGTCCATCGCGCGTTTGCCTTGCGGCACCAGTGGAAGTGGAAGACTTGTTGACTTTGTTTTTTTTTTTTTTTTTAATGAGAAAAAGTTTTTCCCCCACTGGGACTTCAACTTGGCTCCTCTTGAATCAGAGCCGAAGCTTTGCTCCACTGAGCCAAATGGCTAATTGGATTTCACTGTCCAAAAATACTATTTAAACTTTTTCGTTCGCTAACACTGCCTCACTAACCAAGTCGTCTAATCACAATGGATGCTGAAGAGCGAATTTCCGGGGTCATCGTGGCCGCTATTGCCATTTTGTTTAACTCATATTATTATGTACAAGTGATACCAAACCATTGTCAGTCGTTGCTATTTTTTATTGTGTGTATACCTTGGTACCTCTAATCTGATGCTTTCTTTTCAGGAATGCTATGTCGCTTTTTCAAGAATCTATACGAAGCCAACGTTATAGAGGAGGAAGCGTACATGTTATGGAAAGAAGATATCTCAGACCAATATCCAGCTAAAGGCACTGCTCTGTTCCAGGTGAACAACTGGCTAACATGGCTGGAAGAAGCCGAATCTGAAGATGAAGATGATTAAATTATAAACAAAAAATATTAACTTACAAATTCAAACTTATATCAATTATATTGGGATAAACTTCTATTTAAAAAAGAATATATACACCAAATCCAAAAAAAAAAAACGATTAAAATTCAATTAAATTTTAAATTAAAAATTAAACATTTTTATAAAGAAAAATACGCGTCAGAAAAAATTATGTCAAATTCCAAATAAAAAAAAAATAATACAAGTTTCATGTTTATTTCAGACATTAAAACAGAAAGGAAACCATTTATTTACTATTTATTTCCATAGTCCATAAACTACTGAAATATATTCATATTCAGTCACTTTCTTTTATTTGTTTCTGTATGTATCTATTTAATTTTTTGTTACACTCTTTTTTTACATATACAATTATTAAAATCATGTGCAACCAAATAAATAGTCGATCGTTTTTTTATAATTTTAATATTTTTTTGATGGTATCATTTTCTATTAAATTACAAGAAAGAAAGGAATCATTAAACAAAAACGAATAATCGAAATCACAAATTAAATTAAAAATAGTTATCATATATAAACATTCATGTGTAGAAATTTTGAGTTTATTTCTCGGCCCTATCTTTCGATAAATAAAATACTACCGGCTCGAGAAAACTTGTTGAAAGATTTTGTTAACTACATTTACACAATCAATTGAAATGTTTGTTACAATCAAACTAACTCTGAATTTCAATTTCATGGTTAACATTATCAAGAAGAACTAAATTTACACCAAAATATGCAAAAAAAAAACATAATAATTAACAACTTTAACAATTATATTACACACATTTGAATTCTTGGAAATAAATAAAATTTAACATCAAGAAATGTCGTTTGTATACATTTTTAGAAACAGTAAGTTGCATAAATATTGAAGTTCTCTTTAGCGAGATTATGACACAGCAAATGCTGTTGCCGTGCACGAAATACCGACAGTTGGAAAGGTCCCCCAATACATATATCTATCAAGGTTCTGGCAATACGGCCGTTAACGAGGAGTGCAATGGTCGTTTTGAAAGAAACCCTATAAATTTCATGTGGGGTAGGTAGTATCGTTTTGATTCTCAATTCGAAACAAATTGATAAAATTTAGAGCACAACAGCCCTATACTTAAAATTGAAGTGAATCGTAGATTCGATTCCCTTTGACTCTGCATTTCCATCGGGTGAACTACATCCAAACCAATTTGACATTCAAGTTAACAGGTGTTGTTCATGTGAAAATCATCAGAAGTTTATTTTTGGAAATTGAAATTATGTCGTTTTCCATTGGTTTCACTCGGGGATTCACTCATTCTGTAATCCAATCAAACAAGAAAACTGCTTCTGATTGAATCCACAAAAGTTTTGGTAAGATGTATAAAATACATAAATTACACTTGTGTGAGTGCTTCTCGAGTGGATTCTGACCAGCGTTGCCACTTGTACTACATATGTAGTAAAATGCTACATATTTGCTGGATTTTTTAACGTCGTACTTCATACTACATTCGTTTCCCAACGTACTACATTTCTTAAGGCTAGTACGCTGCTCAAGTGAAATCCAGTTTCATACAAATTTTTCACCGCGAAATGTCAAACAGCCTTATCGTGAATAAAAATTCCCTCGGATTTTTTCCCAATTCCCAATACTCCTATCGTGAATGATGTTCGAATGAGGAAAAATAATTCCCGGGAAAAAAATACCTATCGCGAATGAAAATTCGGGGGAATTTTTGTTGGATTTTCCCTCCGATATTTCCGTCATTCACCCCAATCATTGAATCCGACGGATGCTCTGCGGAGGGAGTAGTACCTGTTTTGAACATTTCCCCTATCATTGAAAACGCCTGCAGGTAAGTGAGCGGATGTCGGTAGCGAAGTTCACATTTCGTGCCTATCATTGAAAACGCAACCGATCCGCGGTTCATACAAATGTTGTTGTTTTCAATCTGCATCAAAATCGATGCGGATCTCGAAGAGATAACACACATACACGAAATAAAAGTTTTATTTTTCGAAAAAAAAAGCATAAATTTAAAAAGTTTACGAACAGTTAATTGATCTTTCCGATTTAGAAAACAAACAACCCGTCCTCAGTTCCAGGCAATGGTGAAAATGATGAAAAAACATCCAGACATCTTTTCCTCGCATTCTAACACCTCTTCTAATGCTCCTAGTATAACTATTACTAGCAATTTCTTCTAATTTTAAGAAAAATACAATGCTATCCATGTTTGAACACTTTATAAAAACAAAATCGAATAAGAAAAGATTTTCATTTGACAGCTGACTCGCTGGACTACAAGCAATCGGTAATGCGGTTTTGCGGACCGATAATGTAGTCCATCCGCCGTTTTCAATTCTTATATTTTTATCAAGTAAAGGGCCCGATTCGCTAGGGTTTTCACCATTTCCCTGGTGACCGGGATAAAACTTACGTTAATCCGGAGTTTTTTTTTTCATTTTTTTTTTATTTTTATTGGACGCCCCCGTTTTTTCCACTTCGGTCCATGCAAAAATAAAGATTCTACCTGCTACACCGACAGAAATATAAAATTCTAAAGATTGGTCCATTTTTGTTTGTTTTTGTTGTAGGACTTAAAACAAACATCCTATCTCAGCGAAAGTAAAGTACAACAACTAGTGTCACCCTCCTCCAAGTCAGTCTGACAATATGCAAGCGTTTGACAAGTGCTAGTTAGATATCTCTGTTTTGCTTTTTCTATCTCAATTTGGGGAGAAATCTCATGAATCGTGTCCTTAGGGCCCGATTCTGTATCAAATTATCCGGATTACTGGTTAATAAATCCTTAACTATGTACTACAAAAAATGAACTACTGTGATCTACAAAATTGGGTCGGCAATGTTGTTCTTCCGGCGGTTTGAATTTTAATTTGATAAAATAAATAAAAGATAACTCCGGCGGATTTGATAATTATATTTATCGCGGATGTGAATAGGCTTTGGATCGAGTCAACTCCCCGGGAATACATTTTTGCGGATTCTGTAATCGACATGAATAGGTTTTCACTTGTGAAGTGATCAACTGCGGATCGGATTGAATCCGTCCGCAGAGCATCCGGCGGATTCAATGATCGGCCTGAATATTTATTTGGAGAATTTATGAAAAGCAAGTTGGTTGGTTCTCAAAAATTAAAAAATTAAGTGAATAGAATGTCAAAAACAACAAATAAAAACCAATTCAATGTTTTAATTAATTTAATGGATGCGAGTCCAGACATTGTCAGAGTATTTCATAAAAGGAGTAAGGATGAAATTGCTCGATTTCGGAAAATGTTCGAAAGTGAACTGAACGGTGTAGGGCCACCATCAAAATGAATTTTTGAGTGGAAAAAGGTTAATTGTTGTACGATTCCCTACTGTAACATATTAATAAAAGAGTTAGGTTTGGAATGACAAAAAAAAAAAAAAAACTTTCCAACGGATTTGAACAATCTCAAGCGTCTTCTTATTGAACGTATTCGCTTGAATTCCGTTTCATCAAATTCCTCAGCCACAACTCTTAATGCAATGCTAAACATTATTTTTTTAAATATTTGTGTCACCGAAATAACATTTTAATCTTGGATTCTAACCAAACATAATTGACAGAACTTTTTCGAAATTAGCTGTTATTCTTTTCGAGGAGAGATTTCGGTTACCGAGGGAATTCGAATTCGAGGGAGATTGGCGACAGGCGGATTTTATTCCTGGGAACAAACAAATCCGGGGGAACGAAATATTCCCTCGGAATTCACGATAAGGCTGAAAATGAACTTTCCACAGGGAAATTTCATCTGCCGGCAGATATAGTGAGCCTTTTTCGAACAAAGCATCAGTGGCAGAAACAACTTAAGAAAATTTTTCATAGAAACTTGAATAGATTATCCCAAGAGTACAAACAACTTTCGAACCGTATTGGGCTTCTCAAAACTATCATTAAAGAAAAAAATAAACATTTGGTTGAACAAACAACTATCTGAGCGACTCTCTAAGATTGTGCCGGGACCAGGGACATTCAAGGAAGCATTTAGGTTCATGGGTAAAAAAAAGACTACTGCGGGGAATAAAATTATTATAAATGACATTGTGATCACGGGTGAAGCTGAGAGGACCGAGGCCCTGTCTAATTACTTTAAAGAAGTGTATAGAGCTAAGACTCCTTCTTACTGCCCTAGAACTTGTTCCGAAGTCCACGAGGTCGTTCAAAATATTAGAAGCAACCTTCCGGTTGGAATATTTAGCTTCAACCAAAACTTCACTTCTACGAACCCAACGCACACCAGTTTTTACACCAACACAGAAGAAGTTGCGGGTTTGGTACAGTCTCTTCGCCCAAAAAAATCTTCTGGTCCCGATAACATATCGAACTTCATTTTAAAGAAACTCTCCGATGCGTCTATTGAATATCTTACTTCCATCTTCAACAACTGTAGGTTAGGTTAGGTTTTTGGGCTGACGAAGCGGGTGACCCTCGCTTCGCCACACTCAGGTCCTTGTGGACCCATTGTGATACCCTTTATTTGTGGGGTTTGGCCGTGTTGTATTTCGGCCACGTTTCCTTCTCCTTATTCGATGTTGTCCAGCCATCTTGATGTCCTCAAAAACCTGTGAAGATCAAAGAGTGAGATGTTTGAGAGTTCTTGAATGTCTTGGAAGTAATATCTTCCAAGTGTCCTATTTCGCAAGTGACAGAGGCTCGGGCAGTGACAGAGGAAGTGAGGTGTGTCCTCATGCGTCTCCTCATCACCGCAGCCCCTGCAGATGTCGTCGTCTATGAGGTTTAATTTCATTGTATGGTTTCTTAGGAAGTTATGACCTGTCAGAGCACCTACCAACTTAGACAGCGATGATCTGTCAAACTTCAAGAGTTTGTTGGTCCGTCTTTTGTCATATTCAGGCCAAAGCTTCCTTGATATTTCACAGGTTGTTAGTGTTTTCCACCTGTTGTTGGCTTTCATTCGGATCTTGTTTTCCACCCGTTCTCTGAGGTTACAGAGTGGTGGTTTGATCGATTGTAGTGCCTGATCATGGTCCATTGCAGACCCCTTTCTTGCCAGTTCGTCTGCAATCTCATTGCCGGCTTTGTCCCTGTGTCCAGGAACCCAGCAGAGATTTATATTATGCTGCGAGCCAAGAGCTTTGAGCTCTTCGCGACAGCTGCGAATTAGCTTTGATTTGATTTCTGTAGCCGAAATAGCTTTAATGGCTGCCTGGCTATCAATGAATATGGTAATATCATTACGTGGTATTGCCCTCATTGACACCATACACGCCGCTTCCATAATTGCCAGAACCTCGGCCTGGAAGACACTGCTGTGATCAGGAAGCCTGATTGAGCGGCGTATATTTAATTCCTCCGAGAATAGACCGGCTCCAGTGCCATAGTCCATCTTTGATCCATCTGTGTAGATGGATATAGATTTCCTTTTAGCGGGTTCGTTTGTTTCCCATTCCTCCCTGCTCGGAAAGGAGCAGGAGAATGGCTTGTCGAAATCTAGGTAGGGAGACATGTAGTCAGAGCTAACATCGTTCTCTACGTATCTCTTCAAAATCTGCGCATGTCCTGTAGCATTAGGATTCCAGCCTTGTGTTTGGCTAATCCTGAGTGCACTTTTGACGGCCGATTCTTGCATATATAGGTCCAGGGGTAGCAAGTTGAGAATGGCCTCCAATCCAGCGGTTGGTGTCGTTCTGATTGCACTGGTTGTTCCTATACATGCTAATCTTTGTATTTTTGTCATTTCTTTCAGATTGGTTACCTTGTCCGCGGCTTGCCACCAGACTAAGTTGCCATATGTGAGTATCGGTCGCACTATAGCCGTGTACATCCACAGAATTACTCTAGGGTTTGGTCCCCACTTTCTGCCGAAGATACGGCTGCATGCATAGAATGCATTTGCGGCTTTCTTTACTCTTTCTTTGATGTTTGGTTTCCAATTTAGTTTCCTATCTAGAATTATTCCCAGATATTTCGCATATTCTGCCACTCTTAGGGGAGTTCCCTCAATAGCTGGTGGCTCGAATTGCGGTATGTTCCTTTTATTTGTGAATAGCACAAGTTCGGTTTTTTGGGGATTGATTCCCAGACCACATTGTTTTGTCCACAAGTTGAGTGCACGTAGTGAGTTCTCCAATAGTTCGCTTATGGTCGATAAGAATTTGCCTGTCGCAAGCAATACTACATCGTCTGCGTATGCAACTACTTTGACCCCACTGTTTCCAAGTTTCATTAGTATTTCGTTAATGACAAGGACCCAGAGTAATGGGGAAATGACCCCTCCTTGCGGTGTACCTCTTGAGGCAGTAACTCTTAGGTCAGTGTCACCTAATTTTGCATTGATATTCCTTTCATTGAGTAAATTCATGATCACTTTAATGAGTGATTGTTCAACGTTGGAATTTTGTAATGCCCTTTTCACCGCGCATGTTTTGACATTGTTAAACGCCCCTTCAATGTCTAGAAATGCGGCTAGTGTATATTCTTTGTCTTTTAATGACTTCTCTATAACGCCAACGACTTCGTGTAGTGCTGTTTCTACTCCTTTGCCCTTTATGTAAGCATGTTGTGTAGTGGAGATTACATTGCTATCTATCCGACTGCGTATAAAGACGTTTATCAATTTTTCGAAGGTTTTCAAAATAAAGGATGTTAGACTTATAGGTCTAAAATCCTTGGCAGTGGTTTGGCTAGCTTTCCCTGCTTTTGGGATGAAGACAACCCTCACTTCCCGCCAAGCTTTCGGAATATAGCTTAATTCCAAACTGCGCATGAAAATCCTTTTAAGAACCGGAGTGATGATGGTCCTTGCCTTTTGGAGCATAATCGGAAATATCCCATCGACTCCAGGGGATTTGAAGGATGAGAAGGTATCAATTGCCCAGTTTATTTTGTCCTCTGTTATAATTCCTTCTGGAACTGTCGTTACAGTTGTTGAGGCATTATGCGTATTCTGAGTGTTATTTTGACTTGGGTCACATCCTGGAAAGTGAGTTCGCAATAGGAGACTAAGTGTCTCTTCACAGGACTTTGTCCACGTCCCATCATCGGTTTTGAGATATCTGGGGACCGTGTGTTCTTTCGATAAAATTTTTCTAAGTCTGGCTGATTCTGTTGTGTTTTCAATACTACTACAGAACGTTCGCCAGGTTGTGCGTTTAGCACTTGCTATTGCGCTTTTGAATTTCCGCTGACCATCTTTATATCCAATCTGTCTGAGAATTTGTGGCCTTCGCTTTATTGAAAAGAGCTCTAGTTTTCCTCCTGATCTCTAGGAGATCTTTCGTCCACCATGGTGGAGACTTCCTGTTCTTTATTGTTCGCAACGGACATGCTTTCTCGTATGCATCTTTCAGAGTTTTGTTTAAAATTTCTGTAATAGCATCGATTTCTTTAGGTGTATTTATTGTGTGGCGGTGCAGTTTCCGGTTATTCTTCTCCACCTCTATGAAGAATGTTTCCCAGTTGGTCATCCTGGGATTCCTGCATTTGCCTATTGGTTCTACTTTTTCATCAACAACTGTATAAACAATGGATATTTTCCGAAGGAATGGGAGATGACTAGATTGTTTACAATTCTCAAAAAAGCAGGAAACTATGCCATAAATAACTTTAGACCAGCAGCGTCGCGTGAATTATTTAGATGGGTGTGCAAATTCTTTAAAATTATACATTTTTTAGAAATATCAATTAATTGCCTGAAAACACGTCCCATTTATTGTTTTCTCAATCATTGTTTTGCTGTTTTTGATATCTTATTTTGTTTTCAAAATAAAATATAGAAAAATAAAACTTTCGCATACAAAATCAAAAGCACCGCACGAAACTGCAACCCCAATCCCCAACCACTTAAACGAAAAGCTAAGTTCAACCATTCATTCATCGGCTTTCGTGCACAGCTTTTATTTGCACGAGTATCGATGTAATACATTGTGTATTTGACTTATGTATGACGCTTTACGGAAACAGAACAGAACAGATGCTGAAAACAGCCCGTGCACAGAAAACCTTCGCACGAGTTCAATACAAGTTCATCAAAGTAAAGCGATTTAAGTACGGCGGCGTGCGGCCGACGAATGACGATGGGGATGAATACTGGAGAAATCTTGAAGAGGGATATAGTTTGGAGTTGGATGAATTTATTTGATGAAATCAACAGAATGGTGCACAGCGAGTTTTTGTACGAGTTAATTTTTTTTTTCTCAGCGGTGAAGGAGTTTTGAAAGAAGATTTATAATTTATAAAGGATGAATATGAATAGGTATGGTGTAGGCTGTAGCTGTTGGCTGTGTTATGGAGGTTTTATGGGTTATGGAATTGTGCATATCATTATTTGTGTGTTATTATTATTACACAGTGTTCTAAAATTACACAACGATGTCACTCTCAACCTAAGAGAAAAGAAATGTACAGTCGCCTGCTCCTTAGACGTTGAAAAAGCATTTGATGGGCTTATTTTTAAAATGGTCCGCATGAACTACCCACCTTTCATTGTTAACATCCTAAACAGTTTCTTATCTGATAGAGTCTTCCATATTAAAATACAGGATACCCAATCACCTAATTGCCCGTCTGAGAGCGGTGTCCCTCAAGGATCCATATTGGGTCCTCGCCTTTATAATATTTTCATGTCAGATTTTCCACATACCAACTTCGCGAATGGCATTATTTCCTCCCAAGCTTTACTATACGCCGACGAAACTTTCGCATACGCAAGTGCAGAATTTCCCCTGGTAGCGCTTAGACAGCTTAAGGAACATCTAGTCGTTATAAATGATTTTTATAAAAAATGGGGCATTTACATCAATATGGGAAAATCTGAGGGCATATGCATAAGAAATGCCAGCGGCAAAGGCATGGAGGGAACGGTAGGAGAGAGTAGGAACTTGAGCATTGACGTGGATGGTACCGTCATACATTTCAAAAACAAACTAAAGTACCTGGGCGTCCATTTCGATAAACTTTTCAAATTTAATAACCACGCCTAGAGCAAATAAAACGAGAGCCCAAAAAGTAGCTAACATGCTTATGCCCTTTCTAAAGCACAATTGCTTGAGTAAAAAGACCAAATTACTCTTCTACAAAACTCTAATTAGGCCGGTTCTCTTATATGCTTTTCTAATCTGGTTCTCAATCTCACCGACTATAGCAGCTACACTTGGGACCTTCGAAAGGAAAATCCTAAGAATATGCATCAACCGTAATTATGAGACCAGAAACAAACGACTCTCCAATACCTGTATATACAATGACTCAAAGGTTACTCCCCTCATTAACTACTCGCTTTCTTTAATGAAAAAAACGATACTTAAACTACCGCATATTGACAATGATCTTCTTAAAGAAGTACACTCTTCTCAATTAAACATTTCGTGGAACGATACAATGTCCCCCTCCCCGGTCGGCATCGTATTCGAAAATGTTTCAATTACTCCTGATGGGCCGCGTAATGAATTTTACAATAGAACCATCCGCGGCCAAAATAGGGGCTAATCTTCGAAAATCATCACGCAACCCTGCCAACTAAATTTAAAGTTAATTTTAAACTCTCGAGTAGATTACCTTATACTTTGAATAATCGCTTTATTGGAGACAAAATTTCTACATCTATACACTAAGTTCTATAAATTATTTTGTACAATCATTTAAATACATTCCTTGCGTAACCATCCTCTATGGTTACTTTCGTAAGCTTTTCTTATGTGGTTTTCCATTGGGACCACCAGAAATCTTTTTCAGATCTCAGATTTTACTGTGCTCATGGAACGCGCAACGAGATTGATCTGCTTTTGTAAATGGATTAGTGCGTTAATTGACAACAATATCAGCTGTTCAAATGGCATTCGTTTTTGGCTAAATCACAAATGGATATCGCCCTCAAAAATGTTTTCCTTCTTGTAGATACAAATGAAGCATTATTGGTGGTTTGTAGTCTTCAGATGACGAGGGAGATAATGAAGATAATAATTCCTCCGAAATCGTATCCATAGCTATTTATGTATTTTGTTATTTTGGTTTTCACGAAACTTTGCGCATTTGCCTCGAAATGAAACTTCTTAAACTGACGTTAAACAGCTGTACAAAGTATATTGGTATGCGTAAATCTGAAAAAATATCGAGATCTGCGAAAAGTGATCCGAATTGAAAAAAAGATTGATTTTTCGTCCCAATGGAACGCAAAAAGTGATTTAGATCAAAAAAAAGATTGATTTTTTGTCCCAATGGAAAACCACATTAATGTTGTTCTTTCACTCACTTCCACTTCGTATTCAGAAGATAAGGAAAAAAGAAAAAAATACAAAATAAATACATTAACTGTTGCTTTTTGATTTGCTGGAGCGGGGAATAAACTCTGTGTCACCAAATCGCGGCCAAAGGCTGAAATGTCCACAAAAAATGACAAGGCATCCGGATTTAGTGATTTTGCACGTTTGCACGCGTTTGCACGCGTTTTCACGTTTATTCTCTGTGAATTACAATTTACATGGGTAATATAGGCACATAAAAAATGAAATTCATTTAAGAGTACAATAAAATGAAATATAAGTACATACGTAGAGTAAATTAATCAGTCTGACTTACTTCTTTTGCCTCTCGTTTAAAACAAAAAGAACACAAATTTCAAGTTCACAGATATTTATAGGTTACGTTAAGGTTAAGTGGAGGGCAAGTATGACATTTAACATTTTGACATAAAAAATAATAGTGATGAGTCGTTTTGTTATCGGGATTTAACAGGGTGATCCAAGCTTTCCACGACATCCCCACCCCCGTGAACTGACCCAGAGGGGGAGGATTCACCACCTTCCTTTGGTACCTCAACATCTAGTATGGCGAGCTTAGAAATGGGTCTTCGGTAGACTCCTGTAATGGTACTCACATTTGCCGAACGAGCCACGCCGTCCTTACTATAGTGGAGCTGTAGCACTCTTCCCCTTTTCCATTGCGACTTTGGGACATCAGTATCGCACATCAACACTAAGCAGCCGGCATTTATCGGCTCTGATGGGGAACACCACTTAGTGCGCCGGGTTAACTCTGGAAGGTAATCACGTACCCATTGGTGCCACATGCCATTTTTCAAGTTCTGCACCACCCGCCACTGCTTCCGTAGACACATCAACCGAGGTTCGTACGCCCCAGGAGTCTGGGTGGAGTTGCAACAACCCAGCAAAAAATGATTCGGCGTCAATGGTTCGGGGTCATCTGGTTTAAGTTTAATCTGCATCTCGTCTGGCCACTCACTTTCATCTCTAAATAAGAATTGTGGACCGTTCTTCCACCTTCCATCCGTCACATAGCTCTGATTAAACTTCGCTCTAGTCGCTTCGTCCGCAGGATTGGACTCACCTGGACACCATCGCCAATTTTCAATTTTGCTGGATTCCAATATTTCAGCTACTCTGTTGGCCGAGTACTGCTTATAAACGCGGTGATCCGATCGTATCCATTTGATCACTGTTTGTGAATCACTCCAAAAAATGCAGCGTCTAATTTTTGGCGTATGATATTAAGCTATTGTCTCCATGAGACGCACAGCCATTACTGCAGCTTGTAACTCGAGTTTTGGAATGGTGTGGAATTTCGTTGGAGCACAACTCGACTTTGCTGCCACGAAATTAACAATGACTTTGTCATTACTTACATATCGCCAATATGCCACTACCGCCATTGCTTCTTCGCTCGCGTCCGCAAATAGATGAAGATCAATTTCTGATCTTCTGAAATCCGAGAAGTAACAGCGAGGGGAGCGTATCGGAATCCCGCTTTTTGAAATCCCGCTTTTCAAAAATCCCGAAAAAAAAGTTTTAAAATCCCGTCTGCTAAAATACCTTTTTTTTAAAATCCCGTCTTCTAAAATCCCGCTTGTTCAAAATCCCGATCTATTATGATCCCGCTTTTTATAATCCCGCCTATTCCCGCTAATCCCGTTTTTTTTTACAAAATATTGTTATCAAAAAAAAAAAAATAGATGTTGGTTATATGCGCTTTTTTATTATATTATTATATATTTAAAAATATTAAAAATACTCGACCAAAAAGAAAATGCATCCGAATGTTTTTAGTTTTTACTGTAAGCACACATTTTGTTTTTGCTTACTATTCAACATTGTTTTTACGTATTGCGAAAATGGTATATAATGCACATAAAAACCTACCTCTTGCTAACGGTTTTACCCATATCATTTACTGCTGTAAAAATAATTGGAGTTTACGCCAATTTATATTGTGTAGAATATCATATAACATTATTTTTTTATTTTTTTTTAATTATTGAAGATTGTCATATTTATTACTTAAAAATGTATTTTGATATTATTTATTTCTTATTTTGTTACTTCCTCTAAAAATGATAAATGTTAAAATAAACTGCATTTCAAAAAAACACTCATTGGATTATAAAAAACGGGATTATAAGAGGCCGGATTTTAAAAAGCGGGATTTTAAAAAAGTGGGATTATAAAAAGCGGGATTATAAAAAGCGGGATTTTAATAGTGGGATTTTAAGAATCGGCATTATAAAAAGCAGGATATCGAACCCAACCCAACAGCGAGCGATACGAAATTGTTCTGCTTTTGGCAGCTCCATCATCCAACTTTTTAGGCGATGATATAGTTCGTCTGGTAATGGGTCATCCCATTGTAAGCCGGCTTTCCACACTGCTTGCATAAGCACCTTTACTGATATTGTTGCAGAGAGCCAACCGAACGCGCCTGTTAGCCAGCCGAACGCGCCCACTAGGGGCACACACTAAACGAACCTTTAATACAGCTGAATACACCCAGTCTCGACTTCTGTCAAACGGCTTGCCTTTTTGTGATTTTAAATTAACTGCCGGGCAGAAGCGAGACTGAGGTAAGATGTTTTCTTTCTTTTCCTTTTGTATTTAACAATAAATATGTTAAACTTTATTTTAGATAATAAAATAAACTGATAACTGATCACGGATTGCCGATCGCTATCTTCCCATTGAAATTACTGCTCGAGCTTCTTTGTCCGGTCCCCACTAGGGGAGTTTAAATTTACATCTTTTATTATCTCATTGTGGAGATTTTCAATTTCATTTGTGGAAATTATTTCATCATCTTTACTTCATCTGCATCTGGTGAGACGATATAATAATCTCAACACAGTGTACATTACGTACTGCGTATGCCGAGATTAAGTAAGCGAGTCAACAAGGGTTGTACTTCCAAATACAAGGATTTCGTAACCAGTGCAATGGATTCAGATCAAGATGATGATAATGTGTTGGAGAACACCGTGGTGGAACAAACAGAGATGTTTAAAAAACAACTGGACGAGTTAAGATTGCAGTTGGAGTTATTGCGAGCAGAAGCAGACATAGCCAGGAAGTCTGCAAATACAGAACGTGATTTGCGCATGCAATTGGAACGAGAACAAGCAGCCACTGCCGCAGCTGCACCAGCCGGCACTTCAAGTGCCAACCTCTCGTCCATGCCATGCTCAAGTTCATCGTTAAACGTCGCTGCCGCGGCCTATCCTGTATCGCATGCCAATGTGCATATATCGTCGCCATTGTTGTCAACAGCTGCTGCCGCAGCCAGTCGTGAAGCATCTGCCGATGCTACGGATATTCCATTTTGTTTGCCAAACATGCCAGGATCCAGAACAACTGTCAGTTCCACAAATATCACGCGTTTGCAGCCGTCAACCAGCACATTAACCGCCTCAACAACAGCCGTAGGGGCATTTGCCAATGCCAACTTTGTGAAGAACCTACATCCAATGTCAATAGTTTCATCAGAATGTGCTGCGTTTGGAACAACAAGCGCACAGGATATTTATCGTCAGCCTGAAATCATACCAGCCGGTATGAATGTGAAACGATCCATGCCATATGCTTTGGGCGTTAGTTCGATGCAGCCAGCACCGACTTTCGGTCAACATATGGCACCGTATACAGTACGGAATTTCGACGTGCCAACACCAGAAAGGAATATTTTGAAACCTTATCGGAAACTTTATGATCTACCGGAGTTCGACGGTAGTCCGGAGGATTGGCCGATGTTTGCCACAGCATTGACCGAATCAACATCAGCATATGGTTATTCAAATCTGGAGAATAGTCTTCGTCTGCAGCGGTGTCTAAAAGGAGTGGCAAAAGAGACAGTAAGATCTCTACTTATTCATCCAGACAACGTGTGGGATGCATTTAGACAACTGGAAACCTGCTTCGGACGTCATGATATCTTAATCAAAAGCCAGATAAGAAGAGCAAAGGACATACCTGCTATAACTGAGGGCACCATCGAACAGATATTACCATTTGCAGTACAGACGAGAAATCTGGCAACATTCTTGCAAGCTGCAAAGGGTCAACAACATATCGCCAATCCTACACTTCTAGAAGAGTTGGTGTCGAAACTGCCAATGTCCAGACGCATTGAATGGGTGCAACATGCGTTTGATATTCAGCCATATCCAACAGTGGTTGATTTTAGTCGGTGGTTGGACAAGTTAGCTAGTTATATTAGCATGGTCACATCGACAAAAGCATCATCGGAGCGTCTACCCAAGAGACCAGAAGCATCCAAGAGGCACTTGCTTCATACATATGAGAATGCGAAACAGAACATTTCCTGTGTCTACTGCAACGGGGAGCATGGTGTTGTGAAGTGCCCCGTACTATTAAGTCTCAGCGTGTCCAAAAGGTGGAATGCTGTAAAAGACAAGAAGCTATGTTTCTGTTGCCTCGCAAAAGGACACAGTTCGGCGCACTGTCGTTCTAAAAAGTATTGCCGTGTCCAGGGCTGTCAACGAAAACACCATCCACTACTCCATGAAGCTGAAGAACATAAGCCAGACCAGTTGGAACAAACTAAAGTCGAATCTGTGTTAAGTGTGGGTCGATCTTCTAGTAGTAATCCGACAGAAGTTCTATTCCGCATCGTACCAGTGATTTTATATGGTAGGAACACCTTTATAGAGACTTATGCGCTCCTGGATGAGGGATCCTCAACAACGTTAATTGATGAATCCCTCAGCAAGTATCTTGGACTAAAAGGAAAGTCAAATCCCCTTACACTTCAATGGGTTAAAGATATGACAATGAAAACCGAAGCATCGATAACATTGGACGTGCAAATCAGTGGAAGGGGCCAGAGTGCGACGAAGTTTACTTTACGTGGGGCACGTACGGTAAAAGATATTTGTTTGCCAACGCAAACATTGGATCTGGCAGATTTGGGCGCTAGATTTCAGTCGCTGAAAAAGCTACCATTGAGAAGTTACGTGAATGTCAAACCACTCATTTTGATCGGAGTGGACAACTGCCACTTGGGACTACCACGGAGTATAAAGGAGTTGTCATCGAATGGACCAGTCGTCGCCAAGACCAAACTAGGTTGGGTCGTGTTCGGACCGACTAACACAACGAAATTCGTGGGATGTGGAAAAGCAGTATGCCTTTATACAAACGAATGCCGGCATGAACAACTTGAGAAGATGGTGAGTGAATATTTTACCACGGAAAATTTTGGTGTAAAGAAACCGGAATCATTGCTGGAGTCTGCTGAAGACACACGAGCTCGTCGCATTTTGTCGGAGTCTACAATCAACGTTGGTGATCGATTTCAAGCAGGTCTGCTTTGGAAATCTGATAAAGTAGAACTACCGACAAGTTATGAAATGGCGAAAAAGAGACTGTTGGGGATTGAAACTAAGATGCGACGAGACTCCAATTTCGCCTCTTCCTATATGCATCTGATGGAGGACTATATCATCAAGGGTTATGCACGTAAGCTAACCCCAAAGGAAAAAAGCGTTGTCACCGAGCGGACCTGGTATCTTCCACATTTCGGGGTACGGAACCCCAATAAACCGAACAAACTTCGTTTGGTTTTCGATGCTGCTGCCGTATCTGGGAACACTTCCTTAAATGCAAATCTTCTAAAAGGGCCAGATGAGTATAAGCCACTGCCGAGCGTGCTCTTCAATTTTAGAATGAACAATGTTGCTGTCTGCGCCGACATAAGGGAAATGTTCCACCAGATCCTTATTCGCCCAGAGGATAGATGTGCGCAGAGATTCCTGTGGAGATGGGGTGATGAGTCCAAGCCGATCGACGTCTTTGAAATGGTGGCGATGACGTTTGGAGCGACGTGTTCGCCGTGCATAGCACATCACGTCAAGAACCTTAACGCAATGCACTATAGCCAGAGTCATCCAAGAGCCGTACAGTCAATAATTCATCACCATTACGTGGATGACTTTGTGGACAGTTTTTCTTCTGAGGACGAAGCCATCCAAGTGTCAACAGCTGTCAAAAGTATCCATAAGGCCGCAGGATTCGAACTAAGGAATTTTGTATCCAATTCAAAAGAGGTTGCCAACATTCTAAATGGAGAAAAAACTGTTGATGATCTTGCCATAAACCTCGATAAGGATGCGGAATTGGCAGCGGAAAAGATATTGGGCATGTACTGGCGAACTTCAGATGACACCTTTACATTCAAACTTAATTTCCATCGAATTCCTGACGATGTGCTGTCAGGACTCAGACATCCGACTAAGCGAGAATTACTAAGTATCTCTATCTCAATCTTCGATCCATTTGGCTTGCTCGCGAATATAATGGTGTTTATTAAGATTATTCTACAAGAGCTATGGAGTCGAAATATCGAGTGGGATGAGCCCATCCCGGAAGGCCTTTATGAAAGATGGTACCAATGGAAGCACGTAGTGAGCGAGGTCGATAACTTACGAATATCACGCCGATATTTCTCCGCGCAGCCAGTGGAGATCCAACTTCATGTGTTCGTCGACGCCAGCGAGGATGCCTTCTCTGCCGTGGCCTATTGGCGTTCCGTATCCACACATGGGGAAGTGGAAACTTCTTTCGTAGCTGGCAAGACGAGGTGCGCTCCGAGGAAGCAGTTATCCGTGCCACGTCTGGAGCTGCAGTCCGCAGTATTGGGAACTCGTCTACGAAAAACCATCTCGGAACAGCATGCGATAAAAATCGCTAAGACCTTCTTCTGGAGTGACTCCAAAACTGTCCTCAGTTGGATACGTTCAGACAACCGCCGCTACAAGCCATTTGTAGCGCACAGGATCTCGGAAATTCTTGACGCAACAAACGCTACTGAGTGGCGATGGATACCAACTGGACACAACGTCGCTGATGATGCGACCCGAGCTGTGCTGCCTGCACACTTTGATGGTATGAGCCGCTGGTTGCTTGGACCAGACTTCTTGAAAAAGGACGAGGAATTTTGGCCTCGTGAAACTGCTGCTTTGCCAAATGAGGATTGCCTAGAAGAACTAAAACCTAAATTTCTGTTACTCGTAAAGCCAGTAAGTAGCCCTATTAATGTGAAAAGGTTTTCTGATTTTTTAAGACTTAAACGAGTTGTGGCCTATACAAAAAGATATGTGAGAAATTTGATAGCCAGGCATCGTGGGACACCAATCAACAGACACAGTCTAACAACAACAGAACTGGAAGAAGCGGAAGTGTTTCTCTGCCAAGCCGCACAATTAGAAGCGTATGGACACGAAATCGGTTTAATCCAACGGGAGATGCCTCTGCCGAACGAAAGCGAACTCCGGTCGCTGTGTCCGTATCTGGACGAAGATGGCATACTGAGGCTCTATGGACGAATCGACGCAGCTTCAACAATTCCGCAGATGACTAGAAGGCCGGTAATTCTCCCAAAGAGACATGCATTGACTACACTGATAGTTGCCTACTATCATAAACGACTGCGTCACCAGAATGATGAAGTAATCGTAAACGAAATCCGTCAACGTTTCTGGATTCCCCATTTGCGACAACTTGTTCGACGTGCAAAGCAGTTGTGCCAATACTGCAAAGTACGTTCAGCCATGCCAGCGACTCCAATGATGGGCCAGTTGCCAAAGGATAGACTTACGCCGTTTGTTCGTCCCTTCACTTATGTTGGGGTCGACTATTTTGGACCACTTCATGTTGCCGTTGGACGCCGTCGAGAGAAGCGGTGGGTCGCGATCTTTACCTGCCTTACTGTGAGGGCAATTCATTTGGAACTGGCCGCTGACTTATCAACTGACGCTTTTATTTTATGTTTGAGAAACTTTGTCAACCGGCGCGGCGTCCCAGTCAGAATCAGAAGTGACAATGGGACCAACTTTGTTGGTGCCAATGGAGAGTTACGCCGACTTAACGATGTCTTCGATGAAAGCCGAGTGCAAGCTGAGATGTCATCCAGACATATAGAGTGGATATTCAATTGTCCAGCTAATCCAAGCGCTGGCGGAGCTTGGGAACGGATGGTGCAAAGTGTAAAGCGTGTATTAAGCCACACTTTAAAAGAAGAAGCACCTCGAGTCGAAACCTTACGAAGCTATTTGATAGAAGCGGAGAATATTGTGAATTCTCGGCCATTAACGCATTTGCCAATAACGGTGGAAGACGAGGAACCGCTAACACCGAACCATTTTCTTTTGGGTACTGCCAATTCAACTCAAACTCCTGGTACCGAGGACAAGAAACTTCACTGTCTTCGAAAACAATGGCGTATTTCCCAGCAACTTAAAGACCGGTTTTGGAAACGTTGGCTGGTCGAATTTCTACCAACTCTAACACGGAGGTCAAAATGGTGTGTCAAGGTAAAGCCTTTAGAAGTGGGAGATCTTGTGTTCATATGTGACGTGGACCTACCAAGAAACAGATGGCGACGAGGGCGAATCATAAAGGTGTTTGCAGGTGCTGATGGTCAGGTACGTACCGCTGAAGTGCAAACATCGATGGGATACTTCGTAGACCCGCTTTGAAGTTGGCGCTGCTAGATATACAAGACGGTAAATCTGAGGATGTGGCGATTCACGGGAGGCGGGATGTTGCAGAGAGCCAACCGAACGCGCCTGTTAGCCAGCCGAACGCGCCCACTAGGGGCACACACTAAACGAACCTTTAATACAGCTGAATACACCCAGTCTCGACTTCTGTCAAACGGCTTGCCTTTTTGTGATTTTAAATTAACTGCCGGGCAGAAGCGAGACTGAGGTAAGATGTTTTCTTTCTTTTCCTTTTGTATTTAACAATAAATATGTTAAACTTTATTTTAGATAATAAAATAAACTGATAACTGATCACGGATTGCCGATCGCTATCTTCCCATTGAAATTACTGCTCGAGCTTCTTTGTCCGGTCCCCACTAGGGGATTTTAAATTTACAGATATCATCAGGTTTGCCAGAAAACCAAATGGATCGAAAACCGACATAATTACGCTGAGCATCTCCCTTTCTGTGGGCTTTCGACTAAAATTTAATATTCCTTTTGGTACTTTCTGAAATTTCAGTATGAAAACAAACTCGTCGCATTTTGACAGCCAATGCATGCCGAGTATTCTCTCTAATTCTCCTAAGTCAAAAAAACTCACCCCGGTCTTCAGCAGAGTCGCCAACAGCCCTTTTCAGATTTTCTGAATTCGAGACAATATTTCGCATCGTGAATCCTCCAGCACGATGTATATGGATTACTTCCTTTACCACCTTGATAGCTTCCTCCTCCGTTTCGTAGCAGTCCACATAATCATCAACGTAATGCCTTTCAACGATAGCTTGCACAGCTCTAGGAAATGATTTCTGGAAAAGTTCAGAATTTGTGTTCTTCACGAATTGAGCGATCGTGGGTGAACACGTCGCTCCGAATGTCATCCGCTGCATCACAAACGACTCGATGGGCTTGGATGAATCTCCATCTCTCCATAAAAAACGCTGACTATCCTGGTCTTCCTTCCGTGTTTGGATTTGATGAAACATTTGCTGTATGTCCCCGCATACGGCAATCGGCGCTTGTCTAAATTTAAAGAGAATGGAAATAAGAGGTTGATTTATATCAGGACCTGAGAGTAAAGCTTTATTTAAAGAAATTGAAGATACTTCAGCAGCAGCATCAAAAACTAAACGCAAACCCTTTTTGTTTGGATTTTTAACGCCGAAATGCACCAAAAAAAAAAGTTTTATCTGTTCGATGTAACATTTCGGATTGAGTCAGTTTTCTAGCATATCCCTTCTTTAAATAATCGGCATTTTTTTCTTTATATTCGCTGGCGTATTCATTATCGCTTTTCATTTTTCTTTCCACACTTTCTAATCTTTTCACGGCCATCTGGAAAGTGTCTGGGAAAGGGGGAATATTATCTTTCCAAATCAAACCTGCTTCATATCGGCTACCGACTTTCTTTGTTGTTGATTTTAATATCGCTAATGCAGTTTCATCACTTTTGGACAATATCCTTTTCACGCATTCTTTTATTCCGAAGGTCTCCATATCAAAGTAGTTTTTCATCATCTCGTGCATTTCTATTAATCTGTTGTCATTATCACTCTTGACACTTCCGCTTATCATTCTGTAATGGCATACACGTTGAATTCGTGGAATATTTTGTCCAGTGACCGGGCCATAGACCATCCAACCAAGTCTGGTTTTAGCTGCTATCGGTCCTGCACTCTTGGAGAGGCACGAGGCGTTTCAATCGGCACTGTCAAAAAAGCGTGATTCAAGCTTAGAATAATTTTTGGTTGTATATTATGATAATCAATTGACGGCAAATCGACGAGGTGCGAGTTTCCATCCATCAATTTCAATTCCCCACACTTTAGACTTTGAACTGGCAACGCAAGATTAGCGGTGGTGTACACATTTGATAGATGATATTTCTCAGCACTTTGATAGACTCCGCTGATGGTTAAGTCTATTAACTCGGTTTGTTGTCTTATGCTTTGATTATTGAGCCATTGTAGTTCTAAAAGCTCAGGTTTCCCTCGTATTTGCAGTTGCTTAGCTAAATCCTGGTCTATCATGCTCACATTGGCCCCATCATCGACAAACGCGTAGGTACTCACTTCAATTCCATTACCAAAGAGCTTCACCGGCAAAATTTGGAAGAGTACTATATCGTTGTGATTGCTGTCCGCATGACAGCTCCTCCATTCGTGTGTTCTCGTTGTTTCGCTATTGTTGAATTGTGGCGGCAGTGGTTCATCATTCCCTCGGACTTCCTGTGGTTGCTCTCTCGTGTGGTCATGGCTGGTCGGGATTGTTTCTGTCTGCGCAGCTGGTGTAGAGTGAAGCATATGATGATGAATTTTCGTGCATCCGTCTTTACCACATCTTTTGCGAGCGAAACATTTTATGGCTTGATGACCAATCTTCAGACATGAAAAACAAGCTTTCATCTGCTTCAATCTCTCCCATCGTCTCTCAATCGAAAGCTGTAAAAAAGAATGACATTCAGTTAAGTTGTTACATATACCTTCGCAAATAAAACATTTTCCTCGGGAAACGCTAACGCAAGCAAAACGTTTGATATTTTGTGTATTATGAGTGGAGCTCGGTCTACGATTGGTATTCCTTGAACTGAGAGACGTGGACGGAAGTGAGTCTGTTACCATATTCGCGAGGCGTCGCAAGTCATTCAACCACCTGCTAAAATCCACTATGTTTGGCGACCGTTCAAGTGGTAGGCATCTCTCTGCCCATTGCATTTGTCTTGGCGTTGGCAACTTGGCAACCAATTCGCACAGCAAAGTAGGGTTGGAAAGATGGCGTTCACCACGTGCATTTTGAAGAAATGTAGCCATGTTATTTATTTTATTGGCAAAATTGACCAGTGAATCCAAATTTTCATCTTCAACCGGGGCAAGAATACGAACCTTCTCGATTTGACTCTTAATCAGCTGTTCCGGTCGACCAAATGTTTCTTCAAGAGTTTCAATTATGTATGTAACGTTGTTGGAATTGGCTTGTAGGGACTCCACAGTATCCCTTGCACGACCTTTAAGCGCATCACGAAGGCGCATAATGTTGTGCAAATTGGAATAATCAAACTCTTGAGTTGTTCTTTCGAATGCTTCTGCAAACATTTGCCATTCCTCGGGTAGACCTGAAAAGGTTGGAAGCGGATAGATTTTCTTTTGACGTGAGAACGAAGTCTGCTGACTTTCATTGTTCGGTGAGGGCGAAGGTCGAATTGTCGGTGGCATTTGCTGAGGCATGGCTGCTGACTGAGAAAACGGCTGTTGTAATAAATTTGGCTGTGAATTTCCTGCAGATTGTTGCAAGAGAACTGATGGGACTGATGGTGGCTCAGACGTTATCGTCGGCTGAAGGCGAGGTGCATGTTGCAGCTGAAGCGTCGATGTTGAACATGGCATGTCTGTCATCTGTAACACTTGCTGATGCTGTACTGGCGGCTGCGGCAAAATCTGCGATATCGGAGGTGACGTCGGCTGTGACATTGGCTGTGATATCGGTTTATGTATTTCGCTTTGAAGCTGAAGCATGGAGTCCATGAGAAGCTGGTTATTGGTGCTAAACGTGGCCTGCATAGCACTCATTTGCCGAGTAAACTCGTTCATCATGGTGGCAAGTTTCGCATCAAATTCATGCGTCAAGTTGGCTAATTCTGTTTTGTTGGATTCATTAGATGGCTTACCTGTTTGAATCCTGGGCGGAACATTTGAAACCTGCTGTAAAGCAATTGTTTCTGGCGGTGCGTTGGGCGTAAAGGCTGAGGGCGTAGGCACAGGCGAAGAAGTCGCGGACTTCTGTGTAGGCGAATGGCTTAAAGGCATCTCTATATGAAAATCTTCAAAACGTATTGGTGCTACTCCCTTGTTGGCTCGTTGGCTGGTTCTTCTTGGCTTGTCGTGGGTTAGCGGCATCAATAGGTATTGGCTAAAACGTTGATTTTCTTCAATGGCGGCAGAGATGTTGGCAAATATCGTAATTTCTTTGGTTAGAAATGGCTTAAAATTTTGGCAAATATGTATTCCATCGTAAAAGAAAGAATAAAACTTTTTGCTTTTTGATTTGCTGGAGCGGGGAATAAACTCTGTGTCACCAAATCGCGGCCAAAGGCTGAAATGTCCACAAAAAATGACAAGGCATCCGGATTTAGTGATTTTGCACGTTTGCACGCGTTTGCACGCGTTTTCACGTTTATTCTCTGTGAATTACAATTTACATGGGTAATATAGGCACATAAAAAATGAAATACATTTAAGAGTACAATAAAATGAAATATAAGTACATACGTAGAGTAAATTAATCAGTCTGACTTACTTCTTTTGCCTCTCGTTTAAAACAAAAAGAACACAAATTTCAAGTTCACAGATATTTATAGGTTACGTTAAGGTTAAGTGGAGGGCAAGTATGACATTTAACATTTTGACATAAAAAATAATAGTGATGAGTCGTTTTTGTTATCGGGATTTAACAGGGTGATCCAAGCTTTCCACGACATTAACGAATGAAATAAAGCAAAAGAAACAAAAGAGTGAATAAATTTACAAGAATCTCAATTATAACTCATAATTTCAAATTTTATACTTATTTCGTACAATTACCACTAACTAAATGAATTAAAAGAACTAAAACAAACTTATCTCAAGGTAGCAATCTCGTTAAGGCTAGTACGCTGCTCAAGTGAAATCCAGTTTTTCATACAAATTTTTCACCGCGAAATGTCAAAATGAACTTTCCACATGGAAATTTCACTTGGCAGTACGCAGCTCAAGTGAAAAATTTCGTTTCAAAAACTGAGCTGTAGGTGGCGATAGTAAAATCTCTCCACAGCTATTTCACTTGGTTTTTATTGTCCGTCGCATTACATTTTTGACATTTCGGCGTGAAAAATGATTCGTAGGACGACAGTAAAGAAATTAATTTCAAGTTCAGATGTTTTAAAAGAGAGTACTGCATTTTTCGAACTTCTTTTATCATTTTTGCATTGAATATAGTACCATAAAGTAAGGTGTACAAAAAGTTGGTGGCATGGATGACCTTTTTGATGAGCAGGGTGCCTCAGTAAATTGTTATACACTGTTTTGCTCAAGATAAACATACAGCTTTTTAATCGGCGGTCAGATAATTTACATAAAATGATTTATGGATACTAAAATGGCAATTTAGTGTTTTCATACAAAAAAATGATTTGCTCGCAGTTCCCTTTTGTAAAGGCGACACGACGGCTACTGCAATTGCGTTGTAAAATTAAAAACGATACTCTTTTTATGCCTTTTTGTTACTATTAATGAATGAATGAGAGTTACCTACTTTAATTAATAATAAATCCTTAAATATTATTGTGGCATTCGATTGGGAGCTCTCAGATCACTTTTTATGTGCTCTGGTACAAAAAAAAAAGAAAAACTATCTTTTCCAGATTTTAGAGCGCTTTTGCGAATATATATATTTTCTCAGATTTACCAATAGGTAGATACAAGTGCGTTTGAGTTTGTTTTTTTCTCTACAGCAAAGAAAGTAATTGCATCGGGTGAATCTATTTGATTAATTTATTTATGTATAAAAAAAGGGTTTTCTAATAAGACGCGTTATTTTGGTATTCAAAGAAAAATGCGATTTTTTGCGATAAATGATTGGATGTTTATTTCATATTAAAGAATAAAGGCTAGTACGCTGCTCAAGTGAAGTGAAATTTTCACTGCTCTCCAAAAAATGCTGTGAAATCGAAAGTGAAATATTTTTTTGGAGATTTTCGTGGAGAAATGAATGCAGGGTGACCGAGCTGAAACGTTTTATTTTTAGGATAGCTATAGTATAAAATAAACATACTTTTTGCACTCTTATTTTACTTAAAATGAAAACAGATGGAGGAAAGAAATTGCGAACTTTGTTTTATTGTAGTTTATAGGTTAAGTAGTAGTGTTTAATTTTTGGCAATAATATCGATTTTTATATAAGACCAGTGTAACACATTCTAACAATCAAGAGTGCAATGAGAGTATACCGCAACTTTTGAAAGATCCGGGAATTATATTGATGTGATTACTGAACCTCATTGTATTAGAAAATTCGAAAACTGCTGTATTCTTATTTGCAAAAGTTTCTTATGTGGTATTCGATTATGCTTCTTCAGATTTCGTGTGACTAATCGAACATAAGAACATCACTTGCCCTTTTTTGTGTTGACATTTCGCTGGCTGAGAACTGTAATGTTCTATGTCGAAGAAATGAAAAAAAAAGTTTTATATACCAAAATGTTCTACGTTTCATTGGCTACAAGAAATGTATAATATTCAATCTAATAATAATGTGTCAGCTCTGTACCCGAAAGAAACTTACAACTTCTTGATATTTCGGATGATACGCTAGTGTTATAAAATCCTATGTCAACATAGAACATTGTATCCAATTTGAGATCGTACCAAAATACCCACAGTACAAATGACAAAGAACTTTTTTGAACAAACTGTTCATTGGCATTTGAACATAGAACATTATTACATATGTCTAATGATTTGAAATAATACTCAAAGAAGTTCTATGTTTGTCATATGTCAAAACTAAAAACCACCTATAAAATGATTTTTATGTAGTAAAAGCGAAGAATACTTAATACTTAATACAATTTATCTCAATATTCGATCTAGATTTATTTTTAACAGATATCTCATATGTGTTTTTTTAACTAAAAATCCCAGCCAGCAATTTGTCGGGGAATATCAAATGTTATTTTTCCAAAAAAAAAATTAAAATCTCAATGGCTTCGGTAATAAACTTCAATCTTTATTTCAATCTTAAAAAGGAGAGAGTAAAAAAAGGGAAAAAGAAAAAGTACGCCAGAGCGAGATCTTCAAGAAAAGAAAAAAAAAGGAAAGAGCCAAACATATTGCTCTGCACGAATGTGTTTTTGCGTTGGCGGTGACAACATTCGTGCGATTGGAATAGGTATTTGTAGCCTTCAACACTTTTCAAAGAGTTTTCCATACACTGGTTAAATTTTATATTCAAACATTCTAAATTAGCGTCCCGATTGTTTTCTAAATATTTATACATAAATAAATTACACAAATAGATTCACCCGATGCAATTACTTTCTTTGCTGTAGAGAAAAAAACAAACTCAAACGCACTTGTATTGGTAAATCTGAGAAATATATAGATTCGCAAAAGCGCTCTGAAATCTGGAAAAGAATGTTTTTTTTTTTTTTTGTACCAAACGCACATAAAAAGTGCTCTGAGAGCTCCCAATCGAATGCCACAATAAAATTTAAGGATTTATTATTAATTAAAGTAACTCTCATTCATTCATTAATAGTAATAAAAATGCATAAAAAGAGTATCGTGTTCAATATTATAACGCAACTGCAGC
Organism: Cheilosia urbana; assembly: GCA_946477585.1. NCBI lineage: Eukaryota > Metazoa > Arthropoda > Insecta > Diptera > Syrphidae > Cheilosia > Cheilosia urbana. The sequence goes on from OX297855.1 coordinate 65,228,902, forward strand.
ATCCGCCGTGTCGCCTTTACAAAAGGGAACTGGGAGCTGCGAACAAATCATTTTTTGTATGAAAACACTAAATTGCCATTTTAGTATCCATAAAGCATTTTATGTAATCGATCTGACCGCCGATTAAAAATCTGTATGCTTATCTAGAGCAAAACAGTGTATTACAATTTACTGAGGCACCCTGCTCATCAAAAGGGTCATCCATGCCACCAACTTTTTGTACACCTAACTTTATGGTACTATATTCAATGCAAGAAGTTCGGAAAGTGCAGTACTCTCTTAAAGAAACATCTGAAATTGAAATTAATTTGTTAACCGTCGTCCTACGAATCATTTTTCGCGTCGAAATGTCAAAAATTTAATGCGACGGACAATAAAAACCAAGTGAAATAGCTGTGGAGAGATTTTAGTATCGCCACCTACAGCTGAGTTTTTGAAGCGCAATTTTTCACTTGAGCTGCGTACTGCCAAGTGAAATTTCCATGTGGAAAGTTCATTTTGACATTTCGCGGTGAAAAATTTGTATGAAAAACTGGATTTCACTTGAGCAGCGTACTAGCCTTAAGGTATGCCGTTAATAATGAAAAACAACATCAGCCAAATGGCCACCAGAAGCACGCATACAGAACCATATCCTTTCACAATAACACCTCTTATTGAATAACCCTTTATTTAGAAATCAATCGGGACGCTAATTTAGAATGTTTGATTATAAAATTTAACCAGTGAATTGAAAACGCTTTGAAAAGTGTTGAAGGCTAAATATATTCCAATCGCACGAATGTCAACACAGAAAAGGACAAGTGATGTTCTTATGTTCGATTAGCCACACGAAATCTGAAATCTAAGAGCGAATCTAAAGAAGCATAATCGAATACCACATAAGAAACGTTTGCAAATAAGAAAACAGCAGTATTAGAATGTTCTACTACAATGAGGTTCAGTAATCATAAAAAAAAAAAATAGTTGGCACAAAAAAAGGCCTAGCTTCTCACAACTATTCGTTTTTTGTGAGTCTACAGTTTTATGCCGACTCCAAACGGCTAATTGAGAAGCTTTTACAAGACATTTATACTCTCGGATGTTTGTCAGACGTTCGCGAGAGGTAGCGCAGTGGAAAAAAACCATAAGTTGGAATTTGGGTTTTTGCGGGATTCGAACCTAAGACCCCTCGCTTAGTAGTCCAACACACTAACACTAAGCCACTGCGACGTAATCACATCAATATAATTCCCGGATCTTTCAAAAGGTGCGGTATACTCTCTATGCACTCTTGATTGTTAAAATGTGTTACACTGGTCTTATGTACAAATCAAATATTATTGCCAAAATTAAACACTACTAGAACCTTTGAACTACAATAAAACAAAGTTCGCAATTTCTTTCCTCCATCTGTTTTCATTTTAAGTCAAATAAGAGTGCAAAAAGTATGTTTATTTTATACTATAGCTATCCTAAAAATAAAACTTTTCAGCTCGGTCACCCTGCATTAATTTCTCCACGAAAATCTCCAAAAAAATATTTCACTTTCGATTTCACAGCATTTTTTGGAGAGCAGTGAAAATTTCACTTCACTTGAGCAGCGTACTAGCCTTTGCTACACCCCTCCTATTTTTCTAAGTTAGTTTTAAGCTAGATTAAGTTAACACTTGTGATAGACACGAAGTCAAAGAAAACGTACAACGCTCCGAAAGCAAGAGCATTATATCTCTTTTAATAATAATAAAAGAAAAACTGTAGCCATGTGGGCATTTAATCATACACTATGTGTAACGTAATCAAATGAGATGGCCATACTCATACAGCCTCTCTTATCTACCAAAGCGAAAAACAAAATTGTATACTATTTAACTGTTATATAAAGGAATTCTTAATAAAGAAATTTCAAATTTCAATTTCAGGGAAATTTCACTTGGCACTACGCAGCTCAAGTGAAAAATTGCGCTTCAAAAACTCAGCTGTAGGTGGCGATACTAAAATCTCTCCACAGCTATTTCACTTGGTTTTTATTGTCCGTCGCATTAAATTTTTGACATTTCGACGTGAAAAATGATTCGTAGGACGACGGTTGAGTAATTAATTTCAATTTCAGATGTTTCTTTAAGGGAGTACTGCATTTTTCGAACTTCTTTTATCATTTTTGCATTGAATATAGTACCTACCATAAAGCTAGGTGTACAAAAAGTTGGTGGCATGGATGACCTTTTTGATGAGCAGGGTGCCTCAGTAAGGGTGAGTTCATAAATGCAACATTGGTTCACATGCCTTGCAAAAAATATTGATTCAAAGCAATTATGAACAGAAATACTGCTGCAAGTTTGCAGCAGTTTTGCGCTTCCGAAAAATAGTTCATATATGCAGTACATATTTTGTTTACTTTCATTCCTACAAAACACAAATAATGTATTTGAACTTTTTAATAAAAAAAAATCCTTCATTTATTTTGGATAAATCTATTAAATTTTCATTTATTTTACTTAGATATTTTTTTTCCGCCAACTTCCTGCAACTCGGCAACAAAACAAAATTCAATGCAGAATTGATCGCAGTTTGACTGTCATTTGGCTTATATGAACGCACTGCTTATTTGTCCTCATGCAAAGATAATGCAGTATTTTTACATTAATGAACGCAAAAATTGCAGTCCTGCCGCATTTTTACTTTTATGAACTCAGCCTAAATTTGTATACACTGTTTTGCTCAAGATAACCATACAGATTTTTAATCGGCGGTTAGATCAATTACATAAAATGGTTTATAGATACTAAAACGGCACTTAAGTGATTTCATACAAAAAATAATTTGTTCGCAGCTCGCAGTTCCCTTTTGTAAAGGCGACACGGCGGCTGCTGCAATTGCGTTATAAAATTGAACACGATACTCTTTTTATGCATTTTTATTACTATTTATGAATGAATGAGAGTTACTTTAATTAATATAATTAATTCTTAAATATTATTGCGGCATTCGATTGGGAGCTCTCAGAGCACTTTTTATGTTCGTTTGGCACAAAAAAAAAAAACAATCGTTTCCAGATTTCAGAGCACTTTTGCGAATCCATATTTTTTCTCAGATTTACTTCCATAATCAGAAGAGACGTCGTTCGCCAATCATGGCTGCACAACACCAGCAGCTACTGTCTGAAAACAGCGACTGGAGCAACGGCAAAGGTGTATGGTGAGGTACTCTTGACGATAAATCTTGCAGGAATAGTTTTCTCCCATGCATTCTTAGTGGCTGATATATGTGACGAATGCATCATCGGAATCGACTTTATGAAGGCGCATGATGTAGTACTCGACATCGGTATGCAAGTTCTAAAGTATAAGAACATCGAGATTCCAATGGTTTACGGGAACGAGAACGTCGCAGCTCTAAGGACAGTTGTAAGTGAGGACGAAATATTACCACCTTCGTCAGAGACAGTGATTTGGACAAGGCTGGAAGGTGATCATGGGAGCCACCGATTCTATTTAATCGAGCCAGATCCAGAAAACCATTATCAGAACCAGAGACAATACTGAGACCCCCAACTCACAATCCTCTTGCCGCTGGCCTCCTCAATTTTTTTTCAAATTCGCCATTTTGTTTTCCTATCCGTGTAATAATCAGCAAAAAAAAAGCAAACCAAAAAAAATGTGGTGAATTTTTTTTGACAGAAGTCGATTGACATATGTCAAAATATGGAAAACGAATTGGGATTTTCTTCCAACAAATTGAAAAAATGTAAGTTTTCGCATATTTTTAGTGTTTAAATTAATAAATAAACAACCTTGTCTTGCAGCCTTGGAACAAGCCGACTATGAGACGTTTTGCCGACTTTACCAGATACATTGGATCGTATTGGAGACGAAGGATATCAATCAGAATCGGTATAAATAAGTACCATCAATCACCACAACCAACAATGAAAAATGTGTTAACGTATTATTATTTCATTTCAAGTATCCACACTATCGCAAGGAAGCCAATACGGGTTGGACAAATTGATAGATGAACTAAGATAAGTATTTCTATTGCAGTATAGAACCAGTTACAGGGTATGACAGTCATATATAACATTCTATTTACAGATACCCCACCTCAAGATGAACCACGTAAAGTTTTTGGCGCATTGGCCCAACCAGTGTTGCTTAACAACAAGGCTAAACTGGTAAACATCTACTGCAAAGCGGAAGTCAATGTTCCTGTTCAAGGTATGATAATATATCGTAGTTTAATTCGCCAAGGCACTTTGATATGAATTTTATTTTGCTTTAATCGCAACTATAAACAAGGAAAGTAGAAAAACAAAAATGATTAAAACAATATATTAAAAAACAATGTGATTTACATTTATTTCAATAAATTAACACATACAAATTATTTATTTAATGTTTTTTATTGTTATTTAACATGATGATGAGATGATCCTCTTTAGATGACGATGCGCATGGTGTATACACATTATGTTGATGTTGATGCTGATGATGATGATTTTTAAATGAATATCTGTTTGGGAATAAAATTATTGTTGCATTTCCACGCCACCCATGAGGTATGCATACTGGCGCGTTAACCGGTTTTTTATGGTGTTCGGTTTCCCCAGGAGGCCTATTGCACCAGTCTTGAAATAATTGATGGATTCAAGCAACGCTCGGGCATTTTACTGCAAAGTTTTATCACCACATGCATTGCGCCAGAATAAAGCAGGTGAATAAGTCCAGTGACATGTTTGCAAAATAAAAAGTTTCGAATCAGAACGCAAGTGACGGTGGTTACAAAAGCAGCACAAAATTAACTTCAGTTCATCCTACTGAAAAGCATAGAACGTTAAGTTTTTAGTGATTTTGTTTAAAATTTGGTAGTATAAATTTGCTTCATAGTTTCGCGAAAAAAAAAACGATCTGATAATGCATTTGGAACTACCAAAATTGTGAATTCAATGCATAACTCGTTGCAATCGGTTCTATATTGTGCAGCACAGTCAGACGAATTGAAAGATACGAAACATGTAGTGGAAGCTTGCTTAGGTTCATAGGAAAAAGTGACAACAGATTCATTTTTCCATAAAATTTGCCTATTTCGCTTTAACTTGAGTAAGTAAGTAATCTATTTCCATCTGCTTCTAAAAATTCAAGTAAGCTACCTCCAAGTATTTGGTATTCCTGAATTCGTCTGACTGTGCTCTACAAAATGGTGTATATTGTTTTGCATTTATCTTTTTATTTTAAAATTTTGCAATACAAAACATGTTTTGACTTCAGTTTTCTGTGCGAAGTGAAAATGACAGAGTTCAAAATGCATTTAGTATTGCAAAATTTTAAAATAAAAAGATAAATGCAAAACAATATACACCATTTTGTAGAGCACAGTCAGACGAATTCAGGAATACCAAATACTTGGAGGTAGCTTACTTGAATTTTTAGAAGCAGATGGAAATAGATTACTTACTTACTCAAGTTAAAGCGAAATAGGCAAATTTTATGGAAAAATGAATCTGTTGTCACTTTTTCCTATGAACCTAAGCAAGCTTCCACTACATGTTTCGTATCTTTCAATTCGTCTGACTGTGCTGCACAATATAGAACCGATTGCAACGAGTTATGCATTGAATTCACAATTTTGGTAGTTCCAAATGCATTTACAGATCGTTTTTTTTTTCGCGAAACTATGAAGCAAATTTATACTACCAAATTTTAAACAAAATCACTAAACACTTAACGTTCTATGCTTTTCAGCAGGATGAACTGAAGTTAATTATTTGCTGCTTTTATTATCACCGTCACTTGCGTTCTGATTCGAAACATTTTTCTTTTGCAAACACATCACTGAATTTGCACCACCTGTTTCACTTTGGAGCATTCACAAATTTCATTTGCAAATGGTTTTCACATTTTTCGCGTCGCTATAATTATAATTTGATTTAGGGGAATGTCATGCAACTAGTCTTTATGATGAAATTATTAAAAGAATATCTAATACGTACTAAGTTAACAATAAGGGTTAAAAAAACTAATTATTGACTTACCTAGCATCGTCGTCCGGGACCTTGAAAGTGGTTTTAGAAAAACTGCATCCCAGCACACAACTTCTTTTGCTGATTTTTGTGGGAGGCTGTCCGTTGTTCATTTTCCTATATTGTAGATTAATCATTCAAACACTATTGTAAGGTTTTATTAATAATTGCATTCTACTTACGTTTTATAAATAGGAAATCCAATTCAATTATTTTATTTTGTTTTATCAGTATCAATCAGCATTTGACAAGTGTGGTGAATCTATTTGTCAGTGTCAGTTTCACCCGTGGTGCGCTGTGAGTGTTCAGAGATACAGCTTTTTTCATAAGAAGTTCAACTCAAATTTGGTGAATAAGTATACCTATTCTCTCAGTACATTTTCATATTAGTTTTTTATTACCGCATTTTTAAAGGGTCCTAAAATCATAGTGGAAATCATATATACCATAACGTTTTATATTTTTATTCAAGCAAAGTACTCAAGCACCAATATTGTTCCATTATAATACCAAAACATACTACTTATAAAAAATATAAATGTAGGCTTTGAAATACGAGACACATAAAAATAAAACAAATACACATACGAATATTTAATTTTAAATTATATTTAGACTAAAGGAGAAACTCTTAATCTATACTTCATAACTGCAATGATATTAATATTCGTATTTATAAGTTATAACTAAACTACAGAAGTTAACTGAGCGACATATATGATAAGCAATTTCTACTCGATTTATGTTAACTGCCTTACGAACGTTCGTTAAAAATGTTTTTATTTGTTTATAATTCTTCAGAATAGTTTATTTTTATGAAATGTGTTAAATAAATATACAATTATATTTAAAATAAATCACTCTCCATACAACATTAAGTTGTAACAATAATTTCAAATTTAACGGACAAAAGTCTATGAACGCTGGCAGTAACTTTGCCCACAGCGGAAGTGGGACACGCAAGGTGCGAGTGTATTGCTGAGCCGGAATTTTTGAAGTTACGTGACATTTGTCAATACGAATTTCTATGTAACAATACTAACGCACTTAGCGTGTACCACCCCATAGAAATATAGCTTGTAGGCACGTAACGGAAAATCGGCCGAAGTTGGGGGTCTCAGTATTGTCTCTGATCAGAACTATATCGTGGGAAAGATGCTCGTTGAACCCAAAAACAACTTGGTTCCCGTTCGTGTCCTCAATGTGGAGCATAAAAGCGTGAAGCTGAAGCAAGGGTAAGTTATCGGAAAGTGCGTACCGATTACTGCGGCTACAAAGTTGTCCAATGACAGTCCTGCGAAACCAGTTAGACCTACGGAGATATCCGAAATGAAAAAGAATATACTCGGAGAGTGTGAGCTGGATCAGGAGCAGCGGGCCATGGCAGCGAGTCTAATCAACGAGTTCGCTGATATATTTGCTTCACAGAGCGGCGAGTATGGTCGAACACATCTCGTACAACATCGAATCGACACCGGGGATGCAAGACCATTTCGTCAGCCTCCCAGACGACTACCATTGGCTAAGCAGATGGAGGTTGCAGAAATGGTGTCGACTATGGAAAAAGAGGGACTGATTGAAAGCTCAAAAAGTCCGTGGGCATCGCCGGTCGTTCTGGTCAAGAAGAAAGACGGAAGTACGAGATTCTGCGTGGACTATCGCCAGTTAAACAATGTCACCGAGAAAGACAGCTACCCCCTGCCAAGAATTGACGATACTCTGGACACACTATCCGGAGCCAAATGGTTTTCAACTCTTGATCTGAAGAGTGGCTACTGGCAAGTGCAGATCCATCCAGAAGACCGTGAGAAAACAGCATTCACAGCAGGAAACGGGCAGTTTACAGTAATGCCATTTGGACTGTGCAATGCTCCAGCTACTTTTGAACGTTTAATGGAGCGCGTTTTGCTGGGACTTACGTGGAAAACCTGTTTGGTGTACTTGGACGATGTCATCGTGGTAGGAAAAACATTTCCCGAACATCGAAATAACCTAAAGGAAGTGTTCCAAAGGCTACGTACGAAGTGCGCAATTAAAACTGAACCCGAAGAAGTGTGCTCTATTTAGACCAGAAGTGAAGTATCTCGGACACATCATCTCTTCCGAAGGAGTCAAGACTGATCCGGAGAAGGTCGATGCAGTGGGTTCCTAAAGACAAACATCAACTGAGAAGCTTCCACCAGTTGCGACCTATTATAGACGATTTGTAAAGGACCAACTGACAGAAAATGGCAAACAATTCAAATGGTCAGGTGAGTGCGAGAATAGCTTCAAAGCACTTAAGCGACAGTTGTGCGACGCCCCCATATTAGCGTACCCAACCCCTGGGAAAACATTTATTGTGGATGCAGACGCTAGTAATGTGGGAATTGGAGCCGTTCTTTCCCAGGTGCACGATGGCCAAGAGAAAGTAGTTTCGTACTTCAGCAAAGTGCTCTCAAAGCCAGAAAGGAACTACTGTGTTACTAGGCGCGAACTCCTTGCTCTGGTATTGGCAACAAAACATTTCCACAAGTACCTTTATGGGCGGAAATTCATCCTATGCGTAGACCATGCGTCTTTAAAATGGCTGCTACATTTTAAAAATCCTGAAGGACAAGTCGCGAGGTGGATCAAACGGTTGCAGATGTACGACTACGAAATACAACATCGAAAGGGAAGTCTTCACTCTAATGCAGACGCTCTCTCCCGTCGACCGTGCAAGGCAGATTGCAAACATTGCTTACGACATGAGGAAAAAGATGTCGTGTCCATTCAAAGGGTGAGAGCTATGCCCAACGGTGGCTGGAGTGCGCGTGAAATCCGGGAGGCTCAAATGGAAGATCCGGATATCGAACCGATTCTCGCCTGGAAGGAGCATGAAGGAAAACCAGACTGGCAGGAGATATCCAATATGAGCCCGGAGCTGAAGGCATACTGGGCGCAGTGGGACTCCCTTCATGTACAAGACGGCATTCTAAAAAGAAGATGGGAAAGCTCGGATGGAACGTCTTTCGTAATGCAGCTTGTTTTGCCCAGGTCGAAAGTTATTGAAGTGCTAAGGGAATTGCATGATGGAGTGTCTGGAGGCCACTTGGGAATAAATAAAACACTCGATAAAGTACGGGAACGCTACTACTGGGTCCATGCAAGGGAGGATGTTGAAAATTGGTGCAGGAAATGCATAACATGTGCGGCCAGCAAAGGCCCGAGAGTGAAAGTCCGAGGCAAGATGCATCAATACAATGTTGGAGCTCCTTTCGAAAGGATAGCAATCGATATTGCGGGACCGTTTCCTGAAACGAACAATGGAAATCGTTACATCCTTGTAGTTATGGACTACTTCAGTAAGTGGCCTGAAGCATTTGCTATCCCTAACCAAGAAGCTAAAATCGTGTTGGAGCAAATTGTCTACAACTGGGTAAGCAGATTCGGTGTACCGATGGAACTGCATTCGGATCAGGGACGAAACTTCGAGTCCAAGATTTTCCAAGGAGTGTGCCAGTTACTCGGGATTCACAAGACAAGGACAACACCCCTTCATCTAAAATCAGATGGGATGGTAGAGCGCTTCAACAGTACCCTAAATGAACACCTCTCTAAGATCGTTGCCGATGACCAAAGATATTGGGATAAGCAGATTCCCTTGTTTTTATTGGCCTATCGAAATGCAGTACATAACACCACAGGGAATACTCAATCTGTAGTCCTCTTTGGTCGAACAGTCCGCCTGCCAAGCGAGTTGATGTTTGGATCCCCATGCGAAGAACCCAAGAATGAGGAAGACTATGTTGCAGACCTCAGGGATATCATCAGGGACGTGCATCGAGGGACTAGGGAAAAGATTAAGATAGCCAGTGACCGCATGAAAACCAGGTACGATACTAAAACGACAACTACAGGATTCCCGGAAGGAGATCTGGTATGGCTATATAATCCCCATCGAAAAAAAGGCTTATCACCTAAATTGCAACAAGACTGGGAAGGGCCCTATAAAATCGTGAAGCGCGTCAACGACGTTGTCTATCGCATCCAACGAGGAAGAGGCAAGCTGAAAGTCGTTCATGTGGATCGTCTTCATCGCTATAATGGTGAAAATGCTAGCGAGTTTGTTCGGGACGAACAAGTTTAAGAGGGGGATATTGTGGTGAATCAGGCACTTTGGAATTGTGGTGAATCCGGCACTTGTTTTCCCTCCAAGTTCCACTTCCAATTGGAGACTGGGATCTGTCAAGTTAGCTAGTTCTAGAACCATCTAGAGAGGAGTTGGAATATACATCTGGAATATAGGTACTTCTGGAATATTCGCTGATAGGTGGCAGAGCGGATATAAAAGGGGCGCGTTGAGAACAGAGATGTACAGTTAATTTTTAACTTGTGATTGATAAAGTTCGAAAGAGCAATCGGTTGTGAGATAAATAAGTGTAAAGTAATACAGTGAATACACGATTGGATTGAAACGTTTAAGAATTGATTTAAGTGATATTGTTTTGGTACTTAATAAGTGAATAATTAGAAATTGTGAATAAAGTGATTTTATTAGAAAAGTTGAACAGAATAGTGTTTTATCTTTTCGAATCCCAGCCTGAATGTAACAATACTATCGAATATAATAAAAAATCTCAAATTATGCGAATGCATACATACCCAAACAAAAACATTGATATTGTATAGCCAAAATGAAATAAATTGTTCATATCGCAAAGAGATTTTTTTTTTTTCAGCAAAACAAATCGGCGGCTCTTCCCAACAAAAACCATCATGTATTGCATAAACGAAGATCTCCTCACGGCACATATCCCCGCCGGCCGGCGTACAATCATAAGGCATTAGCGATACCAAAGAAAGAAAGAAAGATTATAGAAATAAAGGCGAATTTGTTCTTTCCGCTTTCCTTATTACCTTGTCTCCTTACCCTTTAACGTAACCCTCTGATCAGTGTGCAAGGAAATTTACCTGCCCTCAATACCCCATACGGCAGCACGCTGCATACATACCTTTCGGCCTGTGGTCACGGATGCCACTTTGGTAATATTTTACCAAATTTGGTAACTTTTTTCTTAGTTGGTGATTTTTGGTAATTCGGTAATTTGTATATGGTTTTGGTAACTTTTTGAACCAGAAACACCAAAAAGAAGAACTCGATATCATCACTTGTAAATGCTGCCTTAATATTCAGAAAAAGGATTAAAAGTATTACTTGTAATTTTAATTATAAATTTTAAACAGCTATTTTTAACTCTGCCTACTGATATTTTCACGTGGAGAGTTAGTTGTGACATTTCGCGGCGCAAAATTTGTATGAAAAAATGGATATCACTTGAGAGGCTTTACGTGCACTGTATATCGTGCATACCACATTCCACTGCCATGAAATTTTTTTATATCAAGTTCGTAAATCAGAGAAATATCCAACGATACCGAAAAGTCATATTCATACTGAATCATATTGTTACATTCAGGCTGGGATTCGAAAAGATAAAACACTATTCTGTTTAACTTTTCCAATAAAATCACTTTATTTACACTTTCTACTTATTCACTTATTAAGTACCAAAACAATATCACTTAAATCAATTCTTAAACGTTTCAATCCAATCGCTTTATTCACTGTATTTCTTTTCACTTATTTATCTCACAACCGATTACTCTTTCGAACTTCACCACGGGTTAAAAATCAACTGTCCCTCTCTGTTGTCAACGCGCCCCTTTTATATCCGCACTGCCACCTATCAGCGAATATTCCAGAAGTAGATATATTCCAGATGTAAGCGTGGTATGCACCTCTTCACAAACGAAATATCCCATACAAAAGTGACACAACGAAATCACGAACGAAAAATTCCGCTCTCCTTTTCGTTTTGCAGTACGCAGCTGCTGCGAAATGATGGCGGAAAAGTGAGTAGTTGTAGTAGATTGCTTGGTACTCTCTTTTCGCACACGTTTATTGTCCGGGACATTCTTTGCTTTGAGAATGAATGGAGTCAAATTGAGAAATTTTGAAGCCGAAAATATTCAAACTCAAATATGAAAATTAACCCTGCATATTTTTTTGTAATATTAATTAAAAAAAAACAATACAAACTCGTAATTCAGAGACTTTTTTTTGAGTTTCCATTTTGCAATGTTAACAAAAAAAAAAAAAAAAAAACAGCGCAAATATAAACGAGTTTTTATATTAAACTACCTACTTCGAAATGGGTTGGTATAAATGTGTGAAAATCAATTGCAATGAATTTCCGGTGCAAGTGAAAAATATGTTTTTTTTGCGGCCAACTCATTAAAGAAACCAAATTCGGATTTAATGTTCCATTTGGCAGTAGAAATCTGAAATCTCAGATCAAAATCTGAAATGCCCAATAATCGAAAAAGACATAACTGTTTAGAAAGTTTTAGTTAATCGAAAAGAGTACGTTCGCAATAGAATTATAAATTCCTAAGTATCCCAAAAATCGCCAAACTTTAAATAAAGTGAATAGCGTAAATTACGATAAATCCGAAATGACAATTTTAAGGAGCCAAATTGGAAATAAATAGCCAGTGCTGGTAACACTGCTACTTGTGCTACTTGTGTATCAGCTGATGGAAATCTACACAAATTATTTTCCGCTGCCTTTTCGCAGACGTTTCGCTGTCCATTTGGAGACCACCGGAAAATTTCGTTTCAGAAGAGGTCCGTACTACGCTGTATGCTCCATATCTTCTCTAGATGGTTCTAACTTCACAGATTCCAGTCTCCAATTGGAAGTGGAACTTGGAGGGAAACCGAGTGCCCGATTCACCACAATTCCTAAGTGTCTGATTCACTAAGTGCCTGATTCACTAAGTTCCTGATTCACCATAATATTTTTGGTAACTTTTAGCTTGGTCTGGTAACTTTTTTTTTCATTTTTGGTCGCTAATTTTTTTTGCAAGTGGCAACCATGCCTGTGGTCATAAACTCATAATTCAACTGAAAGTAGAATTCATCTAAACCGAAAATCAATGTAGCAATCCTTCTCAAATGAGGTGTGGTGAGTGGTGGGTTTTGGTGTTCACCTTCCATTTTTTGGACGATCGCAAAAAGTAGAGCATTCTTTTACATCAGGATGAGACATCTGTATATTAATTTATCTATGGTGTTACTTTACACTTATTTATCTTATTTATTTATTACTATTTCGAACTTTAAAAATCAACTGTGTGGTGTCTCTGCTCAAGCATGCCCTTTTATATCCGCTCTGCCACCTATTGGAATTCTCTCGTATAGGTATTCCAATATTCTGGATGGCTCTACAGTTAGACAGAAAGTGGTTCTAGAATGAACTAGAAATTTATAGAAGTGGCGTGAGTTAAGGACTATTCACATGAGAGTGAACTGCGAATAGGCGAATTGCGAACAAATCAATTTTACTGTATTTATGAATTGAAAATCGCTATTTGTTCTATCACAAAACCATTATATTTAATTAATCTAACACATAATCTAAAAAAAAAAACATGAATCTCAATTGATTTAAACAGCTTAATTAACAATTTAAGCAATCTGCCCGCGAATTGAAAATTTTTGCCGCGAACTGTCACACTTTATTCACCATCCACACAGAACAGTCGCGATCCACAAACCCACGAATGAAAAAATCGTTCGAACCTAACCTCTAAAAATGAAACTGATACGCGGGTTTCTGCGAACAAAAAAAGTTTTCATGTGTTCGCGTGTTCGCAGTTCGCAATTCGCTCTCATGTGAATAGTCCTTTACACAAAGAAGAAAGATTTGAGTTTCCAATAGGAATTGGAAGTGAAACTTGTTTGGTGACAATGAGTTGCCATTTCACCATTTTGGGTTGAACGCTACATTCCACGCATCATACTATTATCACACATCACATATACCTAGGTTCATCTTTGTTGACGTGGTGTGGATATTGTCACAAACTAACCAACTTAAGTAGGAAAGGTGTGTAAAATCAGTAACGCATCACTCGCATTTTCATTTCAGTATTTACACGGTATGTACACTATTTTTTGTTTCACAAAAGCCTTAACTCTGATCTGGATGCTAGAGTAAAAACACTGTGATATTTCCGTACCTATGTATATGTGGTGTGGAATGTAGCGTCGAACGCAAAAATGGTGAAATGGCAACTCATTAGTCACCAAACAAGTTCCACTTCCAATTCTACCAACAGCGGTTTATTTACTTGTTTAACAAATATCTACCCAAACTACTAAGCTTTGCTGCTATCAGGTTCTGAGACTTCAGCATCCTCCAAATCCTCTGAAATAAAACAAATTAAGGGCTGCTAATCACCTCAATGAACAATGAAGTTTCACCTACGCTTGTTGCCCGGCAAACGACGTAATCTCTCCTGTTCCACAGACGCAAAGTATTCTGCCTCTGCCTGTTCACATGCGTCTGAAAGTAAATCGCAATTATTCGTTCTAACCAATTTAAGTACTGTCTCATCTCACTTTTAAATGGCTGAACATTAACCTTGCCATTGAGCATAGTCATATCGCCTTGCTCTGGACCATGGGAGACCCTAACCTTAAGCTTGATTTCTCTTGATTTTGCCTCTAGGATTTTCTCTCGTCGGTTTTCACGTTCAAACATCTTACAAATGACGAAATTCATTACAAAAGATGCCATTTTGTAAATTGTATCAATTGACTTACCGCTGTTAACAATGGCTTGTCATTCTTTGAGGAATGCTGCATATTCTCCGACACCTCGATAAGAAACGTTGCACCCTTTTGACTGCCACAGCTGACGAACTTTCCGTTTTCATTTGTTCGCAAACACAGGAGAGGCTCATCGCACACTTTAACACTCAGTACTGGCTCATTCTGTTGCTGTAGTAGGTCCCACGCGTCTAAAACTCCATCCATTCGGGTTACAAAAAATTGTGATACTCTAGAAATTTATCCGAGATTAGCACTTTGGCTAACCCAATTGCCTCTACTCACTTGGTGTAGCTCCACGCTCCATCCGTTAGCATAGCCGCACTGCTTTTTGTCCAAATAATCGAACTCTCGCGACAATCCTCTGACCAAATCCTGGCAGTCCAGTCTCCCACTGTAAGAAAGTTTTTCACAAATGCTGGATTACGAGTAATCGCATAGACAGGCCCCAAGTGACACATCATCTAAACAAATTAAATAATAAATATTGCACACGATTGCTTGCACAAAACTTACCCTTATTTGGATCTTTTCCATTGGCGTCTTTCCCTTTCGGTTGCAACAGAATAACATTCCCATTTCAGTGCCACACATGAACCTCGTCGGTATGGTAGTCTCATATTCCAGCACTGAAACCCCATACGAACGAGACAAATCCTGCTCGTCAGTACGCACCGGATCCATAAGTAACTTGTCCAACGGTTCATTTAGTTTTCTCGTATCCCACCATAGAACCTGTCCATCTGACGCTCCTGAAAAGAATTCGGTGCCACTTTTCGAATTATTCCACAGAACCGAATTCACTGGATCACGATGGCAAACTTCGCGTTCGCTGATCATCACCGGGTAACGGCCGTGACGAGTATCCCAAGCTGCCACTTGGCCATTGTACATGCCACTCACTAGGCTAGTTGGGTCCTTCTGATTGTATTCCAAACAGACACAGGGCACTTTCGGTTCTAATGTAACCAGCGGTTCGTTCGGGTTCTCTATCTCCCAAATGTATGAATTGGTCAATTGACCAAATTTCTCGCCTTGAAAGGTCATGTCACAGTGGCTTGCTGCCAATCGTATACCACCATCGGGCGACCAGGACAAATGCGTTACGGGAACTTTAATGGAATTCGGATCGCGGTACACGTTCACAGTGCGAGATTTGCAAGGCTCCGGTAAGGGGGCGGGATCCAAGTCTTCAAAGTAGTTCTCATAAATGTTAACCGCGTTGTTCTGATGGATATAGTGCTCCATGGGGTGGGTCAGGTTCATAACCTGAGTAATGTAATTCTCATCTTTTTCGATTTTTCGTTTATATCTAAAAGGAAAAGGGAAAATGTGAATGATGGGGCACAGATGCATGATGTCTTTCGAATAATTTAACCTGACTGTCTGCTCTGGATCCTGCATATTGATGTCCTTGGGCCAGCCACCTTCATTATGTGTAATGCCACAGTGCTTAAATGTGGCCCGCTCCGTGTTTGCTACACTAGCCGACATTTGTTTGGTAAATTGGGTCATGCGGTCAACTGGATTCCGTAAGATGTAGTCGCGACTTATCTCCCTATTCGACGTTTCCGTGAAAAGGACTCCATCTTTGTCTTGGAAGCTGTGCTGTTGACCAAATGTTCTTCGTTCCTTTTTGTAGATGTACTCCATATCTAGTATAAATACAATACTGGAATCAATTTGAGAAAATCTAGATATGTACCTAAGGTTACCAGGTAATTTGTTAATCAATAATTTGTTTTCTTGATTACCAGTAGGAGAACGATTTTTGTAAATAAAAGTAGGTACAACAGCTAAATATGTATTTGCAAATGTCTACGGTTGTGGTTAAAAGATATTATATATCTCTAATTACACAGGTCGAGGCCAGCCACTCGGTAATTATGAAAATGAGTGACGGTACATCTTAGAACAAAAAAAAGAAAAAAGAATGTAGTCTCGACATATTGGAGGGCTGGCAACGGCATTCCACTCCGGTACGCTATCCCACTACTGCTTACCACGGGGACTCTTGGCTGCTGGCTTTCGCCCCTGGCCCGGTTCATCCCTCTCCTTGGCCAACCTGAATGCCTTGGACTCCTCCATGGCACCCATATTGATGGCAAGCTTAGTGCGGACGTGCCGTCAACATGAACTGGCACACTGCACAGTACTCCCGTCTTCAGACCATCCTACAAATCTGACCTCCGGTAGCCGGATTACAGTAGCTGCCAACCTCCCAGTCAAAGAATTTGAATCTAAACGTTAATGCTTTCAGAAGGTAGGTTAAATTTAGGTGAATATATTTCTTTTAATATTTTTGGTAAATTAATGCATTTCGTATCTAAGCGGAGCATCGTCTTCTAGTAAAATTTCTGTTAAATGCGACAAAACTTGAAGACATTTCATAAATTTTGCCAAAGCAATTTTATTCCTATTATGATGTTATGTAGGTTACGTGACGTATTTAAGATACATTTGTAGGGTTTTATTTCGGTTCTAACCTCAATTAAGGTATGTAGGTAGCTATGATTAAAATATACCAAAGACTCCCAAACTTAGAGGAATGTAATAGGCGTTTTCTTGTTTAATTCAGAGCTGAGCACTGAACTGAGCTCGAGCTATAGTCTGCGGCCCGATTCGCCAGGGTTTTCACCATTTTCCTGGTGACAACGATAAACTTACGTTAATCCGGAGTTTTTATTTTTATTTTTATTGGACGCCCCGGTTTTTTCCACATCGGTCCATGCAAAAAAAAGATTCCAACTGCTACGCCGACAGAAAGACGACATTCTCAAGATTGGTCCATTTTTGTTTGTTTTTGTTGTAGGACTTAAAACAAACATCCTATTTCAGCGAAAGTAAAGTACAACTAGTGTCACCTCTTCCAAGTCAGTCTGACATTATGCAAGCGTTTGATAAGTGCAAGTTAGATATCTCTGTTGTGGAAAATAAAGAAAAAACCAAGTTAAAAGAAATAAGAACAACGTGTTTGCTAAGAGGTTTAATTAAGAAGAAAGTTTATTTAGTATGACAGACGTCAGTATGACAAACATGACAAGTAGGCATCATTGCCAGACTAGTAAATTTGTTCTAATTTCAACACCCCCACTAGAACAAGTTTCTATTTCCTAGGCGTATCTATTTAAGTCCCATTAGTGTAGTACAGTGGTTGGACTTTTCCGCTGGAAGTGGCTTTGTCATCACGTCTGCTACCATATCAGTTGTTTGTACGTAATCCAATTTTACAATACCTTTGGTAATTACGTTACGAACGAAATGATGTCGTATATCAATATGTTTTGTTCTGGCGTGATATGCATTAGTTGACGCCAGACAAACAGCACTTTGGTTGTCGCAGAATAGTACGATGCCGCTATGTTGAAGTTTCAGTTCCTTGATAAGGCTTTGAAGCCACAGCGCCTCCTGTACAGCCAAGCTCATCGCCATGTATTCAGCTTCTGTTGTCGATAATGCCACCGTAGGCTGTTTTTTCGAACACCAGGACACCGCTCCTCCCTGCATTATAAATGCATAACCAGTAACCGATTTCCTCTCATCAATGTCACTCGCATAGTCCGCATTACAAAAACCAGTTATTCGTTCATCTCCCTTGTGGTTTCCATAGCACAGTTTTTTCGTCGCAGAACCTTTTAGATACCGAAGTATCCTTTTCGCAGCTATCCAATGCGCTTTTCCCGGATTGCTGTTAAATCGGCTGAGATAGTTCACAGCGAAACTGATGTCGGGTCTTGAAACTTGCGCAGCAAACAGCAAACTCCCGATTAATTCCTGGTATGGAATTGTTGCCATCTCCTGACGCTCCTCATTGGATTTCGGGCACATCTCCTTACTTAACTTTTGGTTCAAGTCCATCGGCGTAGAACAAACGTTTGCGTTAGTTAACCCAAATCGATCAACTACCTCGTTGATGTAACTCTCTTGATCTATCCAGATCTGACCCTTAGCTCTGTCTCTTAACAGTCGTAGTCCAAGAAAAGAATTCGCAGGACCCAAATCCTTCATCTGAAATTTATTCATTAAAGTTGATTTTAATCGTTGCTTTAATGAAGTATGATTATCAAAAATCAGCATGTCGTCAACATAGATAGCAATTACGATCATCTTTCCGTCTGAATGTTTGAAGTAGATGCACGGGTCTAGTTGTGATTGCACCATTCCAAAATCCTTTAATACCGCATCTAGCTTGATGTTCCACATTCTCGAAGATTGCTTCAAACCATATATTGATTTCTTCAGGCGAAGCACTTTCTCACCAACTTGAAAACCTTCAGGCTGAGAAATAAAGATCTCCTCGTCCAAATCACCTTGTAGAAAGGCTGTAACTGCATCCATTTGTTCTATGTCCAAATCCATCTTGGCAGCCATTGCCAATAAAAACCGAATTGATTCATAACGCACCACGGGGGAAAATGTTTCTTCATAGTCCAGTCCTCTCCTTTGACTGCACCCTTTAGCAACAAGCCTTGCTTTGTACCGAGAAACTCTACCGTTTGCATCCAATTTGGTCTTGAACACCCATTTTGTGTTTAAAGTTTTCTTTCCAATCGGTAATTCCGCTTCCTCCCAAGTTCCATTTTGCAATAGTGAAGCGTATTCCGATTCTATGGCCTTTTTCCACTGTTTACCATCTGATCTAGATATTGCTTCTTCAAACGTCATCGGATCACTTGTACTTTTCACCATATATGTAACATACCCGTCGTATGTCTTTGGTTTTGGCGTTCTTTCGGATCTTCGCAAATTCTCTGACATCAAAGTTTCAACTTTGTACGGAACATACTCCGTGTCTGAATAAAACGAATCTTCTTCACTTGACCCCGAACATTCACCATCCAGTACCTCACTTTCTGCAATTTCATTTTCATCACCAACAATAGCCACACTTTCACCACCAACAGCAACGACCTCCTTTTCATTATCAGTATTCACATCTGCCCCCACTGAACTCTCTAAGTATGGAGACAAGATATTAGTAATATTGTTATTATCAATTACCTGCTGAAAGGGTTGATCTTCTAGACAAACAACATCTCTACTAATTATCAGCCTTTTCTTTGATGGATCATAGACTCTGTATGCCTTTGAATTCTCACTATATCCAACCAGCATACCCTTCATAGATTTCGGATCTAGCTTCTTCCTTCTCTGATTCGGAACACGTACCATCGCAGTTGATCCAAATATCCTCAAGTGACTAACATCTGGCTTCTTATTTGACCACTTTTCTTCTGGTGTTTTAAAATCGAGATTTCTATTTGGCGTACGGTTAACTAAATATGCAGCAGTCAATACAGCTTCGGCCCAAAATTCTTTTTCCACACCTGCATCCATCAGCATACATCGAGCTTTGTCCATGATTGTGCGATTCATTCGCTCAGCTTTGCCATTTTGTTGAGGTGTGTATGGAACCGTCGTTTGGTGTCTTATCCCACAGCTTCTCAAATAACTCAGTAATCCTTCATTACAATATTCACCGCCGTTATCTGTCCGAAGTGTTTTTATTTGCTTACCAGTCTCGTTCTCAACTAAACGCTTGAAGTCAATGAATTTCTCTCGTACTTCTGATTTGGCTTTAAGAACTTGAGCGAAAACCTTCCGAGAGTAGTCGTCCACAAACAAAAGAACATATCGTGCACCTCCTAAGGAGTTCACTTCCATTGGTCCGCATAGATCTGAATGCACTAACTCCAACACGTTACTCGTACTTGATTCAGATGCTTTGAATGGTTTTTGAGGATGTTTTCCTTTCAAACAATTAACACATTCCTTCCTTGGCGCATCAGCAAAATCAATTCCGCATACAGCTCCTTTCTGCATCTTAACCAGTACATCATGACTCGCATGACCCAATCTCCTATGCCACAAATCGTATGATAGTCGCCGTCCAACCAGATTGACAAAAGTCCTAACCACGGGCTTAGTATCCAGCTTGTACAACCGCTCTTGCACGAGGCTTGCGGTAGCAATCAACGAATTGCCACTGTCGTAAATGTAACATTTGTCAACTTCAAAATGCACTTTATTGCCAGACCTTGTCATTTGGCTGACAGACAAGAGATTTGCACATATGTTAGGTATGTATAACACATTGGCAACCTTCACATCCACTTTTGTTTCACCTACAGACAACTGCATACAAACATCACCCATTGCTTCAACAATTAGATTATTGTTGTCTGCCACTGTAACTTCTTCGCAGTTTATCGAAGTGGTATTCTGTAGCCAATCACTGCGCATAGTCATATGCGCTGAAGCACCTGAGTCAACGTACCATCCCGCAGAATCTACCTCTCTCATATACACAGCAAACGTTGTATAAAACACCTTTTCAACTGAATTCTCCGTAACTTTGCGCTTGTTGGGACAGTTCCTTGCAAAATGTCCCTGTTTCTTACACTCAAAGCACTTCAGACCACCTGCGTTTTTCGATTTCTTTACAGCACTCTTCTTAGCGCCGCCATAAAATGCAACTGCATGCGAACTCTCACCGAAACCACAATCATCATCCTTGACATCCTGCAATAGCTTTGTTTTGATTGCATCAGCAGTAATTTGTATGCCAGAACTTTCAATTCCCATGATCATTGGTTTGTAGTGGTCTCCCAGTCCAGCCAACAACAACGTTCCTACCCACTCGTCGGACACAACCATTCCAATGGCATTGAGCTTATGCGCTGTTAGAATTACTCTATTCACATAGCTTTCAATGGAACCACTTTCCTTTAAATTTGTCGTGATAAGTGTTCGCAACAACCCAACACGCCTAGTGAGTCCACTGTCGTTGAATGCCGCAGCCAATTTGTCCCATACTTGCTTTGCTGTTTTCGCTTCCCGAACGTGAGTATAATTAATCGGCTCTATTAGCAGAATAATTTTCGATTTTGCTTTGGAAATTTTTTTAACATCAGTCTCTGTTCCACTGACACATCCCCACAGCTCCTCATGCTCAAGATAATTTTCGACGGCAAACTTCCATTCGTCGTAATTGTCGCGACCTCGAAGTTTCTCTATGGGTGGAATCGAAGAAGACGCCATTACTTTGTAATCCTCCGAAATCTTTGAAATCCCTCTTAATTACTGCTTCAGTTGTGTTGAATTAAATTCCTTCTGTATTTTTCTTATTTATGCGGCAATCCTGGGTCCATAACCTGTTGTGGAAAATAAAGAAAAAACCAAGTTAAAAGAAATAAGAACAACGTGTTTGCTAAGAGGTTTAATTAAGAAGAAAGTTTATTTAGTATGACAGACGTCAGTATGACAAACATGACAAGTAGGCATCATTGCCAGACTAGTAAATTTGTTCTAATTTCAACAATCTCTAGCTAAGATTAGACTGTATGCCAATTATGCATATGTATGCCAACAGGCAAATGACCAGATGAGCTGTCAAATGACCAAAATGCCAGGATTATCAAAACTGTATATTAGACTATATGACCAAAATTACCAATATGGTCATATTTGACTTGCTGGTCATTTAAGGCATTTGTTATTTTTTCATTTCATATTTGTTATTTTTCCAGAAAAAAGAGAACGAAAATGAAAATAAATCACAATCCCACGAACTCAAACACCGATGACAACAAAATAATTCTTGTTCCATCAAAAATGCCAGCAATGCCACAAGGAAATTTCAATAAAGAGCATATGGGCATATAGGCTTTATGCTGGCATTCGTGCTTACTGTCCGATTGCACAATATACTATTTTGGCATTTTTATCTGTCAAAATCGGCGTGGTGTGGCATTTAGGTCATATGAATGTTGAAATATGAAATGTTGATTTTTGGTCCAAACTTCCGCTGTCGGCAAAGTTTCTGCCAGCGTTCATAGAATTTTGTCAGTTAAATTTGAAATTATTCGTTTTGTGTAAATAGTATTTTATTTTAGGAATAAGTGCACTTTTGCTGACAATATTTATGAAAAATGATTACTGCAGAATGGTTGTAGGAAAATAAAAACATTTTGAGCAATTTTTTTCCAGTTATTTAAGAAAAATGTACAAATGAAATCGAAGTTAATGATATTCGAAAGCGGAAATACACAACAATATTTGTCCTTATATGTTTCTAGTATATAAAACATCTCATTTAGATAGCATTATTTACTAAACAAATTATATTAATCGTCTTTTAAAAATTTATAATAACCAACCAATAGCATTCAGTTATCTTAAAATGTGGTATTCCCGAACTCCATCACATTCCCCCATGGTTGGCAGTAGTTGGCAGCATTGATTTTATATTTTTTGTATGTTTTTGCATGTCACACGGATTCTAAATAGACATAACACCGATAGGAAAACAAAATGGCGAATTTGAAAAAAAACTTAGGGGGCCAGCGGCAAGAGAATTGTGAGTTGGGGGTCTCAGTATTGTCTCTGGTTTCCATATTTAAACTATCTCCGCCTGCAGCCCACTGCAAGTAAAATCGTTTTAGCCTGCTGCGTTCTACATAATCTGGAAGTAAACAGAGAACAATCCACGTGGGAGAACAATACCAACGATGATGAAGAAAACAACATGGAAGAGATCGGAATAGAAGAGAGTGAATCACCAAATGAAAAAGCCTTTTGCAATTTTAAATAATTTAAGAATTTTTTTTTCGGAATAAAGAAAAATAAGAAAACATAATAAATTCTAATAGTCCGTTAAATTTAATATATTTTCTTCACTTTATTTATTTTCTTACTTAAGAATCTTCGTTGTCGGTGTTATTCAACGCTTTGGTGAATTCCGATAATGGAACTTCTAGTTCACGTTCCAGCTTAAGTGCTTCCAATATGGTTAATATGCATGTCAAAATTAGCAAAATAAAAAAATCGCTTTCTGTCCTGGGACACCCTAGCTTCCATTGCAAGAAAAAATATTAGAAAAAGTTATGCAAATTCAATTAGAAAACTATCTTGAAAACAATAGAAGAACAAACTGGTTTCCGAAAGAAGCACTCGTGTGAATCCGCTATAAATTATGTAATTTCCGAATGGAAGGAGAAATTGCATTCGAATACTAAAATTGCTGCAGTGTTTTACTGGATTTAAAAAGAGCTTTTGAGACTGTGGATCGTCAAATACTTCTACAGAAGATGGAGAGCTATGTAGTACGTGGTACTGAATACAACTGGTTTAAAACATATCTTCAGAATAGGAAGCAGATAGTTAAATTTAATAACGTAAAATCAGAACCGATGGAAGTAGATCTAGGAGTGCCACACTGATCAGTGTTAGCTGCTTTGTTATTTATTATTTATACCAATGATATTAAGAAAGTACTAAAATATTGTAGGATAATTTTGTTCGCCGATGATGGTCTTTTATTCATAGAAGAAACAAAAATGAAAGACTGTAAAAGAAAATTAAGGGAAGATCTAAAAAATATAACAAATTATTTAAGCATGAATAAATTAAAATTAAATGTTGACAAGACTAAAGTGATGTTTCTAAATAAAAATAATTTAGGTAATCATTTTAATGAATTTGAATGTGTCGATGAAACAAAGTATCTAGGTATAATTGTAGACAGCAAGCTTAGCTTTAAGAAACATCTTAATTATGTTTTAAAGAAAGTTGCCACAAAAATCGGTTTCTTTCGTAGTGTTACATTCAGGCTGGGATTCGAAAAGATAAAACACTATTCTGTGCAACTGTTCCAAAAAAATCTCTTTATTTACACTTTCCAAATATTCGCTTATTTAGTACCAAAACAATATCACTTAAATCAATTCTTAAACGTTTCAATCCAATGAATTGCTTTATTCACTTTATTACTTTACACTTATTTATCTCACAACCGATTACTCTTTCGAACTCAACTATCGCTGGTTAAAAATCAACTGCGTTTCTCTGTTGTCAACGCGCCCCTTTTATATCCGCGCTGCCACCTATCGGCGAATTTTGCAGAAGTAGATAGATTCCAAATGTATACTCCATATCTTCTCTAGATGGTTCTAGAATTAACTAATACAAACTGCAATACAATTCCAGTCTCTAATTGGAAGTGAAACTTGAAGAGGGAAACAGATTGTTACCAGGTGCCCGATTCACCACAATTCCTAAGTGTCCGATTCACTAAGTGCCTGTCACTAAGTGCCTGATTTACCACATTATCCCCCTCTTAAACTTGTTCGTCCCGAACAAACTCGCTAGCATTTTCACCATTTTAGCGATGAAGACGATCCACATGAACGACTTTCAGCTTGTCTCTTCCTCGTTGGATGTGATAGACAACGTCGTTGATGCGCGTCACGATTTTATAGGGCCTTCCGCTGAAAGTACCTCTGGAGTGCTGCATCGAATACTGCACCAACCCTGCGTTGCTTCCAAATCAAACTCTTATCTTTCTTCGGCATTGGTGGTGGTAGGTCGACAGTTGGCTTTAAAAATGTTTGTTCACCTTTCTCGACCCTGGGTTCCTTTTTAATGTGCCCTTCAGCTACTTTTTGAATAGACTTGTCATTATCGCTACTTTTTTTTTTTTTTTTTTTTCTGTTCAAGCTCCTCGTCAGATGAAGAGTGTATACCAAAATCTGAATCGGCATCCAGATTCGACTGGATATGCGCCCCTTTTGTCGGCTCTTTAGCTGCCTTGTCAGTTTCTGTTTCTTCTTCTGGCGATGACCGGCGTTTTCTTTAAATACGTGCTTTACCCGACTTGATGGGCTATAAGATATTTCTTCCGATTCCTTAGAAGTGGACGGCTCCTCCTCGGACACAACTTTCGTACCTTCCTTCGGGCCCAATTTCTGTTCATACAAATGGTGATAAAACACATCCAAATCGTTTTGTTTCGTGACATCACCTATTGCCTCCAGATATTCTTCACCTTCCAGTTCGCGTTCTTTTTGTGCGGCCACAATGGAATTTTTCCGCTCTTCAAGAGAATTCTTTTGCGC
This sequence comes from Cheilosia urbana, assembly GCA_946477585.1. Taxonomy (NCBI): domain Eukaryota; kingdom Metazoa; phylum Arthropoda; class Insecta; order Diptera; family Syrphidae; genus Cheilosia; species Cheilosia urbana. The sequence goes on from OX297855.1 coordinate 65,254,436, forward strand.
TTCGAACTTCAATTCCATAGAATCTTTCTGTTGTTCTAGAGAATTCTTCTGTTCTTCTACTAGAGAATTCTTTTCTTCTGCGAACTTCGATTCCATGGAATTTTTCTGTTCTGCGAATATCGATTCTATGGAATTTTTCTGTTCTGCGAATATCGATTCCATGAAATTTTTCTGTTCTGCGAACTTCGATTCCATGAAATTCTTATGTTCTTCTAGATAATTCTTATGTTCTGCTCTTCCATCTTGGCAAGAAGTAATTCCATCATAGCGCTAATATCAATGCCTGTACTTACTTGTTCTTCTACCACGTCGAATAGCATGGATTTCGGATCTGCTCCCTCGCATTCGACAGTTTCCTGCAGTCGAAGTATGAGGTCACTTTTTCCTCCAGCTGTGGAGGGATTCCGCTTTTCTAGCTCACTTTTTAGTTGGGGTATGCTTAGATGCAGCAATAAACGACCCATTTTGTTTGTCTTTTGTAATTTCAAAATTCACAAATTCACTTTCACTTCTGACACCAATGTTACATTCAGGCTGGGATTCGAAAAGATAAAACACTATTCTGTGCAACTGTTCCAATAAAATCTCTTTATTTACACTTTCCAAATATTCACTTATTTAGTACCAAAACAATATCACTTTAATCAATTCTTAAACGTCTCAATCCAATCGCTTTATTCTTTTTCACTTTATTACTTTACTCTTATCTATCTCTCAGAACAATATCACTTTAATCAATTCTCAAACGTTTCAATCCAATCGCTTTATTACTTATCTCACAACCGATTACTCCTTCGAACTAAACAATCGCGGGCTATAAATCAACTGCACTGCCTGTTGTCAACGCGCCCCCTTTTATATCCGCGCTGCCACCTATCGGCGAATTTTCCAGAAGTAGATAGATCCCAGATGTATTGTGGTAAATTAGGCACTTAGTGACAGGCACTTAGTGAATCGCACACTTAGGAATTGTGGTGAATCGGGCACCTGGTAACAATCTGTTTCCCTCTTGAAGTTCTACTTCATATTGGAGACTGGATTCTCCAATGTCAAGTTATTCTAGTACAATCTGGATTGGAGAATGGAATAGAATCTGTCAAGTGATTCTAGTACCTTCTGGAGAAGAGATGGAGTACATCTGTGCCTTGATTTTGTGCGGTTTTTGTCGCAATTGCGCTAGGGAACGTTCCGAATCGGATTTGAATGTGTGAGTGCACCGCGCGCTGGACCAGCGTGACCGTTGTGCAAAAATTTGACACTTTTTTCGAGGACTTTAATACAATTTGTTGGTACTTTTTCCCTTTTTTTAATTAAAAAAGGAACTTAGCAAATTCTTTAAACAACTGTGATTTCCAAATAAATAGGGGTATTCACGATCCGGTGCAACTGGTCTTGTATCATTGCGAAAGTGCGAAAGTTCATAATTCATAATCAACATTTTAAGATCAAGATTGAGGTCCACCATCAAGTTTAAGTGGTCAAAAAAAGCAAAAGAAAATTGGTACGGTTTCGTTTTACGTATGACATTTGGAACTTAGTAATATTGCCCTTTATTGTTTAACCGCCCTGAGTGTTAGAGAAAGGTTATAAATTACAGTTTTTGTTTTACACTCGTAATATATTATACAGACGGTAAATTTATCACTTTCATCTAAAATTTCATGTAAAAAAAAACACACATTAGAGATGTCCTTAAGATAGTTAAAAAAATAGATGCAATTCGTTTTCGAATGACAAATTTTAAAAAGAAAACATTAGCGTTTGATTTTGAATTATAAATATATCAACTCATATTTATATCCACATTTTAAGATCTCGTTCAATTTAGTTTTAAAAAGTTGCACAAAAAAAAAATGCAAGGAAAGATGCCTTTTCTGAAGCTCTTTTGCAAGTTTAGAATTTTCTCACAATATTTAACAAGTATTGCCTCGTTTTAACCGAAAATAGTGTTGTGATAGGGAACAGCGTTATATTTTAAGCACATTTATTTTGAAATCACAGTTTTTGAAAACTCCCCGAAGTGTCTTTTCCAACTAACAAAAAGGAACGAATTAGTAACAAATTGTATCAGGGTCATCGGAAAAAGTACCAAATTGTCGCACAACGGTCACGCTGTTGTCAGTTGTTCTCATCCGACATCCTTCTCGCAACCTAAATAGGTTGCGTAAGGGAAAGCCCGCCTGGAATTTTCAGGAACAAGGCTACAATAGAACAGGAAATATTGGAAGCTGTCAGTTCTCGACATCACGCACACATTTATAGAATCCGCCTATACGTGAACCCTTTCCGCAACCGCAATTGCGACAAAAACCGCACAAAATCAAGGCACTGGAGTGCATCTGCTACTATCCATTTCTAGAATATTCGCCGATAGGTGGCAGCGCGGATATAAAAAGGCGCGTTGACAACAGGAGGCAGTTGATTTTTAGCGCGCGATAGTTGAGTTCGAAGAAAGATAAGTGTGAAGTAATAGAACAAAGCGATTGGATTGAGAGTTTAAGAAAAGTAATAAAGTGATATTGTACTGAGAGATAAATAAGTGTAAAAGTAATAAAGTGAAAGTAATAAAGCGAATAGATTGAAACGTTTGAGAATTGATTAAAGTGTTATTGTTTGGTACTAAATAAGTGAATATTTGAAAAGCGTAAATAAAGAGATTTTATTGGCAAAGTTGCACAGAATAGTGTTTTATCTTTTCGAATCCCAGCCTTAATGTAACAGTATACTCCATATCTTCTCTAGATGGTTCTAGAATGAACTAATACAAACTGCAATACAATTCCAGTCTCCAATTGGAAGTGGAACTTGAAGAGGGAAACAGATTGTTACCAGGTGCCCGATTCACCACAATTCCTAAGTGTCCGAGTCACTAAGTGCCTGTCACTAAGTGCCTGATTTACCACAGTAGATTAAGAAAGAAAATATGCATTGGCATGACAATTAAAATTTATAATACCATTATAAAGCCCCACTTTGAATACTGCCCAACAATATTATTATTGGGTGCTGATGGAATGTTGGAAAAATTACAAAAAGTTCAAAATAAAGCGATGCGGTCTATATTACTTTGAAGCAGATATGCGTCTGTAAAATTTATGTTAACAACATTAAAGTGGCTAAATATTAAGCAAAGAATAATATACTGTACATTAAATTTTATAATATTGTTACATTTAGGGCTGGGATTCGAAAAGATAAAACACTATTCTGTTCCACTGTTCCAATAAAACCTCTTTATTTACACTTTCCAAATATTCACTTATTTAGTACCAAACAATAACACTTTAATCAATTCTCAAACGTTTCAATCTATTCGCTTTATTACTTTCACTTTATTACTTTACACTTATTTATCTCTCAGTACAATATCACTTTATTACTTTTCTTAAACGTCTCAATCCAATCGTTTTATTCTATTACTTCACGCTTATCTTTCTTCGAACTCAACTATCGCGCGAATTAAAACACTTGTTTCTTACTTTTAAAATTAAACAATATTTATTTGGAACTATGTCCTTTATTATTGAAATACTTTTTACTAATTCTAAAAGGAGCTTAAGGCTACTATGTAGTTACAATAAGACTGTTGATAAATTCATCATACAGTCGTATTTATATACTTTTCTTATCTATCTACAAGGAGACCCAAGCGTACAATCGTCTTGCTTGATAATGAAGAAGAGATAATATTCCAACATTGTATACAAACGATATTATCTCTTTTACATATGTTATCATTGTAGCGTTGTGTGCAAGACTGTACTAGAGACTAAAGATATCATTGAATACAAATAATGTTATCTTTTTTCTCAATATGTTTTGCTATGGATACTTAACTCCCCCCCTTGTTAAACGAAATCGTCCCGATTTTTCGACGCTATTTTTAACATTTCTCTTTCATAAGTTTTGTTATATGCGTCAATCTTTTTTTGTTTTTGACGATCTGTTATACATTGTATAGTTTTTATCATTACGTACGTAAATGCTAGAATAACAATCAGTGTTACAATTGTGTATATAGTTGATAATATCGGTTTTTCTTCAAAAGGAATAATTAGTTTTTTTAAAGTATCTATGTTATCGAATTTGTACATTGTATCTTCTTTAATTATTTGGTCGATGTAAGACTCTGAATTATGATTTCTTAATATAACTTCTTTAATTTGCTTATGCATGTTTTTGTATATTTTATCGTCTAGATTTATAGTATTTTCATAAGTAACTAAGTTTATACCATTAATTGTTTGATTATTTAACTTATGCTTACCGCTTAATAACATAACACCGGATTCAATTTCTAAGTCGTAATCGTATTCTTGTTTAATGTTGCATTTTGAAGTTATATTCTTTAAAAGTGGAATAAGACAATTTTCTTCTTCAAAGTTAATTTCACAAATGTTTTTACTTAGATGATTTTGACAATTTCTTGTTCTTAAATAAGTTTGGTTACATAAGGCAATTGTTTTATCTGTAATGATTTTTCCATGTTTTGAATTTAAAGGTGTTACTTTATACAATTTACATGATTTAATTAGAACTGGATATTTATATATTGTGATGAAGAATTCATCAGTTCTAGCTAATAATATTTTAGAGTACTCAAGTATATTTATTATGGGTACTTGAATTATTTCATGTTGAATAATATTTTTAATGTCATCTAAGTCTAGGCTTTCTGATAAATATTCATTATTTTTTGCTGCATTAATTGTTCTGGTCAATAATAATAATTGTTCGTACACTTGTTCTATTACTAAATGTTCTTTAAGGCTCTGACCTTCGAATTGTTGCAAAATTTTGCCCTTCTTGACTCTGTACAATTCCTAGTAATGTTAGGAATATTAATATTTTCGTCATCTGAAAAATGATAATTCTTTATGTTATCCTTGTGAATTTTTATTCCTTCTTTAGAGATTACAGTGTCTCCTTTATCTTCTTCTACTATTCTTGTTATGTATCTGGCGTTAGATTTCTTTCTAAGACCTGTGATTCTTACCATTATCTTATCTCCTTTTTTATACTCTCTGTGTCGAGTTCCTTTATTTAGACGTTCGATCACTTTTTTGGATGCTGAGTTTAGTTTATTTATTATAATTTCACTATTGCTATATTTATTTTGATTAAAGAAAATGTCTCTAGGTTTCAAACCGGTAACTGAGTGTATAGAATTATTTAATTCACGCACTGTTCTAAATATTTCTTCGATAAGTCTTGTTTTATTCTGAATTGTGAATATTCTAGACAGTTCAGTTATTGTACCGTTTACACGTTCTACCTGACCGTTCGCTGTCGATCTGTATACTGGAGTTTCTACTTTAGTTATGTTGTATTTCAAACACATTTGGTTCACCATTTCTGTTTTGAATCCCTTCTCGTTATCTGTCATGAGTCGTTCACATTTTGGGAAATAATTAGATAAGACCTCTTCCATAACGTCGTACAGTCTGTTTCGAGTTTCGATTTCCCGAAGGATTGTATATTTAGAATACTTATCTACTGTTACAAGGAAAGTATACTTGTCGTTGAAGTATATGTCCATATGAATGTGTGTTCCCACATGTGTTGGTATTTCTGAATTATTCAGAGGTTCTCTGATAGGTTTTCTTTCATATTTTCCAAATAGACATGCTATGCATTTTCTGTTGAAACTCTTTGCTTGTTTATTTAGATCGGGCCAGTAATATTTCTCTGAGATTTCTTGTATATTGTTACGTAACCCTCGGTGTGCTCTTTCGTGAGTTACCCTTACAAGTTTTAGTTGTTCCTCCAAATTTGTCACGTCTTGAAGTTTTCTTGGTGTGAATATAAATCTTACTAGTGGGAATTCTTTTTTTATGTTTTCACCATATTTGTATATGTTTTCAAATTTCGTATGCAAAGCTACAATCTTTTGGGGTTGTATAACTTCTTTCATCTGTCTTAGTAAAGAGTCTTTGTCCTTAAACTTTATTATGAGTCTTATTTTGTTACTAAAATAGATTTGTGTTTCGATATTATTTGTTATATCTTCAATAAGTTCGAACTGTGCAGTGTATGCATTAAAAGGCTGATTCACAGTTTTTATTATATCATTAGAAGAACTTTCAGCTGAATGTGCTGTTTCTATGGTAGAAGTATTTATGCGTTGACGTGATAATGCGTCAGCTACAAGATTTAGGTTTCCTGGTTTATAAACTAATTTTGCTCCAAAGTCTTCAATGATTCCCTTCCAACGTTTCAGCTTTGTGTTGGGATTTTTTTCTGATACAGAATATATAAGGCTCTGGTGATCGGTATATATGGTTAAGTCTGCTATACCATATATGTAGTTTCTGAGTTTTTGTAAGGACCATATGATCGCTAATAGCTCTTTCTCGTTTGTGCTATAGTTCTCTTCTGTCTTACTCAGTGTTCTTGACAAGAAGTGTATAGGTTGCTTATTCTGACTTAGTACGGCTCCAATAGCTATGTTGGATGCATCAGTAGTAAGCTCGAATGGTTTACTATAATCCGGTTGAAAAAGTTCGACTTGTTCTTTCAAATAATTTTTTAAAATTCTAATCGCTTCTAATGCTGAATCATTCAGATTTAACTTAATATTTTTACTTTGTTTTTTGTTTACTTTACCGTTATCTCCTCGTAAATATAATGTCAGGGGCTTGGCTATGCTTGCGTATCCTTTTATAAACTTACGATAGTAACCTGTAAGACCTAAAAATCCTCTCAAATCCTTTACCGTTTGTGGGACTGGAAAATTTTCTATAGCTGCTATTTTCTCAGGGTTCGTAGTGATTCTACCATGTCTGATTATGTGACCTAAGTATTCTACTTCTTCTTGAAAAAACTTACTTTTCTCATCAGATATTTTTAATGTGGCTTTATTGAGTACGTCGAATACTTGACTTATGTGCTGTATATGTTCTTCCTCAGATGAAGAATATATCAATACGTCATCAATGTAAACGTGTACGAATTTACCTACAAAGTCTCTCAAAATGTCGTCCACGCATCTCTGAAATATGCTTGGTGCATTTTTGAGCCCGAAAGGCATTCGTTTAAAATGATATTTTGCGCCATTTATAGCAAAAGCTGTTTTTTCTTTATCATCTGTTTTGATTTTAATTTGGTGGAAACCTGACTCCAAATCTAATGTTGTAAAGTACTTGGCTTTACCTAAATTTTGAATTGTCATGTTGACATCCGGAATGGGGTATCTGTCTGTTACAGTGTGAGCGTTAAGTTTTTGGAAATCAACAACCATGCGCCGTTTTGGTTTTCCTTTTTCGTCCAAACCTTTTTTAGGTACTGTCCATATGGGACTGTTATAAGGACTATGGCTTTTTTCTATTATATCGTCATGTAAGAGTTTCTGTATTTCTTTGTTTACGAATTCGTTATCTGCTATGGGATATGGATATTGTTTAACATAAACCGGATTATCATTGGTCGTCCTAATGCTTGCTTCTATAGTATCTGTAAAGGGTAACGGTCCTATGCTGTTATTAATCTTCATCAGTCTATCTATGTCTGCTTTATAAATATTATTTTCCCCAATTATGTAATTAATTTTCTGAATAGATTCGACACTGCTTATGGTAGTTAGAGTCATATTACTGAAATTTATTTCCGCGTTTAGAACTTTAAGTCCTTCATATCCTAATATCATATCAAAAGACTGAATATCCTCTAATTCAAAAAATGTTATATTTTTCTTTAATATCCTAACTACTTTCTTTGTATCTACCATAGAATAACCATGCATTGTTTTTATTTTTATAGGTTTAATTTTAATTTTTTTGCTAGAATCGCATTTTCTATTAATGTAATTATGGGTTGCACCAGTATCAATAAGAATTTTATAAATTTTCTTAGAAATAGTACTAGTTAAATTTAAGCAGGGCAACCCGTCTACTAGTTTAAATGATCTATTCTTATGTTATTATTTACCATACATTCCGTTTCATCTGCTTCTGCATATGTACTGCTGACATCGTCTCTGCGTTGTTGTCGGGAGTTATTTACTCTCTGCTGCTTGAAGTTCTGCTGATAAGATCGTTGCGGTCTGTTGTGTGTGTTGAAACTCCCGCTGTGTTCACGTTTCGCTGGTGGATTATATACATCGGGTTTGTATTGATTCCAATTTTGTCGCTGTGCATGTACAATTTGTCTCGAGTTTATCTCCATCGGCTGTGGTCCTTGATTGTGTTGCTGCATATTATCGTATTGCTTCTGGGGTTGATAATTCGTTGTTTGGCTCGAATAATTTGGTCTTCTTTCGTTTCTGCGTTCATGTGGCATATTTTTGTGGTGCTTATCCTGAGTGAGATGTAAATGCCTGTGCACATTATCATGTTCTATTCTGCGAGCAATTGCGAATGCGTGTTCTAGATCATTTATTGTAGCTGAATATAATGATCCTCTTGTAAAGTTGTCACTCATACCATCAATGAATATACGAACTGCGTCGTCGTTAGCATTTTTAATTAGTCTGTCGATTATATTCGGCGGATCACCTGACATAGTGATTTTTGATATTATTAAATTGAGATTTTTATTTATCTCGTCGTGGTATTCAGACAGTGTGCTTCTTTTTTGCGTGATGGCTTTCATCATGTCTTGTAGCACGTATAGAGGTTCTTGATTAGAGTACGTATAATCTAATCTGTTACGTATCGCCTCAAAATTAAAAATTGTGTTATAATTAGTTAACACATTCGCGGCTGCACCCTGTATTTTACTTTTCACTATAGTCAATGCTGCTGCGTACTTACTGTGTGTTTTGAAGTTTTTAATGCTGTCCATTAATCTGGATGCTTCTTCGCGCCACGACCGATAATTTGATTGATCGCCGTTGAAAATAGGTAGGCTTTTAAATGCGTCTAACTGTATTTCACTACCATCTGTATATGTGGTTCTTATTTCCTCTAGCACAGGTATGTTTGGTACTATGCCTAATCCAGATTTTACTTCATTTAGTTTTGTTTCTAAATTAGTGTTTATTTGATTTTGGTTAGTTATTATTGCTGCTAACCTTGCATTCTCTGTGCGTGTGTGCTCTAGGGTTTGTGTTACTGTGTTGCTCCTGGTTTCTAAAGCTTCTAATCTTGCCATTAATACTGCGAGTTGTTCCATTTTGAACTCGTGTCTGTTGTCGTCGAATTTGTGTGTTTTTTTTCTCCACATATACACTTTCACTGAATTGCTTTGCTGCTTCGTACGAAGAAGCTATATTTGTACCTGCTATGCTAGGTAATTCTTGTAACCGGTAACGCGAGTGTTCTGTTTATACTAGATTTCACTACTTGTTCCCGAGGTCCGCTCGATTGAAGTTAAAAAGTATATTTAACCTCCTGGCAGGATCGCCAATTAAAACACTTGTTTCTTACTTTTAAAATTAAACAATATTTATTTGGAACTATGTCCTTTATTATTGAAATACTTTTTACTAATTCTAAAAGGAGCTTAAGGCTACTATGTAGTTACAATAAGACTGTTGATAAATTCATCATACAGTCGTATTTATATACTTTTCTTATCTATCTACAAGGAGACCCAAGCGTACAATCGTCTTGCTTGATAATGAAGAAGAGATAATATTCCAACATTGTATACAAACGATATTATCTCTTTTACATATGTTATCATTGTAGCGTTGTGTGCAAGACTGTACTAGAGACTAAAGATATCATTGAATACAAATAATGTTATCTTTTTTCTCAATATGTTTTGCTATGGATACTTAACTCGCGCTAAAAATCAACTGCACTCTCTGTTGTCAACGCGCCCCTTTTTATATCCGCGCTGCCACCTATCGGCGAATATTCTAGAAATGGATAGTAGCAGATGCACTCCAGATGTATACCCCATCTCTTCTCCAGAAGGTACTAGAATCACTTGACAGATTCTATTCCATTCTCCAATTGGAAGTGGAACTTTAAGAGGGAAACAGATTGTTACCAGGTGCCCGATTCACCACAATTCCTAAGGGTGCGATTCACTAAGTGCCTGTCACTAAGTGCCTGATTTACCACATTATCCCCCTCTTAAACTTGTTCGTCCCGAACAAACTCGCTAGCATTTTCACCATTATAGCGATGAAGACGATCCACATGAACGACTTTCAGTTTGCCTCTTCCTCGTTGGATGTGATAGACAACGTCGCTGATGCGCGTCACGATTTTATAGAGTCCTTCCCAGTCCCGCTGCAATCCAGGTGATAGGCCCCTCCTCGATGGGGACTATACGGCCACACCAGATCTCCTTCCCGAAATCCTGCAGCCGTCGTACCAGCGCCGTACCTGGCCCTCATGCGGTCCTCCGCTGGAAGTACCTCTGTAGTGCTGCATCGAATACTGAACCAACCCCGCGTTGCTTCCAGATCAAACTCTTATCTTTCTTCGGCTTTAATGTGTCCTCCTTTTCGTTTTTAATTATGTCCAGCTTGATGTCTAAAGATACATCGACAATTACATCTTTTAATGGTTTTAAAAATGTTTGTTCACCGTTCGGGACCCTGGGTTCCTTTTTAATGTGCCCTTCAGCTACTTTTTGCATAGACTTGTCATTATGGCTAATTTTTTTTTTTTTTTTTTTTTTTTTTTCCTTTCCAATTTTTCAAGCTACTTGTCAGATGAAGAGTGTATACCAAAATCTGAATCGGCATCCGGATTCGACTGGATGTGCGCCCGTTTTGTCGGTTCTTTAGCTGCCTTGTCAGTTTCTTTTTCTTCTTCTGCTGATGACCGGCGCGCTTTACCCGAGTTGATAGGCTATAAGATATTTCTTCTGATTCCTTAGAAGTGGACGGTTCGTCCTCGGACACAACTTCCGTACCTTCCTTCGGGCCCAATTTCTGTTCATTCAAATGGCGATAAAACCCATCCAAACCGTTTTGTTTCGTGACATCACCTATTGCCTCCAGATCTTCTTCCACTGCATCTTTTTGTGCGGCCACAATGGAATTTTCTCGCTCTTCAAGAGAATTCTTTTGCGCTTCGAACTTCAATTCCATAGAATCTTTCTGTTGTTCTAGAGAATTCTTCTGTTCTTCTACTAGAGAATTCTTTTCTTCTGCGAACTTCGATTCCATGGAATTTTTCTGTTCTGCGAATATCGATTTTATGGAATTTTTCTGTTCTGCGAATATCGATTTTATGGAATTTTTCTGTTCTACGAATATCGATTCCATGAAATTTTTCTGTTCTGCGAACTTCGATTCCATAAAATTCTTATGTTCTTCTAGATAATTCTTCTGCTCTTCCATCTTGGCGAGAAGTACTTCCATCATAGCGCTTAATTCAACGTCTGTACTTACTTGTTCTTCTGGCACGTCGAATAGAATGGATTTCGGATCTGCTCCCTCGCATTGGACAGCCTCCCGCAGACGAAGAATGAGGTCACCCCTCCCTCCAGCTGTGGAGAGATTTCGCTTTTCTAGCTCACTTTTTAATTGGGGTATGCTTAGATGTAGCAATAAACGACCCATCTGTTTGTCCTTTGCAATTTCAAAATTCACAAATTCACAAATTCACTTTCACTTTTTTTTTTTTTTAGTCTTAATAGCAGTTAGACACTAAGCACAGAATAAGTTTTATCCCACTTCTGACACCAATGTTACATTTAGGGCTGGGATTCGAAAAGATAAAACACTATTCTGTTCCACTGTTCCAATAAAACCTCTTTATTTACACTTTCCAAATATTCACTTATTTAGTACCAAACAATAACACTTTAATCAATTCTCAAACGTTTCAATCTATTCGCTTTATTACTTTCACTTTATTACTTTACACTTATTTATCTCTCAGTACAATATCACTTTATTACTTTTCTTAAACGTCTCAATCCAATCGTTTTATTCTATTACTTCACGCTTATCTTTCTTCGAACTCAACTATCGCGCGCTAAAAATCAACTGCACTCTCTGTTGTCAACGCGCCCCTTTTTATATCCGCGCTGCCACCTATCGGCGAATATTCTAGAAATGGATAGTAGCAGATGCACTCCAGATGTATACCCCATCTCTTCTCCAGAAGGTACTAGAATCACTTGACAGATTCTATTCCATTCTCCAATTGGAAGTGGAACTTTAAGAGGGAAACAGATTGTTACCAGGTGCCCGATTCACCACAATTCCTAAGGGTGCGATTCACTAAGTGCCTGTCACTAAGTGCCTGATTTACCACAATATAAAATTAAAAATAATCTGTTGCCGCAATACACAGCCACATGATTTGAGATCGAACAATAATTTTCATTTAAACTTTTATAGAAAAAAGAAATCACAAAATGTATTATTTTATAAAGGAATAAACATATAACTAATTATAACCAATACAAAAAAGAAATTTTAAGTTTTGTAAGAAATAATTTTTAACATTTTATAACATAAACATATTTTTTTTTTTTTTTTTTTGTAAAATGGTATTCTTTACTAAATAAACATTAAACCGCATTTACACTATCACGCACGCGCATTTTTGCACGAGACGGGACAGAGAGATCCGTTTGTCCGCAGTCAATGCTAATAAAGGCGAAGGAATGAGATCACAAATCAGACGCCTAAGGTGTTATGGATGTTCTACCCATAATTATAGATACGTAAAGCGGAAGTTCCGGCGACCAACATTTCTGCAATCACATTAATACATTTCTATTTACGATTTAAAATATGTGAAATGAGAGTGTTAATTAGTTTCAGTAAATTAAACCAACAATTCATCAATCATTTATACGAAATTAATAAATAAATGTACCTACATCCCTTCCGGAAGCCATTTTGTTTTATAGGAAAACGAAATTTCGTAAGCCATCGCTATAAAAATATCAACATGCATAGCTTTCCCATAATTCCTACCACGCAAACAAGATGGCCGACCAAAAAACGTATCACGTTTTTTTGCGTGTTAGGTAATGCTGTCCCTTTCAGTCAGACGGCTGTTTAGTATTGGGCATCCCTTTAATTTTCCGTGATGGGAATGTGTGACCGTGTAAATGCCCCATTACTAAACTAAACTAAACATGACCACCAAGGCAAATATGACCGTATTTGTAATTTTGGTCATATAGTCTAATATACAGTTTTGATAATCCTGGCAATTTAGTCATTTGACAGCTAATCTGGTCATTTGCCTGTTGGCATTCATACGCATAATTGGCATTCAGTCTAATCTTAGCCTTAGAAATTTAATGGAGTTTTCAATTTGGCATTCTAGTGTGAATTGAGTTGGCTGTAGAAAACAATTTTCTTTCACTTGCACTGAAAATCCATTTCAATTTATTTCCTCACATTTATAATAACGCATTTCAAAATAATTAAAAATATAAAAAGCAATCCTTCCAACGAAAAAAAAAAATAAAAAAAATCGTAACCGCCAATTGTGTGTCATAAACATTGGTATTAGTGAAAGTATGTGTAGATCTGAAAAAAACGAGATTTATCAAAAGGGCTCAGATATATATATTTTATATTATACATATATATATTTTTTTTTTTTTGGTAATCGAACATGAAAAGCAATCTCAATAAAAAAATAATTGATTTTTTTTCCAAAAAAAAGAATTGATCTTTTTGCCAAATCAAAAACGACAGAGTTTTCAAAGTTCGATAATTATTGTTGGAATATTTCGAGAGTGTTCGCTTTATATATTAGCTGTGTTTTCTTGAGCTTCGTTCTCAGCAAAGTAGAGTAGTAGGACTTTTAGCACGCAATCACAACAACTATTGCGAATCCTCGAAGTGTCAAGAAGAGCGCATTTATGGTAGGTACCCAGTCAAAAATAATTCTATTGTACTGCTGCCAAAAAGTTTGTAATTTTCTCCTTTCAATAGGGGTATTCACGATTCGGTGTAACAGACCTAGTAAAATTGCGAAATTTTATTTTTTTTTATCAGATCGTGAACACACTTTTTCTCATCTATAGCAAAACTGAAACAAAGTCAGACCCAATCTGACAATTGACATTTGTTCTGAAAAAAATCTTTTGAAAAGTGAAAAAGAAAAACGATTCAATTTATTGGAAGATAATGGAGACAAAATTATGTTAATTAATTAATATTACATAACAAAAATTATGATTTTCCCTTCGGCGGAACTTATTTTTGTTTTCCATTCTCTTTGTTTTTTTCCGATACCTGCACACAGGAATTCATAATTTAGCGAACTGTCAACTTGATATCGCTACTCTGTTGTATTTTTCGGTTACAATAGGGTCAGGGTATAGTGCAAAAGTGTAGCGAAATTTTTGTCAGTATATTTTGTTGTTGTGGTGCGAAAAAAGTTGCACTTTCGCACTTTCGCAATGATACAAGACCAGTTGCACAGGATCGTGAATACCCCTAATCATTTCGATTTTTACCTAACATTTTATCAATAAAACTGACATAGCTCTCAGTTGTACCTAATGAACAGACTCAATAACATTAAAATGTTTATTTGCCAAATAAGGCCCATCCAACTTCACACCATAACAAAATGCTGTCAGATAATTCTCTAGTTTTATTTTTCGAAATATTTGTATTGCACGTTTTTGTAAAAAGTATTTTATTTAACCTACAGGTCTCTGACATCACAAAAGTGCAATACGTCTTACCTAGTCAAAAATGTCAAAAATTAATTAGAAAGATATAAACAATCTCAGACAATTCAAAATAAAAAAATACTGGCCATACAACAAGCTTGCCTACGTGACTTGGTGTAAATGCCCTATGGATGAATTTTGCTCGCATCCAATCATATACATATCTGCGCAAGTACTCGGGCAAACATTGGTGCCTCAGTTTCAGTTGATTTGTGAAAGTCGTTTGTTGTGCATCAGGCATTTCGAGTTCTTTGTTCGCGTGTTAGAAAATCGAAAACCAATTTTAAATTTTGTTCTTTCGTAATTTTTGGAATAGAATTACAGAAGAGCTATGCTTGAAGTAGCACCTTTGCCATCTGCGGTCCAGCCAGGAGTTGTCGTCATTAGAGCAAAACCGAAAAAAGTATTCAAACCGAAGGCGAAAATAAATCGAATCCCCCAAGAACTGCTGGATGACCCCGTTTTGCAGAAGGCCATCGAACGTCTGCCATGGAATTATAACTTTGAAATACACAAGACAATATGGAGAGCCAGGGAAATAAAGGCCAAAAGGATTGCGCTGCAAATGCCCGAGGGACTCTTGATGTATTCGATTATAATTAGCGAGATTTTGGAGCGATTTACCACAGCCGATACAGTTATAATGGGTGATGTTACTTATGGTGCGTGTTGTGTTGATGATTACACAGCAAAGGCGTTGGGAGCAGACCTACTTGTGCACTATGGTCACAGTTGCTTGATTCCCGTGGATCAGACAACGGATATTAAGGTGTTGTATGTTTTTGTGGATATCAAGATCGACCCGCTGCATTTCTTGGACTCGGTGAAGCTAAACTTTAAGCCAGAAGATGGTCAGATAGCTTTGGTAAGCACCATTCAATTTGTTACTACATTACAAGCGGCTTCTAGTGAATTGAAAGCAAAAGGCTACGATGTGATTGTTCCTCAGGCAAAGCCTTTGAGCCCTGGAGAGATTCTCGGGTGTACATCACCTCAGCTACCAGAGACTGCAAAGATAATTATATATTTGGGCGACGGCCGGTTCCACCTCGAGTCTGCAATGATTGCAAATCCACGACTGAAGGCGTACAAGTACGATCCGTATGAGAAGAAGTTCACTCTGGAAGAGTATGATCACAGATCGATGCAGAGCATCCGATGGGAGCACATCAAGCAGGCGAAGACTGCAAAAAAGTTTGGCATCATTCTTGGTACATTAGGGCGACAGGGCAGCTCTCGTGTTCTGCGATTTTTAGAGCGACGACTACACGCCAAGGGTTACCGAACGTCAGTGATTCTTCTATCAGAGATCTTCCCTCAAAAGTTGGCACTGTTTGGTGCGGACATTGACGCCTACGTTCAAATAGCCTGCCCCCGGTTGTCAATCGATTGGGGAAGTGCCTTCCAGAAACCGCTTCTAAATCCCTACGAACTATCAGTGGTGTTGGGCGACGTTGAGTGGACACCAAACAACTTGGAACCAGAAAATGCCTATCCCATGGATTTTTATGCATCCGGCAGTCTCGGCCCATGGACACCAAATTTCAAACCACCTGCACTAGGGGAGTGCGAGAACAAGCCTTCGGCCAAATGCTGTGGGCGATGCACCCGCGGAGAGTTGGAGAAAGATACAGCAGCAGCCGAGGATCTACTTGACTTTAAGAAAGGATAAACCGAAGAAGAAGCACAGCCGCGCGTGACAAGTACAATTGGGTTTAGAGTAATTATTTGCTTTGCATATTTTTTAAGAATAGATAAGAGATATGTAAGGAATTATTTTGTATGTAAATCAAATGCATATACACTGCGAATACCTAGCAATAAATGAACAAGTTTAACATCGGAGAGATGTTTTTTTACTTTGGCAGTTGCCTTGAATTTGATATAGCGTTGGCAAGCCAAAGCAATTCTGCAGTCTATTTTTATTTTTATTTATGCCCGCTTTGGTTTCTGGTTTGCCTTTGAGCCATTCACTTGGGTGACGTGTATTTTTTTTTAGTAACGATTATGAAATTGTAAATACACCTGTATTGGGAGAAAGGGGTGCCTTGGTTTAAGTCAATCCCATATGGCGGAAATAAAATCTAGGTACACATTTAATTCAACAAACAACGGTTGACCTTGTTGGCGAGAAAATAACAGTCGCAAAACTAATCGTTTGCCAACATTGAATTGACGTTGCAATCATCATAGCACCGCTCCAAATGCCATTAAACTCTAATAAGAATAACAATAACATGCCGATAACTTGGAATATTTGTTTGTATTATTGTGGCACCTATTCGGGCTTTTTGCTTACTACAGTTGAAACCTGAAAATAAATATTAAACCAAATAGGTAGGTTCTCTTGGGCTCTTGGGTGAGAAAGTACGAGTACGAAGTAGAGGCGTGCGAGGTCTGTATCAGCTGGTTTTTGTGTGTTTTCCTGGCGTAATCAAAAATGTTGCTCATTAGTAAAATTAATCAGCAACAGGTTATTTTGTGGTAATGGCTGAATCTAAATCAAAGTAGCAGGCTAGCAGGTCAAATGGAATTTATGGAATGACGCCTTTAGACTAAGACTACATATCCATACCTACAAGAGGCGATATCAACACGGTTATGGTTATAGCTAATTTGAAACAGAGTGAGAGGGTAAATTGTGTTCAGTTTACTAACAAAGTTTTAGGTCATATAAACACCGGATTGAATAAAAAAAAATCTTGTAAACGAGAGACGTTATTGGCTTTTAAGTTGGGACAAAATGGTAATCTATTTAATTCAAGGCTGATGCTATTCGCACGTCGTTATGGACACGGCTTAGGTCGACGGCTTGGGGTAAACGCATAAAACAGTGGTATAAGGGCTAGCCTCGCACGCAAAAAGGACTCTAAACTCCAGTATTACATTTTCGGGCACGAGCCTGTACGTTTTAGGGCACAACTTATTCCTTAAAAAAATATTTTTAACGAAAATACCTACATAAGCCGTGTCCCTAACGACGTGCGAATAGCCACTTCGTTCAAGTGTGCATTGCGATTATTGTTTGATTTGCTAAATTTAATCATTGAGTAATTGTTTAACCTTAGTATTGCAGTCTAGGATATTTCCGATTTAGGAACATAGCATTAACTACTTATTTTTGTGGAATATAGTCTTCAAGTTTTTTGTATACCACGGCTCCAAAAATTCCCTACGTAAGATTTTCCCTACAAATCATCATATTTCGAAAAAATAAAAGTTCTACCCATAATTATAGATACATAAAGCGGAAGTTCCGGCAACCAACATTTCTGCAATCACATGAAAACATTTCTATTTCCGATTTAAAATATGTGAAATGAGAGTTTCAGTAAGTTAAACCAACAATTCATCAATCATTTATACAAAATAAATAAATAATTGTAGAGAGAGCATGAGAAGCGCGCGATCGAGGATATAGAGAGGTGTTACTCCAGGAACAATGTTCGGAAGTTTTACCAAAAGGTAAACAGAACGTGTCATGCCAACAAGACCCGAACGGAGACCTGTAGAGACGAACAAGGAAACCTTGTAGTAGAGTCACATTCGGTGCTGAGGAAATGGAAAAACCATTTCTGCAGACTGCTAAACGGCGAAGAAGACACAAATTCCGCTGTCAGGCAGAACGAGCCATTCAACCTGGTCGATGAAAGCCAAGATGTCCGTCCACCTGACCAAAATGAAGTGAGGATAGCAATATCTAAACTTAAGTCCAACAAGGCTGCTGGACCGGACGGCTTAACTAAAGAGCTGTTTAAGGCAGCGGAAGATGACCTGGTAGAGAGCATACACCAACTTGTCTCCAAGATTTGTTCAGACGAAAGTATGCCTGATGAATGGAACCTCAGCATCGTTTGCTCGATCCACAAGAAAGGAGACTCTCTAAACTGCGCCAACTATAGAGGCATCAGTCTCCTTAACACTGCGTATAAGATCATGTCTGCTGTACTATGTGAACGCCTGAAACCTTTCGTCAACGATCTGATAGGTCCCTATCAGTGCGGTTTTAGGCCCGGTAAGTCCACGACCGATCAAATATTCACACTACGGCAGATCCTGGAGAAAACCCAAGAAGTCCAGATCGATACTCACCATCTTTTTATCGATTTTAAGTCCGCATATGACAGCATTTATAGAGACGAGCTATACAGAGCCATGTCTAGTTTTGTCATCCCTGCCAAACTTGTCAGATTGTGCATAATGACAATGGAGAACGCTCGTTGCTCCGTAAAGGTCGGAAACAATCTCACCGAGACCTTTGATGTCAAAAAAGGATTTAGACAAGGCGACGCGCTGTCATGTGACTTCTTCAACATCATTCTTGAGAAAATTGTGCGAAACTCACAAGCCAACACCAGAGGCACAATTTTCCATAAGTCTGTGCAACTACTTGCATACGCTGACGACATTGACATTATTGGCAAAACACAGCGAGCTGTTGCTGGAGCGTTTGCTAGTAGTAGCACAGAAGCGGCAAAAATGGGTTTAGTGGTGAATGAGGGTAAAACAAAATATATGCTGTCAACAAGAAGGGACACACAACATCGACGAATCGGACAGAACGTCACGACAGACAGCTATAACTTTGAGGTAGTTAGGGACTTTGTCTACCTCGGATCCGCTATTAACTCTGAAAATGACATCACCTCAGAAATCAAGCGAAGAATCACACTTGCCAACCGCTGTTTCTTTGGCCTAAGACGGCAATTGATTAGTAAAGCCTTGTCAAGAAGCACTAAGGAGATTCTATATAAGACTCTCATCATCCCTGTCCTGCTCTATGGCGCAGAAGCATGGGCCCTAGCAAAAACGGATGAGGATCTTCTTGGTCGCTTCGAACGCTTCTTCGATTGATTTTTGGTCCCGTTTGCGTAGACGGGATTTGAAGGAGAAGATTTAACAGCGATTTAACACTCTACGAGCTGTACAGCGACATCGACCTGGTCAGAAAAGTACGCATTAGTCGTCTAAGATGGTTAGGACATGTAGAGCGAATGGACACCAACGCTCCAGACCGGAGAGTCTTCGATTCCAACCCGGAGGGACAACGCAGTAGAGGAAGACCTCGCCTTAGGTGGCGCGCGCAAGTGGAAGGGGACCTCAACCAACTTGGAGTGCGCAACTGGAGGCAGTTAGTCAAAGATCGCGCTAACTGGAGAGGCGTTTTGGTTGAGGCCCAGGTCCACCCCGGACTGTAGCGCCACCTTAAGTAAGTAAGTAAGTAAATAAATAATTGTACGTTCATAACTTCCGGAAGACATTTTGTTCTATAGGAAAACGAAATTTCGTAAGCCATCGCTATAAAAATATCAACATGCATAGCTTTCCTATAATTCCTACCACGTAAACAAGATGGCCGACCAAAACACGTATCCCGCTTTTTTGCGTGTTAGGTAATGCTGTCCCTTTCAGTCAGACGGCTGTGTAGTATTGGGCATTCCTTTAATTTTCCGTGATAATAATGTGTGACCGTGTAAATGTCCCAATATGCCCAAAACACATGTGCAGAATTTAGCATGCAGTGGAAATAGAACCCACACGCTTAAATGGGAGTGAACACATGTAAATTCAGCATGCGTTGTAGTACTGCAAGTTGTCGCTATTTCACTGCAAACGACAATGCCATCCAAACACAGAAAAATAAAAAAATAAATTTGAACGGATTTGGCATCATTGCGTTTGCCGTTTATTTCAAATATTTTGCGGCTGACACAAAAATGGAAGAAAAACTAATGTGGTTTTCCATTGGGACCACCAGAAATCTTTTTCAGATCTCAGATTTTACTGTGCTCATGGAACGCGCAACGAGATTAATCTGCTTTTGTAAATGGATTAGTGCGTTGTTATGGTCACCTGCAAACCCAAAAAAAAAAAAAAAAAAATTGTTATCAGTGAGAAATGAATTTCGCTGGTAAAACTTACCCTACCACAGATATCCATTAGGGATCCGCAGGCTGAGAGATCGCATTTAATTACCTGAAAGGAAAGAAAAAAAGAAAAGAAAGGAAATTATTGACAAAGAAATAAATAAAACGAAACACAACCTACAAGTCAGAGACAATACGAGACCCCCAACTTCGGCCGATTTTCCGTTACTTGCCTACAAGCTATATTTCTATGGGGTGGTACACGCTAAGTGCGTTAGTATTGTTACATAGAAATTCGTATTGACAACTGTCACTCACCAACACACTCGCACCTTGCGTGTCCCACTTCCGCTGTCGGCAAAGTCGCTTCCAGCGTTCATAGAATTTTGTCAGTTAAATTTGAAATTATTCGTTTCGTGTAAATAGTATTTTATTTTAGGAATTAGTGCTTTTGCTGAAAATATTTATGAAAAATGATTACTGTAGAATGGTTGTATGAAAATAAAAACATTTTGGGCAATTTTTCTTCAGTTATTTAAGAAAAATGTACACATCAAATCGAAGTTAATGATATTCAAAAGCAGAAAATACACAACAATATTTGTCCTAATATGTTTCTAGCATATAAAACATCTCATTTAGATCGCATTATTAACTAAACAAATTATATTAATCGTTTTTTAAAAATTTATAATAACCAACCAATAGCATTCAGTTATCTTAAAATGTGGTATTCTCGAACTCTATCACATTCCCCCATGGTTGGTAGCGGTTGGCAGCATTGAATTTATATTTTTTGTATGTTTTTACATGTCACACGGATTCTAAATAGACATAACACCGATAGGAAAACAAAATGGCGAATTTGAAAAAAAAACTGAGGGGGCCAGCGGCAAGAGGATTGTGAGTTGGGGGTCTCAGTATTGTCTCTGCTACAAGTAATACACGAGTTGTTAGTTTTTGCTGTCTGGGAATAAACAAAAATTGGTTGTCAAAAAGTCATTTGTCACCGACGTTCAGGTGGGGGTTTTGACAGTTCGGAACAAGTATCCGTTCACAATAATAGGTTGAGTTCAGGTAAACACATATTTTTTATGTAGTATAGACTAGAGCCTGAAATTCAATTGCTAAGAACAGCGGGATTTTTGAATTCGTGGCGGGTTCTGATTGGCAATCCGATGGTCGGAAGATGTTAGAGGAATCTCCCTGCTAGCGGGATCCGAGATAGCTGTTTCCAATATCTCGGACGAGGTTCTGTTGCTCTTGCTGGAGTGAATACTCGGCATTGTCTGTACAGTCGCCGGTAAGATCACACCCTGGTCAGTAGTGCGAAAAGCTAAAATTAAAATACCTACGGAGAAAATTAATACAGTGGCAGTGACGAAACAAACTCCAACAAAAGAAAAAGGAGAAAAAGGTTTAAGGAAAATAAAAACAAATTTTATTTAATAATTTAAAATCGAAGTAGTGCACGCACAAACATAATAAAAAGAAAAACAAAAAGTGTCAGTTATAAAATAAAAAGAAAGGACATCCAAAAAGACAAATTATACATCGAAACAGTGAAATATTAAAACATCGAACTAAATACTGAAAGGGGAGAAGTGAGCTCAGATCCCAGAGGCAAAAAAATTAAAAAAATATACATATAATAAAAAAACGAGTGAGTTTAGATTGTAAGTATAGAAAATTATAGAAAGTAATTTGAACTTTTTGTTGAATGTAGGTATCAGCATAGCTTGAGGTCACTTGGCGGTCACTGATTGTCCATCCGTGTCTACATAGGAAGTCGTGGCCGCCGACTTTTTTTGTGTGTCCGACCGACCGATACCTTGATAACCCAAGTAGAAATTTGTGACTCTTATCCACATTTACTTTAAACTATAGTCACCAAACGGTATATTCGACTCGGTTTTGTGTCGCTTAACTCCATTCCAATAAGATGGTAACGATTTGACATTTTTGTGACCATTACGTGTCTCAAAGATACAAATGTCCTTTACTGTAACATTTCAAACACACAAAAACTGTGAGGTTACTATTTAATGTTACCACCTGGTTACCACTTAACAGCTACGCAAATCGACTGCGCACAGTCGAAATTGTGACCACTGATTGTTACCAAGCAGGCGTGCACGGATAATTCTATAACTATGGCGCATCAAGCGTAAAAGGGAATATAGGGTGGCATGGAAAAAAAAAAACACCGCGAATGGTTTTATGATGGACAATGAATCTATCTAAAAAGAATGGAAATATGTAAATTAGAGAATTCACTATTTTGGAATACGTATATCTTTTCATGAGTTTTCCTCCTAAAGTATTATTTTTCATTTTAAAAGGTGCATTGAAAATTGTTTGCCGTTGTAGTGCAACATCGAATATACTTTTAGTTTGTGCGCTACGCTGCTTTCCGACGTTTCAATAGTATTGTAGGAGAAAAATGAGAATGCTTTCCGATTTTACTACACATTAACTCCAGCAGATTGAATTGGAAACAATTAATGAAGTGCGAGATAATAAAATAATTATATTTGATTTGAAAAAGTTAAAAAAAAAAAAACAATATTCTAACTTCTATCATTCACATTATATCAAATGGTACCAATATTTTTGAATAAATAGCATGTTATACGTATATAAAATGAAATAATGGTAGAAATATCATAACCTTCTGCAGCGATTTAGTACAACAAAATTGAACCAGCCAAGTGAATGCGTATGAGGGGTGGGTTTTGTAAGAAAATATTCCCATATATGGACAACAAACGTTGTATACATTCAATTGTATTTCCTTCATGTAGGTAAACATGTTAACTTTATTATGTCGGTCTTAGCAAACCAGTGCCTTGATTTTGTGCGGTTTCTGTCGCAATTGCACTAGGGAACGTTCCGAATCTGGTTTGAATGTGTGAGTGCACCGCGCGCTGGACCAGCGTGACCGTTGTGCAAAAATTTGGCACTTTTTTCGAGGACTCTAATACAATTTGTTGGTACTTTTTCCCTTTTTTTAGTTGAAAAAGGAACTTCGCAAATTCTTTAAACAACTGTGATTTCCAAATAAATATGTTTAAAATGTACCGCGGTTGAGTATCGCAATACTATTATAATGTTAAGCGGGACAATACTTGTGAAAATATTGTACGCAAATTGTAAAATTTACAGAGAAGCTCTAGGCCCCCATACGTAAAACGGAACCGTACAAATTTTCTTTGCTTGCTTTTGCTTTTTTTCATCATTTAAACTTGATGGTTGACCTCAATCTTGGTCTCAAAATGTTGCTTTTGAACTATAAAGTAAGTTTATCAAAAAAAATAAGCAAATTGTCTTTCAATTTTCTAGAAAAAGAATTTATTAATTTTTCTGTGATTGGAAAACGTTTTTCGTACGGAAAAATTTATAAATTGTTATTTTAGAAAAACGAATTGATAAACTAACTATATAATTCATAATCAACATTTTAAGATCAAGATTGAGGTCAACCATCAAGTTTAAGTGGTCAAAAAAAGCAAAAGAAAATTGGTACGGTTTCGTTTTACGTATGGCATTTGACCTTAGTAATATTGCCCTTTATTGTTTCACCGCCCTGAGTGTTAGAGAAAGGTTATAAATTAGTATAAAAAATGGTAGTTTTCATAGAAATTTTCATATGTAAAAAAAACTTAAACAAAAAAAAAAGAACACAGAGATTTTGTTTAAGATAGTTAAAAAAATAGATGCAATTCGTTTTCGAATGACAAATTTTAAAATGAAAACCTTAAAGCCTTGATTTTGAATTATTAAAAAAATATTGGCTGTAAATATGTCAACTCATATTTATATCCACATTTTAAGATATCGTTCAATTTAGTTTTAAAAAGTTGCATAGAAAAAAAAAAAAATTCCTTTTCTGAAGCTCTTCTGCAAATTTAGAATTTTCTCACATTATTTATCAAGTATTGGCTCGTTTTAACCGAAAATAGTGTTGTCATAGGGAACAGCGTTATATTTTAAACATATTAATTTTGAGATCATAGTTTTTTAAAACTCTCCGAAGTGTCTTTTCCAACTAACAAAAAGGAACAAATTAGCAACAAGTTGTATCAGGTTCCTCGAAAAAGTACCAAATTGTCACACAACGGTCACGCTGTTGTCAGTTGTTCTCATCCGACATCCTTCTCGCAACCTAAATAGGTTGCGTAAGGGAAAGCGCGCCTGGAATTTTCAGGAACAAGGCTACAATAGAACAGGAAATATTGGAAGCTGTCAGTTCTCGACATCACGCACACATTTATAGAATCCGCCTATACGTGAACCCTTTCCGCAACCGCAATTGCGACAAAAACCGCACAAAATCAAGGCACAGAATAGCAGTACAAAAATTAGAAGCGAAAATATTTTAAAATTTGCAAATCCGTTTCTTATTATTCCCCCCAAACTTTTGTGCATGTTCTCATATACTCTAAAAGGTAGAATTCAAAAGAATGAATCATTTAAATATTACGATTTAATAATAATAAACGCAAAAAAAAAGTTTCCTCAATGTATGTGCATGCACCCTGTGCTCCCTCCTAAAGAAATGCAAATGGTAGGCAAGTGGTCACCGTGTCATCAATTCATCAATTTCAAACATACAGCCCAAGTAGAAATTGATGGTTATAGTGTAGGCGCTGATCCTACATTTCGGAATGTTTCCGTAACAGTAACAGTGTGTATAGGCTCTCAATGTGCGTACTGTTTCCACTGCAGGGTGTAACGCTGACCAAAGTGGGGAATCAGTTTTACCTCCTTAAATTACTATTTCGGGAAACACACATAATGGTATTTCGGCTATGCTTTGTAACCAAAGTGTGACCGAATCTTAGTGAGCTGTCAAATTTGTTTTCATGTGTTTGTATGTTGCTTCACATGAAAAAGAAAATGTGAAATAGAAATCCTGCGATAGCAATATAAAACGTGCACACATAACCTATCCTCTTTAATGGGGATGCTAAAATACCTAAACGAGCATATGTCATGAAAATGGTAAAGCAGGTAATATTATGAGAATTTGATAATTAATGCATTTCTTCGTACCAGAATGCTAAATATTCAAACGAAAATCAGTTTCACCACAAATATCAATAAGTTGTAGTGGCAAAAACTCACGCGCTCAAGAAATATTGAGTATTTAAGAAATTAATTTTATTTCGAAGTTAGGTACTTTCATTTTTCCATGGACTATTTTTTTTTTTTTTGTTTTTTGACAATGAATCCCAATTAGAATCAGAAAGCGACCACTTGCCTACCATTTGCATTTCTTTAGGAGGGAGCACAGGGTGCATGCACATACATTGAGGAAACTTTTTTTTTGCGTTTATTATTATTAAATCGTAATATTTAAATGATTCATTCTTTTGAATTCTACCTTTTAGAGTATATGAGAACATGCACAAAAGTTTGGGGGGAATAATAAGAAACGGATTTGCAAATTTTAAAATATTTTCGCTTCTAATTTTTGTACTGCTATTCTGTGCCTTGATTTTGTGCGGTTTTTGTCGCAATTGCGGTTGCGGAAAGGGTTCACGTATAGGCGGATTCTATAAATGTGTGCGTGATGTCGAGAACTGACAGCTTCCAATATTTCCTGTTCTATTGTAGCCTTGTTCCTGAAAATTCCAGGCGCGCTTTCCCTTACGCAACCTATTTAGGTTGCGAGAAGGATGTCGGATGAGAACAACTGACAACAGCGTGACCGTTGTGTGACAATTTGGTACTTTTTCGAGGAACCTGATACAACTTGTTGCTAATTTGTTCCTTTTTGTTAGTTGGAAAAAACACTTCGGAGAGTTTTAAAAAACTATGATCTCAAAATTAATATGTTTAAAATATAACGCTGTTCCCTATGACAACACTATTTTCGGTTAAAACGAGCCAATACTTGATAAATAATGTGAGAAAATTCTAAATTTGCAGAAGAGCTTCAGAAAAGGAATTTTTTTTTTCTATGCAACTTTTTAAAACTAAATTGAACGATATCTTAAAATGTGGATATAAATATGAGTTGACATATTTACAGCCAATATTTTTTTAATAATTCAAAATCAAGGCTTTAAGGTTTTCATTTTAAAATTTGTCATTCGAAAACGAATTGCATCTATTTTTTTAACTATCTTAAACAAAATCTCTGTGTTCTTTTTTTTTTGTTTAAGTTTTTTTTACATATGAAAATTTCTATGAAAACTACCATTTTTTATACTAATTTATAACCTTTCTCTAACACTCAGGGCGGTGAAACAATAAAGGGCAATATTACTAAGGTCAAATGCCATACGTAAAACGAAACCGTACCAATTTTCTTTTGCTTTTTTTGACCACTTAAACTTGATGGTTGACCTCAATCTTGATCTTAAAATGTTGATTATGAATTATATAGTTAGTTTATCAATTCGTTTTTCTAAAATAACAATTTATAAATTTTTCCGTACGAAAAACGTTTTCCAATCACAGAAAAATTAATAAATTCTTTTTCTAGAAAATTGAAAGACAATTTGCTTATTTTTTTTGATAAACTTACTTTATAGTTCAAAAGCAACATTTTGAGACCAAGATTGAGGTCAACCATCAAGTTTAAATGATGAAAAAAAGCAAAAGCAAGCAAAGAAAATTTGTACGGTTCCGTTTTACGTATGGGGGCCTAGAGCTTCTCTGTAAATTTTACAATTTGCGTACAATATTTTCACAAGTATTGTCCCGCTTAACATTATAATAGTATTGCGATACTCAACCGCGGTACATTTTAAACATATTTATTTGGAAATCACAGTTGTTTAAAGAATTTGCGAAGTTCCTTTTTCAACTAAAAAAAGGGAAAAAGTACCAACAAATTGTATTAGAGTCCTCGAAAAAAGTGCCAAATTTTTGCACAACGGTCACGCTGGTCCAGCGCGCGGTGCACTCACACATTCAAACCAGATTCGGAACGTTCCCTAGCGCAATTGCGACAGAAACCGCACAAAATCAAGGCACTGGTTTGCTAAGACCGACATAATAAAGTTAACATGTTTACCTACATGAAGGAAATACAATTGAATGTATACAACGTTTGTTGTCCATATATGGGAATATTTTCTTACAAAACCCACCCCTCATACGCATTCACTTGGCTGGTTCAATTTTGTTGTACTAAATCGCTGCAGAAGGTTATGATATTTCTACCATTATTTCATTTTATATACGTATAACATGCTATTTATTCAAAAATATTGGTACCATTTGATATAATGTGAATGATAGAAGTTAGAATATTGTTTTTTTTTTTTAACTTTTTCAAATCAAATATAATTATTTTATTATCTCGCACTTCATTAATTGTTTCCAATTCAATCTGCTGGAGTTAATGTGTAGTAAAATCGGAAAGCATTCTCATTTTTCTCCTACAATACTATTGAAACGTCGGAAAGCAGCGTAGCGCACAAACTAAAAGTATATTCGATGTTGCACTACAACGGCAAACAATTTTCAATGCACCTTTTAAAATGAAAAATAATACTTTAGGAGGAAAACTCATGAAAAGATATACGTATTCCAAAATAGTGAATTCTCTAATTTACATATTTCCATTATTTTTAGATAGATTCATTGTCCATCATAAAACCATTCGCGGTGTTTTTTTTTTTCCATGCCACCCTATATTCCCTTTTACGCTTGATGCGCCATAGTTATAGAATTATCCGTGCACGCCTGCTTGGTAACAATCAGTGGTCACAATTTCGACTGTGCGCAGTCGATTTGCGTAGCTGTTAAGTGGTAACCAGGTGGTAACATTAAATAGTAACCTCACAGTTTTTGTGTGTTTGAAATGTTACAGTAAAGGACATTTGTATCTTTGAGACACGTAATGGTCACAAAAATGTCAAATCGTTACCATCTTATTGGAATGGAGTTAAGCGACACAAAACCGAGTCGAATATACCGTTTGGTGACTATAGTTTAAAGTAAATGTGGATAAGAGTCACAAATTTCTACTTGGGAGTCCCAAAGCGATTTGATGAAGAAAATTAGTTCAATCGCTGCAAAAAGGGACGGCAGCAGCAAATGAATCATCGGTCTGGTACTTCGCTGCAAGAAAAAAAAAAATATATATATATATATATATATATTTTAAGTATATATAATATATCTAATTATTATTAAGGGCATTACCTACATATTATTTGTATTAGGATTAAGATCAAGCGTGAATATTTAATTTTTTGTTAATTCTGTGGTTAATTTGGTTTTCCGTTGTCCGTTGCTTATTGTATCAAAAATTAATATTCTTTTCGATCGTTAAATTCTGAGTGCTTCAAACGGGAGCGGTTTGGGATGAAGTTGACTCATCAATTTTTTTGTGTCGTAGTCTAATGCTCAAAACACACGTGCAGAATTTTGCATGCAGTGGAAATAGAACCCACACGTTTAAATGGGAGTGAACACATATAAATTCTGCATGCGTTGCAGTACTGCAAGTGGTCGCTATTTCTAAATCCACTGCAAACGACAATGCAACCACGCCACAGAAAAATTAAAAACTAAATTTGAACGGATTTGGCATCATTGCGTTTGCCGTTTATTTCAAATATTTTGCGGCTGACACAAAAATGGAAGAAAAACTAGTAGAATTTTCAACGAAAACATTATTTCAGCTAATCGGCTAAGGTATAAAAAATTCCTGTACGACTGGTAAACCGATAAAAGCAATACAATTTTGCGAATATTATTGAATTTCTCAATTTTCATTTTCAATGAAATTAATTACAAACAAAAACAAATCAGCTGCTTAGTCGGCGAATGACAGTAACTGATGCAAGCATGTCAAACAATTTTCTGCACATGTGTTTTGCTTGCAGTACTGCAATATGCATTATTCTGCATTATTCTGCACGTGTGTTTTGGGCATTATGCCCAAATTTGGGCATTATGCCCAAAACACACGTGCAGAATTTTGCATGCAGTGGAAATAGAACCCACACGTTTAAATGGGAGTGAACACATGTAAATTCTGCATGCGTTGCAGAACTGCAAGTTGTCGCTATTTCTAAATCCACTGCAAACGACAATGCCACCAAACACAGAAAAATTAAAAACTAAATTTGAACGGATTTGGCATCATTGCGTTTGCCGTTTATTCAAATATTTTGCGGCTCACACAAAAATGGAAAATAGAATTTTCAACGAAAACATTATTTCAGCTAATCGGCTAAGGTATAACAACTTTTTGTACGACTGGTAAGCCGATAAAAGCAATACAATTAAGCGAATTTTATTGAATTTCTCAATTTTCATTTTCAACGAATTTAATTACAAACAAAAACAAATCAGCTGCTTAGTCGGCGAATGACAGTAGCTGATGCAAGCATGTCAAACAATTTTCTGCACATGTGTTTTGCTTGCAGAACTGCATGCTTCACTGCGTCCAGAAATTCTGCACATGTATTTTGGGCATAAGAATCTCTTTTTTTTTTGTTATGAGATTTACAATTTGGTTCCTTTCGATTTTGTTTAATTGGGATCCCTCAACGAAACCTCCATCGAGCTCGATATAGGTAGTAATTCGACAAAGTAAACGGGGAGTGGAAGCTACATTTCTCTCGGCGGATGGATTGAACTGCTTGGACCGGATCATCAATGGGGAAGTTCCTAGGCCATGGATTTCCAGGTAGGGTGGGTATTGGCCGCGCTCACAACACCAACGAGCGCTTCTCAAAGTGGTAACTGTCCGTCCGTTGTCTGTAAGAAGAAAAATTTTGTTGGCATGATTTATGTTTGTCATAGGTTCAGTTGAGTGTGGGGGCAAGATCCACCCCATTTCCGGCGAGTATAGTCGTGCCTCGCAAGCATGCCACGTCCCTCGCGCTCAGCTATCTCTCCCTTTCTAATTTCATTTCCCATCCTTAGGTCCCGTCCACATCCTCATCTCCTGTCACTTATTCATTCCTAACTCCCTCTAATTATCCTCTACTAGCCTATTACAGCGTTAATTGACAACAATATCAGCTGTTCAAATGGCATTCGTTTTTGGCAAAATCACAAATGGATACCTATCGCCCTCAAAAATGTTTTCCTTCTTGTAGATACAAATGAAGTATTATTGGTGGTTTGTAGTCTTCAGATGACGAGGGAGATAATGAAGATAATAATTCCTCCGAAATCGTATCCATAGCTATTTATGTATTTTGTTATTTTGGTTTTCACGAAACTTTGCGCATTTGCCTCGAAATGAAACTTCTTAAACTGACGTTAAACAGCTGTACAAAGTATATTGGTATGCGTAAATCTGAAAAAATATCGAGATCTGCGAAAAGTGATCCGAATCGAAAAAAAGATTGATTTTTCGTCCCAATGGAACGCAAAAAGTGATTTAGATCAAAAAAAAGATTGATTTTTTGTCCCAATGGAAAACCACATAATAGAATTTTCAACGAAAACATTATTTCAGCTAATCGGCTAAGGTATGAAATCTTCCTGTACGACAAGTAAACCGATAACAGCAATACAATTTTGGGAATTTGATTGAATTTCTAAATTTTCATTTTCAACGAATTGAATTACAAACAAAAACAAATCAGCTGCTTAGTCGGCGAATGACAGTAGCTGATGCAAGCATGTCAAAAAATTTTCTGCACATGTATGTGCTTTGTCTGCAGTACTGCATGGTTCACTGCGTCCAGGAATTCTGCACATGTGTTTTGGGCATTACAAAATCAAGGCACTGGTTTCCGGAGTATACAATTTTACAAGGCAACAAGAACAAACTCATGTGTCCCAACCTTAACGGATTAAATATAAATTGTTGAACATACTCTGCCCGAACAGCTGTTCGGAATTTGACTTCTACCAAAGTTCAGGTCAGGACTGTCACTTGCAGTTTTGTTTATTTTATTTTCATAGGGCGTGTTTCATTTTTAGTCCTATTGCCGATCAAAACTCATAACTCGAGCCTCATAAAAGTGTTTGAAAAATTAAAATACTTCGTCTTATTTATATTCTACACTATGAATCAGCGAACCCGTTAAAGATTTGCTATCTTCCAATACGCATGTACAAAACATTTTCTCAATCCTCGTTATGACATTCATTTAATATTTTTCCCACATCTACGTTCATCAGCAAAAAGGACGAAACTATTTTTGACCACATCCTTTCCGTGAAGAATATCGGGTTCTTTCCAAACAAAGGCCAAATTTTAAATAGTCTCAGTGTGCAATGGCTTCCTTTCATCAGCGATGTGGTCGACGAATAACTTTGACCAACAACAATCGGACAGCTATGCGGAGCATAAGAGATTTTAGTCATGCGTTGGTTTTCAGTGCGGAACCCCTGCAGGATGATATTATCTTTGAAGTGGTCATCGAAGAGAAGGTGAGTACCATTGGTATTTTCCTTTAATGCATTCCTACATATGAATTCAATAATCTGTTTTAGAATCACTCGTGGGGCGGTAGCATTGAGATTGGCATCACATCGGAAAGTCCTGACAAGCTGGAGCTGCCATCTTGTGCGGCTGCAATGCGCAACGGCACTTGGATTATGTCTGGGATTGATATACGCCGCGACGGAATTTGTTTGGTGGAGTTCTATGGAACGGATTTAGAAACTCTGAACGAAGGGGATCGCGTTGGCGTACTGCGGACATCACAAGATGAATTGGTGTTCTATATAAATGGCGAATCCCAGGGGGTAGCAGCTACGAATCTGCCGAAAACTGTATACGCCCTGGTAGACTTATACGGTCGGTGTGTCCAAGTGTCCATTTGCCCAGCAGAACCGGTAGTAAGTTTTGTCATTGAGAGAATCTATTGGAATTCTTTTACCGTTTGTATTAATTTAGGACTTCGTATTCGATTCCACGCAAACTGTTCAGAACATTGATGTGCCCGTTTGTGCTGATGTGACTGTGAGCTCGAATATAGGAGGCAGCATTAACGCTATTCAACCGGCGACAAATATCGGCGATTACTTTGACATGAATGATCGGTTGCGATTCCACACTCGATGTGGATCGCTAGTAAAGCTATCGCCTAATTGTCGGTCGGCTGAACGACGTCGCCCACTGGACGAGTTCAACAATGGAGTTGTCATGACCCACAGACCATTGAAGGATAATGAACTCTTTGAGATTCGCATAGATAAGCTAGTTGACAAGTGGTCTGGGTCGATTGAGGTCGGAGTTACAACTCACAACCCGGCTGCTCTGCATTTCCCCGCAACCATGACCAATATGCGCAGTGGGACTATCATGATGTCCGGCTGTGGTATTTTAACCAATGGTAAGGGCACTCGACGTCAGTATGGTGAGTTCAATCTGGATGAGCTGCGCGAAGGTGATCGCGTGGGAATGATGAGAAAAACCAATGGGAATCTACATTACTTCATCAATGGACAAGACCAAGGAGTGGCAGCGAATAGGGTTGCTCAAACCCTCTGGGGAGTTATTGATCTGTACGGCATGACGATCAAAGTTACCATTGTCGATCGAGATGAGCGTGAGCAGCAGAATCTCGTAACGAGGCGGAACAATCTGATGTCCATCCAGACGAGCTCCAGTTCGAGTTGCGGTGGTGGGCATTTGGGTAACCAGGAGTTGTCGGCTGTTCTGAGTCCAGAGATCGAATCCGTCAGTGGATTGGGAAAAAATGACGATCGCTTGACTTTTCATCCCGTCTGCGGATCACAGGCTACGGTGACTCACAGTGGACGTACCGCATTGAGGCCAAAGTTTGCAGTAAAATATAAACCACCGTACGTTCGCTAACGACATTCTTCTTTCAGTGCTTCCGATGATTTTAACAACGGAGTGGTGTTGACCAGGAGGCCCTTACGGCCGAATGAATTGTTTCAAGTTCGCTTGGAGAGGGTTGTCACCAAATGGGCTGGATCAGTTGAGATGGGCGTCACAACACACAGCGCCGAGGAATTGGACTTTCCATTTACTATGACGAATGTTCGGTAAGTTGTGGTCGAAAGAACCCAATTTCTGTCGGGCCATAGTAAAGTTGATCTCTTTCTCACTATCTTGTCTTGCAGTTCTGGAACTTGGATGATGACCGGAAATGGTGTGATGCACAATGGCATCACTGTTATCGAACAGTATGGACAAAACCTTGATCGTCTACAGGTGGGGGACCGTGTTGGGGTTGTCCGTAAAGACGACGGAACTCTGCATTTTTGGGTGAATGGTGTAGATCAAGGCGCAGCTGCTGTAAATGTACCCGAAAAAGTGTACGGTGTCATTGATCTCTATGGCCAGGCTGCGCAAGCCAGTATTGTTGATACCTCTGAGTGCGGAAGCCCGGACACCGGCAACTCAACAATCTCAAACACAACTCTGTACAGTGAACCACCGCTGAGATTTCATTCAATTCATGGAAAAAACGCTGGCATCTCGAACGGAGGCTTAACTGCCAGCCGTCCTAATTCGCTGGCCGAATTCAACGATGCTATTGTGTTCAGTAACAGGCCATTGAGGCAGCGAGAGCTCTTCGAAGTAGTCCTCGAGACGATGGTGCGTCATTGGTCGGGCAACATAGAAATCGGTGTGACCGGCAGTCGACCAGATGAGGTGACTCTCACAGCGAATGCCACAGACTTGGAGGGAGATACTATAATTCTGTGTGGCTCAATGGTCTTCCAGAATCGCAAAACTATCCGCAGCAACATACTGTTTGATTTGGACACTCTTACTGCAGGCACGCGAGTAGGTGTGATGAGGAACGGCGATTATATTCACTTCTTCATCGACGGCGTTGATCAGGGGCCTGCATGTGAATGTCGAATGCAGAATGTTTGGGCAGTAATTGACCTTTATGGGCAGTGTGCACAGGTTAGCCTCACGCTTTCCCAGCCGGATATGCGAGCGCCTTATGCCACAAGTGAGAATTCACAAAGTTTCCAAGCAACGTCGGTGATTCAGCCGCCACTTGAGACTAAACACAGATGGACGTGTATTTCGGGTAATGTGACACTTGCACAGAACTGGACTGTGGCTTCGAGAGTAACTGGAGCATCAGCGGCCCTGTCTCGCTGCTTAGTGTTCTCCGAACATCCTCTGTCTCCGGGGTCGCCGTTTGAGGTTAAGATCGTCTCACATAATCCACTATTTGCGGGTAAACTTGAGCGAAGGCGACACCGTCTTCATTTTATCTAAACAATTTCGTTTGAAGGTTGTCTCAACATTGGCATCACAGATCTGAATCTCTCCGATGAGTATGTCCGCAAAAACATACCCAGCAGCATGAAACGCATCCCCGCCAATGTGTGGTATGTTTCCGGAAACGAAGTTCGACACAATTCTATGCTAATGCAGCGGTCGATGGCATCGTTGGAGTGGTTGCGTGTTGGCGATCGCATCGCTCTTGAGATGACCCAGACAAGAACGTTGAAAATCTTGCTAAACTCCGAGGATATGAACATTAATTTCCAAAATGTGTCCAGTGTAAGTGATAGTTTTACGTGTGCCTGCCCCAAAATTACATTTGTTTTTAGTAAGTCACATAGTTTTAGTCTAATCATCCAACCGTACATTTTTCACCTCTAATTCATTTTGTGTGTGTATTTTAAGACCCATTGGACCGGAGAATCTTACCGACCCTCAAAAGTAATTACTAATCTTTGGATTTTTTCGTAAGCCCTCCACCATAATAATTGCACTGAGGGTTTTCGATTTTTTCGTTTTTCTTGCACTGTGCACTTTCCTTTTGCCAAATTTTAATTGCAGTATGTTTACAAGAATGTCTATGGCAAGGTAGTGGAAAAGGAGAATTATTGTCACTATGTTTTGTGACCAAATTATTTTTTTAATGAAACGGGTTTTAAGCTATACTTTTTTTTTTATTTAACCCACTTTTAAGGTTTTTCCCTGCTCCTCTTTTCGTCATTTTTCGACTTTCCTGTAACGGTACAAGATCGAAATATATACCTAACACGTCTCCACGAGTCTGAAATTGAGACTCTGAATTATGTCAGACTTTTAAGTCAGATCTCTTGTCGGCCATAGTTGCATTGCTTTGGTTGGGCAAATCGTGTTATGACTTTTCATTTCACAAGATGTCATCAACAAAGAAACAAGTGAAGGTGGCACTCGCTTGTCCAGGTTCGCTCAAATTTGTGTGTATCTAATTCAACATAAAACTATCATTTCCTCTTTTTTTGTTGGTATTCGTGCGATTGCAATATGCGTAGCCTTCGGCACCCAGAATCCAAATCAATTTCCAAACATTTGAAATGCGTTTCCTTTTAGTTTAAAAATTTCATGAAAACGTAAACAACCTCCACAAATTGTTGTCCAACTCAAACGCCCTTGCATTGAAGCAAATCTGAAAAAAAATAATTTAGCAAGGCAATTGCTATATTTAATATTTTAGAAAATATATTCATAAATATGCATATCTACTAAATTGAAAATATCACTTTGCGAAAGTAAAAAATCAATCATCCGGTTACAATCCGCGCACGTGTAGTATTTAGTATACCCGAGAATGGGGACGTTCGGATACCTAGTTTATGTAAAACGTCAACTAGATTCGTCGTGACTAGGAATCCGAACGCGTTGACTTATGTGGTTTTTCATTGGGACGAAAAATCAATCTTTTTTGATCTAAATAACTTTTCGCGTTCCATTGGGCAGAAAAATCAATCTTTTTTCGATTCGGATCACTTTTTGCAGATCCACACACACCAATATACCTATTTGCACAAGCTGTTTTACGTCAGTTTAAGAAGTTTGCTTTCGAGAGAAATGCGCAAAGTTTCGTGAAAACCAAAATAGCAAAATACACAAAAAGCTATGAATATGATTTCAGAGGAATTATTATCTTCATTATCTCCCTCGTCATCTGAAGACTACAAACCACCAATAATACTTCATTTGTACCTACAAGAAGGAAAACATTTTTGAGGTCGATATCCATTTGCGATTTTGCCAAAAACGAATGCCATTTGAACAGCTGATATTGTTGTCAAGTAACGCACTAATCCACATTAGCAACTTGAATTGTTTTTGTATTCTCGCGGTCAGCGTTACCTTTGTTTGATTTTGGCCTTTATTATTCAGAAAAGACCCCTCATAATTTAAAAAAAAAAAAAATATTATTTTCAAATAAGTACATTTAAAATGTAACACGGTTGCCTATCACAACACTATTACACTTTTATGCGAACTATTGGTTGTTAAATATCGTGCGAAAATTCGAAATTTGCAGAGTAGTCTTAGAAATTCTCTCACCAGCCCCTTTTTCGACTCTTCAGAATTCTGCCACGGCCATTCTGTTTATTTTAAATCTGATGTGGTTTTCCATTGGGACAAAAAATCAATCTTTTTTTTGATCTAAATCACTTTTTGCGTTCCATTCCGACGAAAAATCAATCTTTTTTTCGATTCGGATCACTTTTCGCAGATCTCGATATTTTTTCAGATTTACGCATACCAATATACTTTGTACAGCTGTTTAACGTCAGTTTAAGAAGTTTCATTTCGAGGCAAATGCGCAAAGTTTCGTGAAAACCAAAATAACAAAATACATAAATAGCTATGGATACGATTTCGGAGGAATTATTATCTTCATTATCTCCCTCGTCATCTGAAGACTACAAACCACCAATAATACTTCATTTGTATCTACAAGAAGGAAAACAATTTTGAGGGCGATATCCATTTGTGATTTATGTGGTTTTCCATTGGGACCACCAGAAATCTTTTTCAGATCTCAGATTTTACTGTGCTCATGGAACGCGCAACGAGATTGATCTGCTTTTGTAAATGGATTAGTGCGTTAATTGACAACAATATCAGCTGTTCAAATTGCATTCGTTTCTGGCAAAATCACAAATGGATATCGACCTGAAAAATGTTTCGCCTGTTGTAGATACAAATGAAGTATTATTGGTGATTTGTAGTCTTCAGATGACGAGGAAGACAATGAAGATAATAATTCCTCCGAAATAATATCCATAGCTATTTATATATTTTGTTATTTTGGTTTTCACGAAACTTTGCGCATTTGCCTCGAAAGCAAACTTCGCAGAATGACGTAAAACAGCTGTGCAAATTATAGTGGTATGTGTAGATCTGAAAAAATATCGAGATCTGCAAAAAGTGCTCCGAATCGAAAAAAAGATTGATTTTTCGTCCCAATGGAACGCGAAAAGTGATTTAGATCAAAAAAAAGATTGATTTTTTGTCCCAATGGAAAACCACATTAGCCAAAAACGAATGCCATTTGAACAGCTGATATTGTTGTCAATTAACGCACTAATCCATTTACAAAAGCAGATCAATCTCGTTGCGCGTTCCATGAGCACAGTAAAATCTGAGATCTGAAAAAGATTTCTGGTGGTCCCAATGGAAAACCACATGACTCTTCGAAATGTCAACTGAGTATGCAGGCAGGTTTTTCTTGACTAGATTTGTCGGCTTGCCCTCTATAAACGTCAACTGCAAAAACTAATCACGTGACCACTCTGGGCCAATCAAAACTTTAGGTCTGTTCCTTTACTTTTGTAGTAAGAATGGAAAAGACTGTCAAAATGGCAGTGATGGGGATAAATTCTCTCACAGAGAGAGACGCTTACGAAAAAGTTAAGGAACGCTTTTGTAGTAATTTATGAAAAATGACAGATACATAAATCAAATATTCAAAAAATTGTACGAAAAGTCGTATTTTGTTGAATCTGGGTATGTGGAAGAGTTTGTACTGATTGAACTACAAGCATTCGGGAAGAGGAAAAAGCGACACTGCATTAAGAATTAGATACATGGAAGAGATTGTACCTTGTTACAGTAAGGAAGAATTTCGACGCCAATATCTAAAAGAATCTTAAAGAGAACATTCAATTTTATTTTGCCGCATGTGATACCATTTTAATAAGCAAGAAGTCAAAAAATAATCAACGCATATGCCAAATGGGACAACAAATTTCAAAACAGCTGTTAGTTGTAAGGTGACTGACAGCTTTTTCACTTCTTACACCAAGAAATTTGTTGAGTAAAAATTCGTAAGATTCTCAGTGGAGGGGTAATATCTTGCTCTCTCGATGACGCTCTCTTTTACGAATTTTTTGAGTTAAGGAACGGCATTGAGTAAAAATTCGTAAGAATTAGTAAGAATTCGTAAGATTTAAAAGTAAAGGAACAGACCTTTTAATACTCATCTAGTCAGACAGCTGTCAGACTTATGTGGTTTTCCATTGGGACAAAAAATCAATCTTTTTTTTGATCTAAATCACTTTTTGCGTTCCATTCCGACGAAAAATCAATCTTTTTTTCGATTCGGATCACTTTTCGCAGATCTCGATATTTTTTCAGATTTACGCATACCAATATACTTTGTACAGCTGTTTAACGTCAGTTTAAGAAGTTTCATTTCGAGGCAAATGCGCAAAGTTTCGTGAAAACCAAAATAACAAAATACATAAATAGCTATGGATACGATTTCGGAGGAATTATTATCTTCATTATCTTCCTCGTCATCTGAAGACTACAAATCACCAATAATACTTCATTTGTTTCTACAAGAAGGAAAACATTTTTGAGGGCGATATCCATTTGTGATTTAGCCAAAAACGAATGCCATTTGAACAGCTGATATTGTTGTCAATTAACGCACTAATCCATTTACAAAAGCAGATCAATCTCGTTGCGCGTTCCATGAGCACAGTAAAATCTGAGATCTGAAAAAGATTTCTGGTGGTCCCAATGGAAAACCACATTACTAAACTATTGTCGTTTTCCATTGGTTTCACTCGGGGATCGACTCAATCTGTAATCCAATGGCACAAGAAAACTGCTTCTGGCTGAATCCACAAAAGTATTGGTGAAATGCCAAAAATAATCTACGGCAGCTGTCATCTGACTTGTATAAAATAGATAAATTGCACTTGTGTGAGTGCTTCTTGAGTGGATTCTGACTTCAAATCGGGAAGCGAAATTCTTTTCTCAGA
Source organism: Cheilosia urbana (assembly GCA_946477585.1). Classification (NCBI taxonomy): domain Eukaryota; kingdom Metazoa; phylum Arthropoda; class Insecta; order Diptera; family Syrphidae; genus Cheilosia; species Cheilosia urbana. Next base: position 65,293,798 of record OX297855.1, read on the forward strand.
ATCAGCAGAAGAGTATTTTTTGTTCCAATGGAACAGTTTCAGAAGCGAATTTTTCGATTCCGGAGTCTCCCGGACGCTTCTTTTTGCCCAATGGAAAACGACAAATGAATCCGAACGTCCCCAATTACAAAAAAAAAAAATGATTTTTTGCTGTCAAACGCTGGTCTTGACTTCAAATGTCAAATTTCAGTTTAAATTGCAGTCTGCAGAGATGCCAAGAAAAGAAGTCAGATTGAAAAGTCTGGATTGTTTTCATGACTGAAATTAATGTGGTATTCGATTGGGCGCTCTCAGAGCACTTTTTTGCTCTCAGAGCAGTTTTTATGTTCGTTTGGTACAAAAAAAAAAACAATCTTTTTCAGAGCACTTTTGCAAATCTAGATATTTTATCGGATTTACCAACAGAAGTGCGTTTGACTTTGACAACTGGTGGAGGGCGTTTAGGTTTTCCTGAAGAAAAGCATTGAATCGGGTGAATCTATTTTTGTAAATTTGTTATGAATAAACATTTAATAATAATAATAATAATGACGTTTTTATGTTCGATTAGCCACACGAAATCTGTCTTGATTTTGTGCGGTTTTTGCCGCTAGGGAACGTTCCGAATCGGATTTTAATGTGTGAGTGCACCGCGCGGTGGACCAGTGTAACCGTTTTGCGACAATTTGATACTTTTTTCGAGGGCGCTAATACAATTTGTTGGTAATTTTTCCCTTTTTTTATTTGAAAAGGGAACTTCGCAAATTCTTTAAACAACTGTGATTTCCAAATAAATATGTTTAAAATGTAACGCGGTTGAGCATCACAATACTATTATAACATTAAGCGAGCCAATACTTTTGAAAATATTGTGCGAAAATTGTAAAATTTGCAGAGAAGCTTAAGGCCCCAGTTATAGCCATACGTAAAACGGAACCGTACAAATTTTCTTATGCTTTGACCACTTAGTCTTGATAGTTGACCTCAATCTTGGTCTTAAAATGTTGCTTATGAATTATAAAGTTAGCTTATGCCAAATTGAACAACAAATTTCAAATCAGCCGTTATTTGTAAGGTGATTGACAGCTTTTCCACTTCTTACACCAAGAAATTTGTTGAGTAAATAGGTCTGTTCCCTTACGATAATGCATTCGAACACACTCGCCAAATTTAGTCAAACTTCGTTCTTTTACGCAAAAGTTGGGCAAAAGAGAGCCAAAAAGAGAGAGCAAAACATTTCCCCTCCATAAAAAACCTGCAAATATTAGCCCAAGAAATTTCTTTGGGCTAATTGCATATTGCTGACAGATGGTTGTCAAATCGTTCAAATTCTAATTTGTAACTGACTTTTTATTTAATTTCATTTATATTTATTGCTTGTATCGCATAAAAATAGATGTAAGAAACAAAATAATTGTACTTTTTAATTTCTGCAATAAAGCAATTCAAATCCTGGTCTTAAATATGAATTTATGTTTTTTGCTACCGAAATTTGAATATTCCCACCTAGAAAAATTCACATTTTTCAAATTTGTGGTTCAACGCGTTCCTTTTCTTTTTGGTTATATTTAATTTCAGTGAACATATTTTCTCGCAATGAGAGAAATGTGACATATTGTCAAAAGTAAACCAGAAAGTAAGGGAACAGACCTAATATTCGTAAGATTCTCAGTGAAGGGGTAATATATTGCTCTCTCGAGGACGCTCTCTTTTACGAATTTTTCGAGTTAAGGTAAGGAACGGCACTGAGTAATAATTCGTAAGAACTAGTAAAAATTCGTTAGATTTAAAAGTAGATTGTTTTCGTACAAAATTTCGAACTCGAGATGTTAATCAATTCTGACATTACGATGATAGACGAACTCAAGAGAGTGGGTCGCGAAATTCTGTCCGGTCTGCCCGCCTGTGTGTCTGTCCTTCCTTGCACAGACCTACTTAAATGGCTGCCCGGATTTCGTTCGGGTTTGGAGTTTGTGGGCCTGCAGTTCGGAACCGTTTTTTTTGCAAGGTAACCTCAATTTTAATGGTAGGTACTTCCCATATAACATTTTCATACAAGTTTGATTTGTTCGAAAAACGGCTCTAACGATTTCAACCAAAATTAATATTTAAGCTTAAGTAGGTGAGGTTATTATGACTGCATACCCAGTTTTTGGCTCAAAATTCTAGTAACGGTACTTTTGAAATCTGGACATATCTCGAAAACGGTACATACGATTGTAACAAACATTATTTTCTAACTTAATGGCAAACTCAGTTTTTCTCTGTATTATCGTAAAATTAATTTTTGAAAAAAGTCCTTTTTTCTTTAATTTAGTTTTCTTTAGTCAAACTGAAAATGGCAATAACGATTTTGACCAAAATGCAAACTTAGAGTAAAATTGATGTTCTTAAAATGATTGCGTCCTCAATTTTCAATTCAATTCACCGAAAACGCTAATTATAAAAACTGCTCATATCTCGAAATCCCCATTTTTTACTTCGATAAAACTTTAAAAACCAAGTAATGCTTATATCGCGAACAATAACTTATAATCGGTTTTTAGCTACATATGTATATAGTTAACAAATAGTATTTTTCAAACTAAACATTGCAATATTTGGTACTGTTTTGTCTGCTAAAAGACGCTCCGACGATTTTGATCAAAACGCATATTAAAGATAGAATCAGTATTTTAAATAAGACCCTGTACTTAGTTTTTCGCAAACAATTCGAAGAAATCTGTTTTTTAATTATTTCTCAAAAAATGACTAGGTACCAATACCGCTTTTAAACGTTGTTATTGCAACAGCCATTAAAAATGCAATAACAGCAACGCAAAACTTGTTTTTAGCAAGTATTACCACCCAATTCCACTTTTTTCCATCGATTTTGAATATGCACCTTAAAATAATTCCAACCACTTGGAGTTTACACATGTTCATCGTGAATTCAGTTTACAACTGCTAACGCAAATTCGAATCTCTGAATTCTTGCATATACATATATATATTTATATGTAAAGATATCGATCTATCATGATCATGAACAATACTTGTTCCAATCATTGACAACTTAAACTACCCAGACAGATTAAAAATCAGTGCCTTGATTTTGTGCGGTTTTTGTCGCAATTGCGCTAGGGAACGTTCCGAATCGGATTTGAGTGTGTGAGTGCACCGTGCGCTGGACCAGCGTGACCGTTGTGCAAAAATTTGACACCTTTTTTTTTTCCAGGATTCTAATACAATTTGTTGGTACTTTTCCCCTTTTTTTAGTTGAAAAAGGGACTTCGCAAATTCTTTAAACAACTGTGATTTTCAAATTAATATATTTAAAATGTAACGCGGTTGAGTATCGCAATACTATTATAACGTTAAGCGAGCCAATACTTGTAAAAATATTGTGCGAAAATTGTAAAATTTGCAGAGAAGCTTTAGGCCCCAGTTATAGCCATACGTAAAACGGAACCGTACAAATTTTCTTTTGCTTTTTTTGATCACTTAATATTTATGGTTGACCTCAACCTTGGTCTTAAAATGTTGCTTATGAAATATAAAGTTATTTTATCAAAAAAATAAGCAAATTATCTTTCAATTTTCTAGAAAAAGAATTTATTAATTTTTCTGTGATCGGAAAACGTTTTTCGGACGGAAAAATGTATAATATATTATTTTAGAAAAACGAACTTGATAAACTAACTTTATAATTCATTAGGAACATTTTAAGATCAAGATTGAGTCAAAAAAAGCAAAAAAAAAAAAAAATGATAGGGTTTCGTTTTGCGTATGGCTATAACTGGGAGCTTAGTAATAGCACTCAGGGTGGGAGTGTTAGAGAAAGTTTATTAATTATAGTTTTTGTTTTACTCTCGTTATACAATACAGATGGTAAATTTATTAGTTTCATTTAAATTTTCATATAGGTATAAAAAAAAAAAAAAAAAAACACACTCATTAGAGATGTCCTTAAGATAGTTAAAAAAACAGATGCAGTTCGTTTTCCAATGACAAGTTTTAAAATGAAAACAATAAAGCCTTGATTTTGAATTATAAATATATTATAATTAATTAAATATTGGCTGTAATTATATCAACTTATATTTATATCGACATTTTAAGATCTCGTTCATTTTAGTTTTAAAATGTCTGTTCCTTTACTTTTAAATCTTACGAATTTTTACTAATTCTTCAGTGCCGTTCCTTAACTCAAAAAATTCGTAAAAGAGAGCGTAATCGAGAGAGCAATTTATTACACCTCCACTGAGAATCTTACGAAATTTTACTAAACAAATTTCTTGGTGTAAGAAGTGAAAAAGCTGTCAGTCATCTTACAACTAACAGCTGATTTGAAATTTGTTGTCCCATTTGGCACATGCGTTGATTATTTTTTGACTTTTTGCTTATTAAAATTGTATCAACAGGCGGCAAAAGAAAAATGAATGTTCTCTTTAAGATTCTTTTCGATAAAGGCGACGAAATTCTTCCTTACTGTAACAAGGAACAATCTCTTCCATGTGATTCTTAATGCAGTGTCGCTTTTTCCTCTTCTCGAATGCTTGTAGTTCAATCAGTACAAACTCTTCCACATACTCATTTTCATTAAAATAAAGATAAAAACAAATGATAGAACTAATTTGCTTAATCAATTAACAAATTCCTCGAGTTTATCAGACATTTTAACGACTTTTGGTACAAATTTCTGAATATTTGAATTATGTATCTGTCATTTTTCATAAATTACTACAAAAGCGTTCCTTAACTTTTTCGTAAGCGGGTCTCTCTATAAGAGAATTTATCCCCACCATTGCTTTTTTGACAGTCTTTTCGATTCTTACTACAAAAGTAAAGGAACAGACCTAAAGTGTTGCAAAAAAAGATGCAAGAAAAAAGTTCCTTTTCTGAAGCTCTTCTGCAAACTTAGAATTTTCTCACAATATTTAACAAGTATTTGCTTGTTTTAACCGAAAATAGTGTTGTGATAGCGAACAGCGATATATTTTAAACATATTTATTTCGAAATCACAGTTTTTGAAAACTCTTCGAAGTATCTTTTCCAACTAACAAAAAGGAACAAATAAGCAACAAATTGTATCAGGGTCCTCGAAAAAAGTACCAAATTGTCGCACAACGGTCACGCTGTTGGCAGTTGTTCTCATCCGACATCCTTCTCGCAACCTAAATAGGTTGCGTATGGGAAGGCGCGCCTTTATTTTATTTAACACTACGTACACCTTTTTCTATATTTCATTAACCTTTTCTCTTACCTATCATTGCTTCTCAGATCTTTACCTACCTATCTATTAAAATAAGAAAACAACCAACAAAACTTTTGATGAACGGGAAAAGGTTTGTTAGACCAAGTTGTACACTTTATTGTTTGTTGTAGGTATTATTACCTACGTGTTTTTGAATCAAGACTTCACAGTAGAATAAAAAAATCAGATCTGCAAATATTTTGTATTGGTATTGTAAGGTTGTTTGCTATTGTCAGATAATTTGCAGTTCATTGCCAGATTATTTGTAGACCTGACAATATTGTCAGATCTGGCAATGGTCTGAACATAGCTTAAGCATTAAGTGTATGGTTTCATTTTACAGTATCGTATGCAGATTAGTACGTTTACTTTTTTGCTTTTACTTTTCGTTAATATTCCTCTTCTATAACCTTTCCCCGTGCTCTGGATCTGGTGCAGTTAATACAAAGATAAGTACTAACATAAGTATATGATATGCTTCCTCATAACGAATAGTCTTATTACAGCAAGATTTATTTTTGTCACTCTCTGCATGAAAAGTAATAATGCCTATCCAATATTGTTGTCTTACTCTTGATGGTAATATCCTACTTACTACGACCCACTTCCAAACTTGGTTCTAGATTTAGGTTTAGCATATAGCAGTAGAACTGCTTAAGACTTAAGTTATATAATAAGTATCCAGATCGAAGAACTTGTGCAAAAGAAGTTGGTCGAAATTGTTACTACATATTTAGAGCTGGGGTCGAATCGTCACTTCCGTGAACGAGCTACCCTTTCACGGAATTAAGTTGGTTTTACATGTGAAACAAAAACAAATTCCGTCACGAAATGCTCGATCACGGAGGACGCGATTCGACCCCTGGCCTTTATCTGTTAACGAACGGACTTGATGCGGTATTTACGATTATTCAGTGTAATTGAATGACATTCAATCTCATTTCTATCTACTGCTTGATCTATTTTAGTCGATCTACTAGCAAAATCATTACTTTTCAAAAACGAAGCCGTTCCGCCCTCCATTCTCCAAATGAATGTACTTTTACATTTGCATTTCGCTCCCACTGCTCATATTTATATCGCACGAATAGTTTCAACTCGAGCTCCAGTACAACTAAAAAGAAAAATACTCACTATCAGCGATGACTCTTTAACTTACCTGTACAATGCATTTCTTAGGATGTCTACGTAGTTGTCGAACTGCAGGGTTCCACTATGGCCGTCCAAGTGATTTCATCGCAGGGTCCTACATCGCCTTTGCGTCCATGTAGCCTAAGACTTCAGGACTCTCTGGAATTCACTGTGGATCCACTGAACAAACAAGATTCCATGCTCGAATCGATTGATTCGGAGTCGCAGGCTTTCGAGTTCAGTGAGTTGCATGGAAAGAATATCCGACTGACCGACGAGCATCGTTGTGCAATTCGCACACAGTCATTCAATCAGGCCTTGGTTTACATAACCAAGCCTCTATGCAAAGGGCATAGTATCAGTGTAAGTAAAGCCACCGGATCTACACTATTGGACTCGGCAGAAATTGATTTCGTTTGCAGATTAAAATTGATGCAATCAACACAAAGTGGAAGGGTACAATTGGCGTTGGAGCTCTTGGCGTTTGTCCACTATTGGCAAACGTTCAGCTACCAACATCAATTGTACTCTGTAAACGACCCTGCTGGGTGGCCACTCATGATTACATCAATATAAATGGCAGCCGAATCGCCTCGAAATATGGTGATGCACTGGAACATATACAGCCGGGAACCGTAATCACGATGTCGTTGTCACATGCTGGCGCCTTATGTAAGCAAGCTTACTGTTGTAGTTCATTCGTTTACTAGATATGTTATTTTGCAGCAATAATGGTTGGTCAACATAATTTGGAGGATTTGGCAGCCGGTCTGCCCAACCATGTGTATCCTGTATTCGATTTGTACGGCAAGTGTGAGAAGATATCGATCATTAACGGAGAACTGCGTAATGGAACGCCTATTGCCGAAGAAGTTCTACTCGAGCATGATCAGTTGGCTGAGGCAGATGGAAGTGTGCCGCAATGTGAGAAAGCCGACCTAGAAGTCCATGAGAAGGAGACTGAAGCCGCCAGCACCTCAAATACGTGAGTATAAAGATTCGGGCAACTCATTCTTCCAGCTAACCATCGTTTTTTTCTACAGTGCGCGGACTGTAATGCAGAACTTTACGGGAAATCTTCTCATTAATCTATCAATTAAATATCGCTCGAAAGAGGGCAGAAATGACACAAGTCCTTCGTCATCATCCTGGTAAGAATAAACGTTTTGTTTTCTTGGGTTCGATTTGACTCATCCCTTTTATAGTTGCCTACGTGAATCGCTGCAGCTGCAGCACAACACAAATCTAAATATCCAGCGCAGTCAGAGTACTCAACGCTTCACGAACAATCCCTCCACATCAAGCGGCAACACCGATACCAACCGAGAGCAAGTAGAGCCACCCTGCGACGATGTCGTCCAACCGGTAATGACAAACTCCAAAGAGAATCTCCTAGAATATAATGATGAAAGTAACGCTGCTATTCAGCAAAATCTCCAACAGCAACAACAATTCCTCGACACCAATCAAGTGCCCGACGAGGCGGCAACCAACGTTGACCCAGACGATGACGAAGAACCCCCAGTCCCGCCCGTGAGGGATCCCATTCTAGCTGATACGCAATTTGATTCCATCCAATCGCTACCTAGTCTTGATTCGACAAAAGACTGTGAATACCTTAAGCTTGTGCGTGGCTTCAAGAGTTCGCTAGTCCTGCCGCATACGTTTTTCCAGCCTAGTAGTCAGCCCATCTGCTTTTGCCAGCAATGTCATGCGACCAGCTCTGAGAAGCTTAGCGGTTGGGTGTACTTTAAGCTGAATCAACAAGCGGTAAACACCTCTGGTATTGTACAAAGCTTCGATTCAGGCGATTGGGTGCCGCTCTACTATATGACTCGAGTAGATAAGATTCGAGCCATCCTTGATTATGGTCAGCCGCTTCCTATTGAGCAAACCCACGAGACTCATTCAGGTCCCAATCAAAAGGATGAACCAGGAACACATCTGGAACTTCACTTCTCACCAAACTCGCCAACAATTCAGTTAACAAACTCGCATCATAAATATCTGGCGGCCATGCAGAGTTACACAATTGGCACTGCGTTTGAGGTGTACGTTAGACGCCAGTCGTTGTGTGCAACACAGCAGAAGATCTCAGAAGAACAGCCGGATCGCGATGCAGATGAGCAGCCACAACAGCCGCAACTGCAACAATCACAGCCTGGTCCATCGTCCACTCCACAGACTTCGTTAAAAGATATGTCGTGGTTTACCAAGGAGACTGGGGCTTGTGTGCTTACAGCGTTAATACTCAAACTAGACCGAGTCGAGAGCCAAGGCACAGGAAGTTAAAAAGGAGGCTTCTCTTTTTTTTGTATAAGTTATATTCCTATGTCTAGCGACTGTAAGTAAGTATGCTTGCAAAGCGTATCATAATATACCAGATATAGTATAGTTAGCCTGTCGTTTTGGTTCGGAAACCAGCGTTGTTCTAAGTTATGTTGTTTTGTGTTCAAAATTTGTATGTATTAGACTCACATTTTCTAATGGAACTCTCACAAAAAATTAAATACCTGTAACTTTCGTGGTTTTGATTTTAGTAGGCAATCTTGATCAATCATCAGTTTAATTTCTATAAAGTGGCGCCCAACCAGGGGGACTTATATTTCAACCAAGCTGGCGTGTATCTAAAGTGAAGAGCCGCTCGTAGTGAGTAAATAAGGACGAATATGAGCTTATGTATTTCTACACTTTGGGATTAGGCGTGTTTTTGGTAGCTTCTTAAAGCATGGTATTACAACAACTGAGCTCTACTCTTCTTGACACTTCGAGTACTCACACGCACACTATTGTCGTTTTTCATTGGTTTCAAACTGATTCTGGTTGAATCCACAAAAGTATTGGAGAAATTCCAAAAAATAATCTACGGCTTCTGTCGCTGACTTGTATAAAATACATAAATTACACTTGTTTGAGTGTTTCTCGAGAGGATTCTGACGAAATTTTCTTCTCAGAATCATCACAAGTGTATTTTTTGTGCCAATGGAACAGTTTCAGAAGTGATTTTTTGATTCCGGATTCTCTGACGCTTATTTTTGCCCAATGGAAATCGACGTAAGTTGAAGGATACAGCAAAAGAGTCGGGTTCTTATCCCGTACGTAACTCACCTAATAGGGAAAGTCTGGCGAATAGAGAGAAATGGTTTGTACAGGGACTGTGAGACTTTACGGCAAAGGACTTTCAGTTGACTTAGGTGTTACGAAAACACAGTAGTGATTTTTTAAAAGATACAAAGCGAATTTTGTATTTAAAAAAGTGTGCAAAGAAAAACGCTTACGATTTCAGGAGGCCGAAGTACTTAAACTTACTTGTTCAAGGAATTCGTAAAACTTTGGGAAGGCGGTAAAACAACTTGATGGGATGAATCTTAAAATTAGGTCTGTTCCCTAACGATAATATGCATTCGAACACATTAGCCAAATTTAGTCAAATTTCGATCCCGTACACAAAAGGTGGGCAAAAGAGAACAAAACATTTTCCCTCCGTAAAAAAAAACAAATATTCACCCCTATCGAGGTATCCGTTCGGCGAAAATTGTGACATATTGCCAATATTGAACCAGAAAGTATAAGGGAACAGACCTATTAGGTTTAATCTAGGATAAATTCTCTGGCCCGCTAAATGGTGAAGGAACATATGGATATGCGCTTTTTTGACAGATAAATGTGAATTAGAAACGAACATTTCATTGCGGCGGCAAAACCCGAATTGACACTAATAATCTGCGAAATAAGGCCCCAATATAAAGATGAAATAAGTCCGCAAAAAATTATACATAACAACAACAACGAGTTTTAATAAAATTTGGGGTGTTAGTTCCTTTTTTCGGGCCTTATTTCCTAATGAAAATTTGGGTCATATTTCGTAATGAAAAATAAGAAATGAAGTAAGTCCCCAAAATATTTCTTTATTATTAATAATTCTATTGCGAAGATCAACTATCAATCGGTTGACGACTGACAAATTTATCAATTAAAATTGATGTTGGTGGTATTGAAGAAATAGTTGTTTGTATTAATTAACCCAGTAACCAGCAAGCGCAAGCGGTGGTTGGGTGTTGTATGAATAGGGTAGACACTGATTGGCGTCAACTTGGCGATGCCCAGGCGTTGTAACTGTTCATACACATCAATTGTGCTTATTTTACCTCCGCGTGGTAGCCACCGGGTACTGGTCTTGTCCTTCCGGGCATGACTTGCTAAACTTATAAGCGCGAGTGTTGAACACGAAGAAAATAGCAACACTATAATGCTCTGTCGGAATGACTGCCTGATCGAGTCTCAGAGGTCTTACATGAGCCCCTCAGAAAGAGGACGTACGGCGGATGAATTCACATGGTTGAATCAACGGTGGCGTCAACAGTCAACATGGCAGATACCTCAATGAGCTACTTCGACGTATTTGGAGCTGAGGTCATTGAGGATTTTCAGCACTAGTCAGGGTGTTGAAATAGAGATAGTGGCGGAAGAGCCCTTAATGGGTCAACGGCAGCTCTCACATCCCCGAAGTGTGTTACTGACACCGGAGGAATCCGGCCCCTTTCGCCCAAGGGGTCCTACAAAGGGCCTGGCCCTCCAGGTTGGGGGTTGTACGCCGGGGTAACTGCCCGACTGCGGAAAAATGTTCTAGTTTCGAAGCAACAACAAGCCTCGGATACGGATGATTTTACTGTTGACGAACCTGGCAAACGATACAAGGACAACGAATTTCGGATCTGTACATGGAATGTTAGGTCCCTTAACAGACCGCGTGCAGCCGGACAACTAGCGGAGACCCTGAACCACCATAAAGCGGATATAACCGCCATCCAAGAAGTGCGATGGGATGGACCGGGCAAGAAGAGGATGAACAATTGCGATATCTACTATGGCGACTGCTATCGACAACAAAAACAGCGCCTATTTGGTTGTGGATTCGTCGTTGGCGGTAGACTCAGGCAAGAAGTCTTAAGTTTCAGTTGTGTGAACGAGCGCCTTACGACAATCCGCATCAAGGCTAAATTCGCCAACATTAGCCTAATATGCGCCCATGCCCCCACGGAGGAGAAAGACGACGACACCAAAGAGAGGTTCTACGAGCTCTTAGACAAGACGTATGAGCAATGCCCTAACTATGACATTAAAATTGTCCTAGGTGATTTCAATGCAAAGATAGGAAGAGAGGCGATCTTTGGTAGTACTGTCGGAAGGTACAGCCTAAACGACACCACCTCCGATAATGGGCTTAGGCTGATCGACTTCGGGGCGGGGCGAAATGTTGTCGTAGCAAGTACGCGGTTCCCGCATCTCGATATTCACAAAGGCACATGGAGATCTCCGGACCAATCAACCGTCAACCAGATTGACCACATTGCGATCGACACAAGGCACTCCTCCAGTATTATGGATGTCCGAACGTTCCGAGGGGCCAATATTGACTCGGATCACTACCTTGTTGTAGCCAAGGTACGACTGCGGATATCCCGAACACCGCCAAGACAAGTAAATACTGTGAGGAAGTTTGACGTCGGACGGCTGCAATCGCAAAATATCTCCAGAGCCTTTTCCGATCGAGTCTCTCTCAATCTCTCAAGATGTCCTATGCAGCCAGCATCAAGTATTGAAGACCAGTGGCACCATTGCCAAATAGCCATTAGAGACGCCGCCTCTGATGTGCTGGGTTTCACCCGACCACCGCAAAGAAACCCCTGGTTCGACGACGAATGCCGGCAAGCACATGCAGCGAAACAAGAGGCATACAAAGCGGCGCTGCAAAGGAGGACAAGAGCTGCCCGTGAGCTCTACGCGCAGAAGAGAAGAGACGAACACCGGCTTCTGAGGAGGAAAAAGAAAGAGCATGAGAAGCGCGCGATCGAGGAAATTGAGAGATGCTACTGCAGGAATGAGATTCGGAAGTTTTACCAAAGGGTAAAAAGAACCTCACAAGGCTACAGAGCCCGAACCGAAGCCTGCAAGGACGAACAAGGGAACATCGTAGTAGAATCGCAGTCGATGCTGAGGGTATGGAAGAACTACTTCTGGAGACTGTTTAACGGCGATGACGAACAAAATCCCGCTGTCAGGCAGAATGAACCATTCAACCTGGACGATGCAGACCAACAATTCCGTCCACCCGACCTGGACGAGGTGAAGATAGCAATATCTAAGCTGAAGTCCAACAAAGCCACTGGAGCAGATGGCCTAGCCGCCGAGCTATTCAAAGCGGCAGGCGATGACTTGGGTAGGAGCATGCACCAACTCATCTGTAAAATATGGTCGGAGGAAAGTATGCCCGATGAATGGAACCTCAGCATTGTTTGCCCGATCCTCAAGAAAGGAGATCCTCTGAACTGCGCCAACTACAGAGGTATAAGTATTCTTAACATCGCCTACAAGATCTTATCTGCCGTGTTGTGTGAACGCCTGAAGCCTTTCGTCAACAACCTGATTGGTCCCTATCAGTGTGGCTTCAGGCCAGGAAAGTCTACCATTGACCAAATATTCACACTGCGGCAGATCTTGGAGAAAACCCAGGAAGTCCAAATCGATACCCACCACCTTTTTATCGATTTTAAGACCGCCTATGACAGCATTTATAGGGACGAGCTATATAGAGCAATGTCTAGTTTTGGCATCCCTGCCAAACTCGTCCGTTTGTGCAGGATGACAATGGAGAATGCACGCTGCTCCATTAAGGTCGGTAAAGAACTCACCGAGACCTTCGATGTCAAAAAAGGATTTAGACAAGGCGATGCGCTGTCATGTGACTTCTTTAACATCGTTCTTGAAAGAATAGTGCAAAACTCAAACGCTAACACCAGAGGCACTATCTTCTATAAGTCCGTCCAACTACTCGCTTACGCCGACGACATCGACATAATCGGCAGATCGAAGCGTGATGTCACTGACGCGTTCGTGAGCATTGAGACGGAAGCGGCAAAGATGGGTTTGGCGGTCAATGAGGGCAAGACAAAGTATATGCTGTCATCAAGAAAGGACAACCAACACCGACGTCTTGGACAAAATGTCACCATAGACAGATATAACTTTGAGGTGGTAAAGGACTTTGTCTACCTAGGCTCCGCTATGACTTCAGACAATGACACCAGCGCTGAGATTAAACGAAGAATAACTCTTGCCAATCGCTGTTTCTTTGGGCTAAGAAAGCAATTGAGTAGCAAAGCCCTCTCTCGAACAACTAAAGTGACCCTTTATAAGACCTTGATCATCCCAGTCCTACTTTATGGTGCAGAGGCATGGACTCTATCAAAAGCGGATGAGGCTACTCTTGGTTACTTCGAGAGGAAAATTCTTCGAGTAATTTTTGGTCCCGTCTGCATAGACGGTGAATGGAGGAGGAGATACAACGACGAACTGTACGGGCTGTACAGCGACATCGACCTAGCCAGAAGAGTGAAGGTCCAACGACTGAGGTGGCTGGGTCATGTAGAGCGAATGGACGTCAACGCTCCGGCCCGGAAGATCTTCGAATCCACACCCGAGGGACGGCGCAGTAGAGGAAGACCGCGACTCAGGTGGCGCACGCAAGTGGAAGGGGACCTTAACCAACTTAGCGTGCGAAACTGGAGACGGCTGGCCAAAGATCGTGCTGGCTGGAGACGCTTGTTGGTTGAGGCCCAGGTCCACCCCGGACTGTAGCGCCACCTTAAGTAAGTAAGTAAGTAACCAGCAAGCGCCCCATATGCTAGAGCTAGAGTGTCTATATACCTCAAACGAAAAAAGAGGACATACCTTACACCAAAAAACCCTAAACCACCGGATCGGAAAATCAGAAAAGTTTGTATGGCCGTACTTAAAAGTTTTCAAATGAAGGAATTTTTTTATATTTCTTAACCTGTAGTTTTGGTATAGCTTCATTGAACAGGGAAATCCCTCCTGCTCAAAGGTATGATAGTATTAGTATAGGACTGCACAATGCAGCTCGTCAAGTGGGTCAGACGTATTGAGTTAAGATCGCAGTTCGTATCTGACTTTCAAGGGCGCTTGACGAGTTCGCGCAGTGCACACTATTAATCCTGTTTATATTTTCAGAAGTGGGATATGATTCCCGAGTGTGTGTTAAGCGCCTGGTAGTGGTATCTAATAGATACAAATTTTAAGAAGCCGTGTTAACCCTAGTGTTCGTATGTGCGCGATAATTGTTGTTCACACGAAAAAAAATAATAAATAAATAAAAAATAAGCTAGTGCGGTGCTTGGCAAAAAAAAGAGTATAATAGATACCAAGTGTTTGGTAATGTGTGTAGGTACAAGATACCTAAATAAAAAAAGAACAAAAAAAAAAAAACTTCTCGATCGAGTGGCTAAGGCAAGAAAAAAAAAAGGGTCATCATGAGTTGTGCGTTAGATATTTGGAAGTCCGCACATAGGTAAATATCTGAGTGAGCTATACCTCAGATTGGGTAAGTGATGTGCAATAAAAACATTAAAGACAACCGATGGGAAAGATAACTTTGTTTTCGTGAAGGGCAGGGTTGGTGCGATTTCTTTCACAGCGAGGATTTTGTTCTAAGGGGAAGAAATGCATGAATTGCGGTTGAATTTTCCCAACGGATATCTTTCCAATGCTTTTTGAGGCCACGGGGTATCCGTTGATCTTTCGGGTGTCATGTGCGGGTCAGTGGTGCTCTGTCGCTCGTTCGGAAAAAGTTTTCGGTACCTTGTATAGTACTATTTCCTCTGATTTCTAATGCTTTATGACTGATTGATGATTGCATTTGTGTCGTTGTAGGATCCTTTAAAGTTGTTCAATGGCGGAACGCTGTTTATTGGAATGATTTGATGCAAATCAAACCTTATTGGTGGTTTAAGATCACAATTTTTTCCAAGTAGAAATGAATTTTAGAAAGTAATGGCCTGCTAATTCATTTTAGAAATATCACGTGGCGTTTTGGGAGCGTATCGCTTCCGTTTTTGAATTTCGGTGTGCAGCGGGACAGTGCTTGCCAAAGTATAATGGAGGCCTTTTCACGCCAGCCATTTGTCAGAGATCTTTTTTCTCGGTAAACGGGATCTTTTGCAGGCAGTTTGATGGAGGTTTCGTTGCAGTCAAGTGTGTATCTGAGTCTTAGGCGACTCTGAGAATTGTTGAAAAGAGGAGGTATTCAGGTATGAGCTGTTCCAGGCTTGAGTAATCAGATGTTTTATTCTGTTTCTGTTTCTGCGACGACTGTCGGGAGGGTCTTGGAGATATCCCAAACTTATGGGAAATTGTGGCGAGGATCCATTCGTTGCTTGCAAACGATTAGGTGAAAAAAAAAACATGAGCTGGCGGTTGGCAGGATAGAACGGAGAGAGACACAGAGGTGTATGCTTCAGGTATTTGGAAGTTAAACAGGGGTGCAACATTTTAAAATTATTTGCATATATTTGTGCGAATTTGTGTTTGTTGGACTTGGAAACCATTTGCATTTTTGTGTCGCAACGAGTAGGGTTGGATATCCTTTACAATTTGCTTAATAATTGTAACCGCTCAGGCTGAACAGCAGCGTGTTTGAATTCGCTCCTGTTGCGAGGTTTGATGCCGTGATTTTGGACAGTTGGGTGGTGCTCGTCTTCAGATTGACATTGTTGGAGCGGTTTTGGAAAGTGTGGAGTTATTTGCGAGAACTGCCAGACATTGATTAAGGTTGATTATTGGTGGGTCGTCTGAATGGCTGCCTCCAATGCCTATACGATAAACGAAGAATGAGTTGAAATGGTCTTTAAGTAGTGAAGACAAGAATTGAAAAGGTGACGTAAAAGGTATTGACCCTGAATCAACCGCCGAATAAGGATGAACTTTTTGGTTCTGACTGTTCCTTGAGTGATTCTGAGGATCTCTAAACCCAAAAGTATTGGTCTAGAGGTTATTGGGGAAGTGGCTGAACAGTGGAGTTCTGTCAAATTTCCGATTAACTCTGAGGCAAGGTATTGACCCTGAATCTACCGCCGAATAAGGATGAACTTTTTGGTTCTGACTGTTCCTTGAGTAATTCTGAGGATCTCTAAGCCCAAAATTATTAGTCTAGAGGTTATTGGGGAAGTGGCTGAACAGTGGAGTTCTGACAATTTTCCTATTAACTCTGAGGCAAGGTATTGACCCTGAATCTACCGCCGAATAAGGATGAACTTTTTGGTTCTGACTGTTCCTTGAGTGATTCTGAGGATCTCTAAACCCGAAAGTATTAGTCTAGAGGTTATTGGGGAAGTGGCTGAACAGTGGAGTTCTGCTATTTTCCGATTAACTCTGAGGCAAGGTATTGACCCTGAATCTACCGCCGAATAAGGATGAACTTTTTGGTTCTGACTGTTCCTTGAGTAATTCTGCGGATCTCTAAACCTAAGGCTGAGTGCTATGGCGGATTGCGATAAAGGGCTGAGTGCCACGGCTGAGTGCAATAAAGGGCTGAGTGCCACGGCTGAGTGCAATAAAGGGCTGAGTGCCACGGCTGAGTGCGATTAAGGGCTGAGTGCCACGGCTGAGTGCTATAAAGGGCTGAGTGCTTAAACAGAATAGTGTAGCTAGGTGCACTGAGGACAGTGCAATACAGGATGGCCGAGTTGTTAACCTGTAGTTTTGGTATAGCTTCATTGAACAGGGAAATCCCTCCTGCTCAAAGGTATGATAGTATTAGTATAGGACTGCACAATGCAGCTCGTCAAGTGGGTCAGACGTATTGAGTTAAGATCGCAGTTCGTATCTGACTTTCAAGGGCGCTTGACGAGTTCGCGCAGTGCACACTATTAATCCTGTTTATATATTGAAATTGATATACACACAATAAATAGATCGCTGACAAAAAAGGGGATGTGTTCTCTTTAAAAGAGATGTCCTGGAAACTGTACCATATGCGAACAAAATTTTTCTATTCCTAATTTATATTTTTAAATAAACGAAAAAGTTCAGCCATTATTTGTAAGTATATGTAAAAAAACGTTGCGCCAAGGAGAGCAGCGTTTGAGTAGGTAACCATGCAAAATGCATTCTATAAATGGGATTATCACTTAAGAATGAACTTCGAACGACAGCAGAACTCCCTAACTTTGCCATGACGTTAAGTAGTGTCTCAATGAACGAACATTTATTAGACCTTTTGATTACAATTTCTACCTGGATTTTGTTGCGAAAAACTCATGCCGATTACAGAATCCGCAAAAATTTAAAAATATAAATATATAAATATAAAACTATAAATATCAAATCCGCCGGAGTTATCTTTTATTATCAAATTATTTATCAAATTCGCAGTCTCAAAAACTATTCCCGTTATGTTGTGTAACAGCGAAAGAGGCACAATGAGTCTGAACATTTTTTTGATGCGGGACCCAATTTTGTAGATCACAGTAGTTAATTTTTTGTAGTACATAGTTAAGGATTTATTCACCAGTAACCCGGATAATTTAACACAGAATCGGGCCCTAAGGACACGATTCATGAGATTTCTCTCCAAATTGAGGTAAAAAATAGCAAAACAGAGATATCCAACTAGCACTTATCAAACGCTTGCATGATGTCAGACTGACTTAGAGGAGGTGACACTAGTTCTTGTACTTTACTTTCGCTGAGATAGGATGTTTGTTTTTGTTGAAATTTCGAATGTATTTTTATCTGCTATCTGGCACCACTAATTTGTTTCGCTCGTGCCAACCCGATGACATTGGTCATTCATTCCATTTTCTTTCTTCGTATGAAATACATTACGTTTTATTCTAAACTGCGTAGTTTTTACTTATTTTATAACTTTGGTTCACAACAGGTTATGGGCCCAGTCCCTTGATTAGATTTAACGTAATTAGTAGAAAAATGTCGCACACGAGTTTGCCATCAATTGAGAAGCTAAAGGGCCGAGAGAATTACGACACGTGGAAGTTTGCCGTTCGTGCATACCTAGAGCACGAGGAACTCTGGGACTGCGTTGCATCTGCAACGGCAGCGGACACAAAGAAGGACACTAAGGCTAAGTCGAAAATAATTTTATTAATCGATTCAATTAATTTCGTTCATGTTCAATCGGCCAAGACAGCTAAGGAAGCGTGGACTAATTTGGAGAAGGCTTTCCAGGACAATGGACTGACACGCAGAGTGGGTCTATTAAGAAAGCTGATTACCACGAGGATGGAGGACAGTTCGTCCGTCGAGGAGTACGTGAATCAAATAGTCACGACAGCGCACAAACTCAACGGTGTTGGCCTGCAGGTGAGCGAGGAATGGATCGGGACTCTTTTGCTAGCTGGATTGTCGGAGGAGTATAAACCGATGATCATGGGCATCGAGAGTTCAGGTGTTCCTATCACTGGCGATGCAATTAAGACCAAAATTCTTCAGGACGTCAAAGTGGAAGATGGCGAAAACAAAGTTGCTTTTTATGGGCGAAAGGGACAGCGCAACTGGACTACCAAGAAGAAAATCAATTCGAGCAGCAGTACCAGTGGAAGTAGCAAAGGACCACGGTGTTACGAGTGTAAAAATTACGGACATATTGCACGTAATTGTCCGTCCAAACAGTGCAGTAACCAGGGTGCTCCAGGAAGTTCGAAAGGTGTTTTCTACACGTCATTTGCAGTGAGTTCGGTACAACGCAATGGGTGGTATATTGACACTGGTGCATCGGCGCATATGTGCACTAGTAAAGATATGCTGTCAGATGTCAGTCAAGCGCCACAAAAGGAGGTAATCATAGCCAATAACATGCGGCTGAATGTGGAAGGTGTAGGCAACGCACATTTACCGGTTGCTGGTGCAAATGGTTCAGAAGTAAGGGTGGAAGATGTACTTTGCATTCCTAAACTATGCACAAATCTTCTTTCAGTCAGCCAAATAGTTCGCAAAGGAAACACAGTAGTTTTTAACAGTAGTGGCTGTAAAATCTACAATGCTGAAAAAGAATTGATTGCGACTGCGTCTCATGATGGAGAATTATTTAAATTGGACAGCCCAGTCGGTGATCGAGCGCTCGTTGTTAACAATTTCGATGCAGAGTTTAACCTATGGCACAGAAGAATGGGACATTTGAATGCGGCAAGTCTTCGACAGCTGAGTGATCGTTTTGGAAACCGGGTAAAATTTCCAACTGCAAATAATATGAACTGTGAAGTTTGTCTCAAGGGCAAACAAAGTAGACTTCCATTCAATCACACAGGAACGCGAGCAAACGATTTATTGGAATTGGTTCATTCGGATCTATGTGGACCAATTCACGTGACTAGCATGGGTGGTGCTCGTTACATATTGGTTTTCGTTGACGACTACTCAAGAAAGGTGTTCGTCTATTTCTTGACCTCGAAGAATGAAACCCGAAATCGTTTTCAAGACTTCAAGGCACTTGTCGAGAACCAGTGTAACAGGCGAATCAAGGTCTTGCGCACCGACAATGGTTCTGAATATTGCAACAGTGCTTTTCAGACATTATTGCGCAAGTATGGTATACGTCATCAGACTTCGGCATCGTACACACCACAGCAAAATGGCTTAGTAGAGCGGATGAACAGGACGATCATCGAAAAGGCGAGGTGTATGCTTTTGGATGCAAACGTTTCGAAATCGCTTTGGGCTGAAGCAGTTGCTGCAGCGGTGTTCATTATCAACAGATCGCCAAGCAGTTCGTCTACTGGATATGTTCCTGAGCAAGTCTGGTCTGGCAAGACTCCAGACATGAGTCGTTTGCGGATATTCGGATGCAAGGCGATGGTGCATATTCCAAAGGAGCGACGTAAGAAGTTAGATCCCAAATCCGAAGCTTGCATTTTCGTGGGTTACTGTGAAGAAGCCAAGGCATACCGGCTTTATAATCCAAACAAGAAGAAGATTGTCATCAGTCGTGATGTTGTGTTTTTTGAACATCAGACCTTGTCATCAGCTGAGGTAATTGACAAATACAATTTTATTAATTCTCAAGCGAATCGGCGAGCGAGGAAGAACAATATTGCTCCGATAGTGATGGTGAACGCAGTTATAATTCGTGCAAGGACGAAATCGAGTCCGGAAGTTTAATCAGCGAATCAGAAAATACTCCTTCTCAGCTTGAAGGAGAATACATTATTCCACATTCAGTGAATGAGATACCATCATCGAGTACACAGCCTACACTAAGAAGAAGTCAACGAGAAGCGAAACCTTTGAGGAGAGATGAGTACATATCGTATGCAGCAAAGACAGGTGAGTTGCATGATCCTTTAACAGTTAGTGAGGCACTAGATAGAGCCGACTGTGAGCTTTGGCGACAAGCAATGGCAGAAGAGCTTGAATCCCTACGAGAAAATAAAACATGGGAGCTCGTAGATTTGCCATGCAACAAAAAGGCAATAAATTGCAAATGGGTGTTCAAGACCAAACGCGATAGCGAAGGCAATGTATATCGCTATAAAGCCCGCTTAGTCGTCAAGGGATGTGCTCAGAAAAAGGGGATCGATTACGAGGAGACGTTTTCGCCAGTTGTAAGATACAGCTCAATTCGTTTTCTGTTGTCTTTGGCTGCTCAATATGATCTGGATATAGACCAGATGGATGCAGTCACCGCTTTTTTGCAGGGTGATCTTGGCGAACAAATTTATATGCTACAACCGGAAGGTTTCACAGACAATACCGGCAAGGTTTGTCATTTGAAAAAATCATTGTATGGGTTGAAGCAAGCAAGTCGATTATGGAACCAAAAGCTTGACACTGCTTTAAAGAAATTCGGTCTAAATAGGTCCAATACTGACCCGTGTGTATACTATTCAGGTAAAGATACGAATTTGGTAATGGTAGCAATTTATGTTGATGATCTTTTGATATTTACAAAAGACAAAGATATCAAAAAGAAATTAAAGTCATACCTCCATTGTACTTTCAAAATGAAAGACATGGGTGAAGCACGATTTGTATTAGGAATGCAAATAACTCGCGACCGTTCAAAAGGAATCATAAGAATTGATCAAGAACGGTATATAAATGAAATATTAGCACGTTTTAACATGACAGACTGTAATCCTTCTAGTACGCCAATGGATGTTAATCAGAAGTTGACAAAACTCATGTCTCCTCAAACGGAACAAGAAAAAATTGATATGTCAGAGATTCCATATCAGGAGGCAGTCGGAAGTATTATGTTTGCGGCTCAGGTATCGAGACCCGATGTGAGTTTTGCGGTGAGCGCAGTATCTCGATATAACAACAACTATGGGAAGGCACATTGGACTGCAGTTAAGCGAATCCTTCGATATCTAAAAGGCACAGCTGATGCTAAATTGGAGTTTAGCAAGTTTGGCGATGGTAACATCAGGGGATATTGTGATGCCGATTGGGCTAATGATACCGAAGATAGGAGGTCTTTCACCGGATATGTCTTCATCTCTCGACAAGGAGCAGTATCCTGGAATTCTAAAAAGCAGCCCACTGTTGCCCTCTCATCCACTGAGGCTGAATACATGGCGGTTTCTTCAGCGACTCAAGAAGCAATCTGGCTCAAGAATTTGGAAGCTGAACTTATCTCAAGCTGTCCAAACTCTACAACGATTTGCTGTGACAATAAAGGTGCGATCAGTTTGGCGTTAACTAGCGCCTATCATCCCCGGACAAAACATATCGATGTGAGACATCACTTCATCCGTGATAAAATAGAAGACGGCACGATCAATTTGAAGTACATTTGCACAGATGAAATGATAGCAGATTTTCTCACCAAGCCTCTGGACAGTAAGAAGCACTTGACTTGTTCGAAAGCTGTGGGGTTGATATTTAAGTAAAATAACATTCAGTGGGGGTGTTGAAATTTCGAATGTATTTTTATCTGCTATCTGGCACCACTAATTTGTTTCGCTCGTGCCAACCCGATGACATTGGTCATTCAATCCATTTTCTTTCTTCGTATGAAATACATTACGTTTTATTCTAAACTGCGTAGTTTTTACTTATTTTATAACTTTGGTTCACAACAGTTTTAAGTCCTACAACAAAAACAAACAAAAATGGACCAATCTTCAGAATTTGATATTTCTGTCGGTGTAGCGGTTGGAACTTTATTTTTGCATGGACCGAAGTGGAAAAAACCGGGGCGTCCAATAAAAATTAAAAAAATAAATAAAAACTCCGGATTAACGCAAGTTTTATCGTATTCACCAGGAAAATGATAAAACCCTAGCGAATCGGGGCCTTATTGATAAAATGTATACTTACTTAGGTACTTACAGCCGTATTAATAAAAAACCCGTAACTACTCTCTAACTCATAAATTACCTAGCGCCTAGTTAAATAAATAACACATTAGTTAAATTTTCTTATTAATAAATGAAAATAACTCATATAACAACTAACTGATGTTTTCTCTAAAATAGCTGGCATCACCTAACCAAATTGTACTAAAAACTATTACATATGTCATCACGGCTGGCTAATACTTTTCAATTGTGACAAGTGAAAAAAAAAAAAACAAGAAAATAAAAGAAAATTGAGCAAAACAAAAAAAAAATCAAAACAAATGTAATTTGTAAACATTTTCATAGGGTTTTCTCGTTTTTTGTGCACTTTTTTTTCATGTTGGAGCGATGGTAACCGAATCCTCCCCTAACATGTTTACATTATTCAAAAACACTGAATAACGTTGAGCCATTTTGTTCTCCAATTTTTTTCAAATTTAAATTTAATTTATTTTGTCATTTTGACAGGAATTTGTTTCTAATACCCTTTTCACACCACAGCGAAAACCGTGTTTTCGTCGAAACATCGAAATTAAATTCACGCCCGAAAAGTAACTAGTTTCCGTTTGAGGTTTCAACCAGCTGTAAGACACTAGTCGTGAAAATTCTGTGTAAACTATTTTGTTTACAAATTTCGATCGCATTAATAAATAAAATTTATTCAGAGCATTTCAAAATAATATTAGACCATCAATTAGCGTGGAAAATGATTTTAGGTTGTGAGTTGTGACATTTATTGAGTGTTTTCGTGGAAAACGACTCGTTTTGAAAACTGAAATATGTATAGGAAAACATTTGTTTTCGATGAAGTTCAGGTTTTCGGCTCGGTGTGAATAGCGTATTAGAGTTATTGACTCGCTAACAGACCTCCTACCGTAAGTTAGTTATGTGATAGTTACGAAGCGTTAGTTATCTTCTAAAAATGTTTATTAATAGGAATTTCAGTTTAACGAATGTGTTTGCCGTTAGTTAGGCCTAACATGTAGTTACGCGAGAACTATTAATACGGCTGTTAATTGATAAAAATATAACCTATTGTGAACATAACGCCAAAAATAAAGTTATTGTGAATGAAAACTCAACATGGACAGTTCTAAAATATTTTTGATTTGAAGAGTGATTGTTACGATTTTTACAAACAATTTAATTAAATAATAATAACGAGTGTTAAATCTGTGAAATTTATTGAAAATCATGTCATCGGTGGAATTATTTTTTGATGATGACGAAGACGAGACAGAGTATGCGGAATTGGCTGCTATACGGAGGAGTTTGCGAGATACATCTAATCCCTTGGAACTGGAAAACCGAAGGCAGCTAATTTCATTTGCAAGGAATGATTTTGGGGTGCATTAGTTTTTTTTTTTTTTGAAGATATTGGCCCCAAACTTAAACCGATTAATTGCAGCTCTGCTTGGTCTTGCGCAGTCAACAGCAACAACAGTGTCCCTATTCTAAGTGAACTGCTAAACGCGTTATGGAAAATTACATGTGCCCAAAATGGATTAAATTCATAACACATAGTAAGAAAAACGGATGCCAATATGTATATATATATGTAGCTCTTAAAAAATAACAACAATAACAATTAAAAACGTTGATGTTCAACATTTTCTTTTAAGAGTCGTCCTTATCAACACCGAAATTGCGATTGATAGAAAAATTTACAACTTCCAATAAAATTGTTCAAGATTGACATTCACAATACCGATTTGTCAACCGACAATTGCTTGCGTATTTCAGCACGTTCACAGTCGATCAACATTTAATTATCTTCGCAATACCCATTGAAAGAAATTTATTGATCAGTATCAACTATCAATAATTGATAGTTGATCTTCGCAATAGGGGTGAATGTTACCCTTCCGAAATGGAATACGTATGGGAATACGTATGGGGGGCATGCTACCCCCTGCAACCCCCTGCTTGGGTTAACTGTTAGATTAGTCCAATATAAACAATATTAAATTAAAAATGGTTTTCGTTATTTTTAATTTCATAATGAAATAAACCCCAACTTTGGGACCTAATTTAATTTTTTTTTTTTTTACTTATTTCATCGCAGTGGGGCCTTATTTCATATTTGAGATTGGGGATTATTTCATTATCTCTTTTGGGGCCTTATTTCATTGGGGCCTTATTTCCTACAGCCCACCGCCAAAAAAAGTAAAGAATAAACCAATTGCATTTAAATCTGCTAATTATTTTATAAGGCGACGGGTTTCGTCGACAAATAATATAAAATATTGTTACATTCAGGCTGGGATTCGAAAAGATAAAACACTATTCTGTTCAACTTTTCTAATAATATCACTTTATTTACACTTTCTACTCAATCACTTATTTAGTATCAAAACAATATCACTTAAATCAATTCTTAAACGTTTCAATGCAATCGCTTTATTCACTTCATTACTTTACACTTATTTATCTCTCAACCGATTACTCTTCGAACTTAACACAATCGCTGGCTAAAAATCAAATGCACCTCTCTGTTGTCAACGCGCCCCTTTTATATCCGCGCTGCCACCTATCGGCGAATTTTCCAGAAGTAGATAAGGCGTTTTTCTTTTTTAGTTCAGAACTGATTACTGAACTGAGCTCGAGCTATATGAGCGCGCTCTGAACCGAGCGTGCTCAGATCGTTCTGATGATTTTCTGTTTTTCCTGTTTTTCTTTTCTCTCAAATAGGACTGGAAGTGTGAATGTATATGTGTAATCAGCATTTTACTCAGCCTGCTCAGTCAATTAATTCTGAGCTCATAGAGCGCGCTCTGATCACGCTCTGAACGAAAAAAGAAACACAAATTCGAGCTCTGATGTATCTGAGCTAAAAAAGAAACACAAACTTTTTGTATAACAGTTCAGGTTGTGCTCTGAACTAAAAAAGAAAAACGCCTATAGATTCCAAATGTATACTCCATATCTTCTCTAGATGGTTCTAGAATTAACTAACTATACATTTCCAGTCTCCAATTGGAAGTGGAACATGGAGTGTTACCAGGTGCCCGATTCACCACAATTCCTAAGTGTCTGATTCACTAAGTGCCTGATTCACTAAGTGCCTGATTCACTAAGTGTCTGATTCACTAAGTGCCTGATTTACCACAATATGAACTCTACACGGAAATAATCATTCACATGAGAGCGAACTGCGAATAGGCGAATTGCGAACAAATCAATTTAACTGCATTTTTGAATTGAAAATTTGTATTTGTTCTATCACAAAACCATTATATTAAATTAATCTAACATCTAGTCTAAAAAAAAACATTACTCTTAATTGATTTAAACAGCTAAATTAACAATTAAAGCAATTTTCCCGCGAATTGAACATTTTTGCCGCGAACTGTCACACTTTATTCACAATCCACACAAAACAGTCGCGATCCACAAACCCACGAATGAAAAATTCGTTCGAACTTAACCTTTAAAAATGAAACTGATACGCGGGTATCTGCGACCAAAAAAAGTTTTCATGTGAATGAAGTGTCAGAAACCACGAATATTCGCGTGTTCGCAGTTCGTAATTCGCTCTCATGTAAATAGTCCTTATTAACACTATAAAAAGAAAAATCTATTTTTTTAAGCTATCGAAGTACCTATAGAATATAGACATTAGACACACCTATAAATATTGCTCATCCACTACGCACCTTATCCACTTTCAACCTTTTCGGTTCGAATATCAGCTTGAAAAATCATATATTACAACTACTTCTAACTTCACAACATTTATTTGACATTGACATTTGGTGATCACACTCACACAGTATTCTTTTGCTGCTGAAATAGGAATTAATATTAATTGTGCAGAATTCAGAAATCTATTCGATAATTATTGCAAATATAATTCCGAATTGTCAAAATCAAATCCGAATAGGATTTTTATCAGCAACGGCTTCCAATTCATCATCAAAAGAGTAAAACTAAAAAACAAAAAACCCATCTCTACCCATTCATATTATTTTCTTCTCTGTGTATTTTTCTTTGTGGTGTGCCATCTCGCTTGCTCTCGTTTTCTTTTCACGACGGTGCACTCCGTTCTTTTATGATTATTGAAATTTTTTTTGTATACATTCATTAAATTAATAAAAGACTCAGGTAAGTCACACAATCGACTCGATTGTCGTTGCAAGCGATTTTTACACAATTCCATGCCTTTTTTAGAAGCATACAAGGTGAATCGTCATCAATTTGCGTGTGTGTCCAATTAAGACAAAGGAAGCGAATCCCAAGACGCAACACCAAATAATGTCGACACCAAGCAGCTCAGCTGTTCGTGCCCTTGCACTCGAATACAAATCACTACAAGAGGAGCCAGTCGAAGGATTCCGTGTGAAACTGGTCAACGAGGACAATCTCTTCGAATGGGAAGTGGCAATTTTTGGTCCTCCAGATACACTCTACCAGGGTGGTTATTTCAAGGCACACATGAAATTCCCTCCAGACTATCCGTATTCACCGCCATCGATACGTTTTCTAACAAAAGTTTGGCATCCAAATGTCTACGAGAATGGCGATTTGTGTATTTCAATTCTCCATCCACCGGTGGATGATCCACAGAGTGGTGAACTGCCATGCGAAAGATGGAATCCAACACAGAATGTGCGAACGATCTTGTTGTCGGTGATTTCATTACTCAACGAACCGAATACATATTCGCCGGCAAATGTCGACGCATCAGTCATGTACAGGCGATGGAGGGATTCTCAGGTAAGTTCAAAATTAAAAGCAGTTAAACAGATCACAGCCAAAAATACTAGTTATCTTCGTGTCGTGTGAGATTATTTTCAGACCAAAGATAGGATAGGACAGAATGATAGGGAAGGTTAACGAAACTAGGTCTCATTCCTCACAATTTGCTCTTATTTTCTTTGGATTTTCCAGCGTCCTTGGCAAGGCATTATCTATAGTCCGCAGTGGTATTTTTTTTTTTTTTATATACATATTTAAAAAAGCTATCAATATATTCAAACTTGGCTAATGTAGGTACATCAATCAAAATGTCGCCAAAAGAGACATTACCTAAATTTAGCTACAATCACTTCACATTTCTTCTCTTACGTTTATTGGTTAATAATCATCATAACAAACAACAACTTTTTTAAATCCGTGGGTATTTGAAATAAATAGTTTTGCAGCTTAATTATCTGTTATTTGTTGATGTATTCAATAAAGACTTCGCTGATGATGCGAGCTAAAGTAGCAAGTATAATTCTTTTTGTAGTACACTTAAAGTTTGTGTTGTTAAAGGCAATTCAGGAATAGTGGTCATTGACCTCTGGTATTACTGAAATAGAGTATTGCTACCCAACCATCGCTTTCGATCATGTGATATTGACTAATGGGTCTCAAACCATGGTTCTAGTGCCGTTACTCAAAATAAGTTGAATTTGTAGCTTCATCTTACTGATTTCGTGATGAACTTGTACGAAAGTTGCAGCATATAGCCTTGGCTGATGCGTAAAAATGAAACGGCTACCGAAACGAAACTTGTATGAGTGCAATAATTGTTTAGGTACTAAAAGAAGTGATGACAAGTGCAGTCAGTAGAACTCCCTTAGACAGTCCTACAGCAATGATTTCCCCTTTTCGTCCAATATAATTTCCAACCATAATATTTTCTAGGGGAAAGACAACGAGTACCCAAACATCATCAGGAAACAAGCACTTGCCGCCAATGCAGAGGCCAGAAAGGAAGGCATCACTGTGCCGACAACACTCGAAGATTACTGCATCAAGCCGACACGAAAGAATCCCCAAGAGCCGATGTTGGATATGACAAATTTCTACGATGACGACTTCGATCTAGAGACCGAAGACGATCAGCCAACAGACGACGATGATGATGATGACGACGGTGAGGAGTCAGATTACGCCGACGGCGATGACAGTGGAAAGGGTGAGACATAATCTCCCACTATTCTGGTTTGCAGAGGTGATAACGATATGGACACTCAGGAGGGACGAGACTTGAAAGCAGCACTTGTTGTCGGCAAAAATATTCTAGTTCTACATTATAATTATATACATACAAGTATGTGTCGTCTATACGTATCATTCAAACAGAAGCGAAAGTAAATGTCGCTTTCTCTTGAAAGTCTCTTCTCTCGTTTGTCTAACTCTCGATCGTTCAATTTCAATATCTCTCTCTATAAATATAAATTTCAATTAAAAGGAAATAATAATAATAACATAAAAAAAAAACAAAAAAACAAAAGAAAAACCAACTCATGCAAAAGCTTTTATTTATTTTTTTTATTTTTAAAGAAAAAAACGCAAAAAAAAAAGAAAGAAGAAGCAACTTCGATTGTTTTCATTAATTGGGTTTAATTTTTCAAATTTCGTAGTTAAAGAATTTTCATTGCTCATTATTCATTAATATATGTCATATTTTTGGGGTACTGCAAGGGCCTGCAATGCAATTACAATATGTGTTTCATTTGCGTATCAAACAAAACATAAAAAATATTTTTTATTGATTTCATTGTACGTAGATTACTCTATATTTAAATTTATTTTCATCTCCAGAAATATTGTAAATTTAAATTTAAAAAAAAAAAATTGTAAAAAAACAAACAGAAACTGAAGTTTTAGTTTTGGTCAGGAAATCGTACACGTTTCTAGCGAACAATAGTGAATATAATGTGATTGTGAGAACTCAGCTTCAGCGCGTGACTGAAGTTGTTCTTAAGCGATTTGGAAGGCCATACATAACGTGACCAGAATCTCGTAACCTGAAAGTGGGACGATACACCGTACACCGGGTGTGAACTAAGGGTATGTGTGTGGATTGGTATTGGAGTTGGTGTAAAAAGAGGAGAAGGTTGCATATATATATTAATATATTTTGCAGTGTGGGCTGAACCGCAGCTGAAAATTTCCGTTTTCTCATTCATACAAGCCCGGCTTCTGGCTATCTGCCTTCTGTTGCCCGAAACAAGTCGATCGCACTGCGTGGTTGTAATCTTTTTCTGCTGCACTAGTCGACCCTGCCAAAATTTCACAAACTAACCAAGGCGAAATTTTCCTCCTGGAATTAGCTACTGTGACTTTCAATACATTTTAACTGAAGGACGTTCACCTTTTACAATGGAAATTCAAATAAAGTTTTCGATATTTTGGTTGCTCGATACATCATGAAAATTTGTTTGGATTTCCTATCTCATTCGATTACATACGCATCGATAACAACATGGATTATTCTTGCATGAATAAAAATAAGAATATGGTAACACTACCTCTATAAACGTCAAGGCTGTCAAAACAACGTCATCCAAAAGAGTAGGAGGACCACAACTCAATCCCATTCCCAATAATCATTTATCGTTTGCCAACGCATTAATTTCTAACAATTTTCTCTTCTCCAAAATGCATCCCAAACTAAAAATTTCCTGTTTTCTACTAAAGGTAAGTGCTATTCCATAATTCTACGCCTGAACTAAATCGGTAAAGTGATAAAAACTGTCTTTGCAGCGCCTTGAACGTATCAAGCAACAATGCAGTGGTTGTTTATTTGGAGTACTCTACGGCGAGGGTACCCTTGTCCTGCTAGGTTTCAACGTGGAATCCACAATTGGCCAACTCAACTATAAACAGATTCAATATAAATTCCCCGCCGAACTAGATCTATGCGGTTTGGTGAAATTCGGCGATTGTACCGATGCTGAAGCGCATATTGGCGAGATTCTCAAAGATGTTGACATTACAGACAACCCGATTCTACTGCAATTGGAGTTGGGAACGTTAGTTGGTCTCAAAGCTTCTATCTTTATGCACGAGAAATTAGAACAAATCCCATACGAAGTTATGGAGGCTGAGGAGTTGTATAGAGATTTTTGCTTTAGTCGCATAAAGTGCAATTTAATGCTGCACACTGACACCACAGGGGAAGCGGTGAAGAAGGACATGCATACGCTGAGAAAGAATGTGGCTGGTGGTAGTACAGCGTTTCATGTGAGAAATACTAAAGTCTATCTCACTGGTGCTGGCGATTGTCCTGCTGCGCAAAATATAACGACGGAGTCGAGTATATCGTCAATCGTTGAGATAGTTTCGCAACAGTCGGCTGGCGGAGATGAAAAGGTTAAAAAGCGAACCAAGGAAGTGCCACCTACGGAGTTCGGTATCATCACAATTGATGTACTTAAGAACAAAACACGAGAGCGGGCCGAAACTATAGCACCACTGCCAGCAGCGGTGTTCATGCGTTTAAATCGCGATGAAGATAAAATGGCTATTCCTTTGAAAGTGGAGGCGATGGCCATTCTCTATAAGAAAACGAAACTAACACGATTCTATGACATTCTGATCGAAAGCATATGCAGGTCACTGCGTCTGTTTGAATATGCCATCACAGAACGACTAGAAGAGGGCCAATCGCAAGTAATTCCCCGATGTTATCACTTTTTTCCGCCAGATTTTGGCCATTTCCTGACGTGCGTCTACCCCGAGGGAATTTCAGAAGACGAAACCAATATACAACAGAAAAGGAAGAAGCTGCACTATCATTTTGGACTGCCCAGTTCTCGGCCATACTTTCGGCGAGCAAATTCCTTTATATTTCGCGATGAGATGGCCTCTGGGCATCCGCTAATTAACACACACATTGGCTTGCGTCCGAATGGCCAACAATACCTCGTCCAAGGCAACTACAGTTACTATCACTATCTCCAGCAGGGCGTTCAAGACAAGGGCTGGGGCTGTGCCTATCGTTCACTGCAAACACTGTGTTCCTGGTTCCGATGGCAGGGATACACTGAACGTGAAATACCCACACATCTGGAGATACAGAAATATTTGACTCATATTGGAGACAAACCGCAATCGTTTGTAGGCTCATCACAATGGATTGGATCCACCGAAGTGTCAATGTGCCTGCAGGGATTTTTGAATGTCGACTCGAAAATCATGCACTGTTCATCGGGCGGTGAACTGGGAATGATAGCCATGGAACTGGCAATGCACTTCGAGTCTCAGGGAACTCCGATAATGATTGGCGGTGGCGTCTTGGCACACACCATCATCGGAATCGATTATAACGATAAGACTGGACAGACTAGGTTTCTAATATTGGATCCACACTACACTGGCGCTGATGATTTGCAAACGATTCAGTCGAAAGGTTGGTGCGGCTGGAAGGGAGTGGACTTTTGGGATAAGAAATCGTACTATAACTTGTGTCTGCCTCAGCGACCAATTATGTATTGATTATTGTTAGTAGGGTTTAGCAATAGTTCGACGATATGTGAGTGTTTCTTATTTTATGTTACTTCATTATATTTTTATCAATAATTTCTTAAAAAAAAAAAAAATCAAAATATTTCTAAAGAGAAAAAAAGATTGTTTTATTTGTTTTTTTTTTTATTTTATTTTATACTGTTTAATGTCGATGTAAGAAGAAAATAGTAATAAAAATATGAGAGCAATCAAATTGTCAAACGATTTTTTTTTTTTTTGTTCTTTATTGAATTGCTAACCTGCTACTGATATACTCCTTAAACCTAAGCATCAAGTTTAAGTGTTGCAAACCGGCCTACAGATAAAAATGGCTTAATTTTAATGATCGTTAGGTTGCAAGTTACTATTTACAGTCAAGTGCAACTTTTGGTGTTTTTGCCACTACCACATTAAGAATTAAGTGGTGCATGCATGCATACAACGTTACAATTTGCTCTTTCTCAAACTTTTCTATTTGTCACGAATCATAATAATGCCTATTGGTATCGTGGTTCTCTTGTGCCAGATACCATTTTATTTGTTGTTAATCATATTTACACATGTGATCCATGTGCATAAAATAAAATACAAATATTTTCATTGGAACGTTTTACATACCAGTAATTTGCTCTATTGAAACATTTTTTTTATGATCACTTGTACAAAGCTTTGCAATATGGAGGACACATTTCAACTGGCCTTCGATGATGTCACAGTAGTTGATTGAATATGTTATTCATTTTGCGACATTATAAATCAGCTATAAATAATGAACCAGCTCAATTAACAAAGCAACATTTACTCAAATTTTATCAAAATCGGTTTAACAGCTTGCTCATTAACGGATCATTTTTGCTTTCTAACACGTGACAGATGAGATAATGCATTTCATTATAATATTTTCAAAGCAAACAAAAAAATTCATTCAGCCAGACACGTTTCGTAATTCAATGCAACATGTTTATGTATTGTATATCTTCATTTATTTGTCGTTTCTAATTAAAACTGCATGCATTTAAGCGATAAGTCAATCCACAAGATGTACATTCGTAAAAATGTTTCATTTCGAAAAGCTTCACAATCCAGTCGTTGACCAATTCAAACAAATAACGAAGTATGTGAATATCCTTCCATTGGACAATATTCCTGTAAAGCTTCCCAAAATTTGGAAATTCGGTCCAACCTGTATGCCAGAACTTTATACATATCGTGCGGAGGACTTTGCCAACTTTAAAGTGCGCAAAGATGATGTTTGGGTCGTTACGTATCCAAAATGTGGTACAACATGGACTCAGGAAATGACTTGGATGCTGATGAATGGTATGGATTTCGTAAAAGCCAATTCAATGGATATTACCCAGAGGAGCATATTCTTCGAGTAAGTAGATCATGTAATGTTAGTCTCTCGAGTTTACTATTTCATTTATAGGTTTTATGGGATGGCAAATTTGGAGTCGTGGGATGCTTTTAAAGCAATTGAAGACCAAAAGTCACCCAGGGTTATAAAGTCACACCTGACAATTGGTCTGCTTCCAAGGGATGTTTGGCGAAAGAAGTGTAAGGTATGTCACACTTTTATCACTATCCCGAAAGAGAGATGTCCATTCGTTTGTTTTAGGTAATATATGTTACCAGAAATCCGAAAGACGCTGCTGTATCATTTTTTCATCACTTTCGTGGAATACACAATTTCAGCGGAACCATTGAGAAATTTACCGAAGCCTTCATCGCTGGTCAAATATCGTACGGTTCATATTGGAATCATGTTCTTGAATTTTGGATGATTCGAGAGGTGGAAAATATTCTTTTCCTTACCTACGAGGATATGAGTACCAATTTGAAATCGATAATAGATAGAACATGTGCATTTCTAAAAAAGAACTATAATAAACAGCAAATTTCTGAATTAATAGAGCACTTGTCATTTGAAAGGATGAAGGGTAGGTATGCTTTAAATAAAAGTACAAATATCATTTTGAAACTCTTTTCTGTTATAGCTAATCCCATGAGTAACAACCAATCCCTCGTCAAGTTCCTTTATAAATCGCAAGAGTGGGAATACAAAGAAGAAACGGCCTTCAAATTCATGCGAAACGGAGAAGTTGGTGGCTATAAGAATGAACTCCCACAGAGATGCATAAACGAAATAAATAAGAGAACGCGTGAAGTCTTTGAGCCCCATGGACTCTATCTGTACAGATGATTGTCCTACAGACGCATTAGCACTTTAAAAATAAAAAATAAAAATAAAATTATAATGATTTTCTTTGGGACAAGTAATTTTTGTTCATCCGGTGTTTTAACTTTCCTTTATTGTAAGAGCTTGGCACCACTGACCGTTGTCGAGTCTCGAACTTCTGTTTGACATTTATGTTGTATTCTTTCAAAAGGACAACTACCTACTAACAAAAAATGGTTATACAAAATTCAAACATCCAATTTGATTTGTAGTTTTTTTGCCGATTAGGACCCAAAACTCAGGGAAATTATTAAAATGACTACCGATTGCATATTTAATAATCTTCGGCAAAAACTTGATGTCCTTGGATATACACAACCACTTCCGTTGGCAGCAATTGCACTTGTTGGAGTGCTCTTCGAAGACCTTGTTAAGACCACCGAGAGTTTGCGCGATTCCAAATTGAAAATTAGCGCTCTACTTGAGGTATAATGTTATTTAACAATGTTTCTAGACACCTAGACAATACCATAACAAATCCTATCTATTTGTGCTTTTTAATCAATATTTTACTTGTTCAAATATGGTAGGAGAAATCATGCTGGGAACTCGGTGTCGAGCCATACAAATGTGATAATTCTCGACTACTGGCAGAATGTAATCAATTACACTTGGAATTGATAAAACAGAAGGAAGACTATGAAGAAAGGATTTGTGGTAAGTTATATTTTATTTGTTGATTCTCGTGATTTTAATTTTTTTGAATCTAGAGTGTAGTCAGCGAATAAGAAACCTTGAATTGGATAAAAACTATCTCGATGAACACTGCCAGCAACTGCAAGGACAAATTAAAGCGTTCATTTCGAAAGGTATCGATTCTAAAGGAAGCAAAACTAAAAAAGACGGTGTCAATATGAGTAAGCTGCTACCAATTAAGTTCTATTGCAGAAGAAAAGTAAAGGTATAACTATTTTGTAGGTAAAAAACCATTTGTTAGCACTGTCCGATCGGGAGAATTCATTCCAAGTATGCTGTGCGACAACAATCCAATTAAGTGCACAAAATGTAACGCTGGCTACTATAAGCAATCTTCAACTGCATCTGGAAATTCACATGCTTTGGCAGGTGAAATTGAAAAACTCGAGAACAACATTAAAGATCTAACAGATCAAGTGGTCTTTTACAAAAGAAAAGTGAGTAGGTATTCTTTGTGACGTACACGTACACTAACACTAACTGAACAAACGTGATCATAAGATTCCCTACCCGCTAATGTACAGTATGATTTTATACATTTGTTTTGAGCTTGTATAAATTGTATAAAATTTGACTCCATCTAATCGCTTTGTGTTCGCATTATGTTAGCATATTCATAACCCTTAACTGTTTTAAAAATGTTCAAAGTAAATTTGTTTACGCTTTCAGGTAGAGTCCAGAGATAGAGAAATTCGTCGCTTAAATGATCTCCTTACGGGTGGTCGTCCGCCGGCGGCCTTAGCAAAAGATTGTTGTTACAAAGATATTGGTACGCTCTCAGAAGATGTTGAACTGCTGCAGAGAGAAAAGTCAGAAAGTCTTTGTAAGATACGTGAGTATCAAAATAAAATGCACGAAGCCATGCAGAGAGCAATGGATTTGGAAGGTAAGAATAAAAAACTGCAACGCGAGCTGGACGAGTTGAAGGAAGCTGCATTAGCTGTTGAAAGTCAAGCGAATACTGAAATCGCTGAACGTGAAAAAGAAGTAGAAGATTTGAGGACTGAGTTACGACGGCTAAGGAGCAAACCTGATTGCAACGTAAGCTCCCAGGGAGGTTCCTCAAAATCATCTGCCGAGGATAAGCGACGAATCAACGAACGTTTGAATGAACTCACTCAAAGGGGTTAGTTTTACAAACTTTATACAGAAGCTTATCATTTTGTTAACTTGTTTATTTAAAGAATCCGAGCTAGCGTCTGAAAATGATAAACTGATGAAAAAGAATCAGAAACTGAAATCAAAGCTGAACATATGTCAGAAAGGCAAGACTCGACACAATGGAACCTTAAACTAGAGTGTATTTATTTTGATTTTTTTTTTTAGAAAATGTCAACAAGTGCCACAAGGAGGATAGGTTTATCGATGAAGAGCGCATACGTTTGAAATCGGAAAGAGATTTCTTTCAAAAGGAGTATCTTAGGATGCTTAACAAAGCTGGATCTGAGAAGGTAAATTAGTTCTTAATGCATTCTGATAGAGGCCTTATATAACTTTTAGGATAATGCGTTTATCGAATATTCAGCAATACAGATTCAGTGTTCAAATTCTTAAAACAAAAAACAAAACCACACCTACTCCTTAATTTTTCCATTTAACAAGACGTACGTATGATTTTCTATATATTTGCAGGAAATTGAATTCCTCCAATCGCAAATAAGATCGAAAGATGACGAACTACGCTCACTTCGTTCGGAGCTATGCGTCCGACAGCAACAGCCAAGTGCTCGTTCCGATAAATCCTCCAACAGTGACTGTGTTCAAGCCATTGTAATCCGTGCTGAGCGTGAAAGAGACATCGTCAAAGTTGAGTTGGAACGTATACGCAATGAACGTGATACCATTCGAGAAAAACTACAAAGTGCCACCCTACTCCAATTGGAGAGTAGTCAAAAATACCAAGACAAGATTAATGAACTCACCACTAGAATTAGCACTTTAGAGAGCAACAATCGAGAACTAAATTCAATGCGGCTTCCGTCACAGACGCAGATAGTATTGCTGAAGGAGGAAGTTGACGGTCTGAAGCGGAAGCTATTTGAACTTCAAGAAGAAAATTCCAAGTTAAGAGCCAGCCAGAGCCAACTGAAGTAAGATATGATGACTATGCTATCAAAGAATGCTTCTAAACATAATTTAATTGTTTTGTAGATTGCTTCAAGATCAAACTGAACGCGCTCTATCCGAGTATCAAAACAAGTTAGCTGCAGCCGAAACCCAACTAGAATCGGCAGAGAGTAAACTAAACACCTATGGCACCAATCGGGACTCGTCTCGCAATGAAATTGCAGCTCTAAAGAGTGAAATTGTTTTGTTGAAGTCAACCTATGTGAAAGTGGAGAATGAAAAGGACAAGATTGTGGTATGCTAAAAATAAAATTTTGTGTCGTTAGAGCAGTCTGTTAACTTATATTTCTCACTTTTAGGCTGAACTCGATGCTAAGACGGAAAAGGTCTATCAACTGGAGTTCGATTTGAAGGCCACGAAAGACAAGCGCAACGATTTGGAGCGGCAGGTCAAGGAATTGGAAAGAAAACTCGAGTAAGTACTATTTTTTATTTCATATTTTTGTTTATTATTTTCTTCACATGGCACACTAAAAACGTACGTGAACCTAGGTATAATATATTAAATATAGCTTACAAAAAAAAAAAAAAAAAAAAACTCGCTTAAGTGGTAACAATTGGGGCGTATGGAGTCGATCTTTCCTTGTGCTTAGAAAGTAATTATGCTTATCCGAATAGTTGGACGATCCACCTATAAGAATTGTGATTTGACAAACATTATCATTGTTAATAGGTTCAGGTCGGGTTATTATACAGATTTTAAAAGTAACTATCAATCGTGCTAATTAATGTCGTTTTCCATTGGGACAAAAAATCAATCTTGATCTAAATCACTTTTCACGTTCCGTTGGCAATAATTAATCGGATCACCTTTTGCACATCTTGATATTTTTTTTCAAATTTAAACGTTTTGCCACAATACCTATATACTTTGCATAGCTTAGGGGAAACATTTTTCAAGTCGATATCCATTTGTGATTTTTCCAAAAATGAATGCAATTTGAACAGCTTAAAAAGCTGTCTAAAGATCTAAAAAAAAAATATCTGTTGGTCCCAATGGAAAACGACATAAGAATACAAACAAAGTGGTAAAAGCAAATGAATACATGCGATTGGCTAAATACTTTTTGTAACTATCTAATTTTTTTTTGTGTGAGTGCTTCGAGCCTAAACGCGTATTTTTTTTTTTTTTTTTTGAAAATTTAAAATTCACCCACTAACAGGGCCCAGTACGTTCTTGCTAAAAGCGAATAGCGATTTGTTTAGTTATTTCTGCAAAACAAACAAACGAACCAAGTATCTTATAAGATAAGATGGTAGTTGCGTAGTCGCCAACTATTACCTCTTGTTGCAGATGACTGGATCCTACTTCCCTTAAAGAAAAATGAGTATACTTAGGTATGACCACTCGAACTAATTTTTTAGAATTTGTGCTTTTAAATAAAATAGAAATTGTTGCATAAAACTAAGAAAGGCAAAACTAATATTCATTTAAGTCTGAAATCCATACAGAACACACTTTTCCTTTCAATGTTTGGCTGGAATTTAGTCGAAAATATTTAAAAATTTTTGTGCATGTAGAAATAATTGCTATTCACTAGGTATTACAACTTTCTTCATTTTACATAATTTATCTAAACATAATCTTACAACAAACAGATATAGTATCATCTACTTCGTCGCATGCTTACCTTATACTCACTAAAGACAGAGTTATAATTCTAAAACACTACTAGGAGACACTAAAAAATCAGTCTTTGGAAGTGGAGGTATCCGTTTCCGATAATTTTGTTTACTAAACCAAAAAATCAAAAAACGAGGACCATAAAATCTTTATAAAATCACTACTACGCCTCTGGCGCTGTCATAATCGATATCGGTCGAAATTGATACTTCTGTCGGTTTAAATACCTCGCCAATCCAACTGTAGGTGCATTGCACCCAACTACACCCTTCTCCAGTGTCTCATAGTTTGTGTAGCCCGGTCGGCAGACACATTTTGCTTTACTCGTCATTGGTATCACGAAATACTCTTCGGAATAAATCGATGGCGATGAACTTTTTATAGGTTCCAACCATTGTCCCGGTCCGCACGGACCCCGGCTGTACAGTTTATAGCAATTTCCATTGATCTCTACCATACCAGGCGACGATTCGCATGTGTTTGCCTCTGGGTCAGTGTTCGAGTGGGTACACTGTTGGTCTAAATTCATTATAACCCCGGAGCAACCGCACATTCCGTTGTATGACACGCCATCTATTGAGGGTCTGGCGGTAAAATCGAAGACTACAACCTGATGGAGTTCGCACGGACCTTGGGAGCCAATTCGGTAGCAGGACTTTTCATCGGGGAAGTAGAGACGATTTTTGCCGCAAAAATTCCGCACACACGATGTTGCATTAAAAAGGAACTCATTCAGAGCGCATGGTCCTCGAGTGTAGAGACGGTAGCATATGCCGTCGTTCCAGAGAACATATCCCTCTTTGCATTGACATTTCGCGCGTTTCATTTCGCCCGTTGTATTGTCGGGAACGATGAATATGTGTCCCGGCGGGCAGGGACCAGGCGAGCCTGTTAAATATGAAAAAGAGACAACAATTAAAAAAATGGATGCAGAATCCCAAACGGCTAGTTACCTAATTCAAAGCACATTCCGTTGTCTTCATAGTAATGAGGTAGATTTGGCATACAATCACAACGTCCGCCGGGCAAGAATAAATGCCCCGGCGTCGGACACGGTCCTTTGGTAAAGTGTTCATAGCAGGTTTCCTCGGTGTCGTAGAAATATTCCCCTAGTTCGCCCATACTTTCACACTACACAATCAATTAGAATGAGATGAATTCAATAAAGAGTCCGTCGAACTCACCCTGCATTGAGCTAGACCATGTTCGTCCACAATCAGCAGCTTTCCTTTAGAGCAGGGCCCTTTTGTGTACATGGAATAGCATTTTCCATCTTTTGGCCAAAACAGCATTCCCGCCGGGCACTGATTCGGCTGTTTGCACATGCCCCAGCGATTTTCTATTCTGAAAAGAATGCAATAAGCAAAATTATGCCTGTGGTCACATGTGTCAGACTTTACCTTTTTGGAGGCGTTGCCTCCGGCATTGGGCTGAAGAAATGACCTGCTTGACATGGTCCCCTCTCGAAAACCGGATGGCATTTGTTTGTTTCCGCACTTAAAGCGGTTCCAGGCGGGCAACGACATTCGGCTGCTGCACCATTTTTGGAAGTGTACTTTGAGTTGGCCCCCGGACTAAGTTCCATAGTGTCGGGGCAAGGGTAACCGATTTGGAAAATTTTGAAACACTTTTTCAATGGCGGCCAATAAAGAAGCTGCCAACCGCCGGGCATTGTAGCGCAAGGATTCTTCAGTGGATCGCTCCATGGAGGCGGAACTATGGCACTCTCTATATTCTGCGTGTTGATTGTCACTAGGATGAGAAATGTGAAGGTGATGATGCCGAGTGAGGCGTGCAAAGTGAATCCAAATAAGGCGAGTTTTTTCCGTTTCATTTGTGTATGCTGTAAGTGAATAGGGAAGTGTATCAGTAAATTGTAATTTGAAAAGGAATTCTCTTTGTGATCGAAAAAGGACGTCAAAGTACTTAAGTCAAAGAAACTCCTATAAAAGAGATTGGTGTGTGGAGATCATCAGCATCACTATCTGGAGGTAGAACGTAGCGGATGGAGGGTTGTTCCAAGCGTCTCGCTCCCCTCACTTAGTCTCTCATATATCTCTAGCAACTCTGGTTTAAAATTAGAGCACATATCGCAAGCTGCACTGGAAAGAGAACGTTACCGAACATATGCAGAAAGCTATGGTACTACCTGTACTGTTAAGTTAGGTTAGGTTGAAGTGGCTGTCGGCTAGCCGACTCAATTAGACCATAATAAGTTCCCTTGCGATACCACATGATTCTATATTTATATCTCCTACTTGTTGAACCAGTTGGTGCTTCTGATGAAGCGTAGGAGCTTTCGAATGTCTTTGTTTTTTAGATCGTTCAGATCACTATAGTAGAACGCTCCCAAATGGAGTTTTTGTCTATATGAGAGACCTGTACTATTCCTAGGGAGGCATCTTCTTAAAACCCACCCTCTTAAAGGAGTGAAAAAACTTTCACGTGTACTTTGCTTAGGAGTTGAACCGGGAACTAGTCCCACTGTTAAATTAAATACTCTTAGTATCTGTTGTGATCTTCGTAGTAATACTACACTGAGTGGGCGAACATTTTCCGCGTATATAACGCCGTCCGATAAAAAAGGAAATAAAATGAAAGACAAGTAACTTTTGACAATACACGTAATTTGACAGTAATGAAATTCGTTCAGTGTTGCCAACATCTCCTATTCTTTTTAAGCGTTTGATAATCTGGTGTTCAGGCTGGAGGTAGCTTTAATCTATGTGATCGGCTAAGTCTTGTGGCGGTTCTAAAGGGACAATAGTATTCGAAGACGACGGAACAGACTCCGTTGAAGTACCCTCGTTCTGCTGGTTATCTATTAAATCTTCCGGCACGGCTACAGGTTCAACAATGGTCGCTGACTGATGTAATGAATGAGATTCTCGGTCAACAACGGCGGAAACTTCCGTATCGGGTGATAATGAAGTAGCCTTTGGTTGCAAGTCGAAGAAATCAAATAATACTTCCAAAGATGAACGATGTGATGATGATTTTACAAATCGTGGTCGTAGCTGATTTGCATGAGATCGCACTGCTTTGAAGATTGGGTAGTTTCGATTTCCACTTTTTAGTTTACATTTCCTATACCTTTCCTTACATTTGCAGGAAACCATTGTGACTGGTTCAGTTTATACAGCTTAGCAAACACTGGATCCCTAACTTTGTACTTGCGTTCTTTGGCTCCATGCTGTTTGTAAAACTGTCTTTCCATTGTCTCATTTCGTTTCTGTATGTGGGATTTTTTTTTTAAAGATCTAGTTCCGTTCTCAGTGTTCTCCCTATGAACAATTCCGCTGGTGTTTTCCCTTGTGCAGCGCTGCGATTTGGTGTAGATCTGTAGAATTTTAAAAAAGTTGGTACATTTTCTTTAGATGTTCCAGAACCACTGAATTTCTTCAAAGACCGTTTCAAAGTGTCAACAAATCTTTCCGCTTGACCGTTGAATTGCGGATGGTGCGGGGCTGTACATTTGTGAATTATGCCATGGCTTCTACAAAAATCAGAAAACATTTTGCTAGAAAATTAGTTCTGGATTCCCAAACTGCGATGTAAAATCCGTGATACATTCTAAAATTTTTGATGAGGATATTTTTTTGATTTCATATATTTCCGTACACTTTGAAAACGAATCAAATATTACAAAATAGTATAAATTCTGCATTGGTCCGGCAATATCGATGTGAATTCTTTGCATTGGATGGTCAGATTGCGGCTAAGATTATAATGTGGTTTTCGGCAATGTTTTCGCCACTGAAGCGCATTTCTCACAAGATTGAACAAATTGTTTGATATCTTCATCGGTCATGGGCCAATAAACATAGCTTCGCGCTAGTGCCTTTGTACGCTCTATACCCTGATGTCCTTTATGCAACTCCTTTAAAATGCGTTTTCGAAAACATTTAGGAATAACAAGGCGATTGTTGTACATCAAACATTCGTCGATTACACAGAGCTCATCTCTTCTGGCATAGAAATTTTGTAAGGCTTCTGAATTTAGCTGTGGCCATTTTCCATCTCTGATGTACTTGATAACATCTCGCAGTACTGGATCATTTTTTGTCGCTGTACGAACCATGTTGAATATGACTGGCAGTGATTGAATGATGTCGTCGGCGATGTGCTTGATATCTGCTTCCAGCTGTATGCAAGCGATGAC
Organism: Cheilosia urbana; assembly: GCA_946477585.1. NCBI lineage: Eukaryota > Metazoa > Arthropoda > Insecta > Diptera > Syrphidae > Cheilosia > Cheilosia urbana. The sequence continues at coordinate 65,336,369 of OX297855.1, forward strand.
TGTGTCTTCATTAGGTTTTGAAGTGTTGTTAATGAGACGTGTTAGAATATCCGCTACACCAAATTGGCTGGTTGATATTTACTCCAGTTCAAAATTGTGTGACATAAGTTTAAGCGCCCATCGCTGAAGGCGATTTGCTGAATGAGCAGGAATTCCCTTCTTGTTACCGAATATGACAAGCAACGGCTTATGGTCAGTTTGCAATTTGAACTTTCTTCCATATTCGAACTTGTGAAATTTCGTTACGGCAAAGACCAGAGCTAAGCCTTCTTTCTCAGTCTGCGAGTAGTTTTTCTCAGCAGGTGTAAGAGCTCTTGAGCAATGGTAAATTGCCTTTTCACTCCCATCTGAAAACACATGACAAATATATGCTCCCAATCCTACAGTCGGATCGTAGTGCGTCAATGGTAGACTGGATGACAACAGTTCCTTAAATCGCATAAAGTTCTTTTGACACTAAGCCGTCCAATTCCACTTTGCATCGTTTTTGAGTAAGGCGTCAAGAGGATTTCGAAGATGGCGCATTTCATCAATGAACTTCCCGTGGTAGTTAATTCCACCTAGGAATGCTCTTAATTCACTCTTATCTTTCGGGGATGGAAGGTCCAGAATTTTAGAAATTATATTTTTTTTTTCTGGCGTATTCCATGTTTATCAATGTGATACCCCTGGTATATGCAGGATGTTTTGAAAAATGTACATTTATCGAAATTGACTGTTTTGTTATGCAAATTGAAACGATTGAATACCTGTAAGACAGCTCGAACGTTTTCAACCTTGGTGCGGGTAGCAATCACTACGTCATCTAAGTATGGAAAGACACCATCGATTCCGGATGCTATTGATTCCATTACTTGTTGAAAAGCTCCAGGTGCGGATTTTACTCCAGGTGAAAGTCGATTAAATGTGAATAAATCTCGATGCGTGTTAATGACTAAGAGCTTCTTGGTATCTTCGTCAACTGCGATTTGCATGTAAGCATTATTTAAGTCGACAATTGAAAAGAAACAACATCCATTAAAGTTGACAAATATTTCATCAGGCAGCGGTAGTGGGAAAGTGTGTGGTTCCAGCTGATCGTTGAGTCCTGTGGAATAATCACCACATATGCGAAGATCGCCAGATGCTTTTCGAACAACTACTATGGGGGCTGACCACGGAGAGAAACTGATAGGTGTGATGATACCCTCACGCTCTAACCTTTTTAATTCGTCGTCAACTGGATCTCTTGCTGCATATGCTACCGGCCTTTTCGGACGAAATACGGGGACAGCTTGTGATTTAAGTTGCAGGTGAACTTTAAATGCAGTGCAGTGTCCAATTTCCTTTCGAAATACTTTCGGAAACATGCCTCTAAGATCAGCATCTGTCGTTGGTCTGCTAACTTGAAGGTTGTGACATGTAGTGTAGGATGTTACCGGTGCATCAAACAGTTGAAATTGCTGCATTAAATCTGAGCCTAGTAAATTTAGATGTGGAACAGCTGATACTGTGATGACTGCTTGTTTTAACCGTTTGTTGATTTCCACCATTGCCTCGATTTCGCCAATGACGTGAATTCGATTCAATGAAGCATCCCGTGGTGTGTGTCAAGATGTTCGCAAAGGCGGGCTTCTGATTTTTATCCAATTTTGTTCCGAAATTATTGTTGTATCTGACCCTGTATCGTGTTGCAACTTTAACAATATATTATTTATTTGCAGTGACACGAAACGTCTGTTTCTGGATATGGAACTCATTGTAAATATATACGATTTTAATGTTCGTTCGCGTTTTCCTACTCTTTTTCTTCTTTTGATCGTGGAGTTCTGATGACTTGTTTGCATTACGCGTTGAAAAGCATGTGCAAAACCTCCTTTGTGACCTAATTGACCACACTGAGCACACTTGTGAGTTGTGAAACTAACGGGTGATTTTTTAAGAGGCTTAGAACTTTTTTTAAAAAAAAAAAAACACAAAAAATTCGAAAAAATGAATGAAATATTTATTTGAATCGATAGTTTGAACCTTGCAATTTAATGTTTAAAGATAATTTCATGCAAATGTTGACCGCGGCTGCGTCTCAGGTAGTCCATCCGCTGAGTCCAATTTTGGCATACTCTTTCACACATATCGGCCGGTATCTCACGAATGAATGCATGGATGTTGGCTCCAGTGCGTCAATCGAAGCGGGCTTGTCCCTATACACATTAGCCTTGACATACCCCCACAAAAAATAATCTAATGGTGTCAAATCGCACGATCTAGGCGGCCAATTGACCGGCCCGAAACGTGAAATTAACTGTTCACCAAACTCGACTCGCAATTGCGCCATTGTTTCGCGTGCTGTGTGGCATGTGGCACCGTCTTGTTGAAACCACATATCATGCAAGTCAAGAACTTCCATTTCGGGCAAAAAAAAGTTTGTTATCATCGCTCGGTAGCGTTCACCATTGACAGTAACGCTGCGATTCGCATCATCTTTGAAGAAATATGGCCCAATAATGCCGCCGGCCCATAAACCGCACCAAACAGTGGCTTTTTCGGGATGCATTGGTAGCTGTTGCAATGCTTCTGGCTGATCTTCACTCCAAATGCGGCAATTTTGCTTATTTACGTACCCATTCAACCAAAAATGAGCCTCATCGCTGAACACAATTTTTCGATAAAAAAGCGGATCCTCGGCCAGCTTTCCAAGAGCCCATTCACCAAAAATTCGGCGTTGTGGTAGGTCGGCTGGCTTTAGTTCTTGCACAAGCTGTATCTTAAAAGGCTTTACGCACAAATCCTTCCGCAAAATTTTCCACGTAGTGCTGTAACAAAGGCCTAACTGCTGGGAACGGCGCCGAATCGACATTTCGCGGTCTTCTGTCACACTAGCTGATACGGCCGCAATATTTTCTTCACTACGCACAGTACGTAAACGTGTTGGTGGTTTAATGTCCAACAAAGTAAATTTGGTGCGAAATTTGGTCACAATCTTCCGAATAGACTGCTCAGAAGGTCGAGAATGCCGATCATAAAATGGAAGCAGCGCGCGATGAACATTTCGAACCGAGCACGAATTTTGATAGTAAAATTCAATAATTTGCAAGCGTTGTTCATTTGTAAGACGATCCATCGTTAAATTGCAAACCAAACTGAAGCTGTTTGACAGTGACACAAGGTACTAAACACACGTCAGCTGTCAAAACCAGTGTTGCCAAAACCAAACCAGCTAAAAAATCACCCGTTACAATCACGGTTGCCACTTTGGTAATAAATTACCAAATCTGGTAATTTTTTTCTTAGTTCATGATTTTTGGTAATTTGGTAATTTTTATCTGGTTTTGGTAACTTTTTGAACAGGAGCATCAAAGAGACGAACTCGATATCATCACATGGAAATGCTGCCTTACTTTTCCTGCCCACTACGTTTAAGGTTTAAAAGTATTATTAAAATGTAATGCGACTGACAGTAAAACCCAAGTGTCTGCCATATCAGTCTTTGAAGTAACTATTTTTCACTCGAACTGCGTACTGCCTACTCATATTTTCACTTGGAAAGTTAAATTTGACATTTCGTGGACAAAAATTTGTATTAAAAATTGGATTCCACTTGAGAGGCTTTACGTGTTCTGCATAAAGTGCATACTAGGCTTAAACATAGGTGCATTTTTCTACTCCCATGACATTTTTTTATATTAAGTTCGTCAGAGAAAAATCAAACGATACCAAAAAGTAATATTCATACTGGCTCAAGACGATATGCACGATTTTTTCGTGTTTTATAATTTTTCCAGATTTTTGGTATCTTTTAGCTTGGTTTGGTAACTTTTTTTTCCATTTTTGGTTGCTAATTTTTTTTGCAAGTGGCAACCATGGTTACAATCGCGCACAAAATGCATGCTGCCACATTGCCAGCAAGGTCTTCTCGGTAAATCGGATCGGTTTGTTTTTCGAGTATTGCTTTTGCTGAGCATCGACTGCGTGGGCTGGTTTTGTTCGACTGTAATTGCATCATGTTTTAAGTTTGCGAGACGATTTTTTTTTTTTTTTTTACAATTACAATTTCTTTATTAGAGTCTTAAATAATCAATACATTTGTTTTTGTACTTAAGGGATATACCAATAAAGCCGACTTATAAATATTATGCCTGGCTAACTAGCAAGATTATAGAAAATAGTCCCGTAGGCTTTTTAATCTTTATACATAAATACGATACGTTTTCGCTATATGCTTGCTCCCGACATACTTAAATCAGTTGTTCTAAAATTGTACTTAAAATTATGACTAGATACAATATACATTTAAACAGAACATAAACGAAACAAAACAAAACCAACTAGTGCCATGTGCAATCGATTTTAGATTAAGAAATAATATTTTTTACCTTAGTGTAGAGTTCGAGTTAATCTGCTTAATAAATAATATAAAGTTCTTATACTATCACAAACAGAATCAAACCCTTTAATTTGTAAGAATAACATTACGTATGAAGATAATATGCGAGCATACATAAGCGATTGAAATAAACAAGTTGTTTTATTGAGCGTATAGAGTGGCATATTTTAGGCAAAAGATGTTTAAGTTAACCTCTCAAATTGGACCGCGAAGCTTTAATATAAAAAGGTAACAAAAGACTTCTACTAACATCTTGTTCGATATGAATGAGGGATCTTTCATTAAGGAGGTTAAATGGTGAAAGATATTAATTGTCTTCCAAACTATCACATATGTTTGAGTCCCATAAAGATTTAATTAGCGCATTTGGATGAAATTCTATGCGTTTAAGTTTTCTTAGAGAAAGATTGATAAGGTATGTCATTAGAGGCGTTACCTTGCAACTAAATGATCAATTGTTAAAGGTGAACTCTCAGTCTCGGCATCTAGCATATTCAACACTTGCCCGAATGTCTTGATCTTTCGGAGATTGTAAGCCATTGATGAACATTAAGCATCTGAAGTTGTCCACAGTACATTTCTTAAGCATGAAATTTTCACAATGTCTATATTGACATTTGCGGCGTAGCTTACAATATCTACATTTTCTTCGCGAATGTTTTGCATGCATTTTACTCTAACACTGAACTGAGGTTCCTTCCTACCAAACATTTTTTTTAACATGGTAACCGTATCGCCGAATGAAATATCACGTGGTGTTGCGGAAGTATGTAGTCCTTGTACTTGTCAAAGACGCAAGTACTTACCTTCCTTAATAAAAGGCGTACTTTTGCTGCCTCGTTGAGCTGCTTTGCTTCCACTTGGAAACTTGGAATACATCTTCGTACCTGGTATACCATCGTGCATAAGTTTGGTTATCATCTGGATCGTAGACAAATCCTCGAATGTTTTTCGAAAGCACATCCATCAAATTCTATGAACCATTTGTCGAACCTGTTGCGCTTGGTGCTGGTGACTGAGATGATTTCCCAGAATTCGATGATTGTAAAGTTGCGTTGATTAGCTTGTTCAGTAGTTTCTGCCGTTTCTCTGGCGACCACCTGCTCAAGCGCCGTCATAATCCCAAAAAGAAAAAATGAGTTTTCCTCGTCCCCAAAATGTTGTGATCTTCGTAGTAATACTACACTGAGTGGGCGAACATTTTCCGCGTATATAACGCCGTCCGATACAAAAGGAAATAAAATGAAAGACAAGTAACTTTTGACAATACACGTAATTTTACAGTAATGAAATTCGTTCAGTGTTGCCAATAGTATCAATTTCGTAGTTCCACTTGGGATGTAGAATATGAACACGTTTTATTAATCAAAAAGCCTGACTATTTATACACATATTATTGTCCAAACATCAAATATTGATATTGGGTAATAGCCCATAAAAATTGCTTATGCCAAACTCAAGTAACAAAAAATAAAGAAAAGAAAACCCGCTGTAAAATTTAGGTCACCGTTCGCATTGTAGTTTAATTGGTTTTAGCTGAGGCGGCTTTTCCGTGAATAACCTACGGCCAACGGCCCAGATGCTTTGTGCGAGGTTGTGCATTTCTTGTCTTTTCTTTATTTGCGGAAGTGTGTTTTGTCGAAGTGACGTATTTATTGTAAACACCCACAGTTGTAAAGCGCATTCATCACTGAGCTATTGTCAACCAGGGATGAAAAATGAACTTTGTGGACTGTAACTAAATATTAGTTACGATTGTATTTTTTTGTATTCTTTCAATTCTCGTTTCTCGTATAGGTACAAGTATAGGAGAAATACATAATTTTCGTAAAAGGCTTGTTTTCCACATGAATTTAACAATCAAATTTTTGATAAACATTTATTGGGACGGTGAAGGTTTCATTTAGAACAAATGGTTGTACTTACTCAGTTTCTAACTCAAAAGTAGAAGAACAATACTTTTTGAAATACAAATTGCAGTAAGTGTCAAAGTAATAAAGACCTGAATTTCATTATTATATTTCTTATTATATCAACGTAAACACTTAATTCGAAATTTAAATTCCAAGAAACCCCTGGATTCGAAATAAATTCGCTGTTCCTTGATTTCATCATACATAAAGTTATTAACATTCATAAATGTACTTGAAATAGCTATATACTAACTTCAAAGAAAACAAATTAAGAGTTCACAAAAAACCTTTAATTTGACTTTTAACTTTGGCGAATATACTTGTTTATCTGCTTAATAATGAACTTTAAAGATCACCAACCTATTCCAATAACTATAAAAACATTTCCGAAAAGATTAACAATTTGTAACGGAAATTAATTTCAAAATGAAGGAAACAGTATTACTCACTTAATTCTTAATTGAGTCCGACGCCAAGCCCAATTTAAAAATAGCGATTTCTGCAACGCATATGTTTATGTAAAGCGACAGAAATAACAGTAATACTTACCAGCTACCAACCAAACCCAGTGTCAACTGTCAACCTTCTGTGGTATTCGATTGGGCGCTCTCAGAGCACTTTTTATGTTCTTTGGTACAAAAAAAAGCAATCTTTTTCAGATTCAAGAACACTTTTGCGAATCTAGATATTTTCTCAGATTTACCAATAAAAGTGCGTTTGAGTTTGACAACTGGTAGAGTTAATTTACATTTTCGTGAAGTTTTTCTACTGTAAAGAACGGCATTACGTCGGGTGAATCTATTTTTGTAATTTTGTATTAGAAATCAATTGGGACGCAAATTTCGAATGCTTTGAAAAGTACTGAGGGCTACATATATTCGAATCAACACAAAAAGGGCAAGGGACGTTTTTATGTTCGAATAGCCACACGAAATCTGGAATCTGAGAGCGAATCTAAAGAAGCCCAATCGAATACCATCCATATTAGAAACTTTATAACTGCGCAATTTGTTTTGTTGTTGGTTCACTTACTCTTACAGTGATGCCAATAATTTAAGGCACAAACTAAGGTATAGCTTAGCTGTTCCATTTTTTGTATAATTTGTAAGATACCAACCAACGAATAAAAAAAAATTGTAGCAGGTCATTGTATTAAATATGCATTGAGTGTAATTATGTATTTTTTTCAAAATAAAAAATACTCTTTGAGTGTAACTTTTTCGAGACGATTGTATTTTGTATTTTTTCAAAGTTCATTGTAACTTAAAAGTTACGATCGTAACGCGTTTTTCAACCCTGTTGTCAACGCTTGCCGCTGCCGCAAAGAGCTTAAAGTTCTCTGCTCGCAGCACACCATGCGTCTCTGCTGGATCCCTGGATACAGGGACAAAACCGGCAATGAGATGGCTGATGAGCTAGCAAGAAATGGTTCTGCTATGGATCAAGGTCGGGCGATTAAGTCCATGAAACCAACACTATGTACCTAATCTCATTTACCAAAAATCAATCTTTTTTTTTATCTAAATCACTTTTAACGTTCCATTGTGCAGAAAAATCAATCTTTTTTCGATTCGGATCACTTTTTGCAGAACTCGATATTTTTTCAGATTTACGCATACCAATATACTTTGTACAGCTGTTTAACGTCAGTTTAAGAAATTTGCTTTCGAGGCAAATGCCCAAAGTTTCGTGAAAACCAAAATAACAAAATACTAGCTATGGATATGATTTCGGAGGATTTATTATCTTCATTGTGTTCCTCGTCATCTGAAGACTACAAATCACCAATAATACTTCATTTGAATCAACAACAGAGAAAATATTTTTCGGTCGGTATCCATTTGTGATTTTTCCAAAAACGAATGCAATTTAAACAGCTGATATTGTTGTCAAATAACGCACAAATCCATTTACAAAAGTAGATCAATTTCTTTAAGCGTTCCATGAGCAGCGTAAAATCTGAGATCTGAAAAATATTTCTGGGTGTCCCAATGGAAAACGACATCAGAGAGAGAGTGGAAAATAAGATCGGCATGAAAGCCAATAACGGGTGGAAATAATTAACCACTTGTGAAATATCCCAGAAGCGGTGCAGGGAAATAACTTCACGGGCATTAACTTCACATGGGAAATAACTTCACCTCGAGTGGGAAATAACTTCACTTCCAAAAAGTGAAATTATTGCCCACCATAGATGAGCAATATCCTCACTTTTTTGTGGGAAATAATTTCTCTTAACATTTTATGATAATTTAAGAACCGGGCGATTCACTCTTGCACTATTAACGTAAACAAAGTACCGTAATCAATAGTATCGTCAACATTTTGTCTACAACAAGGACAACTATAACTGTCATTTCCTTCCTAGGACTACAAAATTCGATTTTGTAGTCCTAGGAAGGAAATGACAGTTTCTATTAACGTAAACAAAGTACCGTAATCAATAGTATCGTCAACATTTTGTCTACAACAAGGAAATGACAGTTTTTTCATAATGAAAAAAATAAAATTATACAAAAAATGTATAGATAAATCTATTTCATATTTGCTCTCCAGTTATAATAGACAAATTCCTAAATTATAGGTGGGAAATAACTTCACAAAATTTACGGTGGAATTATTGCTCACCTTCAGTGGGCAATAACTTCACTTACAAAAAGTGAAGTTATTTCCCACTCGAGGTGAAGTTATTTCCCATGTGAAGTTAATGCCCGTGAAGTTATTTCCCTGCACCCCCAGAAGCTATGACCGAAATACGAGTATAATCCTAGCCGGACTAGCAAGCTCATGCGGTTTGATATAACGTCGATGTATAGACTGGTAGGGGCCCTAACGGATCACAATTTCCTAAGAAACCACACAATGAAATTGAAACTCAAGAATGACGATATATGCAGGGGTTGCAGAGACGAGGAGGTGCATTAGGACACACCTCACTTCCTCTGTCAATGCCCAAGTCTATGTCACTTGAGGAACTGAACACTTGGAAGATACAACTTCCATGACATACACGAACTTTTATATATATCTTTATCAGGATGGCTGGACAAGGTCGAGTAACTGAGAGGGAACACGCATCACCGCCAACAACATCGGCTAACCCCCCAACAAGGGCATCACAGTGGGTCCACATGGACTTAAGTGGGGTGCGGTAGGGCTCGCTCTACCATATCCACCCATAAACCTAACCTTACCTACTGTCAACGCTTTACCACTTCTTGCTGTAATCCCGAAGTTACTTTACATAAGAAATCGATTCTCACGCATCCGTTTGATAGTCGTATCATAATTTATTGGTCGACGTATTTATTCAATCATCCGTAACACTCTTCAAATCTAATTGAAGTTTTTGTTGTTACAAATTATGAGAAAAAAACGTATTTAACTTGACGAATTTATTTTCTCTATTATATGTGTGCACATTGTTAGCAATTTGACCTAAAAAAACCAGAGCTTTTCAAAACACTTTTGTTTCCATTATCCGATTTCAATTGCCTGTTGCGGTTTGTTATCTCCTAAGGTATATTACCACTTACTCTTTCTGCCATAATTTTGCCCCATTCGGATAGATCAACAGGAAGAAAATAGCCGATCGTTTGACAACAAATTCAAATTGCATAACCTACACGGTGGCGATGGCAGTCTGGTTTGTTAAGCCGGTCTTGTGCCTTGTTTGCTGCCGTCTGCTGTTGTTGACAATCTCTAAGCGCACATGCGCGAAATATTGTTGCATTCTTCATTTTGTGTAACCCGAAGACCGTGGAAACTGTTTGTGCCATCGACTTAACTGGTTGAGACAAACTAGGGTAGTGTGCAATGAACCGCGCCTCATGCCAAAGGCGTGCCTTGCAAGAAATTTTATATGGGTAGGTTAGGTACACACATATCATTTTATATATTTTGGTTTTCTTATTTCTGTGTTATAATTTATTGGGCTTCCTTTATTGAAGTTGGACGGCGTTGCATCGAATAGTATTCCAATTTGATATATTTTTAGCGATTTATTATTTATTTACATCTTTATTGACCTAGCGACCACCCTTGCTTCCCAAATAATAGCAAGGCCTTATTTCACAGATTTTCCCTGATTCACTGCATACCACCCATCGTCCAACCTAAACTACTCGGGCTGAATACACCATAAAATGTTCATGTCATGCAATCTTAAAAACAAATAAACCTCCTCCAACCAAAAATTCAAATGAAATCAATTCATATATGCTACCCATGTACGGGAAAACACCCAGGCAGCGATAAAAATAATGCCGCAGCGCAGTTCCATCATCGCCAGATAGCGAATCAATCAGAAAAAAAAAAAAAAAAATTAAAAAAAACCCACAACTTGAAATCGCTTATTTGTGTCTTACTTTGTTACAACTTTACAACACCGCAACTGCAGTGTTGCGTGATACTTTTGGATCACTACCTATTTCAGTGTTTCATTGCGTTTTTTTTTTTTTTTTGTGCAATCGTTTGCAGCTTGCGGCTATGTCAGCTGCTAATATGAAATAAATGGGATCTATTAGCACCTATGGGGTTGATGAAACCATTAAATTGAAAACTCGTTTGTAACTGTATGAGCAAAAGTATATGGGCTAATTACCGTATTAGAGTTAAATGTTTACCCACTCGTTGGCAATATTACACAAAGAATAAACAAACGAATGTAACAATTATTGACAGGTTACATGGCTAAGAAGTTGAACGAGGCTGTATAGTATATGCTGTATCGAGGGGCATGGAATGAATTCGAAATGAATGCAGATTATAGAATTGGAAAGTCATTTTTTTGCAGAGGGATTCGACATAATATGTGCTGTTCGACTGGGCGCTCTCATAACACTCTTTTTTTTTTGCTCTCAGGGCAGTTTTTATGTTTGTTTGGTAGGTACAAAAAAATCAAACATTTTCAAGTTTTAAGAGTACTTTTGCGAATGCAGATATTTTCTCAGATTTACAAGTGCGTTTGAGTTGGACAACTGATGGAGTTTGTTTAGGTTTTCGTGAATTTTTTTCTATAGCAAAAAAAGGCATTACATTGGGTGAATCTATATTCGTTAAATTACTTTAGAAATAAATCGGGAAGCAAATTTCGAATGTTTCAATATAAAATCTAACCAGTGAATGGAAAACGCTTTGAAAAGTGTTGAAGGCTACACATATTCGAATCGCACGAATATCAACACAAAAAAGATCAAGGGACGTTTTCATGTTCGATTAGCCACACGAAATCTGTAGTCTGAGAGCGAATCTGAAGAAGCCCAATCGAATACCACATAAGACATTTCTTTGGGCTAGTTGGTTACTGCTGACAGATCGTTGCCAAATCTATCAAATGCTAAATTGATATACCCTTTCCACACCGCACCGAAAACCGTGTTTTTGTCGATGCATTCACACCGAACACCAACCAATTAGATAACGTTTTCGTTTGACGGATCAATCAGATGGGAGACTTCGGTGCGAACTATTGGTTATAAATTTCGATAGCATTAATTAACAAATAAAATTAATTTAGTGCATTTAAAAATAATAGGGGTATTCACGTCAGAGACAATGCTGAGACCCCATCTTCGGCCGATTTTCCGTTACTTGCCTACAAGCTATATTTTTATGGGGTGGTACATGCTAAGTGCGTTAGTATTGTTATATAGAAGTTCGTACTGAAGAATGTCACGTAACTTCAAAAATTCCCGCTCACAAATACTCTCGCACCTTGCGTGTACCCCTCCGCTTTCGACAAAGTTGCTGCCAGCGTTCATAGAATTTTATGCGTTAAATTTGAAATAATTCGTTTCGTGTGGATAGTACTTTTTTTTAGGAATAAGTGTACTTTTGCTTAAAATATTTATAAAATATAAACAATGAAGTTTTGTTGAAGGAAAATAAAAACATTTTGAGCAATTTTTCTTCAATTATTTAAGAAAAATTTACTCATGAAATCGAAGTAAATGGTATTCAAAAGCGGAAAATACATAACCATGTTTGTCCTAACATGTTTCTAGTATATAAAACAACTCATTTAGATAGTTTTATAAACCAAACAAATTATATTAATCGCCTTTTCAAAATATATAGGTTAGGTTAGGTTTACGGGTGGATACGGCAGAGTGATCCCTGCAATACCCCACTTAGGTCCATGTAGACCTATTGTGATGCCCTTGTTGGGGGGTAAGCCGATGTTATTGGCGATGGTATTTGTTCCCTCTCGGTTACTCGACCTTGTCCAGCCATCCAGATGTATTTATGAACCTGTAAAGATTAGATAAATTAACATCTGAAAGTTATTGTATGTCATGGAAGTGGTATCTTCCAAGTGTTCTGTAGCTCAAGTGACACAGACTTGGGCAGTGACAGAGGAAGTGAGGTTTGTCCTCGTGTACCTCCTCGTCTTCGCAACCTCTGCATATATCGTCGTTCTTGAGTTTTAATTTCATTGTATGGTTTCTCAGGTCACAACCTGTTAGGGCACCTACCAGTTTATGTAGCGACGTTCTATTAAACCGCATGAGCTTGCTAGTTCGACTTGCATTATATTCCGACCATAGCTTCCGTGGAAATATATAATAACCACCCAATAGCATTCAGTAATGTTAAAATGTCGTATTCCCGAACTCTATCACATTCCCCCAAGGTTGGCAGCATTCATTTAATTTTTTTTTTTACATTTTAACTTAATAACGTTAACCAGACTTCCATGAAAAGCTAACCCATAGTCTTTTTGACGACCATTTAAAAACATTTTTATTTTTTAAATAAATTATAAGATTTTATTCAGTTTCTTACCATAAATAAGAAAAATAGGATATAGGTAAAAGATAATTATAAAAAAGAGAGTCCACCGGCTACTGAGTTGGCGCGAAAGCACGATTACGTAAGTCAAATAATAAGGAAGGGAGAGGAAAAAATTGATTTTATGTTCGTCGTTTTGACGAACGTTAGCTTTCTAGGGTTAAAGAAGATCCACTAGCTCAATCTTAAATAATAAAGTTCAGTTGTCTGCTAATCTGAAGTTTGTTCTCCCACTAACATAAACCCATGTAATGAAATTGTTCGGTAGTTAATGGCGCCTTTGAAAACTCAAGTTTACTAATATATCCTTTCATTGGACAATAAAAAACATTTTTTTTTCAAATTCAGAGCAGTTTCCCTGCTGAAATCAGGTGTTGTCAATTTTCGTGTTTCATTGGTCAAAAAAAAAGCAATCCTTCCATTTAATTTTACATCTACTTTCATCAACACAAAAACATTTGTCTAGCTATAACGTTTGTTATTAAGTATGAATGTACTTGTACATTTATAAACAGGTCTGTGAAAAATATAGAAAACATCACATATGGTCGCTGCAATGGATATAAGGTTAAATAAATTAAATTTTTATAAGCACAAATTACAATTTAAAATTAGCTGTCTTTAATCTGACAGCAGTCGTATATCTAATGTGGTATTCGATTGGGCTTCTTCATTCGTGCGATTCGAATATGTGTAGCCTTCAACACCTTTGAAAGCGTTTTCCATTATAAATATTAAAACATTCGAAATTTGCGTTCCGATTTATTTCTAAATAGTTATAGATTAAGTATTATAAATACATACATGACATGAGTGAATCTATATTCGTGATTCACCCAATGCAATGCCTTTCTTTGCTGTAGAAAACCAATTCACGAAAACCTAAACTAAATCCACCAGTTGTCAAACTCATACGCACTTGCATTGGTAAATCTGAGAAAATATCTCGATTCGTAAAAGTGTTCTAAAATCTGAAAAAATGCTTTATTTGTACCAAACGAACATAAAAAGCACTCTGAGAGCGCCCAATCGAATACCTCATAAATTCGCAGGTCTCATGTCAACCGCACATGACTGTTTGTTGGAATGTACTCGAGTTTTTCTCGATCACATAAAGCATGTAATTTGTGGATAAAATGTCGCGATTTGTAAAAACAGCAGAGAAGTTGTGTTCAACCATCGCACGTCAACTGCACATTGAAATCGAAAGGCTTCCCTCACTTTCCAATGAACGAAATGAAAATCGTGCACATTTTTGTATAAACTTCTCCGTAGAGAGTCTCTTGTTCCATTAATGCATCATTACACTCAACCATTAGATTAGGTTTCTTTTATAAGCAGAAACCACATTGTGCACGTTATATTAAATGTAGCATCTTTATTCTTCATACCGCCATTTACCAATTTTTTTTTTCACTTCCAATGTCGTGCTCTATATAATTCGGTCTATCGTGCTTATCTGCCGTGAGAAACCATGATCATGCTTAATGTTAATGATAGGCATATCCAATTGGTTTTTCCGCCCGTCATGACACAGCAAGCAATTCAGACGAATTTTTCTTGTATAACCTTGTGACGTAATAGATATACATCTGCCTGATGCGCACGTAGGTATGCTGATTCTTTAAAGTATACCTACTCCTTTTCCAAATTGTACAATTTTTAAGGAATGTTAACCACTTTTGCAGGGATCCCCAAAGGCGCCATACGCCATTCAATTAAATGCGGTAAACGTTCAATGAATGTCAAATTTATATTCGGATTTTTTTCATTTTCTTTATATCTTCTTCGAAATGGTTATTGTTGCTTCTTCTTCATTTTCTTCTATATCTTTGTTTTCACATTTCTTTTGCATGTACTTTGTGATTGTGGTTGTTGCAGCTATTTTTTGGTTTTCTGACTGACCAATCCACTCGATGTGACGCTGGTTTTATTTTTAGGTCAGGGTTATCGATACACGTTTTTGCGGTCAGTTGTAGTGCCCAAAATAAAAGAAATCGAATTCGAACTAAAGGCGACTCATCGATATAAGTGACATCACATGATGCAATCGCTTGTTGTTAGAGATATTTTATATCCACGTTTAAATAAATTAGTTTCGTTCGACAAAAGCATTTCAACTGTGCGACGATGATGCGTGACCAATGTCTTTGCTAACGAACCTGACTAAGTTAAGACGTTATTCATTGACCTTCATTTAGCGACCATTTTTATGAAATTCATAGCATTAGGTTATATACCTATTTGGTTTAGAAAATTCGATTTGCCAACGGTTTTGTCGAGTACAATGAAATAGATTTGATAATTTTCTTTCTGCATCTCACTTTAGTTAAGTGATAATTAGACTTAGTACAGATGGTGGAGGCAAGGTCGTTGCTACTTAAAGTACCTAATAGAATAGCTAAAAAATTTAATGAGCACCTACTTCATTGAAATTCCAGAGAATCTAAAGCCTTCTGCAGAATTATATAATATTTGCAACTTTAATACTTCACAGGAAACGCTTGCGTCAGTAAGACGTCAGGTTAACAGTTTTGTTTTTAATACTATTTGATTCGAAGAAATTTATAAGCTTATAATGTCTTTAAATAATAAAACCTCTTGTACAAAAGATAGAAGTATTACAAATGCGATTTTGAAAGGAGGACGCCTTTAATATAAGTGATATACTATGTTATTTATTTAATCATTATATACATAAGTAATGGATGTTTCCTATAATCCTTAAATTGCTCGTGACTATAGATCTATATCTCTGCTTCCGACTTTTTCCAAACTTTTTGAGAGGCAACTAAAATCGCGCATGGTCTCCTTCCTGGATGATCAGAATTGCTTTTCTAATAACCAGGTCGGTTTTAGGTCAGGTTAATCCACAGAAAATCTTAAATTATGTACCAAATTGTATGATGGAATTAAAAGTTCTAAATTTACAATGGGTCTTTTCATTGACATGACGAAAGCGTTTGAAATGGTAGATCACAGTTTGCTATTAGATAAATTGTATAATGCTGGCTTTAGGGGATTACTGCATGATTGGTTCGATCTTATCTTAAAAATAGGAAGCAAATAGTCGGTACTAACGGAAATTTTAGTAGTTCTCGTACGATTAAGAATGGTGTTCCCCAGGGCTCTGTTCTGTGGTTTGCATTTCTCAAACTGATTGTAAGTGAAAAAAAAAACAAATTAATGGCCTTCCAATTGTCGGGAAATGGTCTTACCGATTTCGATGTGTTTTTCATTCTCTCAACTGTAAACATTTTCTTTATCTATACATACTTGCGGCTGTAAAAATTTTAATGAAAATGTTTATGTTCTAGTATATATATATTGATTTTAACTTGAACTGGAAAAGTCATACGCAATCAGTTAAATCTCAAACGATGGGTGGCACCAGTGATGCCAACCCGAAACGAAGTTTTTATGCCTAAATTCGAAAATAATTATGCCTTTTTCAAAAAAATTATGCCTTTTTGGTAAAAAGGCTAAAAATTTCATATTTTCAAACGAACCTACAATGTGATGAAAACTTGTTAACAGAATGTAGGTCGATCGATAGGTAATTAAACTTTTTTTTATCTCTGTAATCCAAAGCTTGGGTTTCTTGAGTAAGTGAAGTAGAGAATAATTAAGCCGGCACCAGACTTGTATCGTGTGGTGTGTTGTGGTGTGGTCTGTCGTTTCTTGTTCTGTGCACGCTTATCTAGTATCCTGTAATTTTTTAAATGAATTCAAATGTTGTTTGCTTTGCTTTTTTGACGTTATTGATTTCCTAGTTCATGTGTACTCTTTCTTTCACATATGCAATTTCAGATAATATATATGTCTCGTTTCATTGCGCCATAGAGCGTTGTGGCGCAATCGGTACAGGAGCGACTTCGACACAACGCGACGCACTGCAACACAACACACGAGGAAAATATGTTTCCACGCATATGAAATCCATTGGAGTGATAGCGACACGCCACTCCACATCACAACACACGTTACAAGTGTGGTTCCGGCTTTAGAATATAAGCACTTTGATCAAAGACCGTACCAGGTTTAACAAATTCAAATTGCATTTCTATGAATTGATGGTAAAAAATAATTCATAAAAAATTATGCCTTTTACCTAAAAATTATTCCTCAATGCCTCAAGCATTGGAATTATGCCTAAAAGGCATAATTATGCCTCAGTTGGCATCGCTGGGTGGCACGCAAAATGTCTCTTCTAAGGCCTAAGTTGCAATCAAAGAGTATCCAAACTAGAGAGCCAACTCCCGTGCATCTACCCGATTTTCCCCGCAAATTTTGAATGACAGCCCTCTTTCGCGCGCTCTTATTTTTCCTGTCGGTGAATACGTGTAATTAATGGCCGCCCGGTGGCACTTTTTCAATTACAAACAATTTGTAAATGAACTTATACAAATAAATGTAACAAGTAAAAATGTTGAGTATGGTTTTTAAGATAGCTTTACTTGTTCTCTATCCATCTTCGGCGCCAAAAAATGTTCATCCATTCACATTTCACTTTTTTTTAATTTTGTTTAAGTGAATTGCATTTTTGACAGCAGAATTCATGCAGCTGAACCTTGGGGGTTGTTCCATAAATAGGTTAGCAACATGCAAGTTAAGCCCAAGTTTCCACTAGGGCAAAAGTAAACTTTAGAAAATGAATTCCCGAAAATAAATTTCCATTTGGCTTGGTTGTTTTCAAATTCGTTTATTTAGCACCATATTTGTACACAATCAAAGTGCGATTGGAAATTCTGTAGTTGAATAACACTGAACAGCAGAGAAAATACTGAGACCCCCAACTTCGGCCACCTCGCTATTTCCTTCAATATCTGTTGCACATATTACCAAGCAAAGGTATCATTTGACCCCATTCGTATATGATATGCGAAATGTAAGCTAAATCTTTTAGGAAAACTCTCGCAGAACAGCATGGTAGTCCTTAGGGGCCGCAATGAACTATCTACAGCTAATAACAGGTATGTTTTTATCTAATGTTAAAAATCAATTTGTGTGGGCTGACCAAAAGAGACACCTAAAATCCGTGACGTCAGACATGGTATAATGTGGCCAAAATAAATAATTGCTGTATCTCAATAAACGCATCGCAATGAGACAGCTTTGCTTGCTCTAAATTTCTTAAATATCTCTGTCCTGGCAGTGGTTAAACATTACATAAAGAAAGTAAAAGAACCACTTTATTACTTACTTTGACCTGAACGATATTTATACTTGCTTTTCAACAAAAATATTTCGGTCAGTCGGCAGACCATGAAGTGCACGCTTTTGATATCATTTTCGTTGCTTGGTTAATTTACAAGCTAGCTAACTTTATATTTGTACTGGATTCCTTTATTCGTATGTATGATGCTACGTCCAAACGATTAAGAAAACGATAACGCTTTGCCGCGTTGCAATGACAAGGCATGTATACTGTATAGCTATAAGTACTGCACTAGGTTCAGAAAAGGCATCGGCAACAAAAAGTAGAAATTAATTTTGATTTGATTCATTACATTACAACAACATTTGAAGCTGATGGTTTGTAATCTCATTCTTGCACCTTTCTCTCTGATATCGTGGAAGAAATCCAATGTGTGATGATTTTAATGTCCTTTGATATAACTGCTAACTAATTACTAAAGTCATTTTCCATTGATATCACTCGGGGATCCACTCATTCTGTAATCCAATGGAACAAGAAAACTGCTTCTGATTTAATCCACAAAAGTATTGGTGAAATACCAAAAAAAAATCTACGGCTGCTGTCAGCTGACTTGTATAAAATACATAAAATTACACTTTTGTGAGTGCTTCGCGATTGAATTCTGACTTCAAATCGATAAGCGAAATTCTCATCACCAGAACAGTATTTATTTCGATTCTGGACCCTCCCGGACGCTTCTTTTTGCCTAATGGAAAACGATATAAATAATCCGCAGCTTTTTGACAGTTTATAGAGGATGATAATGTCGTTTTCCATTGGGAAATAGGATATCACTCTAACTTGTTAACTGGATAAAAGCATACTTAAAGGGTCGTATTCAGTATGTTAGTATTAATAACATTCTGTCTTCACCTATTAATGTTACCTCGGACGTACCTCAAGGAAGCCATCTTGGTCCCCTCCTTTTCTTGTTATTTATAAATGACATACCCAGCGTTTTTTTGAATTCTAAGATCCTTATGTATGCGGACGATTCGAAAGTCTTTCGATGTATAAAAACAGAACAAGATTACATGTTATTACAAGAAGATCTTATCAGATTATCGAATTGGTGTTTGATTAATTCCTTGCACCTAAATATTGGAAAATGGTAAAGTTTAATGTTTTGTCGAAACCGTTCATCTATCAACTTCTCTTATAAAGTAAACGATGCGTTACTTTCAATTGTAAACCTTAAAAAAGACCTTGGAGTAATTTTTGATAAAAAAAAACTTGATTTCTTAAAATCAATGTTGGGATTTATCTTGTGCAATTCAAAGGAGTTCTGTGATCCTCACACTTTGAAATGTTTGTTTTTTGCGTTGTTAGATCTTCTCTTGAATATTGTACTACTATTTGGTGCCCTTTGTATGAAGTTAACCCATTTAGAATAGAGTGAATACAAAAACGTTTTACCAGAGTATTAATGAAAAGGCTTCACTGGATATAGATATGCCTTCCTATGAAATAAGATGCAAATTATGTGGGATCTTGCCTCTTAACATTAGAAGAAAAATTAATTTGGTGGTCCAACCTAAAACGACTAAAATTTCTATCGGAAAACAACCCGAAGATTAGTTTCGTTTTCAACGCACATAACATGACGTCGGCGTCCGTCGCGTCAGACGGCTGCGTGACATCGCGCGATCGCGTAGGATTTAATATATTTAAGAACTTTGCAATTTGGAACCTAAAAGGTTTATAACAAACAAAACATGTACATACTATAAACACTTCTTTTATGTTTCTATTTGTGAATTTAAATCCAATTGAACTGTACATAATATTATGTTATAGCTATATGTACCTATTATTTTTGGCTATTTTCCCTTTTAATTTGGAAAAAAGACCAAAAACGTTTCTGGTGTTTTATCCAAAATATTTTTTTTGCTTTTTTCCATATTTGGGCGTTTTTTTCTAGTAAAAAAAAAAACAACAACTTTGTATGGAGATTTTTGGACTTTTTTTCCATATCTTTTTTTTTTTTGTGTAATTTCCTTTGGCGTAATTGTTAACCCTCGACAACTCGACATTAAAACCTAATTAAAACTGTCCGAAGTTTCGCAAAGTTTAGAGCTCAACTCACGTTCAATTTTGTTTGTTTGCCTACATTTGTATACTTTGACAGCTATACAAGTTCGCTTTACCCATCAAGCGGAAAATGTTGTGCAGAAAGCGAAAATGGTAAACAACTAAATAGAACTCAGATAATCGATTTTGAAATATTCGCTCGAGGGCAGGAGTTGAGTTGAGACAACCCTGTGCAAATTTATTAAAAAAAAAAACATATATATATATATATATAACGAAGACAATAATTGTAAGCAATTCTAAATTTTACGTTTAATCACCTAAACTTGCAATATTTTTATTCATCAACTTCCGTAAGCAAAGGCAAATAATGTACAGGGAGTTGAATTTCATTTACAAATCACTTTGTTCTCTTACCTTTTCAAAACAAAAGATATTAATTAATCCATGTAAATCCACTATAGGAACCGTATCGATATAAATTCCCCTTTTTGTGAATATCTTTGAGTTGAACTTTATGCACAAAATATTTTCCACAAATCGCAACAATCACAACTCGAAATAATTTACTTAATTACCATCCCAATGGTGGCCTTGACTCAAGAGACTAAACCGGATACAACACCGACGACTGACAGTGAATAACTACATCAATGCCGCTTAAAATACAAGGTTGGTCGACTCATCGATTAAACAACCTGCATTCTGTTTACATCACAATAACATTTATCACCGGGGTAATTAAAACAAAGCAAAACACAACAAACTCCACTCAAGGATTTGAATTAACAAAATTTAGAAGTATATAAAGTATTCCTCAAACTCCACGCTCAGCCTTTCAAACTTATGTCCATATATCACACACACCGCCGCATGCATCAAAGAAAAATGCAGCAAATTATTTACCCTGTCAACCGCCAGCAACCGATCGTCACAAGCGAATGTATTCATCTGGAGTACCAGTTACCTGTGCCTCGGCTCAAACAGTCAGACCACGCTGCGAGACAGACCCCATAGAGACGGATAGCTATATAGATTCGGTGGACGAATCAGACAGCACAAAGCCGAAGCACATTATTATAGTAACGAACGATAACGCAAACCAAATACAAAAGCAAAATCCAAAATGTAAACCCCTATAGCCATATAGCGCCTTGCCACCTTTGCCACCTACCTGGCAGACGTATAAACATAACCTATTCCTACAGCAATAAAGATTACTTTTGTATTATCTTTGTGCATAATATAGCTTGAATTGAGCATCGGTTGGCTATTATAGCCTTTGTTACGAATGTCATTATGCTACACGGGGATGTATCACTCTTCGAGTGCGGTCTACATTCAAGTTTAACGGCTTTACAGGTCATTTTTGTTTTATTTTAAAAAATTTGAATTTGTAACGACTGCCTATAATTACTATATAAACTGAACGTAAAAATCATTGTCACGCATTGACAGATTGATGAATTTACCAAGTGAAGGTTATTATCTAACACCCACTAAACCACAAGACAAAAGGTGCGTTGAACTTCGCATAAATTTAAAGACCACAAGATCCCAGTGCTAAAGAAGCGGGTAGTTTGTGTTTGACTTTGACAAATTTCAAGGCCTTTGAAGTAATTATTTATTCCAATAGGTAGTCGGGTAGTTGACACTCCTGTTAGTTTTAGTTCGTTTGTACACTAGTTCGAGTGGGTTAAGTAGTCGTCTACAATACCGAGTGTTTTAGTGAATGGAATTTTGGGTGAATGCGAGTTCTTTGTATTGTCCTTTATGGTGGTCATTCGAATGGAACGGAAAGTGAAAAACAGAATTGGAGTGAAGGTAAAAAAGGGGGAGTAGATGAAACATTGTATGGATCTACTATTTCTTTGAATGTCACTACGACATAATAATAAATTATTTACAATTTTCAATGTTATGGAAAAGTCTTCAGCCTATTGCATGATAGAATTTTGCTTAATACAGTTAGTGCTAATAATTGGACATTGTTCAAACATAGGTAAATATGTTTTGTCATATAGCAAAGTTTGATAGTGGATTATGAATATTTGGCGTGAATTTTAACAATACTTAAGGCTGGTACGCTGCTTAAGTGAAGTGAAATTTTCACTGCTCTCCAAAAAATGCTGTGAAATCGAAAGTGAAATATTTTTTTGGAGATTTTCGTGGAGAAATTAATGCAGGGTGACCGAGCTGAAAAGTTTTATTTTTAGGATACCTAGCTATAGTATAAAATAAACATATTTTCTCACTCTTATTTTACTTAAAATGAGAACAGATGGAGGAAAGAAATTGCGAACTTTGTTTTATTGTAGCTCATAGGTTCTAGTAGTGTTTTATTTTGGCAATAATACCTATCTGATTTGTACATAAGACCAATGTAACACATTTTAACAATCAAGAGTGCATAGAGAGTATACCGCACCTTTTGAAAAATCCAGGAATTATATTGATGTGATTACTGAACCTCATTGTAGTAGAACATTCGAGTACTGCTGTATTCTTATTTGCAAAAGTTTCTTATGTGGTATTCGATTATGCTTCTTCAGATTCGCTATGTGGGTAATCGAACATAAGAACATCACTTGCCCTTTTTTGTGTTGACATTCGTGCGATTCGAATATGTGAAGCCTTAAACACTTTTCAAAGCGTTTTCCATTCACTGTAGAGAAAAAAAAAAAACGCAAACCCACTTGTATTGGTAAATCTGCGAAAAAATATAGATTCGCAACAGCGCTCTGAAATCTGGAAAAGATTGTTTTTTTTTGTCCCAAACGCACATAAAAAGTGTTCTTTGAGTTCCCAATCGAATGCCACAATAATATTTAAGGATTTATTATTAATTAAATATTAAAGTGACTCCCATTCATTCATTAATAGTAATAAAAATGCATACAAAGAGTATCGTGTTCTATTTTATAACGCAATTGCATCAGCCGCCATGTCGCCTTTACAAAAGGGAACTAAAGTGTCATTTTAGTATCCATAAAGCATTTTATGTCATTGATCTGACCGCCGATTAAAAATGTGTTTGCTTAATATAACAATTTACTGAGACACCCAGCTCATCAAAAAGGTTATCCATGCCACCAACTTTTTGTACACCTAGCTTTGTGGGACTATATTCAATGCAAATATGATATTAGAAGTGCGAAAAGTGTAGTAAACTCTTAAAGAAACATATTGAAATTGAAGTAAATTTCTTAACCGCCTACCTACGAATAGTTTTTCACGCTGAAATGTCAAAAATTGAATGCGACGGACAATAAAAAACAAGTGAAAAAGCTGTGGAGAGATTTTAGTGTCGCCACCTACAGCTCAGTTTTTGAAGCGCAATTTTTCACTTGAGCTGCGTACTTCCAAGTGAAATTTCCATGTGGAAAGTTCATTTTGACATTTCGCCGTGAAAAATTTGTATGAAAAACTGGATTTCACTTGAGCAGCGTACCAGCCTTTACTTTTCATTTTTATTCTGAAATATGTTTCAAATTTATTACTTTTGGCAGCACACTTCGTTCCCGCGGCTCATTGGCCGGTAAATGACAAGCGGCCAGCTAATCAAATGTCAAATGCACACATGAGAGGTTTGTTCTTTACTTGTGTAGTAAGAATGGAAACGACTGTAAACATTGCAGGGATGGGTATAAATTCTCTCTTAGTGCACACCGGTGTGTTTTCAGCGTTATGTGCTATGTGGTAGCTTGTAGCGCTAGCCGCTAGGTATTCTATTGGGCTTGCTTCTTCCGATTCGCTCTCAGATTATAGTGGCTAATCGAACATAAAAACGTTCTTCCCCTCTTTTGGGTTGATATTCGTGCGATTCGAATATGTGGAGCCTTCAACACTTTTCAAATCGTTTTCCATTCACTGGTTAAATTTTATATTAAAACATTCGAAGTTTGCATCCCAATTGATTTCTAAATATTTATACATAAACTAGCTGACCCGGCAAACCTCGTTTCGCCCAAATTTGTTAATTTGTTAATAAATTCCGAGCATGCACCAAGCACTTGCTAATTTATGTAATTCGACCAATTAAAATTCTTTATTCAAAAGTTATATTAAATGCAATAGAAATAAATGATGAATAGCAATGTCGATTTTTTTCAATCAAACCGCAATGATTTTGACGTGTCGTCCAACCTTCCAATTTTTCACTAAATTGACAAACATCCATCGATTATCCTTGCAATAAATTATTGGTCATAGTGAAAGCGAGACGCACGGGAAATTGAAGTCGCACGAATGGTAAATCGTTCTTAATAAGCGAAATCTGCGGAATAAGAGTGTTTGCTTGTATGATATTTGATGTGAGATTCTTCACCATAAAACAAATGCGATCCGTTGTAAAGTTTCGGTACATTGATGTTTCGCAACAAAATGTTAACTGAACCAACTTTCAAATCCGAATTATGTAGAGGTAAGGTAGCATAATTTCCTTCCTTCCAACCAAAAATTATAAAAATCGAACGATCCGTCCCCGAGTTATGAGTGCACATACGGACGTCAGTCTCTTTTATATGTCAGGTACAAAAGTATCCTATCCTTCAAGCGGGAACGAAGAATATAAATCTATAAAATTTCATTGAAATCGGGTGAGTGGTTTCGGAGATCGATTACAACGCCATATAGCGGGTCAAAAATCCTATCTTTTAAGTTTGCGTCAACCTGAAATACAACAATACGAACAAAACAAAAGAAGAATCATAAAAATTGACCCAGTGGTTATCGAGTTATATCATCATCATCGAGTTTCATCCCGAAAGAATTATAGGTATGAATTAAGAAGATTATTATTAAAGAAAATTTAATTGAACGAAAAACGACATACGCCTACAACGCCACATGTTGAGGATTTTCCCACGATGTGCACTAAGAAATTCAGTTTTTGTTAAAAATAATAAATTAATTATTTTATATGTATTTTATCAATATAATAACTCCGATCGAAGCATCTGTTTTAAACGATATTTATTTTGTTTACATCCTCGTTCGAAGTCCATTTCTCGCTCCTATTCTCGATTAAATGTGTCAAATCAAAGCTTTGTTGCGCATTTTATCTGACATCTCCAGTTCATTATCCGATGTCACAGTGCGAATTCGATGCAAAATATCGTCGGCCATAATATCATCTTTGTATAATCAAAGAACCTATCTACTTCATTTCAAAAAGTTACTTAATGTAACATAGTAAACATAATTTATTAGAACAAACTTTTTGTGTATAGGTACCTATATTTAAAAAAAAAAAATTCAAAATTGTTGACAACAACAATTTGCTTGGAAAATAATTAAAATAATTGACAACAACAATTGCTTTTAAAATTCAAAATATTTTTTTTTTTATTTGAAGTGTCACTACTTGATTTCTATCCCGTTAATTTTTTTTCAAAGTGTATTTCCCCATTCAAACTTTAATTTTCTAATTTTCCGCGCAATTTTCTTAATTTTTTCTTTCATAACTTTGTTCTCCTGACAATAACAAACACAACAAAAAAAGAATTAGCGAAATCGGTCCAGCCGTTTGTGCGTGATGCTGGGACCAAGGGAAATAGGGGTTCATTTTTATATATATAGATAAATTTACAAAAATAGATTCACTCGCCTGCCTTTCTCTGCAGTACAAAAACTTCACAAAATCGTAAATAATACGAAACACAAAACAATTGAACAGCGCGATGCCCATATCTTGCCATTAGCAAGATTTTTTTTTTAAGTCACACAACTATGTAAACAAATGGGTTTTGGGGGGATGGACTAACGAAAATTATCCAACTCTTTTAATCATTCGTCCCTGATGTTTACCTGTAGATAGCAAGAAGGATGTTGGAAAAATAAAATAAATAAATAAAAATAACGGACCCTGATCCCAAGTAGAAATTTGTGACTCTTATCCACATTTACTTTAAACTATAGTCACCAAACGGTATATTCGACTCGGTTTTGTGTCGCTTAACTCCATTCCAATAAGATGGTAACGATTTGACATTTTTGTGACCATTACGCGTCTCAAAGATACAAATGTCCTTTACTGTAACATTTCAAACACACAAAAACTGTGAGGTTACTATTTAATGTTACCACCTGGTTACCACTTAACAGCTACGCAAATCGACTGCGCACAGTCGAAATTGTGACCACTGATTGTTACCAACCAGGCGTACACGGATAATTCTATAACTATGGCGCATCAAGCGTAAAAGGGAATATAGGGTGGCATGGAAAAAAAAACACCGCGAATGGTTTTATGATGGACAATGAATCTATCTAAAAAGAATGGAAATATGTAAATTAGAGACTTCATTATTTTGGAATACGTATATCTTTTCATGAGTTTTCCTTCTAAAGTATTATTTTTCATTTTAAAAGGTGTATTGAAAATTGTTTGCCGTTGTAGTGCAACATCGAATAAACTTTTCATTGTACTTTTAGTTTGTGCGCTACGCTGCTTTCTGAAGTTTCAATAGTATTGTAGGAGAAAAATGAGAATGCTTTCCGATTTTACTACACATTAACTCCAGCAGATTGAATTGGAAACAATTAATGAAGTGCGAGATAATAAAATAATTATATTTGATTTGAAAAAGTTAAACAAAAAAAAAAACAATATTCTAACTTCTTTCATTCACATTATATCAAATGGTACCAATATTTTTGAATAAATAGCACGTTATACGTATATAAAATGAAATAATGGTAGAAATATCATAACCTTCTGCAGCGATTTAGTACAATAAAATTAAACCAGCCAAGTGAATACGTATGAGGGGTGGGTTTTGTAAGAAAATATTCCCATATATGGACAACAAACGTTGTATACATTCAATTGTATTTCCTACATGAAGGTAAACATGTTAACTTTATTATGTCGGTCTTAGCAAACCAGAATAGCAGTACAAAAATTAGAAGCGAAAATATTTTAAAATTTGCAAATCCGTTTCTTATTATTCCCCCCAAACTTTTGTGCATGTTCTCATATACTCTAAAAGGTAGAATTCAAAAGAATGAATCATTTAAATATTACGATTTAATAATAATAAACGCAAAAAAAAATTCCTCAATGTATGTGCATGCACCCTGTGCTCCCTTCTAAAGAAATGCAAATGGCAGGCAAGTGGTCGCTTTCTGGTTCTAATTGGGATTCATTGTCAAAAAAAAAAAAAAAATAGTCCATGGAAAAATGAAAGTACCTAGCTTCGAAATAAAATTAATTTCTTAAATACTCAATATTTCTTGAGCGCGTGAGTTTTTGCCACTACAACTTATTGATATTTGTGGTGAAACTGATTTTCGTTTGAATATTTAGCATTCTGGTACGAAGAAATGCAATAATTATCAAATTCTCATAATATTACCTGCTTTACCATTTTCATGACATATGCTCGTTTAGGTATTTTAGCATCCCCATTAAAGAGGATAGGTTATGTGTGCACGTTTTATATTGCTATAGCAGTATTTGTATTTCACATTTTCTTTTTCATGTGAAGCACCATACAAACACATGAAAACAAATTTGACAGCTCACTAAGATTCGGTCACACTTTGGTTACAAAGCATAGCCGAAATACCATTATGTGTGTTTCCCGAAATAGTAATTTAAAGAGGTAAAACTGATTCCCCACTTTGGTCAGCGTTACACCCTGCAGTGGAAACAGTACGCACATTGAGAGCCTATACCAAAGATTATAGAATTAAAAGAGATGGATATCTTTCGTACGTCTATCCCCCGAAAACCCATTTGTTTACATTGTTGTTTTTGTAATTTCAATCCCTGTCTGTGAATACGTGTGAGCTTTGAGCTACAAGAAAAAAAAATCGACCAATGACCGGCCACCATTCAAAATTCAGTGTGGTGAGTTATATTTGAATAATATTCAAATATATTAAGGCCCGGATTATTCAATCTTGGGCATCTTTTTAATTAACCACTGATTTCCTGCAATTTTGTTTGTTCAAGATTTTTTAAGGGCTATGTAGGTATTCATTTTGACGTAGCTGATATACAAAAAGTTTTTGTATAATATTGTGCCAACAAAAAGAAAAATGCAAATAAAAGAATGAAGGAATGTATAACGCAAGATGGAGTGAACCAATAAAATCTTGCACATCGGTTTCCTTGACGTTTTCAACTGACACATAAGTATAGAATAAACAACACGCCAAAATAATGGATGCAAAGGATGAAGTAAGATTATTTTCAAAATTTTTTGGAATAATGACAGTTCTAATAGATTGGGATAAAGCACACGAGTTAGGAAAAATATTGTGAGAACGAGAAAATTGCGATTGTCGTTGATTAAATCAACATGTGGCCTGTTAATTTGCAATATATTTTTATTGGTTTTGGCTTTATTTCGGTTTTGTTCACAAAAAAATTGCTTATTGACTCACAAATACAAAGTTTCATTCTTTAGTTCTAAGAAAATGCCTGTATTATTTGGTTATGACAATAATTTTTGTGTTTATTAAGTTTACAAAAAATAAATACATTAAAAAAATTCTTACCTAAATAATTAATTTTTAAAAAACAAACAGACCCGAAGAAAAAAACAAAAAAAAAATATATATATATAACCATGGATTCGGTCAATGACTAAATGGAAAAATGGAACGATTTGTTGCAAAGATATGGTTTGATGACCGAAGTGAAAAAACGGTCAACAGATACTCATTGGTTATCGCTGATTTATAATCATGGGTTAACCTAAATCCGTGGTAACTAACCTAACCCAGGGTCTAACCAGCTGTGAATAGACCGGCCCTTAATGTTGTATTCACCATACGCGGTGCCACGTCATATAGGTCTGTTCGTAAGATATACGATTTTTCGTATATCTCCATTGTTTTAGTCCGACTGGAAGGAACAACTGCTTTTATATGTGAAATTATTTATTGACAATACTTAATTTTTTACAGGAATGGATTTATATATTTTAAGAAGTGGTTGGTGTGCTAGGGTTAAAATTATAAAAATGTTGATAATAAACATTACAAATTGCGATATTTAACCTAAAAAAAATATAACTTATTTCTACGTGCAGTACTAAAATGTAGAAAAACGAAGTATTGAAGTTTTGAAATTTTGAAATAATAAATAATAAACAATACAAACATTTTATGCCGAATTATAACAGCCTTGAGAGATTACTAATTGACTAAAACGTTATCCATTTTGCATATAAAATTTATATGCAAATTAATTGAATTTGAATTTGCTTGTGCTCAATTTTACGAGAAACTTTTTTAATTACTCTGTTAATAAAAATGGAATTTAAATTCTTATTCGTAACTGTATTGACCATGCTTGATAAAAGGCAGTGTCAAAGTGTTAGAAACGTATTGATTATATATTCACTGCAAGCAAATTAACTGCCAACCGTCAAAATTCAAATTTTCCTAGTGAACATGCCCAAACCAGTTTTCCAGGATATTTGAAAATTTTATGAATTTCGGTGGTGAGTTCACCAACTTTCCGCCATCTTGCGGGTGAATTCACGAACTCACTTATACTATCATAGAAATGAGCATGTATGCGTGACTTTATGAATTTTTTTGGAAAACAGCTTGTAGGCAGCCGCCTTTCCACTGGAAAGTTATCCATCTCTTTTAAATTCCATTATCTTTGCCTATACACACTGTTACTGTTACGGAAACATTCCGAAATGTAGGATCAGCGCCTCCACTATAACCATCAATTTCTACTTGGGATACTTTTTGTTGCAACTTTGTTCCTTTTTAGGGTTCCGTAGCCAAATGGCAAAAAACGGAACCCTTATAGATGTGTGATTTCTTTCTGTCTGTCCGTCCGTCCGTATGTCGAAGCCACTTTTCTCCGACATTTTAAGAGCTATACTGTTGAAACTAGATGTATGTAGATGCAGTCTGTGAACCACATTAAGATTTCACACAAAAATAGAAAAAAAAAATTTGTGCGACTGTATCCAACAGTCCCGAAATATGTGTATGTGTAAACAACGTGCGTGCGGTATGTGTGTGGCTTGATACACGTCATTGAGAAAAGAGTGAATTGTAATAACCGTACTATTTATACATTATGAAATAACAATAATTTATTCGTTCTGTGCTAGTTTCGGTAGAATAGATACAATCGGATTGTGGTAGCTGAAGTAAGATATGTACATTCGAGACTGTAATCTATCTAGATTCTAGAAGACAGCATCGATGGATGTTCCATATCGTGTTGTTGAAATTTTCCGGTTGGATTTCATTTGAAGATTAAATTTATCTTGCATAAAATCAATAAATGGTTGAGCTTCTGGAGTTGCAAAATTGATATTGAAGTCTCCGCTTATGATCATTGGTAAAAGATGATAATCTCCCTGGAGAATTCTTGAAATTTCTTCTGAGTACGGTGCAAGGACGAAATGGAGAAATTTTATTTCACATCAACAAAAAGCTGAAATAAATATGCCCCAGCTCATAAATGTATGCAATGATAAAAACGTATGCAAAAATGTATGCAATGATAAAACACAGTGACGCATTCCCTGTCCCCGGAAGTTAAATGTGTGGAATTACTCCACCAGATTCCAAAAAATGTATGCAAGAATAAGACACAGTGACGCATTTCCGTCCCCGCAAGTTAAATGTGTGGAATTACTCCACCAGATTCCAACAACGCGCGCTTAGATGTTTACACATCAAAAAAAAAAAAAACAATAAATTTTGGGGGTCCCCATACATAGAACTGAAACTCAAAAATTTTTGATGTGTAAACATCTAAGCGCGCCTTGTTGGAATCTGGTGGAGTAACTCCACACATTTAACTTGCGGGGACGGAAATGCGTTACTGAGTCTTAACCTTGCATACATTTTTTGGACATAATCAAACATAAAAAGCAATATCGATCAAAAAAAAGTTTTTTCTTAAACAAATATTGATCTGTTTGCCAAATCGAAAACGACATTAATTGTAAAAGAACCAACTCCTATTTCATACAGTTTTTGAACAAACTCTCATGTCTCAGAGGTAAAATCAATTCACAGGCGGCCTTACCAATAACCAACTTTAGTCTGGAAGTTTACACAAAGACTCTTTCCAAAATCGCTTTACCAGTAAACAAATATAGTTGCCGGAATATCGCCCACTATAGGGTCAAATGTTAATGTTGATAAAGCCATGATTGTCTCGGGCATTAGCTAAATAAATCCCCAAATAATGTCATTTTGACTTTTGAGACGAGTTTTGCTCAACCGTCCAAAATTACGGTATTAAATTTCGTAATAGGAGCGAATTTATATACGCTCAGCCTGAGTGCTTACAATTATAAATTAATTTTAATAAATTGTAAATGTTTTCGAATTTTTATCCGTTGTAATACAACAATGCAAATGGTTTTTAAGTCTAACAAACACAAATTTGTACAAATGTGTGCAAAAAGTGTAAAAATATTGCATTTTTGTCTTATTTCTAAAGTTTGGGATATTTCCAAGACTTTCTTGACAGTCGTCGCAAACAGAATAAAAAATCTGCTTACTTAAGTTTGTATGGCTCATACCTTTTTTCAACAATTCTCAGTACCTAAGGCGACTCAAGTGGTTGCAACCAAACCCTTATCAAACTCTTTGCAAAAGGGAGTTTGTTTAGCAGCAGCACTCAGCAAAATACAGGCCAATTAATAAATTTGGGAACTTCTCGAGTAATAAAAATGTGCGCCACGGCTTTATATTTTTCTGCGAGAATTTAAAATTTTGTCGAATATTAGATTCCCGAATTAAGTAATACATATAATCTATACAATTTTTGAAAGATCAAATTATTTATTCTTAAACTTCTATATACATTGGCAAGCACTGTCTCGTTGCTTGGCAAATTAAAATTCAAAAACGGAAGCGATAGGTTCTAAACCGCTTCCTACGGGAGATTTCTGAAATATGCTGACTAAAATTTCGCTACACTAATGCACTATTTTAACCGAAGTATACAACAGAGTAAAGTGTGGCCTTGTCAAATTGAAAGTTGCCCAACGTTACAACGGCAACGCTGACCGCGAGAAAAGAAAAACAATTCAAGTTGCTTAGTCAACGCGTTCGGATACCTAGTCCCGACAAATCTAGTTGACGTTTTACATAAACTATAGGTATCCGAACGTCCTCATTGTTTCGATTTATTTTGTTTTTTCGTTAAAATTTGGCAATAATAAATAATAACATGTCAGTTTGGTAATATTTTGCTCATAACAATCTTAATTGATTGATTCGTACTTTTCGATACAGCTCGCTGTTAAATCGCTTTTTTACCATATCCCTTCAACCTTCAAAACGATTGGGGATATATTCATTCGCCTTCGTTAAGATTCATGTCTAAGCGTCATTTAGTAGTGCTGTCTTGATTTGGCAAACAGTCTTAAACGTCATTGTATTTTATAGTCCTCGCCTTAAGCAGGGCACATTAGGTGTTCAGAAAAAAACATATGTAACTGTTCAACGCCTGCGGGCAGCCCTTGCTGCATGCTGATATAGCAACTCTTAAGGGCTTTTCTGATTTGAAATCGTTGAAAGTAGGTTTCCATTAGGCCAGATACAAGTAGGTATTTCACAAGGGGCCATATTTATGTTTGTATCAAACACAAAACAAAAAATAAACACTACTCCTACTCGGTGGGATTGCATTCTCAAGATGACATCATATAGCAATTGTGAACCATTGTCCGCGTTACTTATCTCTGTTGATAACCATCTTAAGCCATTTTAACTGGAGAAATGATTTATGCCTTTCTTTTGATCAATCATGATTTGAAGCTTTATAAATGTTCACAGAGGCATTTGGAAATTCATTCCGGCCTCCCAAAACGGAAAATATCAATCATTGTGGGCCTTGCAATTGCAATTCATCATCACATCAATCGAAATCGACGCATTGTTGTTGGCATTGGAGAACTTTGTATTGTACACAACGCCTAGACTGAGCCATCGATTACACAATTATATCCAGACAATCGATTTGACTTCCTCCATTACACAGAGGTCGAAATTGAATGTGTTTTTATTTTGTTGTCCAAATGCCAAGGTGTTATATGAACGGGCGTATATTGTACGAGTGAGAAGTAATCGGAAGAGAGAAGACGTGCAGTTGAACGAGCTGCGGAATAAAAAAGCCAAGCCAAATGCCAGCTATAACGGCCATTGAGTGCATCCGAGCAATATAGGCGTATTTGACATTAAAAATGCTCAAGGCATACACAATGAGATATAAAGGTTATTGGCGTTGAATTTAGTGATAGACAATGTAATGTAAGGGGAGGTATGGATATGGATTGGATAAATACTTTATGAGATCAACACCAACAAGAGGAATAGTGAATAGAGATATAGGTATTCTATCAACAATGTTTAGAGGATTTTATTCGGTTGACAGAAATAAAAGAAGATTTCGGGCATATTCAAGAATTCTAGTTATCTTAAGTCGACTAGATTGGTCACTTTGTCTACATCAGCCAAATATCCGAATTGCCAACTTAGTACTCAGTCACAAATTTCTTGACTAGATTCGTCGGCTATCCCTGAAACAGCTGCTCCTATGATCGATTTCAGTCAATCAAAACCAAGATTTATACAGTCAGACAGATGTCAGACTTACTAAACTAGATTGTTGAACGACCCCATTGTTTGGTTTCTATGTGCGTTTTATTTGATGACGTTTTACAGAGTTAACGAAAGTACTTATTAATTGACTAGATTTTGATTACGTTTACTTTCAGTACAAATAAAGCACGTCTAAGGGTCTTTATTTTTACGTGAAAAAAGTCAAATAAAGTGTAGTACGGACCTGTTCCGAAACGAAATATCCCATACAAAAGTGTCACAACGAAATCATAAACGAAAAATTTCGCTCTCAGAAGATGGTGGAGTCAAATTGAGAAATTTTGAAGCCGAAAATATGAAAATTAAAACTGCACATTTTTTGCTAATATTAAATAAAAAAAAAACAACACAAACTCCTAATTGTGAGACTTTTTTAGTTTCCATTTTTCAATGTTAACAAAAACAAGTTTTTATAGTTTTTATATTAAATTACTTCGAAATGGGTTGGTATAATTGTGTGAAAATCAATTTTCGGTGCAAGTGAAAAATATGTTTTTTTGCGACCAACTCACAATAGAAATCAAATTCGGATTTAATGTTCCATTCGACGAGAAATCTGAAATCTCAGATCAAAATCAGAAGCCTAATAATCGAAAAATACATAACTGTTTAGAAAGTTTAAGTTATACGAAAAGAGTACGTTCGCAATAGAATTATAAATTCCTAAGGGTCCTAAAAATCGCCAAACTTTAAATTGGTCGGGTGTTGAATGAATAGGGTAGACACTGATTGGCGTCAACTTGGCGATGCCAACTGTTGCAAAAGTTCAGATACACCAATTGTGCTTATTTTACCTCCTAGTGGTCACCACCGGGTACTGGTCTATGTCCATCCGGAATTGACTTGCTGAACTTATAAGTGCGAGTGCTGAACACGTAGAAAATAGCAACACTATAATGCTTTGTTGGAGTTGACTGTCTGCTCGAGTCTCAGAAGTCTTACAAGAGTCCCTCAGAAAGAGGACGTACGGCGGATGAATTCACATGGTTGAATCAACGGTGGCGTCAACAGTCAACATGGCAGATACCTTAATGAGCTACTTCGACGTATTCGGAGCTGAGGTCATTGAGAATTTCTCAACACTAGTCAGGGTGTTGAAATAGAGGTGGTGCCGGAAGAGCCCTTAATGGGTCAACGGCAGCTCTCACATCCCCGCAGTGGGCTACTGACTCCGAAATATTCCGGCTCCTGTTGCCCAAGGGGTCGCAGAAGGGGCGTGGTCCTCCAGGTTGGGGGTTGTGCGTGGGGTTAACTACCCTACCACGGAAAAAAATCTATGTTGCAAAGCAACCAAAAGCATCGGATAAGGACGGATTTACTGTTGACGACCCTGCAAGACGAAAAAAGGACAATGACGTTCGGATCTGCACGTGGAATGTTCGAACTCTGAACAGACCGCGTGCAGCCGAACAACTAGTGGTGGCCCTAGACCGCTACAAAGCAGGTATCACTGCCATCCAGGAAGTGCGGTGGGATGGGCCGGGCAGAAGAAGGATGAAGAACTGTGACATTAACTACGGTGACTGCTATAGGGAACAAAAGTAGCGTCTATTTGGATGCGGATTTACAACAATCCGCATAAAGGCTAAATTCGCCAACATCAGCCTAATATGCGCTCACGCCCCACAGAAGAAAAATACGATGCTACCAAAGAGTGTTTCTACGAGCTCCTCGACAAAACATATGAGCAATTTCCTAAGCATGACGTTAAAATCGTCTTGGGTGATTTTAACGCCAAAATAGGAAAGGAGGACATCTTTGGTAGCACAATCGGAAAACACAAACAAACGGACATAGGTTGATTGATTTAGCTGCGGAACGTAATGTTACCATAGCTAGTTCACGGTTTCCTCACCTCAATATACACAAAGGAACATGGCGGTCACCTGATCATGAAACCGTCAACCAAATTGATCACGTTGCGATCGACGCAAGGCACTCCTCCAGTATTCTAGATGTCCGAACTTTCCGAGCGACCAACATAGACTCGGACCACTACCTTGTTGTAGCCAAGGTACGGATGCGGATATCCCAAAGGCCACAACAACGAGAAAATACTGTGAGGAGATTTAACGTTGGACGACTACAAACGCAACAAACCGCCAGAACCTTTGCCGATCGCGTATCCCTCAACCTCTCGAGAAGTCCTATGCTACCAGCATCAAGTGCCGAAGACCAGTGGCTCCGATACCAAGAAGCCATCGAAAACGCCGCAACTGATATGCTCGGTTTCACCTGGTAGAGAGCATACACCAACTCGTCTCCATGATTTGGTCAGACGAAAGTATGCCTGATGAATGGAACCTCAGCATCGTTTGCCCGATCCACAAGAAAGGAGACTCTCTAAACTGCGCCAACTATAGAGGCATCAGTCTCCTGAGCACTGCGTATTAGATCATGTACTGTGTGAACGCCTGAAACCATTCGTCAACGATCTGATAGGTCCCTATCAGTGCGGTTTTAGGCCCGGTAAGTTCACGACAAATATTCAAATATTCACACTACGGCAGATCCTGGAGAAACCCCAAGAAGTCCAGATCGATATACTCACCATCTTTTTATCGATTTTAAGGCCGCATATGACAGCGTTTATAGAGACGAGCTATACAGAGCCATGTCTTGTTTCGGCATCCCTGCCAAACTTGTCAGATTGTGCAGAATGACGATGGAGAAAGCTCGCTGCTCCGTAAAGGTCGGAAACAATCTCACCGAGACCTTTGATGTCAAAAAAGAATTTAGACAAGGCGACGCGCTGTCATGTGACTTCTTCAACATCATTCTTGAGAAAATTGTGCGAAACTCACAAGCCAACACCAGAGGCGGAATTTTCCAAAAGTCTGTGCAACAGCAACTGCTTGCATACGCTGACGACATTGACATTGTTGGCAGAACACAGCGAGCTTTCACTGGTGCGCTTGCTAGTATTAGTACAGAAGCGGCAAAAATGGGTTTAGTGGTGAATGAGGGTAAAACAAAATATATGCTGTCAACAAGAAGGGACACACAACATCGACGAATCGGACAGAACGTCACGATAGACAGTTATAACTTTAAGGTAGTTAGGGACTTTGTATACCTCGGCTCCGCTATAAACTCTGACAATGACATCACATCAGAAATCAAGCGAAGAATCACACATGCCAACCGCTGTTTCTTTGGCCTTAGACGGCAATTGATTAGTAAGGCCTTGTCAGGAAGCACTAAGGAGATTCTATATAAGACTCTCATCATCCCTGTCCTGCTCTATGGCGCAGAAGCATGGACCCTAGCAAAAACGGATGAGGATCTTCTTGGTCGCTTCGAACGCAAAATTCTTCGAGTGATTTTTGGTCCCGTTTGCGTTGACGGGCTTTGGAGGAGAAGATTTAACAGCGAACTGTAATCGACCTGGTCAGAAAAGTACGCATAAGTCGTCTAAGATGGTTAGGACATGTAGAGCGAATGGACACCAACGCTCCGGCCCGAAGAGTCTTCGATTCCAACCCGGAGGGACAACGCAGTAGAGAAAGACCTCGCCTTAGGTGGCGCGCGCAAGTGGAAGGGACCTCAACCAACTTGAAGTGCGCAACTGGAGGCAGTTAGCCAAAGATCGCGCTAACTGGAGAGGCGTATTGGTTGAGGCCCAGGTCCACCCGGACTGTAGCGCCACCTTAAGTAAGTAAGTTAGGAATTTATAATTCTATTGCGAACTTACTATTTTCGTATAACTACAACTTTCTATACTTTCTAAACAGGTATGCCTTTTTCGATTATTGGGCATTTCAGATTTGTTTGATTGCTGCCTAATGGACCATTAAATCAGAATTTTTCGTTCATGATTTCGTTGTTTTACTTTTATATGGGATATTTCGTTTGTGAAGAACTGCATACCACGCTTAAAGCTAGGAGTTCCCAAGAAAGTAGTTTAAGGACAGCCCTCGATTTATCACGTTTTCAATTGACGTTTATCGAGCGCTACCTGACGTACATTTTTTTTTTTTACGGTTGATTGGTAAAGCCGACTACACACGTTAAAAGAAGGTATACCATTTCACGTTAACCTTGATCAACTAGTACGGTTGCAAAACGCCCACATGAAAACATTGCAAGAATGACGTTATCTGGTTTAAAAAAAAAACCAGTAAATTTCTTTCCTGTTTGGTTGCGCGTTTTGTTACTCTTTTCAGTGTGCTGCCAGCTGCCACACTGCTAATCTAATCCCTGATGTTGCACACAGAAAACGAAAACCAACTTATTGTGCCATGCACGCGACAGCGACTCACCCGGTTGATATGGCCAAATAGATGCAAATCCAACCCGATCAGGAAGACAGCTTTGATATTTAGATCGTGCCATGTCGTGATGCCTGTTTAGACACTCACCGTACTCGCTATATTTATAATATCATCTCTTTTGTGCCTAATATACCTACTGTAAACAGATGCAAGGTTATACCATATAAGAGACGTATAATTGTTGTTAAAATATGAATATAATCACTAGGATCACGAGGAAAATCGAAAGTCAACAATTTACGACACGTAAAGTTCAAAATCGGACGGCTACTTTTTTCTTTCTTCAAGTATGGCACCGTGGAACTGTCCTAGAGGAAGACATAAAAACGCTTTTGCATTGAGCGCAGGTGACACGTACAGGTTGAGAGTAATTTACAATAGTTCTGTTTTGATCGTTTTTGTTGCTGGGCATGTAGCATAACCTGGTTAGATTGTGAATAAGTTTACTCGTCAAAGCTTGATCAATATGTTTTAAACTTTTAAACACTTTATTCAATGTAGTGGTGTCTGGCAAATGTTATTTAACTGCATTAATTTATTTGTAGAACTTTTATTTCGAACAAAGTTTGTGAAGTTTGGAAGTCACGTACAGGGTACGTACTAGTACCTACTTGTGTATGTTTGCTAGATCAAGGAAGTGTGCAAAGTTTGCACTGCGCAATAATTTAGCTATCTGAAATAATTGAAACTGAGGTAAATATTCGTAGCTGGCAAAATGTAGTTACCAAAACAGATTTAAAAACGAGTTTGACTAAGCTACATAATTTAATGCATTTTTAAACTTAAAATTAAAGATTTGACACTTTAAAAAAAAAGCTGCATTGGTATAAATTGAGCTTGAGTCAGATTGTATGGCCGCGTTCCGCTATGTGTGGCTCACGTAACAAACCTAATAACGTGACGAACTTCATTTTGGTACAACAGTTAGACGTTTCTTTTATTTGAGCTATCATAGAACTACCGATAGTAATAGTAATAGCTACCAAATCAGTTAATGAATTGCATTGAAATTTGTTTTGCATTTAGTAGTAGAAATTGTATGGTGTGGTGAATTCAATATTGCACACAGGGTTTGTACGATATTAGGTTATTGAGACCGTTAATGCCACTGTGGTTTATGGCTTCTTTGATTTCCCTATATTTTGTCTTGCTGTTTCGTCTTGTTGCCCCTTCGGAGAAGACTCAAAAATACAACCTCGTCGCAGTGGAAGGTTTATTTCTAAAGAATACATAAAGTTACAAAGTAATACAACGATAATTAAAATACAAATTGAATTCTTACTTCACTTGTTGCTTCTCCTAAGGTTAAAGGCACAATGAAATTATAAACCGTGGCAACGTTTGACATTTGACAGATGACAGGTAGATAAACTATGCGGAATTCATGATCGAGGAGACTAAGGTCTGTTTACATCGATGCGTTTAGATTTTCGGAATCGCAACACGTCTGAAAGCACAAAACGTATGTATTTTAAGAAATATTATCTTTTTTTGATAATTACTTTAAGTCGGTCCACGTCTTCTTCCACTGCTCATCAGTCTTGCTGGTTCCTCCCAAAGCATTAAGGTCCTTTGCAAGACTTTCCCATGCATTGTTTCTTGCTTGGGCTCCGTCTGCTGAAACAAATCTGCATAAACAATTAAAAATCGTTTAAATAGGTTATTTAAATTTAATTCTTATACCTGTCAAGAGCAATTTCCAAATTTGTTTCCGATAAAGTCACTAAATACTCCTTTTGGGTTGGTGTAACTCTTTTTCTCTTATTCTTTGTTATTAGGCTATCCATTTTCAAATCAAGTTTGGTTTCACCTTTTCCTAGAACGAGAATTAAAATTGCGGTGAAAGGGTGAAGACATTTTCGGTCCGCAGAACGATAATTGACCACCTCTACCCATTTATTTAAAGTTGAAACTATTATCGGTCCAACACAAGTCAGTTAAATGGTTATAAATAGTCTGCCTTATTCATAAATCAATGGTAGAATCTGCCTATCTTTACGCATCCTCTAAAATGCCCTTACGCGGGAAAATGTGATTTATAAAGTTTTTTCGAACTTAAGCAACGCTACTTTAGGGCTGCGTTATTTAAACGAGAGAATTTGCGTTTAGAGCCTGCGTAGAGCTTACATAAAAAATATGTTTCTGCACCAAATGGCATTTAGTCGTGGTGGTCGAATTGTAAACAAAACCAAAAATTGAAACTAATTTTTGTTTGTGCATTCACTTCGCATGTTGTGTAAATGCAATTATAAAATCTAAATTATATTTAGTAAATAAAAATATCTCAAATGTATGTGCGCTTGTTATTATAAATCTTTACGCGACAACATCGTAGAGGTGATGCGTCGTAAGAGAATCTAATAAATACGGCTGACTATGTTTTGCTAACTAAGAGGCTGTTTTAAACGTAGGCGACGAATAGAGAATTAAAGTTGCTGGAGAAGGCGTCTCTAAAAGTGAATTGTTGATTAACTTGGGAAAAGGATGAAATTAAAGTTGCGGAACGTTCGGTAAACGTTATAAACTAATCTTTATTCCTTTTAACTCAAAGTTGTGCATTCGAATGTGCGCAAACTGCTCAACAAAACCTCGGTTTCCTATGTACCAGATCAGCTGTGTTCTTAAATGGTCATTGCCTGTGTTACCAGTGATTGGGAATATTGTTGTGACTTCGTCCTTACCTACTGTGTGCCTAAGAAGTATAGAATGCGAAATTGGAACCCACTTAAAAAGAGCGGTTCGCTGAGTTCTACAAACGATATGCTGTCAAAATCAGTTTCTATCCATGATTTTACAACGACACATAAGTTGTATATACATATACCTGATCAGATCAGTAATAAGGGTTAAATGTTCATTGGATTAGGAAATAAATAAATTAAAAAGATCAATCTGAAACATAAAATGCACGTTACGTTAAAGCCCTTCGAAGCTTTTCACTATCAGGATTAATTTTGGACAAACTTAAGGGTGGGCCATCTTGTAGTTTTTTTTTTTTTTTAAATCTCAGGTTATTTTGATACTGACAGCTGTTTCCGGCTCGAAATCTTAACAGCCGTATTATCATTCGTGTTGGCGATTTCAATTTGCCGCCTCGGAGCTGCGACTTGAACCATTTGGACTTTTTTTTCTTGTGATGAACCTTAAAGGACCGATGTTATCCCAACAATTGGGAAACGATTCAAGCACTTACCAATATCATCCAAGCAATCCGTGAAATACAGCCCGAAACCATTACAAGGTCTTCGAAAATTGGAGTGACAGAATGCGCTACTGCGAAGCCAGCCAAGTCAACCACTTGAACGACGTTGTGTCCCATTATTAATGGGAATCTTACCTACTAACAAAGCTATAATAAATGGCGAAAATTTAATTTTGTTCATTTTATTGCGTTTTTAAAAAGAAACTTGTATCTGGCTCACCCTGTACGATTGCAAGTATCAAATAATCTCGTTCATGCCAACCATGTAGATAATAAATCTTTTTTTTCATTATCGGTAGCTCTGTCTTTATAATGTGTTAAATAAATTCAAGCAATTATGTATTTATATTCATACTTAAAGTTTGACAAGATATTTGCAAAATCTGGACAGAATAACAAATCATGGACAAGTTCAAAACGTGATTAGAAGATTTCCCTCTTGATTCGTATTGTTTTGGGTAAATTTTAATTTGAAAGGTATATAATTAGCATAACACACTGAAAACGAAAAATGTTTACTGACGTTTGAAGCGTTGAGAATGAGAAGGTGTTAAGTGACAAATTTCTGGTTTCGAGTAAAAGACGTTTAAAGTTGTTTGCCCTAAATCTGCCTATAAAGGAAGTTGGAGTTCTGTAATACGAAATAAAAGTAAATAAAGAAAATTCTATTTTAGACAACGTGACTTCATTTATATTAAACGTTACAATAAGTGGAATTTTGTTTACAAAGTAATGCGTTTAATGGCCTTATGCAAAAAAAGTTACAATCACTTTTCATTTAAAAAGATGTGTATTTACCACCTTTAACCATATCCAGCTTCTATATTAAGTACAGTAGAGTATCGGCGAATAGACCAAAATTTAAGTTGTCACATAATACCTTTATCAGTTAAAAAACATCAAAATTTTCAAAAATGTCACTTAACACCTTCTCATTCTCAACGCTTCGTTTATTAGTTTGAATATAATTATATATATCCACTTTGAACTTCTTCATCAACATTTAAACAGAAATACGAAAAGGAGAGAATAAAATGACTTCACATAAACATGCGCCAAATAATATGCAGAGCACGTGTATGTCTCCGTCGGAACATGGGGATATGGGGATTGGATACGTCACAAAGTTAGAGTGGAGAACAACAAAAGGATGAGAAAGAAGCAATTATGCTAATTAGCTTTCAAAGTTTGTTCACCTTAAGACAGAATGGCGCATATGGAAATGAAATCGTTGTATTCTTGTATTGCTATTATTTGTTCTTGGAATGACACAAACTCGCCTGTATATCCGAACGCATGTGCGAAGATTTTGTTAGATGATGAGGTATTGCGCAGTGTTGTGTTAATAATTATAAGCCCATGTGCTGAATAAAGAATGCTTTATTTAGATTCTGGCTGTCGTAAAGAGAAAGGAAATGACAGAATCTTGAATATTTAGTTCTGATATAGATTGCGACGAATGTTGGAAAGTGTTTTACTATGAGTACATGAGACGGCTCGATTTGGTCTAGACATCACAAAGAATTAGTTCCATTCCACGCTGCTCGAGCTAATTTTTCGCTTCCATACAAAATTCTTTCCAAAATTTAGCTAAGCTTAATTTTAGCGAACCCATTTAACTAAGTGGTACGCTGCTCGAGCTAAGTAATCAAACTATTGTTTCAGAAATTTAGTGTGCCCCTGCCCATTTAATGGGGCGGTACATTTTCTCAAGCTAAATTTTGACATCGTTGTTCTATGTTGTTTTGTTGCGTTTTTGTACTGCAGCGAATGGGAAAAGTAAGCGAGGATGAGTTTTTAGGGTTCCGTAGCCAAATGGCAAAAATCGGAACCCTATTAGATTCGTCATGTCTGTCTGTCTGTCCGTCCGTATGTCACAGCCACTTTTCTCCGAAACTATAAGAGCTATACCGTTGAAACTTGGTAAGTAGATGTATTCTGTGAACCGCATTAAGATTTTACACAAAAGTAATTTTGGGGGACCCCATACATAGAACTGAAACTCAAAAAAAAATTTAAAACCCATACGTGTGGGGTATCTAGGGATAGGTCTTCAAAAATGATATTTAGGTTTCTAATATAATTTTTGAAGTGATAACTTCTTTAGGCGCGTTGGGCACTATTTGGATGGGCAAAAATTAGCAAACTCGCGACACCGACATGTATAACAGCGACACCGACACCGATTGCATACTTTTAGTTGTAAACTTTTATACTATTGGTTACTTTTAGGGGTAGGTAAATTAAAGTTTAATCTACGATGATTTTTATTTGAATATTACATTACTATGGTAATTTATGGCAGCGAAAAATTGATTGTCACCAAAATTATTTCAATTACCTGTTTAGTATGGGGAATTCAAAACTTAATTTTACCAGGCTTAATTCCGACACAGTAGCTTGTGTTATAATTACCGAAACAAGAAATAGAAAACTGTGGTAAACTTGCCACCCTAAGAGTAGATATACTATGTATACAAATAATTGTAATATTCATGAAGCAACGCTAGGTAAAAGAACCGGTTCATGAAATATAGAAAAAGGAATACATAGTGTTAAATAAAATTTACT
Source organism: Cheilosia urbana (assembly GCA_946477585.1). NCBI lineage: Eukaryota > Metazoa > Arthropoda > Insecta > Diptera > Syrphidae > Cheilosia > Cheilosia urbana. The sequence continues at coordinate 65,380,323 of OX297855.1, forward strand.
TTTAGTTTTTAAAAGTTGAAACTCTAAAAACAGACAAATTGTCGCAAGTTCTTGTTAGAGAGTTATAAACTTTATAAGTTTTTGAGTACGAGAACAAGTAGGAGTAGTAGGAGTTTCTGATTTTTGATCTGTTTGGAATGATTTTCTTTTTGACTAGAATAGATTGATGACGCTGGGTTAAGTTGTCAATGATTGGAAGTATTGTTCGTGATAGATCGATATTTTTGCATATGCGACACTTACATTTAGGGGTAATTGCATTGCATACCTTTGGGTAAATGATTCTCTCTAACGAAAGGAGCGACATCTAGATACCGAAAAAATAAACAGATTCTAATCTACTATGATTTTTATTTGAATATGTTACTATGGTAATTTATGGCGGCGACATAATTGATTGTCACCAAAATTATTTCAATTACCTGTTTTGTTTGGGGAATTCATAACTTAAATGAAAATGAAAAATATAACATAATTTTTGTAGTAGTAGTTTATAATACTGATAAACTTCCTTAAGTCGAACTCTCAAAATATAAGACAAAAATTTCGAGTTATAGAAAATTCGACTTAGAGAAATAAAAACAAAAACTTGATTTTTTTTTTTGATTTTATTATAAGGATACATATTTCAAAAAGAGAACAATTTTTTTAAGTAAAAGAAAGTTATAAGAAAGTTAAAGATAACAAAAGTTATCAAAGCTATCCATAAAAATTTGACGTGGGTAAAGCTGGGACCGCCACATTGGAATTTCAAGGATTTTTCTTGCGCATACCTATCACTGATTTAATTGCTCTGGGGAAATGTGTTTTTTTTTTTAATCGGAAAAGCCGTTCGCGCACAATTTCAAATTTAAGTTTTTTTGTAACGGTCAGTTCGCTATGAAACTCTTTTGTTTTGCAAGGAAAAGCAAGAAAATTATTAAAAAAATCATAAAAAATTAACCCATACGAATATAACTACGTCACGTATCTCAAATGAAGCGTATATTCGTAGGCTATTACTAGATTCAATCAAATATTTTGTTGCTCTTCTACAAATGGGAAAAAAACGTGAGCCACAATTACCGAAAACAAACACTTTGAAAAATAAAAAAAATTAGTTATCGTTCGAAAACAACTAAGCCACGCACATCCAAATAAACACCTATTCACTAGCTATCAACTCATATAAAAAAATGCTCCATCGCTTTTCTCTAACTGTGTCAAAAAATAAAAAGTTCATTTTACGACCAAAAAAGTAAGCTAATAATACCAAAATAAAAATTTGGAAAAGCTTAAAATTCACATATCCCTTTCGAATACTACTATAACACATACCTCTTTAGAAGCGCGTATTCATTAGCTATCACACCCTATACTCGAATAATTAGTTGCTCTTCGATTCATATGTCAAAAATCAAAAAGTTCAGATTACCAACAAAAGCCAAAGACACGCTTAGTACAAACAAAAAATTGGGAAATTTGAAAAAGTTCATATATCGCGTACGAATCCCACTAAAAGACATACCTCATTAGAAGCGTATATTCATTAGCTATCATACCCTATACTCAAATAATTAGTTGCTCTTCGATTAATATGTCAAAAAGCAAAATGTTCAGACTGCCAAAAAAAGCCAAAGACAACCCTAGTACAAACAAAAAATTGAGAACTTCGAAAAAATTCATATATCCCGTACGAATCCCAATAAAAGACATACCTCATTAGAAGCGTATATTCATTAGCTATCATACCCTATACTCGAATAATTAGTTGCTCTTCGATTAATATGTCAAAAAGCAAAATGTTCAGACTGCCAAAAAGAGCAAAACACACGCCTAGTACAGACAAAAAATTTGAAAATTTGAAAAAAATCATATATCTCTTTCGAATACAACTATTAGACATACCTCATTAGAAGCGTGCATTCATAAGCTATCAAACCCTATATTCAAATAATTAGTTGCTCTTCGATTAATATGTCAAAAGGTAAAAATATTAACAAATGTCATTCCATCGGAAATCCAGTTCGCACGTGCAACTCTTTTGTTTTCATCTGGAAACATTGAAAAAAGTCATATATTCCGTACGAATTCTACTATGCCATACATCTCATTATAAGCGTGTGTTCATTAGCTATAACACCCTATACTCAGATAATTAGTTGCTCTTCGATTCATATGTCAAAAATCAAAATGTTCAGATTACCAACAAAAGCCAAAGACACGCTTAGTACAAACAAAAAATTGGGAAATTTGAAAAAGTTCATATATCCCGTACGAATCCCACTAAAAGACATACCTTATTGGAAGCGTATATTCATTAGCTATCATACCCTATACTCAAATAATTAGTTGCTCTTCGATTAATATGTCAAAAAGCAAAATGTTCAGACTGCCAAAAAGAGAAAAACACACGCCTAGTACAGACAAAAAATTTGAAAATTTGAAAAAAATCATATATCTCTTTCGAATACAACTATTAGACATACCTCATTAGAAGCGTGCATTCATTAGCTATCAAACCCTATATTCAAATAATTAGTTGCTCTTCGCTAAATATGTCAAAAGGTAAAAATATTAACAAATGTCATTCCATCGGAAATCCAGTTCGCACATGCAACTCTTTTGTTTTCATATGGAAACATTGAAAAAAGTCATATATTCCGTACGAATTCTACTATGCCATATATCTCATTATAAGCGTGTATTCATTAGCTATCACACCCTATACTCAGATAATTAGTTGCTCTTCGATTCATATGTCAAAAATCAAAAAGTTCAGATTACCAACAAAAGCCAAAGACACGCTTAGTACAAACAAAAAAATTGGGAAATTTGAAAAAGTTCATATATCCCGTACGAATCCCACTAAAAGACATACCTCATTAGAAGCGTATATTCATTAGCTATCATACCCTATACTCAAATAATTAGTTGCTCTTCGATTAATATGTCAAAAAGCAAAATGTTCAGACTGCCAAAAAAAGCCAAAGACAACCCTAGTACAAACAAAAAATTGAGAACTTCGAAAAAATTCATATATCCCGTACGAATCCCAATAAAAGACATACCTCATTAGAAGCGTATGTTCATTAGCTATCATACCCTATACTAGAATAATTAGTTGCTCTTCGATTAATATGTCAAAAAGCAAAATGTTCAGACTGCCAAAAAGAGCAAAACACACGCCTAGTACAGACAAAAAATTTGAAAATTTGAAAAAAATCATATATCTCTTTCGAATACAACTATTAGACATACCTCATTAGAAGCGTGCATTCATAAGCTATCAAACCCTATATTCAAATAATTAGTTGCTCTTCGATTAATATGTCAAAAGGTAAAAATATTAACAAATGTCATTCCATCGGAAATCCAGTTCGCACGTGCAACTCTTTTGTTTTCATATGGAAACATTGAAAAAAGTCATATATTCCGTACGAATTCTACTATGCCATACATCTCATTATAAGCGTGTGTTCATTAGCTATAACACCCTATACTCAGATAATTAGTTGCTCTTCGATTCATATGTCAAAAATCAAAATGTTCAGATTACCAACAAAAGCCAAAGACACGCTTAGTACAAACAAAAAATTGGGAAATTTGAAAAAGTTCATATATCCCGTACGAATCCCACTAAAAGACATACCTCATTAGAAGCGTATATTCATTAGCTATCATACCCTTTAATCAAATAATTAGTTGCTCTTCGATTAATATGTCAAAAAGCAAAATGTTCAGACTGCCAAAAGAGAAAAACACACGCATAGTACAGACAAAAAATTGTAAAATTTGAAAAAAATCATATATCTCTTTCGAATACTACTATTAGACATACCTCATTAGAAGCGTGCATTCATTAGCTATCAAACCCTATATTCAAATAATTAGTTGCTCTTCGATTAATATGTCAGAAGGTAAAAATATTAACAAATGTCATTCCATCGGAAATCCAGTTCGCACGTTGTTTTCATATGGAAACATTGAAAAAAGTCATATATTCCGTACGAATTCTACTATGCCATATATCTCATTATAAGCGTGTGTTTATTAGCTATCACGCCATATACTCAGATAATTAGTTGCTCTTCGATTCATATGTCAAAAATCAAAATGTTCAGATTACCAACAAAAGCCAAAGACACGCTTAGTACAAACAAAAAATTGGGAAATTTGAAAAAGTTCATATATCCCGTACGAATCCCACTAAAAGACACACCTCATTAGAAGCGTATATTCATTAGCTATCATACCCTATACTCAAATAATTAGTTGCTCTTCGATTAATATGTCAAAAAGCAAAATGTTCAGACTGCCAAAAAAAGCCAAAGACAACCCTAGTACAAACAAAAAAATTGGGAACTTCGAAAAAATTCATATCTCCCGTACGAATCCTACTATGACACCTAAAAATTAAAAAAAAAAATCATGTAATCCTACTATGTATTTTGTTTTTTTTTTTTTATATAAATCTTTACGATGGCATTAGTTCTTTAAACAAAATTGTTCTTGCTTGTCAAAATAAACTTAGAAAAGCTCTGAACAACCTGTCACAAAGTATGCATCAAATTTACAATGTTGTTGATCGTTGCCTACCAATTTATATAAACCCTGAAAGTTTGAAACAACCCTACGTCCAAGTTTTATTAACCCTGAACGTATGCATTGATTGTAACTTTGAAATATCTAAATATGTACCGGCTGAGTAAAAATGGGTCGGGTACAACTTAACCGCGTACAACCGAAACCAAGCCAAATTTCCCACCTTTCGCCATCTATATTTCAACTCCGCTACTGACAGACAATAATCACAACATTCACCTTTAGTGGATAGTGTTACCATCAAACGAGTATTATGTGGAGTGCTAAGGGCGACATTCGCCAGGGTTTTTACCATTTTCCTGGTGAAGATGATAAAACTTACGTTAATCCGGAGTTTTATTTTTATTTTTATTGGACGCCCCGGTTTTTTCCACTTCGGTCCATGCAAAAATAAAGATTCCAACCGCTACACCGACAGAAATATAAAATTCTGAAGATTGGTCTATTTTTGTTTGTTTTTGTTTTTGTTGTAGGACTTAAAACAAACATCCTATCTCAGCGAAAGTAAAGTACAACAACTAGTGTCACCTCCTCCAAGTCAGTCTGACATTATGCAAGCGTTTGATAAGTGCTAGTTAGATATCTCTGTTTTGCTTTTTTTATCTCAATTTGGGGAGGAATCTCTTGAATCGTGTCCTTAGTGCCCGATTCTGTATCAAATAATCCGGGTTACTGGTGAATAAATCCTTAACTATGTACTACAAAAAATGAGCTACTGTGATCTACAAATCCAAACAACACCAAAAAATGTCACGCCAAACAAACAAAACAAACAAATCGGTTTGTGTTTTTGTTTTTGAGACTGCGAATTTGATAAATAATTTGATAATTTCTAATGTCTAAATAAATTTGTGGAATTGGAAATAATCCATGCTCGTTACTGTTTTTCGCAGTATTGTTCTGTTTTTGACTCCAAATTTGCATACGGCAATTTTTTCTCGAAATACTGCGTAATGTGACTCAAGATATTCATACGTTGATTTCTTCGAATACCTCAAAACAAACTCGGAATTGCTTTGTCATTGCTTTATCTAATGCTAGCTAGAAGATAGAGGGGTGGGAAATGCTTTATATTTGTTGAACTGAATGGAGCTATCAAGACAGTCAATATTTATTTAATTTAAGTATGAAACTAAAAGAAAACGATTTTCTTAGAAAAAAAAAAAAAAATTAACATTTTCAGAGAATTTGAGAAAATAAATAAAGTAAAAAAATCGGGCGAATTTTCAACGTTAGAGAATTTCGGAAAATAAAAGACAAAAATTAAAAAAAAGATTCATCCATCCATAAGTTAAAATAAGGCTTTGTAGAACCTACTCCATTTCACAAAATGTAAAAAAATAAATTTCTATGGCCAAATCAATACACACAAGAACCAATAAAATTCGGATTTCATGTTCGATTTGGCAGCAGAAATCTGAAATTTCAGATAAAAATTAAAAAAACCAAATCAAAAAAGCAATGGCCACAATAACTTCGAACATAATTGTCTTAAAATATGGTACCACTTATTTCCCATATTAAATAGGTACCATAGATTACAATTCGAACGATAAGGGTGAGTAGTAAGAAAGTAAGGGTTCAGTTTAATGTTTGAGATATAGATGGCGCTAGGTGCGAAATATGGATGGGGATGAAAATTCATTGAAAATGTATCAAATTATAAATTTTTCAGCTTTTTTTTGTCATTATTTTTAAAATAAACACGATTGAAGGTTTCTGATTGTTTTAATTTGAAAAAAAATGACTTTAGCTTCAGAGAATTTGCGCCATCTATATCTCAAACATTAAACTGAACCCTTACTTTCTTACTACTCACCCTTATCGTTCGAATTGTAATCTATGGTACCTATTTAATATGGGAAATAAGTGGTACCATATTTTAAGACAATTATGTTCGAAGTTATTGTGGCCATTGCTTTTTTGATTTGGTTTTTTTAATTTTTATCTGAAATTTCAGATTTCTGCTGCCAAATCGAACATGAAATCCGAATTTTATTGGTTCTTGTGTGTATTGATTTGGCCATAGAAATTTATTTTTTTACATTTTGTGAAATGGAGTAGGTTCTACAAAGCCTTATTTTAACTTATGGATGGATGAATCTTTTTTTTAATTTTTGTCTTTTATTTTCCGAAATTCTCTAACGTTGAAAATTCGCCCGATTTTTTTACTTTATTTATTTTCTCAAATTCTCTGAAAATGTTAATTTTTTTTTTTTTTTCTAAGAAAATCGTTTTCTTTTAGTTTCATACTTAAATTAAATAAATATTGACTGTCTTGATAGCTCCATTCAGTTCAACAAATATAAAGCATTTCCCACCCCTCTATCTTCTAGCTAGCATTAGATAAAGCAATGACAAAGCAATTCCGAGTTTGTTTTGAGGTATTCGAAGAAATCAACGTATGAATATCTTGAGTCACATTACGCAGTATTTCGAGAAAAAATTGCCGTATGCAAATTTGGAGTCAAAAACAGAACAATACTGCGAAAAACAGTAACGAGCATGGATTATTTCCAATTCCACAAATTTATTTAGACATTAGAAATTATCAAATTATTTATCAAATTCGCAGTCTCAAAAACAAAAACACAAACCGATTTGTTTGTTTTGTTTGTTTGGCGTGACATTTTTTGGTGTTGTTTGGATTTGTAGATCACAGTAGCTCATTTTTTGTAGTACATAGTTAAGGATTTATTCACCAGTAACCCGGATTATTTGATACAGAATCGGGCACTAAGGACACGATTCAAGAGATTCCTCCCCAAATTGAGATAAAAAAAGCAAAACAGAGATATCTAACTAGCACTTATCAAACGCTTGCATAATGTCAGACTGACTTGGAGGAGGTGACACTAGTTGTTGTACTTTACTTTCGCTGAGATAGGATGTTTGTTTTAAGTCCTACAACAAAAACAAAAACAAACAAAAATAGACCAATCTTCAGAATTTTATATTTCTGTCGGTGTAGCGGTTGGAATCTTTATTTTTGCATGGACCGAAGTGGAAAAAACCGGGGCGTCCAATAAAAATAAAAATAAAACTCCGGATTAACGTAAGTTTTATCATCTTCACCAGGAAAATGGTAAAAACCCTGGCGAATGTCGCCCTTAGCACTCCACATAATACTCGTTTGATGGTAACACTATCCACTAAAGGTGAATGTTGTGATTATTGTCTGTCAGTAGCGGAGTTGAAATATAGATGGCGAAAGGTGGGAAATTTGGCTTGGTTTCGGTTGTACGCGGTTAAGTTGTACCCGACCCATTTTTACTCAGCCGGTACATATTTAGATATTTCAAAGTTACAATCAATGCATACGTTCAGGGTTAATAAAACTTGGACGTAGGGTTGTTTCAAACTTTCAGGGTTTATATAAATTGGTAGGCAACGATCAACAACATTGTAAATTTGATGCATACTTTGTGACAGGTTGTTCAGAGCTTTTCTAAGTTTATTTTGACAAGCAAGAACAATTTTGTTTAAAGAACTAATGCCATCGTAAAGATTTATATAAAAAAAAAAAAACAAAATACATAGTAGGATTACATGATTTTTTTTTTTAATTTTTAGGTGTCATAGTAGGATTCGTACGGGAGATATGAATTTTTTCGAAGTTCCCAATTTTTTTGTTTGTACTAGGGTTGTCTTTGGCTTTTTTTGGCAGTCTGAACATTTTGCTTTTTGACATATTAATCGAAGAGCAACTAATTATTTGAGTATAGGGTATGATAGCTAATGAATATACGCTTCTAATGAGGTATGTCTTTTAGTGGGATTCGTACGGGATATATGAACTTTTTCAAATTTCCCAATTTTTTTGTTTGTACTAAGCGTGTCTTTGGCTTTTGTTGGTAATCTGAACTTTTTGATTTTTGACATATGAATCGAAGAGCAACTAATTATCTGAGTATAGGGTGTGATAGCTAATGAATACACGCTTATAATGAGATATATGGCATAGTAGAATTCGTACGGAATATATGACTTTTTTCAATGTTTCCATATGAAAACAAAAGAGTTGCATGTGCGAACTGGATTTCCGATGGAATGACATTTGTTAATATTTTTACCTTTTGACATATTTAGCGAAGAGCAACTAATTATTTGAATATAGGGTTTGATAGCTAATGAATGCACGCTTCTAATGAGGTATGTCTAATAGTTGTATTCGAAAGAGATATATGATTTTTTTCAAATTTTCAAATTTTTTGTCTGTACTAGGCGTGTGTTTTTCTCTTTTGGCAGTCTGAACATTTTGCTTTTTGACATATTAATCGAAGAGCAACTAATTATTTGAGTATAGGGTATGATAGCTAATGAATATACGCTTCTAATGAGGTGTGTCTTTTAGTGGGATTCGTACGGGATATATGAACTTTTTCAAATTTCCCAATTTTTTGTTTGTACTAAGCGTGTCTTTGGCTTTTGTTGGTAATCTGAACATTTTGATTTTTGACATATGAATCGAAGAGCAACTAATTATCTGAGTATAGGGTGTTATAGCTAATGAACACACGCTTATAATGAGATGTATGGCATAGTAGAATTCGTACGGAATATATGACTTTTTTCAATGTTTCCAGATGAAAACAAAAGAGTTGCACGTGCGAACTGGATTTCCGATGGAATGACATTTGTTAATATTTTTACCTTTTGACATATTAATCGAAGAGCAACTAATTATTTGAATATAGGGTTTGATAGCTTATGAATGCACGCTTCTAATGAGGTATGTCTAATAGTTGTATTCGAAAGAGATATATGATTTTTTTCAAATTTTCAAATTTTTTGTCTGTACTAGGCGTGTGTTTTGCTCTTTTTGGCAGTCTGAACATTTTGCTTTTTGACATATTAATCGAAGAGCAACTAATTATTCGAGTATAGGGTATGATAGCTAATGAATATACGCTTCTAATGAGGTATGTCTTTTATTGGGATTCGTACGGGATATATGAATTTTTTCGAAGTTCTCAATTTTTTGTCTGTACTATGCGTGTGTTTTTCTCTTTTGGCAGTCTGAACATTTTGCTTTTTGACATATTAATCGAAGAGCAACTAATTATTTGAGTATAGGGTATGATAGCTAATGAATATACGCTTCTAATGAGGTGTGTCTTTTAGTGGGATTCGTACGGGATATATGAACTTTTTCAAATTTCCCAATTTTTTGTTTGTACTAAGCGTGTCTTTGGCTTTTGTTGGTAATCTGAACATTTTGATTTTTGACATATGAATCGAAGAGCAACTAATTATCTGAGTATATGGCGTGATAGCTAATAAACACACGCTTATAATGAGATATATGGCATAGTAGAATTCGTACGGAATATATGACTTTTTTCAATGTTTCCATATGAAAACAACGTGCGAACTGGATTTCCGATGGAATGACATTTGTTAATATTTTTACCTTCTGACATATTAATCGAAGAGCAACTAATTATTTGAATATAGGGTTTGATAGCTAATGAATGCACGCTTCTAATGAGGTATGTCTAATAGTAGTATTCGAAAGAGATATATGATTTTTTTCAAATTTTACAATTTTTTGTCTGTACTATGCGTGTGTTTTTCTCTTTTGGCAGTCTGAACATTTTGCTTTTTGACATATTAATCGAAGAGCAACTAATTATTTGATTAAAGGGTATGATAGCTAATGAATATACGCTTCTAATGAGGTATGTCTTTTAGTGGGATTCGTACGGGATATATGAACTTTTTCAAATTTCCCAATTTTTTTGTTTGTACTAAGCGTGTCTTTGGCTTTTGTTGGTAATCTGAACTTTTTGATTTTTGACATATGAATCGAAGAGCAACTAATTATCTGAGTATAGGGTGTGATAGCTAATGAATACACGCTTATAATGAGATATATGGCATAGTAGAATTCGTACGGAATATATGACTTTTTTCAATGTTTCCATATGAAAACAAAAGAGTTGCATGTGCGAACTGGATTTCCGATGGAATGACATTTGTTAATATTTTTACCTTTTGACATATTTAGCGAAGAGCAACTAATTATTTGAATATAGGGTTTGATAGCTAATGAATGCACGCTTCTAATGAGGTATGTCTAATAGTTGTATTCGAAAGAGATATATGATTTTTTTCAAATTTTCAAATTTTTTGTCTGTACTAGGCGTGTGTTTTTCTCTTTTTGGCAGTCTGAACATTTTGCTTTTTGACATATTAATCGAAGAGCAACTAATTATTTGAGTAAAGGGTATGATAGCTAATGAATATACGCTTCCAATAAGGTATGTCTTTTAGTGGGATTCGTACGGGATATATGAACTTTTTCAAATTTCCCAATTTTTTGTTTGTACTAAGCGTGTCTTTGGCTTTTGTTGGTAATCTGAACATTTTGATTTTTGACATATGAATCGAAGAGCAACTAATTATCTGAGTATAGGGTGTTATAGCTAATGAACACACGCTTATAATGAGATGTATGGCATAGTAGAATTCGTACGGAATATATGACTTTTTTCAATGTTTCCAGATGAAAACAAAAGAGTTGCACGTGCGAACTGGATTTCCGATGGAATGACATTTGTTAATATTTTTACCTTTTGACATATTAATCGAAGAGCAACTAATTATTTGAATATAGGGTTTGATAGCTTATGAATGCACGCTTCTAATGAGGTATGTCTAATAGTTGTATTCGAAAGAGATATATGATTTTTTTCAAATTTTCAAATTTTTTGTCTGTACTAGGCGTGTGTTTTGCTCTTTTTGGCAGTCTGAACATTTTGCTTTTTGACATATTAATCGAAGAGCAACTAATTATTCGAGTATAGGGTATGATAGCTAATGAATATACGCTTCTAATGAGGTATGTCTTTTATTGGGATTCGTACGGGATATATGAATTTTTTCGAAGTTCTCAATTTTTTGTTTGTACTAGGGTTGTCTTTGGCTTTTTTTGGCAGTCTGAACATTTTGCTTTTTGACATATTAATCGAAGAGCAACTAATTATTTGAGTATAGGGTATGATAGCTAATGAATATACGCTTCTAATGAGGTATGTCTTTTAGTGGGATTCGTACGCGATATATGAACTTTTTCAAATTTCCCAATTTTTTGTTTGTACTAAGCGTGTCTTTGGCTTTTGTTGGTAATCTGAACTTTTTGATTTTTGACATATGAATCGAAGAGCAACTAATTATTCGAGTATAGGGTGTGATAGCTAATGAATACGCGCTTCTAAAGAGGTATGTGTTATAGTAGTATTCGAAAGGGATATGTGAATTTTAAGCTTTTCCAAATTTTTATTTTGGTATTATTAGCTTACTTTTTTGGTCGTAAAATGAACTTTTTATTTTTTGACACAGTTAGAGAAAAGCGATGGAGCATTTTTTTATATGAGTTGATAGCTAGTGAATAGGTGTTTATTTGGATGTGCGTGGCTTAGTTGTTTTCGAACGATAACTAATTTTTTTTATTTTTCAAAGTGTTTGTTTTCGGTAATTGTGGCTCACGTTTTTTTCCCATTTGTAGAAGAGCAACAAAATATTTGATTGAATCTAGTAATAGCCTACGAATATACGCTTCATTTGAGATACGTGACGTAGTTATATTCGTATGGGTTAATTTTTTATGATTTTTTTAATAATTTTCTTGCTTTTCCTTGCAAAACAAAAGAGTTTCATAGCGAACTGACCGTTACAAAAAAACTTAAATTTGAAATTGTGCGCGAACGGCTTTTCCGATTAAAAAAAAAAACACATTTCCCCAGAGCAATTAAATCAGTGATAGGTATGCGCAAGAAAAATCCTTGAAAAGTCAATGTGGCGGTCCCAGCTTTACCTCCAAGCTAGGACCGCCACAAAATCTCCCACTTCCCGAAGAGCAACTAAATCAGGAATAGAGCAATTAAATAGCAACTAAATAGCAACTAATTCACATATACTTTGTTTGGCGAAATTCCAATGTGGCGGTCCCAGCTTTACCCACGTAAAAATTTGAGTTGTGGAGAAATTCGAGTTATGGAAGTTCGACTGTAATGAATAAAAAAAACATTTTATTTAAAAGTAGGTACTTCCTGCGCAATAAAATATTTCCTGACGATTCAAAAAATACGCACGTAATTGCTCAAGTTATCAAGTTTTTTTTTTTTCTTAAGTGAATAGTTTGCGCGAGAGACATTTCCAAAGTGGTAAAATGTTGGTGATGAATTTTTCATAATATTGATGAACAAAGTTGATGAATGATGAACACGAAATTGGTTTCATCATAGCAATGAAAAAGTTCACTAGACTAAAATTGTTGATTTTTTCATCCTATTGATGATTACTATGGTGTACCTTTTTTTTCAGTGAGTTGGCGATTCATAAAAAAATGAAAACTTGGGAAACCATTTATTTTCCTTAGCAATCATCTATTTTCGATTTTTTTTTTTTTTTGGTGCGAAAGTGGTGTTATGGATATTGTTTGAGAATCGTATATTTTCTCAGATCAAAATCGTATTTGTCGTATTTTCTAATTGTACGAGTAAAAAATGCGTTTAAGAGCGTAGAGGTCATATTGTACTTAATTTGAATAGTGAGATATCGGACAGTTTAAACTTTATCCAAGACACTTTTGTATTGTAACTATTTCTGAGTTTCAAGCAAATTTAACTTGAGAATTGTTTACTTTCATACCAATTATATCTATACCCTCAGGGGTTTGCACTTTAAACGAGCAATGGGGCTAAGCCCGAAATCTGTTGAAATATGGGTCTTTTATGTGGTATTTCGTTCGGCTTTTTGGGATTCGCTTTCAGATTTTAGAATTCGTGTGGCTAGTCGAACTTTAAAACGTCACTTGCTCTTTTTTTGTTGATATTCATGCGATTGAAATATGGATATATTTAGCCTTCGACGACTTTCTAAGTGTTTTCCATTCCTTGGTTAAGTTTTATATAAAAAAATCGAAATTTGCGCTCTCATTGATGTCCAAACATTTGCTGTTAAAATAGTTCAGGAAAACGCAAACAAACTCCACTAGTTGTCAAACTCAAACTCACTTGTATTGGTAAAACTGAAGCAACTCTGAGATTCGCAAAAGTGCTCTGAAATCGAATATAAAGTGACCTCGAGCAAAAAAAGTAATCTGAGAGTGCCCAATCGAATAACACAGCAGTCAAATGACGCTAAACTACACTGTAATTCTATCACAATTTAAAGTTATAGAGTGCACATCTCTTTGGTAAAAAGTTAAGAATGCTTTAAAATCTTACCAATTTTAATATATTAACATATCAGTATCTCAGCTCTATTTGATAAGTAATTAAATAACATAATACAAGTTAAAATGTTAATATATAACGCTTAGTATGCTGCACGAGCTAAACTATATTTTATCTGGTCTCCCAATTTTCTCTCCAAACATAGCTAATTTTGACATAGAGAGCGATGTGGATAACTGTGTCAAAATACAGCTGTTCTTTGAAAATAACTTCCTTCAACAATTCAATTCAGTTGAGCAAAAATTTAAATTTAATTAATTAACAGGTATGGACACAAATGAAATTGAAGAAGACTTTATTTTTTTTGGAGCTGCGCAAGTTATTGCAGTAGCTGCAATAAAACAACAAAATATTCTACGGTATATATCTGTAAGGCTCCATATCGATGGATGTTGCTCCACGAGCATCGCCATTTTTTCTCCTCCACGATAAAAATCGTTTTATTCTTAGGTTTTTTTTTTCTTATGGAATTTCGAGCACTTCTCATTTATTTCAATGGAATACTCTAGCTCTAAATACTCCTCGTCCATATATTCATTTAAACCAAAAATATTTTGAAGACAACAAACAACAGAGTAGAGCGATCTGTCAAAATTTTGCTTGAGAAAATGTCCCAACTAAATAAATCGGCGCGCTCAAAACCAAATACATGAAAGACATTCTGAAACAAAAATTGTATTATTTAGCTCGAGCTGCGTACCACTAAGCTAAATGCGTTCGCTTAGATTAGATTTAGCTCAGCTAAATTTTGGAGAAATTTTTCTTGGAGCGAAAATTTAGCTCGAGCAGCGTACTAACTAACGCAAAAGGCAAAATTGTATATTCGGTAATCGATGCCGGATAATTGCAAAGGGATATGTTGCTAAGGTAATGTCATATTAAATGCATTTCTAAATTTGTGGATATTTTGTTTTTGAAATTGCATTTGGGCCTTACCAATAAACATTTTTAGTTCCGACTTTAAATTTAAGTAGTTCACAGTGGCTATATTTTCATTACAATTTTTTTAATATACCTCTAATTTAAATCAATATGATTTGTCTTTAATAATAGAACATCACTCTTCATCGCCGTAAGTGTATCAAATTACACACACCACCATTTTCTTTTTGCAATTATCCAGATCCACAACATACTCTACTGATACTCAAACGTTTTCCTGTCTTTTTAGATACTTATCAACCCAAAGCCTTCAACGTGATTCAGAACTCCATGATACGTCAACGGAAAGTAAATCTTTGCGCCAACAAATTGCCGCACTGAAAACGAGTCGTGAGCAAGCTATTGAAGAAAATGGGTGAGTTTACGCACCATGCACCGATCAAATTTCTTATCGTCTCCAAATAGGGGGAAGAAGGCCAATCAATAAAATTTTAGCTGCTATTACGTCATGTGTCAGATGTCAAAGCAACGTGCAGCTTTCTCTATAAAACCGCCCTGCTTTACATTTGCATGCATATCCAGTTGCCTAAGCTGGTTCAGTTGTTTTTTTTTTTTGCTCTTTACGTAGGTATAATTGAAATGTAACGCTTTTGCCTCTGTTTTATCTTAGCCGCTTGTCAAATGATTTGGCCGAGAGTCAAGCGGAAATCGCGACACTCAAACGCCGTCTCAAAGACTCTGAAATAGAAATTGAACGACTTAAGCAACAACTGAAACAGTACGTTCAGGAAGTCAAGAAAGCCGAAGATTTACTTTTACACAAGGTGAGCTTATGTTTAATTTACTGCAGAACATTCATCAATCATAATAATGTTTATGTCAGATGTGAATTTTTTTTATTGTTGCCCTTGTACTGTACTTCTATAGGAAAAAGAGCGCGAAGAGATGCTGGATCATTATCGTAGTTTATCGCATGATGCTGTGTTGCTAGAGGGTAACAATCATAGCCTGGAAGCAGAGGCGAATGAGTGCAAGTAAGTGCAAGTTTATAGAGTACATTTTGTAAATAGATGAAGACAAAAAAACATTTACCTCTTCCGTAGATGCTGTTGCCAATGTCGACAGTAGATAGTTTGTTTTGTTTTTATTTTTTATTATTTTGCTTTATAATTTAAAGACGTCAACTATGCGAAGCTGAAGATGAAATTGCCATGCTCAAAAAAGAGCTTTTAAATCGGAAAGATGTCGTTGAGAGGCTTGAAGCACAGGTTGGTACTCAGACTCACAAAGAGCGAGTAGCCTTTTATAACTGAAGAGGTTCTTGTATTATAGATTGAAGCATTTAAAACGCAGAATACATTTTTGGAAAACCAATTAGAGGAAGCCTACGATGAACAGAAACTTCTTAAGGTGGACCTGGCAGCTAGGAAGGAGCTTTGTGACAAATTGGATATTCAGCGAGATAAACTAAACGCTGAAGTCTTTGAGTTGAATAAAATTCGAAAGAAGGTAAGTGCATTGTGAAGATGACAATAATGTCGTTTGTCATTGGTTTCACTCAGGGATCCACTCATTCGGCAATCCAATGTGCTTCTCGACTGGTCTCTGACTTCAAATCGAGAAGCGGAATTCTCTTCTCAGAATCACCAGAAGAGTATATTTTTGAGCCAATGGAACGGTTTCAGAAGTGATTTTTTTTTTTCGATTCCGGAATTAATAGATTTTCCAGTTCGATGCAAGTACACAAAGCGCCTGCGAACAAGAAAGAGCTGATAACTATCATTTATCTTCGCCGTTTTTCAAATCGTCTGCTATAAGTATTGTTACATTCAGGCTGGGATTCGAAAAGATAAAACACTATTCTGTTCAACTGTTCCAATAAAATCACTTTATTTACACTTTCCAAATATTCACTTATTTATCTCCAAAACAATATCACTTTAATCAATTCTTAAACGTCTCAATCCAATCGCTTTATTCCCTTTATTACTTTACACTTATCTATCTCTCAAAACAATATCACTTTAATCAACGTTTCAATCCAATCGCTTTATTTACTTTACACTTATTTATCTCTCAACCGATTACTCTTTCGAACTAAACAATCGCGGGCTAAAAATCAACTGCACTGCCTGTTGTCAACGCGCCCCCTTTTATATCCGCGCTGCCACCTATCGGCGAATTTTCCCGAAGTAGATAGATCCCAGATGTATACTCCATATCTTCTCTAGATGGTTCTAGAATGAACTAATACAAACTGCAATACAATTCCAGTCTCCAATTGGAAGTGGAACTTTAAGAGGGAAACAGATTGTTACCAGGTGCCCGATTCACCACAATTCCTAAGTGTGTGATTCACTAAGTGCCTGTCACTAAGTGCCTGATTTACCACATTATCCCCCTCTTAAACTTGTTCGTCCCGAACAAACTCGCTAGCATTTTCATCATTTTAGCGATGAAGACGATCCACATGAACGACTTTCAGCTTGCCTCTTCCTCGTTGGATGTGATAGACAACGTCGTTGATGCGCGTCACGATTTTATAGGGCCTTTCGCTGAAAGTACCTCTGGAGTGCTGCATCGAATACTGCACCAACCCTGCGTTGCTTCCAAATCAAACTCTTATCTTTCTTCGGCTTTAATGCGTCGTCCTCCTTTTCGTTTTTAATTATGTCCAGCTTGATGTCTAAAGATACATCGACAGGTTCATCTGTTAATGACTTTAAAAATGTTTGTTCACCGTTCTCGACCCTGGGTTCCTTTTTAATATGCCCTTCAGCTACTTTTTGAATAGACTTGTTATTATCGCTACTTTTCTCTTTTTTTTTTTTTTTTTTTTTTTTATTATTCTTAAACGTTTCAAGCTCCTCGTTAGTTAGGCTCTTTAGCTGCCTTGTCAGTTTCTGTTTCGTGACATCACCTATTGCCTCCAGATACCCTTCCCTCTTCTCTTGTTGCTCTGCTTTTTACATCTCCTCCAGTTTTTTTCTATATGCCGACGTAAGAAATGACTCTTTGCCCTTGAATTCTTCACCTTCCAGTTCGCGTTCTTTTTGCACCATACGTTCAACACGTCGTTCATTTTCTAGCTTCCTTTTCTCAGCACATTCCAAAAGTCGTCCCATATACTTCGGCTTCTTAATTTCGTTGCTTTTAGCTTTTTTTGCTTCCTTACGTTTGCCTTCGATGTCGTCGTAGCGTTCGTCGTATTGAAAGACAGTTGGATCTTCGGCAAGGGCTTTCTCTTGCAATTTCCTTGCGATTCTCTTTTCAGACGCACCAGGTCCGATGGGCGCCGATTTCATTTTCAACTGTGGCGGTCCATGGCCATCGTCTGAATCACTGCTTTCGCCGAATATGGAGGGTTTTGTGAAATCACTCTTTGGAGGCTCAATACGCTTCTGTCGCCCCGGTATGATGAGACCATATTGCTTGGCCATAATTTTGCTTTCGATTTTTACTTCTAGAATACTCTTTAATTCTTCCACTGCATCTTTTTGTGCGGCCACAATGGAATTTTTCCGCTCTTGAAGAGAATTATTTTGTTCTTCTAGAGAATTTTTTATTTTGTCTAGAGAATTCTTCTGTTCTTCCATCTTGGCAAGAAGTAATTTCATCATAGCGCTAATATCAATGCCTGTACTTACTTGTTCTTCTACCACGTCGAATAGCATGGATTTCGGATCTGCTCCCTCGCATTCGACAGTTTCCTGCAGTCGAAGTATGAGGTCACTTTTTCCTCCAGCTGTGGAGAGATTCCGCTTTTCTAGCTCACTTTTTAATAAGGGTATGCTTAGATTTAGCAATAAACGACCCATTTTGTTTGTCTTTTGTAATTTCAAAATTCACAAATTCACAAAATCACTTTATTTTTTTTTTTTTTTTTTGGTCTTAGTAGCACTTATACACTTAGCACAGAATAAGTTTTATCCCACTTCTGACACCAATGTTACATTCAGGCTGGGATTCGAAAAGATAAAACACTTTTCTGTTCAACTGTTCCAATAAAATCACTTTATTTACACTTTCCAAATATTCACTTATTTATCTCCAAAACAATATCACCTTAATCAATTCTTAAACGTCTCAATCCAATCGCTTTATTCCCTTTATTACTTTACACTTATCTATCTCTCAAAACAATATCACTTTAATCAACGTTTCAATCCAATCGCTTTATTTACTTTACACTTATTTATCTCTCAACCGATTACTCTTTCGAACTAAACAATCGCGGGCTAAAAATCAACTGCACTGCCTGTTGTCAACGCGCCCCCTTTTATATCCGCGCTGCCACCTATCGGCGAATTTTCCCGAAGTAGATAGATCCCAGATGTATACTCCATATCTTCTCTAGATGGTTCTAGAATGAACTTATACAAACTGCAATACAATTCCAGTCTCCAATTGGAAGTGGAACTTTAAGAGGGAAACAGATTGTTACCAGGTGCCCGATTCACCACAATTCCTAAGTGTGTGATTCACTAAGTGCCTGTCACTAACAATAAGTGCCTGATTTACCACAGTATATAAACTTAGAAAATAGCGGATGTGTTCTTTTCACAATTCAACATGAACGACAATAAACATAATAACGCCCACAAAAACTTTGCAAACAGCACGAACTTCAGCGTCAGAAGTAGTATTAAAAAATATTCCGAAAAGGGAAACTTGCAATTGCCAAATTTGAGTTAAAAATAAATAAGCTGAGCAGTATGAGTAAAAAAATCTTTATTATTTTGACTGATCGCCCGAACGTGATAAGTAAATTTATACTGCATTAACATAACACACGTGCATTTGTGCACGAGACGGGACAGAGAGATCCGTTTGTCCGCCTCCGCAGTCAATGGGGACGTTTTAAGTATCGAGTTTAGTAATTCTGACAATAGCTGTCTGACTAAATGTATCTCGGTTTTGATTGGCTGAAATCGGTCATATGAGGTTTCAGTTGACGTTTATGGAGGGGTAGCCGACGAATCTAGTCAAGAAATTCGTGACTGAGTACTAAGTTGACAATTCGGGTATGTGGCTGACGTAGAGTGACGTTCCCGACCAATATAGTTTTGCGTTCAGGTTATACCTTATCCAGACTAATTTAGTCGACATAAGATTACTAGATTCTTGAATGAGCCCAAAGTTAATAAAGGCTTAAGAATGAGATGACAAATCGGACGTCTAAAGTGTCATGTATGTTTTATACATAATTTCTACGATCACTTGAAAACAATTTTATTTCTGATTTAAAAAATGTGAAATGATAGTGTTAATAAGGATCAGTAAATTAAACTAACAATTCATAAATCAGTTACACGAAATAACTAAATAATTTAAGAAATATCGATATGCTGAAATTTCTCTTAATTCATACCACGTAAACAAGATGGCCAACCAAAATACGTGCCACGTATTTTTTCGTGTTACGAGTGTTGCAGTCCCTGTCTGTCATACGGCTATTTAGTATTGGGCATCCCTTTAATCTTCCTAGTTAGGAATATGTGATGTTGTCAATGCAGTATTAAAATTCGTTCGAGTATAGGTACATCAAGCTTTATGTTTTTGTTTTTATTCAATATATATTTTTATATTTAATTGATTTTTGTAAGTTCACCTTTTATAATATTTATAGCTTGAGCGTGATAATGAAAAACTACGTACTGAAAATGACCGTAATCTGACTGGAACAAAAGTTACTTCAGATACATTTGAGGAGCTACTGTATAAAACCCGTCGAGAACTGGAGGACCAGATTAAAGTTGATAGTAAACTAAGTCAGGAGCTTGTTCGATTGAAGCAAACAAATGAAGATTTGTTGGTGAGTACAATAAATTGATAGCTGAATTTTAGTTTCACAAACATACAGCTCTATTCTGAGTTTTCTCGAAATAAATTGTTTCAAACACTTCGTGAACTCTGACGTGAACTCTTACAATTAATGTTAATTTCAAGTCCACTACCCTATTTCGAATGTCAAAATAAGTTCATTGCTAATATCAAAATAAGTCTGTTTGTTTTAACATTTTAATATAACACTTTGAAAATGAACATAATATAATTGAAATTTATTTGAAATTTCTAACAGCAACAATTAAAGGAAGAACGTGACCGTAGACGTCAGAAAGAGAGTTTAGCACATGAATATGATGTTCAAAATCAGGAACTACGACACAATATAACAGATGATAGATTCCGACAAGCGAGAAGTAGACAAGAAAGTCCTAAATTTACAACGATGTAATTTTATATAATTGCAATTTTCTCCATAGTTGTATTTGGTTAAGTCTTAACATTTTGTTTGCATTTTCGTATTCTGTAAACCCAAAAATTGTAATTAGATGTATGTGTTCCTAAAATAAAATGTTTCATTTATGATTATATTGTTTTTATTTATTTTTTTTAATCTTAACTTGGTTTGATTTGACGGTTTTTTTAGTGAAAACCATCTGCCATACGCAGATAACAGAAGATGGAAAGTTCTATATTCCCACTGTTCGAGACAAAAGAAGAATAGTCAACATGTCATTTAAAATGGGTAGCAGATCGTAATTGTTTATACCTAAAGAGCATTTATTTGTTGACGAAAAACAGATATAGGTATGTCAAAAATTGATAATATGGCTTATAAAAAGCTTAAAAACTTAAATGTTTTAGAACCAACTACCTCGACAACAATAAAGGCACTTGTAGTTCAAGTTACTATTTGATAGCTTTTCTCATTACTGATGTTTTATGATTATAATATAACTATGTACCTGACCCGGAAAAAATTGCTTTCGATCTTGGGCGCAGTGGCTTAGTGGTAAGTGTATTGGACTACTAATAGGGGCCATACACGACACAGACATGTCGTTGCAGACCAAGGAAAATTCAAAAAGTTTTGAATTCACGCAGACGGTCGTTGCAAAGGATAGACATATAATACACACGCCACTGATAGAGACAAATATATTAATTTGCAATGACATTTCTGTGTCGTGTATGCCCCCTATAAGCGAGGGTTCGAGGTTCGAATCCCGCAAAAACTTTTCACTGTGCCAACTCTCGCGAACGTCTGACAAACATCCGAGAGTATAATTGTCTTAAAAGAGCTTCTCAATTAGCCGATTGGAGTCGGCATAAAGTAGATCCGTTCCATTCGTTTCAAAAATGAAAAAAACTCATACAAAACGAATGGTTGTGAGAAGCTAGGTCTAGGGTGCCTCCGGATCGGTTGCGCCAACTATTTATTTATTGTTAACTGGAAATTTAAGGAAAAAAATGTTGAATGTTGATTTTTCCAAAATTGTGAACAAAGACACAAAATTAGTTTCCAGTATTTACTGCCCCTTGTGATTCCCCTTAATCGCTTAAAGTCGTCTGGCAGGCAGCAATGTCAACAGGTTTCTTGGGCAACAGCACCTATCGCTCGCGTATGGGTATGGGTGGACATGCTGCCCCCCTGCAACCACTCTGCTTGTGTTTACTGTTGGATTAATATAATATATGGGTGCAAGGTTGAGGATATGCAAAGTTCCTTTAATATAAATTTTTGAAGTCAAATAAATTTGCTTTTGAATAAAAATTCGACAAAACAATTGATAATGCAATTATTAATTTTTATTTAGTAAAAAAGGATTTTTGTGATAATTTGAGATTATAAAAATGCATGACTTATCTTAAGAAAGGCTGAAGAAAGAAGAAGGTTACATACACAAAAGACAAATCTATAAGTTTGACATTTTAGGTTGAAAACGTTCAGCAAAATAATGTTGACGTTCAGCAAAGTACCTACATAATTATAATAATGAGAATGTTGCATCGATGAACCCGATATTTCCAACAGAAATAACTGAAGTATACCAATATCAGTATATTTCAATCAAACCGCAATGATTAACGTGTCGGCACTGATATAGATCATTGATTTCCTCAGTTTCAAACAATAGTACGAAGTCCAACTGTTGTTGTATACCATGGAATATGGAAATCAATAATCTCTTCTCTATCTCTTCTCTTCTCTTCTCTTCTATTCTCTTCTCTTCTCTTCTCTTCTCTTCTCTTCTCTTCTCTTCTCTTCTCTTCTCTTCTCTATACATATATATAAAAGAGAGTTACAAAAGCGTTGTGACTTTATAACTCATGAAAGGTCAAACCGAATTCGATCAAATTTTTAGGGTTTGTTTGCATGATCGTGTAGTTGGTTTATCTAACGAAAGTTTGAACGAAATTGGTTAACGCGTTCGTGAGTTATGTCAACATCTAATTTTGTCCATATAAAAAAAAAAAAAAAAAATTGAATGAAATTTTGTGGGTGTGCGTGCATGGTTGGTTAAAACTGTGAAGATAGGACACCTTGGACCCGATAGGTGGCGCTGTTGTCGATCTGAGAAACCGCTCAACCGATTTCAATAAAACTTTGTGGATGTATATTGTTCATTCCCGGGTAAAAGATAGGATACTTTTCGAAATGATAGCTGGCGCTGTAGTCGATCGCCGAAACAGCTCTACCGAGTTGATCGAAATTTTGTGGATGGGTATGGTTGCTTCCAGTTTGAAAGGTAGGATAATTTTGGATGTGGTACTTTGTAAAATATGAGCGGGATAGGAAAATGGGTTGTGGCATACCACCTAACTTTCAAACATAAAATCAAACGCTATTTCTAAAGTTGATGAGATGGACATTGGCCAAATAAAGCACTTTGCGAAATGTGAGTAGGACTTAATACGAAAGCTACGAGCAAAGCCGGGTGGGTACAGATACATATAAAAGAGCATGACGTGGGTATGTGCACTCATAACTCGAGAACTGATCGTTTGTTTTTTATGATTTTTGGCTTAAAATCGCGTGGGAGGACATTAATGCTACTTATTGTCGTGAAACAAAACTTTATGGGGATTAGTTAATTCTTTGGATGTCCCGGGCTTACCTCTGCACAATTTGAAATTGAAAGTCAGCTCAGTTATAGTTTTGTTGCGCAGCCTCAATGCACCGAAACTTTATAACGGATCGCGTTTAATCCAGAAGGATCTCAAATCAAATGTCATGCAAGCGACGATTTTGAGGGAAAATTCAAAAGCAAACATTCTCATTCCACAGATTCCGCTTTTAGTAGTCTCAGTGGCTTAGTATTAGTGTGTTGGACTACTAAGCGAGGGGTCTCAGGTTCGAATCCCGCAAACACCCAAATTCCAACTTATGTTTTTTTTCCACTGCGCTACCTCTCGCGAACGTCTGACGAACATCCGAGAGTATAAATATCTTGAAAGAGCTTCTCAATTAGCCGCTTGGAGTCGGCATAAAATTGTATATCCCTTCCATTCGTTCCAAAAATAAAAAAACTCACACAAAACGAATGGATGTGAGAAGCTAGGCCTAGGGTCCCTCCGGACCTATTGCGCCAACTATTTTATTCTTTTTAGATTCCGCTTTTTTAGAACGATTTGCCATTCGTATTTGAGGGTCTTGAATTTCCCGTCCGTCTCGCTTTCACTGTGACAGATAAAAAATAATATGTCGCAAGGATAATTGCTGGATATTCGTGCATATCTGGCTTCAATCTTGAATTCCCCTGTTTCTCACATGGTCAATTTAGTGAAAAAGCGGAAGGTTATCCGACACGTCAAAATCATTGCGGTTTGATTGAAACAAATCGACATTGCTATACTTCAGTTATTTCTATTGTATTTAATATAACTTTTGAATAAAGAATTTGAATTGACAGAATTGCATAAAGTAGCGAGTTCATTGTGCATGCTCGGAGTTATACGAGTAAGTAGAAAACAAAGTAAGGTACAGATAATAATAAAAGGTCTTCAGTTTATTAAGTTAAAACTAACGAAAACCATACATGTCCGAATTTATTTGAAGTATTTTCATTTCCTGTAGGCAAGTTGCATTATTTGATAATAGCCTTCCTTCATACAGTCACAGCCAGTGAACGGGGGTATATCAGAGTGATATGATGTTGATTGCTCTTCACCACAGCAACTGCAACAACCTTAACGGAAGAAAGAAATGAATGTAAAATGTGTTAAGTTGTTTGAATTTCATTATGACAGTTATGCCGCACTTCATTTTACAATTGTACGCATTAAACTTCAATTATTCATGAGTCTCTAAAAAATGCCTTTAAAAACAGTTGCTGAACAACTGTACAAACATGAGCGGCTAAATGAGTTGCGCAAATAATGAAATCATGTGCTATACGTAGTTTATTACAAGTTTTCTACAAGAGACGTTTCCTACCGAGCGAACCCGCAGGCTGTAGGAAATAAGGCCCCAAAAGAGAATATGAAATGGCCCCAAATTTGGGGTTTTATTTCATAATGCAATAATTCCCCAATTTCAATTATGAAATAAGGCCCCACTGCGATGAAATAAGGCAAAAAAATGAAGTAAGGCCCCAAGTTTAAGGTTTACTTCATAATGATATTAAAAATAACGAAAATAACTTTTTATTTCATATTGTTGATATTGAAAACTAATTTAGATTAAAGGAACTTCGTATATACTCAACCTCGCACCCACCTCGTAACCTAATAGTAAACCCAAGCAGGGGGGGCAGCATGTCCCCCATACGTATTCCATGTCGGAAGGGTAACAATTAATAATAAAAAAATATTTTGGGGAACTTATTTCATTTCTTCTTTTCGGTTCATATTTCATAATGAAATAAGATCCCAATTTTCATTAGGAAATAAGGCCCCAAAAAAGGAAATAACACCCCAAATTTTATTAAAAATTGTTGTTGTTGTTTCCTGTATATTTTTTTGGGGACTTATTTCATTTCTATATTGGGGCCTTATTTCGCAGAGCCGAGAACCCATTGTAGAATGAGAATTCATAAATGTCAAAGGTGTACATATAATACTATTTGAATAAAAAACTACTCCGGCCATATAGCCCATCTGTAGAAGGATGTGATTCGTAAAATGTTCTATTGTATCGTGTTCAAGAGTTTGTATGTTAAATAACAACCGTAGAGTGTCTTAAGATTTAATTAACTTACAGCTTACTTCAAATTTAGATACACTGTCTACACTTCCATCGAGTCCTTCTATGCTTCCTTCTCTCTTAATTAAAGAACTGAAGCTGCTGGTTTTTTGCTCAATACTACCGCTTTCAAAATTTGATGGATTTTCAACCTGAAACCCTTCATTCCTTTGAAAAGTTTCCCTTTGACAGTATGTTTGTTTTTCTACCATTTCGTCACAATCTTTCAAACGATTTTGAAGATATTGTATATAGTTTAAGATTTCTGAGGGTATTCCTGTAACAGCTGTAGTTCCCGAAATAGAATCATGTCCTTGATTTGTTTCTGCCGACATTTCTGAAGAACTGCGAACGTCGTTTACCTCGTCTTTCTCTTCTATTTTTAGTGCCTTTAAACCTTCTGACTTTTGTTCACCCCTTTGCTGTCGAATAAAGTGGTCATCGGCGTCTTCGTTAATCTTTAATGGTGCAACAGGTTTTAGCGTAAGACTGCGATCACTGCAAGTCTTTTTAGCTGATTGATCAGCACTGGTAACACTTTCCGACCGGCTTGGAGTGGATTTCAGTTCCAAATCGCTTTTAGAGTGCCGTTCCTTTTTCCTATATGAAGTGGAAATATTATTTTCTGACTTAAATGTTTTTGGTTCGGTGTGATGAATAATGTCTGTGTCTTCTTCTTTCCTGTCAATTACACCACTTGATAGATGCTCTTTGTTTTGAACAGTCGTAAACACATCGGTCCTTGATTTTAGTAAGTCATCTTTGTTTTCATACTTAGGTGATGTGGTCATCTTTTGAAGTTCATGAATGAAGTCAGATTTGTAGGAGATATTTTCGAGTTTACTTAGGTCTAAGTTTATTGAAGTCGTCCTATTTGAAACATTGTTATGATGTTCATGACCTGATTCTGATTGGTGGGGCATATCTTTAGGCTTTTTAAGTTCTGAGTTTATTACGTTTTCTTTTCGAGTTGATTTGAATGAGTTCTTTGGCAACTGGAATATCGCTTGCGACATGGCCTCCATTTCAGTTTGATATGACTGGTTTGTTATTGATATATCTGTCAGATCAGAAATATGTGCCGTGTCAGACCGGCTTAAACGAAAAGTCGATGTGTTCGCACGAGAATTAAGGGCTACGTCCGACCTGATTGATTCGTCTCTCAATTCAAATGGATGTGATCGAAATAACGTATTCTTTTGCGATGATTTTCTGGATATATCACTGACCTTATGTTCTTGAGCTGATACCGAAGTGCTTTTTGATTCTATTGTGTTGGGCGTTTTTCCCGAATTGGATGATCGGTTTCTTAGCGTAGCATCACTTTTGCTTGATTTCCTTGCCTGGTGTTTAAAGGGCATGCTCCACATTTTATTGTGATGAGATCTAGTTGATCTGTTAAAATGATCTAACATTGAACTGTTTATTTGCGCTGAACCGACTGTGTTTGACATATCTTGTATTGTATTCTGAATTACTCGAGATGTTTTCGAAGTGTTAACATAAGATTCTCGACTGGATGCATCTTCTAAAGTTACTTCGGATTTTTCGATTTTTGAGAGTTTACTCCTACTTTTCAAATAATAATTATCTGTTTCTTTCGCTCGCGGTAATTCCACTTCATTCGGGTTATGAACGTAAGGGAGGATAATATACTCTTTACTCCTATCAGTATCTGGAATGATGTATGTTCTGTCGTCAATGACATTAAGTCCAACTGACATAGAATTCCATTGAGGAGTTGCACGTGATTCTCTAGATAGGTCATTTGGGTTTTTTACGGGGTGTTCATGTTTAGAGTCTTTATAAGACTGCGTAGGGCTCTTTATGTAAGCCATTTGACTTACTCTGTGAGTTTGTGCGTTTTTTCTAGTAGAGGATACAATTCGTTGACCCGAGTGTGGCGAGTCTTTTTGACGAACTTTTTCTGAGCTTATTCTCTGTGCGGATATTGTTAGAGTTTGGCGGGAGATTTGTTTTTTTCTTATTGGCGAATGAAGATCAACTGAAGGCGCCATCTGTTGGTAATTCGTTTTGAAGCCAGTTTGGATGTCTCTGTATTGAGAAGTCGTCTTATATTCGCGGTGAAGGATTTGCTGATTTAGATGGGACATTGTTGACCTTACAGGTAAACTCGTTGAAACTTTTCGATTATTAGATCCAACAGTTTTACGAGGGCTAACTTTCATTTCTTCTATCTCTGCTAAATATGACTTAGGATGCCCATAAGTCATGTCTATAGTTCTTGGTGTAAGAGATGTACGTTTTTCCATCGACTTGAGAACTAAAACCGACTTACTAGATTCTGTAGTATTAATATTTCTCGTGTATTCTTCTTTCTTCACCTGTGGCTCCTGTGTGTTTTCTTTAGGCTTATAATACAACTTCGATTGTTTACGACTGTAATCTTTTCTTTGATTTATAATACTTTTTCCAAACTCGTTAGCTTCATGTTCCGCCCTTTTAAATATTGGTGATGATTTTCTAGACTCTGACGAAGGAGGATTTTGCCCCCTTCCCAACCGCTGTTTAGAAACTCTTATGGGATTATTCACCTTGTCGCTTGAAACTTGAGTAGACCTATGATTGGGGCCCCGAATGGGCCTTCCAACCTGGGTAGTTGAATCGACCATTTTAACTAAAGCCTTCCTAAGCATTAGGGAATTGTTTCCACCTTTCCACAGGACATTTACCGATGAAGTGTCGCTAGACAAGTGGACATTTTCTGTTTGATAGGAGGGGGAACAGTCTTCGCCATTAATCTTTTTGTGCTTAATAGGAGTTTCGATTTGTGTACTCGAATCCGTAACTTTCACAAAGCTTTTCTTTAAAAGCACCTGTAATAAGGCGCAAACTTGTCTTATGTCAATATCACATACGTCCGGTAATTTCTTTGGACACTCCTGTTGACTTAAGTCCTTTTTTGTCTTACTTGATTGATTGGCAAGTAGTGACTCCTTCCACGATTGATTTTGTTGTGTTTCCTTTGTCATTTGAAGATATTTTTGTTGGCTTTGTAAATGCTTTAGCTGGTTTTCAATTTCGGCAATCAGTTCACATTTCTGAAGCAAATTCTTGGACTCAGATTTTTTCCCAGGCGATGGCTTAGAGCTCCCTTTATCTAAAATCGAGTTTATTAGTAGATTATCTTTAACAGCGATTGATGTGTATCTTTCATGCCTATGTCTGAAGTCCTGTACACTGTCTTTTGATATATACGGGTACGACGCAAACAAACTTCATTCGCATTGTTCGGACAACATACTCTCTCTTGACACTTACTAACCGAACCTATAATTAAAGGAATTACAAATTGGTTCTGGGTGATAGACTTCCACATGCCTGTGGTGTTTTTACTGTTTTGAAGCAATTCCTTTCGAAATTTGTCTTTAAATTTCGTATTGCTTTTAGATGAAGACATTTTATTGGAATTTCGGAGAAGATTGCGAAAAAGTTTTGACACACTAAGATATTTAAAACTTGAGTGAAGTAAAAGGATTTATGTTTTCTTTTAGGTTTGCACATAATAGGGAAAGTTTGAAATATGTTTTTTTTTTTTAGTGACAGCGGGTTAATTTTTATAGGTACCTACATGAGGTGAGCCGAAAAATCTGCAAACTGCAATCAATTAAAAACCAACTGAACGATATTTAAAGGTCACTAAGAGGGTCTACCTAATCTAGCTTTGCCATAATGTGCATTAATATCAATTCCAAAGTTAATAATGGCATAGGCAATAATGTAAAATCCCCTTAAAATCATAATAAGAAGGCTACGTAACGCGTTTCCTGTTAATTTTTTTTTTTCACAAAATAAAACAAAAATTGCGTGCAAAAAGCCAAATTCCACTTGTCTTTTTTGCTCTGTACATTTCACTGTTTTGGACATGGTATTTATGGTTATTATTATTAGATATTCTTCCACGTCTAAAAAGAGGATTTTCGGGCAATTTCTGCATTTATAACTGCCTTTCATAGAAATATGGAGCGCTTTTTGCAGGATACCAACGATATAATTAATCAACCGATCCAAAGTTTGAAATTCAATAAATTAATGGCATCAGTTTCCGGTTCCGTTTAACCAACAGTATGACAACTTTCCAAACAGTTCCACAACTGACCGCTGTCATTTGTAAATCTACTATCTATCTCCCACTCTCAGCCTTACTCTCTCGCTCGTTCAGGCTCAACTTACAAATGTCAAACACTATCCGTCAAAATTCTCCTTTCCAAGAAGAAAAATATTTTTAGGAATTTTTTTTTCATTATAAAGGTATTCAATTATGGTAAGTTTAACCGGAAAAACATTACTCTCATTTTGAAGAACAAATCCTTTATTCCACGTGAATAAGTTGTTTTTCAATTGTTGTTGACATTGAACAATCAATTTTTGCAACTAAATATTACGATGTTTTTTCATTCATTTCTTTTTTTAATTTTCGTTTAGCCTACCATTGCCGATGATTTAATCGAATAAAGCAATTTACATTTTGTTTTCTCGTGTTTTCTAATAGAATAAGCTGAAATCAACACAAAAGGATAAAGTGCGAAAATTTATATTATTAACGCATACTGGAGAACAAACCGCAATCTATTGCCTAACAAACAATGACTGGAAACTGGATCAGGCCAGTGATAATTATTTTCAAAATCCAGATCTCTACTACCGGGAGCTAGATCGTAAGCGTATCGAGTCGCTGTACTGTCGGTATAGAGATCCGAGTGATCCACAGAAGATGACTTCGGATGGTGTGATTCGTTTCCTAGACGATTTGGAGCTAAGTCCAGACTCAAAGTTGGTACTGATAATAGCATGGAAATTTCGTGCCGAGACTCAATGCGAATTCTCGCATTTAGAATTCTGTAATGGCATGAACGATCTGGGTGTGGATAGTGTAGATAAATTAAAATCCAAATTACCAGTACTCGAGAATGAGCTGAATGATGCGAGCAAGTTCAAAGACTTTTATCAGTTTACGTTTAATTATGCAAAGGATCCGGGACAAAAAGGAATCGATTTAGATATGGCCATTGCGTACTGGCGAATTGTATTGCAGGGAAGATTTGAGTTCTTAGATATTTGGTGCAAATTTTTAACGGTAAGTCAAAGTGAAAGTCAGTGTAATTAATTTTGTGAAGTGGGATGAGTCAGACGGCGAAATCAAATAATAAATTTATAAGGCTGGTCTAGTCGTTTTTTCGTGCTTTAATTTTTCCTTCTAATGGCATTAATTTCGTGTACTATTTGAATTTTGAGGGAAAAGTCCTCTGCATAGCTTGAATGCAATTATAGTACCACTGAAAAATTATAAAATCATCTTTTCGC
The DNA here is from genome assembly GCA_946477585.1 of Cheilosia urbana. Classification (NCBI taxonomy): domain Eukaryota; kingdom Metazoa; phylum Arthropoda; class Insecta; order Diptera; family Syrphidae; genus Cheilosia; species Cheilosia urbana. The sequence continues at coordinate 65,411,328 of OX297855.1, forward strand.
ATTGTCGTATTAACAAAAAAAAAAAAAAGCAGCAGAGCTTTACAAACAAAGTAGATAGTAGTATAGATAAAGCGGAGCCTCGAAGAGATTCAATTATAACCCCAACTTTGTACTAATCCCTCTTGTTCTTATTTTAAATAATCCGCTTATTTTTAATTTAAACGTTTCTTTTCCAATTACTTTTTCATCTTTTAAGGAGAAACACAAACGATCCATACCAAAAGACACGTGGAACCTACTGCTTGATTTTGCCACTCATATTGATGATAACATGACAAATTATGATTCAGAAGGAGCATGGCCAGTACTTATCGATGATTTCGTCGAATGGTGCCACGAGAATAATTTCACCAAACAGCCACAAAGCCAGCAACAGAAAAACATATCCAGCAGCTTTCAAACATCGCATAGTACAAATATGAATTATGGCTAGCGAAGAAATAACTTGTGTTGATTTTTATTATTATAAAATTAAAAAAAAAAAACGATTATATATAAAAGTGAAGTTATTACTAGAAATACTTGTTTCGTTGGGTCTCTTACAGAAATAATTTCTTTTTCTTTCTCTTGCTGAATATATAATGTATACGTATACGTTATTTCATTCTCTTTACTGAATAGCGAAAGGAAATTCGAAATAACGCCTTTCCAAACTATCATTGCAGCAGTAAGTACAAGTACGCTGAGTTCAAAGTGAATGGTTATTTTCCGATTAAGACGAGATGATACTGTAGGGAACCCAACAAAAAAATAATATAAATAAATAAAATCCAATTGTAATGATTATTATTATGTTTTTGTCGAGTAAATAAGGTATCTTTTGTGTAATTGTTAGGAGTAAATTATAATTTTATTTGTCAGAAAAGATGATTTAAGTTTGTATGATTCTTCTTTCTTTCTTGTTGAATAATAAAAAAAAATTCTTTTCCGAATTTAAAATTGCTTTTTTTTTTTTTTGAAAGTCAAATCTGATCGGAAATTGAATTGCGTTCAAAGTATCCGTTTCGGAACAACATGAATAAGGCATATGAACGCGTTCATTTCACATTAATATACTCCGCAGCAATTCGTTGGAGAGGTTCGAAAAAATTGTGCCGTGTAGCTTTCAAAAATAATGTCGTTATCCATTGAGTGAGACCACCAGATATTTTTTTCTGATTCAGATTTTACGCGGCTCATGGATCATGCAACGAAATTGAACTGGTTTTTTTCCATTTGGATTGGTGCGTTACTCGACAACAGACGGTGTCCGTCTGAACAGAAAATTCTTCGCAACGCATAGTCCAGCATAATCTTTCGAAGGCTCAGCCTCTCTTTCGAATGAGAAATAAACAATGCAATTGGAATTTGAGCCTCCGAAAAACTATGCGTTGCGGAGAATTTTCCGTTCCGAAGGATACCTCGCTAGGACCGAATAATTCCTCCAAAATTATATCCAAAGCTATTTTGTATTTCGTTTTTATTTACTTACCTAACGAAAACACACAGTGTCGTTATTGAAGAAACTATTGTATACTCGCCTCAAGGTTTCTTCCATTCTTACCAAACTTCTGTTGTTATTCTCAACACCTAGATGTGGCTGCAGTAAATGTCAAACCCAAAACCACCAGCTGCGCTTTGGCGGCTTTATGTTCATAGCGTTGTGTACTTCGTCACAAGACGGTTGTGTTATTAAAATCGAGTACAAAATCAGCCATTTTAGCATTTAATAAGTAAAAATATTTTTTCCATAGAGTGTGACTGTGAAATTATGAGTGAGTCTCAACGTGAAAACCAGGTGGATAGCCACGACGACAGGCGCTCAAAAATAAGTTTCCAGCAGTCAGGATCGTCGTCGTCGTCGTCTTCATTTGAAAATTAGGTCATCGCTTCTCCTCCCCCAAATAAGAGGAAGAAATTCATGTCTTGACAGGTTGTGTTAGCAGATCAATGTATAAACGATCTAACAGATCAAGTTGGCCAACTATCGCAGTATGTGAATATGCTTTTACCACAGGAAATTATTACTTCAGCGAATCAGCCGAGTACCTCCTCCTTTTTGCATAACCCGGCAAGTTCGCGGAGAACTCTGGATTTGGGACAGTTGCATACGGAATGCGATACGAACTTAGTTCAACCTGCAAAAGAGGAGCATCTCAATGAGTTGATGCAATTACAACACTTTGGTTTTCCAACATGGAAGAATGTGAGGTATTCTAAGGCTGTTAAGTTATTGGCCGCAACTCCTGGTTTCGTGGTGTTAAAGATTAACGATGAGTTATGCACTCTTATGTGGTTTTCCATTGGGACAAAAAATCAATCTTTTTTTTGATCTAAATCACTTTTTGCGTTCCATTGGGACGAAAAATCAATCTTTTTTTCGATTCGGATCACTTTTCGCAGATCTCGATATTTTTTCAGATTTACGCATACCAATATACTTTGTACAGCTGTTTAACGTCAGTTTAAGAAGTTTCATTTCGAGGCAAATGCGCAAAGTTTCGTGAAAACCAAAATAACAAAATAAATAAATAGCTATGGATACGATTTCGGAGGAATTATTATCTTCATCATCTCCCTCGTCATCTGAAGACTACAAACCACCAATAATACTCCATTTGTATCTACAAGAAGGAAAACATTTTTGAGAACGATATCCATTTGTGATTTAGCCAAAAACGAATGCCATTTGAACAGCTGATATTGTTGTCAATTAACGCACTAATCCATTTACAAAAGCAGATCAATCTCGTTGCGCGTTCCATGAGCACAGTAAAATCTGAGATCTGAAAAAGATTTCTGGTGGTCCCAATGGAAAACCACATTAATAAAGGCAAAGATTTTTTAGCTTCCACAGAACAGGTAATGGCCGCATTAACAAATGCATTATTAGAACAAAAGACATTACTCAAATCTGGTCTATCTGGACGACTTCTTGTAAGGGAACCAGGACACCACAAAATTACAAAATCAGGCAGCGGAGGCCGTCAGTATTCTGGAGAAATTAGGCTGGATGAACAATTACAAAAAATCAGTCCTAATTCCAAGCCAAAAACTGGAGTAGGTACCTGGGTATTGTATGGGACACTTCCAAAAATGTTATGTCCCTTCCGAGCAAGAAGGTGGACAAGATGCGATTTACACTTCAGGCGATGTCACAACTAAAATCAGGCACTCTTCTTCGGTTGCAGCAGATTTTAGGCCATTTGAATTTCGCAAGTTTTGTTGTACCCAGAGGCCGACTTCACTGCCGATACCTTCAAATATTTCTAAGACAATTCAACAAGCGACAAAGCAAAGACTGACCATCCCTCGGCGGGCGTTGGAGGAGATAGATTGGTGGCTCGGAGCCTTGACCAATGTCGAGCTAAGAAACACAAAAGTTGTGTCACATTTTCTAGCAACGGATGCTGCAGACACAGGCTGGGGTGCTCAGCTGAACGAGACAAACATTTCAGGCCAATGGTCGAGGGGCAAGATAAGATAGCACTCCAACATAAAAGAAATGTACGCCGTTTTTATGGTCATAAAGGATCAGGAACCTTATTTAAAAGATGCACACATCCTTCTTCAGTCAGACAATCAAACGTTTATTGCTTACTTACGCAAGGAGGGGGGAACAATATCTATAAGCCTACTCAACTTGACGTATCAGCTACTTTATCTAGTCGATCACCTCAATATAACATTCACCCCAATCATTGAAACCGGCGGATGCTCTGCGGAGGGAGTAGTACCTGTTTTGAACATTTCCCCTATCATTGAAAACGCCGGTCGGTAGTTGAGCAGATGTCGGTTACGAAGTTCACATTTCATACCTACCATTGAAAACGCAACCGAGGTTTTGAAATTTACTGCAGCTACATCTAAAAAAAAAAAGCAGCTACATCTAGGTGTTGAGAATAACAACAGAAGTTTGGTAAGAATGGAAGAAACCTTAAGGCGAGCATACAATAGCTTCTTCAATAACGACGCTGTGTGTTTTGTGGCAAATAATATCGGTTTTATTTCGATGTAAAACCGTCATATTTTGGTTTTCACGAAACTTTGCGCAAACTGAAAAAATATCGAGATCTGCAAATGGAACATAAAAAGTGATTTTTTTGTGATTACCTTTGTCGTTTTCGACTCAAAAATACAAGTCTCTTCCAAATCTGTATTATACTTGTCGTTTTTACACGACAAAGGTTGGATGAAAATGTCAAATGCCTTTTTTCACTACTAGTATTTGTAACAGCCCTATTCAGCTATTCCCCTGAATCGTAGATTCGATTCACCCATTCGATTCCCTTTCACTATGCCTTTCCATTCTGCTATCCATCGGGTGTACTACATTCTCAAAAAAAAACATCTTTTTAAGATTTTTGTTTTTTATATAGCGAGATTACTTTCATGTTAGATTTGACAAAAAAATAGTATCTTATTATAAATGTGTGAAAATCAATTGAAATGGATTTCCCGTGCAACAGAAAACATTTTTTTTGCAACTAAAACATACAAGCAGCATAAATCTGAAAAGCCAAATCGAAAATGACATTAGAATCTACCTTCTTCTACTCAGTTACCTCTTTCATTGGTGGACCCAGGGGGTTGAGCATAATATTTTAGGCTATTCCAATATTGCCGTAAGTCCTCAGGTTGCCTTTTGGTATTATTTTTGACAAAATCTGCGTTTAATTTCAATGCGGAAATTAAAACAGTAAACTGGTCTGTTAGTTCTACTCCTAACAACAAATAATATTTATTTGCAAACAAATAATCGTGCAATAAATTAGTTTTTACTTACATTTTATCAACCACTGTTGTGCCTACGTTGTAAATTAAATTGTGCTACACACACAGGTGTTTTCCCAAAAATTACGTATACCTCATACATGGTTTGGATCATGTTTGCATTCGCATAACCAAGTGATGAGTTGACATAATGTAATAACAACACCTGTGTATAGCGGAAATAGATTTTAACTATAAGAAGTAGAGCTTAAGATAGTTTTGAGTGAGTTAAATAAAGAATACGAGAGTGAAAAAGAATAAAGTTGAAGTTTAACAGATTACAAAGGATTTTTATTTACACGAACCACATCACCACCAACCGGACATACGATCCATTTAATTTCAAACCCGTAACATTTGACATACGGATCTGAATTGCATAATGAAAAAAGAGAATACCGCGAAGCATTACCGACGTTACCGACGTTACAAATGTGAATCCAAATTCAATTCGAATGAATAGTGTTCAGTGAAAATTGTATAACAATTCCCCAGATGCTTAGCAGAATAGGGCTGTTAGAAACTACAAGCCCAAATTGCCTCCGTAGCTTTATTAAAAGCAAGTACATACTCGTAGTATAGCAACATTGATTTAAACAGGAACAAACATATGGCCTAAGTGTGTCTGCTGTGCAGAAATAATTCCAAGCCAACCTCACCCCGCAGGTCGGGTAATTTGAAAAAAAAAAAAAAAAAAAAAAAGCCTCAAGCTTGAGCATTGCCCCACGCCGATTTATCAATGATGGTGACAACGCTGCATACATTCTCGAATCAGTTTTTTTTTTTGTATTTCCCAAGTAAACGACAATCAAACAGAAAATTACAGCCGAAATATGGGAGTTACGATAATCAACTAGTGACAGATAAACGATTGAAATTCTCATCTACTTCTGGTGTTTTTATTATCATTGCGCTTAAGCACGATAGGGATTTAACAATAACCAAACACAAAAAAGAATTAATTTTAAATTATATTTAACCGAGACTAACGGACACAGTACAAGGAATACTTAACTAAAAGAAAAAAAAAATAGGAATACAAAAAATAAAAGAAAAACTTAATAACAACACTGAATTTCTTAAATAAAAAATAGTACATAATTTAACTGAGCGCAACTCTTCCGTTCTTCTCTTTTCGGGGCTTGTAACTCAATTATAAGCTTGATATATAGTTATGTGCCTTCCTTGCAATGTGGCCCATCTCGTATCTTAATCTCTCTTCGTGTCAACCATGTGCGCTTTTCACAAAGCCATTCTCCTCAGTTATATATATAACATGAAAAGTATTTAACAATATCTATACGGGTTTTTGGTTATCAAAATTATACGGAAATCGAAATGGAAATAATATCTCTCTCTCTCTCTCTCTCCTTTTGATTATGTTCAATGATAAAAGAAAAAAAAAATATTTAATAAAAAAAACTGCAAACTTGTGTGATAAGATGATCGCTTTTGTATGGGAATGTTGGGAATGCTAGGTTTGTGTTCTGTTAAAATGTCCCTTCTCTCTGCAATCTGCAATTTGCAAGTTTTTGCATAGTAAAACACAACACTATAAATAATCTCTGTGATTTTGCTAATTTGTTTAATACATTTTCTCCAGCATTTTCCGAAGTTTCTCATGGGCATAGCGCAGCTTCTGGTAGAGATCCTTTGAGCATCCATGTGTTGTGATCGTAGGGAATCGATAGGTGCGGAAATTCTTTTCGCTATCCATATATGTGACGGCGCTCATTCGTGGACAGAGGATGAGTTTCATATGATCGGAGAAATTCAACTGCAATTTTTTCCGTTTAGATGCTTACAAAATCAAGAACGCAAGACGAACTCACCTGCAATGAACCGTTCGTAAGATGCATAACAACAGCGCAAGTTGTCCTGAACCACGAGTGCAAATGTGGCAACCGCGAGATTTGATCGTTTTCGAAAACCACATTGTTGGCGCCCGCCTTTACCAGATGCTCAGTCATGTAGCGCTTGAAATATGACAGTAGTTTCATCTTCTTGTCTAACTGCTTGGGATAGTCGGCAGTGGTCATGTAGGTTTCCTTGCCATCTTTATCGATAAAATGCACATTCCTAAAATAAAATTACATTAAATGCAAACTGTCAGCGCCACCAGTTCAACATTAACTCACAGTCCGTTGGGTAGCATAATTAGTTTTGTTGTGTCATTAAACATAACTCCCATACCCTCATCGCACAGCTGATAGCCGAAGCCATACTTGTCGCTGTAGTCCACCCATTTGGAGATCCAGAACAGCGGCTGAGCAGCTGGATCTGTATTTTCATCGCCCAAGTTATTTGGCATTATTCGCGGCTTAGAATTGATCAAAGTTGTTAGCTGCTCGTGCAGATTTTCAATGTCGGTGCGGTAGTCCTCGTTTAACCGACAAACCTGCGCCGAAGCTGTGATGGCATCGTGCAAATGATTCTTAAGAAATGTCGACTCTAATCGTGTATCGTCTCCTGTAAATAAATCTAAAATTAACAAGAGCCCACACCAGGAACCTCATACACTTACTCATTCCATTATTTTCAATAAGCGGTCTGCGCCTGGCCTCTTCTTCCACTTCAATTGTTTCATTCAATCCTAATCGTGGGGCCATAGTCAAACACGAACTGGGCAAACTAGTTGGCACCGGGCCGGCTTTGATGAATTCAAAATCAGACAACTGACTGATAGTGGGTCGTTTATCAGGATTCGATTGCAACATTGCTATGACCATTGTAGCGGCACTCTTCCTCATAAAATTTGGCACTCTACAAAACAAAATATTAATCACAATAAATCACCAGCTTCAGCACTATTTCTTACCTATATTCGCATTTTTTTATCTTTGTGTAGGTGTCCTTTAGCGTCTTCGTCTCAAACGGAGGCTGTCCCACAAGTAGGGTGTACATCACACAACCAATCGACCAAATGTCTACCTCAAACGAGTGACCCTTCTTGGTAAGTATCTCCGGTGCAATATAGTTTGGTGTGCCGCATAGTGTCTTCTTTCGTTCACCCTCGTACTCGATGCGTGTGGCCAATCCGAAATCACCGATTTTCACATGAAGATGGTCATTTAGGAAAAGGTTTCCTAGTTTCAAATCGCGATGTATGATGCGATTTTTGTGGAGATAATGTACACCCTCCATAATCTGATAGATGTAATACCGACACTCGTAGTCTGTGATGACTTTTCGTCGTTTGTGCAGCTCCATCATGGACTAGAAATTTTTAATTTCATTTATATTATACTATTTCTGATAATCAGCGCATTATTGACTTACTCTCTTCTTGCAAAGCTCTAAAACGATGTATACATTAAGACTATCGTCAAAGAAGCCATGAAACTTGACGACATTCTTGTGATCTAGGCTTTTGTGAATTGATATCTCTTGGGTCATTTTCTCTTTCTGATTGTGTTTCATCATTAACTTTTTGGACACAATTTTCCCAGCGTACACGTTATTTGTGGCCACATCTATAATCTCGTAGCATTTGGCAAAGCCACCCTGAAATAATTAAGGACAAATTTCCATGTAGTGTCAAGATGTATATGAGTTTGCATTTCTGGTGCGGTTCGAACAGGTTTGCGTAAGAATAATACCTATACCTACCTATCTTTGTTGCATTATTCTGCCACAATAAAAGTACCTACTTTAAAAATTCTGTTTTCCCTAGATTGCCAGCACAACCCTCTAATAAAAATAGATGATCTTAGCTTAGAGCATCTCTAAACAGGAGAGTCTAAGTATTTATATAACGTTATTAGCCACAGGACTTTGACGATAAAAATAAATAAAAAATAGTAAAAATTAAACTATAATCGAGTCCGGTAATATGCAATGCACTGATATAATTCATTGGATGTTGCTACTTAAGAGCATCATCCCGAACTTACACAGGGCTATTTGTATATACCTACTGGTTGAAACATACACAGACTTCAACAGTCAATTTAAATAGGAATGAGTAATGAAATTAAAAGAGCAGTGTAGTTCGAAAGCATTGAAATCGGATATCCACTACGATATAGAACAAGTACATGTTTCAAACAGGTAGATGTTAATTTAACTGCAGAATCAGAAGCTCAAAAAATACATAGACAATTGGCCAGATTGGTTAAAAGCGAAAACAGGGGTTATTGACATTCGTTGTCTATAAAGCAAACATTTAAATCATTCTTAAGGATCACGTAAAAGCTGAATGCTAGACTACGCCCTTAGATTAAGAACAGTCAAATATTTGGCGTTCTTCATTCTTCAGGAATGTGTCATGAATACTTCGCGCTCTTATCATATCTATTGGGGCAGCTCCTGAGGATATTTAATTGTAACCCATTTTGTGGTTTACTGTGATTTTCAATCAAAAACGTGCACTTTAAATTGTTCCGCTAAAATACATTTTACAAACGATAAGTTCCACATCATTGCGATAATATTTGCAAGAACCCCAATTGTTCACCGCACGTGAACTTATGATTAATACAAAGCCCTACCCCGGCGGCAAATAAGTTCACAATATAAAAGAAAATGTACCTTTCCAAAGAATCGCATACGCTTGTAGGTGGTACCAGCTGTAGAATCATAGAGCCTTTCGGGAATATCGCTCGCTTTGTCATCGATACGAGTCGAAGCCATTTTTGCAACCAAGAAAATACGTTTTCTATTGCAAAACTCCAAAAGATCAATTCACACAACTAGAAAAATATATTTACGAATAATAGATAATTGTTTTGTGTTTGGAAGAAGAGAAAACAAACGGTTGCACAGATATAAAAGAAATAAATTTAATAAAGTACGACCAGCGAAAATAATTCGTGGACAAGTTGCTGTTAGAAGGACACAAAACCGTTTATACAAAATTTTTAAACACGAGCAACCGGGTATTTCGATGTTTGATTTCGAAATGTCGTCGAAGTTTGTCTCGTTCTGTTGTGTTTCTAAGATGGTTGACTTTTTCGCACCAACGAAGTAAAGTAACATTTGTTTCGAAAATGATCGGTGAACTAAATGATGCCAAGTCGTAGATTTTTTCTTAATGTCCGCTTTCAACATTGGGACAGAATAAGCACAGTGCAAAGTGTGTTTGCTTACGTTTTTAGACGAGAAGTCCGTGAAAAATGGAATGGACTTTTATAAACACAAATAACAATTTGAGAACAGCTGACATTTGAAACACGCATCACCACAAATGCAAAGGAAGAAAAATCTCGTTTTCTGTTCCATTGGGAACGAAAAATCTAAAATCTGAGTGTAAAATCCCAATGGAAAACAACATAAATAGGTAATGTTCGTTTTGGTTAAAGCTAGGTTTTCATTAAAATACATCAATAAATCGCCACAGAAAAAAAAAGTCGATCGACATTTAGAAATTTATTTCATTAGTTAATTGGAGCAAATTTGTTTAAGTTGTTTAATGTTGTACTAAATGACGGATTCGCTAATAAAAATTTGTGAATTTGGAAGCCTAAGGATCTTCGTATTTATATTACTAACGCATAATCCATATTATATTTTTGACAACACTGAATCAGCGTAATAGAAAACTATGTAAATCTGGATTTAGTAGGCGTAACTTTGACAGAAAACCATTTGTGTGATCAAGGATTAGTAATTGCATATGCGCAAATGACAAATACAGACCATGCTGATTCTCGCAACTGAAGTCCAAGTGATTATCCACTGTGTTGTCCCTTTGTGTTACAAGGTAGGTACCAACTATTCTAGTGTTTAATAAAGTCAGTGAATTTAAAAGAGCGGAGTTTCGAAAGTTTCTGTTCCAAATGAATCATAGAGTAGGAGGTAAAGGTGAAAATTTGTAAAATATGTTTTTCGACTCTATAACGGATTTAAATTAAGGACACTTTCAACGAGAAGAATAAGTTCCATAAAATGTATTTAAATAAAAGTATCTTTCTCCTAATGCATCCCAATACAAAAATACATTGCAGCGCCACCCTAAGAACCATATGAGTATGAGCTCTTCACTTAAACACTGTCTCTGCTCTTTCCTCTCAATTTCAACCAAAATAAACTTTAAAATATAATTTTTCCAAACCAACTGGCTGAATGCATGAACAAGAAAAGTGCTACTCCATAAACAGCAATCTAAAAGAACATGCTCGACGGAGATAGGCAACACATCATCAATTTTTACTGCACACACATAACATAAACTATTCTCTCACTCACGCTCTATCTATTCACCTCTTTGTCGAACCCATGCAATGACAAGTATTAACGCATCCAAGAAATTTCTTTGTTTCTTTATAAAACACCAGTTCTTTTTTTTTGTGTAGTAAAAGAAAATAGAAAAATTAGAAAGGAAAGGCAATTTTATATTTTCGTCATCAATCGCATCACATCACTTTCTCTGTCGTCATCATAAGTACTGTGAAGAAAATTTGGTAATTATAGTGCTGCAAGTGATTTTCTTTGCTCGTCACAATCTCCAACCAGCCAATATTAGCTTATGAGAAAATGGCAAATTTCCAAACAAAGTCCAATTACTTCGTTGCCTAAGTATTTTGCGTTTCGTCAAAGTGTTATCATTGGAAATTGAATTTTAATTGGTAAATAAGGTGAATTGTAAAAAAAGATTCCACACAATCCTATAATAGTTTTTTTTTTTTTTCTTGGGTATTTTCATTTTATTTTTCATTTTTATGTTCCCCGTTCGTAAAACGTCAAATATATCACACACAACACAGAGAGAGCAGCACTCTTTGTATCGGTGGTGGTCATTTCTGGTTTTATTGAATCAGCGATCAGCCAGAGTTTCTTATTCCAACCAACTTTGTATTTTTGGAAATCGACAAATCGCATATACTGTGCTGGGTGAAAAAAAAAAAAAAAAAAAAAAAACACGAAAATATACATTCAACAACACAAATTATTTGTGTGTCAACTGAGAGAAGAGAAAACCGAACGAAAGGGAGAAAAGCGAAACGCAGCAAAAGTGTATTCAGCTGTTCTCCAATACACGAACACCACGACGAGTAAGGCCAACGCGTACAACGAAGCAGAGCCACCCCCCAATCTCTGCCTCTTTCCAAGATCCCCCTTAGCCCTACTCGTTTAGACAAAGAGACTCAAAATTGATAGAAATAACAAAAAAGCTGCTGCAACTGGTGCCTCATCTGAGGACCAGCCGCCGCGCAAGAAAGGACGACGTTCAAATTCAGCAGCCCAACAAACAGCAGCATCTACATCGTCATCCGCTTTTGTGTCGTCTTCAAGTGTTAATACAGATAGTGAACAGCCATCGAGCAGTGCAGCCGCTAGAGCTGGAGTAGCACAACGCGATAATTACGATAGCATCGTCGTAGGAATAACAGATATCATTCAGCGGCAACGTCATAGTCGACGACACTCTAAAGGTAGCAGTAGTAACGAGGCAGACACGCCTCACACTTCGTTTAGAAATAATTCATCGCCTAGATCTAGCAGCACTTCGACGACAATTGACACTAGTACGGAAGCCAGCATAGAACGACTCAATAGCAGCAGCGCCAGTGGCACTGTCATGCAACACGCTAACAACTCTTCATCAGTAGCAAGCGGTGGATCAGGACCAGGTGGTGGTAGTAACAGCAGCGCAACAGGAGGTAACAACGGCGAATCTACTAACGGACATATCTCGACTTTGCCCGGCACAGAACTAGCTCAAAATGGGACAACGGTCTCTTCGGCGTTACCGATATCACGCACCAACGCGACTAATGGCACGCTTAGTGGCCCACCGTATAATTCTTCGACGAATCGTTTACATCTCGATAAGACCAATCAGGAGATGGTACGTTTAATTGGACAGTATTTACAAAATGTCGGCCTAGACAAAACTGCTGATCTGCTTATGCAGGAGTCTGGCTGCTATTTGGAGCATCCAGCAGCAACCAAATTTCGGGAGCATGTACTGTCTGGCGATTGGACAAAGGCTGATAGCGATTTAAAGGTGAGTTTTGTTTGTTATTGTTATAACTTCCTCCCCCGTTTTTGCCGAGTCATCGGGCATCGTAGTTTTCCTGTAACCGTCTTGCTTTCTCCGTTTCTTTGTTGGGCGATATACCTATCGTATCTCCGATGCGTGCCCTTGTATTTGTGCGGGTGTGTGTTATGTTTGTTTGGATTCTCAGCTCTCACTGTTCCTAGCCGCCTAGCCCTCGCTCATAGCTCACTCCCTTCACCCGCATGAATTGATTTGGAAAACTTCTCTTTTGAATAAGCAAGACAAAGACGAGTTCAATTGCCTTTTGTGTGTTGTTTTTGTTTGTGCTGTCGTCGCACTGGTTTCGTATACAGTAAACACAAGACTCGTATCATCTGAAAACATTTGAGTTCATATTTTTGTACTTTTCCGAAACGCAGTACACAGCAATCAAGTCATAGATACGTAAATAGGTACATACATTATGGTCACGAAAAAGATTAATTTCGTATCAAATTGGTTATCATCAATTTGTCGAATACGAGCACACATATGGTTCTGTTTGGTTGCATGTAAATGGTGTTACATCATTCACGAAATGGTGGACATGCATTTGAATAAGAGTTGAACTCGTTTTACTCGAGATTTAATTACACCATGCCCAATAGGACTATGAGAGGTGCGTGCTTGAATTTTTTATTGTATTTGTGATCATAATATTATTATGTACGTTAATAATAGAAATCTAACTCTTTATTGTGTTTTGTGTACGCTTCCATGCCGAATTAGATAGGTATTTGTTTTCTATTGTTGTGTGAATTACAGACGAAAGTGGATCTTTGTGTAATTGGGTTGAGCGTCAGATTGTTTTGGAGAACAAGATCTGGAAATCTTTAGGCGCTTTCCTTTTCACGTCTAGAGCAGAATATTTTTGTAGGGAACATTAATTTGATCATAAGCTGTATATGTCTTATTTTTTAGTCATATCTAGACAGCTTTTTATTGCCAGTGAATAGTAGGTACCTACCTATATCGCCAGCCAGATACACTTTTTGCATTAGGTATTTCTTTTTTGATTCATGAATTTAGCTATGCTCAGCTTTTTACCCAGACTGGTCCCGATGACTGTTTTATGTCGTTTACCATTCAAACAAAAAAGATGTCTTTATTTTTTTATCTAAATCACTTTTGGTCAAAAAAGTCAATCTTTTTAAGGTTCCGTAGGGAAAAACGGAACCTTATTAGTTTCGCTACGATGTCTGTCCGTCTGTCTGAAACCACAGAAACTAATTGACGTAGTGGCTGACATTTGCACATAACATCCGGTATACCTCTAGTTAAACGGCAAATACCAATAGTAGCGATACATCGACTGGTTTTAGAGTAATTAGTGATTTGGTGATAAAATATTTGTCGGTCATCTCGTATCTCCGATTCTCCATTCATTTAACCGGGATACTCAATCACATATTGCACCATCGGGACGCTCTCTAGAGTCGTTTCGACTCCTTTTTGAAAGCGCTGATTCCGGACTCATCTTTTTGACGGAAATGGATGAAATTAGTCCTTTTTTTTTTTTTTCAAATATAGGACACTTTTGTTGTAATTTAATCATAAACTTGTGAAACCCCTTTAATTGTCTTAATTCGTAACCAATAAACATCATGTACTTCCTCCTACTAGTATTGACGTTTTGTCAATATATTTAAGTTGAAGTTGTTAAGTTGAATTATAATTACTAGAGTTCGCATAGTGGTAACGTTTAATAAAAAAAAAGTGTTTTTCTTTACACTGCACTGTACACATTGTTGTGCACAAACATGCTCTCGGTCATTTCATTCATTAGAGCGTGCTCTCTGCTCTTCCGTTCACATTCGTGTAGTTAACCTCACCTGCAAAAAAAGAACTTTACGATTTCCAACTCAAACGACCAAGATTGCTTTCATTACAAATTTGTGTGATAGAGTAAGAACTAAAAAAGGAATATTAAACTTTGGAATGAGATATTAAAACGTATAAACCTAGACTACCTTATTTATTTAAGACCTTCCTACAGTAGCTGAAAGCCCTGGTAGCTAGTGCCTTCTGCATTAGAATGTAATTTATCTTACATTGTTTTCCCTAATAAATAATAATTTAGTGTTTTTGATTTATCTATTTACCTATAGATATTTGTGTCTTCAACTTAGTTATGTTTAGCTTCCAGAGCAATTCAGCCGATTGGACTAAAATATATAATATGCATGTATAAAATAATTATAGGTTAATTCCATTCGTCGCAAAAATAAAAACACAACAAATGGTTGTAAGAAGCTAGGCTTAGGGTACCTACATAATTCTGATGCGCTAAATATTTATTTATATATTAACTTTGTATAGGTAGTTGTTCACACTTTTATTCAAATAAAAAAGCGCTAAGATCATGCATCCATGGTACTCCAAAACTGAAGTGACGGCTGGATTCACTAAAAACTCACTGGGTGTAGATATTAGATCTTAAAACTGCATCATTAGAAATAAGGAACTAGTCACATACATATCTCGTGATGAATAAAATGGCTATAAGGAAAAACATTTAGTGGGGTGAAGTTAAAAAGTACTACGTCTGTACGATTGACTATTGCACTAATTTAATTTCCACCAACGATTTATGTCCCAAGATATAAGTATTGTTCGATTGAACGTTACATGGAAGATATCTGTAGGCTTTTTTGTTTTCAGTTTAAGGGTAAGGGGTCAATAAGTAAAGAAATTGTTAGTTTGGTTTTCAATTTGAAATCACTCTTTTTAGCTTGCATCTTTTGAATAGATTACGCTCTTTTATTTACACGTTACTCTGGAAATGATTTTCTTCGCTCAAGATGTCGCTCTTTTGTTTACATGTTTCTATGGAAAGGACCTATTTTTTGTAATGTCGCTTTTTTGTTTACCTACTATGGGAATTTAAACTTGACGGCGGCATGTTGTGCTTCGTTGCTAATCCGCTCTAAAACAGTAGCGCCTGTACTTTTTTGGAATATATTTTCTCGCACAAGAATTTATATGAAAACGACATTTCACTAGCATTGGGACCACCAGAAATATTTTTCAGATCTCAGATTTTACGCTGCTCATGGAACATGCAACGAATATGATCTACTTTTGTAAATGGATTAGTGCGTTACTTGACAACAATATCAACTGTTCAAATTTCATTCTTACTGCGCCACCTCTTGCGAAAGTCTGACAAACATCCTACAGAGTACAACTGTCAAAAATCTTCTTAATGAACCGTTTGGAATCGGCATAAAATTGTAGATCCCTTCTATTCGTTCCAAAAATGAAAAACTCACAAAACGGATGGTTGTGAGAAGCTAGGCCTAGGGTCCTACGGACCTGCGCCAACTACATTCATATGGCCATCAACGTTTAGACCAACCGATTCTAAAAATCGTCGTTAGTTCGTGGAAAAAGCTTATTTTCCGTGGCAAGAAATGTTGTCTTCCCAACCTCTGCCTGTGGCTCTTATCCCTTATCAAGTTAACAGATTTCCAGATTGGCCTGGCTTTCTTACACAGATTTTATTTGTTTTCTACAGGAACTTGAACCCCTAATCGAAATCAAACATGTAAACATTACCGAAATGAAATTCATTATACTCGAGCAGAAATACCTCGAGTACCTAGAAGATGGCAGTCCATTGGACGCCTTGCATGTTCTACGCAACGAACTGACACCACTACAGCACAATATCACACGTGTACACCAGCTATCCTCATACATGATGTGTTCGAACAATCATGATCTCTATCAACGTGCTAAATGGGAGGGCAAAGGCATTGTGTCGCGCTCCCATGTCATGGAACGCCTGCAGGCATTCCTGCCGCCTTCTGTTATGCTGCCACCACGCCGTTTACGTTCACTACTCACGCAAGCCGTCGAAATACAGACACAACGCTGCCCATGTCACGATATGGCATGGGAGACCAATCTAGAGAACGTTTCTCTACTCTCGGACCATTGTTGTTCGACAGAAGGTTTTCCCATGCAGACGCTACAAATTCTCACCGAGCACTGTGATGAAGTGTGGTTTGTTAAATTCTCGCCGAACGGCTTGAAATTGGCCTCTGGCAGCAAGGATGCCAGCGTCATCATCTGGGATGTTGATCCATACAAGTTAACACTGAAACATCGGCGTACTCTCGACGTACAGGTGAGTGTTTCGTTTGTATGCTGGAGTCCAGATTCGAAGTTACTGCTGGTCGGTGGGCCAGACGATTCGCCAGAAATTTTCATATGGAACGTGGACGAGTGCAGCTTGATACTGAAAATGTCGCATGCTATGGACGATAGTTTATCATGTGGGGCATTCAATCCGGATGGGACACGATTCGTGACTGGCGGGCTCAAGGGGCAGTTCTATTTATGCGACTTAAAGGGGACCATTCTGGAGCACTGGGAAGGAGTTCGCGTTAATTGCTTAGCATTTCTTTCCGACAACAAAACAGTTCTGGCTTCGGACAATCATTATCGCATTAGAGGGTAAGTACAAATGAATAACTTGAAGAGTTTTGATACCCCTATAACGATAGTAGGATTTCACATAGCCCTAATTCTATGTGGAGTGCTTCATAAAAATGTGTTAATCTTTTCAAATATGTAGTCGAATAATAACTCGTCGGTCAACTGGCCGTGGACATTGTTTTCTTGGAGTTGGAGTGTCAAAGAATAAGGTCAATGTCACACCGGCTAACACGATAGAACTGTACACACCGTCGACCTTTTGGGCGCTGCGCGATAAAACGGCAGCAAGGCAATAACGGCCCGTGTGACACGGGCATAAAACGTCTTTTGCGTTACAGTTACAGCACACTATCGGAAATCACCTATCGAAATGCTCCTCAAACGACACTTCAATAACTTATGCCCAAGCTGTAGCTTAGTAACAGAACTTCAAGTCCAGTTTATTTGAGCTTAATTACCCCGAAATAAAATTTCTTTGTGACGCACTTTACAATATGTATTATCTAACTCTTTGCAGCTATGTATTCGACAATCCACGTAGCGACTATGACATTATCAAGGAACCTCATCCCATAATGACATTTGTAGTCAACTCATCAGAGCGTTACGCCCTCTTGAACATCGCCACCCAAGGCCTTCACCTTTGGGATATGGAGGACAAGACTTTAGTGCGTCGTTTTCAGGGTATACGTCAGAGCAACTTTGCCATACACTCGTGTTTTGGAGGCATTAACGAGAGTTTCGTAGCCAGCGGCAGCGAGGACAACAAAGTCTGCATATGGCATATCAAGCGCGAAGAGCCACTGGCGAAACTCTCTGGCCACACGAAAACCGTCAATTGTGTCACATGGAATCCAGCATTTCCGTCCCTGCTGGCGTCGGCGTCGGACGATGCAACCATACGGATCTGGGGTCCGAAGCCACAAACGCTGCATAACTCACCAGAGAGTGATGACTGTTCATCGTGCTCGTCCTCATCCTCGTGGAACGTAACATCATAATAAAACAAAATTCTCCAGCTCTTCCTCTTCTGTGCTAAGCGTAACCACATTATATACAAATTTACTCTTCTTATCGTTTTCTTATTCAATATACTTTTAAACGGGTGCGCACGGTGCGGCCAAACGAGGAAGATCTGACTAAAGCTAAACAAATTAAGTATCAATTTAGAATTTAATGCTAGTGTTTGATTAAGATGTTTTCCAAAATTAAAACCAAAAAACAAAAAAAACAAAATTCTGTTTACTAGCAGTTCAATTTTAAAATTCATTATTGTGTGTATCAGACTTAAGCTAATGAAAAACAAGATACCTTGTTCACTATATACATAACATAGTATATATATAACTATATATATAAATAACTTTTTTTTTTAATTTTGCGAGCAAAGTTTTCATCATTTTGTTTACAATTTTCTACTTTGTTTTCCTTTTAAGTCAATCGTATAACAGTTCTGTGCAAATATACATTAACTGCAACAGCAAAAGATCTAAAACAACCTAACAACAAATACACAGCAATAACAAGTTTAACAAATGAAATTGTTTTTATTTAAATATAGGCATAGACATAGACACAAGAAAAACAAACAAACAAGAAAATGGGTCATAGGAATAAAACTAGGTAAACAATAGATATAATAAACAGATAGATATATATATATATACATATATATAAAAGAATTTAGAAAAACAAAAATTAAAATATTTATATACGCAATAGTGTTGTCAGAGTAAAATACAAAAATAGATTTTTTTTTCTCCTAAAAGCAAGTATATAATTACATTTTAACTGCATAAACAAACATTACAAGATATTTGAATTAAGTGGAGTAAATAAAATAAGAAATGCAAAAAAAAAATCAGCAATTACGAATAATTAAGGAAATATATATATATAAATAAAAACTAACATAATATTATATAGGTTTGCAGCATATTATTAATTCTAAACAAATGAGCGTTTCTTTACTTATATTTTCTCTCCTTTCATGTCCGTCGTATGAACACATGCGCATAACATGTTAAGGACATCATACATATAGTAGGTATAAATTTAAATAAAAAAAACTAAAATCTATAAATCGTCTAATTAAAGAGACTTTAATAAACCATAAGTTAATGTGCTATTTTTTTGTATTCCTTTCTAGAGAAAGTTTTTAATGTGAGTGCCATAGGCATCCAGATCTAAGGCGGTGTCCTATCTTCTCTCGTCAATACATGCAACCAGGGGTCGAATCGCGTCGTCCGCGAACGAACGGAATTTGTTTTTTTTTCACATGTAAAATCAACTTAATTCCGTGAACGTATAGCTCGTTCACGGAAGTGGCGATTCGACCCCAGTGTTATTATTCTTCTTGAAAGAAAAAATTCACTAATTTCGTTTTTCATTGAAGATCCGAGAGAATTGCCCAGAATTTCAGATCTACTCTGTTAAATGAAATTCGTTGGAAGGCTTTTGCAATAGTGGTAGACACCATATGTTGCAACTTTTTTTACAGTAAATTAATATTTTAATGGAGCAAATAAATATATTTCTATTAAAGTTTACATTTGTACGCATAGTTGCATGTTTTCTAATCACATTATAGCGCAAAATTTGTTCGCAACAACACAACTAACATTTCAATCTGACGTTTTGCTAGTTTGAGTTGGTGAGTTCAGGGAAATTCGTTAGATATGTCCCGGACACTTCTGTCGTGTTAATAATTGACCTGGAAGTGCCCTTTTTTTCTTTTATGAAACGTAGAAAGAACACTATCTAGATCTGATCTTTTGATAGAAAGGGCAATTCTTTTCTTTAATCGAAAACGCCAGAAGAGGCGATGTAGTAATGTTAAAATATTTTTTTTTTCTTTGGGGAGTTCGAAGAATACATCATGCACCGCCAAGAAATTTAAAATTTCTTGGTGCGTCAGACTCTTTCTGACTAAACTCGCCCTCTCCCTTTGGTTCAACAGCGCCCTGGAACCAACCACTATTCGTATTACTTCGGGGGGCCGCTACGCTATTTTCCTTCAACCTTATAAACTTTCCTGATCTTCTATGAGGGTGTGCCGTTCGCTTGCGATCATCTTCCCAATGATATTTTCGGGGGAAATATAACTTATTTCCGATTCCAAATCCTGTCTCTCCACTGTCCACCTGCTGCACGTGAAGAATAATAATTTCACTTCTAGTGCCGTGTACAAATAGATATTTAAAATATGTCAATATACCATACCATTCCAAATGGCTTTGGGGTAAATGAATGATAACTGTTAAGCTTCCTGTAAGCTGTATTCCATGGATATCATGTGGTAATTACTGAATTGTGAGCCATTTAATACGGATAACCCAGGTAAGCGAACAAATAAGAACACCCCTATCGAGGTATCCGTTCGGAACGGAATTTTCTCCGAACGGATACCTCGATAGGGGTGATAAAAAGCTCGACGCCCCAGAGATTAAAGAAACAAGCAACACATATCAAAAGTTGCGACTTGCGAGTACCCTAGACTTATAGTTCTATGTGGGCTATTTGTGCCTTTGTATTTCATATCAGGCAAACAGATTGTAAGTAAACGTCTAAAACGTACGTCCCACCAATATCGCAGATGCCTCAGATGTCAAGACTTGGGTTATGTTATGTGTAAATTCAGAAACACACACACTTGCGCAGTGATGCGGAATCACTGCTTTTTTGCTATACTGATGCGATGCACAGTTTATGCTGATGCGTTGGCGATTGAATGTATCGTTTGAGTTTTAGAACGCATTATTTGTGAAAAAAAAAAATAATATAAAGAGTTCAACAAAAAATTATAAATTTGTCTTTCAAAAATATTCATAAAAATGTTTATTTACTTATTTTTCTTTCACTTCCGGCATTTTTCTTACTTTTTTGCCGGCGAATCAACAGCGCATCAGGTATTTCTGTGATGCTTTTTTGCGTTATGTTTGCGCATCAGTTTGATCAACTTTGCAATAATGAACACTTGACGTTGAAAGGGATGCAACAAATTTGCATTAATGAACAATTTGCAAAGCATCATGATGCGAGTGATGCGTTACTGAATTTACACTATACGTTTGGATTTAAACATTTAAACACTGTAGCCTGCATTTGGTGGGCCGTCATTACCGTCATAAAAAGATTGAACTTTAATATAAATAAAAACCATCAATATTTCATTCATCACACAATATTTATTTCAACAGACGGTCAACTATGTAAGATGAAACTCCAAGTTTAAGGTATTCTTTAAATGCAAATAGGATCAGCACTATAATTACACTGCGTGTCTTCGATATGCGACTTACAACTGCAATATTAATTTACATTTAATAAATTAATCAAAAAAAAAAAAAACCCACGTAATATACTCACTAGAATAAATAAATATGGACGATAACAAATAGTGGCCCATCACTAAGAAACTATGTACGCTAGCCTCGAACTCAGTCGTGTTATCTCTCCATATCATAATGGGCAGCAAAAAAAATTTGGAAAAATTAGCTATTGTTATACCCTTACACATATTAATTGCCGATTTAATATTACGCATGTTCCGCTTTACTACAATTGAACATCCAAATAATAGCAAAAATAATATTATATTATCTGAAAGGAAAATAATGCACATAGTGTTTACCAGCGGACTTTGATGACTTAAATACCTACGTACCAATAATATTCTGAAGGCAACATACATAGAAGCCCTTTTCATGCACCATATCAGGGGGGATATGCAATTTAACATCTTGTCGCTTTTGTCTCCACAAAGCAAATGATTCCAGAAGTAGAAGAAGAATAGTTAGTCGCAGCTGGAGCTAAAATAAAATAATAATATCTACAAAGCCTTTCATCCTACAATGACCTAGTGTCTAGCATCCTTACCTTAAAGTCGTGATTGTAAATTATATGACGAAAGGCAGCTTCTGATAAAAGAATCGAGTCAATTAGTAATATAACGGGTTCATATTCAATGTATTTGTCTACTATTCCATTACATTTGTTCTGTAATAAATAGCTTTACAATCTGAGTTCTGAGGATATTGGCCAAAGTTAATAATAAAATACCTACACATCGAACAACTTTAACAGAAGAACTGAATTTCTTACACAATTCTTTTGCTGGATGGCCACAATTAATACACACTAACTGTTTATTATAAAAATAATTCATAGTTTATTTCTTAAAGTTCTGTTTTATTAAAAAAGAATGTCACATGAATTTAAATTGTAAACAAAACATATTCCGCAACGCAGCCGTCGCCCCGTCAGCTGTTTTATAAATTATCGATAGTGATGTGTGTGCAGTAATAAATGAACGTTTATATTTGCACAAATCATCGCTTCGCGCAAAGATAATGGAATTAAAAGAGATGGATATCTTTCCAGTGGAATTCCATTAATTAATTAATTCCATTATCTTCGCGTTCGCTGTGGCTAGCGTTGTCACGTGTGGCGATTTATTTATTTATTAACATATTTTCCTGGTGAACACGATAAAACTTACGTTAATCCGGAGTTTTTTTTATTGGACCGGTTTTTTCCACATCGGTCCATGCAAAAATAAAGATTCCAACCGGTACACCGACAGAAATATAAAATTCTGAAGATTGGTCCATTTTTGTTTGTTTTTGTTTCAGGACTTAAAACAACATCCTATCTCAGCGAAAATAAAGTGCAACATCTAGTGTCACCCTCCTCCAAGTCAATCTGACATTATGCTAGTTAGATATCTCTTTTTGCTTTTTTTTTATATCAATTTGTAGAGAAATCTCATGAATCGTGTCCTTAGGGCCCGATTCTGTGTCAAATTATTCGGGTTACTGGTGATCCCTTAGACTGCATTTACACTATCACGCACGGGCATTTTTGCACGAGACGGGACGAAGAGATCCGTTTGTCCACAGTCAATGCTAAAGCCGGAACCACACTTGTAACGTGTGTTGTGATGTGGAGTGGCGTGTCGCTATCACTCCAATGGATTTTATATGCGTAGAAACATATTTTTCTCGTGTGTTGTGTTGCAGTGTGTCGCGTTGTGTCGAAATGGCTCCTGTACCGATTGCGCCACAACGCTCTATGGCGCAATGAAACGAGACATATATATTATCTGAAACTGCATATGTGAAAGAAAGAGCAAACATGAACTAGGAAACCCATAACGTCAAAAAAGCAAAGCAAACAACATTTGAATTCATATAAAAAATGACAGCACACTAGATAAGTGTGCACAGAACACGAAACGACAGACCACACCACAACACACCACACGTTACAAGTCTGGCGCGGGCTTAATAAAGGCGTAGGAATGAGATCACCAATCAGACGCCTAAGTTGTCATGGATTTTCTACCCATAATTATAGATACGTAAAGCGGAAGTTCCGGCGACCAACATTTCTGCAATCATCCGATTCAAAATATTTAAATGAGAGTGTTAGTTAATTAAACCAACAATTCATCAATCATTTATACCAAATAAATAAATAATTGTACCTTCATCACTTCCAGGAGTCATATTGTTTTATAGGAAAACGAACTTTCGTAGGTCATCGCGATAAAAATATCAAATGCATAGCTTTCCCATAATTCCTACCACGTAAACAAGATGGCCGACGGCTATTTAGTATTGGGCATCCCTTGAATTTTCCGTGATAGGAATGTGTGAGCGTGTAAATGCACCATTAATGTACTACAAAAATTGAACTACTGTGATCTACGGTTGGTGACACGAAAATCAGTTTGGCGACATACTCAAAAAATGTTCTATTTTTGGCAGTCTCGGTTTCTCGGAATTAATCGAAGTCAATAGCACATCCCTAGAATGAATGACATGCGTCAAAGATTCTGTCTCACAATGGGTCATATGAATAAAGCGTAGTGCTTTTACTCAAAAGAAATGTCAAAGTCGAAGCATTTGCTACGTTTCATATGAATAAAAACCAATTTGAGTTAGTTAAAAATGTTAACATGTTCGAAAAGCGGCGGCAGTGACCTTTTACTCAGATCGGTATGGATAAACTAAGTAAATGCTATGCAAATTCTGAATCTGCTATTTAGTTGACTCAGACCTTTTGTTAAATATTTTGTACGCACATTTTGTCACACAAAAAAAAGTAAACAATTTGAATTTTCGATGGTTTGTCTATAAATAGTTAAATTATGTTTTGTTCGTGCAGGAAAATCATCAAAATACCTACAAAAATCAGTTATTTCTTGTCACCTGACCTAGTGTCTCCACGAGCAATATTTCATATCTTGCAATATATCATACTATGAAAATTGCCAGTGGAGACCACAAATAGTATGATATAAAAAATTTCTTGAAATATATTGCTCAGCTCATAGAATGATATCGATAGTATGATATGAGCTGTCATTTCTGTGCAGTTTGACACTTGTATCCCTTTTTTTACGATGGCTGAGTAGCGAATGGACGGTGTATTAAGGCAACTAATGCGAGAATGCAACGACATGCTCTGCTCAGCGGCATTTGAACGAATGAAATAGTATGCTATGAAATGCCCAACCTACATTTTATTGCATACTATCGTTCTTTCTTTCTATCAAATTTGACAGATATCAAGCTATGAAATATTGCTCGTGGAGACACTAGGTGAAGCAGAAAAAAAAACATCAATAACCTATTTGGCAAACAAAAGTCATATTTCCTGGTGCAATCGGAGCTATAAATTGCAATCATCTAAATTTACTTTTTTTAATTTAAATTTTCACAAAAGTCGTTAGTCTCAAGGAAAATTACAAAATTCAAATTCACTGGTCAGGTTTGACAGAAATTGCAAAGCAAGTACACGTGCAGCGAAGTAAAAGCTATGTTCGAATTTTTGAACTTACTTTAGCAAACTAGGTTTTTATTCATACCGATTCAAAGCAATTGCTAAGGGCTTTTACTTTGCTAAGACCTTTTACTCAAAGCAAATGCTAGTTTTTATTCATACGACCCATTTTTATCCGAGTGCAACACACATTATTGTACTTCCACCCTAATTCAACAACACATTCGTTAAAAACATGTTGATTGAACACCAACTTTATATTTTCGTTAAAGTCATATGTCTGTCAGTCATGTGACAACTTTTTCACTACAATTTGCAGCGAAATTACATTTTCTTCTTAGCACAAAAGATATTAAATAAGTTTTTATTCCTCTTGCACAGTATTATTATTTTTTTCTTAAAATGGTCGCTGCATTTATAGCACCCACTATTATTACAGCAATTTGGGCGGTTGTTGGAATTGTTTGTCCAATATTCGCAAAGGGACCAAACCGAGGGTTAGACACATAATCGTGAAAGTTAACATATTCTTGTTATTAATATATTTTGGTTTTATTACAGAATAATCCAATGTTGTCTAATGCTGACTGCAGCGTCTTGCTGGCTTTTGTAAGTATCACGTGATTCGGAAAAATGTCAACAATTTTAAACTTCTCGTTACAGCTGGTTGTGTTGCTACATGACACAAATGAATCCACTTATCGGACCCAATCTTGCACGTAATTCAATTTTAATTGTCGCCAGGGAATGGGGAAACGAAATCAAAGAGACTATGTAAAACACAACTCTACTATTTTTATTCATTTTTCTTGTTAAACTTTTACCTCTATACGTTTGTTCGTATTTTGGTCCAATTTAAAAAAAAATGTATTCATGTTGTGCCTTTTTGATAAAACCACATACAAACATCAATAACTAATAAATTATTAAAGTATGTAAATGCCTTATCCGTGTATATTATACAATCATATTATGTACAGTTTACAAATATATGTTTTTGTCTAAAATATTTGTTGATCATTTAAAGAACAAGTTGAAGTTTTATTACTTTGTGTGGCCTTTTACATATAGGATTCGCATTTACGCTTGAGTTGGTAGCTGACGCTAAGAACAAAATTATGTTTGGTGTAATTAACTGTAAAAGAAAATTGAAGAGCACCTACAAACCAGTAAACGTTTAGGTATAGTGGGCTTTTTCTAGGGGACGTAGGGAGGGAATGTCTCTGTAAACTACAAACTGTTCTTAACGAGTTTTAAACATGAGAAACCCCCAGTGTACGGTTTTATGGCCTCAAAGGGGGAGTGTTGTGTTGTTATATATAAACAATTCAATTAGAGTTCCTCGGTGGACGGTGCATTGTCGTGAAAAAAACTTTACTGTATTGTCCTTCCAAAGGTCCATGTATGTATCACGGTTCGGTAACATCCATGTCATCAACTGTTAAATTCAATCTTGCTTACAAATCAAAGAAAGTAGTTAGCGTTCAACGGGAAAGAAAATTCGGTTCCATATGGGGAACTCAAATATCGATTGAGGGTTATGGGGAGACGGTTGGAGAACTTTCTGCAAAGCCTTCATTCAAAATTAAAGGTCGATACTCATGTCGTTTTCCATTGCAATCACCAGAAATCTTTATTCAGATCTCAGATTTTACGCGGCTCATGGAGCATGCAACGGTAATGCTCTGCTTATGAAAATGTTTTAGTGCGTTATTTGGCAGCAATATCTCTATATATATATATGTTCGAATTGCATTCGTTTTTGCAAAAATCACAAATGGATATCGACTTGAAAAATGTTCCCCCTGTTGTCGATATAAATGGGGTATTTTCG
The DNA here is from genome assembly GCA_946477585.1 of Cheilosia urbana. Lineage (NCBI taxonomy): Eukaryota > Metazoa > Arthropoda > Insecta > Diptera > Syrphidae > Cheilosia > Cheilosia urbana. The sequence goes on from OX297855.1 coordinate 65,438,126, forward strand.
GTGATTCGTAGTCTTCAGATGACAATTAAGATAAATTCCTTCCAAATTATATCCATGGCTATTTATGTATTTCGTTATTTTCGTTTTCACTGAACTTTGCGCATTTGTTTTGAAAGCAAACTTCGCAAAATGACGTAAAACAGCTGTGCAAATTGTGTAGATCTGAAAAAATATCGTGATACCTATGCAAAAAATGATCCGAATCAAGAAAAAAAAAAGATTGATTTTTGGTCCCAATGGAAAACCACATTTATAAGACAAAGGTCTCATCGCTGGATTCATATCGTTTTTGGTAACCTGCTGCTAAAATGTTAAACCGAATTACTTGAAATGCCCATAACCATCACTGTTGTGCAAGATATAAATGAAAATAAAAACATTTTTGTTTCAAGTAACTTTTATTATACTCGTGTTAAGTTGGTGACAACTCGCCATTGGATTGTCAATCCGACGATAATTCGCCACCTTCCTACGACAGACAGTATACCAAAGCATCTTCTAAAGGATGTCTTTAATCGAACAGACCGAAACCCATATCATCGTCCTCTTCCTCTTCGGATTCCTCCTTAACGGCTTCCTTAGCAGCGGCGGCTGCTGGAGCAGCAGCAGCAGCAACTGGGGCAGCTGCAGCGGCGAATTTGCTAGGATCTTTGATGAACTCCTTAATGGTGGTAGCTTCCTTGAACTCAACCTCGGTTGTGGCAGCGATGGCCAAAAGGTTCTTGAAACCATTGGCAATGCTGTGTGGAGCCGAAGCAATGGTGGGGTATCCAATTTCCAAACTGACAGCCGCTAAGTTGGCAACACCAAGCTGGAACTTGGCACGCAAATCCTCGGGCTTGATGTCCAAAATCTCAGGCGAGAAAATGGAACCAGAGTCGTACACTTGCTTGATCAACAAACCGTACGAGAACGGAGAAATGTTCAACATGTTGAGTAATGTAGCTTCTGAGGCGCCCACCTTATCTCCAGGCTTCAAAATGGGCACATCATTGATGATTTCAATTGTACCCTTGGAAATCTTGGTTGGGATGGACAGAGCCTGGAAGAAAGAAGTCTTCTCGGGACCCAAACCAGTGTTTTGGGCCGGGATAATGACCGACAATGGGGCAATGGCACCAGCACGAGCTGGAGCACGCACTTTGCTCTCAATCAGCTTGTCACGGATTTCGCAGAGATCGTCCTTAGTAAAGACGAATCCGACATTGCTCTTGATGTGAGGCAATAGTTTCTCCAACTGGCTGTTGTTCTCCAAATGTCCACGGATGGCCTTGCGGATCATGGTGTTCTTACCCATGAGAACGACACCCTTACCACGGAGAGATGTACGGATGTTTTGCATTTGACGGGAACCCACATTGTCGGCTCCGACGATGAAGCATTTTGGGTATTCGTCGAACAATTGCTAAAATGGAAGAAAGGAATTTATATTTAAGTGTGATTTCAACACAGTTGTACACTATTTATAAAAGAGGTGTTCAGACAGCCCCGGTAGGCAGGTTTAAACATTTGACGAACCAAGACACTTGGGTTCAGCTATTTCTAGCTTGAGCATCCAGACGGTTCGCATTAAGACGCAATAATTTTTCATCACAAATGAGATTTAATGGTTTATAAAAGCTGAATAAGGTATTTACCACGACTTTTAGGAAATAGTTGGCTTTCCAAGCAGTTTTGTTCTCCCTAACCATCTCGAATAAACGTAATTAGGGACTCGGTGAAGAATTTAAGAACTGTAAATAAAAAAATATGGGGTTTGTATTGAAGTAACTGGCCTGACTCATGCTTGTAAAGAAATTGAATCATATAAAACCAAGGATGTTTGAATAAACGTGAGATTAATTTCTAAAACAAAAAATGCGACGAAGACTTACCAAAAGCACGAACGTATACGTAGATGTCTTTGACTAAAATGGCCGATTTAAATAAATTTTTCCCAAAGGCTGGCATTTTCTTCTTGTAGCCGTAAGCCGCTGTCAGATTGAGCAAAGTTGGGACTTGGGAGTTCATTTTGGTAAGGTAGTTCGGGAAAGGTTAGGTAGAATAATAAAATATAAGGATCCGGTTCGCCAGGGTTTCCACTATTTTCCTGGTGGATACAATAAAACATACGTTAATCCGGAGTTTTTTTTTTAAATATTTTTATTGGCCTCCCCGGTTTTTTTCACTTCGGTCCATCAAAAATAAAGATTCCAACGACAGAAATATCAAATACTGAAGAATTGTCCATTTTTGTTTGTTTTTGTTGTAGGACTTAAAACAAATATCCTATGCTAGAATATATGAAGCCAAAAAATAAAAATGCTAGACAAAAAAAAAAAAAATGTATTTTCAACAGCTTTTTACAATAAAAAAAAATATTATTTTGTCTTTTATACAACAAATTCATCTGAATGTATGTTTTTGCCTATTCTAGCCTATTATATAACATAAAATGTAACTCTCTTTTTAGTAAGGAATTTCGACCCTAAGGCCTAAATATATCTTAGAAAATAGTAAAATTCATGTTTTTTTAAATAATGAATTTTATTTTTACTGAACATTAAATTATCAGTCCTTAGAAAAAAAACAAAACAAAGTAATATCAACAGTAACTACAGTGGGTGCATTTTTGTTGCCGTTTGATGGCCACTATAGATAAGCTATAAATTCTTCACCACACGTCACAACTCAGGCGATTTTCGACCCACCTCTGTCTTTAGTACCTACCAATGAAGTTAGGAACTTCGAATTCGGAATATTTGCTAAGCTGATCAAGCACAAGCGCCTCAGAAAACTTTTTAGCATTAGTTTAGTGGTTCCTGAAATAGAGGGCTTCAAAAATAACAAAAACCGTAAGTGACTGACTGACAGATCATCAAAATTATGGAGTACTCCCCGACATCGTGGAATCATGTAATTTTGCACAACGGTATGTCCTGTGATAAAGGAATAAATCAAATTTGAGGTTTCTCTATAAGGGGACGTGGTATCCACCCACTTTCTCAGAACTATTGTCAATTATAAGGACTTCCGATTGCTGTAGAATAATGAGATTTGGTTGATCGGTAGAGCTCGAACTTTTTTTTATTCGACGTGTTTTCCTATCGTCATTTTGAAAATATACATGCAACTTCAAAGTTCATGACTTTTCTAAAAACTTATTACTGACTAAAATTTGGTGGGCTTACTTGGCCAGTTTTCTCTTTACTACGCCAAACTCGAAAGGTTTTAAAAACTGGATCAGTGAACCCACCAAATTTTAGTCAGTAATGATTAAATAATAAAATTTCTCTCTTAATTTGTAGTTGTTTCAGTATTGTTCTACTTTAAATATTTCGTATTAAACCTTAATATAGTAAGAACATGGTGGACTTTTAGATCTCGGTACTTTTCAAGGCTTACTTTGTTACAAACATACAGGTTTTTATGTAGAAGAACTCTCTCTCTGGCTTTTTTTTAATATGCGTGGGAAAGTGGTGGGAAACATCTTAAACTTCGATGCAATGTGTATTAGCTTAATGTACACGAATGACTAAAATCCCAGAGCAAATATCCAAAAATACTAAAATCCAAAAAAAAAATGCTAAAACAGCATCTGGCATTTTTCTTTTTTAAAAAATGCTTTCAAGTTTTCGAAAATGCTAGATCTAGCATTAAAAATGCCAGAATGGCATCACTGTAGTTAAGGTACGATTAGACGGTATGCCAAGTGGTCATAAAATACCAATTTCTGACAGTTCTCCTGTCAAAATTTGGTCATACAATGTAATGGGCATATGACCACGCTGATTTTGACAGATAAAAATGCCCAAATAGCATATAGTGTAATCGGACAATAAGCACGAATGCCAGCATAATCCTACATGCCCATATGCATTTTATTGAAACTTCGTTGTGGCATTGCTGGCATTTTTGATGGAACAAGAATTATTTTGTTGTCATCGGTGTTTGAGTTCGTGGGATTGTGATTAATTTTCATTTTCGTTTACTTTTTTCTGGAAAAATAACAAATATGAAATGAAAAATAACAAATGCCTTAAATGACTACCAAGGCAAATATGACCATATTGGTAATTTTGGTCATATAGTCTAATATACAGTTTTGATAATCCTGGCATTTTGGTCATTTGACAGCTAATCTGGTCATTTGCCTGTTTGCATTCATATGCATACAGTCTAATCTTAGCTTCATTGTGCCTCATTTTCTCTGTTTGTAACACAAAATATTACTAACGAGAATAGATTTTGAGACTGCGAAAAACTAAACGGCTGCTCGGATTTCGTTCAAACTTCGGATTTGGTACACAGAGAGGGTTATGTGTTTCGCGCGTATCCTATGTACGTTCCTACGTGACCTCCTGTAGCCTAAACGGCTTGACCGATTTTAAAGAGTGAGGTGTCACTAGATTCGTATTCTACCCCGGAGTATCATAGGCTAAACAAATAATTATAAAAATATAAATTAAATAAAAAACTAAAAAAAAATAATTGGCACACAGTGAGTATAATGTCAAGAGATGGAATACACTGAACTGTGGAATAAATTACTTTCTGATGTATTCACAATCGCGGTCTTGTGGAGTGTTAGGCCCGATTCACCAGGGTTTTCACCTCTTTTCTGTGAAGACGATAAAACTTACGTTAATCCGGAGTTTTTATTTTTATTGGACCGGGGAAAGTGAACTAATGTGATCTACAAAATTGGGTCGGGCATCAAAAAAATGTTGAGACTCATTGTGGCCTCATTTTCGCTGTTTGTAACACAAGAGACTGCGAAAAACGTACAGGCTGCCCGATTTTCGTTCAAACTTCGGACTTGGAGTTATGGGCTTACGTTTCACATTAAGGAAATAGGTACCTACTCGCTTATCATAGAGTGTCTGCAGTCATGAACTCAATTATTTTAATTGAAATATTATTATTTTTATTGCATAAACATGTCGAACACTATTTGAGACCGGTAAGAAATAGATAGCTACAATCCTAAAACACTGACAAATAAATATACTGCACACCCTTCACAAAAGAAACGTTTTTTGTGTATTCTTCTAAATATATTAAATAAAAAAGTTAATTTAAAAAACCAAAAAACCCGACTGACTGTAAATTTAAAAAGATTAAAACAAGACACTTTCAGGTATAATATAACTGATTGGCAGTCGGAGGCTGCGCATATTTTTGACAGATTGTCTAGGTAGTCTCCGATTGTCAATCAGTTATACCTGAAAGTGTCTTGTTTTAATCTTTTTAAATTTACAGTCAGTCGGGTTTTTTGGTTTTTTAAATTAACTTTTTTTTTCCTTTCTTGTCATTGATTGAATTTGACAATGACATGGATTTGTGCATTTAATGGAAAAAATTGAGGGGTGGCACGGAAGAATACGGAAGATGCCCAACAGTGTGTAGGAACCAACCAAAGTCCAATGGACTCTGGAGTGAAATTTCAAAACCAAACAATTGGATGACGAACCGTATTCGAAAAGGTAGGAAGAGTTGGAACAATACCTATACTCAAGGTTTTCGAAATGTTGCATGTATTTCTTAAAAAAATTAAAATGCCAATAAAGATCTTGGATTTCGTGGAGCAGATGAGAATTTTATTGCTTAGGATCGAGTTGTAAACAAAATTATAAAACAAACAAATGAAATGAAATTGCAGAAACATTTCTTTTTTGCAAAGAATGTACTCTTTTACTACGCGGATACGAGCGAGCCGTCTCCAAAGAGAACATGTGTGAGAAAACGTGTGTGTCTTCCTTTAAATATTTGCGTATACATCGCTCAGACCTAACTAAAATGGGAAAAAATGCACCAAAAGCGATGAAACGATTGCAAAATAGGTGTAGTTCAATCGAATCGTTTCAACGAGAGTATTTGACGTTTGATTTAGTTACGTGAAGCAACAAAAAACGATGATCGTCCATCGTCGAGACGATATCGTTCAATCGTTTTGTGCTTACGTAATAAGAGCCCGGTGATTCTGAGAAGAGAATTTCGCTTCTCGATTTGAAGTCAGTATCTACTCAAGAAGCACTCACACAAGTGTAATTTATGTATTTTTTACAAGTCAGATGACGGCTGCCGTAGATTATTTTTTGACATTTCACCCATACTTTTGTGGATTCAATCAGAAGCAGTTTCCATCAGAGACAATACTGAGACCCCCAACTCACAATCCTTTTGCCGCTGGCCCCCTCAGTTTTTTTTTTTTAAATTCGCCATTTTGTTTTGCTATCGGTGTTATGTCTATTTAGAATCCGTATGACATGCAAAAACATACAAAAAATATAAAATCAATGCTGCCAACTGCTACCAACCATGGGGGAATGTGATAGAGTTCAAGAATACCACATTTTAAGATAACTGAATGCTATTGGTTGGTTATTATACGTTTTCAAAAGACGATTAATGTAATTTGTTTGGTTAATAATACTACCTAAATGAGTTGTTTTATATACTAGAAACATATTAGGACAAACATTGTTGTCTATTTTCCGCTTTTGAATATCATTAACTTCGATTTCATGTGTACATTTTTCTTAAATAACTGAAGAAAAATTGCTCAAAATGTTTTTATTTTCCTACAACCATTCGCAGTAATGATTTTTCATAAATATTTTCAGCAAAAGTGCACTTATTCCTAAAATAAAATACTATTTACACGTAATGAATAATTTTAAATTAAACGGACAAAATTCTATGAACGCTGGCAGCAACTTTGCCGACAGCGGAAGTGGGACACGCAAGGTGCGAGTGTGTTGGTGAGTGAAGTTACGTGACATTTGTCAATGCGAATTTCTATGTAACAATACTAATGCACTTAGCGTGTACCACCCCATAGAAATATAGCTTGTAGGCAAGTAACGGAAAATCGGCGAAGATGGGGGTCTCAGTATTGTCTCTGGTTTCCATGTTCCATTGAAATTGGATTGTAGAATGAGTGGATCCCCGAGTGAAACAAATGGAAAATGAAAATGACATAACAATTCAGTTGGGTAGTTGGTTGCTTCGTCTTGGCTTGGTATACAGTCCATAGATTTGAATGAATGCAGAGTACCAAGGATTTGATTCCGAATTACAAAGTTTAGGTAAGTCATCCACATTTTTATTCTTAGCCGGTAAAACTGCTCGCATACCCAACTATAGTATATAGACTACTGCGAGTCCAAAAAGATAGGTCTTATCTTATGTTGCGATAAATACTTGGGCAAGTACCAACTATCTGATGAGGAAATATTGTCCCTGGAGCCAGCTCTCATCCTTAGATTCCTAAAGGAAACTGGACTGGAGAAAGTGCTATAGGACGGATTTCTTCCGCCAAGGAGAAAGAAGAGTGCAAGAACCTCTAAAATGATTCCGAAAGGAATTATATTGTGAGGGAAACTCTTATGAGGGATTATACCTCTCTGAGGCGTAAGCAGGGGGTACAACAGACCAAAAGGTCGCAGTACAACAACCCTTTTCACATAATAATAATATGTTGCGATGCTAATGCTCAAAACACTGTTTGGGGCAGCAGCAAATGCAATAAACGAGGAGATCGTCTTCTGCACTTCATCTTATTGTGGTGTGGAATGTAGCGTCGAACATAAAATGGTGAAACCGTCACTTAGTCACCTTCAAAGTTCAACTTCCAATTCCAATGGAAGTTCGAATCTGTCTTCTGTTAAGTGTAACTCTTAGGAATTGTGGTGAATCGGGCACCTGGTTTCCCTCCAAGTTCCACTTCCAATTGGAGACTGGAATCTGTCAAGTTAGCTAATACTAGAACCATCTAGAGAAGAGTTGGAATATACATCTGGAAAATAATTCTGGAATATTCGCTGATAGGTGGCAGCGCGGATATAAAAGGGGCGCGTTGAGAACAGAGATGGACAGTTGATTTTTAAACCGTGATTGGTGAAGTTCGAAAGAGTAATCGGTTGTGAGATAAATAAGTGTAAAGTAATAAAGTGAATAAAGCGATTGGATTGAAACGTTTAAGAATTGATTTAAGTGATATTGTTTTGGTACTAAATAAGTGAATATTTAGAAAGCGTAAATAAAGTGATTTTATTGGAAAAGTTAAACAGAATAGTGTTTTATCTTTTCGAATCCCAGCCTGAATGTAATAGTATCTTTGGGCTGACGTGGTGAGTGCCGAACATCTAAGCTCTTCATCTCTGAAGCTCCTTCTCATCTTTCTTTGAAAGACGGGGAAACTAAGTACATTAATGTAAGGTGTCCGTTTGGCAGTACAATGGACCAGTATAATTGTGCCTGAGTGCTCCATCGGATAGTAACAACCTCCGACAAAAAAAAAAAAAAAAAAACCCAACTATTCGTTATCAGTGATGTTCGGGAATAATTTGTTGAAAATTGCAAAAATTCGAAGGAAATTAAATCAGTTCTCTCAATTCGTTGACAGGAACACTGCCATTACCGATACTCAGCAAAAATTACTGGGAGGAATCGTATGCAGATGGATCGTTCAGCAATGCAACTCTTATGCACCAGACTTGTTGATTTGACTGATTTGAGGCAAGCATTTATTTCATCGGCAATAGGCGTCTCCAAAACGTCTCAAGTCATTGCGCAGATCTTTCAATGTTCTGTCAAGCGCTTCCAATGCGCGTTGCTTTATGGTACACAGCATTTTTCGTTGTGACAAGTACACGGACAAAGCGGGAGGTTAGCCGACACGTGGCGCGCCACATACAATTGACCATGTAAGAAACCTTGGTATTGAAGATTGAAAAAACATCCAGCGATTGTCCTTGCAACCTATATTATCTTTATTTATTTGAAGTGACACTCCCCGTTTTCCTCTCATGTTTATTTGTTTTCAAAGTGCGATTCCCCATACAAACTTTCATAATTTTCAGTTTTTTTTTTTATTTACGCGAATCTTTCCGATATTTTAATAATTATTTTCTGTTATTCGGGGTGGAGACGAATATAACAAATGAAAGATTCTCAAAATCGGTTCAGCCATTCTTGAGTTATAAATATAGATGTTTTTCAGTTTCTGTTAGGACGACATCATCTGTTCAGCGTATTGAAGCCACTTAATGATAATATGGTAGGTAACGAGTGTTTCAGGTTCTGCACGAAATTTAAACTGACCAGTAGATACGCAAACAGTTGAAACAAATTCTGCTAGATTTCTCGAATTCTCTTTTGGACTACACAGTCATGGTTAAGAAATCCGAACATGAAGAAATACTGTGTTAGGCCCCAGTTAGGCCATACGTAAAATGCAACCGAAAATTTTGGAACAGTATGAAAATGAGTTTTTTTTTTCGTTTGGGCGGTCACAAGCGAAAAATTCCTGACAGATGGAACAGTAAAGATATGATATACTTCAGTGGAATGATTCGGTTTTCTTTTGTGGAATTGACTGAGAAGATGATCAGAAAAAGTTTTTCGTACGGAAAAACGATTAAATTATTTTTCTAGAAAATTTAAAGATTAGATATAAAGATGCTTAATTCATAAGCAACATCTTAAGACCAAGATTGACTTAAACCGTCAAGTCTAAGTGGTCAAAAAAAGAAAAAGAAAATTTTTACGGTTTAGTTTTACGTATTGCTATAACTGGGGCCTTATGCATTTAGGGCAGGCACTAGTAGACAACTAGGCATGCATGCTTCTGGCTGACTGGTTCATATTAGGGTTTGTTTTACGAATTGTAACTTTCCAAAGCCTCACAATAATGTTTTAAGAAACTAATAAAATTTTCAATAAAGTAAGATTTTATTCCTTATTTTTTTATTTTTTTTATATATACTTCTCCCGAGAAAGGCGAACCTATAACGCTTCAACAGCGCCCCGAGATGCCTGCAGATGTATGTTTGTTCTGCACTTAAATACCTACAAATTGTAGTCTTCTGGAAATATATCCCCAGAAACCGAGTTCCAAAGTTTGCTTGTCCTGTAACAGAAGGAGTTTTTGAAAGTTGATGTCCTCGCGGTTGTCAAGTGTACTGTATGGTCATGAGCATTAGCAGCCTGTCTTGTTGGGCGCCCAAAAGTTGCATTTCGAGGGATAATGTCTTTGAGTTCCTCAGAACATCTACCATGGAAGTACCTATAGAACAAGCATAGGTCAGCGACTTGTCTTCTGAGCACCAACGGTTGTAGATTCGATGTGAGTGTAGGGTCTCCAATGAGTCGAACTGCTCGTCTCTGTATGCTATCAAGCAGGTTAAGTGAATGTTTTGGGGCCGAGCTCCATATATGGGAACAATATTCTAAGCCTGGTCTAACCTGTGCTTTGTAGAGAAGGAGAAGTTGCTTGGGGCTAAAGTACCTCTTTGCTCTAAATAGGTAGCTCAACTTTGCGGACGCCGATTTTGCGATATAGGATATGTGGTTCTGCCATGTGATTCCTGAGTTGACTGTGACTCCTAGAAGGTGCATTGAGTCCTTGTGATGGATTGGATGGTCATCCATTTGGATCTGAGGAACTGTTGATGCATTTTTTCTGGAAAATGTTGTGAGCTGTGTCTTGCTTGCATTAAATACAACCAAGTTGTCCTTTCCCCACTTAAAGATTTTGTCCAGATCATCATTTAGAGAATTAATTTGTTCACATCTCTGACTGTGTGATGTAGCCGTATTCACAGGCCCATTGTTCGAGATGGAGGATATAAGAGTGCTGTCATCTGCAAAGCTGTAGATATTATTATTTGTCGATCCAAGCAAATCGTTGATGTGGAGAAGAAATAGAGTTGGAGAAAGAATAGATCCTTGGGGCACTCCTGCATTTATAGCAAACGAATTGGATGATACACCATCTACAACAACTTGGATCGATCTTCCCAGAAGAAAACTTTGCATCCATCCACAGAGTTGTTGTGGTAATCCGTAAGACGCTAACTTGCCTAATAGGGCTCTATGCCAGACTCGGTCAAATGCCTTTGATATGTCCAAGGCTACGGCTCTAGATTCGCCGTGTTGTTCAATTGATTGTGTCCATAAGTGCGTTACGTAGCTTAACAGGTCACCAGTGGAACGACGGCTCCGAAATCCGTATTGCCTGTCGCTTATTAATCGATGGCCTTCTAGATATTTGATTATTTCGACATTTATTGCCTTTTCCATTACTTTAGAGAGCATTGAAAGTAACGCTATTGGACGATAGTTTTGTGGCAGACATTTCTTCCCTTTCCTTGGAATAGGTTGAATGCGAGCGGTCTTCCAGCAAGAAGGAAACGTCTTCTGGGAGTACGATATGCTAAACAGATTACAGAGTACAGGTGCAAGTTCTGGTGCACAGTTCTTGAGTACTATAGCCGGGATTCCATCGGGTCCCGTTGCCTTATTGCAATCTAGTTCTTTAAGGATGCGTTGAATTATTCGAGGCCGAAATTTCACTTCTGCCATCGATGATTGATCCTCGGGATATTTTGTGGCTCTAGCTGTGCAGAATCTAGGGTGGAATTCTTTGAAAACATGCTAGCGAAAAGATCTGCCTTTTCTTTAGGTGTTGTTGCTAGCGTGCCGTCTTCTTTTACTAGAGTTGGAAAAGAAGAGCAACTAAAGTTATTACTGATTGCCTTTGCCATGGACCAGAATGCGCGTGAGCCGCTAGGACATCCAATCACTTTGTTAGTGACTCTTTCGCTGTAAGTTGTCTTCGCCACTTAAGGTGGCGCTACAGTCCGGGGTGGACCTGGGCCTCAACCAATACACCTCTCCAGTTAGCGCGACCTTTTCTAACTGCCTCCAGTTGCGCACTCCAAGTTGGTTGAGGTCCCCTTCCACTTGCGAGCGCCACCCAAGGCGAGGTCTTCCTCTACTGCGTTGTCCCTCTGGGTTGGAACCGAAGACTCTCCGGGCCGGAGCGTTGGTGTCCATTCGCTCTACATGTCCTAACCATCTTAGACGACTAATGCGTACTTTTCTGACCAGGTCGATGTCGCTGTACAGCTCGTAGAGTTCGCTGTTAAATCTTCTCCTCAAAATCCCGTCAATGCAAACGGGACCAAAAACCACTCGAAGAATTTTGCGTTCGAAGCGACCAAGAAGATCCTCATCCGTTTTTGCTAGGGTCCATGCTTCTGCGCCATAGAGCAGACCAGGGATGATGAGAGTATTATATAGAATCTCCTTAGTGCTTCTTGATAAGGCCTTACTAATCAATTGCCGTCTTAGGCCAAAGAAACAGCGGTTGGCAAGTGTGATTCTTCGTTTGATTTCTGATGTGATGTCGTTATCAGAGTTTATAGCGGAGCCGAGGTAGACAAAGTCCCTAACTACCTCAAAGTTATAGCTGTCTATCGTGACGTTCTGTCCGATTCGTCGATGTTGTGTGTCCCTTCTTGTTGACAGCATATATTTTGTTTTACCCTCATTCACCACTAAACCCATTTTTGCCGCTTCTGTACTAGTACTAGCAAACGCTCCAGTAACAGCTCGCTGTGTTCTGCACAATGTCAGTTGCACAGACTTATGGAAAATTTTGCCTCTGGTGTTGGCTTGTGAGTTTCGCACAATTTTCTCAAGAATGATGTTGAAGAAGTCACATGACAGCGCGTCGCCTTGTCTAAATCCTTTTTTGACATCAAAGGTCTCGGTGAGATTGTTTCCGACCTTTACGGAGCAGCGAGCATTCTCCATCGTCATTCTGCACAATCTGACAAGTTTGGCAGGGATGCTAAAACTAAACATGGCTCTGTATAGCTCGTCTCTATAAATGCTGCCATATGCGGCCTTAAAATCGATAAAAAGATGGTGAGTATCGATCTGGACTTCTTGGGTTTTCTCCAGGATCTGCCGTAGTGTGAATATTTGATCGGTCGTGAACTTACCGGGCATAAAACCGCACTGATAGGGACCTATCAGATCGTTGACGAAAGGTTTCAGGCGTTCACACAGTACAGCAGACATGATCTTATACGCAGTGTTAAGGAGACTGATGCCTCTATAGTTGGCGCAGTTTAGAGAGTCTCCTTTCTTGTGGATCGGGCAAACGATGCTGAGGTTCCATTCATCAGGCATACTTTCCTCTAACCAAATTTTGGAGACGAGTTGGTGTATGCACTCTACCAATTCATCTCCGGCTGCCTTGAAGAGCTCGGCAGGTAAGCCGTCTGTTCCAGCAGCCTTGTTGGACTTCAGCTTGGATATTGCTATCCTCACTTCATTTTGGTCAGGTGGACGGAAGTCTTGGCTTTCATCGTCCAGGTTGAATGATTCGTTCTACCTGACAGCGGAATTTGTGTCGTCTTCGCCGTTTAGCAGTCTGCAGAAATGATTTTTCCATGTCCTCAGCACCGACTTTGACTCTACTACAAGGTTTCCTTATTCGTCTCTACAGGTCTCCGTTCGGGTCTTGTTGGCATGACACGTTCTTTTTACCTTTTGGTAAAACTTCCGAACATTGTTCCTGGAGTAACACCTCTCTATATCCTCGATCGCGCGCTTCTCATGCTCTCTCTTTTTTCTCCGGAGAAGCCGAGGTTCTTCCCTCCTTTTTTGCTCGTAGAGCTGACGAGCTGCTCTCGTCCTTCTATGCAGCGACGCTTCGTAGGCACTATGTTCTGCTGCATGTGCCTGGCGGCACTCTTCGTCAAACCAGGGGTTTCGGGGGGGTGGGCTGGTGAAACCGAGCACATCAGTTGCGGCGTTTTTGATGGCTTCTTGGCATCGGCGCCACTGGTCTTCGGCACTTGATGCTGGCAGCATAGGACTTCTCGAGAGGTTGAGGGATACGCGATCGGCATAGGTTCTGGCGGTTTGTTGCGTTTGTAGTCGTCCGACGTTAAATCTCCTCACAGTATTTTCTCGTTGTTGTGGTGTCTGGGATATCCGCATCCGTACCTTGGCTACAACAAGGTAGTGGTCCGAGTCTATGTTGGCCGCTCGGAAAGTTCGGACATCTAAAATACTGGAGACGATCGCAACGTGAACAATTTGGTTGACGGTTTGATGATCAGGTGACCGCCATGTTCCTTGGTGGATATTGAGGTGAGGAAACCGTGAGCTAGCTATGGTAACATTACGTCCCGCAGCAAAGTCAATCAGCCTAAGTCCGTTTCCAGACGTGGTGTCGTGTAGGCTGTGTTTTCCGATTGTGCTACCAAAGATGTCCTCCTTTCCTATTTTGGCGTTAAAATCACCCAAGACGATTTTAACGTCATGCTTAGGACATTGCTCATATGTTTTGTCGAGGAGCTCGTAGAAACCCTCTTTGGTAGCATCGTCTTTTTCTTCTGTGGGGGCGTGAGCGCATATTAGGCTGATGTTGGCGAATTTAGCCTTTATGCGGATCGTTGTAAGGCGTTCACTTACGTGTCGAAAGCTCAAGACTTCTTGCCTAAGTCTGCCGCTTACAACAAATCCGCATCCAAATAGACGCTGCTTTTGTTCCCTATAGCAGTCACCGTAGTAAATGTCACAGTTTTTCATCCTTCTTTTGCCCGGCCTTATCCGAGGCTTTTGGTTGCTTCGCAACATAATTTCTTTTCCGTCGTAGGGTAGTTAACCCCACGCACAACCCCCAACCTGGAGGACCAGGCCCTTTCTGCGACCGCTTGGGCAAAAGGAGCCGGAATATTCCGGACTGCGGGGATGTGAGAGCTGCCGTTGACCCATTAAGGGCTCTTCCGCCACCATCTCTATTTCAACACCCTGACTAGTGTTGAAAATCCTCAATGACCTCAGCTCCAAATACGTCGAAGTAGCTCATTGAGGTATCTGCCATGTTGACTGTTGACGCCACCGTTGATTCAACCATATGTGTTGAAATCTATAAATCTGACTCTCAGATATAAACCTAGCACACTAATGTAATAACTTGCTTTATCTCTTTTTATACGTTTTGTATTGTCTCTTTCTTTTTCCGGCCTCTACCTTTTTTGCCTCTTCAATAAAGTTGTCTGCCATTTAATAATTTACTTACTAAACGCTTTCTTTTTTCTCGATCACAACAGGTTATGTGCCCAGGACAGCTAAAATAATTCATTGGCTCTATATTTGTTGAAATGGCATCATCAACTTCAGGCTTCCAAGTGGAAAAATTAATTGGCCGAGAAAACTACACCTCATGGGCGTTTGCTGTTAAAAATTATCTGCAGCATGAGGAATTGTGGGATACTGTTCAAGGGATATATCCTACAACTGGAATGAACTCAAAGCTGGATGTAAAAGCAAAAACAAAAATTATTTTGCTAATTGATAAAATCAACTACGTTCACATCGAAGATGCTGAAACTTCCAAAGAAGTTTGGGACAAGTTGAAAGCAGCTTTTCAGGATTCTGGATTAACGCGAAGAGTTGGATTATTGCGGCAATTAATAACAACACGATTGGATTCATCAGAGAACATTGAGGACTACGTCAGCAAAATTGTGTCGACAGCTCACAAATTAAAAGAGATCGACATGCCGGTTAGTGATGAATGGATAGGGACTTTGCTCTTGGCTGGACTACCCGAAGAGTTTTCGCCGATGATAATGGGCATCGAAAGCTCTGGTGTAAAAATTACGTGCGATGCAATTAAAACTAAGTTACTGCAGGATGTACAAAAAGCAGGTGCACAAGCAGGAGCTTTATATTCCAAGATAAAAAAGAAGCAACATTTTTCAAAAGGATTCCGGTGTTTTAATTGCAATCGCTACGGCCATCGAGCAGCTGACTGCACGGTGAAAGTACAGGAAAACAAATCGAAGTTCCAGAGTGGATTGTGCACCGTTTTTGTTGCTGGTTCAATCAATCAAAATGATTGGTTCATTGACTCCGGCGCAAGTATGCACATGAGCATGCGAAGGGATTTGTTTAATCGAATTCAAGAATCGCCAGTAAAGGAAATTTTTGTTGCTAACAAAGAAAAACTCAGTGTTGAAGGTATTGGCAATGTTAGCATTGAAATAATTGATGAAAAAGGTAGCACAAAACACATCACTGTTTACGATGTTCTTTTTGTACCGGATTTGACAACAAATTTACTTTCCGTCAGTCAAATTATACAAAAGGGTCATTCAGTGAATTTCTGTCGTGATAAATGTAACATATTGTCAAACGGAAAAATATTGGCAACCGCACGGCTGCTAAACAATATGTTTAAACTGGATTGTCCTAAAAGTCAAGTATGTATGGTCGCCGAAGGAGTATCTGAAGCCGAAATATGGCATGCTCGCATGGGCCATTTGAACTTTAAAGATCTCAAGACTACAAAAAACATCGTAAAGGGAATGAACTTTAATGAAAAATCAACAGAAAATTGTATACCATGTATTAAAGGAAAGATGGCGCGAAAACCCTTTAAAACTTCTGAGACGCGAACAACAGAATTGCTACAGTTAATACATTCGGACTTATGTGGTCCTATGGAAGTGCCATCAATTGGTGGAGCTAAGTATTTTCTTACATTTATAGATGATTTTTCGCGTAAAGTTTTTATATATTTATTGCAGACAAAAACGGAAGTACCAGCATTGTTTGCTCAGTTCAAAGCAAAAGTTGAAAATGAGACAGCTCATAAAATAAAATGCTTGCGTACAGACAACGGCACAGAATTATGCAACCGGGAATTGTCAGAAATCTTACAGAAGAATGGAATTCGCCATCAGACAACTGTCCCTTATAGCCCCCAACAAAATGGACTCGCCGAGCGCATGAATCGTTCCATCGTTGAACGTGCACGATGCATGCTGTTTCACGCTGGGCTGGAAAAGCCATTCTGGGCTGAGGCTGTTGCAACTGCCGTGTATGTCATAAACCGTTCTGCTTGTTCTGCAATTCCTGATCGAACACCTCACGAGGTCTGGTCAGGTCAAAAACCGGATTTGAGCAATCTGCGAGTTTTTGGGTCAAAGGCGTTCGCACATATTCCAAAAGCGAAAAGATCAAAATGGGATGCTAAAGCGCAAGAACTAATTTTTGTCGGTTATTGCGAAGATACCAAAGGTTACCGTTTTTTGAACCCAGTTAATTTCCGTATTGAGAAGAGCCGTGACGTGAAATTTTTTGAAAACAACTTTAACCAAAGTAACTCAAGGACTTATTCTGAATCGAGACAAACTGTAAGCCTTGATTTAGGTACTGCTCCAGTGGAGGATGACGAGGAAGATGAAGATGAGGATGAAACAGATCTCATGCAGAATTCTCTGTTAGATGACGCGGTTAGTGATTCTTCAGAATATTATGATCCAAATTCAACAGTCACGAACGATGCATCAACTGATCGGATAATATCAGTAGCTTCAAGTACACCGGATGACGTCGAACTTCGTCGATCATCGAGGATTCCAAAACCAATTACTTTAGATGATTACTATTTGTACTCAGCGGAAGCAGATTTAACAAATGATCCGCAATCAGTCAGCGAAGCACTAAGTGGTCCAGATGCAGTGCATTGGAAACTCGCAATGATGGATGAGTATAAATCCTTGATCAGCAACAACACTTGGTCATTAAAAGACTTGCCTGATAATGTCAAGCCCATAGATTGCAGATGGATCTTTAAGACTAAACGAAATGATGAAAACATAATACAGCGTTATAAGGCACGGTTAGTCATCAAGGGTTGCTCGCAAAAACCAGGGATTGATTATCAAGAAACATATTCTCCCGTCATAAGATATACATCAATTAGATATCTTATATCAGTTGCAGCAAAGTATGATCTGGAAATTGAACAAATGGACGCAGTGACCGCGTTCTTACAAGGCGATTTAACTGAGGAAATTTACATGGTGCATCCTGAAGGCATAACGAAAAAACATAATGGTAAGTTTTGTAAGTTAAACAAAGCCATTTATGGACTTAAACAGGCCAGCAGAGAATGGAATAAGAAATTGGACCAAGCTCTGAAACAAATGGGTCTTAAGCAGTCGAAACTCGATCCGTGTATTTATTTCGATTTATCAGAAAACAAAATATTTTTTATTGCCGTCTACGTCGATGACCTGTTAATTTTTAGCAATAACACTGTGCTGAAAACCAAAATTAAGTCTGAGCTGAAACAAAAGTTTGTAATGAAGGATATGGGTGAAGCGAAAAATTGTGTTGGCCTCAGAATTACTCGTGATCGACAGAAGCTGGAGATATATATTGATCAGATGTCGTATACAAAACAAATTTTGAAGCGTTTTAATATGGATGAATGCAATCCAATATCTACACCATTCGACATGAACCAGAAGCTAACAAAACCCAAACTAATAAACTCTCAGTATAGCAGCTGTGAAACTATTCCGTACCAAGAAGCTGTAGGAAGTTTATTATACTTAGTACAAGGTACACGCCCAGACATTGCATATGCAGTAAACTATTTGAGCAAGTTTAACAACAATTTTGATAAATCGCATTGGACAGCAGTGAAACGGATTTTCCGATATTTAAAAGGTACGTTGACTGCGAAAATCACTTATTCTAAGACAGGAAACGCAAGTATGATTGGATATTGCGATGCAGATTTTGCCGGTGACATAGTTGATAGGCGATCATGTACAGGATACGTTTTTGTTCAACAAGGAGGTGCAGTTAGCTGGAATAGCAAACGACAATCGACTGTAGCATTGTCAACGACAGAAGCGGAGTATATGAGTCTGTCGACTGCAGTTCAAGAAGCGGAGTGGTTACGTCAATTGAATGATGACTTCTGGAAAGAACGTAATGAGAAGGTTGTCATTTATTGCGATAACAAAAGTGCTTTAAGCCTGGCAAATACGGATGCTTATCATGCAAGGTCTAAACATATAGATGTTCGTCACCATTTTGTTCGTGACAAAGTGACAATGGGACATATTCATTTGGAATATATAAGAAGCGAGGATATGGCTGCTGATATTCTAACCAAACCAATTCCAAGCCAAAAACATTACAAGTGTGCGATGATGATGGGACTAACTAACTTCAAGTCAGCTTTAAGTGGAGGTGTTGAAATCTATAAATCTGACTCTCAGATATAAACCTAGCACACTAATGTAATAACTTGCTTTATCTCTTTTTATACGTTTTGTATTGTCTCTTTCTTTTTCCGGCCTCTACCTTTTTTGCCTCTTCAATAAAGTTGTCTGCCATTTAATAATTTACTTACTAAACGCTTTCTTTTTTCTCGATCACAACAATATGAATTCATCCGCCGTACGTCCTCTTTCTGAGGGGCTCATGTAAGACTTCTGAGACTCGAGCAGACAGTCAACTCCAACAGGGCATTATAGTGTTGCTATTTTCTACATGTTCAACACTCGCACTTATAAGTTCAGCAAGTCAATTCCGGATGGACATAGACCCGGTGGTGACCACTTGGAGGTAAAATAAGCATAATTGGTGTATCTGAACAGTTGCAACAACTGGGCATCGCCAAGTTGACGCCAATCAGTTTCTACCCCATTCATCAACACCCAACCACCGAACGAATATGAAAATAAGTGTTTCGTAATGAAAATGAAAAAAAATATTTTTTTTGTTAAAAATAAGTGTCTTTGTTGCTCTGTTTTTTTGCTGTACTACTTTTTTTTTTTTGCCGAAGTCCTTTTTTTCGGCTCGGCCCCCTTTTGTTTGGAAGCACCAAAAATGTTTTTATGCAATCATTATGACAAAGTCTGGCCTATCGAAACGTTTCCAAAGGCAGGATATCAAAAAATGTAATTTTTGAGTTGGTGTCAGATCTCCATGATGCTGATATCAAATCTGATGTTTGTAATAAAATCTTTGATTGCACATCTTCGAAGTCGTTTATTGGATATGTGTAATCTTGATCATCCGCGAACTCATAAATCAATTGCTTGGAAGCATTAAGTTTCCCCATCACCGAGCGCCGAACTTTAGTTGCGGGGGCTGAGTAGTGGTAAAGACCCAAAGGGTGCTCCCCCTCCGCTTCCCTCCCTTCTTGTCTCATTCCCATACCATTGAAATTAATCTACTTCTATTTCTTATCCTATCCTACATCCGCCTGAGCCGGATAAAGGCCCAGTTTCAATAGCACAAGTCGCTGTTTTTTTTGAATGTGAACGTGCTTGTGCGATGTGCGCCACTTAACCACCCCCAAGCAGAACAACGATCAAGAACCGCGGCTGCTGATAATATTCGATTTGAGAAAATAATTTTTTTTTCGTGTTAGATTTTAGGTTGTAGCTCAGCTCATAGAAGACATAGAAAGCTGATTTATGGCTTGAAATAACTATAAAAGTGTTAGCTCTCCTAAGTGTTAGCCTAAATGTAATCTACCCATCAACTCGGTATAGCTTTGTTGAGCAGGGAAAGCCCTCCTGCTCAAATGTATAACAGATTAGAGTAGGTCTGCACAATGCAGCTCGTCAAGTGAGACAGGCGTATTGAGTTAAGTCTCTCATTATTGGCATCTGATCGAACAGGGCGCTTGACGAGTTCGCGCAGTGTATCAATTTCAGAAGTGGGATAGTTAATCCATTTGCATAGAGTTAAAAAGTAAACTCAATAAGATTTGGGAGTGTGAAAATACGTGATACAAGGATAAAAAAGAGAACATAGACTCTTCAGTTTGGTAAGAAAATGTATTTTACTTCCAATTGATATGGTTAAAATGAAATAGTTGAAATAAGAAAGAAAGAGACGATAGGTAACGCCGGACAGAAGAAACAGTTTGCATCTGGCAAATCCTTTCAAGACACACACTTGTCAATGTGTTGGTAAGCCAAACCAACAAAATAATAATAAAAGATTTGGTGTTAGGTTTTTGTCCCTTTCGCACCCTACTCTTTCAAAAGGATTATAATAGTTTAATCGCAAAGATATGCGTGGGTTAAGATACTCAGACAAAGTGATAGGATTGGTTGTTTTTGACTAGGTAGTTCTTCGAGAACCTTGTGGAATTTAAGTTGGAGAATTTTAAGAAAAAAAATAATTATTTGCGTGCGTATGGAAAACAAAAAAAAAAAAACCTTTATTTAAAATGGCAGGACGAACAAAAAAAATACCAAAACGTTTCGTTGATGGCGAAGCAGGTGAGGCCAACATATTAAAGCTACGGTTAGAATTAGAAGAGCTAAAGCGAAATAATTTGGTTCTCGAAAAGGAATTAGCTATATGTCGTCGAGCACCAAGCCAATCTTCACAAAACATTTCTGTTATGCCTTCCTCTAATCAAATTTCGTTAAGACTTGGAACAGAGGAAGTTACGAAGATAATAATTCCTTTATTCAATGGATCGAAACGATCGAGAACATTCGTCATCTGTATGAGTGGGACGATCGAAACACTTTATTTTACGCGTCGTTGAGGCTGGGAGATGCTGCGACGAATTGGTTTGCTGGAAACAGATGCGAAATTAGTAATTGGAATGAGTTTAAAGTTAGGATCTTACGAGACTTCTCTACAGAAGAAAATGCTGCCGACATCCATGTAAAATTATTATCTCGACAGATTGGGGAGACCGACATCTGTGGAAATTATTTATGAATACCTATTTACTTTTCTTTCATTTTATTTTGCGTTGATGAAGAATATAAACTATTTTTTTTTAATTTTATTTATGCGTAGCTATGTACCTACATTAAAAAAAAAAAAACAAAATAAATTGCAACCGAATAGCAAAAGCTTTTTTGAATTAATTATTTGACTTTTTGGAACAGCTGTTTCTCGTTCAGGTTTTTGGTCAGTGAGATATCTGAGTGGAATAAGTTGTCAATTAGACGCATGAGTGAAATTATCGAACTGAGTGGAACGATTTCTATGTGTTGAGCTACGTGGTTTGCTTCGTGGTTTGCTTCGTGTTATTACCATAGGTACTGAGTGTTAAATAAATTAAGCGAGCTTAGTGAAACGCTTTCTGTGTGATGAGATAAGTAAGCTTCGTGATACTGCATATGTCTACTACTGCGCTGGGTAAGGAAAACTTCGTGTTTCAGTCGCGCTGAGTACTTACTTACTGGCTAATTCTGAAATGGAAAGGCGAATTGGTTTTGGTTCTGCTATGTGCTGTGTGCTGAGTGAGTTAAGAGGACTTCGTGGAGATTTTGTATGATGAATTGTATGAGTTGGTAAACTAGGAACATTATTCGATATAAGTACGAGTGATGGCATCGGATTTAGTTGAGCTATATTCCGAATGTGATATCGAATGAGGAAACCACACTGAGGACAGTGTATTGCAGGATGGCCGAGTTGTTAGCCTAAATGTAATCTACCCATCAACTCGGTATAGCTTTGTTGAGCAGAGAAAGCCCTCCTGCTCAAATGTATAACAGATTAGAGTAGGTCTGCACAATGCAGCTCGTCAAGTGAGACAGGCGTATTGAGTTAAGTCTCTCATTATTGGCATCTGATCGAACAGGGCGCTTGACGAGTTCGCGCAGTGTATCATAAGTATTTTGTTTTGTTTGCATTGATTAAGAATTATTTGAGTAATGGCGAGTTAAAGGCAATAAAGTCAGAAAAAAAAAAAACACATTTTGGTCAAAAACGCTCCAAAAAATGGGCATTGCAATGAAAGGGAATAGCACAAAATCTTAAGGAACATTTCAATAAAAGTTTCATCGAAATCTGTGCAGTAGTTTTCACGCCATTAGGTAACAAAAAAATTGCCTACAGTTTTATTATAAGTATAGATAATGCAGTCACATCAACCCTGCTATCTTTTCAACAGATTGCAACCGTCCTCATCAAGTAGATCGCAATAACTACTTACACAATTTCGTTTCCCTTGCTTAACCTCTGAACGTCAGTTTTTTGTAAATGTCACTTGGTTATGGAACTCTCTACCGCGTAATATTAGGCGAATTAGGGATATAGAGTTTTTTAAAAAAGAACTAGCGGCACATTTATCGTTTCTTTAAATAATGGGGTTTTGTTTTGTTTTGTTTTCCTTGTTTTATGTGTTGTTTTAACCAAAGCATAATGTTTATGTAGAATAATATAATGTAGTAAATAAAATATGTATACCGTTTTTTTTTTGCAAATTCTTTTTTATAAATGAAATCTTAATTAAGAATAATAAAGAGGAATTATTTTTAAATATTTGTTAAGCTTAATAAAATGTATATTAAAATGTTCTTTTGAAGTAGCTTGAAATTGTTTTAAAACTGAAGCTTGTATTAGTTTATAAGATATTCATGCTTATTTTGACATTCGAACGAATAGCCAATTCGAGCGAATGTCTATCAAAATATACACAAGTTGATTCGAACGAATAGAGACATTTGTATGAATTGGCTATTCGTTCGAATGTCAAAATAAGCATGAGTGTATCTTAAAATGCAAGCCTGCAAATAAATAAATAAATAAAAAAAAATAAATAAATAAAGGTGTGATCAGATTCGGTTTCGAATCTATCACCCTAAGAGTTTATAAAAAAGATGAGCTTGATTCAGGCAAAAATTCCTCCTTACCCAACAGGTTCAGAACCCGAGGCCTCAGACCCTGGAGCATCGGTTTCATTTCCATCACTGGATGACTATATGCATTCCGCGCAATTACTCCTACCATGGATCATCCTCTTTCGGACATGAACATTGAACATGGATGGTTTTAATAGAAAAAATGTTAAGCGAGGACAAACTGCTTGGTTCATCTTCAGAAGCAGAAGAACTCAACAACATCATGGTGGAGGTTCATCCGCCTGATTGTAGCAAAAATGCTATAATAAGTTGAGATTAATCTCCATCACTCCATAGAGGCTTCGGCCGCTCTCATCCTCCGTCTCTCAAAGGCTAGAGAAGACATTTTCTTGAAATAGGAACAACTGCGTGGTTCGCGGACTCAAGACTCCTGGATGCGAAAAGCTGTACGTGACTGACAAAGGTAGACCTAGATCATGCATACTAGCGAAACGTAGCCTTAAATTACTTTTACTCCCTATTATCAGCGATTCAGATGTAACTATAGGTAGACTAGTGACTGCGAAAGGCATCTACTGGATAGCATCGGCATATCTGGCCCATGACTATACGGGCCCTCTCTCTTGGGGCTGGGGGATAAACTAGAGAGAGTGATCGCGGAACCAATATCATCCTCAGATAAGTACAGTCAGCTTGACGTGGTACGGAGGTTTAAGTCGCAAAGATTCAACAGGCTATGCTGTCGTAGGCGGTAGTCGTCTGAAGAGTCACCCATGACAGACAGGCTAGCAGAGTGACGAACTAAGAACTGCCAACCTAATTCCAGTAATGGCGTGAGCGCAAGGAAAACCGTGCCGAAGGATGAAAGGTTGGAGGTTAAACCTGCCAAGTACAAGCTCTCTCAGGTGCCCAGGCAAAAATAATGCCTTACCCCGGTATGGCGGCAATGCCAGGATGGACCATAATTTCGACCCTACTCGTGGGAATCAAAATAGGCCTAAGAAAGAAAAAAACAAAGGATGAAGGAGGTGCGGTTACGAGAAGTACCGAGAGTGAGATGGTAGCCGACCTATAATCGTGGAGCCATACGAGCTCACCAAAATTCAAGGGGCCCTAGAAACCGGGCCAACCGAGGAAGAGATCTCGAAAGAGGAAAAGGAGAAGCTTTTGGCTGAACCCTCAGATGAGAGAACCGGCGGAGAAAAGGCGAAGGAGAAGAAGGTGCCCCCAGGTCTGTTAAGGAAACGGGAATACCTAAAGGCTAAACATATATATAGCATTTTTGTCGCCAAAGACAGAAAAGGAGCGAGCCTCCATATAATGGGCCAAGGAAACAATTTGCTAAAAACGCACTTACGAGGCCTGAGCCTAAAAGACCATATTCCGCTATAGTGATGAACAGCATTTCAGGCTCAAAAAACACTGCACATAGCGCAAAATGACCGAGGGACGATGTCGCTAAGACAGACCCCAAAGCCCACGATTGCTGAAAGGCTTGGAAATAAAGAGCTAGCCTCGAAGAGGTTGAGGTCGCCAGAGGACGCTCCCAACATTCCGAAGAAGGCAAAGCGGAGCGAAACGAACACTCGCTCAGAAATCGAGATTCGCAAAATGGGTCTGACTCTGAAAAATTGTTTTTTCTGTCCCAATGGAAAACTACATAAGTTTATTTTTAGATCCTTTGTAAGCCGATTTTAACTGTTCCACGCCTTTTGTATAGGGTTAATAATTTCTATTGAATATAGCTTTCAAATGAAATAAATATATTTAGTAGGAATCTACGTACTTGTATGACATCAAAATACGTAGTGCTTAGTATATTCGTAGACATCCAAGTATTTATTGCAGACATCTGTCATTGCCTCCTATTAATTTTATGAATGAAAATGGTTTTCCTGCTTAGTAGCTCTGACATACTAAAGCCAATACACAAGTTAAAAATAGTTTGGTAAATAATATGTGCGATTGGTGTCTCAAATAACTTGCTGTATACATGTTTAAGACCGCAAGAGACGAAAAATGATTGAATTTCATCGACAGAATATTATATAGTATAGACGTACAATTTGTGTAGCAATTCAGACAACTACTTGCTAATTTTACATCACGTATTTCTGTCACAAGACATTAAATGTGGGAAGTAAGACAGGGGATATTCTTAAGGTGCCGTCACACCATACAAGGAAAGCGTGAACGTTTGCTTTGACGATCGAGGTAAAGTAAGCTCAAAGTAAGCGTTTTATCTAATACGAGTACAAGGGCCGCAGCATTTTATATCGCATCCGAACGACTGAATTGAGAAGTTTTCCCAGGACAGTTATACGTCGAATATTTGCTAGACGTTTGTGAAGTGGGAAAATATCTCAAGGTACGAATTGTGTTTCCTGGGGACAAACCTGAGAATCCTTGACTTTTAGTCAATCGGCCTACTAATAATCAAACACTAATGTCGACTATAAGTTGGTTGCCAGTTTAAATGAAATTGTATTTTGAGTATTTTTGAAATGGCACCAATAAACAATTTGACCTCCACCTTTACTGGTACGAACACTTTCTGTTGAATCTATTACATTTGTTGTCATCGCAGAATTTGAGTTCGTTCGGGCACAATTTTTGGTACTTTTTATATAAAGCGTTCTTCTGATTTTTTACTACTTCATGATTGATTAATGAGTGCATTTCTGTCGTAATAAGATCCCTTTCAAATTATTCAATAAACGGAACACAGTTTATTGAAAGGTCACAATTGTTTAATCGTTAGCGGGTGAATATTTTCGCAAATAGAAATAATAGTCTGCTAATTCATTTCAGAAATCAAACGTAGAAGCCATACGCGTTTCAAGAATCTATCGCTTCCGTTTTTTAATTTAAACAAGACGGTACTTGCCAAAGAGTATATTAGTGTGAAAATAGATACGATTTGATCTTTTACAAATCTTACGATAGTACTTAACCGACAAAATTTTAAAAGCTCGCAGAAAATATAAAGCCATGGCGCACATTTTTATAGACGAAAACTTGCATGTTTCCTCCCCATGAATTCACACATACTAACTGTAATTCCTTAAGAAGTGCCTAAATTTGTTAATTGGCTTGTATTTTACTGAGTGCTGATAATACTATTCTTATATCCGTGAAGTCCACTTTTTCGCACCAACCATTGTTTCATCAGAAATCTCGGTAAACAAACTCATTTTGCAAAGAGTTTAACAAGGGTTAACCTGTGTGCCTAAGGTACTGAGAATTGTTGAAAAAAGGTATGAGCCGTCCAAACTTAAGTAAGAAGATTTTTTATTCTGTTTGCGACGACTGTCAAGAAAGTCTTGGAAATATCCCAAACTTATATAAAATTATTTTTTTAGTAAGCATCGATTCCTTGCTTGCAAGCTATTTAAAAAGGAAAATCAGTCAAGAAGCAAGAACTAGCGTTTAAACAAGTTAAAACAGAGAAAAACACAGAAATATATGCTTCAAGTGTTTGAAAAAAAAAAAAAATGCAATAATTTCCAATTTTTTGCATACATTTTTACAAATTTATGTTTGTAAGACTTAAAAACCATTTGCATTGTTGTATTACAACGAATAAAATTAGAAAACATTTACAATTTACTAAAATTAATTTATAATTGTAAACACTCAGGCTGAGCGTATTTAAATTCGCTCCTATTACGAAATTTTACAACAACTATATTTGTTTATTGGTAAAGCGATTTGGAAAGTGTGGAGCCGTCGCATAAACTGCCAGACTAAATTTGATTATTGGTAAGGCCAAATCACTATAACCACCATAAGTCCACAGTTAAGGGATATAAAGTGAAAATTTACTAAAGTTAGTTTTATCTACATACATATTGGTAATGTTATGTGCAAAAAGCCATCTAAGTACCCAAAGTCAATGCCCTATGGCTACATACACAAACTTAAATTTTAACGTAAAGATAGTCTACAACTCTTTTTCACCTTTGCAGACAAATGACACCAGCTCGTTGTTACTTACGCATTCGTTAATAAGTTACATATAGCTATACGCATATACAGGGAAACGTGGAAATTGAGGTCTAAATGCCTCAGTTCTCAGTTGATTGTGCGATTTTATATATATATATATAAATTTTTTTAATCTTAATTTCTCTTCAGCTATATCTTTGGACCACAACAGTATCGGATATCGCTTGCTGACTGTCACCAATCAGAGTTGGTCATTTGAATCTGTGGAATCGATCACATAGCTCCCTTGTTGAGTTCATTTCGTGAGTTTCTCGGCTGTTTCATTTTGAAAAATTTAAAATCCTCGTGCTGATCGTTCAGTATTGCTTTAGATCGCTATCGGTAACGGTTATAAATGATAGCTTAAGAATAATTTTAAGCCCATCAAAATAAATCTTCTTTCGAAGGAATAAACTGTAAATGTACGTTTTAAGGAAGGCCATTGGTAGGCGAACAATTGGTTACGGCATGTTGGTAATTGGATACCTAATATGCTCCATGATGGGTGTAAGTCTCATCTCAGAAGAGTCGTCTTCGTTGTGTGTTTTCTTTTTGTGCTGGCCATTCGGGGCGAATGCAAATAAAGTTTTAAGTTTGAAAAATAATGTCACCTGTGTAAGCGAAACTCTGATGAAACTGTGACGAGCATCCCATCTACGCGATGTGTAACCCTAGATGCGTTGCTTAGAAATTTCGTCGCGCTTCAGTCATTGCCCATGTCCGAAAGATCGGATGTACTAGAGTGGAAAAAGTAAAATACCTCTCTCCAAACGGACTTGTCACTGCGTCTGAGATCGGGGTGACAATTATTCTGTCGGAAGACCACCTAACATACGTATCCGTAAGCAGTACGCTGGAGAGGGACAAACAGCCAAGTGTGGGGGTGATAAGTGGGCAAAATCTTTTGTAAAAGATTCCTCAGCTGTAACTGGTTTTTCACATTTAAGCTCTGCACTGGCATTTCATATCACCAGTTTGACTCAGTGTGTCAATCTACGATGGATAACAACATGGAACTGCCACACCATAAATAAGCTGCAAAGTGATTTTCTAAGTGATCAAGTGTAAAGGATGCAATAAGGACACGCGAAAGTATTCATAATGAAGAACTGAGATCGGTTGGTGGATAGATGAATTAAGTGCGTTTGCAATTCTAGCACCATTCGAAATCAGTGCTTTTGATTGAAATAGTCATCAAATATGAGGGTTTTTTTTTTAATTGTGTGACATAAGTTATGTACCTACTTTGTGTTTGACGACATCTTAAATAATTAATACGCTTCTTTAACTCTAACTTAAACTGTGCTTTATGCTTGTGTGTTTCGGTACTTATTGTAACTGAGGTGCCGATCAGTATTTGGAAAATGTAACCGGGTGTTTGAATAATACCTACTAAAGCCTTTGAAATTTTTACTCGGTGTGGCCGATTTTGGTAACTTTTCTTCATCACGGTCAAAATATTTCCCCTCACATAAATCTGAAAAACCCCCAGATTTGGCTATTTTTTACAAATAAAACCCCAGCCTTTTGCCATTATACGACTTAAAAATAGAAATTTCGAATTGGAAATGCGAACATGTTTTTCCGCTATAGTGTGCGGAAAATAAATACAACGCAAAATGTCAAAGAAACCCTTAGGCAACTTTGTTGGTGCTGCTTAAATCCGGAAAAATATTTAGGAAACTAGTACAAAAAAATATAACTTTTGCTGAATGAAACTGGCATTGGCTTTTTTTCAAAGATTTGTTTTGTGAACGAAAATAGTCCAAAGAGTTTAAAATAAATAATTTTCACTTCGCTTTGGAGGATCGATTGAGCATTGAACTCCAATTTATAATAACATAAATACCTACCTACCTACATTTATTTCATCCTCTATTGTCATGCTCAGTTTTGAATTACTTGATCGTGGTCTTCAGTTTAAGTTACTCAGCGTTTCTCACGTTCGTAAAATGCTTACATATTTAATTTTTCTGCATAACCACATTTTGATGTTAGCAAAAAGAATATTGTTGGCGACCGACGTTAATTCAATAAACACATTTTTAAGTATTTTAACTTTATTATTGAAAATATATAATTATATTATATCGCGTCGTTGGATCAATATTTGCGAGTTGTGAGTGCAGTGATAGTACATGTAGGTAAAAATCCCTGCACGTAGGGATTTTCGATCTAAAAATGACGCCGTAGGCAAAAAGGGACCGATTTGTAACGTAGGTGTTTTTTTTTCGGATGAAACATTTTCATCTTATTTGTAAGTAAATTGATTTGCTCAGTCAAAAAATGTTTATTATTTTTGTTTATCTATTATATTTTGCTCTTACATTCGTCGATATTAGCTAAGGAATGAAATGGGATGACATAACTTGAAGTTATTTTGTGGTTGAAATTGAGTATGAGAAGTTTGATTCGATTTTATGATAAAACAGTTATGTAGAGAGTTTGTATTGAAAATTATTCGACGGTGTAGGGAAAAGTAGGGATTTTCTTTGTGTACTGTAAGGATTTTTCCTGTGTTTTCTGTACTATCACTGAGTGAGTGACAGGTCGCTTGAAATACTGTTGCTTCAATGTGAGAATAGGTTAAAATAAAAGTTGCGTATTGCTTATTGCTTATTGCTAGTTGTTTATTGCTTATTGCTTGTTGCCTCAGTGGGAGAGCCGCCTTAAGTGATATTGTTTTGGAAACTTAATAATTAGAAAGTGCAAATAAAGTGATTTTATTAGAAAAGTTAAACAGAATAGTGTTTTATCTTCTCTAATCTTAGCCTGAATGTAACAGTACCAAATTGTCGCACAACGGTCACGCTGTTGACAGTTGTTCTCATTCGACATCCTTCTCGCAACCTAAATAGGTTGCATATGGGAAAGCTCACCTGGAATTTTCAGGAACAAGGCTACAATAGAACAGGAAATATTGGAAATTGTCAGTTCTCGACATCACGCACACATTTATAGAATCTGCCTATACATGAACCCTCACCGCAACCGAAATTACGACAAAAACCGCACAAAATCAAGGCACTGGATTTCCTGTTTTCATAGAACGCAATTATTTTCTTCAATCAAAAACGGCATAAGAAAAAAAGTGCTCTGAAAGCGGAAAAAGATTGCTTTACTTCGTACCAATCAACCTAGAGTAAAAAAGTGATCTGAAAATGAGGCACAACACAGTAGTTCGCTTTTTGTAGTAATCTGGATAAATTGATGGGCAAGGACACGATTCACGAGATTTCTCCCCAAAGGAGATAAAAAAAAGCAAAACAGAGATATCTAACTAGCACTTATCAATCGCTTGAATAATGTTAGACTGACTTGGAGGAGGTGACACTAGTTGTATGCGTATAGTGACCATAATTTTTTAAAGACAATGCGGGACACATTTTAAAAGTTTTTTTTTTTGTAAAAACATATTTTTTATTATTTTATTATATCATATTTGGTTATAATTAGTTTATGTAATTTTAAAGAAGGGCGAGATTTGGAGGAGAAGATTTAACAGCGAACTCTACAAGCTGTACAACGACATCGACCTGATGGTCAGAAAAGTACGCATTAGTCGCCTAAGATGGTTAGGACATGTAGAGCGAATGGACACCAACGCTCCGGCCCGGAGAGTCTTCGATTCCAACCCGGAGGGACAACGCAGTAGAGGAAGACCTCGCCTTAGGTGGCGCGCTCAAGTGGAAGGGGACGTCAACCAACTTAGAGTGCGCAACTGGAGGTGTCAAGCAACTGCTTTGACAGCTACGTCAAAACAAAATGACAATAATATTTCGTAAAGCACTGTTCACATGCGTATTATCTAAAATCACTTGTAATGTGCTACATTTCAAGTATTATACTTTGAAATTTTCTATATTTATAATTTTGCGGGACTTTGCGGGACAAGTCTGTAAATGAGGGACATTTTTTCGGCATTTTATGATGCGGGACAGCCATGTGAAATGCGGGACTGTCCCGCAAAATGCGGGACGTCTGGTCACTATATGTATGCGAGAAACAGATTAACACAGCAACAGCAACAGCAACTTTGACAGAACCCTTAAACCAATGTATTTTATGTGGTTTTCCATTGGGACCACCAGAAATCTTTTTCAGATCTCAGATTTTACTGTGCTCATGGAACGCGCAACGAGATTGATCTGCTTTTGTAAATGGATTAGTGCGTTAATTGACAACAATATCAGCTGTTCAAATGGCATTCGTTTTTGGCTAAATCACAAATGGATATCGTCCTCAAAAATGTTTTCCTTCTTGTAGATACAAATGAAGTATTATTGGTGGTTTGTAGTCTTCAGATGACGTGGGAGATAATGAAGATAATAATTCCTCCGAAATCGTATCCATAGCTATTTATGTATTTTGTTATTTTGGTTTTCACGAAACTTTGCGCATTTGCCTCGAAATGAAACTTCTTAAACTGACGTTAAACAGCTGTACAAAGTATATTGGTATGCGTAAATCTGAAAAAATATCGAGATCTGCGAAAAGTGATCCGAATCGAAAAAAAGATTGATTTTTCGTCCCAATGGAACGCAAAAAGTGATTTAGATCAAAAAAAAGATTGATTTTTTGTCCCAATGGAAAACCACATTAATTAGGTACTTTGAACACATAAGCACAGCAACATCGACAGCGACATCAACATTAGAGCTAATCCTAAATTCGCTGTTGCTGTCGCTGTGTTAATCTGTTTCTCGCAGTATACTTTCGCTGAGATACGATGTTTGTTTTAAGTCCTCCAGCAAAAACAATAAAAAATGGAGCAATCTTCAGAATTTGGGGCGTCAAAAAAAAAAAAAAAAAAAAAAAAACAGCAAACAAATACCGCAAAGCATGGCATCACTTTTACACACTGTTTCTCAAAGTGTGAAGTGTCATCCATCGGCGCAGCGTTCGGCATTCAACAATTTCTTTGAACATTTTGTTTTGACAAACTTTCTTCTATTTTCATTTTGTTGTTTCTTGGGAATGTAATTTATTATTTCTGTGTAGAGTTCGTAATTTAAATAGGGTTTCTGATTCTGTGTAAGCGATGGATACTGAATCTTTTCAACAGCAAGCATTAGAAGTCCGCCAACCCGATACAGACTTTGATCCAGCATACGTACCACAAAATGGTGAGGAATTTCTAATGAAAGTAATTTACGAGAGAAAGCGCTGTCCTGCCGTTATTGTAAAGCTACCACAGGGTAAACACTTGCAGACCAACACCGTTACAGTTCCAGAAATTAACGAAATGGTAACCATGTGCATTTTTACTTAATATTTACTTTAAGATTAAAGATTTATCCTACAGGATTCAGTCAGCGATATTTCACCAACTTCTTTACGGCCCACAATACAATGGAAAGATGCACAAGCAGAAGATTTCATTGGAATCATGGTCAAAATTGATACCATGAGGAACAAAGCAAAGCTACAAGATTCCTTGGAGAATACAAACTTTCCACTTGCCGATGACGAAAACGAATGGGAAGCCTTTTGTCGCAAGAACCCACCACTTTTGAGTACAATTTTTCGCATCAACCAGCGTTCACTAGAGAAACTCTTGGAACTTGAGTCGAATTGGTTGTGTGACGATGAACAGGAGGGCATTGTTGTTGATATGTGTGAAAAACACGCGTGGTTAGGATCATGGATCTATTCAAGTTTGGCGTGCCTTCGTTTGCCTTTAGAGCCAGACGTGCATAGTATTCTAAGGGATATAGCTAGAACCTGCATTAGGTTGCGAAATAAGCTTGGACCCGAAGACATGGAAAAGGCTGTGCCATACAACTTATTTATTCTCATCATTTGCAAGGTTTTTGATCAACTAGACTTGGCAGAATTTATTTAAATTGTAAGACCTGACTTAATAAACATACTTTTTCTAGTATTTACAATTTTTCTTTATTTTCGACGTTTGTTACTCGGAGACTATTAGAAATTGATAAGGGGATCGAACGCTTTTTTGTAGGAAAGACAGATTGGGCAATTTCTCTGGTGATCCGCGGTATCTGATGGATTACTGAACGCGTGGGAACATTTACCCAGATCCGACTCTGAGAGAAGGCCGTATGTGTTGTTGGTAGTGGAGCTAGAAAGAGATAAGAGGAAATGAGTGCTTTAGAATAATTAACACTGAGGAGTGTATATTAATTGAGTCGGAAATACATTTTCTTGGCCAGTTTAGCCGTCAGACAAGATCAAACACATTTAAATTATGTAGCAGAAATTGATATGGCTAAGAACACATCAAAGAATTGCCTAAAAAATACGCTTGAAGCGTTGCGAAGCAAATGGTCGAAAAGTGATGAAGTTTTCATTTTGAGCAGAGTTCCAAAACGCTGCAATAGGTTGGCTATAAAGATCAGAGATACCTATGTAAGTATATCTGGAATATGGTTTACAATTGTAAAATTAGCCAAGATTTATTTACAACAACTATTAGGTTGCGCTTCACGTTTCTTACCAGTTTCTTACCTCGAACATGATGATATCCTTCGAGACTGTAGCCTTGATCCATCGCGTGACAAAATTGAGTCCTTACTTGATAAGCAGTTGTCAATTGACTGACTTCTGCCTGTTAAGACTGAGTTTCCAGAACTTGGTTTCACTTCTTTCGAACTAAAAAAAAATATATATTAAAAGCGAGTTGCTACCCAAATGTCGCTTTTATATCATCAATAGGTGTCTTACCCATAAGTCTTAGAATGGCAAACCGGTTTTTGTCTCCGTTGTTCATAGTCCCTTTCGCTTTCACTGTGAAAATGTGATGTATTACCAGGAGATCCTTTTTGAAAACTGGGTATCAATACTGAACTTCCGACTATGCTACCTGCATCTCTGGAGCACATACGCTCTTGGACGAGTATTCGTGCTGATATTTCTAGTTTTGGAGAAATTATTCCCTAAAAAAAACATTTAAATTGCTTTCATAATTTGCAAAATGGTTTGTGTGAAAAATCAATGCAAGTGTTGAAGAGTGGTTGCTATGCAAGAAGCATAGATTTGTGTATCCATGCACATAGCACGCTGAAACTCACCGGAAATGCCTGTGAAGGACTCATAAGTATCTGCACGTTAACATTATGGAAGCATGAAAGTTTGGGCATTGGTGGATGCATTACATCAGCTAGCTTTCCGATGAAGTACGCCAACCGTCGTCCATTTTGCCAGAGCGTAATTTCAACGCTTTCCGCTCCCAAGACCTGTTCCAGTTCTGACATACATTGCACGGTCTTAAAATATCCCTCCATTAAGAATTGATCATGACTGAGTGCTGGAAATCGGGGTTCCATAGCACCAGTTTTGAAAAAGTACCCTAGGGTCTTTATTGTCGCTTCCAAAAAACCATTGGAACAAAGCCAAACGCCAGGGCATGTTATCTAACAGAAAAGGAAAATATTATGGGATTTGGTATCACAAATGAACCAAACTAACAGCGTGAAGCTCGAGAACGATTTTCACGTAAAGCCGTTTCCGCGTTCTCACTCTCATCCTATTTTCCAGCAGTGGTTTACAAGAAAATTAAAATAAATGGTGGCAGGATTACTTATAAAACACAACAAAGCTTATATCGCGGTCAAGGTTACTGTTGAATACCAAAAAAGGAATAGCAAACGATTGGGACTTTAATGAGGGGCCGTTGCGATGGATTTGTGTTGTTGTGTTGTGCTTGCGCGACATAACTTTTAAGGAGTTACCGGTTTTTTAAGCACGTGACCGACGAATAGGGTGAATCGGTACTATGTACCACTTGGATTGTTAAAGCTTTGTGTGGGCAATTTAGTCGCCGTTTAAAATTGTATAAGCTAATTATAGTGAAATGGATATTGAAAGTATGTATTATGATGTATCCTAGAGATAACGATTTTTAGGTATGGCCTAGAGGATTCAAACATGCTATCAGACTTACAGATTTATGTGAATTTTATATGTTATTACTTAATTGAGTGTCCTAAGCGGACTCCTATTTCCATATTTCGGACTAAAACTATTGGTATGAAAACCATTGAGTTCATTATGCAATGCTATTCGTTTTAGGTATGTGCAGGCTCATTTATTATTGGAACTCGTATCGCGTAACAAGTTATAATATTAAAGACCTTCTTCAATAGTTCTTGGTGGTATAATTTTATGTGTACAACTATATATGGTCGGATTACTGCAAAAGAAGTTCACAATACCAGACATTTTAGAAGATTACTTAGAAACCCAGTACTGAAATAGTAATTTGTTTCCCCTTGTAAATTAGCTAAATATAGAAGGTCCAACATAATTCATGGTCGCTTTCTTCGTCCGCAAGAATTTGTAATAGAAAACTGATAAACTACACATCACAATTTTACACACACTTGTACAACGCTACTGGCACAAAAACATATATAGGTATTTTAATTTAGTGTGAACTGAGCGGAATGCTTTTCATTTAACGGCTAATATTTTAAATTTACTATTGGAGGACAAATTTAAGAACCTTTTCCGGAAACTCCTTAAATTGCACATTACATCAAGAAACATGAATTGTCTAAACTGAATAGGCTTATCCCTTACGACCTCAATTCAAAATTAGCCATTCGTTTTTACAATTAACTTCTTTGATTCATTTAAACATAATCTATAATCTGAGAGTCAAAACTTCTAGAGTGGCAGAAACGCCACAGCACTACTTATAGATCTAATTTATAAGGAACTTGATATATATGTAATAAAAAAAAACACCCAAAGACGTTACCGAATAAGTTCCACACATTTGTTTTTCCTAGATTATTTTAACGCACAAAAAAACTGCTTGCAATACTACTGCCTGATACCCCTAGCCTTTGAATAATTTTTCACGACTAAAAACGAAAGCTGTAGATGTAGAGTGTCCTCTTTCCTGGTCAACACAATTCAATATATTGATTTCGTTGCGACACACTAACTTCATTTTGTAGTGTTTTACTTGCTCCTATTTTTTATGAATCTCTCTTATGTTGGTGGCACATACCCTTTTAAATACCCACAACATGAGTGGACGACAGAAATTTATATTTATAAAAAGGGATAATACTCTGTGTACTTAAAATTATGTCCTCGAAAATAACTATTCGGTAAGTGATGAATCTTTCATGTTAATTAATATGTGTGACACTAGTTGAATTTTGTTTTGTGGTTGGTGTTTTCACAGTGGCTAGGAATTATCCATTCATTCATTTTTTGTTTTTTTTTTTCTCAGATGGTGCTCCCCTATATATAATTATGACATTTTTATGAGGACATTATTTTACTCCCCATTTATATTTAGTTGACTATTACACGTGGATAGGCACAATTTTAAGGAGGAATGAAAGTGCATAAAATAGTGCTGTATTCGACAGGCTTATCGGGCGCAGTCGCTCAGTGTTTAGTTCTTTGGACTACAAAAATTTGAGGTTTTAGTTTTTTTTTTTCAATTAAAAAAAAAAGAAGAAATTTGTTGAATAAAAGAAGTTCAATATTCAATAAAATATTTTAAAACGAATTTCATATGGTTTCGCGATAGCATAATACATTTATGTTACAAACAAAACTACTTCTACTTCCCTTTCCGTGCACATAAAAGATACTCGATTTCACTACTCAACTCAACTAAAGATTTAAAAATTTCCAAACAAAACCTTCTTTCGACTTTGTTGGAGTATGGGAACGTCTCGGATACGATTCTTCATAGAGGGGGCGTCTTTGGCTGATCGAGTTCTCTTATATCTACGGGAACATGATTTAGTGAATTAAGAAATACTCTTTAAAGTATTAGGTCTTTCTTAGGTTCTTTTTATCGGGAAATGATCTTGCCATGCATTCACATCCGATATTCCGATCCAATTTAGCAAGATGAAATTATTGGTACCACAGTAAGCTTCAATAAAGTTGGAGTACAAGTCAGCCAGAAAACCTAAAAAGATGCAAGTAAAAAAAAAAATTCATTTAGAAAAAAATTAGCTTCTCGCAATAATTATTTTATTTCTACACATTCCATTAAGACACATTTATAAATCCATTCAAAGTAAGAATAAGGAAAACTGGTTCCTCGAGAATATATAACTCGACTCATTTTCTGGTACTGTTTACAAATCCATTACGTCCCATTCTTCATTTAAATAATGCATAATGGCCTGAGGGTGAATTTTTTCACCAAAAACCTCGACCAGTAGCTCGATTACTCGTTTCTGAATGGAAGTGACCTGACTAACTGGGCAGTAGTCATCCTCCGAAGAACGTGAAATGGTCACAACCACCGGTGGACAGGGCAGGTTCTGAATAAACTCTTTAAAGCGCTTGCAGTGTACCTCCAATTCCTCATCAGATGACACATGATTCGGGAGACCATCGGTGTCGGCTGTACAACCAGCATCATACACCAACGACCATTCAACCTCTTCCGCTGTATAATGCTTTTTCACACTAACTACGAGTGCTTGTAAAGCAGCGTATGTGTCCTCTGCTATGGCAGTGTTTTCGAATCCTTCTAATGACTTGTGCTCGTCAATGTACTCGAATGCTACTTTGAGATCTTCCATTTGTCGGCGACGCCGTTTCGATGACTCAAGTGACATTTGTGCCTTGTCATACTTGAAAATCTTCTTTAGCTCTTCATAGCACTTAGCTTTCTTATAGACATCAAGGAATGGATTCTTCGTACTGAAGAAGTCTAAATCAATGTCCAGGACATACCGATCTAATTGCAATGGCTTAACCCCATCATCGATGTTGCAGACTTCAAAATTTATATCCCTCGGTGACTCTAGGTACTTCTCTTCACAGTAGTTTCCCTCAGATGCAAAATAATCCACCGCCAAGTCGACATACATGATGTCCTGGTGTTCGCCAATTTTGAATCTGTACTTTCCAACGGGAATCTGGGAGCACCACGAGTTCTTTATCCATATCAAGTGAGTGAATTGTCCCGCATACAGAGTAGGCATAATCCAATTCTCAATGGAAAGTTCGTTGAGTAAAAAGTCCTTGTTCTCAACGCAAGATGCTGGGATATTCTTTGAAATTACCATATCGGGATGGGAATCAAAATGAATTAGCGTATTATTGGTTAAGGGCAGGTGGCGGGATCCGAAACACCGGTAAATAAATTCGAGAACATCGTTGTGGTAGTCCACTACGAAGATGGGGATTTTCTTGAATTTGCGAAGCGGCTTTGGTTCTATTTTGGAGCGTTTTTCCTCCGGTTCCATTTTGTCCTTTATGTCCATGTTCGTTTTCGAATAAAAATAAGCCAAGGAGGTAAGGATTTACAGTAAATTACTGAAGCTTATAGCGCTACCGGAGAATTATAAACAAAACTGTTGGGAACAAAGAGTACAGCTGACATAACTGTCAAATGTGGCTGTTAGACAATCGGACATTGGAATAAGAATTACCGACATCTAGCGTTGAATAGGCTTGTAGTGGATTTCTGTCAATTCCAATAGGGAATTCATTCTTCTTGGGAACATCGCAAGTTTAAATGGGAAGAACACTCATCTAAATTCAGCATGCGTTGCAGTACCTACTGCAAGTTGTCGCTATTTCTAAATCCACTGCAAAAGACAATGCCACCAGGTCTCAGAAAAATAAAAAAATTAATTTGAACGAATTTGGCATCATTGCGTTTGACGTTAATTTCAAATGTTTTTCGTACAAAAAAGCTAACCTAAAAATCTAATGTGGTTTTCCATTGGGACAAAAAATCAATCTTTTTTTTTTGATCTAAATCACTCTCTGCGTTCCATTGGGACGAAAAATCAATCTTTTTTTCGATTCGGATCACTTTTCGCAGATCTCGATATTTTTTCAGATTTACGCATACCAATATACTTTGTGCAGCTGTTTAACGTCAGTTTAAGAAGTTTCATTTCGAGGCAAAAACGAATGCCATTTGAACAGCTGATATTGTTGTCAATTAACGCACTAATCCATTTACAAAAGCAGATCAATCTCGTTGCGCGTTCCATGAGCACAGTAAAATCTGAGATCTGAAAAAGATCTCTGGTGGTCCCAATGGAAAACCACATAAGATTTCAGCTAATCGGCACAGATACAAAAACTTTAGTACATACGACGAAAGCAATACATCCGATTTTATTGAATTTCATATTTTTGATTCTCAGCAATGACAGCCGCTGATGCATGCATGTCAAACAATTTTCTGCACTTCTGTTTTACTTGCAGTACTGCACGTGGACGTGTTATTAGATTGGGCGCTTTTTTTTTATTGAGACCACCAACCAGCAATTAAGGACTATTCACATGAGAGTGAACAGCGAATAGGCGAATTGCGAACAAATCAATTTAACTGTATTTATGAATTTTAAATTCGTATTTGTTCTATCACAAAACCATTGTATTTAATTAATCTAACATCTAGTCTAAAAAAAAACATAACTATCAATTGATTTAAACAGCTAAAATAACAATTAAAGCAATCTTCCCGCGAATTGAAAATTCTTGCCGTGAACTGTCACACTTTTTTCACAATCCACCACAGTCGTGATCCACAAACCCACGAATGAAAAATTCATTCGAACTTAACCTTTAAGGCTAGTACGCTGCTCAAGTGACGTGAAATTTTCACTGCTCTCCAAAAAATGCTGTGAAATCGAAAATTGTTGTTGGAGATTTTCGTGGAGATATTATTGCAGGGTGACTGAGCTGAAAAAAAAATGTTTTTCTGGGAATTCCATAAGATTAAGGTTAGCTATAGTATAAAATAAACATATTGTTACATTTGGGCTGGGATTCGAAAAGATAAAACACTATTCTGTTTAACTTTTCCAATAAAATCGCTTTATTTACACTTAAAATCGTGAAGCGCATCAACGACGTTGTCTATCGTATCCAACGAGGAAGAGGCAAGCTGAAAGTCGTGGATCGTCTTCATCGCTATAATGGTGAAAATGCTAGCGAGTTTGTTCGGGACGAACAAGTTTAAGAGGGGGATATTGTGGTGAATCAGGCACTTAGTGAATCAGGCACTTAGTGAATCAGACACTTAGGAATTGTGGTGAATCGGGCACTCGGTTACCCTCCAAGTTCCACTTCCAATTGGAGACTGGAATCTGTCAAGTTAGTTAATTCTAGAACCATCTAGAGAAGAGTTGGAATATACATATGGAATATATCTTCTTCTGGAATATTCGCTGATAGGTGGCAGCGCGGATATAAAAGGGGCGCGTTGACAACAGAGAGGAACAGTTGATTTTTAACCGGCGATTGTTAAAGTTCGAAAGAGTAATCGGTATTGAGATATATAAGTGTAAAGTAATGCAGTGAATAAAGCGATTGGATTGAAACGTTTAAGAATTGATTTAAGTGATATTGTCGTGGTACTAAATAAGTGTATAAGTAGAAAGTGTAAATAAAGTGATTTTATTGGTAAAGTTAAACAGAATAGTGTTTTATCTTTTCGAATCCCAGCCTGAATGTAACAATATGAATACATATGGTACATACACCAAAATAACATTTTTTACAATTTGTGTCTGTCTGTCTGTTTGTTCCGGCTAATCTCTGAAATGGCTGGACCGATTTTGACGGGACTCTTATTGGCAGGTAGCTGATGTTATAAGGAGTAACTTAGGCTACTCTTATTTTATTTATTTTATTTATTTTAAAATAAAGTAATTTTTCAATGTCCAAGTACTGTCCAATATTCGCAGGTGTACTTTATTTTGTCGGGGGATGATCAAGTCGATAGACTGTACTGGGCTGTGTCGAGGGCAAACAGAGATGACAAAAAACGTCATTCGACAATTGCAAGCATTATTTAATGCAAACAAGAACAACGCTTTGAATACGATGTTTAAAACGACGATGGAGAAAATGAGCTCAGAAAATCGCAGATTTGCCATTGGAATTTAAGCTTCTATGACAAATAATAAGTCGCAAGGATAATCGCTGGATAGGATATTTATGGTGTGGTAAATCAGGCACTTAGTGAATCGCACACTTAGGAATTGTGGTGAATCGGGCACCTGGTAACAATCTGTTTCCCTCTTAAAGTTCCACTTCCGATTGGAGACTTGAGTCTCCAATGTCAAGTTATTCTAGTACAATCTAAATTGGAGTTGTATTGCAGTTTGTATTAGTTCATTCTAGAACCATCTATGGATATGGAGCTTACATCTGGAATCTATCTACTTCTGGAACATTCGCCGATAGGTGGCAGCGCGGATATAAAAGGGGCGCGTTGACAACAGAGAAGGCAGTTGATTCTTAACCAGCGATAGTTGAGTTCGAAAGAGTAATCGGTTGAGAGATAAATAAGTGAAAAGAAATACAGTGGATAAAGCGATTGGATTGAAACGTTGATTAAAGTGATATTGTTTTGAGAGATAGATACGAGTAAAGTAAAAAAGTGAATAAAGCGATTGGATTGAGACGTTTAAGAATTGATTTAAGTGGTATTGTTTTGGAGATAAATAAGTGAATATTTGGAAAGTTTAAATAAAGAGATTTTATTGGAACAGTTGAACAGAATAGCGTTTTATCTTTTCGAATCCCAGCCCTGAATGTAACAATGGTATCAATCTTGAATTCCCATGTTTTTCACATGATCAATTGTGTATGGCGTGCTCACGTGCAAGCAAGCCACTTTGGTGCTTAACTTAACTGCCCTAACATTAACCAGTTTTGAACTTTGACGTTGAATTTAACAGCTCTGTTTAAAGATATCCACAACTTTCGACTATTAGATTATGGGGACTATAGTTCTGTATCATAAAAGAAAAGATTTACTAAATTTGTTTGATTCCTTTTCGATCTATATAGGAAAAAGTGGGTGGT
This sequence comes from Cheilosia urbana, assembly GCA_946477585.1. Classification (NCBI taxonomy): domain Eukaryota; kingdom Metazoa; phylum Arthropoda; class Insecta; order Diptera; family Syrphidae; genus Cheilosia; species Cheilosia urbana. The sequence goes on from OX297855.1 coordinate 65,480,128, forward strand.
CAATGTTAGGACATCGAATTCCTAACATTGACCAGTGATGAAATTGTACCAGCAATAACGATTTTTCAAGTATTTTTTTATATAATCTTTTTTTTTTTCTCAAACATTAGATTTTAACTCTATTTTCTTTTACTGAATATTTAATATACTAATATATATTTTTTTTAAATGTAAATGTTTTAATACTTATAAATAAATAAGATTAAAAGAAACTTAGATTGTACCTTTTATTTACAATAATATTAAACTAGAATTAAATTAAATTACGAAGAACTAGTTTTATGAAGTGTTTAGGGTAAAAAATATTGTAAAACATTTAAATATTGATACCTAATTGTTAGAAAACGATCAAAGGAAACAGTGGTCAATGTTAGGATCCAGTCGGTTAATGTTAGGCAATATGATAAATATTCGAATAGCTTTTTCAAAAACCTTATTATTTATAATTTTCTAGTATTTTAATAGACAAACAAAAATAGTTTTCATTACAAAAAATGTTGAGCTACTCCCTTTAACAATTATTTTGCTATACAAGCAGTAGTTTCGGTACAACAGACAAAAGTTTGCACCACTCAAAATCATACAATTTTAGGAGCACTTGAAAAGTTCCCGCGAAAACGTTAATCCATTAAAAATTTCCCCTCAACATTTAATATGCCATCTAGTAACAAATAGCTTAATACGAAAAACAAAAAATTATATAGAAATTATAAATTAACTACCCATCACCGCGTTTAGTAATATTTTCCTATTTTTGGTCAATGTTAGGGGTCCGGTCAATGTTAGGGCAGTTGACGGTAACAATATGCATAATTGGCATACAGTCTAATTTTAGCTTAGTGAATATCGACGAATGTAAGAGCAAAATATGACAGGTAAACAAAAATAATAAATATTTTTTTTCATTTTTAGATCAAAAATCCCTACATGTGTTATCACTGCCTCCAACTCGAAAATCCTCTCGCCGCTGGCCCCCTCAATTTTTTCTTTTTTCAAATTCGCCATTTTGATTTCGTATCGGTCAGGGTTGCCAGGATTTAGTTCGCTCTAAACGCCCAAACCTTTAAAAAATGTAGCCCAATATCGTTGCTCCGAAAGAAGCCCAAAAATTGTTGAAAATTTTGGTAGTTTTCAGACCACGGTTTTTTTTTTTACTTTTTTTTCTGCTATTGGCTTTTGTGGCTTGTGTCAAACCAAAAGGCCTGCAAAATGAATTGGTGTGCGTGCAACTTGAACGACTGTTCGATGTCACTTGACTGCAAGAGTGCTGCCAAGTTTTAAAAGTGCGGGTTTGTTCGAAAATATTTCTTTTTTTAGTTTTGTGAAAGAATATAACAAAAAAAATAAACATACAATTCGTAAAACGATATGTAGCCCAAAATATTGTTGGGCGCTCATTTCAATTGTTTTTTAAGTAAAAATATAGCCCAAAATACGACAAAGCGCCCAACCTGGCAACTGTGGGTTTAATGGCAATTTAGAATCTGTGTGACATGCAAAAACATACAAAAAATAAAAAATCAATGCTGCCAATCGCTACCAACCATAGGGAAATGTGATAGAGTTCGGGAATACCACATTTTAACATAACCGAATTCTATTGGTTAGTTGTTATATTTTTTGTAAAGGTGAATAGTATAAGGCGAATAGTATAATTTGTATGGCAAATAAAACTGTCTTAATGAGATGTTTTATATACTAGAAACACTTTAAGACAAATCGCTCATTTGCTACAATACCGTCATAACTCAAAAATCTCAATTTTTCAGGAGAGGAATTTTAAGTTTAAAATTGTCATAGTTATTGTTAGGGGTGTTTAATAAGCACAAATTAAAAACATATAGGGCATATGTTTATGAAATTAAGGTATGATCTGAGGTTGAATTATTTCTACCAACAGCTCCTTGAGCTTAAATTCATCTCTACGATTGATTATTACACTTTTGCAGTGAAAATTAGCATTCTTTATGAAAGAGAATATTGGCATAACGACACAAGTGCTCTCTCTTGGTAAATTTTTTAAACTGAGAAATGATGTTCCACAGGATAAAAGACAACTTTATTTACTTAACTTCTACATACGTAACTCAATATTGTTGAATTTTGAGTTGCGAAGATATTGCAGCAAATGAGCGAAATATGGTTCTGTAGGTACTTTCCGCTTTTAGATATCATTCACGTAACGAATAATTTCAAACTAACGGATATAATTCTATGAACGCTGGCAGCAACCTACAGCGGAAGTTTGGTACATGCAAGGTGCGAATGTGTTGGTGAGCCGTAATATAATCTATTGGCAAGTCCATTTATATATAATATTATCACAAACTGGCATATTTCCGAAGAAGCATCCATGTCAGACCACAATCATATCAGATTCGACCTGGAAGCATATTCCGAAAGAAACACAGTTTACAGGAACCCAAAATCCTCTGTCTGGGAAACCTATCGGTTAGTCCTTGAATTAGAACTAAATCGTTCTTTAATTCCGCTAGGGACCATTCCGGAGCTGGAAACTGAATCCGAACAGCTCCAAAAAGACATAACCTTCGCCTATGAAAGCAGTTGTGCCCTAAAAAAATAGGAAAATACGAAGAGATGTGCCATGGTGGAATAAAAGACTTGAAACTCTTAGGAGCACAGCAAGATTACAGAAGAATTATTCAATAGAGCTAAGAACATGCGTACCGATGAGGCACCTGGATCTCACTGTATCAAAATGGGATTATAGTCTATCTGGAAAAATTTTTCAGCGAAAAAAGGTAAAATGGGCGATCTCTTCTTTAAGCCCCTTTAAATCACCGGGAACCGTTGGCATCTACCCCTGTTTACTACAACAGGGTATGGACCTACTGGTTCCTCAACTAATTAGGATCTTCAGATCCAGCTTATCTCTAAGCCACGTACCATTGAGCTGGACAAGGGTCAAGGTGGTTTTCATACCAAAAGCAGGTGGGAAATCTGAACAACAAGCGAAATCATATCGCCCCATCAGCCTTAACTCCTTCCTCCTAAAAACCATGGAGAAAGTCCTAGACCAATATATAAGGGATCAGTTCCTTACAGGTAACCAACTTCATGCGAGCCAGTTCGCGTACCAAGCCGGCAAGTCTACCAAAATTGCCATACACAGCCTCACAACGACGATTGAAAAGGCTTTGGCAGCAAAGGAAACTCTTTGCTCTTTGTGCCTTCATAGACATCCAGGGAATGTTCGACAATACCTCCTTCGATACTATAAAGAAAGCTATGATAAGGAAAGGCATTGCCCCACTAATCATAAAATGGGTTCTAAACATGTTAGAAAGCAGAATCATTAATCTGGAGTATGGAGGCTCACAAAAGACTGTTAAGGCCACTAGGGGCTGTCCTCAAGGTGGAGTCCTTTCTCCCTTTCGAATTTAGTCATAGATGAACTCCTATTCCACCTCACACAATCGGGGTACATAATACAAGGTTATGCAGATGATGTAGTAATCACTGTTAGGGGCAAACAGGACTCCACGATATCGGAGATCATGCAAGGAGCCCTAAACTTAACCTATAGATGGTGTCAGAACAAAGGATTGACCATAAATCCCTAAATATTGGGCATTATCAAGGATGATGCCCAATATTGGAGGGCCAAAGTACAGAAAAAGACTGCTTCTAACGCGAGTTTCAGCGTCGTAATTCTCTATGGGTCCCCGATATGGGCCTGCGCAATGAAGACCAAATCGTACCGAAAGAAAACGGAGGCGACGTACCGTATCAGCGCTCTTAGAGTAACTAGCGCTTTTAGAACGACGTCTTACGATGCAGTATGCGTAGTAGCTGGTATGGTACCAATTGACCTCCTTGCAAGGGAAGCACAGGAAAAATACCTCGTCAGCAGGAGCACCAATGACAACAAGAGAAAACACTCTACCACAAAGGGTGGTTAGTATAGAAGATTGGCAGCAGAGATGGGATCACTCTGACAAGGGAAGATGGACGTACAGAATCATACCCAAAATCGACGATTGGATCAACAGAAAGCATGGAGAGTTAAATTTCTATTTGACGCAGATGCTTACAGGTCATGGATGCTTTAGGGCGTACTTGCATAGGTTTGGGCACGATGACAATCCTTTTTGCCCATGCTGTACAAGAGCTGTTGAAGACGCGGAGCATGTTATGTTCCACTGCCCGCGATACGAAGAAGAACGGCAAATGCTAAGGGAGAAAATTGGTGGTGTGGAACTGACACCTGAAACCATCACCGTCCTGATGCGGCAAACAGAAGGAAAATGGGAAGCAATCAGCAGTGCGGTTGCCACCATTATGAAGAAGCAACGCCAACATGAGCGACAACGTAATGCAATGCGGGAGCATGCAAACATGAATATGCCGAACATTTAAGGCTATGACCCCCTCGCGATGTAATGCTTGACGGCAGTCCCGTGAGGAACAAGGGCAGGAAGAGGGGGGGTTTTAGTCAGTAAGAATCTGATATAACTGCTTATTAAACAGCAGTATCTCATGCAAGATTTCCCCTCCAATATACAAAAAAAAAAAAAAACATAAATCCCTCAAAAACAGTCATGAAACCATTCTCAAGAAAGAGAAAACTAGAATTGAAACCGATCAAGCTGAATAACGAAGTTATTAACTTATCTGGGGAGGTAAAATATCTGGGAGTAATCCTGGACAGGACTCTCACTTGGAACTCACACCTTGATCAAGTCACCAAGAAGGCGACAAAGGCAATTTATATGTGCCAGCATCTTTACGGCAAAACCTGGGGCTTAAAACCAAAAATGATCTACTGGTCATACAACATGATCATCAAACCAATGATCACCTATGCAGCGATATCATGGTGGCCAAAACCGAACAAGTAACGGCCCAGAAAAAATTAAACAAGATATATCGCTTAGCATGCGTTGGTATAACGGGGGCAATGGAAACTTGTCCAATTGCAGCCATAGGGGAAATGCTCAGTCTTCTGCCTTTACATATTTCTGTAAAGAAGGAAGCGAATCTCAGTGCCCTCAGGCTCCCTGATATATCAAATCTTAAAGCAGGAAATCTTACAGGACCCCTTCGAGTATTACAAATGCTTCAAGATGATCCTGTGATCAAAGTTTCTTTCAGACACCATGCTTAAAAGGCTTCACTTCTCCAGAAAATATCTGACACGAATACCTGGAGAACCAACCAATTCTTAACACCATCAGGATCACAAATCTGGTACACCGACGGTTCAAAGATGGAAGATGAAGCCACCGGTGCTGGGGTCTATGGGCCTAGGTTCCAAAGAGCCGTAGCACTAGGAAAATCACTAGACATCTTTCAAGCGGAGGTACACGCCATAGAGATATGTGTCCGGGAATGCTTACGGAGGCGCACTTAAGGTGCCCGTATCTACATCCTCTCAGACAGCCAGGCAGCTCTTAAGGCCCTAAGATCGTTTTCGATCAGATCAAAGCTAGTCTGGGAATGTTTCAATCTCCTCGAAGAACTGGCAAAGGACAACACAGTCACTGTTGCTTGGATACCAGGCCATGAGGGATTTGAGGGCAACGAACGAGCAGATTGTCTGGCGAGAAGAGGCGCGTCACGCCTGCTCACCGGTCCTGAGCCCTACTTCGGGTTATCTTTGAGTTACACACACTCAAAATTCAGGAAATGGGAAGATGATCAGCTTGCCGAATACTGGACGGAATCAAAGGGACAGAGGCAGGCAAAAAGATTCATAAGCCCAGCTCGTAGTAACTACTTGAGCTAAGCAAAGAAGATCTAAGGATCCTAACGGGGTATTTTACTGGTCACTGGCCACTAAGATATCATCTCAAAAAATTGGACTTTCCGACGATGACTCCTGTCGACTCTGCGGAGAAGAGGAGGAGACAACGCAACACATACTCTGTGAATGTCCTGCTGTGGCAAGGGGCGGAGCGATCCATATGCAAAGGGCGATTTTAAGTCCTGCAGACATTGGAAAAATGGAACCAAGAAGGGTGCTGAGGTTTATAAAGAGCCTCAACAGCTCCCTGGCTTAAATAATAAAGGCCAACACAATAGATCTCTTCTAGTCGCAGTGTACAGGACCTATCACTTACAATACAATTGTCTCTGGTTTTTATGGTTTAGGGTGGTCCCATATAACTGGTATGAAAATGTTATATGGGAAGTACCATTAATATTTAGGTTACCTTGCGAAAAAAAAAACGGTCACGAACTGGAATCCCCCAAACTCCAAATCAGAAGTTTTAACGAAACCCGGGCAGCCGTTTTGGCTATAGGACTCGGCACAGACGGACAGATCCACGGACAGAATTTTGTGACCCACTTTTTTGAGTCTATCATCGTAATGTCAGAATTGATTAATATATCAAATTTGAAATTTTGTACGAACACAATATCTTTTTCTTACTACTTAATTGAGAAAGTTAAAAATAAATAAATGAAAAATGAATTACAAAACATAATCGAATCCTGTTTTTCTGGAATGTTTTAATTTAGACAATTAAAGTTTAATATGAATTAACGTTATTTATTTGATATCCTGAGGTAGGTAATTTTTATCCGTTTAGAGATTGGGAAATCGGAAAGTAACCAATATAGGAAAATTTTAAATGTGCGGCTTCATTTCTTGCTTCACTTGCTAGAAAGTAGTATACATACCAACAACAGTGCTGACAAAATTTTGAAGAGAAAATGTTACCAAGTTTATTGACATTAATATGTGTAAACTGGATGAAACCGTAGACAAAGGTTTTTATGTTTTATTTTTGTTTTTAGTGTGTGGAAATTTGATAAGGGGCGACATAAATTGGGTCTGTCCCGGGCGGCCCCAACTCACACTACGCCACTGTTAGTCGGCCTTTCAGTTTCAATGAAAATAACTAAAAAAAGTATTGAATAAAAATAAAATAAGAATTCCTTATAACCGTATACAAAACTCTCAATTTATTTTTCCGTCTATCTATAAATTTTATTCTGCATAAACTGGTATGTATATACTCGTACCTTTTAGTTCAGCATTATAGCGGCTAAGGGAGAGCAGTCAAGTGTACTTGTATCTTCTAAAGTCCAAAGTACCTATTGGGCCATTTTTCATGCTATATTCCGAAAAACTTTTTAAGAAAAATTTAAAAACGAAACTAAGCATTCAATTCAGAACTGCAATAAGTATTTCCGCTTATCAATGAAAGATTATATCATTCAGCTGTATTCCCCTTCTAATTATCGATATCAACAAACCCCTCACAACCCTCTGAGTGAGTTATTTTCCAATATTAGCATAGTCATGCGTACTCAAGCAACATTTGTTAGGGTACGCGATAGTGTGTTGAATTTCTTATGAATGAATACGTCGGGATGTACACATTCAGTTAACTGACAGCAATTTTGAATAAAGCTCTGGCACGTAGATATAGGTACTTGGATTTATACAAAAACAAAAATGGACTCAATGGAAGTCCTCGATACATCCTATACACTTCCACTATAGATTGCGGCATACATAGTATGTATTTACCATAGCATAACGCCCACATACCCAGTCCTCTTGGAAGGTTGATGAAACCTACTGCTAGTGGTAACGCATACGTATTGTATATGCTATGTACATGGAAGCTGTATATGACCTTGAACCCAGTTGGACCGAAAAGCTTCCTGCCCTGGCTCATGGTTTTTTATACAATTTGTGTGGGCGCGTGTGGTTCTCTGTATTGAAGGTGCAGAAGGCGTATTATCCATCTTTAGTTCGCTTGTACTTTGTACTGCAAGATTATGTTCATGGAAAATGTACAGCACCGCAAGAAGGGTATCGCAGGTAATTGGGTCAAGTTCATAGGGGTAACGTTTTGTTATAAGTGCAATTAAGAATAGGGATTCATAGCTACTAATGACTGTTCCTGGCATGGTTCATCTGACGCGAAATGTGTAGAAATGATGGGTAGAGCGTAGAAATCATGTTTTGTCAGTTTCGAAATCTACAACTGTATTTTATCTCCTTTACAAAAAAAAAGGAGCAGAACAAACGAAAACCTAACCAATTTTTAAAATACACCTTGTAAACATCATACACTCAAAAAATTCTCGTCCTTAATTTAAATGAATGCCATTCATAGAGCTGAAATTCTTACAATTTTAATGATTTTTAATGAAATATGTACCTATATTGACGCAATGTACAAACTCTGCAATATTTCGCTTGGTTTTATGACCACAACCACAAGCCTTCATGAAGCTGGATTCATTAATAATTGCGCTTCTAAATTGTTGTTGGAAAATTACGTGTCCGAATTTCAATGAAATTTTTCATAAGTGTATGAACGATTCTTAAAAGCGTCGTTTTGGTGCACTAGTCTTGATTATGTCATTTTTTGAATGGTAACCTTAAATGCATGAGATTATTCATTGATTTTATAAAGGCGAACACTTCCTTTCTTGTTTTAATGAATAGTAGGTATTTCATTGAACTGCAAACAACAACCGTTATGAAGAATGAGTCATTCTTGCAAAATTGTAGAGTTTGACCAAGTACTTAAATTGTAAAAATAAATTCATATTTCATATGAAAAATTGTTTGACTTTATTAATGGTTTTATTCGTAAAGTAAGTATATTTTTTGTAACTTTAAATGTACAAACTTAAACATACAAAGTCGTACCCAAATCTGTTGTTGATTTTTATTCATTCGTAAATCATTCGGAATAGAGTTTAGATATGAGGTGCGTAGTGTGTTTATAATATTTATTCAGTTGGTTTTTTTCTGATGATTTGTTATTGGACTGTTTTCATGTAAGAATAATTATCATAGCTAAAAACATGTTCACAAGGTAAATACGTAGGTACAAACAAAATATATGAAACGTTTTCTAAGTTTTATTTTATTAATTTATATTTTACGAGCATTATCTACAACCCGAGTATAAGAAACTTGGCTTCTTATCTTTTGGTACACTTTAGTTTTTCCAAAATTAATATTACAACTATGTATACCTAAGTAATAACATCGATCTATTTTGTATAAGATTCACAGTCACTTTGAAATTATTTTTGAAAGTCCCTTATGCAATGGTCCGAACAAGTTAGCCTATTACGGAAGTTCCTTTTAAAGGAAAACCATTCAAGAGACAATCAATGAAGGAAATGTTTGAAAAAAGAGATGACGCAGTAATTAATACTGGTAATTTGTTTTGTAATCCACATAATACTTTCTTCTTATACGGTGCACAATGAACTCATACCTATTCACTTATATTTTTTTTATTTTAGAATTTCAGTGAAGTTAATGTTTATTCCGACACAAAAGGCCGTATAAAAAAGGGCAATACTGGAAATAAACGTCATATATTTGGGCACCAGCGTTCAGGAGATGCATACGACCGTATTGCATGTTCGAAGAAGATTTGTATTTTATGCTTACCTCATAAACTTAATTATATAGCAATAAAAAATGTACATCAAATAAAAACAAAAAAGATACCTTTTTACTTCTAATACGGTTTTAGGTTCAATAATACACTTATAATAATTTTGTAGGTAGGTACTTAAATTTATTAAAATATACATGTACATAGAAACAATGAATTCGTTTATAAAGGCGATTAGATGTTTCATGTACTTGAAGTCTTTTTTCATGAAAACTGACATTTTACATAAATTTAATGAATCTGTGCATTATGTTCGTTGAATAAATACATAAACCGCATGAAAGTTTTCTGAAAAGTCTAACAGACTAGATGAAATTATTCATAATTACAATTAGTGAATACATTGCATTCATAATAATTTTTTTATGAATTCTATACATTGGCTTTTATGAACAAATCATGCATCTTAAGAAAGTCTCATACCATTATGAATATTTTCATACGCACGATTGAACGGAGATACATTAGGTCTGTTCCCTAACGATGATGCATTTGAACTTCGTTCCCTTACGCAAAAGTTGGGCAGAAGAGAACCAAAAAGAGAGAGCAAAACATTTCCCCTCCACAAAAAACCTGCAATGCAAATATTAGCCCCAGAAATTTATTTGGGTTAATTGCTTATTGTTGACAGATCGTTCAAATTCTAATTTGTAACTGACTTTTTATTTAATTTAATTTATACTTATTGCTTGTATAGCATTAAAAAAGATGTAAGAAACAAAAGAATTTTACTTTTTAATTTCTGCAATAAAAGCAATTCAAATCCCGGTCTTAAATATAAATTTGTGTTTTTTTCTTATTATATTTAATTTCAGTGAGCACATTCTCTCGCAATGAGAGAAATGTGACGGGTTGGGGTCGAAATTCTGGCGAGGGCAAAATTCTTTTTTCAATATTCTGCTTTCAAAATTCTGCTTTACAAAATTCTGCTTTACAAAATTCTGCTTTTCAAAATTCTGCTTTACAAAATTCTGCTTTACAAAATTCTGCAAATAATAAAAAAAATGTTTGGAAACGCGCTTTTTAACATTTTCCAAACCTTTTTTTTATTATTTACGTAAAACAGTCTACCGTACCTACCTACTCATTTTTTATAGAAGAAGTGGTAAAAGGAATTTTTTATTGGTTTTAAATTTGCTCTCTTGGTTTAGACAAATATTCTGTTAGTATACCCTTGTGAGTGAACGTGTGCTTCTAAATTGAAAATGAATATATCTGTAATTAAATCCAATAAAGGAAAAGATAAGTTGTGCGTGGATGGATATAATGTATTACATATTGTGAAAAATTAAGTCAATGTGAAATATCGGTTTTCTTAAGAGATAATCAAAAAATATTGTTCTCTCTGGCTTTGTTAAGTTTCTTAATGCTGTTGTTTCTTTTTTGTTGGTAATTGCAATTATGACATAATTTGTCATTTTTTTTTTTTGTGTTCTTGGTACCCACCTGTGTACCTTCTTTATATGAAATCACACTCACACTATTATATAAAGAGGTAATGTTTGTTTGAGGAAGGTAATCTCCGGAACTACCGAACCGATTTCAAAAATTCTTTTACTAATATAAAGCTACGGGATAGAGTATTGCGATAGGCTACTTTATTTTTTAACTTTTCCATTTTAGATTTTTTTGATTTTCTGCACTATTTTTTTGACTTTTCTATATCAAAAATTAATTAGAAAACTACGTACCTACTATGTGCGGATTTTTTTTTTTTTTTTAAAGTAGATTGATAAAATCGAGATAAATTTAATGTATTATACGTTGGTCAACAGTGATGGTTTGTTTTTGGTTCTGTGCATCGCTCCAACAGTTTCATTTCTTTTATACAGTTGATAAGGTAAAAATTAAATGTAAAAAGTTTAAACGCGGACAAAATAATTATTGAAAAGCAAATTTCAGTGATTTTTAAAAAAATGCCAAGAGGAATGCGCGCACATATTGGCCAATGAACAAGGCAAGCAAGTCAATATCAACGAAGCCAAACTACAGAAGAAAGCGATAAGTGGGACATCACATGGCATAGGACCAGATACACAGTCAGGAAAATTGAGAGTGCAAGTAATGAAAACTGCGTCAAATCTTACTGCTGCTGGGATGGGAACAAGATCAAATCGGAGTGGCAAAATGAGCGTCGTTGCTGACATTCGAACGACTGGCATTTAAGTAGAACGAACAGAAAACTATGTCGGTGATGCGATTTCGATATTGGAGCGATGACTGTAATTGTGTGCCACCATTAAAACGCGCTAAAAAAAACTGCTGTGCGAGTGGCAAAGTCAAATTAGCACCTGCGGAGCCATTTGAATCGGAGGATTTTCTAAAGAACATTTGACAGTACAACGTATACTTCATTGGAAACAAAAATCATTCAAAAAATGTTCTCTTATAGATCATGCAAACACACATTTTCTAACAATGGCACAGGATTCTACGCCGCAAAATTCGGATTAACAGATTCAAGGCCAAATTTACCATCGGATGGGTGTCTTCTTGCCAGTAAATGAGGACGTACAGCAATATTCGCAGGTGTACTTCATTTTGTCGGCGGATTATCAAGTCGATAGCCTGTACAGAGGGCAAACAGGAGTGACAAAAAACGTCATTCGAGAATTGCAACCATTATAAATGCAATCAACGCTTTCAATTACAATGTTTAAAACGGCGATAGAGAAAATGAACTTTGAAGATTGCAGATTTCTTTTCAAACCTGATAATAGAACCGCACTTTGGAAAAAATAGAATGGATAGGAAACGGGTTGTGTCACTTCCAATACAAGAAATATTATTTAAAATTTTTAATTTTTTGATTCGGATGTTCCCGACTTACCGCTTTACAATTCGAAATTTGAAGTCGGCTCAATTATCATTTTGTTGAGCAACCTTAGTGCACCGAAACTTTGTATCGGATCGCGTTTGATATGATTGTGAAGAATCTCAAATCAAATGTCATGCAAGGACGATTTTCAGTTTAAAAGGCAAACATTGTCATATCGCAGACTCCGCTTACTCAGAACGATTTGGAATCTAAGCGTCTATGACAAATAATAAGTCGCAAGGATAATCGCTGGATATTTGTAGCATCAATCTTGAATTCCCATGTTTTTCACATATTCCAATTGTATGTGGCGTGCTCACCTGTGGGAAAACCACTTTAGTATAAAAGCGGAAGGTTGGCCAGCACCTCAATCATAGCAGTTTTATTGAAATACATTGATATTGCTATACTTCAGTTATTTCTATTGTGTTTATTATAACTTTTGAATAAAGAATTTGAATTGACGGAATTACATAAAGTAGCATGCGCTGTGCATGCTTGGCAATATTATTTTCATTACATTTATGAATTTGGGCGGAACGGAGTTCGCCGGGTCAGCTAGTATATTATAATTTGTTGATAAAGTTGAAAAATATTTGTTTTCTTTAAATTTTTAAATTGAAAAAAAAAAAAAAAAAAAAACAGAATTAGCAGAATTTATTTGTTTAAAATATTGCCTGTCAGAATTTTGCAAAGCAGAATTTTGAAAGCAGAATTTCGACCCGCTCCCAAATGTGACATATTGCCAAAAGTAAACCAGAAAGTAAGGGAACAGACCTATTAATTGAATGAACTCCTACTTTAGCTTTCAATGATTTTTTCATACTAGGTCTGTTCCCTTACTTTCTGGTTCAATTTTGTCAAAAACTCACATTTCTCTCATTGCGAGAAAATTTGCTCACCGAAATGAATTATAACCAAAAAGAAAAGGAACGCGTTGAACCACAAATTTGAAAAATGTGAATTTTTTCAAGGCGGGAATATTCGAATATCGGTAGAACAAAATAGAAATTTTTATTTAAGACCAAGATTTGTATTGCATTTACTGCAGAAATTAAAAAATTCAATTCATTTGTTTCTTACATCTATTTTAATGCTATACAAGCACAAAATTATAAATGAAGTCAAATAAAAAGTCAGTTTGAAATTAGCATTTGAACTATTTGACAACTTCTGTCAGCAATAACCAACTAGCCCAAAGAAATTTCTTGGGCTTTTATTCGTAGGTTTTTTATGGAGGGGAAATGTTTTGCTCTCTCTTTTTGGCTCTCTTCTGCCCAACTTTTGCGTAAGGGAACGAAGTTTGACTAAATTTGGCGAATGTGTTCGAATGCATTATCGTTAGGGAACAGACCTACTGTCTATGCATTTTTTCATTGTCGTCATGTATCTTTTTGGTTTTTTGTAGTAATTATCTATTGTTTTTATTTAGTATCTTATACTTTTCGGTACCTAATCTACTTGTTTTTTTTTTTTTGCCAACATTTGCAATCCTGATAAGATAAGCAATTATAAGGTTCCTTGCTGTGCTCCGATTTTCACTCAGATTAGCTGTAATCCAAAGAAAATAAGGAAAATTGTCGTTTAATTGTGAAAACATTTCAGTATTTGCAATGGATATTTTGCAATTGATTACGAGTTGATGATAGCTAATCATTCATTTATAGTTAACAATCGCAATACAACTACTAAAACTTGTTGACAACCATCGTATGTATGTCGTTTAATTTTTGGCAATCACAATTAGGGGTGAATATTTTCCATAAACATATTAATCTTCCAAGTTCCAACTTTAAAAGCTCTTGAACTCACCTTGAACTTCCGTCCCATATACCTAGACGAATACCTACTACCTACCTATATTTTCATTCATTCCATTTAATCGCTGCTACTACAAACTACAAGTTTTCCGTATAATGGACATTTTTCAATTTGACTGTCTACATTCCATATACAGACAATGTAATAGAATAGGTATATGAAACCACGCCGTCGCACATGTTTATCTGCATACTTTACCTAAATGCATATTCTTCTCGAGGGGTTCACATTCTGCAAGTGTATGAGGAAAACAAAATAATATCCTTTTGCGTGGGACTTTTGAGTCATTCATTCTCCTTCAAAGTCACTACCCCCGCAACCATACTATTGCCAAGCCTATACTAAACCACTTTTATATCCATGGTAGCTATATAGGTACACCTTTTTGTGCGATGCCCACGCTTAGCTTTTTTTGTGTTGAAGCCTCATCCTTTCATCTCTCTGTGTGAATGTTTGTGTTAAAGCTAAATTCGCCCAACAAACTCAGTTTGTTTAATGAATTTCCCTTTCCCAAGGGCGGCCGGCCTACAACTTTCGAGGAAAATTAATACTTTTTTTTTTCTTCGTCTCAATGTTTCCAGCAATTATACAGCAGTGTAGGTGTTTTGAGTGTTATGTATATGGCATTCTAGATAAACAGTTATTTATGGAATCTATCCTATGCTTAAAACCGATGCGACACTTTACTTTGTAATCAAATTACTTTAAGATTTTCTATCGCACAACGTCGTCACATAGATTCGCGCAAAACCTTAAATCCGTTACAGGATGAATACAATAAACAATGGTGCCGCTAAAGAGTTGCACTATGCTGTGTTTTAAATATTAATAACGATTTTCAATTAATATGGATAAATTTAATAAAAAACGATGCTTTTCGACATTACGTTATAACCTGATGGAAACAATTAATCGAATTTGGAAATAAAATGTATTTATCAAATAGATATAGAATCAGTGCAGTGGCATAAGGTTTGTTTGATGTGGCTAGCACTAGTGCCCACTATTATAGTACGCACTGAGAACTGTCAGCTAATTTTTACGCTTGTTAAAAACGCGGCAACCCTGAAAATTGCTACTATTACGAACGCAAAAATGTTGCTTTTATTTATGTCGTTTTCCATTGGGATTTTCAGATTTTGCTCTCAGATGTCAGATTTTTCGTGCCACATGGAACATAAAACGAGATTTTTCTTCCTTTGCACCTGTGGTGGTGCGTGTTTTAAAAGTCAGCTGTTCTTAAATTGTAATTTGTGTTTATAAGAATCCATTCAATTTATGCTAATATCCATTGCAGCGGCCAAATGTAATTTTTTCTATATTTTTCAAAGACTTCTCGACATTAGATGATAAAAGCTTTTGGAATAGGTATGATGATGCGTTTGAAAATTTATTTAACTGATTCCAGCTTTTTTCCATTCCATTTTCCTATAATATAAAATTTTAGTTTATAAATGTTGTTATTTTGAAACAATTCACTTTTGAATGTTAAATTTATTGTATTTACCTCTATCACTATCTTAACAAACAAATAAATGACAGCAAGCGAAACTCAGCACTGAATTCTTACCCCGACAAATTAACCGGGGTCAGCTCAGGGCACAACTAGGGTGCCCTAGAACAAGTCATATCAAACACAGGTTTTCAGTAGTTCAGTGCTATATCGAACACTTTAGGGTTAACACAGGGCGCAGTAAGGCTCACGTCAAACAAACCTATTGCATTGACCGACGCGTTTCACAGATTGCTAGATGACTAGAGAAATGTAAAACTCTGAATATACAAACACATTGACATTTTACTATTCTTGTTAGAGTTCCATTGCTTTTAATCCCCTATATTGACAAAAAGCGAGTGCAGATGGATTCACTAAAATTAAATATTAACATAAACGAATAAACATTTCAATCCGACATTTTGCTAGTGTGTGTTGATGAATTTGGGACAATTCCTTAAAAATATCCCGGACACTTCTGTCGTGTTAAAATAATTGACCTGGAAGTGCCTTTTTTTCTTCAATGAAACACAGAAAGGGCAATTCTTTTCTTCAAACGAAAATGCCATACGTTTATTTAAAAAGAAACGTAATAAAAACATATTGTCGTTTTTGTTCTGCTGGCGCTGGAGCTCTAGCGAGCGTTCCTCTACCAAAGTAGCCCTGTTTTGGTATTACAGCCAGCGTTGCCACAATGTTACAAGTGTAACAAAAGTGTTACACTTTTTAATTATTTTATAATTTTGTTAAAATGTTACTTTCTTGTTCGCTTTGTTACATTTTTTCCCATTAAATTCCTTTTTTGTTTTTCTCATTAATAATGTTGAAAAGTTGAACTGGCAGCACTTTTTTCTTTCGAGCAAACTTCTACCAATTTCTGTCAATGAATTTGATTGTTTTCACAGAACAAAAGTTGTGCAAAACGTTAAACTGCGAGTGGGAATGGGTTTGGGAATAGGAGAGAACGAAAAAAGACAACAATACTTTTCTCTCTCGCCGCGTCGCCGTTGACAATGTTCTACATCTCGTGGTAAATAAAGTTTGTGAAATAGAAATTGAAATCTACTTCGATGGTCAATAATTTTTATTTTTTTATTTGTTAAACACAAAATGGCCAGGTATTGAAATGTGATAAAGAGTTCCTAATAAAGATTTTTTTGAGTTGAAAGACGATGATTTTATTATTTAAAATTTTTCAGTTTGTTACATTTTTTATCCATTTGTTACACTTTTTGAACAAAATTGTTACACTTTTAAAAAAGCTTGCGGCAACACTGATTACAGCCATTTACAAAGTTTCACCACTACTCCCCGACACTGCTGTGGCGTGGTAATGGAACTAGTGTGAAGTTGGTTACTATAGTAGTGCATGATATTGAAATGGTTTGAATTATCAGAAATAGAATATTAGTGATTATTGATTACCGTATAAACGTTTTTTTTATTATGCTATTTTCGTGTTCACGATTTAATTGTATTTATTTCTTTTTAAGAACTTAAAATTGCAGGAAATCGTGTAGGATATCTATAGTTTGAACTGACTTCCGGTATGGAAAATCCTGCGGTATTTTCCACAACATTATTATCTCTCGCCAGTACCTACTTTATTATTTTTTTTTTTGTATTTGTTACAGGCTCAATTTAAAATATGTTTGAATTTGTATTGAAGTCTTGCAATTATTTCGTTTTTTTAATTTGTTTTCGACTGGGAGCAATCAATACTAATCATCTCATGATTCATATATGTAGTGGGCTTAGGAACCAAATTGTTATTTTCGGAAATCTTAATATTCCCTGGCCTAAAAAAATCATCCACAGCAAAGATCAATATGCCAATGTGCAAATATACAGTGTAGGTAATACACGTAAAAATGCCAAAAGCATGCTCTTACGTTTTTTAACATAAAAATACATACATATTTTATTTCCCGAGAGGCCCGGCATAATTTCAAAAGCTTTTCTCTCATTCTCGTGTCCTTGAAGTTAAACCATATTTGGGCGTGTACGGGAATTCTTTGAAATTCCCAAAATACATTTTAATTTTTGATATCACTGTGGGTTCGTTGGTTATTCATAATCACATTTCAAAGAAAAGAAATTCAAGGATAAGCAACAATTTTATAAAAGGTTTTCGGTAAACGCCCATCGGTTGTTGTCTGTTAATATTACATGGAAATCTGTATCACAAACAGCATCAATTGTTCCACTCTTCCAAGCTCCTATAGGTAGGTACTGGCGGCACACAGTAACAGCAACAAGCAATTCCTATATGCCTGAAGCTATATTACGAGAAGGATGATGCCACCGTCCTTTACCGAAGTTGTATAAGTACATAAAGATTCCAAGAAGGCGAGCGCTCCCCACAGTACATTCATCAAAATACTACCAAAGAGCATTGTAAAAAAAGGGACACCACAGGAAACAGTTGCGGCAGGAGCCTACTTATTGCCTTTTGTTCGACCTTCCGTCTCCGAATATTAGAGTTAAAAAATCCTTTATTTTAATAATATGTTAATGCGGGTGCGGGAGTAACGAACAACGAATTGCACAATAAGTCCCATGAAATAGCGTCGAGGATGAAATAGCTCCCTCTGAACTGGGATTTGTTAACTAATGCGAACGAAATTTGTAACCAAAATAGTTTATACAGAAGTTTCACGACTAGTGTCGCACAGCTGATTGAAACGCCAAACGAAAACTAGTTGGTGTTCGGTGTGAATGCGACGAAAACACGGTTTTATGAGCGGTGTGAATAGGGTACCTATTACTAAGCACAAATACAAGTGTCGACTTTAAATTTATTGAAGCTCCATGCACAATTACAAAATTTTTATAAAAATACAACTATTGTGAACTTCTAAAGTCAAAATTCCAAAACTAATAAATATTAGTAAGGCACAATCATTGCATACGTTTATATAAGTTGACGCTAACCCATGATAAATGAAATCAGATATCCTATACAAACCTCAACTTTGTCGGATGGTTAGCTGTTTATCTGATGATAGGTTATTTTTCTATCGTGTTAAAATCGATGGGCCTTACCAATAAACAATTTTAGTTTCGACTCTAAATTTTAGTAGTATATGAACTACTAAAATTTAGCTATTCTCCATACAAATTTCGCAATTGTGAGCTTCCGTAAATTTAAAATCGAGACAAAAGTTTGTTATTTGTACGGCGCGGCACTATGAGTTTACAACAAATGTTGTGCTAGTACATACTTGTAAATGCACCCTATTTTCATGAAAAAAAATTCGACGAAAGCGTATTTTTGTTGCTTCTTTACACCAAATGATAGAAATCTATATGGCCGTGATTACATTGACCTTAGCGTGCTGCAGTGGCGTGGCGTGAACATTTTTAAATGGGAAGTCGAAGCAAAATCAATTCAAGCCACCTTTTTTATACTTTAAGTCATTAATATTTAAAATTTATAATGAGCTTAAGGCATACTAAAAGTGGCTTCTATAGAAGCCCTTATTGACAGACGCATGATGCCATAACTTAAAGCAAATTCAGATTACCTAATGATTATAATAAAAAATAAAGATATGTAATTAAATATATTCCAGCCAACTGAATTTTTAAACCAAAACACACCCTTACTGTAGCAGGAATAACAGAAGGGCATGAGTATGTATAGGTATTACCGGTGCTACAGCCTACAGGCAGGCAAACTATGTAAGAGAGAATTATTATGTTTATTATGTGAAAGAGAAGAAAAGATTCATTCGAAACGCAGAAGCGAACGAGTGCGGTCGATATTATTCAGACGGAAATAAAAACTAAGAAAAGAATTTGAGTGTGCGTTATTATTTTTGATGAACGGAAAATAAAAGGACAGAAAAGAGGCAAGTGTAACAATTTATATCGTTTAAAATCTCAGAAGTGGGATTGCCCGAAATGAATAAATTTTAATTCAGTGCAAACAGAGACTTGAAAAAAAAAAAAAAAATATCCAGTGTGCGTCAGTCTGGTTCGATTTTTTTCCACCACCGAAAAGCCAACTGCGCAGTGCGCAAATCACACGTGTGCGTGTGTTTGTCCAGGTTCAGTTGGGAATCGTTTTTTTGTCCTGTGCAAGCACAGACGTGCATAATTTTGTTTGTTGTTCGTGTTTCGTTTTGCCCAACGTACTTTTAGCAACATGGCAAACATCAAACAATATGAGCGGTATACGGCGACACAGATGAAGAGATGAAGTCATGGTTGGCGAGACTGGGGAAAAAGACAACGGGAAACAAGAGTGAGTTGATGTTACGGTTAGTGGCGATACCAGCAGACGAGCGTGGTGAGTTAATGAGGAACGAGACAGACAGCTGCGAGGTGGGTAACCCAGGTGAGGATACAGACACTTCGATTGAACACGAGGACAGCGTGGAACGAGAGGAGGAAAATAATGAGCGAGCTAAGGGAAAAGACAAAAAGAATGACGAGCGATTGAAGGAAAGAGATAACGACCGAAATATAATGAGTGACGTTGAGGAAGAAGAAGATGCGATGACGAGTGCGGCGAAAAAGAACGATGATGAGTGGTCGACGATGAGAAGAGAAATGGAGATAATAAAGAAGGAAATTGAGATACAAAGAAGAGAGAACATACTGCTGAGGAAAGAAAACGAGTGGCTGAAGAAGGAAGGGAAACAACTACCGAATGACGACAGTGGCAACAGATTGGGGCACCTTGCGGCAGCGTGCCCGGAGAAGAAGGCGAGATTGGATGCAATTTTGCATGTGGCGGAAGATTGGAACGAGAACGAATATGTAACAAATTTATATTATATTATTATGAATAATGATTTTAATTGTAAAATGATATTGAGAAGCCTGATAGACACCGGTAGCTCTGTTAGCTTTGTGAGGCAGAAGTTTATACCACCAGCATTGATAAAGACGTATGACAACAAATGTAATTTATTCGGCATTAATAAAAGTAGATTGTCTATTTACGGTAGGGTTGATAGTGTAATATTGGTTGAAGGAAATAATATAAATGTAAGCTTGCTGGTCCTACCTGACAGTACTAAGGAGTACTCAGTAGTTTTAGGGAAAGACTTCTGGCGAAATCGGGACGATTTGGTGTCAGGACGGCCGAGTTGTAGCAGGAATAAGAGAAGGGCATGAGTATGTATAGGTATTACCGGTGCTACAGGCAGGCAAACTATGTAAGAGAGAATTATTATGTTTATTATGTGAAAGAGAAGAAAAGATTCATTCGAAACGCAGAAGCGAACGAGTGCGGTCGATATTATTCAGACGGAAATAAAA
Organism: Cheilosia urbana; assembly: GCA_946477585.1. Taxonomy (NCBI): domain Eukaryota; kingdom Metazoa; phylum Arthropoda; class Insecta; order Diptera; family Syrphidae; genus Cheilosia; species Cheilosia urbana. The sequence goes on from OX297855.1 coordinate 65,500,940, forward strand.
ACTAAGAAAAGAATTTGAGTGTGCGTTATTATTTTTGATGAACGGAAAATAAAAGGACAGAAAAGAGGCAAGTGTAACAATTTATATCGTTTATATCGTTTAAATTACCTACCTCAACAACTACCTGTAATTATTCACACAAGAGACAATAAGAAAAGAAGAAGTAAAAGAAAATCGAATAACTCGAAGAAAAGCGCGTTATTTTGTTCATATCATAACCAAACAAACACATACGACATACCCAAAACACAACCCAGTGGCCATGGCCAGTACCAGTAACCAGTATCAAGCTCTGGCTCTGGGAAGAAAAAAAGGAGATACAATCAAATGTTCACTCAGTACTCAGCAGTCAAAATGAACTTTGTGAGAACCGCGAATAACTCGAAGAAAAGCGGGTTATTTTCTACAATGGGTGTTGAACAAAGAGGTGTCAGAGTCAGACAAAGTACTCAGGGAAGAAAAAAAGAGATAACAAGCAAATTTTCTCTCAAAATGAACTATAAAGTGAGAACTTTAATAACCCGACTTATTTTGGGTTACCTTCGCTTTGTCGCCACGAGACGATGACGACGTTGTATGAAAATGGATACACACACGATTTTTATATGAGTGCTTTTGTGTGTGTACCATTTGGTGAGTATTCACATTCATTTGGTAGTGTTTCATGTATATTCGGTTTTTGGTAGATAGATAGTGTTGCCTGGTGGAGATTTCAAAAGGTAACTCGGTAGGAATCGAGTTATATGGACGCCACGCCACTGGCGTGCTGACTTATTTCTACATATTTGCGTCCTCATACATGCCTCAAAAGTTATGTAGACAGTAGACACCGACAACATCTCTGTTGATTAAAGGCCGACATTTTAGCAAATTTGTTGATTTCCGCGCTTTAGTAATCAATTCTGGTATCCACGTTAAACTTTTCAATCTCAGAATGACAATTTCACAGTAAACAAACGACTTGCTTGGCTTTATGATTAAAATGTGTCTAGTTCAAAGTTTATCGAGTCGTTCTAAATTACAGGATAGAAAGTAAAGTTGAGTATGAAGTCAGTTAAAGGTAGCTAGTCCCTTATTTAAACGTATAAGATCTTGGTAAGGTGTGTCAATACTATACAATTACATAAATATATTAAAATCGAAACAATTTCTGCAATGCACCCAGCTATACCTGAAAGTTATTTTTGCCAACGTGGGGAAACCATTTATTTACCACCCCTATATGAGACATTATCTATTCTATATCAACGCCACCGCATTTTCTGAATGAAACTTTTCATTCATTTCTACACATATAATGACGCACATTTATACAATTATATTATTTATCCTGTCGATGTCGATATAATACCTATCCGTTCAAACTCCATTCCCCACTCGCGTCCTCAAGTGGGTGCTACTGTGTCTGTTTCCACTTGGTACTTTGGCAGTGGTGGTTTCAATGCTGCACACGCTGCATACTCCTCTGTATTGTTGCTATTTTCATGGCACGCCGGTATGGAGAACTTTCACAAAAATAAGGACAAACGCCGGGACATAAATGGGATTGAGTAGGATTTTAACTTGGATTGGAATTTTCATGTGGAGGCGGTTGTGGTTTTTGGCGTTGGCGGTGGCTGCGTAGGTGATGTTATAACTTCAGGGCAAAACCGATCCAATACAAAAATCTTTGTTCTGTAATCTGTATGAGACATTTATTTACGTCATAGCTTTGGTTACAGAGAGAAGGCCTGATTTCGAAAACTGACATTCGCCATGAAGTGTATTTGGTATTGTCTTTGGCTTGTGAAAGAGATGAGCTATGACCTCAACGTTACCTATGTAGGTATATTGCTGAAGAACATGGGAGGTGTGGAGAGCTAGATTCGAACAATAGGCGTTTGTTTTCTTTGTTTTATATATTTTGGGAAGAGGTGCTTGGATTTAAATATATAGATACCCACCTGACGCAGCTAGCTTAAAAAAACAAAAAAAAAAACTCTTGGAATTTTAAATCATATAGCTGTTTTTCGCTTTAAGTCGTTGTTATTCGACAGACTTGAGGGTTGGTTGGTTTGTTCAGGTGCTTTTTTTCCGGGTTAGGCCGGAAAAACAAAAATAGCATGTGAGCGCCATTTTCACAACTAACGAAACATGAAGCCTGTAGGCTGTAGGTCAAGCAATACCGGTGGTATTTTTAATTTTGAGGTTAAGTTTATAATTTGCATTTTAAGTTTTCAGGTTTTCACACACATTCATTTTTTATATGAGAAATTACCATCCACTATCCATACCAGCAATTATTATAAACAAAACGGGAAATTCAATTGTTTTCAATTTCTCCATTCCAACATCATGCACACCCACAAATTTCAAGAGCGCTAAAACGGTCCTCTCTATTATATTTATTATTCTTGTTTTTTTTTTTTTTTCGAAATGTTTTCTAATGATCATACGGCCTTAGCGACAGTGATGGAACTTCTACCATTTAAGTGGTATTTTTACCGCTTTTTACAGTTTCGGAAATTCTACCAAGCTCGAAATCTACCACCTTTTACTCATCGCTATTCGCTAAAAATATTTCTTTTCCATCAATGTATAAAATTGAAAATTGTATCTATAGATACCTATTCCTAATCGCCTTACTTTCACCCATACACACTCAGCTATCAGTATTTTTCTCTGAGAATCTCATCAGTAAAAACTTCCAGTCCAGTACACCATTTACTGCGCTAAGATTTCATAATTTGTCTGAATTTGTGCGAGGGTGTTTTGCTATGTTTTGTCATTTTGTATTTAATGATAAGTTGAATCTATGGAGCTTTTTCTGTAGTTCTTTCAAAATTTAAAAGATGGCATGGAAATTTTACATTCAAAAACCTTTCATCAAACATCTTACAACTTTGTTGTTTACCTCATAGTAGCGCAGCGTAACGTATATTTTCACATCGAAAAATATAAAAACTGAGAAAAGAAACAAACTAAATATCGTAACTGTTCACAACACCTTAGCTTTCAAGGAACTTTTGGGGAACGGAGAAGATTTTGAACCCCCGGAATTATTGGTCAAATATGCTTCAAAATATAAATTCACAGACTGATTTATGTTTATTTTATTTCCCTGTTTTTATTATTAGTATTTAATTGGTATAAATATATGAATTATTTACCATTGAAAACAAGTTTTCTACCTACCACTTTTCTACCACCTTTTTTTAAGGCTATCTACCACTGCTTCGCTTTTCCCAAGTCCCATAACTGCCTAGCGAGGTATCCGTCGGAACGGAAAATTCTCCGATTTTATACGATTCGGATAGTATCTATTTTTGCTGTGAAGTATTTTTCGGAACAACTTCTTCGGAGAATTGTTCTTTTTAAACGTTAAATTCGTTAAATTTTTGACAGCTATATGTTCCGATATCCTCCGACAGAAATTGGTTGCGGAATTTTTTTAATGATTTGGAATGCGGTGCGCCATCGGAATTATTTATTTCTCTTCCGAAGTCGGACAACTAGAATGGAATTCGAGCCTCCAAAAGAGTATGCGTTCTGGAGACTTTTCCGTTCCGACGGTTACCTCGCTAGGGCCGCAAAAAAAATAAAATAAAATAAAATCAAACGAAAAGTAATCTTATAATAAGAATAAGAAAAAAGTAAAAGTGGTTCTTGTTTTTCTTCTTCTTTTTTCTTGCGAACCATACAAATTTCGATCCTGCTGTTTGGCCATTGAGTTTGACATGCTTTAGGTAGAAAGGAGAGAAATTTGATGATTGTCATAAATAGCTCAAAAAACATTCAAAAACAATGATCATATATTGAATGCGTCTATTAAAACCAATATACATGTGACCCTACATTTTTCTTAAATAACTGAAGAAAGTTTGCTCAAAATATTTTTATTTTCCCTTAACCAATCTACATTGTTAATTTTTCATAAATATTTTAAGCAAATGTAGTCTTAGGTATTAACAAAACTACTATCCACACGTAACGAATACTTTCGAATTTACCGGATAAATTTCTATGAACGCTTACTTTTTCTTTCGTATGTGCTGAAATTCGACTTGAATCCTGCGTAAGAGCATTGTTATTTGTTTCTGCATTCGTCCTGTTTCTTGGGCTTAAGAGAAAATTTATTTATTTTAAATTAAACAATTAAATTATTATTAAAAAACAACTTACGACTTATGTATGTGGTTGGTATTCGATCTTCAGATTCGCTCTCAGATTTCATATTTCGTGTGGCTAATCAAACTTAACGTCCCTTGCTCTTTTTTTTGTGTAGCCTTCGATACTTTTCTACGCGTTTTTCATTCACTGGCTAAATTTTATATTAAAACATTCGAAATTTGCTTTCCGATTGATTTCTAAATATTTATACATAAATAATTTACAAAAATAGATCCATAGACAAAAAAAAATCACGAAAACCTTAACAAACTCCACCAGTTGTCAAATTCAAACGCACTTGCATTGATAAATCTAAAGCAAGTCTGAGAAAAAATATAGGTTGTAGATTGGATTTTTTTTTTTGTACCAAACTAACATAAAAAGTGCTCTGAAAGCGCCCAATCGGATACCACACTAGATGCGGCTTTATTGATTGCTTATCGTTCTTTACTTTTGTTTACCGAATTGTTATTTCAGTTTGACACTTGCAGTATCGGAAGTTTTGAATAATTATGTCAACATTTTTCTTTTCAATGTTTTTTTTTTTAGGATATAAAATTCTAAGTTCAAATATGCAATGCATTACATGAGCAATGTTAATATTATATTATATAATATTGTTAATATGGTTACAATAAGACGTCTCATACTCCATGTTTGTTGCTTTCTCTCTCCGATACTCACTGGCAGAGGCACTGCAAACATGGGCAAATTACGGTAATTTGTCAAAAGTGATGTCCAATTTACACACAATTAAAACTACTTTCCAAATTGAAATCAAAATTTTGCAGCCTGCTAGTGTTTAGTTTTAAATCTTACTTTTTGTTCTATGCATTAATATTAAAAATGATAAAACCATTCGGAGAGCAGATTTATCGTTCTTACGGTACAGGTTGGAATATGGGACGTCAAATCGTAAGCACATTAACCGTTGTTTAGAAGCCGAGAGCACTGCCGTTTATCTTGGTATGTAGATAGTGTATAGAAGAAAGCCAACATCTCAAAGTATGAAATTTGTGGGAAATAGTAGAGTAAATTTTTATATCATGCATGTAAATCGGTGATCTATATGGATCATAGCTGATAATAAAAACCGGTATGATTTGTCTATGGTCTACAGTCTAAGCGTATCCCTAATTGCCAGAACCTAATTCCGCTTGAAAAACGCTGCGTTGAGAAGACGAAAGATTTGAAAATATCTAATTCTGATTAGAGAACACCCGCTCCCACTCCACAGTTCATTTTGGAACCATCTGTGAAGGTGGATAAAGGGTATGTATGTCGAATTCGTGTACGAGCGCATTCCCTTCCTATTCAGATCTGGCGGGAAATCTTACAGCGAAGTTTTTATGGAGTATTTAAGTTTACCAATTAGTAAAAGGTGTAGAAGGGCATAAAACATTAATTTTTGTATTTTATTGCATTTTTTGCATACTGTGTTTAGAAAGTGCTGACAGGTAAAATCTTCTCTGGTTTCGGCTTAAATGCGTGGCTAAATTTTGGAGTATGTAATCCGCGCTCAAAATATACATTCTGCTCAGACTATATGGAATGATATTGAGATCAATTGCACATTTCAGTGTTAAAACCAGAATTTCAACAAAATCCAATTATATGTAAAACATATAATTCTCTAATTCCACGCTTTTATTCTATTAAAATTCAGTGTTTTATTTTCTTTAAAGCACTTTACTAAATCCCAAGCGAAAGAAAACTTCAATTACCGCAGCAAAATAATAAATTTTTTTTTAACTGGTGAAAATTTTGTTTCTCATCACAACAATTATGCGAGGATAATTATTATTTAGCGCAATTAACACTCGGCCCAGTGACGCATTTGTTTAATAATTTTTACATAGGTATTTAAATTATTACGGATCAAATTTTGTTAACTTAAATACAAGGTTTAATAAGTTAACATAAAATTCGTAGAACAATAGCTAAATTAGGGTAAACATCACGAAGATTTTGTGAACGCAATATATTGCATATATTTTTTCCAGATCGTACATCTTCACCAACTTCTGCATTTGCCAATGAATCTCCAGGTTAATAATGAAAGTGAAAACATTGTGTAAATTCAGTAACGCATCACTCGCATCATGATGCTCATGATGATGCTTTGCAAAATGTTCATTAATGCAAACTCTTGGCATCACTTTCAACGTCAAGTGTTCATTATTGGAAAGTTGATCAAACTGATGCGCAAACATAACGCAAAAAAGCATCACAGAAATACCTGATGCGCTGTTGATTCGCCGGCAAAAAAGTAAGAATAATGCCGGAAGTGAAAGAAAAATAAGTAAATAAACATTTTTATGAATAGATGACTATGCTTTTGAAAGACAAATTTATAATTTTTTGTTGAACTCTTTATATTATTTTTTTTTCACAAACAATGCGTTCTAAAACTCAAACGAAACATTCAATCACCAACGCATCAGCATAAACTGCATCGCATCAGCATAGCAAATAAGCAATGATACCGCATCACTGAGCAAATGTTTGACGTTTCTGAATTTACACACTCATTTCCTAATGTTTCCTCTAAATCGTCAGGATACGTATTTTTTTTTTTTTTTTTTTTTTTGTAAATACTTCTCCCGGGAAAGGCGAACTTATAACGTTTCAACAACGCCCCGAGATGCCTGCAGATGTATGTTTGCTCTGCACTTAAATTGCTGCAAATTGTAGTCGTCTGGAAATATATCCCCAGGAAGCGAGTTCCAAAGTTTGCTTGTCCTGTAACAGAAGGAGTTTAGGAAAGTTGATGTCCTCGCGGTTGTCAAGTGTACTGTATGGTCATGAGCATTAGCAGCCTGTCTTGTTGGGCGCCCAAAAGTTGCATTTCGAGGGATAATGTCTTTGAGTTCCTCAGAACATCTACCATGGAAGTACCTATAGAACAAGCATAGGTCAGCGACTTGTCTTCTGTGCACCAACGGTTGTAGATTCGATGTGAGTGTAGGGTCTCCAATGAGTCGAACTGCTCGTCTCTGAATGCTATCAAGCAGGTTAAGTGAATGTTTTGGGGCCGAGCTCCATATATGGGAACAATATTCCAAGCCTGGTCTAACCTGTGCTTTGTAGAGAAGGAGAAGTTGCTTGGGGCTAAAGTACCTCTTTGCTCTGAATAGGTAGCTCAACTTTGCAGACGCCGATTTTGCGATATAGGATATGTGGTTCTGCCATGTGATTCCTGAATTGACTGTGACTCCTAGAAGGTGCATTGAGTCCTTGTGATGGATTGGATGGTCATCCATTTGGATCTGAGGAACTGTTGATACATTTTTTCTGGAAAATGTTGTGAGCTGTGTCTTGTTTGCATTAAATACAACCAAGTTGTCCTCTCCCCACTTCAAGATTTTGTCCAGATCATCATTTAGAGAATTAATTTGTTCACATCTCTGATTGTGTGATGTAGCCGTATTCACAGGACCACTGTTCGAGATGGAGGATATAAGAGTGCTGTCATCTGCAAAGCTGTAGATATTATCATTAATATTAGTAGTATTGACTATTTAATTCATTTTTAAACTCATTCGTCATCATATCACATAAATTGAATTTTGCATAAGGCTTATTTAATATACACATTTTTTCGCCCGTGTAATTGTGCACTTAGAGTATCCAAAATAGTGTAGTACTACGAGTTTAAGTGGAGCCAGCTATAAAAGTAAAGTAAAGTAGTATAAATGATCTGAAAGACATCGTTCAGATCATTCAATTCAGAAATTTCGAACAGAAGAAGTTACACTGTAAAAAATTTACGAGGTAAATGCGGAGTGAATGCATATCGCTTATTTGCTGCAATATCGTCACAACTCAAAATTCAACAATTTTGAGTTATGGATGTAGAAGTTAAGTAAATAAAGTTGTCTTTTATCCTGTAGAACATCATTTCTCAGTTTCAAAAATTGGCCAAGAGAGAGCACTTGTGTCGTTATGCCAATATTCTCTCATAGAGAATGCTAATTTTCACTGCAAAAGTGTAATAATCAATCGTAGGGATGAATTTAAGCTCAAGGAGCTGTTGGTAGAAATAATTCAACCTCATCAGATCATAGGTACCTACCTTAATTTCATAAACATATGCTAACCCTACAATCAGTTTTTAATTTGTACTTATTGTACCATGGTCAATCTACTTGAAGAAATAAGACAAGATTTCGATAAGGATTACGTTTCATTTCTCTGTTTGCTTGATTTCTCGAAGGCCTTTGATAAGGTAAATCACAAAATTCTCAAAATTCTGTGTTGGAAGCCTAAGAACAACTTCGGCTTCTGTGATGGGGCTGTGAAATTATTGAACAGTTTTCTTTCGGGTAGGTCGCAAAGGGTTATTTCTGGTGAAAGTTGTTCGTCCCTAATTGAAATCAAGCAAGGTGTACCTCAGGGCTCAATACTGGGACCGATTCTTTTCTGCATGTTTATCAATGACCTTCCGTCTGTGTGCAAACATGCAACAGTACATTTGTATGCAGACGACGTTCAATTACATCTAGCAAAACCATACCCTAACCTAAGCGAACTCGCTTCACTCATCAACGATGATCTGAAGCGCATCTACACCTGGTCAGTTGCAGATGGTTTACTTTTAAATCCTGCAAAATCTCAAGTAATTCCTATATCCCACAAAAAATTTAACCTTAATCTTCTACCTAATCTGTATCTAAATGGTAATAAAATCAAAGCTGTAGAATCAACCACTAGTCTGGGATATTCAATTAATCGAAATCTGTCTGGTTACAATCACACCAACGTGGTCATTGGTCGTATCTACGGCTGCCTTCGCAAGTTATGGCTTACAGCTTATTTTACCCCACGGGAAACACGACGAAAATTGGTAACAACTCTAATCCTGCCCCTCATAATGTATGCCGAGGTTGTGTATTGTAGTTTAGACTCGTTATCCCAGCATAAATTGCAGGTAGCCTTCAATGACGCGGTGCGTTACATCCACGGCATTCGTAGATATGACCATATATCAGAATACACTAGGAGTTTGCTAGGTTTTGATTTGCACCAATATATCAACGCCAGGAACTGTATATTTTTACATAACATAATTATAAATCAAAGTCCGTCTTATTTGACAACAGGCTTAAATTTACTCGGTCATCTAGAACCACCAGCCTAATACCATACCGCTGCCATTCTCTCTATTCTTCGCGCTTATTTTTTATTCACACCATGAGACTATGGAACTCCTTACCCCCACACATAAGAGCTATATCCAATCACTCCAATTTTAAAAGTGCAATTCTCCTATATTTTTCCACTCATCAACATTCACCACCACCAACTGAATCTCCTATCCATATCTCCAACTTGGTTTTAAGAAATTTTCTGTATACTAGTCTTAAGTTATTTATGTAATGAAATCATTTCTGTATTAACATCACACTAAGTACTAAAAAAGATTATATCTTAATGTACAAAGTTTTTTAAGAAATAAGTGACATGAAATGAAAAATGAAATGAAACACCCCTAACAATAACTATGACAATTTTAAACTTAAAATTCCTCTCCTGAAAAATTGAGATTTTTGAGTTATGACGGTATTGTAGCAAATGAGCGATATGCAGATTGGATGACTTTCATTTGATTTACGCTCTCCGGAGTAAAATATATTATTTATAAAAAAACTCCGCGGAGTATTAAATACCTAATTAGAATAATAATAATCCGTAATTTGATAATATTATGTAAGTTAAAGCTCAACTATGGTTACGACTTATGAGTAACATGTGCGAATTTTAGCGAAAAAACAGAAACTGTTTTAATCACAGGATTGAAATCATTTTCAATTTAAAAAAAATGTTCGATCTAACATAAGTTATGAGATGGAAACATACAGTCCAACCATCGAAATTCCCACAAAAAGGGATAAGTCCCACGATATAACAACACTGCTGTACACACGGCCAGAAATGGGAATGGGGCTATACAGTATACACAACCCTGTGTTTTACGGAGTTCTCCTTAAGCATTTAATCAAACAATGTGTCTTATCTGCTTTAATAAAGGACAATTTATTGCAATCGTGATTTTTCTCTCTCCCATTGGATTATATATAAATTGTTGACTATGACGACATAAATATTTCGATGGTAACAATTGGAGCGGCTGCGGCTGATGCGAGGGACCTTGAGCGGAGAGAATTCACTTATTTCAATTCTTTTTTTGCTAATGTCTAATTATGTACTAATTGACTGGAAGAACATGTTTTATATCAGTACCTACCACAAGTTCTAACAACACTAGTAGATAAGTAGTAAAAAAATTTAATTTAAAAAAAACAAAAAACCCGACTGACTGTAAAAAAAGATTTAAAAATATTAAAACAAGCGCTTTCAAGTATAACAAATAGGCAGTCGGAGGCTGCGCATATTTTTGTCAGATTGTGTACGTAGTCTCCGATTGTCAATTAGTTATAGTTAGTAAGGATAAGGATATTCACTCCAAAGCATGTATTAAGCCCGCTGGATACAGGTGCACTTAAAAGCGGAGCTTATACTGATTTTAGATCGATTTCACACCTACGTTATGTTAAATTTCACATAAAATTACATCTATCTTTATTGTTTTTTTTGGCAATTGCTTTTTTGCTGTGTGCTGAGTTGGCTAAAAAAGAGGCATACTCTTTATTAGCCAATATTTCTAAAAATGGACTACCATAGCTATCACTGATTGAAGCGCTAGCCCGCTATTGCTGATATCGAAGCTCAGAAAAACACGACTATGGTCGAAGACGTGGATGGCGTTAATTCACCATCTGCTGTTCCATCAGATCTTCGATAAATTCATCTTCTAACTACGAAGCCATCAAAGTTTTATCCACTTTACATTTTTTTAGCTTCTTGATACATTTTGCATATACTATTTCACTTTTACTTATTTCCTGAAGCTAAGTAGGTACGCTGCTCGAACTAAACTAAATTTTATCTGCTCTCCAACTTTTCTCTCCAAACATTAATTAAAATCCCAGCTAAATTTTGAAATAAAGCACGCCGCGGATAAGTTTCACAAAAAACTGCTGTTCTTTCGAAATAATATACCTACTTCAAAAATTCAACACCCTGATTTCAACCATTTCCGATTCTAGGTACTCCTCGTGGAGGTATTTATTAAAAAAAATAATAACTTCCTTGCTTACCTATTCCCCACAATACAAAAATGAAATAAAACAACAGAACACAACGATCTGTCAAAATTTAGCTTGAGAAAATGTACTGCCCCATTTAAATGGGCACGATAAATTTTGACAGATACATTAAGTACATTCTAAAACAAAAGTTTGATTATTTAGCTCGAGCAGCATACCACTCAGCTGAATGGGTTCGCTTAGACTTAGCTCAGATAAATTTTGGAAAGAATTTTGTATGGGAGCGAAAATTTGGCTCAAGCAGCGTACTAAGCTTGACTGAAGAAATGTCACTATTGTGAGATCTAGTTTTAACCCGAGTTAAAGTACTTAAACTGGTCTCCACAGTGCAATTTAAATTCAATTGGATTAAATGCTGACATTTTTAAACAAAATTAGTCTATGTTGGGATTTAATGACTGAATATTATGGAATATTATATTATGGATTTGGGTTCAATTTTTGAAATAACCTTATTATTTTCGATTAATTTCAAGAATCAAAAATAGTACAAATAGTACTCAAAATTGAGAAGTGGTACTTGCGTACTCGGGAAAGTCAAATAGTACAGAAATCAGTACAATAGTAAGCCTTTTTTCAACTTGGTCAAATTATATAGCATCTTGGCTGAAACGATAACTCTGAAAAAGTAGTTTACGGAATTTCTTGAACCATTATTGTGTGCTTAAATATGACAGTAGATGCATTCCGTTCAGTCTGAAGTAAAAATTTGATTTGTTGTTAAAATAGATATAAACAGGTATAGGTAGATATTCATAACTCCTAATGCACCAGCAAAAGTACAAGTTACAAAATAAATTAGTTTGCATGGCATTGCCGTCTGCCTGATTGACAATGTATTTATATAATATATGCAAATGAAAAGTATCTTGTAGCAAAATAAAATGAGTTAATATTACTATTTATCAAAAGCTGCCTGTTAATATTCTCGCCCGATACTGTAGTGGAATTTTACAATATTTGAATAAATTAGGAACATTTACATCGTTGAGGAGTGTTATGACTTGATTATCAGATAGGGTATCGCTTCCCAAGATATTCCTTCTCGTTTCTTTCAATATTGGACACCTTCCAATGAAATGATGTGTGTCTTCCCTTTCTGCTAAGTTACACAAGCTGCATAGTTGCTGTAGATCTTCTCTGTGTGGTATATAATTAAGTTGTAGAAGTTCGCCCCGCAGTCTCAAGATCATCGCTATTTCATCAATACTACATTTATCTCTAAAATAATTTTTCTGCAACAAATTGTGGTTTAAGCGGCTGTAGATAGTTCGGTGTATGGATCCCTCAGCTTCCTCTAAGTACCGAGTCCTAGCTTGTTCATCGGTAACTTCAATGATTTTGTAAAGCTGGTTCTTCAAACACCTTGCGTCAACGTGATTAAGATCTATATTACAGTTTCGAGCTAATGCCAACCATTCTTTGTACCATCCGGATCTACTTTGAATAGCCTTTATGGCTGCTATTTTTGGGAGTCGGTAATCCGGCATGCTAAGCACCTTTATTATATAATCCGCTTGGAGTTTCAGCGTCTTCGTAAAGAGAGGTGATAACCCTGTTTCCAACATTAGCATGTAATTTGGTGTGTTGGGCGGGAGATGAAATATTCGTTTGAGGTAAAATCGTAGAAGTTTCTCGACAGCTTCGTATTTTTTTGATCCCCAAACTTGTGCTGCATAGAAGAGAATGGACACAGACACGGCCTCAAAAACTTTATATTTAGCACTATGAGCAATATACTTATTATTAAAGCATCTCTTCCATGCTACATTTATAGCTGTTTTCGATTTTACCAGTTTTGTTGTTGGTAACAAGTAAACCCAGGTATTTATATTTCTTCACCACTTCAATTGCTTCGCCTCTATAATGCCATTTCTCATTCACACTCGTTCGACCACCCCCTTTTTTGAATACCATCACCTTTGATTTATCCAAATTGACTATCAAATTCCATAACCTGCAGTAGCTACTAAGGTGGTTGATCATAAGCTGCAAAACTTCTGGAGAGTTGGCCAATAGCACTATGTCATCAGCGAATAGGAGGGCCTTGATCAGCACTCCTGCATACATTATTCCTCCCGGCAAGAAGTCAATTATGTTCTCTATGAAGAGTGCGAAAAGGCTCGGACTTAAGGAGCAGCCCTGTCTTACTCCAGTGCGTGATTCAAACCATTCCGATAACACGTTCCCGTTCCAAACCGCTGCTTTTGTATCCATATAAAGGTTTTGTAGCACACGTCCATATTTAAATGACATCCCCATGTTGTAGAGTTTGTAAAACAAGGAGTGGCGGTCTACCGTGTCAAAGGCTGCCTTGAAATCCACAAAGAATGCATAAAGTTTTTTACCCTGCTGGCAAAAGAATTCGACGATACTATTTAAAACGAACAAGTGATCAATGGTAGAAGTATAAAAACAAAATCGATTCAAGGTTTTTTTAACGTTTGGTTCTTTCTACCCGACTGGACACAGTATATAATATATATGTAAAATATAATATAAACAAATAAATATAAAAATATGTAGTATAGGTATCTAAAAAAAAAAAAAACTAAATAAAAGTGTTAATTTGAAAATAACAAAAAACCCGACTGACTGTAAAAAAAAAGATTTAAAAAGATTAAAACAAGACACTTTCAAGTATATAACGGGTGATTTTTTAAGAGGTTTAGAACTTTAAAAAAAAAAAAAACACAAAAAATTCGAAAAAATGAATGAAATATTTATTTGAATCGATAGTTTGAACCTTTGCAATCTCAGTCTCAGGTAGTCCATCCGCTGAGTCCAATTTTGGCATACTCTTTCACACATATCGGCCGGTATCTCACGAATGAATGCATGGATGTTGGCTTCCAGTGCGTCAATCGAAGCGGGCTTATCCCTATACACATTAGCCTTGACATGCCCCCACAAAAAATAATCTAATGGTGTCAAATCGCACGATCTAGGCGGCCAATTGACCGGCCCGAAACGTGAAATTAACTGTTCACCAAACTCGCCTCGCAATTGCGCCATTGTTTCGCGTGCTGTGTGGCATGTGGCACCGTCTTGTTGAAACCACATATCATGCAAGTCAAGAACTTCCATTTCGGGCAAAAAAAAGTTTGTTATCATCGCTCGGTAGCGTTCACCATTGACAGTAACGCTGCGATTCGCATCATCTTTGAAGAAATATGGCCCAATAATGCCGCCGGCCCATAAACCGCACCAAACAGTGGCTTTTTCGGGATGCATTGGTAGCTGTTGCAATGCTTCTGGCTGATCTTCAGTGGCGTAGCAAGGGGGGGGCAAGGGGGGCACAGGCCCCGGGCGGCACTTGGCTAGGGGCGGCAATTTGGAGCAGTTCATTTTTTTTTACTGTGCTGTACTATTTTATAAGCTCTTACAGTTTACAAGTTGACAGGCGTAGTAGGAGTTTCTGTTTTTTGATTGCAAGTAGAGTTGGTGATAGATCGATATCTTTACATTATATGTAAGAGTATATCTAAGAATTCAGAGATTTGTTCTTGAATTTGCTTTAGACGTTATAAACTGAATATCCCGATGGACGTGTGTGGGGGTGTAGGTAAACGAAGTGGGATTTTCCGATTGTGTAACGAGTGGTTGCAATTATTTTAAGATCTGCGGTGAAAAAAGTGGGCAATATTTGCAAAACATAAGTTTTGCCTAGCTGCTATTGCATTCTTAATGGAAGTGCGGAGTTTTAAAAAATATATGAACACAGATCGGCTTTTGGGTAGTAATTTTTCAGAAATAATTAAAAAAATTGATTTAGTCGAATTTTTTGAGAAAAAATAAGTAGGGGATCTTATTTAAAATACCTGCATTATCTTTAATTAGTATTTTGATTAAAATCTTTAGAGAGGTTTTTGTAAAATGACGAAGAAAAACCGTACCAAATTTTGCAATGTTGTTTGAATAATATCTACTATTGCCTAACTATTTAGCTGAAAACTGACTACTTATAAGCTATTGTTCGGGATGTAAGAATTACTTGGTTTTTAGAGTTTTATCGAATTTAAAATTGTGGTTTTCGAGATATAATAAAATAAATAAGTAGTTGGCGCAACAGGTCGAAAGGACCCTAGGCCTAGCTTCGCACAGCCATTCGTTTTGTGTGAGTTTTTTTTTTTTTTTTTTTCATTTTTAGAAAAAATGGAAGGGATCTTCAATTTAATGCCGATTCCAAACGGCTAACTGAGAGGCTCCTTTCTTAAAAACTAAAGAAGAAATTATAAAAAAAAAACTTCTTTTCAAAAATCTATTGTACGATAATGGGTACGGTACGTTTCGCTTAAATTGTTGGGAAAATTGACGTTTCGCCGGGGTGGCGAAATGATCAATCTGGGAAATAGTAAAACGTCGAAACGAAATTTCTTTGAAAAATTACTTGACAACAACATCAGCAAATTGCCAAATGATTTTTTCGAAATGATCAAAAATCATTTCAAAAAAATACGAAAGATAAAAACGCAAATTAGTAATCGCGCAATGATGAATGAATTCAAAATTCAGGATTGTAAAATGAAGGAAATATTTAACGACTAAAGGCAAAACCGAATGAATTTTGCAAAATAATGCTAACCCTACGATAATATAGACAAAAAATGATCCCTCTATTCAGGTAGAAATGACCATATTACCATACCAATTAATTTTTGTTTTCCAGATATTTCGAAATTTCAAAAGTAGTGTTCGATTCCAGAAATGTTACCAAGTTTACAAACGTATTTTTTAAATTTGTGAAAAAATTATGGGGGCGGCACAAATTGGGTCTGCCCCGGGCGGCTCCAACCCACGCTACGCCACTGCTGATCTTCACTCCAAATGCGGCAATTTTGCTTATTTACGTACCCATTGAACCAAAAATGAGCCTCATCGCTGAACACAATTTTTCGATAAAAAAGCGGATCCTCGGCCAGCTTTCCAAGAGCCCATTCACCAAAAATTCGGCGTTGTGGTAGGTCGGCTGGCTTTAGTTCTTGCACAAGCTGTATCTTAAAAGGCTTTACGCACAAATCCTTCCGCAAAATTTTCCACGTAGTGCTGTAACAAAGGCCTAACTGCTGGGAACGGCGCCGAATCGACATTTCGCGGTCTTCTGTCACACTAGCTGATACGGCCGCAATATTTTCTTCACTACGCACAGTACGTAAACGTGTTGGTGGTTTAATGTCCAACAAAGTAAATTTGGTGCGAAATTTGGTCACAATCTTCCGAATAGACTGCTCAGAAGGTCGAGAATGCCGATCATAAAATGGAAGCAGCGCGCAATGAACATTTCGAACCGAGCACGAATTTTGATAGTAAAATTCAATACTTTGCAAGCGTTGTTCATTTGTAAGACGATCCATGGTTAAATTGCAAACCAAACTGAAGCTGTTTGAGAGTGACACAAGGTACTAAACACATTTCAGCTGTCAAAACCAGTGTTGCCAAAACCAAACCAGCTAAAAAATCACCCATTATAATAAAACTGTAACTTTGTTTCCGGCTGTAATCTGTGAGCTAAGAATAGATTCAAAAAGTACTGCACGAATTTGATTTCGGTTTTCACAGTTTCATAGTAAATTGTTCAGATTTGATAATAGGATATGTTTTACCATTATTCGCTGTCCGGAAGTGGAAATCTAAGCAGATATCTAAGAAAAGTTGTAATTCTCGGATGCCTTCTAGCTCCTAGCTTCGGAATCACTCATCCAAATGAATTGGGATATTTTTTAATACAAAGTTCAATAATGTACAAAGATTTTAAGATATAAATCATCTTTGTACGTTATCCTGAAGTCGAACAATTAGCAATAAACTATAAATTTAATACAATTGAAAAAAGCAAAATGTTCGATTGAAGCTAGATCGTTCGATTTTTCCAGCGTTGAATGGTGGAAATTTTGTGTGTGTGTGCGGCAAAACCTGTTTCTCTCTCTATACATTTTCTGCCGTGTGCTTCTCTTTTTTTATGCAACTTTTGGGCTTTGTGTTGTTTTTTTTTTTTGCTCACGTTCTTAAATTATTAGTGAATAATGACAATGAGTAGCAGAGCGAATGTGGTGCATGGGATTGAGGGAGATAGCTATGTAATTGAGATTGAGGGAGTCACACTTACAATCAGTTGTTAATTGTGATTGTGATATTTAAAATGCGCTATAGTGATTCTGATCTTATTAGTGATACTGATTCATGTGCATGCTAAAACCTGTTTGTGCATTTGCAGTTTTTTTGCTTTATGTTTTTTTCTCTTTCTTTAATTTGAACTTGAGGATGTTTGTGTTTGAGTAGTAAGTGAGCGAGTTGTTATGGGATTGAGATGGGATATAAAATGTAACAACTTACAAGTGGAATGTAAATGAGATTGAGAGAGAATAATAGAAGTTAGCCTACCAAGGTATTTGTTTGGATTGTTTTACTGGCAGTTTTTCTTCTCTTTTTTCGGGTAAGCTACTTTTTGTATAGCGCTAATTATTTTGTTTTAAATTTGAGAAGTGGAACTCTGGCGAAGCAAGGCGAGCACGGGTCAGCTAGTTATAAATATAAATTTAAATCATCGGGTTCAAAAAATTGGGATTAGTGTGTAAAATTAACTTAAGCCTCATTTACACGGATTAATTATTACGGAGTGAATAATATGGCCGTTCAATAAAATATGACTTTTTTGAATTGAAATGAAAAATATATGGCATTTAAAAACCATATGTACTATTTTGTACGTTTCAGTACTATTTCTTTTCAGTTTTTAGTACAATTGAGAAAAGTCGATTTTCATCACTGACTGGTGTACGTACAGTCATGTGTACGTGTACAGGGCACTCATTCCGTATGTCGATTATCGCCAGACGATAGCGTTTCGACGATAGCTTTGCTTCACGTAACTTTAATAATCGTCTATCGTCCAGACGATATCATTTTGACGATTGAACATTTGCTTCACGTAAGTCAATAATCGTTGAAACGCTATCGCCCAGACGATACAATTTGAGCGATACCTAATGAGGTGTCGTTTTGCTTTGATTTGTGTGTTTTGCAATCAGCTTAAGATTTTTTATCGAATTTCAAGAAGAATAATTGACTTTACATATTTTTCAAATACATACTACCAAATATATAAATACATTTATTTTAAACTTATTTTGTATGAAGCTCATGCAAAAGCAAGAAATATTGTAGTAAGGTGTACCTATTGGTGTTTACTGTTTCCAAACGTACAAAACTTTATCATTAACTTCCTATGGCATTAAATTACATGTTGTCATAATCCTCAGGTCGATGTTGAGTTCTACTTGAAAAAAGAAAAAGTATAGCATATGTCTCATTGTACACAAAAAACGATAGACGAGACGATAGTGATAGAGTTACGGAAAGCAAATTGATGACGAGATCGTTGACTACTATTGCGCAAACGATTATCGTTCTCAGAGTTACGGAATGAGTGCCCAGGTGTGTTCGAAAGATAATGCCATTCTTTTAGTTTTTGTTCCTGTGCAAAAGACGAGCAGAATGGAGTTTTTAATAAATATATGTAAATAATTTTAAATACATAATTGATAAGAATGAAGTGCAGAAAAGTCATAGGTCCCTTATGCCAAGAGTTATAGCTAGGTTTGTATTTATTGTGTGTCCCTTTTTGTGAGCATCATACCACTGAGTTACAACTCGTACATATTTATATCAAGAGATCATGTACCGATGAGAAAATGGAAAAAAACATTATCATGTAAGTCGTAAAAGAGTTTACTCTGTGCTTAATTCGCTGATGCACCACTACAACTAAGAAACGACCCTATACCCGAGATGAAAGCCCGCATACCCATCTACCACCAATCACCGCCATTCTCCATTTATAGAAAGTTGCATACCCTACCCATCTCTTCACGGGACTGATATATCTTATGCGCCGACGTCCTAAGGCTTGCTGTGTGCAAATTCACTTCAATCATAAAATCACAAGTATCGTAGTTCGTAGGGGTTTAGCTTCGTCAATGTCCCGGTCCCAACTCCCATCTTCTAATTGCGATCAATTAACCCAACGCAAGACTGTTTGTAGCGTATATACAGTCATTTGACTGCCGGTCTCGATTGCACGCCGATTGACCCATTCGGTCAATGAGTTTCACATTAACCTTAGTTAGCCCCTCGCGTGGTTGCATGCCATTAGGACCGGCCGGCCTTCGTAGCAAACATACACACACACAATCAAGAGTGAAAAACAATATCATTAAATCCAATCAACGGCCATTGATAGGAATTCAGATTGGAATATTGTACACAAGTCGCCCCGTCGTCGTCGTAGTGGCGCGGCTTGATCGAAGCCATTCACTTGGGCGGCAGTCACAGTCACTTGTGAATTAATTTCGAATCTTTATGAGGAGAATTACTATTTTAAGTCTTGAGTTCAACCATTTCATTCATGAAAATAAAGGAGCGAACGTGTGTGCCACTGGGCTTCCATTCATAAATTAAGTAAATATATAGAAGGCTAAAGGTCGAATGGTAATAATGCTGGGCGGAAGAAACTCCGTCTTGAAATGCCGTGAATAATTGATTTATTTCTAATTAAAGCGAACGGGTGATAGCACAGAGCGCACTCGTTTAATTGATAAGGGATGAAGTACTCGCCTATTCATTCCTCTCAGAAGTCACACGTTTTGGTTGAGTGAAAGTGTCATCTTGCTTGCTTCCATTAATAACAATTTTTCAAAACAGTTAGTTTATTTAAAGGGGATGTACCTAGGTATACGGGCGTACATTTACCAGTCTGGTTACAAATGAAAATGGGATTTCTATTCAAAGTTTCAAATGATTACTGCCCGGAAAAGCATGGAAGGTTGTCAGTCAGACCGCTCCATCTAACGCGATGCACATCGATGAAGCACCTTATCCCCTGTTGAGGGTTGATGGCTAATATAAATACAGTCTCTAATTTTGGTCGTGGGATTTTCAAAAAACAACAACAGCTACATACTATTTGATTTCACAGTTTCCCATCATGTATAGTCGCAGATTGGCAAATAACAACTTTTAAAGGTTGCAACGCATTAATGGATAATTATCACTGATCTCACAAGTCACAACTGTTTGAATAGTAGTGAACGAAGCCTTTTACTCGGAGGCTGAGCCAGTGTGAGCAATTCAATATTTGAAATCATGCTAATTTCAGCAGTTTAGCATGTTTTTTTTTGTATAAAAAAGTGCTAAAAATCATGCTAAATATTTTTTTGAAATCAAAACCTGCTAAAAACGTACGAAATTAACGAAAAACAGTTTTTCACGAAATAAGATAAATAAGATATATTTCAGAAAAATATGATTAAAGATAAATCATTTCGTGACTTACTATGTATTACATTAAAAAATGTTTTAATTCAATTAAGTTCAGCCTTTGTTCTTTAAATAAAAATAAATATTATCTATTGTTAAAAAATCCACTTGATTTAGCTAAATCATCTTATAAATTACGTGATTTATCATACTTTTTCGTGATTAAGATTTACGTGATTTAGACGTGTTTAAATTTTAATTACGTATCTGTCCACACAAAATAAAATCGAACATACCTCTATTATGTTCAGCACTTCATTCAGCAAACAAAAAGACAGCGCCACCGGGAAAAAACAAAAATTTACTCAAATTCATGTTTTTTTTTTTCACGCACGCATAAGTTTTCCGATTCCAGTGAATAGGAACCGTACAACTACAATTTTTCAAAATGTTGAGAAAACTGAAAAAAAAAACCGACTGGAAATTCGATAAAACTGATTTGACAAAACAAAAATGTATTTCTCATAAGACCAAAAAAAAAACATATTTTATCTACAGTACAAATATATTTTTTTTGCACCGTTTTTTTGTAAACAAATTACACAAACATACGTTTACCAATTGCAACCAAACTTCACAAAAATCATATATAGACCAATAGCAAATATGTGTGAAAGTTTGGTTCGAATCGGTAAATGCGTTAAGGAGTGAATCGGCGACAAACGAACACAATTTTAAGGCTTTCTTTTTATATATATATATATATAGATATAGATAGATAGATAAATTGTTTCTTTTGATAATTTAATTTACTTTGATCTTCATACTTTTTTAAGATCATTGCTTCGAGTTCAACTTCCGGAAAACTAATAAAATACGCGATAATTTTAGTACATACTCATACTCACCCACACCACACCCTCTATCACGCGAGTTCATTTGAATTCACATGTTCTCGGACTAACCCATCGAGACTAAAGCATGAGTAACTTTAATAGAAATTGCACACCGTCAACGTTTTTTTTTTTTATTTATAGAGAAGTGATGATGATGATGATGATGATGACTAACAACACAAATTAGACTTAAAATCAGCGTCATATTCCTTGTGAGGAATCTCTTTAATGCGTTGTCCTTTGTCCATTATTCACGCTGAATCGCTGAGTTGTGCCGCAGAAGAGCATCAAACCAAACTAGGTATGAGTATGATGTCCAATGATATCTATGATGTCTATGATGTCATTGGCGTGTAGAGTAAGCAATTCGTGGGTTTATTATTCTTCTTCTTTTTTTTGGAATGATTAATTTTGACGCCAATTGAGTCGATGTGCGTCTTTGTGAAATATGTGTCCACCTGGGAAATATTAGATTTGATTCATTATTAATACATATTTGATGTTCGGGCTCGCACGTGGCTATATTTAAAAAGGTGAATTTCGGGTAAAAACAATTTTTTTTGTCGGTGTTTCGGAGAAGGAACTCGAAATAAATTCGTTTAGATTAACTTTGACCTTGATTATCAGTTAGCATTTGTGTAAGGATTTCTGATTTCTAGGACTTCCGAAACTTTTCATATCTGTTTTTATGGAATCAGTAGCTGACCCGGCGAAATTCGTTCCTTCCAAATACATTAATGTAATGAACAGAGAGTACCAATCCTCTTTGGTAATGAAAATAATAATCAAAGACTATCCAAACTAGACGGTCAACTTCCGGGCACCTACCCGATTTCCTACGCAAATTTTGAATTTAAGCTCTCTCTCGCAGAAATGTGGTGTAATTAATGGCCGCCGGCAATGTTGTTATTATGACTGGATTCCGGTCATATCTGGTTGAAATGTCTTCACTGTGACCAGAGAACCGATTTTTAACCGAAACGAAAAAAAGGTTTTAAGCCGAAAAACCTTTTTTGACCGGAAAAATAATATTGTTCTATGACTAGACATAAGATAGATTTGTATAATTTGAATGAAACTTACTTAACGAACACGTTTGTTTGTTAAATCGAAAACGACATAAGTTGAAATTTCGATTGTGTGGCTGCGACGTTACCGACCAATCGTTGTTAGACATAGATACATATTTCTAAATGAATAAAATGTTACCGAAGCGCATGTCTTTAAAGACATGTAAACATTTCCACCATGTAAGCTAAGGAAGGATGTCTGTTGTTATTTTGGAGTAAGATAGGTTTCATGTCAACATCTTTGGTCTGGAGTTTAGCAGTGATTTAAGAACCGTGCAATTAAATAAGATTTTTGCGATTCCAAATTTTTACACAATATTGACATGTAACAAATTCATCCTCGAAGATTAGTCACTGATTTTAAAAATACCCATGTAACGTTTGGATAATGACGTTAGCTTAGAGAAAGTATTCGGCACGAGTACGATAACTTACTGATAACAGTTTTAAGTACAAGCATTTTTTTCATAGTAATTCTTAATTCGAACACTGAAAACCAGATTGATTTATGCCTTAAGAAAATGGGGAATTACAAAAACTACTTTATCTGGGCTCTCATCGCGTAATTTTTGAAACGATAGTCGTCGAAACGATTGAACATAACGATCTCGTTTTTAGTTTGCTTCATATAACATATACGTCGTATCGTTCAATCGAATCGTTCATCGTTTTCATTTTGAACAGTTTGAAAATGACTATAAACAAAGTCTGACACCTAAAAAATAATAAATTTATGGAAATTGTTTTATTTTTTTTTTGAATTTGTTTATTTTTCTTTGTTGTCACTGATTGACATGGAATGGGGCATTTAATTCAAAAATGGATAGGTACTAAAGAATAATCACGAAGAAGTGCAATTTTAAGTGAATGTGAAAGTGTTTACAAGTGTTGATAATTTTGTATTGCTTAGAATTGAGTTGTAAAAAAAAAATTATAATAAAAAAAAAAATGAAATCCAAGCGCAATAATTTATTTTTTGCAAATAATGTGTTCTTTTACAACTCGGATAGAGCGAGTCGCCTTTATAGAGATCATAGGTGTGGGTCTTTCTTTAAATTTTTCTTTATAGATATTTCAGACCTAATTTAAACTGAAAAAACGCACCAAAATGATGAAACGATTGCAAAATAGCCATCGTTCAATCGAATCGTTTCGACGAGGGTATTTGACATTTGAATTAGTAACGTGAAGCAACAAAAAATGATGAACGTCCAATCGTTTCAACGATTATCATTTTTTGGTTGTTACACGAAGTAGTAAGAAGCATCGTCGAGACGATATCGTTCAATCGTTTTGTGCTTACGCGATTAGAGCCCTGTTTTTATTTTTTAAATTAAACTGTCCAAATTTAGTGTACATGTTCACAATAGGCGTGTTTTTTTGAGCTTCGAACTCAGCAAAGCAAAGCAAAGTAGGATTCCCAGCATGCGATTACAACAACTACGCCCTACTTGACACTTCGAGGAATCACAGTAGTTGTTGTAATTGCGTGCTGAAAATCCTACTTTGCTTTGCTTTGCTGAGTTCGAAGCTAAAAAAAACAGGCCTAATATTGAAAGAATCAGCATACAAAATTTTTTTTTTTAAATTTTGTTCCTTAAATTTAAATTTAAGTTTGAAAATATTTTTTTCAAACAGAAATAACTTGATTTAAAAATAATATGAAAGGGTTACTGGCTTTCAAAAATGCTATAGGTAGTACTTTATTGTAAGTGTTGCCATTGTTTTTTTTTTTAATTACCCCTTCCACCTAAACGGAGCTAGATAGAACCTCTCCCCCGCTCATAACTAACAAAATTATTGTATTTACCCCCTCTGTAAAAAAAACGTTATTGTTTTTTGCCGGCTACGTATCGAACTCTCCGCAAGTATTCAAATGAACACACCTATGCGTAGTGCTCATTCTATATATTTTCAAACCCCAAGGCCATAACCAGATATCAAGAGCAGAAGAAATAGCTAACATGAGCACATGTGTGCTGCTTCAATTCGCTCTCCCGGTTCACACAAACTGTATATCCACAAATAGATTTTTTGGTACTATAAAGACCTCCAAGAACACAATTTCCACAGAAACTACGTATTTATGCAGATATAGGTATAATATGCTGAATACTAATCAATCAGTAAGTAGGTATACTCGTAAGTCGTAACACCACATCAAAGCGATAATTGCGCGAACTCCTTCCGGACGATTCTAAAAACAGAAAAACTACTTCCAAATTTCTCATTGCGTTGCCATAACCCAGCCATATTGACATAGCGATTGGGAGTTGTAGCAAATGAAACCCTAACGCGATTACCAATTGCAGAACATGTAAAACGATGACACGAAGTCATGAATTCAGAGAATTCCTTAAAGTGTCATCTATATTCTATATTATTGTTTTGTCTCGCCTCGTTTAATTAACGACAGTACATTCACTTCCATTAATTTTTGCTG
The DNA here is from genome assembly GCA_946477585.1 of Cheilosia urbana. NCBI lineage: Eukaryota > Metazoa > Arthropoda > Insecta > Diptera > Syrphidae > Cheilosia > Cheilosia urbana. The sequence goes on from OX297855.1 coordinate 65,525,922, forward strand.
TGCTGCCTTCTTATTCATTCCTTTGAACCATCACAGGAAATTGATATATTTATGAAGTGGAATATAATTATGCTAATTAAAATGCATGCCATCGTAAACAACTTAGACTATCGCTGGGTACTGATACTGAATAGGGGACCTTATACATATTACCACACTGCACTGTCATTCTTGTAGTCGCCGACCGCATGTGGAATTTTTGTTATTTGGCGGGCCGCCCTCTTTGTTAATGAAATACGAAACCAAGTTGGTATTTTTTTTTTTTTTTATTTATTAATGAAACAAAATTAATAAACGAGGAGGAAGAAGAGTGAATGACGGAAGGGGAAGTGGCCTTTACGAGTGGGTTAATCGAACGGAAGAAGATGCATTCCAATGATAGTGTGTGGACAACAGACGGGGAAGGACGGAACTTGCACAGGTTGCAGTGCAGTAGATCGCTCATTTAGTAAGTAGTTGGTTATACCTTCTTTGACGTGTGGTTAATTATGCATGAGACATAATGGGAAGGTACGATTATTGCAATTGCAAATCATTGGCCGACATGCAATGTGGGGCATTCCACACTGAATTGATATAAAATTCCCATAAAAGTAATTCCAAGGGAATGCATATAAAATAACAATGAAGAAATTAGGGATCATGACAAAAATCAGATGCATATACTGTAAACCCCACTCAAATCAATACTGCAATGTTGGCGGATAACGTTGGTAGCTGTGACCTTTGACATTGGTAGAGATGAAACCAGAATGGAATCGCTTTCGCTGTGTCGCATTGTTGCAATTAAGTAATCGTGCCAAAAGTTAAGCAACGACAAACGAACAAGCTTCAAACGTATAGTGAATTAACACTTTAGGCTAGGGTAGGGGTAGGTACATAAATCCCTTTTAATCGGCCTTCGAACAAAAACTAAGTAAAAGTACTCCAAGCCCTATTGTTCCGATTGAAAATTATCGATAAATTTCAAGCGAAGAGTGGGTCTAAATTAGTTCTGTTATGATAGGTTAATATATTGATGCAAGCCCCCACCATATGTCCAGTCGAAACTCAACTTTTTGCGAAGGTAAGGCCACTTTATTGTTGAATTGAGGCATCTCAATGACAAAATATCATGTTAAAGATAAAGACTTCAGGCCAATAAGCCTCACCTCCTTCATACTTAAGACCTTAGAAAGATTGATATATACATTCGCGGAAATTTAAGCCCAGCATGCTTACACAAAAGGAAAAAGCGTGTAGAGACATGCGGTTCACTGTGTTGTAAGAGTAGGTAATAGAAAAATCACTAAGTGTAATATATGCACTTGGCAACACCATTATTCAACTACTGACAACTACTGGATGATAGTGTCCTATGAATTGCAAATTGATACAACTAAGTTCAGGCTATCCTCAATCTTTTTCCGCTAAATATCTTTGTGCAATCAATGGCAGCAGCAAGTGCCATGAGAATTAGCCAATCAATAGACTATATAGAAATCCGATGAAAAAGGTCACTCAACGATCCTACAGAAGTACTTTGGCAATGTACGTGATCACATCACGCCATATTTAGTTAGTTAGTTAGTTGTTGTTTATTTAGCTCATTTAAGCCATTTTGACATTATGTTTACATAGTCAAATAGTTTATAATATATAACTCAAGAATGTTACAATTAAATTATAAATTGTCCTTACTGATAATTATATCTAGCGTATTCAATTAACTTGAATTCATTAAAATTATTTATGATCCTTATACTTTGTAGGGTTTTTTTCGCTGCGCTACCTCTCGCGAACGTCTGACAAACATCCGAGAGTATAAATGTCTTGTAAGAGCTTCTCAATTAGCCGTTTGGAGTCGGCATAAAACTGTAGATCCCTTCCATTCGTTCCAAAAATGAAAAACTCACACAAAACGAATGGTTGTGAGAAGCTAGGCCTAGGGTCTCTCCGGACCTGTTGCGCCAACTATTTATTTATTTATACTTACTTACTTACTTAGATGGCGCTACAGTCCGGGGTGGACCTGGGCCTCAACCAATACGCCTCTCCAGTTAGCGCAATCTATGGCTAACTGCCTCCAGTTGCGCACTCCAAGTTGGTTGAGGTCCCCTTCCACTTGCGCGCGCCACCTTAGGCGAGGTCTTCCTCTACTGCGTTGTCCCTCCGGGTTAGAATCGAAGACTCTTCGGGCCGGAGCGTTGGTGTCCATTCGCTCTACATGTCCCAGCCATCTTAGACGACTGATGCGTACTTTTCTGACTAGGTCGATGTCGCTGTACAGCTCGTAGAGTTCGCTGTTAAATCTTCTCAACGCAAACGGGACCAAAAATCACTCGAAGAATTTTGCGTTCGAAACGACCAAGGAGATCTTCATCCGCCTTTGATAGCGCCCATGCTTCTGCACCATAAAGCAGGACTGGGATGATGAGGGTCTTATACAGAGTTTCCTTAGTATTTCTCGACAAGGCCTTACTTATCAGTTGCCGTCTTAGGCCAAAGAAACAGCGGTTGGCAAGTGTGATTCTTCGTTTTATTTCTGATGTGATGTCGTTATCAGAGTTTATAGCGGAGCCGAGGTAGACAAAGTCCCTAACTACCTCAAAGTTATAGCTGTCTATCGTGACGCTCTGCCCGATTCGTCGATGTCGTGTGTCCCTTCTTGTTGACAGCATATATTTTGTTTTACCCTCATTCACCACTAAACCCATTTTTGCCGCTTCTGTACTAATACTAGCAAACGCTCCAGTAACAGCTCGCTGTGTTCTGCACAATGTCAGTTGCACAGACTTATGGAAAATTGTGCCTCTGGTATTGGCTTGTGAGTTTCGCACAATCTTCTCAAGAACGATGTTGAAGAAGTCACATGACAGCGCATCACCTTGTCTAAGTCCTTTTTTGACATCAAAGGTCTCGGTGAGATTGTGTCCGACCTTTACGGAGCAGCGAGCGTTCTCCATCGTCATTCTGCACAATCTGACAAGTTTGGCAGGGATGCCAAAACTAGACATGGCTCTGTATAGCTCGTCTCTATAAACGCTGTCATATGCGGCCTTAAAATCGATAAAAAGATGGTGAGTATCGATCTGGTATTCTTGGGTTTTTTCCAGGATCTGCCGTAGTGTGAATATTTGATCGGTCGTGGACTTACCGGGCCTAAAACCGCACTGATAGGGACCTATCAGATCGTTGACGAATGGTTTCAGGCGTTCACACAATACAGCAGACATGATCTTATACGCAGTGTTCAGGAGACTGATGCCTCTGTAGTTGGCGCAGTTTAGAGGGTCTCCTTTCTTGTGGATCGGGCAAACAATGCTGAGGTTCCATTCATCAGGCATACTTTCCTCTAACCAAATCTTGGAGATGAGTTGGTGTATGCACTTTACCAAGTCATCTCCGGCTGCCTTGAAGAGCTCGGCAGGTAAGCCGTCTGGACCAGCAGCCTTGTTGGATTTAAGCTTAGATATTGCTATCCTCACTTCATTTTGGTCAGGTGGACGGAAATCTTGGCTGTCATCGTCCAGGTTGAATGGTTCGTTCTGCCTAACAGCGGAATTTGTGTCGTCTTCGCCGTTTAACAGTCTGCAGAAATGGTTTTTCCATGTCCTCAGCACCGACTGTGACTCTACTACAAGGTTTCCTTGTTCTTCTCTACAGGTCTCCGTTCGGGTCTTGTTGGCATGACACGTTCTTTTTACCTTTTGGTAAAACTTCCGAACATTGTTCCTGGAGTAACACCTCTCTATATCCTCGATCGCGCGCTTCTCATGCTCTCTCTTTTTTCTCCGGAGAAGCCGATGTTCTTCCCTCCTCTTTTGCTCGTAGAGCTGACGAGCTGCTCTCGTCCTTCTATGCAGCGACGCTTCGTATGCACTTTGTTTTGCTGCATGTGCTTGCCGGCACTCTTCGTCAAACCAGGGGTTTCGAGGGGATGGGCTGGTGAAACCGAGCACATCAGTTGCGGCGGTTTTGATGGCTTCTTGGCATCGGCGCCACTGGTCTTCGGCACTTGATGCTGGCAGTATAGGACTTCTCAAGAGGTTGAGGGATACGCGATCGGCAAAGGTTCTGGCGGTTTGTTGCGTTTGTAGCCGTCCAACGTTAAATCTCCTCACCATATTTTCTCGCTGTTGTGGCGTCTGGGATATCCGCATCCGTACCTTGGCTACAACAAGGCAGTGGTCCGAGTCTATGTTGGCCGCTCGGAAAGTTCGGACATCTAGAATACTGGAGGAGTGCCTTGCGTCGATCGCAACGTGATCAATTTGGTTGACGGTTTGATGATCAGGTGACCGCCATGTTCCTTTGTGTATATTGAGGTGAGGAAACCGTGAGCTAGCTATGGTAACATTACCTCCCGCAGCAAAATCAATCAGTTCAGACGTGGTGTCGTGTAGGCTATGTTTTCCGATTGTGCTACCAAAGATGCCCTCCTTTCCTATTTTGGCGTTAAAATCACCCAAGACGATTTTAACGTCATGCTTAGGACATTGCTCATATGTTTTGTCGAGGAGCTCGTAGAAACATTCTTTGGTAGCATCGTCTTTATCTTCTGTGGGGGCGTGAGCGCATATCAGGCTGATGTTGGCGAATTTAGCCTTGATGCGGATAGTTGTAAGGCGTTCACTAACGTGTCGAAAGTTCCTTATACTGCTTGGTAGATTATTATATCCCTGAAAACCCATATAAGAAATGTTTCGCTGTCCTCTAATTGTTCGCATCCGCTGGATTTGAAGATTGCCTATACTCCTCAGTTGATATGAATCACCACCGATGGTTTGTGCGTCATTACATAAATAACCAGGGAGCATATTGTTTTTAATTTTATACACAAATAGCATAGTCATTACATATAGTCTCTGATTTACATTTAACCATCTTAAGGTGTTGAGCATAAATCTAATTGGTGTGTATCTATTACATTTTATAATAGCTCTCATTGCTTTATTCTGTAATATCTGTACCTAATCTGTTTTTATAACTTTCAGGACATAAATACAATACACTAGCACAATAGTCAAAATGAGGCTTAATCAGTACATTATACACAACGATAGCTGAACAAGTGGATATATTACACCTAATTTTTCTCAAAACACCAATCTTTTTTGACACTTTTTTACAAATATAATTTATATGTTCCTTAAAGCTTAGGGATTCGTCGAGCATGACACCAAGATATTTAATTTTACTCACAACTTCAATTTGTTCATTGTCTATATGTACACTTATACTTAAAGGACTTCTGACAGGACGCGGATTGAATATCATACACTTAGTTTTGTTTACATTTAATACAAGTTTGTTCATCTTCAGCCATTTATTTATATTCTCGAGGTCTACGTTAATATTGTTTATGCATGTTTGTAAATGGTTACCGGACGTAAAAAGAAGTCCATCATCAGCGAATAGCACAAGTTTAGATGATTGTACAACTTTCGTCATATCGTTAATATAGAGTAAAAATAACACGACCCCTAATATTGTGCCCTGTGGTATTCCTACATTTACATAAAGTGGAGCTGATATTTTGTCATTCACAATAGTTCGTTGGGTTCTACCGGTAATAAAAGACTTAAACCAGTTTAACTCCGTCGATTTAATACCATAGCAATTTAGTTTTTGTATTAATATTTCGTGATTTACGGTTTCAAATGCACATTTTAGGTCCAAAAATACGGCAACTATCACATTCTTACTGTCGATTTCACGTTTCCACTCACAAATTACAAAATTGAGGCATGTTTCACAAGAGTGGTTAGCCCTAAATCCAGATTGAAATCTATCCAGTATACCATGCTGATCTACGTGGTTCTGGAGTTGCATCATTACACATTTTTTTAAAACTTTTTCGTAGATTGGCATCATATTAATTGGACGATAGTCACTGAATTGTTTTGCATTTTGTATGTCTGCTAATAGTATCTTTATTACTTTGTAACACATATTTCTTTAAATTAGACCACATATCTTTTTGGCTATTAGCAATTTCTATCCGTCTTTTTAGGAATGCTGATTTTGCTGCACATACATATACATCTCTTATAGCGATTCCTACATTGGTAGTATGCACTCCAGTCGTTAGGATTACCATACAATATGGCTTTTTCATACAAATTTATTTTTAACAATTTCATTTGTTTGAGATCATTATTGAACCATTCAGCATTTTTGTAAGGCACTAACTTTTCTTTGATCATAGGGCTTATTGCTTTTTTAATTTCAAACACAAATTCATCACACAAATTATTAAAGTTATATGGTTGTTCACTATCAAAGTTAGAAAAGAAGGAGATTGCACACAGATTCATAACCAGATGCTCTCTGTTGTATAGACAGTATTTAATCGGCTTCATTTTATTGCACTTATTCCAATTTTTTATTAATATTTCTATTGATTCATGATCACTGATTTTAAAAGCATGATTTATTTTATATCTTATTCTATTTTTACAATTGAAGCGTTGAGAATGAGAAGGTGTTAAGTGACAAATTTCCAGTTTCGAGTAAAAGACGTTTAAAGTTGTTTGCCCCTAAATCTGACTATAAAGGAAGTTGGAGTTCGGTAATACGAAATAAAAGTAAATAAAGAAAATTATATTTTAGACAACGTGACTTCATTTATTAAACGTTACAATAAGTGGAATTTTTTTTACAAATTACTGCCTTTAATGGCCTTATGCAAAAAAAGTTACAATCACTTTTCATTTAAAAAGTTGTGTATTTACAAACTTTAAGCATACCCAACTCCTAAATTAAGTACGAGTAAGAGTATCGGCGAATAGACCAAAATTTAAGTTGTCGCATAATACCTTTATCAGATAAAAAACATCAAAATTTTCAAAAATGTCACTTAACACCTTCTCATTCTCAACGCTTCAATTAGTAATAATAACAATAACATAGTCAATTAATGTACTCGAGGAGGTTATCCTAGTTGTTTCAGAATTCATCATATATAAACCGTTGTCATTTATTATATTCGAGACTCTTTGTCTGTATGTGTCTAATGTTTCAATCCAATTTATATTGAGGTCTCCTATTATAATAAAATTGTTATTGCACTGAAGTAAAAACTCGACCCAGTTATCCAGGTTATCACAAGTCTCTTTTTTAGATAAGTGAGACCTGTATATTGCACAAATATATATCACAGGGTTGTTTATGTATTGCACTCTTATCACTAAACACCAAAATCGCATACTTACAATGCATTTTTTTACAATATAACATTTAAAAATATTTTTGACATAGGTATATCGAAACACCACCAGTATGACTAGATTGACTTACACAGTGAAAAGGGTAGTAACCATCAAGATGAACATAATCTAAATCACCACTTGTATCTTCAGATATTGTTAAATGTGTTTCCGATATTAGGCGTTTTTCTTTTTTAGTTCAGAGCACAACCTGAACTGTTATACAAAAAGTTTGTGTTTCTTTTTTAGCTCAGATACATCAGAGCTCGAATTTGTGTTTCTTTTTTCGTTCAGAGCGTGATCAGAGCGCGCTCTCTGAGCTCAGAATTAATTGACTGAGCAGGCTGAGTAAAATGCTGATTACACATATACATTCACACTTCCAGTCCTATTTGAGAGAAAAGAAAAACAGGAAAAACAGAAAATCATCAGAACGATCTGAGCACGCTCAGTTCAGAGCGCGCTCATATAGCTCGGGCTCAGTTCAGTGCTCAGCTCTGAACTAAAAAAGAAAAACGCCTATTGCTACAACATCAATATTCTCAGTTTCCACTAAACATTGCAACTGATTAAAGTTGTTCGTTAGACCTTGTATATTCAAATAAACACATTTCATGTCATTTAATTGCTAATAGTCAGTACGCTCTTCAGCGATTTTAAGTTTTCTTTTGAAAACTGGACAGTTTGGGCTATTGGCGCAGTGGTTCACATTTATATTTAAATTTTGTTTTGCAATACAACAGTTTATACATTTTTCTTCTCTACTTTTACACTCCTTTATATCATGTTGTTCACCACACTTCATACATGTTTTTTGCTTAGTGCAATGAACTGCTATATGGTTAAAACCACAACATTTGTAACATCTAGTAACACTAACATGTTGATACACTTTACATCTATCCCATCATTTAGAATAACCGCGATCAGGGAGATACGATGGATAGGATCAGGTATGATGAAGAGAAAAAATTGCGACATTTATTACAGCTGCCAAAAAAGATTGCATGTATTAGGTTGCGGATTCGTCGTGGGAAATCGGCTTAGGACAAAAGTCATTCGGCCTTATCAACTTTATGCGAGAAACAGATTAACACAGCGAGTTTGACAGCAACAGCGAATTTAGGATAAGCTCTAATGTTGATGTCGCTGTCGAAGTTGCTGTGCTACTGTGTTCAAAAATACAGTGGTTCTAAAAAGTTGTCAAAGTTGCTGTCGTGACTTCAAGCCGATAAGTGATCGCCTTCTGTGATCCGCATCAAAGCTACTTTCCAAAACATAAGCCTTATATTTGCACACGCTCCTACCGACGAGGCTGAAGATCCCATCAAGGAGGAGTTTTATGACCTCCTAGATGGAGCCTACGGAGCCTGTCCGGAGTATGATGTAAAAGTTGTACTCGGGGACTTCAATTCCAAAGTCGGAAAGGAAAACATCTTTGGCGGGTTAGTTGGTAAGCACAGAATCCACGAAACGACAGCAGACAACGGCTACCGACTAATTGATTTTGCAGCAGCTCGTAATTCGGTGATGAGTAGCACTAGGTTTCCAAGTCTAATGATCCACACAGCAACCTGGCGCTCTCCAGACGGTCGAACCGCCAACCAAATCGACCATGTGCTAATCGATGCGTGGCACGCATCCAACATCCTCGACATGCACACATTCCGACCACTGTAGGGTACCAGCTACCCCAGAGAAAGAGCCCGTGGTATGATGATGAATGCATATACAGGAAAAGGTGACAGAAGATACACACAAGAAAGCGCTGCAGCACAAAACAATGGCAGCGAGAGAAGAGTATCGAGCCAGGAGAAGGGAGGAAAAGAAGATCCTGCGTAGAAAGAAGAGGGGTTACGCAGCTTCCCAGCTCAAGGAGATCGAAGAGTCGCGCGATCGTAATTACATCCGGAGGTTTTATAAAAGAACCAAACAACTGGCTGCTGGTTACAAAACCGAGACAGCGAGTAAACCTAGTCACCGAAGCGCAGGGAATAGTAGATATGTTTAATCAGCATTTCCAGCAGCTGCTAAATGGGCATCATATAGAGATAGTGATAGGGCAAGAAGAAACCAACGTTCAGTCAATGAAGAACCAGTTCCACCACCCAGTATAGAAGAAGTGCGCTTAGCTATAAAAAAGCTAAAGAACAACAAGTACGGAGGTGACGTTTTCGTATGGACCGAATCATCACCCAAGTATGGGTGGAAGAAACACATGCCCGATGACTGGACTATCAGCTCCATATGTCCCATCTACAAAAAAGGCGATCGTATATCTTGCAAGAACTATCGAGGCATATCCCTGCTTAATGTCGCATACAAGATCCTATCCAACGTACTGTGTGAACGTCTAAAACCGTTCTGCAACTAATCGGCACGTACCAGTGTGGCTTCCGGCGCGGCAGTTCGATGATAGACCAAATTTCCACACTGAGGCAAATCCTGGCAAAGACCAACGAATTTCAAGTCGAAACTCACCACCTAGTCACTATCTTCAACAGGTCCGTCCAGCTGCTGGGCTATGCTGACGATATTCACATCATCGGTCGCTCCCAGAGTGACGTGATAGAAGCATTCACGGCGATTGAAGAACAGGTAAAATCCGTTGGCCTTGAAGTAAATGAGGGCAAGATTTTGTCCTTCGAGTTAGGAGTACCTACATGCTATCAACAAACAAACAAACAAACATCTGTCCACGGGCTATGGCAAAACGTCACTATTGATAGCAACAATTTCGTGGTAGTTAAGGAGTTCACCTACCTCGGAGTAAACATAAACTCCACGAATGGCACCATAGTGGAGATCCGGCGAAGAATTACCCTATTAAACCGTTGCTACTTCGGTTTGGCAAAACATCTGGGTTCAAAACTCCTAACTCGAAGGACAAAATGTGTGCTGTACAAGACCTTTATCTTGCCAATCCTGCTTTATGGCGTGGAGTGCTGGACCATAGGCAAGAAGAGGGAGCTGATACTGGGCTCCTTCGAAAGAAAAATTCTTCGGTGGATGTGCGAGGAGGGCGAATGGAGGAGAAGATACAACCGTGAACTCTATGAGCTGTATCAAGATGTGGATGTATAGTCCAAAAAGCCAAAACACGTCGACTAAATTGGCTCGGCCACATCAAGCGAATGGACAATAATGCTCCGGCTAAGAGGATCTTCGAATCCCAGCCCCCAGGTTCGAGAAGACAAGGAAGACCGAACCGCCGTTTCAAAGACCAAGCCATCGCAGATGCCAGAACGCTTGGTCTGGACAACTGGAAGCAGCGTGCCCGGGATCGTAGAGGATGGAAGGCTGCAGTGTCTCAGGCAGAGACTCTTCACGGTTCGGGAGCCCGATAAGTAAGTAAGTAGTATATTTAGAATTCACCATACTCTTCTCGAGCGCCTACCCCAGCAGGGAAGTATGGAGAGATGGACCTATACCTAACACGCAATCCGTTCCCGTGTACACAGGCGGATCAAAAATGGTTGCCCCTGAGCATCTCAACATCACCACGCCTCCCAGACCATTGCAGTGTATTTCAAGCGGAAGTCATAGCAGTGACAAGAGCTGCCCGTGAGTTTGCGATAAAGGTTATACCTCTGGAAGGTAACACCTTCTTTATCGACAACCAGGCAGCTATAAAAGCCTTCACTGACCCAGTAATAAAATCGAAGCTTGTGAAGGGCTGTCGCGAAGAGCTCAAAGCCCTTGGAACACAGCACAAGGTATTACTGTGCTGGGTCCCTGGACATGAAGGCATTCCAGGCAATGAGAAAGCGGATAAACTAGAACGATAGGGTTCGGCTAATACTCTAGATTCTAGAACAAACATGACCCTCTGTGTGTATCCCGCTCTGTACACTAAATCTAGAAGCGGGGATGAACGGAAATATCTCTACGCTTGTGTAGGTATCCTAACGGGACACAACGTCCCGCGATATCACATGAAGAAAATGCGATTGACCAAAGAATAACTTTTCATAGGCTGCGGTCACGTAGGAGTTGTAGAGGACACAACCCTCTTCCTGTGTCACTGTCCAGTCCAGGTCCCAACACTCCAGGCACAAATTCCTTGGAAGATACTTCTTCTATAACCTGAACGAGCTATCTAGCACACCAGAAGACAATAGGTATAATGAACTTTATCAAAACATTACATAGGTTACTACGGGTAAGGGATAAACCTTCTCTCCCTACGGGTATCACAATGGGTCAACATTGACCTGAGTGTGGCGCGGAATATTCCTCGTCGGCCCACAAACCTAACCTAAACTAACAATATACCAACCTATCATCCGAAGTTGGTTAATGGTTAATCTAAAATGCACCACTTCGTCATCACATTCACTTTCCATCGTCTAATGTCATTTTCCATAGGTTTCACTCGGGAATCCACTTATTCTGCAATCCAATGGAACGATAAAACTGATTCATTGATTGAATCAAAAGTTTGATGAAATGACAAAAAATAATCTACCGCTGGTGTCGACTGACGTGTATAAAATACATAAATTACACGTTCGTGAGTGCTTCTCGAGTGGATTCTGACTTTAAATCGAGAAGCGAAATTATCTTCTCAGAATCACCAAAATGGTATATTCCGGACTCTCCTGGCTGCTTCTTTTTGCCAATAGAAAAAGACATTAATGATCGCTATAATCTCCAATGCGAAAATGTAATCTAAATAAGTAATACCTAGACCTACATGCCGGCCGAGGCTGATTTCCGATATACCACACACTTTTATATAAATACAAGTATTTCTTTTCCTCGATACACTCATGTGTCATGTGGGCGGTGGAATTTACAATTCCCCCAAAAATGGCAGCAATGCCTACCTATGAGAATAACTGAAATTATACTCACCAAATCTACCTCCTCTAGATAAAGATGCCCACACTAGAAGCAGTAAAATTCACCGACCAAATTTAAAATTTAGACCAACCAAACAACAAAACGCCATCTGTCGTATATATACACATTGCTTGCGGTGTGTGGGTTGAAATAGTGCGGTTCCAAACTCCAAAGTGCATCATCTATGGCCAATTCATATAAATGACAGCTAACAGTTGCTCGAGGTAACATGTAATAATACTAACTCAAGGCACAAAAGCACATGAATGCACTGAAACCAGTGATATTAATTTGGTTATAGTTTGTCTATGGTAAGTATCTGGGCGACTCAAACTGCTACGCTTGATTTGGATTGCTACCTAAAGTGAATGTACGAGAGGAATGGTACATAGCTGTAGCCTGTAGGTAGGTATGTTAAAATTTAAATTTAATTCATTCAATTTTTGCATGCGCAGTAGATGTGTCAAGTGTGTGGGCGCAATACTTGAATTTTTATATCCACTCGTATGCCGTGCCGATGTGTTGACTATTCACTACTAACTATGGGTGGCAATTCTCATTCGACGTTCGAGTCTCGTTGAGAAGTTTTCCCGCAATCGATATTCTAGGTTTGCAAAAAAAAAAAAAAAACTGATTAAACTGTCAGGTTACTATGTGCACGAGAATGCGTGTGGCGAACTTACTGTAACATGGTACACATGCTTTCCCACATTGTAACACGGAAAACAACTTGTAGGCAAATTCTCTCAAGTTGACTGAGCTGATGTCCATTTAATTAATACTTATGTCGTTTTCCATTGCGATCTTTACCTAGTGTCTCCACGAGCAATATTTCATATCTTGCAATATATCATACTATGAAAATTGCCAGTGGAGACCACAAATAGTATGATATAAAAAATTTCTTGAAATATATTGCTCAGCTCATAGAATGATATCGATAGTATGATATGAGCTGTCATTTCTGTGCAGTTTGACACTTGTATCCCTTTTTTTACGATGGCTGAGTAGCGAATGGACGGTGTATTAAGGCAACTAATGCGAGAATGCAACGACATGCTCTGCTCAGCGGCATTTGAACGAATGAAATAGTATGCTATGAAATGCCCACCCTACATTTTATTGCATACTATTGTTCTTTCTTTCTATCAAATTTGACAGATATCAAGCTATGAAATATTGCTCGTGGAGACACTAGGTTAGAGTTTGCTCTCAGATTTGTGGTAGTGCGTGTTTTAAAAATCAGCTGTTCTTTAATTGTAATTTGTGTTTATAAAAATCCATGCAATTTTTGTTGATATCCATTACAGCGTCCAAATGTCAAATGTTTTGGTGTTAGTGGAAGTACGTGTGAATCTAGCTTAGAAATCGAGATTCGCGAAATTGCTCTGACCTCTGACTCTGAAAAAATGTTTTTTTTTTTTTGCGGCCAATGGAACATGATATCTGACAGCCAGCTGATTTCGATAGCAGAAAAGCTGCTCTTAATCTGAAAAAAAGTGTTTTTTCTGTCCCAATCGAAAACGACATTAGTTAATGATGTGTACTTTTAATAACAAGCATAAACTTTCTTCACAAGAGTGTTGATTATTGACAGGAATAGGAGAGTAACACTACACAGGTAAATTTATTTGGCATAGTCATAGTCGGACATACAGTAGTCTTTTTTTACGCATTTTCATAAAAAGGATGTGCTGACAACTGTAGAACAGTTAAGGGAACCGTATCTTTCATCGTCAGCTTCCATTCATTTTGCATATGTACTCAGTTATTGAAAAAAAAAAACCTATTCGTTAGTAGTCAGCCGGAGTGAGCTGAGTTTAGGGTAATCACAATCATAAAAATAATGTATCATGTCATAAGGTCGCTCCCCTCTTAATTATTTAACAAAACATATTTTTAACATCTTAAGTTAAGAAACAAGTAAAACAAACTTTCAATAACATAACAATAATCAGAAAATGCAAATGGGTACTTTTAATGGATTAGTAGATTAGATTAGGCTTCCGGAAGGGATGAAGGTACATTTATTTATTAATTTCGTATAAATGATTGATGAATTGTTGGTTTAATTTACTGAAACTAATTAACACTCTCATTTCACATATTTTAAATCGGAAATAGAAATGTTTTCATGTGATTGCAGAAATGTTTGTCGCCGGAACTTCCGCTTTACGTATCTATAATCAGAGACAACACCGATAGGAAAACAAAATGGCGAATTTGAAAAAAAAACTGAGGGGGCCAGCGGCAAGAGGATTGTGAGTTGGGGGTCTCAGTATTGTCTCTGTCTATAATTATGGGTAGAACATATGACACCTTAGGCGTCTGATTTGTGATCTCATTCCTTCGCCTTTATTAGCATTGACTGCGGACAAACGGATCTCTCTGTCCCGTCTCGTGCAAAAATGCGCGTGCGTGATAGTGTAAATGCGGTTTAACTATTGCGCTGTGCTTTGTATATTCCAGAGGCTCACTACTGGAGGGGGCTGAACTTAAGGTTGGTACGCTGCTCAAGTGAAGTGAAATTGTTACTGCTCTCCAAAAAATGCTGTGAAATCGAAAGTGAAATATTTTTTTGGAGATTTTTGTGGAGAAATTATTGCAGGGTGACTGAGCTGAAAAAAAAAATGTTTTTCTGGGAATTCCATAAGATTAAGGATAGCTATACTCGCAGTATAGAATAAACATATTTTGTTAACTCTTATTTTACTTAAAATGAAAATAGATGGAGGAAAGAAATTGCGAACTTTGTTTTATTGTAGTGTTCATACTTCATAGGTTCTAGTAGTGTTTAATTTTGGCAATAATATCTGATTGGTACATAAGACCAGTGTAACACATTTTAACAATCAAGAGTGCATAGAGAGTATACCGCACCTGAAAGATCCGGGAATTATATTGATGTGATTACTGAACCTCATTGTAGTAGAACATTCGAATACTGCTGTATTCTTATTTGCAAAAGTTTCTTATGTGGTATTCCATTATGCTTCTTCAGATTCGCTCTCAGATTTCAGATTTCGTGTGGCTAATCGAACATAAGAACATCACTTGCCATTTTCTGTGTTGACATTCGTGCGATTGGAATATGTGTAGGGTAAAACTGGGTAATACCGGTCATTTCAACAAAAACTCAAATAAAACGAAATTCGTTATTTAAATAATACCTTTACTTCACTTCTTATTAAATTCATATGTTTTTGTATTATTATAAACATAAAAAAAGGTAAATGAACAAAACGGAAAAAAGTTATACAAAAAACAAAAAAGGACAAAAATGACCGGTATTAGACGCATGGTCGGTTAATTCCGGTCAGCAATTCTGGTAATGGCGGTCATTAATGTTTATTTAAAATATACTTATATTTATTTTTAGTTTTCACATAAATCGCGAAATGTTTGATCTGTGTTGCAAGTTCATTTTCCTGGTCTTTGTTAAAAACCGTGAGTCACCCCAGAGATGGCTCATAGAAGTTTTTCTTTTTTAGACGTTCTGGCAGTGTCGAAAATGCTATTTTAGTAGACCTGGCCGCGGCGCGAATGGACATTTCCTTTTCAATAAGTTGTTTGGCGTTGTTAATAGCCACCTCTGACCACGAACCTCTGGAAGTGGTTCTTGACTTAGGCTTACCCATGAATAGGTAATGCCGATCAGTTGACCGGGACTACCCACACGGGGGCGCCAAGGAAAAAAAAATGCAAAATTAAATTTTAAGTTAAGAAAAACAAAGTAAAACCACTGCAGACTAATAACAAAAAACAACAAAAAGTATGCAAAATATCACTGTATTTATAACATATAAGGAAAAGTACTTACTCTCTATTTTCTGATCACCTTTTCGTATAATAAATTGACCGAAAACACCAATAGATCTGAAACTTCCAAAGGACACAGACAAACTTAACAAACAACAGTCTGGTATGAAAACAATCTTCGGGAGCACTAATCCATGCAAAGAGTTGGTGATTCAATGTTCCCATTCTCGAGATACAAGGGTTACCGGTATTACCGACTGACCGGCATTACCAAGTTGTACCCTAGCCTTCAACACTTTTCAAAGCGTTTTCCATTCACTGGTTAAATTTTATATTCAAACATTCTAAATTAGCGTCCCGATTGATTTCTAAATATTTATACATAAATAAATTACACAAATAGATTCACCCGATGCAATTACTTTCTTTACTGTAGAGAAAAAAAAAACAAACTCAAACGCACTTTGATTGGTAAATCTAAGAAAATGTATAGATTCGCAAAGCGCTCTGAAATCTGGAAAAGTTTTTTTTTTGTACCAAAACGCACATAAAAAGTGCTCTGAGAGCCTCCACAATAATATTTAAGGATTTATTATTAATTAAAGTAACTTTCATTCATTCATTAATAGTAATAAAAATGCATAAAAAGAATATCGTGTTCAATTTTATAACGCAATTGCAGAAGCCGCCGTGTCGCCTTTACAAAAGGGAACTGCGAGGTGCGAACAAATGATTTTTTGTATGAAAACACTAAATTTCCAGTTTAGTATCCATAAAGCATTTTATGTAATTGATCTGACCGCCGATTAAAAATCTGTATGCAGTGTATAACAATTTACTGAGGCACCCTGCTCATCAAAAAGGTCATCCATGCAACCAACTTTTTGTACACCTAGCTTTATGGTACTATATTCAATGCAAAAACGATAAAAGAAGTTCGAAAAATGCAGAACTCTCTTAAAGAAACGTCTGAAATTGTCAAAAATTTAATGCGACGGACAGTATTAGTATCGGGTGATTTTTTAGCTGGTTTGGTTTTGGCAACACTGGTTTTGACAGCTGACGTGTGTTTAGTACCTTGTGTCACTGTCAAACAGCTTCAGTTTGGTTTGCAATTTAACCATGGATCGTCTTACAAATGAACAACGCTTGCAAATTATTGAATTTTACTATAAAAATTCGTGCTCGGTTCGAAATGTTCATCGCGCGCTGCTTCCATTTTATGATCGGCATTCTCGACCTTCTGAGCAGTCTATTCGGAAGATTGTGACCAAATTTCGCACCAAATTTACTTTGTTGGACATTAAACTACCAACACGTTTACGTACTGTGCGTAGTGAAGAAAATATTGCGGCCGTATCAGCTAGTGTGACAGAAGACCGCGAAATGTCGATTCGGCGCCGTTCCCAGCAGTTAGGCCTTTGTTACAGCACTACGTGGAAAATTTTGCGGAAGGATTTGTGCGTAAAGCCTTTTAAGATACAGCTTGTGCAAGAACTAAAGCCAGCCGACCTACCACAACGCCGAATTTTTGGTGAATGGGCTCTTGGAAAGCTGGCCGAGGATCCGCTTTTTTATCGAAAAATTGTGTTCAGCGATGAGGCTCATTTTTGGTTGAATGGGTACGTAAATAAGCAAAATTGCCGCATTTGGAGTGAAGATCAGCCAGAAGCTACAGCTACAGCCAACAGCTACCAATGCATCCCGAAAAAGCCACTGTTTGGTGCGGTTTATGGGCCGGCGGCATTATTGGGCCATATTTCTTCAAAGATGATGCGAATCGCAGCGTTACTGTCAATGGTGAACGCTACCGAGCGATGATAACAAACTTTTTTTTGCCCGAAATGGAAGTTCTTGACTTGCATGATATGTGGTTTCAACAAGACGGTGCCACATGCCACACAGCACGCGAAACAATGGCGCAATTGCGAGGCGAGTTTGGTGAACAGTTAATTTCACGTTTCGGGCCGGTCAATTGGCCGCCTAGATCGTGCGATTTGACACCATTAGATTATTTTTTGTGGGGGCATGTCAAGGCTAATGTGTATAGGGATAAGCCCGCTTCGATTGACGCACTGGAAGCCAACATCCATGCATTCATTCGTGAGATACCGGCCGATATGTGTGAAAGAGTATGCCAAAATTGGACTCAGCGGATGGACTACCTGAGACGCAGCCGCGGTCAACATTTGCATGAAATTATCTTTAAACATTAAATTGCAAGGTTCAAACTATCGATTCAAATAAATATTTCATTCATTTTTTTCGAATTTTTTGTGTTTTTTTTTTTAAAAAAGTTCTAAACCTCTTAAAAAATCACCCGTTATAAGTATCACCACCTACAGCTCAGTTTTTGAAGCGCAATTTTTCACTTGAGCTGCGTAATGCCAAGTGAAATTTCCATGTGGAAAGTTCATTTTGACGTTTCGCGGTGAAAAATTTGTATGAAAAACTGGATTTCACTTGAGCAGCGTACCAGCCTTTATCTTACAGCTTTTTTCGTTACATAGTTAGTAGACTGCTTTTATCGTCATTTGCTTTCAGCGAGATTGGGGAGAACGTTGAATCAAACTGACGCCTTGGTCTGTTTTACCTAGCTGGGATAAGTGTGTTCAATAAAAAAGGACGTATTGCTTACAGCTAAGTGTTAAATCTTATACCTATAAATTTACAACCGCCAACAAATTTGGAGCAGTCAACAGTGCAGCCTTAAATCATATGCTTAATTTCGTCTTCGTATTTTTATGAAATGTGTACATTTTTATTAAAGTAAACTGTTGTTTACCTGTCACTCTGGCAATGCCATTTTGGAAAAGAAAAAAAGTCGAAGAGAAGAGAATTCACTGACAAACTCACCCATACTCATGCATACCCACTCTCAGTCACTACACTATAAGCAGCGCAGCAGCAGCCAGCAGCCGTCAATCTCACCCATTTAACCATCCAAACACCTACAATCTACAATACAGTAATACAGAACTCCTTCGAAAAAATGTTGAATTTACTTACTAGTTACTACCTACCTACAAATTAAAATCTTACATACTATCATCACTTTCTGTCTTATTCTAGTTGACGAAGAGAAATTCAAAATCCAAAACTCGTTTTCTTAAAAATCATGGCAAAGCAATAAATAATTCGAAGTCGAACGCATACGGTATTCAGCATCAGCACATGTCTTTTCTGATGACTGGTACTTTTTTTTTTTTTAAGAAGTCAGCTCTTTGCGGTTCTCTGCCCATGCCCACACAAAAGACAAAACAATGTGCAGTGTACAGATAGTGTGTACTGTTAACAGTGATGGGACTTGAGAGAAGCGGAAAAAAATTGTTCCATGGTAAATAATTCATTTTTTATACCAATTAAATAGTAATAATAAAAACAAGGAAATAAAATAATTTAAATTATTTTTAAAAATCACATTTGTAGTTCAAAACAAACAAAATTATTACTTCGCATGGCAACCGTCTGTGAATTTATATTCAGAAGCATTATTTACCAGTAATTTCGATTGCTGTGTATCGCTAGCAATAATGTTGCCGCAATCAGCAGCATTTTTCGTTCAACCGATATTGAGTTGCTTTAATGTGAGACGTCTAAATAAATTCAATGTTAAATAACTGTTAGCGATAATATCGCATGTTTCCTATTGCCAGTTGCTTGTTGCTTCAGTGGGAGATCCGTCTTACGGTACATAGTTAGTTTGTTTCTTTTCCCAGTTTTTATATGTTTTAGATGTGAAAATTTACGTTCAGCAGTTGCGCTTTTATGAGGTAAACAACAAAGTTGTAATATGTATGGTAAAAGGTTTTTGAATGTAAAATTTCCCATGCCATCTTTTTAATTTTGAAATAACTACAGAAATAACGCCATAGATTCAACTCATCATTAAACACAGAATCTCAAAACAGCAAAACACCCTCGCACAAATTCAATAAAATACTAAAATATTAACGCAGTAAAAGATTATTGACATGGGAGCGAATTGCGAACTGCGAACATGCGCAGATACCCGCGTATTTGCGAGTAGTGACAGGTCGCTAGAAACACTGTTGCTTCAATATGAGAATAGGTTAAAATAAAAGTTGCGTATTGCTTATTACTTATTTTTAAAGGCTAAGTTCGAACGAATTTTTAATTGGTGGGTTTGGATCGCGACTGTTTTGTGTGGATTGTGAATAAAGTGTGGCAGTTCACGGCAAGAATTTTGAATTCGCGTGAAGAGAGTCATGTTTTTCATGTTTTTTTTTTAGACTAGATGTTACATTAATAAAATATAATGGTTTTGTGATAGAACAAGTAGCAATTTTCAATTCATAAATACAGTTAAATTCATTTGTTCAAATTCGCAATTCGCTCTCATGTGAATAGTCCTTAAATGCTGCTCTGGACTGGAAGTTTTTGCTGATGCAATTCTGAGAGAAAAATACTGATAGCTGAGTGTGTATGGGTTAAAGTAAGGCGAATAGGTTTTATAGCGTATAGGTACAATTTTCAATTTAATACAATGATTGAAAATAAATATTATTAGCGAATAGCGATGAGTAAAAGGTGGCAGATTTCGAGTTCAGTGATAGGTAGAATTTCCGAAAGTATTAGAAGTGGTAGAAGTCCCATCACTGACTGTAAATGTAAACTAAGCATAAAAATATTCCAAGCGGAAAGTGCAACAACAACTCTCTGTGTGCCACTAAACTCAAATGGAAGTGGAACTCGTGGAACTAAGTTTGGGACTGTTCGAAGTGTTGCCGTTCTAGTGATTTTGTCGTATATATATAGTGGATTTTTAAGACTCCCGACGATTTTTAATAAAATGTTGTCGCTAAAATAAAATCTAGTGAATTCTAGCGATTTTTTACTACGAAATCCTGGTGCTTCAAACAATGTTCAGATGACGGTTTTAAATGAGGAGACGACTCTTAAACAGGGCAAAGACAATAATTATATTATTGAACTGTGTGTTTGCCACAATAAACAAGATTTAACACCAATGGCACAACATAAACCGTATTTAATGGGACACCACAGGAGATACTGCCAAGTTTTGGACACAATCACAGAAGTTGTTGTGAAATACAAAAATGCCGCAGGTATAAACAATTTTCTAGAATTAGCTGATTTGGCAGTCACTGTGCTATCGCTTCCGCACTCTAATGCTGAATCCGAAAGAATATTTAGATAGCACTAATCGTTAAGAACAAATTGCGAAACCAACTTTCAAAGCTGAATTTGTTGATTGTTTTGTTCTTTTATTTATTTTATTCAATAATAACTTACTTTTAAATATTACCTATGTATGTATTTTTTTAACTTTTACTTTCAGCTTGATTTTAGCGAATTCTAGCGGATTTTTGCGATGCAAAAACTAACACTTTTAGTGGATTTTAAGTTGTGGTCTAGCGGACTTTTTTTTCTCTTAGCGGCAACACTGACTGTTCGTGCGGTTGTGTTGGTGAAGTTCCCTCTTCTATTTATTCCACATCACCATTGACCATTCTCTTTTTCTATTGGATTGGATACATTTGTGTGAATGAATGAATTGTATTTTGAATATCTCATTTTCTAATCTCTTTCTCTATCTCATACTCACGCAGTCACGCTTCACGCATATTCGATGTTTTCTTCTTTCCTCTCTCATTCCGTTCATTTTATTTGAAAGCAACTACATTTTCTACCAATACCAATACGAATACCAACTAAGTAACTACCTCAGCGCTCGCTCAGCCAGTCAGCCACACACCCCACTCCCCACTGCCGATGCCGACTGCCACAGATTGTGCGTGAGTGTTTTTATTACACTCACACAGCCCCAATCAAAGCAAAAGCAAAGAGCAAACCTGCTTGCTGCTCAAGTGCTCATGCTCACTGCTTGTCGAAATCGAAATCTTCATCGAAAAATCTCAGAACAGCAACAGCGCGATAAATTTTCAGATATTGTTACTGTTAGTCGCTCGGTCGTAGTTGTTGGTTGTTCGTTATTGGTTATTCGCTGGCCTGTCGGAAAAAAAGTTTTTATTTTGCAGAATTGCTTTTTGGTATATTTGTGTTCCAGTTCAGGGTTCAGCGTTCATAAATAAAAGTTGAGCCCCACTCACAACCCGTGATCGCGAATTATTATCCAGCAACATAAACTACCTATACATTTATTGAAGAAAATAAAATACAAAGTCTAGAGGGCGCTGTGCATATACCTATCGAATAAAAAGTGAAAATTTCCTTTTTCTGTCTCCCTCTCAAGTTTTTACCTGCTTTGTATATACACATCCCCTACAAAAAGAAACAAAACACAGTGAATGACCAGGAACAAAATAAACAAACAGAAATAACGTTCATGCAACTTGGTGAATTTTAACCTTACATTTTTTTTATGTCCAAAGTGTCAAACAAATTGTGTCCAAGTGAATAATTTTTCTTCCAAGTAAATCGAAGAGTAACAAAAAACAAAACAAAGAAAATCGAAATAGTTATATAAAAAAAAGGCACCCGTTTTAGGTGGTGTTTGCACTGTTATTTTGGGGTTCTAAAGAGAAAAAAATATATAATATTTATTGTAAAAGTCCATTTTTTTTTTTTTTTTTTGGGAGACAAAATGCCTGAAACAGAGTTTGATTTAGTCTCTAAGGAATGGTTGCAGGCCGAGCTGCGCTCGGACGGTAAGGATTTAATCCTATTGGACTGTCGCAGCTCAAATGAATTCAGTGAATCACACATTCGATCAGCTGTAAATTTTTCAATACCCAGCATTATGCTGCGCCGTCTAGCAGCCGGAAAAATTGATATGTTATCAACAATTAAATCACCGGATTTAAAGGAACGCATTCAAAATGGATATAAAATAAGTTTGTTTATATTGTACAATGACAGTAATTTATTGAGTGGCAATGGTATAGTGTCATCAGCACTTGAAATTGCGGGTGGCAGCGGCAGTGGAGTTGCAATGGAAATAAGCGGTGCAGCACCAGCAAGCAATGGAAGTGATGCGACAATCAACGTGTTGCATCGTCGATTGAAACAAGATGGCTGTCGTGTCGTTACACTGCAAGGTGAGTTTTCACTTTTTTACGAATAAAAAAAGAGCATAAAAAAATGTTTACCAAGAAATAGAAAATTGTAGATGCAAAAGAGGGATGGGTGTTTGTTCAAAAAATTTAAGGTTATTATTGAAGAACACGCTTACTAGGTAGATATGAACAGTATATTATTTACTACGAAAATGTCTTATATTGTTATTTTATTACTTACAACATGGTTAATATTATTGTTATAATCTAAACTTTTCCTTTTCAAAAATACATACGTATAAAACTATGATATTTTATTGTGGAAAACTTTTTGCAGTCGTTCGTCGGTATGATATTTGTTTAGAATGGAATCATAAATATCTGTCTTCTCACAGCAATGCATTATAGCTTTAAGCCTACGTAGGTATTCTTAAAACGTACGACAAACCGTAAAATACAATAGAATGAAGGAGGCAATTAGTCATTCCTACAGAAAATATAAAGAGCACGTATGCAACTGGGAGTCCCTATTGCCATTGGTTTTACGGATCTTGTTTTTTAAACTAACATAAAAATGGAAGCTTTCCCAGAAAGAATAAATAGCTCTTTCAGTGAAGCAGTCTAACACATTGCATTCCGTTACATTTATAATTAATATTTATTATACCTAGGTAGGTATTATTGAATTTGCGAATTTGATTTTAAAAAAATCGTACTCGACATCGATTGTCACAGATTTGAGACTTCTTTAATCAGCAGCTTTTCCGTTGCGATTTAGGATTTGTAAATCTGACAACAATTTTATATCACAACCATTAAATAATCGACAAATTCGACTGCCAGAAGGTTTGTTTGACGCGGCTAGCACTAGTTCGCACTGAGAAGCGTCAGCTAATTTTCCCGTCAAAAACTCTGCACATTGAACGCAAAATATGTTGCACTGAAGACTCAGTTTTTGAAATTAAAAAATATTTATCTTTTGGTGAAGGAAGTATAAAGAAGATAAAACTCTTTTCCGTTTATTGTTAAAAATGAGTGCACTCATTCCGATCTTGTGCTTTCCATAATGCAAACAGTTGACAAAGGTTTTTGGAATAGGTACCTATCTGATTCCAACTTTTTTCCATCCCATTTTCCTATAATAGGTATAAAATACTAGTTCATAAACGTACATACATACCTAGTTGTTCTGAAACAATTCACTTTTCAATATGAAATTTATTGCAGGTATTTACCTTTATCACTATCTTAACGAATGAATCACAGCACTACCCCGATAAATTAATTGGGGTCAGCTCAGGACACAACTAGGGTGCCCTTGACAAAAAAAAAAAAAAAAAAAAAAAACACATTAGGGTTAACCCAGTGTGCACTAGGGCTCACATAAAACAAACTTAGAGCTATCGTCGTTGAAAACTCTATAAAAACAGCTGTGCATCAGCAGTTATGCCGCACATTTATTTTATACCTTTTTCTTCTGTTCCTACTATTCTTTTAGAACTCTTTAAGTTTATTTATTAAACATCAATTGAAATCGTGTTTATACTGTTATTCTATTCTTACATAAAAGTAATAGGTATAAATGTGGTTTACTATGATATCTCGAGAAAAAAAAAATTCGAATGCAAAATTCTCGAAAGAAAATATCTAGAAACCATAATCTCAAATAACAAAAATTTCGAATTAATATTGATTTTTGAGACAATGGTAATAATAATAATAATAATTAATTCGAGATTACTATACTACAATTATTAGTTTTTTTTTTATTTTCCCCAATCTATATAGATTGGTTTACATGAAACACAACAACTGTACATGAACCCATTTTTGTTGTAATGCATGGAAACCAATAATCTATATACCTAGGTAGGTACCTATATATTATCTGAGGAAAATAAACAACGCCTATTCTCTTGACAAGGTTCAATTCAATTCAATTTATTTGGTAAAGTACAAATAAGAACAAATATTGTCTTTTATAGTACATTATAGCTCCACAGATATACCTACATTAAAATTACATTAAATCAGATAATGAGACAAGAACACGGTATTGTAGGCGCAGTCGAGGTTCGAATCCCGCAAAACCCAAATTCTAACTTAGGGTTTTTTTCCACTGCGCCACCTCTCGCGAACGTCTGACAAACATCCGAGAGTTTAATTGTCTTAAAAGAGCGATTAGCCGTTTGGAGCCGGCATTCAATTATAGATCCCTTCCATTCGTTCCAAAAATGAAAAACTCACACAAAACGAATGGTTGTGAGAAGCTAGGCCTATGGTCCCTCCGGACCTGTTGCGCCAACTATTTATTTTTATTCTCTTGACAACAATCAACCACGTGCAGTACCTACATTGTCCATGATGGGCGCTAGTTATCAGCTGTTTTTTGTTTTTGATTTTTTGATGAGTGTTTCGTTTTGATATTTTTTACTTTGTTTAGTTAGTTGTATTTATGTGTATATATTCAATTTTGAACTTATAAATTTGTTATAATGAAGTATCTGTTATTTTTGTTTTGTTCAATTTTGATGTTTTGTAATTGTTTTTCCAAGATGAATAAATTACCTATTTGATAAACAGAACATACAATTTTATGTTTTATACGAATTTTAGCTCTAAAACTAGATAAATAAAAAAATTTTGAATTTACTTTTTATTTTCGAGATATGTATATACCTAGATCTTCGGGATTTTTGTACATTTAAAATGTTTGCATTCGAGATTAAAAAAAAAAATCGAGATTTTTAGCATTCGAGCTTTTCGTCATTCGAGAATACGTCATGATCCCATATAAAAATGTTCCCCTGCCGGATGGAAGTGCCACAACTTTAGGATATTTTTCCTACCTACCATTTGTTTGACCCTTTTAATTTTTATTTTCGTTAAAAAAAAAAACATCTGAAGTCGTATACCTACCTACCTACTTATCTACCCCACTTAGTTCATATTTATTTTTATCGCTTTTCGATTTCCTGTTCAGTTAAAAAAACGCGCAGTGTGACAACAAAAAATTATCATAGGTATTTCGCTTCTTTTTGTGTTCGATTTCTTATTTTCGTTTATAATTATTTGCATATTCCTCCCGGTATCGCGTCTCCGTTTCTTTACATATAACAATTATTGTGCTCTAGCATTTAAAAAGAATTATGTAAAGCCAGCCATACCTTTTCGTGGAACTCAGAGTGACATTTAAACGTACTGATAGGAAGTGTCAGAGATGGAAATAAAATAAATTCTATTTTTTTAAGAATGAATTAATTATTACAACTCAGAATTTAATAGAAAGCAAACAAGAAAAAAGATAATAAATGTCATCTACTGTTGTATTGAACCGGTGATAGATAAGACAGTAATGAATATATGTATTTCTCTTTCTTACTCTGTATGGTGCTAAAACGAGGCAGCAACAAAGGTAAACGTGTGCTGAGGCTGACTGATAGTGAATATACTACAGGGTGTCCGCCGGGAAGGTAGGTATACTACTTTGTTTTGCCGCCATTTTGGTAAAAATTAGTCTTGACAGTTCATATTTGGCAGTCGTGAAGTAGACACGTTACAAATTTATTATGGAAAAATATTCGATAAACCAATGTGTTTTAATCGTTAAAACATTTATCAAAATCAGTCATCGATTACTGTGACGATGAGAAAGTTCCGTGAAATTTTTGGGAGAAACAACGTGCCAACAAAACGCACTATTTATCGTGTAGTGAATGATTTCGAAGAAAGAGGGTCTGTAGGTGATAGGCCTACTCACCTTTGCATCCATTTAAATTTTAAAGTTACAGTCTGATGTGCAATTTGGTCAGGAGGAATCATTGGACCTTACTTCTTTGAAAATGAAAACGGCGTAACGGTAACTGTGAATGGGGAGCGATATCGTGATATGATTGAAAACTTTTTAACGCCATAACTTCATGCTTTGGGCTTGATTAACATGTGGTATCAACAAGACGGTGCCACATCGCATACAGCCAGGATTACAATGGAATTACTGCGAGACCTCTTTCCACAACAAGTTATTTCAAGAAATGTTGATTGGCCTCCACGGTCGCCTGATTTGACTGCTCCGGACTTATTTTTGTGGGGATATCTGAAAAGCAAGGTTTATGCAAACAAACCAGAAACGCTTGAGCAACTCAAACAAAATATTCGTGATGAAATTAATGAAATAACGCGTGAAATGTGTGAGAACGTAATGAAAAATGTGCTCAAAAGGGCTCGCATTTGTGAGACTAACAGATGCGGACATTTACCTGATACTGTATTCCATACATAATTGCCGACATTAAATAAAACATTTATCAATATAAGATCCATTCTCTTTCATTTAATCAAAAATTATAAACAAACAAAGTAGTCTACCCTCCCGGCGGACACCCTGTACTTGACGAAAAAAAAAAAAAACGAGAAGGTAGGTTCCTATTTATCTGGTTTTGTTTTGTTATGATTCAATGATAAGAAAAACGAACAAATTTCATTCTAACTGTCAAATAATAATTGATTTTTTGTCTTTAAAAATAGACAAGACACACTTGAAGAAAAACAGTGCACCCGAAAAATCAAACAATGGCCTTTTGTCAAATGTTCATTGCGAAAATTGATCGAAACGGCAGCAGATCCTTGTACATTGTATAAAGAAGGGATTTGGTTTTGTTTGTTCAAAGGAAAAAGTACAACGTGATTAAGTCCCTTTTGTTGTTGGGTTTTTCTTTTCATGTATTTTATTTGTCTTGTATTTGTGTGAGGGGTTGTATTAGTTTTCTTTTCAAATCAATGCGTAAAGCAATGTGTTCAATTTTATGACATTTTATGATGATCGATTCTGTTTTAAGTGCGTTTTGTCTTTTGTTTTCTTTTTATAATCTCTGGAATGTCATTGTTGTTGTGCATGTGAAGATGCATCTACCTCTGAAATGTAATACAAAATTGGTCGGGTTGTGAAACTAGTGTCACAAAAAGATAAGAAGGTTTTGAAATTGACGAATGTCACGACGTTTTTTCTGTGTAGGTACATTTGAACAAACGATTGAAATTAGGCCAATTGTGTGGCCTTTTTAACACAATTTTTTTTTAAGAATTTTATGCCTAGTCGTTAAAGAACAACCACTTTGACAGTCTATATCATTGGACATTGAACACTCTCGATTCAGAGCAAGCTCCACCTGCCCAAGCTCTGTTCGGTTCAATAGTCATAACAACGTACATCTATGTATGTCATTGCCCTCTTACCATCTTCTGTAATAATATTGTATAGAACAAATCAAACCAAACATAACAAGAAAAGGTACATTAATACTGTATTGTTACTTCTATCAACAGGCAAGGTAAATAGTTTAATAATTAGTAGGGATATTTGATACCTTGCTTTGTTGCGAACAAGAAAAGTTGTTTGTTTGCCTCTGTCGCATGTCGTTGCATCAAGGTTGCTCTATTGGAGATAAGTTTTAGTTAATAATACCTCCTTTGTGGATTATTGTGAATATGTGTAGTCCGTATCGTAATACAATAGGTATAAACCAGCCAATTATATAACACACACATTTTTACTAGTACATCTTTATAAATAATTCCTACATAAATGATAAAATGTACATTTTAGAATGCAATTTTTCAAATTGTTGAGCTTCTTTGATTTTCAAATGAATGACATTTGAAAGGAATTTTTGCGAATAATTATCTGAGGAAGAAAATAGAACAAGCATAATTGAGTAACAAAGTGTGTTCCCTAAGTTCCCTGAAGTCAAGGATTTAGCCATGACAGCAATATGTCTTGTGTAGACCGCGATTTTGTCTAAATTTTTGTCCTGCTATCTCTTCAGACATACCTTTGGACTGAAATTTGACATTTGAAGTCTAGACCCACGTTTGACAGCAAAAAATCATTTTGTTTTTGTAATTCTTGAGACTACAAGTGCGCGGATTCAATTATGGCTGATTTTTGACTTTCGCAAAGTGATACTTTAAATTTAATAAATAAAAGAAAAGAAGAAAAGAAAAGAAGAGCTCTTTTTAATTTCTGCAATAGAAGCTTAAACTCTTGCTCTTAAATATAAGTCTGCATTTCTATTGATGTTTGAATATTCCCGCCTGGGAATACTTCACAATTTTCAAATTTTAGGTTAAACTTTTTCTTACCTTTTCCTGTTGATTCATTTATATTTCGGTGAACGAATTCTCTCGCAACGAGAAAAATGTGACATACTGTCAATGTTGAACCAGTAAGGGAAAAGTCCTAATAATTTTTAATAATTTTTTGACATATTCGTCACCTTTATCGAAATTTATGCAATATTTTATCTATTTCAAATATTCAAACGGAACAAGTGGGGTGATGGGATTGACCGCTAGACGTATAGCACAAAATATCCCAGATGAAGGAACACTCGCAGCGAGGAGGTTCTGGAAGCACTAGTTGAAGCCCATTTTCCAGGAAGCAGTGCACCAATGGCTCCGGTACCTTATGGACCTAACATTGGCGCACGAATAGATGAGAGGGTTAATAATATCATTACTGGGAAGAAACTGCGTTGGGCTATCAAGTCCTTCGCTCCGTTCAAAGCTCCTGGCCCTGATGGCATTCTGCCGGCTATGCTTCAACGGGCTCCAGGCACAGTTATGAACATGATAGGAAATATTTTTATACACTGCCTGCGATTAGGCTATGTACCTAGGGCATGGAGAGAAGTACGAGTGTATTTATCCCTAAAGCGGGTAAACCAAGCCATACTTCAGCGAAAGACTTCAGACCTATCAGTCTGTCGTCATTTCTTCTAAAGACACTTGAAAGGCTTATTGACATTTATATAAGAAGTAAGTGTTGCAACGGAATCTTATGTAATGCTCAGCATGCATATTTAAAAGGTTAATCAGTAGAGACGGCTCTACACGAAGTAGGAGGCAAAATAGAGGGCAGACTTCACCAGAAAGACTATGTACTAGTTGCCTTTTTGGATATTGAGGGAGCTTTTAAAAATGTCAGGAGAGATGCAATCAAGAGCGCCTTGGAAAAGATAAATGTCGAGCAACGCATTACAAGTTGGATATGTGAAATGCTCTCGACGAGAAATATTAATTCCACTCTCGGAAACAGTTCTATAAGAAAATCTCTTACTAGAGGTACCCCCCAAGGAGGGGTCATTTCCCCCCTCCTCTGGGTGTTGGTCATAGATAAGATACTTAAGGAACTAAACAGTGCAGGATTCAAGGTCATCGCTTACGCGGATGACGTAGTTATCATTGTTCAAGGAAAATTCCTAAACACGATTAGTGAACTTATGGAAACAGGTCTCAATAGGCTCAGAATATGGGTTGGAGGGTGTGGACTAAGAGTCAACCCGGAAAAACAGACCTGGTGCTATTTAGTACAAAATACAAGATGCCACCCTTCAAGCTGCCCAGGCTTGCCGGAGTGGAACTTGCTCTTTCAGAAAGCGCAAAATATCTTGGTACGGTATTAGATAGGAAACTAAATTGGAAACTTAACGTCCAGGAAAGAGTCCGCAAGGCTCACAATGCTCTCTTCATCTGTAAGAGAACAGCAGGTAAGAAATGGGGCATGAGGCCTTCAATGTTGCGTTGGCTACAAATAATGGTAGTAAGGCCCATAATTACATATGGGGCTCTTGTCTGGTGGTAAGCCGCGAACAAGAAGTATGTACGGGATATGTTAACCAGGGTACAAAGAACAGCCTGCATTGCCGTTACGGGTGCTTTACGTTCCACACCAACGGCTGCACTGGAAGCGTTTATGCATCTTTTACCACTGGATTTACAATTACAATCAATAGCAGGTAATAGTGCGCTACGGCTCACTAATGCAGGGCTTTTTAAAAACAGTAGGATAGGACACAGTACTATTTTAAAGGAAACATTCTCCGAAATCCCGGGAAAAGCTGATGTACACTTGATTTTGACACACCGTTCAATGTGTCGTACCCTGACCGACAGGAGTGGCATAGGAACTTAGTTTTGAGGGGAAAAGAGATTTCAGTATATACTGACGGATCCAAAACCAGTGAGGGTACGGGGTCAGGTATATACTCCAACGAGTTGGACCTATATATGGCCCTAAGACTTCCGGACACATGCAGTGTGTTCCAGGCAGAGATTCTGGCCGTACTCAAAGCTGCGGAGGTACTTGAGATGAGATCGATATCCAATAAGAATATCGCCATCTTCATTGATAGTCAGGCTGCGCATCACATACCACTAAATCTGAACTAGTCAGGAATTGCCGCGCAATGCTTAAGGCATTATGTTCGCATTGTGATATTGAGGGCAACGAAAGGGCCGACGTTTTGGCTAAGGAAGGAGCGGAACTCCCAGTAAATACAATGATTGAGGGCATCAGACCACCTATGGCCGTTGCTAGAAGGGTTATCGTTGAGAAAACTACCAATAAAGCAGCTACAATATGGTCACAGCTAGATGGGCACAGGGTCTCAAAGGCACTGTGGCCCGCTTTAAATTGGAAGAAATCTGAAGAATTAATCAATCTCAGTAGAACAAAGTTAAGATTAACGGTAGGAATACTCTCTGGACACTGCCTTTTAAGGAAGCATGCCATGAGACTAGGCTTAGCTAATACGGATACATGTAGGTACTGTGAGGACCTACAAGCTACGGAGGACATCTCCCACCTTCTATGCGAGTGTCAAGCAATTGCTCGGAGTAGAAGGAAGCACCTAGGCAGGTTCTTCTTTAATAACTTAGAGGAGGTTGGTTCCTCAAATAATATTGGGACCATAACCAAATTCTGTAGGGAAATTGATTGTTTGGGGGAATTGGTTTAGGTTTTTAACCGTAATGGTTCCCTGGGGATGGCGATGGGCCCGCTTTGGTGCCTGGTCTTTTGTGACGATCTCACAACCCCACCCAACCTAACCTAACCTAACCTAAGGAACACTCGCGCTAAAGAAAGCCTTGGAATTGTGTTCGTTTGTCGCCGATTCCGCCCAAACGCATTTACCGATTTTAACCAAACTTTCACACATCTTTGGTATTGGTCTATATATGATTTTTGTGAAGTTTGGTTGCAATTGGTAAACGTATGTTTGTGTAATTTGTTTACAAAAAAACCCTGCAAAACCAAAAATTTATAAACTGTAAAATATGTTTTTTTTTTGGTCTTATGAGAAATACATTTTTGTTTTGTCAGTTTTCTCAACATTTTGAAAAAATGTAGTTGTACGGATTCTACGCTGGAATCGGAAAACTTATGCGTGCGTGAAAAAAAATGATGAATTTGAGTAAATTTTTTGTTTTTTTTTCGGTGGCGCTGTTGTCGATATCCTAAACCACTCAACCGATTTCAATTAAATTTTGTGGCTGTGTATGGTTGGTACCTTAAATGTCGGCATAAAATTATCCCTTACAATATATTTTGCTCCAAAATATGTCATTTGGAAGCATGAATTGTACATTTGAATGTTATCCAAAAAATGTTTTGATTCAGGTGTTATGTTAGAAAGTAATGATCGTAATGGTTCAGGTGGATATTGTAATTCTGATAATCGAACTTTCGAAAAAACGTATTTTGCAATACAACAACAAATTTTGTTTGCCCCGTTTTTTGGAAAAAAAAATTGACAAAATCTTCCAAATCGTAGTTCTTAACTTCTCGAACGACATCTTGAGACGTCAAATCACTATAAAAGGCCATATAATCTTGATGAACGCCAAAACCATCTAGATTTCCTGAAAATATCTTTGTGTCATCATTTTAGACAACAAATTGCCACTCATGACTCATGAGCAGACACATATCCTCGATCAAAATCAAAGCTTTGTTGCGCTTTTCATCTGACATCTCCAGTTCATTATCCGATGTCACAAAAGCATTCTCAAATAGAAGCATTCGTCGTTTTTCGGGTGAACTGTGTATATTATACCGATTGCATCACTTGCATAAACACCACGGAATCCGGGAACAACTTTACCTTGTTTCCGCCGCTGGAACTTCTTCGAAGACGCATTCCAATATCGGGGCATTTCGCAATAAGTTTTCGTTCAAACTTGTTGCTTCGGCAAGTGTCGAAAAAATGTGTTAATGTTGTTGCAGGTGCCATAACCCTACTCACGAATGAGCAGAGTACCATGATTGTTACTCGCTCATTTTTCGTAACAACCCCTACGTGAAAACCCAAAACGCTGAACAACATCATCGCCCATGTCATCGCAATCACCCCTACATTTCAACTTACTTACTTACTTACTTACTCACTAATGCAAGGATCCTGAAAATAATGAATTCAAACACCATCAAACAAATATCAAAGTATCTACTCCATTTCAAAATGTTTCTTAATTTAACATAGTAAACATAATTTAATAGAACAAACTTATTTTTTTTAATATAGGTACCTATAGGTACGTCTACCTATATTAAAAAAAAAAAATTGTTCACAACAACAATTTGCTCGGAAAATAATTGAAATAATTGACAACAACAATTGCTTTTAAAATTGCTTTTTTTTTGTATTTGAAGTGTCACTACTCGATTTCTATCCAGTTTTTTTCTTTTCAAAGTGCATTTCCCCATACAAACTTCCATAACCTCTTTCATCCCCTCAAAGTTTTGTTTTCGCGACAAAACTTTACAAAAATCATAAATATAGACCAATAGCAAATATGTGTGAAAGTTTGGTTTAAATCAGTAAATGCGTTAAAGCGTGAATCAGCGACAAACGAACACAATTTTAAGGCTTTCTTTTTATATATATAGATATAGATATAGATATAGATGAAAGAAAGAAAGTAGGCATTAGTGAAATAGGGCGTGACCATTAATTTCACAACAAGAGACAAAGTAAATAGATTAGCTCAACGGTTTAAAGGAAGAGTTTACGAAATTTTCAATTCATTGGTTGCATTTGTAATTCGTAGGCTGAGGGGTCAAGGTTCGAATCCCGCAAAAACCCAAATTCCAACTTAAGGTTTTTTCCACTGCGCCACCTCTCGCGAACGTCTGACAAGCATCCGAGAGTATAACTGTCTTGAAAGAGCTTCTCAATTAGCCGTTTGGAGTCGGCATAAAATTGTAGATCTGGATGGGATTCGTTCCAAAAATGAAAAAAACTCACACAAAACGAATGGTTGTGAGAAGCTAGGCTTAGACCTTGAATGTCCCTACTGTTTCTTACATTCTAAAGTATAAACTAAGTGATTGGCCCTCGATTTGAGTCGAGTTCGTTGTTCAGTTTGCGTTTTATATGCCAACTTTATTTTCGAAACAAAAGATAGATAACTGTACACGCGTTCATTATTGAAATACATATTATTGCATTCATTAATTAAAACTTGTTTCCTCCAAAAAAAAAAAAAACTTTACACAAGCAACGCAACATTTGCTGTCAGAACTATCTATGGTTCTCAAATAAATTCCTAAATTTATACATTCAATGGTGTGTAGTTCTGTTTGAATTGTGACTGTGACCAGTCCGATGCATACTGTCAATCACCATGAACGAGATCAATCGTCAAAGTGCTACATTTTACGATGCAAAAGCTAATGCAATAAATTAATGAGAACGCACTGCTTCTCATCGATGCCTACAAACAAAATGAGAAACAACTCGCAATAGTGCAATGTGCAAGCGACCAAATCCAAACTTGCCACGTTGGATATGCATAGACGTACTCATGTTGATATTTTCGCGCAAAACCACAGAAGTCGACTTCCGCCTTCCGCCTGCCTGTCAAATTCAATGTAATGCTAATGATGAGCGAAAAGTTTTTGTATGATGCAAATGTTCGTTGTGGCATGTTCGCTTCATTGCGCTTCAGTTGCAGTGGGATCCGAAATGCATCTCTCGTTAACATTCTGCTGATGGTTGCGCTTCCAGTTTCCACAAACGAGGGAGGAAATTCGAGAGCCCTTTTGTTTGTAGCATTATTTTTTTCGTCTTTTCCGTCTCTCATATGTAGGTAATTTAATTTATTCGTTGCTATGCGTATATAATATCCCCCCACATATCCACTGCCCATTTTTTGATATTCTATCGTTCGCGTCAACGTCCAGTGTGTTCCATTATAATGAAGGCTTGAATTTCCTATTGCATCAGTTTTTTGACTCCCCCACTAGCCACTTTGGCATAAAAAAGAATCTCACTCTAGAGCACACAGTAGGTAGGTATGTTATGTGTGTGCGGATGTGCATTTTACAACATCCATCCATTCTTCCCTTTTAACGTATAGTCAGTCTTTTACGCTGGATGTGCATTCATATAATGATAACTTTTTCAAGAGACTTCAGAAAAGTATCCCGTTTTTCTTGAGAATTGAATATACTCGTATCCAAGAGAAATACGAATTAAAGGAAAACCTACAACAATAACTGACAACTGAGTCCGTGTCCATCTTTTTCGCGTGCGCGCGCCTTCTCTTGTGTGATGCGCACTGCGTTCAAGCCATAAGATATTTATATGAAATTGAAATGCTTACAGACCTGCGTATACGCGACATAATAATATCCGTGTGTGCGCGTGTAGTAGTTGAACTCCCGGTTGTTGACTCCGGCTCGAACTCCGCGCGCAGTTTGTCTGGCCGCCACCGCTTTCTGCCGACAGCGCCAACAAAAACAACATTACACAGTACACACATCCATCGAGCGCGCCTTTGGCCCCAATAACTCGTCGTTTCGTTTCTCTAAGACGTTTGTGTGTTTCCCTTTCTAAACAACACAACAACAAACCGTTCTTCTTATTTATGCTAAGGAATCATGTTCATGTATATCCATATATATGAATAATAAAGACGAGACATAGAGAAACGAAGCATAAACGAAGACGACGACGACGACCCAAGAAGGCATGAACAATTGAAGCTGAGATTATGGCGCGGCGGTCGTTCTTGTTTGGTGGCGGAGATTTTCTGTTTTTTCTTGTCAAATTTGACCCTCTTCCAGCGTCTATACAAAGTCAAGATGCTTTAAACCATTTTTTCCGGTTTAACTTCGTTTTCGTTCGACCACGTGCCAAGTAGTAGACGTAGAGACGAATGGACAAATGAAGCACATTTTCAAAATGGATATCTATAATGTTGAAACTTTGTAATATTTTACCGATTTGTTTCTCATCTTAGGCGTATATTTTGTATTCGAATGCGTGATGTAAACGAAAACACTATTTTTGAGCACACTTAGATATTTACAACCTCATATTTAAATGGCATAATGATGTCCTTTTTGATCTCTGAACCGATATAAAGAACCGAGCCTATGTTCAGTTTAAGGAGACGATCTCAATAAAACGTGAGCGTTATTCTTTCAGCTCTTTTCTAACAGAATGTTTGCAATGACTAACACAGAAAACGGGGTAGAGGCACTAGTATCCGGACAGTATTAGTGATCACTTAAAAAATCACAAAAGTTTCAAACCGAAAAACACAATTTTCAAACGATCGCCCTAAAAAAAAAATTTGAATGCGAGGTTATGAGTAGTTTAATGAACTTGTTGACTACTCATGTTATGAATGACCTGAAACTCATATTGAATGATGACAAAAGCGGCTTTTGTCTTTGCGAAAAATCTATGAAAGTTAGAGCCCCTTAAGGCTTTAAAAACATACACCGATACCGAGTTTCTGCTGAAAACGAGGAAGAGACACTATACGTATACTAATTTTCTTTTGTAGCACTCGGAAAACCTTTTTAAATTTAACCCTTGAACTCAGTGAGATTAAAGCCCTTAAAATCTAATTGAAAGATAACATTACCGAGAAAAAAAGAAAAAAAAACTACAACTTCATACAAACTGTTCGTGTCCGGATACTGAAAAAAAGTGTTCGTAGACTGAGTTCTGCTGTACGGATACTAGTGCAAATCAAATAGGTAAGTAATATCGGCTTTTTATAAACACTAAAACTTTTTTTCCGTTACCGATAGCGAGACAATTAATGGAAGTCAAACTTCACAAATACATTAAGTGTCCGGATACTGGTGCCTATGTGGGTAAATATATAATTTTTTCGCATACCAAATGCGAACGCACGGAAACTTTTAGACCTCTAGCAAAATCTCCTGCATTAAAATGGTTGAATTTGGCATTTATCATAACAGATTTTGTATAAGTAGTTTGTAAATTAGAGCACGATGAACACGACGAAAAAAAAAAATCTTTAAATAGCAGTCTTGGTTAAGGCTGAAAAGCAATTTTGTTAATTTTTCTATAGAAAAAGAGCAACACAAGAAATGTTGGGAACAAAAATGAATCCTATACATCTATTGGTTCCCGAGGTTTTTTTTTTTAAATATGTATTGCCTTTATTTTGCATTAATACAACCCCCTGAACATTTTAAAGCATTTCCTTGTAAGGGACCGTTGTCATCAGTAGCTGGAAGTCGGTCGTCTTACACGTTCTTAGGTTAACTTAGGTTGAGTGGGGTTTTGAGATCGTCACAAAAGACCATATGGATCCCCACGTGCTTACTAAATAATAAAACTAATTTGACACACAACGAGCGAATTTTTTATGTAACGGGTGATTTGTCTCGTCACTTTTAATAGTTCATAGAAATTCAGCTGGTACAAATAAAATAATATGAAAAGAAATAGGTAGTTGGCGTAGCAAAATCTAGGCCTAGCTTCTCATAAGACCTTTTTAATTGATTATAACTGACTTAAATGTCTCATTAATTTCTATATAAAAATAAAGTGGTAAAAAGTGTATGTTTCCCTCTGTCGCTGGTTATTTTTAACCAATTTAGTCGATATTTTTTTTTTTTAATATCGGTAATTACGGTGATACATATCAGTGCCTGGCGAAGCCGGCGGGGTTCAGCTAGTTTAAGGGTTAAGACACAGACACTAAACAATATGATCTGTGATTAACAATATCTTTCAAACTCAAATGGGAACATGAGTGTAACAAAAATAAAAGGCCATTAAAATATCAATTTATTCTATCATCAACAGTTCATGATTTTTGTCAAAACTTTAGTATGACAAATAAATAGAAACTCAACTCTTCCATGTATTTGACAAGATTATCCAGCAGATAGCTAGATTATTTCGGATGAGAATGTAGGGTCAACCACAATTTATTATTTGCAATGCAGCTTGTGCCAACTGTGGACTTAAATCCACTTATGTATTATGTTCTGTTACACGCTGGAAGTCTGTCATTAATCCAGATATGGTCACGATATAAAATTCTACTTTAATAAAACATCGGCTTAAGCTCGATTACACCAATGCAATTTAATAATGGCTCTACCTTAAGTAACATGCGATACAGTAAAATGTATTGGCTTATTGGGAGATGTTCTTCCCTGTTCAACTACAACACAATAAGTTATTGCTATACAAGCAGATTCTCAAAGCAGTATGGACCTATGGTCTCCAGTTGTGGGCATGCACTTGCACATGCCAAACAAATTTACAAAAAATTCAAATTTAATTCAAATTATTAAATACAGACCATGTAATCAGGAGATTAAGGCGGATAAAACCGCTTGATCTATAAAAATTAACTAAGAATAGAAATTAGGTTATATTTTCTACCAAAAAAGTTCAGAAATCCGACAACCGGATTTCTCTTTAAATTAATTAAATTGCCGATTAGTTGAACAACTAGGTGCAATCACATTCGGGATGACGAAAGTCAGTCCCCCAGGGAGATTTTTTAGATGGATTAAAGTCCCTCACTATTGCAGAAGCATCCCTCGCGTTCTAGCTGTGCAATGTCTTTCGATGATTTTCCCTTCCAGCGAACCCCCATACAAAAAAAAAGGAGAAAAAAAAAGTAACATGTTATTGAATGCGACAAAGCCGTCAACCTACTAACTGATTCACATTTAGCTAAAACAGCAAAAACGAAACGAAACATTGAATACTTCATTCAATAATTTGCTAAACTCTTTGCTAACTTATAACATTATTGTTTATATTATTTTCGACAAAAGAATCTCTGGTATGTATTCACTTTTTTTCCCAATCACTTATTTTCTAATTGTTTATTTTGTTTTTTTTTTTCGAACATAATACTCATTGTTTACGTTTTGCATTTTTAATTATAACTACTTATTTTTGGCTAAAGCTAAAATTGTGGGCCTTACCCCTCACTAATAGAATCAAAACAACACACAGGAAATTGTTAATTGCTTTTACGACGG
Source organism: Cheilosia urbana (assembly GCA_946477585.1). Lineage (NCBI taxonomy): Eukaryota > Metazoa > Arthropoda > Insecta > Diptera > Syrphidae > Cheilosia > Cheilosia urbana. The sequence goes on from OX297855.1 coordinate 65,564,834, forward strand.
CACTTGAGTATTGTTTTTTTTTTTTATTCAAGATAAATTAATTTTCGATATCTATACATAGTCAACAACTTCCGATGAATAATGTGTGCCACTATATTATTCTCTTGCCTAAACAATAAGCATGGGGGGATGGATGTATGACTTCCTTCATGGAATTCCACTTCAAAGCGGTAAAGTTTCATTTTGTCGAAATATTTTATTATTGCCAACTTTTTCTAATCAATGAGTAAATATTTTCATACGGCGATTATTTTTAGTTCTTATCTAATTAGAATAGACTTTGTTTTATTCGGTGGATAAAGCTAATAAGCGATTTTATGGTATAAAATGATTTTGGGATGATAATAACTTTCATTTATTTAATTAAGAAACAGAAAGTCATTCATAGAGTTGTCAATGGTTTCTGCTTCAGGTGACGGGAATTGTATCAGATTATAGGCTTGTTGGAAATTCGTTGACACGCCAGCCAATTGGATAAAGAAGAACTATGAAGAGGTTTTTGAACTGTCAACCTAAAAGCCCTGATCTCCTATAGACCTTAGAAATGAGTCTTTCTAAACATTTTCATCTGAACACAATATTAACCAAATAGTCCACACTCAATATTTCGCGTGACACGAAATAATTACTGTTTTTTTTTTTCCATAGGAATTTTGTTGGTTTTCCTGTAATAAATTATTTTAACTATGTATGTATTTATAAAAAAAAGTATTGAAAATTCACAATGCTTCGACTTGGAATTTCGTAGCAATTGCTACGTTTTATTCATACGGATCTGAGTAAAAGGTAAGTGGCGCCGCCTTTCGAACATGTCAAAAGTTAGCGTTAGCTCCAATCAGTTTCGACTCATACGAAACGTAGCAAATGCGTCGATTTTGACATTAGGTATGAGGTAAAAGCAATTGCTACGTCTTATCCATAACACCCAATGAATGAAACATTTATGCGAATCTTTTTTTTTTTTTTTGCGGTGAGTAACAATCCTTAACATTTTTGTTAAATTCGAAATTGAATCGTTTTTTCGTTTCCAGCTAAAAGAATAATTTCAATATCTTAGCACCGTCAAATAAAGGTGTAGGTTTTTTCAAATTATAAAATCATATTCCTATAGATTGGATATGAAAACATTAAAAGCATTTAAACAAATTGGACGTTGGTGTAGTTAGAAAGTTGCATAGAAGTTGTAGTTTACAGCAGCAAGCGAATTCAGTGGACTATGTGAGGTGTAAAATGCCAAAATTCAGCTGTTTGGACTGCTTTCAGTCTCCCATTAGGTTTAATAGGATTGACACTGCATCTGTGAACATAATTGGCTTATATACATTTCTCGCATTAAATGAGAGGCAATTAATTGAAATTCTCATGATCACATCACCCACATTGGGTTCACAATTACCAAGAATCGGTGATTTTGATTTTTATATTTACGTAGGAACCCGGATTTCAGGGGAAACAGGTATCGTTCGTCATTTAAATGTTCTCTAAAAAAGGCAAGTTGTTCGTTTCGTCACTGTAGGTAGTAAACCATGAGTGAGTCAGCTGAATTTGGTACAGAAGCACTTGTTCATCTTGAAGCAAATAATTCTATTTAACTCGTGGATTTATACAGTCTTAACGAAATCGAAACCGAGCATTAAATTGAAACACAGCTTCAAAGACACTTAGAAAAACTAACTTCAATGCAGTTTGTTCGTACTATTTATATATACATTCGATACCTTCGCGGAAGAATGTATTAAGCGACATTTTTAAAATTTTACAGGAGACAAATAAAACTTACTGTGAACTTGATTATTTGTGTATTTTGTAGTAATAAGCATATTTCGATTGGGATTTGCACCGCAAATTATTTTTAATTATTCTATGAACGAAATCTCAACTAGATAAAAAGTTTTTGTTGCTTAGAACATTTTTATGGTCTAAAGACTGTCGCTTGATACAAAGGTTTTTGTCGCTTAAAATATTTTTGTGGTCTAAAGATTGTCGCTTGATACAATTTACAGCTGTCTGTTCAACGATTTTCTTTCAAATCAACACGCAAACAACTGGCAAATAAAATGACAACATAGCGGCGAGTCTAAAAATATTTCCAAATAACGGTAATAATGTCTAGACCAACATTTTTAAAGCGACTGCAAATAGAACAACTTTTCGGTGGCACTATGTTCTAAGTGACAATATCACTTAAACTAAGCGCCATGTACAAATTTTTTTTCTCGTGGCATGTGTCGCATGATACAATTATTTTTTATATAATGGCGCTTAGCATAAAAGTTTTAGTGGTTACAACAAACAACAGGGTATAACAAATATCTACCCAGCAAATAAGTCAGATACTACAATTTGTATTTCTCTCTAGTGTCGTTTGCATCAATGGTAGAGACGTCAAACCAAGATCAAAATGTGGCGCTTGGCACAATTTGTAAGGCATGCCAAAAAGTCATTTTCTGAAAAATTGTCACCTAATACATTCTTCCGGGAAGGTATCGATATACAATTGTAAATAATGACAGCGGCCTTTTTTTTTTAACAATCTAACACTTTTTTTTACTCTCAGAGCACTTTTTATGTTCGTTTGGTACAAACAAAAACATTCTTTTTCAGATTTCTGATTTGCGAATCTGGATTTTTTCTCAGATTTGTTTCAGATATACCAATGCAAGTGCGTTTGAGTTTGACAACTGGTTGAGTTTGTTTAGGTTTTCTTGATTTTTTTCTAAAGCTAAGAAAGCCATTACATCGGGTGAATCTATTTTTGTAAATTATTTATATACAAATATTTAGAAATCAATTGGGACGTAAATTTCGAATGTTTTAATAGAAAATTTAACCAGTCATTGGAAAACGCTTTGAAAAATGTTGAAGGATACACATATTCGAATCGCACCAATATGAACACAAAAAACATGTGAACTGACGTTTTTATGTTCGATTAGACACACGAATTCTGAATTCTGACAGCAAATCTGAAGAAGCCCAATTGAATACTACGTAAGTTAAGCCATCTTGCAGCCTCAATACTTCAATTAGGTTTTTAGGGAGAACTATCTTTCCTTTTATTTCGTTGCAATTTTTTCTGCGCCTTTCCTGCCATTTTTAACAATAATTGTTTCTCAATCGAAAGCGTACAGTCAAGACTCGAGAGTTTTTTGAGAGTTAATACAAAAAGATTTGTTCCACGAGCGAGTAAAAGAATCATTCAGCCTTAAGATTTAAATTGCTGTTAAATTGTTTATAAATCGTAGCGTGTCAAAGTATGCGTAAGTTTAGTCAAAAGACGCAATAACCTATAACAACAATATACATAGCCGGCATAATTGTTAAACTAAACGAATTTAAGAAAATAAAAATATTACAGACATTTTAAGCTGCATACATGTATTAAAAGTATTTTATTTAACAAAGTAAACAATTCAGTCAATTAGGTGTGTTTGCTTGTAAAATAAAAAAAATATTATTATAAGAAATGTGTATAGCTTCCAAGATTTAACTTTTTTTTTTCTTTACAGGTAAGCATCTTTTAATTAACGTTCGACTTAAGACCCTGCGCGTAGTTCAGCAAAATTTGTAAGTAAAGAAGTTTATTTTGTAAAATCATATTCGACTACCTATCAATTAAATAAAAGTGACATTTTGATCGATCAAAGAAACAAGCTGGCCTAAAAACTGCTATCATTTATCGTTTATTGGCATTTAATTATAATGTCGTTTCTTGTTTATCTTTAAACAACAGCGCATAAAATTGCGATTAAAACCCAGATTTTGAGACGTATGCGGCACTAGAGTTTAGCGTTAGCTACACTCCTAACTGAAATTCGCGCTGAATTGCAATATCAAAGCAAATAATAAATTATTTGTTTCCACTCAAATAAAAAAAATAATCTTACAAGATAAGATAATGTGCTTGCTTGTGCGAAAAAAAAATTAATATTGAATGAATACAAAATATCTGATTAAGTTGAAACATCACAACTCAACTCACTCTCAGCGATATAATGTATGTTCCTAGCAGTGTTACCAACCGTATGATAATTATGCACATGTATGATAATTTCAGGTCTTGTATGATGTATGATAGCAACCCATTATCATACGCAAAATGTATGATAATTTGCACATTCTTTAAAAATTGTAGCATAATTGCTTTTATTCTCACCAAAAATCAATTGTTACTCATTAAGGGTCAATAAAAGTGAAACTTGTCATCACTTACCAACCTAGTACTTAGCAAACTGCGGCACTGGACTGACTTGTTGCCTGAATTCTGACTACCTGTCCTCTGTGCAGGAGCAACACAAGCCCCATGGTACCTACCTAACCGTATCATAAGTCACTATCACGTATCACTACTACTCATACTCGTCTTACAGTGTTGCCCTCTCAACTGGTTGAAAATGTAACGTGGCGGATTTAAAGTGTAGTAAAACAATAGGCGTGTATTATTGGAAATCTATCTTAGCAAGGTAAAATAAAGTAGAATCTTCAACCCGCAATTACAACAACTACGGAAGTAGAGTATAGTTGTTGTAATTGCGTATGTAATAACACAAGTTTGTCACACTATAACTAGGTATATTTCCTTATAGAACCTGGAAATTGAATTTGACATTGGAATTGTGGAAATAGAATGTTCTGCGATTTTTTTTTTTTCAGTAAGTGAGGGTGTACCGTACCGTACCGTAAAATTCCCTTTTAAAAAGCCCACAATTTTTTTTTACGTAAAAAAGTAGCTTTCAACAGTAAAATTTGTATTATACGGAAAGAAAATCGCAATTTGTTAACATATAGGTATATTATAATTTTGTTACTAGAAGATTTTGATTAAAGATGATTTACATGAGCTGTTTTTATAGACATAAAATTATGGTGAAATGTAGGTGTTTCGAATAAATTTCAGCAAAAAATTATAGGTTGAATGTTTTTTGGTAAATTCCAAAAATTCACAGTATTTTGCTGCTTCTTCCCTTAATCTCATGGAAGACTTTTCGGACATCGAAATACCCACAAAACGGGATAAACCCCACAATATAACAACACTTTTACCTGTTTTTTTCTTTTCTGTGTTGTAAGCGATCACGTGGAGTGTGTCTATGTTTTTACGTAGGCGGGAGTAGGTTCCGTGGGTTTCCTAACACAGACACAGCCAGAACAAGACAACCATCACTCAGTCTAAAATTCCAAACTAAAGTCCAACAAGCATTGTTAATGCTTGGTGGTGTTCAAGATTATTTTTTTCCTGTAAATTGTCAGGTGGAGGTAGGTTGCTTGTGGTACATTCAAAGAAAAATAACTTTTTAAAATTGAGTCTTGAATTGAATTAAATACAGCAAACATTCTGTTACGGCGCGTCAATTGTGTCAGTGTGTTGAATTACGAATGATTGTAACAATAAATTTTGGTTGACGTCAGATTCGTACGCCCCCTTGTTGGCAGCCCCTGCTACCATTTTTTGTCCCCATTCACAAATCCGTTTTTGTTGTTGCTGTTTGCTCTCCACTTACTACATTGCTGTGGGTTCTTGTCTTGTTGATTGACAAAAAGAAGAATACACTAAAGGAAAATTGATGACAAAACATCACAACTTTATTCACATGTGGGTTTTTTGGCAAACGCGTTTTTTTCGGTCATGTTGTTTTCTGGTTCACCTTTGAAGGTTAACATATTTTTTTTTTGTTCGGTAAATGACAGATGTAAGGTTTTTGTGATGTATGACAGTGACCAGCTTGGGTGCTGGGTATAAAAGTTTCGGTGAGAGTTTCATAAGTCGTTGCACGGCATTGTGTGTGTTTGATCTATTTGACATTGTCGAATTTTATGGCAGGGTACTTTCCGTGAGTAGCTAAAGAACAACGAATGCTTATTTATTTACTGTTTGAAATTTGAGATATTTTTCTATTGTTTCTTATGTCCAAATTAAGACGTATGGACACGTATATTTTTAGCATATTCTACATACATTAACACAAAGGAAAGAAACTGAAAGAAATGTCAGTCAGTGTGCATTGAGAGTCGTTGACAGCGCAACAGACCGAGCTTTTGAGAGTTTGTTACTCTTTAAAGTGTTGCAATTGCCAATGCTCTGTAGTTAACTTAGTTTCAATACCTATTAAATTTGTAGCGCAGCAATAATATTGGCACTTCATGCGGAACAATAAAAGCAAATGCAAATTTGGATTTCAGCACAATGGTACGAACGAACAAATACTTGCATTTGCTTTGCGGAAAAGGTTGAAGCATTGTTAAAGCAGTTAACAGTTGGTTTAAATAAGGTTTTACTTTGCAAAAATATGTTAAAAAATTCAAACTAAACACTTCTTGACTGTTCGGTGTGAATTCATACATGATAGGGGCGAATAGAGTGGAACCTACATTGCCAAATCCGATTTTCTGGATAAAGAACATTTCTCAGAAGTTTGGTTTAACTAAACTAAGCCTCCATCTTAGTTTAGTTAAACCAAAATTATGATTCCTATGACTTATTATGATAAATTTTGTTTGTTATTTAAAAGACAAATTTATAGCAGTTCCCAACGCAAATTAAAAACTAGAAACAACCACAGGCTGTCAACAGATCGTCAGAATTAAATGGAACATATACATTTTCACCACAACACGAAACTAGAGAATTCTTCTTTGAAAAGATGTCGAAATATTTTGACACATTATGTAGTTTTGTCGATAAAACTTGCTCGACACAATACCCACGATACCGGTCAGGGGTAGAGTGACGACAAACCTTCTCGATGTGTCACAAGTTGGTAAGCGCTGTAGTATTACAAATTTATAATCATCTAATCAAAAAGATTTCATGTCACGTTTACAATCCTTATCAAGCGTTATTCACTTTCATGTGAACGTATTTATACGTCATTATAGAGCATTGATAGCTGACATCAGCTAATAGATTTCTATTAACAATATCAAAGGCTTATTAAAGCTGGTATACTTCCTTTTCACTTTCAACATTTTCAACTGCTGCTGTGCGATGGTGACTCAGCTACGTTAATTTTCATTTGAAATTTCATAATTTTTTTTACACCCATGGGGAAAAATGTGTTCGAAATCAGCAAATGTAAACAAACTCGATCTGAAAATAAAATTCGATGAAGTAGGTACATGAAAGCATTGCTCAATGATCATTAACACTAATTGTGCAATAAAACTCTTGTGTACTGTGCAACACCCCATCCTTCCCTTTCGTATATTTGTGTATACGCAAAAATGTAGATCTTGTTTCTATACTGGCGCGCTCTCGGTGCGTACACACATTTTTATTTTCATTTTATTTATGAGGATCATATATACGTCTCTTTGAACGACTGTTTGGCGGTGTCGCACATAGCTCCTATCCACAACAGCCAACAAATTGCAATTTCTAATTTAACGATGGTCTCTATCTCTTCTTTGTTTTGTAATATTTTTCGAAGTCATTTACGATCGCATAAAGGGCAGACATGCGGTACTAAAAATAAAACCAGACACAGTGTGGTGATGCTGTGCTGTGTTTCGTGATGGTCTTCTCAATCACTGAATTCACCCACCGGATGCGTTTGGTTTATTTTTCTTTGGCCGCATACCTATGCACAATTCAGAAATGATTATGATGCGTTCATGCTTCTGTTCGGTATAAATAGGTGCGCGTCGATGTTTAGTTTATTTTGCAAATCGTTTCTGCCATATGACGGATTGGAATTCTATTTTTATGTTCCCATTCTTATAACACGGTACAAAATCTTCTCTGTCTGGGCTTTTTGTTTGTTCCTCTGTTCATCATCGGTCTCCAAACGACGTCAAATTCATTTCACTTAGCTGACAGAATTCATCGCGGCTCAGTATAGCGTTGGAGAAAAAAAAAACCCAATCCTTCGAACGCAGTTGATGCACAAATGGAGGGCAAGAACAAGATACGAAAAAGTCGACTCTGGTGATCTAAAAAAGATCATGAAATAAATATTTTGCCCTTTTACGGTTTTGGGAATTTAACGTTGTTACCGGTTTTTTGATTGTACGAGCTGTTGATGTTTACTAGTGCTGCTGTGTTGCTCCTGCTGCCACACCTTCTTTGATGAGTGTTGTCCATCGTTGTGTGTTGTCGTCTTGCAAACGCTGCGGATCAAGGTTTTTCCGATGATGAACTTGGGCAAGACGAGATTTCTTTTGCACGTACATATGGACTTGGAGAAATTCTCCATATCTTTTTTGTATCTGTTAAAAAATTTCTAAATGCCAATGCCAAAGATTTAGCAATTAGATGATTGTTGAAGAATACTTGGGTCCATGCGTATTAGTGGGGACCTTCAGAAATGCATAAAGACAGTTATAGAGCATACCTAATACTTTTTATTAAAATAATGTAGGTATTCGTTGAATAAAGTCAATAAAAATTGTAATCTTTATTCTTTGAGGAGTCAATAACTGTTAAAGTTACAATTTACAAACCGAGGTTTGTGTGAATGCACCTATTGTGCAATTTCAATAATTGCGTCCTTTAAATGCATTCGCAAATATATCGAACCATTAGCCAGGACCCAATGCATATACCTATACTCTGTCCAAGAAAAATTGTCAGCACAGGGAAGATAGGATGTTTGTCTCTCAGTCTGGTTGCAAAGACTTACATAAATCGGTCCCTTTTTAAAGCTCTCACAGGATTGCTGTAGTGTGTATGATAATTCGCTATAACTCAGAGAGCAATACTGTTAGGGTTACCATCTTCCAATTTAAAATAAAAATATTGCTGAACGAAATAAATTCCGTTTATATTTTAGTCTTCCTTTTCTAATATTCGCTTCTTTTAAAGGGTATTACCAGTAGCCCTAATCGCTTTAGTTTGTTCTCCAACAAAAAATACAAATTTCGTAAATCAAAATGAAAAAAAAAATATATGTAGGTACACAAACAGGCAATTAGAATACAAAACTATATAACCACGACGCAATGTCATATACCTTAACATATGATAAAAGGACTGCACTTGTGGAGCTCTACATACTTTTTTTAATATAGACAATAGACAGACATATATAATATCTAGATTACATATTTGTTAAAAAAATATTACCTGTCAATGCAGAACTTTGCGGAAACAGTAGCATAAAAAGGATCATAAAATCCTTTCAAGGCATTTGCTTTATTGGAGAGGAGTGACCGGATGTGGTAAAACCGAACGACCGAAAATAAACAGTATAGGTTTACCTTCTTCATCATTTTGATATTTCAGTGTGAAAAGTGAAATATGAATGTATACCTAGGCTGAAACTTGTACTTAGTTTTCTATAATATTAATATATTTAATCAAATTTTATCCAAAAAAAAAAAACCATGCTTTTGCATGAATCCGGTTGAGTTGCCCTAGTAATCACTATTAATTTATCGCAATATCTCTACAACGCACATACGATCACTTGTTGCATTAATGAAATGAATGCATTAAAACACCTCACGAATAAACCTTATTTCTAAAAGACAACATTAAAAAATATGTTTTAACTGAATATTATTGGATTTTTCAGAAATACAAACAAATTGAAACCGAATGGCAGCACCCCACATAATATGCCGCTCTCAAAAGCTCCAAAAAGCATCAAAACCGCAAGTTCTTTGACAAAATTCAAAGAAAAACCCTTTATGATATTCTTTCATTGACATATGGTAACACTCTTCTGATGTGCTTCAGTCACACCACACAGCACACACACTGCTTATTTTGGTTGATGATAATAGCAAGCGAACAGAAGATGATCGTGCTCATTCTGCCCGTGCCCGCGACTGTGTGGCAGACTGGTTGTGGTGGGATGTATGCGAATTTCAGGAGAATTACAACAACAAATTCTTTGGAATGCCAGTGGTTTCGTTTTTATTTCAGTGGCAAATCTTGTGTTTGAGTGCCGAGAGAGTGGCTACAGGCACCACTGGTATAAAAAGAGCTTCCCATAAGGCCTGTACTGACAATTTTTCTTGGACAGAGTATAAAAAAAAAAAAATAATAAATAGTTGGCGCAACAGGTCTGGAGAGACCCTAGGCCTAGCTTCTCACAACCATTCGTTTTGTGTGAGTTTTTAATTTTTTTGAACGAATGGAAGGGATCTACAGTTTTATGCCGACTCCAAACGGCTAATTGAGAAGCTCTACAAGACATTTATACTCTCGGATGTTTGTCAGACGTTCGCGAGAGGTAGCGCAGCGGAAAAAAACCCTAAGTCGGAATTGGGTTTTTGCGGGATTCGAACCTGGGACTCCCGCATAGCAGTCCAACACACTAACCACTAAGCTACTGCGACTACAGAGTATAGTTTAAATTATTGTCAGAAAAAAACCCACGAAAACTCTTATTCGGGTGCTACGAAATCATATTGTCAACAAAATCAGTTTTCAAACTGTCGATTCTTGATAATTCAAACTCTTATTGACCCATCACGCTTATGTTTTTAGCGATCGTATCCATTTGACAGGAAATAAGACCTAAAATCATATTTAAACAACTACTACAACCATTTGCTGACAAAATGCTACAAACAAAAACATTTGGTCGCAGACAAAACCTCCGCACATGCAATGAGCTAACCCCTTTCTTCCAAGAAGGCAAGCCCCTCTTTACCAAAAACATTTTCCACACCAAACAGGAATGAATACAAAACGCTGCGCTGTGCACTCGCTGGATGATTAATTAATTCCTTCGAAGTTTAAACAGGCACTATAAGTTCAAAAATTAAACCATTCGCGCGCACAACGAACGGATGGAATGTGTGCTCATGTCTGAGATTTCCGGTCGGACGCGTAAATTTTCCTGGAATCCGATTCATTTCATTCGTTCGCCCTCGCAATCAAACCGGGGCCGGGCACGAAGTCAGAGCCCGCAGTCAATCCATCCGTGTGTATTATGTTTTGTTTTTGCTGTTGCTGCTCTTCGTCCATCGCATCCGTCCAATATGCCCATTCGTCCAGAATTCCGAACACGTTTCTCAATGGCGAATTGTTTATTAAAATTTTATTATGCAAATTACACATAAATCGAATCGAAAAAGGGGGGCCGCCACCTACCGACCATCGCGGAGGATATAGGTACTTATAAGAGTGAGTACCTCCTTCGTGGCATATTTAAGAATCTTTCACTCACCGTTGGCAGTTGTGGTGGCGTTGAATGGCAGCGTAAAGAATGTTTTCTGATTCGTTTAAACAAATTCGAGTTGAAAATTATAGATTCGTAGGCAAAAATAATTAGCCATTAGTGCCTTACGTTCGATTTATATAGCCGCAGCCGTCAGAGTCTAGTTTTTGTGCGGGCCATTTAGGGTACCGCATGCATAGATCTATTTTATTTTTGGACATGGACTGGCTTTTAAATGCGTATACATTTTTGGTACTAAATATGAATTAATCATTGATAAAGAGAACGCTTTAACGCTTTGTGTTTTAAAATGTGGGGAATGCTATCCAAATTAAGTAGATCGGATGTGTGACCGCACCACCCAAGCCAAATATATGCCATAAACAAGTTGCCGGTGGATATTATGGCTGCAACTACCAACAGTTTTTTTTTTTTTTTTTTTGAATAATAAATCGCCAAGTAGAACGAAACATGTGGTAGGCACGATCTCATTTTGATTTCCGTGGGTGATCTAAAAAGCACACAGTACATTGATGATGACAGTGGAGTGGTTTTAAAGTTTTCTTTGCCGTTAAAATTACTGCTGACAGTAATTGGTGACAGATGGTGGAACTGGGACAGAAGTAGATGTAACTTTGTTATTTTGTTGTTATTTCGATTTGATTCTTTTTAACACCTATAATATAACGAATGAGACGTTGAAATGAGTTAGGATTTATTTTTCTTTTATCTTTTTTTAGTTTTTTTTTTGTATTTTGAAATTTATGACAGTTTGTGGGGCAAAGAGATATGTTGCATAGATGCCATCCATTCAATGCAAGTAACAGGTGTGCGCCATTATTCAAGGAGTTGAAATGATTTTTTGATACAAATCTATGCTTATGCAAGACGATAAACTTAATTGAAAGTGCTTGTGGGTTGGTGGTCAAATTGACAATAAAGCGGTAAATGCATACGAATTTATCGGTATATTCGGTTTTGCTGGCTATTGTGTGTTTATTTTGAGTTGAAAGAGTCACTTGGAATAGTCTTTTGCATTTGTTTTATAGAGCTCTTCGAAGAAAGTCATGACGGTATTACTCGATTATTCGACGGCGCATCAAAACGATTCATATTCGCACATCTCTAGGAGAACATTGTTTGAATGAGTGTCAACAAACACAGCCGATGGCCGGCTTTTGTTTTCCGGTACGTTTTTTTTATTTATGAGGGATAAAGGTGAAGATTAAATGAGTGGCCATAAGAAAGAAAGAAAACCTGTTAGAAACATCTCCCAACCCAATTTGAAAAATTCACTTTTTCATTGATATTGCCATAAAGGAAAGTTGAAACAAAAATCAATTTAAAGCTGTGAGCTTACCATTAACAAAAACATAGGTTTGGGTGTTATAAATTACACAGGAAAAAAGACAACCCACGATTTTTTTTCTGCCATCAACATCTTAACTTTAGACTAAATTTTTAGTATCTATCAAAAGTAGTCATGCAGCTGCATGGAAGTAATAAACCCGTCACACAGTAGGTAGGTACGTCAAACTCGTACATTTTGTCTTACATTTGCTAGTTACCCAATCGTTTGCTAATTTGAATGTAACAAGTTGCACCGCAGAGGTGTCGCCTTTCATATCGATTTTAGGCTCTAAGAAAACCTTTCTGTAATCAAATCGAAAAAAGTGGCTTTGAGATTTTTTCGTTCACCAACTACCTAAAGCACATTCCCTTTTTATGTGTTTCGTATTTCATTTACTGCTCACACAAAGTCGAACCTATGACGGTACAATCGCCAAAAGAAACACGCGTGCATCCAAAACAAACAATAAAATTGTTTCCAAATAGGAAGTAGGTATAACCCGCCCATGAAAAATAATACATCAGTTGATTCATTTAACCTTCAAATTTGTCACGCCCACGCTTAAAACATCGTTCTTTCGTAAACTATCCTCGTGCCAAACATTTATATAACTTTTCCCAAAAAAATTGAAGGTCGAAACCAGAAACAACAACTTTTCCTCAATTACTTCAACACATCCTTCATGAATGAAACCGAACTGCACATTCGCACAGCGATACTGCTTGCTTCCTTTGCTTCGTTCAATATTCAAGCCATTGATCGATCGAAATCGAAAGCCATTCCATTCCGCACACGAAACAGTTTCCCTTCGTGAGATGATTGATGAACAAATAGAACTCTATTAGCATCAAGCATCACCTGTATCTCCTGATGGATGAAGAAAAATCAATAAATTTGCAAAGGCGTTATTATTATGGTTAGGTAGGGAGTTATTTCATTATTTCAGCAATTTGAAAATATCTACGCCAGTGTCCTGGAATTGTCATTTCTCTTGGGTGAATGAAGGGAATACATTTTAAACTTGACCCCAAATTCGCCCACGTCCTGTTGTACTTGGCACGCTCTCTTTTAGTGTTGAACTTTATTTAGCCCGCGCGATTTAGGAGAGGTCTCCTTTGTCCTTCCGCTACGCCTACGATACACCTTTGCGTAGACAATATGAAACCCAACTTTTCTATTTATTTCTCTCTGAGAATCGGAGAAATGAAAGAAAACCAATGCGCAAGCTTTAATAACATACATATACATAACACATAACTTCCACTGTGAATGTGTTTTTGCAGAAACTTCCCCAGTGAAAGAATGGTATTGGTATCCATTTTTGATATGCATTTGATATACATTTCCAGTTCAGTGTGAAAGCGTTTGCCTGTTTTTCTGTGTCCTATATACCAAAGATGTGAATACATTCACACAACAAACTCCCCTCTGAAAATACGATTTTGTGTCTTCTTCTCCTTGGACAAGAATTAAGGGTTGAAACACGATGCATATTATTAGTCATTCATTCACAAGAATACAATTTCAAGGGTTTGTTTTCCACTTCCAGCATGTTGGAGTGTGTTCGCAAATCGTACTGTGATAGACAACTTGTTCTTTTCGGTCGACTCTCGAACGAGCTTGCGTAAATTTTGTCTGTGTGTATTTGCCATGATATAACGATGTTGCAAAGTTGTATCCATTAATGGGAATTAACCTTGATATTATTGTTGTTGTTCTTACGGTAACATGTTTAAGGACATCAAACTAATGTGTTTGCCCTTTGGGAGTGGGTGCAAAACAAAAGCACAACATTTTCTAATGAATTATTTAATGGAAAATTTAAAATTTCAAAAAAGGGCGTTTCCTAGAAAAATACGTTGAGGTGATTCCGCATTCCCAATTTGTAAATTGAGAACCCATAGGCCAACTTGTTCTTGAATGGAGATAGAAGCTCTATCTACCTAGGCATCAATTTTCATCATTATTCAGGTGTTTCGCTTTTTGTTTCGTTTAAAAAAGAAATAAAAAGTAGGTAGGTACCTACCAGTGGACAAAGTGGACAAAGGGTCCTCATCCCACACTTATAATAATAATTAATATTATATTTTTGTATTATTATTATTAATAAAGTGTGAAATAAAATCGGATCCTTTTTTTCTTTTCGGTCAACTGACACAATCTTCTGTCGTTTGCGGTTGAACGCATTCTCCTGTCATGTCTACTGTCATATTTAACGTGAAAATTCAGTTACCTGTCAAATTGTTTTTAAACAAAACCAACTGACAAATTTTATATATGCTGCATACATTGCCACACTCGTCTAGAATTTAATATCTGTTACTGCAGTATCAATTCTCACTCACCCACGCAATCTACTTTACTTACGATTCTGACAAAAAAATATTAATTTTTCACCTAACACCCATCTGCCGCAACATTTCATTTAAATTACATTCTTTTGGAGCAGCACAAACAAATAGCCGGAGAAAAATGTATACTTCCGGTGTGCGCCCACTTACTTTAAAATTGATTCCAGTTTACAGCTAGTGCAGCAGTGCCATATCGGCCCACATATATTGATTTAACAATTTTGTCTGTTTCTTCATACGTTTACCATCATCTGAAGAAAGGAAAGAATGCTTTGAACCAAAAATATAGTGTTTATCAACGAAGGGAAATAGACAAAATTTAACGGAAATAAAATTCCATAACACTATACCCACCACAGTTGTGGGAAATTCCACAAAACTGTCAACATCCTTTTTCGGAAAATATAAAATGACAGCTAAGGCGACACTCTAAACACATACACGGTCGTGGAGGAGTATAATAGTGGTTTTTGCCGCAGCGACTATAGTTGTATCGAGTAGGAGGATCTCAATAGCATCGTTGCCTGGAAATGCAAATTGTGCTATTCGTTTTCGTCGAACAGCGGCGCGCTCACTAACATGGCTTGACATCTGGCCAAGTGGGCAGATTTATATTTCATTGATTAGTGCGGGCGTAACTGAATGGGTTAATAAATTGTATAAACGCATATGGTTTCTTCTCTCCTCTCATTTGTGGTTCCGAGAAACTAAGAGATTATTGATTTGCTTTATTTGTAGATTTTATGTATAGATTTTATATTAGATGCAAAAACAGTAACATTACTGAGTGGTTTTTTTTTAGATTCGACAATGAAATTCCTTGATCTTGCGGTTTGATGATTTAAAAGAATTTTCCTCTGACTAAGAAATTGGAATGTTTTCGAGGAACTTGTTGGGTAGTCCAGCTAGTTGACACTTGTGGGTGAACGGACATGATGAACAGTATGGATACAGGTTGCATCACCTGCCCTTTGATACAGGACAAGTGACGGCAGACAGAATTTGTCAGTCTTTTGATTGGCCTAGATTAAATAATGTCAGTTATCGAAATATTTTGTATAGCTACAATTAAGAGAAGTGGTTGTGACAACTAATATTTGTTTTGATTTTTTTGTATTGAAATGTCATTTTCGATTTGCCAAAAAATCAATCTTTTTTTTTTATCTGGGGCATTTTTTGCGAAA
Organism: Cheilosia urbana; assembly: GCA_946477585.1. Taxonomy (NCBI): domain Eukaryota; kingdom Metazoa; phylum Arthropoda; class Insecta; order Diptera; family Syrphidae; genus Cheilosia; species Cheilosia urbana. The sequence goes on from OX297855.1 coordinate 65,580,828, forward strand.
TTTCGATATTTTCTCAGGTTTACACATACTTTCACTAATTCCAATGTTTATGACACACAGCTGGCGGTCATGAATCCTATCGTTGAAAGGATTGCTTTTTTAGCCGAATTATTCATTTAACGCGTGTGGGAGCGAGTTTTTTTAAATTAAATTATTTCTAAATGCGTTATTACCAATGTGTGAAAATCAATCGAAATGGATTTCCAGTGCAAGAGAAAAAGGAACTAAAAGAAATAAGAGCAGGCGTGCCGCAAGGAAGCGTCCTTGGGCCACTCCTGTACCTGTTATTTACGCGTGATATTCCTCAAACAGAAGAACTACCGTAGTCACTTTTGCCGATGAAACTGCTATGCTAGTTGTTGGTACAACTACCAAAGAAACAAACAAAATACTACAAGGCGAGCTTAACCGGGTCTATGAATGGGCAAAATCATGGAGAATCGCTCTTAACGAAACGAAATCGGCCCACGTTGATTTTACATATAAAAAAAAAAAAACAAATAACTTGCCTGTATTCATAAATACGGTACAGGATCCGTTTGCAAATGAGGCCAAATATCTCTGAATGACTCGACACAAAATTGAAATGGAAACCGCATGTAAAAAAAAAAAAAAAAAATTAAACATATTACAAACTTTTCAAAAGAAAGTGCTAAGATCATTCGTCAATGCACCGTGGTACATTAGAAATGAAGATCTCCATAGAGACCTCGGAATCTCCACCGTTAAGGACGGAACAAAAATGTGCCATGTGCGCACGAAAGCATAGAAATCGATTATTAGGACACATTTATAACTCGGTCTTTGAAATTCTCGATGAAACAAATTCATTGCGTCGTCTTCAACGAACTAAACCTTTGGACTTTGCCCGAACGCGCCGACTGTCCTCATAGTGTCTTCTAGAAGAATTCTACCATAGTGTCCTAGTGTCTTCTAGAAGAATTCCACGGAGAAAAAAAAAAATCTATTTGACAGCAGAAATCTGAAATCTCGGATCAAAATCTGAAAAGTTTAAACAAAAATGACATCAGTGTATCATAATTTGAAGAAACGCTTTATGGGACAGGAAAATGGGACAGGAAAATGTGACAAGAATATTGAGAGGAACTAAATACAAATGAGTAACCTATAGTTCGTCAACGTATTTTTTGTCGATTTTCACCTGAGTACACCTGATCGAAATTTAGAAACTGTCACTATTACATCAAATGATTAAACTCGCTCGTTAAGTTGAAGTGACTCAACGAAACTCAACAATCAGCAGCTATAATTTTGTGAACTGTTACCTACGAATGATACAAAATTATGGCCGTCCCTTAACCTCTCAAAACGGACGGTTTTTCACAAGTCCAAATTGTACTAAATGGATGCCCGCAACTTCATGTTAAATTGTTTTTCTAAACAAACGAAGCTATCATCTTTTCTCTCGAACGTAGCACAATGTACATTCCATTTCTCCTTTCGAATTAATACAAACAACCAACGTACATTTTAGGGTTCACCTTTAACATATAAATCTATTAATTTAACCTCTGCCGACTTTAACGTAAAATAATGAATTTGATCTATAACACCTATTTATATACACCTTCCGCATATAAAACTACCCGAAATACAACACGGCAAACAGCCTTGCGTTGAGAGATCTATTGTATGTTTGTTCACATACACCAACACCAACAGTCCGCAAACAAAAGGCTCGCGCTCTCATTGAGCAATTCCTATTAATTAAACCATGAAATTGCGTTGATTAATGACAACTATACATTTATTTGACTGTCACTGCCTATGTCATTTCCCATTTAGAGGTTCGTGCTGTACAACTAACAATGCGCTTACATCTAGTTTGCAACACATTCCTGACTCACAACCTAAACGTGCAAGGAATTTTCTTTGTCTAAACAAGTGGTCATATGGAATTAAACTATGAGGTTATTATAAACGTCATTATTTCGACAAAAATGGGAAATGAGTAAAACTCTTCCTTTCTTCGTTATTCCGCACACAGTTAATTTCAAGTGTGATTCACTCTCAAGTGAGCACCACATGCGCTGAATGCATCATCATTACAAAAAAAGAGACTCTTTGTCTATGATGTTATGTAATAATCAAATATTAACACTTGAGCGACAACTGATGATGATTGAGATACGGTACTGGTTTTTATCTGACGTTATTGTATGGCACGTGGTCAAAATAAGATGTAAGCATTTTTTTTTCTATACGTCCATTGTCGTATCGACCAAGTGATTTTTTTTTATTTTTCCCTTTCTGTTGCCGGTCTTTATTGTTTAGTCTTACATGATTTCGCAACAAAACTACCACAATCTGTCAAAATTAACAATTTTGTTTGGGTGGTATGGTTAGTCGTATGTTTTATGATGTGGGTTTGGCGGAAGTTGTGGGAATAAAATGAATGCGTGAAAATTGAATGGAAATTGTGTGTGAGAGTAGGTATTATTTTATGAAGGTTTTCCGCAAAAATATGATTGTGACATTTGGTGAGATTTTCCCACAAATTTAATCGGTTGTTGCCTAAGTCAAATGCCATTTCGAATATCATTTCCAACCCTGTGTTTAAGTTCGCTCGAATTTTCGGTGTACTCGATTGGAAATGTTTATACAAAATTATCCACTTCTTAATTCCCCAACCCGGTGTCTCCACGAGCATGCAATATCATATATGAAAATTGCCAATGGAGATGGAGACCACAAATAGTAGATATGCTATAATAAATTTCATTCTATATATCGCTCAGCTCATGGCATGCCATTGATATGTTTGTATGCTATGGGCTGTCATTCCAGTAAAGTTTGACACTTGTATTTTCTTCGCGATGGCTGAGTGGTGAATGGACGAAGAATTAAGGCCTCGAATGCGAGAAATCAGCGACTTTTTAACGAATAAAATAGTAAGCTATATGAAATGCCCACCCTACATTATATTGCATACTATCGTTCTTTCTTTCTATGAAAATTGACAGATAGCAAGATATGAAATATTGCTCGTGGAGACGCGGTGTTACAGAATACAAGAATCGGTGGGGAATTCTCGTTTGGCTCTGAGCACGCGCCGACTGTCCTCATAGTATCTTCTAGAAGATTTCCACCTACTTCGGAAAAAAAAAAATCGATTTGACAGCAGAAATCTGAAAAAATAAATCAATACGGAACAGGAAAATGTAAAAAGAATATTGAGAGGAACTAACTACAAATGACAAACCTATAGTTCTATCTATCACCCGCACTTTTCATCCGCTTTACCTTGACTTACGGAATCAGAAAGTCGAAAATAAATTTATACTGGAAGTAGCCTCGAGTTCGAACGAAATTCGTATTACAGGGATGTTATGACTCGATAATAAGTTCTACATTCAGAATACTAGCTAACTAAGCCTAACGCGAATTTTTTGTGTTCGTATTTAAAATGTGAGCAGATTTTTACTTGACGTATAGATCCAGACTATTTGGATATTTTCTTCAATTGTTTGTATTAATCTTTTGGTCTGTCACCTTGTTGCATTATTTTTACTATAAATGGACGCGGTTCAAAATGTCGGACAACTAGTAAACAAAATCACATAAAACTTGTGTGAACGCTGATAAGATTATCCTAACATTTGACAATTCGTACGTTTATTCACCATTTGTGATAATGTCATAAACTGATTTGTAAATTGCTTTGATTAAGTATTTTGACGCATAATTAAACATTAAATGCAAAAAAAAAAAAAAACGTTTCTAAATTTAAATAACCTGGCTGTACGAAAGGAAAATCACTTGCTTGTGTTGTTTCTCTTTTAAGAATACGCTCCCGATCAGCACACATAGTAAATAAAGTTCCATTCTATATACTACCTTACCGCAAACGAGCAACAATTCACTCTGCCCGTAATACGTTATACGTTATGTGTAGGAGTTCAAATACCATAAACCCATTCACTTTGATAAGGGGGAAACAAAACTGAAACTATACTAATTCGGAACCTGAAATTGAAAATGATGTGGATTGTGGTGGGAGGCGCTCATGTATTAAAACTGACAAAAAAAAAAAAACACATTAAATGACAGACAGACAGATCTACTATACACTTCAGCTGTCATGTCAACTTAATTTGTCAACTTCTGTTGTATTCTGCCAAAGCCCACTGAATGTGATCTCTTCATGATGATACTGTGTGCAATGTTGCTGTTTTGACTGTGCAATTTGAGTTGTGTACGCGCAACTCATGTTTATTAGGATTTCCTGCTAAATTTCAATTTCCTCCATACTCTGTACTATACTTGGCAGTAAAAATATGCAAACACGAAAAAAGTGAACTAAGAAATGTCTTAAATTTGTTTCATTTCAAATACAAAAACTGACCACTATGATTATCCGCCCAGCTTTGACATAACAAGCGAACACAACAGTTATGTATAGTGATTTCTATGCGATGTCACTTTTTTTTCGCTCACAATAAGTATGTCAAATTAGACCACCGTACCGTGTCGATTTAAGTAGAAAATTGTTGTCAGTATATAGGTAGTGTTGTATAGATTTTCTTTGAATATTTGCTTCTTCTCTTGAAAATAGAAACTTGAATGGGCCGCAATAACGAAAGGTAAACTACGTGTATATGGAGTTTCATTCATGGAAAACTTTCGTTATTTCATTTTTATTTTCTTTCATAACCATATTGTTCTGCACTACTGCTAAAGCATAAAAAATGATTTAGTGAATGAGTGCGTTCAGTACCTACCATCCAGCACACGCCTTGCGAGAAGTAATAATGCAGGCGCGTTCATTCATATTTTTCCGTAACGACGAAAACTTATTGTTTGTTTTGTATGAGCATTTTCATATAAGTATGTATCTAATGTATTATTAGGTGCAACTCGTTGTTTATTATCTATTTTCTTTGTAATTATTAGTATTTTTCCCAGCTGCTTTATATACCTACCAGTATATCTTACGTCATTACTTAGTTTAATGAGGAGGTTTCATCGGTTTCATCCGCCAGTGGTATTTTAAATTATGCAGCTCTGCATGTGTACACACACCAGCGGTTAGTGTATAGCGTTTTTATTTTGCACTTTTCTTTGAAAAGGAAAAATAGGAAATGATACTGCATGTTATTACACTACATGGGAATTAAGGAACAATGTTGTGTTCGCCCCGGCGGAGAATGCATTCTAATTGGTGGCGTAATGAATGGCCGAGTCGGGTGGTTCTTAATGGCCGGCATTGATAATGTTGTTGGACACGCTATATTTTGTTTTTAAATTATTGCAAAAATGTTAAAAAGTAGAGTTATGTAGATAGTATTCAAAAGCAATCCATTTTGTATAGAAATTTATTGCAACAATGAATATATAATTTGCCGAATGATGTCTATTTTGTTTGGGAGTCGATTTGTGTACCGTGAATATTTTTAAGGTTAACTTGTGTAAATTCCATAAATACGTTTTAAACTGGTACAGTTCACTACAAGTGAACTAAGGTTCATTTGAAACACTATATTAATTTTTATATGCTTATTGTATAAATTTGGTCCACTTACTCTTAGTTTTGCACGAGTGAATTCGGAGGTATGGCACGAAAATGTATATGATTGTATGTACCAACAGTGAAAAACGCATTCAAACCCGTTCCGTAGATCTTGATACTAGCGCCAACAGGCATACAAAAACGTAAATACGAGAATCAATAGGGTGCTTAAAATTTGTTAAACGGCATTCAGAACAGTGCCGGCGCATTAAGGTTTATGGAACAATAGTCTCTTGACTACCACCAAAAAATTGAGCAACTTATGGTCACTTTAAGCGAGTTGAATGCAACAGGATTGTTAAGCTACATTTTCTATGCAGACAATTAGAAAGTTCGCCTGAAAGTCTGTGAGGTGAATAGTCGAATAAATATCCCAAACAAGTAGTTGTAACCCTAGCACAAGACACTTTTCTTCGCAATTGTACTAGATTAAATTAAAGGGCGATTAACACATCAGTAAATGAGTAAATTTAGTGACTAAGAACGGTGGTTAAAAGAATCGTTTTGAATTCTATGCTGAACTGCAATCGCACAGGTAAACATTGTCAGGCTGACAACATCTATATTTGCCATAACAATTATTGGTTGTGAGTCAGGCGATATTTTGTATACCTATATATAAATAAAATAATTACTTGGCGCAATGGGTCCGTAGGAACCCTAGACCTAGTTTTTCACAACCTTTTGTTTTGTGTATTTTTCATTTTTGGAACGAATGAAAAGGGATCTACAATTTTATGCCGACCCCAAGCGGCTAATTGAAAAGCTTTTTTCAAGACAGTTTTACTCTCCGATGTTTGTCAGACGTTCGCGAGAGGTGGCGCAGTGGAAAAAGACCCTAAGTTGGAATTTGTGTTTTTGTTGGATTCGAACCTGAGACCCCTCGCTTAGTAGTCCAACACACTAACCACTAAGCCACTGCACCTTCCACGAACAGTCGCCGTCCTTTAAAATTTCCTTTAAAAACAAACGATAAAACACATTTTTAAAGAAAAACCGGATAAAATTTTAACTGATTATTCACAATGCCTCCCACAACTGCTAGCCGACGTCATTAAAAGCGTACATCCGGAAACGGTGTAAAATTCAAAAATAGCTGCACACTAATCATTTTAATGTCATCGCGCGCATCTAACATTGTGAGTAACAACAATACTTCCTGTGAATCGTATACAATGAACAGTGGTGTGGTCTTACAATCTGTCACCTGTAAACGTTCATTGACTGCAAAAATACAAAAATAATAAAACGCAATGCAAATATCGTGCAAATCAATTGTTTATATTAATAAAGTAAGTATAAAATAACTGTTAACATTATGTCATCTTCTACGACTAATATGACTGTTTTATATTTGGAACACTATTTCCTTTCAATTAGTAGAACCTCACACACTATACCTCGTTACGATAGGTTAGGTTAGGTTAGGTATAGGTACCTACCCACCCAATGGAAATAGAAAAGAAGAGTGACATCGTATCGATGAATCATTGGTGGTTTTATAATCTATGCTTAATTTCTCTTTCACATTCGAGCACATTTGTAAAAGCATACAATAGTATTGCACAAAGCAGCCCCTCGTGTGTACACTACCACACTGAAGAAAAATCTAGCAATAAACAAAATAGACAACTACCTACGAGAAGGTGGGAGCTGGGAGAGACGTGTACGGTGTTCCTATTGTCGACATTTTGGCAAACAACCACAAACAGGAAACAGCCACCGGCTTGGTGGCCTTATAAAGCGGGTACGATGTGTGTATCTCCGACTTGATTGATAAATGGATGTTTGTAGTATTTGTCGTACTGTGTATATTTAAGTGGGGTGATCCACCACACCACCCACCGAGTGTGCTACCTACAATAATAAACAAAATATAACACATACAAAGATCGAGCGCGGAAAATGGGAGGAATAAAGCAACAGCACTGCACAAGCACAACCACTTGAGAAATATGTCACTTCCGGTCGATTAATTTGTGAATGAAAATCGCTTTCAAATGAGTTTGGCTTAGTTCACATGTGCATGTGCACACAGCACTTTGATGGCATATCAAGGCCGTGGGAGGTTGAACTTTTTTTTTCTGTTGAAAGCAGGCCTATATGGAATGGAATGTCAACACATTGAGGAAAAGCAATCAGAGGTTCTCGTATGAATGACAGATACATTTAAAGAATGTTTTTTGTTTTTGTTAATGAATTTTGAATGTCAATTTTATTGGTAGTGAAGGCTACTATGAGACGGGCTATTATACAGTCTATGAAGTGATTAGATTACCTTCTGTGATATCGTATTAAGGGCTGATGTCAACTTCAATAACTGACTTAATAAGGCCACATACGATAATAGTTAACAATACCAGTAAAACCTATGTGAATCAATGGAATAAAAATCATTTTCTTTTTGGATATATGTATAGTTTGTCCATGAATAAATTTAATTATGTAATGGTAGTTAGGCCGTTGGTGAACTGTGTTTTATTGTTTAATTGCTATATTGATTACATTGTCTTATATTTTTGACAACATGGCAGTTATGGCTTATAGCACCACTGTAATTAAAACTAAAGCGATATTTTTATATAGGTACTTTGGTCTATTTGGGTAAGCGGCGCTATCTTTTCTTTTTTGATATAGATCTATATCAATATCGGTTCATTTGAGATCTGCACACACTAATAGTTTGACATCTGTTTTACTTCATTTAGCTTGCAAAAGAATGTGTTTGCTGTAGCGGAGCTGTGGATTGAACTGTCAAACGGCGCACTTTGATTGAAATTTAACAGAGCAATCTCGTTTTATATTTCACTAGCTGAACCCCGCCGGCTTCGCCAGGCGCAGGTACTGATAGAATATACATAAGTGACAGAGGGACACTTTTTGTGACTTTCTTCTATATTATATAGAGATATGGCCAGTGTTAACAGTTCAGGGTTGATTCAAAACTGAGCATGACAATCGAAGATGAAATAAATGTGTATGTTACATATTTTAAAATGCTGTTAAATAATAGATCGATACTCAAAAACTGTATCTGCAGTAAAAATTATTTGTTTTTTCGAACAAGTATTTAAAAAACAGATAATGCCGTGGGAGGTTGAACTTTTATCCAGTTATATAGATTTTTGTAATAATTCTTTAAATATTTTTCGGGATTGAAGCACCAAACTCATCTGTAAATTTTGTAAACAATAATTACATCAAAGTTGCGTAAATGGCGTGTAAATTATTTCAATATGGTTTCAAACTGCAACATCCGTTTACATTTTAAAACCAAAAAAACACGTTTGCATGTGAAGTAAAGTTGGCTACAGCAAGTCAACAACTATATAATAAGTTGAAGGGCAAATTCTAAAACATTTTTATCTTAAGACGACTTAGGTGGTCTGAACTATGTAGATCTAGCCTGTACGTAAAAGCTAGATTAGTCGGTAACGTCACTTTTTCTATGCCAGCCACACATACGAACTGTCAACTTCGTCTTCAGTGACGAAATTCTTGACTAGATTAGTCGACTATACCACTCCATAAACGTCAACTGGAAAAGCTGTTCATGTAACAATCAAAGCCAATAAAAACTAAAAAACGTCCTCCGTAATAAAATGGTTGGCTGTGTTCTACTTTAATATAACCTACTTTACACCAAATCAAAATGCCGTTCAGGAAAAAATCCAAGAGAATACGAAATGCTGATTTTCGTTAAAAACTAATGACTAGCGTCATGAGGATTTTGCGTTGGGATCTCCCAATATTCTTCATTTACCAGCCACATCCAACGGATTTCATGGGTGTCGCCGAGTACTATATTATTTTGATAACAGATGCGTCGTATATGAGAAGTTTCGGAATTTGTGTATGTAAGCTTCAAAAACGTCAAAATGACGTCCATATTGCACAATCCAATTGATTACCTAAGCTTTTCCTCAAAGTTAAAGCAGCACCCCTGACACTTAAGGATTTTACATGTATCCTTACCAATGCAATTCTCCCAAATATCATGTAAGACAGCCCATAAGCCGAGGAACATAGTTGACTTACAAATTCAAAACTCTTTACAAAAATTGTAAAACCCAACGGATTAGCTAATAATATCCATCTCACCCATTTTCAACCTGTTTGCAAGTCTAAATTCTTCAATTCATTGAAAGAACCGGCAGTATCAAAAAGAATACAAACCAAGAATGAGATGGATGGGTCGCTTATTTCACTTTTGACACAACAGCAAAGTGAGTTACACAACTCATATACTATATAGAAAGGGAGAATGGTAAATTCATCCTTTGCCGCCATAGTAATGGAGGTCACAATCAGAATTCATTAAAACAGGAGAAGACATTTTCTTTTGTAACTTTTATGTCAGAGATTCTTCATGGTTTTTTTTTGTGGATAATTTTTGTTTGTGTTATAGTTTAATGAGCGAGTATTTTTTTTTTTTCTTTTTTCGTGGTGTCTTCTTTAAAATCGATTTCAGTATTGAAAACGAACGCAATATTTTTACTAGATGCGAGTGTAACAAACTTTACACATTGTGCTTGGTGAATGCTGTTCGTCATTATCATTTGTGTATCGTAAACATTGTTGATTGTTAACACTTAAAGCATTTGTTTTAAGAATAATTGTTTGTGTCGGTCGGACACGCTTCGGTTTGTTTTTTGGCTGGAAAATACAAATTTAGAGCAGAATTAAATTTTCAAGTCTACTTCCTTTTTTCTTTTAGCTGTAATTTTTCTGCACGACTTGAAAAATGATTCTACAAAATACAATAAAATCGTATTTAACAATATATCCAAGAAAAAAAAACCTTAATATGGGTAGAAACCCCTTGATGAATATTTTTTCTCAAAAAAAAGAAGAAATAAGTAGCTGCTCTGCAAAAAAAAAAAAAATTTTTTACGCAAACTGCGATTATTCATAAATTAAATTCACGTAATCTTCGTTGCATTGCTACTGCCTTTATTGGCATAGCTTCAACTCTTTTAATTGGAGGTAGTAACTTACACAATGCGCCGTACTAATAACAAATTTTAGGTTCGAGCTTGAATTAACGAAAGCTCCCAATTGCAAAATTTGTATGGAAAATATGGCCACTGTGAACTACTTAAATTTAACGTCGGAACTAAAACTGTTTATAGGTAAGCCCCAAAGTGTTTAAGTTGCCTATTCCCATTTTGGAAACATCAGTGGCCAATATTACGGCAAATAGTAACTACAGTCAATACATTAATTCCTCTTCATTGATTATTATTGATGAAGTTTCCATGTGTCCACTTATAGTATTGAAAGTTATAGACAGATTTTTAAGAGATTTGTGTACGGATGAAGCTAATAAAAATAAATCGTTTGGGGGTAAAACTATCGTTCTATGCGGTGATTTTAGACAAATTTTACAGGTTGTTCATAACGGATCACGTGCATCATTAATCAAAAAATGCATAACAAATTGGAATGAGTTTGCTACATTTCATCATGTTACTTTAACTCTAAATATGAGGGTTTTGCAACTTGAACTAGAGTTCGTTGAATTTTTAAAACAAATTGGTAACGGCGGAGCAATGCAATTTCCACAGTAATTATTGATATTTATGGTAATATTGCAGAAAATTGGAGGTAGAACTTTACTTACTAACCTTATCACAACGAATTTTAAATTAAGTTGTCTTGCCACCAACAAATCAAGACTGCGCTTTAATAAATACCGATATACTCAATCGTATGCCAGGTGAATCAAAAATGTATCTTATGATAATGATAATGCTAATGAAGTTAATAATTATCCGGTAGAGTTTTTGAATTCCTTATCTGTTATCTCATAGTTTAGAATTAAAAACAAATTGTATTGTTTTACTCAGTAGAAATTTAAATACGAAGGAAGCATTGATCAATGGTACAAGAATGTGTGTCAAATGCTTATACAATAATTCTATAATTGATTGCGAGGTTTTAACTGCAATCGCAAGAAATAAGAGAATTTGATTCGCCGTATAAATTTATCTTACTCCAGTAATATTTTACCTTCCGAGTTTCAAAGAAAATAATTCCCAATTATTCCTGCATTTGAAATTACTATTTATAAGTCACAGGGACAAACATTTGAAAAAGTTGCGATTTTATTAAGGCAACCAACTTTTTCGCATGTTAAGTTGTATGTTGCGTCAAGTAGCGTTCGGTCTTCGACGGTTTGAAGTTGTATGTTTCTGAACACACTGAACAAGGCCATTTAGCGAAAGAGGAAAGAGTATATTTACGAAAAATATAGTTTATACAGAAGTTTTGAATCGTTTAATCTGCTTCATATTTTTTCAATTCTTTCAAATACAATTATCATTTATCTTTATTTATTTTCTATTTTAATCTTCCATTAATTTATTATGTATCATTTAAATAATTTAATATGCTTACCAAATATTTATAATAATAGACATGATAAATTCATTTTTTTATTTCGTAATTTTTTAATTCGTTGATGTTTGTACACACCCTGTGGTCTACATTAAGAATGTGTTCTAGTACATTGTTTGTTTCGTTGTTGTTGTTGCTGTTGTTGTTATTCATTGTCATTGACATCTGTTCAACGTATTGTTTACCAATCAAATTTCAATTAATGCAATTGCATCGGCAATAGTGTCAACACGAATGATACTACTTGTCTCGTTTTTTCTTGCAAGTATCTTACCGTCTCGCGACCATACAAATTTCCTTCCAGTTTCTTTAGCTTGATTTTTTGACAGCCATAGAATATGCTTGTTGGGAGCTGTGAGCAAGTTGTTAATGTAAATAATTTTATTTTGTCTAAATTTTGCGCCGCTGGTTTGCTGAGTACGTGGAGTTAGGTTTTTGCTTAAGTCATTCGTGTATAATGGTCCATGCGTGCGTAATTTTTTGTATGTTGTGTTTGTTAATTTTGTTTGTAAATGAAACTATAACTTTGGAATCATTTTGTTTGTTCTTTGTGTTTGTGTGGTAGATGTTTTTAATATCGGTGTCTATGATTATATGGCCGATGGTTTCGCCAATGCACTTAACAATGTCTATTAGATCTTCTGTGTTTTGAAAGGGAATATTTTTTATATCAATATTGTTATCTATAATTTGCTGTTCAAGATAATTAACTTTTTTTTTCAAGATTTACAATAATCGAGTCTTTTGTTTGACATTGGTGTTTCAGTTCGGTTATTTCATCCGTGAGTGTTTTAAGCAATTTGTTGTTGGACTCAAGTGTTGCATTAATTGTGTCGTATTTTTTACCTATAAAATCAACATTTTTAGAGTATTCTTTGAACATTATTTTTATGTCTTTAACGGCGTTTTCTAGTTCACTGTTCCTAGCATCGTTGGTGGAATTAGATGAACTCTTCGGTTGGGACCTAGTCTCAATACCAACGGCTTCTTCTCCGCTAGCATTATCCAGTAAGTCCGTTTGACCTTGGTTGGATCTGGACCCTCTACAATAATGGCATTTCCATAAACCTTTTTATTTAGGTGTCATTGATTTATATGATTTTTGGGAAATTGTAGTGCACTCAAAATGAAGTGTTCGTGGGCAAGTGTTGCATCTAATAAACTCTCCCTCAACTAATGGAACGTCCTCCTTGCAGTGACCGCAGCGTACCATATTTTGTTTTTAATAAAAATGTGACATAATATAAAGCAGATATAATTTTGTTACCAATAAAGATACTTCTCTTTTCTTCGCTTTATTTTTATTTCAATATTCGCAAGCTTAAAGGCAGCAAATGGACTTGAAACTGGAAACTATATTAAAAGTTTTAATTTTAAGAGCTACTGAAAACAAGTCTGATCACTTTAAACTTCACTTATTTAATTTTGTGAATGTATATTGTTCGTTTCCGCTTGAAGAATAGGATACTTTTGTATCGGATAGGTGGCGCTGTCGATCGATCGATCTATGAAATAACTTAACCGATTTCAATAAAATGTTGTGGGTGTGCATGGTTGTTTGCAACTTGAAAGATAGGATACTTTTGGACCCGATAAGTGGAGTTTTTGTCTATCTACGAAACCACTCCACCGACTTTAATGAAATTTTGAGGATGCATATTGTTTGTTATCGCTTGAAGGATAGGATAGTTTTGGACCATATAGGTGGTACCTCTCAAAACATAAGCGGGATAGGAAAACGGGTTGAAGCATCTCCCATTTAAAAATAAAATCAAACGGTATTTCTAAAGTTGTATAATTAAAATTATTAATGGACATTCTCCAAATAAAGCACTTTGGGAAATGTAAGCACGACTTAATACGAAAGGTACGGACAGAGCCGGGTTGGTACATCTACATATAAAAGAGACTGACGTCCGTTTGTGCACTCATAACTATAACTATAAACTTTTGGTTTAAATTCGCATGCGCTCAAGAAAGGACATATGCTTTTTTTGTCGTGACAACAAAATTTTATGGGGATTAGTTGAATTTTTGAATTCTTTGGATGTTCCGGGCTTAACTCTACATAATTTGAAATTGAAAGTCGGTTCAATTATAACTTTGTTGCGCAACTGTTGAGGTACTGAAACTTTGTAACGGATCACGTTTGTCAATGTCATGCAACCGATGGTTTTGAGGTGAAAACTCAAAGGCAAACATTCTCATTCCGCGGATTCCGCTTATTCAGAACGATTTGCCACTCATATTTAAGCGTCTTGAATTGACAAATAAATTGTTGCAAAGTTTGATTGAAACGAATCGATAATGCTATACCTACTTCAACTATTTCTATTGTATTTAATATAACTTTTGAATAAAGAATTTGAATTGACCGGTTTACATAAAGTAGTAAGTGCATTGTGCATACTCGGAATTATTATTTTTATTAGGTACATTAACGAATTCGGGCGGAACGAAGTTCGCCGGGTCAGCTAATACTATATATGTATATTCGTCTGAGGCGTGTTTACTGTCATCTAATTTTCCTTAAAAAATGTTAATTTACACCCATGAAGAAAATGTGTGCTGTAAGCCAACAAGCATCGACATCGTTACAATTTCAAATCGTTCTCTTTTTATTTATGTAATGTATAGCAATTCATAAAACATAAATAATGCCCACAGCTCTCCTGTTGATACTATTATTACACTATTTATAAATGTTCTGTTTCAAAATCAATATTTGTAATTTGTTATGCTTGATGAAACAAAACACTACTGGTGGGTGTGTCATACACAGCCATAGAGTGCACTCAATTTTGCAAAAACATTGTTACATTCAGTATTTTTTTTTTTTTTTTCATCTGAACACTTGCCAAAACAAATTATACCTTAATTAAATTTATGATGACATTGACAGGTGTCATTTATCAACCAAAAGCCTTGGTGTTACATCATTTGCATTTCATTTCCGATGACTGAACACATACAAATTTTAATATCAACTGTCAAAAATCGTTTGCTTGGTTTTCATCGAGAGACATCTTTAATGTTGTTTTCAATTGAAAACACTTTTTATTTGGCTTCTTTTAATAGAACTCAATTAAAATGACCGATTTATTAGCGGCAAATATTGTTTTGGTTTGGTTTTATTTTTTATTTTGTTTGTGTTCATCATTCTCATCGTGTATTCGTTATTCTCGCTATGCGCTTAATTGCTCGATCATGATAAATTGAGACGCGGATCGCAAATAAATTATTTTTTATTCTTATTTTTGTTCATCTTAATAGTGTGGCGATGAGATGATTACTCACTTCTTTTGCGAACGCGAAACATGAGTAGTGTAAGTGTGGCGTATCGGAGACGGTGCAGACTTTCATAAATCGCCTTATATTCCTTTTAAAGAAGAAATGAAAACACACCAACTAAATGAAATTAATGGATTTTAATGGTTTATATTATAGCCTGAATGTTGTTTGTAAAAATGAGCGCATAGTTTTTCTGTTTCATTTAATTTCTTGGAATAACGATAACTGATCGCGTCGTCATTACTGGAGCAGACTGTTTGTATAATAAAGTTTTTGTTTTTATTTTTGTATTTTCAATGACTGGAAGATTCAGTGTCTTGTTGTGAATCCAATTTTTTTTTTTAAACTAGCCAAAACGATATTTTGCATGTCGACCTGAAAGATCTATTATGTGCTTACATGGTCAGAACCTTAGTTAGGTCAGTAGCGATTCTACTTTCCTAATGTAGCTGATGATGCATGCCGACGTCATTATGACGTAAACACTTGTCCTAAATGTGTCACTACGTGTGATCGCCTGTCAATCGTCTGGTCATGCTGGCTGTCGCAGCGCACCGTCATGAGAGACACACGAGTGACAATAGAAAGAGCGAATTTTTGTGACGTCAGCATATCAAAAATGATTAATTATTGAAAATGATTTCCTTCTAATTCCACATATGATATGCTCAGCAGTTTCGTCTTCCTCAAGACATAGTCGGCATTCCGATAAGTCGTTAACCTGTTAGGTAGCCTACTAGATTTTTGATATCATACCTGCATTAGCATCTTTTTGGCGTCGTTTCTGAAAGGTTGAATAGCCTGTTTGGGACCTGGGATTTCCGTCCAATATGAGATGCACGTGTCATATTCCTAGCTTTTTAAAAGCCGATATTGTAGCTGATTTTGCGATTGCACAGAAAGATTCAGATCCTATAAAGGGGGTTTGCGAGCCTTTCCTGATAGCGATCTGAGATTGCGCAGATCATGCTAAGTTCAGGAAGTTCCGAAAGCAGTTCAATTAAATCTAAGTGCTTGCAAATATTAAACTCTTTCATTTGTGTCGAAACTTGCCGAGCTGCGTGTTCCCACTTTCTTGAAGTAGATGTGGAGAGGTGTTAGTCCTATTAAGGCTTCTATAACCGCCGTGTGTCCGCATGGCACCGGAGAGTCCAAGACGAGCCTTTGGTTTTATTCCATCATACAATAGAAGCATATTATGGGTCTAACCATTATTGTGTAGATCCACCTTTTTATCACAGTGCAGCCTTGAATTGATGTTACACAGGCATTCTAACAAAGATTTACCTCTTTTGTTTGTATGCCCCAAACTTCGTTGTGTGCGATAGAGTCGCAACCGTCGATAAGGTGTAGTTGCTTTCTTTTCGGCACATCGTTGGTTTTAGGTGTCTGAGTCTTTTGTGGCTTCCCCTGTCCACGAGTGACAGTTTTGGACTAAAATGGTGTTTGCTGGTATAGTTGCTTCTACTTTACTGTCGTGATTTCCAGCAAGGATTTTTGGTACCGACTTCCCTGTACCTACTACAGTTAAAACGGCGGCGCTGTTTCTAGGCCCTGGTGATTGGTAATTTGTTGTCGCTCGGCCTGTTAGCAGGGACTTTTACTGCAGGGTGAACATCTTTCTTGATTCGTTGATTTGTCACCACTCTTCAGGATAGATAAGTCTTATTTGCCCAAAACGGTAGGAGATCATTCCCTCGAGTTCTGCTAGCTTTTTCATTGTGCTTTCATTTCTAACAAAGACCATTCATGTGCGATGCATCTTTCATCAGATCTTTGCAGGACTCTCTATACGTTTCGTGTTTAGCCCTATATGTTGCTATATGAACTGTTCTGGCCGTCTAGCATTGCCAGGCTGCTTTCACTAGCTACTCCGTTACTTAGTGGAAAGAAACCCCTGACTATATGTGGCTTCAGAAAATGTTCCTCTTCCACAAGCATCACCTCCAGTCCACATTTCTTCTTGAGCTTTTCGAAGTGCGTTTTCATCCACTTCGCAGGTATAGCGTCTTCAACAGAAAGTTGATAAGAACGTAGTTTAAAAGGTAATAGTAAAAATTCGAACATGCTATCAACTTTCTGTTGATGAAAATAAAAATACAAAAATTCTACCGAATTAGTGATTTTATTAAAGAGGTGTACTCCTATTTACTGCTTCTCTATCCCGGCTTGGGGCCGGCAAGATACATAAGTGTTTTTGGTTTTGTGAATCCAAATACGTATCCTTATTAAATGGAGTGATACTTGTTGCGTGCCAGGAACGTAACGACTAAAATTGTTTATCAAGTTGAGTAACTCGAGATGAATTGTATGACCCTCGCAATAAATTGTGATTAAATAGAAATAAGTACCACTTTCAGAATATTTTCAAAGATTGCGTGTACTGTATACGTAAGCTCGTTTTGGATTATTTTTGGTTATCAAAAATCCGCAGCATTAAGTTTGTATATATTTTTTATTGTGTCACACGGACACTCATCAGCTTATCGCACTGGCGTGCGCCTTAAAAACGAATCTTTTCGTCGCCTGTTTAAGCATGTTTCAAATGGTTGGTTTTATCAAACTCGGCGGAATATAGCACAACGCACACGTTTTGTTGTAAGTAACGTTGGCTCGCGTACATTTTATCTGTCTGTCCAACTCTATATGGACTCCTTATTGTACTGAGTCATTTAGTTGTGTAATTCCATTTGAGTTGGGGACTCACTCAACAGCACAAACGTCTGATTTGAGCGGGAAGCTTCTCACTTTGCTTGGATTATTCTTCCACTGAACGCAAAAACTAGATAAGAAGTTAACGTACGTATTACTACGTCAAATTCATATAATCGAATTGTCAGCTGAGGTGGTCAGTCAAGAAATTTTTGAATAAATTTGGTACTTACCCTGCCAAATTAAAAGCACTGCTCCCTCACTTGTTCAATGTAGGTGAACAGACAGACACATTCCATCAGTTCCAACTTATTTACTGGTCATGTGACATTTTGAAAGTCAATCTTAGACTATCTATTTCATCATTTAAAATCCTTTCCCCAACGTAGTAATCAATTACATTTAATATTTTTAAATGGTTCATTATAACCTTATCGTCTGAAGTATAATAAAATAAGGCTGTAATAATTTACCAACTTGAAGAAATAATTAACTCATAAATTAATCATAATTTTAAGCATTCATTGTGTAATAGTTTCCTATCTGTACGTTGGAAAACATGCAGAACTTCGAGATCTGGAATCGTAATGATATATATTATAAATCAATAAACTAAAGCGGTATGGTGAAAGGTACCCTGCAAATGATTCGATATCAGACAGGAATAGTCATTAGGCGCATTTTGTTAAGAAATCTATTAGAGGTTGGCTGTAGACATTTTTCGAATAAATACACCAATGTAAGCACCAAATTGTCTACGGTTCGATCTGGTGGTTTATCACTTTCATAAACGTCAGTATTTTATAAAATATATTAAGTTCTGTTGTTTTCAATTGTATTGCACACATGTCAGATGTTATTTCGTGAAACAAACTGGATGTTTATCTGTTGACTTGTTCTATGCAATGACAATTGGGGTATTTGACAGCCCCAAATATTATGCACGGTGCATCATCTATCTCTTGCAAATGCAAACATGAACTTCTAATTAACCCAACTCGTATGTGAATAAGCGCTACTTCAAGTATGTGAACATTTCGAAAACGACATCAGTTTTTGAGACCATAGGTCTGTTTCGATTCTTTCTGGTTCAATATTGGCAATATGTCATATTTACCTAATTGTGAGATTATTCGCACGTACCACAAATTTGAAAAATGTATTTTTCCTAGGCGGGATGCAGGAATATTCAAATATCGGTACAAATTATTTATATTTAAGAATTTGATTGCTTCTATTGCAGAAATTAAAAAGTCAATTTCTTTTTCTTCTTGCGTCTATTTTAATGACCAAAGAAAATGTTGTTCTATCTTTGTGGCTCTCTTCTGCCCAACTTCTACACGTAAGGGAACAAAGTTTGACTAAATTCGACTAGCGTGTTCGACTGGATTATCGTTGTATAATCGGATTGGATGAAGAGAAGAATTGCCCTTCCTATAAAATTTGAAAAGAGCAATTTTTCTCATTAAAAAAGTTGCAATTCCAGGTCAATTCTTAACATGACAGAAGTCACCGGAATATTTTTTAAGAACTGCCCTGAACTCTGTTGTGGTCTAGCAAAATAACAGATTGAAATATTTGTTTTGTGCTAGAACCAAATTTGTGATCCGTAAATATACAGCTATGCGTGCAAAATGTTCCATTGGGACAGGGAAAGGACTTTTTTCAGCTTCAGAGCATTTTTTCAGCTGGCTGTCAGATTTCATGTTCCATTGGCCGTAAAAAAAACATTTTTTTTTTCAGAGGCAGAGCAATGTGTCAAACGTTGAACTGTGTTATTATTTACGTTTTAAAACGAAAAGTCTTTGAAAAATAGAGAACAAATTACATTTGGCCGCTGCAATGGAAATCAACATAAATTGAATGGATTTCTTTTATCACAAATTACAATTTAAGAACAGCTGACTTTTAAAATACGCACCACCACATATGCAAAGAAATACAAATCTTGTTTCATGTTCCATTTGAATTGCCCCAAAATTCAGAAGTGCTACCTCTATTACAAAAGTGCTCCATCAAATTTCATCAAAAAGAACACTTCATAGAATCCGCGCGTCCGTTGCGGCAACGTTTTCGACTGACAGGTTGAAAGAATACACAGTAGCTTATGGAAGGTGACCCATAAGCAGTGCACATGCCGAATGCGACGGATAAAGTAAAGTAGGTTTACTTTCTACTTTTCTGTCCGTCGCACCCGTTGACAGTTGGCACAGCGTGAAATATTGAGAGCATGAAAGAAACTGTCAGTTGCTGACACCAGTACTCTTATATCGTGAGATTTCTTCTATTTTTTTTTTTTTTTGGGAATTTCGATGTTCTTTTCGAACCTTTCGAGCCTTCTGTGGAAAAACCAAAAGCTGCAAAAAACATTCAAACTAGAATTTTTTTTTTAAATTTCATGAAAATATCTATCTACATTTTACCATGATAATCAGCACATAAATGTACTTTTAATATGTTATGTACCCTTATGTTATTAAGAGATTATTTAAATCGCCTTTTAGCAAGATATTTTAGTATCAACATTTTCTAGTACAAAAAGGTAATAATAATTGTAATATTAACAAACTGCGATTTTTATACCAAAGGTCATTTATTGTGATTATCTTTCCGTATAGTATAACTACTTTTAAAAGTTAGATTTTTTCACAAAAAATTACCTATAACTTGAAAAGGAAATTTGAATACGATGAAAAGGGGAAAATTGCCATGTTTCGTGGGACAAATAATAATAGAGTACTTAAAACACTGCCTATCACCATATTTAACGGATTCCATGGGACTGCTCTGTCGAATACGTCAATATTGACGAATACGTCGTCGCGACGGATGCAACGGATTCTATGGGTTGGGCCCTCGAATTTTGGGGCAATTATCTCGGATCTTCAATGAAAAACCCCATTATCACTTTGACAGGTCTTCCATAAATTCCCGTTGAATCCGTATAGGTTTTCCTAAATATTTCCCTTCAATTTATCTGGTGATTATTCTCAGAAAACATTATTAAAATTTGCATGCACAAATGTGCAAATGTACGCACGTATTATTGTGTTGACAGGAAAAGCCAACTTCCCTTTTCCGTTTGATGTTTGCCATTCACATAGCAAGTTTTATACGCGCTGTAAAACCTACACAACATAACCAATTCCTATCTATTCTCTTGAAGTTTCAATTCTAAAGTTGAGACGACTTTACTATCCATACCATACCCCACGCCGGATGTTATTTTGCATTTCTTTTATTTTTGTTTCCCTTTGTGACATTTCCTCCCTTTCTCTTTGTTTTTGGTTATAAATTTCTTTAATAAATGTATTTTCCTTTGCTATTTCCAGATGGTTTCTCAAGTTTCCGGGATGCATTTCCGGAATGGTGTGAAGACGATAGCAATCAGAATCAGGAAATGGAATCTAGTCGTGGCACACAAGCTGATCAATTAATGGGTTTGAGGTAAGAATATTACTTTTATTACATGGAAGTGAACAATTTGCTGATAAGTCAAATGGGTTTTGTTTTAGATCATTGAGGATATCGACACCCCATTCAGATTCGGCATGCAGCAGTTCAGCCGAATCATCAGATTGTGAGAGTACAACACATCATAATTTCAATGAAGCACCAGTGGAGATAGTGCCGGGACTATTTTTGGGCAATGCATCACATAGTGAGGACTCGAAGGCATTACAAAAATATAATATTAAGGTACAGATTGCATTAATAATTTTTATCTTTAAATTCTTTATGTGTGTTTTTGTCTTTTTCCCCTTAAAGTACGTTTTGAATGTGACACCTGATCTTCCAAATGTGTTTGAGGCTTCCGGAGGTATACAGTATTTACAAATTCCAATAACGGATCATTATTCACAAGATTTGGCTATGCACTTTCCAGCAGCTATACAGTTTATTGGTGAGTAAGCTTTATTGTATTGGTAATAAAGTATTTTTTGACATTTGATAGATCGTGTGACCATATTAATTCACCATAATTCATTTAGTTAATTGTAAATTTACACATTACACTAGGTTCAATTGAGCGCTAGATGACTAGCGGCACGTCAAACTCGTAAATAAAAAAATATTTGGCGCAACAGGCCCGGAGAGACCCTAAGCCTAGCTTCTCACAATCATTCGTTTTGTGTGAGTTTTTCATTTTTGGAACGAATGGAAGGGATCTACAATTTTATGCGGATTCAAAACGGCTTATTGCGAAGCTTTTTGAAGACAGTTTTACTCTCCGATGTTTGTCAGACGTTCGCGAGAGGTGGCGCAGTGGAAAAAGACTCTAAGTTGGAATTTGGGTTTTTGCTGGATTCGAACCTGAGACCGCTCGCTTAGTAGTCCAACACACTAACCACTAAGCCACTGCGCCTACACGTCAAACTCGTAATAATGGTTAAAGAGTTTTAGCACAAATAGCTAATTGCAAATATTGAGTTTGGCGTACGTTTGATATGTGGCTTATCATCTAGCAGTCAATGGAACGCGCGAATAGTTTTATTTTTTTGATATATCTAATAGAGAAACTTGAAATAGTATTATAGAATACATTATTATTATATAAATACGTGAACTTCCAAAGTTTCCGTACACTTTTTAGTATTTATTATGATGTGAGGAGAATGTAAGTTATGTCAGTCGAAAGATACTGTGCCATGGATGTGCACAATTAAAACATCGTGTGTAGTATATGTCGCCATCTAGGCTTTTAAGTTTTAGTTCCTCGTCCAAAATGTTTATCAGTTAATTGAAAGTATTTTGGTGACATTCAATTTTATGCAGTCATGTTGAGAAACATGACAACTCATTCAAATAGAAGTCATCTTAGATTTTCGATGGAGCGCCTATTTATTTTTAATTCATTTTATCTGCGAGGTTTTGACCAACCACTATCGTTTCAATGATGTTCTTTGCAAACGACAATTTGTTTGACATACATTTTTTTTGCCTTAAATTCATAGTGACGTATAACAATGTAAATTTTAAATCATCAGTCAAATAGTTACAAATAGGTAGGGAAGGGTAAGGTCGACCACAAGCGATACTAGTTTTACTATAAATATGGCATACAAATCATTTTGGTTGTCATGTGTTGATGTTGCCAAAATGTTTACGAAAACAAATTAGCAAAACAGCTGTAAAATATGAAACTACTCCGCATTGGAAGCCATTATGTAGTTTTAGACAGGCTGGACTATAGTTTTCTGTTTGTCAGAAGCTAAGAGGAGAGTATCCTATATGCATCTGTTAGTTGGTGCTGCTTAATTATATTATCTAGTTTGCACTTGAAAAACAAAGTTTGGCTTTATTTTTAGGATAAAAGCAAATCATTGGCGATTAATGATATCAATTCTCAACAGTGCATTAACATTTTATTTAAATTATTCTTTACAGAGGAAGCCCGCTCGAAAAATGCCGCCGTGCTGGTCCACTGCCTGGCTGGTGTTTCACGCTCCGTCACCGTAACACTCGCCTACCTAATGCATACGCGTGCTCTCTGTCTAAATGAAGCCTTCACTTTAGTGCGCGATCGCAAACCCGATGTATCGCCGAATTTTCATTTCATGGAACAACTTCACTCATTCGAGCGAGAACTTCGTCTCAGTCCCAACGAAACCCACATGGACGCAACGAGCAGTTGTGATCGC
Organism: Cheilosia urbana; assembly: GCA_946477585.1. NCBI lineage: Eukaryota > Metazoa > Arthropoda > Insecta > Diptera > Syrphidae > Cheilosia > Cheilosia urbana. Next base: position 65,604,342 of record OX297855.1, read on the forward strand.
TATCCTCCACGTGGTAACAAGAAATTTACCTGCAATTGCATAGCAAGTGATTGCAAATGCATGCAAACAAGCGGTTTCATTGCGAACGTTAAAGCAACCGGAGTCTCACCAGATTCAGGCATTGAGTTTGACCGATGGACACCGTCCTCTGATACGGGACTCAAATGAGATCAACTAGTAGGAAAGAGTTTTGTTCTGCCACCTACTGCTGGTAGTGAAGAACCGGTGGCACAAGCCGCCGACAATGTGTCGCCCGCATCAACTACATCATCGTCGACAACAACGACAGCGGAGGCGGTGTCTGTCGTTGAGAATATTGCCACTGGATCGCCTATATTGCGATCACCAGCAGCAGTGACAGCTACATCGGCGCGAATGACAAATGTAGCATCAGTAGTTACACCCAATTGTTGTGATGCTGACGGCAAACAGGAGGAATGTGAATTAGATGAAGACGACGAGCAGAAGGAGCAGTAAACAAAACTTTTTCCTACTCGATTGGTTGTTGCTTGGAATAATTTAAACAAGAAATATATTTAACACAAAGTTGTTTACAAACACAAATAAAAAACAAAAGCATATATTTTTTAATGTTTAAATTTTGCAAGGGAGTAAAAGTAAAAAACAAATTTCATATGTATACACATCCCACAAATGTTAGTATTGTTAAAACAAAAACTATAATGTTTAATAATAAAATATTTATATATATTATAACTAAAAGAGAGAAATAATTGTTAACTCAGTCAAACGTAGTAACCGGTAAGAAATGTTTTAAAAACATTTCCTTCCGTGCATAAAGAGCGATGATTTTTTTTATATAATAAGTAATAAAATATTTTATAAGATTTAAGGAAAAAAAAAAAAAAGCCATATTACTATGTATAAGCGCATTCATCAGATGTCACAAACTGTTTGTTCTTTCCAAAACAAAAAAAAAAGAATACGAAACTCAAAAGCCAATTTTTATTAAACGTTAAATTTTATAAATATTTGTATCCTCTTGCCCAAAAAACGAGGCAAGCAAATTAAACAAAAGTCACATGAAAAGTATTTTTTATAAAAAGAAAACTTAAACGCGGTAAGAAAAAACGAAATTTTTGAAATGCATTGATCCGCACTTCTTATTTGTTTGAACGTACCGAATACATATGAATATTATGTATTGAATACTGTCAATCACACAAATTATTCGTGTTAAATTTTTATATATAAAAAAAAAGTAATAATAAAATATGTAGGTATATATTTATTTTACACTACTAGATATTCTGTTAACAAAAAAAAAAATTAAACATTCACATACAATTTTTTTTTATGTATCTTACACATTTATAATTAAAAATAAAACTACATATTTCAAATTCGATTAATATTAAAAGTATATAAATTAGCTTTTATTTTTCAATGTAATAGACTGACTCTTAGTTACGTTTATTAAATATGTATACATAAAACGAATTGTATAAATAAATTTTTAATTTTATTTTTCTAATCGCTATTATCTATGTTTAAACTATTGAAAAACAAAGAACATATCTTTATTTCCTTTTTTTGTTAAGACTTATTGATTTGTATACAACACAAACAAAAATCACATCGGGAGACGAAACAATTTTAAAAATTATTAATCAAAAGAAAGTAAAAAAAAGAAGAATTGAAAACAAAAAGCATTAAAAAACAACTATAAACAACAAAGGTTTTATTTTCTTTCTAATCTATGGTATTCTATTGTTTTATGCATGTTTCATGTATTTGAACATTTTGCACCATTAATAGCTGGTGCGCTGTCAGAGCTAAGCATTCTTTAGCGCCCAAAAACGAATATGTACTTTTTACTTGTTGGTTTCATAAAAACGTTCATTTTTTATTTGTTTTCTTTTATATTATATTCCGTGCCACACTCAGGTCAATATTACCCCATTGTGATTATTTGTGATTATTAGTTCTTTAGTAACTCACCATTTTGATAGCCGAAAAAGTGAGTTAAAAACTCCATGATGGAGCACTTATTTGCCTTGCTGGAACGAGTTGCTTTTTGCACCACTGTTCGCCACACTTATGTCTAGTAATAAAAATCCTTCGCTCGCTTTTGCACTCGTAGTCCCGCTGCACAATTCTTTAGTTCAAGAATTCACATCGCTAGCAATAATCATTGCGCGTTGTTCCTTACAATAGACCTGTTTTTTGAGCTTCGATCTCAGCAAAGCAAAATAAATTAGGATTTTGAGGACGCAATTACGCAATTCAAGAACTCACAGTAGTTGTTGTATTTGTGTGCTGAAAATTCTAATTTACTTTGCTTTTGCTGAGATCGAAGCTCAAAAAAACACACCCAATGTACCTATGATATAGCTGTCTTCTTTAAGCTACGTCCATACGACGATTTGTTGGACTCACAAAAAAGATTCGTATCCATTTTCCCGACCCTCGTCATATTTCATAAGTCATGCGCTGTACCATTTATCACTTTGAGTGTCCAGGCTAAATTTTTCGAACTCACAATTGACGAAATTTTTTCACCTACAAAATATATATAATGAGATGGTTGAAAATGAACAGATTTTTGTTAAAAAACCCATGTCATCTTCAATGTCTGAAAAGGCCATCAAATCAATGCGTACAATGTGAATTTAAACCGATAAGGCTTCAAGCACAAGTAATTTGTATCCGGCCTTACTTCAGCATTATTTTTACGCTCTCTGTCCGCAAAATTTGTGCCAACTTAAAACTTTTTTTAATTTTTCGACGTAGGGACCTATGCTTCATCTAGCGATTTAGTGTACTTATTACTTATATGGTTGGTGTTAACTTTTAAACTTTATTTTTTTAAGATCAGCCTGACTAATGTGGTATTCGATTGGGCGCTCTCAGACCACTTTTTATGTTCGTTTGGTACAAAAAAAAAGCTTTTTCAGATTTCAGTGCACTTTTGCGAATCTAGATAATTTCTTAGATTTACCAACACAAGTGCGTTTGAGTTTGACAACTGGTGGGGGGCGTTTATGTTTTCGTGAATTTGTTCTACAGCAAAGAAAGTCATTGCATCGGGCGAATTTATTTTAGTAAATTGGTTATGTATAAATATTTAAACATCAATCAAGACGCAAATTTCGAATGTTTACATTTTAAAATTTAACCAGTGAATGGAAAACGTTTTGAAAAGTGTCAAAGCCTTACACATATTCTAAATGCACGAATATCAACGCAAAAAAAGAGCAGCTGACGTTGTAATGTTCGATTAGTCACAAGAAATCTGAAATGTGGGAGCGAATCTGGATAAGCCCAATCGAATACTGCGTAAGTGTATAGGTGGCGTTATTAACAAACAAAACTTAAACGCGGAGTTTGTCGATAAAAGTCAGTATAAAGTAGTGATAGCTGATAGGATGAAATTATATTTTCTTTCTGAAAACTCATTTATTTTTTAAGTATAAAGAATACAAGAACAAATTATCAACTTAAAATGCATGCAAAATCGCGGGGTTAATTATGGGAACACACAAAAGAAGAATGTACCAAATATGTTAAAATTTATTTTTTATTAACGTTACTTGCTCCCGATATAATCAATAAATATCTGTAAGAATATAACTGAACTTAATCACTTTCGCTACACTTATTTTTAGATTTTTAGTCTCCTTTTGTTTGTCAGTGCCGGTTGAACTTATTCCAAAAATTAAAAAGGAAGAACAAACGTTATCTCTTTGTTAATCATATGCGAAGGCCGTAATAACGGAAAACAATTTTAAACCCAATACAAAATGGTTTACTTCGCCTCTTATACGAAAGAAACAAATTACAAAAAAAAAATCTACATTTAAAACGGTGCTTAGAATTTGCCAAAATATTTCAGAATTTAACACAAGATCCAATTAGCCTGCAATTTAAAAGCCATACCTACTTAAAGCCCATGTGAAACACCAATAGTTTCTTTTTAATAAAGTTTCATCATAATCATATTTAAAAAGCAATACGATTATTAACAGACATAATTGACAGCAGACATAATCCCCACAAGCCATTTAACAAATAAAAAAAAAAAGTTTGCCAAAACATTTGAATAATAAAAATTAACCCATAAAAAATATAAGTCAAATCTTATATGTTATACAATAGATTTTTGTTAAAATAAATACCTAATAAAATGCCCGAAACAAGAAAGGACAACTAAAAAGTTCAAAGCAAAAGTTAATTCAATTGAAAATTAATTATACCAAAACATTAAAAGGTTAGGACGAATATTGAACAACATTGAAAAGTTTTAAAGGATTTTACAATCAGGGCTGTGTATAAGGTAAGTAGATAGATTCATGAAGAATATAAAATAAAATATATTTTATCCTGAAATACCACTATTAAAAAAAAAAAAAAAAAAACATTTACATTTTTAGAAAATATTATAAAAAAAAAGAAACAATTTTGAAAATCGAGTTTATTCAAAGCAGCAAAGTACTTTAACAATTTCTAAGGTTCAAATCGAAATGATGTACGAATTTTACTTAAAATATATAATTACATACTTTTCATATATGTACCTACCATTTACGTCATATAAATAAGTCAAAAGTATTATAAAAAAAAAAACAACATTATATTGTTAATTGAAACTTTTAGTATTGTATTTGCATTTTCATACATTTGTTTATGAAGAATACGGTTGTAACTTCTTCTAATTTTGAACATAAACTACAATTCATTAAACATAAACCTACCGCAAGAACAGTTCTATAAGATAAATAACAAAGTAATAAACATATTTCTGTAACTATAATTAAATTATACCACATAAAATAGTATGTATATAGTATTACAGAAATGCCGCCAGTAGATATCAGATTAAAACTTTTTATAACTCTGCTTTTGAGGGTTTATTGGAGAAAAAATTTCATTACCGTATTTTAAAACAAAAATGGAAACACCCACATTTTGTAAGTCCAAAGAACACAATTTGTACCTTTTATATAAAGATTTATGCTCGAATGCATGTAACTTTTTTGTGAACATAATAATACAAATTTGAAAAATAATAATTGCTATTCAACGGGCAACTACTTAAAAAAAACATAAGAAGAATACTTATACATATTAAATAGAATAGATTGGAATTTCTTTAAAAAAAAAAATTTGAGTCCTACCCTTTCGTTTATGACAAAATTAATTCATGAAATTTTACCCAAAGTAGGTACATCTTATGACGTTTTCAATTGTGCATTTGAGATTTTGATCTCATATGTTAGATTACATTAGATTGTGAGGTGGGAGAGCCTTCAAGCGGCTTCTTAAAGGAGCCTATTGTGTCTACCCTGTTAAATTCCTAGAGCCATCTTTTCACTCCAGAGACAGTCAGGAAGACAAGGATCTTCTCTGGGTGTATATCCGCAAGAGTTGCTGAATTTATGATTTCATCACCAAGGATGCTTTTTCTGAGAAGACAAAGAGCCTGTGATTATGTGAAGAGAGGATTCGTCACTCAAGACAGAGTCTTCAGATAGGATCCGGTGAGACGCCAATGCGGTGAAGATGTTTTCTCAATCGACTGTGGCCGCTGATTATTTATATTTTATCAGGAAGAGTGATTTTCTGGAGGAGAATTTGGGGAAAATGTTTCTTCGTTAGACTCGATGTGAAGATTCGTTCTTGCTCCGATTTTAGCTAGTGAGTCAGCCGATTCGTTACCCTCAAATCCTCTGTGGGCTTGAATCCAGTGGAGGATGACTAGGTTTTTCTTAGAAAGTTCATAGGTGGTTGTGAATGTTTCTAAGACAAGTTTAGAATTTATAACAGATGAGTCAAGAGCTTTGAGATCTGCTTGGCTATCTGAGAATATGAATATGGTTTTTCCACGTGTGTTAGATCTTAGATTTATTCTAGCGCAATGGTTAATAGCAAGGACTTCAGCATGGAATATGGATAAACTCTTCCCAAAGCTGACTGACATGTTCACCTGGGTTGATTCACCGTAGATTCCACAGCCAGTCCCTGACTCATATGTTAGATTTTTAACCAAATCGTGTATTAAAACTTTTTCTATACTGGCAACTCCAGTTTTTTGACGCTAAAATTCAAATAATATTTTTACAAATAGATTGCGGCTTTTAGTGTAATGTGCCAGCGATTTCGTCTAGCCAATCCGATTTTCAAATCGAGTGGTTGTACATCGCTACGAATGAAAAATATGCAAATATTTGCATACGCTCTACTTGACACTTCGAGGACTCACAGTAGTCGTTATTATTGCGTGCTGTAAATCCTACCTTGCCTTGCTTTGCTGTGATCGAAGCTTAAACAAAAACTCGCCTTTATAAGTTGGTATTATAAGCTTTTCTAAAATTCGTATTCATCTTTTTTTTAACCTTTTGCCCAAATGAAAACGACTTTACTTAAGTTCTGACGTCAGTACCAAATTTGAGCAGTACGCCAGTATCTATTTGAACTGTAAACATGCTCTTACGCCGACAAAAGCTCAGAATCTAATCTCGTCTTATAAGTTGAGCAAGGAAGTACCCCTGTCCTATATTTGTAAAATTCGGAGGTAATGAATGTCATCCTATCCTGCAGCATTTCCATCGTTCAGATGATTTGCAGCCTCCAGTACATCTTCTATCCAAAATATAATTTGAATATTTTTAAAACTGGTCAGAAAACTTTGATAATAGAAATGTATGCAAAAGTGGTATTAAATAATGTGAATTTCTAAAAAAACAAAATGTAAATATACGAAAATTGTGCAACTTATCTATTATTAATAATTTGAACTACCACATTTTCGATGCGACACTGCATGTTGGAAAAGCTTTTATTAGCATTAAAAATATTTAATTCATTCATGCATTATCGATTCTGACTTTTCATCCCATAGGAGATCGTTAAATTTAGGCTAGTCAAATGCCTTCGGAAGGCGAGGAACCAATTAAAGTAACTGACTTGGCCTGCTACGTGACCGTAAGGCGTCAGCATAACAAATTTTAAAATCTCCTCAAATAGTTCACGATAATTTTTTGTAAACTGACGTCTGAACACGGAAATGTATTACCTTTCAACAAAATCTAATGTGGTTTTCCATTGGGACCGAAAATCAATCTTTTTTTTTATCTAAATCACTTTTCGCGTTCCATTGGGCAGAAAAATCAATCTTTTTTCAAATTTACGCATACCAATATACTTTGCACAGTGCTTGTGGGTGGCCAAGGAATTTGAGAATTGCACATGAGAATGAGAGCTGCTTTAAGTGTGTGTGCGGTGCGGTACCATCGTTCGATTCGGTCTCTAATATAGAGACCCACCACTTCATACAACGAAAATTATCCAATTTTTCAATATCTACCTCCTCGCGAGTCGCGACACATCAACTTTCATCGCATAAGGGAGGATGCATCACCAACCCATCCACCACACACTACCAGACCAGTGAGCGAGGCGCGTCGAAAAACAACGCATTACCCTCATTCGAGTTTATGGTTCTCTCTGAGTTACGCAAAACCAGTTTGCCTGTGCTTTGTTTGTACTATGACACTATGGGGGATGATGATGGTAATGGTCTAGTGAAGGTGATCGGGATCGGGAATCGGCTTGCGGGTGGTTCAGTTCTTGCTCACTGAATATCCTTTATTATTATTTTTATTTTCATTGCATTAAACTGCATTTACACTATCACGCACGCGCATTTTTGCACGAGACGGGACAGAGAGATCCGTTTGTCCGCAGTCAATACTAATAAAGGCGTAGGAATGAGATCATAAATCAGACTCCTAAGGTGTCATTAATGTTCTACCCATAATTATAGATACGTAAAGCGGAAGTTCCGGCAACCAACATTTCTGCAATCACATGAAAACATTTCTATTTCCGATTTAAAATATGTGAAATGAGAGTGTTAATTAGTTTCCGTAAATTAAACCAACAATTCGTCAATCATTTATACGAAATAAATATATAATTGTACGTTCATCACTTCCGGAAGCTATTTTGTTTTATAGGAAAACGAAATTTCGTAAGCCATCGCTATAAAAATATCAAAATGCATAGCTTTCCCATATATTTATATATATTTCCTACCACGTAAACAAGATGGCCGACCAAAAAACGTATCACGATTTTTTGCGTGTTAGGTAATGCTGTCCCTTTCAGTCGGCTGTTTAGTATTGGGCATCCCTTTAATGCCCCTATTATGGAAGACAACTTCAACCAAACCAAGGTTGTCTTTCTCCAATTGGGATTATCGATTACAACTAGTTGTCTGTCAATGGACAACCATCATCCTATGAGTAGACAACTAATAAAATGGTTGTCTTTTCAGTTGTGTGTATCTATTATAGAAGACAACTGAGTTGTGTTAAAGTTGTCCTGAATGTCAAAATCAGACAACTGCTTTTTATCAGTTGTGTTGGATTTGTTGAACAAAAAGGATCAGCTTTTTTTTTAATGAAAAATGGACAAGGAAATGTAAGTAGGAATTAGAATAAAAAATGGATAATGGAATGTGTGTTCTTAAAGTTTAAAAGTCACAAAACCAGCGCAATTTGATCGGCTAATAGGAATTTTGAAAGAAAAACCTGACCTGGCCAGGAGTAAAGGACAGTTTGGTTCAAAAAATAAAAAAAATAGAAAATATTGAAGAATGGCAAAAAATAGCTTTGGAGCTCAATAGTATCTGCCCAAGTAGAGGAAAAGAATGGCAAAGGGTTCATTAATAATGCGAAATAAGACTTTCTACATACAAAATATTTTTGCAAGTTTGGGTACATTACAAGGCCAACTTGAAAAGAAAACTGTCCAAGAATAAGCAAAGTATTGAAACAAGCGTGGGTGGTCATAGGGTTGGTGGAGCTGCAAAGTGCGGTAAACGCAATTAGTTCGACCTTCGGCTTTAACCAGTCAGCGATAAGCCAGCTCTACGAAGACGAGAATGCAAGCGACGAAGAGAAAGTGCAACCGGAATGTGATCGTAAAGATCCTGCGATAGCATTTACATCCGCACAATCTTTAAAAGCGCCTAACAGGAGGGGAGGATACTGGTGAAAACTATTGAAGACGAGCGAATTGCCTACCTCAAAACTCAAACTGACTGAGAACCAAACGAATATGCTAAAAACAATTAGGAAAATCGAAAAAGTGAACTACAGAAACTATGTTCTAAACAAAAAAAAAAAAAAACTGTCGAGACACAAAAAGCATTAGAACTGCAAACCAACAAATAAATCAAAACTACTTTCCATTGTTTTTTTTAACTTGTTCGTTTTAATTGCAAATACTTTACTTCGTTCGATTTCAATTTCCACAAATAAATTCACAAATTTGACATTTAACAGCTGATTTCGAATTTCAATATGCTCCTAAAAGACGGCAATTTATTTTCTAAAGACAACTGAAAAGAGTTGTTTTGCATAATACGAAAAATTTGTTTGGTTGTCTCAAAGTTGAGTTGTCATGAAGACAACACAACTAAGTTGAGTTGTCATCCATAATAGGGGCATAATTTTCCGTGATAGGAATGTGTGACAGTGTAAATGCACCATCACTTTTTTTTTTCCGAGGTAGGTGGAAATCTTCTAGAAGACACTATGAGGACACTCGGCGCGTGCTCATAGTAGTGTACGATTTTTACCCACTAAAACCACCTCCATCAAATTTCTTTTGTACTGCAACTAAGTTATGACTTATCAAGAAATTTTTTTATCACGAAGTTTTACACGTTTGGCAGGCAAAATTCCGGCGAAAGTTCCTGCTCGTTCCGCAATTTTAACGCGGTTGATAATTATCGGGCTAAGTCCGAAGGTTTGGTTCGTTGTAGACGCCGCAATAAATTTGTTTCATCGAGAATTTCACGGACCGAGCTATTAATATATCCTAATAATCGATTTCTATGCTATGTACCACGGTGCACTGACGAATGATCTTAGCACTTTGTTTTGAAAAGTTTGTAAAATGTTTAGATTTGTTTCGCTGGTACATCCCCATAACTGTCCATACAGGCTTCATCACTTGCTTGTATAATAAAAGCTTGTTCTCGAGGGTAAGCTTGGAATATTTTCCGAGTAACCAATAAAGTTCTCTATATTTGATTTTAAGTTCTTCGCATTTTTTCTTTACATGCGGTTTCCATTTTAATTTGGTGTCGAGAGTCATTCCGAGATATTTGGCCTCGTTTGCAAACGGAACTTGTACCGTATTTATAAATACAGGCAAGTTATTTGTTTTTTTATATGTAAAATCCACGTGGACCGATTTCGTTTCGTTAAGAGCGATCCTCCATGATTTTGTCCATTCATAGACCCGGTTAAGCGCGCCTTGTAATACTTTGTTTGTTTCTTTGGTCGTTGTACCCACTGCTAGTATAGTAGTGTCATCGGCAAAAGTAGCTACGGTCTACGGTAGTACCTTCTATTTGCGGAATATCACGCGTAAATAGCAGGTACAGGAGAGGCCCAAGGACGCTTCCTTGCGGCACACCTGCCCTTATTTCTTTAAATTCCGAATATTCGTTTCCGTGTTTGACACGAAAGAGTCTATTCTCTAGATACGATTCTAGAATTTTCCATAACCGTTCGGGGAGAACTTGTCTTAATTTGCACTTGAGGCCTTCATGTCAAACCTTATCAAATGCTTGCGAAACGTTCAAGAACACGGCAGAGCAAATTTTATTCTCTTCTAGAGCTTTCTCTAGTAGGTCAGTTATCCGATGCACTTTATCGATTGTTGAATCTTTGCTTCTAAACCCGAACTGATGATCGGGTATAAGACGGTTTTCTTCTATAATTGGTTGTAAGCGTCTGAGTAATATCCTCTCAAAAACTTTGGAAATAATTGGAAGAAGCGAGATGGGTCAATAAGACTTTTTTTCAATCGGTGGTTTGCCTGGTTTTAGAACCATTATGACTTCCACGATTTTCCATTGACTCGGAATGTATTGTAATCTGATCGCGGCGTTTATATTGTGGAGAAGCTTAGTTAATGCTTTCCGAGGTAGCATTTTTAGGAGTTCACCCGTGATCAGATCATAACCCGGAGCTTTTTTGGGCTTAAGTTTCTTTATTACTTGTCCGAGCTCGGTGAGTGTAGCGTTTATTACTACATTATTTTCAGATGTTAGTCTGTCTGATGCATTAATATTTCCATTAAGCACTTGACCATCGAACGGCTTAAAAGTTTCTTCTAGATGAGTGGCGAAAACATCCGCCTTCTCTTTGTCGCTTTTTGCCCAAACACCTTGGGTTATCTTAATGGGCGGCCCTGCGATCTTCGGCCTTTTTGTGGCTTTAATAGCCTTCCAAAGCGAGTAATTGGATTCTTTTTCAGCTGTTAAGCTTTCGAGGTAATTTCTAGCCTCGTCATTTTTAAAATTTTTAATCGACTTTGTTAGCAAGTTAGTAAGTCGATTTAAGTTCGCTTTATCTTGCGGGGCTCGAGTTTGTTGCCATCTTTTTCGCGCCTTTTGTTTTGTTCTGACCATATTAATTATTTCCTGCGGGTATTTGACGCAGTTATAATTCGATGTTCTCTGCGTGTGAGGAGTATTATTCCATGCAGCTTTCTGTACGATATTGACGAAGCGGCCGACCGCAACTTCTAATTCGTAAGGCGTCTTGAGTGATTCACGCAGTTCAGTATTGTTCTGGACATCTTTTTTGAAGCCTTCCCAGTCTGTTTTGCCGTTTGTTAGCCTTGGCTGTATTTCATTTTTTATAAATATCTCAGTCGTTGTTAAAATTACCGGAGAATGATCAGAAGAAAGATCAAAACATTCTTCAACTTTAATACGATTGGCGGGTAGTCCTTTTGTAATAAAGAAATCAATCAAATCAGGTATTTTAGCGACATCAGCCGGCCAGTACGTTGGTTTGCCTGTCGAATGAGAATCGCAATTGTACTGCATACACACTTCGTAAAGTATTTTTCCCTTTCGCGATATGCATCTAGATCCCCAGAAACTAGGTATGTTTGGCGTTAAAATCACCTCCAATTATAAAATGTTGTCCGAGGGAATTGATAAGGTTCGAATAATCATTTTTCTCTATCTTGCATCGTGGTGGGCAGTAGATAGAAGATATTTTTAAAAATGCATTTCGATATTGGACCTGTACGGAGCTCACTTGCATTGTTTCGAGTTCTAATTGTAAATCGATTGAGTGGCCGATACACTCCTTTATATACAAGGATGCTCCACCTCTAGCCTTATTCGACGGCTGAACGGCGTGATAGTCAATATAACCTTTGATCTTTAGATTCGATTTCTCCTTTATATGGGTTTCTGATATCAAACATATATCGATATCTTTTTCCCGTAAGAACAATTCTAGCTCTCCGAGTTTTTGCCAAAGACCGTTGGCATTCCACGTAAGTATTTTAAACATTCGCTTCATATTTGGTGGTGTGTCTGTTGCGAATTATTACTTTCGAGCTTAAATAGCCTATCAATAATAATTTTATTCGTTTTGCTTTGTTCCTCAAGTCTCGAAAGAATAATCGAAAAGACATTTAAAACAGCGTCTTGTGAGTTATTAGTTTGGGCGCTAACCGATGCTGCAGCTTGCGCGTATGTTAGCACATTTGTTTTTTGATATACGGTGTCCGATGGCGTTTCTGTTACCCGTTTTCCTTTTTTATTGTTGGGCTTATCTAATTTTGCCGGTTTCGAGGTATTGATTAACTCGGTTTTAAGCCGTGGGTTGCTTCGTTGCTTATGTGGCTTCATAGATTGCGTCCGTCTTTTTTGGAGCTCCTTAGCTACTTCGCAGCCCCGATAATTTGCAGGATGATTACCATTACAGCTTATACACTGCGCGGGAGCCTTGTTATTTGAATTGCAGTCAGTCGTCAGATGACTACCGGCGCATTTAACACACCGTGGCTCTTTCTGACAGTAGGTTTGCGTGTGGTTATATCCTTGGCACCATTTGCACTGTGGAACCAATTTTTTATTCTTACGCATAGGTTCAATTTTAACTACAATACCTACTTAGAATTGTTTTTATATCATAAATTTTGTTTAAGTCCTCAGTCTTATCAAAGGTTAGTATAAAGAGCGGGAGACCACGGTTTACCATAGTTTCATTTCCCTCTCTTTTCAGTTTTTCACGTTTTACTATATTGACGGCATCCATAATTTTAAAGTGCCTATCCCTTAGGTTATTTATTACATCATTTTTCGAGCATGATGGGTGTAACCCTCTAGCTACAATGCGTATAGGTCTTTCCGACTTATTCTCATAAGAGTACCATTCGACTTTGTCTGTATTTAGTTTACGAGACAATAGACGGTAACTTTCGGGGTCTTTAACGTTGACTTTCCACGCATTATTCCTAAGCGAGGTTACTTTGTAGTCTGGTGGCAACAATGTCTTTAACATGGTATGTAGCTTGTTATAGTCTGGTATACCGATTACATTAATTGGCGGTGGCGGCCGCTGTTTCGGTTGTTTGGCTTCACTATTTGATCCTTTCTCCCGATTCATTATCTCAGGAGAGGAGTCAGCTTTCCTTTTTCCGCCCGGTCTTTTTTGTAGCAACCAATCGGTTTCGTGACGAAGTTCTTCTTCGTCCGTATGGTAGTCACTTCTTTTTGGGATTGCTAGAGTTAGGGTTGGATTCATCCAGTACTTTTGTCAAGTTCTTAATAGCCATATTTTCGGCTTTAAATTGACTAATTTCTTTGCGAAGGTCTTCGCATAGCCGTTCCATGTTTGATAGCCTTGTTTTAAGTTCGTCGTTTTCGTCCTTAAGGCTTTTATTTTTCACTGGGTCTCGTTTCTCTGGAGTAGGCACTTTTGTTGCCGCTGAGCTCCTAGAGACGCACGGATAAGTTCGAGATGCCGATGGTGGTGATCTCGTTACCCTTCGGCTTGTTCCGAAAGGGTTACCTGAACGCAATAAATGGCTCTCCCCAGAATCCGTAGAGCCGACCAGAGACAATACTGAGACCCCCAACTCACAATCCTCTTGCCGCTGACCCCCTCAGTTTTTTTTTTTTTTTTTTCAAATTCGCCATTTTGTTTTCCTATCGGTGTTATGTCTATTTAGAATCAGCGTGACATGCAAAAACATACAAAAAATATAAAATCAATGCTGCCAACTGCTACATTGGGGAATGTGATAGAGTTCGAGAATATCACATTTTAAGATAACTGAATGCTATTGGTTGGTTATTATAAATTTTTAAAGGACGATTAATATAATTTGTTTAGATAATAATGCTATCTAAATGAGATGTTTTATATACTAGAAACATATTAGGACAAATATTGTTGTGTATTTTCCGCTTTTGAATATCATTAACTTCGATTTCATGTGTACATTTTTCTTAAATAACTGAAGAAAAATTGCTCAAAATGCTTTTATTTTCCTACAACATTCTGCAGTAATCATTTTTCATAAATATTTTCAGCAAAAGTGCACTAATTTCTAAAATAAAATACTATTTTCCACGAAACGAATAATTTCAAATTTAACTGACAAAATTCTATGAACGCTGGCAGCAACTTTGCCAACAGCGGAAGTGGTGCGAGTGTGTTGGTGAGTGAAGTTACGTGACATTTGCCAATACGAATTTCTATGTAATAATACTAACGCACTTAGCGTGTACCACCCCATAGAAATATAGCTGTAGGCAAGTAAGGGAAAATCGGCCGAAGTTGGGGGTCTCAGTATTGTCTCTGGAGCCGACCTCCGAAGAGAGTGGATTTTCCTGTAAATCTGGAGTACACCTGGGGTATTATTTCCTCTAGTTTTGTTCAGTGCATTAAATGCATCATAATAACTTTTTTGTAGAAATTTAAGGATAACTATTCTTTGATGATTTCAGCCGCCCTCTGGAGTCAGACGCTGACCGGTGTGCCGCACAATATGCATCAGACGCTCCTGAATTTAACCTTTAGTTTCATCTTTCAGCTATGAACTTACTGCCAAGGGTGGCCCCACCAGGAGTACAACACTCCAGAAAGTATCGCTCATAACGTCATTAAGACTACTTCTTCGGCTGGATTTTAGTCGCCTTGTACGACAGGCATGCCTTACCTCAGGGCTTTTCTATCCCCTTCAGTGCAGGGACCATTACTGATTATTTTTATTTTTATTTTCTTACGACCACCCTGGGCCTGGGGGCAGATCACGTAAGACGATGATGTCGGGACGACTTGTTTTTTTTTTTTTTTAATTTTGATGAATAAAATAAGTAATGTTCAGACGATTTTTTTTTTTTGTTATCGTAAGTATTTATTATATTTTTTGTGGAGAATGAAAAAGATGGAGCTTTAAAATGTTTGCACTTAGTTGCTAGTTTTGGAGGTCTGTCGGTCTATATATTAATTTGTCTATGGTGGTATGCTGTGGTTCGAATGCGCTCTGCGCCAATCATTCGTGTCAAACCCTTGAAGAGTGCACTCTCAAATTGAGGTCCTTGGTCTGTTGTTATGATGAGCGGTGTACCAAACTGAGATATCCAACTAGCGTAGAAGGCATCGCAAACTGTGTGAGCTGTAATGTCCGTTAAGGGAACTACTGGCCACCTGGAGAACCTATCAATTATTGTTAGACAGTACCTTAGGTTCTTCACAGTTGGTAATTCGATGAGGTCCATATGTATGTGGTTAAACCGGTTGTTGGGCACATCAATTTTATTTGGAGTGATTTGGTTATGTCGTTAAATTTTGCAACGTTGACAGGCTATGCAATTGCGAGACCATTTGAGTGCGTCCTTTTTGATTACAGGCCAAACATACTTCTGCCTTAGTTTACGGCATGTACTTCCACCACTTGGATGGGATAGCCCATGGATTGTGTCGAATGCTTGTCGTCGCAGAGTGGCAGGGACAGGGATGTATGGGCGGACAAGTCCAGAAGAAATGTCGCAGAGTATTATGTTGCGGCCGTCTATGCATAAGCGCTGGAGCTTAAGAAACTTGTTCTTTGTGTTGTTGTTGTTGGTAAGTAATTGTTTCAGCTCGTCATCTTGTTGTTGTTGCTCCTGGATATTCTCAGCAGTCAACAGAGTTGGCATGCTGATTGCGCAAATGCGGGATAATGCATCAGCAACGATGTTATCTGCTCCCTTGGTATATACTATTTCTGTTGAGAACTGCGAGATGAAATCAAGTTGTCTCAGCTGTCTTGGTGAGGCCTTTTCAGCTTTTTGGGTGAACGCATATGAAATCGGCTTGTGGTCAGTTTTAATAACGAACTGCCGACCATCGAGGATATGACGGAAAACCTGACTGCGGGGAAGATTGCTAAAAGCTCTCTTCCGTAAGTACTGTAGTTGGTTTCAGTAGGGCTGAGTTTTCTTAAGAAAAATCCAACTGGCCTCCAGGTATCGCCATCCAGCTGTTCCAATGTCGCGCCAATTGCAGAAGCGGAAGCATCCGTCGAGAGTGTTAGTGGCAAAGTTGGTGAAAGGAAAACTGTTTGGGCTGCTTCGGCAACACTTTGTTTGCAGTCTGATAAGGCTTTTTCGCTTTCAGGTGTCCAATTGACTTTACGCTTGTCATTCTTTTTGGCGTCCTTGAGGTACACGTTGAGTGGAGCCTGCAAATGGGCGGCATTCGGAATACACTTTCGGTAATAATTTATAATCCCCAAGAAACGTCGTAGATCAGTGATGGTCTCAGGCTTAGGGTAGGACAGAATTGTCTCAATCCTTTCGGTTGGTGGTTGGTATCCGTCTTTATTGATGCTGTAGCCCAGGTAGTTAAGTTGTTCCTTGCCGAATTCACATTTTCTGACATTGATGGCCAGTTTATGTTTACGAAGAATGACGAAAACTTGTTGTAAATGCGAGATGTGTTCGTCAAAAGTGTCAGACGCAATGATGAGATCATCAATAAATATTCCAACAAAGTCCAGATCTCTGAAGATGGTGTTCATGTGACGCTGAAATGTTTGCGTAGCGTTGCGTAGACCTGGCGGCATTCCCAAGAACTCGAAGAGTCCAAATGGTGTTGTGATGACAGTTTTTGAGATGTCCTCTATTGCCATGGGAATCTGGAGGTATGCATACGCACCAAGTCAATGGTTGAGAATACTTTTTTTCGATATAGCCGCTGGAATAGATCTTCGATGAATGGTACTGGGTATCAGTCTGGTACAGTTTGAGCATTTTAGCGTCTGTAACCGCCAGTTGTTCGCCAGCCACCAAGCTTTTTGGGAACCATGTGGTTCGGACTGGAGTACTGGCTGCTGGATGGTCGGATGACATTGTGATGTAATGGAAAGTCGACGTCATCTTTGGCAATTTTAAGTTTTTCGCCGGCTATTCGGCGCACGCCATCGACAACGGGTAGTCCGGTGATCACAATGTGATGGGAAATAGCAGTATTAGTGTCAGCTGTTGGTGTTGACGGAGGCATGCTGATGTCAATAAAATCCTGTAGCAGCATCGCTATTTGTAGGTGTAAGTTGGCAAGTGATTGCTGATCAACAGTGGATATATTACATTCCACAGTTGCAGCAACGCTTCCGTTGGTGGACAGAGAGGTGAGTGGGTCAACCAGGCGATGTTTGCTTAGGTCGATGAGTAGCCCGAAATGGACAATGAAGTCGGCTCCTATTATTGCGGACTTAGAATCAGCAATGATGAATGACCATTTAAACGCACGTCGAAGGCCAAGGTTGACAGTAAGCACTTGCTGTCCGTAGGTGAGGATTGTTGACAAGTTTGCCACATACAGCTTGAAAGTTGTTGGTTCTAGCGCCCGCTTGATTGAAGTTCGTGGTATCACAGATACAATGGAACCGAAGTCAATAAGAAACTTCAGATGGGTATCCTTATCGTATAGATGCAGGCGGAATTCCTTATTGGAATTAATGCTGTTGAGATGTGTGCTGCCGCCAAGCGCCTCTACTGAGCTTTGTCTCCAAATCGTTGATGGTAATAACACATTGGATTGAAGTCTTGCTTTCGAGATCGTGAACGAGGTTGTGTTCGCTTGTTGTCACTCAGTTTTTTTGACAGCTCTCGAACTTGAATCGAAAGCTCAGCGATGGATCTTTCAACATTTGTCAGCCGTTGTTCCAGTGAATTAGTGTCGCTGCATCTGTGAGGCTTATATTTATCGTTGGCTGCTGCTGATGTGGACATAACGTATGAACTGCTGATATTGTTTTCCATGAGACTGTCTGCGACATCAGCTAGTTGGTCAAGCGTGGCTCCTCGGACAGCCTTAAGAATTTTGCACACTGTTTCAGGGAGAAGTCCAAACCATTTTGTGCGTAGAAAATCTTCGGTAGCCCTATTACCACCAAGAGTTTTCATTGTCCTAAGGAGTTAAGAAGGCTTCTTGTCTCCTAGTTCCAACTCGGTAAGTAACTTGTGCAGCTGGCGTTCAACGGCATCAGAAAATCGTTTAATGAGATTTTCTTTCAATTTGGTGAATTTGTCCTTATCTGGTAGTGCTCGAATGATGTCAGAAACTTCATGAAGAACGTCTGCGTCAAGGGCTGCAACCACTGCATAGTACTTACTGCCATCTGACCTGTTATAAATGAAAAAAGATTAAAATTTTTGCAGCACGCAGCACGCGGCTTTTAAGAAAGTTTTTTCTCTATTCAATACAAACATGGCGACTCTGCGCAACCAACTCAAAATTAATACAACAGATAAAAGAAAAAGAACTGATAAATTCAAATTCATATTTTAGAAAAGAACAACCACTGTATTTTGTCTGCCTCTATCTCTCTCTTTCATTTCGACCGATGGATGAGTTCAGCACGTCCTACCCAGGGTTGGTTATGTTCACAGTGCAGACGTTTTTAACATGACCTAATATTTCGTGTCCTGAATTGCGCGTCAATTTGATTGAACCAAAGTTCTGGATCTGTTTTCCAAAAGGGAGGAAGTTTGAAGTTGGTGAGTGCCACAATGTCGTCCTCGTTGTTAGCGTTTGCTAAGGGCATTTGACCAATTGCATGGTGTTCAGCAAGAATTATTTGTGGGTGCGAATTTGGAAGAGACATGCTTCGGATATTTGCACTTACGTTGCTCCAGACGTATCACGTCGGGGTCACCAATTGTAGCTTTTGGCTAGTGCGCTACTACACATAGGGTGTTTTCGGAAATGTAAAAAAAGTCATTTGCAATTGCAAATGACCGACAATGCATGACAGAAATCAATCAGTCTTTGTTTTGCTAATGTCATTTTGTGCAGCTTACTTGTGTCGGGTCAATGTTTTTTTTACAAGTGCAGCCTGATGTTTCCGAACACTTCCGAACATGAACAAATTCAACCCTTATATAATAAACATTTTGTTGGACAACTTGATGCACAATTGTAATGGAAACAAATAATCAAATATCTAGAAGGCCATCGATTAATAAGCGACAGGCAATACGGATTTCGGAGCCGTCGTTTCACTGGTGACCTGTTAAGCTACGTAACGCACTTATGGACACAATCAATTGAACAACACGGCGAATCCAGAGCCGTAGCCTTGGACATATCAAAGGCATTTGACCGAGTCTGGCATAGAGCCCTATTAGGCAAGTTAGCGTCTTACGGATCACCACAACAACTCTGCGGATGGATGCAAAATTTTCTTCTGGAAAGATCGATCCAAGTTGTTGAAGATGGTGTATCATCCAATTCGTTTGCTATAAATGCATGAGTACCCCAAGGATCTTTTCTTTCTCCAACTCTATTTCTTCTCCATATAAACGATTTGCTTGGATCGACAAATAATAATATCTACAGCTTTGCAGATGACAGCACTCTTATATCCTCCATCTCGAACAGTGGGCCTGTGAATACGGCTACATCACACACTCAGAGATGTGAACAAATTAATTCTCTAAATGATGATCTGGACAAAATCTTGAGGTGGGGAAAGGACAACTTGGTTGTATTTAATGCAAACAAGACACAGCTCACAACATTTTCCAGAAAAAATGCATCAACAGTTCCTCAGATCCAAATGGATGACCATCCAATCCATCACAAGGACTCAATGCACCTTCTAGGAGTCACAGTCAATTCAGGAATCACATGGCAGAACCACATATCCTATATCGCAAAATCGGCGTCCGCAAAGTTGAGCTACCTATTTAGAGCAAAGAGGTACTTTAGCCCCAAGCAACTTCTCCTTCTCTACAAAGCACAGGTTAGACTAGACCAGGCTTGGAATATTGTTCCCATATATGGAGCTCGGCCCCAAAACATTCACTTAACCTGCATACAGAGACGAGCAGTTCGACTCATTGGAGACCCTACACTCACATCGAATCTACAACCGTTGCTGCACAGAAGACAAGTCGCTGACCTATGCTTGTTCTATAGGTACTTCCATGGTAGATGTTCTGAGGAACTCAAGGACATTATCCCTCGAAATGCAACTTTTGGGCGCCCAACAAGACAGGCTGCTAATGCTCATGACTAACGCTCGTATCTTTTTGCGAACAGAAAAGGGGATAAATGCCCGAAATTTTGAGATTTCAAGGGATATCGCAATTCAAAAAAGAGGATAATATAGGGGATATGTTTTTAACTTGTTTTCTTACTGAAATTGACGAGAAAGCATAATATCAACACAAAAAATGAATGTAAATTGTGTTTAATAAACTATTATTATTTTTATACTACATATCTGTTTAATAAACAACCAACGTGCCGTCATCGCCATCGTCGTCATTCGCATCTGAATCGTTTTCGATACCAACAATTTCTCCACTTTTGGTTTCCTTAAGATTTGTCTTCTGCAGCGATTGAACGAAGCAATTCAGGTTTTGTTTTCAAAAATGAATTTACAACACCGCGTTAAGTTGAATTCACAATGGCGCATAAGGTCGGTTCGCTTACAGTATATGACGATATATAGTTCGAAATCTGCTGCTATGGTAAAAAGAGGAGTTTATAGGATAAAAAAGGGATTTTCGAAATTTTCAGGGGATAGTTTTTTTGACTTTGAAAAAAGGGATAATCCCCTAAAAAAGAGGATAGATACGAGCGTTACTCATGACCATACAGTACACTTGCGACAACCGCGAGGACATCAACTTTCAAAAACTCCTTCTGTTCAGGACAAGCAAACTTTGGAACTCGCTTCCTGGGGATATCGTCACCTCAGTATTTGAGTGATACATTTGCATTTTTGCCATTTTTGAGTTAGGAATGATTTCTAAGAGACAAAAAGGAGATCTTTCTTTTGGTGTAATTAAATCTATCCTATGTCCATTATTGCCAAAGATATCAGTGTTACAAATGATCTAAACGCACTTTTGGGAATTAATGGTCAGTATTGGTCTGCCACATAAGCCTACATATGGGAAGGTCACATTTTTGTATGAACTTTTCTTAAATTTCTTAAACCTTTTAAATGACCTATACATACAATTGAACAAAAATTATGCTTCATTGACAAACAGCAATTCAGTGCTTAAATGATCTAAACATACAATTCTCCCTCAAAAGTGCTTCATATGCATAATAATTTTTCAATGTTTAAGTGATACATACAAACAAAGCTCCAAGTCAAATTTGTAATTCAGTGCATAAGTGATACATACAATACAGTCGACTTCATAAATTCCTTATAGACAGTTACTGTTCAATTTATGTTTGGTTTTTCTGCATTATAATTATTTAATAATATATTCTGTACAAGTATGATCTGAATTTAAAGTTGGATAAAATAGATATTTTATTTTATTGTTTTTCTTTTTTACCCTCTGAAGGCACTAAATTAATTTAAAAAAGAGCTGAAATATTGGATTTTTAGATCCCCGATATAAACAAACGTTAGTATATTACAGCATTATTTTTATTTGAAACGTTAACTTACCTTGTTTTTTACATAAAAAAATAAGTTTGCCATAAAAAACGCCAAGAAAAATAAAATAACAGTAATTTAAAGAAATGCTTTTATTTCAACTTTTGTATGAATATATGCCACATACGCATTCAAAAGTCACAATGCCGCTCAGTATTTAAATGCCACATATGTTGCTCAAAAAGTGCCTCATACCATACAAATACGCATTATTTCGAAAAAAAATCATGCCACATATGCAATTTCCTTTTTTTCAACTTGAGATTACAAAAAAACCAATTGTCCAATTGAAACAAGAACTAAAGTGTAAGTAGAACTCAATAGCCACTAAATTAAAAAATTTAGTTAATGGTTGTCTTACTGAAGGGTTTTTTTTTATTCGTTTCCAAACTTAAAACGTCGTTTTCTCGAAACTATGTTTTTGTCGTTTAGATCACTCAAATACTGAGGTGACGATATATTTCCAGAAGAATACAATTTGCAGCAATTTAAGTGCAGAGCAAACATACATCTGCAGGCATCTCGGGGCGCTGTTGAAGCGTTATAGGTTCGCCTTTCCCGGGAGAAGTATATAAAAAAAAAACAGTATTTACATCTAAAAAAATTATCACATCAGAAAAGAAAGAAAATTATTTTAAGTACCTATGCAAAGTGTTTATATCCCGAAAATTCCAAAAATCCAAAACTATTTGGCAACAATCCTTCAATTTACGGACCAAACTTTTCACAGCCACTTCAGAATGTCTAATGTGGTTTTCCATTGGGACAAAAAATCAATCTTTTTTTTTGATCTAAATCACTTTTCGCGTTCCATTGGGACGAAAAATCAATCTTTTTTTCGATTCGGATCACTTTTTGCAGATCTCGATATTTTTTCAGATTTACGCAGTCCAATATAATTTGCACAGCTGTTTTACGTCAGTTTAAGAAGTTTCATTTCGAGGCAAATGCGCAAAGTTTCGTGAAATCCAAAATAACAAAATACATAAATAGCTATGGATACGATTTCGGAGGAATTATTATCTTCATTATCTCCCTCGTCATCTGAAGACTACAAACCACCAATAATACTTCATTTGTATCTAGAAGAAGGAAAACATTTTTGAGGGCGATATCCATTTGTGATTTAGCCAAAAACGAATGCCATTTGAACAGCTGATATTGTTGTCAATTAACGCACTAATCCATTTACAAAAGCAGATCAATCTCGTTGCGCGTTCCATGAGCACAGTAAAATCTGAGATCTGAAAAAGGTTTCTGGTGGTCCCAATGGAAAACCACATAACACAAACTATTTAATTCAAAAAATAATTTTAAACAATAAAAATTAAATTCAATAACCAGGCAAAGAGTTGAACACGTCTGTCAAATCATGTCAGTAGTCACCACCAGCAGAGACAATACTGAGACCCCCAACTCACAATCCTCTTGCCGCTGGCCCCCTCAGTTTTTTTTCAAATTCGCCATTTTGTTTTCCTATCGGTGTTATGTCTATTTAGAATCCGTGTGACATGTAAAAACATACAAAAAATATAAATTCAATGCTGCCAACCGCTACCAACCATGGGGGAATGTGATAGAGTTCGAGAATACCACATTTTAAGATAACTGAATGCTATTGGTTGGTTATTATAAATTTAAAAAAAACGATTAATATAATTTGTTTAGTTAATAATGCGATCTAAATGAGATGTTTTATATACTAGAAACATATTAGGACAAATATTGTTGTGTATTTTCTGCTTTTGAATATCATTAACTATGATTTGATGTGTACATTTTTCTTAAATAACTGAAGAAAAATTGCCCAAAATGTTTTTATTTTCATACAACCATTCTACAATAATCATTTTTCATAAATATTTTCAGCAAAAGTGCACCAATTCCTAAAATAAAATACTATCTACACGAAACGAATAATTTCAAATTTAACTGACAAAATTCTATGAACGCTGGAAGCAACTTTGCCGACAGCGGAAGTGGGACACGCAAGGTGCGAGTGTGCTAGTGAGTGACAGTTGTCAATACGAATTTCTATGTAACAATACTAACGCACTTAGCGTGTACCACCCCATAGAAATATAGCTTGTAGGCAAGTAACGGAAAATCGGCCGAAGTTGGGGGTCTCAGTATTGTCTCTGACCACCAGAGCTCGAAAATAACTCTCAACCTTTATTTTCAATTGGTTTCTCACTGAGAGATATAACATTTGGCTTCAACATTAAGGTCTTGCTCTGAGATATATTTATATACACTTGGCTTTTCGCTCTTTGGTTGATCGTTATTTTAAAAATTTGGATATATCACTCCTCAGTTAACTCTTTCCATAAAATGTTAATGGAATTGATCAACCAAAGACCTCATTTGTCGAAAATAAGTAAAAAAAACTCAAACTTGTATTGAATTCAGTTGTTTTCTTTATTTAACATATAGCTATATTAAAAATATTTTAAGAACAAAGTTTGACTAAAAGTAAACTCTCAAGGTTTTTAGTACTTAAGCTATACCTTTTCTCACTTTAAATGAAATTCAACTTCCTAAGACGAGAGTTAAACAATGACTATTCAAATCACAAATGCAATTTCGCATGCGCTGCTAACTAACGGTAATAGTTAGCGAAAAATTTTCAAATGAGATTTATTTTTTTCTGTCAGTGATATCTCTCAACGGTTGGCCGAAACGATAAAAAAAACAAAATAAAGGTTTCGCTCTGAGCAGAACAGAAAAAAAGTCTGTGATAAAAAACTGGTCATTATGTGATCGTATTTAAAAATCTCAACAACTGAGAGTAATATTAAGACCTTTGAAAAGGTTGAGAGATATTTTCGAGCTCTATAGTCACCACAGTTCTGTGGCGAGCAGTTAAACTACGACGACTACTGACATCAAGAGGCGCAGAACTCGCAAAAGAGATTTTTCGTGCTTTTGAAAAATCGTTCCAGGTGGTAGGTACTTCTCTCGATTTTTGTTGAACAGACGTGTTCAACTTTTTGTCTGGTTATTGAATTTAATTTTTATTGCTTAAAGTTAATTTTTGAATATAATGGTTAATGCTAGTAATATCTCATTTACTCTTTGTTCCATTGACGTTTCACATTTATGTATAGTAGCGCACTAGCCAAAAGCTAGAAATGTCCGTCTGCGTCTGTAATTATAAAATAAAAATTTAATTTTGGCACGATACATGTTTTGTATATAGGTACCTATTGTTGGTGTGACAGTATTGTCTCTGCTTACCATTCCGGCGACCAAAGTCGAGCGAAGCAAGCGTGCCCGTTCCTCGCACCCTACACTCCCCCCTTTCTCTATCACATCCTATCCAACTGTCATTTCCTCATCCTGTTTCCTGCCGATTTCAAATCCAGACGTTCTTAAAGTCCTTGTGTATGCCTATTACAATGCATTAACAAAAAACCTTCTCTTTTTTTACTCTATATTAAAATTTACGTGATCGTATAGAGTGCTTAAATTATTACAAAATGTTTCCATTCACAGAACGACGCTATTCCAGGAATACAGGAAAACATCGCGGGAAACTCAGTTTGAATACAAGGAATAAAAAACCAAACACATTTTTTATAAACTTACTTTTTTGAATGAGTATCATTATAAATGTATTAATTTTTATTATTTCCGCATAAGTTATTCAAATCTATAATTTCTCCTATTGCTTAGCAGTGATTTGTTTAAACAGATTAATAAAACAGTATAACGCGATATACATATACATTATGCCTATGAATAAAATAAAAGCAAATAGAATCACATTGAAACAATCAGCCCGTCACTATGGACGTGTAATTTGCAATATTTGCACTGCAAAATACTGAAAATGAAATCACTTGCGGTATACACTCTAAGCTGCATATGAACTAAAATCAAAAACACAAAACATAAAAAAAAAAAAAAACAATAACACTGACATAAAAGTACTTAAGCCTAAGATGTAAACAAACACAAAACATGTCCCTGACACTTTCTACAATAAATGCAATTTAACTGCAAGTCCTAGTTGGTAAAAGAAGTATTCTATATTGTCATTAATGAGTTAGTTGGTGGTCCTCTCTAAACTGATGATTTAGAGACCCTTGTTAAAATAAACCGTCTCGGGAACGTTCTCTTTTGTATTCTTCACCATCTCCGCATATAACTCCGGTTCCAGGCGTTTAACGGTAGACGTTTTTATGTTACACATCTGGGGAAATAGGGCGCAAGCCGTTGGAACCATGAATATTAAGCTACGAAACAGAATTTTTATTAATGAGGAATGGAAATTGTGCGTACTGTTTCATTGAACTTACAAACAGCCAACCATAGCCGTTTGGAATGGTGCGTGCATGAAAGTCATCTTTTTAAATGCAGGAATTTGCTCGAGTTTCTCCATGATCACAGGAAGAACCAACATTCCAGGAGCTGCCATAACAATTCTGGAGAATATCACCTGTGATATACCCTTGACGGCGGCAACACGACTCTTGCCAACAATATTGCCATTATCGTCGACTACGTCGACGCCCTTCACAATCTCATTTTGCCGCATAAACGGTATGTTGACACAATTGGCAGCAGCGACTGCAGCAAACGGTACATAGCGCTGAAAGAACAACAATAAATTGGAGGGAAAACAATTCATTTGGCTTGTGTACTTGGAAAATTGGTGATGCTCTCTTTGTCCAATAGGATTTGCATCCAAGGGCAGCGACTAAGGCACTGGTTGTAGCCGAAACATATGCTACCCCCAGTTGGGTAACCGTTGTCGGTGAGTTTGCGTTACGATTGGTGTAATTCACAACCGCATTGAACGATTGATTTACAAATTGCCAGAAAACTACTGCCGGTACGGTACGGTAGAATTGAAGCATCGCTCCAGTTATTAGCATGCCACCGGGGACCTGAAAAGATAAATGGGAAAGTACTTCAGTTAAAGTTAACTCAAGTCGTCAGCGTTGCATCGCAAATACGTGACATTTTAAATTTACAAGACATATTCTGCACTAGGGCTCAAGTTTGATTCGATTTGCAGTTACTGTAGTAAGTGTACCCTTTAACTTAGATAAAATTAATAGTGCCAATATAATTGCAGCAAGTAGATAATATCTCACATTTAAAGCGCACATTTTGTTTCACACATAATTAACAGCGTTTAGTATATCAATGTTTATATCTGCAACCTTTACAGTCTCGTCAATATGCGGTCACAAACCTTACTCTATCAACAAAACAGATAATATAATTAAAAAAACAAACAGCGATCGAATCTTTAAATAGATTAGAAAACAGAAAACTTATTCTTTGGCACGTGAGCTCACATAGTCAGATGGCAAATTCCGAGCCCGACAAAGTATTCCCAGTCACATTGTTGACCACCGCGAAACCAACCTGAAAGCTCATGCGGCCGCAAAAGTTCTGCAGCTCCCCGGTGTCTGGATGGAACGCGGATGTGTATAATTTCATGGCGTACTTAACATCATCCTTTGAAGTCCCTGCTGGCTCTCTGCCCAATCGATATTCCTCCACCAGAGTTTTAGCACGTAAAAGTTTTTCACTCGATACCATCACAGTTCTGGGATCTGTCATCCATGCAAAGTGCCTGAAGCGTCCAACAAAAGTATTGAGATCGAACAGTGGCTTGTCCACATTAATGCGTTCTGAAAATAGGACATTATTTAATATCTTTACTTGTTTTAATAATTTTATGATTTATGTAACCTATTTGTGTCATTGTTACAAGTATGTAATCGGAGATGGTACGAGTTATGTAATTCCTTTGGTTCTGGAAAGTGAACAACACGAGATTACGCGGACAGGTGTTTAAATTAACGAAAAGACTTCTATTTGTCTAGTTCGGATACAAATGATGAAAATTTGCAAAGTTTGGATGGCAGCCAAGCAAAACGAAATCGAAAGCGGTTCTACACGCTAGAATCTGTTTTATTTTGTTCCTTGCGAATCGCTACAACAGAACTGTGTCACAAAACAACAGGGAGGAGAAACGACGGCGGACGTATCCACTTGAATCAATTTATGGATGAAATCTGGCCCGAAGAGAGAGCGCAGAGGCAGGTGCAACGTGCAAGCAAATCCTATAAACAAATCGTGTTCGAAATCTATCCATATACTCTCTGTCGCTATGCTTGTGTGCAGCACCAACACCTAAGGTGAGGTGACAGTTGCACAGTTTGTGTCAAAATAAAGAAAAAAATCTCACGGAATATGAGGTGGTTATTACACTTATTACATGTTATTATTTATTGTCGTTTTTCATTGGGATTTAAATGTTTTGCTCTCAGATTTCAGATTTTTCGTGCCCTATGCAACATAAAACTAGATTTTTCTTCTTTTGCATTTGTGGTGGTACGTGTTTTAAAACTCAGCTGTTTTTAAATTGTAATTTGTTTTTATAAAAATCCATTCAATTAATGCTAATATGCATTGCAGCGGCCAAGTGTCATTTTTTTCTCTATTTTTCACAGACTTCTCGTCTAACAACGTGAGTAAACACACTTTAAAGTTTGACAAATGACGAATGTTTCGGTGTTGGGCAAATAGGTGTAAATCTCGCTCGGATATCAAGATTCGCAAAACTGCTTTGACTCTCAAAAAAAGAGTTTTTTTTTTTGCGCCAAATGGAACATGAAATCTGACAGCCAGCTGATTTCGAGAGCAGAAAAACTGCCGTCCCAATGGAAAACGACATAATGTTTTGGATTTGGCTTTTCAGATTTTGATCTGAGATTTAAGATCTTTGCTGCCAAATCGAGTTTTAAATCCGAATTTTATTGGTTCTTGTGTAGACTAAATTGGCCGCAAAAAAAAAAAAAAAAAAACGTTGTCACTACTTCCACTAAGAATCCATTTCAATTGATTGGGTCGTATAAATTAGGCGAAGCAATTGCTTTTACTCAAAAGAAATGTCAGATTTAAAAAACTGAAGTTAAGGTTGTGCCTACATTGTGCATTTATGTGGCCTTGGTAAAGAAAAAAAATAAGGTCGTATGAATAAAAACTAGCATTTACTTTAAGTAAAAGGTTTTAGCAAAGTAAATAAAAACCTTGGTTCGTATGAATAAAGCGTAGCAATTTCTTTTATTCAAGAGAAATATCAATCCCGAAGCATTTGCTACGTTTCGTATGAATAAAAACCAATTTGAGTTAGTTCCAACTTTTGACATGTTCGATCTGAGTAAAAGGTCAGTGCCGCCGCTTTTCGAACATGTCAAAAGTTGGAACTAACTCAAATTGGTTTTTATTCATACGAAACGTAGCATTTGCTTCGGGATTGATATTTCTCTTGAATAAAAGAAATTGCTACGCTTTATTCATACGAACCAAGGTTTTTATTTACTTTGCTAAAACCTTTTACTTAAAGTAAATGCTAGTTTTTATTCATACGACCTTATTTTTTTTCTTTACCAAGGCCACATAAATGCACAATGTAGGCACAACCTTAACTTCAGTTTTTTAAATCTCAAGATATAACTCATGCAAATTTGGAAATGATAAATGTCCAAATCATCTGTCAGTTTCATACATAAATTATTAAAAAAAAATAAACTTTTATGTTTTCCTTTTCCATCTACATTTTTCCATAGTTTTACTCACTTAAACAACCGATCAACTTCTAAAACTCTTTGTTCTATACCTAAGTTTAAGTTTCAACAATGATTTGCACCTAAAAATGACTCTATTTTCGCAATGCATCACCACAGCATTCCTGTCTCTGGTAATACCAAATCTGCTCATTGCCGTTGTTCCTTCTGCCAATGCAGCTAACATCTTAGCTGTGTTTCCAAGTGTATGGAAGTCTCACTACCTCTTCGGAAGGGCTATCCTGCACGAACTCGTCACAAATCATGATCACAACGTAACACTGATAAGTGCCTTTAAAGCCAACGACAATCCTACAAAGGCCCAAGAAGGAAGTAGAATAACTGAGATTCAAATCGATGGAATCGAGAGAAATTGGCTCGATATGGGCCTAAGTGTTCAAATCGATGAAATGTATGAAAAGTCAATAATGGAAAGATTCACTAGGATGATATACGCGGGGGCATCTACTGCCGATTTGGTATTGGGCAGCAAACCGGTCAGGACTCTTCTGCGGAGCAACGTGACATTTGATTTATTAATTGTGGATATGTTCTTGAGCGATGCATTATTGGGGTGAGTTAAGGCATTGCAAGGATGGTCATGTTGACAATATCGATTGATTTTAACAGTTTTTCACAGTTCTACAAGGTGCCGACTGTAGTTATCAGCCCAACGGGGCCGAACACGTGGCTCAATCAAATAACTGGAAATCCCCAAAATTCAGCTCTTGATTCGAGCAACTTTCTGCCTTTTTTGGAGCGAATGACTCTAAGTGAGAGGATCATAAACACTTTAATGGGGCTATTTGAGAAGCTAACGTACAAGTAGGTAGATTCCGTATGCATTTGTCAATGTTTTCAGCTGTTTTTTGTGTAGCTTTTTCCACATGATCTCCCAACAAGCTGTCTATGAAAAGTACTTCGAGCCTCTGTCTGTAGAGCGCGGTGAAATCCTGCCACACCATAGAGAACTAACACACAACATAAGCTTGATTCTGATGAATTCCCACCCACTTGTACAGTACCCACGGTCGTTTCTGCCCAATATGATCGAAATTGGTGGTGTCCACCTTAGAGATGAACAACTGCCAGAGGTTTGTCGTACTCCAGGTTCTAAATAAACCTTTATTAATCAGAAATCCTGCAGTACCTTTTAAAATTCATCGAAGAATCGGATGATGGCGTTATATACGTTAGTTTTGGCGCTAACATACGAACCTCGGACATTTCCGAGCAGAAACTGGATGTTCTGTTTCACGCTCTTGAAACAATCAGCAAATCGATGCGAGTTCTGCTAAAGTGGGAACGCCAACAGCTGGACTATCATTCAGAGAACATATTTCAAAGCGAATGGTTCCCACAGCAAGCTGTCTTAGGTGAGTTGCTCCCACAAACTACCACCTACCACTGATATATTTCCCTGTCACAGCTCATCCGAAAGTTAAACTGTTCATCTCCGCCGCTGGGGTTATGAGCACGATCGAAACAATTCACTATCACACCCCAATGATAGCTATACCAATTCTTCCCGAGCAGGAAGTAAATGCAAAGCGGTTAGAACAGCATGGCTGTGCACTACATGTATCTTACGAGGATCTCAACTTTGACTTGCTCCTAAACGCCATCGAAATAGCCCTGTCAAATTCGTCGCTCGCAATCAACGCCGGGACCGCAGGCACACTGTTCAACGAACATCTCCACGATCCAATGTCGCGAGCTATGTACTACATCCATCTAGTGCTGAAGACCTCGGGCGCTGGCCATCTCAAGTCGCACTCAAATAACTTGGGTTTCTTTAAGACTGAACTCGTCGACGTTCTGTTGATTATTCTTGCCGGCGTTTGTGTAATAATTGCGGTGCCATTCTTGGTGATATGTGCTATACTCAGGAGTTCATACTATTCTTGCCAGAGGGCAGAGCCAATTATTCGTCGGAGAAGATCGTCCGAATCGGCCAAGATGAGAAGGGATAGCTTAAGAAAGTCCAGCAGTCGTGAGATGTAGCGGGCAAATGTACTTATTATTTGTTTTGTTGTAGGGTTCCGTTTTCATTTTAAGGTTGACTTGTGCAATGTTTTCGGTGGGACTGGGGTCGGAAATTTGTGATATATTAAGAATATATTGGAAAAAAAGAAGACTATGGTCTTTTATTTAGGCTTAAGAAGCAAGCAAAAACTAAGGAAGTTGAGGCAAATAACACGCTTTATGACTCGAAGACAGTCTCCGGAGATTTTTCCGTTCCGACGGATACCTCGCTGTCGCTAAGGCCGACAATTTGACTTAAGACTACAGCACTAGGTAACAAAGTAAAGTAAAGTGTATAGATTCGAGAGATATTCGAATCAGACCACCATTGTCGGGTCTCTTTTTGTCTCTCAAACCTAGGCCTAGCTTCTCACAACCATTCGTTTTGTGTGAGTTTTTCAAGATTGAAACGAATGAAAGGGATCTACAATTTTACTCCAAACGGCCAGAGAAGCTATTTCAAGACAGTGAGTGAAATCCGCCGGGTGAGACTTCCTTATCGACAGTTATTTTCATATTATGCCTTAATCCAACAGTAAACCCAGGAAGGGGTGGTTCCCTTGGGGCAGCATGCCTCTCATACATATTCTAAGAAAATGTCATAAATCCAAATTTACCTTATCACGCTTTCTCAGTGTTGCATAATGACAAAAATGCTAGAATTTGGCCGTGGCAATTTCAAAAATATTTGGCATAATGTCGCTTAGCACTGTCACGGCACCCCAATATCATTCAGTAATGTCAAAATGTGATATTCCGGTACCTACTCTATCACATTCCCCCGCGGTTGGCCCTTGGCAGTAGTTGGCGGCATTAATGTGGTTTTCCATTGGGACCACCAGAAATCTTTTTCAGATCTCAGATTTTACTGTGCTCATGGAACGCGCAACGAGATTGATCTGCTTTTGTAAATGGATAAGTGCGTTAATTGACAACAATATCAGCTGTTCAAATTGCATTCGTTTTTGGCAAAATCGCAAATGGATATCGACCTCAAAAATGTTTTCCTTGTTGTAGATACAAATGAAGTATTATTGGTGGTTTGTAGTCTTCAGATGACGAGGGAGATAATGAAGATAATAATCAGGCCTATCATTGAATCCGACGGATGCTCTGCGGACGGATTCAATCCGATCCGCAGTTGATCACTTCACAAGTGAAAACCTATTCATGTCGATTACAGAATCCGCAAAAATGTATTCCCGGGGAGTTGACTCGATCCAAAGCCTATTCACATCCGCGATAAATATAATTATCAAATCCGCCGGAGTTATCTTTTATTTATTTTATCAAATTAAAATTCAAACCGCCGGAAGAACAACATTGCCGACCCAATTTTGTAGATCACAGTAGTTCATTTTTTGTAGTACATAGTTAAGGATTTATTAACCAGTAATCCGGATAATTTGATACAGAATCGGGCCCTAAGGACACGATTCATGAGATTTCTCCCCAAATTGAGATAGAAAAAGCAAAACAGAGATATCTAACTAGCACTTGTCAAACGCTTGCATATTGTCAGACTGACTTGGAGGAGGGTGACACTAGTTGTTGTACTTTACTTTCGCTGAGATAGGATGTTTGTTTTAAGTCCTACAACAAAAACAAACAAAAATGGACCAATCTTCAGAATTTTATATTTCTGTCGGTGTAGCAGGTAGAATCTTTATTTTTGCATGGACCGAAGTGGAAAAAACGGGGGCGTCCAATAAAAATAAAAAAAAAAAAAATGAAAAAAAAAAACTCCGGATTAACGTAAGTTTTATCGTGTTCACCAGGGAAATGGTGAAAACCCTAGCGAATCGGGCCCTTTACTTGATAAAAATATAAGCACATTGAAAACGGCGGATGGACTACATTATCGGTCCGCAAAACCGCATTACCGATTGCTTGTAGTCCAGCGAGTCAGCTGTCAAATGAAAATCTTTTCTTATTCGATTTTGTTTTTATAAAGTGTACGAACATGGATAGCATTGTATTTTTCTTAAATTTAGAACAAATTGCTAGTAATAGTCAGAGACAATACTGAGACCCCCAACTCACAATCCTCTTGCCGCTGGCCCCTTCAGTTTTTTTTCAAATTCGCCATTTTGTTTTCCTATCGGTGTTATGTCTATTTAGAATCCGTGTGACATGTAAAAACATACAAAAAATATAAATTCAATGCTGCCAACCGCTACCAACCATGGGGGAATGTGAAAGAATTCGGGAATACGACATTTTAAGATAACTGAATGCTATTGGTTGATTATTAAAAATTTTCAAAAATCGATTAATATAATTTGTTTGGTTAATAATACTATCTAAATGAGTTGTTTTATATTCCAGAAACATATTAGGAGAAACATTGTTGTGTATTTTCCGCTTTTGAATATCATTAACTTCGATTTCATATGTACATTTTTCTTAAATAGCTGAAGAAAAAATTGCTCAAAATGTTTTTATTTTCCTACAACCATTCTGCAGTAATCATTTTTCATAAATATTTTCAGCAAAAGTGCACTAATTCCTAAAATAAAATACTATTTACACGAAACGAATAATTTCAAATTTAACAGACAAAATTCTATGAACGCTGGAAGCAACTTTGCCGACAGCGGAAGTGGGACACGCAAGGTGCGAGTGTGTTGGTGAGTGACAGTTGTCAATACGAATTTCTATGTAACAATACTAACGCACTTAGCGTGTACCACCCCATAGAAATATAGCTTGTAGGCAAGTAACGGAAAATCGGCCGAAGTTGGGGGTCTCAGTATTGTCTCTGGTAATAGTGATACTAGGAGCATTAGAAGAGGTGTTAGAATGCGAAGAAAAGATGTCTGGATGTTTTTTCATCATTTTCACCATTGCCTGGAACTGAGGACGGGTTGTTTGTTTTCTAAATCGGAAAGATCAATTAACTGTTCGTAAACTTTTTAAATTTATCATTTTTTTTTTCGAAAAATAAAACTTTTATTGCGTGTATGTGTGTTATCTCTTCGAGATCCGCATCGATTTTGATGCGGATTGAAAACAACAACATTTGTATGAACCGCGGATCGGTTGCGTTTTCAATGATAGGCATGAAATGTGAACTTCGCTACCGACATCCGTTCACTTACCTACCGGCGTTTTCAATGATAGGAGAAATGTTCAAAACAGGTACTACTCCCTCCGCAGAGCATCCGTCGGATTCAATGATTGGGGTGATTATGCCTTAATCCAACAGTAAACCCAGGCAGGGGGTGGTTCCCTTGGGGCAGCATGCCTCTCATACATATTCCAAGAAAATGTCATAAAGCCAAATTTACCTTATCACGCTTTCTCAGTGTTGCATAATGAGAAAATGCTAGAATTTGGCCTTGGCAATTTCAAAAATATTTGGCATAATGTCGCTTAGCACTGTCACGGCACCCCAATATCATTCAGTAATGTCAAAATGTGATATTCTGGTACCTACTCTATCACATTCCCCCGCGGTTGGCAGTAGTTGGCGGCATTAATGTGGTTTTCCATTGGGACCACCGGAAATCTTTTTCAGATCTCAGATTTTACTGTGCTCATGGAACGCGCAAGGAGATTGATCTGCTTTTGTAAATGGATTAGTGCGTTAATTGACAACAATATCAGCTGTTCAAATGGCATTCGTTTTTGGCTAAATCACAAATGGATATCGCCCTCAAAAATGTTTTCCTTCTTGTAGATACAAATGAAGTATTATTGGTGGTTTGTAGTCTTCAGATGACGAGGGAGATAATGAAGATAATAATTCCTCCGAAATCGTATCCATAGCTATTTATGTATTTTGTTATTTTGGTTTTCACGAAACTTTGCGCATTTGCCTCGAAATGAAACTTCTTAAACTGACGTTAAACAGTTGTACAAAGTATATTGGTATGCGTAAATCTGAAAAAATATCGAGATCAGCGAAAAGTGATCCGAATCGAAAAAAAGATTGATTTTTCGTCCCAATGGAACGCAAAAAGTGATTTAGATCAAAAAAAGATTGATTTTTTGTCCAAATGGAAAACCACATAAGTAAGTTCTTAACCGGACACCATTTATCTTGAGGTTATCGAAAGATGGCGACTATTTAAGCTTGGGAGGTGCATTTTTTTTTCATTTTAAATTCATTTTTATTTCTTTTTTCTTTAACTTACGTACTAGACAAAAATGATTAAGTCTAATTTAAAAATAACTTTTATCTTATTCTAGCTTACTGGCTCTTAGCGAGCGCTCTAAACTTAACAATATTCTTAAAATTATTGCCTTTCGGCCTTAAATCTATCTATGTCTATGTTTTGTTTTGTTTTTAAATTTCCAAGAAACTTTAGAAAACTTGGAATCTTTATTAGGTATTTGTTTTATAAAAACTACTTAAATCTACCTAAGCTATACTTAACCTACAATTACCTATAATCAGGGTGGTGAGAAATCTTATCAATTGGTCACCATCCTGATCGCGTCCATGGTTGCCTGTCGGCCGCCAACAGGGTTCATCCGCGCCACCGAGACTCGATCGAGGCCACAAGCGTCGGTCAAGTCTCGGAAGCACTCTTTCATGTTGGCTAGCCCGGTCCCTCCCAAGGACCCCCTACTCTAAGCCTAAACCTACTACCTTAGGAGGTGCTGCGAGTCTTTCATGCAAAAGAACAACCAAAATTCTGTTTAGACGTATGGGTACATGCAACAATACCTTACCGCGGACACTAATGAGGTACTCGATTGGGCGCTCTCAGAGCACTTTTTTTTGCTCTCAGAGCA
Organism: Cheilosia urbana; assembly: GCA_946477585.1. Taxonomy (NCBI): domain Eukaryota; kingdom Metazoa; phylum Arthropoda; class Insecta; order Diptera; family Syrphidae; genus Cheilosia; species Cheilosia urbana. The sequence continues at coordinate 65,640,449 of OX297855.1, forward strand.
GTTTTTATGTTCGTTTGGTACAAAAAAAAAGCAATCTTTTTCAGATTTCAGAGCACTTTTGCGAATCTAGATATTTTCTCAGATTTACCAATACAAGTGCGCTTGAGTTTGACAACTGGTGGAGGGCGTTTAGGTCGGCGGCCTTCCTTCTGTCTCTCAGGAGAAGCGACTGTAGACTGCTTGTGGGCTTCCTTTCGGGCCACCAAGCTTTTGCCAAACACTTAAATGTTTTGGGCTTGAGCGTCTCCACCATCTGTCCTGACTGTGGAGAGGATGACGATACAGCGGAGCACTTCCTCTGTAGCTGTCCTGCCTTTGCTCGTATCAGATGGCGGATCTTTGGGGCTGACGTGGTGAGTGCCGAACATCACTGAAGCTCCTTCTCATCTTTCTTCGAAAGACGGGAAAACTAAGTACATAAATGTAAGGTGTCTGTTTGGCAGTACAATGGATCAGTAGTTGTGTCTGAGTGCTCCATCGGATAGTAACAACCACAAAAAAAAAAAAAAAAAAATCCAATACATTGGCTTCTTTTAATGAGTGCATTTAAATGTTATTGCCTAACAACCTATTTACCGGATTATTCTAATTTAACATAAATATTTCGTGTCAAGAACATTGTAAATGCAGCTTGAGGCCCCTAGGCGAAGTTACCCTTAAAATACATTAATTAACCGCAGCAGCACACAGGATATACAAACATCGCCATTGTTGTCTTTCAACGCCTCATCCTCTAAAAACTCATACCCGTCACTGTTTTATGTCAGCATGCGAGCCAATTTGCCCACACTGTTTATTTTGCTTCCACTCTGCGCTGCATCAGACAGGAGTAGAGTATTAATGGGTCCAAGTCAAACTCGTCTTTTGTATTCTCCGCGCTCTATGCAAGCTAACTAATTATAGTCAGAGCGGCACTCATCGGGCCAAAGGTGAAAGGACAAAGGAAAAGGACCTCGCTGATTCTGCTTTCCCTGCCGATTCCATCACTTACCACTGTTCATTGGGGACTCGGGAATATACACACTTTTTTTTTTCTATTTCTTCTAGCTCGCTGTGCTATAATTAACTCCTGGCAACAGGTCGGTAGTTTCACCACCACGCAATATCTTTTCGTCCTGTTGCTAGTGGTAGATATAGTTGTGCCAAGTGGCGATGTTTGCTGGATGTTGTGGATAAGGTGGTGGTGTTCGCGTGCCTCCTTTTGATGAGAAAACGTTGACGTCCTTTGCGTCAATTTGCTGTGTGATGTGCAAATGATTCGAGAAAAGCGCGCGCTCGTCAAAAAAGTGAAAGAAAGTAGAGTAGGAAGCAGAATGATACTTCAAAAAATTAAGAGGACGTTCTTTATATTGCGCACATAGCAAAACAATAACGAAAAGTGTACGGTCTGGAACACAATCTGTACTCTCTTGGGGGTTTGCTTCTGCAGTTGATGCTGGTATATAGCTAAAATTAGATGAGCATAGAAGAGGAACTGCAACTGAAAGTGAGATGAGATGCTGATCTGGCGCATATAGTGCAGTTATTTAGCTCCTTGTATCTTACCACGAGGATACCATTACACAAAGGGAACGCCGACACTCCATACTAGGTACACGTTGAAGGAGAGCAACTAAGTGGTGTTCTCGAGAAGTGGTATCGAATGCATGCCGCAGCTGGAATGTGGGGAATGTGTTCACGGAAACCTCAAAGATGTGTCTCGTATCTATATCACAGCGGTTTTCACATCAAAGGTTTGTCATCTGCGGTTGAGGACGACCCGATGACGATGATGGCGACATAGCGTATCGACAGTCGAAACTATAGTATACAAGTTACAATGAAACGTATATTCACTAACTTGCGGTAAAATGTAGACTGGTGACACGCAAAGGTTATTCAAGATGACAGTTTTTTTTTTGCAAAGGATGGCATTGTAGTAATTGATTCGGAATTTGAATTTCTGCAATGAAATTGGAAACTCAAATCTTAGCCCCCTACTGATAGCGCAACCGCAAAGGCGAACTTGTCGTTCAAGTGGTATCTTGTTACGGAATTTGTCTGCTCTGAATTTATAAGCGAAACGCAACGAAGGGTAAGGATTAAGGAAGTGAAAAAAGTTCAAGTTCAAACTCAAGGTGTATGAAGTTTTCGTTAACTGTCATTTATTTGTATGCCTCTTGTTCTCCTTCTCTTACTCCGATTTTTATTAAGTTTGGCACCACTTTTTTATTTACAAATGCAACGTTGAAGCGGCTTTACGCTGTGTCCAACGTAAGCACCATAGACAAATCATACTGAGAACCCCAACTCGCACTTCCAGGTCTCCATTCCTATATTAGATTATTCTGGGAGAAGGAAGTGTTCCTGGATGATGAATCGATCCATTTCTTCACAGATGGTTCAAAAACTGTGGACGGTGTTGGTGGCGGTGTCTTCTCTGAAATAATGGCGATAACACAAGCCTTATTTTGGAAAAAGATATCCGTATCTTCTCGGATAGCCAAGTTGCTATCGAGTGCCTGGAATCAGTCTCCACAAATTCACAAATTCTACAGCAGCCAAGGCTGTTGTTCGTCTCTTAGAGACATGGCGGAACAGTTTAATATTCACCTCAGTTGGGTGCCGGGGCATAGGGACATCCCAGGTAACTGCAAGGCTGATGAACTCGCCAAACACGGAACTGCACTACCTATGCTTCCAATTAAGGATTCCTCAGGTTTTCCAATCGCTACTTACAAATTCACAATAAAGCTGGATGCTTTCCAAAGAACAAAGCTCAAACCGGCTCAGAAACAGATTCGGTCCAAGCTGGATCCAAGACGTTCTAGGCATCTGATCGCCCTCGATAGAAAGCATATCAGTGCTACAATAGTTGTCATCACTGGACACTGTCTCATAGGCAGGCATGTAAAAAGGCTTGGCGTAGGTATTATCTAACGATTTTTGCAGAAGCCGTTTTGAAGAGGAGGAGTAAGAAACTATTCTCCATCTTCTCTGTACTTGTCCGGCTCTCTCACAAAGACGAAAACTCCAGTTGGGAGCGTTCTACTTTAGTGATCTAAACGATATAAAAGACAAAGACATTCGAAATCTCCTATGCTTCATAAGAAGCTCCAACTGGTATACTGGTCAAAGTGTCTAAGCGACAGCCACCTCAACCTAACCTAACCTACTCGCAATCCTCTTGCTGCTGGCCTCTCAATTTTTTGTCCAAATTCCGCCATTTTGCGGATAAAATTCTATGAAATCTGCCAGCAACTCTGCTAACAGCTGAATTGGCATATGCTAGGTGCGAATGTGTTGGTAAGCCAGCATTTTTGAAGTAACGTGACATTTTTCAATACGAATTTATATGTAACAATTACTAACGCATTTAGCATTTGCTACCCCATAAAAATATAGCTTGTAGGCAAGTAACGGACAATTGACTGAAGTTGGGGCTCTCAGTATTGTCTCTGGTAAGCACTGGTACAATTTTTGCGTACGATGCGATGCCCGCACGCACCCCATTGCCCATGGCTCGCTCACGGATGCGGTAATTCGGTGCCAGGTCGCACTAAAGCTGTTTGAAATTCTTTGTATTATTTTTCTTTTTCGATGAGATGGTGAATACGAAGGGCATGTTAGGTACAATCCGTTGTCCGTCCAAAAGGAGTTAAAACCAGTTTAGTAGCTCGTGAGAAATAAACCTTTTCGTAGGAATTTCGATGATAAGAAACCGTCTCTTGGAAAAAAGGGAAAAGTACAATTTGGTGGGAAATTCGGTTATTGCTTTCATTATAGTAAATCACCACCGAATTATCTGGGTCACCAAAGATAAATATCGAATAGCTCTTTTCCCAATTAAATCCTACGGATAAGGAAAACGACGCACGTAGGCGAACTTTTTAAGAGGGAAATTCAATTCTATTTTCTGAAATTATACAAACTTAGATATATAATGAACACGTAATTCGGAAAACAATGACTTACATTGGTCGGGATAATTCTATTTGAACTGGGCAACTGAGAGATTGCCCAAATTCAAATTCAGTTTCAATTCAAAATTAACCAGAACTCCACCGAAAACAATCGAATTTTACTCTTTTTTCTTTGACAGAACAACCGATTAAAGGTTATTGGTGAAGGGCATCCAATTCGCCATTACTGCATAATTACAGAAACTGCCTTAATTCTCCTAACTTAAAAACTGCGTTGCCACAGCGTCATAACCGCGACTTGTTGCTCGTTATTTGAAAATTCATTAATACCTAATGCAATTCGATTTCGATAACTTGAAACTAAACTAAAAACTAAGAAGGAAATATCTGTACCGATGACATCGGTTAATTTAAAAAAAAAAAAAAAAAACAAAAAACAAACTGTATTTCTTTTTTAGCACAAAATCATAATTCTACTATATACATAAAGCTAAAACTTGTAAAAACTCACATTGTTATTTAATATGTTGTACCTACTGCCATATCGAATGAATATCTAACCTAAAAGTGAATTGTATTTAACACTATCTATTCTTACATTTTCTGTACGGTTGCTTCTGAACTTTTTACTTTCCTACCAATTGACTCAACCAAGCTTTTATAGGTATCTACGAGAAAATTTCGTGCGACCCAGTCCTGTACTTTATTTAATTTCCACAAAGCTTTTACATTATTTTTTGAATTTTATTTTATATTATAATTATACTACAGCCATATAAAATCAAGTTTTTTAGTTGCACTTTTGGCTTTTTCTTCTTCTTATTTGACACTGACATTGTCGCGAACTACCTTACCAAAAACGCCATTATTCTTTACAAGATAGGTGCATTTACGTTGTATTTATAGTTTTATTATTTAGAAAAAAATTAAAAAGAAACCAACGGAAAGAAAAACTTAAATTCTTGCAAAACCGGACGCTTCATACGGATTCGTCGTTATATAGCGGAAGTCGCTCAGGATGAATTTGTGTGAAAATATGGTGTAAAAAATAAAATTAGGGCACTCCTCAGAATTTACGTCGTTATATCCACATGGTTTTATAACCGAGATCACTAAGGCGAATATCATGTAATTAAATGGGTATACGTAGACTGAATGGATTAGGTATTGTGTACGATCCTAAATAATTTCAGTTTCCTATTGGCGGTTAATGCTCCAATTAGAAACAAGCTGCATTCTGTATTTATATTATCCACGGCACACAAAGAAGACTAATATAATATGCAGACAAGCAGAGACCATCATCAGTCCACCACCTCTCATTCTAATCTCATTTTATGAGACTACTCATTATCCATATTGTCAGGCCCGGACAATCTATTCCAACTGTGAATAATTATAAGCGAATAAATGATTAAATCATATTCCACTGAACTGACAGTTATTAACTTCTCCTATTCACAGGTACCTACATACATTCGGTATCTGAGGTAAACACAGAAGCATGCATCATGTAATTACCATGTTTGTACCTATGAAGCGCCGGAGCCGCATCCGCTATATGTTCCTACCACCCAACCTACTCGTCCCTCCCTGTTTAAAGTTAGCTTCAGTCTCGTGTCTCTATGCTTTGGGATTCCCCTTTGATATTCGCGTAACCATGGATGTAGACTTTGTACCAGAATGGGCAAAATGTAAACACAAAGGACGAAGAATGACAAAATGATGAATTATCTAACTAGCTGAGATGGGCAACATGGCGAGGCATTTCAATGAAATACATAGTGGGTGCTGGGTTTAAAGAAAAAGGCATTAATGAGAAATATGTTCTGTCAGATTGTATCCCTTTAAGGACATAATAATTACAAAGAAAAAAAAATGAACACATAACTCAATATTTTATTTTTATTCCTCACAATTATACCTAGATATTTTAAGAATGCATTTAGGTAGACTTAGGAACAAGGGTCAACCACAATCGAATAACGTGCACTTAAGCTAATGTCAAATGAGCAGGGAATGACAAACAATTATAATATATTCTCGCATTGGATTAAAAAAAAAAAAAAAAAAAAATATAGTTGGCGCAACAGGTCCGGAGGGACCCTAGGCCTAGCTTCTCGCAAACCATTCGTTTTGTGTGAGTTTTTTCTTTTTGGAACGAATGAAAGGTATCTACAATTTTATGCCGACTCCAAACGGCTAATTGAGAAGCTCTTTCAAGACACTTATACTCTCGGATGCATGTCAGACGTTCGCGAGAGTTGGCACAGTGAAAAAACCCTTAGTTGGAATTTGGGTTTTTGCGGGATTCGAACCTCGATCCCTCGCTTCGTAGTCCAACACACTTACCACTAAGCCACTGCGCCTACATTGCATTAGGCTAAATTAATTTCATACAGTTCCACTTGTACGGAACTTTTTTTTCGTTTAAATAAAAAATGATAATTGTAAAACTGACAGAGAGGCGATATAATGTCTTGATGTCACCTAGCAAATCATTGGAAAGTTTTAGATAGATATTTAAGAGGTAGAAGTATATTTTACGAAGATGCATTTATGTGACAGAGGAGCAGTTATAATAAAGAAAACACCCAACCTAATTAAATGAAATTGCGATGTTTTTTTTAAAAACCTTCTCCAACGTTATTGAAGAGGAAATTCAGTTCTTTTAAATGCAGTCAGTTTCAATCGCTCTAGTAATAATTTATCAGTCATAGAAACAAAATGCAATTTTTGCACTTTCAAAAACTTCATGTCAAAAAGACATAAAAAAAACAGTGTTTTATCTTTTCAAATCCCAGCGAAGAAACGAAAGGCAGAAGAAAGTCCTGAAACATCTGCCAGATATTTTCACAATGTGGCTACCCCAAAACATGCAAATTTGCAAGCTAAGACGAATGATAAAAGGACTGAAAAGACAATCATTGGCTCGAAAAGACAGCCATTACCACCACCAATAATGATCTCTGGAGTAGACCGATTTGGTGAGCTAAAAAGTATAATTGAGCAAAAAGCTAAGAAAGCGTGCAAGCTCACGTCATATAGCAACAACAATTGGAAAATAAATGTCGATGACAGTGACACTTATAGAGATATCACTGATAAGTTAACAAAAATGAAGTTGCAATGGCACACATATGAAAATAAGGCTACTAGACCAATTAGGGTAGTCGTCAGAGGTCTTCATTTCTCTTGTGATGAACATGATATTGTTGAGGACTTGACTAATAAAAATTTCAAAATTATAGAAGCCAAAAACTTAATTAAAAAAGAAAAAACAACAGTTAATGAAGGGGAACAAACTACAAGAAATAGAAAATGACCCCTTTTTATGCTCGCCTTTCACAATCAAGAAGATATTGAAAAGGTATACGCTATTAAATCAATAATGAACATTGTTGTCAAGATTGAGCCATTTCGAAGAAGATCCAACACTATATCTCAATGCAAACGATGCCAAGCTTTCGGACATACGCAAAGATATTGCAAAAGAGATTTTCCATGCGTTAAATGTGAAGGAAAACATTCAACAAATAGTTGTCCACAAAAAAGAGAAGAGAAAGTTAAATGCATCAACTGCCACGGAAACCACCCAGCTAATTATAGAGGCTGTCCGGCAGCAAAAGAATATCAAGAAAAGAGAAAGAGAGGTACTGCCAAACACAAACAGAACCCTCTTAAAAATACAAACAAGAAACAGGTAAATGTCGAAAATAATAAAAAAGACAAAATACCAATTGCGACAAAAATAAACACGCCAGTAGTTAATAACAAATCGTATTCCCAAATTGTGAAAAATACACGTAAAGAAGAAGAAATATCAGTAAAGGAAATGCTTACTACTATTATTCAAAGATTGGACAATCAAGATAAAGTTATTAAACTTCTAACCAAAGAAGTGTCCAAAGGAAAAAATCAACAAAATAACAATGATTGAAAATCTGAAAGTCGCAACCTGGAATGCAAACGGTTTACACCAACACATTTCTGAATTTCAGGTATTTTTATGCAATGAAGACATTGATATCTGCCTGATTTCTGAAACCCACTTCAAACAGGAAACAACGATTAGAATTCCTGGGTACCTCTGTTACCACTCTCCCCATCCTTCTGACAGTGCCAGGGGAGGTAGTGCTGTAATTGTAAAAAGTATTTTAAGACCCTATGAAATGCCCAAAATAGGAAAACAAACCATGCAAGTAGCGATAGTAAACATTCTGACTAAAAGCAAGCAATTTAACGTAGCTGCTATATATTGTCCACCTAGACATTCGCCTACAGAGGAAGATCTTAAGGACCTATTTCGATCTCTAGGTAATAACTTTATCATTGGAGGTGATTTCAATGCAAAACACACCTACTGGGGGTCTAGATTAGTAACGACAAAAGGCAGGAAGCTTTACAAAACAGGGCGAAATTTTAATTGTAATTTTATTTCGACTGGATCGCCTACTTATTGGCCATCCGACCCATCAAAAATACCAGACCTTATTGACTTCTTCATAACGAAAGTAATCAATAGAAAAGAACTTAAAGTTGAAAGCAGTGATGATTTGTCGTCGGATCATACACCCGTAATCTTAACGGTCAACGGCATGTTAGTAGAGCAGATAAGCAATGAAAGACTTACCAACAAAAGAAAAAACTGGTGTAATTTTAAAAAAATACTCGAAGGTTTTATAAACCTTAGATCTCCACTGGTCACAACAAGGCATATACCCAAGTAGAAATTTGTGACTCTTATCCACATTTACTTTAAACTATAGTCACCAAATGGTATATTCGACTCGGTTTTGTGTCGCTTAACTCCATTCCAATAAGATGGTAACGATTTGACATTTTTGTGACCTTTACGTGTCTCAAAGATACAAATGTCCTTTACTGTAACATTTCAAACACACAAAAACTGTGAGGGTACTATTTAATGTAACCACCTGGTTACCACTTAACAGCTTCGCAAATCGACTGCGCACAGTCGAAATTGTGACCACTGATTGTTACCAACCAGGCGTGCACGGATAATTCTATAACTATGGCGCATCGAGCGTAAAAGGGAATATAGGGTGGCCTGGAAAAAAAACACCGCGAATGGTTTTATGACGGACAATGAATCTATCTAAAAAGAATGGAAATATGTAAATTAGAGACTTCATTATTTTGGAATACGTATATCTTTTCATGAGTTTTCCTCCTAAAGTATTATTTTTCATTTTAAAAGGTGTATTGAAAATTGTTTGCCGTTGTAGTGCAACATCGAATAAACTTTTCATTGTACTTTTAGTTTGTGCGCTACGCTGCTTTCCGACGTTTCAATAGTATTGTAGGAGAAAAATGAGAATGCTTTCCGATTTTACTACACATTAACTCCAGCAGATTGAATTGGAAACAATTAATGAAGTGCGAGATAATAAAATAATTATATTTGATTTGAAAAAGCTAAAAAAAAAAACAATATTCTAACTTCTATCATTCACATTATATCAAATGGTATCAATATTTTTGAATAAATAGCGTGTTATACGTATATAAAATGAAATAATGGTAGAAATATCATAACCTTCTGCAGCGATTTAGTACAATAAAATTAAACCAGCCAAGTGAATGCGTATGAGGGGTGGGTTTTGTAAGAAAATATTCCCATATATGGACAACAAACGTTGTATACATTCAATTGTATTTCCTACATGTAGGTAAACATGTTAAATTTATTATGTCGGTCTTAGCAAACCAGAATAGCAGTACAAAAATTAGAAGCGAAAATATTTTAAAATTTGCAAATCGGTTTTTTATTATTCCCCCCAAACTTTTGTGCATGTTCTCATATACTCTAAAAGGTAGAATTCAAAAGAATGAATCATTTAAATATTACGATTTAATAATAATAAACGCAAAAAAAAAAAATTTCCGCAATGTATGTGCATGCACCCTGTGCTCCCTCCTAAAGAAATGCAAATGGCAGGCAAGTGGTCGCTTTCTGATTCTTATTGGGATTCATTGTCAAAAAAAAAAAAAAAAAAATAGTCCATGGAAAAATGAAAGTAGGTACCTAGCTTCGAAATAAAATTAATTTCTTAAATACTCAATATTTCTTGAGCGCGTAAGTTTTTGCCACTACAACTTACTGATATTTGTAGTGAAACTGATTTTCGTTTGAATATTTAGCATTCTGGTACCAAGAAATGCAATAATTATCAAATTCTCATAATATTACCTGCTTTACCATTTTCATGACATATGCTCGTTTAGGTATTTTAGCATCCCCATTAAAGAGGATAGGTTATGTGTGCACGTTTTATATTGCTATCGCAGTATTTCTATTTCACATTTTCTTTTTCATGTGAAGCAACATACAAACACATGAAAACAAATTTGACAGCTCACTAAGATTCGGTCACACTTTGGTTACAAAGCATAGCCGAAATACCATTATGTGTGTTTCCCGAAATAGTAATTTAAAGAGGTAAAACTGATTCCCCACTTTGGTCAGCGTTACACCCTGCAGTGGAAACAGTACGCACATTGAGAGCCTATACACACTGTTACTGTTACGGAAACATTCCGAAATGTAGGATCAGCGCCTCCACTATAACCATCAATTTCTACTTGGGTATTGACATTGAAGTGGAACAATTCATTGCCGATATACAACAGGCAGCAGAAGATAGTACACCAACTGGTCAGCAACGTAAACAAGCATCGGTAAAATATCTCATAGAAATTAGGGAACTAATATTAGAAAAGAGAAGAGCCCGGAGAAAATGGCAAATGACAAGATATCCCGGCGATAAAACTATATTCAATAGACTTAATAATAAACTTAAAAAGAGTATTAGTGAATTTAAAAATAGATCTCTAACTAAATACCTTTCCAACCTAACTGCTGACAAAGTCACAGACTACTCCCTTTGGAAGGCTGCCAAATATTTAAAAAGACCTCAAACGCAAGATCCCCCGTTACGAACATCTGATGGGAAATGGATCGGCGACCCAAAACAAAAGGTCAAACTTTTTTCAGAACATTTGACAAATGTTTTTAAACCTTATCCACCTAGCGTGGCAGGCGAATGCCTTGAATTCTCTGATAGAATTGATGAGGACGTTATCACTTACGTTTCGCTAAAAGAGATCCGCACATGTATTCATGAGCTCTCTAATAGAAAATCACCAGGTTATGATCTAATAACTGCCCAAATCCTGAAGGAGCTACCCTTCATAGCATTGGTTAAACTTAAGCTTTTAATTAATGCTTGTTTTAAGCTAAGATATGTTCCACATCACTGGAAGATAGCAGAAATTATAGTTATACCTAAACAAGGTAAACCTCCATCAGAAGTCACCTCTTACAGGCCAATTTCACTTTTACCTGTACTATCCAAAATTTTTGAGAAACTGCTTCTTAAAAGACTAGATAAAATCATAGAGCAGAGAAGGCTTATTCCCACCCATCAGTTCGGGTTTAGAAATAAGCACTCGACAATAGACCAAGTACATCGTATAACAAATATTATAGAAAAATCATTAGAAGAAAAACAAGTTTGCTCTGCATTGTTCTTAGACGTTGCTCAGGCTTTTGATAAGGTCTGGCATAAGGGCTTAGAGTATAAACTTCATAGGGACCTACCTAGACAATACTATGAAATACTTAAATCTTATATTTCAAATAGATTCTTTAGAGTTCGTTATGGTTCAGCGTATTTTGAACTTAAGGAAATACAAGCAGGAATTCCACAGGGAAGTGTTCTGGGACCAACCCTTTACTTATTGTATACTAGTGATATACCACATAGAAACGACACGATGATAGCCACATTCGCAGACGACACTGCTCTTCTATCAACTGATAGATGCGTGACTAAATCAACATAAAAGCTGCAAAATTCAGTTAATGAAATATGTGATTGGGCACAACGATGGCGAATTAGACTCAATGAGTCAAAGTCCACTCATATCAATTTTACAAATAAAAAAATTATAAATGTTCCGGTGGTTATTAATAACCAAGTAGTTCCTTATTCTAACACAGCTAAGTATCTGGGTATGAATCTAGATGCTAAGCTGAAATGGAAGGAACATGTGAAAAAGAAAGTAGAAGAGTTAAATATAAGATATAGAAAACTTTATTGGTTGCTAGGACATAACTCGGAAATGTCCATTGAGAATAAAATTTTATTATATAACCAGATATTGAAGCCTGTTTGGACATATGGTGTCCAATGATGGGGTTGTACAAGGAAGACAAATGTAAAAATAATACAGACATTCCAAAACAAAGTCCTTCGGGGAATAGTAAATGCCCCATGGTATATTAGAAATAATGACTTGCATCGTGATTTGCAGACTGATCTTGTAACGGAGGTAATTAAAAAGTACGCAATTCGTCACAATGAGCGTCTGCAGATGCATATTAATCCTGAAATAGAAGACGTCTTAAATGTACGATACAATATTCGTAGATTGAGAAGAATTAAACCTCACGACCTTATAATCTAAATAATGAGAACCCGTATTCAAATTGTAATACTTTCTCAAACGCAACTGAACGTTGAAACTAAAATCATTTGTCGATCTTTCTTTGATTGGTCATGATTAAGGAGGTGTTTTTAGTGCGGTTAGAGTCCCACACTACTCTGGGTTTCTAACCCCACTGTGTCTTTCGAGATTTTCACCTTCAGTAACAAAAAAAAAAAAAAAAATCCCAGCCTGAATGTAACATTGGTGTCAGAAGTGGGATAGACAGTTGATTTTTAAACAGTGATTGGTAAAGTTCGAAATAGTAGTCGGTTGTAAAGATAAATAAGTGTAAAGTAATACAGTTAATTAAGTGATTGGTTTGAGTAAATAAAGTGATTTTATTGTAAAAGTTAAACAGAATAGTGTTTTATCTTTTCGAATCTCAGCTTGAATGTAACACTATTATAAACTTTTATTTACTATTAAGATTACAAAATTTTCATCACTTTATTAGATACATGTTTCTTTTCTATTATTACATTGTTATTATAAGTTTTTATTTATATGTCATTATTTAATTTATAATACATCAAATAAAATAAAATTTTATGCAGAACCTACTATAAGCCCAAAAACTTAACAAAAAAACTGTTTTTGCCGGGAAAAATAAAATATATTTCACAAAAATATCATCAAATAAATATCACTTCGTGGCGCTTACTTTGTTCGTTATAGAAAAATAAATATTATTACTACATATTAGTTTTAAATTAAATTAGTATTGTTGTTCTATATATCTTTTTCTTTTTCATTTGGATAATAATATTTTATTGCTCCGATTTCTTTTATACATTTGTCAGGAATTTTTACAACTTGTGACAACACACTTCTGACAAACTATCTTCCGCAAGAAGAATACTGTTAAGCATGTATATTTTCGTTCCACTCCTCCGTTGATCCTTCACTGAATTCATGAAGCTGAAAACTCTTTCAACAGCAGCATTATAATGAATTCGTTGAATGGCTGTGTTCACTGTGTTCACTGAGAATTATAATGGCTTGTTCGAACTATGGGTCGTCTGCTTTGATTTTATTTTATTATTTTAATTCGTAATTTGACTAAACGAAAATCCTGCTAATTTTTCAAGAAATCAAGCAAAAACAAAATGCTGGTATGATTCGAAGAAAAGAGGCTAAATATAAAATAATCCTTCTTAATTTACAAGGAAATATGTTAAATTGGTCACACTTGGAACACCCTACAACGATTTTTGCAGGAGCTGCTTGATGAGGAGGCAGAAGAAACCGTTCTTCATCTTCTTTGTACCTGCCCAGCTCTTGCGAATTTGCGCAAAACCAACTTAGGAGAATACTTCGAGGACCTCAGTGACTTGTCTCGCACAGTGCACAGACATACGCTGCATCAGCAAATACCGGTGGCAACAAGGAAAAACAGTATAAGTCGAAATTGAGTTAATGTTTCAGTCGGACATACAGTAGACCGTACCCTGTTTCTAAATTTTAAATATTTTTTTCATTGAAATATCTATTACGGTTGCTGGGTTATGAATGCGGAAAAAACGCATTAGTCGTCTTCCCACAATTAAAGTCAAACTTTTAACCTGCGCTCCTGAAAAGTGACTAAAAATGAATTACCTATGCTGTTTTTCCTTGTGGCCATAGCATTACAAACTCACGTTTTTGATACACAATATGCGTAATAAACAGGCCGATTTCTCCAATCACTACTTATTAACGCTTTTTGCACTATCCGTCCTCCTTGACCAACCATATTAAGCCTCAAGTAAGGCACGCAACAAAAGGGGTGCAGGGAAATAAGTCCCCTGGAACTAAGTCCACTGAGGGACTTAGTGGGAAGTAAAATCACTTTCGTGAAGTCCACTTGTAAGGTGGGAACTAAGTTCACTTTCTTATGGGAACTAAGTATACATTCCAAAATAAGATGAAGGGAACTAGCTTTCAACATTTAAAATTGGATTTTTTTTTTTTGTTAAATATAGGTATTTAAAATATTTAAAAATATATATAAAATCGCGGCGATTTATCTTTCATTATTTTCAAAGTTTTTTAAACTGAATTTTTAAATTTGTATTCAGTTTCAAAAAAACCGCGGCGACTTTTATTTGTTTGTTTTCAGATTCTTGCAAACTGAATTCCATTTTGAACATTTTTTTAATTAAATTTGGTATACACTACTCTGTCTCAGTTGAAAGTTAATTTCTCTTATTTCCCTGCACCAACAAAAGGGCCGATCTACTAATCACCGATTCTGACGCAAGCCGGCTTAGTCCATTTTGACGAAATGTCGGAGGATTATAAGCGAGGGGTACACTGGTCACCCGTCATATATCCGAACTCGAAGATATATCGTCCAATAGTTATCCCCAGTCTCCTCTCTTTAATAAGGTGTTTGAGGAATACAGGCGAGGGCAAGACTGTTTCTGTCACCCTTCCCCTATCCGAGGATAAACCGCCCCGATTTCCCTCAACAAGCCGATTCCCCTTACCTAACCTAAACCGCGAATGAAATGTTCTCAGAAACTGGATGTGAAAAAAATGCAAATCCTTGGGCCTTTTCCTCTTTGATATTTATGCAAACACTTGCCACCAAGTATTTTGATCTTCCTCATTCCGCTCCATAAATTCTCACTCCCCTTACAATTAGCTTCACTTCCGCTCATGCAACATCCTGTCACTTATTCAAGGTATCTTCACCTCTTAAGGACCTAATTTTTTCTGAAGCAAATGAACGTGAGAACTTGACTAGATTCCATATGTCCCCTTTTTAAAGTGTATATACGAGTACATAAAAAAAGTACAAAAAGAACTCACTTGCCATCAATATGGAGAAAGAAAAAAATATTCTGCAATCCGCCTGCATCGTTTAGAAGGGGTTCTACTTCCGATGCGCATATTTTTCGATGATGTTATACCTCCTTCGAGTTTCCTTAACCCTTCTCCATATAACAACGATTGACGCTATGCAATGGATGTCTGATTAATTATTGTTATAAAGTCGTCAGTTTGCCTTTGATATCGTGCCGACTTTTCGTGAGTCAAACGAAAAATTATTTTCTAAAACTCCGCATGAAGCTTTTTTATGAGAGGAGAAGCTGGTTTGGCTTTGTACCATCTCTCTAGTGTACGGTACGCTCCACTTCGTTGGTGAAACTATATCTTGGGGCCAATCAAAAGGATGTTTGTATGTATACACACATGCAGTCTGCATAGTAGTGTATTTCAACATAAGGGAAACTAATTCCAGAGGAAATATGAAGGAAGGAACCACACACAAAGAGTGGCAGATTGGAACCCAGGGTAGATGATGAGTCAATTTTACTTATTTTTTACTTACTGTCAAGCCCATCTTAATGAAACGCTGCGAGGACAGGGAACAAGAACACACCCAACGACACACTCTTGATCTTGTTTTTTGCCCCCTATTAGGCGCAACTCTTTGACAACAAAGGTAACATGGCTGTTTGGCAAGTAATCCGAAGTGGGGACGGGGATTCATTAGTCGTTGATGGGATGGAGATGAACGTGCTTCATTCGCAGTTTGTTTGCATAATAATTCTAAATTCCTTTTTTGGTATAGAAGCTGAATGAGGTCAATTTGTTTCTCTTTTTTCATTTGTGCTTTGTTTGATGTTTGATCAAAGATAGATGATAGCACTTTTAGCTAATCGGCGAGGGGTGGTAGTTCTGAATGAATATTAACAAGATATGAGTATACTGTACGGGAAAGGTTGGTTATATCACCCGGGCCATAATTATAGGGTTTGGTTAGGCCCCTATGGGACTGTCGTTTTGTTTGACAGAAACTAGGTAGGAGATATATTCAAGGAAGTCTCAGGGTCTTCTAAAATAAATAATAGCAGGTAAATTTATTAAACAAATAAAGTGTTTTACCCTACTTTAAACCGAACTCGTATCTATACACTATTGGTTGCGAGTTTTCCGAATCAATATGTAGACTTGTTGCTCCCAATATGTTTTAGTTTATTAGCGTTGTCACTTATGTCGTTTTCCATTGGGCAAAAAGAACCGTCCGGGAGAGTCCAGAATTAAAAGAATCACTCCGGAATTCCGAAACCGTTCCATTGGCACACAAAAATAAAGTGCACGACTCAGTCGAACAAAACTTTCTCGTTCATCAAAAGTTTTGTTGGTTGTTTTCTTATTTTTAGATAGGTCGGTGAAGATCTGAGAAGCAATGATAGATAAAAGAAATAAAATTTACTCTTGGGTTATTGACCTGATATGGCAGTACATAATAACAATTTTTTTTCCTCCGAGGTAGGTGGAAATCTTCTAGAAGCCACTATGAGGACACTCGGCGCGTGCTCATAAGTGTGAGATTTTTACTCATTAAAACCACCTTCTACAAATTCCGGCGAAAGTGCCTGCCCGTTCCGCTATTATTATCCGGCTAGGCCCAAAGGTTTAATTCGTTATAGACGTTGCAATAAATTTGTTTCATCGAGAATTTAACGGGTCGAGTTATTAATGTGTCCTAATAATCGATTTCTATGCTTTTGAGCGCATATTTTCGTTTCGTCCTTAACGGTGGGAATTCCGAGGCCTCTATGGAGATCTTCATTTCTAATGTACCGCACGGTGCACTGAAGAATGATCTTAGCATTTTGTTTTGAAAAGTTTGTAAAATGTGTAGATTTGATTCGCTGGTACAGCCCCATAACTGTATACCATATGTCCATACAGGTTTCATCACTTGCTAATACAAGGTGGACCAAAAGAGATCACCCTATTGGAAGATGTTATTATTTTTGCAAATGGCCGCCAATGTCAAATCTGTTTTGACATTTGTGGACTAGGCAAATGTAGAATACAAGTGAATAAGCCATGGAGCGATACACTCCCCAAGAACGCGGAATAATTTCGAATTTTCGATTTTTCGAACATAATGAATCATAATGAGCGATGAGGCTCATTTCCACCTCAGCGGGTACGTGAACAAGCAAAACTATCGCTTCTGGGGCACCGAAAATCCACGAGTAATGCACGAGAAGCCATTACACCCGCTCAAAGTTACTGCATGGTGCGCTGTTCACGCTGGAGGAGTCATCGGGCCATTTTTTTTTCGAGAATGCCGCTGGTCAAACGACAACAGTGGATGGTGCGCGCTATAGGGCCATGTTAACCGAGTTTTTTCTGCCGCAATTGGACGAATTAGGACTGGATGACATGTGGTTCAAACAGGACGGAGCTTCGGCACACGCTGCGCGAGTCACAACCGATATTCTGAAGGCGGCGTTCCCGGGTCGCCTCATCTCTCGTTTTGGCGATTTGCACTGGCCCGCAAGATCGCCCGATTTAACCGTCCCAGACATTTTTTTTGTGTTTTTTTTTTTTAAGTTCCGTGTTTACGTGAACGAGCTCGAGACCCTAGAAGGCCTCAAGGACAACATTCGACACGAGTGCGAAAATCTGTCGCCCGAAGTTTTCGCCGAAGTGATGAAAAATTCAAAAATGACATAAAACGAGCCCGTATGGCAATCAATTGTGACGGCCGATATCATCTTCTCAACTTGACCAATAAAATTCGAAAGGTTCAAATAAACATAATCAAAAAACAGAATCGAAGTTTTTCATTTAGAAAAAATGAGAGCCAAACAACATCGGATGACTTCTTTTGGCCCACCTTATAATAAAAGCTTGTTCTCGAGGATAAGCTTGGAATATTTTCAGAGTCATTCCGAGATATTTGGCTTCATTTGCAAACGGAAGTTGTACCGTATTATAAATACAGGCAAGTTATTTATTTTTTTATATGTAAAGTCCACGTGAACCGATTTCGTTTTGCTAAGAGCGATCCTCCATGATTTTGTCCATTCATAGAGCCGGTTATTTCGTCTATTTCTTTGGTCGTTGAACCAACTGCTAGTATAGCAGTGTCATCGGCAAAAGTGGTACAGGAGTGGCCCAAGGACGCTTCCTTGCGGCCCACCTGCTCTTATTTCTTAAAATTCCGAATATTCGTTTCCCTGTTTTACATGAAACAGTCTATTCTCTAGATAACGATTCTAGAATTTTCCATAACTGTTCGGTTATGGAACACCTTATCAAATGCTTGCAAAACGTCAAAGAATACGGCAGAGTAAAATTTTATTTCCTTCTAGAGCTTTCTCTATTACGTCAGTTATCCGATGCACTTGATCGATTGTCGAATGTTTGCTCCTAAACCAGAACTGGTGGTCGGGTATAAGACGATTTTCTTCTATAATTGGTTGTAAGCTTCTGAGTAATATCCTCTCAAAAACTTTGGAAATAATTGGAAGAAGCGAGATGGGTCTATAAGACTTTTTTTCATTCGGTGGTTTGCCTGGTTTGAGGACCATTGTGACTTCCTCGATTTTCCATTGACTCGGAATGTATTGTAATCTGATCGCGGCGTTTATAATGTGAAGAAGCTTAGTTAATGCTTTCCGAGGTAACATTTTTAGGAGTTCACCCGTGATCAGTTCGTAACCCGAGCTTTTTTGGGCTTAAGTTTATTTATTAGGTACCTACTTGCCCGAGCTCGGTGAGTGTAGCGTTTATTACTATATTATTTTCAGATGTTCGTCGTGTTTGACATTTCAATCAGCTGACACTAGTCGTGAAACTTCTGTTTAAACTATTTTGCTTACAAATTTCGATCGGATTAATTAACAAATAAAATTAATTCAGAGCATTTCAAAATAATATTAGCCCATCAATTAAGTGTGGAAAATGATTTTTAGTTGTGAGTTGTGACATTTATTTGGTCAGCCGCTCTGCTGAATAATGCAAAAGGTTTGTTTGTTTTAACAACCCAACGATTGTTAGTCGTTTTCGTGCAAAACGACTGTAAACGACTCGTTTTGGAAACTGAAACATGCATAGAAAAACTTCTGTTGTCGATGAAGTTTCGAATTATATTCACGGCCGCATTGAATCTCTCTTTGAATCATTCACTTCGACTCGTCAAAAATCTGTCATTTCATAATCCCTTCCCATTCATCCGTCATCAGATATGCTTATGTATATTGACAAACGAATGCATAAATTACAATTGATTTTCTCGAAAATCATCATAAAAATTCTGCAATATTGATTGAGTATATCATCCGTGACAACAACAGATACGTATACCACCTCGCCTATATACGGCGAAGTGATATCAGTTGTAGCATAGGAAAACATCGGGGAAAAATATTAATTCAATATAGGTATATCTACCTTTTTCACTGTGTGCCCGCGCTGCACTGTCATGCTAAAAGCCACCACTTTTGTACACTTCACATCAGTCAATTTGATTGAAGAGTCCGCGTCCCACTGTCACTTCGACGAAATAATTGCATTTCTATAATAACAGCAATAATCAACAACACATTCGTCGAATGGTCCCTTTGCTCCGTAGTCCGAAAAATCAAATCAATCATTTTGATGGAAAATAATTTCCAGGAAATAGCCTTTGGGCCGCTCAACTCGGTATAGTGGCGGCTGGCGCCCAACCAAGTACACAATCATCGTCACACCATTTCTGTTTAAGGGTGACAGTGACAGTAGAGCGGTAGGTGAACTCAGTTTTTCTCATACTCGAAAAACGCCAAAAATCTCCACACTACCACCAACGATGCGATGATATACTATACATGCGATGCGTGGATGATGTATCACACTTCACACTTCACACCATACTGGCTTGTATATATATATAGAAAACACAAGACTATGTGACAGATGATTGAAGTATATTTCAATAGCATAAGCTGAGCAAAGTGCAGTCTGCAGTGTCAGTATGTCCCAGGGAACTGGATATGGATTTGGTTCTCGCCATGGATTTCATTGCTATCGCCCGGTTTCTCTTTTGTTTACGAACCATCCCAGCCAATGATAGCATCTATCAAAGTGTATTTTCTGGGATGCGACACGAGAGACGAGAGTACGAAGTCGGATATTGTGTATTTCTCCAGAGATGTCATCCTCCAATTATGCTTCAGATTCTCAAAATGTCTGCATCAGCAGAAGCACCAGAGTGTGCGGTCGGTGTAAGTAGGGTACAGGCGGGGATTAATTGAATTACACTCACTTTGACAACCCCTCTCGGGATATGTGTGTAGTGTGTGCTTGCCATCAATTAATACGTTGTTGCGCGCTTACAAGAGTGATTTCTCCTCACATTTGAGGTTGTGGCGCCCTGGGCGCTATGCACACATCCAATTGGCCCCATTTAACTATTTCGGAGGAGCTCCGATCTACATGACTGCACTAAGTCGTTGTTGTAAACGTCATCGTAGTCATCTGTCAAACGATTTGTATACATATTTCATTGTGCCCCATGGAATTGATAGTTTTTCAGATTACATTGCGAGCAGAGGGCTCTACCTCTTCCTTTTGCTCCACTATTCATATTCTCTTGCAGAAGATATAATACAGTGCGGTGGGGTATATGCATGACATGAGTGATATTTTGGGGATTTAATCAAACTGCGTGCTTGCTGGCAGAGGAAATGATGCCAACTGGCGGAAGTTTCTGTGTTTGGAATAGGATACGGATGGGCGGCGACGAGGGACGTCATATTTTTCTTCTGCTTTTCAAATGAAAATTTGTAGGTTTTTTTGTTATTGTCTGCGTTGGCTTTCTCTATGTCTTTAGTTTGCTTTGATCAGTTGATTAATTATGATTACATGAGAAATTTGTTGCGTTCCACTATTAAATGATGTGGGAGCGCGCATGTATGCCGGAAAACAGCCGAACCCGAACGAACAGTTGGATTATTACACAAATGTTGTAATATATCAGGAAATCGAATTTATGTTTTGAACATGTTTCGGATGATCTCTTTTCGTAAGAAGTGTGGGAGAGGAATGCGAGGCCAATTAAACAATTTTTGAATGAAGAATGACATCTTAAAGTCTGCGGGAATGCATCATGTTATCCAGCGGCATATTTTTCAAATCGGTTGGGCTGCGTTGTGACATCTTGTAAAATATTGACCGGACTCCGAATTACGGACTATAAATTAAGAAATGATTTTCGGCATTACAGACAGCTGGCAATGGATGCAAATGGTGTTGATGACCCCTACTTTATACGGATTATAATTGGAATTGAAGTTGTGCGGGAGGTTGGTATATCTTATATGTACCATGTTCCCACCAACGTGATTTAGTTAAATTATTACGTGATTTATCATACATTTTCGTGATTTATACGTGTTTAAATTTTAATTACGTATCTGTCATCGCAAATCCACACAAAATAAAACCGAACATACCCAAATAAGATCAAACATACCTGTTATTATGTTAAGCACTTCATTCAGCAAACGAAAAAAAAAAAAAAAAAAACACATACAAAACAAACTGTCAAAATGAAATTTTCTTCTTGATTCGATGAGTTTTGGTATTTTTATTATTAAGTATATTTTATTTAAATTGTTTTATTCTTGGCAGGTATGGCAAGAAAACCAAAAAAAAGGTTCTAATGTCAAAGTTGACGTAAATATCACACTAAAACTAAAACGATTTATAAATCAATTTGGGTGGGAACATGGTACCTACTACTCAAAAAAAAAAAAAAAAAAACACTTCCTATCAATTAGGGCGTTCAAGTATCTAGTTTAGTAAGTCTGACAGCTGTCTGACTAGATCCATCTCGGTTGTGATTGGTTTAAATCGGTCACGTGGGCACCTGTTTATGGAGGGGTAGCCGACGAATCTAGTCAAGAAATTCGTGACTGAGTACTAAGTTGACAGTTCGGGTATGTGGCTGACGTAGAAAAAGTGACGTTCCCGACCAATCTAGTTTTTGCGTTCAGGTTATACATCTTATCCAGACCAATCTAGTCGACTTAAGATAACTAGATTCTTGAATGCGGCCAATCACTAATCAGTTTCGAAGTTTTAGACGTCCCTGTGCAGAATTTGTTTTGCAAATGGAAGCTTGCAATATGTAGTGTTCATATCCAAGCTTGGACTTCCAGTTAGGTTTTTTAGTTACATTGCATCTGTCAAAAAACATTCTTTACCTCAGGGAGATGATTTGTTATTACACATGCGCAAGTTTTATATTTCAAAACGTTTATAATTGCTCACAGATGAATTTTGGAATTTTGTTTAGTGAATTTTTCATAAATTTTCTTTTCTTACAAAATGCATTGAAAAAATGGGGAAACATCCGTCTAATCATTTTTACTTCTACCCCAATATGCAAAGTTTCAAATTAATGAATCTTAAAGTTCGCGAGGAGTCAGCTTTCCCCCTTTAAAGATCAGGAGACCCCTTTTATAAACGTCTATACAAACAGTATGGAATCCACACTTAAGATTTCCATGAGTCTATATACGATTAACAGCATGGGCGTTATGTGCCAGTTACTAAATTGTTTTGTATGAAGAGAATTATTGGAATCTGATTATTCCGGCTTAATTATTTCTAAAAAAAAAAAAAAAAACAAATGGTTCATCGTTAATATTTGACGCTGCTTTAAGATCACATAACCTTTCTATGCGGGTGTTAATTTGACATCGCTAACGAATGAGAATTCTAACCGAACCTCCGCTTGAGTGATAAAATTTAATCGATTTCTTTGTTTTAGTTAAAAAAAAACAACAAATTGAAATAAATATTACGCGAAATAGAAATAGAAATCAAAAAACAAACTCCCATATAAAATTCCCTCTTTTGAGCGTAAAATGTTCTCCATTTCCCAAGCACAACGCCAAAATGACAACATCTCTGTAGACAATTTGCCATATAATCAAAATTAATTTTCTACTCCATGCTCGCAGAGGCCTTTGATGAGTGAGTGCCGCGCAGACCCTGCGTAATTAATTTCCATCGCCCGTGCAATCAGTCACATTATAGCCAGGAGTGTTTTCTGCTGGACACACCAACCGACCATGTTGAAGCGTTTATTAAAATCCCTTGTCCAAGCTTTCCATACCTTGGCGCTCGACCTGTACGGTGAATGTTTGTCTGTCTCGACTGGCATGTGCAACAAATTGCACGAGGGTGGTCAATGTAAGCGTACCATTTCTAGTTTTTTTACGCTTCTCGCACCTCGAGCTAAACTCACAAGAGTTCCACGCAGCCCAGACACAGAGACAGACGGACGATGATGATGAGCATTGAACTTCCCGCAGCAAGAGGTATTAATTCCGCCACCCGTATGGACCGATTGGTGCTGCTGTAGCTATAGCAACCAATATCACATCAAAGGCGGCTTCCCTTCCCTATATAATGACCAGCATCCTTCGTATGCACTGATCGGCTGATCCAATGCATTGCGTTGCGTTCTGTTATTTATCAAGCGATTATACGCAGTTGCCTTTTAATAAAGTTGCTGTCGTAGTAGCGGGTCTAGTGCGGAACGATAAAACAAAAAAAGGAAGCACCACATCGTTGCACTGCACATAAAAAAAACTCAATTTGTTGGGCAGACAAGCGGCCATCAGCGGCGGCGCGGTACGGACCGTCACAAAAAAAAAACACAATTTTTATTTGGCCTTCAAATTTGTTTCATACTACCCCGTGCCGTCTCGAGAATGCCCATTTGAGCTGCGAGATCTGATAAGCTCGTGAGATGGTGAATTGGGCATGTGGATGGAGAAAGACGGACTTTTAGTTTTGTTGGATCGTTTCGTTTACTTTGCAAGGAGGGGCCCTTATCAAGATTCCTCGGATGTAGGTACTCATATCGTGGCGAGAGCTTTGTTAATACGAAGGCGGCCGGTCACGTAGAACGCTTCACACCTTTGGCTGAATTTATGCATGCATTTGAGTATTGATTTCTGGGAAGACCTGCGTGTAGCTGGTTTCGTTTACTAGTGAAATCCACATTCTGACAGTTGATGAGTCGTCATTTAAAGTTTATGGCAAAAGTTCCCATTGTTATGGATTGAGCCTGTGCGCGAATTCTTTCAATATGCCGCGCTGCCGCCATCTACAAATGAATCAATGCAATCGTTTGCTAATTGAAAACCCTCTTGATGTACTCGTACATAAATATATATTTAAGTCAGGCAAACGTCCGTGTACGTCAATTTGTATATCACACTCAGTTTTGTGCACTTTCCGCCGTCATCAACATGCGCCCAAGTACCACTTGAGAGTACTTTTTGTCTCAGAGGGGATTCGTATCGTAGCCTCCGCTACAAAATATCCAATGATTCCTCGAAGGTTTGGGCCCGTCCGTCTATATATGTCCGGAGTTATGCAAGCTATTTTAATTAATGCCAAAATATTCCTTCATCGACTTGCTCCTGCTGCTGCAGCAACTGATGACGCACTGGACGGTGGCGTGCAGTCGCCAGTAGTCTCTTTCGTTTTCTTTGATTTTATGATTAATTATATGCTTCCGCGATAATTGCTTTAAAAGATACCCATTAAAGCGATTCCCTCACACATTTCGCATCGCTCATCGGTCGCCAAGAGGCCTCGTTCTGTTGCAATTTACCGCAGTACGAATGGCAGTTGGCTGTTTGGTAACAAATACGCAACATCCAGTCAACTTATTTTTCGGGCAGTGCAAATCATCAAAAAGATGACAGTGACAGACAGAGCTGCGAGCTGAATTGATTTTTTTGTTTTGAGGATTTATCTTTATCCGCATTTGTTTTTTGTGTGACATGCCCCATGCTCATGTTTTACATTTTCGACTTTGATGTTTTGTAATTTGATTGCAAGTGGACCGGGGAGAAACATACACAGTGAATTCTGTTGGGGAAGCATAATGTTGACCGCAAAATAAAGTGGTGAAGCGTCTGTCTGCATTAAAGGGTTGATTTGAATATTTGTTTACTGTCAACTTTCCATCTAATTGAAACGGCATCTGTTGTGGGGTGGTATGTACTATAATATTTTGAAAATAGGCTGGTTATTATTTAATGGGGACATTACTATAAGAGCTTGTGGTGGTTGAACAAACTTATTTAAGGCAATTCAAATGACTTGGGCAATAATTGCTGTGCGAGGCAGTTGCGTTACATTCTGAAAGTGGTTATAAAATGTTTGAAATCTTGTGTAATGGCTGTTTGATTGTAACAAAAGACCATAGTATTGCGACTGCTATAATTTGTTGGTCCTGAATGTCGCAGCAACCTATTTTTTAACACTCATTGAAGTGTGACGGCGAAACTTGGAACACACCGAAAATTGCTTGGTATAGTTGGCAGTGTGTTCAAAACAGTAGCAGCGCTTCAATTATCAAATCATTAGCCAACCGGTGAACTGTCGCTTAACTATTCGGTGAGAAAGGGCCTTAATACGTTAGTAAATTTTCCTATTTATAAAACCATTTATACCACTAACAAATTTTTTGACACTTCATAATACAGGGGTGATCACTCCTGAAAATTCAAATAAGAAATCATTCCCAACTTACCTCTGGAAGAAGTTGAGTTTTTTGCGTCAAATAGTTTCAAACTATGTAGTTGACAGCTATTTTATACTGTATGAATCGGGGAAGACAGCTACAATTTATGTAAACAGATTTAAGAAAAACAAACAAGTTATCTTAAGTCGACTAGATTGGTCTGGACTAGAGGCACGAGTACGATAACGTTTTTTTTCGCTCTGTTTAGGCGGGAGGTTTAACCTTCACCTTGATGATATACACCCAGGTGTAGATCCCAGTTTTCGCTTTTAAATATCTCAGTTATTTTTTTTACCAATTTTAAAATCGTTTTATCTCGGTGACTAAATTGATCTGTACTTTCGGAAAGAGATAATATGAACATTTTTTGATATTTATTTTGCAGAAATTTCGAAATTTGTAGTAAATTTTCGACAACTTTGGCTGTATACACCTGGGTGTGGATTTACATTTACCCGAAGTTGTATGTAGAATTCGTCTTCAAAGATTGTTAAATCCAAAGATAATATTCGGCCCTAGCGAGGTTTTTTTTTCTCTGGGGTATTCTTCGGAACAACCTATTCCTATGAACCGGGTAGTCAAACCATCAAGCCAATTAATGTAAGTCTATTATAGACTTCTCAGAGAGGTCTTCTAAATCTTCGAAAAAGTGTCGTCCGAGAATTCTGTATCTGATGTGACAGGCTGCCGGGCAGTGGCAAAGAAAGTGTGGATTGTTGATTCCCATTTTCTTGGTGTGAATCGCTCATTCCTTCGTCCTTGTTTTCACAGTCACTTTTGATTTCCACCTCGACGTTTTCAACTTCAGCATCTCTTACTCTGTTTCTTGAATAAAATCTAAAACTTACTCTATAACTAACTAATAAATGAAAAAAAAGATTGACGATACGATGAAATTCAATAACTGATAGGCTAGTTCACAACGTTATAATTGTTTTTGATGTGTAAACATCTAATCGCGCGTTATTGGAATCTGGTGGAGTAATTCCACACATTTAACTTGCGGGGACGGAAATGCGTCACTGTGTTTTATCATTGCATACGTTTTTATCATTGCATACATTTATGAGCTGGGGCATATTAATTTCAGCTTTTTGTTGATGTGAAATAAAATTTCTCCATTTCGTCCTTGCACCGTACTCAGAAGAAATTTCAAGAATTCTGCAGGGAGATTATCATCTTTTACCAATGATCATAAGCGGAGACTTCAATACCAATTTTGCAACTCCAGAAGCTCAACCATTTATTGATTTTATGCAAGATAAATTTAATCTTCAAATGAACTCTAACCGGAAAATTTCAACAACACGATATGTGACAACCATCGATGCTGTCTTCCAGCGTAATCTAGATAGATTACAGTCTCGAATGTACATATCTTACTTCAGCTACCACAATCCGATTGTATCTATTCTACCGAAACTAGCACAGAACGAGTAAATTATTGCTATTTCATAATATATCAAGAATACGGTTATTACAATTCCCTCTTTTCCCAATGGAAACACATACCGCACACATGCCGCACGCACGGTGTTTACACATACACATATTTCGCGACTGTTGGATACAGTCGAACCAATTTTTTTTTGTATTGTAGGTAACTTTCAACTAGAAATCGACAGTGTATAAAAATGTAATATTGCAAAACTTAGTAGCTTGGCGTCAGATTCAAAAAAGAAATATTTTGTATGTGATTTACAAATTACAAGGCTTAAACATTTTTGAAATAGTTCCATTAATGAAAGACAATTTCTACACCAGGGTGTTCGCTGTCAGGATAAGGAGATTTTATTTAGCGACAAAGTGAAGGTTAATAAAGAAAGTACTTCAAATGACAAAAAATTAAATGTATATGTCTCGTAGTTTTTGACAAAATGGAAAATTACTTCGTTGCTCCGCTTAGAGTCCTTCATAATCGCGTGGCAGGCTGCAATGTCAACAGATTTCTTGAACAACAACAAAAGAAAAAACAGAAATACTTCTGATTTACTCTGTAACATATATATTACTATGGACATTTAAAGGGCCCGAGGACACGCACGCACGAGTACGATAACTTCCGAGCGCGCAATTTCTTGTTATTTGAAATGCGTATGGTGGGCAACCCCCCGCTGTATAGAATTAAGGATGGGTGCGAGGTTGAGTACATGCTGATTTTTTTTAAATTATTTTGTATAATGGACTGTAAAAGTCAAGCAATTATTTAATTTAAAAAAAAAAAAATTAAAAAAGGAGTTTTTGCAATTCTCAATTTTTACAAAAAAAAAATAAATGGAAGTAATAATTTGGTTTTTACTGTCCAATTATAGGAATTAATAGAGACAGTAAATACAAGAAACAAATTTATTAGGTATGTTCACAAGCACACATTTTTTTCTAATTTTTTCTTCAAATTTCATGTTTGAATGTATTTTTTTTAAACTATTAAAAAATAACTTGATTTAAAAATAGTAATATATAAAATTTAACTGACTGTTTATTTATTTGTTTGTTTGTGCTACAGGTTTTCGTTCTTAGTGTTGCCACAGTTTTTGAATGTCTTCTTTTTAGTTTTAGTTTTCTAATTTGTATAATATGTACATACCTATGTATATAAATATTTTATATAGCTATATAAATCTTACGAAGCAATTGATTGAATGAAATTGATTCATTCTATCAACGGGAATTAATTGCCTTATTTAGTTTTATGTACCGGCCAGAGATGAATTAGTTAAAAGAAACTGATACATTTCGTACGTCTATCCACCCAAATCCCATTTGTTTACATTATTGTTTTTGTAATTAAAGCATCTTGCTAATGGCCGGCCACTAATCCTCTTGCTTTTATGGGCATATCGCTGTTCAATAATTTTGTGTTTTGTGTTGAATTTGTTTGGATTTTGTCGCGGTTTTTATTGAATCAAACAAAAATAGTAAAATACACATTACAGAATACCGAATTCTTGCTAAAGTCCAATTTATGAACTCACATAAATCCTCCAAAAGAAATGAGCATGTTGCGTGATTTCATACATTTTTTGGGAAAACAGCTTGTAGTTGTAGGTAGCTTGAAAGCAGCCGTCTTTCTACTGGAAAGTTCTATATCTTTAATTCCATTATCTTTGGTACCTGGTTAATTCCATCATTTAATGTTTTCACTTTTGACGGCACAACAAACAACACCAGTGCTTTGTAAATTGTCCTTACAGCTGATTTCAAGCTTTATAAGAATTTGTTATAAGAGAGTCCACTTGCCTTAAGCAAAAAACGTAGACTATTTACCCACTATTTAACCACTTTCACTGCCTTAAACACAACATATTCTGAGTGGCGTAGCGAGGGGGGGGGGGTCAAGGGGGCACAGGCCCCGGGCGGCACTTTGCTAAGGGCGGCAATTTGGACGCACGAAACTTTCTCGTTCATAATTGGAAGGTAGGTAAAAAGTTCGGAAGCAACCGTACACTTTTAGGTTATTCATTCGATATGGCAGTAGGTTGGTAGGTACTACTTCCGATATGTCGGAACTTCCGGTTTAAATTGCACCTCCGAGTCTGGCTTCGGTTACGATATAATCACATCGGAGGTTTTTCGGAGCACCATCGTCCATCGGTGATGAGGCGACCGATGAACATGAACAACAAAGAATTATCGAGTTGCGACGTCTTACAATACGACTGTCTTTTCACTCTTTTATGTATTTTACATAACTAGGCGAGATTTGCATTGAAGTTGAGAGTGCGTGTGTCAATTTTATATTTTAAAATTTTATATTTTAATAATTTGTGTCTGCGTGCGACCTCCGCTTCCGACTCCGTAACGTCCCTTACAGTTTACAAGATGTTTGATTACGAGGCCAAGCGTAGTAGGAGTTTCTGTTTTTTGTTTGCAAGTAGTGTTCGTGATAGATAATGTACGAGTATATGTAAGAATTCAGAGATTTGTTTTTGAATTTAAATGAGAAGTTATTTTTTTTTTATATATACTTCTCCCGAGAAAGGCGAACCTATAACGCTTCAACAGCGCCCCGAGATGCCTGCAGATGTATGTTTGTTCTGCACTTAAATTGCTGCAAATTGTAGTCTTCTGGAAATATATCCCCAGGAAGCGAGTTCCAAAGTTTGCTTGTCCTGTAACAGAAGGAGTTTTTGAAAGTTGATGTCCTCGCGGTTGTCAAGTGTACTGTATGGTCATGAGCATTAGCAGCCTGTCTTGTTGGGCGCCCAAAAGTTGCATTTCGAGGGATAATGTCTTTGAGTTCCTCAGAACATCTACCATGGAAGTACCTATAGAACAAGCATAGGTCAGCGACTTGTCTTCTGTGCACCAACGGTTGTAGATTCAATGTGAGTGTAGGGTCTCCAATGACCCAATGAGTCCAACTGCTCGTCTCTGTATGCTATCAAGCAGGTTAAGTGAATGTTTTGGGGCCGAGCTCCATATATGGGAACAATATTCCAAGCCTGGTTTAACCTGTGCTTTGTAGAGAAGGAGAAGTTGCTTGGGGCTAAAGCACCTCTTTGCTCTAAATAGGAAGCTCAACTTTGCGGACGCCGATTTTGCGATATAGGATATGTGGTTCTGCCATGTGATTCCTGAATTGACTGTGACTCCTAGAAGGTGCATTGAGTCCTTGTGATGGATTGGATGGTCATCCATTTGGATCTGAGGAACTGTTGATGCATTTTTTCTGGAAAATGTTGTGAGCTGTGTCTTGTTTGCATTAAATACAACCAAGTTGTCCTTTCCCCACTTCAAGATTTTGTCCAGATCATCATTTAGATAATTAATTTGTTCACATCTCTGATTGTATGATGTAGTCGTATTCACAGGCCCACTGTTCGAGATGGAGGATATAAGAGTGCTGTTATCTGCAAAGCTGTAGATATTATTATTTGTCGATCCAAGCAAATCGTTGATGTGGAGAAGAAATAGAGTTGGAGAAAGAATAGATCCTTGGGGCACTCCTGCATTTATAGCAAACGAATTGGATGATACACCATCTACAACAACTTGGATCGATCTTCCCAGAAGAAAATTTTGCATCCATCCGCAGAGTTGTTGTGGTAATCCGTAAGACGCTAACTTGCCTAATAGGGCTCTATGCCAGACTCGGTCAAATGCCTTTGATATGTCCAAGGCTACGGCTCTGGATTCGCCGTGTTGTTCAATTGATTGTGTCCATAAGTGCGTTACGTAGCTTAGTAGGTCACCAGTGGAACGACGGCTCCGAAATCCGTATTGCCTGTCGCTTATTAATCGATGGCCTTCTAGATATTTGATTATTTCGACATTTATTGCCTTTTCCATTACTTTAGAGAGCATTGAAAGTAACGCTATTGGACGATAGTTTTGTGGCAGACATTTCTTCCCTTTCTTTGGAATAGGTTGAATGCGAGCGGTCTTCCAGCAAGAAGGAAACGTCTTCTGGGAGTACGACATGTGTGTCGGGGTGTAAATGAAATGGGATTCATTCATGATTATGTAACGCTCCTAGTGGTTGGAATTATTTTAAGGTGCATACTCAAAATCAAAATGGTTGAAAAAAGAAAAAGTGGGCAATATTTGCAAAAAATAAGTTTTGCCTTGCTGATATTGCATTTTTAATGGAAGTGCAGAGTTTTAAAAAAAAATATATGAACAAAGATCGGCTTTGCGTAGTCATTTTTGAGAAATAATTTAAAAATTGATTTAGGTATTCTAATTATTTAAGAAAAACTAAAACTAGAACTATATTATTTAGAATACTTATATTATCTTTAATATGTATTTTGGTCAAAATCGTTGAAGAAAATTACGCAGAACCGTACCATATTTCGCAATGTTTATAGTTTGAAAAATACTATGTAACTGAAAACTGACTACCTATACTTTATTGTTCCGAATGAAAGCATTACTTGGTTTTTAGAGTTTTATCGAACCCAAAGATAAGGCTTTCGAGATATTAGCAGTTTTTAAAATTATCGTTTTCGATGATTCGAAATTAAAATTATTCCCAAAATAATTTTGAAAACATAAACTTTACTTTAACTACGTATTTTGGTCAAAATCCAAATCGCCGTTTTCAACGAACACAAAGGAAAAACAAATAACAAAAATTTTTTTATAAATCTACTGTACGATAATATGTACATGTATGTACAAAAACTGTATGTACAAAAACTGAACCTGCTATTCAGTTAGAAATGACCATATTACATAAGAAATTAATTTTTGTGTGCGACGTATGTATGTATTTCGAAATTTCAAAAGTACCGTTATTCGATTCCAGAAAGTTTACCAAGTTTACAAAGGTTGTTGTGAAAAAAAATTACGGGGGCAGCATAAATTGTTTCTGCCCCGGGTGGCTGCAAACCACACTACGCCACTGCATATTCTCCTGATTGTTTTTGTTGTGCAGGGATGCAATGCTGTTTGTAATTTGTTTTCAATATGTTGTGTATAAACCAGATCACTATAATGGTAGAACTCTAGTGTACCTACATAAATCATTCAATTATCAACTTGAAGAAGACAACTTTACCAGGGGTGTGCTGACTGCTGATTCAAAAATATATATATGAGTCCATTGTTTGCGATGTGTATTGTATGCCACCCCAATTCATTTTTGTTTTTCTCCACTTGGATGGACATACAATATACAAACACCTACAATCAACAAAATTAATAATCAATTTCCTATTATATAGGCATTTCAATTCCATTCCAATCCCTTTTTGTCAATGCATGTGTGCCTTAAAGCGGGTGGACATCTTTATAATTATTAATAAATTGAACCACTTCATAAGCTGACCGCTTTTATATGCCAGAGAACAATAGCTGTGACCCTGCGAGCAGATATCGAAATGTGTTAAAAAAGAACTGTTCGTCTCCGGTGCGGGTCTGCCCCTTCTTTAATGAAACGTTCAGCAACGCAGCCATCAAAAGCAGCCAGAGTACAATATTAGCAGAACGCAGAAGCGATAAACGTTGAACGACATTTCGAGCTGTGAATTGTGATGGAGCTCAGTGATGTGCTCGTGTGCTGCCATCTGTCACCAGGTCTATTATTAAGCCATCAAGATTAAACTGACAGAAAAAAAAAGAAACAGAAAAATTCACTAAACTGGTGGTGTGCGAACAAATGTGCCAAATGGATACCAAATGGAGGATGACGAATTTTCTTTTTTCAACGGAGGGTATTTTGTTTTCATGTTTCAAGAACGTTGCTGATGGAAATTATTTGAATTCGCTTTGATGATGATGATGATGGTGAGTCTTCAAAGAGGACACATTTTTGTTTTTTGGTTTTGGTTGTAAAGTAATTTGCCGTAGGCACTTTAGATGACTTCCTCCACTTTGTATGTCATGATAGATGTTTACCCCTTTGATGATGCGGATGATGTGTGTCTATGATTGCATTGGGGTGATGATGATATATTGAAAGATTGTGTTGCTTTTTTGTGGCAATGTATTTTGTAAGCTTTATAAAAAAAATCAAGTTATTTGTTACTGCTGAGGGCTAAATAAGGCTGCACGTTTGTGGTGGCTGTAAGTTTGTTGTCAAAATCGTAAAGGGACAACACCAAACAGATTCCTAAATAAACAAAGGAAATTAGTAATAATAACTAAATGAAAATAAATGAAGTATTTCTGGATTTATCCAGGAAGGGTTGGGGACACAATCACGAAAACCTAAAATCCCGAAAAAAATTGTTTGCTACCAGTTAACTTATTTTTGTTTGCTTCTTTGTGTCATTTAATCAATTAAAAAGAATATGTCTATGATATGTTTTTATTTTGTTTTTGTAAACTAATAATGTAGAAGTTTCCACGTGCAAAAATCCATTATCTACTTTAACTTTATCACCAGCCAAATACGTTTGATAAACATAATTTAATTTTTAGGGCCGGTCTGTTCACAGCTGGTTAAAGCCTTGGTTAGGTTACCACAGATTTAGGTTAACCCATGATTATAAATCAGTGATAACCAATGAGTGTCTGTTGACCGTTTTTTCACGTCGGTCACCAAACCATAGCTTTTCAGCAAATCGTTCCATTTTTCCAGTTTATTTGTCAATCATAGATTGGCACAACCCGTGGTTACATTTTTATTTTTTTATTTCGGGTCCTTTGGTTTTTGATAAGTAATTTATTTAGGTAGATATTTTATGTATTTTATAATTTTTTTTAAGAACTGAAGAATGCAACTTTGTTTTTGTGAAGAAAATTTTTGAGAACAAAACCGAAATAAAAACAAAATTAAAAAAAATTGTTAGGTACAAATTTTTAAGCCTCATCTTATTTTATTCAACGACAAACGAAATTTTCTAATTCTCTCAATATTTTTCCTATCGCGTGTGCTTTACCTCAATTTATGAGAGCTGTCATCGGCCAAAAATAAACGTACTTCATATTTTGCATCCATTATTTTAGCGTGTTGTGTATTATATTTATATGTTAGTTGAAAACGTCACTGAAACCATTCGTTCATTCTATTATTTTCATTTTACTTTTCGTTCGCACAATATTGTACAACAATTTTTTTTGTTTAGCAGCTACGTCAAAATGAATACCTACGTAGTCCTTAAAAAATCCTAACAGACGAAATTACTGAAAATCAGTGGTTAAATCTCATTAACCGCTCAAAATCGGCTGGTTATCGATTTTTCTGGTTAACTAACCAAACTACTGATTCTCTGGTTAATATTTTGCTGAACAAACACATTCGATTGTTACCAGCTGGAATAACCGATGATTAAAGATAACCAAGATTGAACAAACCGGGCCTTATTCTGTTTTTCCACTTTATTATACATGTTTCAGTAAATTTTTAACATAATTATTATTATTATTATTATTATTTTTTATTCATGTACCGAGCTTAACTCTACAGACTTGGATTAAATATTTTAACAGCTAACATTTTTTATAAAATATTCAGTAGGTAGTATTATCGTTTAGGACATAAATATATTCAATAACGATAATTTAAATTTCGATCTACCATCACATAAATCTATTTCATTGCAAAGAGAATTTAACTTTTTTATACACTTCGTTATTGGCTCATTAAGGCCGTATTTGTAAGAATGTTTAGGGCTCGAAAAAAATTGTTCCTTGTTCGAAGAATTCTTTCTGGTGCATTAAACTTGAAATGTTGAAGTACATCGGGACATACTATACGATAAGAGAAAACATCATGAACAAACAGCATACAATGAACACTTCGCCTTTTTTCTAAAGC
Organism: Cheilosia urbana; assembly: GCA_946477585.1. Classification (NCBI taxonomy): domain Eukaryota; kingdom Metazoa; phylum Arthropoda; class Insecta; order Diptera; family Syrphidae; genus Cheilosia; species Cheilosia urbana. The sequence goes on from OX297855.1 coordinate 65,675,400, forward strand.
ATCTAATCCTATTAAAGCACATCTTGTTGGATAAGAGGGCATTATATCAAGGTTCCATTTCATTTGTCTTATAACAAATCTTGTAAAGGATTTTGTATCCTTTCTAGTGGTGTTATAGAATTTGCATATATAGGACACCATATTCAAGATAAGGTCGAACTAGAGACATATAGACAGACTTTAGAGCATATGGGTTCAAAATTCAGCGCATGTTCGCTTAAGGAATCCAAGCATCGAGTTTGCTTTGTTGACAATATAATCAATGTGAAACGAAAATGCAATCATTCATTTTAAATTCATTTTTATTGAAAATTTTAAATAAACTTACATGTTAGACAAAAACGATTAAATCTAATTTAAAATTAACATTTATCTTATTCTAGCTTACTGGCTCTAAGCGAGCGCTCTAAACTTAGAAATATCCTTAAAATTATTGCCTTTCGGCCTTAAATCTATCTATGGCTATGTTTTGTTTTGTTTTTTATTTTTCAAGAAATCTTAGAAAACTTGAAATCTTTATTATTTGTTTTGCTTAAGACTACTTAAAACTACCTAAGCTACTTAACCTACATTACTTATAATCAGGGTGGTGAGCAATCTTATCGATTGCTGCCGCCAACAGGGATTCATCCGCGCCGCCGAGACCCGATCGGGGCCATAAACCTCGGTCAAGTCTCGGAGGCACGCTTTCATGTTGGCTAGCCCGGCGCCTCCCAAAGACCCCCTACTCTAACCCTAATCCTACCAACTTAAGTCTAGCTTATAACTAAGGAGGATGCTACGTAAGTAGCGCACCGGCCCGGGAGAGCGTATCCACCCTCACCTCTTCTTCAAGCCACCAAAATTCGGTGAACTGCTTTACTGTATCGACCCTGTCCCGTTCCGAAATTGCGGTGCTAAAACGGAGGAGCTCCTGAGCATTGGCGGCGGACCCGTCGTGGATGAGCCGCTTATCCCTCGCGCCGCGGTGGCTGTGGTACAATACCGGCACACCATCCTTTGTCTGGACTAACCCTTTCATGTCTACATGAAGAAATGCCTCAGGTGGAATAAAGCCAGACCGAAGCGTACTCTCGTGGTACCTTAAATTGGGGTAGTAAGCCCCTGATATCAGGTTATTTTCACTGGCCACCGCCCTAGCAACGTGCCTCCGAATCACCTTAATAAGGAAATTGTCAATCCTATTCAGTCGAGCCCCATTGTATAAGGTCCTGTTGGGATAATATTTTATGTACTGAGATTCAGGAGTTCTAAACAACCCTAGACAGGCCCTGAGGCATTGCCTCTCAAACACCCGAATCTTTTCCATATAGGACGGCGCTATATTGAACCACATGGGACAGCCATAAGCGATGATAGGCCTTATTATGCAAGTTTCGTGTCAAAAATCACACCAAGGTCTTTAATTCCGGTTTTTCGAGAAAGGCTGGTCCTGCAAATTGTATAGTCATTAAGTACAGGCACTGAAGCATGTTACACAGAAAAAGAATGACATTTATTTATGTTCAAGGTAAGTCGATTAAGGTCACACCATTGAACTATTGTGTTTAAATCATTTTGTAGATTTTCACAATCAAACATATTTTTAACACGAATAAATATCTTTAGGTCATCGGCATACATCAATAAGCAGTTAGCGCTATTGGACACCAGAAGAGCCCTCAATTAGTCTAGATTGAGAAGAACCAATCTTTACACACTGCTTTCTGTTCATGAGGTAACTTGTTAACCACTTAAGTGGCATCGAATGAATGCCAAATGATCTTAATATGTTTATAAGAATGCCATGACATACCGCGTCAAAAGTTTTCTTGAAATCAGTAAAAATAACATCAACTTGGTATCCCGACTCAACAGAATCAAAAAGATATTTCGTAAAAATTGACGCTTTTTACGTTGGTTAATGTGGATCTACTAGATATAAATCCATGTTGTTGCAGTGATATTTTTGTTACTTGATTGTAAAATGAAGTTTTTTTTTTGTAACAATCGACTCAAAAAGTTTTGGAATAGCGGAGAGCTTAGATATTCCACGATAGTTTTCAATTTTCTGTCGGGATCTGGCTTTTAATATGGGTGAACGTTGCTTGTGCAAATCAGATCTCGACTTTTTAAATAATTTAAACGCTTTGTTTTTAGCATTCTTCACATTAATTAATCTTTGGTTATACCAAGGTAATTTGAAGGATTGCCTTTTTCTCATGAGTGACACGAATTGAGAAAATCCATAGTCTAAGATACTTTCAAATGTATCATAGACTTCCTTAAGATGTAAACCAGAAAGAATGCTCGACCAATCAACTGAACCTAAATACGTATTTAAGGCATTATAATTTGCTTTTAGAAAATTATAACTTGTTTTATAATTATTTGAATTAGAGTCTATTGCAGAAAGGTTATTGCATTGGAGATCTAGACATAGAGCAATGTGATGATGATGTACATTTTAAAAAATTATCCACAAATATTAAGCCAACAATTCTATTTAATGAATTGTGACAATAATTATTTTGATATAATATATATCAAACGCAAACATAAAATAAATAAGCATGAACTCACATTCCGTTTTCATATTGTATGGATATAAACATTTATCTTCATCTGAATTATGACCAATTTATATCACCTAAATTAAAATCGCCCAAAACGATAGAAAAAAAAAAAATAGTTGGCGCAACGGGTCCGGAGGGACCCTAGGCCTAGCTTATCACAACCATTCGTTTTGTGTGAGTTTTTCATTTTTTGGAACGAATGGAAGGGATCTACAATTTTATGCCAACTATCCAAACGGCTAATTGAGAAGCTTTTTCAAGACAGTTATACTCTCGGATGTTTGTCAGACGTTCGCGAGAGGTGGCGCAGTGAAAAAAACCCTAAGTTGAAATTTGGGTTTTTGCGGGATTCGAACCTCGACCCCTCGCATAGTAGTCCAATAGACTAACCACTAAGCTACTGCGCCTACGCACGCCAAAAACGATAAGATGTTGATTTTCCATCAGCTCATTAGCAATAAAGTCGATGTTATTAAGATGACATCCATACACACATAGCGGACTATTTGGGGGTATGTAGCTCACAACATAGAAGATTTCCTTCACTCCAGCTGCCAGGCCTCCAAAGTTCACAGAGACACATAGTCAGACATTCTTAAAATCATCATATGGGAGAGTAATGTGATTAGCTGTGAGACTTGAACACACAGCAATAAACACTCCCCCTTCGCGCAGATGACCACTCTTTTCTGATCGTAAAAAATCTGCTTTTTTTTCAAAAGTTTTTTAGCTGTCACTTGGTTTCTTCTTCTTCTTCTTATTTGACACTGGCGTTGTCGCCAACTACTCTATTGAAAATACGATTATCATAGTTACGCTACTTACAGGGAACGTAGAAGCGGAGCTTCAATTAAATCCACTGTCCTTTGACTTGTTATTTAATTTTTATTTTTAAGCTTTTAAGCTAAATTGTAATTGCAAAATAAAAAAAAGTATAACAAGAAAAAAACGAAAGCTTAAAAATACAAATTAAATAACAAGTCAAAGGACAGGGGATTTAATTGAAGTCACAGTTTTGATGGCCTAGACCTAGATTGATTGCATGAACAGTTTTTCAGTTGACGTTTGGTAGCAGACGATGTAAAAAATGTCGTGACTGGCGTATGTACTATAAGTTGACATTTCGTATATGTGGCTGACGTATTTAAAGTGGCGTTACCAATGAATCTAGTTTTTGCATTCAAACTACATCTAGTCCAAACTAATATAGTTGACTTATGATAACTAGGTTTTCGAATGTTCCCATTCTTGAAGAAAATCGTCGTAAAAGTGAAAATTGTAATTAGTAGATTTAGATGCAATGACCGTCCGAGTTACCATGCTATGTCATCTTTCATAACAAGTTACACGCTGTCAGCGCTACGCTAAACTTGAAGGAAGCGTATTCTGGTAAATGCGTCAAGAAATAATTGTCTTGCCACTCAAACACAAACAAAATATCTATGCAGCTTAAAACCCTTTTGCCTATTTTAAGCTTTAAGGTATTATTTTAAAAAGTGCGGGAAAAAAAAAAAGGTGATGATTGTAAAATGTCCGGCGTTGTTAAAAAGCACATACACCATACCATAGCAATACAATTGTATTGAAACTTGTGCCTCAAAGCGCACAGCACACATTTGCACATTACATTGCAGTTCAACTGAAATGCGCTCTTATTCACCCAAAAAACAAAAAGAATACCTCCTCGAGCCCATTCATGCAACCGACCATTACGCTTGGATTGATATCTTTCAAATCAGCTTCCAACAAACAAAAACTGTTAACAAAAACTTGCATCCTACCAACGGCGCAACGATTCGTTCCGCGGGTTACGATATCAAGTCCGTTTCTTATTCATCTGCATCCACATGCCAGGGCCATGAGGCCACCGGCACACAGAGGCATCACCCATCGTGGATCAACTTTATCCCTTCGAATCGTATTCAAATCCAAAAGATCTGTCAATGGTTCCAGAAAGTATAACCCGTCTCTCCCCGGCACAGAGCACAGATCACCGTCAACAAAAGTGCGCGGTTCCCCCATCGGCCATGACGAATGCCAGAAACAACATTGGACAACCGACCGACTATGCAAAACAATATAAAAGTAAAGAAAAACCGCGGAGCCATAGCCTGTAATTACGAAGAGCTGCCCTGGAGCAACACAAAAACAAAAAAGCAGCGCACCAACGACAGGCGGCATTTGGTCTTTGTTTGGACGCGGCAGACTCTCTCTCTTCGGCTAGAGTTCAACTCCGCTGTTGTGGCATGGTCAATCTCGCTTCGGATGATTATTTTGGTTCACTGTAAGCACATTCCTTTTTTTTCTTTGTCTCCTTGGGATTCATACCCCGCGGTCGCCTTTTACGGGCATCCCATATGTATGGTGCTGGCTCGCTACCATCCGATGTGCATACTGCATAGTAATGTCTTTGAATTATGGATGTGACGTGATTTTGCACGTGTAATGTCTTCATTTAGTCCATAAACGATATTGGGGCATATTGCAATAATGGCACAATGACTGTGATTTATCGGCCGATCGAAAAGGGTACCCCGCACTTAAACACGTCCCTTTAAGATATTTACGAGAGCCCATAAAGTGGGTGTGTGTGTGTATTTGCGGTATATCTATTGGATGGACCGTAATTATTATTTTAGTCAGCTGCTGGCACCAGGTAGACCCAAATGGTCTTGCTCGGGATTATATCAGGTCGTCCCTTTAATACGACTCCGTTCTCCTATACTATAATCTGTTTTGCTGGAATACTGCTGTTATCTTAATTACTTAATTATGTGAATATAGGGTCGGGACTGGTCATATAACTTAAGGATTACGGGTCTAAAAACATATTTAACTGTTGAGTATATTGCAATTTGACAGCGATTTTAGGTTTTAGCAATGTCGCTTGCAATGTTGGCCTTTGTCCAATAACAGAGGTAATGGCTGTCGAAAAATTGGAAATTAATGAAGTGAGTCCTACAAAATGGGAACACGAACATAGCCATAACCATCCAAGGAATTAGTTTTGTAATTTACTTTATTGCAGAGCAAATTTTTTTTTCTGAAATATTTTCACTATAGGCACCTTTGGAGTCAGTTGGGGTTTACACACTTAAGACAGACTTACCATAAAACCGTTCAAGAAATATTGTATATCAATGACTGTTAATTATTTTGACTGCTCCTGAGACACATCGTCCACACGACATAACACGCGATATGTACCCACAATGGAGCAGCTTTTCATTCGCCTTGACCGGAGGCGTCATTACCAAAGCCATCATCCCCATATATAAGTAAACCAAAAGAACATCTCTCCTCTACACTTAGTTTGATTAGAGGACGAACGCGCAGGAATTGGCAGCGCGCCTTCCATGAAAATAACAAAAAATGTTCGCGCTACCTATGCATTCATCTCCGCATGATTAAAGATCAAGGAACCCACCGAAGATAGACCGCAGCTCTAGCAGTGTACCAGCAACTGATGGCGAATTTACGGCAGCCGAAGATACAGCATCTGTCTGTAGCGGCGGCGAAGAGGTCTATCATTATAATGCCACAGAGGAGCATCGTCGCCGTCGACGCGGTAATCTACGACGTCAATTGTTTTGGGGCCCGCCGCAATTCTTTCCACATCACGCCAGTCAGTGGTATGGTTTCCGTCAGCGGTGCACCTCTATTTATCTGTGGAGAAGGGGTACACTATATTTCTAGATGGTCGGTGTGCGACTCTATCGAATCAATTGAAAGAGCCGTTCCAGAGTAGTTCCTTTTGGCCTGAAAGCATCTCACCGATGGATGGTGTAGATAATGATGCCGCCACTGCTGTTGCTGGTATAGATAATGACGACGACGACGACTACGACGACGATGATGATGATGATGCGTCTCGGCAAGGTTAATTAAAAGCCGATAGTGGTTCCGCTGTGTCATAGTGCCGGACCTACATAGAAAGCCAGTGTATAGGGGACATCAACGACAATGCGTGATGAGATTCGATGGTCGGAATGGAGCGATGTTTTATTTTTCATTTCGTCTGTGCGGCTGAAAGTTCCGCGCAATTCGCTATCAATCGGCGTGCCGTGCGTGGATAATTGCCCGTAACAAATTCAATTTGACGGATTGCAAAGATCAAAGCAATATCTGGCGGTAAAATAATCCAGGGGATTCATTTGGCTGTGTGGCGGTTGTGGGTTCGTGGTGGCATTTGGCGGCGGCTTGCTATTGAGCAAAAGAAATGGGCTTTCAAACGCATCATACTGTTGCTAATAGGTTAATGAGAACTTAATTGCAAATAAAGTGGAAAACAAATGATGGTGTTGGAGACTCGCAAGGCATGAATATTGGGCTGACATCGAACAATTATTACTAAAATACAGACCGATTTTCAGAGAGTTGAGCAACGCACACGCTATCAACAATAGCTACATATTAGAGTACCTTTGAGATAAGTTTGACATAAAAGTTTGACCAAAGTTGGGACTCCTAGTTTAAGGAGTCTGACTGACTGATGTAGGTATTTAAGTTTTTATTGGCCCAGAGTGGTCCTGTGATCAGCAACCGTCGTTCTTAATCATTGTTCTGCTTTGGGGTGGTTGGGTGGCGCATATCGCACAAGCACATTCATTAGAACAAAAACTGCGTATTCTCCAAAGTGAAACGAAAGAGAAGTATGCTGACTGGAGGAAATGCGCAGATAGCTGATTACGTGCGATGACGGACGTGCGGTGGTATAAATACAAATTGAGTTCAAGGTTTTTGTTTTAGGTGGTTACGATATTACCTACGTTAATACCATAAACTAGAATTAAATAGACCGTCAGCTCCGCTCACTTAAGAGCAGAGACAATACTGAGACCTCCAACTCACAATCCTCTTGCCGCTGGCCCCCTCAGTTTTTTTTTTTCAAATTCGCCATTTTGTTTTCCGATAGGTGTTATGTCTATTTAGAATCCGTGTGGCATGTAAAAACATACAAAAAATATAAAATCTATGCTGCCAACTGCTACCAACCATGGGGGGAATGTGATAGAGTTCGGGAATACCACATTTTAAGATAACTGAATGCTATTGGTTGGTTATTATAAATTTTTTTAGACGATTAATATAATTTGTTTGGTTAATAATACTATCTAAATGAGTTGTTTTATGTACTAGAAACATATTAGGACAAACTGGTTGTGTATTTTCCGCTTGGTATCATTAACTTCGATTTCATATGTACATTTTTCTTAAACAACTGAAGAAAAATTGTTCAAAATGTTTTTATTTTCCTACAACCATTCTGCAGTAATCATTTTTCATAAATATTTTCAGCAAAAGTGTACTTATTCCTAATATAAAATACTATTTACACGTAACGAACAATTTCAAATTTAACGGACAAAATTCTATGAACGCTGGCAGTAACTTTGCCGACAGCGGAAGTGGGACACGCAAGGTGCGAGTGTGTTGGTGAGTGAAGTTACGTGACATTTGTCTATACGAATTTCTATGTAACAATCCTAACACACTTAGCGTGTACCAGCCCATAGAAATATAGCTTGTAGGCAAGTAACGGAAAATCGGCCGAAGTTGGGGGTCTCAGTATTGTCTCTGCTTAAGAGAGTGTGCCTACTAGCTGTTTTTAAATTTACATTTATAATTTCCAGAAAAAAATACCTACCTATAACCGATTTTTCCACTTTTTTTTTGTACTTTTGGATGTGTAAACATCTAACCGCGCGTTGTTGGAATCTGGTGGAGTAATTCCACACATTTAACTTGCGGGGACGGAAATGCGTCACTGTGTTTTATCATTGCATACATTTTATCATTGCATACGTTTTTATCATTGCATACATTTATGAACTGGGGCATATTAATTTCAGCTTTTTGTTGATGTGAAATAAAATTGTGTTTTATCATTGCATACGTTTTTATCATTGCATACATTTATGAGCTGGGGCATATTTATTTCAGCTTTTTGTTGATGTGAAAGAAATTTCAAGAATTCTGCAGGCAGATTATCATCGTTTACCAATGATCATAAGCGGAGACTTCAATATCAATTTTGCAAACCCAGAAGCTCAACCAATTATTGATTTTGTGCAAGATAAATTTAATCTTCAAATGAACTCCAACCGGAAAATTTCAACAACACGATATGGAACAACCATCGATGCTGTCTTCCAGCGTAATCTAGATAGATTACAGTCTCGAATGTACATATCTTACTTCAGCTACCACATTTTTACATTTACCCCAACTGACCCTATATATATAATTCCTTTGGGTGATATTCGATGACGTTATATGTAACTCGAAAACCAGTGGGTCGATTTTCATCATTATTTTTTTTTTTGTTCGTATTAATGTATTTCAGGCAGACTTAAAAGAAAGGATACTTTTAGACCCGATAGGTAACGCTGCTATCGGTCTCCAAAACCACTCAACCGATTTCAATAAAATTTTGTGTATGAATATAGGTGGCACTGTTTTCGATCTCCGAAGCCACTTAACCGATAAAAATAAATTTTGTAGATGTATATGGTTGGCTCCCGTTTGAAAGATAGGCTGCTTTTGGACCCGATAGTTGGAGCTGTTGGCGACTTTCGAAACCACTCAACCGATTTCAATAGAATTTTGTGGATGTTCGGTTCAAATTTGAAAGATAGGATAGTTCCGGACCCTATAGGTGACACTTTGCAAAAGATAAGCGGAAGAGGAACAGGTTGTTCCTCTCCCAAAAAAAAAAATATGACCAAACGACCTTAGCCACAGCAACGCGTGACTGGGTCTTCTAGTACCTAATAGTGTTACCCGTGTAGCATTACAGCTATTAGGGAAGTGAGTATCCGGTAGAAGATCCAGAGATTCTGCATTAGAGGTGGTTCACAATGTAAGTTGAATACTTTTCGCACACGCATATATACGGTCTAACTTGTTTGTAGATTAGAATTACCCAATACCTATGTCTGTGCCGTTGAATATTCCCCTTCCACAAAAAAAAAAAAAAAAAAAACAACCAACCAAAATTCAACCGAAACTAATATCCTTTCAAGACGTAAGAAGGATATCAGTTTCTCCGATTATGCACGCTTCTGCTTCAATCGAATTCAAAGAATCCATTTGGAAACAATAAAAACCTACGAACGGAAGCACTGTATATAATATTATGTGTATATACCCTTAGCCCATCTCCAGATCTGGGGGGAAAGCAACAAAAACTGAAAATCCGTGGGCATGCCTAATAACAAAAAAATAAAATTTTATTAAGACCTATTCACTGAAAATGCCGCAAAAAGCAACCGGGCCTGGCGTTCATGCAACGAACTAAGGTCCTGCCTCGGGAGATATCCCTGTGCCGTCAATGGATTCTGTTGCAAAGTTTGTTGTTGCTCTACCCATATTATGCTGGTGCGTTCTTCGACGAGCTGATACTTGGAGTAATCTTTTGATGGCTTACATTGAATTCTTCTTTTTGCGAAAGCGTGGTTGAGATTCTGCTTTTGTTTGTTTTTTGTTTTAAGTCCTGCCGAAGTTTGAAGATCATGTCTAGGTATTAGGGAGCTGTTTGTGTATTTTTCCCATTTAAACGCATTTTTGTTAGAGTTTCAAGACGGGCTTCAACCAGCATAGATTTTGGCTTGACATAAAGTTTTCACGTTTTTCTGACATAGAGCGGATGCATGTCCTCAAAAGCCTTGGAAGCTATGGGCAGCGAGCGATATAGTTTTTGGGCGGAAAACATGCAGTTGTTTAATATAACTAAATTTTTAAAATGGCCGATTTTATGTGCTTCTTGTTGCCGAAAAGACAAATCGTAGGTAATTAGTTCTTTTAAACATTGACTACATATTTCCCACAATGGCCAAACCTATTTCGTTAAAAAAAAAAACACATTTTAGTTTCCCAATACCATTTCGTTTTTACTCTGTTATTAGAACTTACTGACTGTGTCTGACCAGCGTTGCCACTTCAAAATGAGAGGAGCGCAGTAGATCATTAAAAAAATTGCAGTAGATTGGATATTTCCGCAGTAGATTTTTTATTATACAAAAAACAAAGATCAATATTGCTTAAACTACGTAGGTATATAAATAATCACTTTAATGTTTTTTATAAACCGTCCATTAATTAAATTGAAATTTTGGAAATACTATAAAAGCCAAGGAGAGTCTGAGGGTGTCCAGACATTACATTTTCAAGAGTAGGTATTTACGTTCAGTTTGTTTCGTGGGTTATTTTTGAATTGGCTTACAATCGAAAACTTTCGCTCTGCAGCAGCACTATGGTCTAAACAATTTTACTTTTTTTTTTGTGGTTTTCAATAACTATTAATGTATTAATCCATGTTTAAAATTTCAAATAAGCTCTCAAAAACAGAGTCCTATTAGTTCAGCAGAAAACGAGAAAATAACAGAAACATTTGATTCATGATATCCTAAATGACAGCAGCCAAGTTCAGCTCATTTCAAAAGAGAATGTGGTATTTCAAAATAAGTTGGCTTCATTCAGACGTTCTTTGCAGCGGTTCTTTGAATGTACAGTAGTTGTCTAAGACAAGGTTTATCACACAAAAAAAGTGCAGTAGATTGGATTTAGTGGCAGCAGATTTATTTTTTGCGAAAATTGCAGTAGATCTACTGCTATCGCAGTAAAGTGGCAGCGCTGTGTCTGACTTGCCAATACACATGGCCCAATACACAAGTCTACCAACCAGCATTCACTACTATGATCAACCGCTTCTTCTTCGGGGAGTCTTTTAGGATCGGATGCGGGTTTGTTTCTTTACTCATTGTGAACCTTCGTCTTTCACTCTTATTTTGATCTCTCTTTGGTTTTGACTTCCTTATGCTGGTTGCCGGTGTTATTTTGTTATGTTCCAACCGATATGCGCAAATATGGGCAATTACGGATTCATCGAAAAAGAATCCTGAATTACGCTTATCTCCGAAGCTGGAAAAAATTGATTCTCCGCAGTGATCCGCATCCGAGCCGGGGTGAGCCGATGGACGACAGCACGAACGACAACGACGATGGATATGTTGATGGGGATCTGCGATGGCGGCACACTCTTTTTACATAAAAACCATTGAGAAGAACCTTCGGTGAAGATGGATGGATGTGGGATGGAATGGTTGTACATAGCGATTGTTTTTTTGTCTTCCTTCTACCTTTCATTGCGGGGTGTTATTCTTATTTTTCTTTAATTTAGGTTTTATTTCAGGTTTTCGAGAAACGCGCGCCGAAGTATTGCAAATATAAAATCATTGGACGTACTGCGTATATCTACTGGGAATTGTATTGTGGTACTTGGGTACTTGATAATAATATGTTCTGGAGAAAGAAATTAAATCTGAAAAGACAATTAGCTGGTTAGGAAGAAAAATCGAATGAAGCAAATTCGACCGTTCTATAATGATAGAACACTCTTACCACGGCCAGGCTAATGTGCTTCCACTGACAATGAGTGTTAGCAACAAGTCCAAGATAGATTTTCACATAAATTAAAAGATTTATTATTATACATCTCGTATCTGTCGCTGCAAACGCATCTATATAAAACTAACTTAATATTTTGTGCGTTTACGTGTAATCACGTAATTTTTAATCAATTTACTCGGTTTTCCTTCTAAACTATTTAGAAAAAGAATGAGAAGGACATACCTAAGTAGGTTGTAGGCCTTTTTATAAAAAAATCAATTTACTTTTTCATTCAAGAAAATGCAGAATGTTTATCTAAAATTTATTATCGATTAAAATTTGGATGAATTTTTGATTGATTAAAATTTTTATTGAAAGAATTAAAGCGATTGTTTTCTGTGTTCGGAGTGTACTTTTTCATACTTTCAATGTCAATGCCAACCATCAAATTATGTTCGATTTACATATGCTGCATCGTCGTTAAAATCTTTTTCTAAATATTGAGACTAAATTGGATATACTCGTATACACATACAGATCGATCCTCTAAGCCACTCAACCGATTTCAATTAAATTTTGTGGCTCTGTATGGTTGGTTGCATCTTGAAAGATAGGATATATAGTTTTGGACCCTATAGGTGGATGGGTATGGTTGGTTGTAGTTTAATTTAAGGGATAGGATAGTTCAGTGGCGCTGCTTTCAATCTCCGAAACCACCCAACTGATTTCAGTAAAATTTTGTGGATGTCTATAATTAGTTGCAGCTTAAAGAGTAGGTTAGTTTAGACCTGATAGGTAGTGCTGTTGTCGATCTCCGAATCCGATTTCAATAAAATTTTATGGATGGCTATGGTTGGTTGTAGGGATGTGCTAAACCGATTTAAACCGGTTTAGAATTGAAGCAAACCGAGTTGCAAATCAAATTCCCCACTCAGTCTGCAACTTGCAAGCAGAGACAATACTGAGACCCCCAACTCACAATCCTCTTGCCGCTGGCCCCCTCAGTTTTTTTTCAAAATCGCCATTTTGTTTTCCTATCGGTGTTATTTCTGTTTAGAATCCGTGTGACATGCAAAAACATACAAAAAATATAAAATCAATGCTGCCAACTGCTACCAACCATGGAGGAATGTGATAGAGTTCGGGAATACCACATTTTAAAATAATTATTGCTATTGGTTGATTATTATACATTTTTAAAAGTCGATTAATATAATTTGTTTGGTTAATAATACTATCTAAATGAGTTGTTTTATATACTAGAAACATATGAGGACAAACATTGTTGTGTATTTTCCGCTTTTGAATATCATTAACTTCGATTTCACGAGTAAATTTTTCTTAAATAACTGAAGAAAAATTGCTCCAAATGTTTTTATTTTCCTACAACCATTCTGCAGTAATCATTTTTCATAAATATTTTCAGAAAAAGTGCACTTATTCCTAAAATAAAATACCGACTATTCACGCGTAACGAATAATTTCAAATTAAACGGACAAAATTCTATGAACGCTGGAACACCGGAAGTCACCGGAAGTTGTTGATATTTTGTTGAGGGTGTGTTGGTGTGTTGAAGTTTCGTGACATTTGGCAATACGAATTTATATGTATAATACTAGCGCACTAAATTGTGCACACTCCGTACAAATATTGCTTGTAGGCAAGGTAACGGGAAATCGGCCGAAGTTGGTTGTCTCAGTATTGTCTCTGATTGCAAGTTGCAACTTAGTAAGGCAACGAACAGAAGATGCAACTCGATTTGGTTCGGGTTAACTCTTTTTGTAGGGGTACGGTTCATTCAAACCGTCTCAATCCATTGACAAAAACTTAAACTAACCTCATGCAGTGATGCAGGATTACAAGATATATTTTTTTCTTTCTAGATTTTTGAGCTTCAAAAAGATTTTCAAGATTCTTAATATCATGCATTTTTTTTAAATCTAACAAATTAAAACAAACATTTTCTTCAATAGAGAAAAATGATTCCTACTAATTCCATTATTATTTTATTTTCAAAATTTTATTAAATTAATTCAATTAAATTAATAATGTTTGCTGTACTTAAATACAAATGATTTGTTGCGCTTTAATGAAGCAAATTGCTCTGATTTACTTATAAGTAGGGATCGGATTTCCATGCAAATGCATGTTTTTTTATGAACACCTTGGATGCAAGGCAACTTATTATGTATACGTATCATGAAATTTCCATTAAAATGGCATTTAACCGTTAGTGCATATTTTTGCATATTTTACTATAAATGCATATTTTGCAATATTTGTGCATATTTTACTATATTTGCATATTTTGCATATTTGTTATTCATATTTTTGGAGCATATTGTTCAAAAATTTAACTAGACAGTAAAAATATATCCCATTTATGTCAGTGCAAAAGAAGCTTAAAACTATTATCTTTTTCTTTTGTTCATTTCACAATCTTGCACGATATTCCAACCCCATATTATAATGCACTATATAAAAAATTTCATGATCTATGCCAATAAAACTTTTCAAAATGAATTAAGGAATTAAGGAATTTATTTTGAATTATTTATTTTTATTAAAGAAAGGAAGATGTTTATGTTTACGTTAACTGTGTGTGTGTTTTTTTTTTATTAAATGTTGATCTCGTTTTATTATTATTATTTTATTAAATAATAAAAATAAAAAATTGAACGCATTCTTATAAATTGAAGAAAATGTCGTTTTAAATTGAACCGAAACTAAGTTTAACTAATTTTAAGTGCATATTTTAAATGCATATTTTGCATTTTTAAGCGCATGTTTTAAGCGCATATTTTGAGATCTTTAGTGCATGAAAATCCGAACCCTACTTATAAGTAATGGAATTCTAAGTACTAATAATAAACAGCAATAATATTTTTTTATTACCAATTTTTTTGTTTCGATTGTGTGATTCATGTGATTATAGCAGAGACAAACCATACTGAGACCCCCAACTCGCAATCCTCTTGCCGCTGGCCCCTTAATTTTTTTTCTTCAAATTCGCCATTTTGCTTACCTATCGGTGTTCTGTCAATTTAGAATCCGTGTGACATGCAAAAACATACAAGAAATATAAACTCAATGCTGCCAACCGCTGTCAACCGTGGGGGAATGTGATAGAGTTCGGTAATACGAGATTTTAACATAACTGAATGTATTGGTTGGTCATTATATATTTTGAAAAGGCGATTAATATAATTTATTTGTGTAATAAAACTATCTAATTGAGATGTTTCATATACTAGAAATATATTAGGACAAACATGGTTGTTTTCATGAGTAAATTTTTCTTAAATAACTGAAGAAAAATTGCTCAAAATGTATTTATTTTCCCTCAACCAATCTACTTTGTTTTTTTTTTTCATTAATATTTTCGGCAAAAGTGCACTTATTCCTAAAATAAAATACTATTTTTTTTATTTTGGGAAAGCAAGATTTTCAAATTTTTGAAACACTGCTCCTCATGACTCATTAGAGAAAACAGGAGTAAAGAGCACAGCTTCCCAATTGTACTTTACATTTTCTATGTTCATTAACGTGTTTGTACATTGTGTTTATATTTATCTCCTAATCACAAGTCAAAACTACCTAGCCAACCAAAACCGAGACGTGTGTTGAATTCGGTTTAATGTAGTGACATTTTATTATTTGGTTTTCGGTCCATTTCCATCATCCATCGGTTTTCGTCAATTCGGTTTGACATAAATACAGCTCGGTCTAACTCGGTTTAGTGGTAGGTAACTCGGTGTGAACCGGTTTACTAAACCGATTCGATACATCACTAGTTGCTTGCAGCAGAATAGGTCAGTTTGGACCTGATAGGTATCGCTGCTGTCGGTCTTCGAAACGACTTAACTGATTTCAATGCAATTTTGTGGATGTGCAATTGTGCATATAAGATAATTGGTTGCAGCTTGCAGCTTGAAAGATAGGAAAGTTTTGAACTGAATAGGTTGCGCTGTGGCGAGATATATATTTCATT
Organism: Cheilosia urbana; assembly: GCA_946477585.1. NCBI lineage: Eukaryota > Metazoa > Arthropoda > Insecta > Diptera > Syrphidae > Cheilosia > Cheilosia urbana. Next base: position 65,691,337 of record OX297855.1, read on the forward strand.
AATATGGACACGCTGAAGCCGGGGAGTGAACTGTTGAAAGTGTTACGAAAATTGAAAGTGAATTCTCTTGATCTTTAATTATTAAACCTTAGACTGTGAAATTCATAAGCATTGTCTTACACAGTCACTCTCACTATACTCTGTCCAAGAAAAATTGTCAGTACAGGGAAGATAGGATGTTTGTCTCTCAGTCTGGTTGCAATGACTTACATAAATCGGTCCCTTTTTAAAGCTCTCACAGGGTTGCCATAGTGTGTATGATAATTCGCCATAACTTAGAGAGCAATTCTGTTAGGGTTACCCACTTCCAATTTAAAATAAAAATATTGCTGAACGAAATAAATTCCGTTTATCTTTTTAGTTTTCCTTTTCTAATATTCGCTTCTTTTAAAGGGTATCCCCAGTAAGTCTAATCGCTTTAGTTTGTTTTCCAACAAAGAATACACATTTCGGAAATCAAAATGAAAAAAAAAAAAAAAAATAGGTAGTCATACAAACAGGCAATTAGAATACAAAATTATATAACCACGACGTTATGTCATATACCTAAACAGATGGTAAAAGGACTGCACTTGTGCAGCTTTACATACATTTTTTAATATAGACATATTATACCTAGATTATATATTTGTTAAAAAAATATCACCCGTCAATGCAGAACTTCGCGGAAACAGTAGCAAAAAAAGGATCACAAAATCCTTTCAAGGCATTTGCTTTACTGGAGAGGAGTGACCGGATATGGTAAGACCCAACGACCGAAAATAAACAGTATAGGTCTACCTGGTTCATCATTTCGATATTTCAGTGTGATGTCCTAACGAATATGGCTGAAAATTTGTACTTAGTTTTCTATATTAAAATATTTAATCAAATTTTATCCCAAAAAATACCATGCTTTTGCATGGATCCGGTTGGTAATAATCACTATTAATTCTATTAATTTACCGCAATATCTCTACAACGCACATATGATCACTTGTTGCGTTAATGAAATGAATGCATTAAAACACCTCACGAATAAACCTTATTTGTAAAAGACAACATTAAAAAATATGTTTTAACTGAATATTATTGGATCTTTCAGAAATACAAACAAACTAAAACCGAATGGCAGCACCCCACATAATATGCCGCTCTCAAAAGCTCCAAAAAGCACCAAAACCGAAAGTTCTTTGACAAAATTCAAAGAAAAACCATTAATGATATGCTAACATTGACATATGGTAACACTTCTCTGATGTGCTTCAGTCACTCACACTGCTTATTTTGGTGCTTATTTGATGATAGACAATAGCAAGCGAACGCAAGACGATCGTGCTCATTCTGCCCGCGGCTGTGTGGCAGACTGGTTGTGGTAGGATGTATGCGAGTTTCAGGAAAATTACAACAACAAAATTCTTTGGAATGCCAGTGGTTTCGTTTTTATTTTAGTGGCGAATCTTGTGTTTGAGTGCCGTGTGAGTAGCTACAGGCACCACTGGTAGAAAAAAAGCTCCTCCATAAGGCCTGTACTGACAATTTTTCTTGGACAGAGTATAGACGATTAGAAGTACTGAATCAGTTAATTGAATTATATATCTAAGTTGTAACCACATGAAAACGAAATATGCTGGATGGGATTGTGTTATGAACTTTTTAAATGGAATGCACGTATTAATACTGCGTATTAAAGCTATAATATTATAAAGAGTTGGTTTTTAAATACAATTTCTTAATATGATCCAACTGCAACCCAATTATATTCAACATAGGTAATACCATGTTCCCACCAACGTGATTTAGCCAAAGTGATTTATAAATCACGAAACGCGTCTCCACCGAACTTTAATGTCGTTTTCCATTGGGACCAAAAAATAATTTTTTTTTTATCTAAATCACTTTTCACGTTCCATTGGGCACAAAAATAAATCTTTTTGATGTGTAAACATTTAAGCGCGCGTTATTGGAATCTGGTGGAGATGTTCTGCCCCAAATACGAATGGAATTTCACTCATTTAACTTGCGGGGACGGAAATTCGTCACTGTGTTTTATCATTGCATACATTTTATCATTGCATACATTTATGAGCTGGGGCATATTAATTTCAGCTTTTTGTTGATGTGAAATAAAATTTCTCCATTTCTCTCTTGCACCGTACTCAGAAGAAATTTCAAGAATTCTGCAGGTAGATTATCATCTTTTACCAATGATCATAAGCGGAGACTTCAATATCAATTTTGCAAATCCAGAAGCTCAACCATTTATTGATTTTATGCAAGATAAATTTAATCTTCAAATGAACTCCAACCGGAAAATTTCAACAACACGATATGGAACAACCATCGATGCTGTCTTCCAGCGTAATCTAGATAGATTACAGTCTCGAATGTACATATCTTACTTCAGCTACCACAATCCGATTATATCTATTCTACCGAAACCAGCACAGAACGAATAAATTATTTTCGATTCGGATCACTTTTTGCAGATCTCGATATTTTTTCAGATATACACACACCGAAATTCTTTGCACAGCTATTTTACGTCAGTTTAAGAAGTTTGCGTTCGAGACAAATGCGCAAAGTTTCGTGAAAACCAAAATAACAAAATACATAAATAAGATGTGGATATGATTTCGGAGGAACTAAATATTATCATTCATTATAATTTCTACCACTTTTACACTTTTACTCATAGCTATTCGCTAATAATATTTATTTTCCGTCATTGTATTAAATTGAAAATTGTACCTACTATACCTACTGCTACTCGCCTTACTTTTACCCATACACACTCAGCTAGCAGTCTTTTTCTCGAAGAATTGCATCAGCAAAAACTTCCAGTCCAGTATACACCATTTACTGCGCCAATACTTCATTATTTGACTGTATTAGTGCGAGGGTGTCTTGCTAAGTTTTGATATTTTGTATTTAATGATGAGTTAATTCTATGCCGTTTTTTCTGTAGTTCTTTCAAAATTTTAATTCAAAATTTAAAGCTGCCAAGGAACTTCTGGAGAACGGGGAAGATCTTGAACCTCCGAAACTATTGGTAAAATATGCGTCAAAATATAAATTCGCAGTCGGTTGCCATACGAAGTAATAATTAAGTTTTTTGTTTTGAACAACAAATATGATTTTTTTTAATAATTTAAATTAATAATTAGAAATGACTGATTTATCTGTTTTTTTTTTTTTTTCTTTGTTATTATTACTATTTCAACGGTATAAATAAATGAATTATCAACCATGGACATTTTTTTTTTCTACCACTTTTCTACCACCTTTTTTAAGGCTATCTACCACCGTTTCACTTTCCTCAAGTCCCATCACTGATTTTAGGTGTCCAACTTTCAGTAGGTATCGTAACATCCTTTTTTTGGTTTTGTTGCCATCATAACTGCCAAGAATAAAACAATTTAAATAAAATACCTATACTTAGTAATAAAAATACCAAAACTCACCGAATCACCAAGAAAATGTAATTTTGACAGTTTGTTTTGTGTGTTTATTTTTTTCGTTTGCTGAATAAAGTGCTGAATATAATAGAGGTTTAGCTAAATCAAGTTGATTTAGCTAAATCACGTTGGTGGGAACGTGGTACATTAGGTAAATACCTAATTATCCTCATTTAGCGAGAGAAGTTTCGCTGCTGGTGTGTGGACACAAGCGCTCAGTAGATACGTGAAATTGCTTTGTCATAAAATCACAACTATAGGCTATTGTTTCCTATTATTTCCTCCAAAAGCGATAGTGTTAATATTCACTTCGTTGATCAATAACCCTGACATTCAAAAACTTTCTTGAATATGGTTTAAAGCAACATACAAAGCTACGTGATTTTTTTTTATACAAATTGATCGATTGATCACAAATATGAAATTGGTTTATGTTTTTTAATAAGAAATCCGAATCAAATATCTCCTCGACCCACCGAATCAAAATGTGTATTGTATCTGGTTGTAAATATTGCAAATTTTAACGCCTAGCAAAGAAGGGGTCCGCTAGTTAGGTACATTATAACATTTTCATTTTCCCAATTTTTGTTTGTTAGTAAATATAATGCAACAATGAAAAAAATCTTTTAATGCTATTTTTACATAGTGAAGGCCCTTTTCGTCGTAGAACTTATGGCAATTTCGTAAGAAATGTCAAAATAAAAGTCTCTTTTCGTTTAGAAAATTAAAATACCTAAAGATATTCATAAATCTTTTCAGTGGAAAAGTGGAATTAACAATAAGGACTGCGACCGACCGAATATTACCTCATAGTCTTCGCTTGGTTGCAGCTATTCTCGACTATCAGCTGTCAGTTTCTAGCTGCAATCGGTATTTAAATGCTAAGTTTGATGTTTTTTGTCGTGTTTATTTATTCAAGCAGCACTAGTCGGAAGTCGCTGGTCGAACGATGTTTAAGGGCACACAGACAATGGCGACTTTCAAGTATATAGTTTGGTAAGTCTGACAGTTGGTTGACTTGAAGTATCTCAGTTTTGATGGGCCTAAATCGTCAAATGAACTTCAATTAAGGTTTATTGCGGGTAAGCCGAAGAATTTAGTCAATCATTTGATGACTGAGAACTACGTTGACATTTCGTTTATGTAAATGAAATCAGGACGTTGGAAAATTAACGTTACCGAACAAATTTACATCAAGTACATCAGCTATTTCAGATACATCTAGTCGACTTATGGTAAGTTGATTTCAGAATGTGCCTAATGATGTTGATAGCGAATGTACCTACATACATAAATTGCCAGTAGTAACAACCTTCCATTCTCCGCTAGATGACTACTCACATCAAACTCTTTGTAGAAAAAATTGCAAATCTTCCAGAAATGAGTTTGTTTCTCATAAAGGTTTCCATATTATACTTTATTTGTACAGAGCTTAACGTGTCACTGTAGTCATTTTTACACAGATCAACTATTTTTACGCGCATTGGCTTAGTGATTGGTGTGTTAAGGTGTGTCCAGACCAGTGAACAATTTGTTTAATAAACGTTTATTAAATGTTTATAAAATGTTTCCGATTTGCTTCAGAAACATTTCATAAATATTTATTTAACATCTCTTAAATGTTTCTTTCAATCTGGACGCCGATGAAACATTTATGAAATGTTTATGAAATGTTAAATTTTTATCTATTTTTGCACTAAATAATGACGATCTCTAAAGCAGCTTGCCTCATTATCAAAAGGAAAAAATCGATTTAGTTCAAATAATTTAATTAAATATTATATTCAAGCTAATTCAAAAAAAGCCTTCTTTCTGCCCTGAAACTTGTGAAACAAAAATTATTTTCCGTCACGAATGGGAAACTGCGAAACATTTCATAAATGTTTCATTGGCGTCCAGACAAGATATTTCATAAACATTTTGTTTCTGTTTAATAAATGTTTATGAAGTGTTTATGAAATATTTATGAAACATTTATCAAATGTTTATGATATGTTTCGTTGATATGGACATACCTTTAGACTTATAAGCGAGGAAACACAATTACCTATATCTTAAGTTTATTCGGTACTGCGCCACCTCACGCCCAGCATTGCCAGGCGGTCAAAATATATTCCGCCAGATAAATTTGAAAATTTGAATTTAAGGAACTATTACAAAAAAATATAATTTTTCGTAAATTTTTGTTTTGTAAACAAAAATAGTTTGGAATAGTTTAGTTTGACTTTTATTTTCAACAAATATTTTACAGTATAAAGACTAACCTAAGTCATTATTGGATTGGCCTATGGCCGTCTACCAGGTTGAGAAATTAAAAACTTAAGTTTTACATTAAAAATCTCCTTATTTGATACGTTTTCTATAACAAAGTGCTGCTACTGAGTAATCATATAAGATCTCCCATCCTTTTTCTCCATTTAAGGTGCTTATTACTTCATCTTCGTCTAACACATGTTTTCCGAACATTGGAATATATATAATAGTTTGGTTAGTTTAATTTGGAAAAACAAATTTTAACAGCAAATATACGTTTGGCGGTCATAGCAAAAATTCTGTCGGAAACATTTTTCCCTACGAACAAAATTAAAACAAACCAACGACCACTGATTGGAATCCATCAGAAAACAAAAATTCTGACAGATTTAACAGGAAAGTAATGCAATATTTCAGTGGAATGATTTGTTTTTTGTTGTGGGAAAAAATTAATAAACTATTTTTCTAGAAAATTAAAGATCATTTTGCTTATTACTACTTTTTTTTTTTTTTTTTTTCAAAAAATCGTCGTAGGCTAGACAGTGCGGAAAGTTACTGTCTTAAGCCCGCACCAGACCTGTAACGTGTGGTGTGTTGTGGTGTGGTCTGTCGTTTCGTGTTCTGTGCACCACACTTATCTAGTGTGCTCTCATTTTTTTTAAATGAATTCAAATGTTGTTTGTTTTGCTTTTTTGACGTTATTGATTTCCTAGTTCATGTGTACTCTTTCTTTCACATATGAAATTTCAGATAATATATATGTCTCGTTTCATTGCGCCATAGAGTGTTGTGACGCAATCGGTACAGGAGCTATTTGGTATTTGGTAACCCTATCGATATTTGTGAGAGAATTATGCCAATTTATAGTGCTCACTATGGCAACCATGTGAGAGCTTTAATATGGAGACAGCTTATTAAAATCCATAATAGTAAGGGTGAAAGGCAAATAGCCTATATTCCCTGTACTGAAAATATAAATTGAACAGAGTATACGCATATGAAATCCATTGGAGTGATAGCGACACGCCACTCCACATCACAATACACGTTACAAGTGTGGTTCCGGCTTTACTCTACTCAATTTTCAATGGATTGTACAATGTACTATGTACATTTGACATTTCTCTTAATTTCTGTCTACACCAAGGTTGCCAACATTTCGTTTGCTTTAAGTGCTCAAACCTTAAAAAATTAGCCCAAACCGTTGCCCAGAATGAAGCCCACTTACCCATCTGACTCATGCGCGCCGCGGATTTTTAAATGACTTCTATTTTCTGCAATTGGCTTTGGTGGCTTTTATCAAATCAAATGGCCTGCTAAATTAATTGGTGTGCCTGCAAAACGGCTGTAGGAAATAAGGCCCCAATGAAATAAGGCCCCAAAAGAGAAAATGAAATAAGGCCCCAAATTTGGGGTCTTATTTCATAATGAAATAACACCCCAATTTCAACTATGAAATAAGGCCCCACTGCGATGAAATAAGGCCCCAAAAAAAAAATGAAATAAGGCCTCAAATTTGGGGTTTATTTAATAATGAAATTAAAAATAATAAAAACTACTTTTTATTTGATATTGTTGATATTGGATAAACTAATTAAGATTAAAGAAACTTTTTATATACTCAACCTCGTACTCACGCCGTAATCTAACAGTAAATCTAAGCAGGGAGGTTGCAGGGGGGGCAGCATGCCCCCCCATACGCATTTCCTATCGGAAGGGCAACAATTAATAATAAAAAAAATAATTTTGGGGACTTATTTCATTTCTTCTTTTGGGGTCTTATTTCATAATGAAATAGGACCCCGATTTTCATTAGGAAATAAGGCCCCAAAAAGGAAATAACACCCCAAATTGTATTAAAAATCGTAGTTGTTGTTTCCTGTATATTTTTTTGGGGCCTTATTTAATTTTCTTTTTGGGGCCTTATTTCATTGGGGCCTTATTTCGCAGAGCCCTGCAAAACGACTGCGACTGTTGGATGTCACTTCACTGAAAAAGTGCTGCCAAGTTTTAAAAGTGCATGTTTTTTCGTAAATATTTTTTTTTTTAGTTTTTAGGAATAATAAAGAAAGGAATAAAACGAGCAAAATTAAGACAAACTCTAAAAAACTCTAAAGTTTCTCTGGCAACGGTCTTTTGAGCTCTCTCTCTGCTCATCTATCCCACGAAGCCTGGTCATTTAACCATTTTTTTCCCTTTTCACCTCAAAGTCCCTTTTAGAAACCCACGATACCTTTTTTGAGTAAAAATCTAGTTTTTAAAAGTAAAATTTGTATTACACGGAAAGAAAATCAAGTTAAATTAACCTTAAGTATAAAAATCGCACATTTACAAGAGCTGTTTCTATGGACAATTCGGTGTGTTGATAATCATCCAAAGTTTAGGTATTTTGATAAAATTTCAGCACAAATTTGTAGTTTGAATGTTTTTTGTTAGATCCCTCAAATTCCCACGATTTTGCTGTTTTTCCCTTTAGATATCCCAAGTGAGGCTTTTCGGACATGTAAATTCCCATAAAAACCGATAAGTCCCACGATATAATAACACTGCACTTTAACTAACTTTTTGTCATTATTATAAAATAACATGTTTAATGTATGATTTTAAAATAGGTACCTAAATAAAAAGTTGGTGCATAGGTCCGTAGAGATCCTAGCCTAGCTTCTATCAACCATTTGTTTTGCGTGAGTTTTTCGATTTTGGAACGGAAGGGATCTGCAATTTTTAAGATCTGAGATTTGAGAAGCTCAGAAACAGTTATACTCTCGGATGTTTGGCATATGTTCGCAAGAGGTGGCGCAGTGAAAAAAAAACTTTAAGATGGAATTTTTCTTTCAGGAATCGAACCTGAGAATCCTCGCTTAGGAATCCAACACACCAACCACTAAGCCACTCCGCCTACGGCTAAACAGCAGACATTTTTATTAAACTTATAGATGAGGTTGATGAAAAAAAAAAATATATATATATATATTTAAGAAACTGTTACAAAAACGTTATTCTTATAAAACTGGCATAAGCCTTTTTTGAAAGACTTTGTTTTGTAAATGAAAATAGTCCACAGGTATTAGGACAACAAATTTTCACTGGCATACATAGCTTTGGAGCCTTGATTGATTTATTATACAACAGCATTTAAAATAACAGACAAATTTATTTCATCCTCGATTGTAATGCTCAATTTTGAATCTTTTAGTTGTGTATTTGTATAGAACGAAGAATCTCTTCGCTGGGTAGGTACCTCATTTTTAACCCTAGAATGCATAAGGGTTTTTGAATAACTTTAACACATATGAGGGTTCCTGAGCACCCAGTTCCTTGGGCTGTAAATATCAGGAACTTATAATACAATCTTGTAAAATTTATTTACTTTATTTTAAAATAATAAATTTATTAACCAAATTAGCAAAACAAAAATACATTTCATTCACAACCTTAATAATTCAAAAAAAAAAAAAAGTAAACACAGAGGTTATTAAGCGGTGTGACCATATGGTGTTTGAAAAAATTCAAGAAAATGTAGATTTTTTAAGCTTGAATCTTCCAAAATGTTCCTTGTTTCTGAAAGGAGACATATCTGGAAAAATAAGTATTTGTAAAAAGTTTTGATTTTGTATTTTGCAGCATATTTTTAATTTTTTTTTCAGCATACAAAGACAGCTATATGGCAACTTCGCAGCGGTAGCAAATCCGCCTTTGGAAAGTGCTGCACGCCGTTTTTGTTATTATCTCGTGTCCTGACATAGAAAGCAACTTCCCTGTTTTGCAATCTTCTTTTGAGGTTCTCTTAATAATATCCTCGCAATACTGTGGATCGCCTTCCACTTTTTCGATGGTTCCTCTCAAATCGTAAATAACTCTATTTCGAGGCATATGGTACAAATAATTGAATACGTTTGCAGTTCAGCAATTGTGGAATATTTTATAATGTAATTCTGAAATCATCCAGTATATTATATATTTTATATATTTTCACCAGAAATCGTAATTACTAGCTTTCAAAATCGTGGAAATACGATTTTTGTTTGGGAAAAAAAAAAAAAAAAAAAAAAAAAACTTATATGTGTGCATGTTTTTACTACTGCAATCTACTAAAGTCTACTTTATTACACATACATACTTGAATTTAATGACTCAAAATGCTGCTATTTATATTCAAATTGTAGCAAGAAACCTCTTGCATTCTTAGCAAATCTTTGGTATGCAAAATTCCTTGCAAGATTTCTGGGGTCAACGAATTTCTTGTTTTCGTTTTATTTAGATTAACCGTTCAACAGTAGCAGATGAATTCGGAAGTGATAAGACTTCAAAAATGAATGTGCACATTAACGGAAATGCTAAACTTTCACTAGCATGCTTCGTATGTAAAACATTTTTCCAAAAAACTGTTACATCTATTGAAGATCGAGGTTCAGAAAAAAGATTTTCAAAATTTAGGTAATTATCTCACGAAATTCAGCATCGGCGTCTTGAATCTTGCAAATCAATTTTTGAATTCGATAAATTTGAAAAATATTGGAATTCTATGCTTTTTTAGCTCAAAAATCGTGGAATAAGTTTAAAAAATACGATAAATCGTGGAATCTGGCACCGCTGCCAGTAACTTACCTTGGTAGAGGCAAAAATTAAAAAAAAAAATATTCAATTGTCTCTTAAAAATAAAATTACACTACCACACATGGGGTGCTAGTACACCCCAGTTACCACGGTATCTACAGTCCGGAGAGAGAAAATGCACCAAACATCTTTCAGGTATAAAGTAATAACGCAATAAATAAAAGTCATGCTCACGGTACACCTCAAAAAAATACGGAATAAGTAGGTATATAAGAATCTAAATAGGTACTTCAACGATGGCATATCATTAAAACAAGTAGTCACATAAACCTCGGAACAATGCTGTCTTTTATTTGGTGTTGCAATTTTTCTTAACCCTAGTGTTGTTGCTAGTAGCCCCTTTGCCGTCGCTAGTCATCCCTTTCTCATCGCAAAAAAACAAAATAGTTTTTAAAATCACTACAAATCAGAAATAATTAGATCGATTTCATCTTCATCACTTTCATTTACCTCAATATCGGAGGCATTTTTAAAATTTTGTAGGTATTTTTAGGAATTTTGTAGGTATTCATGACAACTTTTTTTGTTGTATTTTTAGTTGATTTCTGATGAGCATTATTGAGTGCAAAGTTTTCGTTAACATTTTATTTCTAAATTAATTTTTAACTGTGTTTATCATACTAAAACTGTGTTCCACTTCGGCATTTGAATGTGGAAGCGACGTTACAGTTCGAGCAAGTTGGAATAATATTCCAATTTGCAAGTGTCAAACTCGAATACCAGGGATGTAACATCACCAGGGGTGTAATAATTTAGAAAAACATGTTTTTGCAAAAAGTCACTAGAAAAGTAACCAACATTTTTTAGTGACAAAAAATAAATTTTTGTCACTAAGCTTTTCAAAACTTCACTAGATATAGTGACAAAGTCACTAAAACGGCAACCGTGGCGAGCAGCGATACTCTTGTGTCTTGTCTCTTGCTCTCTTTCACTTTCAATAAATGTTTTCGTGCTCTCTTTCGATATCGAAAACAGTCTTTTTCGAACCTGAAAACACACTCAACGAAAAAGTATTCCACTTTCCAACAACCAACACAACCACACCAAGCCACCAATTCTATTATAATAATCGCATACAGTGTTACTAGCACTCACTCTTCATTTATCCCACGAAGCGTGGTCATTTTTCCCTTTTCACCGTACCCAAATTCCCTTCTGAAATCCAACGATACTTTTTTGCCTCAAAATCCAGTTTTTAAAACTAAAATTTATATTACAAGGAAAGAAAATCACGGTTTATTAACCTTTAGTATAAAAATCACAGTTTGTAACATTATTACGATTATTTTTTGGTACTAGAAAATTTTGATAAGAGACAATTTATATGAGCTGTTTTTTATGCACATTCAGTGTGTTAATAATCATGGTGAAATGTAGGAGTTTTCATGAAATTTAAGCAAAGACTTATAGTTTTAATGTATTTTGTTAGATTCCTCAAAATCCCACGATTTGGTGCCTTTATCCCACGAAAGGTTTTTCGGACATCGAAATTCCCACAAAAAGGGATAAATCCCACGATATAGAAACACTGATCGCATAGCACAGAAAGAATACGAAAGACGACAAGCGACAACGAGAAGACGAGACTTTTCCATTCCACCTTTTCCAAATTCAATTTCAGTCGGTGTCCGTTTGTTGAGGAGAGTAGATTGTAGCGCGCGTGTACCAGTTATATATTCGAAGGAACTGGGAGACTAGCATTTATTGCCTTTTCTTCCACTTTACACCCAGTAAAACAGTGTCTAATTTTAAATCAAGATCTTTTATTCGAGCTAAAAGAAGTTAACCAACATTTCACAAAAAAAAAAAAAAAAAAAAATCAGGCAAAATAGATACACTCGGTCGAAAACATCTGTTTCTCGTACGTCGTATGTTACAATATTTTTTTTCCTCCTTGATTCAAAGTGAAATGTCGCGTTCGCCTGCATTGAAAAAATTGTGAAAGAAACCGCCCCTTAATAAAGTGGGTGTAGTTGTTAAAATACACAAGCCGAAAGATATATTAAATAAAAATCAATTGAAGGAAGCGTCTCCACGGTAATAGAATTGATACTTTTGCAGTGATTTTTTTTGGTTTTCGTGTACTATAAATGCAAAATAGTATTTTACAAGGAAAATTTCAAAAATCGCGTCTGTGCAAAGTTCTTTTTTTTTTTTGCGTAGTTTAGTGAAAACTAAAATAACCCCTCCCTAATTATTCACAAGGAATGGTTATTTCCATGGAATAGCTCGAAAGGACGAAAGAGGAGACAAAAACAAATCAACACTTCACCATCGCACTTGTTGGTTGAGAAAAAAAAAAACTAAGGAAAATGAAGGATAATGCTAAATAGCGTCGTCGTCATCGTTTTATAGGAACAAGTAAACAACGTCAAACCAAAAACCTTGCGGTGCAACATTTGTACGTTTTTGAAGAAACCGAAAAAAAAGTAAACAAATAAATCACTCAGCAAGGATGGCGGGAAACATTGTTAAATGGTGGAAACACAAGATACTCGGTGGATATAAACAATTCTCAGGTAATTTACAAATATTAAAGAAATTCAATTAAACATCTGAAACAAGGAAACGAGACACAACGAAGCGAAGTTCGGATTTCAAACTTTGTGTAGTGATTATAACCGTGTTTGTAAGTTGGAAACAAACGGAATAACTCTTTATAGTCCTATGATTTTTAATCTTTACTCGCGGCAGTTTGCGATTTGAACCACTTTTTAGTACGTAGTGTCTAGTACAATTTCAGTGTTCCAATTGATTGATGTGTAAAATATATCTTAATAGTTAAAATAGGTTACTTTGTTTATACCTATCTAGCAGCTATTTTTATGTATCCAATTTTAGAAAATATTTGTTTTTAAACACCTAGGTAGGTAGGTACCTATGCTATTTATACCTAGGCTTATTGTTAATCGTCGAAGTGACGTTTGCTATAATATCTTTGAAAAAGTGCAGTGACGTTGGTCTATCGTAAAAGCTGGCTGATTGTGAAATGTGATCAGTATTTTCTGTAGTTATTACAGTGATTGAATAGAGACTTGTCAAATAGAATATGTATAGGTATTTCAAAGTTGGCAACATTTTTCCCAATTGACACGAATAGGTACAAATCATCACAGACACGATATCGTACCAGTGATGGAAAAGTGGATACAATTGCATCTTTTTGGATACAAACAGAAAATAAAGTTACACAGATAGGTACAATCCACTCGAAAAAGATACAATTTACCAAACATTTTTTTGCAGTTGGCGAGCTTAGCAATATAGAATGTATTTTTTTTTTGTATAAAAAAGTACTAAAAATCATGTTAAATATTTTTTTTTTTTAAATCAAGACTTGCTAAAAAAACCCAAAAAATAACAAAAAAAAGTTGAAAAAAAAAAAAAGATATACAGTCAAACCCTTACATGAAACCCGTTTAATTGAAAAACCCGCTTAATCCCCTTGTATTAAAAAAAAATCATACAAATAACTCCGCTTTATTGAAACCCGCTTAAGTGAAAAGCTCGGATATCTGAAACACAATTCCTTTAAAACGTTATAACTTTGCACAGAAAACAACTCCGCTTAAATTAAAGAAATGGAAATTTAAACATACCTTCGTGAATTGCAAAAAAGGCATAAAGTAAGGAGCAGGCGTTGCATCCATTTTTTGCATTATTCACCTTCCACATTCCACTTTACCTCTGACAATGATATTGTTAATTTTTTTTTATTATTACACCAATTCGCTTTGATGAGAAACTTGTCCAGGGCAAGCTTTACTGAAACTACTTTTCAGTTATCCGAGGTCTGCTTAACTAAAAATTTTTTTCAGTTATCCGGGGTTCGCTTAACTGAAAAACAATGTTAATTGAAATTAAAGTTAATGTTTTTGGTCATTTCACTTATGTGGAAGCATTTTTTTATATACAAATTTAAAAAAAAAAGTGCAGAAATCGGCTTGAGTTGAAACATGCTCAGATTGAATTGAAACCAAAAATGCATATAGCTACGAACGACAAAGTTACACTTCGGTTCTAAAAGATACAATTTCAGCTTGTGAAAAGTACAATCTGAAAATTTCATTTCCCATCCCTGTATCGTACTAGAGCAACCCACAACCCACCCCCTCACAAATACCTAAAGGCTGTGTAAAGGTTAACAACTACCGATTCCTATTCCTACGTCTTTCGCATATAAGAACTGTCAAGTGTTTATTTATGTCGTTTTCGGTTTGGCAGATTGTTTGCTTTTAGCTGAATTATTAATGGTACGCGTATAAAAACGAGTTTTTGTATTGAATTGAAACGAAATGCATTAGGCTTAATGTGTGAAAATCAATTACAATGGATTTCTAGTGCAAAAGTAAAAAAGTATACACATTATACAGGGTGGGCCAAATACAAGTTTCTTTTTAAAAATGCAATAAAATGAACAAAATTAAATTTTTACCATGTAGGTATTATGGCAAACATTTCCCTTAATTATGGAACTAAACGTCGTTCAAGTGGCTGCCTCGGCTGAATTCGCAGTAGCGCTGTAGCTCACGGATTTCTTGCATGATATTGCCCTTAACCTTTAAGTGCTTGAATGGAATAAAAATACAAAGGGCTCAAATCTCAGCTCTGAGGCGGCCAATTGACATCGCAACGGTTGATAATCTGGTCGTCCAATTCCATTCTTCGATTTCAGTAAAAAAAAAAGTCGCCTAAAATGGATTTATAACGCCCACCGTTGACTGAAACGTTGCTCACAGCCTCGTTTTTACAGAAAAATGATCCAATGATGCCACCACTCCACAATCCGCACCAAACTGTCACCTCTGGATGCATTGGCTTCTCGACAATAACGAGCGGGTATTCCGAGCCCCAGAAGCGGCAATTTTGTTTGTTAACGTTACGTACAGCAGGCGCGGTGGTTGCTTCATTTCGGCCAAAACTTACTTTCAAAAAACCCACTGTTTGGGCTACACGTACACAGCACTCAATTTGGAAATATGTTTTTAATATTTCCCAATGTTGGTCAAGTGTAACGCGACTCATTTTGTTCCGCGGAGGTATGATACCTACTGACTTTCTGAAAAGATTTCAACCGGGAAACAACTGTCAGGGTCAAAATAACCTATGATTTAAAAAGAAACCACTAGATGGACCCCTTTGAAACACTGATACATAAAAGGGCGCCAAGAGGAGTTGGCTAACTTTTAGCACACGCCTTTGCACTTTTAGTGAGCTGTTGGTAGGTACCTACTTATTATCTGTTTCAGTGTCTAGCTTTAGTTTTATGAACTCACAATGGAGACATTTTTAATTCAAAATTAGGATTTGTGACTTAAAATAAATTTTGAAAATGCAAGCAATTGTTATTACTATTTACTCGTATAGGTATAAAGTTTAAACTCCGCTCCAAATATTATCATCCATCTTTAACCAATATATAGTTAAACTTTAATGCCAATCGCATAATCTTTCCACTAAACTCTAGACAACTAGCTAGATCGACAAACGTTGCGCAAGAATTCTGTCACAGACTTCTAGGAAACACTGAAACACAATATGCCTCCCTACATTGCTAATGCTTCCAAACTCATTCTAAAGATCGGACATTACCGAATCAGGGAGATCCCAATTACAGAAACGGCGTTACATAGGTACCTACTTATATAAACTTTTATCTCAAATTCAAGGCTATTAAATGCAAAAGGCCGCAGACAAGAATTCAATCGATCCTTTTGTTCGTCCAAAAACTAAAAATAACAACAAAACAATCCCGCCGCCGCCGTCGCATCAGTCGTCCATCAAATTTGCTTCTGAATTTCACCACAAAAGGGGGTTTATACTATACGGTATACTCGGTAGGTATACCCCAAAAACTCGCATCTAAAAATACATTCTTCACTAGCGTGAATGCAACATCAAAAGAAAAAGACGGTCATACAAACAAACGGCTAAAGCAATGACGATGGATAGAGTATAGAGATTCGTGTTCGTGTACACAGTGGTGGTACCCGAGCGAGGTACCACTTCAGTGAAAGAATGTAAAAAGTGGTCGGCCGACTCCTTAGTTCTTCGTATCTCTACTTTGCCGTCTTGTTCCTCTTTTTCTTAAACTTTGGGGTTTTCAGTTTTTTTGTTCTTCGAGTTTTTCTACTTTTTTGTTCGAAGATTTTTTTGTTTTCCTGTTTCGGTGCGCGCCTTAGGCCATCTGCTGCATATTTCAATTCTTCCGCTTTTTCGTCATTTATTTTTGCGCCGATGCAGCAATGTTTTTTTTTTTTTTTAAATGTATTCTTTTTTAGCTACAAACTCCGCATTATAGGTACAAATAGTTGGGAAATGAATTTCTGCAAAGTATGAAGGTGCGGATGACAAACAGAAAGAGATGTAGGTGTCTTACCTACTTGTTTTGAGTTGTGTTTTATTTGTTTGCTGTTTTTGTTTGTTATGTTCTTTTGAATTGAATTTTTTTTTTGAAATACACTTTGGGCGAAAAATAAGAGATAGCCAAGGAGTACCTTTGTTTGGGAGTACATAGCTCAGTATTTGAAGGATTTATTTGTTCAGTTGTCTTGTAGTGAATTTACCTATATAAAAAGCCCAAACAATAGGTACCTATACTCTGTCCAAGAAAAATTGTCAGTACAGGCCTTATGGGAAGCTTTTTTTTCTTCCAGTGGTGCCTGTAGTACTCTCACGGCACTCAAACACAAGATTTGCCACTGAAATAAAAACGAAACCACTGGCATTCCAAAGCATTTTGTTGTTGTAATTTTCCTGAAATTCGCATACATCCCTCAACAACCAATCTGCCACACAGTTGCGGGCAGAATGAGCACGATCGCTTGTGTTCGCTTGCTATTATCATCAACCAAAATAAGCAGTGTGGTGTGGTGTGAGTGACTGCAGCTGCAGCACATCAGAGAAATGTTACCATATGTCAATTTTAGCATATCATTAAGGGTTTTTCTTTGAATTTTGTCAAAGAACTTTCGGTTTTGGTGCTTTTTGGAGCTTTTTGGAGCTTTTGAGAGCGGCATATTATTTGGGGTGCTGCCATTCGGTTTTAATTTGTTTGTATTTCTGAAAGATCCAATAATATTCAGTTAAAACATATTTTTTAATGTTGTCTTTTAGAAATAAGGTTTATTCGTGAGTTGTTTTAATGCATTCATTTCATTAACGCAACAAGTGATCATGATGTGCGTTGTAGTGATATTGCGATAAATTATTATTCGTTCGGGGAATATTTCTGCATGTTTTGGTAGGTATAAATTAATATTTCACTTTGTAGAGCATATTTTTCACACTGAACTATCAAAATGATGAAGCAGGTAGACCTATACTATTTATTTTCGGTCGTTGGGTCTTACCACATCCGGTCACTCCTCTCCACTAAAGCAAATGCCTTGAAATTTTATGATCCTTTTCTTGCTACTGTTTCCGCGAAGTTCTGCATTGACGGGTAATAGTTCTTTTAACAAAAATATGTAATCTAGGTATATATGTCTATATTAAAAAACGTATGTAGAGTCGCACAACTGCAGTCCTTTTACCATATGTTTAGGAATATGACATTGTGTCGTGGTTATATAATATTGTATTCTAATTGCCTGTTTGTGTGTATAAGGCGGAAACAGTGGTTGGTATCTCAATCGCGGATAGTGCATCTAAGCAAGTGGTTAACTTTATTGTGCATATGAATAAACAGAAACATGGCTACAAAGTCTTCAAAGGATCTAAGTGTAGAAAAGAAACAACAAATTGTTGATGCAACTGAAAAATTCTACGGCCTTTTTAAAAGTAAATCGGAAGCCGTAGGAAATGCGGCTACTGTTTTTTCTGTTAGGGAACGAACTGTATACAGGCTTTTAAGGGAATAAACAATCAAAGGCCACAATTCACCACCAAAGAAGAAAAATAGTTCCGGTATCAAGAGCAAGGTGGATGATTTTGACAAATGTGCGATTAGGCGGAGAGTCCATCAGTTTTTTATGGATAATGACCTTCCAACGCTAGACAAGATATTATTGGAAGTACAAAAAAGTGAAAATATAACAAAACTAAGCAGCTCAGCTTTGCTTATAATAATGCAAAAAGATCTCGGACTTAAATTCGTCAAACGTCAGCGAAAGAATTTGTTGTTGGAAAGAAGTTACATTATTTCTTGGGGACGAAGATATCTACGCGAAGTACAAAAACTTAGAGAAGCGAAAAGAAAGATTTAGGTATTTTACTGATGAGACCTGGCTAAATTGGAAGATGGTAACCCTAACAGTATTGCTCTCTGAGTTATGGCGAATTATCATACACACTATGGCAACCCTGTGAGAGCTTTAAAAAGGGACCGATTTATGTAAGTCATTGCAACCAGACTGAGAGGCAAACATCCTATCTTCCCTGTACTGACAATTTTTCTTGGACAGAGTATAGGTACCTATTTGTCGAGAAGTCTCATTCGATAGGCATTTAATTTCTGGTTGCTCCTAGTCCCAATTTAAAAATTCCAAAATAGATAAGGATATCTTATACACTCATCGGCCGAAGTATTTTCACAAAAACTAAAAGTTACATTTTTGTGAATTTTAGAAAGAAATGAAAAAAAAAAAAAAAAAATTAATAGGTAGGTAGGTACACAGTTTGCTTACTACTTTATTAACAGGCGAAAACTATATTATAGACAACTATCTACATATATAAGTATTATACGGAGTTGGCTATAACGTATTTCCACCCATTTTGCTATTATACGTCACATAGATATGCACACACTAGGTACCTATATATTATATATATATATATTTGGGTAGGGGACAATACATAGAAGTGCACAATACAAAAATTATCCACACATTATAAATTACAGCAGTTAAATTTAAGCGAATTGGATGAAATAACAACAACAACAACAACATTGCATCTACGTGAAGTTAGCTCGCATTTTCCTAGAATGAAAAACGTAAAATGCAGTTCGATAGATAATCGTTTGAAGTTGTTTGTAGTGAAATTCTTTTCGTTTGTAGTTCAACAGGCACACTCTATTTTTTGGGAACTGTGTTACCCTTTCAATTTCAAAGAACACAATTCCCCGTTATACCTGCATTATTTGCCATGACGATAAACAAATCGCAAGGACAAACTTTTAATAAAATTGGAATAATGTTGAGGCGACCAGTGTTTTCACACGGTCAGCTATATGTTGCGTGTAGCAGAGTAAGGTCTTTTAATGGTTTAAAATTGTACGTAAATGAAGAAAATGGACAGGGAAAACTTTTTAAAGATGACAGAGTATTAACAAAAAACATAGATCCTATATAGAGAAATTTTAAATATTCATTGATCCAATTTATAATTAATATAATTCATTGATCCACTTTATAATTAGTACGATAAATTTTTTTTTTGAATTGTTATTTAGATTAAGTTAAATTAGTAGTAACGAATCGGATTCATGAAAAATAAAAAACATACAAATTGTAAAAAAAAAAAAAAAACAAACAGGCGACTTTTTCAATCATTTTCATTGGTTTTCATTGGTGCATGCATTTGTAGTAGTAACTCCGTTCACAGAGTGAGAGCAGTAACAACCTCGAGCAACGACTTTGTATGCGCACAGTTTCAGTTTTGTGCTTAAGGGGATGTGGATTTAGCGCGAATTAAAACACTTGTTTCTTACTTTTAAAATTAAACAATATTTATTTGGAACTATGTCCTTTATTATTGAAATACTTTTTACTAATTCTAAAAGGAGCTTAAGGCTACTATGTAGTTACAATAAGACTGTTGATAAATTCATCATACAGTCGTATTTATATACTTTTCTTATCTATCTACAAGGAGACCCAAGCGTACAATCGTCTTGCTTGATAATGAAGAAGAGATAATATTCCAACATTGTATACAAACGATATTATCTCTTTTACATATGTTATCATTGTAGCGTTGTGTGCAAGACTGTACTAGAGACTAAAGATATCATTGAATACAAATAATGTTATCTTTTTTCTCAATATGTTTTGCTATGGATACTTAACTCCCCCCCTTGTTAAACGAAATCGTCCCGATTTTTCGACGCTATTTTTAACATTTCTCTTTCATAAGTTTTGTTATATGCGTCAATCTTTTTTTGTTTTTGACGATCTGTTATACATTGTATAGTTTTTATCATTACGTACGTAAATGCTAGAATAACAATCAGTGTTACAATTGTGTATATAGTTGATAATATCGGTTTTTCTTCAAAAGGAATAATTAGTTTTTTTAAAGTATCTATGTTATCGAATTTGTACATTGTATCTTCTTTAATTATTTGGTCGATGTAAGACTCTGAATTATGATTTCTTAATATAACTTCTTTAATTTGCTTATGCATGTTTTTGTATATTTTATCGTCTAGATTTATAGTATTTTCATAAGTAACTAAGTTTATACCATTAATTGTTTGATTATTTAACTTATGCTTACCGCTTAATAACATAACACCGGATTCAATTTCTAAGTCGTAATCGTATTCTTGTTTAATGTTGCATTTTGAAGTTATATTCTTTAAAAGTGGAATAAGACAATTTTCTTCTTCAAAGTTAATTTCACAAATGTTTTTACTTAGATGATTTTGACAATTTCTTGTTCTTAAATAAGTTTGGTTACATAAGGCAATTGTTTTATCTGTAATGATTTTTCCATGTTTTGAATTTAAAGGTGTTACTTTATACAATTTACATGATTTAATTAGAACTGGATATTTATATATTGTGATGAAGAATTCATCAGTTCTAGCTAATAATATTTTAGAGTACTCAAGTATATTTATTATGGGTACTTGAATTATTTCATGTTGAATAATATTTTTAATGTCATCTAAGTCTAGGCTTTCTGATAAATATTCATTATTTTTTGCTGCATTAATTGTTCTGGTCAATAATAATAATTGTTCGTACACTTGTTCTATTACTAAATGTTCTTTAAGGCTCTGACCTTCGAATTGTTGCAAAATTTGTTCAAATCTAGAATTTATAGTTTTTTGTTTATTATTGTTTTCTATGAGATTATTTATACTCGTTTCTATGTTAACTAAGTCATAATGGTCAGGATTACCAAACACATATTTGAAAGCTGTTCCTAAAAAGTTAATTGATCTAGTATGCCTAGTATGTTCTTGTAATTGGTCTGCTAAATTCTTAATTTTACTTAACCAAATTTTTTCTTCTTGTGTAGGTTGATATTTACTAGTTACGATATTTACGTAAGGTTGAAATATCGAAGTCAGGTTGGTGGCATGTAACAAATAAGTTTGTTCTTTGAATAAATACACGTCATCTGTTTGCGTAAGTATAAACTTCTTGTTTAGTAACTCAGTTATTTGAACGTTTCCTTGCCCTTCTTGACTCTGTACAATTCCTAGTAATGTTAGGAATATTAATATTTTCGTCATCTGAAAAATGATAATTCTTTATGTTATCCTTGTGAATTTTTATTCCTTCTTTAGAGATTACAGTGTCTCCTTTATCTTCTTCTACTATTCTTGTTATGTATCTGGCGTTAGATTTCTTTCTAAGACCTGTGATTCTTACCATTATCTTATCTCCTTTTTTATACTCTCTGTGTCGAGTTCCTTTATTTAGACGTTCGATCACTTTTTTGGATGCTGAGTTTAGTTTATTTATTATAATTTCACTATTGCTATATTTATTTTGATTAAAGAAAATGTCTCTAGGTTTCAAACCGGTAACTGAGTGTATAGAATTATTTAATTCACGCACTGTTCTAAATATTTCTTCGATAAGTCTTGTTTTATTCTGAATTGTGAATATTCTAGACAGTTCAGTTATTGTACCGTTTACACGTTCTACCTGACCGTTCGCTGTCGATCTGTATACTGGAGTTTCTACTTTAGTTATGTTGTATTTCAAACACATTTGGTTCACCATTTCTGTTTTGAATCCCTTCTCGTTATCTGTCATGAGTCGTTCACATTTTGGGAAATAATTAGATAAGACCTCTTCCATAACGTCGTACAGTCTGTTTCGAGTTTCGATTTCCCGAAGGATTGTATATTTAGAATACTTATCTACTGTTACAAGGAAAGTATACTTGTCGTTGAAGTATATGTCCATATGAATGTGTGTTCCCACATGTGTTGGTATTTCTGAATTATTCAGAGGTTCTCTGATAGGTTTTCTTTCATATTTTCCAAATAGACATGCTATGCATTTTCTGTTGAAACTCTTTGCTTGTTTATTTAGATCGGGCCAGTAATATTTCTCTGAGATTTCTTGTATATTGTTACGTAACCCTCGGTGTGCTCTTTCGTGAGTTACCCTTACAAGTTTTAGTTGTTCCTCCAAATTTGTCACGTCTTGAAGTTTTCTTGGTGTGAATATAAATCTTACTAGTGGGAATTCTTTTTTTATGTTTTCACCATATTTGTATATGTTTTCAAATTTCGTATGCAAAGCTACAATCTTTTGGGGTTGTATAACTTCTTTCATCTGCCTTAGTAAAGAGTCTTTGTCCTTAAACTTTATTATGAGTCTTATTTTGTTACTAAAATAGATTTGTGTTTCGATATTATTTGTTATATCTTCAATAAGTTCGAACTGTGCAGTGTATGCATTAAAAGGCTGATTCACAGTTTTTATTATATCATTAGAAGAACTTTCAGCTGAATGTGCTGTTTCTATGGTAGAAGTATTTATGCGTTGACGTGATAATGCGTCAGCTACAAGATTTAGGTTTCCTGGTTTATAAACTAATTTTGCTCCAAAGTCTTCAATGATTCCCTTCCAACGTTTCAGCTTTGTGTTGGGATTTTTTTCTGATACAGAATATATAAGGCTCTGGTGATCGGTATATATGGTTAAGTCTGCTATACCATATATGTAGTTTCTGAGTTTTTGTAAGGACCATATGATCGCTAATAGCTCTTTCTCGTTTGTGCTATAGTTCTCTTCTGTCTTACTCAGTGTTCTTGACAAGAAGTGTATAGGTTGCTTATTCTGACTTAGTACGGCTCCAATAGCTATGTTGGATGCATCAGTAGTAAGCTCGAAAGGTTTACTATAATCCGGTTGAAAAAGTTCGACTTGTTCTTTCAAATAATTTTTTAAAATTCTAATCGCTTCTAATGCTGAATCATTCAGATTTAACTTAATATTTTTACTTTGTTTTTTGTTTACTTTACCGTTATCTCCTCGTAAATATAATGTCAGGGGCTTGGCTATGCTTGCGTATCCTTTTATAAACTTACGATAGTAACCTGTAAGACCTAAAAATCCTCTCAAATCCTTTACCGTTTGTGGGACTGGAAAATTTTCTATAGCTGCTATTTTCTCAGGGTTCGTAGTGATTCTACCATGTCTGATTATGTGACCTAAGTATTCTACTTCTTCTTGAAAAAACTTACTTTTCTCATCAGATATTTTTAATGTGGCTTTATTGAGTACGTCGAATACTTGACTTATGTGCTGTATATGTTCTTCCTCAGATGAAGAATATATCAATACGTCATCAATGTAAACGTGTACGAATTTACCTACAAAGTCTCTCAAAATGTCGTCCACGCATCTCTGAAATATGCTTGGTGCATTTTTGAGCCCGAAAGGCATTCGTTTAAAATGATATTTTGCGCCATTTATAGCAAAAGCTGTTTTTTCTTTATCATCTGTTTTGATTTTAATTTGGTGGAAACCTGACTCCAAATCTAATGTTGTAAAGTACTTGGCTTTACCTAAATTTTGAATTGTCATGTTGACATCCGGAATGGGGTATCTGTCTGTTACAGTGTGAGCGTTAAGTTTTTGGAAATCAACAACCATGCGCCGTTTTGGTTTTCCTTTTTCGTCCAAACCTTTTTTAGGTACTGTCCATATGGGACTGTTATAAGGACTATGGCTTTTTTCTATTATATCGTCATGTAAGAGTTTCTGTATTTCTTTGTTTACGAATTCGTTATCTGCTATGGGATATGGATATTGTTTAACATAAACCGGATTATCATTGGTCGTCCTAATGCTTGCTTCTATAGTATCTGTAAAGGGTAACGGTCCTATGCTGTTATTAATCTTCATCAGTCTATCTATGTCTGCTTTATAAATATTATTTTCCCCAATTATGTAATTAATTTTCTGAATAGATTCGACACTGCTTATGGTAGTTAGAGTCATATTACTGAAATTTATTTCCGCGTTTAGAACTTTAAGTCCTTCATATCCTAATATCATATCAAAAGACTGAATATCCTCTAATTCAAAAAATGTTATATTTTTCTTTAATATCCTAACTACTTTCTTTGTATCTACCATAGAATAACCATGCATTGTTTTTATTTTTATAGGTTTAATTTTAATTTTTTTGCTAGAATCGCATTTTCTATTAATGTAATTATGGGTTGCACCAGTATCAATAAGAATTTTATAAATTTTCTTAGAAATAGTACTAGTTAAATTTAAGCAGGGCAACCCGTCTACTAGTTTAAATGATCTATTCTTATGTTATTATTTACCATACCTTCCGTTTCATCTGCTTCTGCATATGTACTGCTGACATCGTCTCTGCGTTGTTGTCGGGAGTTATTTACTCTCTGCTGCTTGAAGTTCTGCTGATAAGATCGTTGCGGTCTGTTGTGTGTGTTGAAACTCCCGCTGTGTTCACGTTTCGCTGGTGGATTATATACATCGGGTTTGTATTGATTCCAATTTTGTCGCTGTGCATGTACAATTTGTCTCGAGTTTATCTCCATCGGCTGTGGTCCTTGATTGTGTTGCTGCATATTATCGTATTGCTTCTGGGGTTGATAATTCGTTGTTTGGCTCGAATAATTTGGTCTTCTTTCGTTTCTGCGTTCATGTGGCATATTTTTGTGGTGCTTATCCTGAGTGAGATGTAAATGCCTGTGCACATTATCATGTTCTATTCTGCGAGCAATTGCGAATGCGTGTTCTAGATCATTTATTGTAGCTGAATATAATGATCCTCTTGTAAAGTTGTCACTCATACCATCAATGAATATACGAACTGCGTCGTCGTTAGCATTTTTAATTAGTCTGTCGATTATATTCGGCGGATCACCTGACATAGTGATTTTTGATATTATTAAATTGAGATTTTTATTTATCTCGTCGTGGTATTCAGACAGTGTGCTTCTTTTTTGCGTGATGGCTTTCATCATGTCTTGTAGCACGTATAGAGGTTCTTGATTAGAGTACGTATAATCTAATCTGTTACGTATCGCCTCAAAATTAAAAATTGTGTTATAATTAGTTAACACATTCGCGGCTGCACCCTGTATTTTACTTTTCACTATAGTCAATGCTGCTGCGTACTTACTGTGTGTTTTGAAGTTTTTAATGCTGTCCATTAATCTGGATGCTTCTTCGCGCCACGACCGATAATTTGATTGATCGCCGTTGAAAATAGGTAGGCTTTTAAATGCGTCTAACTGTATTTCACTACCATCTGTATATGTGGTTCTTATTTCCTCTAGCACAGGTATGTTTGGTACTATGCCTAATCCAGATTTTACTTCATTTAGTTTTGTTTCTAAATTAGTGTTTATTTGATTTTGGTTAGTTATTATTGCTGCTAACCTTGCATTCTCTGTGCGTGTGTGCTCTAGGGTTTGTGTTACTGTGTTGCTCCTGGTTTCTAAAGCTTCTAATCTTGCCATTAATACTGCGAGTTGTTCCATTTTGAACTCGTGTCTGTTGTCGTCGAATTTGTGTGTTTTTTTTCTCCACATATACACTTTCACTGAATTGCTTTGCTGCTTCGTACGAAGAAGCTATATTTGTACCTGCTATGCTAGGTAATTCTTGTAACCGGTAACGCGAGTGTTCTGTTTATACTAGATTTCACTACTTGTTCCCGAGGTCCGCTCGATTGAAGTTAAAAAGTATATTTAACCTCCTGGCAGGATCGCCAATTAAAACACTTGTTTCTTACTTTTAAAATTAAACAATATTTATTTGGAACTATGTCCTTTATTATTGAAATACTTTTTACTAATTCTAAAAGGAGCTTAAGGCTACTATGTAGTTACAATAAGACTGTTGATAAATTCATCATACAGTCGTATTTATATACTTTTCTTATCTATCTACAAGGAGACCCAAGCGTACAATCGTCTTGCTTGATAATGAAGAAGAGATAATATTCCAACATTGTATACAAACGATATTATCTCTTTTACATATGTTATCATTGTAGCGTTGTGTGCAAGACTGTACTAGAGACTAAAGATATCATTGAATACAAATAATGTTATCTTTTTTCTCAATATGTTTTGCTATGGATACTTAACTCGCGCTATTGAAGCAAAAATGAACTTATAGAATAAATTGGTCGAATTTCGACAACGGGGCGACCCCTAGTTATTTTTAAATATATTAATTTAAATTTATTAAAATGTTTCACTTAAAAAAAAAAATATTTTAAAATTTAAAAAGGAACAAATTTTCTTTTATGAGGCTCAAGCCTCTAAATTATCCTTTCAATAATCTGGTTTTCAGCATATTTGTTGAATTTGTCAAAATACTTTTGCTAGTAAAAAAATCGCACTTTAACCACAAATAGGCCTGAGCTATCCAGGCTCAACAAAGGCAATTACTGAGTGAAAACTGTAGACAGTTAATCCGTAATCGTTAGGAATTATTCGCCTTGAAAAGCGACTTGCATTTATGTCAAAATAATTTTGCCGATGAGTGTACATTTTAACGTTGTTCTTCCGGCATTACCAGTAAGAACAGAAAAAGTGGCGCAATAGCAGAACAAAATTCGGACATTTACCTAATTATTCTTGTTTCCTGTTAATTAATTAAAAAGATTCTATTTCTAAAATATTAAGGCAAATCATCTGCTTGACATTACTGTGACAATTAACGATTTGCGTTGAAGAATAGGCACTTTAGAAGTAACTTTTGGTGGTGCAATCATTTACAATGCAGACTCAGTGAAAACAGTGTCTCTTTTTGACAACAAGAACGTCGTCTGATAAATAACACTGTTAAAATAATTTAACTTTTCATTAGAGCTTCAAATTTCAAAGTCTCAAATTTCAAAACTAAGAACTTATCGGTTTAGCATTCAACGCCTACGTTCCATTAACCGATAGATGACAAGCGAAACGTCAGATTTAATAAAGCTCTGGTTCAAATAGTAAGATAACAATATCTGTATTATATTATACGGACTATTATAAGAATGCTACCAATATGTGTATTGTTGACAACTGTTGCAGACTTTTCTACTGACTGACGTTACTACATTGAGCACTGGAGCTGGACAGTTTGTGTTTCAAATATGTATTACTTACATTTAAGTACATAATTTATAATGTGCAATGTTTTTTTTTTTTGTGTTTGTACGTCGACTCCGCTTATTTGAACTACGCTGTACTTCAAAAATCGAATAACTGAATCACAAAATTCGCCACATAAGTTTGTTTTCAATTATTCGAAGAAGCTTGAGAGAAAATACCGCTGAAGCGAAAAGGGAATTTTGTCAAATTGATAATGTTTCAGTTAAGCGGAACCGACTGAAAATCTACTTTTGACACTCCATATGGTGCCGGGCCCCATATTTCATACGACTCCATTGTGCTCAGGCAGTTACCTATTGTTTAGCGTTTAAACTGCTGATGGTGGTAAGAATTCAAATCAAATTTTTGAAATCGTAAACGATCATTGAACTATTCTATTATTTTTTATTGTCATTGCATACTTCTTCAGCAAACTTTTAAAGGTGACAGTATATTCTTGAAGAAGCATTTTTGATTTTACAATTATTGAGTGTTCGCGAATTCAATAAATTTCACTATGTCACATTGACGCGATTGATTTAAAAACGAAATGGTCGACTATATATCCAACCTGCATTTTTATCATCTTAGCATCTTAGGCGAACCTTTAACACTTCCACACCCCGCTAAAGTCCACACAAACCTTTTTCTACAGCGATTCAACTTTTTAATCACTCCGAAAATGTGTAAACAAACACACCTAAGACATTCACAATGCACATGATTTTGTATTTGGTGGTGTGTCTGCCTGAAACATTTCAAATGTCGAGCTAAAGCATCAAACAAGGTGCATACGATATAATTTTAACGAAGAAATCAAGGTCAGAGCGCTCCAAAAGGCATCCCAGTAAAATCGTCAAGTGTACGCAACTCGCATGTTTGTTTTCGTCAACCAGAAAACCTGCTAAACTTTATAACATCAAAACAGAAGAAAAGTTAAATTCATACCAACTAAAGAATAAAAAAAAAGCAACGCACATACAAAAAAGAAGACGAGAACAACTTCAAATATAAAGTTCCGTCGTTTCTCCATCAAACAAGATATGCGCCTTTTTCATCGTTGCGACTCGATGTTTTTTTTCTGTCGCGCTGCCTTTTCGACTGCTGCTGGTGTATTACTGTTAACGTCTTTCAATATAAAAGCAAAAAACAATCAGAAAAATAAAAATCGTTCGCAAAGAAGATCGTTTCTCCGTTTTTTTGTTTTTGTGTCTTCACTATATCCAGCGATTTTGTAGTCCTCCTGTCCAGTGGCCATACCCGGACTCCATCAGGTTCGGTCCAACCAAAGAAATAACAGAGAAAAAAAAAAAACCGAAAACGTAAAAAAAAAAGATATAAGATGTCGGTCGACGAGAGATAGAAGCAGAGCTCGCAAACTGCCGCCTTGCCGCTATCATCATCTTTCGTCTTTTTTACGTGGCTCATGTACACGCCGAGCCGCCGTCCGCCATCTCAACAGAATATTCCGCCGCCACCAGCACCACCGCCATCATCACCACCATCAGCCGACGCTGCTGCTTTAAGGCGGCAATGTGGTTGTTTAGGTAGATATGCCCAAAACCCCGTGTTCCTCCTCGAACCCATTAAACTATAGGGTTCTTCTGGTTGTTGTTCGTTTTTCAGTGATAATTTCAAAGAGCGGCACCGCAGGTAATCGAAATATCCCGCGCGCGGTCTTTCTATATACACTCTCCGTTTCATACCTTTCTTGGCTCCAGAGTTCAAATCGGCGACGGAGTTTCTTTAGATCATTTTGTTCGTCGGTCTTGCTGATGTTTTGAGCGTCTGCTTCTTCTTCCTTTTCTTTTTGCATCTTCTTCACTAGGCATACAAAGAGTAAGAGCATCATCTCAGGTAGACACGCTTGCGGGAGGTAGAAAAGCCGGGCTACAAGCAAACCTTACAGAGGAAAACAAAAGCAGCCGGGTAGGTTTTCCGTCTTCTCGTATATACGGTATACCGTATACTTCATCATCCGTCTTTCGGGTTGGTGTGCAAGGAAACTATAGTAGGTACGTCTGTGTTTTCGCATTAACCTCATAAGTTTCACTCCATTGAAATAGATCTTGGCTATTGTTGTGAAGATTTTTCCATTTAAAAGACCAACAAGGCTCACACCACTACAGCAAAGGGACGTCACACTGTACGTACAACAATGTACCTACCAGAAAAGAGGCACGACCGATGTACCTACCTATATTCCCGTCTTTTGCATATTGAATGAATCTGAATCTTTCAAACACACATTGGCTCTTCTTGGAGTTTTGAGTTTCTCGTAATCGGTCCCATTCAGAGATTTTTGTTCGTGGAAGATCGCCGTCAGTGGTATTGTTTGGATTTAACTGGAAAACCCTTTTTCTGCTCGATCCCGCTGCTCTTGATGCCGACACACCTTTTCCTGTGTTATTTACATATTTTATGCTTCTCTCTGCCTTTTTTTTTCTTATGTCTCATTAAAAACAGAAGCGGATCATGCTGTACGATCAATCGATCGAGTAAAGTCTACGCATTTCTTTTCGATTTTGACATGTCCCTAATGACAGCTACATGACATGTCATCTGGCGTGGAGGTACCTAATATTATTCTTCTTCATGGGTTTTCTGGGAATTTTCGTCGATTGTTTTTTTTTTTCTTATTATTTCAACCACCAAAGAAATGTTTTCAGCTGTCATGTGTGTTCACTCCCCTTAAAAAAAATGGAAAAAATAGATTGAAGCTAGCCTTCTCATATATGTATCTCCATCGCGCCTCTTATAACATGACAGATCGATTTCTTGTTTTTGACATGGTAAATCAATTAAAAATGAAAATCACTACACCGAGTGATATGTTCCATGTTCTTCTTTGTATATCTAGTGCACTCGAGGTTTTTTTTTTTGTAGTTAACGAAACAAGTTAATTTATTTTAAGAACTCTATGGAAATGACATTGAAAGAAGAGAGAAAAAAAAAAAAAAAAAAAAAAAAAACGAAAACTGTGTATGTGAAAACCCTTATCAGTTGAAAATGAGAATGGAAAATAAGGTTATTGGACTGCCCCGTATATAGCATTCATAATTAAAAAAATAATAATAAACATTTTTCGCTTATTGATTGACATTTTATTAAAAGTTTCTGATGGAGGGATGTTAATTCATAGCTATATGGGTAGATTGTCCATAAGTTGTTTGAATTGATATTGATAGGGCTGATCCGTGAACTTTAAAATACTTTCGATATAAAAACCAATAAAGGCGGCAATCAGAAAGGAAACTTGTCAAATTATTTAAAGTGCGGTTCAGAGCTATTATTATGATGCTGTTTGGACACATTTTCTAATATGATAGGATAGTTCGTCTAGATTTGTCTGAATAAGAATTTCTCAAAACTTCGCAGATAATCGTCACTTTTACAACGCTAGATAAACGACCTATCTATATAGTAGTTGAGAAACTCTTGACTGCATTTGTCAGTTACTCAGGCACATCACGTCAGCCAGCTGTCAGTCTCAGTAAGCCCATGTTTTGAATGTCCCCATTCTGGTTGCATTCTTATGACAACTTTAACAGCTGGCGCTACTTTTCTTCTTCTTCTACTTTTGTTACTTTTACTATGGACATTATCTATAGGGCAAACGAATTAAAACGTATTTAGCTATGTTCGATCTTACAATTTTGTGTTGTCCCATAGTTTGAACGACATAATCTGAAAATTAGAGTTTTCACGCGTGCGTAAATCCTTGCTACGAAAATAGGTGAATTCTCCGATTTCTTTATACATATTTTCTTTAATTTCATTTGAAAATACATATATATTGCTTAAATTTAAAACTACTTTCGTTAATTTTCAAAAACATCCAGAAACTACTTCGAAAATAAAACTACAAATTCGGTAAATTTTATATTTTAGTTCAATGTATTATATATCGTTATACTTTGCGGAGTACTAATAACAAATTTTAGTCTTGACTTTAAATTTACGAAAGCTCCCAATCGCGAAATTTGTATGAAAAATATAGCCACTGTGAACTACTAAAATATAGAATTGAAACTAAAAATGTTTATTGGTAAGGCCCTTTGACTTATTCTGAAGCACAATATAATTAAAGGCCAGTTTGTTAAGAAACTGAAACCATTTCAAACTGCAGTGAAAATTTGTAAATTAGACATTTGTATATTCAATCTTTTTACATCTTTATACCAATTTATCGAATTACCTTTTAGAAATACATATTTGTTTTTCATCTTGACATGGTTGACAAATTTATAAATAAGTAAGTACCCGGATAAGTAAGTAAGTCCTCTGAATAATAAAAATGGTGTTTTATTCGTTATTATGCTAGGTTTCTCTTTTCTCTCATTTTTTATATTTAAACTTAACATCGTATCAGGGATGAAAAATTAACTGTGTGGACTGTAAGCAAATCCCCCCATTTTGAGCTCTATTGTATTTTTTTACTTTATACGTAGTAGGAGAAGTATATCAAATGATTTCGAGATGTTTAGCCATTGTCATATCACGCATTTCTGTCTGTTCATTTTATCGAAAATTTGTAAACAATTTATATTTTTAAATGAACCCTTCTTTCGTTTTAAACACGAATTAAACAGTAGTTGCAACTGTTGCTATCTTGAACACCACATTTTTGATTTTGATAAATTAAAAATCTTTTCATTCTCAACAATACGTTAGATATATTAGCTCAATTTTAACGGGTGATTTTTTAGCTGGTTTGGTTTTGGCAACACTGGTTTTGACAGCTGACGTGTGTTTAGTACCTTGTGTCACTGTCAAACAGCTTCAGTTTGGTTTGCAATTTAACCATGGATCGTCTTACAAATGAACAACGCTTGCAAATTATTGAATTTTACTATCAAAATTCGTGCTCGGTTCGAAATGTTCATCGCGCGCTGCTTCCATTTTATGATCGGCATTCTCGACCTTCTGAGCAGTCTATTCGGAAGATTGTGACCAAATTTCGCACCAAATTTACTTTGTTGGACATTAAACCACCAACACGTTTACGAACTGTGCGTAGTGAAGAAAATATTGCGGCCGTATCAGCTAGTGTGACAGAAGACCGCGAAATGTCGATTCGGCGCCGTTCCCAGCAGTTAGGCCTTTGTTACAGCACTACGTGGAAAATGTTGCGGAAGGATTTGTGCGTAAAGCCTTTTAAGATACAGCTTGTGCAAGAACTAAAGCCAGCCGACCTACCACAACGCCGAATTTTTGGTGAATGGGCTCTTGGAAAGCTGGCCGAGGATCCGCTTTTTTATCGAAAAATTGTGTTCAGCGATGAGGCTCATTTTTGGTTGAATGGGTACGTAAATAAGCAAAATTGCCGCATTTGGAGTGAAGATCAGCCAGAAGCATTGCAACAGCTACCAATACATTCCGAAAAAGCCACTGTTTGGTGCGGTTTATGGGCCGGCGGCATTATTGGGCCATATTTCTTCAAAGATGATGCGAATCGCAGCGTTACTGTCAATGGTGAACGCTACCGAGCGATGAAAACAAACTTTTTTTTGCCCGAAATGGAAGTTCTTGACTTGCATGATATGTGGTTTCAACAAGATGGTGCCACATGCCACACAGCACGCGAAACAATGGCGCAATTGCGAGGCGAGTTTGGTGAACAGTTAATTTCACGTTTCGGGCCGGTCAATTGGCCGCCTAGATCGTGCGATTTGACACCATTAGATTATTTTTTGTGGGGGTATGTCAAGGCTAATGTGTATAGGGACAAGCCCGCTTCGATTGACGCACTGGAAGCCAACATCCATGCATTCATTCGTGAGATACCGGCCGATATGTGTGAAAGAGTATGACAAAATTGGACTCAGCGGATGGACTACCTGAGACGCAGCCGCGGTCAACATTTGCATGAAATTATCTTTAAACATTAAATTGCAAGGTTCAAACTATCGATTCAAATAAATATTTCATTCATTTTTTCGAATTTTTTGTGTTTTTTTTTTAAAAAAAGTTCGAAACCTCTTAAAAAATCACCCGTTAGTTTAAAAGTTGAAGAAGATTACTAATTAATTTGGTTATCCGCATAATAATGAACTTTCACATCACCAATCAATTTCAATAACTTTAAAAACATTTTCAAAAGGGTTACAAATTTCACTCAAAAATCTTGTAAAATGCAAAAGTTACAAAAATATTTATATCATTATTATACACAGAATGTTTAAAACAATCTACCCGAAACTTCCGAAAATTCTATAAAATCACTAATACATAAAAAAAAATCTATATTATATACAAGAAAGTGATGTTAGTATCTAATCTTATAACTCAAGAAAGCCTGGACAGAATTCGGACTGGTCTCCGGCCAAACAAGAAGAATATTAAAGAAAATTCCCGAAAAATCCCCGATAAACAAAATTTATGAAGAAAACTAATTTTCCCATACATTTTGTATGGACCGAGTGACGATATCTACATATATATATAAAAGAAGGCATTGAAATACTTGATTTTTGTACTTTAATGGAATTTGTATTTCCTAATGAACTATTGAACTTAATTAAAACAGTAAATTAAGTTAAGTTAAAATGTATCATTACACTAAGAGGTTTGGTTTTATGCCAAAAATCGTGTCTAAAATGTTTTATTGCTAGAAGCTTATGAGTTTTAAGATTTTTTTCAAATTCAAATTAAAAAAAAAAAAATTCTTTGAGGGTAACATTTTCGGTGCTATTGTATTTTGTGATTTTAAATAGTCCATTGTAACTTAAAAGTTAAGATTGTAACACGTTCTTCAAAATGAAAATGAATGAAAGAGGCGGACATATACCTGATATTGTATTCCATACATAATTGCCGACATTAAATAAAACATTTATCAATATAAGATACATTTTCTTTCATTTAATCAAAAATTATAAACAAACAAAGTAGTATACCTTCCCGGGGGAAACCCTGTAGATCATTGATTTTAATGGTTTACAACAACAGTTGAATCTAGTATTATTGTTGTAAACCATAGAAATCAATGATCTGTTTAGATCATGTGGGCATAATAAAAAACGCCTACATTGATGTTCCACTATTTCCCCTCTACAAATGTCCCTACGTCTTATACGACCTATTCCATCTACAAATCAACATGCTAAATTAAAATTCCAAGTGCTCGACAACATTGAATATTCACGCAATCAATAACTCGAAATAGATTAACAAAAGTCTGGGAGAATATTTTCACAGAAGCAAGGACTTTTTCTCAAGCAAACATTTCAGCTTGCCGCCCATTAAAAAGCTTTAAACGCATTGAAAAGCTGCAAAAACCGCATAGGTTTCATTCTGTAAATCACTTTTTTTTATACGACAAAGTTTCTTCCCCACCATTTTATGGCTATTGCCACATTGCATTCCGGAATTTTCCTCCACATAAATCTATATCTCGTATTGGTGGTGTAGGGTCTTGGCTGCTATTTTTTTTTTTTGTTTGCGTTCAGGGAACAATCAGGGCAGCAATTGTTCTCAGTTCAAAGTTGAATGGAAGTATTCAACCACAAAAAAAAAGAAGGTGTACAGTGATAACCGAAACTTTGACAAATTAAGTCCCATAAGTCGACGTTATTGCTCAACATCGTCGTTATATTCGTAAAACAATTTCCCAATATGTCACGTACCGTTAGCATACAAAACGCCAGTCATACACAGGGCAAACGACAAAAGATATGAAGACGTTCATTGAGGTGGGAAGTACCTAGAACGGTAGGTGTTAAAAAGAAAAGTTGCTGATGAGTGTATACGAAGTAAGCAATTTGAAATTGATTGGTTTCTTTTTGAGCAGAGTGTTCGCAAAGTCGATGTGAGAGAAGTTATTGATGTAGGTACCTGGTGATGGGTTGAAATTTGGTTTCATAAAGTTTGCCCTAAAGTAATTAATGAAACTTTTGCTGTTTTGACGTAGCTGACGTATACTAAAGCAGTAATTCTTTAGCAAAGTTTTAAAAAAAACTTGAACCTCAAACAACATTTTCTGACATATTGTAGTAACCGCAATTATGTTTCGCCGTACAGAAAAGTTACTCAATAGTACAAAGGCAAAATTGTGGCAAGTTGAGATTTTACAACTCGTTACTAATGTGTATAGGGTACCTTAAAGTGTCGTCCTTTGTTTTTAATAATGTTTAAAGTGTGTATAAAGCCTTATAACCTATTCACAGCGAACCGAAAACCGGCTTTTCAAAAAAAAAAACCCTTGAAAACTTTATCGAAAATAGAAGTTTTTCCACAAAAATACCACGTTTACCACAAAAATACCACGAAAACGGCTTCCAATCGTTGGGTTGTTAAAGAAAACTTACATTTTGCAATATTCAGCAAATTCAGCAGAAGAGCTGACCGTACAAATGTCACAAGTCACAACTTAAAATCATTTTCCACACTCAATTGATGGGCTAATATTATTTTTAAATGCTCTGAATTAATTTTATTTGTTAATTAATGCTATCGAAATTTGTAACCAAAAAAGTTTACACAGAAGTTTCACGACTAATGCCTCAGAGCTGATTGAAACATCAAACGAAAACTAGTGGGTGTTGGGTGTGAATGCATTTTCGAGTTTTCGACGAAAAAAACGGGTTTCGGTGCGGTGTGAATAGGGTTTCACTATAATATCGGCAAACATTTTACAAAATGTGATCTAAACTAATATTCCGTTCCACCTTCATATTTCTGTAATTAGCACTGACACTTTGCAAAAGCAATGTCACACACAACTCATGAAATAAATTATACCGAATAAGTTTCTTATTTGTATCAGATAATAAATCTCCTTTGTTGAATTATTCAAGCAAATTCATCGATTATATTCGATCCGTCAAAGTGAGTGTAACAATTCATAATTCATAACTCTGCAATCAATCATCTTCCCACCGATAAATGACAGATGACAGATGACAGTTTCCTTCCAATAACGTTGCGCGTCTATGAGCACATTCACCCTCATGACTAAGTCAACACGAATTTCTTTTTCTTCCCCCAAACTACGAAGGTAATCACATTTTCCAAAAGTTAAATAAATTCCAATTTATATATACTTACTTTAACCAAGAAATCACTCCATCAAAATGTATTGGCAGCTATTCCACCGACGCAATGCTACATCGTAGCTAAAGACAGCAACAGTAGCAGTAGGTATACATTCAGTCGAATTGCTTATAAACAATTGAACGTTATCGCATTAAATTAACAGTCAACATGAGTAAATTTGTCAAAATCGATTT
Source organism: Cheilosia urbana (assembly GCA_946477585.1). Classification (NCBI taxonomy): domain Eukaryota; kingdom Metazoa; phylum Arthropoda; class Insecta; order Diptera; family Syrphidae; genus Cheilosia; species Cheilosia urbana. The sequence continues at coordinate 65,728,146 of OX297855.1, forward strand.
CATACCTATGAAAATGAAAACAACACGTTGATGGTGAAGCTGATAAGTCGCCGTCGATTTTGATTTGTCCGCGGCGCTTGATACAAAGAAAACCGAAAATACTTTTACAATTCTACAAACAATATCAAAATTACCAAACATTAATAAATTATAATAATTTATAACTCTTGACAGACGGTTTATTGCCCCTCCTATAAGAATAAACAAAAGCGCCAATAAACTGACAGAAAAAAAAAAAAAAAAAAAACAGCCACAGCTCGGACAAAGTCGCTTGGGAATCCAATCAAAATGATAATTTACGTAATATTGTGAATATAAGGCACCGACTCCATCAATAAAACAAATAATGAACAATTAAAAGCGAAATTCACATCGAAGAGAAAAAGCAAAACCAAATCGGCTAGATAATAAGTGACTGTGAATGGAACAGCATTCGGCTATTTGTTGATAAGAGGCATTAAAAAAACGCGCGCTTCCGCCGATCATCGTGGGAATAGTTTTTTTTGTTTGTTTATAAAAGCCGTTTGATTGTCAGATTAAACGTATGTATAGAAACGAAGTCCGAGTATTTATATCGTGGAAGGGTCATTTAATTGGAGGCGTCTGTGTTATCAGCGAAGAAAGATAGAACAATCGGAAAATGACAGCGAAAGCAATGCGATTTGACTTGATTTGATGGAATGTGACATTTACGAGTACAACCAATTGTCAAAGACATAACCCTTCTTCTAAGTGGCATAAGGAAAGATAATGTGCAGCAATAGTACATATAGGTACAGCGAAAATCCCTTCTAAGAACGTAATTAATTTCCAGATTAAGTGGAAACATTTTGACAGGTACCCATCGTTTGATATTTAATCAGATGAGTATGACCAATTTGTTTTTGGTGTACCTTTTTTCTTGAGAAAATGGTGCCTGAAGTAATCCGGAAGTGTCTACCTACGCCGTATCTGAGGTATGTCATCTTCTCAACGTTTCATAAGTGCGTCATTAGGTCGAAGATAATTAATTTTCCTGTGTGCATGGATAGGGAAGAGAAATTTCAGGAATTCGTTCTATTTTACACTTGAAAGCCACTCACCATGCCTAAAGAGATTATGGTGAGTGAGGTCACTCGATGGGAGTTCCATCGTTTCGAGGAAATGAAAACGAACACCAGACATAAAAAATACATCTCGGGTAATTAGTAAGCAAAAGGACAAGAAGGACATAACAAAAATAAAAGTAAAAGAAAAAAATGTTTTACCACCATAACGACACTGAAAATTGATTGCCAGCCAAATGGTGAGTGTGTTTTCAGGGAATAATGAGCCTGCGGAGCGTTTCCAACCTTCGTGGGTGGTCTTCTCTACCGTGCGATTCTTTAGAAACTCATACTGACAAACTAAACTCACCGTGGGAGATAGATGCGGAACAATGAATGATTTGGAAATCAGTCAGTTAGTCTCGCTTGTGACTTATGATCTCGTCGAGGAAAAAGGTGTACGAAAATGTCAGTATGGTGAAGCCATATTTCAATCTCGTGTTAACTGTTGTTGTTCTTTCGGTGTTGCTTTTGTACACTCTTTCAACATATGCCGACAATTGTGTGTCCCGCTAACTGCGAGTATGCCTGTCAAAAGAGGTGTGAGCCTCTGAAGGTTATGTTGAAAGCAGCCACACACAGTCTCGAAATCACTGAACGCAAACCCAAAGGGGGGCTTCAAAATACATCCATGCCGAAACACAGAATAAATGTGTTAAGAATTATACCAACGATAATCAATCAATGTCACATTCAATATATATATACCTATTGCTGAACGCTGCCGCTGACTGTAATTCGTTGCATCTAATGTCAAAATCGATTGCTCTATGGTTTCTTGTGCGGCTTTGTGTTTTTTTTTTTTCTATTTTTCTCTTTTATCATTAACATGTACCTAATCAATTGATGTCGACATCGAGTGAGAGGCAAACGGAATTTTCATTCTGGATCTGAATAGGAAGCCTTGTGAATGGAATTTTAAATAAGCCGACAACGCGCCGCGTGTTCTGTTTAAAGTCTATTGTTATTGAAAAAACACAAAACTGATGTACGATTAGATTATGCATACGGGTTTCTCTTTATCTTTCGTTTTTTTTTTTTTTTCCGGGAGGGCAAATGAATATTTTTGTGTACTTCTAAGAATCCAGTTCAAATGATAATCATGTAGATATGTAGGTACCAGTACCTGTATAGGAGAAGTGCCGATAAATGTTAAGTATTGAGATGATAATTAGGGTTTGAAAGAGTTTTCAAAAACTGACAGACGGCTGGGTGTTTAAATGAGGTTATGTTTTATGAATGTCAAATGAGTAGGTGAGTCAACTACTTTCGTTTCGTTCTGTCGAAAAGCTTCGAGAATTCAGAATGGTTACCAATGGCACATGAGCGAGCTACCATACATATCCACGATAGATATTTCCGTTAATCTTCACATTTATCATACAAATTTTAATCTCAAGAACGAAGAAAATGAATGGCGATAATATCAACCTGTACAAAGAGCGCAGATTGTGAACACAGCTTCTGCTGTCAAAAATGCTATGTGATATTCACATGGATGTACAAAAAGTAGAACATACGAATATGTAGGCTTTAAAGTAAATGAAGACCAGAGTATATGTTATCAACAAACAAACAAGCATTTTGATTCACTGCCTAGGAAAAAACGTCACTATTGACAGCCACAATTTCTAGGTAGTTAAGTAGTTCATCTACTTCGGAGTAAACATGAACTCCTCGAATGACACCCTATTGGGGTTTCGACAAAGAATTGCCCTAGAAAACCGTTTTTACTTCGGTTTGGCAAAACAATTGGGTTCAAAACTCATAATTCGAAGGACTAAATGTGTCCTCTACAAAACCCTTATCCTGCCAATTTTGATTAATGGCGCTGAGTGCTAGACGAGAATGAGGAAAGGAGATTCATACTGGTCTCCTTCGAAAGAACAATTTTTCGACAGATTTTTAATCGTGTGTGCGAGAAGGACCAATGGAGAAGAAGATACAACCGCGCACTCTGAACTGTACCAAGATGTGGATGTAGCACAAAAAGCTAAAACACGTCGACTACTACGGCTCGGCCACATCGAGCGAATGGACAATAACGCTCCAGCTAAGAGGATCTTCGAATCCCAGCCCCCTGGTTCGAGATCATAAGGAAGACCGAACCTTCGTTTTAAAGACCAAGCTATCGCGGATGCCAGAGCGCTTGGTGTGTGTAGTATCGACAAAATCTGTACTGTACTGTAATATTATAAAAATGGGTATGATCAATTTGTCGGAAATGAATAATATGTTTGACAAATTACTATAGAATAAACGGAATAAACTGTGAACAAGCGAATAATAAATACGTGACCTATATCGAACTTTAAAGTCTGGATAACTGGAAGCAAGGTGCCCGGCATCGCAGAGGATGGAAGGCTGCAGTGTTTCAGACAGACTCCTCACGGGTCAGGAGCCTGCTAAGTATAAGTAAGTACAAAACGTATACGTTATTTTCGTAGGTTTCTGGTGAACTTCTTAAGAAAAAAAAAAAAAAAAAAACGACAGATCTGGAATTAAATATTTAATTTACTGTACTTCGTTTTTCAAGGCCTAAGGCTATAGACTGTCGGTCTTAAAATTATCAGCGCATCGATATTTGAAGATTGACATAAGTCCTGAGTAATTTCTCTTCATTTGAGAAGTAATAATTTGTTTTATGATTAATCAATGGGGACGTATAAAACCTAGTTTACTATGTCTGACAGCTGGCTGAGGTCTTGAAATGTTCGAGTTTTTATTGGCTTTAATGTACGTGTAGGCAACAAGTCTAGCCAACAATTTTTTAACTGATCTTAGTTCTCAATTGAAGTTTCGATTGTATTTCTGACGTAGATTAACGAATCTAGTTTTTACGTTTATGTTTTATATGATCAAAAGCTAGAACAAAATCGGGTTGTTATTGCAGTTTCCACCACAGATTCAACTCACAACGCCTAAAAAGATTCGCATCACAAATATTTCTCAGATTCAATAATAAACTCTTTCAAAATGTTCGCACAGTTGGAAAAATTTCTCACATTTGCCTTTCTCCATTTTTTATCATTAGGTACACTTCGCAACTGCACACCTCTATTTATAATGACTTGCCCATATGCACTCTAATTGATTTGAAATGCCCTCAATCCTGATGACAGTTATTATAAAACCGCTGTCGATTAACAATTTACATTAATTTCCCATTCTCAAGAGTTGCCTTCTGGTCAACACTTTTAATTTGCTTCCGCTGCATACAACGCCAGCTTAAGGCAATAATTTCCTGTTGAATTAACCTTAGGAACAGGAGAGAAAAAAAAAACTTCATCTCGCCCCATTAAGACCTGTTCACATCCGTGAAATTGTTTATAAATCATTAAACATGCGGGTACATTATATGAAGATAACAGTTTTTTTAACTTATGCCTCAATATAATATAGAATAGGTATAGGGTACGTGAAGCCGGCGGCGGCACTCTCTTTTTATCTCTGGCTATGATATACAGATATATGTATCGGGGCGGGGATGAAGCGAGAAGCGCTCTGGAAAACGCTTCTTCCCCACGGTGTGAATAAGTCAACACATTTTTTTTTTTGAAGGGTGACAAAGAGTGTTATTATAAGTACGTACAGAATTTCCCGTGAAAATAAATTGTTTGACTTTTGCCTGATACTCTGTTGACTTTGTTCCGTTTTTTTTTTGGTTTCATTTGCTCTTTGGGGAGTTGTCCTAGATATACGTACTAGTACTACATACTACTCTGCTTGCTCTCTCGTATACACTTTTTTAATGACATTTCCAATTCCCAAGTGTCATTAGCGGTGTCAAAAGGAATAAATTAACTAAGAACGAGGAGGCAACAATTTCTTTCCTTTGGTATAAGTTGTCTTTGCTGCAGGGGATAAGGAAATGGAATTGTTCCTTGATTTTCATATTATCTATTCATTAGATCAGAAGTGAACAAAAACATGTGTGTGGCCAAGGTATTGTTGGCTGTTTTTCGATTTCATTTAGATTTGGATTGTGATTTTCATTATTTAAATAGGTGGCTGTACCTATACAATAACTTGGACTATTATACGGATGAGTACAATTCTGTTTCCGGCTGACGATGTGCGATTCGACAATGGGAGTGAAATCGCTTTCTTTTGTGTGACACTTAGGACGATTTCAATGGCTCGTAAGGGGGAGTTTTTTTGCAGTTGGATTTTATGTGTTCAATTTAAAACTGATGAAATTACTTGTAAGAAAACGTTGGTATAGAATGCAAAAAAAAAAACAAAAACAAAAAAATCTAAGCTACCTCAAGTGTTTTTGGCGAATATGTATTGTTTCTTGTTACTCTTTATTTTCGTGCTACTGGCGGCTTACATCATTTCTTAATCAAATCAGCAAATCAATTCTATGTCAAATTTGAAGTACAAAACAATTATTTCGCTAGCTACAATAGTCGAAACTTGATTCAGTTCAGTTTTTATTGTTTATTAAATTGGTCGCTGGTATTTTCCAGTTGACTTTTCTGGAAATCGTGTCAATAATTCATGTACTGAGTGGTAAATTTAGATTAAGTATAGTTACATTCCCAATGAATCCAGTTTTTAAGTTCAGATAAATGCAGTCTCGTTAAGACTTCGTTAAGATTCGATTTTTAAACGTGCTCAATGTTATACCCAGATGACGTTCAGTAAGACCTATCGCCATCTAAATATATGAAGTGAATTAATCGTGGCAACAGAATACTGCTTTGCTCAACTTCATCGTTAAATTTCATCAGTGAAGACATCTTTGTATGGAAGGTTTACTGCTCTTATATTTCTTTAGTTTTATGTAAGTTTTATTTAGGTTTTTGTTTATTCTTCTAAAAAACATGTACTATAATAGACTAGGTTTTTTTTTTTACTTTCCTTTATAAATAAATTGAATAAAATTAATTGAATTGAATTGAAAGTTTCGCTCTGATGCATCAAGTCAACCAGATGTCAGACTTAGGTACTAAACTAAATTCTTGAACGTGCCCATGTCCTGTATTTATTTGTTGAATAAATAAATTTGATTCCAAATCAAAATCGTATTCAGTTCTTTTTCATTTACTTAGTGCGTTGTTTTCTGTCATTATATACTGTCATCTGTCAAAAGTTTTGCGTTGTAATTTATATTCGATCTCTAAACGCATAATGCGATAAATACTTGAGGGAGAACCATAATCTAATAATATCAGAATAATCCAGCTTGAGCCGACTTGCACTAAACGACTAAATTTCGTCTATCCTGGCCATAAATGAGTTAGTATCTCTGTTGTCATGTTGAACTTATGATGATTTTCTTCCAATTTTGACAATTTGCTTAAACTCACATAATTTTGACCATTAAGGGCGTTTATTTTTGAGTCACAAATGATCAAGAAACAAATAAAAACAGCAACCATCAGACATCCCCTCTGATATACTTTTATGAACTACAACAAAGTTGCATCGCCAGTAATTTAATATAAAAACCTTTGACATTTGATCCGCTTCAGTGATCCTTCTCCGTATATTTCTATACAAGGCCAAAACGATAGAATTTAACTCCTGTCTCCTATCTAAACCTCTCCATCATCTTTTATCGATCCCCATGCTCTTCTTTTATTACCACAGATGTTATGCTAGAGTATTAAAAAAAAAAATGGAAACCAAACTTTTTAACTTCAACCGCAATTAACCACTTTGGTATTTCCTCTTCAACAAGCACTTAACTTTGCCGACATCATATACAGACGATGGTGGCAGCAGTGGCCATTAAACCAGACATCCCCGGCAACATCTAATCTTTCTCTCTGGGACCGTCCGTCGTAGCTGTATCTCAAACTTCAAATTTTCACATTTCACTTCCTGTCTATTTTCTATCCATCGGCTATTCTTATGCCTCATACCTATACCATAGGTGTATATAGTGTACAGAGTTGTGCTGGAGAACTTAATTGTGGCTCCTTACAGTGATTTCGCCAGCAAAACAATTCTCAGGATACTCGAAAGGTATTTCCTTCGATAGTGAGTGCAGTGTGCAGTCGGGGCTTTACAGTTTACACACTGGAATGCACATGGTAAGAGTTTTTTTTTCGCTTCCCAACCCAGTCCTCATTCTCCTAATGGAGACTTACTGGAGCACGGAGAATACCACGTCAACAGAATACATTAAATGTGCAATACAGGAGGGGAGGCAGTAAAATAATGGAACACACTATTTAACCTCTGAGCAGGCTCTCAGCCATATAGAAAGCCAACTAAAGCGGCTTTGTTAGTAGTTTTGTTACTTTTTTCCCTCTTTTTTTTGTCGGTTCATTTTTTCAATTCCCTATGGAATATGAAATCGAAGTGGACAAAAGATTTTTCACAGCACATACACCCTTTTGCTCGCCGCCACCGCCAGTATACGAAGGGCTATACCATTTAAGGTGTGAAAATCGTCTTTGTTTACACCATTCGTGTGCAACACCTTAATGAATGCTTGAATGAGGTTTGTGCTCTCCAGTCTCGACTCACGGACTGATGCTTGGGTACACACTTTAAAACCATGACCGCGCTCGCTTCAATGGGAGTGCATTCAACGCTTGAACATAAAGGATACACTTATAAAGGTATATAACGAACGTATAACCATTAAGCTTTCCATTTAGCAGCCCTTTGAAAGGGTTTTTATTATTTTTCTCTTATTTTCGTTTTCGGGAAATTTCATTGTTGAAATTGGGTCATTTGACGTTTGTGTTATGTGCTTGTGCTATACGATCTCGGGATGATGACATCCTTCGAAGTGAAACTTTCAACTGCTACGTGACTGGCATTCTAACATTTGGATTTCTGTTGCTATAGTGGGTGCTGTTATTATGAGTTATGGTTTGAAAACCACACACACCCACCCATGCCGCGCGCCGCCGCCACCGTCATGATCAATATCCTTCTTAGTATAGTATATTTCATTTCTATTGTGTTAGCATTCTCGTTTTACGGTATTCTGTTTTCCATTTTGGTGTAGAATTCTATTGCGAGGAGCGATGATATTCCATAGGCTATGGAATAGGCATGCCTTCCATATCCCTATGCTCTCTCTTGTCGGATATATATGTGTGGTATTTTCGGAGGGAAAATCCAATTTAATTGGGAAAATTTCACACGTACGTCATTGGTATTCGCCGCAGCAGTCATCATCATTGTTGAAATTGGATTTATCCTTTTGTTTCCGTGGTGCATGGTGTAGGCAGATAACACCAGAGTCCTGTGTTTTTGGCAATGACGTTTTTGTCTCTTCCGCAGTTACAATGGAGAGACGAATTTCTATCGTAAATGTGAGCAGAACTGGGCGCTGGTAGATGATCCAAAATCCTTATATGGGGAACGCTTCACGAAAGTGGTTTTACTTTCCAATTCAAACCAAAATTAATTAACTAATTATTTCTTTAAATTGCATACTAGGCAAAAACGATTAAATCTAATTTAAAACTAACTTAACTTATTCTGGCTTACTGCCTCTCAGCAAGCGCTCGGCCATAAATCTATCTATATTAAATTTGTTTTGTTTTTTAATTTTCAAGAAACTTTAGAAAACCAACTTGAATTCTTTATTATTATTTTTGCTCAGAAATAAAAACAGCAAGATAATTAATGAGCAATACTACAATATCTCTACACTCTTGTCTAAGAATTATTAAGTAATGTGGTTTTCTATTGGTACAAAAAATCAATATTTTTTTGTAATCTGAATCAATTTTCATGTTCCTTTATGGCGAAACAAACATTTTTTTCGATTCGGATCACTTTTTGCAGATCTCCATATTTTTCAGATTTACACATATCTACCAATATACTTTGGTAAGCTCTTTTAGGTCACTTTAGGAAGTTTGCTTTGAAAACAAATGCGCAAAGTTGTGTGAAAACCAAAATAACGAAATACACAAACAGCCATGGATATAATTTGGGAGGAATTATTATCTTCATCGTCGTCTTCGTCATCTGAAGGCTACGAATCACCAAAAATACTGATTTTGTATCTACAAAAGGGGAAATATTTTCCAAGTCGATATCCATTTGTGATTTTTCCAAAAACACGAATGCAATTTGAACAGCTGATTTGCTTCCAAATAACGCACTAATCCATTTACAAAAGCAGATCAATATCGTTGCATGTTCCATAAATCGTGTAAAATCTGAGATCTGAAAAATATTTCTGGTGGTCCCAAGAGAAAATGACATAAGCTGCATTAATGTGTTCTTACCAATTGATTACATTAAGAACTTAAAAAAAAAATAGTGCGTGGAGTCCCTCCGCGCTGAAGAAGTGAAACTTCGTAATGTGGAAATGAAAATAGGAAGGGGTAGAAACTGATTTTTAGTGAAATCATATTGTTTCTTCAAGACAAACTTTACTAACATTGCTTACAATTCACAATTGATCGCATCTTTTAATTATCATTTTCGAGTGGAAAAATATCCAAATCTATAATATTAACAACGGGATTATGACAACTAAAGTAAGATACGAAATGTTTGAAGTCGCATTAGAAGTCATTAGTTGCCGATTTAGTCATTATTTTTGGAAATTAATCTTCACCACAGAATATTCCTCTCCCAGCATTTGGTGCCAATAAACTCACTCACCATTGCATACTCTGAAGTGTGAGCGGTACCCTCACACCTTTGAGTATGCAATGCTTATAGTTAGAAGCGTTAAACGTTTAACGCGACCTTGAGTTGGAAGTCGCATAAGAAATTTCACTTCAAAAAGGAACATTTAGCAAATAATTACTACCGAATAGCAAAAATCTATATATATAAAAGAAAGTCGTGTTAGTTACACCACTTATAACTCAAGAACGGCAGAACAGATTTGGGTGAAAATTGGTAGGGAGGTAGCTTAGAGCCAGGAGACGGACATAAGATACTTTTTATCCCGTTCGACAGCGTTCCCGTGTGACTTGACATGAAACGTCAGTCACTATAAAACGTGGTATAACAAAAAAGAATCAGACTTGGAATAACAAAACGCAAATGACAGCTACGTAATTGACGTATAATGACAGCTATGTAATGACGTATAGATGACAATTTAATATTTGTAAGAAATCAATATTTAAACTATTTCTATTAAATAAATAATTAACAATTATAATGTAATGATAGTGCCATTGCCCATTCGTATTGTGGTAAATCAGGCACTTAGTGAATCAGGCACTTAGGAATTGTGGTGAATCGGGCACCTGGTAACAATCTGTTTCCCTCTTCAAGTTCCACTTCCAATTGGAGACTGGAATTGTATTGCAGTTTGTATTAGTTAATTCTAGAACCATCTAGAGAAGATATGGAGTTTACATCTGGAATCTATCTACTTCTGGAACATTCGTCGATAGGTGGCAGCGCGGATATAAAAGGGGCGCGTTGACAACAGATGGACAGTTGATTTTTAACCAGCGATAGTTGAGTTCGAAAGAGTAATCGGTTGTGAAATAAATAAGTGTGAAGTAATAGAATAAAGCGATTGGATTGAGACGTTTAAGAATTGATTAAGGTGATATTGTTTTGGAGATAAATAAGTGAATATTTGGAAAGTGTAAATAAAGTGATTTTATTGGAACAGTTGAACAGAATAGTGTTTTATCTTTTCGAATCCCAGCCCAAATGTAACAGTATAAACAGTGAAGTGAACTATAAAACTCGGTATGGTTGAAAATTTGAGTTTTGAAATCTTAATATGTATATAAAAACGTTCGTGCGTATGTATGACCGACGATAACGACTGAACCACTGAAGCTATTCCCCTTATATTCACACCATATGTTTGTGTGGTGCTCCGGATGGTTTATGTTTATTTTAGACCCAGTAGGGGGCGCTGGGGTCGCTTTTTTGAAAATTCTTATTTATGAACCGATTTGGCTCAAATTTACACCATATAACACTTAAAAAAATAGAAAGCTTTTGTAAAAATTTGGACCCGATAGGTGGAGCTGGGAGATATTTACGAAAAGTTAGATTTCCCTGCATATCAATATTGTATCAACAACATTAAATTTAATTGTAATAATATAGTTGGCGTTGGTTGTCTATACTTTTTTGAATTTGACATTTCAGTAATTCATATTTCATTTAGCTGTTGTTGTTCGACGAAAGCTCCAAATTAGTTTTTAATCAATTTTAAATAGGTAAATAACATTTCCATTCGATTTCCGGCACAAATAACATAACCAAGGAAACTGCTCATAACCACTGAGCCAATTTTCATGATTCTTCTTTTGTTTTGTTCGTATTTTTGTATTTCAGGTTTAGACAGTCTTTAAAGATAGCACTATTTTTGACCCGATCGTCGATCTCCGAAACCGCTCAATCGATTTCAATGAAATTTTGTGGATGTGTATGGTTGGTTCCAGCTTGAAAGATTCGACCCGATAAGTGGCGCTGTTGTCGATTTCCGAAACAGTTTTATTGAGACGATTGTAATTTTTGGGATGGGTACGGTTGCTTCAACTTTGACAGAGAGGATAATTACCCTATTGTTGGTACCTTACAAAAATAGGCGGGATAGGAAAACGGGTTGCGGCACTTCTCATTCAAACATAAAACCAAACGCTATTTCTAAAGTTGTATAATTAAGAATTTTAATGGACATTGTCCAAATAAAGCACTTGCAAAATCTGAGCAGGACTTAATACGAAAGGTACGAGCAAATCCGAGTGGGTAAAACTACATGTAAAAGAGGCTGACGTCCGGATATGCACTCATAACTCGGGAACGGATTGGGCGATTTTTATGATTTTTTGCTTAAATTCGCAAGTGCCCAAGGAAAGACATACTATGCTACTCTTTGTCGTGAAAACAAAACTTTATGGGGATTAGTTGAATTTTTGAATTCTTTGGATGTTCCGGGCAGTTATAATTTTGCTGCGCAACGTTAATACACCGAAACTTTGTAACGGAACGCGTTTGATCTGATGGTGAAAGATCAAATCAAATGTCAATTGAATTGAATTGAATGCCATCCAAGCGACGGTTTCGAGGGGAAAATTTAAAGGCAAACATTCTCATTGATCGGATTCCCCTTATTCAGAATGATTTGCCATTCGTATTTAAGCGTCTTGAATTTTCCGTGCATCTCCCTTTCAATCTCAGAGATGGTAACACCTACCACAAAATTTTTCATATGAGGGAACTCGAGAACGGATCGTCAGGCTTGAGCTATCTTTTCTTTGTTGTGTTTGTCTACGCCTAAGGAAGGTTCATACGACAAAAAAAAATGGAAAATTTGAAAGGGAAATTGGAGAATTGTAGAAATTTATTTTCCATACATTTTGTACGGGGAGTGTTATTTTTTTTAAAACAATTTTGATTTGATCGTAGTATATACAGTGAGATCGCATTTGTCAAAAGATATTTTGGATCAAAAAAATTAATTTCTGGTGGAATAGTGAATGTTCCAAATTCAAATTATTTTAGTCAAAAAGTCAATATTGGGCGGGACGAAGTTCGCCGGGCACGCTAGTATTCGATAAAATGAATATTTTTCAGGTCACAAAAGATAATTTTAAATGAAAAATTTTGCCAATGTGAACTCGTTAAATCTAAATTGTCATAATGAAAGGTTACTGTACCGCGCATACTAACAATCATTTTCAACCTTCTCCTTAAATACTATCTAGGTCACAATAGATAAATTATGAAAAAGCCAGTCAGCCTGATTTTGTTCGGTACATATAACACCAGAAAAAAGCTGACAACTATCACTTCATTAAACAGCTTTGTATACAAAATAGTGCAATAAACTCAAATGTTAAAAAAAAAAAAAAAAACTCTTAACATTTACTTGATGTTGTTCTCCAGAGTCCCTAGCTTTATTATATTTTTATTGGATTTCATTTTCATTTCATTTTCGTAGTTTGAACTTATAATTGTTGTTTTTGAAATTCAATGCAGCAATAAAAATGTTCCGACTGGTTTTGTATTTTCAAATCATTGCACAAAAATCCTGCTTACAAAGTAACATATTTTCCGACGAAAAAAAAAAAATACTAACCCAGTTATAATTTGCACCGACAGAAACTATAATAATTATAGTTTATAATTATTATGATTCCACACAATCGGCACAAATTTTACTATTTGTCATTGTGTACGTTTAAATCACATTCTTCCAAAGTGGTTGTTTATTGGAAATCTGAACAGCCCTGAATATGGTCCATCAGCACTCAAAGATTGATATCATCTATACTTATCTATATATCTATAATATATATATACACAGCCACATAACATAGCCCAAGTAGGACACTCAATGGCCCAAAGCCGAACCGAATTACAGAGGCGCAAGTAAATTACACTTTGGTGTCCATTAAAAAAACATGTAATCGCCTTCGTGCGGTTGCGCACTCTGGAGGCTAGCCACACGGTGGCAGCCAGCGAGAGGCCTAATTACACTATACGCTCGAAATCGGAATCGTATTCTCGGAATCTTGATGGATCCTAAGAAAACTGGCTAAAGATATCACCTGTTAGCTATAGCTACAGCTGTATAAAATGCGGCCATGTGACCTGGAGGAGTAAAAAATCGCCAAAGAAAATCGGTTCCATTTGCGACACTTTGGGGGAAGCACTTAGAGTGTTTCGCTAAGCCCGTGTGTGGTGTTGGTATACTTGTATTATGTGGTGGATGTGTGCTGTGTGCGCGCCTGCAACTTTAGTGTAGTTACAGTTAGGTACTTTGATGGTTAGTATGGACACTTATTGACCGTAGCCAGCTGTAAATATATAAAGTTGCAACAACGGTGATGGTGCGGCGCGCTAGTGGCGGCAGTCAGCCATTAATAACAGGATCGACAACGACACGGCGACGATGACGACGTGCGTTTTGCCAATTTGCTGTGGCATATTCGCGCATAGAAAGCCATTAAGCGAGTTTTACCGCCATTCCGGGATTTCTGGCCGAACACGAGTCCAAGATTGTATATACATGACTCTCGTTCCTGCCAACCTACGCGTTTAACTCGTTGGCTGCTATTCTGCCCCCTGCCACCAGCCACCGACCGTCACCATCGTCGCCGTCGTTGACGTTGCTCTGTCTCAGTGCTTCGGTGAATATGAATGGTCATTGTTCGGCCGTATATATCCAGGAATTGCTTTGTTTTGACATACGAATTGACCATTACGGGAAAATTATGATTAAATTGCATCTCAAATTGCGCACGGCCGGCGTGGTCAAAAAGAAAGATCCCCCCTCCTCGCTGCGCATGCATGTTAATTTCTCTTTAGATTCGTTTCGCGTCCCTGATGGTATATAGAGGGAGAGCAGATGATGGTGCGCTGCAGATAACGCGAGGATGAAACACAGCGCTTTTATGGTGTTGATGTAGTGATTCGCGGGTTCGGATACGATTGCTAATTTATATTTAGCTACATCTCGATTTCCCAGCAGTTAATTGCACTGTAGAATGCAAATTACGCCGCGGAATTGATGTTGCATACCAGTGAAGAGGGGGGCTGATGCATAGCTACGATTTATGCGATATTTAACACAGAGAGTTTTGATAACCTGTTCTTATGGGTGGAGTAGTAATCATACCGTTATGCTGGGAAGCTCTTAAATTGTGCGCCTCTTTTGATTCATTAATTCATATTCTGGGGAAAGGAGCAGTGAAAATGATTGCCAACATGTGGATTAGGTATAGTAAAGTAGAAATTGCTTTGTTTGCCAAGCGAATATGAGCCAACGAGTAGTGCTTAGTACTGTTCGCTTGGAAGTTGTTGACTATGACAGACGATGAGTGCTTGCGACGATATATGAATTAAAAGAGCTCTTCCATTCAGCTCCACTTGACGTTTCTCACTCTTTATGGCTGCGATGTATTTAGAAATGGACTGCCTGATAGTTTACTGACAGTTAAAAGCCAAAAGCACTTTTGATTCACAAACTGAGCCAGTGAATGGCTGATAACGAATTTTTTACTTGAATGCGATTCTCGAAAAAGCAGCTGTTGCAAACGCACCCTTGTCTTCTGTTGAACCTACTTAACGCCCCATATTGGCGATTTTCCACTTTTGGGATCGACTTGCCCTTTCTCGCGGTCTACATCCAGGCAATAGCGAATCTGCTCGCTGCACATTTTGCAGCCAGCTCTATGCTCCCAGATTGCGGTTTGTCTGCACCTGTACTCGAGTGCGTAGAATTTACCATGGGATCAATCCACTTTCGCACTCGTACAGTCGCAAGAGTACTTTACGATCTCAACATAAATAAATCCGCTGGTCCAGATCGTATCTCCTCCATCGTTCTGAAGAGGTTTTCTTTCACGCTGGCAAAACCACTGTGTAAGCTTTTTCATCTGTCCTATTCTTCTGGACTCTTTCCGAGTAGGTGAAAAATAGCATTTGTCCAGCCCGTCCCTAAAAAAGGCGAATCTTCTTCTCCCACCAATTACCGACCCGAAGCACTTACGTCCATTCTTTCTAAAGTCATGGAAACGCTGATAAACCGTCAGCTTATGAAATATCTTGAATCACGGAAACTTCTCAATGAGCGGCAGTACAGTTTTCGTGGCAACAGGTCCACTTGTGATTTGATGACTTATCTTACCGTTTTATCGTTTCTTCTACAAACAGTGCTCAAATGAAATTGTCAACTGCATTCCTCCCCTTCAGAAATTCAACCGCAATACTCGCCATGCTAGGAATGCCCATCAGTTTACCACCCAGCCTCGGACGTACTATGAAATACAGAGACTCTTTCATAAGCCGCACAACGCGAATGTGGAATGCCTTGCCCAGCTCTGTCTTTCCTCCCCAGTGCAATTTACAGACATTTAAGACCAATGTGCATCGGTATCTCCTATCTCCTCTATCCCAATTTCCTTATTGCCCGCGCTGTGTAAATCACATAACGCTATAAGAGTAGTCACAACCTCTTTAGCGCGTGTTAATTATATACATAAAAAAAAAGTCTGAAAGCTTCAGGTGCAGACTTAGTAAAGTAGAGTTTTGAACGAAGAATTTTTTCTCTTAGACTTGTTTACTTACTTAAGGTGGCGCTAAAGTCCAGGGTTGGAATCGAAGACTCTCCGGGCCGGAGCGTTGGTGTCCATTCGCTCTACATGTCCTAACCATCTTAGACGAGTAATGCGTACTTTTCTGACCAGGTCGATGTCGCTGTACAGCTCGTAGAGTTCGGTGTTAAATCTTCTCCTCCAAAGCCCGTCAACGCAAACGGGACCAAAAATCACTCGAAGAATTTTGCGTTCGAAGCGACCAAGAAGATCCTCATCCGTTGTTGCTAGGGTCCATGCTTCTGCGCCATAGAGCAGGACAGGGATGATGAGAGTCTTATATAGAATCTCCTTAGTGCTTCTTGACAAGGCCTTACTAATCAATTGCCGTCTTAGGCCAAAGAAACAGCGGTTGGCAAGAGTGATTCTTCGCTTGATTTCTGAGGTGATGTCATTTTCAGAGTTAATAGCGGATCCGAGGTAGACAAAGTCCCTAACTACCTCAAAGTTATAGCTGTCTATCGTGACGTTCTGCCCGATTCGTCGATGTTGTGTGTCCCTTCTTGTTGACAGCATATATTTTGTTTTACCCTCATTCACCACTAAACCCATTTTTGCCGCTTCTGTACTAATACTAGCAAACGCTCCAGTAACAGCTCGCTGTGTTCTGCCAACAATGTCAATGTCGTCAGCGTATGCAAGCAGTTGCACAGACTTTTGGAAAATTGTGCCTCTGGAGCCTCTTAGACTTGTTTGAAAAGTACAAATTTTATAAGGTAACAAATTGTTTTAACTTAGCTTTTTCCTTCTTCAATGTAATATTAGGTCTGTTTCCTTACGATAATGCATTCCAATACATTCGAATACATTAGTCAAACTTCGTTCACTTCTAGCCAACTTTTGCGTAAGGGAATGAAATTTGACTAATGTATTCGAATGCATTATCGTAAGGGAACAGACCTATTGTATTTGTATTATTTAATCAAATGTGTTGAAACTTTATAACTAATCAGAATATCTCATTTTACTAATTACCGCCCAATTGCAAACTCTTGCATATATACCCAAACATTTTGAAAGTATTTGAAACGAAATCTTAAGCTTTCGGAGCAAGTCCCTTATTTCACCCTATCAACATAGCTTCCTGAAAGGTAGATCGACTACTATAAATTTCGTCAAATTTGTATCCTTTGCCCTCTGAACCTTAGAGAATGACAACGAAGTCGACGTCATCGCAACTGACTTCAGTAAGCCTTTTGATTAGATACCACATGGATCAATCCTCTTCAAATTGTCTGCCCTTGGCTTTGAACCTATATTGATAAAAATGGATATTCCTTCCTACCTTGAATACCGGTATTATTGCGTTCGCTGTAGGTCTGTACTTTCGTCCTCCTTCTTAGCAACAGCTGGCGTTCCACAAGAAAGCCATTTAGGTCCCTTTCTCTTTATTCGAACGGTAAATGATATTGATCAAACACTCGTCTCTCTCTCTACGCGGGTGATAATAAATTCTTCAAAATCATCTCTCCTCCTCAAGATACTTCTGTCTCTTTCAAGAAGTTCTTGATCGTTTTTCGAACTGGTGCCTCAAAAATTGCTTAGAACTCTACATCACCAAATGCCAATCCATTACCCTATCACGCAAGCGCACCAAGTCCCCTTGCCGACTTTACCTTCTCCACGTTCAACCAATCTCTCGTTCATTCTCTCCGCGATCTTCGCAAATTGAATAATAGGGACCTAAATTTTCGTTCGCATATTGACGAAATAATTTGTAAGGCCAACTCATCACATGGCTTTGTTAAACGATGGTCTAAAGAATTCTCCAACCCTTACCGATCTGTCTATATCACCCTTGTTCCCCCCTATAATTGAATACGTAAGTCAAGTGTGGTCTCCCTTTCATCCAGTTTTGAGAACTTCCAACGTCGCTTTCTTCGATTTGCCCTTCGAGGTCTGCATTGGGATTTTATCTTGCCGCCCTACATAGACCGCCTCAATATCATAAACCTGAATACCCTTGAGGAACGCAGAGACGCTGCAGACATTCTTTTCATTTATCGTCTTCTCTCAGGCTCCGTAGATTGCGCGTCTCTTTACAACTTTGTTTTCTTTAACACAAACCAGATAAAACCCTTTTAATTTACGTTGCCCCCTCGACTATTTTAACCATCAAACCATCGTACCTCATTTGGCTCGAACGAACCAATCTCCCGTATACTGCGAAAGGTTAATTCTATCCTTTCAGTTTTCGATTTCAATCGCACCACTATGCGCACCTCAAACTCAATCTCCTTCAAAAATTGTCCTTATCTTAAAGATAAGTGAGTCAAGTGTTTTAGTTTTAAGTTGTTACTTTAAGCCTAAATGTTAGTTTTAGCTTGTTTTAAGCCAAATATATGGGGTATTTCCCCCACCAAAATTACTGACTGAAATCGGTTCGGCAATATTTTATTTAAGTTTAAAATTTCTGTCAGAAAGTAGTTAGTGTTGTCAAGTGTTATCGCCAACGCAACGGTTAACAAATATTCTATTACATTATGTCTTTAATAAACCCCACACTGTTTTATTGTATTTTAATTTACATACTGCTCTAAAGTTCATTCATTTTGACATAATGGATATTTTTCAAATTTTTGTATAAATGAATAGATTGCGTCAGACACACGACTTTTTGATGCGATATTGCTTGTGTTTTGTCTTATAAAAACAATCATGGCAATGGGAATATTTCTGTATATAATCCGCCAAAATGGACAAAATTTATCTGACATTTACGTATTCTCGTCATGTGAACCGCAAACTTTTACATTGTTTGCTACAATCGTTCTCGCGCTTATTATAGGTACTAATTGTGACTGGAAGGCATTTTCTACCACTTTTTTTAAGTTTTACCACGTATTAACTAAATCTGAGACATCTCATCTAAACTGTCGTTTATGTAAATCCAGTTTATAGAATTAGAGTTATAATTTTCTCTATATCTTCTCTTTTCAGGTAAGCCCACCATAATTTGTAAATACTGAACACACGAACGTAAGTAATTTAACTTTACATGTAACTTCACCCGCATCAACACTCTGGCCGGGTGAAATGTTGTCCCTCCCCGTTTCTGTACAAGTTCGAACCCTATTTCTACAGCCATGCACGCCGCTAATGTCATCAAAATCAAACAAATCCCCTACGCAAACATAATCAACCGGACCGAAATTCGTCTTCGCCCTCGCTCTCCTTGAATTATTTTAAACGGAATTATGTACTAACCCACCCTGGATGCGAAAAAATATAGGGAAAAACCGAAAATTTAATCATTTAACTGTATAATCGCATTATGGCGGAACATAAACTGTCAAATCAACCCCTGATTTTAATCGTAGCCGTGTTCTTCTTTATGCAACGATATACATTTTTGATGTCGATTTTGATGGTGTCATTGTTGCCATACTGATCAGCTGTTCAGAATTCAGGCATTTCTGACAGTGTTTATTTTAATAAAGCGAACTTTCGAAACCGTATCGAAAGAAGTAGAAAGGGGTGCCACTTTCCCATTGAAATGCTTGGAAGACCATTTCATGTGCCAGTGACAGACACTTTTAGTATACGGTCACAACTGCTGCTTCCTTTTATCGATAACTACTTACGGTTAGGAGTACTGTGCGTTTCTCAAAAAAGGCAATGGTAATGGGATGGCATGGTGCTGTCAGTGTCAATGTCAGACGTGCGACTGTACTTTTTGATACTTAATTTCTGTTTCCTATGTTTTTTTTTTGTGTATAAATAAGGATCTACCCTGCTGCGGAAAAGTTACGCCATGGGTTTGTAGATGGTTTCATTCAACGAAAACGAAATGTGTACCAACAGGCTGAGAGGGCTTAAGTGTGCAAAATGTAAGCAGGGGCGGCATAAAATTGTACGTTAACGTTTTGGGGTGTTGTGCGGCAGTAAAGTCAAAGTTGGTGGGTTAATGTGGGGGAAATTACTTTCAACCATGTCAACCATGTGACCATGCTGGGAGATGTAAATTAGATTTAAGCGCCATTTTGTTATTTCGTTTTTGTTTATACATATATATCGATGGTTGTATGTCGGTAAATTTGAAGTTTAAGTGTACATTTAATAGCTGCAAAAAGTTTGTTGTAATTGTGATTGTGAGACGAGATGTGTTAGAACTTGGCTTAACTGACTTTCATTTGTTTTGTGGTTCTATTTATTTTGACAGCAGTAGAGTTAAGGAGAACAGCTACTTAGAAAATCTTCTCGAACAGGACGCAACAGATTAGTGATCTGACTGAATTGTGATTGCAGTAAAGCAATGCATAACGAATGTTGTGCGCTTACTGTCGAGTGATAAGCTTCCAACTCGTTACAAACTGATGCCATATGTGGTGTGCGTACCTCCATTGAAATCTCTTGGCCATTTCAGTTTCGTTATTAGCAAATATATTTCTCAAAATAATCCCCTTAAAGTTTAATCATTCGGCACCAGATTGTTAGTTGGCATACGTTTTAGGCATTGTTTGTCATTAGATACTTCCATGGTTTTCAATTTAACCTTCAAGTTGTTTACTTGGGCGCCAGTTCAATATTAGCTTCCCCAGAATACGGTGTTAACAACTTTTTATTGATTTAAGTGCATTTTAAACGCAAACGCATACCTATACTCTGTCCAAGAAAAATTGTCAGTACAGGCAAGATAGGATGTTTGTCTCTCAGTCTGGTTGCAATGACTTACATAAATCGGTCCCTTTTTAAAGCTCTCACAGGGTTGCCGTAGTGTGTATGATAATTCGCCATAACTCAGAGAGTAATACTGTTAGGGTTACCATCTTACAATTTAGCCAGGTATCATCAGTAAAATAAATCTGTCTTTTCTCTTCTCTATTTTTTTTTTACTTCGCGTAGATATCTTCGTCTCCAAGAAATAATGTCACTTCTTTCCAACAACAAATTCTTTCGCTGACGTTTGACGAATTTAAGTCCGAGATCTTTTTGCAATATTATATGCAAAGTTGATCTGCTTAGTTTTGTTATATTTTCACTTTTTTGTACTTCCAATAATATCTTGTCTAGCGCTGGAAGGTCATTATCCATTAAAAAACGGATGGACTATGCGCCTAATCGCACATTTGCCCAAATCATCCACCTTCCTCTTGATACCGGAATTATTTTTCTTCTTTGGTGGTGAATTATGGCCTTCGATTTCTGTTTCCCTTAAAAGCCTGTATACAGTTTGTTCCGTAACAGGAAAACAGTAACAGTAGCCGCATTTCCTACGGCTTCCGATTTACTTTTAAAAAGGCCATTGAATTTTTCAGTTGCACCAACAATTTGTTGTTTCTTTTCTACACTTAAGTCCTTTGAAGACTTTGTAGCCATGTTTCTGTTTATTCATATGCACAATCAAGTTAACCACTTGCTTAGATGCACTATCCGCTATTGAGATAACAACCACGACGCAATGTCATATACCTAAGCAGATAGTAAAAGGACTGCACTTGTGCAGCTCTACATACATTTTTTAATATAATTTTAATTTTTAATTTTTAATTTTAATTGCTTAATACAAGCGTGTACAATAAATAATATAGAAACTTAAGACTAAAATACAGATATTGAAAGTACAATCGCAAACATAACACAAAAGCGCATAATTATATTATTAAATAGGTATAACACAAAATATATATAAATATACATTAGATAGAAGGAAATGAGATGTTAATGGTTAAGTTAATTTATGAAGCGCATTTTTTAGACTTGCTTTGGTGCAATTTAAGTCGAATAAATTTGGTAACATGTTAGCTTTGCAAAGCATTCTTGTTAAAGGCTCGTGTTGGCCATAGTCAGTACGGTGATGGGGAAGGCGGAAAAAGGGAATTGACCGTAGGCGTCGAGGATTAGTGTTCAATGAGATTTTATGCAGTAGATTTGGGCAATCGATGTTACCAGATAGTAATTGATGAACAAAGATTATATCAGCGATATCGCGACGAGTCATAAGAGCCTGTAAATTGAGCAGCTTTAGGCGATTTTCGTAGGGAGGTAAATTGTGAGGGTCATCCCAGTCAAGTCCACGTAAGGCAAAACGAATGAATCTACGCTGGACAGCTTCGATTCTCAAAATGTGTACCTGATGGTAAGGTGACCAGACTTGGCTAGAATATTCGAGAAGTGGTCTTACAAACGTCGTATAAAGGGATTTAGTGACATATGGGTTAGAAAACTCCTTGGACCAACGTTTAACCAAGCCAAGTGCAGAGTTAGCCCTGCTAATTATGTTGTCGATGTGACGACGAAAGTTAAGTTGAGCGTCGCAAATAATGCCCAGATCACGAATAGATGAAACCGTGGACACAGACTCGTTGTTTATAAAATAGGATCTTTGATTCAGGGGATGACGTTTACGAGAGAAGGTAATGGCTTGACATTTATTCACGTTAAGTTCTAAACGATTCTGTTGACACCAGGTGTAGAAGCTATCAAGGTCAGATTGTAATGAGAGAGAATCGGCAGCGCAGGAGATTTGTTTAGAGAACCTCATATCATCTGCATAAATATCCAGGTCAGAAACTAAAATGACACGAACTACATCGTTTATTGTCAAGTTGAAGATCAAGGGTCCGAGATGACTACCCTGCGGTACACCAGAGGATGCAATGATTGGCTTGGAAACAGAGAATCTAAAAAGGACACTATACTTGCGATCTTCTAAATAAGACTTGATCCATGAAGTGAACCTAGGTGGGAAACCGATCGCTTTAAGTTTGAACAGTATGACCTTATGAGAAATCTTGTCGAACGCTCTACTGAAATCGGTGGCCACAACATCAACTTCCTTACCATTTTCCAAGGCACATAATGTGTTAGAAACAAAATTAGTAAGGTTTGTGGTTGTAGATCTACCCTTAAAAAACCCATGTTGATTAGAGGAGAGAATTGATTTACAATGGAAGAACATTGAATCATAAACGATGCTCTCAAAGAGTTTTGGAATAGAAGAAAGTTTAGCAATGGGTCTATAATTGGAGATATCGCTCTTGCACCCCTTTTTGTGGATGGGAATAATATATGAGTTCTTCCAAAATTTAGGGAAAATGCCTTGTGTAATTGAAAGCTGGAAGAGGGCATAAAGAGGCAGTGATAATGTGTTAACACATTTCTTTAAAACTATGGCAGGGATACCATCTGGACCGGAGGTATAGTCGTCTTTAAGAAGGTTTATTTTTTCAACTATTGAAGATAAACTTATGTTCATAAATGTGAAAGATGTTTGAGCACAGCCATCCATGTAACTAAAATAGTTGGGGTCGGGATCAACGTCGTCATTCACAAACGCCAGGCTGAAGAAATCAGCGAAAAGGTTGGTGATTATTTTAGAATCCGCTGACGAGCAACTATCGAATTTTAAGGTAGAAGGAAACCCATCCGATTTTCTTTTTGAGTTAATAAATTGAAAGAAGCATTTGGGATTAGCAATTAGGTCATGCTGAATGCGGACAAGGTATTCGGAGTAAAGACGTCCACTCAGAGCGGAGAAGTTGTTGTAAACTGTAATATAGTTTGAGAGGTTAGACGCGGATCTGCATCTGAGGTAAGTTTGCCATAGTTTGTTTCTTTTGTTCCGAAGAGATCGCAGTTCGCGATTATACCAGGGGGGAGAAGAAGTAATATTTTTTTGAGTAGTGACAGGAACAGATTTTGCGAAACATTCATAAATTTGTAAGTAGAATGTTTTAGTAGCAATATCAACATTAATTGTTTTATCAGTGATAAAGTCAAAATTAACTTGACCGATAAGATCGGAAAGTTTATTAAAATTAGCTTTGCGAAAGTTGAATTTGCGCTGCGACAAGGGGGGGGTCTTAAAATTTACACTGTCGTACATGTAAGATAAAAACAGGGGAGGGTGATGGTTGTCAAGTTTAGAGAGAAGGTGACTGCTCTCAATCACTACACTATTTTCGGAATCGGTAGAAAAAATTAGGTCAAGTTGTCTACCTAAGCTATTTTGGATACCGCTTAATTGATAAAGACCAGCAGCCAACAGACGGTCTGTGAAAGTGATTTCCTTTTCAGAGGTAGCATTAGTTGGGACAAGGTGAGTATTATCGTCTAGCTCGGCCCATCGTAGTTGAGGAAGATTGAAGTCACCAACGACGATGACATCGTCTTCAGGACACAAACCCGACATTAAAAAATCAACAGCGTCAACAAGAAGCTGATACTGACTAATAGGTTGTGTGGGTGGAATATAGCAGCACATGATATAAAGAGAACGTTTAGAAAAAGTGACTTTAGCACAGACTAGCTCGAGGTTCGAGGTGTTGGGAATAGGGAAATCAGATGCATCGTAACAGGTACGAAGAGCTAAAAGCACACCACGACCAGGAGTATTCGTAATTGAAAGGTTATAGGGATTACGAAACACATTGAAATCGGAAGTAAAAAGTTCATTATTCATAATATTGGGGGTTAGATTTGTTTCAGTCAAGGCGAAAACGTCGTAAGGGGTACTCTGGGACTTGAGAAAAACTTCGGACGTTTTAGTTCGAAGACCCCTAACATTTTGGTAGTAAAGAGACATGAAATTAGGGTTAGCTCTGTCAGGGCAGGAGGATATAGATAGACAATCAGAGATTTGATTGGAGGTCAGATGGTTGGTGACGAAAAAATGTATTATTGACTACTCCAGTTGTTCGGATGTTTGAGAAGCATTTGATGTTTAGAAGTGCCGCATATGAAGACAAATCATTAGATACCCTAAGGGGTGAGATGTTGAAAAATTCGTGGTATTCTAAGAATAGCCGTTTTAGGGTTAAAAATTCAGTTGGGAGGCCAGCTTCGGAAATTAGGCGTACGACATGCATATTGGTTACCCCATCAATGCAGACATATTCAGGTTTGTCGTGTAAAAACGCTAGGTACAGGCGAACATTGTCATAAATTGTTCTATCTCTAAAGCGGGAAAGGACGTACCGATCATCAACAACAGAATGGTCAATGGGATGTAGTATTGGATCTATGAAAGACACTCTTTTTCGGGATATAGAGCAAGGGATATTAGGGATGTTACCAATGTTAATATTCTTAGAGCTAGAGTTAGTAATATAAGGATAAGAGCTACATATAGTTTGAGAGCTTAAATTAGAGCAAGATTTAGTTTTAGAGCTGAGAGGATTCCATTTGTAAATCCTCATACCATCAATGGTAATAGTATCGTCCGATGAAAATATCCAGGCGTATTTATTGGCTAAGTTAATTTTGAAACTTTTGACATATATACCTAGATTACATATTTATTAAAAAACTATTACCCGTCAATGCAGAACTTTGCGGAAACAGTAGCAAAAAAAAAGGATCATAAAATCCTTTCAAGGCATTTACTTTACTGGAGAGGAGTGACCGGATGTGGTAAAACCCAACGACCGAAAATATACAGTATGGGTCTACCTGCTTCATCATTTTGATATTTCAGTGTGAAAGATATGCTCTACAAAGTGAAATATGAATTTATACCTACCAAAACATGCAGAAATATGCCCTAACGAATAAGGCTGAAAATTTGTACTTAGTTTACTATAATAAAATATTTAATCAAATTTTATCCCTTAAAATACCATGCTTGAATCCGGTTGAGTTGCCCTAGTAATCATTATTAATTTATTGCAATATCTCTACAACGCACATAATATATGATCACTTGTTGCGTTAATGAAATGAATGCATTAAAACACCTCACGAATAAACTTTATTTCCAAAAGACAACATTCAAAAATATGTTTTAACTGAATATTATTGGATCTTTCAGAAATACAAACAAATTAAAACCGAATGGCAGCACCCCAAATAATATGCCGCTCTCAAAAGCTCCAAAAAGCACCAAAACCGAAAGTTCTTTGACAAAATTCAAAGAAAAACCCTTAATGATATGCTAACATTGTCATATGGTAACACTTCTCTGATGTGCTTCAGTCACTCACACTGCTTATTTTGGTTGATGATAACAGCAAGCGAACACAAGCGATCGTGCTCATTCTGCCCGCAACTGTGTGGCAGACTGGTTGTGGAGGGATGTATGCGAATTTCAGGAAAATTACAACAACAAAATTCTTTGGAATGCCAGTGGTTTCGTTTTTATTTCAGTGGCAAATCTTGTGTTTGAGTGCCGTGAGAGTACTACAGGCACCACTGGTAGAAAAAAGAGCTTCCCATAAGGCCTGTACTGACAATTTTTCTTGGACAGAGTATAGTTTACTATTGAATGTCCTTTTATTTTTGCTTACTAGATTTTTTCAATAGATTTTAAATATCTTTTATTTTTTTAAACAAGTTCCTACCCACATGTTGTCTGTCTATACTCTTCACTCAATGAAAAACGGCTATCATCGGTAACCCAATTTGCTGAGAAATCTGTATTACTCGACTTCCTTAAATTCTAAAGCATATGACAGGTTCTGTCAACTTTATCCCCTCATTGCTTTAAAAGTCTGTTTAATATTACTCCAATCACGTTCTTACCACTGCTCCTAACAATACAACGTGTGGCCAGACAAAAAAAAAAAAAAAAAAAAAATTGTTTACGGGGATAAAAAAAAAAAAAACCTGAAATAACAAACTGCTGTCAGTTATTTTTTATTTCCTCTTCAAATACCGTCATTTCCCGTTCGATAGCAAAAAATAATCCCCCCCATCTCAGCCATAGATTGTCTTCCACTTCCAAGCCATAGTATACGAAGAGTGTCCTGCCTGAGTCTGGCAAACGTAATGGCATGTCTACTGTACGAGTACTATATATATTCACGTCGTCCACGTTGTCTACTTTTACTCCATTTTAATGGATTTTCAATTCCAAACATAAACAAAAAATGATAAAAAGTCCTTCCGTGGAGTGGAACAACTTGACCCAGTTTTCTTTCCCATACATTTTTCTTTCCTTGCTTTCATTCACTGTGGCCTATCTCTCCCCTAGCTGACTTTTTGTTACTGTTAATGTAAAGAAGGAAAATAAAATCCGTTTCCCCTTTTCTTGGTATCCTTCTTTTTTTTTATGTGTTTTTAATAGAAAAGGAAAATATTTTCTATCCTTAACGAGAATGTGTAGTTGTTTGGCGTCTGTTTATTTTTATTTCTTCCATAGAATGCCTGTCACGTTTGCTGTGTTTGCTGTTATGATGATGATTATGAGGATGTCCTTGCAGTTGTTGCAAAATTCGGCCGACCGACGAACGGACAAGAAAAGATTTCTTTTTATATTTTCTTAATTTTGTTTGGACCTGAAGTTTTGTTAGGTAACAGAAGGATGTAACAACGGCTTGTACATAACAATATACAGCAGGAGGGTGTTCGTATGCTGTTGAAGCAAAAATCTGCTTAAAAACTCGACTCCCCGCCGAGTTTTGTAGGATAAATTGATATCCCATTGCAAAGGGACGATGAAGAGAAGTAAATTTCTAAAGAAAAATCGTCCTTCTCGGGGGTATTTCCCAAGTTTTGCTTCATTCTCGGGTTTTGCCTTTTTATTTTTGTGGGGCGCGTTACAGATGATTGCCAAAGGCGGATCCTTGCGCCAAGATTGAACAGAGGACAAAATTAAGGTGTACGAAACTTTTAAAAAGATTCAACTGCGGGATAAATCTGTTTAAGATGAAGTTTAGTGTGGTGTGGGTCATTGTATTCTTGGAATTTAATTTTTCCTGCTTAAAAAAGAGATATGAACGGCGGCGGAGGAAAAAATGTAAATTGCTAATGACAGGTTAGGGATCAGCGGCATAATGCGGTAGGTATGACTTGGTGAATGTCATTTAGGGATTAGGGTCTTCGTTTATTAATTTGAAGATCAGTAAGCTGCGTAAAGGTTTTCGTTTTATTTGTGATTAGTGGGGTGCTGCTTTACTTTGTGGTTGGATGCAGCACAGGTGCCAAAGTTATAATAAAAGTTGGAAATGTTTTTGTTCCTTTTTTGAAAATGAAATGAAATGGTAAGCGCTCAAAATTAATTTATGCCATAAACCTTGGAAATAATATGCGGAGGTGTAAGTTGTAAAGTCTGGAATTTTTTAGAAAGAATAAAACCGCAGTTAAGGGATCAAGGACTCGCTGGACAAGCCGCATGTTACGGGCATTACTTTGTTACAATAATTTATGTAGCAAAGCAATGGTGAAGTTTTTATAGCTTCTGGGTTTCTGGGAAATGCAGGAGGATGAAGTCATTTCCACAGAAAGGGAAGATTGAGTTATGTAAGGCAGTTTTTTCCATCATCCCTATCAGCATGAAGTCGAATATAATCGTCCTTATATAGAAGCATCTGTGTATGGCGATTAAGTCGCAGAAAAGCTTGATCAAATATGTAAAAACATTTACTTCCGGTTGATAACAGCAGAAGCTTTTAGTTCGTAGTGCTATTTATTTTCTGATTTTTGTCAGTGATTTGATGCAGCAATTAACTTGACAATCAATAATCGCTTGACCCAACACAAACATCTTCTGTTAGAGAGGATGTCTATTAAATATTTCTGTATACAATAATTGAAAAGCTTGAGGTTGACAGTTCTTTTTTTGAAAATTTTTAATTCGAAAACATTCGTTGGAAGTTTTTTGCATCCTTTTTTCTTTGGTTTCCGTTTCCATTTCCACCAAAGATGTCATTTCACTATAAAGTTAATGGCAATTTGGAACATTCATATTTATGACAGCTCAAAGACTTGCTATAAAAGTATCGTAAAGTTGAAGCTATAAAACCGAAATCAGCAAAATGCGCATATAAAATACACCCTAGGCCGTATAGTGCAGATTGGCAAATCCTCATCGATGCACTACATCCTTCAACCGGTTGAGTGTTTTTCAAATAATTTTTTAGCAAGACGAAATAACAAAAAAAAAAAAAAAACTTTCGCCGCAATCGCGTTCGGCGCGCTTTTTGTCTTCTCTTGGATATACGCCTGTGTTGTAAAATCATTTGCCGACTCCTGCTGATTTTTAGGTCGTAAAGACAGCCCACTGACTGTCATTCCCCAATGCACCATCTAAACTATCAATAGCAACAACAATAATAACAACAGAGCAGTCCACCGCTGGCTGCATGCAACATCGGCACAAAAAAGGAAGACAGCACCATCAGCAGCAGTAATGGCAACTGCAGGAATGGCACGGAACGGCAGTAACAAACGATGACACAAAGAAAGCCGCTTTCAAAAGAATTAAATAACTTGCAACAGCAAAACGGTAGCCATAAACTTTTGGTTCGTTGGTATTATTTTTCCTCCACAATATTATACGGATGCCTCTATACATGCGATCTTTTCTTCTTTTTGTTTTTCCTCGTTGGACATTTTATTTTTCCGCCTTTTTCTCTTGGATATACTCGTTTACTGCTCCTTTTTTCTGCACTCCTTACGGCTTTAATACCTATTTTGTAGAGAGATTGTGCACGATTATTGTCGTCGTCGTTGAGAGGAAGCACAACATACAGAGATATACTCTTCTCTGACAAACGGGCAGAGTTTCAAACCACAAAACAGTAGCGTGTTTGAGAGAGAAAAAAAGAAAATGAAAACAAAACGCCCTTGTATTTTGCACAGGATTTCCATTTGTTTCGATCTCTTTTTTGTTTGTTAGAAAAGGAAATGGTCTCGATGAGGAAATTTACTAGCATTATTGACTGAATGAAGATTTTGCAAAACTTTGCTGCTTTTATCTTGAAATCGATTTTTATCCCTTTCCAAATTAATTTTAGTTTATTATCACTGTTGTCATAGTTGCCTCACTGCAGTTTGGATTCTGCTGACTGCTGTATGCATATATATATTTTTAAGTTACACATTCTTCTTCGCTGATAATTGAATTAAAACTTTTGAAAATCTATAATCGTGCGCAAAAGGGGCTGAAACTGTCAACATCTTTATTTTGTGGATAGGAGTTGATAGAAAATGTATTTGGGCGCCAGTTAAGAAAAAAACGCTTTGCTGAAAGTTCGCAATAGCAATAAAGGCTTGTTAAGTTATAAAAATGCACATGTACAAGCTCGAATAGTTTGCTGTATCCATTATTTTTGCATCGTTTGTTAGATTTAATTCGGTTAAAAATCCGCTGAATTTACCGAAGCTATAGGTATCCACTTGATTCAAGAGCTCAAATCTGTCGGGTATTAGGTTCAATGAGTGCTAAAACGGTGCTACCAATCCTTCTTTTTGCAGAAAAATAAATGGATCAAGGAAACTGTCATATTCAGTGTGACCAGAGTAGGTAGAACTAATCTAGATAAGTTCAAATAAGTTCTGTCTCCATATAAAGTAGCCCGTACAAAATCTTACGCGCAATATGTTTTGTAAAATTATGAACTCGAATTCAGTGAAATTTGGTAGGTGTAGTTTAATATAAAAAAAAGAAGTTTTCTTCTGTCAATTGTGGATAAAAAGTGTTACCAATGCTTCTGTTAACGTTTCAATAAAATGTGAATTCCGTCCCATTTGCATAATCAAAGTCACTGTCATCTTTAATATCAATATAGTGAATTGTATATACCTTCTTCCAAATGCCAAGTTTTATCGTCCCTTGACGAATATTTCCATTACTCTGTTTATCCAACGTTTGTTTACTTTCAGTTTACTCTTAGTACATATTTTGACAAACAACTAAAACCTCAATATCTATATAGCATTGTTATTTACCAAATCCTATTTCCCCATCTATAATGACTCATAAACCACCTTTTTTTTTAGATTTATGTCAACTATTCAACTGCCATCTGTAATAAATTCCCACAACTGTCATTTCAATTCCCCACAATTTAAAAAACAAATATCTCATAAATAACAGAATAATAATTTCCGTCGAAAAAGAAGAAACTACAACCCCAAACTCTTATCAAATCACCCATTAAGCAATTTTCGCTTTTGTTTTTATTACCATTGCGAACTGTTGATTTATTTCATCTGTCAAATAAGTCTCGTTCCGTATACAAAAACTCGTACAACTTCCTCTCGAATAGGTTCATTGTATTCATTGAAGAGAAGAAAACGAAAATACACATTGTCTCTCCAAAGAAATGGAAAAAGGAGCATCCTCAGCACATTGAACTTCATCAAAAGAGAATCATTCTTTTCGGAATTGGCCGCTATGGCAGCGGCACCAGAAGCAGAAGCAACGATATGGCGGCGACTTTATACAAAAGATAAATGAGAAATGGTTTGGTTTTATAACGTAACCTCTTAAACGGGGAAAAAAGGACCCACCCCAACCAACAACAACAAGGGGCCAAAAGTATGAATATATGAGAAAAATAAATTCTATAATTTTCTGTTTTAAATCTTTCCGCATGATGACAGCAGACAGAGCGAAAGAGACAGACTACCGACATTTTTTAAGACAGACAGGCGACTGCTGCATCAACAGTTTTCCTTCTGTCTGTCTACTGAGCGGGTGGACGAAGATGGAAATTTGAATTTAAAGTCAAAATCATGGGAGACGATGATGATGGTTCTGTGTACCTAATCTCGAAGTCTTGTTCGGAGTATCGACTCCACGCGAACCTAAAACGGAAAAGCCTAGATATGATATGGCGACCGAAGTGCTTTGCGGCGGCGGCATTTCTATCTCTCTCTCTCTCTCTCTGGAGTTCACTTGTTCTGTTCAGCGATATGGTATAGGTATTGCGTATATAGGTATACACGAAACGATGCTCTTTGGTTAAGTGGTTTTCTTTTATCTGACACACGATTCAATTTTGAATTTTGTGTAGTTCGCCAGAGTGGGAATGTTTTCTTTTAAATTTTATCGAGGAATTTCTGTCTTGATGTCTACCATATAGGTATATACATGATTCAAGTTGGCTTCGTTTGGCTGTGTTTTGTTCCATTTTTATCAATTTCAAGTGCATTTTTGTTTTGATTGCATTCCCGTCTGTAATGGTAACGGACCCTCCCTCGCTTTGACATTGACAGTCCGTGTAGTCGGCACCTTGTTACTTTGTCTAGTGTGAATGCGAGAGGTTGAAGTTTATCACTGGAGCAGTAAAAAGCAGCCCAACACAAAAAAAAAAAAAAAAAAATGAATGGTGAACGGAAGACCCTAAACCATAAATGACAGCTGCGGTAAAGTGTCTTAGAGATCTGCAGCATGCAACATCACAAATGTCAGCCAGCCATGATACCATTTTAAATGATGATAAAGCTTAATGGATTATTATTACTTATGTTGTCGTGTTATCCCCGAAGTTATATACATAGATGTCATGTATTTACTGTTTTTTATTGTGGACCTAATTATTTTTACATTTTCTCTCCATCCTGCGGTGGAGACTGCTGCAGCGTAGGAGAAATAAAAGTGCTGATTGAGCATTTTAAATGAACGGCAGATGTATAGATGCCTTTTGATATTGAAGAGGAGAAGATAATGATGCGCTGAACTGATGGTGGCAAGACGGCCGGCGCCTTTAGGATGCCCCTTTTTTTCTTTTTTTTCTTTTTTTTTTGTAACAAAGGAGTGTTTGTCGACTCATCTCATCAATCAAATCTTGTTTTAAGATGTGGAAATACAAAATTGCTGGTAGATGACAGATGTAATTTTTTGTCGATGAAGACAATAACTTTGAGTTGGAGTCATCGACAATTCTGATGAAGTGTTGAGAGGTCAAACTTAAAGTGGGCACTCTATGTAAATGGGGTGTAAAATAAGGATGACTGGTGATTGGCGTGTGGATGGAGAGTTTCAAATACTTTGAAATCGAAGAGAAAATTGTTGTAAGCTCATAGAGTGTCTCATTTGTGTTAACATTTTGACTGTACCTACAGTTGTTGTAAGAAACCGCTCCGCAAACTATGTGAAATTACGCTGTTTAAAATATATGGCACACAGAAATATATGTCGGGTGTGAAAATAAGCGATGAATTTGAGTTTGTTGGTGAAAAACTGCGCGAATAAATGACAGCAAATATCCAAACTGCCCAATACGAATGGAACGATGATTCAAATCTAAAACTTCCACATCTCTTCTGTATATGATTGTAATTTTGTTTGGTTTGCTTAAGCGAATTTTTCCCAGCGAATAGGTAGATATATAGCTGACAACTGTCAAAATATTGTATTTCTAACACCACCCCCTTTTCTGAATCGCTTCCACGAATTCCTCTTGCTGCCAACTTCACAATTCAATGAAAAATCTCAAAAAAACATGAATGAAAAATCAGGAAATTTCCAATCACATTCCTCCTCTTCAAATTTCCTTAACCCGGCAATCTACATATAAAATGCGTAAACAACAACGCACAAGACACGACGTCTATTTTTAACCATTTCATTCCCCCAGCTCTAGCACACACTATGTGTGCCGCATTCGAAAATAAACAATCCGTGGCCCGATTCACTCTCTCTTTGGTACAAGTCGAGTCGCACTTCCCAGGCGCAAACAGACATCACTTTCTAGTTGAGCAAAAAACACTTGAGCATTCCTGAATTATCCGTAAAGATGCAATTGGAGTGCGAACACTCCAAAACACTAAACACGATGACGACGACAACGTCGA
This sequence comes from Cheilosia urbana, assembly GCA_946477585.1. Lineage (NCBI taxonomy): Eukaryota > Metazoa > Arthropoda > Insecta > Diptera > Syrphidae > Cheilosia > Cheilosia urbana. The sequence continues at coordinate 65,761,708 of OX297855.1, forward strand.
CGATGATGATGATGATACGATGATCTTCAGAGGTGTATAGTATTCAAATGCCCACAAAAAGCCAGGGGGTGTGGCACCATGATGAGTGTTGCACACATAAAGCAATTAAATATAATGAGAAAAAGTGTATTTTTGACATTAGCAAATTTCTGCCGCACCAATGCGCTGACAGTGTGACAAAGTACACGACTATTAGTCGAACAGAATTCGGAACTGCGAAAGTAGAGGCGAACAGAGGTTGTGGGATGGATGTCAACCATCTGGTTGCAATTTAGTACGCACGCAAAGTAATTAAATTTGTTAAAGGATCAAACGGAAATTGCCCGGGGTTTATGTCTTAATATACGAAAAAGCAAAAAGAGACAAAAAAAAAAAAAAAATGTCAGCAGCAAATGTCAAACGACAAAGTTTTATTTAATGTTAATTAAATGTCACACACAACTCGGCTCAGGTTGTCTAGTAGGTGTATTAGATTTGTCTGCGTAACCACCCATTTGCAATTTAATTTCCATTTTCATTTCCCTTTTATGTATTCGTGTACGAAAATAAAAAAGAGAATTTCTGTCATCAATTTTAATTTAATTACACTTTGTAGCGGCAGATTTCTTACTTTCGGCATCCAACCATTTCGATTATCAGTCTGGTGATACAAAAAATGTCATCGACAAATCTCATTTTGGGAAAATGTTTGTACACGTAACAAAAAAACCTAAAAGGACGATGGACAAAGGGATACCATGTCGCAGTCGTGTCAGAGACAGAGCTACACGGTACATAATCCCACCTCCCCCATTAAAATAACTATACGATAGTTGAATAGGCATATCAGGGAGGGTTACTATTTTTTTGTTATTGATTCTTATGTCAATTCGGCGTGAATTTTGGCACTCTCTATCAATAGTATTCATAGCATTCTCAACTGGAAGCCATTATTAAATAACACTCTGACGTTAAAGTGTGTTGATATTCAATTTGGTGATATGGCTGGTGGAGTAGACGAATAGAAACTGTGACATTTGACAGTTAGAGTAGAAAGAGAACAGAAGAAATTGAAAAAAATTTAATGCATGTCAGTTGACTACTAATGCGTTTGACAGTAGCAAACAAGAAGTGGGGTTTTTTTGTTGTTCCTGCTGTATTTCTAATTTGTGTTGTGAATGTGAGGGCTGAGGGCCTATGGGCTTTGGTATGGATATAAATGACATTTGATAGGAGAAAAAGTAAATTAAAACAAATTGTCGAGTGGCGTTGAAAATTAATGATGTGAACGTGGTACACGTTGACCGAATGTCAATTAACTGGCCTATGTAGACTGACTACGTAGTTAATGGATTTGTAGAAAGCGATTTTTCCTTGATTCGGTTTGCCTGTTGAAATAAATTGATATTAATGTTTTTCGTGTTCTTATTGCATTCAATTTCGAAACGATCTACGAGCAGGAGTTTAATTTACTCGTGTGCCAAAGCGAGTGGGGAGTAGTTAAACGATTTACGGAGTTGTAATAGATTGTTTTAGTATGAGGTTATAAAGAAATCAACCAAATGGTGTCATTGATATTCGGAAAAGTGTCTTGTGCTCTTCTTTTGACTTGCAAGATTTCTTAAGACGATTACATCTACGCGCAATTGTTTGACAGACGAATGTGACAGTTACACTGAAAAAAAAAGGTACACCATAGTAGTGAAAAAGTTCATCAATGTGATGAAAAAATCAACAATTTTAGTCCAGTGAACTTTTTCATTAGTATGATGAAACCGATTTCGTCAATATGATGTTGTTCATCATTCATCAACTTTGTTCATCAATATTATGAAAAATGCATCAATATGATGAACCCAAATTCCCCTTTAATTTAATAATGTGATGAATGTATTCATCATATTGAGAAATTTGTTCACCAATATGATGCACACTTTCTGTGCTGTCAAATTTGTTTTCATGTAGTTGTAAGATTATTCACACAAATAAAAACATGAAATAAAAATACTGAAACCAATATAAATCGTAAAGATATAGCCTTCTCACTTTCATGGGGATGCTAAAATACTTAAACGAGCATAATGTCATGAAAATGGTAATGGTAATATTATGTGAATTTAACTATTGAATTTCTTCGCATCCGAAAGGAAAATATTCAAACGAAAATCAGTTTTACCACGAAAGTCAATAAAGTGTAGTGGCAAAAACTCACGCGCTCAGGAAATATTGAAGATTTATAAAAATAAATTTTATTTCTGAGTTACTTTTATCACTCCTGGGACCATTTTTTTTTTTTTTTTTTTTTTTTTTTCATAATGGATCCCAATGAGAATCAGAGAACGGCCATTTGCCTGCCATATGCATAGAGTCACAGGGTGCATGTGCATACATTTGTGTTTGAAATGTGTTTTTGCGTTTTTTGTTATATAGCTATAATTTTATTGATCCATTCTGTTGAATTTTATAATGTTGAGGCGTGAGAGAACAATGTACGAGAAAAGTTTGGTTAAATAACAATATTACATTGATTTTGAAAATATTTTTAAAAAGTAAAAATATTTATTTACATTTATGTGTGTAATGAAATCACAACGTTATAATTGTATAGCCAGCTCTTTTTTTTACCAAAGGAAAATCGTTGTAGAAAATTCATGATAATTGTAGTTTTATTTTAATGGCATATTTATTTAACGTCAAAAATCGACCCTACTGTTAAGTTTCCACCGGAGAATAACTGCGAGATTTAGAAAAATTTCCGTAAATCCCGCATAAATCTCGGAGTTTATCATACGAAAGTAATCTCATAAAAAGGGAGATTAGAAATAAAACAAACACACTTTTCACAGTTCGATATGTCAAAAGTGTAAAAAAAAAAAAAAAAAAATGAAAGAAAAGATATCAAAAATGGAAAAATGTCTCTCTCTCTCTCGTGAAATGTCATTTTCTCTCAAATGGACAGAGCCAGAGAGAATACGTCAAGTTAATCTTCTTTTATTTGGTGGAAACACTTCGGGATTAATTCTAAACCTCTTGTACTTAATCTTGGTATTTGTGTTCGGTGGAAACGTAGCTTAAGCTACCTTTTAGAAGTATGTATTCTAAAACACGTACAACAACATTTTTCGATATTTACGTTTAACTTTTTACAAATGGAAAAGCTATATCAAAATATCGGAAAAATAAGCCCCTTTGAAAATTAGATAGTCTTACTCATGATTTAGCTTTTAAAACGTCGCTATGAACATTTAGAGCAAACAATTTATGCCGAAAAACGTTCGTTTACATAGTAAAATCATTGAAACGAGATCACTTGGTCAACACCTCCCAGATAAATCTATGCAACTGAATTAAAGTTATACATTAATTGCATACCTTTAATTAAGGCTAGGTAAATTGCATTCTTTTTAGGGTAAATGAGGCGCTCCATCGAAGATATATATATATTAATGTATTAAAGCTATTTATGCAAAATTTATAACTTTTTATATAATGTGAATAATCGAAGTTAGACTATAGCTTTTTTATATTTCCACCATTCGTACACTAATATTGAATTTTTCACACTTCATTAATTGTTTTAAATTGTATATACTGCAGTTTATTTAGCAAAACTAGTCGCCCGTAGTAAAAAAAAAAAATAAAAAAGTTTGTTCATCGGCAAGCAATTGTCAATACATTGTTTAAAATGCAAATGAATACTTTTGGGGGAACATTAATTAAAAGATAAACAAATAATTATGTGATGAAATTTCTAAATCACATATATCGAATCTTTTAAGATATTCATCGTTCATCGTAAAACCATTCACAATTTTCTTCTATGCCACCCTGTGTAGATACTTTACGCTTGATGAGCAATCGCATATAATTATCTACGCATATATACATCAAGAGATTCATCTTGCGTGTGTGAGTATAAATGCTGTACCAACATCGCGTGTGTACACCTACAGCATACATCATATTAACAATCTGTGCATCACATTGAAGAAACCGATGAAAGAAGTTCATCAATATGATGAATATAATGGTGAATTTAGTTTTTTTCATCAATATAACGAATTAGTTCATATATATTATGAAGGCTTACATCAACGTTCTCCTTAATAAAAATGAGTGTCTGTTTTTTGACGAACGCGGTCATCAATATAATAAAAGCGGTCATCAAAACGATGAACGTCGTTATCAATATGATAAAAATTCAAAACTTGGCAATCGTACTTGAATATGATGATTCCATTCATCAATAAGACGAATAAATCATCAACTGGATGAACAAATGACTAAATTCATCAAAATAAGTGTTTTCGTCATATTGATGAAATGTTTTGATGAAATAATGAACGTAGTTCATAAAAACATACGCTAAATTCTCTTCAGAATCCTGTTGAAAGAATTGATGAATTCATTTTCATCATATTGAAAAACTGTTCATCAATTGTCAAAAAGTTTTCATGAATTTGTTCATCATATTTATGAAAATTACGTCATATCAATGAATAGCATGTTGATGAACGCCATTCATCAATACGACGCCGACTTTTTTTTTCAGTGTAGAACATGTGCTATGCTAATTCAGAATTGCCTGGTCAAGTCAATTGCTATTGCCACATGTCAACAAAATACCTGCGCTTAATGTCTCTAAAGGGATCTGACACTATTTTCCCATCAACCTATACTCGTACACTGAAAAAAAAAAGGTACACCATAGTAGTGAAAAAGTTCATCAATGTGATGAAAAAATCAACAATTTTAGTCCAGTGAACTTTTTCATTAGTATGATGAAACCGATTTCGTCAATATGATGTTGTTCATCATTCATCAACTTTGCTCATCAATATAATGAAATATTCATCAATATGATGAACCCAAATTCCCCTTTAATTTCATAATGTGATGAATGTATTCATCTTATTGACAAATTTGTTCATCAATATGATGCACACTTTCTGTGCTGTCAAATTTGTTTTCATGTAGTTATAAGATTATTCACACAAATAAAAACATGAAATAAAAATACTGACACCAATATAAATCGTAAAGATATAGCCTTCCCACTTTCATGGGGATGCTAAAATACTTAAACGAGCATAATGTCATGAAAATGGTAATGGTAATATTATGTGAATTTAACGATTGAATTTCTTTGCATCCGAAAGGAAAATATTCAAACGAAAATCAGTTTTACCACGAATGTCAATAAAGTGTAGTGGCAAAAACTCACGCGCTCAAGAAATATTGAAGATTTATAAAAATAAATCTTATTTCTGAGTTACTTTTATCACTCCTGGGACAATTTTTTTTTCTTTTTAGGGTAAATGAGGCGCTCCATCGAAGATATAGATTCTAATTATATAAGTTTCATTATACTGATAATATAATAAATACTTAAAATATATTAATGTATTAAGGCTATTTATGCAAAATTTATAACATTTTATATAATGTGAATAATCGAAGTTAGACTATAGCTTTTTTATATTTCCACCATTCTTACACTAACATTGAATTTTTCACACTTCATTAATTGTTTTAAATTGTATATACTGCAGTTTATTTAGCAAAACCAGTCGCCCGTAGTAAAAGAAAAAATAAAAAAGTTTGTTCATCGGCAAGCAATTGTCAATACATTGTTTAAAATGCAAATGGATACTTTTGGGGGAACATTAATTAAAAGATAAACAAATAATTATGTGATGAAATTTCTAAATCACATATATCGAATCTTTTAAGATATTCATCGTTCATCGTAAAACCATTCAAAATTTTCTTCTATGCCACCCTGTGTAGATATTTTACGCTTGATGAGCAATGACATATAATTATCTACGCATATATACATTAAAAGATTATCATGCGTGTGTGAGTATAAATGCTGTACCAACATCGCGTGTGTACACCTACAGCATACATCATATTAACAATCTGTGCATCACATTGAAGAAACCGATGAAAAAAGTTCATCAATATGAGGATTCCATTCATCAATATGATGAATATAACGGTGAATTTAATTTTTTTCATCAATATAACGAATTAGTTCATCTATATTATGAAGGTTTACATCAACGTTCTCCTTAATAAAAATTAATGTCTGTTTTTTGATGAACGCTGTCATCAATATAATAAAAGCCTTCATCAAAACGATGAACGTCGTTATCAATATGATAAAAATTCAAAACTTGGCAATCCTACTTGAATATGATGATTCCATTCATCAATAAGACGAATAAATCATCAACTGGATGAACAAATGACTAAATTCATCAAAATAAGTGTTTTCGTCATATTGATGAAATGTTTTGATGAAATAATGAACGTAGTTCATGAAAACATACGCTAAATTCTCTTCAGAATCCTGTTGAAAAAATTGATGAATTCATTTTCATCATATTGAAAAACTGTTCATCAATTGTCAAAAAGTTTTCATGAATTTGTTCATAATATTTATGAAAATTACGTCATATCAATGAATATCATGTTGATGAACGCCATTCATCAATACGACGCCGACTTTTTTTTTCAGTGTACGAGTATATTCCCAACAAATCCCTGAATCAATGCGAACATCATTCAATTTTGTATGCAATCTATAGTTTTCCTCCCTCCTTCAATTTTTACGATTAGGATGGTACGTAAGAGAAAGAAATTTCGTAAAAATTTCGAACTCGAGATATTAATCAATTCTGACATTACGATGATAGAGAAACTCAAAAAAGTCGGTCTCGAAATTCTGTCCGTTTGTTCTTCTTTCAGTATGCTCCCGAGGCCTACAGCTTAGACGGCTGCGCGGACTTGGTTCAAACTTCAGATTTTTTTTTTTTTTTTTTGCAAGGTAACATTAGTGGTACTTCCCATATAAAATGTTCATACCAATTTGATTTGTTCGAAAACGGCTCTAACAATTTAAGCTAAAATTGATATTTGAGGTTAAGTAGGTGAGGTTAAGAAGACTGCATGTCCAGTTTTTGGCTAAAACATCGAATAAATACATATCTCGAAAACGGTCCATACGATTTTAACTAAAATTCATTTCTGAGGTAATATATGGTCTTTTATAACTTAAAACCAAACTCAGTTTTGCTCTATATTATCGTACAATGGATTTTTGAAAAAAAAAAATGTTTCTTTAGATTGGTTGTCTTTATGTAGTTTACCTGAAAACAGTAAGACCAATTTTGACCAAAATGCGTAAATAAATAAAATAAATAGTTGCCGCAACAGGTCCGGAGGGATCCAAGGCCTAGCTTCTCAAAACCAGTCGTTTTGTGTGAGTTTTTCATTTTTGGAACGAATAGATCTACAATTTTATGCCGACTCCAAACGGCTAATTGAGAAGCTCATTCAAGACAGTTATACTCTCGGATGTTTGTCAGACGCTCGCGAGAGGTGGCGCAGTAGAAAAAACCCTAAGTTGGAATTTGGGTTTTAGCGGGACTCGAACCTCGTTTAGTAGTCCAACAACAACACAGACACACAAATAAAATTGACGTTGCCAATTTTAGTGCATCCGTCATTTCGAATCACCGAAAACCCTAAATTTAGAAACAGCTCATATTTCGAAAACCCCACTTTTGATTTCGATAAAACTTTAAAAAACCAAGTAATGGTACATACATCCAGAACAATAACTTATACTCAATTTTCAGCTTAATATTAAGCAACAGTATTTTCAAACAAATATTTGCTTCTGTTTTGTCTGCATAACTGCACTCTAACGATTTTGATCAAAATACATATTCGGGTCTATCACAGAATCCGTCGTATTCGGAATTTTGCTACGAACCCCGAAAGAACTGTTACAGAATCCTTCGTAGGGGAATTTTGAAATTCGTAGAAAGTGGTATCACTGAATATACCACGTTCTACGAATTTCGAAAGCAAAATATGTACCCTACGACGGATTCTGTGATAGTTCTTTCGGGGTTCGTAGCAAAATTCCGGAATTAAAGATAATATAGTTATGTATTCTGAATAAGATACCGTACTTGGTTTTTCTCAAAAAATCGAATAAATCATTTTTTTTAATCTCTTCTTTGTCTTCTCTCAATCTCTTCTCTTCACCTTAATTTTCAACCAATTTAGTTGATATATTTTTTAAAATGTCGGTAATTATACGGTGATCAATTGATCGGCCAAATATGTATTGAAAAAAAAAAAAAAACTTAAATTCTATCAGTACCTGGCGAAGCCGGCGTCGTTCAGCTTGTTATTTATATTTGTCTACGGTATATTTTTTTTAATAATCTCATGAAAAATTTCTTTTTAGCAAATATATACATACCACTTATTTTCAACCATATTAAACATGCATCTTATTAAATCTGTAGTAAAATTCTTCGTCATAAAAATCTTCAAAAGGATTTTCTCGGGTTTTATATTATTTTCTTTTTCTTAAAAGCCCAACATCTTTAAACACTTAGAGATCTTCAAAAATATTAATATCCTCTGAACATTTCTTTAAAAGGCTTACAAAAAAAAAAAAATCAATTTTGCAATCGAAATGACAGAAGGATAAAATGTGCTTTTGGTGGTTTTAAATTTAATAGTTATCAGGTTATAACGATATGGGTTTTATAACGACTGTAATTAGTAAAAGACTGTCACGTACTAATTGTTAAGTGGCCTTTATCCTACTATAATTTTGCGCCATTGTAATTTAATATGTACTGTCATATCCGATGAATAACGCAAAAGGGAAATTATTTAACACTATTCCTTTTTCAATACGATATGAACCGTTTCTTTTATCTAGCATTGCCTTTCAAATCTTTACCTATCTAATTAATAAAATAAGAAAAAAAACTACCAAACTTTTGATCAACGAGAAAGTTTCGTTCGACCCAGTCGTGTAATTAATTTAAATGAGTATAACGCCAGAAACCACGCTAAGTGCAGACGGCTGACTTCCTTACCTTGGAATAACATGCATTAACACACAAAAAGTCTTGCGTGGCCTTGTGTTGTGATGAAATAAATAAAACAACTACGTGTTGTTATTAAAATTCTATATACAAATTAGTATACACATTGTCCTGATTCGCATAAACTTCCTCTAGATGTTCGTATTTTGTTCCTTCGCACGATACATTCCCAAGGGACTCTGAGATAAAATCACTAATGAAAGAATTCAAAGCGAATGAAATGCTAGACTATGTTAATGCGTCAAGTAAAATCAATTTTTGTCAACTAACTGCTAAAATGCTTTCACATCTGTCTTATTAGAACGAAAATAATTTTTCCATTTTCTTTCTGTCGTTCTAGGTAAACGCGTCCGTCAAAACATAATAAATGCTGGTAAGCTCGTTATTTTAGTTTACAGTGTATGATATTTAATTTTTATTCTGTCAAACGAAACTTCTTAATTATTTCCTTGCAAGCTTGAATAGCCATTTCATAAAAGTCAAAAGCAATTTCGAATGACCATAGACCTCAAACCTTGTTTAACTTTGCCCTTAAAATTTGATTAAAATTCTTCTCCCATTCAATTTATATATTTCTTTTATTTTGGATCGTTCAATTCAATTAAAAATGTTGTTATATAATCAGAGAATAACAATTTCTGCATCGTGCGTGAAAAGCACAACAACAATTCTCGTTTCAGTTTGAAAACAAAAAGGGGAATCAATCAACCGACGAGAAAAGTTATATAGCCCCTTTGTAGTATATGATGTACGAGTTTAAATGACGACGACGACGACAATGACGTCCATTTGTGAAGGACATGGTTGTAGATTGTAGTAGGCTATAGCTACAGCTAGTTCATAATTTTATTATTTTTCCCTTTTACAGTCTGGAAAAATATTTGTTTTCGTAAATTCCTAGAGTTTTTCGTGTTTTTCTCCTCTCTTTATGTCATTGCACATGCACATCCTCTTCACCTGCATGTTGTTTCCTTTGCATAATCATGGTGGTGCTCCTCCATCGGCTCGGCACAAGCATACGGCGAATGTAAGTCATCCATCCGTTTTGCTTATGACGACGACGGTGCTACGCAAACCTACCAACCTATCTTCGGATATATCTGCCCACAATATACGAGTATAGGTACATAAAGATTGGGATTGGGTTTGGGAGTTGGGACACGGCGAGTACGATATGCTGTATGCAGCACATACCTACAGAGTACAGTATGCTATATGGTTCGTTCTCAAGTATACTACGTACATATGCGTCGTACGGCTGCTTCTGGATTCTGGAGAGTTGGGTAGCTCAACACCATATTGCAGCTAGCGCACATGGGTGTTATGAGAGGGAACGTACCTACTACGAGTTGATTGTGCAAATAGGCCTATTTGCATGGTATGTGGACTCTTAATTGTAATTCAAGGTGAAGTGAAGAAAATTGTGACTTATTCTCTTATACTCTGCTTTCTGTGGGTTTTTCTTCCTTCAATTTCCATATGGAAATTTTTTTTGTTCCTTCTTTTATTTTCCACCTCAACCTGTCTTAATAATTGTATTTTTGTGTTTGGCTGGGTTGCGATGACACAGTTTTATGACACTGGATGTGGATGCTATATTTGGGAGGTGTATTTTTATTAGAATTCTTAAGCGACGTCAATTTAATTAAGAAAACCCACTGAACGAAAAGGAGACGAAATATAATTATTTTAGCATGCGACCGCATAGCATAAAATAATCTATCAAAATAGTTTAAGTTTAGAGGCTTTCTTTTAAAATTATACACATATACTCTTGTGGAATTTTGTATTTTCGACATACTTTGCGTCATTCTGTCTGATTGTTATGTTAAATATTTGTTTTGGCATACGAATGTCTTTGGTGTGAGATAACTTACTTTATTTTTCAGCCACCATATTGCTTTGGCAGAACAACCCTGAACTCAGTGATGCCAACTGAGGCATAAGTGCCTATTATGGATGACAACTCAACTTAGTTGTGTTGTCTTCATGACAACTCAACTTTGAGACAACCAACCAAATTTTTCGTATTATGCAAGACAACTCTTTTCAGTTGTCTTTAGAAAATAAATTGCCATCTTTTAGGAGCATATTGAAATTCGAAATCAGCTGTTAAATGTCAAATTTGTGAATTTATTTGTGGAAATTGAAATCGAACGAAGTAAAGTATTTGCAATTAAAACGAATAAGTTAAAAAAAAAAAATACAATGCAAAGTAGTTTTGATTTATTTTTTGGTTTGCAGTTCTAATGCCTTTTGTATCTCGACCGTGTTTTTGTTTAGAACATAGTTTCTGTAATTCACTTTTTCGATTTTCCTTATTGTTTTTAGCATATTCGTTTGGTTCTCAGTTTGAGTTTTGAGGTAGGCAATTCGCTTGTCTTCAATAGTTTTCACCAGTATCCTCCTGTTAGGTGCTTTTACAGTTTGTGCGGATGTAGATGCTATCGCAGGATCTTTACGATCACCTTCCGATTGCACATTCTCTTCGTCGCTTGCATTCTCGTCTTCGAAGAGCAGGCTTGTCGCTGACTGGCCGAAGGTCGAACCAATTGCGTTTACCGCACTTTGCAGCTCCACCAACCCTACGACCACCCCCGCTTGTTTCAATACTTTGCTTATTCTTGAACAGTTTTCTTTTCAAGTCGGCTTTCTAATGTACCCAAACTTGCAAAAAGATTTTGTATGTAGAAAAAGTTTTATTTCGCATTATTAATGAACCCTTTGCCATTCTTTTCCTCTACTTGAAGGTGGCCAGATACTATTGAGCTCCAACGCTATTTTTCCGATCAAATTGCGCTGATTTTGTGACTTTTAAACTTTAAAAACACACATTCCATTATCCATTTTTTATTCTAATTCGTACTTACATTTTTCTGTCCATTTTTCATTAAAAAAAAGCTGATCCTTTTCGTTCTATAAATCCAACACAACCGATAAAAAGCAGTTGTCTGGTTTTGACATTCAGGACAACTTCAACACAACTCAGTTGTCTTCTATAATAAGTACACACAACTGAAAAGACAACCATTTTATTAGTTGTCTACTCATAGGATGATGGTTGTCCATTACAGACAACTAGTTGTAATCCATAATCCCAATTGGAGAAAGACAACCTTGGTTTAGTTGTAGTTGTCTTCCATAATAGGGGCAATAATTTCGATGCCTGAGGATTGAGGAATAATTATTAGAGAAAAAAAAACATAGATAATTTTCTATGAATTGTTTTTTACAATCAATTCATACAAATACAATTTGAATTTGATAAATCTGGTACATTTATTGATCAAAGTCGCATCACAATAATTTTTATTTACAATTGTGCGTCATGCTTATTTCGCAATTCTCTACTTGAATAACTCTCCAAACCCAAACCTGGGATTACAGAGATTATAAGTGGTTAAATTATCATCATTCTGTTAAAAAATTTTAATCACATTGTAGGTTCGATTTAATTCCTTTGTAAAATATGCAATTTTAAATTTTAATGCATAATTTTTCTCGGTTTAAGGCATAAAAACTTCGATCCGGGTTGGCATCCCTTCTTGAACTACTAAATAGTTTGCGAGAACAATATAAAGAGAGAGAGAGAGAGAGAGAGAGAGAGAGAGAGAGAGAGATGTCGTTTATAGAGACCAGTGGTGTCAAATTTTTCAGGCGCTTGAGCACCATTCTTAGAATTTTCAGTCTTAACTTTGACCTCTCGGGCACCAAAACTGTCAGATCGAAAAAGAGTAAAAAGGAATAGAAGTCAAAGTAAAAAGACATTATTATTCAAGTTCAGCTCGATGGTCTTATTTTTTAAGATGCAATTAAAAAACTTTTAATCCATCATTCCACCTTAAGTTTCGTCGGTTTTTGACAACATTATGTACTGTGAAGTCATGAGCAGGTTAAAATATAAAAACAAATAAACAACACATAAAAATCTGACGAATTAAATCTATATATATAAAAATAACTTGATAAATGTGTGTGTGACAGCCTACCGACTGCCACACACATCCGATTTTGATTTAGTTTTTTTTGTTGGTTAATAGACCACGCAGAGAAGGTTCATATATTAGTATGATAACTTTTTGTAAGAAGGTGCAACCGCCATTCCAATAAATTCATTTTTGTACACTTAAAAAAAAAGAAACTGGATAGCAATCGAGTAGTGACACTTCAAATACAAAAAAAAAAAAAATATTTTAAATTTGAAAGGCAATTGTTGTTGTCAATTATTTTAATTATTTTCCAACCAAATTGTTGTTGTCAACAATTTTGAAAGTTTTTTTTTTAAATACCTAAAGGTACCTAAAAAGTTTGTTCTAATAAATTATGTTTACTATGTTACATTAAGTAACTTTTTGAAATGAAGTAGATACTTTGATTATACAAAGATGATATGGCCGACGATATTTTGCATCGAATTCGTACTGTGATATCGGATAATGAACTGGAGATGTCAGATGGAATGCGCAACAAAGCTTTGATTTTGATTGAGGATATGTGTCTGCTCAGGAGTGGCAATTTGTTGTGCAAATTGGGGATGCCACAATTTAATCCAGAATTGGAGCGAGAAATGGACTTCGGTCGAATCGCATTGAGTCAAGCTGTTGAAACAAATGTGCCAATGTTGAATCAAGAATAAAAGACAGTGTACGATGAATTGATGCAAGCAGTCGATAATGGAAATTGCGGAACTGGAAATACATTCATGATTTCACTGATGTTGGCTACAATTCGTTCGAGATCTGAGATCGCTTTGGCCCTAGCCTCTTCTGGGATAGCGGCTACTTTGTTAGAAGGCGTTCGAACAGCTCATTCTGCATTGAAATTGCCATTGAATCTGCAAGTGCATGAAGAACCTACATGCAACATTTCAAAGAACACTGCGATGGCGAAAATACTGCAGCAATGTAAGATTATTATATGGGACGAATGCACAATGGCTTACAAACGCGCAATGATCACCGGCCTGATTGAGTTTCCACAACATTTTTGCAACCTTACAACGACACCGGAAGAACTAATCATGAATGTTTTCCCGAATATCGCTCAGATTAATATTGACCATTGGCTGAGTGTAAGAGAAGAGTGATTTTGGCTCCGAAAAACAAGAACGTCAAACATTTGAATTTCGCCATTCAAAACCAAATCGCTGGTGAGTTGCATTCATACAAATCAGTCGACTCCGTGATGGATGAAAACGAAGCCAACAACTATCCCATGGAATTTTAAAATTATTTGGATGTTTCGGGCTTGCCTCCACACAATTTGAAACTGAAAATCGTCTCAGTAATAATTTTGTTGCGCAACCTAAATGAACCAAAACTTTGTAGCGGTACGCGTTTGATTGTGAAGAATTTAATATCAAATATAATTCAAGCAACGATTTTTATTGGAAAATTCATAGGCGAAGGTGTTGTTATTTCGCGGATTCCACTGATTCAGAACGATTTGCCGTTCGTATTTAAGCGTCTTCAATTTCCCGTACGTCTCGCTTTTGCTATGACAATTAATAAGTCGCAAGGACAATCGCTGGATGTGTGTGGCATAAATCTTGAATTTCACGTGTCGGCAAAGCTCTCGCTTTGTACGTGTACACACCCGATAATAGAAATAGAAAAAAAAATGTTGTGTACCATAAAGCATTTCAGTGAAAAAGCGGTAGGTTGGCCGACAAGTATTTGATTTTATTTATTTATTTAATTTTAATATAGGTACCTTTTGAATAAAAAATTTGAATTGACCGAATTACATGAAGCAGAATGAAGCGAAAGCTCGGAATTATTAATTTCATTACCTACATTAATGAATTTGGGCGGAACGAAGTTCGCCGGGTCAGCTAGTAAACGATAAAATAAAGACCATCGAGCTGAACTTCAATAATAATAACAACAAGAAATTGGTTGAAAAACAAATTATCAAAAAGACATTAATTACACTTTGTACTATCATTTTCAAAACTTTTTTTTCCAATGTTTTTTAATGTCTTTGTAATTTTTTGCCTATCACCGTTGTAATTAACTACACTACAAAGCAAATAAAATAAAGAAATGAATGTGGATAATAGAGGAAAAATTTCACATTTTGGTACTTAGTTTAATACAACATGTAATAATAGACAATACAATACTGATTTATCGGCAAGGTTAACGGAAAAAACGTATTACCTACATGTCAAGCGAAATGATATTAAAAAATTTAACTGGTATGTATTAAGAGGTTTTTTGCATTCATATATAGAGATAAAATGTCGGCGTGCAATTGCAGCGTTTAAAAAGCAGTGAAATATTTGTTAAGCACTAAAATGAGATTTTGAGCACAGAAATTAACGCTGAACGCACTGCTTTGGTAACGCTGGTGGACACTGTCAATAATTGTCAGTCTGGTGGTGTTAAATGTTCATCGGGTTAAGCAAAGCAGTGCCCATAGAATCCGTTGGTCGTGTCCGTTGCGTCAACGTGTTGAACTGACAGACACTCCTCCTTTTGAAAGGTGACCCCTGACCCATAAGCAGCCACTACTTTCTGTGGAATCTTTTGTACAAGTACGTATATATTATATAAATTTATAAATATGCACACATTCTTTTACATAATTCACAACGTTTTGTTTATATTCATGGCTAAATCTCCCTGACTTTATTCTATTTGGAAGCGAGTCAAAAAGTTTAAACCCACTATAAGTAGTGCTATTTTCTGATCTACTATTTCTAAACGAAAATAGTCTTAAATCGTCTCTATTTCACAATAAATATGGCTGTATATCTCTTACATAGGTATTGAATGTATTTTGAAAAATACTCAGGAAAACATTTTTTTGTTTTTTTAATCTTAAAATCATAAAGCAAAGCATTTACATTATATTCTTTCTTTAACACTGAGTAGCGTTGCCAGACGTCCCAGTTTGCCCGGCTGTTGGTTAACTAGTCAACCAAACCGTAGATTCTTTGTTAAATATTCTGCTGAATAAACTCATTCGATGGTTACGACCTGGAATAATAATAATTTAATATAACCAAAATTGAAGAAACCGGGCCTTAGCATATCCCGAACTGGTGTATAAATACTACAACGTATAATTGTTCGCATTGCCTTGACAACGTTTTGGCTTGTCAAATAGAGTATTATTGAAAATAATTCAAAATGAAGATTGATGATCTAGGGCCGTAAACATATATATAAAGTTAGCATTTATGCTATCGATGATAATCCCCAAATATCTAATTTCAGCTACCTGCTCGATTATTTCATTATTAGTGGATAAATTTAAAAGTGCATTATTACTTAAATTATACCTTTTGCATTCTAGACATTAAGCTCAGTTATCAGTAACACATCGTTACCATTCTAGAAAAATAACTATAATTAAAAGAGCAATGAATAAAAAACTTTCAAATGAAATAACACTGATATTATAGTGTTTCTGCTTTGCACTATTTGTTCTTAAAATGAAAGGGTTTAAAGTGGAATAAGAATAAACCTAACCCCAAAACAGCTTCAACATAATCATATACCGAACGACTTCTTCCCTCTATACAAATCGCATAGAGAGTACCTAGAAACATAATACATGTAAACTGTCAACAATTGCTGACAGCCCCCTTTAATATGATAACATCGTTAAAAATGTTCCATAATTCAGATAAATATCAATAAAACTTCAACTCTACGTGGAGACAATTAAACAAATCCACTTCTACCTAGGCTCACGTAAACAAATCCAATTAATCTACCCTTTTGAAGTGGTTAGCTTCTACCGACAGTTTATCTTAGTTTCAAATCATTTTTCCGTATATATCTCTGCCACCTTTCAGAACTTGAATTTATAAATATAAAATTCTGCATTTTAACACTAACTACCAACCGCACACCATTCAGATGATAGTTCGTGCGGTGGATTGCATTTGCTCAGACCTACTCGCCTTTATAACTGCCGACAAGTTGCTTATGCAATCCTAGAACTTGTTTCCTTATGACTAGAGACCGGATTATATGCATTTGCATAATTGCATATGCATTCGCATATTTTGCCTATTCTCACATGTTATGGCATATTTTACTTAAAATCTTGTGATAATGCATATTTTCGTTAAAACCCTAGTGAAATAAAAATTCACTCGAGGCAAAATATGTATGTATAGTTGTTTTGTGTCAGAATCGCCTACTGCGACAAATCATACCTTTAAAGTTTTCCTGCGAAAATATTGCTTGACCCAAAATATACCAGACGAATCAACATTGCGCAAGAAATACGTACCAACAATTTACCTTATAAATAAAAACCGCCAAATGACATACGAATTCCAAAGTAAACGTTTAAAAAACGTTTGAAGGACAACTCAGGCTTTGAAGCGTTTTGTCAAACTCTCTACTGAAAAGGTAAAACGTCTTAAGTAGACGTATTAAGTCTACTTAAGACGTTTTACCTTTTCAGTCGAGAATTATTAGTTTTATTGATTGTAACGGGTGAACTTTTGCCAACAACAATAAGTGCTAACATTGCAACCAAATTCGAATACCTCCCAGTCACTTCAGTGGGTGTGGAACTGTCCTTTTTCTTATATAGAATTATTTTAAGTGATCGTAGACATGATTGCTCACATTTCCAATATTAACAAAATGTTGAACAAATTCTTAATTATAAATTTTATTCAACTAGGTATATTTTATATTGAATTTGAAAAAAAAAAAAAACTGTTGCTGTTATTTCATCATACAGCATATTTTGTACCTTTTTATGCATATTTACAGCATTTTTCATGCATATTTGCATGCATATTTCATGCTTTTACGTTGCATATAATCCGGTCTCTACTTATGACCATTAGACATGCAAACTGAAATGAAAGGCAACGATAGTTTTTTTTTTATTTTTGCCTTTCATTGTGTTGTTAACTTATGACCCTAGCTCATGCACGGTGCCGGGCCTTACTGAGTTATAAACTAACAGACGTGAAATCTTTCTCATAAAAAAAAGTAATACTAAGTCCAGTATTTTATGTGCAATGTGGAACAGAGAATAAACATCTACTTTGGCGGTCGACGTGCAGCCAAGATGTCGCCACCATAGGCGTCAATCAGATAAAAGTGTTATGAAGGCGAAGGAAACGATGCCGCAGAAAAAAATTGCTTGGAATGTGTTATTTGTACGGAATATTTTTCTACATAATTTTAATAGATCTAAATGAATGTTGGTTGTCTGGTTAAGAGGTTAAAAACGATTCACACTGCTATTCTATTTTTATCTCCAAATCCCAGGGATGTATTAAAGTCTAACAATATGTATATTCTTTTAGAAAGATTCGATGGTTTCGTGTAACTTATCAGTCTGGTTGTCAGTTGTCACTTTTATTGTGGAGTGACATTTTTCCAAATACCTAACTAATAAATTTCACAAAAAGTAAATTTTTTGGCAATTACCTACTAACTGAGAATCGATCACACAGTTTATTGCAAAGTTGACCTTCACTTTTAAGCATAGTCCGCAGTTGTCTCGGAACGAAAAATCCCATACAAAACATAACAACAAAATCATGAACGAACAATTTCGCTCTCCTTTTCGTTTAGCAGTACGCAGCTGTTACGAAATGATGGCGGAAAAGTGGGTAATTTTAGTAGATTGGTTGGTACAATTATCCACTCTTTTTTCGCACATGTTTCACGTTTATTGTCGGGGACATTAATTGTTTGCGAAAATTTGACATTTGTACTGCAGTGTTGCCAGCTTTTATAAGAGGTATGGAGACAAATTGAGAAATTTTGCAGCCAAAAACTCAAATCCAAACTCAAATATGAAACCAAATATGCGTATTTTTTTGTAATTCATATGTACACATATTCTGATTAAGTAAATTGTTTTTAAAGATGACAATATTAATAAAAGAAACACAGAAACTCGTAATTCAGAGACTTTTCTAATTCTAATTTTCCAAATGTTACCAAAAAAATAAAAACATTTTGCTGGAAGAGGGCATACCTGCATACATGGACAATGTGTTTTTATATTCATGCATATCTTGATGATTTTATTGCTGAAATGTGAGAGTCTGTTCAAAAACTGTATGAAAATGGAGCTCATTTGCAGTTAACTGCATAGAAATATCTAGTTATACGAAAATAGTACGTTCGCAATTGAAGTAATGCATTTTTGTTTATAAATAGTTACCTAAGCAGCCTAAATATTGCCAAACTTTAAAGTAAATAGACGAAATTAAGATAATTCCCAAATGACAATTTTAAGGAGCCAGTGAAAAGTTCGAGTATCTAAATCGAAGGTAAATAGCCAGTGCTGGTAACACCCCCAAATTATTTTCCGCTGCATTTTCGCAGACGTTTCGCTGTCCATTTGGAGGACAACGGAAAATTTCGTTCCGAAATAGCTGCGTACTAGGCTTTTACCACGGACTGTACAATAGAACAAATGTGATAACATTTCGTTTTACACTTTTCGCGGTGGCTGTCAGTTTGGGAAAATGTACGACAGTGGGATAAAAAAAAGGCAAATAGTTGCCATAATTGCCTTTAAATTTTTAAATTAGATGCTGCAAAATACACTTAATATAAACGTCAAATTTTTATGCGGGCACAAGTTGAAGAATATTCACTTTAGTCTAGCCAACGCGGCCACTGGCTCTATTATCGCCACGTCAAATAATTTCAATGTAATCACATTTTTTCTTAAGATAACACTCCCTTTTATGGTTCTAAGTGAAATACCCGCGCTTCCTTCGTAAAATTACGAAAAGATTAGCTCAAGTTTTCAGAGGAGAAAATCGTCTACAAATCAGTTCATTTGCTACATAATTACAAAACTGATATTTGTTGGGAAAAGAATAAGGACACACGTTAAATAAGTAAAAAACGTCGTCAACTGTCAAAATTATGTCGGAGCTGTCATTCGAAAGCCATACAGTTGAATTTTACAGCGATTTCTCTCATATTTTACAGCTGTAAGTAAATTTTCCACGCAGATCGGATGTACGCACAAAACTCAGGCCGTGTTTAGTCGATTATATTTGTCTGGATGTCGTATAAGTATAACATAAACTGGTCTGTAGCAGCACTTTTATTACATCAGTCATACAATTGAACTGTCAATTTAATACTCAGTCGACAACTTTGTTATTAGATATCTCTACTGCATTTCCATAAACGTCACCTGAAAAAACTGTTGACGTATGGCCAATTTATTCCAATAAAAACTCACACATACCATGGCTGCCTGCTGTCAGACTTTTTAAACTGAAGTTTTGAACGTCCCCAAAAACGATCTTCGCTGTTTAACTAAACGCGTATCACGTCCAAAATAGATAAATAGATTATATAGCGTATAGTGTGACGTGAAATGTATTTCCTACCATGTGTAACTTTAAAATTTAACACAAAAACCAATAACTTTCAGTACATATACCCATATACCATGAATAATAAATTTATATTATTTGTTCTTCAGTTCCCCTTGCTGCATCTATCTGTCAAACTGCACCTAACATGAAATTCCTTTCAAATATTTAATATTTATAGATTTATGGAAACACACGATCAAATCTATCCAATAGAAATGAGAAAATGACACCCCACCTACACTCCGTCCCCGTTCGCTGATAGCAGCGATAAATAATAAATAATTTTCTTACACATCCTATACCTACATCCAAATTCCAGATAGAGCTATAAAATTTTGAAAATGTATTTCGTAAATAAATTTAATAACCTCACACGTCACACATTCAGCCCATTCCAGTGTTACTAAGTATAGGCACCCACCGTATTCCCTTTCTGATAGTTATGCATTCAATTTCAATTGAAAAAGTCTGGCTTCCGGTGTGCTTCAAATTATACAATGGCTAACTACACCTTGTACATCGATTGAATTGTAATAAAAAAAAAAAAAAAAAAAAAAAAAAATCACTTGAGGGCGATTTCACTTCTTATTCTGTCCCATCAATTTGTGATGTTAATATTCTTCGGCTGCTTTATGTTTTCCAAATATGAAATTAATACGCAATTGGTGTCTAAATGTTAATTCACTGAATGAGTATGGGCTGCACATAATTCTCAATTGTTGCCGTATGCATCTAGAGAGATACATTTCGCGTACGCGCCGTACGCGTACCCCATGCCATTCATACTTACTCCACAGACACAATGTACGTATAATCCCCGGGTGTCCCCGATATAGTAATTTGTGGCGTGTGGTGGTGCTGGCGGCGGCAGCAGCAGCTTCAGCTTCATCGACGTCGTCGGCGGTGTGGCTTAAAGCGGCGTGACTTGTCGTTATGTCGTCTTGAGGCTTGCCGATTTGACGTTCTTTTCAATTTTTTTTTTTTTTTTTTTGCACACTCATTCCCCTCTGTCATCTGTATAGTATGGTGATTCTATATTGACGATATGACTATAGCTATGTACTCTGCCTATTACTCTGTAACATTAACGATGACGACGGTATATGTTTATGGTGGCGGCATTTTTCTGTTTGAAATTAAAAACTCAAACAATTTGTTTGGCGAGCCGCTCGAAGTCACTTTAATGTCCATTCAGTGAGTTAAGTGTATTAAAAAGAAAATGTGACTGAGGGACGTCCGCAGCTTGTATGTTTTTTGTATTTTTTTGTATTTATACGATTTTTGTTGATATTTATAACAGTAGACAGACAAGAATTTCTGAGTGGTTTTGTTGCCAAATACGTGAGATTAACTAAGTGTTTCGCTAGAAAAAGAAAATTATAATTATCACGGAAAGAAGTTTAAGATCAAATCAAGACAAACAAGCGCCGAATCACGAAAAGTTTGTCTCATTTTACGGCTTAGCTCAGGATTTACTAATTCACAACTTTTTATTCGCAATTCTAGAAATTGTACAAAGTGAAGATATTGACCCTCAAAAGTCAGTGTCAATAATGCGATCGGGCATGAAATACATATTGCCATAACCGATCGCAATTTGACACAAATAGTTATCAAATTGATATTACAGTGGTTGTGAAATGCAAAAAAAAAAAATCGTAAATTACCACTTTCCTGTTGCAATAACGATTTCATCCCTTAGTAAATTGCAACAGGGGTTGATTTACTACTTCAGTAGTTGCAATTTACAAATTCTTAATCGTAAATTGCAATTTATTTTTATCAATTTGAAATTCATATTTTGCAATTTACGACTTCTCTACGTCAATTTACGTTTTCAATTTACATGTGCGAAATTATTATAAGATTTTATTGATTCATCATTCAGTGGTGGTAAATCACGAAATATTTTTTGCAATTTGAGATTGTAAAGTGCTGTTTGAGAAATTTACCTGTTTGAAAAATTGATTAATCCGACCGAGTAAGCTGCTTAGTTTGTTTTAAATACATACATACTTATTTATTTATTGAAGCAAGATGTAGCGGACTTGGTATGGGTACTACTAGTAGATTAATTCATTGTTGCAATTTTTTGAAACCAATTCATTTAAATGAGGCAATGGGGTTTGACGCCTATTGTTTGACGCCGTATTTATTAGATTCCCTTACGACGCCTCTACGATGTTGTTTAGTTAAACATCGCGTATGGATTTACGCAGCCTCTACGTGGCTCTCCTAAAATTGTTATTTATAAACATTTTTCTTCGCTAACCTTACTAAACGAAGTTTGTGTCGAAAATGGTGAAAATTTCTATAAAATTTTACAGAAAACCATGAAATCTATTATTTTTTGACATTATTAATAATTATTTGACAGAAAAAAAAAAAAAAAGAGAAATTATCTGGCACAATTCCGAAATGTCTTCGAAGGGACTGCTGAAATATGACCCTGCTTTCGTGTATCTATGTGTCTTCCTATATTCATATACCTCGTCCAATTCCACCAACCGCCACTTAATCTAATGCCTGGCCATATTATTATTATTATTATTCACACACATCCTAAAATTTTAATTTAAGTTTTTATTTTATTATTTTTTTATTTAATAAGTATAATTTCTGTTTTATAATTGCATTTGCAAACAAAATTCGTTTGGCGCAAATTAACAAAACTATGGAATGAATGCACACACAAACTTTTTGGTTTAGTTTACAATTCGACTACAACCAAATGACATTTGATGCAAAAAAATATTTACGTAAGCTCTAAGCAGGCTCTACACGCAAATCTTCGCGTTTAACTTACGCAGTTCGAAAAATGTTTATAAATCACTTTTTCCTGCGTAAGGGCATTTTAGAGGGTGCGTAAAGATAAGCAGACTCTACGGTGAGATTATAAATAAAGCTGTATGTATGTATATGAAGTGTTTGTTCGCCAAGAAACGTTACCTTAATCCAATTTCCGTCGTTCATGCTTAAAAAAACAACCTCCAATAAAGTTCAGTGTTACATTTTCTAATTTACAATTTCAATCCATCATTCCTTACTAACATTCCGTTGGACACATTTATGCTACCGAATAAATAAACACTAAAAGGGCACATCATATACTTACTCATAGATTGTTGTCTTTAATCAGGCAACACTTCAAACAAATTTCTTCTGTCGAAATAACAATCTTTTCTTTAAAATTTCAACACCTACACAATCACCAATTATAATGCCATCACTAAGAACTACACTCAATCATTGATGCAACACATCAACTCCGTCTGAGTTGTTTATTTCAAGCACAACAATTAACTATTTTCGAGCTGTCAAAAGCGATATTATCGAAAAAGACATTTGTGGTTCGCTTCTGCCACAGAGATATCTATTCGAAGGAGCGAAAGCAGGCACATTTGAAATAAATAAATGAGTTGAAATGCCTAATTTTTTTTTTGTGTCTCTAAATGGTGCCTGTTCATTGCCAATAGAATTATTCGTCGAAATAACCTCTTCAAATGTGACATTGTAAGCAATAAACAAAATAATTAATATCTACATTTGCCATCTGCCAAAAGAGTGACATTTGTCTGACATTTCCACGTCAATGACATGGCAATAGTAGTTCCTAATTCACTGAGTTTAATGGATGGAATAGATGCACATAATTCTACTTAATCCTATGACATAAGAATCATCAAGATCAAACGAAATGCCATCATCATTGTGTTTTCCCTTTCAAAGCAACGAAATGGAAAAGTCAGCAAATATTATAAACTTGAAAGTGTATGTACCAAACGAGACCAAGTGGAAAATAGAACAGAAATAGAATGAAGAAAATAAAAATAAAAGGCAAATAATAAACAACACACGCCATTACCACTTCACCTCAATAACAACAAACAACACTGGAAAGTGATGAGAAGAAGAAGCAACAACATCAGACACAAGCACCAAATTGACATTTCATAACTATACTGACACTGAGTGTTGGTGTTTAAATGAATTTTTTTTCCTAACTTATGATTTCTGATTCAATGCCATGACAAATAGATAGATGGAAAAATAAAGATTTTTCTTAACTAGGTTGACACACAATGACATCTCTGCTCTGTGCCTCTGAGCCCGCTGCACCGTTAAACGTTTAGATTCAAAACACTGTGATACTGTTTTAGTTTGAAACATTTTTTAAATGAAGATCAATTCGGGCGCATTCTTGAAACTTAAATCAAAGCGAATCGTAAAGATTATTATGCCATGACCATGAAGAGTTCATTATAAGGAAAATCTCATCGAAAAGTTTACTAAGAGGAACGCTAGCAATGCGTGGGGCGTAACGACGCGAGTCGAGGAGAAAATTAAGATGAAAGGAATTCCAGGGGTGAAACTTTGTGAAAAGTTTTTCTTTTTAAATGAAAAATTATCCAAATCGAAAGTGAAGAGGAGGTATCGCCTCGCTTTCGGTTAGAAACGTCGGCTTGTTTTGGGGTGTGTAGGTGCTGGAAAGTAGCAGTTTGGCGTAGGCGAGTATACGCGTAGAGGAAGCCACTCGAAAACCTTTTAAGACTTTTATCTCTCCGACCAGTGCCATTTGGGGCACGCTTTCATCCTTTTGTTTGACTGGATTTTGAATAGTTTATGATATGATTTGCTGACGTTTTTCTGTTTTTCTGTTTTTTTTTTTTTTTTTTTTTTTTTTGTTATTATTCCAATCTTGTCGTATTTTTGGCGATTTTCTTTGTTAGCATCTGAACACAATGATGGAGATGGGATGGGAGTACAATACGCCCATCGTATCATCAAAGATGAGGAGATCAAAGGCGGTATAACGCGCCCAGTCATTTTTATGCTCGTACAAATTTTGGTGTAGTTTGTGTGCTTCAATTTCATATTTACAAAAAAAAAAAAAAAAAAAATTGTCTGCCTTGCTTTTGAAAATCCCATTGAAAAAGGAACAGGGGGAGAAGAAGATAGAGAGAGAGAGCATCTTGTAGTGCTTTGGCTTAGCAGACTTGCGTTGATTTTGTTGTTTGCGTGTCTTGCTTGGTTGAGGGTCGATTGTGGCTGTATCTTGATGGCTGATGGAATGTGTGTGTCTCTTTTAGATGTTTAGCCGACTTTTTGGTTTTGGAAATGAAAAAAAAAAAATCTCACATGTAGAAAATCTTCTAGTATGTGTGTTTTTTTTTTTTTTTTTGGTACATTAAGATAGTAGAAGCGTGTTTTCATATAGTAAGTAAGTATCGGTACGCGTGTGCAGTTTTTTTTCCTCCATCTACTCGTGATGGATGGTTGATTTATTGTTTGTGTAGATTTAATTTATTCCGCTAAAGGCAGCTGTGAGACATTTTGATTTGAACTGCGGGGCACATTTTAGACTTATGCAATCGAAATGTGGGTACACACAGGCAAATATTACAACATAGAGAGAGTTGAAGGTTACATTAAGTTTTAAAGGGACTGCTCTGAGTGACAGATATACCTATTAAAAATTTGATCATAAAAACTTGAATCCTTCTGGCGCTTTGATCGGAAAATGATTTACCTACCTAGGCACGCGTTTTAGCTTTATTTTAAAATTTTATGTGACTTACTTCAGACATGAAAGTGTGTCAGCCTTTGTGACACTTTAAATTAATTTATTGTGGACATATGGCAAGTCCATTTATTCGTGTGTTCTTTTTAACCAACTTTCTTAAGAACTTTGTTTTATGCCTGCATCTATCATTTGGAAAAATAAAAAGAATTCCTCCACTTGACACTTTCAAATTATAATTTTATTTTCGCTTATGCATTCAGTTCTAAAATATTTCGATTTTTTGACAAACGCTTATTTTTTTACTTGACTAATGGGTGGCAAATATGTGCATTTGTATTTTGACTGGTGATATAAATGATAATAACTTTGGCTTTAGTAGCTGCTTTCGACATTTTTTAATGTCATTAAAGAAATTCTTTTCCAGCGCAATATTAATCAACCAGGGCAGTTATATCAAATTGTTGCATACTATCCGTCATTGGAAGCTTAGAACTTTGCCCACTTTATTTGTGTTGCGCATTTTTGTAACACAGCGTTACAATGACAATGTCAATTCTTATCTTTCACCACTTGTATTAAATTTCAGTAGGCACTTGTGTCAACCGTGAACCTCGTCTCTTTGCAAACAGAGTGGAACGCGCCCACTGATCTGTCAAATGCCTTAGATGGCAGTCTAGCTGAATAAAATGGAGGAAAGAGGTCAATAAGGAAATAACGTGTGCGTTTTTGCTGCATGACCCATCCCATTTATCTTTATCAAACTGAATAATAAAAGCGTTTGAACGAAAATTTGTCTTGAAGATGTATAGCTCGACACCACCAATTCTTCTCGCGTTGTGTTATAGTCTCAATTGTATTTATCTTAATCTAGTCCTCCAAGTCTGATATTTTATAATTTTTAACGAGAAAGTACGGTAACAGATCTTTCAGAAACATTTTTCGTTTAGAACTGGAACTGTAAAAAAAAACAACGCGTTACTATTTGAGATCAAAAATTTATATTTTTTATTTTTTCCCTTTGCATTCACTCTAAGTAGAAATCTGAGCAAACCATTTTTTATCAGCTAGCCAAATAGGCAAATGATTGGTGATGAAAAATACGAATGCAGGTAAAGAAATTGATAGTACATTTTAGAAAAAATGTTAGTAGAGCGCAAACAATACAGCAGCAATAGCAGCAGATAGGAGTATGAAGATATTCGACTTATACTGTTCAGGTGGTGTATTTTTATTATCAAAAGACAACTAGTGAGCGAATATTATGTTTCATATATAAATCATATCGTTTTAAATGCGCTCGGTTCTGAGCACGTTTACTTGTTCAGTACCCTACTCTAAAAAGAAAAACATCGTACAAGAAGCATGAAATCGTTGAACACTTCCTTTCTACTTCTATGGCGTTCATTCGGGTCACTCAATCAGTTACAATTACAAATGCCAATAATATCAGAAATTTTATTCCCCACAACAACTGGCTTGACCCATGTTTCATCGTTCTTAATTACTGCTTTTCATAAATTCTCTGATTATGTAAATGTTCCTCCGAAATACCCGCACAATTATTCCTCTTAATCAACACTAATCCCATTACTTGATCATCAATCTGTGAATAATGAAAATTCCAATCTGAAGAGCCTTACCTTATCAAGATCACAAAAGATAAAGCCCATTAAACAAAAAAACACGTGTTCAAGAAAAATGCTCAGTAGCATTCTCACATTTTGCTTTCTTCAAAAATAATATTCTAAACGTGAACCCAGTCAATTAAACTAAACTCAACTGCTCTATAACACGTATCATTTTCATACCTAACGAACCACGAAAACGTCTTAACATTCTTACAAACTTAAACCGTCTATAGCTATGAAAACCTTAAAAAAAATCACTAATAAATGCGCGCTCTTTTAATGAATTCGCAAAACTACAAATCTCATAATTACTAATTAATTCAAATTCATTAAGATTTCTCATACCAACAAAAATAAAAACGATAAATTCGTTTAGTGCTCTGCTAATTAACAAACAAAATAGAATAAAAAAAATCACATTTTTTGTAATCAATGGTTAACGAAACTAAACACAGCATAATCGAGTTTTCTGTAGAAAATAAATTCTTATTAATGAGCAACATCTTTTTGTTATGTTAAACATACACAAAAGAAATAAAAATTATTATATCGCACATATCCCATTCCCATGTCTAGACGGGGATTCGGATATCTCCTCGGTCATTGTAGTTGACGCTTATTTGTGTCGAAATCGAAATAATAAATACACATCTTAAAGATCTTAATCGGATTGAAAGATTTTCATTCGATAATTTTTCAAATTCAGATATTCGTTATAAGACTCGGGGAGTTTGCCAAATTATCATAAAAAAAAAAAAAAAAAACATGTTTATTGTGATCAGCTGAATAATTTACGTGGTCTGGTTCAAGACGGGTTTTTAGGTCTACGAGAGATTATCGAACAAAAGGAATATCAAAAATCAATAAATCAGATAAAAAAAAAAAAAAAAAAAAAAAAACGTTAACGGTCTACAAACACATTCCGAAAAGATAAAGGAAAACAAAAAATCCAGATTCCAGTAGCTGATGGCGAAGTTGATCAGTGATCAGTGACTTTTGTACAACACTCCTTGTGGATCACGAGCAGCAGCTGCTTCTGGTGTTAAGTGATCAACATTGCCAGCGATGGTGTTTTGCTTCGCATTTCTTTTTTCATTTTTTTGGTGGCAACTGGTCTTTTGCAAATGACGTGCGAAAGATCGCAAGATGATGATCATTTATTTTGATTCTTCAGTGATCATCAGAGCGATTTATATTTTTCACAGGCTGGGTAACATTTTTTTTTTTTAGGTTAATTACACTGTTCAGCAGATGAGAATCGCACAGTGATCGTTCGTAAGATCTTCACACTTTTTGATCGGTGCTGCGGAGAGACCAGTAGCTGAAAGTGGTTTCGTGACACCCAAATTTGGATAGGTTCTCTTAATCAAGTCAGTGTTTTTTTTTTCGTTTTTGTGTTTTGAAAAATCGCTTTGATTTTAATGGCGCCTGTCTGATGAAAACGTTGTATGGTAGGTATCTACAGGTGATTGAGTTTTAATGTGTTGGGACCTTGAATTGACCCAAATCACTTTTAGTATCGAAACCTTGTACTACTCGGAAGACCCACTAACTTAATGGAAACTATCGATTTTAATAATCTATGTTTCGATAAGATCATCCATCCAATCGATGTACTATTTCGTTGAAATCATAGCAATAATAATTGTTGACACATGCCTTTTTTGTCTTCTGATCACTTATGAAAAATAGAATGCTTCTTAGCTGTATTTGATTGGCGACTGCGATTGATATTTTTACGCACAGGTATGTCTTGAGTTTTGAATAATTTTCTGGTGCTTCTAAATGTCAATATACGAAGTGGGGCTTAATCATTTTTTTTGCTTTGTAAACCTAAAACAACTTTTACATTTCAATGTGATATGAATTGAAATATCTTTGGTGACAGCTCACTACTCGCGCTAAAAATAGATGGTTCTTTAAAGTACCTGCCAACATTTTCCCATTTCGTTTTAGCCGTCAAATGAGTTCTATAAATGTAGAGCATTCGATATGATTGGAATTGTTTAACTCATGATAACAGTCACTGAAAAAATGGTTCTATCTACTCGATTGTTGCTGAATTTTTCAGTTAGTCTTAATGTACTAATGAAGCTTCGTTTAAATTTTTCTCATTCTATTCTATTTTTTGATTAATCCCGAACATCAATATGATGTTCTATGCGTCTTACAGGTATAGGAAATTACTTCTGGAAAGTATCGCGTTCAAAATTTAAGCAACTATTCTAAGCTTAGTTACTAACTTACTTAGGCGATGCTACAGTTCGGGGTGAACCTGGGCCTCAATCGACATGCCTCTCCAACTAGCTCAATCTTTAGCTAGCTGCCTTCAGTTGCGCACTCCAAGTTGATTGAGGTCGTGTCCTACTAAGGCGAGGTCTTCCTTGACTGCATCGTCCTCTTCGGTGGAGTCGAAGACTGCGGGCCGGAGCGTTGTTGTCCGTTCGCTCTACATGTCCCAGCCATCTTAACCGCCCAATGCGCAGTTTTTTTTTTTAACTAGGTCGATGTCGCTGTATACAGCTCATAAAGTTCGTCGTTGCATATCCCGCTCCCAACCCCATCAACGCAATTTTGACCGAATATTTTGCGGAGGATTTAACGCTAAAAACGACTAAGAATATGCACATCCTCAGCGGTTGAGTTATACTTCGCTTAATTTCTGACCAAATGTTGCTGTCGGTCGTATAGCGGAGCCGAGGTAGATAAAGTCCCTGACTACCTCAAAGTTGTACCTGTCTATTGTGACGTTTTGTTTAATAGCGTGTTTGTCCCTTTTTGTCGACAGCAGATACTTTGTTTTTGGCTCATTAACATCCAATCCCATTTTTTCGGCTTCAGCTTCAATAATAGCTCGCTGTGTTCTGCCAATAATGTCTATATCATTAGCGTATGCTATCAATTGCACAGACTTGAAATAGGCTGCAGGAAATAAGGCCCTAATGAAATAATACCCCAATTTTAAATATGAAATAAGGTCCCTACGATGACATAAGGAAAAAAAAAATTAAATTAAAAATAACGAAAATTACCTTTTGCTTAATATTGTTGATATTGGATAAACTAGTTTAGATTAAAGGAACTTTCCATATACTCAACCTCGCACCCACCTCGTAATCTAACAGTAAACCCAAGCAGGGGAGTTGCAGGGGGCAGCATGCCCCCCCATACGTATTCCATCTCAGAAGGGTAACAATTAATAATAAAAAAATAGTTTTGGGGACTTACTTCATTTCTTCTTTTGGGATCTTATTTCATAATGAAATAAGACTCCAATTTTCATTAGGAAAAAAGGCCCCAAAAAAGGAAATAACACCCCGAATTTTTTTAAAAATCGTTGTTGTTGTTTCCTGTGTAATTTTTTTCGGTCTCATTTAATTTTTATTTTAGGGCCTTATTTCATTGGGGCCTTATTTCGCAGAGCCCTTGAAATAAATTGTGCCACTTCAGTTGACTTGTGACTTTCTTACATGCGAAACTATTCTAAGCTGAACGACGGCTTTATCATTATCGGCAGACTCTATTGAGCTTGAAAATGCATGTAGTTCTTACACTTTAACCTAAGCACACCTACTGCGAATAACTAAATAGGGTCAGTTGGGGTAAATGGAAACACTTTCTGCCTTTTTTTAAACCAAATTTTGAAAAAAATTAAAATAAAAATGTTTGGTACTTCCTTTCCACTTTCGGATAATAGTTTTATTATTAAAAAACACCAAGAATTGTACTGGTGATCATTGCACTTCTGATCTGTAACCATGAAGCGCAAAATAGTGTTGTTTACATTTACCCCGGCATTGTTTACATTTCCCCCAATTATTTTGAAAATCAAGGGGTAAATGGAAACAGTCCGTTTGATTCCTGTAGACACTGGGGACTTCGGTATGGGGTGAATGTAAACAAGTAAGAACTGGCTATAATTGATATTGATTTTTTACGACTAAAATTTTCAGTGATATATGAAAGTCAAAGGCGCAGTAAGTGCGGCGACAGATTGGCGTCAAATCGAATTGTCTTTTTGTTGTTTATTGGCCTACGACAATTAATTTTGAAAGGATAAAATAACCGACGTTTACAATTACCCCGTTTTTACATTTACCCCAACTGACCCTATACCACAGATGCATTAATGTGAAGAATCAGTTTATATGTGTATTTGCATAAGCTTCTCTTTAAATGCTTTCATTTTGTTCGTTGGCATCGAAGTCGATTAGGTATGTTCTCGCGAAGTGAACTTTTTCACCCCAGAGATCTTAAGCTAAACACCCCGAAGAACAAATCTTCCTACAGGGAACTCATAGTGAACAAAATGTGAACCGCACGGATTACTATGGATATTGCAGTATCGTGCTAGACTCGTAAAAGTCCACTACGGAAAAAACGTCTTCACTACTAACACTATTATGATTCGAAGTACTTTTCCCTTACAATAATCAAATTCAATATAACTTAATGTCAACCAGCCAGGAAATGTCATGCGTTCTGTACTACTTCTCTGCATTAAATATGCAGCGCCATTGCATCGTTAAGTGTACGCCTAAATGCTAAACACTCACTACCTCCACTCATTACATTTAATGATTCACTTTTATGCCGCTTTTACATCGCATCCATACCTAGAGGAAGGCATTAAATTAACAAGCACATGGCGCCTCAACTAGAAATTATACATTATAAAAAGCAAACCTATTCCGAAGTACATATTTCATAAAATCTTGAGGCATAATTCTCCGAATTTTAATCGCGTTTTCCTTGATTAGCTCCAATCGTCTTTATACATCGAAATCAATAAAATTCGAATGTTTTCGGATAGTTTTCAATGGTTTACGATTTATTATCAAAAGTCGTAAATCTATTCAGTCGAAATGTAAATAAATAAAAAAACAAACTTCAGTCAAAGACATTTGAGACTTTAAGGCCTTTTTTGACTGGGTAAGTGGGTCCAAACGTTTCACTAAATCAACCATAAACAAAAAAACCAACCATATGTGCAAGCTGAAAGTGGTTATCAAAATATCAGAAAGCGCGCACATTGGTTTGATTGAAAAAATGTGGACGTATTAAATGGTCACAATTTGTTGTGTTATTGTCGTTTTATTGTAGGCTAATTTATTATAGGAAAGTCTAAGGACCGAGGCGGTTTAAAAAAAATGTATACTCATGTATTGGCATTCGTCCAAACACGAAGTGCTTCGCACATCACGGAAAAGCCATTGAACACATGTAAAAAATCCTAAGGGCCCATACTACATGTACATTCCCTCCTCCTAGGACAGTATTTCAAAACCCACATCTGTCCTATAATATAATTTGGTTCTCACAATAAATAAAAAACGAGTCAACTTGACTAAAAAGTAATCTCCAAACGATATACAAAAAACTCTTTGATCAAAATAACAATTCCCTCCGCTCTATGCTTGTCAAAGTGATGACTGAGTTTATGAAACAAAGACGCAACAACAAAATCACTTTTTTACTAAATTATCGAAAGCATTCAAAACAGAAAAAAGTTTATTAAATTAGCAAGATACACATACACACAATAATCACAAATATCACGCGGGTAAACAACAATAGATGAAAGCTAACGGAAGAAAGAAAAAACTCTTTCAAGTTGTACATTTATCTGTCTATCAGACGAAAAAAAAAACGAAGGCAAAATAGCAAGAAATTCATTAAATCTCAATTCGCATCTGGCAACAATTCAATTTATTTTATTTTTCACAGTGTTAATTTGCTTTCATCTTTTTCATTTTTTTTTTATAAATAAATTGTTCAAATAACACGTACACACAGTACTAGTACATTTATATGAACAAAGAAAGCGCACACATTTTTGACATGTCCAACATGAAAAAGCAATTAATTGACATTAATTTGACAGGCGAAAATATTACCGATTACGCGTCGATTGTCTGTCAAAATATGTATTTTTTTGCGCCTCTGTATTTTTTTGCAAAGATAAGAGGGAAAAAATTCTAAAGGTCGATTACACTTGAAGTAGTCGACCATCATCACCTTACTCTTGGAATATTTTGTTATCTAAATAATGAGACAGTAGAAACAAACTTCATTGATATCCATGGGCTTATCGTTTGTGTACCGCAGGCAGATATAAAAAATAAAAATAAAAAACATGTTGGAATTCTATTAGGAATGTGTTAGACATTTTATCTTTCAAGTGCGGCTCTACTATCTGACGAGTTTTATTCTCTCGCAGATGTGTACACAATCAAGATTGGAAATTATTACAAATCAATTGAGGGGGTTCACTCTTATCAGAGAAAGGAAACAAAGCTGCAATGTTTTTCAGCGACAAATGAGGGGGCGGAACACGATACCATACACTTGACATTTGGCGCCAAAAATGAAAGAAAACCTCTCAGAAGATGCCGACTAAATTGAAAATTTATTTTCTCGTAACGTATTGCTTTTAAATTTAAATCTGATTTAAATAGAGTAGGCGTAAGGGGACACTAAAATACAATACTAATTCAGGTATCACGATGGACACAAACTTATGTCGTTTTCCATTGGGACCACCAGAAATATTTTTCAGATCTCAGATTTTATGCGGCTCATGGAACATGCAACGAAATTGCTCTGCTTTTGTAAATGTATTAGTGCGTATTTGACAGCATTATAAACTGTTCAAATTGTATTCGTTTTTGGAAGAATCACAAATGGATAACGACCTGAAAAATGTTTTCCCTGTTATAGATACAATGAAGATAATAATTCCTCCGGAATTGTATCCATAGCTTTTTATGTATTTTCGTTTTCCCGGAACTTTGGGCATTTCTTTTGAAAGCAAACTTCGCAAAATGACGTAAAACAGCTGTGCAAAGTATATTGGTATGTGTAGATCTGAAAAAATATCGAGATATGCAAAAAGTAATCCGAATCGAAAAAAAGATTGATTTTTCTGCCCAATGGAACGTGAAAAGTAAATTGATAAAAAAAAATTGATTTTTGGTCCCAATGGCAAACGATATAAGTTTTTAAAAGTTGAAGCTCCGGTAACAGGCAATTGTCGCCATTTCTGGTAAGAAAGTTATAATTCTCTAACCATAGCATCCGACAATTGCCTGTTACCGAGAGCTTCAACTTTTAAAAACTCGCATTGCTTTATGATATGAACCGTTTCTTTTATCTAGCATTGCTTCTAAGATCTTTACCTATAACTATCTAATAAAAGTAAATAGAAAGTTCATTCGACCCAGTCGTGCACTTCATTTTTCCACACACTAGCTCTGACAAGAACCCATATCAACTCACATTCCTAACGTTCCATTATGGCGGCGGAAAAACCATAGCAGTTAATTCACAACTTCACCGGATAAACACATTCCACCCACAAAAGACAGAGCCACCCAAAGAAGAAATTCCCCCACGCATTGAATGCCTCAAACGTCAAACGAGTTGACGTCATTTTCACATCAACCAGTGTAATCCCAGTCTAACAACCATTTATTAGATCACCCACACTATCTGGAAAAAAAAAAAAAAAAAAAAAAAACAACAAGAAATCGCTTAACATTCAGCTGACATCAAGCTGTCGCCTCCACTATGCCAACTTCTACAACTATGTAGTAATTGTATCACACATTTGTATCTAGATCTAGCGCAAAAACTTAAAAAAAAAAATTGCGAACGCCAACATTATTTCCGCGCCAAAACACACACCAATCGATTAATTTATATCGCCTTGCGCGAATTTTCTCGTTTGCTGATCGTAAATCGATTCGATGACATTGACTGTCGGGTGGCGGCGCGTTAATCGACAAGAGAGCGGAATTTGCCGCAAAACTCCTAACAACTTGCTTGATATTTAAAGAAAAAAAAATGTTAATAATAACAAAAAATGTGAGCAAGTGCGGTCGTCTCGATTATCGCCACAGATAGAAATGCAAATGCATATATGGAAACAGCTGTGGTGACACTATTAAGGCGGCTCCCATTTAAGAACGGATTTGAGTGTAGAAAGTAAACAAAATCGGACTGTTTGCGGCAAATCACCTATGACTATTATGGACTACGAGTATGACATATAGGTTGTGCTCATGCTCGGGCGTATTGGCGGCAGCTGTTTGTAACGAGGCGAGAAGCAAAGTATGTACGGCGGTAAGTGATCTTTCAAGTGGTGGCGGCGGTCGGCGACACACGGTGCGCGTTTTTTTTTTTTTAGTTTTTTATTGTATTCCCGTGAAGCGGCAAATTCTCTTTTATGTGGCGCGGGAACTGGTTTAAGACGGAAATTAATTACGCTTGGCGTTAATTCGAAATACCGGTTCGAATGGGAATGGTTTGTGTTTAAGAGGCATATTGTAGTTTAAATGGCTATCGACGGTGCGGCGGCCGGCCGCGGTTGTCTTTTTAACATCGCATTTGGGGTCTTGGAGTTTCGATAGAGGTTGCCCTCAAAATGCAAATGGTGGGGACGGCGACATTACTTAAGTTTTGTTGCTTGTTGGGCGGTAAATTTGAATATCTTTTGTTGGCTGAATTTTTTTTGGTTGTCTCTCTTATAAGCCGCTACGTGAAGTAGGATTTTTTTTTTGTCATCCGACGAGAGGTTTGAATTAACGGTTCCATTTACCATATCTAGAGATAACAGAGTAAGAGGTACTATTTTAAATCCTATCTGGGTTATTTTTATTGATTTCAATGAATTTGAGAGAGAGATAAAAGTTAAAAAGCTTTTAGTCCAATTGTGGAGAAGTGGTCAAAAATAAATTGAAAATAAAATTAAGTTGGAGTGGAGAGCACTTTCGTTTACATTTGCGGAGGGAGACAGAGAAAAGTCGTTTGACTGATGAAAATGTATTTTAATACAGTTTACTGAGATTGTAATATCATAAAGATGACTTCAATTTAAAGGACCGTCGGTGTAGTGTAAGTTTTGTCCCGAAATATGTTCGTAAATATTGGCTTCCAACGTCTGTTGGTTATCATACTATCAAGCGTGTTAACAATGCGGTCGGTAATAGTGCTATGAAAAAAATAAAAACAATTAACCAAGACATCTTAAAATATGAAAAAGTATAGTAACTTGTATGCAACCTTTTGGGACATCGCTTTGAATGTGGAATGCGGTTGGCTTCCATGGTTATGTTTAAGTAATCAG
The DNA here is from genome assembly GCA_946477585.1 of Cheilosia urbana. Classification (NCBI taxonomy): domain Eukaryota; kingdom Metazoa; phylum Arthropoda; class Insecta; order Diptera; family Syrphidae; genus Cheilosia; species Cheilosia urbana. Next base: position 65,798,228 of record OX297855.1, read on the forward strand.
ATGAGTGCCAGAGTGATGTACGTCTAAACTTCCTAAGAACCTTAAGCGTAGTCAAGGTAGCGACTTTTGGTCCGAGTTATGGGTTTACAAAGGTGTGACTTTTCGCACTTGTACCTATGCGGCTTTTTTTTTTTTAACTTCAAAATTAAGTATTCTACAATAATTTCTGTCATTTGGAGTAAGTTGCGCGTTGAACAGTTGTTGTATGTCATAGAACCTACCTACTAGTAAGCATAATAATTCTGAAAAATTTTCAGAAGTGTGTCGGAAAAGACCATCTGGCAAAGCTCTTCGATGAACAGGCATGTTCGGATTATCTTTTTATTAATCTCTTGAAATTTCCGTTGTTTAAGGGTGTTGGATGGATACAAATTCAATATGTTTTTTCAAAATAATAAGACACTGTGTTGTTAGTTTTCATTTTAATGCGTCTTTGTTTGTGTAAAATGACATGCTGAGTTTCATGAGCGCAAGATGGAAAGTTCACGATAAATCCGGAGACTTTAAGCTATAATTATTATTATAATTTTATTAATAGATAAGTAAGTAAATTACTTAAATTACGATAAAAAAGCACTAATTGCTAGGGCTTGCGGATTAAAAGTTCGTATAGGTATATACTGGCAATCGTTTAAACTAATGAAAAATGAAAGTATGGAACGCATTACCTTTTGGTATTGAGAGTGCTGACAATATTCTTCTTTTCAGCATAGTCCTTAAGGCAGGTGCATCTCTGTATGTACTGGTACTGTCCATTTAAGTATCCAATCAGTTGTTCGGATACAAATTTTCGCTCGAAATGGCTCACCTCTACACATTGATTTGATGTCGACAAACTTGTTGTTTGGACTTCGAATATAGCAATGCGATTCAATTAGATCGCGTTCCACAACACATTGATTGTGTTTTATTTTTGCAATAACTTATCAGTAGTTATCACTTATCACCTTTAAAAATCCACTAAATTTTACTACACTCAATTTAAGCGGACTCTTGGCCTTAACTTATCAAGCTTTCTCACATCGCAAAACACTAAATTGGAATTCCATTGAACTAAAAACACAAATCTTTTGACTTAATAAAAACAACAAAGCAAATCGAATCTGCAATTATTATTAATAATATTCACTCGCAATCTTCACATTAACCTACCTACGTATATTACCTGTAATTGACGACACTCAAAAAAAAGGGAAATGACAATTGGGTGTGTTCGTTTTAACAATTCAGCGATGTTGCCGCACTTGGTATGCACGTCCGGCGCATAAAACAACTGATTTGCAAAATAGATAAGTGAAAAACTGTTTGATATCGAATCGTAAAATTTAAATCATCTATGGATATGCATGTGGGAAATACGTAAATGGAAAATTGCAATTCAATTAAACATTTGATTAAATCATCATCAAATCGAGGAGGCGCTGCGTACTTAAATTTATATTCTATTAGCGCATCGGAAAAACATTTGCCATTCGATTGTCGTCGATATCCATATTATAGTGTTACGGAGTCGAGCGCGGTATTCCTTTTTTCTCTGTCAATTTAATTTATAGAGGGTGTTGTAAATGGCAGACCACACCAAAGCGGAGCCACATCCAATGCGCCTCAAAACTTTATTAGCGTAAGTGGATTTTTATTGCAAATAAAGATGCGGGCATGAACCGTATACTTGGGTGAATTTTCTACTCTCATTAGAGAAGAAATCATTAAAACGTTGTTTCCCTTCGGGTAGATACATATATAAATTTTACTTTAGGTACCTTCCAGTTTTCCGTGTATACTCGTACATTCGAACCCATACCTAACAACAAGTATCATTTATCATCGCACTTCATCATTTCTTTCATGGTTGGCGTTTAGATATATCGATTTTAATGATTTTTCTTTCCTAACAAAGAAGCAACTTTGATAAATCGTTTAGATATTAAACAAGAATAACCTTTTCTTGTTTCTTTTGTAACCGACTTCTAATCGCCTTCACTTTTTTTTCTTTACAGTTCAAGAATGTACGACAGACTCAGAAGAATTGATGTACCATCAAGTCAGAGCACCGTCATCGTGTAGTGCGCCACCGGATTTACTTTTAGTTAGTGATAGAGAAAATAATATTCCATTAAAATCGCCCGTGGTTAATATTATATCGGCGACATCACCAGCTGGATCAGCATTACACCATAAACATCAAGAGCAACAACACCACCACCATCAACATCACAATCACATCCATCAGCAGCAACAACAAATGCCTGTGCATAGTACACCAAAAGATGTTCTTAGTAAAAATTCGAAAAACGGTAGTAGTAAAACACATCACCAACAGTGTAACGTCAACGGAAAATCGATCAATATAAACGCGGCACAAACACAAAATGGAGGCGGCGATCCACCAGTGGATCAAGGAAAAGACGAACGAATACATTTGGAGGTAAGTTTGCAGTAGTATTAACAAATTATCAGCCAATTGACTTTTTTGCGGTGACTCCACAACTAGTTTCATTATATTAAGTCAACGGTAGCTGCAAGTGAATCTAAATATCAAATTAAGATGAGTGAGTGAAGATGGCGAACAAATTCGTTAAAGTAAATAGGATTATGTTCTTGATAATAAGTCATACAATTTTTCCCAAAGCTAGTTACCTACATCTCTTGACCTATTTATATACAAGACGCTAAATAAATGAAGCGTAGCTGCTGTCAGATTGTTATTGTTGGGCAACTTGCATGTGACACGTCCCGCTTTTACCATATCAGCAATAGATCAGGAAGATACTCAATTTTACACTGAATAGAAATTTTGTGAAAAATTATGTTGAGATGGGTTATTTATTTCGATGTTAGGATTTCACATGCCTGCAGCCTGCCTATGGCATCTGTCAAATTTAACTGTTATTCATTATCCACCATGGGTGCGGTGACTTTTAGAACAATACCTGAAACAACGTTAGGTCTTCTTTATGGCATGACGGATGAATCAACAATATGCGTATTGCCACGCTCCTCAGTAATTCGTTAACTTTGCGTAACCAATTTATTATAAAGACCTGTCATCTACGCCTCGTCATACGTATTTCTTGATTACGGTGGAATTATACTCCAAAACAGAGACAATACTGAGACCCCATATTCGGCCGAATTTCCGTAACTTGCCTACAAGCTATATTTGTATGGGGTGGTACATGCTAAGTGCGTTAGTATTGTTACATAGAAATTCGTATTGACAAATGTCACGTAACTTCACTCACCAACACACTCGCACCTTGCATGTCCCATTTCATAGAATTTTGTCCGTTAAATTTGAAATTATTCGTTACGTATGAATAGTATTTTATTTTAGGAATAAGTGCACTTTTGCTAAAAATATTTATGAAAAATGAAAAATGTAGATTGTATGAAGGAAAATAAAAACTCTTCGAGTAATTTTTCTTCAGTTATTTAAGAAAAATTTACTCATGAAATCGAAGTTAGTGATATTCAAAAGCGGAAATTATACAACCATGTTTTTTTTCCTAATATGTTTCTAGTATATAAATCAACTCATTTAGATAGTATTATTAACTAAACAAATTATATTAATCGTCTTTTAAAAATTTATAATAACCAACCAATAGCATTCAGTTATGTTAAAATGTCGTATTCCCGAACTCTATCACATTCCCCCCATGGTTGGTAGCGGTTGGCAGCATTGATTTTATAATTTTTGTGTGTTTTTGTATGTCACACGGATTCTAAATGGATAGAACCAAAGATAATAGAATTAAAAGAGATGGATATCTTTCGTACGTCTATCCCCCCAAAACCCATTTGTTTACATTGTTGTTTTTGTAATTTCAATCCCTGTCTGTGAATACGTGTGAGCTTTGAGCTACAAGAAAAAAAAAATCGACCAATGACCGGCCACGAATCAAAATTCAGTGTGGTGAGTTTATTTTGCTGTCATTTGCATTTGCATCGTGCTGTCTAAAATATTTAATTTCGTTTTCCATTTGGATAAAAAATCAATCTTTTTTTGATATAAAAAACTTTTCATGTTCCATTGGGCAGAAAAATCAATCTTTTTTTCATTTCCTCATCATCTGAAGACTACAAATCACCAAAAATACTTCATTTGTATCTACAACAGGAGAAACATTTTTTAAGTAGATATCCTTATCCATTTGTGATTTTGCCAAAAAAGAATGCAATTTGAACCGCTGATATTGTTGTCAAGTACGACGACACTGCTGCTATTCGTATATTTCCAACTTGTCTGAGTCCATGACGGAAGCTGATTTGGAAGAGTTGGTTAAGAAAATTGGTCCGCAAAGTAAAATGTACTTAGCCAGAGATAAGAACACAGGCCTCTGCAAAGGATTCGCTTACGTCCATTTCAAGATGAGGAAGGATACCGCTAGTGCTATTGAGGTTCTCAATGGACACGCTTACGATCATTTGATCTTAAACGTGGAATGGTCCAAACCACAGACCAACTTATCTTATAAGCTATTCCATATATAGTGAATTGCAACAAATAAATAAAGTCAAATTGAAGTGAAGTTGTAATATGTTTAAAAGTCTTAGTTGTAAAGTGTCATCCATAAGCTGTGCGTGATGTCAGAACAACAGGATAAGTTATTTTTGACGTTTTGCATCAAATATATCTGTTCGTAGACAGAAAAGTCAACCCACGCGATGCTGAAAATGCTACAAAACAGATTCATGTCGAAACCTAGAACCAGCTTCTCGCAAACATTTGACTGGGTGGGTGTTTGTTAAATAGAAGAGACAATGTTGTACCGAAACCGAACAGATTAGTCACGACAGTTTTACTAGCGGATATTTGTCAGACGTGCGCAAGAGTTGACACAGTGGAAATAACGTTGATTTATAATTTATGTCAAACATGGGGCCCGCTAATGCACACCTATCAAGGGGCCTCTCATAAAACCCACTGGGCTATAGTTTCCTTTTAGGCTTGGTGTCAGCAGTTGCTGCAGCAATCGTTGTTGCACATGCTGACATTAGCCACCTTGTAGACGTTTAGTCGTAAAATGTAAGTTACTTTCTGCAACTAGAATCGCCCAGTATCCTAGTTAATATCGGAAGTGGCTTGGTTAACATGGGGAGGTTTATGTACGTGTTACGCGCTTTCACTATCTACGCTAGTGAATCTTATGGCGTCTTGTGCTATTCTTTGTTTTGTTTCTACTCTTTCAGTGAATATTGCACACAGAACAAAATGTAATCCTGAAGTGAGTACCTATTTCAAATCTAATGTGGTTTTCCATTGGGACCACCAGAAATCTTTTTCAGATCTCAGACTTTACTATGCTTATGGAACACGCAACGAAATTGATCTGCTTTTGTAAATGGATTAGTGCGTTACTTGAGAACAATATCAGCTGTTCAAATGGCATTCGTTTTTGGCAAAATCACAAATGGATATCGACCTGAAAAATGTTTCGCCTGTTGTAGATACAAATGAAGTTATTGGTGATTTGTAGTCTTCAGATGACGAGGGAGATAATGAAGATAATAATTCATCCGAAATCATGTTCATAGCTATTTGTGTATTTTGCTATTTTGGTTTTCACGAAACTTTGCGCATTTCTCTCGAAAACAAACTTCTTAAACTGACGTAAAACAGCTGTGAAAATTATATTGGTGTGTGTAGATCTGAAAAAAATATCGAGATCTGCAAAAGTGATCCGAATCGAAAAAAAAAGATTGATTTTTCTGCCCAATGGAACGCGAAAAGTGATTTAGATCAACAAAAAAAAGATTGATTTTTGGTCCCAATGGAAAACCACATAAATGTAAATTACAGGTCATAATATTAAACTTGAAATTGCACCAGCCGAATGTCATCAAACAGCTGAATTTTATATTCACCACGGTGACACATTCTCTATTAGATAGGTCTGTTCGTAAGATATACGATTTTTTGGTTATCTCCCCATTGTATTAATCCGACTGGAAGGAACAACTGTTTTTATATGTGAAATTATTTATTGACAACGGGTCGTATGAATAAAAATTAGCATTTGCTTTGAGTAAAAGCAAAAGCCCTTAGCAAATGCTTTGAATCGGTTTGAATAAAAACCTAGGTTGCTAAAGTAAGTTCGAAAATTCGAACATAGCTTTTACTTCGCTGCACGCGTACTTGCCTTGCAATTTCTGTTAAACTTGACCCGTAATTTAGAATTTTTGAATTTTCCTTGAGATTTTAACGAGATTTATGATTGCACCTGGAAATATGATTTTTGTTTGCCAAATAGGTTTTTGAGGTTTTATTTCTTCTTCAGGTGCCCATGACAAGAAATAATTGATTTTTTCACAGGTATTTTGATGATTTTCCTGCACGAACAAAACTTAATTTAACTATTTATAGACAAACCATCGAAAATTCACATTGCTTACTCTTTTTGTGTAAAAAATATGCGTACAAAATATTAAGCAAAAGGTCTGAGTGAACTAAATAGCAGACTCAGAATTTGCATAGCATTTGCTTTGTTTATTCATACCGACATGAGTAAAAGGTCAGTGACGCCGCTTTTCGAACATGTCAAAAGTTGGAACTAACTCAAATTGGTTTTTATTCATACGAAACGTAGCAAATGCTTCAAGATTGACATTTCTCTTGAGTAAAAGCAATTGCTACTCTTTATTCATACGACCCAATATTTAATTTTATACAGGAATAGTATAGATTTATATATTTTAAGGAGTGGTTGGTGTACTAGGGTTAAAATTATAAAAACTTTGATAAGAAACATTACAAATTGTGATACTTAACCCAAAAGAGTTATAATTATTTTCTACGTGCAGTACTAAAATGTAGAAAAACGAAGTATTGAGGTTTTGAAATAAAAAAAAATAAACAAAAAAAAAACATTTCATGCCGAATTATAGGCCTTGAAAGATTATTACTTGACTAAAACGTTATCCATTTTGCATTTAAAATTTAAATGCAAATTAATTGTATTTGAACTTGCTTGTGCTCAATTTTACGAGAAACTTTTTTAATTACTCTGTTAATAAAAATGGGATTTGAATTGTTTTTCGTAACTATATTGACCATGCACCATGCTTGATAAAAGGCAGTGTTAAAGTGTAAGAAACGTATTAATTATAATATTCACTGCAAGCAAAATAACTGCCAACCGTCAAAATTCAAATTTTCCTAGTGAACATGCCCAAACCAGCTTTCCAGGATAATTGAAAATTTTATGAATTTCGGTGGTGAATTCACCAACTTTCCGCCAACTTGCGGGTGAATTCACGAACTCAATTATACTATCATAGAAATGAGCGACTTTGTGACTTTATAAATTTTTCTGGAAAACAGCTTGTATTGTAGGCAGCCGCCTTTCCACTGGAAAGATATCCGTCTCTTTTAAATTCCATTATCTTTGGATAGAACACCGATAGGTAAACAAAATGGCGAATTCGAAAAAAAAAAAAAAAAAAAAACTGAGGGGGCCAGCGGCAAGAGTTGCGAGTTGGGGGTCTCAGTATTGTCTCTGCTCCAAAAAGTACAAGCGTAGGTATATTTTTAAGTGCAATTACTCTTGTCTGAAATAACGACACACAATGCCCATTCTGCATATGAACCGGAAGACATAATTTTACGCCAAAACTTTGACAAAGCAGTTAGTCAGACGTTGCATTGGATTTATTGTTCTATGAAACACACTTAAGAATTTAAGGCTATACAGCGGTTGCTACTAGAAACTGACAGCTGTTAAGTTTCCGAATGGTTGCGACCAGAAAAAGTGTTCATGTGCTAGATATTTACGAATATCCAATCTTCGCTTAAATACATTTAGTCAATTTGTATTTAATCGACGTAGGTATACCTATTCGAAAAAAAAAACATGGAATTTCTAGTAATTTCTATAAAAAAATAAATGTACTTAAACCATTAATCATGCGAATAAGTAGATCACTTCTAAATGTTCCTTTTCCCACCGTAAACCAAAAACACGACTGCTTATATTCCATACATCAATGTCGTAGTGAACTCCAAATTATGTTACATTTTACGAAGCAAACTTCTAGTAATAAAAAACTTTCTTCATTTCTTCAAAATTGCTACGCCTTATGAACGACACATTAAACCCTTATCAAATCGCACAACTTTTTTCACAACCCAAACATCTGTCACTCGGTTGCGAAAATCAAGCTCTCCACTCCAATCCACCAATTAACACTTTCCTCTTCAACTTTATCCACATTTTTTTTTATCTCAACTCTGTCTCACACTCGAGTTAAATGAATTGCGAAATTATCTTTCGTCATCACCCTAAATACCGAATCTGTCATTTAATTTCCTTAGGCATTTTCATCTCATTACATTTCATGCTCCGACTTCGACTTGAGGCAAAATCCAATTTACACAAAATTCGCTTCGCTCATTGTTCATTGCTACTATCATCATTTTTATTATTATTATTTTGTCAAACAAATCCGCGTAAATCCTTATCTTGTAGTCGTTGTCGTTGTCTCACCCCATCAAGCTCTCGCATCCCCTAAACTCCTTTCTACTCCACTGTGGCATAGACATGGAGAGAGGGGGCTTTCTAAATTGAGATGGAAATCTACTAAATTAGCACCCACGCCTAAAAATATGCCAGAGAAAAACAAAAGTAGAAAAACTAGTTAGGTATAGGGGGAGAGGACAATGCACAAGCAGGATGGTTAGATGTCCCCAAAAATTATTTCTTAAGGAATGGATAAATATATACCTCCCAATTTTGAAGCTAGGGGCTCTTCAATACCTAATGAGGCGTTTAATTTTCCGTGGTACGTAGCCATAAATTTCTCTTCCAAACGCAGGGAAGGGACCTCCTACCTTAACCCATCCCAATAACATCCATCCTCAAGGTGAGGAGAATTTATTTTCGTTAAGCGCCTTTTTTATTTCTTTTTGCGCCATTTCTCGCATACAAACACCCCACCCGCTGTTGGAACAATTCCTCGATTGAGAGATTGATACTTTAAAAAAGCCCCGCCAGCGCACCTAACGCATTCTTCGCCCCATAGAGTGTTAAGACCGGCACCCGAAAACAGTTGAATCAACAAATTTAAATTCGGAAAAATCGGGTTGATCTGGGATATCTGCAGTTTCCTCGATGAAAAAAAAAAAAAAAAAAAAAAAAATACTCTCTTCGGATTTTTCTTTGCGCTATGTGATACTGTGCGGTTTCCTTTCCCAAAAGGAAAAACAACCGCTGTAAAAGTTCATAAAAACAATACAACTACCTACCGTAGCGTAGACGAGATTTCGTGTTTATTTAACCTTGTTTCTTGTATTTTTCTTGGCCCTGGATAAAGTTGTTATTTTAGTACGTGTATGTTTTCGACAAAGTTGCACCCCGTGTGTGCCACCATTTGGTGTTGGCTACAAGCGCACGCCATCCTGTGGCTTTATTTTGTTTATTCCATTTTAAAATTAAAAGTTGCGGTCTATGAAATTATATTTTGCTTTTGCACTTAGATGTTTACTTTTCTTGTCAGACAGAGATGGACTAAAAATGTTTACGTATGTTGTATCGTTGGATGTATCTACCTACTTATTTTGTTTTGTTATTCTTCTGTACGGAAAAACACACAAATGGTTAACTTATGTAGGGGGGGGTCCGCAATTTCTTGAAAAATTTATTTGTCTATTTCGCAACGGATGGGGTTGTTTTGATGGAATTCGAAAACTAAACACAACATGCTATTGAATTGTAATATAAGAGCTCGCAATAGTTGATTTAGATGAGGCGCTTAGTAGGATGCTTTTTTATTATTTCACAAACTAACGATTATGTTGATTGGCGTTTTGTCAGATTTAATGGGTTGTTTCTACTTCGTAAGGCGATTGTTATTAAGTGATGCATTATTTTGCTGGCCCCATGTTGGTGCATTGGGCATTTGAACAACACCTACGAAAGTTAAATTATTTTCGAATTTTATTATGGAAAAATAAAAACGAGGATAAAGTAATTTGTTGGGCAATATCTTGAAGGACCACAGACATTTTTGTGTGGTGTAAACTTTTTAGTAGCTAATGCATCAGATGTTACCGTCGAAATGTTTTGCAAGCCAAATTTAGTCAAACTTTGTTCCTTTACGTAAAAATTGAAGAAAAAAAACATTTCCCCTCCATGAAAAACCTGCAAATGTTAGCGCAAAAAAATTCTTTGAGCTAGTTGGTTATTGCTTACACATGGTTGTCAAACAGTTCAAATGCTAATTTGTACCTGACTTTTTATTTATATCTTGTGCTCGTATACCATTAAAATAGATGTAAATGTAAAAATAAAAAATGGATTTCTGCAATAAAATCAATTCAATTCTTGGTCTTAAATATAAATTTCTATTGATATTTGAATATTCCCACCTATTAGAAAAAATTCACATTTTCAAATAATTTATGGTTCAACGCGTTCGCTGTCTTTTTGGTTATAGTTCATTTCGGTGAGCGAATTCTCTCGCAATGAGAGAGATGTGACATATTGCCAATATTGAACCAGAAATAAGGGAACAGACCCAATATGGGACGTTCATGTATCTAGTTAGTAAGTTTGACAGCTGACTGACTCGATATTCCTCAGTTGTGATTGGCCTAAATCGATTACATAAACAGTTGTTTTGTCAGTTGAGTAAGGTACATGGAAGGGTACTAAGTTGACAGTTACCGAACAAGCGTTGACCAATGTAGTCGATTTAAGAAAACTAGAAAGATTGGAAGATTTACGCTACTTTTACTCAACAGCATTGAGTTTCCAAGTGACAATATTTTTAATATAAATGATATAATTGACTGTCATTATGTTTCCAAACAGTAATAACAACACATTTCATTATATTGAAGGCTCAATGGTGCCGAGTAAAGACATATGCTCTCCCTGATAGGGGAATAGAGGTCAAAGTTATTCGAATGGAACAGACGGTGAATACTTAGTCTAGCCTCCATTTGAATATGTCTTTGAAGGGGTGTTAGACCTAAGATGACATTGAGTCAAAGTGGAGCGTTAACAGCCCGTCGTGCAGTTTCCGGCTATACGTTGAACTCGTTCTAGCTTTTTGACTGTGGTGACTTCATTAGTCTTCGTCCACCAGACCACGTTAGCATAGGTAACTGCTGGTCTTACGACGACCGAATAAAGCCAGTATATTATCCGAGGTCTAAGACCCTAGTTTTTAACGCAGACTCGACGACAGATCCATAAAGATCTGGTGGATCTGTTTACGGTATGTTCAATCTGCTGGTTTCTGTTGGTTTCATGTTTGCTGTCAAGGATAATTCCCAGGTGTATTCTTTAAAAAGGTAACCGGTTTAATTTTGAACGGCAGGTTTAAACATTCAAAAATGAATCTCTTAGTCTAGTTGCTAACTTGTTCAAGTCAATAGTCAATTCCCTGAAGTATTGCGTGACTAAAAAACATTATTTAGGAAGTCCTAAAAAGAATGCTGTTACAACACATTTGTTTGCTTCTGATTTGCAATACCCTTTTGGTTAGCAACCACTCCCTTACCACAACAAACACATTATTAACATAACTACTCTCATATTACGCCTCAATAAAACCTTTACTTTCTGTTTTCCTTTCGCCTACTTTTAGGAATTCACTTGTGACGTCTCTGTTGAGGGTGGCAAATCATCACAGCCTCTGCAGTTTTCTTTCACCTTCTACGACCTGGATGGTCATCATGGGAAAATCACCAAGGACGACATCGTCGGCATTGTCTATACGATCTACGAATCCATTGGCAAGTCGGTTGTCGTGCCGCACTGTGGTAGTAAAACGATTAACGTTCGCCTGACTGTCTCACCGGATGGTAAATCTAAAGCAGCTGCTGCTGCGGCGGCCGCTGCCGAAGCTGCTGCCTCAGCAGGATCAAAGTTCAAAAAAGCAGTTGGCCATTCGACAAGGGATGGCAGCCAACAGACTACACACGGTGGCCATTCAAGACGCCAGCATCGATACAGACCGAGGAAGTTGGTCAAAACTGATGACGAAGATGACGATAGTACAAGTGAAAAGGAAGCGGTGAAAAAGTCCTTTAGTAATAGCAAAGCCAAGTGCTGTCAACAACAGCAACCACCTGCACCAGCTGAAGTGGAAAACAATTTAGTAGATGCCAATTGTGACGGGCACGAGAACATCTATGAAAATATGACGAATCTCAAGGAGGAATGCAAGGGCTGTCTGACACAACAACAAAAGTCCGAATTGTACTTGAAGCAGGCTTCTACACGAGTGAAGATGCTACGTAAAGCTCGGAAACAAAAGGTAGATACATATCCGGATAAGTGTTGTTTTGATGGTTGTTTGTTTTGTGTTTTTAATTTGGTTCTGTTGCTCCTTCTGTTACGTATTTTTTTGTTTTTGTTTTTTGTAGTTTATTTATTTTTTGTTTTGTTTCTTTTTTTCGTATTATTTAGTACCAGGACCACTGTCACGAATCCCGTCAAAGAAGTCTCTCTGTTGGAAATGAGTCGTGTTGGAAAATGCGTGCGAATAATTCTGTTAAAACACTGTCACACCAACAACACCAGCTACAAGAACATAAATCACAACAACAACAGCAGCAAAATCATACAGACAACACACATACAAGCCCACCCGATCAGGATGCTGTTGATGGCATTGGGGTGGTGGGTAATACAAGTTGTGACAATAGTGCTCAGGCTCAGGTTAATAATACATCAAACGCAGCAACAGCAGAGTGCTGGAATAATGCATTGAATCGTAATGATTTGATTGATATCATTCGAGAGAGTATGGAGAAGAATCGACTGTGTTTTCAATCGAATGGGTAAGGATATACGTATGTCGATGCAGATAAATCCCTGATATCTTTCTTTGATTTTCGTTTTTCTTTATTTTCATTTCGCTTTGTTCTGTGTATATTTTTTGTTTGCGCTTTGAAATGTAGCTTTGTATGAAAACGTAGTACAACTGGCAACCATTATAACCCCTCTGCATGTGTTGATGCAGCCAAGTGTGATGAAGAAGAGTCGGCCAATTTCAGTTGTTTTAAATATTTTGTTAGTGTAGGTGTTCTTTTTCGCACAAATATTGTCATCTCTGGATTTAATAATATTCTATGTGGCTCTCTACAAGAGTTCACAAGAGTTGTGAGTTATTTTCTGGGCATTGGATGCTACCACTCTTTCAGGCTTCTTACTGATTTCTGTATCGATGTGTTTCCAGCTTTGCGAAATCGTATACATTTCATCAAGTTCAACTTTGTCACAGAGATTTTCCAGTAGAACCTGTCTATATGGAATTATTATTTTAAGGCTACTTCAATATGAGAGTAGATATGTAGTATCTAGTATTACGTTTGCTAATGCAATAAAAGGTGTTAAGGTACAGTTCCCAGATTCACTATTAGCTTGTCATGTGAATTATGCTTTAAATTCATAACTGGCGCCCATCGTAGGGCCATTTCAAATGAATTGTCAACTTCTGCTGAGTCATACTATGGGCTCGCCTCACTGTTGTTCTCTCTGGAACTTGGTTATTATAGTAAGCGCCAGAGGTTCCGACAACCACTCATCTGTGTGGGTTTACATTTTTGCGACCATTGGAAGGGACCCACATATATGATATATATGACGATTAATGCACATTCTCAGATAATTGTCCACCAATTGCGAAAGGTGCGTAGTAAAAGAGGCGTAATTTCTCTATTAGGGGCTCGTTCAACATCTGCCACACCCACGAAGAGTGTATTCTCCGCCCTATTTAATATCTTTATCTTAGTAGTAATAGCGGCTTGAAAATTAGTTTACGTGTTCCAAGTTTCACAAAATCTAGCTTTTACATTTGTTGTTTTTAGCCTTCTTTTGCTAACTTCCTTTTCTCGAAATTCATAGCCTCTGTAAACCCTTAAATTATCTCTGACTTCTGTTTTTTTTTTTTATTCATTTTAGAAAACCCCAAGCAAATGTGAGCCCCATCCGCCATCGGCAGCGTTCAAATACGGTCTCGAAAATTCCCACCAGCACGACCAACAACATCATCAACAACAACAGCATCACATCTACCAACAACAATACCGATCCTACAGCCATGCTGCAGCATCATCCGCCGCAGCAGCAGCACGAAGGAAACAACCACAGTCACCACCATCTTCAACCGCACATTCCTATCTACCATCAGCAAATGGCCATTAATCCGGCCGTTCTGGCCGCCCAAAATGGCATCGTCCACAGTAAAATAAACCTTTGTGGCTATGATTCTTTTTTACACGCGACAATATGTGGCGGTGGATCTAGCCACTCTCCACCACCAGGCGGACATGTGCACGCACAGCCAGTGGCTACCGTCCAACCTATCATGACCACTTCACCAAAAATCTACGTTAACAACCAGATCAAGACCAGCAAGATACTCCGCAATGGAGGCCACCATAGTCAACAGCATTCGCCACAGCTACACGGCTACCATCGGCTATCGTCTGGCAGTCATAGTGCAGCGAAATTGAACATCTCATTGCTGAACGCACTTAGTCCGAATCTCACAAGTCAAGAGAAATTCCACCAGACCATTGATCACGTCGAAAAGTGGCTGTCAGAACGTGACCGAAAGTTGTTGAAAAACGCCGCCGCTAGTATTGATGAGAAATGCAAGAAGGACTTCAAGAACTATGACAATTTATTGTTTGCCAAGTTGACTGAGAAGCTGCAACAACAACAACAGGAATCGTCAGCATCAGGACGTGGCAGTGGAAACAAAGAGAACATCCGCCGGATGCACAACTCTCAGAATCAAAATTTGAAAATGCATCATCATCGTCGCAGTCAGCAGCAGCAGTCAGCGATAGTGGCACCAGCTACCCCACAGACAAGCATCAGCGGAAGTAGCGGTAGCAACTCGGAAAAGTTGTTGAATAGCAGCAAGTATGTGACGTTAATTCCAATCAATGGAGATCCTTTAGAATGTGAGAATTTACTGCATCAAACCTCAGACGAGGAATCTACAACGGTGCCACGTACACCGTCTCCGCCAAATGTCGCAACTGTGGGCGGCGAAGAAGGTCGGAGTACAAGCAGTTCGTCGTCCTTAATACACAGATACGTGCATGAGCACATTCATCATCATTATCATCATTTTGAAAATAAGGATGAATAAATAGGCGATGCGAGTGTTGACAGTTTGAAGTAAATCTTGACAGTTGTTGTTTTTATGAGATGGGATAGTGGAAATTAACGGGTATTTGTATCCTTTTTATAATGTGTATGTGCTTTATGTGAATAGGTTTGCTTTTTTTTATCTTCAAGTACGAGAAAGTGGTTGACATGTGTCAGATTTTATTTTGTCATGCCGCAGCTTTATGACTGAAAAACAAGGAAAGTGCTGGGACGAAGGTTTCTTTGGCAGCAAGGTTCAACTAAGTATGGAATCAAATCAAAAACCATATACATGGTTGCCCAAATTTATTTTCGCGTTTCATAATTTTCAATAAAGCACAAAACAAACACCTAAAAAAATTGGATTCAAATAATCACCTCCAAACTATCATTTGAGTGAGATCTGACAGCAATTTTATGACTCAGTTATAGCCATACGTAAAATGCAACCGAAAAAATTGGAACAATATAAATAAGAGTTCTTTTACGTTTAGGCGGTTACATTAAACCACCCACCATTGCTTGGAATCCATCAGAAAAAAAAATGCTTGACAGATGGAACAGTAAAGAAATTAAATATTTCAGTGGAATGATTATTATATTATTATTTTTTTTTTTTGTGGAATTGACTGAGAAGTAGATCGGAAAAAGTTTTTCGTACGGCAAAAATAAGAAATTGTTTTTCTAGAAAATTTTCTTTTTTTATAAACTAACTTTATATAATTCATAAGCAAAATTTGAAGACCAAGATTGAGTTCAACCATTAGGTTTAATTGCTAAAACAAAAACAAAAGAATTTGTTTACGGTTTCGTTTTACGTATGGCTATAACTAGGACCTTGATTTCATAAAAAGTGTTTGAAATATGTATTTTGAAACATGTCAATCGCAGCTGTCATTAGGATGACTATTGATTTACTTTGAACAAGTATGTATAAAGAAAATTAAAAATTAGTTTTCAATATCAAAATGATTTATTAGGTCAATTTAATGTTGTTCAAACTCTTAAAGGTGCTTACCTAGTCTTAAAGTGGTCGCTGTGAAATAAATTTCACCTTTGCATTTTCGTCGAAAATACTCTTCATCAGGTATTTACCCTTCCCAGGTATTTACAGACAAAGTTTTAATCTGCACATGCCAACCAAATCCACCTCTTCTTAGAAAAAATGCCAACCACACTGGTGGACGCAAATGAATGAATGAAAGTTGAATAATTTCTTTTTCATTATTTAAGGAAAAGACTAATTAAATAATTTATTTTAGTATTATAATTTTATTTTATAATAATATAATAAACATTTCTTACCTCTTTTTTTGTACTTTTATTGGATAACTTTAAATTACGTTGTGGCTGCACTTTAATTTGTATACGTATTGACAGATAATACTCTTCTGGATTTTTTCTATTAAAAACATATTAAACTAAGAAATTTGAATACAAATTATGAATGAAAGCTTTTTTATACCAACTACAAGAAAACAATGTGTACAATGTAAAACGAAAATGCTTGATAATAATAAATAAGATTTAAAATTAGAATAGCGCTCAATGTTTATAGATATGCATATCGGATTGATCTGCCAAACAAAATACTCGTGCAAGGGTAAACTTGCAAATAATAATTATTTCGAACTTAAATGTATGTTGTTTCTTGCACGGGAAACTATACATAGCATTTCAAGGAGCTTATAATTTCTTAAATGAAAACTAAAGAACCTTCCTACTTTATTTGGTTTATACAATTTCGCAAACCTTAATGCACAATAAAAGATAAAATTATAAAATGTTAAATGTAAAAAAAAAATATGAAAAAATGTTGTGAATAAGAAATTTATATATATAAATAGATATTTAATGTAAATTATGTGTAGAAAATTTTATTTCATTACAAAATACAAATTAAATTAATTTTTTTTTTATTTTTCTTACTACAAGACAACTGACTCAATTCTTCTTCTACAATGCATTTTGTTATTTTTGATATCTATTTCTATTTTTTTTTAACAAGATAATATAGGTAACTAAACTTGACTACATTTTTGCTATAAATCTGAAATAGTTAATTAATACTTTTGTGTTTAAATAAAAGACTGATTTCCAATTTACCAATATGAATATTTTGTGTTTTTTTGTATATCCTTTTGTGTAAAGGAGTGACATACTGTAAATTTATTAGGTATGTAATAGTTTATGAGTCGGGTGAGAAGAGTCTGGCAACCAAATAGGCATTCACATCAAAAACTTCACCGCGATTGGGCAACGACAATTTCTAGAATAGTAACGATATTAAAATCAGTATCAATACCTATATATAGTTCTTCGCTCAAGCTGGACGCCATTACATCAAATAGCACAGTACACATGGCCATGGGGCCTCACCAATAAATATTTTTAGTTTCGACTCTAAATTTTAGTAGTTCACTATGGCTGTATTTCCATAAAAATGTCCTGATTGTGTCACACAATTTGTGTGCTTCCTTCAATTTAAAGTCGAGACTAAAATTTGTTATTCCCGTCGAAGACGAAAAAATGTGTATCATAGAATTCGATTGAAACCGCAAAAAGAATTGCCACACTTTAGAATTTTCGGAATCAGCTGCTTAACGTCAAAGTATGCGAGAATGAAGAAATAAATCACTCCTATCGAGGTATCCGTTCGGAAAAAAAGTCCGATACGAATGTAAAATCCAATCGGAACTCAAATTGCATTCGGAAAAAACATGGAATCGCAAAAGTGCTCTCAAATCTTAGAGCGCCCAATCGAATACCACAATTCAATTGGACTCAGTGATACCGCTTTCACTTTCGCAAAAAATTCCCCCTACGACGGATTCTGTGATAGTTCTTTCGGAGTTCGTTGCAAAATTCCGAGTACGACGGATTCTGTGACGTCAAGTCACGTGTACTCGAAAATATATTCTGCCGAAAACGCAAATTATTTATGTGGACATAAAATCTTCCAAAATCTCAAATAGACTCTATTGTGTGCCTATGTAAAAAAATTCGCATAATGTTAACCAGAGACAAATCTGATGTGATCTGTAGATATTTGTTGTATTCATGCTTATTTTGACATTCGAACGAATAGTCAATTCTAACGAATGTCTATTAAAATACACACAAGTTCATTCGAACGAATAGAGACATTCGTATGAATTGGCTATTCCTTCGAATGTCAAAATAAGCATGATTCTACAGACATTTATGCTGCATTTATAGATCTACGATCACACATTCCTAACACGGAATATTAAAGTGATGTCCAATACTAAAAGTAAAGTAAAGTATATTGATTCGAGAGATATTCGAATCAGACCACCATTCGTCTCTCAAACCCAGGCCTAGCTTCTCACAACCATTCGTTTTGTGTGAGTTTTTCAAGTTTTAAACTAGGAAGGGATCTACAGTTTTATGCCGATTGCCGACTCCAAACGGCAAATTGAGAAGCTATTTCCAGACAGTTATACTCTCGGATGTTTGTCAGACGTTCGCGAGAGGTGGCGCAGTGGAAAAAAACCCTAAGTTGGAATTTGGATTTTTGCGGGATTCAAACCTCGACCCTGGCTTAGTAGTCCAACACACTAACCACTAAGCCATTGCGCCTACTGTCTCTGCTATTTAGTATTGGACAAATAGGTACTGAGACCTGCTAAATAGATTATGTCCAATCGGAAATAGAAATGTTTTCATGTGATTGCAGAATTGTTGGTCACCGGAACTTGTGTTTATGTCCTCTTTACGTAGGTATCTATAATTATGGGAAGAATATCCATGACACCTTAGGCGTCTGATTTGTGATCTCATTTATTAGCATTGACTGCGGACAAACGGATCTCTCTGTCCCGTCTCGTGGCACGATTACGATAACTTTGATGCCAAAAATTGATAAGGTTTTTTTTTTTTTGTAAAGGGATCAAAAACAAAAATTGTTTACTAGAGGAGGGGTTTCTATCTCGCACCGTTTGGGCGGGAGGGGTAGGTAAAAAAAAAAAAAAATACTTAAAATGAAAGGAAATATAAGTACATATTTTAGGAACAACGGCAATACTTACAATAAAGTATTTTACCATTTTTGAAAGCCAGGAAATTGTTCTTTCAAATTATTTTCAAACCAAGTTATGTATTTGTGTTAATAGTTTTTGAAAGAAATACTTTCAAACTTGAAATTTAAGAAAAAATAAAACAAAAAATGTTGAACGCTGATTTTTCTAAAACTGTGAACAAAGACACTAAATTTGTTTCCAGTTTTTTTTTATAATATAATTTGTATGTGTTGCCGTTGTTTTTATAATATACTAGTGGACCTGGCAAACTTCGTCCCGCCCAAAATAGATTTTTTGATTTAAATAATTTCAAGCATATAACCTTTGCGATCGATTACAGTTGCGTTTTAATTGATGATTGATTGAATGACCCACAATACAGAAACTTTGCACTGAAACTTGAGAAACTTTTAAACTACACGCTTACTAACCTATCGATGGATTGGTCCTACTTTTTTTTAAAGTCAAGTCATCCTCTTCATGGCAGAACATGAGTGGATTGCAATGCGTCGTATGAGCTATGGGTCTCAAATGCATAAGACCCATGCACGAATTCGCGACGCAGGTTCTCGAAGTCGTTTTCGATAATCTCACCGGAATCACTGAAACTATGCTGACGACTAAAACATTTTACAATACAGCACTGAATAATGAAGCACGAAAGACTATACATCTTCATATCAAAAACAAATTTCATAGATTATTAAAATGTGGCAGAACTTTTGACAAAAACGATCTCACTGTATATTACAATTAAAATTAAACCAACAAAATAAATTCCCCGTAAATATTTATGGAAAATTATTTGTTACAAATTTTGCAATTTCTTTTTAAAATTTTCTAATTTTTTCGCCGTATGAATCTTCCTTAGGCGTTGACAAACACTAACAAAGAAAGGATAGCTCAAATCGGATGATCCGTTCTCGAGTGATGGGTGTTCTTACGGAACATACTACATACAGCACACGCTCATAGGCGCCTACGTTGTTTTTTTTATATGGACAAAATCAGGAAATCCGATTAAACCGGCAAACGCAAATGGAAAGTGTACACTGCTGTCGATGAAAATATAATTAATAGATTTCCATATACCTACACTATATAAAATATCATGCCAAAAAGAATAAAACAAAAACACATACAAATTTGATCGAATTCGGTTTAACCGTTCGTGAGTTACTAAGTAACAACGCTTTTGCAATTCTCTTTTATATGTAAGTTAACACTCTATTTCCCCCGCTGAGCTATCCCAAGCAAAACAACACCAAAACAAGGAATGTAGGGGTTGAAACGAATTCCCACGCTATTTTGGGAACAACAGACAACACCTTGCACCATCCAACCCCTATCAGATCAACTCCACTTACAACATCTGGTATAGTGACGACCGATCGAGGGAACCAGGGAAAACATCCGGCGAACGATCGCAGAACAACACCACTATAAAGGGGACATTAACGAGACTCAGGGCAGGGAACTCAGTGATCAGCGATACATTACGCTGTTAGGTTAAATATTATTTTAAGTAATAAAAGTTTTTTGTACTTAAATCAAAAACTAAATCTTTTAATTTGTATATAATAGAGAAGAGAAGAGAAGATAAGAGATTTTTTTCCATTTTAAATATTTTTTATTTTATCTTAAATTACCCCTCCAGTCCAAACGAAGCTATATAGACCCCCATCCCATAGGAAAAAAATGCTTGTATTTTACCCCTCTATCAAAAACCGTTATCAATTTATGGCGCCAACGTTTTCGTACTCTTCCCCGTCTCGTGCAAAATATCGCGGGCTTAAGAGTGTAAATGCAGTTTGAGGTTCCTTTATTTTCTCTGCCCATGTGCCCATACCAACATTTCCATTTCTGATTAGCAAACATATGGTTACCAAGTTGTCAAAATTTGCTGGTCTCAGATTTTTACTCGTACCTACACAGAGTACCTAACAAAAGACAGAAAATTTAAAAAAGAAACACAAGTTTAGAGCTAATGAGGGCGTTCAAGTATCTAGTTTAGTAAGTCTGACAGCTGCCTGACTAGATCTATCTCGGTTGTGATTGGTTTAAATCGTTCACGTGGGCACCTGTGACATTTGACGTTTATGGAGGGGTAGCCGACGAATCTAGTCAAGAAATTCGTGACTGAGTACTAAGTTGACAGTTCGGGTATGTGGCTGACGTAGAAATAGTGACGTTCCCGACCAATCTAGTTTTTGCGTTCAGGTTACATCTTATCCAGACCAATCTAGTCGACTTAAGATAACTAGATTCTTGAATGCGGCCAATCAAAATAAAATTGTGTTTGACAGGAAATTTAAAGGAAAAGTAATACAGATTACTACCATAGGTACGCACCATATGTAACAACAATAATTGTATTTTTGCAAAAGCTTAAGCATGCTTCCTCATAGTTGCAAAGATAAGCGATAAATTCACTCTGAGAAATCATCTTTCAGCGATTACCTATAGTGTTTACAAACAAAATGGCTGGGTTCCACTGCCCGCTAGACGTCTAGCACAAAATATCCCAGATGAAGGGACGCTCGTGCTAGAACACGAGCACCACTGCAATAAAAGATTTGATACAAATATCATAAAAATAATATCTGACAGCCGTATTAATAAAAAACCCGTAACTACTCTCTAACTCATTATGTTACCTAGCACCTAGTTAAATTTTCTTATTAATAAATGAAAATAACTCATATAATAACTAGTTGATGTTTTCTCTAAAATAGCTGGCATCACCTAACCAAATTGTACTAAAAACTATTACATATTGGCTTTCATCACTGGAATGGCTAATACATTTCAATTGTGACAAATGAAAAAAAAAAAAAAAAAAAAAAAAAACACAAGAAAATTAAAGAAAATTTGAAAATATGTATTTATTTTTAAATGTTTTATTTGAAAACATTGTCAAAGGGCTTACTCGTTTTTTGTACACTTTTTTTTCGATTTGGGGCGATGGTAACCGAAGCAGCGGGTAGTTTTACGCTAGATTGAGAAATTTCCCTGAAAGGGATATTTCACAAAAAGTGCTAAACGTTTTTTTTTTATATGGAGTTTGACATGCC
The DNA here is from genome assembly GCA_946477585.1 of Cheilosia urbana. Classification (NCBI taxonomy): domain Eukaryota; kingdom Metazoa; phylum Arthropoda; class Insecta; order Diptera; family Syrphidae; genus Cheilosia; species Cheilosia urbana. The sequence goes on from OX297855.1 coordinate 65,820,458, forward strand.
GCTAGTCGTCTAGCGGGCAGTGGAACGCAGCCAACGATTTGAATTCACTCTGAAATCTGTTAAAAATAGATCAAAAGAGCGAGAACTCCAACTCTGAGTAGTTCCCAAAGTTCGGTGTCTCTTAAACGCTGGTTTCCACTGTTTTCCAATGCATTTTTTGAGAGTATTACAACCGAAAAAAAAAACATCAATATAGCTAGTCTAAAATTAATTTATCGGGTCCTTATACCTATACTTTTAGCTAGCGAAAGATAAATCTCTTAGTTGTTCCTATACCGTCTTCGTTGATATACCTAAACATTTCAGTCTTACCGTTCCGGTGTGGTTGACCGTTGATTACGCAAAAGTGTTCGTGCAAAAGAATAACAGGAAAATTGTTGTCTTAAAACTATGACGAATTCGACAAATTGTCCAGTTTGTGGAGTAGCCGCAACATTAAAATGTGCCGGTTGCAAGAGTGTCGTCTATTGCGGCAAGGATCATCAGAAGATTCACTGGAAAAAAGGTCACAAGGCCGAGTGCAAGTGTTATGAGGTGACTATTAATAATGTGCCAATTTCTTGAATTTAAATGTCAAGATTTCGATCAATTTAAAGTGCATTGCCAAGTAGATGGCGCTGTTATATATTGAATTCCTCTACGTCATACAGCTAGCTGAATAAAAGTTTTATCTAGCTGTGTAATACTACTCGTATATTATTGTAGTGCGATTTATTTTCGGTAAATAGTTTGGCTATTTTGGGTGGTGCACGTGCTTCATACTGTGGGGTAAATGGACGGAAAATAATAGACTGTTGTTGGTCGGTAGCAAAAACGATGGGTTTTCTAAGAATAGCATTTCGAGCGAATGATTCTTGTTTGCAGAACAACAATATTATGGTTGTTGTGATTTTGTTGGTTCTATGAAGAAAACGATAAAGCATGCTTTGAAAAAGCTCTAGTAGTGATTAACTACTAAAAATTCGTATCTATAATCATTTCATCATTTTTAAAGCTTTGTTTCATTTGTTTTTCACAGATGTTTATTACCTAGTGCTTTAAGATCGTTTTTTTTTTTTTTGAGCAAACCTAAAGTGGGTGGAAGCCGAATTAGGAGCTAAGCAAAGTTTATCCTTTAAACACAATAATCAATAATCTGGTATTCGATTGGGCTTCTCAGATTCTGCTCTCAGATTTCAGATTTCGTTTTTCTAATCGTAATCGAACATAAAAACGTCACTTGTTCTCTTTTTTATTGGTGTTCGTGCGACTTGAATTTACGTGTAGCTTTCGGCACTTTTCTATGCGTTTTCCATTCATTTCAATTTTCAATTTCAATTTTATATTAGGTTAGGTTAGGTTAGGTTGAGTGGAGTTGGGAGATCGTCACAAAAGATCAGGCACCAAAGCGGGCCCATCGCCATCCACAGGGAACAATTACGGTTAAAAACCTAAACCAAATCGCTACAGAATTTGATTATGGTCCCAATTGATTGAAGTTAATTTAATATTTGAAGTAGTCTATAAGATTGAAAATCGGTAGATGACGCTTAGTCGCGCAACAAACATCAGTTGTGTAAAGCGATACTGAGAGGTCACACTTAGAGAACGTAGTGTTTTGTGTGTCCTCGATGATGGTAAAAAACAAAAAAAAAATATTGTTTGAGGAACCAACCTCCTCTAAGTTATTAAAGAAGTAGCTGTCTAGGTGCTTCCTTTTACTCCGAGCAATTGCTTGACACTCGCATAGAAGGTGGGAGATGTCTTCCGTTATTTGTAGATCCTCACTTCTAACAACGGCCATAGGTGGTCTGTACCTCATCATCATTATATTAAGTGGGAGTTCCGCTCCTTGCTTAGCCAAAACGTCGGCCTTTTCGTTACCCTCAATATCACAACTGCGAACATAATGCCTCAAGCTTTGTGCGGCGATTCGTGACTAGTTCAGATTTAGTGGTATGTGATATGATATTCTTATTGGATATCGATCTCATCTCAAGTACCTCCGCAGCTTTGATTGGAACACGCTGCATGTGTCCGGAAGTCTTAGGCCCATATGTAGGTCCAACTCGCTGGAGTATATACCTGACCCCGTACCCTCACTGGTTTTGGATCCGGCAGTATATCCTGAGATCTCATTTCCACTCGAAACTAAGTTTCTATGCCAGTCCTGCCGGTCAGGGTACGACACATCGAACGGTGTTTCAAAATCAAGTGTAACAATATATTAGTATATAGAACTTTGTCATTCAATCATATTGAAAATTTATTATCATTAGGATATAGGGTGACAGAACTTTGTGTTTTTGAAATTCTCACAAAGGATTTTGTAATTTTAGCTATGTAACTATGTGTCAAGCAATTGCTCGGAGCAGAAGGAAGCACCGAGGCACGAGGTACTTCTTTAATAATTTAGAAGAGGTTGGTTCCTCAAATAATATTGGGACCATAACCAAATTCTGTAGGGAAATTGATTGTTTGGGCAAGTTGGTTTAGGTTTTTAACCGTAATGGTTCCCTGGGGATGGCGATGGGGCCGCTTTGGTGCCTGGTCTTTTGTGACGATCTCACAACCCCACCCAATCTAACCTAACCTAACCTAACTATGTAACTTCAAAAATAAATAAAAAAGTTCAATGTCCATCACAAATACTGGTTATAGGTTTCAAGCAAGGTAAATAAGGGATTTTGTAATTGTTCTTTTTTTAATGGCTCCTGTTTGACCAATTGATATCCAATAATTGATTTTTTTTTTAAAGATTATTTTTAAAAGTTTTTTTTTTTTATATAAAACAAAAATGCATAAACATTAACTACGAGTGATTTTCATACAATAATCTAATTATAAAATGTATGTATGTGGTAAATAGGACTTTTTTTAACTTTCAATAAACCGTATTGGCTGATAGCACTTTGTATACAAAAAAAATTTTCAAAGAAAACTATTGACCGTGGAAGCAAAATTTAACATTTATAATTACTATTTTGTACATTTTTATGATTCTGCATAATTATATTTTGAAAATATAAATTTAAAATGCCAAAACAGATCATGCAAAACTTCAAACGCTAATATCTCGAAACATCGGTCAAACGTAGAATTGTGTCACTTTCAGGTGACGATAATACATTAACAATTTGGCGAATTACATAATTTCACAGATGTGCTATGTATCGCATTGGTTTAAATAATGTAAAAAAAAACTGTTGGGAATATAATATAAATTCACCAAAGAAGTAGGTATTTAGTTTAAATATTTATCAACAGAAGCAGACGTTTTTTATTTTACCCAAATGATCTGTGGGTAAAATAAATAAAAAACACTTTTATGTCAATTGTGTAATGTCGTTTTCCATTGGGACCAAAAATCAATTCTTTTTTTTTATCTAAATCAGTTTTCATGTTCCATTGGGCAAACAAATTATTTTTATATTTTTTTCGATTCGGAATACTTTTTTGTAGATCTCGATATTTTGTCAGATCTACATATACTGCCACAATACTGCTGTTTTACGTCACAAATGCGCAAAGTTTCATGAAAACCGATTTTTAATGTCATTTGGTAACTTGTAAATACTTGAAATCCTTTGTAGATGATCGTATTCTGTGTGCTCGATGAGTTCTGCCCTCTCAGCCTAAAGAAGTCGTTCGAATTCCGATGTTGATAGGGTTGAGCTTCACTAACATGTCTGACCTCATTTAGGAGATATATTGGCGCATCACCGTATTTTATCTTAAAAACAGTCAAATAAAGACTGTTCACTCTCCTCTCCTCCTACTCCATCCTCTGTTTAACATTGAGCCATATAAGAGCGTCTAGCATATATCTTATTGGAGTAAATCTATTGCACCTAAGGATGCTCCTCATAGCTTTGTTTTGTAGTTTTTGTAGCCTTTCGATTTGACCCTGGTTGCAGCAGCAAAACATTATTGTGGTACAAAACTCAAAATGTGATTTGATTATGGTATTGTAGACAGTGACAGCTGTTAGATAATCAATTCTTTTTCGAATCCTTTTAAAAAAAAAAACAATTTTCTTACCAATTTTTTTGCAGATACAATCTATATGGTCATGCATTTTCAGATCCTTATCAATGATCATTCCCAGATACTTTATGTTTTTAACATTTTCAATAGTTTTTCCGTTAATTTCGATAGTTGTTCCATTCATATTTATTTCCATTTAACGATACAGTGAAACACCTTACCGCAAACACCTTGGCAGCTCACACCAGTTTCACCTCGGATCGGCAGCCTACATCCGCTGCACCTGGACATCTTTATTTCTATGTTTCAATTTGTTTTGTCTCGATGCGTTCGAAAAAAATTATCCAAGAGAAAAATTCAAAATTTATAATAAATATAGGTATATAAATAATCAAAATATCACTGCAACAAAACTTGGTAGCAGTTTTACGTTTCGGAACGCTTAAGAGTCATTTTGACTCCTTTTTGAGCGCCTGGACTCCGGACTCATCTTTTTAAAAATCAGTGAATTCGGACTCCTTTTAAAAATGTAGGATATTTTTGCTATAATTCACAATTGCTCAGTGTTTTTAGTTGAATTCGAAAGAATTTGGTTTTACCTAAATTTGAATTGAAGAGTTTGTTTATTTAAAAAAGGAAAGAAAATATTGAAATCGGAATGGGACTCCTTTTTTCATCCAGGACTTTTTTTTGGACTCTTTCTGTAAATTTTCAGAGGTAACACTGCTTGGGAGCCTATACTTAAACGTCAAAACTATAACTTTAGATTAAAGGAACTTTGCATATCCTCAAACTCGCGCCCACCCCTTAATCCAACAGTAAACCCAAGCAGGGGGGTTGCAAGGGGGCAGCATGAACCCCCCATACATATACCAAGAAAGTGTTATAAATATTATGCCAAGTTTTTATATTTGGCATAATGTCGCTTGACACAATGTCATGGCATCGATATTCATGTAACAGCCTAGACATGGTTGATGCTACGTTTCCGAAATTTTCTTCCTTTACGCCGATTAATCCCAGTAAATTGCTAAGAAATTCTGAATTGCTCTTTTAAATGAGATTCGTTGGAGGCTAGTTTCTATACATAATCATGCCATAATTTTTTAAAGAAAAAACAGAAAAAATTAAAGAAATTTCTTCATTTCACAGGTTTTAATTTTCAAAAAACAGTATTTACACAGGATAACTATAAATGTCACAACTGCTATATGAATTTACAACGTGAACAGCCCATTACAGGGTGTCCGCCGAGAAGGTATACCTACTACTTTGTTTTGCCGCCATTTTGGTAAACATTAGGCTTGACAGTTCATATTTGGCAGTCGTGAAATAGACACGTGGCAAATTTATTATGGAAAAATTTTCGATAAGCCAACTTGTTTTAATCGTTAAAACATTTTATCAAAATCAATCATCGATTACTGTGACGGGAGAAACAACGTTCCAACAAAACGCACTAATTATCGTGTAGTGAATGATTTCGAAGAAAGAGGGTCTGTCAAATTATTTATCAGTCACCTTTGCATCCATTAAAAGTTACAGTCTGGTGTGCAATTTGGTCAGGAGGAATCATTGGACCTTACTTATTTGAAAATGAAAACGGCGTATCGGTAACTGTGAATGGGGAGCAATATCGTGATATGATTGAAAACTTTTTAACGCCACAACTTCATGCTTTGGGCTTGATTAACATGTGGTATCAACAAGACGGTGCCACATCGCATATAGTCAGGACTACAATGGAATTACTGCGAGACCTCTTTCCACAACAAGTTATTTCAAGAAATGGTGATGTTGAATGACCTCCACGGTCGCCTGATTTGACTGCTCCGGACTTATTTTTGTGGGGATATCTGAAAAGCAAGGTTTATGCAAACAAACCAGAAACGCTTGAGCAACTCAAACAAAATATTCGTGATGAAATTTATGAAATACCGCGTGAAATGTGTGAGAATGTAATAAAAAATGTGCTCAAAAGGGCTCGCATTTGTGAGATTAACAGAGGCGGACATTTACCTGATATTGTATTCCATACAAAATTGCCGATATTAAATAAAACATTTATCAATATAAAATCCATTCTCTTTCATTTAATCAAAAATTATAAACAAACAAAGTAGTATACCTTCCCAGCGGACATCCTGTAGCTTCAATAGCAGCTGTGGCACTATCAATTATTGTTGGAGTGAAAAAGTTCACAATTTTTTGGACGAATCTGCAGACAAAGCATTGATGTATTTGGTTGTTTCCGTGTGTCGAACAATATCTGCGTTTCCGCCGGATGCGATCGGAAAAATTCCTTTACACTTTTTACAAAAAAACACCACTTTTAATTTTTCCAGTTTCCAAAAATGGATATTTTTCGATTAATTTGGCGTTCAGAACGCATTTGGCATGTTTTTACACAATAAAAATTAAAGAAGACTTACGCAACTTAATATGATTTCTCTCTCATTTGTTTACCCGCTATGGGTTTAATTCCGCTCATTTGAAATTAAAGAAGAAAATAACACACATTAGGACTGTCTCTCAAAACTAGGTACAATAGAATACAAAAAATGGCTTTCGAATTTCAAATGTCGAAACTTAACAACTTAACTTAAAAAGCTGCTGATGCCAATATATAGGTTGACAGTGTGGAGTGCTCCCCAAACCCACTGCTATACTTAAGTTGAATTCAATCGTTTAATTTTTAGTTATATGAAAAGTTACTAATTAATGGGAAGGAAACTGCATGATTAAAGGATAATTACAGGGTTTTTCACAAAAACACAGGGATCAAATTTCTACAGGATTTTTGTTGAGAATACAGGGGTATCCTGTAAAATACAGTATATATGGCATGCTTATCAATACACCATAGGTGAGATTTGGTCTTCCGTTGCTCTTTTTTTGTTGTTTTCTAAAATAAATATAGTGCAAAGTTTGTTTCCAACAATACAAAACAACTTTTCAATCTGTTCTTGTGAATTGAACTTACCATTCAGCGATATTCTTTAAAATCTTATCTTTTCAGATTTTGATTTGAGATTTCAGATTTCTGCTCCCATCCCAAATTGAACATTGAATTAGAATTTTATTAGTTCTTTTCAAAATAATTTAATATTAAAACACGCTTAGAATTAATAATTCAGCTAAAAAACAATCCTTCCGACGATAAACAATTCGTCACCGCCAGCTGTGTGCCATGTTGGAAAAAAACTAGATTTCTTAAAAAAAAAGGAAGGCTGATTTGATTGAAACGACAATAGAAAGAGTACTTCTAGATTTAAGAAATAATTTAACAAATTACTAAGTACTCTAAAACCATTCGATGTATCGATGTCGTTTACAGACGTTGGACAGACGTCTTAGCGAAACTAATAAGGTTCCGTTTTTTTTCCTTTTGGGTACGGAACATTAAAAATATGTTTTTTTTTTTTTAATTAATTTATTTGGCAGTAGTCTGCCACTTAAAAATTCAATACAATTTTATAAAAATTTCATTAAATAAATCTATTCTTGACATACGCACATAAAAGTTTCTTAAATTTCAACAAATTTTCTTCATTCTTTAAAGTATTTGCCAAATTGTTATATAAATCTAGTCCTCTATGAAGTACCATATTCTTTGTCTTAGTGTGTTGGACTGCTATGCGGGAGCCCCAGGTTCGAATCCCACAAAAACCCAATTCCGACTCAGGGTTTTTTTTCGCTGCGCTACCTCTCGCGAACGTCTGACAAACATCCGAGAGTATAAATGTCTTGAAAGAGCTTCTCAATTAGCTGTTTGGAGTAGGCATAAAATTGTAGATCCCTTCCATTCGTTCCAAAAATGAGAAACTCACACAAAACGAATGGTTGTGAGAAGCTAGGCCTAGGGTCTCTCCAGACCTGTTGCGCCAACTATTTATTTATTTATTATTGTTACCATCAAAAATCATGACTTTTGTCTTATTGATATTTAATTTAAGCATATTCATTTCAAACCAATCTTGCAACTTATTGAGATCTCCATTTATTTTATTTATACATTCGTCAACGCTTACTCCTGAGACAAATAACAATGCATCATCAGCAAAAAGTACTAACTTCGAGAAATTGACAACCTTTTCCATATCATTAATATACACTAAGAACAGCAACACTCCAAGTAGCGATCCTTGAGGGACTCCATACAAAACAGGAACGGAATACGATACAACATCATTTATTTTTGTTCTTCGAGTCCTCAACCCCAAATACGACTTGAACCAGTTAAGCTCTCATCTCTTACTCCATACATTTGTAACTTTTGAATTAATATGTCTTTGTCTACTATTTCAAACGCTCTTTTTAGGTCCAAAAACACTGCCACTTCAACCTTTTTATCATGCATATCTATCTTCCACTTTGATACAACTAGATTTATTAGGGATTGTTCCAATGGAAAACGACATTAGAAATAATTGTAAAAAAAAATTTTTTTGTTCACGCTATAGTTCTTCAAATTGAATAGCTAGTCAACATACGATACTTTTGTGTCTTCATGTGCTATGTGTTCTCTTTTTCGGTGTAGACCCACAAACCTGAACAATTTGTTTATAGTGCAGATCCGAAAAGACCACGCTATTCTTTGTATAAAACTAATTTCAATCATCACTTTCAGCTAGCAGTGAACGATGTACTCGGCCGCCATTTAATAGCTACGCGTGACATAAGAAAAGGGGAATTAATTCTTCGCGAACAGCCGTTCATTTATGGTCCGAAGGTAGCAAGTCACCCGCTCTGTCTTGGTTGTCACCGAAAGCTACAGGCTCCACCGCCAGGTGAAACCAACTTCTACAAATGCAGCCGTTGCTCGTGGCCGTTATGCGGAGCGCAATGCGAAAAGTCCTCTCACCATGAAGAGGAATGCAAGCTAATGGCTGAAAAGAAGTTTGGTTGCAAGATTGACTACAGCAAGGCACCGAAAAAGGAGTCAGCCTATTGTGTTATCCTGCCGCTGCGATGCATTCTGATGAAAATTAAAAAACCCGAGGCGTATAAACGCCTCATGGAGCTAGAGGACCATCTCAATGAACGCATTAATACACCATATTACAATGTCTTGCGAGCCAATCTCATAACATTTATAAAGACTATCCTTGGTTTCAAGGAGTTAGAGGAGACTGAAATACTTCGCATTGCTGCTACCTTGGACACCAATTCATTTGAGATCCGTCAACCGTCGAGGCAGATTAAGGTTAGAGGGCTCTATCCCAAGGCGGCGATGATATCTCATGACTGCATTTCAAATGCCCGACATGCCTTCGATGAGAATATGCAGATTCTATTCCTGGCGAAGACGGCCATTAAAAAAGGCGAAATCATAGCCACTTCGTATACGCAACCATTGAAGAGCACACTCCTGAGGCGTTTACATCTGCGCCAGGCAAAGTGCTTTGATTGTGCGTGTCGTAGATGCGTTGATCCATGGGAAATGGACAGCTTTGCTGGAGCTATTTTGTGCTCGAAGTGCAAAGTTGGGAAGGTCCGTTTAGAGTATGTTACAATTATATAGGTTTTACATTAATTATTTGTACCTACGCTTTCAGATCGTTTCAACGAATCCGCTGGACAATACGGCAGTTTGGAAGTGCCTACTCTGTCCGCATGAGATCCCGTCCAAGCAAATCATTTGGGGAAACAATGCCATGACAAAGGAGATTGAATCCTTAGACAAAACATCACCGCGTCAATTTGAGGAATTTCTCCATCGGTACCGTGACACACTGCATGAGAAAAACACTCATGTGCTTCAGGTTAAGTACGCCCTCACGCAGCTCTATGGAAACGCTCCGGGATTCTATATGCACGGTGAGTTCGTTCAAATTCAAGCCATTTCCAAAGCCAGAGTTTTTTTGTATCGCAGAATTGACAGATGCAGCTGTGAAAAGAAAACTCGACCTTTGTCAAGAGCTTTTGGACATTGCTGATCTTTTCGATCCTGGATGGAGTATTTTCCGTGGCAATCTACTGCTGGACTTGCAGGAGATAATGGTCATTCAGGCGAAGAGAGATTATGCTAAAGATCTTCTGACAATTTCAGGCACTCAGGTAATGCTTTAAAAGTTGGTTTAACATTTGGTTGATTATGTTTGTGTTTGCAGGAGAAACTTCAAGAAGCGATGGAAATGCTGAAGGAAGCTGTTGAAATACTGAAGTTTGAACCAGAAATGCAAGAAATATTACAAAAGAAAACGGAAGCCCTGCGAAATGACTTGGACATGGATTAAGACTGACAGTTTGTAACAGTTTGGTGGAGCAAAATCTCTATGGTTTGGAGAGGGTGTTGAGTGCTTTATTTTTTGTATCGCTACTGTTCTTATGACAGTTGGATTTAATAAACGAATTAGTTTCTTTTGAATAATTGGGTGTTGCGAACAGAAAAACGACTACATGAAATTTGGCCCCAATCAAAAATGGCCCCAAGACAAAAATGAAAAATTGTCCCAAAAATTTATATGAAAACCAACAACAATAATGAATTTATAAAATGTTTGTTTATTGGAGTGATATTTCATATTTTGGGGCCATTTTTAATTTTTAATTTTGGGTAATTTTTCATTTCCGAATTCATATTTAAATTGATACCGTCTAATTGTATATCTAAACAAACCGAATTTTGGAGTCCCCGCAGTTTTAAATGTCAAATTACGAATTTTTATATTGTTACATTCAGGCTGGGGTTCGAAAAGATAAAACACTATTCTGTTCAACTTTTCTAATAAAATCACTTTATTTACACTTTCTACTTAATCAGTTATTTAGTACCACGACAATATCACTTAAATCAATTCTTAAACGTTTCAATCCAATCGCTTTATTCACTGTAATACTTTACACTTATATATCTCAATACCGATTACTCTTTCGAACTTTAACAATCGCCGGTTAAAAATCAACTGTACATCTCTGTTCTCAACGCGTCCCTTTTATATCCGCGCTGCCACCTATCAGCGAATATTCCAGAAGTATTATCCAGATGTATATTCCAACTCTTCTCTAGATGGTTCTAGAATTAGCTAACTTGACAGATTCCAGTCTCCAATTGGTAGTGGAACTTGGAGGGAAACCAAGTGCCTGATTCACCACAATTCATAAGTGCCTGATTCACCACAATATCCCCATCTTAAACTTGTTCGTCCCGAACAAACTCGCTAGCATTTTCACCATTATAGCGATGAAGACGATCCACATGAACGACTTTCAGCTTGCCTCTTCCTTGTTGGATGCGATAGACAACGTCGTTGAAGCGCTTCACGATTTTATAGGGCCCTTCCCAGTCTTGTTGCAATTTAGGTGATAGGCCTTTTATTCGATGGGGATTATATAGCCATACCAGATCTCCTTCCTGGAATCTTGTAGTTGTCGTTTTAGTATCGTACCTGGTTTTCATGCGGTCACTGGCTATCTTAATCTTTTCCCTAGTCCCTCGATGCACGTCCCTGATGATATCCCTGAGGTCTGCAACATAGTCTTCCTCATTCTTGGGTTCTTCGCATGGGGATCCAAACATCAACTCGCTTGGCAGGCGGACTGTTCGACCAAAGAGGACTTCAGATGGAGTATGCCCTGTAGTGCTATGTACTGCATTTCGATAGGCCAATAAAAACAAGGGAATCTGCTTATCCCAATCTCTTAGGTCATCGGCAACGATCTTAGAGAGGTGTTCATTTAGGGTTCTGTTGAAGCGCTCTACCATCCCATCTGATTGTGGATGAAGAGGTGTTGTCCTTGTCTTGTGGATCCCGAGTAACTGGCACACTCCTTGGAAAATCTTGGACTCGAAGTTTCGTCCCTGATCCGAATGCAGTTCCATCGGTACACCGAATCTGCTTACCCAGCTGTACACAATTTGCTCCACCACGGTGTTTGCTTCTTGGTTAGGGATAGCAAATGCTTCAGGCCACTTATTGAAGTAGTCCATAACAACAAGGATGTAACGATTTCCATTGTTCGTTTCAGGAAACGGTCCCGCAATATCAATTGCTATCCTTTCGAAGGGAGCTCCAACATTATATTGATGCATCTTGCCTCGGACTTTCACTCTCGGGCCTTTGCTGGCCGCACATGTTAAGCATTTCCTGCACCAATTTTCAACATCCTCCCTTGAATGGACCCAGTAGTAGCGTTCCCGTACTTTATCGAGTGTTTTATTTATTCCCAAGTGGCCTCCAGACACTCCATCATGCAATTCCCTTAGCACTTCGATTACTTTCGACCTGGGCAAAACAAGCTGCATTACGAACGACGTTCCATCCGAGCTTTCCCATCTTCTTTTAAGAATGCCGTCTTGTACATGAAGGGAGTCCCACTGCGCCCAGCATGCCTTCAGCTATGGGCAACTATTGGATATATCCCGCCAGTCTGGTTTTCTTTCATGCTCCTTCCAGGCGAGAATCGGTTCGATATCCGGATCTTCCATTTGAGCCTCCCGGATTTCACGCGCACTCCAGCCACCGTTGGGCATAGCTCTCACCCTTTGAATGGACACGACATCTTTTTCCTCATGTCGTAAGCAATGTTTGCAATCTGCTTTGCACGGTCGACGGGAGAGAGCGTCTGCATTAGAGTGAAGACTTCCCTTTCGATGTTGTATTTCGTAGTCGTACATCTGCAACCGTTCGATCCACCTCGCGACTTGTCCTTCAGGATTTTTAAAATGTAGCAGCCATCTTAAAGACGCATGGTCTGTGCGAAGGATGAATTTCCGCCCATAAAGGTACTTGTGGAAATGTTTTGTTGCCAATACCAGAGCAAGGAGTTCGCGCCTGGTAACACAGTAGTTCCTTTCTGGCTTTGAGAGCACTTTGCTGAAGTACGAAACTACCTTCTCTTGGCCATCGTGCACCTGGGAAAGAACGGCTCCAATTCCCACATTACTAGCGTCTGCATCCACAATAAATGTTTTCCCAGGGGTGGTGTGGCCAGACTTGGCAGCACTTTTGCTTAAGGCTTACAAAAGTGTTGTTGTCTCTTTTCTTTTTTACGAAATGAATTTGATATTTCTTTGAATGGCCGCGCTCGACAAATAGTTTCCGGAGGCAAGCCAGAGAAGAACGAAGGAAGAAATTTAATAAAAATATTAATCCAAAAGTAAACGTAAGATCTTAAGATTATAAGATTTATTGTTTTTGCAATTACTGAATTATTGTTTTGAAATTTACGGAAAAGAACTGGGTTTTTTTTTATCGGTTGCTATTGAGTAGCAACAGGTGGGGTACGCTAATATGGTGGCATCGCATAACTGTCGCTTAAGTTTTTTGAAGCTATTCTCGCACTCACCTGACCATTTGAATTGTTTGCCTTTTTCTGTCAGTTGATGCAAACTCTTTGCGATCCCGGCAAAGTCCTTTACAAATCGTCTATAATAGGTCGCAAGTCCCAGGAAGCTTCTCAGTTGATGTTTGTCTTTAGGAACCGGTCAGTTTTTCACTGCATCGACCTTCTCCGGATCAGTCTTGACTCCTTCGGAAGAGATGATGTGTCCGAGATACTTCTCTTCTAGTCTAAATAGAGCACACTTCTTCGGCTTCAGTTTTAATTGCGCACTTCGTAGCCTTTGGAACAGTTCTTTTAGGTTATTTCGATGTTCGTGAAATGTTTTTCCTACCATGATGACATCGTCCAAGTAGACCAAACAGGTTTTCCACGTGAGTCCCAGCAAAACGCACTCCATTAGACGTTCAAAAGTTGCTGGAGCATTGCACAGTCCAAATGGCATTACTGTAAACTGCCAGAGCCCGTTTCCTGCTGTTTTCTCACGGTCTTCTGGATGGATCTGCACTTGCCAGTAGCCACTCTTCAGATCAAGAGTTGAAAACCATTTGGCTCCGGATAGTGTGTCCAGGGTATCGTATATCACTTAAATCAATTCTTAAACGTTTCAATTCAATCGCTTTATTCACTGTATTTCTTTTCACTTATTTATCTCACAACCGATTACTCTTTCGAACTTTAACAATCGCCGGTTAAAAATCAACTGTACATCTCTGTTCTCAACACGTCCCTTTTATTTCCGCGCTGCCACCTATCAGCGAATATTCCAGAAGTATTTTCCAGATGTATATTCCAACTCTTCTCTAGATGGTTCTTGAATTAGCTAACTTGACAGATTCCAGTCTCCAATTGGAAGTGGAACCTGGAGGGAAACCAAGTGCCCGATTCACCACAATTCCTAAGTGCCTGATTCACTACAATTCATAAGTGCCTGATTCACCACAATATTATTCTATTGCATGTCCAATAAGCTTTAAATGGCACCATGCATCCCCGGCGGAGTAAGAAGTGTTTCCTTACCTTATGACAAAATAGGCTCCTTCTGTGTTGTATGCCAATATTTACCACCCACCATAGTCTTCTTGCCTTGTAGACATTTGAAACTGCAAAGAGTGCCATTTAAAGCTTATTGGAGATGCAATAGGATAAGGAAATGACATTTATAGTTGTCCTTTTTGTAGACCAGAAGATGTTGACGATACTATTGAAGTGTATTCATAAATTATTTTCTAATAAAATCTAATATTCAAGCTATACCTATAATGCAGTTTGGGGCTATTTTTCATTTTTGGATTTTTAATTTTTATATTTTGGGGCATTTTTTCATTTTGCTTGGGGTGATATTTCCATTTTGAAATTCGGGGCATTTTTCATTATGAAACAACGCCCCAATCTTGAGGCAATTTTTCATTTTTGTTTTGGGGCTCTTTTTCATTGGGGCCAATTGCTGTATTTGTATTAAACCGAAACAAACGTATAACTGCTCGTCGGTAAATCTACAAACACGATTTTATCTGTAAACTTTACCTAATTTATTTAAATGTTATCCGCTGACGATATAGGTACCTAGGTAATAAAATTTAATTTCCCTTTTGATTTCCCACTCATGGATAGATGGCGCCTAAAAACACTACCCATTGTGAATAGGTCGTATATTCCAAGGTAATGTCAAAGTGACATCTGACATATCCCCTTTTACGTTTACAAACATTTTTTGTGGTTTCTTTCGTTTAAAACCATTAAAATACAGGAATCTTTGAGAGAAAAATAAATAAAAAGGCAGATAAACAATGTCCAACATAACTGCGGCAGTAATTGCCAACCGCAACAAAAAGCATTTTCTTGGAGTTCCAGCACCACTGGGTTATGTGGCCGGTGTCGGTCGAGGGTAGGTGTATTCGATGAAACCATTTCACTTTTCACATGCTTGTTCTGGTTTTAGTGCCACCGGATTTACTACACGTTCTGATATCGGTCCAGCTCGAGATGCCAACGATGTGTCTGACGACCGGCACGCTCCTCCGGCCGCAAAACGAAAGAAAAAAGAAGAAGAAGAGGAAGATGATGAGGACTTGAACGACTCGAACTACGACGAGTTCAGTGGTTATAGTGGCTCGCTGTTTTCCAAGGATCCGTATGACAAAGACGACGAGGAGGCAGATGCTATCTACGAATCAATTGACAAGCGAATGGACGAAAAGCGCAAGGAGTACCGCGATCGACGAATGAAAGAAGATTTGGAAAAGTATCGTCAAGAGCGGCCGAAGATTCAGCAACAATTCTCTGATTTGAAACGAAGTCTAGCCACAGTGACGGCGGAAGAGTGGTCAACAATCCCCGAAGTAGGTGATAGCAGGAATCGCAAGCAAAGAAACCCACGGGCGGAGAAGTTTACCCCGCTTCCTGATAGTGTGCTGTCGAGAAATTTGGGTGGAGAAGCGTCGTCTACCATCGATCCACGTTCAGGGTTATCTTCTATGGTTCCGGGGGTGACTACGCCGGGAATGTTGACACCTACAGGGGATTTGGATTTGCGGAAGATTGGTCAGGCAAGGAACACACTAATGAACGTGAAGTTGTCCCAGGTTTCCGACTCTGTGGAGGGACAGACCGTGGTTGATCCTAAGGGATACCTCACGGACTTGCAGAGCATGATTCCAACGTACGGCGGCGACATAAATGACATCAAGAAAGCACGCCTGCTTTTAAAGAGTGTGAGGGAGACAAATCCCAACCACCCACCGGCTTGGATTGCTTCTGCTCGTTTGGAGGAAGTCACTGGTAAGGTGCAGATGGCCCGCAATCTCATCATGCGTGGCTGTGAGATTAACCCGCAGAGTGAGGACCTTTGGCTTGAGGCAGCGCGTTTACAACCACCAGACACTGCTAAGGCGGTGATTGCCCAGGCAGCGCGACACATTCCCACATCAGTGCGAATCTGGATAAAGGCGGCAGACTTGGAAACGGAAACCAAAGCAAAACGGCGAGTATTCCGGAAGGCTCTAGAACACATTCCCAATTCTGTGCGTCTGTGGAAGGCAGCTGTAGAGCTGGAGAACCCTGACGATGCACGGATCTTGCTCTCGCGTGCCGTGGAGTGCTGCAACACAAGTGTGGAACTTTGGTTGGCCCTTGCTCGCCTGGAGACCTATGAGAATGCGAGGAAAGTCCTCAACAAAGCTCGCGAAAACATACCTACCGATAGGCAGATTTGGACTACAGCCGCAAAACTGGAGGAGGCAAACGGTAACATACACATGGTGGAAAAGATCATCGACAGGTCTTTGACCTCATTAACCGCGAATGGCGTCGAGATCAATCGAGAGCAGTGGTTCCAGGAGGCGATAGAAGCCGAGAAATCAGGGGCGGTACACTGCTGCCAGTCTATTGTGAAGGCGGTAATTAGCGTCAGCGTCGAGGAGGAGGACCGAAAACAAACTTGGATCGACGACGCAGATTTCGTAAGCATTTTTTTTTTGTTGCGTCCCATAGTTCATTTGACTTCTTGTTTCAGTGTGCCAAAGAGAGCGCATTCGAATGCGCCAGAGCTGTGTACGCTTACGCTCTGCAGGTATTTCCGTCGAAAAAGAGCATTTGGCTACGGGCCGCCTACTTTGAGAAGAACCATGGAACGCGCGAAAGCTTGGAAGCTCTGCTACAACGTGCGGTCGCCCATTGTCCCAAATCGGAGGTTCTCTGGCTGATGGGCGCCAAGTCCAAATGGTTAGCTGGCGATGTACCCGCTGCACGTGGTATCCTTTCCCTAGCGTTCCAGGCAAATCCCAATTCCGAAGACATCTGGTTAGCTGCCGTCAAGCTGGAGTCGGAGAACTCAGAGTACGAACGTGCTCGGCGTCTGCTTGCTAAGGCCCGCGCATCGGCTCCGACGCCTCGTGTGATGATGAAGTCTGCGCGCCTGGAGTGGGCTCTCGATCGTATGGATGAGGCCCTACATCTGCTCGACGAGGCGGTAAAGGTGTTCCCCGATTTCCCCAAATTGTGGATGATGAAGGGACAAATTGAGGAGCAGGAGAAGAAAGTCGAGGACGCAGCAAATACCTATATTCAGGGTCTGAAGAAGTGTCCAGCATCTATTCCTCTTTGGATACTGTCTTCGTCGCTGGAAGAACGTAAGGGAACACTCACCAAAGCGCGTTCGATTTTGGAGCGTGGCCGATTGAAGAATCCCAAGACATCTCAACTCTGGCTGGAAGCTATTCAGATGGAATTACGCGCGGGACTCAAGGAAATCGCATCGACAATGATGGCTAGAGCGTTGCAAGAGTGCCCGACTGCTGGTGAACTGTGGGCCGAAGCCATTTTCATGGAAACAAAGCCCCAAAGGAAGACCAAGTCGGTGGACGCACTTAAGAAATGCGAACACGATCCACATGTGTTGTTGGCTGTTTCCAAACTATTTTGGTCTGAACACAAGTTTTCGAAGTGCCGAGACTGGTTCAATCGTACGGTAAGTACATTCCGAGTCATTAAGTTTTTGCACAACTAATCGCCCATTTAATCTTGCGTAGGTCAAAATCGACCCAGACTTTGGTGACGCATGGGCATACTTTTACAAATTCGAACTCATTCATGGCACCGAGGACCAGCAAAAGGAGGTACAGGAGCGTTGTGTTGCTGCAGAGCCAAAACATGGCGAAGCATGGTGCAACGTCAGCAAGCACATCAAGAATTGGTGCTTTAAGACGCCGGAAATCCTTTCAGGTGTTGTGCAGGAGCTCAGTACACCCACTTAAACTAGAAAATAAATGCAATCTACTTTGTTTCACAACATGTACTTTATTTGTTCAATCAAGAATAGCTGTCTCGAATCATGGAAGACAACTTCTCCGCTTTTTTACGAAAGTGGATGATTTTCCTGCCGACTAAGGGATTCAAGTTCTCCGGCAGTTGACCAGTCTTCCGAAATCGTTTCCACGTTGCTGTTACTCTTGAACGCAGTCGTGCTCCTCGATAAATGCAATACCGAACCAGTTCGCCGTCTGTTGAGATGATTGCGGAAGCCCAAGCGTTAGTCTTTGGGTCAGGATTGGATGCTTTTTGAACTGGCACATGTGATATCACACAGGCCAATCCAGAACTCTATAAAGGCTGTATTTAAGTTTTGCTTTGAAAAAACAAAAAAAAAACAAAATATTCTTCTTGCCTGTGCTGCTTCATCTGATCTCACAAAGTGTACTCCTTCCACTGCCAGATGACTTCTTCGACACGGAAGCTCCAAAAAACCCTCGTCATTACGAGTAAAATGGTAGTGTGTGGCAAATATATCTATTTTCCGCCGTTGAATGTTGTTCAAATCGTAAGAGAATACCTTTGGGAGAATCTCTGCGATGAACTTGCTGCGTAGTGCCTCCGTACTATAGTCCGAACATTCGTTGCGGTAGTACGAAGTAAATTCGTCCCAAATTTCAAGTTTATACGCCGACATTATTCGACTTCCAGTGGTCAAGTATTCAAGAATATTGTAGTGCAGATCCGGATATTCCCTACTTTCAGTTTCAGGGAGCGGAAGTGACATGTTGCGAAAATTTGAAATATTTTTGTGGACATTTTTATTATTTTCAGATAAAGTGACAGTTTGCGGACAGGTATGTTATCAGGTCGTGTAGTTATTTCTATAAAATAAAACAAAAATTTTTATTAATTTTTTGGGATTTGTTCTTTGGGGTATTTTTCGATGTGTTTTTTGTGTAGGTACCTTATTATTTTTTATGTGTAGGTTTTTTTTAAGCGATTGAAACCCTTCAGGCCAGGCGGATTTTATTCATTAGCGATTGAAGGAGGACTAATGTATCAACTGAAGGGTTTGGTGTGACCGGAAGCGGATCATATAATATTCATTTGCATTAGTAAAGCTAAGATTAGACTGTGTGCCAATTATGCATATCGTCGGCTGAGTTCTATCTTGTCCAATGTCCATTTTTCAAATTTTTGGGAAATCGATTTTCAAAGTTTAGGTTCAAAGCTTTTATTCAATTAACTAGATTTCTGTTCTGAAGTAATTTTTTTTATGAAAGCTCAAACAATTTTATATTTAATAGTTAAAATATTTTTGTATATAAAGTTTCTTCTAATTAATTAAAAATAAAAATGTATCACCAAGTCATTTTGGATATTGGACAATGATGTATGGGATGAGTAAAAGTTAGTTAAAATGTTGGATATTGAACAAAAAGAAGTTAAATTCAACAAGATAGAAAATAAAGAAAACGTAATAAAGAAACCAGTGTTGCAAATAGTAATATTGAACAAAAAGTCTTCCAACTTAACTTTAAAAAAAGTTAAATTAAAGACTTTTCTTTTAGTATTCTTTTATTAAAAAAAATACAAACATTGTTTTTATGTATAATGCTTTTATTAAAACAAATTCAATTCAAGACATTCATTTCTTTATAAGAAACTAGCTGACCCGGCGAACTCCGTTCCGCCCAAATTCGTTATAATGTAATGAAAATAATATTTCCAAGCATGCACAGCGCATGCTACTTTATGCAATTCCATCAATATAAATTCTTTATTCAAAAATTATATTAAATACAATACAAATAACTGAAGTATAGCAATGACGATGTATTTCAATCAAACCGCAATCATTGACGTGTCGGCCACCCTTACACTTTTGCAATAAATTGGTTTGTTCACACGTGAGAATGTCACATACAATTGACCATGTGGAAAACATGGGAATTCAAGATTGATGCTACAAATATCCAGCGATGATTCTTGAGACTTATTTTTTGTCATAGACGCTTAAATGCCAATGACAAATCGTTCTGAATAAGCGGAGTCCGCGATATGAAAATGTTGCCTTTTAATTTTCCCCTCAAAATCGTCCTTGCATGACATTTGATTTGAGTTTCTTGACAATCATGTCAAACGCGATCAGATACAAAATTTCGGTGCATTTAGGTTGCTCACCAAAATTATAATTGAGTCGACTTTTAATTTCAAATTGTGAAGCGGTAGGTCCGGAACATCCGAATAAGAAAATTAAAAATTTGAAATAATTTCTCTTGTATTGGAAATCCATTCTATTTCTTCCAAAGTGCGGTTCCTTTATCAGGATTGAAGACAATAATGTGCGATCTTCTAAGTTCATTTTCTCTATCGCCGTTTTAAACATTGTAATGAAAGCGTTGATTGCATTATAATGGTTGCAATTTTCGAATGATGTTTTTTCTCACTCCTGTTTGCCCTCTGTAACGCCTATTGACTTAATCATCCCCCGACAAAATGAAGTACACCTGCGAATATTGGTGTACGTCCTCATTTACTGGTAAGAAGCTACCCATCCGATAGTAAATCTGTTAATCCGAATAATGGTGGCACACAATTAACATCGCTCCAATATCGAAAAGCAGGGGTGGGATTCTGTAAAAAACGAAACGAAAAACGCTTTCGTTTGCACGAAGAATTTGCTTGTGTAACATAGGGCAAAATATTCCTGCGCACGAAAACGTTTGATCGTTTCGCCTTACAGAATCTGGCCCCAGTTCTCATTACTTGCACTCTCAATTTTCTTGCCTGTTGATCTGATCTTTCCTCTGATAATTCGGGCTCGGGAGACGATAAGTACTCAATTCCTTCCATTAAACTGTTAGAAAAGTTATGTAAGTATGGATAACAAAATTATGATCAAAATAAAACCAGACTTTAAACTAAAGACATATTTGAGGAGCACTTAGTCTCTTTGGGGTCCATTTTAAAATTACCGACGTGACGCGTGTTTTCCCGATGCCGACGAGATCAAAACTGAATGATTGATACCAACTACTATCTGATTTATTGCATTTGATATTGAACCAGATAGAACGGCAACTTAGTATTGGATAGGTATTCAACAAAAAATACAGGAAATTGGATATCCGCCAAAATAGAAATAATTGATTATTCAAGTCTACTGGACGAAATATCCACTTTAGTGGATATTGAACAAAATATAAAAAATAAAGCGTTTCTCTTTATCGCGTATTAAATCTTGTCCAATATACTACAAAAATTATTTTTAAGGGTTTATTGAACAATCAATACATTCAAAGTTCTAAGAAAAGTGGTTTATTGAACAAAATAGATCTCTATAACTTGAAAACTAAAAGAAATAGAACAAAATGGATTTCACCAAACGAAAGAGGGTCCCCAAATTAGTAAGACTGCGTACTTAACTCAATTTCACAAAAAATGGTCTATTGGACAAGATAGAACTCAGCCGACGATATGAATACCAACAGGCAAATGACCAGATTAGCTGTCAAATGACCAAAATGCCAGGATTATCAAAACTGTATATTAGACTATATGACACAAAATTACCAATATGGTCATATTTGCCTTGGTGGTCATTTAAGGCATTTGCTATTTTTTCATTTCATATTTCGTCACCTCAGTATTTGAGTGATCTAAACGACAAAAACATAGTTTCGAGAAAACGACGTTTTAAGTTTGAAAACGAATAAAACAAAAACCTTCAGTAAGACAACCATTAACTAAATTTTTTAATTTAGTGGCTATTGAGTTCTACTTATATTTTAGTTCTTGTTTCAATTGGACAATTGTTTTTTTTTGTAATCTCAAGTTGAAAAAAAGGAAATTGCATATGTGGCATGATTTTTTCTCCAAATAATGCGTATTATTTTGTATGGTATGAGGCACTTTTTGAGCAACCCATGTGGCATTTAAATACTGAGCGGCATTGTGACTTTTGAATGCGTATGTGGCATATATTCATACAAAAGTTGAAATAAAAGCATTTTTTTTAATTACTGTTATTTTATTTTTCTTGGCGTTTTTTATGGCAAACTTATTTTTTTATGTAAAAAACAAGGTAAGTTATCGTTTCAAAGAAAAATAATTCTGTAATATACTAACGTTTGTTTATATCGGGGATCTAAAAATCCAATATTTCAGGTAATTTTTAAATTAATTTAGTGCCTTCAAAGGGTAAAAAAGGAAAACAATAAAATAAAATAGGTATCTATTTTATCCAACTTTAAATTCAGATCATAGGTTAGGTTAGGTTAGAGTGGCAGGCCGCCTCAAGTGCAGCCTCACTTAGGCCAAATTAGGCCCATTGTGTTACCACAGGATCGATATCGACTCCTTATCTACCCGTTGAACCAGCCGGAGCTAAGAATGAAGCGATGGAGGCAGTTGATACCTATGTTTGCGAGTTCGCTGAGATTGTCGAAGAAATATTCTCCGAGGTATAGTTTTCTACGGAGTGACAGTGCTGGACACGTGCAGAGAAGGTGAAGAACAGTCTCCTCCTCCTCCTCGTCCATACAGCTTCTGCAGAAATCATTTGAAGGGAGGCCTAATCTGAGAGCATGTCTCCCTATGATGCAGTGTCCCGTGATGACACCTACTAGAGTGCTTATTATGGGTCTTTTCAGTGTAATGAGACTTTTTGAGCGCTTGGAATCCAGCTGAGGCCAGATCTGTTTCGAGGTGTGGCACGTTAAGCAGCTAGACCACCTGCGATTAGTAGCGCTTAATGCGTTTTGTTTAATTAGGAGCTTGCAAGTAGCAAGAGGCATATAGAGACTCCTTTTTTCTGGTAGAGTCGACATAGTAGTGCCTTGTCTGGCGAGCTCATCGGCGATGCAATTACCTGGAATGTCTCTATGGCCCGGCACCCATATAAGGTGAATTTTGAATTGTTTCGCCATCTCGTTCAGAGATAGTCGGCAATTGAGGGCAGTTGTTGAATTGAAGACGACAGAATCCAGGGATTTAATCGCGGCTTGACTGTCGGTAAAGATGGTGATATCCTTTACAGATATTACATTATACCGAAGCCACGACAGGGCCTCTTTGATCGCCATGACCTCCGCCTGAAATACACTACAGTGATTAGGAAGGTTGAATGAGATTTTACAATTTAGATCATAAGAGAAAACACCCCCCCCCTACTCCTGTTTCAGTTTTGGACCCATCTGTATAGAAACAGACAGACTCCTTGCGGGGTACTATTTCGTTCTCCCAGTCACTCCTAGAATTCAGATCATACTTGTACAGAATATATTCACCCCTATTACAGAATACGATGAATGGTCTGCGGATGGCTTCCGACAACTTTTTTCAGTTTTTGCTATTATAGAATCCGCTGTAAAAAGTGAACGGATGTCGGTTACGTAGTTTGGTTTTGTTTAGATTATGAAATACCTACGCAGCCCATCCGCACTCCATATAGGTAACTTTGAACGTTTTTAATCCGCACCAAAATCATTGCGGATGCAACATAAACAAAAAATGAAAAGCACCAATTTAAGTTTTTTAATATGATTTTTAGTTTTATGCAGAGTGCAATTTGAGAAGGTGGGTGAGGGTGAGTGCAATTTGAGAAGAGAGAGAGCCGGTTATTGTGAAAATTTTGAATAAAAAAACGCCGGATTTATTGAATTATTTGAATTCTTTGGGTTTCTTTCCATTTCAAGAAGTCTCGGAATGGAAAAAAGGAAGTTTAAAAAAAATATTTATAAGTATACTAAAATAAATTGATTGATTCTGTAAATTTCGATATGTTTGGTTAGACTTTATAAGTCAATAAAATAATTTGACCAACAACAAGCGATCGCTTTACGCGACGGGTGGTACAGCCAGCGAAGAGCAATTTTTTAGTCCACTGGAAGAAGATTGGTTAGTTTAAGAGATGCTGGTCATGGCGTTCTCAAACGTTAGATTTCGGAATCGCAAAAAAAAAAAGAAAAAGAAAACGCGAAGCAACAACATTAGCTACCTCTGACTCTTCTGCACCCGCCTGTTCTGGAGATGTGTTAAACGAACATGAAACTATTGAAATGGACATTTTGGATGAATTCGATGCCGAAAGTGAAAACTCGAACATTGTCCCATCACCCGTTCCACCTCAAAAATGCTCTCGAGCAACTAAATGAAGGGAAATTTGTACCATTATTTTTCTATTTCTTATTTCGTTTAAAACCGTATTTACTTTAATACCCTGTATTTTGTTAACAATTCTAAATTTTTTAATTTTTGGCATTAAGGGCGGTATTTATCAAGCGCTCTTAAATCGATTATTATGAGGTAGGTATTCGATTGGGCGCTCTCAGAGCACTTTTCTTGCTCTCAGAGGTCAGAGCAGGTTTTATGTTCGTTTGGTACAAACAAAAAAGGCAATCTTTTTCAAATTTCAGAGCACTTTTGCGAATCTAGATATTTTCTCAGATTCACCAATTCAAGTGCGCTTGAGTTTGACAACTGGTGGAGGGCGTTTAGTTTTCGTGAATTTGTTCTAAAGCAAGGAAAAGCATTGCATCGGGTGAACCTATTTGTATGAATTATTTATAGATGTCATATAAATATGCGTGTGTTTTCGGTGACTTTCGAGGTGTTCACTTTTTTGTACTTTTTCCCACTTTTGTTTCGATGTAGTTCAGGCTTTAAGCACTGAATTGGTGTTTGTCAATGAAGCATAATTTTTGTTCAATTGTATGTATAGGTCATTTAAAATGTTTAAGAAATTTAAGAAAAGTTCATACGAAAATGTGACCTTCCCATATGAAGGCTTATGTGGCAGACCAATACTGACCATTAATTCCCAAAAGTGCGTTTAGATCATTTGTAACACTGATATCTTTGGCAATAATGGACATAGGATGGATTTAATTACACCAAAAGAAAGATCTCCTTTTTGTCTCTTAGAAATCATTCCTAACTCAAAAATGGCAAAAATGCAAATGTATCACTCAAATACTGAGGTGACGATTTGTTATTTTTCCAGAAAAAAGAGAACGAAAATGAAAATAAATCTCAATCCCACGAACTCAAACACCGATGACAACAAAATAATTCTTGTTCTATCATAAATGCCAGCAATGCCACAACGAAATTTCAATAAAGTGCATATGGGCATTGTATCGTAGCTCAGGAAATTAGTGGAAACAAAAGAAAACAGACCGGCACAAAAATAATACGCGTCAGAATAAATAAAAACACAAGATAATTATAGTAGTGGAAAAATGTTATAAAAAACCACTTATATTTATTCCGTCTCAGTAATATTTGCTCCTCTCTCATTGGTTCCTGCTATCTGACTCAGAGGTAAGAGAGACTGAGATCCCCATCTTCGACCAATAATTAACAGCTATTTGCCTACAAAGTACAAGCTAAATTTTACGCTCCCAAAAAGTTTAGGTGCGCTTTTGTATTGTTGCATAGAAATTCGTATTGACAAATGTCAAAAATCCTCTCCACCAACACATTCGCACCTAATCTTTTTACCTTTCACTGTGGGCAAAGCAAAACGGATAGGAATTGGCGTACATGGATAGGACAACAAAATGGCGGATTCCTGGCAAAAATTGAGGGGGCCAGCGGCAAGAGGATTGTGAGTTGGGGGTCTCAGTATGATTTGTTTATGATCTGACTGACTTTCGTCATACAATCATTAGAATAGAACCTTCTCGGTCTTTCGTTAAGTTTTATATCCTCTCTCAATACATCAACCGCAGAGTTGCAATACTCATGCAGTTCGATACAGGCATATACGGTTTATGCTGGCATTCGTGCTTATTGTCCGATTACACTATATGCTATTTGGGCATTCTTATCAAAATCAGTGTGGTCATATCATATGTGGCATTTAGGTCATTAGGGCAAAGAGATATGCCCATTACATTGTATGACCATATTTTGACAGGAGAACTGTCAGAAATTGGCATTTTATGACCACTTGGCATACCGTCTAATCTTACCTTAAGTAACGGGGCAATCACAAACTTATTCGTAATTCAACCTTATCTATTTATAAGGCGAAATCCAAATATAGGTACTGAAGACTGAAATATGCAAGAGCTTCAAAAATCAGGACTGCTTTGAACAAATGGAACTATTTCCGAACATTATGTTGTACCTATGTCAATGCGAAGGGATACCATTCAATTCGTTGGAACACTTTTGCAATAGTGGTAGAAGACACCATATATGTGAGATTTGATATTCTGTTACTACTTTTGAAGTGAAACTATGTAATCAACAGCGACAATGTGTTTATGAGGAAATGCGCAGATGGCTGTTGACGTGCGCTGATGGTTTTTGTTTTAATGGTTGTTATAGTACCTACTTTGATACCTACAGTAAAGAATTGAAGAATTCAAGAAGTAAAGACGATATAGGTGAAGTATGTTGTTTGATTTATTGAAGTGAAACTTCTTATGCGACTTCCAACAAGGTTGTGTTAAACGCTTAACGCTACTATAAGCATTGCATACTCAAAGGTGTTAGGGTACCGCTCACGCTTCAGAGTACCTATGCAATGGTGAGTGAGTTTATTGGCACCAAATGCTGGGAGAGGAATATTCTGTGGTGAAGATTAATTTCCAAAAATAATGACTAAATCGGCAATTAATGTCTTAACGCGACTTCCAACATTTCGTATCTTACTTTAGTCGTCATAATCCCGTTGTAAATGTTATAGATTCGGATATTTCTCCACTCGAAAATGATAATTAAAAGATGCAATCAATTGTGAATTGTAAGCAGTGTTAATAAAGTTTGTCTTAAAGAAACAATATGATTTCACTAAAAGTTTCACAGTTTCTACCCCTTCGTATTTTCATTTCCACATTACGAAGTTTCACTTCTTCCGCGCGGTGGGACTCCACGCACTATTTTTTTTGTTTCAATAAATATGAATGTTTTAATAGGCCAAATCAATATACCTATTTCAACTTAAGTTTACATTGCACGCATAATTGTATACCTATTTTCAGATCACATAGCGAAAATTTTGTTTAATAACACAACAAACATTTCAATCTGATAATTTTCTTGTATGTTGTTGTTGAGTTCAGGGCAACTCTTTATGCGAGAAACAGATAAACACAGCGACATCAAAAGCGACTTTGATTAGCTCTACTCTAACGTTGATGTCGCTGTCGATGTTGCTGTGCTAATGTGCTCAAAGTAATTATTAATGTCGTTTTCCATTGGGACCAATGCCATTCCAACAGCTGATATTGTTGTCAATTAATGCACTAATCCATTTACAAAAGCAGATCGATTTCGTTGCGCGTTCCATGAGCAGCGTAAAATCTGAGATCTCAAAAAGATTTCTGGTGGTCCCAATGGAAAACGACATAAGATGCAGTGGCTCTTATAAAGCACGCCCCTGCTTCAGAAGTTGTCTATCGATCGCCGATCCGATCGACACAAGACTGTAGATCATAAACTAATGTGGTATTCGTTTGGGCGCTCTCAGATCACTTTTTTTGCTCTCAGATCAGTTTTTATGTTCGTTTGGTACAAAAAAAAGCAATCTTTTTCAGATTTCAGATCACTTTTGCGAATCTAGATATTTTCTCAGATTTACCAACACAAGTGCGTTTGAGTTTGACAACTGGTGGAGGGCGTTTAGGTTTTCGTGAATTTGTGCTACAGCAAAGAAAGGCATTGATCGGGTGAATTTATTTTAGTAAATTGATTATGTATAAATATTTAAAAATCAATCGAGACGCAAATTTCGAATGTTTTAATTTAATATTTAACCAGTGAATGTGAAACGCTTTGAAAAGTGTTAAAGGCTACACATATTCGAATCGCACGAATATTATCACAAAAAAGAGCAAGTGACGTTTTTATGTTCGATTAGCCACACGAAATCTTAAATCTGAGAGCGAATCTGAAGAAGCCCAAACGAATACCACATTAGTTTATGCTTTATGCTGTAGATGTAGACTGATTTCAAAACAGCGTCGTCGCTGGCGTGTCCAAAGAGTACATTTTTCCACCCCTGAGAAAAGGGAAATTTGGAAAAATGTGCACTTCTCAAATATTTATGGATGAACATTTGAGTTTTGTTATAAGAATTTTATTTTTGCAAATAATGGTAAAAAAATACAAAATTGAGAAAAACAATTTCATTTCATCAAAAATGAGTCTAAAAGAAAATATCACTTTAATTGTGCGCAGAAATTTTCATTGCTGTTTTTTCGCGATTTTCTTTTAAGAAATAAGGGAAAAGGGATTAGTCTTTCAAGATTTCAACCGAAAGTCAACTACTCGTTACTTAATCGAGTTTCTGGCATCAACTGCAGCAGCATCAAATTCAGCTGCATTTAAGCAAAAACTTAAAAATACAGAAACCTAAATTTTCTTTAATTTTAGTACTATCTTTTTTCAACATTAAAACAGTTTAGTACAATATTAGCTACTAATATTTATTCCAGCATTGACCCGAATACGATCAGTAATTATTTCGACTTGTTTATTTAAAGACAGATAGTAAAATTCGCTTCGAGTCAAATATTGCTACGCCCGGCGAACTTCGTCCCGCCCAATATTGACTTTTTGACTAAAATAATTTGAATTTTGGAGCATTCACTATTCCACCAGAAATTAATTTTTTTGATCCAAAATATCTTTTGACAAATGCGATCACACTGTGTATACTACGATCAAATAAAAAAAAAAATAACACTCCCCGTACAAAATATATGGAAAATAAATTTCTCCAATTCTCCAATTTCCCTTTCAAATTTTCCATTTTTTTTTTCGTCGTATGAACCTTCCTTAGGCGTAGACAAACACAACAAAGAAAAGTTAGCTCAAATCGGACGATCCGTTCTCGAGTTCCCTCATATGAAACATTTTGTGGTAGGTGTTCCCATCTCGGAGATTAATAGGGAGACGCACGGAAAATTCAAGACGCTTAAATACGAATGGCAAATCGTTCTGAATAAGGGGAATCCGAGCAATGAGAATGTTTGCCTTTAAATTTTCCCCTCGAAACCGTCGCTTGGATGACATTGGATTTGATCTTTCACCATCAAATCAAACGCGTTCTGTTACAAAGATTCGGTGCATTGACGCTGCGCAGCAAAATTATAACTGCCCGGAACATCCAAAGAATTCAAAAATTCGACTTATCCCCATAAAGTTTTGTTTTCACGACAAAGAGTTCTTCCTTGGGCACATGCGAATTTAAACCAAAAATCATAAAAATCGACCAATCCGTTCCCGAGTAATGAGTGCATATCCGGACGTCAGCCTCTTTTACATGTACTTGTACCCACCCGGATTTGCTCGTACCTTTCGTATTAGTCCCGTTCAGATTTTGCAAAGTGCTTTATTTGGACAATGTCCATTAAAATTTTTAACTATACAACTTAAGAAACAGCGTTTTTTGAATGAGAAGTGCCTCAACCCGTTTTCCTATCCCACCTATGTTTTGTAAAGTACCAACAATAGGGTACACAACTATCCTCTCTGTCAAACTTGAAGCAACCATTCACATCCCAACAATTTCAATCGTCTCAATAAAACTGTTTCGGAAATCGAATCGACAACAGCGCCACTTATCGGGTCGAAAAGTATTATATCTTTTAAGCTGGAATCAATCATACACATCCACAAAATTTCATTGAAATCGATTAAGCGGTTTCGGAGATCGACGACAGCGACACCTATCGGGTCCAAAATAGTGCTTTCCTTAAAGACTGCCTACACCTGAAATACAACAATACGAACAAAACAAAAGAAGAACCATGAAAATTGGCTCCGTGGCTATGAACATTTTCCTTGGTTATGTTATTTGTGCCGGAAATCGAATGGAAATGTTATTTACCTACCTATTTAAAATTGATTAAAAAATAATTTGGAGTCTTCGTCAAACAATTGTACAGCTAAATGAAATATGAATTACTGAAATGTCAAATTAAAAAAAGTATAAACTAACCTAAACTATATTATTCCAATTAAATTTAATGTTGTTGATATAAAAAAATTGATATGCAGGGAAATCTAACTTGTCGTAAATATCTCCCAGTGCCACCTATCGGGTCCAAATTTTTGCAACAACTTTTTTTTTTTTTAAGAGTTATATGGTGTTAATTTGAGCCAAATCGGTCCATAAATACGAATTTTCAAAAAAGCGACCCCAGCGCCCCCTATAGGGTCTAAAATAAACATAAACCATCCGGAGCACCACACAAACATATGGTGTGAATATAAGGGGGATAGCTTCAGTGGTTCAGCCGTTATGGTCGGTCATACATACGCACGAACGTTTTTATATATATTATATAAGATAATGTAAAAGCTGCTGCTGTTGGAGGTAGATTGATTTCATCACTGCGCAAAGAGGCCCGAACCGAAAATAATACTCCACCACCACTTGAAGTATACGTACTATACCTACATATTCGTTGCTGTCTCAGCTTCTTAGGCCTAATACATTGATTACAGAGGTCAAATTGGTTTTAAGATATAATAAGGATTGACGTGCAAATACCTCAAATTGAATGCCTTTGAAATTGTAAACAGCTCGAAATATCTCATTTTCACTAAATTATATTTTCAGAAGATATACCTAATGGGTAGGTACATACCTAACTGAATTTGTTTGTGTAGATAACAACCTTTCGAGCCCTTTAACAGCGGATTCGACCCTGTCTACCCGTAGCCGATCCATTCAATCAGTCATTTTTCAAAATTCGATTTCGCACATCTTTTTAAAATATTAATACCTACGAACCTTTTGCGAACTCCAAACGTATTGTTTGGCATCGATAATCCTCTTTAACATGAACCTCATGTAAAAAATGATGTATGCCCTCAATAAAACGAAATTACTTCGTCTATTCATTTTTGCAGATCAATCAATGCCACCTCGTTGGATTAAGCTACTCCCTATATACTCTTCAACAATAAAAAGGTAGGAAAATGGATCTTAATCTTTACCACAGTTCATAAGATTAGATTCTTGATATCCACTAAAGCTTTACTTCAATCCGGGCACCGCTCCAGTGATTGATTGTCCTGCGTTCACATGTTGAGTTGCAATTTTCACTTTTGGAGGGAAAATTCACTACTTTTGGTGATGAAAAGTGCAAGAGAAATGATTCCGCTGCTTCAAAACGAAAATTGATGACTTTTCACGTCCGTGTGGCCAAAAGTCTTCTGCGAGCTGGTGTCACAGTATTTTGATAAATTTCCCCCTGACTTCTATGGAAACTAATGATGGCGAGTGTTGCGTTTGAGTATGCGATGACTCTACGTCCATATGGAAAAGGACGCAATGTAACCAGGCACTTGGAGTTACATAAATTACCAAATATGAATCAGAAATATGTCGCAAGTTGTGAGTAGTTTCCGTTTGGTCTCGTTACCACAAATTGGTGTCGAAAACAAATTTGAAATTCAAATTACCACTCGCAGACAGATTTGGACTGTTATATTCAAGGAGTGCGAGAGCTATTTGTTTGTGCACATACTTGTAAAAAGAAGCTATAGTAACTTGTGTTACGTGCCAAATATAAGCCAGCAGAGAATATGCATGCAGTTCCTTTCTGTTTATGAAGGAATATTCATGCGAAGTTTGTTGTAATGTTGCCTGCGGAAAATTACTACAGTAAGAATATACATACAAGTCCATGAAAATGATGAGTTTTAAGGTACATCAAACATGCAGGCTATGAATGAAGTCAGTGAGAACAGCAAATAAACATTGTCCGTCTCTACCTCTAAAGAACATAATTAATTCAAATGGACGGTAAAAGGAATCATCTTCGGTATGTATTCTTTCAATTGATTGTTTTGTAGACTCTTCGATTTGTGTGGTTTGCAAGAAATGCTAGGAACTCTTATCCAACAAGAAGGAGAAGGTATAAACTTCATAAAATATATTGTTTTCTCTGAACTCTGATTTTTGCATAGTTTCTGGTTCGGGCAATAGACATTCGAAAGGCAATTTAAATCGCTTGGTAAAATAAGTTTTTCCACATCGTCTTGAAAGGCGTTGATGTTTCTATTAAGGAAAATAGTTTTCCAAGGTATGTTTTATAAATGGCAATGTTATAAAGTGGGTCTTTTCTTTTTCTTTTTTTTTTGGGAAGTTTTTCGATCCGTTTTTGAGTCATTTTTTTAGGGTTTTTGTGCTATTTTATTGGGTTGTTTTTCAGGGGAATTTAAGGCAGGGGTAAACTGCGTGAACTATAAGCAAATCTTACTTCCTTACTTGACCAACGCTTATGGCCTCGATCGAGTCTCGGCGGCGCGGATGAACCCCAGTTGGCGGCCGACAGGTCACCAAGGAGGCGATCAGGATGGTGACCAATCGCTAAGAGCTAAGCTAGAATAAGATAAATGTTAGATTTAAATTAGATTTAATCATTTTTGTCTAGTATGTAAGTTTAATTAAAGATGTAATAAAAATGAATTTAAAATGTGAAAAAAACAGCTTTTACAACTTTTTTAATCGTTATATCTCAAAAACGGTGGTTCGTAGAATTTTTTGTAGATAATTGTATGATCTACAGTTTTTGTATAATGTATTTTTATGATAAAACTTACAGTTTTGCTGAAAATCGCAAAAAAACTTATTTTTATTTACCTTTGACCTTGAATGCAATTTTTTTCATACACGGGAATAATGGGGAACTTTCAAATTTTATTTTTAATTATACCTTAAACAATTTTACTGATTTTCAGCTTGGTGGGAATCTATGTAGCTTCACTCTTATTTTTTGGTCTAATTTGACGGGACTATTTGTAGTTTGTTTCATATTTATGAAATGCTAGGTGGAACATTTCGATATTCTTTCAGATTTACATATACTGCTACTAATCCCAATATACTTTGTACAGCTGTTTCACGTCATTTTAGAAAGTTTGTTTTAAAGCAAACGCGCAAAGTTTCGTGAAAACCAAAATAAAGAAATAAATAATTATATAGCCATGGCCCATGGATATAATTGTGGAGGAATTATTATCTTCATCGTCTTCTTCGTCATCTGAAGACTAAAAATCGCCAAAAATACTCCATTTGTATCTACAACAGGGGAAATATTTTTCAAGTCGATATCCGTTTGTAATTTTTCCAAAAACGAATCCAATATGAACAGGTGATATTGCTGTCAAATTACGCACCAGTGAGCAGCGTTAAATTTGAGATTTGAAAAAATATCTTGTTGTCTAATGGAAAATGACATTAGAGTTCACTAGCTGAAGTGGACTTTAGAGTCGAATTTTGCTTTTTTTTTCTATTTCTAAGTGCCTAATGCCCGTTTGCTTACCTTATGTGACAGTTTATGACATAGAGAAAGTTAAGTTTTTCGGTTCGTTTGGATGCATTTATAGAGCATGTATCTTGCCAGTGGCGTAGCGTGGGTTGGAGCCGCCCGGGGCAGACTCAATTTATGCCGCCCCATAATTTTTTCACACATTAAAAACAAAAACAAAAACACCTTTGTAAGCTTGGTAAAATTTCTCGAATAACGGTACTTTTGAGATTTCGATATATCTCGAAAACAAAAATTCATTTCTATGGTAATATGGTCATTTCTTCCTCTCAGTTTTTGTCTATATTATCGTAGGGTTACCATTATTTTGCAAAATTCATTCGGTTTTTCTTTGTTTGCCTTTAGTCGTTAAATATTTCCTTTATTTTGCAATCCTGAATTGTAAATTCGACTTTTTATTCCTTAAATTTTTCAATCATTGCGCGATTACTAATTGGAGTTTTTATCTTTCGTATTTTTTTGAAATGATTTCTGATCATTTCGCAAAAATTATTTGGCAATTTGCTGATGTTGCTGTCAGGTAATTTTTCAACGAAATATCGTTTCGACGTTTTACTATTTCCCAGATTGATCATTTCGCCACCATGGCGAAACGCCAATTTTCCGAACCCATTATGGTACAATAGATCTTTGAAAAGAAGTTTTTTTTTTTAATTTCGTTTTTTTTAGTTTTCTAAGAAAATGAGATAACGGTTTTGACCAGTATAAGTAGTAACAGTAAAATTTATGTTTCCGAGATTATTGTGGCCTTAATTTTAAATTCGAATCACCGAAAACGCTAATTTTAAAAACTGCTTATATCTCGAAATTGTAGGCGCAGTGGCTTAGTGGTTAGTGTGTTGGACTACGAAGCGAGAGGTCCAGGTTTGAATCCCGCAAAAAATCCAAATTCCAACTTCACTGTGCCACCACTCGCGAACGTCTGACAAACATCCGAGAGTATAACTGTCTTGAGAGAGCTTCTCAATTAGCCGTTTGGAATCGGCATTAAATTGATGATCCCTTCCATTCTTTCTAAAAATGAAAAAAAAAAAAAAAAAAAAAACTCACACAAAACGAATGGTTGTGAGAAGCTAGACCTAGGGTCCCTCCGACCTGTTGCGCCAACTAGTTATTTATTTTATTATATCTCGAAAACACCAATTTTAAATTCTATAAAACTCAAAAAACCAAGTAATGATTACATCCCGAACAATAACTTAAAAGTAGTCAGTTTTCAGCTAAATAGTTAGGCAATAGTATTATCCAAACAACATTGCAAAATTTGGTTCGGTTTTTTCTGCGTATTTTTAAAATTCCTCTCTAACGATTTTGATCAAAATACATATTAAAGATAATATAGGTTAGGTATTTTAAATAAGATTCCCTACTTAGTTTTTCTCAAAAAAATCGACAAATGTCAATTTTTTTTATTATTTCCGAAAAATTACTACCCAAAAGCCGATCTGTATATATATATTTTTAAAACTCTGCGCTTCCATTTAAAATGCAATAGCAGCTAGGCAAAACTTATGTTTTGCAAATATTGCCCACTTTTTTTTTCAACCATTTTGAATATGCATCTTAAAATAATTCCAACCACTTGGATCGTTACACAATCAGAAAATCCCATTTCGCTTACACCCCCACACACGTCCTCGGGATATTCAGTTTATAACGTCTAATGCAAATTCAAGTACAAATCTCTGAATTCTTAGATATACTCGTACATATATGTAAGGATATCGATATATCACCAACACTACTTGCAATCAAAAAACAGAAACTCCTACTACGCTTGTCAACTTGCAAGCTGTAAAAGCTTATAAAATAGTACAATAGGCGCTTATACCTCTCTTACCAGAACTTACCAAAATGATATTAATAAATATAAAAATATTTATTTAAAAAAAATAGCTGCTCCAAATTGCCCCCCCCCCCTTGCTATGCCACTGTATCTTGCAGTAGTCTTTGCTTCTTGGAGCAATTTTGTCAGACCTCGGGTGCGTTTTTGGTGGGTTGTTTTGGCGATTTTTGCGAAAAGTTGTGGGTACTTTTCAAAGGGTTTTCGGGTCATTCGGTTCAGATGCCTTTAAATGCTCTAGTTGTTATACGTTCCTTTATTCTCAATTTCAAGTTATTCGAATGCAATAATATTTCAATTGTAGCGCCATCACAACCAAATAAAGATCGTTTAGGTACTTGCAAATTTTGTATCCTTTCACATTGATTATTATTATTATTAAGGTTTTCACGGCATATATAGATTTAATTTCAAAAATCGACGCCATCAACCAGATGAAAAGACATATGTAAAATCTCTACCGAAAAACATTAGAAAATCAATATTATCTCATATACAACTAGGGATAAGCAGACCCCTATGCACCGTCTAGAAAACAAAAATGTGATGAGGTCATTCTTGTTCTACATATATCTATGTATAGGAGCAGTATCCGTTAAACTAATTGGCAAATTCGGATTTGACGTTGAACCCTTTGTATACCGAGGGTAACCACAGTTATCTACCCCATAACTTTGTCCTCGAATACATCCAACTCAATCCCATATACCTCCCGTATGGGTGAAACTTCTAAAGTCCTCTCTCCTCTGGTGATGGCATTCGGAATTCGGTCTGTATTCATACATGAATGGCGAGGTGTTCACATCAATTTCGTAAATTAGTTAAATCTGTGAAATCTTTCGTAGATATATGATAATCTTTCCAAATATGATAATGAAATACACGTAACAAATATACGAGATGTTCCTAATCTATAAGTCTTGTGGGTAATCACGTTTCTCCTACGTTGGCTGTTAGAACGAAAACCGACACAGGAGACAAAGCTGAAATGGCGAAGACTTAAAAACAGTGTTGCCATTCTGACCGGGTTCTCGGTCATACATATTTGGCCGAAAACTCTTCACTGTGCATGACCGGAGAAAATTTGAATCAAAATTCTTAACCGAAACAAAAAATTCTTTAACTGGAAAAACCTTTTTTCTGGAGGGAAAAATATTATTGTTCTATGACTAGACATAAGGACAGACTTCTATAGTTTGAATAAAATTTGCCATACTTAACGAACAGTGCACAATTTATTGTAAATAATCCTAGAATACAGGGGCTCCACGACCACGCGGCAGTATCATCACGGTTGCCACTTGAAAATAAATTTTGTGTCCAAAATTTTAAATAAAAATGACCAACTGTACCTTAAAATGACCAAAATAATTTAAGTCCGAAATATGTACATGTAAAAACAGAACAATCATCATCACATTTACCCGCTATGGGTTTAATTCCGCTAATTTGCCCACTAACCTAACCTATAGAGATGACAAAAAAAAAGCAATAAAAAACAATTACAAACGAATCAAAAAAATACTTAACAAACTTAATTATTATTAAATTAGATTAACAATAAAAAAACTTACTTAGGCCCCGGTTTACGTATGGCTATAACTGGGGCCTTAATAACCAAAAAACCCGACTGACTGTAAAAAAGGTTTAAACAAAATTAAAACAAGACACTTTCTTCAAGTATAACTTATTGGCAGTTGGAGGCTGCGGATAATTTTTTCAGATTGTAAAGGTAGTCTCCGATTGTCAATTAGTTATACTTGAAAGTGTCTTTTTAATTTTTTTTACAATCAGTCGGGTTTTTTTTTTTTTTTTTAAATAAACTTTTTTAGCCTACGACACTCCGGGAATACCAAAAGAATACCAATTTAATGACATCTCACTCTTCAAAATCGGTCAAGCCATTTGGGCTACAGGGCGTCACGTAGGAACGTATATAGGATATGATAACGAATCATTAGTAATCTAATAAAACATAAAAATATTAATTTCTTACAGTGTCAAAATGAAGTCTATTTCTTAATTTCGTTTTAATCAAACTTAATTCATAAAATTTTCTTTCAACGGCAGCTGAGCTGTGTGAAAGAGACATCAAATTGTAAATAAATGTATTTAAATTTTCAAAGTAATACTCGTTTAAACCATTTTTTAGAAACCGACTTTTTCCCAATTTTCCGTTGATTAGCATATGTCAATTTTATCGTTAAGATTGTGATAGTTTGAAAATTTTAGCATTCTCCACTCCGGCACTACATCTTCCTGATCACCTTAAACCAAGCTAGGAAAACTATCAATTAAAGGTGATGTAGAAATTTCGGAATCTGACTAAACACTTTTTGGATTTATTATGGATAAATTTAATTTTCTGAATATCTGAATATGAACCGCTCCGTTTTTGCAAAAAATATTTCTCTGAAGTTTGCATTTGTATTGTAAAATTTATATTTATATTTATATTTTTTATTATAAAAATTATAATTCAAGCGATTTCGATAGCTGAAGATGATGATTTTTTTAATAATATATAAATGTAAATTTTTCCAATGATATACATATATACCTACAATTAGCAATATTTTTTTAGGCTGAATTAGATTGAAAGTTTTTTTATATACTAGTTTGGAAAAATAAAGAAACTACATATAATCAGTTAATTTTTGTTTTCTATCTATATATATAAAAATGAATCCCTATTTCCCTTGGTCACGGCTGGACCGATTTCGCTAATTCTTTTTTTGTTGTATTTATTGCCAGGAGAAGAATCTTATGAACGAACAAATTAATAAAATTGCGCGGAAACGGAAAAGAATACTTAACCACCATATTAAATTACATCTAATGTAACCATAGAGCTTTTACAATTCAAACTTTTTTGATGTAACCTTATGGCGTTTGGCATAACATTGAACGAATGCGTGCTGCAAATATCGTCAAAGAGGATGTAAAAAAAAATGAATATCGTTTAAAACAGATGCTTCGATCGAAGTTATTATATTGATAAAATACATATACAATAATTAATTTATTATTTCTAACTAAAACTGAATTTCTTAGTGCACATCACCCTTAGTTCAGAGCTATCGTAGTGATAGGGTAGAAGATCGGGGCCAGCTTTCGTGTGTACTCTGCAAAAGCTCTGGACATCCTGCTAATTTCAAGGGATGCCCGAAGTATCAGCAGGTTAAACAGGATGTGCAGGCTCGAAAACAGAAGTCAGAAGAAGAGAAGGGTCAAAAGAGTCGCTCGTTCTCAAATTTTGTTGCACCCAATGTGTCCTTTGCCCAAATGGTAACTGGACCGGGTAGCACAATAACAAAAAGCGCGCCGAAGGTTCCTACACCGGAAGCGGATCTGGATTTGAAATCGATCCTTCTGTCATTGCACGGAAAGATCGATAATTTCCAGAAACAATTAAATGAGCAAGCGGCTCGAATAGACGTTATCTATTCGACGCTGTTTGCCGAGTCGGCCGCGCCATGAATATGATGGGTACGCTGGACGAGGTAAACTTAAAGATCCTTGCGGTGAATGTTAATTCACTAATTAGGATCGAGAGAAGGAACAATCTTTCCAATCTGTTGAAAGCCGAAATGCCAGATGTACTTTTGGTTAGCGAAACTAAGCTAAATCCGAAGCACAAATTGGGCTACAGAAATTATTGTATAGTATTCCGAACCCTAGAGGCAACCAGTTTCACGACTGGTGGCGTCATAATATGATTGAGTACAAACTTGAATTGTATGCGACGGATATCCCGTCTTTCCCTAGAGAGGGTTCTTTCTTGGACTTGGCGCTAGTTGACGAAAGACTGGAACTAACAAACACTGATCTAAGCACGCGGAATTGTTTACGAACGGTTGAGTACGATAGTGATCACTACGGACTTGCCGCCGTAATACGGATCCCGAACGAGCAGACGCAGCTGGAGCAGTACGACCAAGTGCGTTCTTTCGATTACCGAAAAGCGCAGTGGTCGCGCTTCACCAGAGTTTTAAAACGCGACATACACTCATGCGAGATCGACCCACCGACAAACAGGAACTTAACGAACGATGAGATCGACATTCATTTACGGCAAATGAATGTTGTCATCAAACAGACAATGGAGCGGACTATCCCTCGGGTAGGACATTCCACCGACGAAGAACAAACTGAAAAGTATCGAAACGCGACAATCGATGCTCTGTACAGACATAAAAGTAGACTGCTCTCGAGGCTTAAACGGCTACACAGGCAGTTTACTGACAGGAACGATCCCGAGATAAGGACACTGAAGTCGATGATCAAAAACTTGAAACAGTTGATCACAGAAAATTACAGAAAATCTGTAAGTTTGTATTGGGGCAATAAAATTCGGGCTATAAAGTCCAGTAGTCCGAGTATGTTCCCACAAATAAATAAACTGTTCAGGCGGAAAGATCATAACGACATTTCATGTGTCCGAATACCTCAGACGAACGAGAACAGACAGACACTACTGACTGCTGGCATAAGTCCGGAAAGTGCTGACTCGAACGACGGTTTTTATGTGGTCGAAGACCCGCAGGAGAGAGTGGACTTGATGGGAGCTTTCTTTGAGAATGTGTATACGGTGAACAACCCTGTTCGCCGTAACCACGATCTCGAAGAGAGGGCCTTTCTTAACCACTTTTATCTGCGGACCGAAATTCAAAATTGGCGATTCGAGAACAACGGTTTCACCGTGTTCAATGACGACAACCGTGCAAATGGCACAATCGCCGATGTAAATTCTCATCTGTTCGTGAGTATAGATGAACTTCGGTGCATCTTTGAGTCACTGAAAAACAAAAAGTCGGCGGGAGTTGACGGTGTCCCAAACGTCGTATTAAGACACCTGCCGCTAGAAGCGATCGATATCTTCACCACGCTATTTAACAATGTGCTGAATAATGCATATTATCCGGCGCAGTGGAAAATGGCGGTGGTACACCCTATCCCGAAAAAGGATAAAGATAGGACAAACCCTGCTAATCTGCGGTCAATCAGTTTGCTTCCGAATATTAGCAAGGTATTCGAGAAAGTCGTCAATAGATCTCTTTTAAGATGGGTTGAAGAAAATAAGATTATTCCGGACAACCAGTTTGGCTTTAGAGCGGGGCATGACACTATTCATGCCGCGTCGAAACTGGTTTCCGACATTCAGTGGAATAAAAGTAAGAAGCAATGCACGGGTGCATGTCTGGTCGACTTTGAGAAGGCCTTCGATACCGTATGGTTGGAGGGGCTCTTTTATAAGCTGACCAGAATGGGCATTCAAAAACCTTTGCTGTATATGATTTATGACATGCTTATGGGAAAGAAGTTCGTTGTCAAAGCTGGCAACGTGACTTCGAGCAGGGTTTTCGAAATTAAAAACGGCTTACAACAGGGAGCAGTGAATTCTCCGGTCCTGTTTAATATTTACACAAGTGATCTGGTGGGTTCCCTCAGACACGCTATAGCGTACGCAGACGATTTAGTGGCGTACAGGTCAGGACCAAAAATCGAGGTCATCAACATCCTTCTGCAGCGTGACTTCGAGCAAATTAAGAGGTATTGCGATGATTGGAAGTTGAAAATCAACTTCCAAAAATCGGAACAATCCTGTTCAGGACTCCATTGGCTGGGGCCTCTAGGGACACCAGAAACAACTGGAGAAAATTAACAATTATTGGACAGCAGGGACGACCATTGGTGGTGAAAAACGTGGTCAGGTATCTCGGCATCCGGCTCGACCAGTATCTGTATTTTGACAACCATATAGATGCTTGTCTTGCCGGGGCTAAGAGGGCCTACGCTCTGACAAGGCGACTGTTTCGCAGCAGTCAACTTGACTCCAGGGTGAAGGTCATTTGCTACGTGGCCCTTATAAGGCCTATCATCGCTTATGGCTGTCCCATGTGGTTCAATATAGCGCCGTCCTATATGGAAAAGATTCGGGTGTTTGAGAGGCAATGCCTCAGGGCCTGTCTAGGGTTGTTTAGAACTCCTGAATCTCAGTACATAAAATATTATCCCAACAGGACCTTATACAATGGGGCTCGACTGAATAGGATTGACAATTTCCTTATTAAGGTGATTCGGAGGCACGTTGCTAGGGCGATGGCCAGTGATAATAACCTGATCTCAGGGGCTTACTACCCCAATTTAATGTACCACGAGAGTACGCTTCGGTCTGGCTTTATTCCGCCTGAGGCATTTCTTCATGTAGACATGAAAGGGTTAGTCCAGACAAAGGATGGTGTGCCGGTATTGTACCACAGCCACCGCGGCGCGAGGGATAAGCGGCTCATCCACGACGGGTCCGCCGCCAATGCTCAGGAGCTCCTCCGTGTTAGTACCGCAATTGCGGAATGGGACAGGGTCGATACTGTAAAGCAGTTCACCGAATTTTGGTGGCTTGAAGAAGAGGTGAGGGTGGATACGCTCTCCCGGGCCGGTGCGCTACTTACGTAGCATCCTCCTTAGTTATAAGCTAGATTTAAGTTGGTAGGATTAGGGTTAGAGTAGGGGGTCTTAGGGAGGCGCCGGGCTAGCCAACATGAAAGCGTGCTTCCGAGACTTGACCGAGGCTTATGGCCTCGATCGGGTCTCGGCGGCGCGGATGAACCCCTGTTGGCGGCCGACAGGCAGCCATGGACGCGATCAGGATGGTGACCAATCGATAAGATTGCTCACCACCCTGATTATAGGTAATGTAGGCTAAGTAGCTTAGGTAGTTTTAAGTAGTTTTAAGCAAATCCAATAATAAAGATTTCAAGTTATTAAAGTTTCTTGAAAAATAAAAAACAAAACAAATCATAGACATAGATATATTTAAGGCCGAAAGGCAATAATTTTAAGGATATTGTTAAGTTTAGAGCGCTCGCTTGGAGCCAGTAAGCTAGAATAAGATAAATGTTAGTTTTAAATTAGATTTAATCGTTTTTGTCTAGCATGTAAGTATATTTAAAATTTTCAATAAAAATGAATTTAAAATGAAAATGAAAAATCAGAGCTATCGCGCCTTATATTAAATGTTCAATTTAATATGGAGTTTTGGTAAGTTTTGATAGACTAATATATCAATTGTTGTGCGTTAGTCGGGGAAAGGCTCCAGAACGGCTAGACCGATTTGAATGATTTTTGTTTTGTTTTGTTCGTCTTGAATCAGGGATGGTTTAGGATAAAAGAAAAGTCGGAAAATCCTCAACATGTGGCGTTGTAGGAGTATATGTCGTTTTTCAGTTCAATTAAATTTTCTTTAATAATAATCTTCTTAATTTATACCTAACTATAATTCTTTCGGGTTTTGTTCGTATTGTTGTATTTCAGGTTAACGCAAATTTAAAAGATAGGATTTTTGACCCGCTATATGGTTGTTGTCGATCTCCAAAACCACTCACCCGATTTCATTGAAATTTTATAGATTTATATTCTTCGTTCCCGCTTGATGGATAGGATACTTTTGGACCTTATAGGGGGCGCTGTTGCCGATCTCCGAAACAGCGCTACCAAGTTGATTGAATATGTGTAGATGGATATGGTTGCTTCCAGTTTTAAATTTCAGATAGTTTTGGACCTATAGGTGGTGCTTTGAAAAACACAAGCGGGATGAGAAAACGGACTGTGCACGTACATTCAAAAATAAAATCAAACGCTATTTCTAAAGTTGTATAATTAAAATTATTAATGGACATTGTCCAAATAAAGCAATTTGCGAAATGTGAGCAAGATTTAATTTGGTTGGAAGAAAGGACATTATGCTACCTTTTGCGTGAAAATAAAACTTGATGGGGATAAGTTGAATTTTTGAATTCTTTAGATGTTCCGGGCTTACCTTTACATAATTTGGATTTGAAAGTCAGCTCAGTTAAAATTTTGTTGCGCAACATCAATGTACCGAAACTTTGTAACGGATCGCATTTGATTTATGGTGAATGATCTCACATTAAATATCATGCAAGTGATGATTTTAAGGGGTAAATTCAAAGGCAAACACTCTTATTCCGCAGATTTCGCTTAATCAGAACGATTTACCATTCGTGCGACTTCAATTTCCCGTGCGTCTCGCTTTCACTTTGACAAATAATTTATTGCAAGGATAATCGATGGATATATGTGCATTTGTGGCATTAATCTTGATTTTCCAGGTTTCTCACATTGTCAATTTAGTGAAAAAGCGGAAGGTTGGCCGACACGTCTAAATCATTGCGGTTTGATGGAATCAACATAGCTATTCATCATTTATTTATATTGCATTTAATATAACTTTTGAATAAAGAATTTTAATTGGCCGAATTACATAAATTAGGAAGTGCATTGCGCATGCTCGGAATTATTACTTTCTTTACATTAACAAATTTGGGCGGAACGAAGTTTGCCGGGTCAGCTAGTTTCTCATAAAAATATATTACTTTATTCTATTTTTGACCGGACTTTTGGTCAAAAATTCTGATTTTAACTTTTGACCGAATTGAAAAAAAAAAAATCGGTCATTCGATCAGATTTGAACGGATTTCCTTTTTTTAGTGGCAACACTGGTTAAAATACAATTTCGGGTGAGATGAGGAATAATGCGAAAGTTGGGTGCGCATCACTGCACCGAAAACTCGAAATTGCATTTACACCGAACAATAAAACAACGCAACGATTGGAAGTCGTTTTCGTGGAAAACAACTTTAAAGGACTCGTTTTGAAAACTGAAATATACATGGGAAAAGTTCGTTTTCTATGAAGTTTTCGAGTATTTTCGTGAGAACCAGGTTTTCGGATCGGAGTGAATAGCGTACGAGGGTCTTTGCTCTGTCTTAGCCTTGGTAAGAATATCAACTTTTAGAGCACTTCATTCAGTAAACTTTCTTTTATGAATCTGAGAATAAGTAGTTGGTCCACGGTTTCTATATCCTTATCTATTAACTGGTAGTTATCCAGATGTTTAATCCTCTTATCGGTCAGTACTCCACAGAATATCAGAATGTGATCAAATCCTTTTCTTTTTTTTTCGATGCGGACTTTCGTCCTCAATTATGAGATTGCTATAATTTTATGACCCTTTTTTTACGACCACCGTCTTTTCATAATTGTCCACAGATATTTTTATTGCTGGTTTATCTGCGAAGTGTTTAATTTAGTTACAAATAATATCAGGCACATTACCTACTTCCCAAGATTTTCACCAACCCTCAAAAACCAAAACCATATAGCAGTCCTGTGTTACAAAATTCATTGGTTGGTTGAGCATTTTTTCTTACTCTTGCCTTTTTATTTCCTTAACTTAGGATTGGTACAAAAAAAAAACCAATCTCAAACTTTCTTGAAATTGATAGCACTTTCCGAATATCGGTTTCTTTTCAGATTTACAGAAAAAACGTAAACAAGTTTCTGCAGCTACACATATTCAAAACACAGACAAGCAACAAAGAAATTCAATTTTTTTTATTCGATTGGATGAAATCTGAAATTTGAGACCAGAATCTGGATATTCCAATTGAAATGCACAAAAATAAATTTGAAGAAATATGTTTGTTTTAACTGAAATTGTGTTTGTTACTTTCAAGTAAACGTAAATAAATACGCATTAAATTTAATTATACTTCCAAGCCAGTTTGCCTTCACTGGTGAAATACGCATATTTTTAACTTTCTCCATTTGGTACGTAGTAAGAGAAATACATATATATTGTTTTCGTACAAAATTTCGAACTCGAGATGTTAATCAATTCTGACATTACGATGATACACGAACTCAAAAAAGTGGGTCTCAAAATTCTGTCCGGTCTGTCTGTCTGTCTGTCCGTCCTTCCACAGACCTACAGCCTAAATGGCTGCCCGGATTTCGCTCAATCTT
The DNA here is from genome assembly GCA_946477585.1 of Cheilosia urbana. Taxonomy (NCBI): domain Eukaryota; kingdom Metazoa; phylum Arthropoda; class Insecta; order Diptera; family Syrphidae; genus Cheilosia; species Cheilosia urbana. The sequence goes on from OX297855.1 coordinate 65,865,434, forward strand.
AGAATTTGGAGTTTGTGGGCTTACAGTTCGGGGCCGTTTTTATTTTTTATTTTTTAGGGTCACCTTTGTACTTCCTATACAAAATGTTCTTACCAGTTTGAGTTGTTTAAAAACGGCTCTAACGATTTCAACTAAAATTAATATTTAAGCTTAAGTAGGTGAGGTTACTACGACTGCATACCCAGATTTTGGCTAAAAATTCGAATAACGGTATTTTGAAATTTAAACATATCTAGAAAACGGTCCATGCGACTGAAACAAAAATTCATTTCTAGGGTAATATGGTAATTTATAACCATATTGATATTGAATTGATTGTTATATTAAAAAAAAAAAAAACAAAAAAAAAAACACATCCAATTTCAGGTTGGTTGTTTTTCTCGCTCGATCTACTCTTTTGTGAGAATTATTCAACAAGAAAGGAGTTATTTAAAAAAAAAAAAGAATAGTTGAATAGACATTTTATAATCATCAATAAAAATTCTTAGAAATTTCTGGAGATTAAAAGAGTAAGTACAAGGCTACCAACGTTTTACTCCCAAGCTGTACAATTATCCACCACCATTCATTCCACTGCGTATGCTTAGGCCAAACTCATTTTGTTTACTCAAACCCGAAACCCACTTCAATTTATTTACTAATCTGAGACACTTAACAGTCAATTGTGTTGACATCATCGAGTTACCCAATTTTACAAAGTTAAACACATTCTCATTTAAATTGTTTCAAGTGATGTGCAATCAAAAAACGTCCCTCAAGGGAAACCCCAAAATGGAAGACAAAGACAATAAACTCCCATATAAGTGTATATCTTTGAAGATGCCAAAAACTCAGCACAGAACAGTATCCTTGTTTAAAAATAATTTCACAACAATAAAGCCAGAATTTTGGTTATCCTCTCAAAGGAGTCACAAATCTGAATTTAATCTTTTGCGTTATCCAATATTTCCTTGCATGTAGGTATGTGTTTATGCGTTCTGTTCCTGCTCGTGCTTTCAACGAAATCATCTCGATTAAATTTATTTGGCAAATTGTCTAATGCGGTGTATCTTCCTTCATTACAAACGACTCAGAATTGGGCCCGAAAATCATTGAAATGAAATGAATAGAATACCGGATCCGTTTTCGCCTGGAAGGCTCAATATGTATGTGGGCTTTTATCTTGCAAAAAGTTAATGTGTTTTTGTTTCGTATATCACATATCAAATAATGCTCTGCCATCAACTCAAAGGATTGTCCTTCAGTCTTAAATCGTATTTCTATAGTTGTTGTCTATAAATCCTGTCTCTACGTCCTTAACCTCTAGCTATTCACGTACTCGTATCTGTATGATATGAGTGAAAATGTACATAGTACATAGTATCACTTCGATCTCAAAGCTCGTACGGGGAGTAAGAAATGGATGCAATACGTGTTTGGTTGGAATCCTTTGACGCATTTGTTGAGGGCTGCTTCAAAGTAGTTATGGCGTCTATAATTTCGCGGCAATTGTGGGTGGATGTATATTCAATCGAGGCAATTGCCCGGAGCGGCAAATTTTAGGGGCGGCAAAATTATTGTTTAATTTTATTTTATTTCGAATTTAATGAAGTTTGAAACTACTTTTCATCTATTCATTTTTATTCTGCGGTAAGAAAATCACAAAGTTAAACTTCAGTATACAATTCGCAGTTTGTTAACGTTATAATGATTATTTTTTAGTACAAGAAATTTTTGCTAACTATAAACCTCATTTTTATAGACATTTAATGCTTATATTCATAGTAAAATGTAGTTTGAATGTTTTCACAATTATGATTTTTTTTTGTCCTTTAATTCCCACAAAAAGGCAGAGATACTACGATGTAGGAACACTGCTGAGTGAAGGTTGATTATTTTATTACACTTCCCGCCTTTTTTTTTTTGCTGCCTCACATCTCACACCGGTCACACGTATTCACAAACAGTACAATTGAGGGAGGGGTTAATATTGACAAAAATTGCGTGGGAAATCGGGGAAACGTAGGAAAGCTGCCAGTCTATTTCATACTTATGTCGTTTTCCATTGGGACAGAAAAATCACTTTTTTTCACAGTCAGAGCAGTTTTTCTGCTATCGAAATCAGCTGACTTTCAGATTTCATGTTCATTTGTCGTTTGTCAAACGTTAAAGTATGTTTACTTACGTTTTTAGACCAGAAGTCTGTGAAAAATAGAAAAAAAAAATTACATTTGGCCGCTGCAATAATTTTTAAAATAAATTGAATGGATTTTTATAAACACAAATTACAATTTAAGAACAGGTGACTTTTAAGACACGCACCACCACAGATGCAAAGGAAGAAACATCTCGTTTTATGTTCCATTGGGCACGAAAAATCTGAAATCTGAGAGCAAAATCTGAAAATCCCAATGGAAAACGATATAAGTTTATTCCCAAAAGCAACACAAAAATAATCAAAAAACAACAAAGACAGTAAAGTTTTATTTTATAATAATCTCCCAGATTATTGAACACAGTAACCACTTTTCTTTTTTACATAATATATTTGCCTTGAAAGAAAAGCCAAATAAAGAACTGATAAAACAATGTGAGAATTTAGAGAACATTTTAATCCATAAGGAGTCACATGAAATAAGCGGCTTAGAGCTTTCAGAAGAGTTATTAGTTTTAGCAATGATTTAAGATAGTAATAAACCTAATTTGGAAATTTTTAAATTTCTAACAGAATTACGATTGTTTCCAAATGTCAGTATTTCATTAAGAATTCTTTAACTTAACCTGTTGCGGTAGCAAGCTGTGAAAGAAGTTTTTCGAAATAAAAAATAATAAAAAATTATCTACGCTCAACCATGATGCAAGAGAGGTTGTCAGACTTGGCCCTAATTGCAATTGAACACAAAGTTTACGATAAAATGAATTATTCGGATATAATAAAAGATTTCGGAGAACAAAAAGTGCGACGAAAAGTTTAATTTAATTTAATTTCTTATATTAAGCCTAAATGCGACAAGTAATTAAAATTTTAATTTATAATTTGTATCTACATATGTCTTTAATGTAAAATGTAAGTAAGTATAAATGAAAAATGAATTAAAATTTGTGTTTATTTTTATTCGTATTGAAAAGGGCGTCAAATTAACATTTGCCCAGGGCGGCATAAATGCTGGATCGGGCCCTGGGTATGATAGTGTATGCAGTAAATATGCTTCACATACGACAGTCTGTCGGGAGTTCTGGCAATTAAAATGCATTGTGTCGTACGATACTGAAGGCAACTCTCGCTTCTTTTCAAATTATTTCCCTTCCATAATTGTTTCGTGCACGTAGCTCAAATATTTACCAAAACATGCTGCACTATAAAGTTCAATTAATTCAAAACAAACAACTTGATCCTTTCGTTTGCAACACCATAAAGTGTGTAATTTGGAGTAGCTCACTGCTCACTTAGTTCCTTGTATACGTATACCAGCAAATATATAATTGAAAGTGTTTAATCTTCCATTGAATGCCACCTCATTGAATGCCGGTAAGCTGAAGCAAGTGCTTAAGTGCATGGGTAACGGTATGAGGACATGGACAAACACCTACGCCGCGTACACGGGAGCTATTTGCTTTAGTTTTCTGTTCTTCGGAAGATTGTTTTTTTTTTTTTTAAATAAATGGAATACAGAAATCGTGATGCAATTCCATGCAATTGGGATGTTCTCCTGGGAAAGTCACGTTCAATGTAGGGGTACATGCACTTAGCTATGTATCGCATTTGGAAGGAAGCGCGAGTAGAAGTAGAAAGGAGTGTTCATAGTTTGCTAATGAAATATTCATACTCAGTTTGCTTGGGAAGGGAAGTGAACATTTTTGCATTCATTCATAGCTTTAATTCCAAAGTGTTTTAAATTGAGATATAAAATTGAAATTGAAATAGAAGCCAAACTCAGCTGAAGCGATTTACTTCGAATTTCATATCTAGGTTAAATAGATGGAACACTAACGGTAAATAAAAGCGTGATAACGATGAAGTTAATATTGTGCTGGACTTCTATGAAAAGCCATCCGAATTAAATTGTCATTAAATAATATTTCGCTAAATGACTTGCTTTGTTCTTGTAAACTCACCTACTTTTTCACCCATATAGCCATGCGAATTGAGAACGATTTTTGCCTATTTTTGTAATGCTTTCCTAACATGACAAGACTTATTGACCATAATTTTTGTATAGTTAATACTTCTGGTTCACGAAAATAGTTTTCATGTGACCACATAAATTGTGACAACTTCCATCAGCCTTACTTACTTACTTACTTAGGTGGCGCTACAGTCCGGGGTGGACCTGGGCCTCAACCAATACGCCTCTCCAGTTAGCGCGATCTTTGGCTAACTGCCTCCAGTTGCGCACTCCAAGTTGGTTGAGGTCCCCTTCCACTTGCGCGCGCCACCTAAGGCGAGGTCTTCCTCTACTGCGTTGTCCCTCCGGGTTAGAATCGAAGACTCTTCGGGCCGGAGCGTTGGTGTCCATTCGCTCTACATGTCCCAGCCATCTTAGACGACTGATGCGTACTTTTCTGACTAGGTCGATGTCGCTGTACAGCTCGTAGAGTTCGCTGTTAAATCTTCTCCTCCAAAGCCCGTCAACGCAAACGGGACCAAAAATCACTCGAAGAATTTTGCGTTCGAAACGACCAAGAAGATCCTCATCCGTTTTTGCTAGGGTCCATGCTTCTGCGCCATAGAGCAGGACAGGGATGATGAGTCTTATATAGAATCTCCTTAGTGCTTCTTGACAAGGCCTTACTAATCAATTGCCGTCTTAGGCCAAAGAAACAGCGGTTGGCAAGTGTGATTCTTCGTTTGATTTCTGATGTGATGTCGTTATCAGAGTTTATAGCGGAGCCGAGGTAGACAAAGTCCCTAACTACCTCAAAGTTATAGCTGTCTATCGTGACGTTCTGCCCGATTCGTCGATGTCGTATGTCCCTTCTTGTTGACAGCATATATTTTGTTTTACCCTCATTCACCACTAAACCCATTTTTGCCGCTTCTGTACTAATACTTGCAAACGCACCAGTGACAGCTCGCTGTGTTGTACCAACAATGTCAATGTCGTCAGCGTATGCAAGCAGTTGCACAGACTTATAGAAAATTGTGCCTCTGGTGTTGGCTTGTGAGTTTCGCACAATCTTCTCAAGAATGATGTTGAAGAAGTCACATGACAGCGCATCACCTTGTCTAAATCCTTTTTTGACATCAAAGGTCTCGGTGAGATTGTTTCCGACCTTTACGGAGCAGCGAGCGTTCTCCATCGTCATTCTGCACAATCTGACAAGTTTGGCAGGGATGCCAAAACTAGACATGGCTCTGTATAGCTCGTCTCTATAAACGCTGTCATATGCGGCCTTAAAATCGATAAAAAGATGGTGAGTATCGATCTGGTATTCTTGGGTTTTTTCCAGGATCTGCCGTAGTGTGAATATTTGATCGGTCGTGGACTTACCGGGCCTAAAACCGCACTGATAGGGACCTATCAGATCGTTGACGAATGGTTTCAGGCGTTCACACAATACAGCAGACATGATCTTATACGCAGTGTTCAGGAGACTGATGCCTCTGTAGTTGGCGCAGATTAGAGGGTCTCCTTTCTTGTGGATCGGGCAAACAATGCTGAGGTTCCATTCATCAGGCATACTTTCCTCTAACCAAATCTTGGAGATGAGTTGGTGTATGCACTCTACCAAGTCATCTCCGGCTGCCTTGAAGAGCTCGGCAGGTAAGCCGTCTGGACCAGCAGCCTTGTTGGATTTAAGCTTAGATATTGCTATCCTCACTTCATTTTGGTCAGGTGGACGGAAATCTTGGCTGTCATCGTCCAGGTTGAATGGATCGTTCTGCCTAACAGCGGAATTTGTGTCGTCTTCGCCGTTTAGCAGTCTGCAGAAATGGTTTTTCCATGTCCTCAGCACCGACTGTGACTCTACTACAAGGTTTCCTTGCTCGTCTCTACAGGTCTCCGTTCGGGTCTTGTTGCCATGACACGTTCTTTTTACCTTTTGGTAAAACTTCCGAACATTGTTCCTGGAGTAACACCTCTCTATATCCTCGATCGCGCGCTTCTCATGCTCTCTCTTTTTTCTCCGGAGAAGCCGATGTTCTTCCCTCCTTTTTTGCTCGTAGAGCTGACGAGCTGCTCTAGTCCTTCTATGCAGCGACGCTTCGTAGGCACTTTGTTTTGCTGCATGTGCTTGCCGGCACTCTTCGTCAAACCAGGGGTTTCGGGGGGGTGGGCTGGTGAAACCGAGCACATCAGTTGCGGCGTTTTTGATGGCTTCTTGGCATCGGCGCCACTGGTCTTCGGCACTTGATGCTGGCAGCATAGGACTTCTCGAGAGGTTGAGGGATACGCGATCGGCAAAGGTTCTGGCGGTTTGTTGCGTTTGTAGTCGTCCAACGTTAAATCTCCTCACAGTATTTTCTCGTTGTTGTGGCGTCTTGGATATCCGCATCCGTACCTTGGCTACAACAAGGTAGTGGTCCGAGTCTATGTTGGCTGCTCGGAAAGTTCGGACATCTAGAATACTGGAGGAGTGCCTTGCGTCGATCGCAACGTGATCAATTTGGTTGACGGTTTGATGATCAGGTGACCGCCATGTTCCTTTGTGTATATTGAGGTGAGGAAACCGTGAACTAGCTATGGTAACATTACGTCCCGCAGCAAAATCAATCAGCCTAAGTCCGTTTCCAGACGTGGTGTCGTGTAGGCTGTGTTTTCCGATTGTGCTACCAAAGATGTCCTCCTTTCCTATTTTGGCGTTAAAATCACCCAAGACGATTTTAACGTCATGCTTAGGACATTGCTCATATGTTTTGTCGAGGAGCTCGTAGAAACATTCTTTGGTAGCATCGTCTTTATCTTCTGTGGGGGCGTGAGCGCATATCAGGCTGATGTTGGCGAATTTAGCCTTGATGCGGATAGTTGTAAGGCGTTCACTAACGTGTCGAAAGCTCAAGACTTCTTGCCTAAGTCTGCCGCTTACAACAAATCCGCATCCAAATAGACGCTGCTTTTGTTCTCTGTAGCAGTCACCGTAGTAAATGTCACAGTTTTTCATCCTCCTTTTGCCCGGCCCATCCCACCGCACTTCCTGGATGGCGGTGATACCTGCTTTGTAGCAGTCTAGGGCCTCCGCTAGTTGTTCGGCTGCACGCGGTCTGTTCAGAGTTCGAACATTCCACGTGCAGATCCGAACGTCATTGTCCTTTTTTCGTTTTGCAGGGTGGTCAACAGTGAATCCGTCCTTATCCGAGGCTTTTGGTTGCTTCGCAACAATTCTTTTTTTTCCGTGGTAGGGTCGTTAACCCCACGCACAACCCCCAACCTGGAGGACCAGGCCCTTTCTGTAACCCCTTGGGCAAAAGGAGCCGGAATATTCCGGAGTCAGTAACCCGCTGCGGGGATGTGAGAGCTGCCGTTGACCCATTAAGGGCTCTTCCGCCACCATCTCTATTTCAACACCCTGACTAGTGCTGAAAAATCCTCAATGACCTCAGCTCCAAATACGTCGAAGTAGCTCATTGAGGTATCTGCCATGTTGACTGTTGACGCCACCGTTGATTCAGCCATGTGAATTCATCCGCCGTACGTCCTCTTTCTGAGGGGCTCATGTAAGACCTCTGAGACTCGATCAGGCAGTCATTCCGACAGAGCATTATAGTGTTGCTATTTTCTTCGTGTTCAACACTCGCGCTTATAAGTTTAGCAAGTCATGCCCGGAAGGACAAGACCAGTACCCGGTGGCTACCACGCGGAGGTAAAATAAGCACAATTGATGTGTATGAACAGTTACAACGACTGGGCATCGCCAAGTTGACGCCAATCAGTGCCTACCCTATTCATACAACACCCAACTTCCATCAGCCACGCATAGGCAATTTAACTTTTGCGATGAAAGAACAAATAATTACGACATCCTGTCACGACATCGTCTTCGGTGATAATCGACAAGAAAAATGTCAACCACTTCTGACTCAAGCAGCGATACTCGTAAACAAATGCAATTATGCACTGTAAGTAAGAACTGTAGTCGTCTATATGAACTCTTCGGGAATTCAAGGACATATCATAGAAATAACCAAAAGACTTGAATGTAAATTGACAAACGGAAAATGACATAATTATTAGAAATCGATGCAATTAAATGGAGAAGTAAATACGATATGCTGCTTGTTAGACAACTCGAAGAGAACACTCTCGTAAACTATGTACAAAGTTTCAATAGTTCACATTGCTGTACACTCGTACATAGGTAGTAGGTATATACAGATGCCCTAATAATAATTTGGTATACTCTGTCCAAGAAAAATTGTCAGTACAGGGAAGATAGTATCTTTGTCTTTCAGTCTGGTTGCAATGACTTACATAAATCGGTCCCTTTTTAAAGCTCTCACAGGGTTACCGTAGTGTGTATGATAATTCGCCATAACTCAGAGAGCAATACTATTAGGGTTACCATCTTCCAATTTAAAATAAAAATATTGCTGAACGAAATAAGTTCCGTTTATCTTTTTAGTTTTCCTTTTCTAATATTCGCTTCTTTTAAAGGGTATTACCAGTAGGCCTAATCGCTTTAGTTTGTTTTCCAACAAAGAATACACATTTCGTAAATCAAAATGAAAACAATAAATATAGGTACACAAACAGGCAATTAGAATACAAAATTATATAACCACGACTCAATGTCATATACCTAAACAGATGGTAAAAGGACTGCATTTGTGCAGCTCTACATACATTTTTTAATATAGACATATATAATAGATACCTAGATTACATATTTGTTAAAAAATGATTACCCGTCAATGCAGAACTTCGCGGAAACAGTAGCAAAAAAAGGATCATAAAATCCTTTCAAGGCATTTGCTTTACTGGAGAGGAGTGACCGGATGTCGTAAAACCCAACGACCGAAAATAAACAGTATAGGTTTACCTGTATAGGTTTACAAAGTGAAATATGAATTTATACCTACCAAAATATGCCCTAACGAATAAAGCTGAAAATTTGTACTTAGTTTTCTATATTAAAATATTTAATCAAATTTTATCCCAAAAAATACCATGCTTATGCATGAATCCGGTTTAGTTGCCCTAGAAATCACTATTAATTTATCGCAATATCTCTACAATGCACATAATATGATCACTTGTTGCGTTAATTAAATGAATGCATTAAAACACCTCACGATTAAACCTTATTTCCAAAAGACAACATTAAAAAATATGTTTTAACTGAATATTATTGGATCTTTCAGAAATACAAACAAATTAAAACCGAATGGCAGCACCCCACATAATATGCCGCTCTCAAAAGCTCCAAAAAGCACCAAAACCGAAAGTTCTTTGACAAAATTCAAAGAAAAACCCTTAATGATATGCTAACATTGTCATATGGTAACACTTCTCTGATGTGCTTCAGTCACTCACACTGCTTATTTTGGTTGATGATAACAGCAAGCGAACACAAGCGATCGTGCTCATTCTGCCCGCAACTGTGTGGCAGACTGGTTGTGCAGGGATGTATGCGAATTTCAGGAAAATTACAACAACAAAATTCTTTGGAATGCCAGTGGTTTCGTTTTTATTTCAGTGGCAAATCTTGTGTTTGAGTGCCGTGAGAGTAGCTACAGGCACCACTGGTAGAAAAAAGAGCTTCCCATAAGGCCTGTACTGACAATTTTTCTTGGACAGAGTATAGCAGTCCATGTGTATAATAAGTCGTATTTAATATTTTTTTTCCTTCCTTCCATACGACGCATATCACCCGAAGACAATGGACTTTGTCTGGGGTGGTTCTTCTGTCTCTCTATGCTGAAATTTATTACACACAAATTGTTTCGAGAATTTACATCTTTTCTAATAGCGAGATTGTACATCTTTGAAAAAAACAAAAATTATTAAATAGGTACTTAAGATATTATCCGTTCCGGGTTTGGTACTACCACGGTTCTTATAATAAGCTTATAATTAGCTTATGACATTTACTGTCTGTCTCTGAAGTCCGAACCACCCGCAGGACGCAATTTGCAGAATGAACATGAAGTCATATGCCTATTGCAGCTGTCGTCCAGCAACGCCACATACATATGTATATCCATCCATAAAAAGAAAGGTTTTGATACACGGACTGCCTGTACATGAAACAAATTACACACGTTAGGTCCATGGAAATAAAAAAAAAAAAATGTTTTGCAATTTACGACTTCTCTACGTTTTATTGATTCATCATTGATTGGTAAATCGCAAAATATTTTTTAGCAATTTAAGATTGTAAAGTGGTGTTTGAGAAACTGACCTATTGAGGTTGTAAATTGCGCCGAACAATGTCGCAAATCACAACAAATAAAAGAAGATCGAGTTAATACTTCTATTCCTTAAAATCAACAGACGAATTTTTGTCAATTCTATCAATCCAAGAAAAAAAAAAAAACGTTGTGATTTGCGAAAAACGTAGGTATAATTCGTGAAATGCAGCTCAAAATTTTGCAATTGGTGATTTTCAATTCATTCCGTGAGATGTTTGCGGTAAGTAAATAAGTATCCGCTACTAGAGAATAGAAGGATCACGCCTATTAATTCCTTTCTGTAGTAGGTAGGTATACGTAAATCCATCGATGAATTATCTCCTATGTGTGAGGTATACCCCCTAAACTTGGAAAAAATAAAACAACATATTGAAACAAAATGACACACAGTAGGTATTTCATCTCTGCACAATCTTAAAAAAAAAAAAAAAAAATCAAGCGAATATGTTGTGTTTAAGGCACTGAAAGTGGTTCTTAAATAGTTTATCCACCTATTTATATATAAGACTAGCTGTGTCCTCAACTTCGTACGCGGCGTGAGACTGTGTAATTTACAATAAAAGCGGTGTACATTGTCAATGTGGAACAATAAATCAAACAAATCTATTAACCTAAAACACCAATTTAAGAAAATTAAATTCAACAGCGTAAGTACTAGAGTTCCACTTCCTTCCTGTAGGTATCAACGTAGGTAATATCAAAACAACCACTAAAACGGAAGCCTTAACGGAAATTTGTATCTACACCAACAATAAATAAATCAAACAACATAATTCACCTACATCGTCTATACTTCCTGAATTCTTCAATTCTTTACTGTAGGTATCAACGTAGGTACTTTATCGACCATTAAAACAAAAACCTTGAACTCAATTTCTATATACACCGCCTCCACCATATGTCCATCAGCGCACGTCATCAGCCACCTGCGCATTTCATCAGAAACACATTGTCGCTGTTGATTACATACACATTCACGTCGCATACTTCTCTTTCGTTTCACTTAATTTGGAGAAAACACCACGCAGTTTTTTTTTTTCATATGAACGTGCTTGTGCCATGTGCGCCACCCAACCACCCCAAAGCAGAACAACGATCAAGAACCGCGGCTGCTGATAATGTTCCATTTGAGAAAATAAATTTATTTTTTTCATGTTCGGTTTTAGGTTGTAGCTCAGCTTCTAGAGGACATAGAAAGCTGATTGATGGCTTGAAATAACTATAAAAGTGTTGGCTCTCCTAAGTATTTTGTTTTGTTTGCATTGATTAAGAGTTGTTTGAGTAATGGCGAGTAAAATGCAGTAAATTCAGAAAAAACACACATTTTGGTCAAAAAACGCTCCAAAAAATAGGCATGACAATGAAAGAAATAGCCTATGTCCTTCTCAGAATATTAAGGAACATAATGCCTACCTACAATTTTATTATATGTAGGTATAGATATGAATAACTTAAAATACAAAAAAATGTTACCAAAGAAGCACTGAACTAGAATCTTAATATAAGCGTACTATGAAGTCCAATCCTCATTTGAAGTTTATTCCACTTCCAGCACATTGCGATGAAACAAAACTTTCCTCAGATCCCAGATCTCATTTGCATTCTAAAAACTTGCGCCACACTTTGACCGAATATCTGCCCATTTTTCAATGCAATCTAACATTAAAATTCGCCTTCATCTAAACGCTAAAACCCTCCGGTAGAAGATGTAACCCCTAACCCATAATAAAACGGTAACAAGCATGTAAGTTGAAAATCCGCACCCCACCCACAAATAATAATCTAACATTTAAATTTAAAACTCGAATAAAACACCAAGTGGTAGCAGAAGCCACACAAAACAAAAAATGTCCTGTAGAATATTAATAAAAAAATCTCCTCCACCTCACTCCACTCCTAATAATCACAGCCTGAGTAGGTACCTAACGTACCCGAACCGCACCACAAAAGGACCTACGCTTTTGTCCACAAAACGACCGACAAAAAAAAAGGCAAATTCTTTAAATTATTTACGATTCAATAAGACAATGAATATCAATGATATAAAAATGCGGCGATATCGGTACCAGTCCCACCCATCTATGGCTGCGTCTGTGGAATAGTACGCAACGATAAGGATACCGTCGTTCGCAAGGAGAACGAAAGATTTTTATTTATTTCCCCTAGACGTTGCTGGGTGGCTTGTAAGGTGAATAGCGCCTTTTCAGTTGAAAATATCATTGAATTTGGGGAATTTATATTGCAAACATTTTTTTTTGGTTCACCATCTTTCTGCTGTGCTCTTCTTTTTCAACAGCATTTTATGTGATATGCATTAGGTACCCGTCAGATTCGAAGGAGAGTCTTTGTTCCTTTCAAATATTACAGTAAAAATGTAATAAGTGCAATGAAATGGAATTAGTGTCGAGAGGAGACAAGACAATGCCAGGCCATAAAGAGTGTTGATTACTGACAGAAGAAAAATGCCAATAGAGAAAGAGGGAAAATGATTGCTCACGGGTGGCAGTAAACTTAAAATTTTGTCTTATGTTGTCTGTCAGGGTGATTTCATTTTAACAATTGTAAGCCACATAAATATGGCTCACATTTTTTGTTGTGTTTGTTGGGGCGACCTTCCCAATTTTATTTAAATTTAATTTCTTTTTCACATTCTGCAAATTTATAGATGGAGTTGTTGGAATCTGGTTCTAATCGAATCTTAGGTCGGTTGTAAAGGATGTGCGCAATTGATTCAACCAACTAAGTCCAATAGTGTTTTGCGAAGCCCATCCTTTTACAGAAGGGCTATCTTTTAGATAATTCCCATAACTTTAACTTCTCAGCTGTTACGAAGAACGTTTGTTTAACATCATTCTTCTGTTCTAAAATGGTTTTATCTTCTTTTTGAAGATCTTATGCGACTTCCAACTCAAGGTTGCGTTAAGCGTTTAACGCTAATAAAAGCATTGGATACTCAAAGGTGTGAGGGTACCGCTCACGCTTCAGAGTATGCAATGGTGAGTGAGTTTATTTTTCTGCCTTTACTGCCTTTTACTCGCCATTACTCAAACAATTCTTAATCCATGCAAACAAAACAACATACTTAGGAGAGCCAACACTTTTTTAGTTATTTCAAGCCATCAATCAGCTTTCTATGTCCTCTAGATTCTAGAATCTGAGCTACAACCGAAAATCGAACATGAAAAAAATTAATTTATTTTCTCAGATGGAACATTATCAGCAGCCGCGGTTCTTGATCGTTGTTCTGCTTGCGCTGGTAAATTGAAAAATAAATGAAAGCCATTTTTATTTCCAAGAAAAACTTAAATCATCCAATCTAGAGTGATTATCTCTTGAATAGTGTTCTAAATTTTAAGACAAGATAGTAAAATGAGTTTATAATTTACATAATTTCTTTATTTAACAAACTATTTCTTGAAAATGAAAGTAAATCGTAGCCGAAACAAAGTAACGAACAAAAAACAAACAGCTTTCAAATTTGTTTTCAATTTTATTCCAATTATTGGAAGTGGAGTCTAGAATTATTTTTAAAGAATGACAAACTGTTCGAAAATGTTGAGAGTTTGAAGGTGCAAACTCATTCTTTAAGACCGAGGTTACATCTAAAATTCTTGTTGGCCAACATTTTTAAAGAATGTTTTAAAAAATAAAAATTCAGCATATTGAATTATGAATTAAAAACAACCAACATTTTTGAAATAATAAAAAGATGCCCTTTTTGTAAAAAACAAGCCTTAAAGCCTTAGGTAATGAAATAATGCTTAAAAGGCATGAAAAAGCCTTAGTTGGCATCGCTGGTTGATACCTACAGTAAAGAATTGAATAATTCCAGAAGTAAAGACGATATACGTAGGTGAATTATGTTGTTTGATCCATTTATTGTTGGTGTAGATCCAAATTTCCGTTAAGTCTTTTGTTTAAGTGGTTGTTTTGATATTACACTGAACCAAATTTGGTAGTAATATTGATAAAAAAGCATGTAGATTTGAAGAAACGGTGATCAATATAAGGTCAACCACTCCTGTCCGTTGTTTTGATGAAAATTTTGTCCTATATAAGAAATATTGTCATTTTCATGAAATGCATAATATTTATCATTATGGTGTTAAATCCACAAAAAATCGTCAAATTGAATAAGACTTATTATTATTTCGTAAAAAATATTTTTCAAATTGAAAAAATTAATCTTCATTTTTACCTTAAAATTTCTTTAAATGGATAGAAAATCTTCAATTCAACACAGAGTACTCTTTAATTTAATGAAAGCTTTTTCAATGTAACGATTTTTTTTTTAAATTGAAAAAAAAATCTTTAATTTAACGATTATTTTCCTTCGAATTAAAAAATAATATTCATATTAACGTTCTCGTTTCTTCAAATTGAAAAACATTTATGAAATCGACGCATTATACTATTAAATTAACATACTTTTCTTCATTTAAACGTAATATTTTCTTCCAATTCAAAAAAATCTTTCTTTTAACTCCTAACTTTATTCAAGCTGAATAATTTTCATCCATTCTACGCATCGTTTTCCTTAATATGATGCATAGTTTTCGTTAAATTTACTATTTTTCTTGGGTTTCACGCTCAATTTTTTTGTCAATCTGACAAATATTTTTGAAATTGATGAAATATTCTTAAATTTAATGTATTATTTTCTTCAAATAGAAGATTCAAGCCCCATTAAAATAAATAAAACACCAACAAATATTTTTACATAAAAACATTTTTTTATTTACTTATATTTTATTAATTAATAGTATAAATAAAGTATTTCATGGAATTATAATACTAGTAAGATAATTGGAATATTAATAAATAGCTATGAGATATAAAGTTTACATTCGATTTAAAATAGTTAATAATAAAGTGATTAGATAATTAAGAATTTAAAATTTGTAAAATATTTGTAATAATTAATAATAACAAAATATTTAGAACAACGATAAATAAGTATGTATTTTATAATTAATATAATTGATTTATTAAAGAACTTACTCAAGGGTTAGTTTTGATTTCGTAAAAAAAAAGACTGGAGACTGGACTGGAAATCAAATTAAAATAGAAGAATGTTTTATATAATGGTTAGAATATCTGAATATTTAATACTTACATCTTTATCACACGAATCTGTTTCTGGACAATCGCTCATCAATCGTTTTGAATTAATTTATTTGTTTGCTTCTCAGGAACTCACGAACACGATTTTATCCTCACTGCACCACTTCACTTATAAGAATAAAATCTATTACTTCTAGGACAACAATAAACACTAACATTTTAATGAAACTTCTTCAAATTGAGTACTTTTTTTCCAATTTGAAGATAACGTTTTCCTCCATTTAAAGAAATTTATTCAAATTGAAGAAAATATAATGAATATTTAAATGATTATAAAAAAAATTCGGTATAAAGAAAATTTCGTCAAGTTGAAGAAAAACTTCCCATCATTATAATGAAATTTCTTCAAGTTAAAGATATTACGAAGAAAAATTTTAAGATAGCAATGGTTTAATGGGTATTTCTCAACATGAGGACAAAAGTTGATAATAACATATTGAAGAATATTATTCAATTTGACCAATTTTGTCAATTTGAAGAACGCTTTAGAGCATTTCAACAAATTTATTCAATTTGAAAAAAGTTTAAGATGTTCGATTAATATAAATTTGTTGGCAATTTAGGGGAATGTGGTGCTAGATTCAATATAATTTCTAGAACCTTGGAGTTTCGAAAAGGTGATGTCTTTGCGGTTCTTATCAACTAAGTGCATGAGTTGTCTTTATTCTAACGTAGGGCATTTCGCTTATTACCTATGGAATAGATTTAAGTTAGCGGTTAGTCTTCTGTGACGAACAGTTTCAGATATCGCATATGACATCCTATTTTTGGAACTGTTTGCTGTTGAGTAGGTAGAGGAAATGTTTTTGGGAAAAGCTCCATATATAAATGTAATGTTTGAGCTTTGAGTCCTGATCTAACCTCTGCAATATAGCAAATAACGAGTCGCTTCAAACTGAAGAAGCTCTTTGCTCTAAATAATTTACTTTACTCTAGTAATCTTTTGTGCATTAAATGTCAACATTTCTTTTTTCCTTTACATATTTATAATATATGTAATTAAAATAGAAAATCACAAAATTTCAAGTAGAGGAAAAAGTGGGTCCGGCTTTAGTAAGCGTTTAATATGGTACTCGTCTTTTTTAGATTCATTTCTGTAAAGCCTTTTTTTTTTTTTTTTGAAAACGGCTTCAGTGATTTCAACTGTTATAAGAATAAGTGATGAATAATTTGATAAGTTATTCGTTCTTATTATTTCCCTCTATACATATATTCTTCAGAAAGTGTCGTATAATGGTTTTAGGATACAACAATTTTTTTTTTAACATCGACTTTCAGATATCGCTTCACTCTTTTAAACTATTTCTTTTAAATTAAAAAAAACTGTTTGGTTGATTTCTTTTAAACTTGGTTTAAATCTTACCTACCTACTTCTTAAAAAAATCCAATAGCTTATAAAATAAATTAATAAATACCATGCTGGACTCTGACCTCGAGTAAGATTTTTGTTTGCCCAATCATAAATAGAGTAGGTATGACAAATATATTTTGTTTATATATTGTATAGTTTATGTATTGCGGACATTATGCGTGTTTGTTCCTAAACCATCGATCGTTTCTGTGTTATGTTTACACGAAAATCGAATTTGTTGATGTTTCTAAATACATTTTTATAGTTTGTATAACAGATAGAATGTCTTATAAATCGTTTAAGTGTGTAAAATTTGATATGCCCACTATTGCGTTTTGTTTTTCTTAAATTAAATAAATTCCATGCATACATTTTGCTCATTTGCTACAATACCGTCATAATTCAAAAACCTCAATTTTTCAGGAGAGGAATTTTAAGTTTAAAATCGTCATCGTTATTGTTAGGGGTGTTTAATCAGTAGGAAATAAAAACTGGTTGTAGGGTTAGCATATGTTTATGAAATTAAGGTATGGTCTGAGGTTTAATTATTTCTACCGACAGCTCCTTGAGTTTAAATTCATCCCTACATTTCATTATTACACTTTTGCAGTGAAAATTATCATTCTTTATGAAAGAGAATATTGGCATAACGACAGAAGTGCTCTCTCTTGGCCAGTTTTTGAAACTGAGAAATGATGTTCTACAGGATAAAAGACAACTTTATTTACTTAACTTCTACATCCATAACTCAAAATTGCTGAATTTTGAGTTGTGACAATATTGCAGCAAATGAGCGATTTGCATTAATTGTAAACTGCTAGAACTGAAAACAGAAAAAAAAAAAATAATTTGCCTTTCAAGCACTTATTTTGAAAAAAAAAAAAAACATTCCCCACTCTCTCCTTTTTTATATCAATAAAATATATATGGTGTTCAATTTAAATAAAATAAAATTGATGAATTTTCGTTAATCTGATAATAGCGACTTATCATACTATCTACGTACATGGGTAAAAGGCGTACATATATTTTGAATATGTAGCTATTAAATCTTCAATAAGACGAAATATTTGATGGAAAATTGTCAATTTGAATAGCTGGTGATTTTGTCAATATGAAAATAAATTCATTCGCTTGAATAATATAATAAATAGTACAGCATTTGATGAAACTTTACTGATTTTGAATATTTTATCTTCAATATGAAGAAACATTTTATGAAAAATTGTTAATTTGAATAATAGTACTTACGCTGTTGAATTTAATTTTCTTAAATTGGTGTTTTAGGTAAATAGATTTGTTTGATTTATTGTTTCACATTGAAAATGTTCACCGCTTTGTTTTAGCTAGACCGTTGATTTTAAACAAATATGCCGTTGAGAAAACGGTCAAATCTCTTTTATTGAAAAAGATTACAAAGTCTCACGCCGCGTACAAAGTTGCGGGCACAGCTAGTAATTTAATAGGGTAGTATTTTTGAAGTGAAACTTCTAATGCGACTTCCAACATTTCTTATCTTACTTTAGTTGTCATAATCCCATTGTAAATGTTATAGATTTGGATATTTCTCCACTCGAAAATGATAATTGAAAGATGTGATCAATTGTAAATTGCAAGCAATGTTAATAAAGTTTGTCTTAAAGAAACAATATGATTTCACTAAAAATCAATTTCTACCCCTTCCTATTTTCATTTCCACATTACGAAGTTTCACTTCTTCCGCGCGGAGGGACTCAACATACTAAGACCATATAAAATCTGTTCTGTTTTCCTATAAGTTTTTTAGCTGTCACTTGGCTCTTCCTTTTTCTTATTTGACATTGACGATTTCGGAAACTACCCTGCCGTTTCTTCGTCTGGAAAAACCAAAACATTTACTTTTTTTAGTGGTTTTTAAGATTCTTTAAGCTTGTCTGGAAAAAAAATTAAAAATGTTGGCAAAGATTTGTAGACTGAACGAATTGAATCTAAATCAAACCATAGGTGATGTAGCAATGTCAAAATTAAAAGCTATGTCCCACACATCTCTAAGGTTGAGACGGCAAAGGACACAAATTCGACGAGATTTGTAGTAGCTTCTCACAACCATTCGTTTTGTGTGAGTTTTTCTTTTTGGAACGAATGAAAGGGATCTACAATTTTATGCCGACTCCAAACGGCTAATTGAAAAGTTCTTTCAAGACATTTATACTCTCGGATGTTTGTCAGACGTTCGCGAGAGGTAGCGCAGTTGAAAAAAAAACATAAGTTGGAATTTGGGTTTTTGCGGGATTCGAACCTGAGACCCCTCGCTTAGTAGTCCAACATACTAACACTAAGCCACTGCGACTACCTCCAAAAACTTAAGACTTCGTATAAAATACTTTCAAAGAGTTTGGGTATATGCGAGAGTTTGGCAATTGGGCGGTAATTAGTAACTTAATTTGTTGGTCCTTTTTGTGTATTGGGGTAATGAATGAGGTCTTCCAAGCCTGGGGAAATTCTCCGTTTGAGAGAGAAAAATGAAAGAGATCAAAAAGTGATCTTCATGAACAGATGTTAACTCAAAAATCGTACTTCGGATCTGTAGAGAAGAATCCTCTTTAAATTCTCTCACAAATTATTCCCACTCAGAAATGTTCATATTCTATGATGATAATTATGATTTTTCGCTAAAAACAATAAACTAAAACAGACACAATTGTAGGAACAAAAATCTCTTATTTTATTTTCACGAATGAGTATTTCAAAATTTATTCCTTTATTTATACATAATGTTGATTACAATTATGTAATAGTTATTACTTACCCATTATTCTAGATATATGTTTTCGTGGTGAAATAAACCAACAAATTTATACTCTGGAAACGCATTTATCAGCTCATAGAAACGCACCAAATACACTGACTAATCACAGTCAGCGTTTCTAAAATTATCATTATCATTTTAACACGAAGCGTGGCAGCGTTGCCGCTGAAAAATTTAAAATAGGGGCCGTAGTTGAAAAAAGCATGGTACTTTTTCACTTTCTAGCGATCCTAAAATTTCCTCGATTTTTTTATAAAAAAAGTCGAACTTAAAAGTAAAATTTGTATTCTTCAGAATGAAAATCATATTAAATTAACCTTCAGTATAAAAATCGCAGTTTTTTAACATTGTAATGGTTATTTTTTGGTATTAGAAATGCGTTGCATTAATATTCATAGTCAAGTGTAATTTGAATGCTTTTGTTGTCATATTATTGATATTTCCACAATTGAGTGTTTTTTTTTCGCACGGAATGTTTTTTTGGAAATCAAAATTCCCAACAAAGTACCACGATGTAGAAACACTTCTGAGCGTAAGTATTTTGTTACACTTCTCGCCATTTGTCATATGACAGTTGGTGCTTAATTGTGTTTCATAAGGAAATCAGATGGCTTTTGAAAGCTCTTGGATTAGATTATGCTAGTGGGTGCTCTGGATCTGTTTAGATATCCACTCTGAAAAGAGAAAAAAGCTTCAAGATAATTAACTGCTGTTCCTTGTAGTTATATATTATATTTAATTTTTATGCAAGTAAGGGCGAGTAACTTCATAGAGGTATAACATCTCAGTCGGTGCTCAGTGCTCAAATATGTTAAGTGCTAAGTGCGTTAAATATACCAGTTAAGCACGTCTTGAATGTGATGGAGCAGCAGCAACAATTTTGGCTGTGGTAGCAGCAGGAAAATCAATATGAATTGGTAAATGCCGTGCTCCGTTAATATCTTATCTATCGAAAATGATTTCAACAACCTATAGAACCTAGTTTTGAAAATGTTCAACTCAATGTACAACTGTATACAACGGGCCAGTTAATAAAAACCTACCCGTCCATTTGCTTATTAAGGACTCGAGCAACGAAATTTAACCTCCTTCAACTCGTTGATTAGACAAAGTTAACAGCTCCAACATTGAATGCGCTAAACTCGAAATTTATATGTTTTCCTCGCAGTGTACGAGCTAAGAAGACCAACTGATTGCATTAATTGCTTGAGTTGCTAGCATAACAAAGTAGGCCTAGCATCTGAGTAAAGCAATGTTTTGCTCCTAATTTACCTCACACAAAAACTAAACGGTTCTGTCATGACAACAAAATTTACACACAGATGCATGGCCGATTTATATACTACTACAACAGATAGCTTGCTATATTTAGTGGTATTGAGCCACGGAAGGAGGATCTATGTTACAAGCGTTGGGCACGGAAATGCCGCAAAATTGATGTTGCCATGAGAAGGAATATTTTCAAAGAACTAGTTCCCTTCCCATGACCACATTTAAAATACTGGCGCCACCATCGTCAATAGCCACACAAAATCTGACAGACCATCGTGGTGTTTTGACTAATTAATTGAATTGCCCAGCCTTGTGTTACTAGTGGGACATTGTGCGCCCAACCGGAATTGAAGCATTACAACTACCAGTCAGTGTTGTGATTGCATAATTAATTAATACATCAATTTTATGTCATGCGGAAGGGTGCGGTACGCACTAATCAAATTATCTCGCTGGACGGCTACTTAAAGCTACCAAAAGGTAGCTTGTTGAACTGAACTGTTCTTTTTGGTCCAATAGCTATGTGTATAAAAAATTAATCAAAAATGCAAGGATCCCCAATAACCTCTTGCATACGAACAAACTTATTTCACACCAATTTTCCATCGCAAACAAAAACTCGCCACACTATATCAATTACTAAAAATCCCCAATTAAACGATGCAGAATTGCAAAAAGGACGACCGCAATACAACTTTTAATTAAACTGCCAAATATTAATACTTTTTTGATTTTTTTTGTGTATCGTTATGTGCTGTGGGCAGAGAAGGAGATTTTGTTACAGCACAACTTTATCGTAACTCTGCAGTTAGGTACGAGGTGTTTGCTCTTTGGAAATTCGTTGTTGCTTCCCCATCTAGTTATGATTACTGGATGTGGTTTCGAATTTCTCTCCTCTATGCACGCGGGCGAGCACAAAAGATATAAATAAAATACATTTTCAGAATTTTAATTGTTTCACGAAGGGTTAGCATAGCAATATCAAAGTGCAAGAGTTGACTCTCAATCAAAAAACATGCAAGAGTAAGCAAGCCAATTACATTTTGTTGTGAGTTATGGATTATAGATGCGGATCAAGAGACTGAAATTTTTGGGGACTATTAAACGAATTGCAGAATGTGAGCATCGAATAAAAGCGAAGTGTAGAAATCATCGAGTGTGCTGTCGGCGGTCGTGACGAGAAGAACTACATATATAAACACAAATTAAATGTCAGTTAACTCCTCACTCCCTTATTAATAAAAAAATGTGCACACGTAAGTTAGTTAGCAAACGTCAGATAGTATACAAAAATTGGACATAACTGCTGAGTAACAAGTTGATAACTTTTACACAGTGTTTATTAATACGGGGGTCAGTTATTGACTTCTAAGACGAGGTGAAATAGTTTGGAGCAATCGTAATCGTAAATTTACCTACTGCTAAATTGGAACCCATTCACAAAAAGAACTAATTGCCCTATGTAGATGAGGCCATGAAGAACTAAAAAATCCTCGTCTAAATAAAGAAAGTGAAGACTCTAGTGTCCTTTACTTTTTTCTGGCTGTTTTGGCACAATAGATCTTTTAGATCAACGTCTTGGCGAGTAAGAAGCTTAAGAAAAGTAGACAAGCATGCAGAACTAACGACACATTAACCACAATATAACGATAATCTTTTAAGAAACATACGTCCCGGAATGACTTCTATTTAACGGCAGTGTAAAAATAAAATTTTTGAATTATTTTACCCAGATTTTGTGATTTTGTTTTTTCGCACTAAACAAACATGTATTATGAACAGGAGTCATATTTGTCGAAATAAACATAATAAACCTAAATACAGCGCCATCTATCTGATTCAGGTATAATTGGGAACCATTTGTCTCGACAATACAAATACATTTTGGGAATCGGTCATTTTGTTGACGCAAAACAAGTTCACATAAAGGTGGTTAGTGTGCTGAAGCCAGGTGTCTCAGGTTTAGCCCCCGGAGAAGCTATTCGTATCTAAAGATTTCATCCACGGCGTCACCTCTCGCGAACGTATCGGTATAAAATATCTACTGCCTTGAAGGCACATTTAAGCAGAGACAAACCATACTGAGACGACCAACTTCGGCGATTTCCCGTTACTTTGCCTACAAGCTATATTTTTACGGATTGGCCACGATTTGGTGCGCTAGTATTGGGTACATTCAAAAATCTACAGTTATCTTAAGTCGACTGGATTGGTCTGGATAAGATGTTACGAGTACGCAAAAACTAGATTGGTCGAGAACGTCACTTTTTCTACGTCAGTCACATATATGCGAACTGTCAACTCAGTACTCAGTCACGAATTTCTTGACTAGATTCATCGGCTACCCCTCCATAAATGTCAACTACTGAAGAAGCTGCTCATATGACCGTTTTCAGTCAATCAAAAGCGGGAAACATCTAGGCAGACGGGTTGGGGTCAAAATTCTGGATGGGTCAAAAGTGTTTTTACAAAATTCTTCTATCCAAATTCTGCTTTTCAAAACTCTGCTTTTCGAAATTCTATTTTACAAATTCTTCAAACGAAAAGCCCGCGCTTTTGAACACTTTCCAAATCGTTTTTTTTTTTGCAGAATTTTGTAAAGACAATTTCTCACTTATTTATGCATAAAGTGTAGAATCAACGAATTTTTTGTTTTATATAAATCATGTAAACTATTATGTATGAGGAATAAATCATTAATAAAAGATTTTTTTTTAAGATTGCAGTGTTGTTTTAGACAATTACTCTTCTAGGTAGTGTTTTTTGCTATCCCTTCGTGAACGTGTGCTGATAGTGTTATATGCTTAACTCATAATGAATGTTTCAACCGTTAGATCCAATAAAGGGAAATATAAGTTCTGCGTGGATGGATGGGGATAGGAAGGAATTGGAAAAGAAAATGAAATTTATTTTTAAAAACAAACAAATAAGAAAAATTCTAAAAAAGAGAGCAGATCTAAGCCATATTAGTTTTCAAAGTATTCAAAGCTAGTTATCAAAAAATATAGCATTCGCTCGCTTTGTTTAGTTTTTTAATTTTTTGGTAATTTCAAAAGTGAAATAATTTGCTTCTTCTGGATTTTTTTCTTGTAATTTATTTACCTGTAAACCTGAAATGCGTTATATATTATAATAAAAAAATTTGTTGTGTTTATGTTCATGTTCATTTTTTTAAAGCAGAATAAGTAGAATTTTATTGCTTAAAATTCCCAAAGCAGCATTAAAAAAAAAAAACGGAATTTCGTAAAGCAGAGTTTTTGTGTGAGGAGACAGAATTTTTCGAAGCAGAATTTCGACCAGATTCCCTATCACATTTCCCCACGGTTGGCTGCGATTGATAGCATTTATTTTAATTTTTTTTTTATGTTTTTGCATGTCACACGTATTCTAAATTGAAATAACACCGGTAGGAAAACAAAATGAAGTAGGTGATTGAAAAAAAAAAAAAAAAAAAATTGGGGGCAGCGGTAAGAGGATTGTGAGTTGGGGGTCTCCAGTGATACCAGACCTTTCGGACTGATTTGCCCACGACGATTATCAAAAATACCCTTTTTGCCCATGCCATTGTTAGAAAAATTTCACGAACTCTCCACGCAAAGATATACCTACATCCATGCAAAAATCAATGTTATTTGAAAAATTCTTCCTATAGATTTGAAAACAAAATTTCGTAATTAAATTTTATTCCACATTTCATCAATTGGTACTAGTTTCTTAAGCGAACACTTTTTATCTTCACTTAACACTTTTTTTTTTATTCAGAATAAATCTTTTCGAAAATAGTTAAAATTGATTTTTCGCTACTTTTTGCTCAGGTTAAGAAACTCCATTTGTGCAGACAAGTGCGCAATGAAATATGTACATTGACAACACCGAAACCACAACTAAATGACGTTTGTTAATTTTGCATTTGTTAAACTAAAAATGAGTGCATTCAATGATTGTATGCACATGAGTCCTTCAGAGTATGCAATATTAAGTGATTGCCTTCTTATATAAAACAAATTAAATGCAGTGAATATAAGCGATTAGATGAAGTACCTATTTGAACAAATGGTCTTATTTCAAAATTATATAAAAATGCCCTTTTTCGCCCTTTTAGCTTATTTTGAAGTGAAATTGGCCACGAAATGGGTAATTACCGAGTTCTGTTATCACTGGGTCTCAGTATGGTTTGTCTCTTAAGCCAGTTGCTTGAATTCGAAATAAAATGGTCGGTTTCATTCGTCTGAAAAATAAAATCCACTCTTAGGCTTAGGGACCTTTATGGACCTGTTGCTCCAACAATTTTTTGTAGCAAATTAAATTCTTCCAGCTCGCGTTTAATGTCAGACATTTTTTTTCATCCCTAAAAAATAGCACCTGCCATTCTGCTTCAACACCGAAAATCGTTTTCCGAAAATCTATTTTGATTACACGAAAAAGCACTTGAATACGAGTACTCCCATTTCTTTCAGCTGCTGTCACCCTCGCGGAAGTGAAATTAAAAAAGAATATCTGAAATACAACATACACGCAGTGCAGCAAGATTTCACTGCCTGACAGCACAACAAAAAAAGATACCGGAAGCTTCCTGTTTTATGAATTTTCAACTCGTTCGATATGCCTGCGGAATTAAAAGGATTCTTGTTACTGAAGGTATTGCGATTTCGATGGAGAACACATGTAACTACATTGGAGACAAACTGCCGATACCTCAATTAGGGATTCATTTTTTTTTTATTATTTTCTCCTGTTTCACCGAATACACTTAAACGTATCCGAATGACAATAAGTTGCGTACTAATGACTTTTGCGTTTGTTCTTTGTAACTATGTCTCTCTTGTGGCATGTGGGAAGCACAAGCTGTAGCATAAGTAGGGTGATTGTGGTCATCCCATTATAGGCTTTGAAGGTAGAAAGTTGTAATAAGGCCATCGCCAAAGGGGCTTACCCTGATGTCCATTGTTATCATATCGAAAGGATTACAACCCGGGAGTAAATCTCGTTGTTTTGTATTGGGTTCGTTGGGATAAAGATTCCGATTGAGGATATTATCAACGTATTATCTCGGTATGACCTTCTGGGGCACTACGAGTATTACTTACATGGTAATTAAAATAATTAGAGGCTGGGAGAAGCGATTATGTATGGAGAGTAACAAATAGGGTAGGTATATTTACAAATTTTACTATAGACCTCTCAGTGACCTAAGGTAAAAGTGTTTTGCGTCGTCAGAAACCTATGTTAGCCTGTAAATTTGGTACAGCTTCATTGAGCATAGAAATCCGTCCTGCTGAAAGGTATGATAGTATTAGTATAGGTATATTGCACAATGCAGCTCGTCAAGTGGGTCAGACGTATTGAGTTAAGATCGCAGTTCATGTCTGACTTTCAAGGGCGCTGGACGAGTTCACGCAGTGCACTGCGCGATACCTATACCACCTTTAGACAAGAAAAAGACAGCTTCTCAAATGCTCTCAAATCAACAACAAATGTATGATAATTGAACATCGTTATCTACCTTTTCAACAGCATCAATCTCCAACTGACATAATCCGCCCCGAACACTGAGGATAATCCGATTCCCATTGAATAACTCAAGGACACCCACACGCTCATCTGTTTGGGGAAATTACATTTTCTCACCGCGAAAAAACATCACACCTATATGTTTGGATAGATTCATCACGTTGTCCTGATCAATGGCTGGAAGAAAATGCGAGATTTCTCGCTTTGACAGCTTCTACACATGAAAATACATATCCTTGCGGTGAGCGACTTGTTCAATGTACGTTCACTTTTATTTGCGCAAAGTCCTTTTGCATTCTCTCTTAGGATATGAATAATTCGATTATTCATTTCCAATGCACCATGAAATCGAAAAGCTCTCTTTCCACCGCACCACAATTTTAGCGGGAACCTTTTTATTTTTCTTACCATCCAAAGGAAGAAATCGACGTCCACATTGCAAAGACGGCAGACTTTATTTAGTTACTCGACTAAGGATATTAAATACACAGGTGGAGGTGGGTGGTTTCTTAGAAAAAATAAATAAAAAAAAAAACGAAACCGAAACATTCCCAGCTAGGATTCACTTCGTAGAAAAGCGTAAAGACCAACAAAAAACTGTATGTAGATGTATCCCTTCGTATACGTGATGATTCAATTTCGTTGGCGGAGTATCCTCGAACACGTAGGCGAGAAAAGAAGTGAATATTAAGCCAAATATCCTTGTACTGCTTCTGGCAAATGTATATACATATATAAAGATAACGCCTGTTTTTGGTTTCAAAGTATCTTGTAAATAACTCAAAGAATGTATAGAAATTGACTGCAAGAAGGATATAACTGTCCGCAAAGGCACAGTAAGTATATAGGCATACGGAGGTAAAGAGGCATAGTCAGTCCCCGATGTACATCTTTTGTGTGGATAAATCTTCTTTTCTGCATGTATAAATTCCCATTCGACACTTATGCTCGACAGGAGGAGTGGTACTCTTTTTGTCGAAAGGGATTTATCCTATTTATCAGCTCTGGCAAATGGTGTTTGTTGATTTTAATGTGAAAAGGATTTACTACCTGACTTATTGTGTTGAGCTTTGGCATCAAATTGAAAAGGCGACAAAATCGGCTTAAATATAACGAATCATGTATTGTTGTCGAGGGTCTGAAAGTGGAACACATAGTCGCACATATGTTGGGCTTAAATCAAATGGACAACTGGCCAAGGGTTGTGTAAACATGTGCTGCCTAATGTGGGTTCGCTTTCAACAAGTGGAGCGGAAACATTGTGAACATTTTAAACCGGTCACATGATGGTTTCCTATTATCTGAGTTTGTACTAATCTAACGGGGAAAACCATTTGTGAAGCGAAAGATGGACATGGAAAGTCGAAAGAGGGTCGAGTGACTTGAGAGGGATCTGTTATGTACTTGCCTAGGCAATAAAAGGTTAAATTTAGTTTAAACACCCAAACATATTAGAAAGACAACATGGAAAAAGATTTTTAAAAGATCATTTCAACAAAAATAAGCGCAGAATCATGAAAATTTTGAATATTCTTAGAGCTTAGCTCAGGCTTTACTAATTCACGACTTTTTATTCGCAATTCTAGAAATTGTACGAAGTGAAGATATAGACCCTCAAAAGTTACGAATCAACACTTCTCATTGTCAATAACGCGATCAAACGAGGAATACATATTGCCATAACCGATCCCAATTTGACACATAGGTATCAATTTGATATTACTATGGTTGTGAATTGCAAAAACAATTCTGTTGCAAATTACGATTTCATCCCTTAGTAAATTATAATTAGTTTTTCTTTTTTTTTTATAATTTACACGCGCTAAAGAGGTTGTGACTACTTTTATAGTGTTTTTAGACAGCGCGGGCATTAAGGAAATTGGTCTTAAATGTCTGTAAATTGTACTGAGGAGGAAAGACAGAGCTGGGCAAGGCATTCCACATTCGCGTTATACGGCTTATGAAAGAGTCTCTGTATTTCATTGTACGTCCGAAGATAGGCTGGATGGTAAACTGATGGGCATTCCTAGCATGGCGAGTATTGCGGTTGAATTTCTGAAGGGGAGGAATGCAGTTGGCTATTTCATTTGAGCACTGTTTGTAGAAAAAACGATAAAACAATGAGAGACACGAAACGTTTCTACGATGTTCAAGCGAATTGATAGAATTCGCGATATTCGTGTCTCCGATTAGTTTCATCGTACGATTTTGGATCCTTTCTAGTAAGTGCAATATAGTTTTCGGTGCACCAGACCAGATGTGGGAATTGTACTCAAGCTTTGGGCGAATGAACGCCTTGTATATTGTAGCCAGATCAGAAGGGGTAAAATATTTCTTGCACCGCTTGAGGAAACCTAGACATTTCGCTGCATTCTTGGCGACTTCGTGTACATGGTTATTCCAACGAAGGTTGTCATGAACGCACATACCGAGAATAGAAAGTCTTTCGGTTTCGGTAATGCAAGTGCCATTCATGGATAATGGCTGTAGATTTGGGTTTCGCTTTAGAGACAGCAGACAGCATTGTATTTTTGAAGCATTAAATTCCACTCCATTTTGAAATGCTGTCAAGGTCGGAATTTAATGAGCTTAACAACCGTTGCCGTTCCAGTTCTACGGCCGAAGAGCAGGGACGTGAGTCCTGGAAAGAATATGAAAAGCTAAGAGTGCTGCCATCAGCGAAGGAATGGATTGAATTAGAAGTTGTAGACAAGAGATCATTTATAAAAATGAGAAAGAGAGTCGGAGACAAAACTGAGCCTTGGGGAACACCAGCATTTATATGGTGAGTTTCAGAACTGAAACCATCCAAAACAACTTGAATTGAACGGCCAGATAGGTAGTTTCTAATCCATTGAATAAGAGACGCATCGATCCCATAAGCAAGCCTAGTATGCAGCTGTTCCGGAACGAAATTTTCCGGTGGTCTCCAAATGGACAGCGAAACGTTTGCGAAAAGGCAGCGGAAAATAATTTGCGGAGAGGTTCTACACAAGTAGCAGTGTTACCAGCACTGGCTATTTATCTCCGATTTGGGTGCTCAAAAGTTCGAGTACTGGCTTTTTATTTGGGAATTTTCTTAAATTAGGCTATTCAATAAAGTTTGTCGATTTTTAGGCTCATTAGGTATTTATAAAAAAAAGCATACTTCAATTGCGAACGTAGTCTTTTCGTATAATTAAAGATTTTTATCCATTTAATTGCAAATGCGCCAAATCCATTTTCATACAATTTTTGAATAGAATCTCACATCTGAGCAGTAAAATCTTCTCACAAGATACCTATGCATAACTATGAAAACGCACTATCTAAGTATGCAGGTATGCGGTATGCAAAACCAGCAAAACGCATTTTTTTTGTTAACATTGGAAAATTGAATTAGAAAAGTCTCGTAATTATGAGTTTATATTATGTTATTTTCTTTTAATTTAGTACTGTTTTCTTTAAAAACAATTGAATCAGAATAAGGGCCTTATTTGGACCACCTACCTTAGTAGTAATATAAAGATAATAAATAAATAAATATTTAGCGCATTAGATCCATTTAGGTATCCTGGCTTCTTACAACCATTCGTTTTATGTGTTTTTATTTTTGTGACAAATGGAAGCGACCTACAATTATTTTATGACGAGTCCGAAAGGCTGAATTGAGTAGCTCTTCCAAGATGTTTTATTCTTGGATGTTTGTCAAGCTTTTGCGAGAGGTGGTGCAGTGCAAAAAAAAACCTTTAGAAATACAAGTATCTGAAGGTAAATCTATATAAATAAAAATGAAATGATGTTCGTTGGTAAGGGCATCACGAGAGAATGGCTGGACCGATTTCGCTAATTCTTTTTTTGTTGCGTTTGTTATTGTCAGGAGAACAAAGTTATAAAAGAAAAAATTAAGAAAATTGCGCGGAAAATTAGAAAATTAAAGTTTGAATGGGGAAATACACTTTGAAAAAAAATTAACGGGATAGAAATCAAGTAGTGACACTTCAAATAAAAAAAAATATATTTTGAATTTTAAGAGCAATTGTTGTTGTCAATTATTTTAATTATTTTCCAAGCAAATTGTTGTTGTCAACAATTTTGAAATTTTTTTTTTTTTTTTTAAATATAGGTATACCCAAAAAGTTTGTTCTAATAAATTATGTTTACTATGTTACATTAAGTAACTTTTTGAAATGAAGTAGATAGATACTTTGATTATACAAAGATGATATTTATTCATGGCCGACGATATTTTGCATCGAATTCGCACTGTGACATCGGATAATGAACTGGAGATGTCAGATGAAATGCGCAACAAAGCTTTGATTTGACGCAGTTAATCGAGAATTGGAGCGAGAAATGGACTTCGAACGAATCGCATTGAGTCAAGCTGTTCGAACAAATGTGCCAATGCTGAATCTATATATATAAAAATCAATCCCTATTTCCCTTGGTCGCGGCATGACGCGTGAACGGCTGGACCGATTTCGCTAATTTTTTTTGTTGTGTTTGTTATTGTCAGGAGAAAAATCTTATGAAAGAAAAAATTAAGAAAATTGCGCGGAAAATTAGAAAATTTAAGAATACTTAACCACCATATTAAATTATATCTAATGTAACCATAGCGCTTTTACAGTTCAAACTTTTTTGATGTAACCTTATGGCGTTGGCATAACATTGACAGAATGCGTGCTGCAAATATCGTCAACGAGGATGTAAACAAAATAAATATCGTTTAAAACAGATGCTTCGATCGGAGTTATTATATTGATAAAATACATATAAAATAATTAATTTATTATTTTTAACAAAAACTGAATTTCTTAGTGCACATCGTCGGAAAATCCTCAACATGTGGCGTTGTAGGCGTATGTCGTTATTCAGGTCA
Organism: Cheilosia urbana; assembly: GCA_946477585.1. Classification (NCBI taxonomy): domain Eukaryota; kingdom Metazoa; phylum Arthropoda; class Insecta; order Diptera; family Syrphidae; genus Cheilosia; species Cheilosia urbana. The sequence goes on from OX297855.1 coordinate 65,896,674, forward strand.
ATTAAATTTTCTTTAATAATAATCTTCTTAATTCATACCTATAATTCTTTCGGGATGAAACTCGATGATGATGATATAACTCGATAACCACTGGGTCAATTTTTATGATTCTTCTTTTGTTTTGTTGGTATTGTTGTATTTCAGGTTAACGCAAACTTAAAAGATAGGATTTTTGACCCGCTATATGGCGTTGTAATCGATCTCCGAAACCACTCACCCGATTTCAATGAAATTTTATAGATTTATATTCTTCGTTCCCGCTTGAAGGATAGGATACTTTTGGACTTGATAGGTGGCGCTGTTGCCGATCGCCGAATCAGCGCTACCAAGTTGATTGAAATTTTGTAGATGGATATGGTTGCTTCCAGTTTTAAATTTCGGATAGTTTTTGACCTATAGGTGGAACTTTGAAAAACACAAGCGGGATAAGAAAACGGATTGTGGCACGTCTCACTCAAAAACAAAATCAAACGCTATTTCTAAAGTCATATGATGAAAATTATTAATGGACGCTGTCCAAATAAAGCAATTTGCGAAATGTGAGCATAATTTAATACGAAAGGTACGGGCAAAGCCGGGTGGGTACAGTTACCTACATATAAAAGAGACTGACGTCCGTATGTGCATCCATAACTCGGGGACAGGTAGTTCGATTTTTACGATTTTTTGGTTGGAAGGAAGGGCATAATTCTACCTTTTGTTGTGAAAAAAAACTTTATGGGGATTAGTTGAATTCTTTAAATGTTCCGGGCCTACCTCAACATAAATTGGATTTGAAAGTCGGCTCAGTTAAAATTTTGTTGCGCAACATCAATGTACCGAAACTTTGTAACGGATCGCATTTGATTCGTGGGGAAGGATCTTATATCAAATATCATGCAAGTGATGAATTTGAGGGGAAAATTCAAAGGCAAACACTCTTATTCCGCAGATTTCGCTTATTCAGAACGATTTACCATTCGTTCGACTTCAATTTCCCGTGCGTCTCGCTTTCACTATGACAAATAATTTATTGCAAGGATAATCGATGGATGTTTGTGCATTTGTAGCATCAGTCTTGATTCCCCATGTTTCTCACATTGTCAATTTAGTGAAAAAGCGGATGGTTGGACGACACGTCAACATCATTGCCGAATTACATAAATTAGTTAGTGCATTGTGCATGCTCGGAATTATTATTTTCATTACATTAACAAATTTGGGCGGAACGAAGTTTGCCGGGTCAGCTAGTAAGTAAATAAAAATCATTAATCACATCCTATACTAGTTCCCAGATGCAAATTTGTAATGAAACTCAACTTGGTCGTTTGATGTTTTCCTTGTTTTCCGCCGTAAAACAGTAGTGTTTCTGAATTTTTGGAACACACGTGAATTTGGAAGTCCATATATTTAAAATACGATATATAATCCATACGACCCCGTATTGTCCGGACACAACGTGATTTTTCTGGAGTGGTTTTTCTGTCTACGCTGAAATTTAAAATACAAACACACAAATTGTTTAGAACAACTTGCCATTGATACGAACCTTAACAATCCTTTTCAAAAAAAAAAAAAACAACAAAATAAATACAGATTTAGGTTTATACCTACTTCATTTTTGTTTTATAATTCAAAACGTACTTACAAGATAATTCTTTATAATAAAAGGAAAGAATTTAAAAGGATTTTGATATATGGATTGGATACGCATGGATATGGATATATGCATCTACAAAAATTACACACGTTAGATAGTTAGTTCCATGGACTTCTCTATGTCAATTTACGTTTTCGATTTACATGTGTTAAAAATTAGTATAAGATTTTATTTATTCATCATTCATCATTTTTGATAAATTGACATATTGAAGTGGTAAATTGCGCAAAAACAATGCCGCAAATCACTACAAATAAAAAAAGCTCTAATTAATACTTCTAATCGTAAAATTCAATAGAATTTGATATTCTTTGCCATTTCCATTGTCTAATTACGAATTTTTGTATCAATCCAAGAAAAAATCGTTCTGATTGCGAAAAGTATTACTTTTTAAATTGCAACTAAAAATATTTCAATTTTGGTGATTTTCAATTCTTTCTTTGATGTACTACGCCTTCGACAGTTTAGAAGGGATATATGTATTTAAAAAAGAGGGCCTTGCACCGGCCTGTTATATTCCTAAGGCGCTGTATTATTTTAACTACAGTATCTTGAATTGTAATCATTTCTTATTTAAATAACATTCCTGGAACTACGTGTAATTAATTGGTGCTTGTTCTGATATTGCCAGGGAGTTATTTTTCGTTTAAACATTTTACCCGTCTGAAAATAAAGATTTTTTTTTTTTTGTGAATGTAAAAACGTGTTTTTTAGTCTCATACCTATGTTTAGGTTCTGAATGCGCATATCTACATTAAGTCTAATTGATATCTGTGAGGGTTGTCTGGTCTTTTGCGATAATCTCACAACCCAACACAAGCTATCCTAACTTAAACCACCTGTTGTTCATTTTTGTGTGGCCCTCTTCGTACCTGCCTTGTCTATCATTTGTGTTACTCTACCTCCGTTGCATTTAAATCTTCCTATCATTGGACATAAGTAAATTAACCTTTGTTTTTAGCCTGCTGCAAATTTCTTTACTTTTTCACCCAGCTTCCCAGTAGTCGCAGTGGCTTAGTGGTTAGTGTGTTGGACTACTAAGCGAGGGGTCGAGGTTCGGCATAAAATTGTAGATCTCTTCCATTCGTTCCAAAAAACAAAAAACTCAAAGAAAACGAATGGTTGCGAGAAGCTAGACCTATGGTCCCTCCGGACCTGTTGCGCCAACTATTTATTTATTTTTTCCCAGTGGTAACTCTCATTCTCTTTTTCATTACCTAGTGTAGGAAATAAATATAAAGTTCATACACACAATTATTTATTCCGAGGACACATTATTACAAGGCATGTTCAACCGGAAAGCCAACATCGAATCTGCACACAAATCAATAAAATATGAGCAAATATTGATATCCTTTGCATGAGCATATCCTTCCCTCAAAGAACAGGATATAATATTTCATTAGTTTCGATTCACAAAATGTTACGTATACGCCTCAGTGAAATGATGAATAGGTTTTTGCTATACCAAAGAAGATGCCTGAACCTCAAACATACCCTTGGTAGATTCCAGAGAAACGATTCATAGTTCATTTCTTCTTTAACGAAACTCTATAACATTCGGAATGACGCCAATCTAACAAACTCACAAAGTGATAACAACATCCACCATAGATACGCTCGTCGGTCGTGAAGACCTTTTTTTTTTATTATTCCTGTTGCCATTGTTATCACGAAATGAAACTCACATCATAAAAATAGACGCTCAGTCACATTCCTCCGTGGCATAAGGACACGACCACATTCTCAGAGAGTAAATTAAGTCCATTTTTCTGTCAATGAAGTATGTCCTTCAGGTTCTTCTCTATTCAGGTCACGCTCGAAACGGCACGTTCTTCCATATACTCTCTTTTTTCATCCATATAATGTATAAACAGAAAAAGCGTAAAAGTTTGGGAAACTGAGAATACGGGATGAAGTTTGACACCTTTCTGTCCTTGTTAGAATAACAATAATACACCTTGTAAACGGGGTCTTATCCACGTTCATTGTCTGATCCTGTTACTAGTGGCACAAAAGTCGACAGTTCTGACGCTTTTGTAATTGATGGTGTAGGCCGAGCGGGAAATTGCTAAACTATTGTTACGAAAAAATGTTAGCCATTAGATTTTTGTAATTTATCTTGACTTGTAATTAAAGTGTAAGCTGTCAAAAATACGGAAAGTCATGTTGTGTTGTCAGGAGCAAGACGACAAACGGGTCGGCGGGTAAGGATAAGTGAGTGCAAAATCATTTCAAGAGGAAAACATTTACACACGACGTAATTTTGTTTTGTGTGAACTTCATTTTTCATTGCGCATCGTAATATAAATAAGAATGAAGGGAAGAGGGGGCATCGAAACTTTGAAAGAAAATTTGAAGTTTTTGTTTAGAATTACATTTGAAACACGGCTATATATATAGATATGTGAAGGACAAAACAAGATTAAATATATTTTCCAACGAAAGGGGTATTTTATGAAGGGAACTCACCGCTAATGTTTAATGGATGATTTTTTCACTTGAAAGATTTTTTTTTGGATTTCTATCAGAACTATAACTATGGAAACGGTGGGTAGTTGAGAGTAGTCATACAAAACAAAAGAAACGCAATTTTTGCAAATAAGGAAATATGGTCTTGTGGACTAATTTTACAAACCAAATTGTCTACCGTTTTCCGTTGTAATGGTTTTTTGTGAGTACACTTGTCAGATATATTTATATTGCACCTTCTAAGAACTGTTGCGCGGCTTGAATTCTATTGCTATTTTCAATTTTCTACAAGTATCGACCTTATAAGAAATGGATTGCCTGTTTAACCGTGATACATATATTTGCGCGCAAGTAAAACTACTGCTTAGTTCAGTTGTAAGAGAAAGACTAAAATTATTTGGCAACTAGAAGATTACATACATTATTTCTGGTGGTTACAGCAAAGCAAACTACAAAAGAAATATAAAATATATGTAGGATTATTTATTTCCTAACTTTCTTAAACGGAATACATTTATTATTATTTATTTTGTAATTTTCTTAATTAATTATTACATAGGTTATACTGATTCTATTTTAATAAATTCCGACGACCGACCAACCGACCAGTTATTCTCTCTGTTCCTAAAACGACTGTCGACTTGCATCTCTCTTCGCCACCGCCTCGTTGTTGTCACCACGAAAAGACCCCCAGCCGATCCAATATCTCGTACCACGCCAATACCTTGCGCAACCAGCTCAAGATAATCGCAACGCCGCACATTCCAGTGATCGCTAATGCTATTGCCCTCCAGTTGGCCATGGTTGCTATTCTCTGTATGCCCCACCCATGGTCAACGCTGGGGCTTTTATTTGTACAGCTTATCTGGGTCGAGGGTATTAGGTAACGTTCAACCCACGATTCGGCTATCGCCCTCACAGAGTCATCGTCACACGATCCCTGGTGATCGTGTAAATGTAGTTGAAGGTTTTTTTTTTGTAAGTTACGTTAGTTTCTCTATTTTAGTTATCGTTACTTTATGTATGTATGTTATTAGGAGATAGGAAGACAAGACTGATACGACTTGACAATTAGGAATTAAGAGACCCCTCGCTCTCATTCCAAGAAAGGGAAACAAATTTTGACAAAACGAAGGGGAAATGAAAGCAAAGGAAGAAAATAGAAAGGAAAAGGAAAGACAGGGTCTACGGAGATTTTGGGAAACGAAGGAAGGGGTAAAACAAATGCACCGCAAATGCAAAATTGGTTTGCTGACAGGCCTTCATAGTTATCGTTAACTGATAGCAAGCGGTCGATGCCCTCTTCAATAGTCAGCTGGACGATTAAGTTTTTGCCATACAGTGACGAAAAAAAATACCAATTAAATATTTTCTGGGTGAGTTAAGAAAAATCGGTTATTTTCTTGCGAAATTAATTATTAACTTAATTATTAGGTGACCATATAGTGGGAATTTATATCCAGGCAGAAATTACTGGCGACTCTTACTGACGTTGTAGAGGTAGGCAAATTATCCGGCAGTGTATTTTTTTTGTTGTTCTGACATCTCCTCCATTTGGGTACAGGTTTCTTCTCAACGGAAAAAGTAACTCGGGCTGCTGTTAAGCTTAGCCTCAACCGTGCCTGCGAATTTATCTGTGGGACCGTAATAGCGCTATTTCTGCCGTTGGACTGCTAGCGAGTCGACAACATACCGCCAGCCAACGGCCTACAGCATACGCTAACGGGTCCAAAGCCCACAGTTGCGGCACAAAGGCACGGTGTGTGGATATTTAGGAAGGCCGTCCTTTTGATAGATCGACAATGACATTACGCGACTTATACTAACTGACGACATGACATGACGCTTTACAGCGTTATTTTTCAGCCTTTACGGCTTGACTAGTGTTGTGACTGGAGGGTTACTAAGGGGCTATCTCTCACAATTTCGGCCAGAGAGGGATAGCTTTTGGATATGTCTACGGACATGAAGGGTGGGTTGGCCATCCCTTGCCATTAACATCTGGCGTGTTTCGAGGTCGTGACGAACCTCTACCTTCAAGAGATTACGGAAGGACAAGTTGCGTTTAGGGTAAAAGTAGATAGGTTAGATTTAAGTTATATTAGGCATAGTTTAGGATCTAGTTTATTCTTTTAGGTTAGTTTAGATATAGATTAGGCTAGATAGGTTAGTTTCGCGGTATCTCTTCCGTTCTTTCTTCGAGGTATTGGCATAGGTTCTTGGACATTTTTCTTTTCCTACGCTATCTTTGGTTTAAATGGTCCGTTTGTCTGTCTGAGGTCAAAGTAGAGTAACTTTCTCTTTCTTTTTATATTTTTTTTGTATTATTCAATGGCATGGATAAATGTTTGTTGAGCAGGTGGTATGAGGTGAGGGGGCAAGAACACCCCCGTCCGACGAGCTGAGCCGAGCAACCACAAGCATGCCGCGCCCTCCTCACCTGTACCGAAGCTGCCCCTGTGGCTCGACCCTGGCTCACAACAGCAATCCCACCTACATTTAAAACAATGCTTTCAACAGGAAAACAATTAACCATTAGACAAATTTTGAAGCTGATGTTGCTGCAAGTCCTAACACCGTGTCTCCACGAGCAATATTTCATAGCTTACTATTTGCCATTTAGGGAAAAATCCATAAAAGTAGGGATTTTCGATCTAAAAATGACGCCGGCGCCGTAGGGAAAAAAGGACAGATTTGTATAACGTAGGGATTTTTTTCGGCCGAAACATTTTCATCTTATTTGTAAGTGTTTGATAATTGCGAGGGGTCAGTGAATGAAGGACCAGCACCTGGATGACAAATAAATTGCTTCAAACAAATATGCAAACACACGAAAGTCAAAAACGTTATAATTTTATTTGGTTGATTATTTGTTGGTACTTATCGTGTTGCTGGTCGGAATCCAAGTGACCGAGAAACAAGAAACAAGATTGAAAGCAATTATAATGATAAAAGTGGTATAATGGTATACAATAGAAATATATGTAGATTATAAGAGCAAAGAAGAATTGATAATTTTCTGTTGTTAGAGATGTGCAAAGCTTAGATAACTTAATGAATATGAAATGCATGATAATTTACAATGCTATGAATTTTAAACAACGATCGTGATTCGATCAATTATTCTCAAACAGTAAGTAAAGATCCACAAGAAAGGAGACTCTCTAAACTGCGCCAACTATAGACGCATCAGTCTCCTTAACACTGCATATAAGATCATGTCTGCTGTACTATGTGAACGCCTGAAACCTTTCGTCAACGATCTGATAGGTCCCTATCAGTGCGGTTTTAGGCCCGGTAAGTCCACGACCGATCAAATATTCACACTACGGCAGATCCTGGAGAAAACCCAAGAAGTCCAGATCGATACTCACCATCTTTTTATCGATTTTAAGGCCGCATATGACAGCATTTATAGACCCGAGCTATACAGAGCCATGTCTAGTTTTGGCATCCCTGCCAAACTTGTCAGATTGTGCAGAATGACGATGGAGAACGCTCGCTGCTCCGTAAAGGTCGGAAACAATCTCACCGAGACCTTTGATGTCAAAAAAGAATTTAGACGGCGACGCGCTGTCATGTGACTTCTTCAACATCATTCTTGAGAAAATTGTGCGAAACTCACAAGCCAACACCAGAGGCACAATTTTCCATAAGTCTGTGCAGCTACTTGCATACGCTGACGACATTGACATTGTTGGCAGAATACAGCGAGCTGTCACTGGTGTGTTTGCAAGTATTAGTACAGAAGCGGCAAAAATGAGTTTAGTGGTGAATGAGGGTAAAACAAAATATATGCTGTCAACAAGAAGGGACACACAACATCGACGAATCGGACAGAACGTCACGATAGACAGCTATAACTTTGAGGTAGTTAGGGACTTTGTCTACCTCGGATCCGCTATTAACTCTGAAAATGACATCACCTCAGAAATCAAGCGAAGAATCACACTTGCCAACCGCTGTTTCTTTGGCCTAAGATGGCAATTGATTAGTAAGGCCTTGTCAAGAAGCACTAAGGAGATTCTATATAAGACTCTCATCATCCTTGTCCTGCTCTATGGCGCAGAAGCATGGACCCTAGCAAAAACGGATGAGGATCTTCTTGGTCGCTTCGAACGCGAAATTCTTCGAGTGATTTTTGGTCCCGTTTGCGTTGACGGGATTTGTAGGAGAAGATTTAACAGCGAACTCTACGAGCTGTACAGCGACATTGACCTGGTCAGAAAAGTACGCATTAGTCGTCTAAGATGGTTAGGACATGTAGAGCGAATGGACACCAACGCTCCGACCCGGAGAGGCTTCGATTCCAACCCGGAGGGACAACGCAGTACAGGAAGACCTCGCCTTAGGTGGCGTGCGCAAGTGGAAGGGGACCTCAACCAACTTGGAGTGCGTAACTGGAGGCAGTTAGCCAAAGATCGCGCTAACTGGAGAGGCGTATTGGTTGAGGCCCAGGTCCACCCCGGGCTGTAGCGCCACCTTAAGTAAGTAAGTAAATTGATTTGCTCAGTCAAAAAATATGTATTATTATTACCTACTTTATTTTGCTCTTACATTCGTCGATATTCGTTAAGGAATTGAAATGAGATGACATAATTTGAGGAGTCAACAAAAAGGAAGAATTCATTTGTGGTTGAGATTGCGTATGAGATTTTATGCGTAACTTTTTATTAAATAACTGATGAAAACTTGCTCAAATTGTTTTCATTTTCCTACAAACATTCTATTCCTGAAAAAATGTATTATCCACACGTAAGGAATAATTTCAAATTTAACGGATAAAATTCTATGAACTTTGCCCACATCGGAAGTTGTTAATATTTTCTGAGGGTGTGTTTGTAAGCCGGAATTTTTGAAGTTGCGTGACATTTGTCAATGCCAATTTCTATGTATCAATAGGGGCGCACCAAAACGAGGACACTCCGTAAAAATATAGCTTGGAGGCACAGTAACGGGAAATCGCCCGAATTTGGTCATCTTAGTATTGTCTCTGGTTCGTGTCACAGTGGTGGCTGTGATTTTGTTTATGTTAACCGTTTGTTGACCATCAGACTATGCTTTTTGGGTCCAGTGCTGGAACACCATTCAATCACAATCACTTCTACTTCGAATAATTTCACAAAACTGTACTCCCTAACCATAGTGTCAGGAACGGAGCAGAACATGTCCAAGTTGTAGGTTAAGAATTTACAAATAGCACATGTGGCGCCGAGGCAGACAAGGCGTTGAAGCTTCTGAAGCTTGTTTGCCTTAGTTCGTTCAAGTTCTTTCGGCCACCAGACGATTGCAGCGTACAAGGTAATGGTTCTTACTATCATAGCATATAACCAATGTATCATTCTGTAATTAAGACCTCAAGTTATGCCGTGCAGACACCTTCAGGCCCAAATGGCTCTAGAGGCACGCTCTGTGGTAGGCTTGATGTGTAAGTTCCAGTTCGAAGGATGATTCTGAGATATTTTATTTCATTGGAGTAATTTAATGTCGTTCCATTCAGGATAATGCGTTCTAAATAGACAGTCTCCTTCTGGCAAAACTATCTTGAATGGTTTTATTATGATTGATAGATAAACATTCTGTAATACACCATTCTAAAACATGTAGTAGATCATTCCTCATTATACTATTAATGGTAGCGCAATGCTTTTCACTAATAATAAAATTAATTTTAAAGTGCGTTGAGTCTTTAATCGGCTTTTGGGGTAGTCATTTTCGAGAAATAATTAAAAAACTGATCTATTCGAATTTTTTGAGAAAAAAATAAGTACGGAATCCTATTAAGAATATCATCTTTAATATGTATTTTGATAAAAATCGTTAGAGCGTTTTTTATAAAATTTGACAGACAAAACAGTACCAAATATTGTTTTGTTTGAAAACCAAATACCTAAAAATGACTTTTTTTAAAAAATCCACTGTACGATAGATGAGATATAAAGAAATACTTAGTTTGCTATTACAGGGCGTCCGCCGAGAAGGTATACTACTTTGATTGTTTATAATTTTTGATTAAATTAAAGAGAATGGATCTTATATTGATAAGTCTTTTATTTAATGTCGGCAATTATGTATGGAAAACAGTATCAGGTACACAGTCGCTCTTCAGCATCCGTAGTGATAAGACGACTTGTTAGTGAGGCAGTGTAAGCGAAAGCAAAAGTTATAAATTGTGTGTTTAGACAGTGAAATCCAATTAGCCATTTGGCTTAGTGGTGCATACCATCGACTCTGACGCAGAAGGAGTCTGGTTCGAGTCCCAGTGGGGGAAAACTTTTTTTTCAATTAAATAAAATAATTAAAAAAATAAATTAAGAAGAGGAAGTGCCGAAAGGCAATCACGCGATGGACACTGGCCAGCCAAAGGTCCCGCAAGTAGATGCCCCGTTGCCGAAACGCATGACAAGGCAAGTCAAGCAACAGCAGCAAATGGGAGCAAAAACAGCGACAACAACAACTACTACAGCAGAGGCAGTACCATCCACTAGTGCAGTAGTACTAGCTGCACAAACAAAAATAATGGCAGCAACAACAGCAGCACCAGAAGCAGCAAAAATAATACCAGAATTGGTACAGTCGTTGGAAACAACAAAGGTGGAAAAGAGGCGACGTAAATTGAAGCCCACACCAAATTTGACAGCTAAAAGGAAGACAAAACAAGACGGAACGACGATGACGTCAAAAACAAACACGTCAGAGTCAGAGTCAGGCGAGGATGATGCCGCCAACTACTCGTACGAGTCGGAAGGGGGCGAAGGTCGGTACGTGGGCGAAGGTAACTCTTTCCAAGAGTTACTGGACGCCGAAGAAGACGAACAACAACATCAACAAAACGAAGAAGAAGACGAGGAAGCTCAGCTCGATCGTCTGATTAAAGAGCTCCTCGCGAAGAGGGAAAATTTGCGCCAGCAGAAAATGCTACAGCAACAACAAAAGATGAAGCAAATTCAGGCTGAGCAGCAACAGCACAAACAGCAACAAAAACAGCTGAAACAGCAGCAACAGCAATTGCAGCAACAACAACAACAACAACAACAGAAAAAGCAGCTGGCGCAGAAACAGCCACAGCAACAACAACAGCAGCAACCGCAGCAACCGCAGCATCAACATAAACAGCAACAGCAGCAACAACAACAACAGCAGCAGCAGCAACAACAACAACAACAACAAAAACAACAACAGAAGCAGCAAATACAGACGAAAAAGGTAAAGATTCCACCTATTAACGTAAGTTATTTAGATATTAGTGATAGCATTAGATTATGTAGGTTAGTAACTAAGGATTTTTACATAAAAAGGCTAAACGCCACCAAACATATAATCATGTGCTGTAATATGGAGGAGCACAAAAAAGTACGCACCGCTCTGGAGAAAGCGGAAACAGAGTACTTCACGTACACTCCAAAAGGAGAAAAGAGGCAAACGGTGCTTCTTAAGGGTATCGACCCTGACATTAAAATAGAGGAGCTTGAAAAGGAGCTCAAAAATTATGAGTGCGACGACCTTAAGTTCGTGGGGGTCAAGCCGTTTTCCTCGCCTGCGGACAGGGGTGGTAGCCGCAAATTACCATTCTTTTTGGTGCAACTAACACCCGACAGCAAAATCGATAGTCTGAAAAGGATTAGATTCCTGTACTATCATGCAGTACGTTGGGAAAAATTAAAAAGGTCAGATCGTGTACTTCAATGTATGCGCTGCCAGAGGTTCGGGCACGCCGCAGCTAACTGCCATATGCAGTTCAGGTGCGTCAAGTGCAATAAGGACCATAAACATGGGGAATGTGCCTTAGGTACGGATAGAGTACAGGATCGGGGCCAGCTCTCGTGTGTTCTCTGCAAGAGCTCAGGACATCCTGCTAATTTCAAGGGATGTCCCAAGTATCAGCAGGTGAAACAGAATGTGCAGGCTCGAAAACAGAGGTCCGAAGTAGAGAAGGGTCAAAAGAGTCGCTCGTTCTCAAATTTTGTTGCACCCAATGTGTCCTTTGCCCAAATGGTAACTGGACCGGGTAGCACAATAACAAAAAGCGCGCCGAAGGTTCCTACACCGGAAGCGGATCTGGATTTGAAATGGATCCTTCTGTCATTGCACGGAAAGATCGATAATTTCCAGAAACAATTAAATGAGCAAGCGGCTCGAATAGACGTTATCTATTCGACGCTGTTTGCCGAGTCTGCCGCGCCATGAATATGATGGGTACGCTGGACGAGGTAAACTTAAAGATCCTTGCGGTGAATGTTAATTCACTAATCAGGATCGAGAGAAGGATCAATCTTTCCAATCTGTTGAAAGTCGAAATGCCAGATGTACTTTTGGTTAGCGAAACTAAGCTAAATCCGAAGCACAAATTGGGCTACAGAAACTATTGTGTAGTTAGAAGAGACCGGCCCAACTCCACACAAGGAGGTGGTGTCGCTATCTTAATACGTAAAGGCTTGCGCCATAGGGTCATATATAGCGGGGACGTGCGCAGGTTCCAGGTGTTGGAAGCATGCATTGTGTGCATTCCCCTCAATAGCCAGAGGCGGGTGTATGTAGTGTCGCTTTACGCACCTGAATCGCCTCAACGCATTCAATTTTTAAATGAGATCGAGACGCTTTTTCGTTGCTTAGAGCTTCAATCGGAAGACAATTATTACTTTTTGGGCGGAGACCTCAACGCTAAACATGCAGCATGGGGAAATGATATTCCGAACCCTAGAGGCAACCAGTTTCACGACTGGTGGCGTCATAATATGATTGAGTACAAACTCGAATTGTACGCGACGGATATCCCGTCTTTCCCTAGAGAGGGTTCTTTCTTGGACTTAGCGCTAGTTGACGAAAGACTGGAACTAACAAACACTGATCTAAGCACGCGAAACTGTTTACGAACGGTTGAGTACGATAGTGATCACTACGGACTTGCCGCCGTAATACGGATCCCGAACGAGCAGACGCAGCTGGAGCAGTACGACCAAATGCGTTCTTTCGATTACCGAAAAGCGCAGTGGTCGCGCTTCACCAGAGTTTTAAAGCGCGACATATGCTCATGCGAGATCGACCCACCGACAAACAGGAACTTAACGAACGATGAGATCGACAATCATTTACGGCAGATGAATGTCGTCATCAAACAGACAATGGAGCGGACTATCCCTCGGGTAGGACATTCCACCGACGAAGAACGAACTGAGAAGTATCGAAACGCGACAATCGATGCTCTGTACAGATATAAAAATAGACTGCTCTCGAGGCTTAAACGGCTACACAGACAGTTTACTGACAGGAACGATCCCGAGATAAGGACACTGAAGTCGATGATCAAAAACTTGAAACAGTTGATCACCGAGAATTACAGAAAATCTGTAAGTTTGTATTGGGGCAATAAAATTCGGGCTATAAAATCCAGTAGTCCGAGTATGTTCCCACAAATAAATAAACTGTTCAGGCGTAAAGATCATAACGACATTTCATGTGTCCGAATACCTCAGACGAACGAGAACAGACAGACACTACTGACGGCTGGCATAAGTCCGGAGAGTGCTGACTCGAACGACGGTTTTTTCGTGGTCGAAGACCCGCAGAAGAGGGTGGATTTGATGGGAGCTTTCTTTGAAAATGTGTATACGGTGAACAACCCTGTTCGCCGTAACCACGACCTCGAGGAGAGGGCCTTTTTTAACCACTTTTACCTGCGGACCGAAATTCAAAATTGGCGATTCGAGAACAACGGTTTCACCGTGTTCAATGACGACAACTGTGCTAATGGCACAATCGCCGATGTAAATTCTCATCTGTTCGTGAGTATAGATGAACTTCGGTGCATCTTTGAGTCACTGAAAAACAAAAAGTCGGCGGGAGTTGACGGTGTCCCAAACGTCGTATTAAGACACCTGCCGCTAGAAGCGATCGATATCTTCACCACGCTATTTAACAATGTGCTGAATAATGCATATTATCCGGCGCAGTGGAAAATGGCGGTGGTACACCCTATCCCGAAAAAGGATAAAGATAGGACAAACCCTGCTAATCTGCGGTCAATCAGTTTGCTTCCGAATATTAGCAAGGTATTCGAGAAAGTCGTCAATAGATCTCTTTTAAGATGGGTTGAAGAAAATAAGATTATTCCGGACAACCAGTTTGGCTTTAGAGCGGGGCATGACACTATTCATGCCGCGTCGAAACTGGTTTCCGACATTCAGTGGAATAAAAGTAAGAAGCAATGCACGGGTGCATGTCTGGTCGACTTTGAGAAGGCCTTCGATACCGTATGGTTGGAGGGGCTCTTTTATAAGCTGACCAGAATGGGCATTCAAAAACCTTTGCTGTATATGATTTATGATATGCTTATGGGAAAGAAGTTCGTTGTCAAAGCTGGCAACGTAACCTCGAGCAGGGTTTTCGAAATTAAAAACGGCTTACAACAGGGAGCAGTGAATTCTCCGGTCCTGTTAAATATTTACACAAGTGATCTGGTGGGTTCCCTCAGACACGCTATAGCGTACGCAGACGATTTAGTGGCGTACAGGTCAGGACCAAAAATCGAGGTCATCAACATCCTTCTGCAGCGTGACTTCGAGCAAATTAAGAGGTATTGCGATGATTGGAAGTTGAAAATCAATTTCCAAAAATCGGAAACAATCCTGTTCAGAACTCCATTGGCTGGGGCCTCTAGGGACACCAGAAACAACTGGAGAAAATTAACAATTATTGGACAGCAGGGACGACCATTGGTGGTGAAAAACGTGGTCAGGTATCTCGGCATCCGGCTCGACCAGTATCTGTATTTTGACAAACATATAGATGCTTGTCTTGCTGGAGCTAGGAGGGCCTACGCTCTGACAAGGAGACTGTTTCGCAGCAGTCAACTTGACTCCAGGGTGAAGGTCATTTGCTACGTGGCCCTTATAAGGCCTATCATCGCTTATGGCTGTCCCATGTGGTTCAATATAGCGCCGTCCTATATGGAAAAGATTCGGGTGTTTGAGAGGCAATGCCTCAGGGCCTGTCTAGGGTTGTTTAGAACTCCTGAATCTCAGTACATAAAATACTATCCCAACAGGACCTTATACAATGGGGCCCGACTGAATAGGATTGACAATTTCCTTATTAAGGTGATTCGGAGGCACGTTGCTAGGGCGATGGCCAGTGATTATAACCTGATTTCAGGGGCTTACTACCCCAATTTAATGTACCACGAGAGTACGCTTCGGTCTGGCTCTATCCCGCCTGAGGCATTTCTTCATGTAGACATGAAAGGGTTAGTCCAGAAAAAAGATGGTGTGCCGGTATTGTACCACAGCCACCGCGGCGCGAGGGATAAGCGGCTCATCCACGACGGGTACGCCGCCAATGCTCAGGAGCTCCTCCGTTTTAGTACCGCAATTGCGGAACGGGACAGGGTCGATACGGTAAAGCAGTTCACCGAATTTTGGTGGCTTGAGGAAGAAGTGAGGGTGGATACGCTCTCCCGGGCCGGTGCGCTACTGACGTAGTATCCTCCTTAGTTTAAGCTAGATTTAAGTTGGTAGGTTTAGGGTTAGAGTAGGGGGTTTTTGGGAGGTGCCGGGCTAGCCAACATGAAAGAGTGCTTCCGAGACTTGACCGACGCTTATGGCCTCGGTGGAGGCTCGGCGGCGCGGATGAACCCTTGTTGGCGGCCGACAGGCAACCAAAGACGCGATCAGGATGGTGACCAATCGATAAGATTGCTCACCACCCTGATTATAGGTAATGTAGGTTAAGTAGCTTAGGTAGATTTAAGTAGTTTTAATAAAACCAATAATAAAGTATCCAAGTTTTCTAAAGTTTCTTGGAAATTAAAAAACAAAACAAATCATAGATATAGATAGATTTAAGGCCGAAAGGCAATAATTTTAAGCATATTGTTAAGTTTAGAGCGCTCGCTAAGAGCCAGTAAGCTAGAATAAGATAAATGTTAGTTTTAAATTAGATTTAATCGTTTTTGTCTAGTATGTAAGTTAAAGAAAGAAATAATAAAAATGAATTTAAAATGAAATGAAAATAAAATGAACAGTATCAGGTAAATGTCCGCCTCAGTTAGTCTCACAAATGCGACCCCGTTTGAGCACATTTTTCATTACATTCTCACACATTTCACGCGGTATTTCATTAATTTTATCACGAATATTTTGTTTGAGTTGCTCAAGCGTTTCTGGTTTGTTTGCATAAACCTTGCTTTTCAGATATCCCCGCAAAAAGAAGTCCGGAGCAGTCAAATCAGGTGACCGTGGAGGCCAATCAACATTTCTTGAAATAACTTGTTGTGGAAAGAGGTCTCGCAGTAATTCCATTGTAATCCTGGCTGTATGCGATGTGGCACCGTCTTGTTGATACCACTTGTTGATCAAGCCCAAAGCATGAAGTTGTGGCGTTGAAAAGTTTTCAATCATATCACGATATCGCTCCCCATTCACAGTTACCGTTACGCCGTTTTCATTTTCAAAGAAGTAAGTTTCAATTATTCCTCCTGACCAAATTGCACACCAGACTGTAGCTTTTAATGGATGCAAAGGTGACTGATGAATAATTTGAGGGTTTTCGATTGCCCAGTACCGACTATTCTGTTTATTCAGAAAATGAAATGTGCCTCATCACTCATTATGAAAAATTTCACGTAACTTTCTCATCGTCACAGTAATCGATGATTTTTCGTAATTTTTTCTCTATTTTACCTTATCGCTTGTTTAATAAACTCCCGCAGTCCATCAGAGCATTATCATTTCCTGGAACATTTATAAAGCAATCAAAAATTTGGCTTTTCGGTTTTAACTATGCCAACTTAGAATACATTATTTTCTGATATTCTGGTTAAATGTTTAGTTTTATTATTTATTTAAATTTGAGCTCCTGTCAACTTTTTCATTTATTCCATTCATTTATTTATTTATTTATGCTGTATCTTATTTCTTGCCTCTGTATTTTGTAGTAACATTTAGTGTATCTGTATAGTATATTTTTGTTTTAAACTCATCCAACCATCTAAGTTTTTATCTATAGGGTCACCCCACCCAAAATTTATATGTTTCTGTATCAGCCAATTAAAGTGGCATTTAACTCTATTTTTATTACTTTTGTATATAAAAATAAAAAATGTCCCAAACTTTTTTCTTATATTAAAAAAAAAAATTGATTTTGATAAAATGTTTTAACGATTAAAACACGTTGGTTAATCGAATATTTTTCCATAATAAATTCAATTAAATGCCAAATATGAACTGTCAAGACTAATGTTAACCAAAATGGCGGCAAAACAAAGTAGTATACCTTCCCGGCGGACACTTAGAAATGACCATATTACCTGAGAAATGAATTATATTAGAAGTACCATTAATATTAAGCTTACCATGCAAAAACATAAAACGGTCCAGAAATTGAAGCCCAAAAACTCCAAATCCGAAGATTGAAAAAAATCTGAGCAGCCATTTAGGCTGTAGGCGTCGAGACAGATGGATAGACAGACAGACGAATAGACGGACAAAATTTTGCGACCCACTTTTTTGAGTTCCTCTGTCATCGTAATGGCAGAATTGATGAGCCAAGAGCCAGTAAGCAAGAATAAGATAAATGTTAGGTTTATATTAGATTTAATCGTTTTTTTCTAGCATGTAAGTTAAAAAAGAATTAAAAATGAAAATAAACACCGTGCGGTATGTGTGTGGCTTGATACACGTCATTGAGAAAAGAGGGAGTTGTAATAACCGTATTTTTGATATATTATGAAATAACAATACTTTATTCGTTCTGTGTTAGTTTCGGTAGAATATGTACATTCGAGACTGTAATCTACCTAGATTACGCTGGAAGACAGCATCGATGGTTGTCCCATATCGTGTTGTTGAAATTTTCCGGTTGGAGTTCATTTGAAGATTAAATTTATCTTGCATAAAATCAATAAATGGTTGAGCTTCTGGAGTTGCAAAATTGATATTAAAGTCTCCGCTTATGATCATTGGTAAAAGATGATAATCTCCCTGCAGAATTCTTGAAATTTCTTCTAAGTACGGTGCAAGGACGAAATGGAGAAATTTGATGATATCTCCCACAGACTTCCCTGGTGAGATATATACAACCACCAAAAGTACTTTGTTCCTGGGAGCTGGAGCTCAGCTGTATTTCTGCGTACCTGGTAATTCATAAAAGATTTGGTACCGAATTTCCTCGAGATTTGTGCGTCACAGGGAAGAAATGTGAGACCATCATATATGAAAAACATGCTTTATTTCACATCAACAAAAAGCTGAAATTAATATGCCAAATTTTGGAATCAACTAAACCCAAAACTAAAGAAAAATTGACAAAAACTGACTACGAACATTAAAATCGACCAAAATTACTCTCTTTATATTCTAGTAAGCTCTCAAGAAAAACCTTATAACCGTTGATAAAACGATAAAAAAAAAATTGAGAAACAAAAAAATACATACATAATGGTAGGTACTTGAAAGTCTCGTTGGGCGTCAATACTCAATACAGCATTTTATTCATAAAGAGTTTTATTTGGATGTAAAACATTGTGGTACTTACTACAAGAGGACTGTCGGATAGCAAAGAGTTAAAGCGTTAGCCGTTTTTGTTGTTGTGAAGTTGTAGTTTGTAGTTTCGACTATTGTTCTTCCCATGACCACAGATAAGAAATATACAGATGTCTCATCCATATGGGAAAAGATGATGTATGAAAACGAAATCAACTTAAAAAAAAAGCTTTTTCAAAAGCTTCATATATACCCAAGAGTGAAAATAATCTTTGCCTCTTTTTCTTCTCTCTTCTACTTTCCACGCATAAAAAAACCGCACACAGAAAGTACCTACGGCTACATCTGCTTTCGTCCTGCCTTTTGCTACAATTCACACAACGTAGAGAACATTTTTTTTTTTGGTTTGTTTATTTTAACTTGCGGTCTGTGCGTAGGGGTGGATCGTGGTAATCGTCATCGTCATCGTTGATTTAGCACAAACTCGTATCCATGTTAAGATGTTTGGGTGGGTGTGTGGTTGTTATTTTGTTTGAATTTTGATGTGCAGTGCGTATTACAGGATAAAAATATTTTAATTCAAATTATAGATATCCTGCTATTTTATATTTATTTCCTGTTGAATATTTAGATTTCCATTGAAAATTTTGTAGGAACATTACAATATGCTACCTAGGTAGTTGATTTTCATAAGCAACTTCGGCCTGAGATAACGAGTCAAATTGTACATTTTAATAAAAGACCTCAATATTTTAATATAAAGTGTATTATAATAACTCTTCTGCTCTTAGCCTACTTTAGTAAAGGTGGAAAATGTTCGAACTCTTTAGATTTACTTAATTTAATCATAAACATAAACAAAATAATCATAAACAAACATTAACGTTTTAAATCCCATTTAAATCACCTTTACTGAAGTAGTTTCCAGGGGCCACGAACGAGGACGTGGCAGAATATCGACCCCCACCCTCCCAACCTCCCAAAACCGAGATATCATTCTTAAATTCAGGAAAACACTTTTTTTTAAGTTTCTTATGCGTTCATCACATTTATTAATTTTTTTATTTTAATCTTAGGATTTCTATTCTTAGCATTTTTATCTAGCACCCATTTACAATTTTTCCACAGCAACACCACTATTAAAAAATGTATCAGATCAAGTTTATGATCATAGCATTCATCAGATGCATTGAACCAATCTGGAAAATGTATATTTGTTGCCTTTATGCATTCTTTAATTATATTTTCTTTAAGGTTAGATGCAAAAGGAAGTCTTTCAAAGTATGTGGAAAATATTTTCACATGAAGGCGGCATATTTGAAAGTATTTTTCAGATGGCCACAAGAGAACTGTGTGTTCTTTTGAATTTTCATACTCTTTCAGTTTAATGAGTATTTCTGTAAAGTCAAAACTGTGTTCGTCTTTGGACATTTCCTTGACGCAGTTTTGGCAGATTTTGTTCATTTTTTTTTAATGTTTTGAAAAAGCAATATCCCGCAAAATATCTAGTAGCAAGGTCGTTGACCTGTGGCACCTTGACCGATATCTCTTCTTCATCAGATGTAGTACTTGTATTGCTCATATTCATGTCATTTTCAAAACAATCATCTATATCAAGAATGTCCTCATTTTGCAATTGTTCCTGTGGAAACAATATTTGTTCTTCCATGTCGTTCTCTAATATAGCATTCCAATCCACTTGCAAATATTCCGAATCATCTTCCTCACAGTTGGAACATTTTGACTGAAATAAAAATTTTAGGGATATAACTTTGGCTAGCAAGGAGCCAAATTCGGAAACACTCGGATTACTTTTGTTGAAATTGCGCGCTCTTATTTTTCCAAATAAGTTTTCTAATGGGTCTTGATTAAATTTATTTACGTAAATGTAATATAAGTCATTGTGATCATCAAATAGCGTTTCTCTTATTCTAATAACGCTTTCAATTGTAAGGACTAAACCCTTGAAACAGAATGCTCTATTTCTCGCTTTTATAGGTTCAATGTTAAGCATATAAATTTGCATTTCCTGTAAAAAAATAATATTTTCATCATTCCGTGTAAGCGCAGGTTTTCCATTAAGAAGGTCAAAAAGCCTATCTATTTTTCTTATAAATTCTGCGGTTGATTTAGCAAAACGGGCTATGTGGCTTGGAAATTTGTTCAGCTTCATTAAGGCTTCAATTCCACAAGCTACAGATCTGCTAAGAACTTGTGCAGCCAACTTAACGTTCATTTTTTGAAACTCAGTAGGGTCAATGTGTGCAGATGTCAGTTTCGGACATATTTTGGTTGTACTACATTACATACATACATACTCTGTATTATAAAGGTATTCAATTACCTTCCAACTTGCAATTCCATCAGAGGTAGACAAATTGTATTTAAGTATATTATTGCGAATACTTTTAATAAGATGGGGAATATCATACATTCCATAAATAGATTTCCCTTTGTAAATAAAGCTAAAACTCTTTTCATTTAGGTTGAGGTGGCTAAACAAACTACGATTTGTAGGTCCTTGATCACAGGATATAGCTCTTACATTCAGTTTTAGTTCTGTGCATATGTCAAGACAGTTATTTACCTCAATTTCTAATTGATTCATCGGAATATTACTAGGACAAACGACGTGATATAACACTTGCTTAAATTTTCCACACAAACTACGAACCATAAAAACACACGCAGACTTAGCGCATATATTGGATCTTTGAGATCTTCCGTAATCAACAAAACCTTCAATTTCGTCTTTGAATTTGTTGTACGTTAGATTCGCCTGAAGGCTCATTTCGTCGAAAATAATAATTACTTCTTTTTCTTTTGGTGACAATGTTGAGGTTGTTTTCTTTATTTCCTCTAAAACACTCTTGTTCAATCCTGGAGACAGACTTTTAATCTTAATCCATCTATGTAAAGAAGATGGGTGTGGCAGGTGAAGTCCAAGCTGGTCTCTTAAAAATTTATACCCGGAAGACGAACGGAAAAATATGCACTGTGAAACCCACTTTTCATCTTCGGTGTATTCTCCGGTACTCTGAGACAGAATAAGTTTCGAAATGGTCTTTGTATTTTGATTCGCGCTAAACAATAAATCAATTTTCTCCTTAACGCTTTTTTTCGTATGCTCTTGCAGGCTTTTCTTATCCTGTTTTAAGCGACGAGTTTTCTGTTGTAAAGTGATTTTCCATTTTCGATTTTCTTTAACCTTTATCCTTAAGACATTGTTCGCTTTCTTAAGCCTTTCAATTCTCTTAATGTAAAAAGATTGCCTTTTAATGTGAGCCTCACAGTTTACGCAATTAAATTCAACACCATCATTAAGCCTTTTTCTTGAAAATCTTTTCGAAGCTGAGTTTAGTTCTTCTTCTCTAACTTCATTTGAATTCAATTCAGTTTCCTTGCGATTTTCATATGTGACTTTAGCTTTGTTTGAATCAAAGCAAACGGAATCGTCATCAAAAATAATAATATTTTCACTTCGTTTCATAAAGAGTGAGGGGTAAGCATTTTTTTTTAAATATTTTTTTCCTATGCAGCTATTCTCAAAATGATTGCTGCATATGTATGGCGTTTTTAGATTTTTTATATGTTCCCGAGACTCCTCTGCTAAAGCTAGCCATTCATCGTATTTGACTGTTCCTCTTTTAGGGAACTCAAATAATTTTCTATTTGGAAACTCATTTTTTGTGGCAGAGCAATGTACAATCGCACACTTTGTTCTTTTCCAGGACATTTTGTTTTCTATTTCTATTCTTTTTATATATTTATTACAATCAAATCAACCTGCGAATCTAAATTTGGTTAGTGTTTGAGCCAAATAGCTCAAAAAATGTAGGTATAAAAAAATTAAAGCAATGAGAAAAAATAACTAAATCAAATAAAAAATTCAAAAATTTTTGTATTATAGGTGGGTACCTATATATGAAAAAACTGAAATATGTATATTAAATGTGTATACAAATATAAAATAGGTATATTATAAATAGTCAAAGAATAATAAATAAATAATAAATAATAAGAAAAATACGTAGTACAAAATTCAGAAAATGTCACCAAATAACAAAAAAACAATCGTCTTGTTCGAAGTATTAAATCACAAATCGCGCACTATTAAATTTTGCTTTCTGCCTTCGATCAAAGAATGCAACAAAGTGATAAATCTTACAAACGCTTTCATTATCGCCTTCGCAGAACGCACCCCCACTCCCAAAACTGCATACATATGCCATTCCAAATCGTATGAGAACTACACATAGGGAGATCTCCATACGCCATCCCACTCCGACGTGTTCAAGTTACATTTGATTTGTTTTCTTTATTCCATAATAACATAATTATTCTCATTCCTTTGCTCTTGCTGTGTCTCAACCACAAAGCAAAAAGGACTCGCATTTATTGAAAATGCGCATACAGCCCGTTCCACATCACTTGAAACCAAATTACATGAAAAAAAATATATTTCTTCTAGAGTCTGGCATCAAGTGATTCGAAACGGATTATGCCTGCTGCTGCTACAGTATGAGAATCGCATATTATATCAATATCTGGCACCGTGCTTCTGCTTACTTGGTGTATTATTATATTTTTGTTGTCTTTCTCGATCATTATTCGGCAATTATATAATTCCTTTCCTCTTGCTTTGTCATAAACTCACACGAACAATGCGTAAGGGAAGGGGGGAAGCTCTTTGCCAACACAAATGAATAGAGCGAAGAGAAAGGCACAAGGAAACAAAAGAGCTTTATTCTCAACGCTTATTTTGAAAGCTCCTTGTCTGGTAAGGCGATGAAAAAGGTTGTCTGGTAAGGAAAAAATATGCTTCAAAATTTTGTACAGGCATAAGACATCTGTATATTTATTGTCTGTGCCATGACTATGGTTATGATTGTGGATTTTTTTGTCGATTGTTGTTTTGTGATTGTTGTTGTTGTATTGATTGTAGTTGGCAATATTTTTAGATTTAAGTTGTCACTTTCTGCCAGAAATCTTGTTTGCCATCCTTTTTGAATAATTTCCACTAATAGAAATTGCTAATAGTTAGAGGTATATTTGTCCTTGGGATAATGATGAAACACGTAGACTTAAAATTCTTAAAAATAGAGCCTATAGGAAGTGGCGGTCGAGTATGTCGAATGATGACTACTATATACCATGCCTACTCGGCTTATATCAATGATGTCGAATCCAAAATCAAATTATCGCCAACATTTTTTTGGAATTTTGTCAATTTACAAAAGAATAGTGATGGCTTTCCGGCTTCATTCTCCTATGATGATCGGTCAATAGATGATCCCCGCGTCATCTGCAATAGTTTTGCAGCATTTTTTCACTCGGTATATTCTAATCCTAGTTTTGTTTTAGATGAACACTTTTTTTCTTATTTAGGTGCATCACATTCCTCTATTTTTAGAAACATCGCTTTTCCCGAAGATATGATATTGAGTAGACTTAGAAATTTAGACCCTAATTCTAGATGGTATTCCAGCAGGCTTTTTAAAAATGTGTGCCCTTCCTTTACATTCCATACTTTGCCACATATTCAATGTATCGTTGAAGACAGGTATCTTTTCTTCCCTATGGAAAAATTATTTTATAGTACCAATGTTTAAATCGGGTAGGAAAAATAATATTGAAAATTACAGAGGGATCTGTAAACAATCGTCTATTCCTAAACTGTTTGATGAGTTGGTGACTGATAAGTTAAATTTTTTTTTGTAAAAATTTAATTTGCAATAACCAACATGGCTTTGTAAAAAACAGATCTACTGTTACAAATGTTCGCCTTTTTACAAATTTTGTTATTAGTGAGATATCTAAAGGTAGTCAGGTCGATGCCATTTACACTGATTTGAGTCAAGCTATTGATCGAGTTGACCACAAACTTCTTCTTTGAACGTTTAGGGTTTCCTACAGTTTTTCACAGATGGCTATCATCCTATCTAAGTAACAGATACCAATTTGTAAAGTTTCGAGGACAGTTATCCAAAGAAATCATTGTAACATCCGGTGTCCCACAAGGAAGTCAAATAGGCCCACTCTTATTTATTTTATTCGTTAATGATGTTGTCAAATTTATTCCACATTGCAATATCCTGATGTTTGCCGATGATTTTAAAATATACTCTTCCTGCAATGATCCGAATAGATTTCGTAGACTGAATGCACATCTCCAAGACTTCGTTTTGTGGTGCAATAAAAACTACTTGTCCCTTAATGTTAGTAAATGTTCGGTCATTACTTTTTCCCGTCATTCCTCGCCTTTCATTCACGCGTATTCCTTCGTTAGTAGTGTTATTCCGCGTGTATCTTTGATAAAAGATTTAGGTGTTATGTTAGATAGTAAACTATCCTACATTTACCACTATGAATATATCACAAATAAAGTCAATAGAGCATATGGAATGCTTAAACGTTATGCTAGGGCATTCATCGAACCCTATGCGCTAAAAAATTTATATTTGTCGTTTGTTCGATCGCTGCTGGAATATGCGTCTATTGTTTGATGTCCATACTACGATACTCATATAGTAAGAATCGAAGCAATTCAAAAAAGATTTCTCAGGTTTGCCCTCAGACGTCTACCTTGGTCGGATTTTAATTACTTACCCCCTTACTCAGCCCGATTACAACTTATTGGACTCGAGTCTCTTTAGGTTAGGAGAAAGGTGTCAAGAGTTGTTTTTCTTCAGAGAATACTTTTTGGGGAGATTCGCTGTCCTGATATTTTAAGTCTTGTGGGTCTTAATCACTTAATTTGCGTAATAACAGATTCTTTTATATTCCTCGTTCTCGTACGAATCACGGAAGATCCTCCCCTTTAAATGGTTTGATGCTATTGTATAATGAATGTGCGTCTTTAATTGACATTAATATGACAATACCATTAATAAAATCCATCTTGTTTAATTATTTCCAGTTTTAATTTTATTGCTCAGTTCTTAATTAGTTTTGTACTTGTTTTTTTTTTTCTGAATTATCTTTATTTACTTAATTTTTTCTTAATTTTCGTCTCTCATTTTATTTTATTTTCATGTCTAAAAAAGGCCTAGTACTTTGTTGACAAATAAATAAATAAACAGTACCTACGTATATTGCGACCTCTATTGCATGTCTCATCGCAACCAACAACCCTGAGGCATGTCACTCTTGTCGGTAATATCCTTCCACTTCTAGTTCGAGTACCGCCATCACCTAGATGCATACGCAATTACGAATCTATCGCACATTCCGCTTCCACGATATATAAACGTAGTAATTATAAATCACCAAGCGAAATCCATTTGATGTGGTGTGCCATCCAACGCTGTCATATAAGCCTAAAAGTACATTAAACTGTGGTTCGGTCAAATGCTTACACCGAAAATGTACAGCAATTTGCCATTAATTCGTCAGCCAGCTACCACCCTTCTATTCATGTTGTGGGATGAAGAGATAAGGTATTACTATGCCATTAATCCCAGTTTGGCAGGGTGTATGGATATAAGAGCGTACTACGTGCACAAAACACTTTTAAATGGTTTCATCCACAAATAATTGGATTTCGATTTTGATGTACACAATTTTCCACCTGCGCGTTATCGTATCCTGCTGACGCTGACTCTATAATAGACTTATAAAGTATTGGAGAGCAATTTCAACGTTGCTTCCCAAGAGAGTATACTCTGGTTTTATTTCAACAGGACCTGAACCAGAAGTGAATGAAAGAAGCCTCAGTACGGTTTTTTCTCGCTACTGTTAATTAAAATTGATTTTCGTTGATGTTCGCAGTGAAGTGCGATGAGTATATGTTGAGTGCGGGAATGTGGAAGCCGTTTAATTACACAACCAGCAGGATTTCGAAAAGGGTCAACACCTGACTGAAACAACGTGACGAATAACTGACAATTTAAGTGGTTCGTGTATTACAAATTAATTCACCGAGGGAGTTGGTAAACAGCTGTTGGGTTTGAGTTAATCCTATGGTTCTGTGTTGCTAGGGAAAGGGATTATTCCATAGCTTAGACTCTAAGCCCTAGAGACTTAGCTATGTGCGATTAAATGCGATCATTTAGAGGAAACGAGTTTCTCCGACAATCACTTAAGCCGGAACCACACTTGTAACGTGTGCTGTGAATCACAACTTGAGATGTGGAGTGGCGTGTCGCTATCACTCCAATGGATTTCATATGCGTAGAAACATATTTTTCTAGTGTGTTTTGTTGCAGTGTGTCGCGCTGTTACGAAATCGCTCCTGAACCGATTGCGCCACAACGCTTTGTGGCCCAATGAAACGAGATATACATATATATATCTGAAATTGCATAAATGTGAACGAAAGAGTACACATGGACTAGGAAATCAATAACGTCCAAAAAGCAAAACAAACAACATTTGATTTCATTTAAAAAATTCACAGCACACTAGATAAGTGTTCTCAATCTTCGTGGGACCTATACACAAACATAACTAAGGGACTCTCTGCTCTCGGGCTCAGAGATCCTTGAGCTTGATCGATGGCACTGTGCACAAGAAAAGGGCTTTCAGTGAATCCTCTTAAAACGACTGTTGTTCTCTTCACTACAAGGAGGATGGTCACTGGTCTGATTCAACTTGTGCTAAAAGGTGTCACTATTCCGATCTCCGATGAAGTCAAATATTTGGGAGTAGTCCTCGATAGAAAGCTTCTTTGGTCCAAGCTTGTTGAATCGAAAACCGATAAGGCGCTGCAACTTTCTGGCAGCGTAGAGGCGCTTTTGGCAAGACATGGGGCTTGTCTCCTAAAAGGGGCCTTTGGATCTATACGGTATGGTGGAACAGGCTTTCACGGAAACGTGTTACTGCCTCTTTTGCCAAACTTCAAAGAACGGTTTGTCTCGGCTACACAGGGGCCTTCCCCAGCACACCGGGCTCCACTCTAGACGCTATGATGAACCTCCCCCCTATATGCCCTCTGACCCAATGACTCCAGAAATCCTACTGCGACAAAACTACCACGTCAACTTTCCTCAGGCAACGGAATGGCTTAGACCAGACTCTGAGCCAGGGAAAGAATACCATTGTATATTTACGGATGGCTCTTACGATGGGTCTTCGTGGAAAGCGATAACATTAGACTTCACTACCCATTAGGAAACTATGCGTCTGTCTTACAAGCGGAGATTTTCGCTGTCCTTATGGCTATGTGCTATATTGTGACAAACAGGTGGAGGGCTAGGAGTAGTTGCGTCTGCAGCGACAGCCAAGCTGCATTAAAAGCGCTGCTTAACCCTCTTACCTCGTCTAAATTAGTGCCCGAACTCAAGCTTTCTCTGAACTTGGTCGGAAGGCTAAATACAGTGTATTTTGATTGGGTCCCAGGTCACACTGGTATCCAGGGAAATGAGATCGCTGATGAGCTTGCCAGGCTGGGTTCAGAGGAAGAATTCTTAGGACCTGAACCTGCGTTGGGTCTGCCTACATCGGTGGTTAAGTCATCCATTGATTCTTGGGTTTCTCGCGAACACGGGTGTCGGTGGCGTGGCTGCGCTGGGTGTGGACAGACCAAACGACTGCGTCCGGATATCTGCAAGGGGTCGGCGGCCTTCCTTCTGTCTCTCAGGAGAAGCGACTGTAGACTGCTTGTGGGCGTCCTTTCGGGCCACCAAGCTTAAGCCAAACACTTAAATGTTTTGGGCTTGAGCGACTTTACCATCTGTCTGCTTGTGAAGGAGACGACGATACAGCGGAGCACTTCCTCTGTAGCTGTCCTGTCTTTGCTCGCATCAGGCGGTGGATTTTTGTGGCTGAAGTGGTGTGTGACGATCATCTAAGCTCTTCATCACTGAAGCTCCTTCTCATCTTTCTTCGAAAGACGGGAAATATAAGTATGTAAATGTAAGGTGTCTGCTTGGCAGAACAATGAACCAGTTGTTGTGTCTGAGTGCTCCATCGGATAGTAACAACCTCCGACAAAAAAAAAAAAAAAAAATTGTGTGCACATAACATGAAACGACCGCACCACAACCAGGGATGCCAATTTGAAATAATTTCGTTCAAATTTGACCAAATTCAAAGTGTTTTCGCAAACAAATCTTCGAATTCAAAAAGCATTTGAAAGAAAATACAGTTATTTTTGACCGAATTCCCAGTATATTACCAAATATCATTTAATCAAATGAATGAAATGCACATCGAACAAGAAAATAACCCAACAAACATAACTTTTTTTATTTGAAATCTAAAAATTCAATTGTTAATATCAGAGACAATAGCTACTGAGACCCCAATTCTCTTGCCGCTGGCCCCTCATTTTTTTTTTTTAAATTCGACTTTTTATTTTTCTATCGGTGTTATGTCAATTTAGAATCCTTGTGACATGCACAAACATACAAAAAATATAAAATCAATGCTGCCAACCGCTACCAACCATGGAGGAATGTGATAGATTTCGGGAGGGAGTACCACGTTTTAACATAACTAAATGTTATTGGTTAGTTATTATATAGTTTTAAAGGGCGAATAATTTTATTTGTTTGGTTAATAAAATTAACTAAATGTGATGTTTTATATAGGTACTAGAAACATTTTAGGAAACATTTTAGAATAAAGATGGTTCTTCATTTTCCGGTTTTAGATATCATTGACTTAGATTTCATGAGTGAATTTTTCTTAAATAACTGATGGAAAATTGCTCAAAATGTTTTTATTTTCCCTCAGCCAATCCACATTGTTCTTTTATCATTAATATTTTAAGCAAAATTGCGCTTATTCCTAAATTAAAATACTATTCAAATCCTACTATTCATGTTAGTTGCTCTTCTTTTCCAACTCTAGTAAAAGAAGACGGCACACTAGCAACAACACCTAAAGAAAAGGCAGATCTTTTCGCTAGCATGTTTTCTGAGAATTCCACCCTAGATTCTGCACAGTTAGAGCCACCAAATATTCCGAGGATGCACTCATCGATGGCAGAAGTGAAATTTCGGCCTCGAATAATTCAACGCATCCTTAAAGAACTAGATTGCAATAAGGCAACGGGACCCGATGGAATCCCGGCTATAGTACTTGTGGGAATCTGTACCTGTTGATAATAATTAAATATTCTAGGTCTAATCTGTTAATTGTTTATTATTTTAATATTTATATTTTATATTAGTTTTACGTGATCATTCGACCAATAAACATCTTGTTTCTAATCTATAAATAATTATAACTTTTAAAGATTACGGGTTAATACAGTACTCAAGAACTGTGCACCAGAACTTGCACCTGTACTCTGTAAGCTGTTTAGCATGTCGTACTCCCAGAAGACGTTTCCTTCTTGCTGGGAGACCGCTCGCATTCAACCTATTCCAAAGAAAGGGAAGAAATGTCTGCCACAAAACTATCGTCCAATAGCGTTACTTTCAATGCTCTCTAAAGTAATGGAAAAGGCAATAAATGTCGAAATAATCAAATATCTAGAAGGCCATCGATTAATAAGCGACAGGCAATACGGATCTTGGAGCCGTCGTTCCACTGGCGACCTGTTAAGCTACGTAACGCACTTATGGACACAATCAATTGAACAACACGGCGAATCCAGAGCCGTAGCCTTGGACATATCAAAGGCATTTGACCGAGTCTGGCATCGAGCCCTATTAGGCAAGTTAGCGTCTTACGGATTACCACAACAACTCTGCGGATGGATGCAAAATTTTCTTCTGCGAAGATCGATCCAAGTTGTTGTAGATGGTGTATCATCCAATTCGTTTGCTATAAATGCAAGAGTGCCCCAAGGATCTATTCTTTCACCAACTCTATTTCTTCTCCACATCAACGATTTGCTTGGATCGACAAATAATAATATCTACAGCTTTGCAGATGACAGCACTCTTATATCCTCCATCTCGAACAGTGGGCCTGTGAATACGGCTACATCACACAATCAGAGATGTGAACAAATTAATTCTCTAAATGATGATCTGGACAAAATCTTGAAGTGGGGAAAAGACACCTTGGTTGAATTTAATGCAAACAAGACACAGCTCACAACATTTTCCAGAAAAAATGCATCAACAATTCCTCAGATCCAAATGGATGACCATCCAATCCATCACAAGGACTCAATGCACCTTCTAGGAGTCACAGTGAATTCAGGAATCACATGGCAGAACCACATATCCTATATCGCAAAATCGGCGTCCGCAAAGTTGAGCTACCTATTTAGAGCAAAGAGGTACTTTAGCCCCAAGCAACTTCTCCTTCTCTTCAAAGCACAGGTTAGACCAGGCTTGGCATTATCCCTCGAAATGCAACTTTTGGGCGCCCAACAAGACAGGCTGCTAATGCTCATGACCATACAGTACACTTGACAACCGCGAGGACATCAACTTTTCAAAACTCCTTCTGTTACAGGACAAGCAAACTTTGGAACTCGCTTCCTGGGGATATATTTCCAGAAGACTACAATTTGCAGCAATTTAAAATTTAAGTGCAGAGCAAACATACATCTGCAGGCATCTCGGGGCGCTGTTGAAGCGTTATAGGTTCGCCTTTCCCGGGAGAAGTATATATAAACAAAAGTTACAAGGCTTAACTTTTTGACCGAAATTAACAAAATTATATTATATCGGTCAAATGTCAGATATTCACCGAAAATCGATTTTTCTATTGGCAACACCAACCACAACCGGATTAAAGGGTCGGTTTTAGTTGTCGGTGCTAGGTTGGTGTCCTGTCCATGGTGGATTTCGGCCAACTATTTACTTACTTTTTTGACTCTTCGCGTTTGCTTTTTTGCAATTATTCTAATAATACCAGCACTTCTAATAATCTGATCCCACTTTGCATCTGACGCCGTGCGACATGGCGCCAAATCCTTTTTTAGATATAATTTTCCATTCATCAAAGTCTCGCCTTAGATCTTGACACCCGCACAAGGCCAAACACTTTGCTCTTTGCCTGATACTATACAGTCATGACTTATAATAACTTCAAAGGAGCTATCATTTCTATTTACTTGTCACCAAAATATAATAAAGAGATCAAAATTTGACCTCAGGCAATCAGAGTCTTATAAATAAAATTCTGCCTGTCTGGCTTCCTTGGATGCACACAAATAAGCTTTGTGAATGAGATCCTTTCAAAGCACCGGCGAGCAAACAAAGGTGCTGTAAATAACTCCAAAAAGGAGGTAACGCTTAATAGCGTTTTGTCTACCACCTACTGGGTTTTTGTTCGACAGCCCTGAATGTGCTGGCAGAGAGGACGTGCTTTTGCGGTTAAATGGGATTCATAATCACAGTGAAGTTGTAGTTCAATGGCTATGAATAATTCCCCATACAAAATGCTTATTAGTTAATTAAACCCATTTTGGTGACATTCAATTTGTCGCCGCCATATTGCCAAAGTAACATAATATTCAAAAATATCATCTTAGATTAGAACCTTCGAAGAAATGCAATTTACCCCCTAAATATAATCATTGGTATACCTAATTTCAATTCAGGGGCATATACCTATATCATATGTCTACATATATCTGCGAGGTGTTTTGAATAATGTTACTATGGAAACAAACATTTTTCGACATACATTTTTTGCTCTAAATTTTAAAATTGACGTTTAGCATGTAAGAATCGTAAAACTTATTTTCAAAGGGACGTATTTTTTCGATATCTTACTTACTTACTTACTTAAGGTGTTATTACAGTCCGGGGCGGACCTGGGCCTCCACCAACAAGCGTCTCCATCCAGCCCGATTTTTAGCTAGCTGTCTCCAGTTTCGCACGCTAAGTTGGTTAAGGTCCCCTTCTACTTGCGTGCGCCACCTGAGTCGCGTTCTTCCGCTACTGCGCCTTCCCTCGGGAGCGGGTTCGAAGATCGTCCGGGCCGGAGCATTCGTGTCCATACGCTCTTTTGGGTTTTCTTTTTAGTTGACAGCATATACTTCGTCTTGCCCTCATTAACCGCCAAACCCATCTTCGCAGCCGCAGTCTCAATACTCACAAGATGCCATTTACATCACGCTGCGTTCTGCCAATTATGTCAATGTCATCGGCGTACGCGAGTAATTGGACGGACTTTTGAAAGATCGTGCCTCTGGTGTTGGCACTTGAGTTGTGATTTCAAGAACGATGTTGAAGAAGTCACATGAGAGGGCATCGCATTGTCTAAATCCTTTTTTGAAATCGAAGGTCTCGGTGAGTTCTTTACCGACCTAGATGGAGCAGCGTGCATTCTCCATCGTCATCCTGTACAAACGTACGAGTTTGACAGGGATGCCAAAACTAGACATTGCTGTGTATAGCTCGTCCCTATAAGTGCTGTCATAGGCGGCCTTAAAATCGTTGAAAAGGTGATGGTTATCGATTTTAAGTTCCTGGATTTTCTCCAAGATCTGCCGCAGTGTTAATATTTGGTCGATGGTTGACTTTCCTGGCCTGAAGCCACACTGATATGGACCAATCAGGTTGTTTACGAAAGGCTTCAGGCGGTCACACAAAACGGCAGATAAGATCTTGTAGGCAATGTTAAGAAGACTGATACCTCTTTATTTGGCGCAGTTCAGAGGGTCTCTTTTCTTGAGGATCGGGCAAACAATGCTGAGGTTCCATTCATCGGGCATATTTTCCTCCGACCATATTTTACAGATGAGTTGATGCATGCTCCTAACCAAGTCGTCGCCTGTCTCTTTGCACAGCTCGGCGGCTAGGCAATCTGCTCCAGCGGCTTTGTTGGTTTAGATATAGCTATCTTCACTTCGTCCAGGTCGGGTGGACGGTATTGTTTAATCCTCATCGTCCAGGTTGAATGGCTCATTCTGCCTGACAGCGGGATTTAAGTTGTCATCGCCGCTAAACAGTCTGCAGAAGTAGTTCTTCCATATCCTCCTCAGAAGCCGGTGTTCGTATCTTCTCTTTTGCGCGTAGAGATCCCGAGCAGCGCTTGTCCTTCTTTGTAGCCCCAATTTGTATGCCTCTTTTTTCGCTGCATGTGCTCGTCGTCGAACCAGGGGTTTCGTTGCGGTGGTCGGGTGAAACCCAGCACATCAGAGGCGGCGTCTCTGATGACTTTTTGGCAATGTTGCCACTGGTCACGTCAAACTTCCTCACAGTATTTACTTGTCTTGGTGGTGTTTTGGATATCCAGAGTCGTACCTTGCCTACAACAAGGTAGTGGTCCGAGTAAATGCTCGCCCCTCGAAATACGGGAACCGTGTATAGCCACGACAATATTTCGCCCCGCCGCGAAATCGATCAGCCTAAATCCGTTATCGGATGTGGTGTCGTGTAGGATGCCCCCTCTCTTCCTAACTTTGCGTTAAAATCGCCTAAGACAATTTTAATGTCATAGCTATGGCACTGCTCGTAAGTTTTGTCCAAGAGCTCGTAGAAACTCTTTTTGGTGTCGTCTTCTTTCTCCTTTATGGTCCGTGGGGGGCTCGTTCACATAGTTGAAACTTAAGACTTCTTGCCTAAGTCTGACGCCAACGATGAATCCACATCCGAATAAGCGCTGTTTTTGTTGCCGATAGCAGTCGCTGTAATAAGTATTGCAGTTGTTCATTTTCTTTTTGCCCGGGCCATCCCATCGCACTTCTTGGATGGTGGTTAGATTTGCTTTATAGTGGCAGTACAGATCCGAAATTCGTTGTCCTTGTATCGTTTGCCAGGTTTGTGAACAGTAAAATCATCCGTATCCGAGGCTTGTTGATGCTTCGCAACTACACATGTTTTACGTAGTCGGGCAGTTACCCCGGCGTACAGCCCCCAACATGGACGGCCAGGCCCTTTGTTGAATCCCTTGGGCAAAAGAGGCCGGATCTTCCGGTGTCAGTAACCCACTTCGGGGATGTTAGAGGTGCCGTTGGGCCAAAAAGGGTTCATCCGCCACCATATCTTTTTCAGCAACCTGACTAGTCCTGCAAATTCCTCAATGAACTCAGCTCCAAATATGTCGGAGTAGCTTAAGTAAGGTATCTTTTTTTTTTTTTTTTTTTTTTTTTATAATTTACACGCGCTAAAGAGGTTATGACTACTCTTATAGTGTTTTTACACAGCGCGGGCATTAAGGAAATTGGGATAGAGGAGATAGGAGATACCGATGCACATTGGTCTTAAATGTCTGTAAATTGTACTGAGGAGGAAAGACAGAGCTGGGCAAGGCATTCCACATTCGCGTTGTACGGCTTATGAAAGAGTCTCTGTATTTCATTGTACGTCCGAAGATAGGCTGGATGGTAAACTGATGGGCATTCCTAGCATGACGAGTATTGCGGTTGAATTTCTGAAGGGGAGGAATGCAGTTGGCAATTTCATTTGAGCACTGTTTGTAGAAAAAACGATAAGACAATGAGAGACACGAAACGTTTCTACGATGTTCAAGCGAATTGATAGAATTCGCGATATTCGTGTCTCCTATTAGTTTCATCGCACGATTTTGGATCCTATCTAGTAAGTGCAATATAGTTTTCGGTGCACCAGACCAGATGTGGGAATTGTACTCAAGTTTCAGCCAGATCAGAAGGGGTAAAATATTTCTTGCACCGTTTGAGGAAACTTAGACATTTCGCTGCATTCTTGGCGACTTCGTGTATATGGTCATTCCAACGAAGGTTGTCATGAACGCACATACCGAGAATAGAAAGTCTTTCGGTTTCGGTAATGCAAGTGCCATTCATGGATAATGGCTGTAGATTTGGGTTTCGCTTTAGAGACAGCAGACAGCATTGTGTTTTTGAAGCATCAAATTCCACTCTATTTTCTGAACCCCGTTTTGAAATGCTGTCAAGGTCGGAATTTAATGAGCTTAACATACGTTGCCGTTCCAGTTCTACGGCCGAAGAGCAGGGACGTGAGTCCTGGAAAGAATATGAAAAGCTAAGAGTGCTGTCATCAGCGAAGGAATGGATTGGATTAGAAGTTGCAGACAAGAGATCATTTATAAAAATGAGAAAGAGAGTCGGAGACAAAACTGAGCCTTGGGGAACACCAGCATTTATATGGTGAGTTTCAGAACTGAAACCATCCAAAACAACTTGAATTGAACGGCCAGAAAGGTAGTTTCTAATCCATTGAATAAGAGACGCATCGATCCCATAAGCACGCATTTTCGACAAAAGAGCTTGATGCCAAACTCTGTCAAATGCCTTTGAAATATCGAGCGCAACAATCTTCGATTCACCGAAGTGATGGAGAGATTGGTTCCACTTCTCGGTGAGATAAGTCATCAAATCACCAGTGGACCTGTTGCCACGAAAACCGTACTGCCGGTCATTGAGGAGTTTCCGTGATTCAAGATATTTCATAAGCTGACGGTTTATCAGCGTTTCCATGACCTTAGAAAGAATGGACGTAAGTGCTATGGGTCGGTAATTGGTGGGAGAAGAAGATTCGCCTTTTTTAGGGACGGGCTAGACAAATGCTGTTTTCCACCTACTCGGAAAGAGTCCAGAAGAATAGGACAGATGAAAAAGCTTACGCAGTGGTTTTGCCAGCGTGGAAGAACACCTCTTCAGAACGATGGGGGAGATACGATCTGGACCAGCGGATTTATTTATGTTGAGATCGTAAGGTACTCTTGCGACTGTACGAGTGCGAAAGTGGATTGGTCCCATGGTAAATTCTACGCACTCGAGTACAGGTGTAGACAAACCGCAATCTGGGAGCATAGAGCTGGCTGCAAAATGTGCGGCGAGCAGATTAGCTTTGTCTAAAGAGCTGACAGCTGGAGTGTCATTGTAAATGAGCGTTGGGATTGCTGACGAGGCCGAATTCTTAATATTTTTTACAAATGACCAAAAGTTTCTACTACCCTTGGGACATTGTAGTATTTTTTGCCTCAACTTTTGGTCATATAAGAATTTGACACGCTTTATGAGGGCATTGCAGTCATTTCTGGCTCGTTTAAACTTCATTCGGTTTTCCTCGGATGGGTTGGCTTTGTAAGACCGAAAACTCAACTCCCTTAATCTAATAGCCTCTTTACAGCTCAAGTCGTACCACGCATTTTCTTTTGGTTTGATACTCTTTAACCTGTTTGGGATAAAGGATTTCATACCTAAGGTGATTATATTTGTTAGCATATCAGCGGCGGCATCCACGTCGTTATCGAGGAAGCATAACGACCAGTTAAAACTCCTAAAGAAGCTGTTAAGTCCGCTCCAGTTGGCTTTCTCGTATTGCCATACGGTTCTTTTCGGAGTTTTTTCTTTAACTTTGTGGTCGGAGTACGAGAAATTAGCTGATATGGTACAGTGGTCTGACGAGCCTAGAGGCGATAATACTTCAATGGAGTATTTATTAGGGTGGGAGGTGAGAAACAAGTCCAGTGTGTTGGCGCTTTGACCGTCAATGTCTGGTACACGTGTTGGCACATTTACAAGCTGGGTAAATTGGTTTACCTCAGCAAAGATCTGAACATAAATTCCTTCGGGTGTTGTCTGTCCAGAATGTCGAAGCCAGTCAGAATTGTGGATATTGAAATCACCCGCAATGACGATTTCAGTATGAGGATACAGGGAGACAATTCTTGTTATGGAATCAGACAGCACATCGAACTCGTTGCAAGTCGAGTTGCTGTCAAAATTAGGGCTTCTGTAAAGAAAACAGTAATGAATAATTTGCCTACGGACATGGAATTTGAGCCATTTGAAGTTAAATTCCGGATTGGAACACTGGCCATAATCGATAGGAGTTTGGTAGGCTACATCATTACGCACATAGATGGCGAGACCGCGATGTAAGAAGAATAATGGCACTAGGCGATACCCAGGCAGATCAAACTCTGATATGTCAGAGTTTACACCTACCTGGGTCTCCCCCAGTGCCAAAACAGCTGGTTTATATTTAGCAACATGGACGTACGCAGAGAAGAGATTCGATCGTAGCCCACGAATGTTGCACATATCAACCCTAAAATTCATCCTCAAAACAAAAAACAGACACAAAAGACACAACTCCGACGCTACTGCTAAGCTTAAGTAAGGTATCTGCCAAATTGAGTGTTGACAACAACGTTGATTCAATCTAGTGAATTACCGCCGTATGTCCGCTTTCTGAGGGGCTCATATTAGACTTCTGAGACTCGTTCAGTCAGTCATTCCGAAAGAACATTATAGTGTTGGAATTTTCTTTGTGTTCAAAACTCGCGCTTATAAGTTTAGCAAGTCATGCCCGGGTGGACAATACCAGTGCCCGGTGGCTACCACGCGGAAGTAAAATAAGCGCAATCTACATATGTATATGAACCAATTACAACGCCTGATGGGCATCGCCAAGTTGACGCTAATCAGTGTCTACCCTATTCATACAACACCCAACCACCTTTTCGATATATAGATGTCGCTAAAAAAAAACAACAAAAGCAACAAATTATGGGAATTTTTGGAACGTTTTTTAGTATTACATAGGTAGGTACTTCTAAAAGTTGGGATCGATTTTCGACCACATGCGAAACTAGTTACATAATATTAAATATGTGAACATCCGAAGTTTTCGTAAACATTTTTAGTACTTAATCTAGATAGATTACAGTCTCGAATGTACATATCTTTCTTCAGATACCACAATCCGATTGTATCTATTCTACCGAAACTAGCACAGAACGAATAAATTATTGTTATTTCATAATATATTAAGAATGCGGTTATTACAATTCCCTCTTTTCTCAATGACGTGTATCAAGCCACACACATACCGCACGCACGGTGTTTACACATACACATATTTCGGGACTGTTGGATACAGTCGCACCAATTTTTTTACTCAACAATTTTGAATATGCACCTTAAAATAATTCAAAACACTTGGAGTTTAAACAATCAAAAAAATCCACTTCATTTCCAACCCCACACGCACGTTCATCGAGATATTCAGCAGAGACAATACTGAGACCCCCAACTCACAATTCTCTTGCCGCTGGCCCCCTCAGTTTTTTTTTTTTCAAATTCGCCATTTTGTTTTGCTATCGGTGTTATGTCTATTTAGAATACGTGTGACATGCAAAAACATACAAAAAATATAAAATCAATGCTGCCAACTGCTAACAACCATCGGGGTGGGGTAATGTGATAGAGTTTAAGAATACCACATTTTAAGATAACTGAATGCTATTGGTTGGTTATTATAAATTTTCAAAAGACGATTAATGTAATTTGTTTGGTTAATAATACTATCTAAATGAGTTGTTTTATATACTAGAAACATTTTAGGACAAAAAATATTGTTGTGTATTTTCTGCTTTTGAATATCATTAACTTCGATTTCATGTGTAAGTTTTTTTTAAATAACTGAAGAAAAATTGCTCAAAATGTTTTTATTTTCCTACAACCATTCTGCAGTAATGATTTTTCATAAATATTTTCAGCAAAGGTGCACTAATTCCTAAAATAAAATACTATTTACACGTAACGAATAATGTCCAATTAAACGGACAAAATTCTATGAACGCTGGCAGCAACTTTTCCGACAGCGGAAGTGGGACACGCAAGGTGCGAGTGTGTTGGTGAGTGAAGTTACGTGACATTTGTCAATACGAATTTCTATGTAACAAAACTAACGCACTTAGCGTGTACCACCCCATAGAAATATAGCTTGTAGGCAAGTAACGGAAAATCGGCCGAAGATGGGGGTCTCAGTATTGTCTCTGATATTCAGTTTATAACAGAGACAATACTGAGACCCCCATCTCATATAACAACCGTTTTTAATTACATTTGCTGTAGGAACCTATATAAAAAAATATGCCCATGAACAAATCCTAACCTCGTTTTCAAAAGTAAAGCCATTGATACTTCTTCGGATACAGCGCTTAAACAATTGCAATACAAGTCAACTATTCAAAAGGAACTCGCTATGGTCGAGAAAGTTTTGTGCGACTCAGTCATTTGCGATTGACAAATTGTTTTTGTGTTTCCCCCTGTTGAGGATGTATATTAAACAGAATTAAGATTAAAGTAAAATTGTGAAATTTAATTAATAACCATTGGGTATAAAACCATAAGCTATTAGTTGACATTTGTCACCAAAGGTCTACATGACCCAAATTCTCAAAAATTCTCGCATACGTTTATCTGTCAAAATCTCCGATGCGATGCGAAAACCTGAAATTTGCAATTCTCGAAATCTGTGAAAAAAAAACCGTAAAGCTTTGAAAATACCAATTTAAATTTAGCGCGAGCAGAATGATAATCTTTATGCGAACATCTTAAGCGGACTTGGTCGTATACGAATTTTCCTTTGCGAAATTTGAGAATTGGGGTCCAGTTCATGTACTATAAAGGAAAAAGTACAAATTGCAAACAATTGAGGACCTTGCATCAAAAGGGCGGCAAGTCCAAATTTTACTTTTTGTGAGAAATCAAAGAAACAGGTCCGGACCTACCGCCTTTTTGCACCAAACGCACTAGAGTGGCAGATACATATTTTGCTATAACGCCCTTATTTTTAGTCGCAACTGCCTCGGTTATGCACCAAAAGATTGCTTTTTTTTGTTTTGTTCAACTTGTCAGTGCAAAAAGCCGTTAAGCTAAAAATATGTACTTGATGCAAGGTCCTCTTGGCAATATATAATGCAATTCGCTATAAAATCCGTAGTTATAACGTTGTACAGAAAATTACTGCCCACTTTTAACTTATCCGTTTTGGGTAAAAGTTATTACAATGGAAGGTTTTCTATCTCTATAGTGCACAGTTCCACTTTGTACACTTTTCTACATTGTTTTAGACAAAACAATCGCTCAACATGCAGATTAGAAAGAAAAGATAGATCTCTGAATTCAAGTCTTCCAAACATCTCAATTTCATGGTTGCTAATGTGGATTCTTAAAGCAATTTCACACGCGATGCTTTTTCGCAGTCCGATTTTGTCCTTTCATGCGGGTTACTTCAATCACAATCGCATAGCGCGCATCCAAATAGGACCAAGATTAGGGATAGGAAATAAATTATTTGTTTCGTTCGGAGTCCTAAACTGCATTAATTTGAATAGTTCAGAAAATCTAGGCCTGTGGACCGTTGTTTCACTTCTTTTGAAATCATTTTGCAACACAACAAGATTGCTTTGAGTTATGTCAATTTTGAAAACCAAAAATAAACCAACAAGAACTTTTTTTCCAAACGTCTTTGCGAATCTAAAGAAACTTCATTTAGGTTAGCATAGAGTAATTCGTACCCTTAAAGGCAACACCAACTCTTTCACTCTTCAATCGAAATGAACTTGCTCTTGCAACAAACAAACAAGTACCAAACGACTGAGTCGTTGTTTTCATTTTTAGACTGTGGTCGGATTGAAGGATATGTTTTCCCACAGTATTATATTCCTTTAAGCTTTCTTTGGAATATTAGTTTGCTGACTTTTGTTGCCAAGAATAATTAGTATTACCCATGAAATAACCCATGGAATAACTGTTAGCCTCTACACATTTAATAAATTAATTTAGAACTGCTTCCATTGTGACGGAGTAAGTGTTGGCGCTAATGAAAGTACGGTTGCATTATGAATTAATTTATTTTTAAACACAAACATAGAAGGTACTAGCTGAAGCTGCTAGGTGCTGTGTTCTGTGTATAGGCAATGCTTCGTTGACTCTCGGGTGCTTTGTTAAATTCATAAATTTCGCAAAACAAACTAGTAGTTTGGGGAGTTTTAAACTGCTGCCGGATTCGTTGGAAAGACGGTAATTTGTTGGAATAAGCGAAGCTTGGTGTGCTACCATTTTTGTAATAAGAGATTTGCTCACAGTTGGTGGATTTCGCCTAATGGCAGTGGGGAAGTAAATTGATATGAGGAACATGTGGCTAGGATATCTACATAAATGTCATTATTGTTTGATGATTCATACATTTTTGAGTGCAGAAGTAAACACCGTACATTGTCCAAAGAAAACACAAACAATTTCCAAATTTAATTAGTATTAGGATTTAGGAAAGCCAGTAGATACATAGTTTTGTGATCTTTTAAAATACGAAACCACTCACCATGAATATCTGATTTGAAGTCCCCCTCCCCAGCAACCACAACATACCATTCCAATTAACGTAGGCTATTTGGAAATTCAAATCACGATATTGATGTCTTATTTCAAAATCACTGCACAGTACACAGCTACCCAAAAAGTAAGAGGCATAACTCAATATCTATACACATACACACTTCCCTCGTCGGATCCTGTCAACAGGGTTTAAATAAATTGAAGCGGAAAGCCAATTATGCTCATTTTTAGGCAGCATCAACTTGCCTGTGTGCGTATAGCTATACTGATTCTGGGACATACTAGTGTTCAAACGGATTAATATTGGTGCACATCGACAAGATATTTTTATCCACCCTCGTCATAATCATCATCGCATCGCAATCATTACCAATCTCGGTAGTCGTGGCGCGCTCATCATGCCCCTCCTAATAGCACGAGAACAGCGAACAGACGGATTTGATATTCAAGCTTAAAACACGAAATTCCCGCACGACAATGTGGAGCAGCAGATAACTTAGTTTTGGTTAACTGAAGTCGCACAGGATTTCCGAATAAGGGTCGAATAGCAACATAATGGCAATTCTCCAATTTTGACGTTTGTCATTAGGTTCTTCTCTTTAGGATGTTGATTGTGGTGTGGTCGGGATTGTCGTCTTCTCTGAGTATGTGCCGTAATCCTATAATTAGTTGTCAAGAATACTCGTTACGTATGCCATGAGTATGGATGGTTCAGAGCAAATCAGTAAGATTTCGGATTTCTGTATTACTTAGGGGGTGAGTACGTTATGAGCATGTTCGTGGTGCTAATATACATTTGATGTGTGATTGATGACTTTGATTGGTAAGTTGTCGTTGACAGAAGGCAGCACGACTTGAATGGATTATTTGCCGTAACTTCAAATTGATTTCGATTTTCCCTGAAACATTTGTTGATGTAGAGTGACAATCTGTAAATTGCAGAATCGACCCGTAACCATTATTCATTTGAACAGCACCTTACTGTCAACCACGACTTTATTCACCTCACTCGATAGGTCGCTACTACCGGCAGTCGATAGCTAACTTAACATACAATATTGATTAAAGGCACGTGACTATCGTCTAAATGGTTTTATGTTCGCCTCTATGGACATTTTCGTCTAAAGTGGGTAGCAAATTAAATTTATCCAGAGAAGCTGTTTTCCCATTTCATGTGGAATTGTTTCCGCCTGGCTCCTGGCTGTGTTCCATA
This sequence comes from Cheilosia urbana, assembly GCA_946477585.1. NCBI lineage: Eukaryota > Metazoa > Arthropoda > Insecta > Diptera > Syrphidae > Cheilosia > Cheilosia urbana. The sequence continues at coordinate 65,939,411 of OX297855.1, forward strand.
TCTATTGAGGCATTTATCTCACTTTGAGAGGTCGGGAATTTATAACAATCTTAGTCCATTTGGTTTGATTGCTTTTCATTAGTCAGGCCAATTATGTTCGACTTAATATTCGACAATGTAAGTGACGAAATGACTATTTTATTTCGGGCTTTGTTGCCGCGGTCATCGAATTGACGGATGAGTGTGGACCGGCTTTTCACTATTGATGCGTCATATTCACTCTGATGTCGATTGGATTGGAATTAATTGGATTGAAGCACAGTAAATTGTAATTGGGACTGGCAGTTGCACATAAAATGCCAGTTTAAAAATATCGGTTTTTATCGGCCTTTCAGAGTCACATTGGCCGCGTGCCATGGCTCATGGCCCTAGAGTAATATTGGGAAATTCCTCAACATTCTTTTTGTATTGCTCGTATTTCATTTTTACTCCGAAAATAAATTTAATGGAACGAGGCCAATGATTGTAAAATTGTTATTTTATATGTGGAATCATTTTGACGAATTTTGTTTTTACCCGACTGGACACAGGGAGGGCTATGATCGCGAATCCTATGTACGTTCATACGTGATGCCCTGTAGCCCAAATGGCTTGACCGATTTTGAAGAGTGAGGTGTCATTAAGTTGATATTCTTTCCCGGAGTGTCATTGGCTAAACAAATATAAATGTACCTATATAAAAATATAAATTAAAAAAAAAAAACTATTGCCACACAAATATCAGTGCGATCTTTTTTTACAGTCAGTTCAGTTTTATTCTAAAACTAGCGGACCTTCGTCTGCTTTGCTTGGCGTTCGAGTCGTGGAGCTTTATTAAAAATGCTTATGGTAATTGATAGGGATTTCTCATTCAAAAACATAATCTATTTCCATGTTTGCTATAACTTGCAATAAGATAAGCCCAGAAAGTTTTTGAGTGTCAACGGATATTGATTAATGAAAAGAATATTGAGACTATCGCTTTTGGCGAAAAAAAAAAACAATAGCATCATGGGTATATTTGTGATTTTATGACAAAGCAATTTCACGTATGTACGGTGTATAACAAGAAAGAGAGTGTGGCACACACCAGAAGTAAAACTTCTCACTAAATCGGGATAGGTACATATAATGTACGTTAAATTTATTTGTGTTGCATTTGGATTATATTATGAGAGTTAATTTTAAAACCAAATCTTTGTAGTATTATAATTACAGCGCAGTAGATAAGTGCATTCATTGATTTAAAAAGTTTTCATAAAGCAAACCAATCCAATATTTTCGTTTGCATTTTCTTCGCATGTGGTTACAACTTAGATTTTAATTTAATTGCTAGCTTATGCAATTCACAAGCTCAGTTAAATTTAATTTCTGGTTGAAACTGAAGTTTTTTACTTATACCTATTAATTAATTAAAAATTCACATCGTTGCCACGCTAGATCACAGTTTTCGTAGCACATTCACCAGTTCACTCAATACATATTGAGAAATGCACTGAATTAGCCTGTAGGATATTGAAAATATATTGGTTTGAAAAAATTGTATGGCACTGTTCCATTCACCAGTTCACTCATTAGCTTTAACGTTGCCTATAGAAGTAGATATTCACTTACAATATTAAGCTAAACCAACAAGGGACGTACCGGTACGAAATTTCATTAAAATCGAATGAGTGGTTTAAGAAAAAGACAACAGCTCCTCCTATCGGGTCTGATGTATATCTATCCTATCTTTCAATCTGCATTAAGCACATGCATATCTACAAAAAATCGTTAAAATCGTTTGAGTTTATCGGAGATTGAGAATGCCATAATACACCCTATACAAATAAATCCACGTATTTTGAATATGCATATAACTCATAAACCAGCACTCGCATACATGTCGCCATTAAGCCTGGTAAAATTAAGTTAATTGAACCTATGTTGGTGACATTCAATTTGTCGCCGCCATATTGTAGTGGTAACGTACCTATTCAAAAATATGTACCTATATGTCCTTACATTATAACATATTTTCGAAGGAATACAATTTACCTACCCTAAAAAGTAAGCAATTGCGTACCTAATTTTATTTCACGGGCTTTACGTCGCCTGAGAATTGTTTTGTTCCATACGCCACTTCTGTCGTTTTTTGAGTTCGGAACGGATTCTATGTTAATTTTGTATGCTCTTTTTAAACCTGTGATTTGATTTGCTCTATATCTTTCCAATTCCGAGATATCGAGCATCGAATCTGTCCCATATCCACCAAAATCAACAGTTTGTAGAATTGTTTTGTGCCATAAACCATTCTTTGGCGTTTGGGACAAATTTTCCATATAATTTTTTGCAATTTTTTTACGAAAATTGTTTTGTTCCACGTGCATATCACTGCGACAATAGATAAACAAAATATTTACGAAGTTGAGAATTGGTTTGTCCTACGTTGACTTGTGTTAAAGAGAAGCCATATCTATTTTTTTGTGCTGCACGTGCATGGACAAACAAAAAAATCAGCTTCAAAATATAGGAGGTGGGACACAAGTCAAAAAAGTAGACTTTTACGTAAATTAACGTAGTGTGTGAACGGTTTAGCAAAACACTTAGCAAATTGGTAGGTAAACTCTCTATAAGTCTAACTTCAAGTTAAAAAAATCCTATCACACGGTCTCGGAGTACCAAATATGCAAACCTTTAAATGCGTTTTTCTCGGAAAAGTGCCAATGGCGTATGGAACAAAACAATTCTCAGACGACGATTTGCTGCGAGGTGTTGAAGACGGTTGGTTTCTTCGGACAGACGGACAGACATCGTAGCGAAACTAATAAGGTTCCGTTTTTTCCCTTTGGGTGCGGAACCTTAAAAAACAGAGTACCTAGTGGTAGCTGTCTATAATTAAGTTTATTAACTTGGCTTAGGACTCCGATTTCCTAAAGTGGATTCATTCCTACTTAACTGATCGTATCCAGTATGTTCGCATAAATGGCACGTTCTCGTCACCAGTTTATGTTACCTCTGGAGTACCTCAAGGAAGTCATTTAGGCCCTCTGCTCTTCCTTTTATTTGTTAATGACATTCCTGACTTGTTTTTGAGCTCCCAGTGTCTTATGTTTGCCGACGATTTGAAGGTGTTTCGACCTATACGTTCAGTTCACGACTGTATTCTTTTACAAGCGGATCTTGAACGACTTTCCATATGGTGTCACAAAAATGACCTTCATCTCAATGTCTCTAAATGTCAAAGCCTTTCTTTTTATCGCAATCTCTCTCCAATTCACTTTACGTACGTAATTGATAATACCCCTCTGTCCAATATTTCATCGAAAAAAGATCTTGGAGTAGTTTTTGACGTAAAACTTAGCTTTTGCAAACACATTGAGTCTTTGGTTGCGAAAGGTAATCAGATGCTGGGTTTTATATTGCGGAATTCGAAAGACTTTCAAGATCCACATACTCTTAACTGTTTATTTTTTGCTTTTGTTCGATCTCATCTTGAGTACTGCATTATAGTATGGAATCCATTTTATGAAGTGCATTCTATTAGAATAGAGAAAATCCAAAAGCGTCTTACTAGAGTATCCGTTCGTAGACTGCGATGGGATATTGAAATGCCATCTTACGAGACGAGGTGCAAATTATTTGGTATCTTACCGCTTTTTAAGCGTAGGCAATATTTTTCAATTATGTTTATTCGTGATTTGATAAATGAACATATCGATTGCCCTTTCCTATTATAATTAATTGGATTTTATGCTCCTTCGAGAGCTCTTAGAAATCATCTTTTATTTTATATACCTTATCATAGAGTTAATTATGGATACAATGAACCAATTTCTAGATGTCTTAGGGAATCCAATAAATATTGTAGTATATTCGATTTTCATTTTACTAGGGATTCATTCAAGATTAAATTAATTCTATTATTAGGCTTTGGTGGTCGTTTTTAAGTATATTCTTTGTTAAGTGATCTAGCGAGAACAGTTGATGTACTCATTTGATTGAAAAAAAAAAAAAAAAAAAAAAAAAAAAATAATAATAATTAAGATAGTTTAATGATTTAAGGAAAGGCACCTCGAAAGGGGTATGTGAGAATTTAGGGGATCACAAAGGTGATGCTAAGTGGCTAAAAATGGAGAGAGTTCTTAAACTAGCATTTTTTTTAAGTCCTTTTAACGGTCAAGGGAGGCAAATATGGAAAGCATATTTCGTGACATCTGAATTTTCATCGAAGCAATTGCAAAACAGCGCTATATTGTAAGAACTTGCAAAATGGTCTTCTTGCAGAATAATGATAATAATTGACATTTATGTTGATGATGTTTTACCTTCGATTCAAAAGAAGCCGGCCTACTAAGCAGATGTGAGTTATAAACGGACATTAACGTAAACGAGTGGAATTGATAAATTTATACAGAGAAAAGATCTTTCGACTTTACATACGCTATATATACATTGCTATAATATCAAGTGAAGATGTTCATTCACTCTTCTTCAATACATGAAGCGAGCAAGTTTTATTGCAACTCGTCTTCACAGTCAGTTAATTCAATGTCATATCACACCTACGAGACACAACTGCACTTTAAGACAACACATCCACGGATATTTCCTCCAATCTTAGTAAATGCATAATAAGAAAGGTCTTGAAGCAGAAAAAGGTGTCCTAAACGTACAGGATGAAAAAGTACAGCCTTTTTGTCAAACGAAGATGAAATGTCCGAAACCAATTGGCTTGAAGATCAGTTGCATGAAGAAGACCCGACCCCATCTAAATGCTTGCATATATAAATAAGTTATTCTGTGGGTAGACTACAATAACACACCTTTTATTTTGGATTCCGGTTATTGTAATCGTTCTTATTTCACTTAATTAAATTAACCAAATCACATTCTTCAAAACCTTTTAGTCTTTCAGACCTTTTTATGACTGCATCTGCAAAATAGAATGCATTTAAAAAAGTAGTTGGCGCAAAAGCCCGTAGTAACTTTAAATGAGTTTTGCCGGATCCGAAATTAGAAAAAGGACCAAGTTTGTATTTATCGAAAAGATTATTAATTAAAAAGTAAACCTCCCTTTATTGTGAACACAAGTTAAAATATATAACCACACAGCCTAGAAGCTGAAGTTGCTGAAAATAAACCCCAAACAAATCGACCTTTTCCAAACAACCTTTGATTAAAATTAAATATTTCCCAAACTTTCTAATTAAAATGAATCTTCTTGCAGATGTTCTAAAGACGAAATGAAATAAACTCTAAAAATTGCTGTTTGGCGAAAACAATACAAATTTATTTGCATTATTCATAAACTTAATTCCATTCACCTGAGGTCAGCGCAAAAATAGATTAATATCTCCTTTCCGCGGTTGCCTCCTGGCAATGAATAACAAATAAATTAAAAGTCTCATTGTTGCTTTGGCATAGGCCGTGTCTGCTACACCTTACGCCACTTAGGCCTATATTTCATTTAATATGCATTCGCAAAACAAGCTCTTCTTTATTTGCGTTTACACCCGAACAGGTAATTAATAATATTCCTGAACCTGAATGTGCTCATTTTGGTGAGGGATGCGCACAGGGAGGCGCTTTGATTGACTGCCCTTACAAAGATGTTTATTGTGAAAGTTTTCCACATTTATTCAAGATGGGCTCTACATTTATATATTTAGTAGAAGGACTTGGAATTTTTTTTTTGGCTAATGAGAGCTTCTCTTGATTTAGGTAAACATTTTTGAGCATTGGGTTATGGTTTGTCAAAACAAGTGGATTGAAATTCGCATAACAAATGTTCATCTATTAAGTGGGTGATTATTAAAACAGATATTATAGTTCTAAAGTAATTTAAAAAAAGACGCAATTTACACACTTTACGCCAAAATGTGATGTACTTCGAAAGCCATGTGAACCATACGTATAATCATGGAATCGCTATTAATTTATGGACTATTATGGTGGAACCCCAGCTAAATATAGTTCTCTTATTCGGAATTGAGATACAATATACGAACCATCAAACCATTATTCTTGCTCAATGCTGGTAGATCTTGGGAATCTTTTGTCTGTTAACTAATTTTCGTTCTCTATGTGAAGAAAATCACACTATTTACCTATATAAAGAGGTAATGTTTGTTTGTGGAAGGTAATCTCCGGAACTACCGAACCGATTTCAAAAATTCTTTTACTAATAGAAAGCTACGGGATAGAGTATTGCGATAGGTAAATTTTATTTTTTAATTTTTCCATCTTAGTTTTTTTGATTTTCTGCAATATTTATTTTGACTTTTCTATATCAAAAATTAATTAGAAAACTACGTACCTACTATGTCCGGATTTTTTATTTATTTATTTTTTTTTTTCAAAAAGTAAATTGATAAAGTCGAAATAAATTTAATGTGTTATACAATATATATATATAAAAATAAAAAATGCCAGGACGAATGCGCACAAATATTGGCCGACGAACAAGGCAAGCAAGTCAACAACAAATATCAATGAAGCCAAACTACAGAAGAAACGAAAAGTGGGACATCGCATGGCATAAGACCAGATCAACAGTCAAGATTGAGAGTGCCAAGTAATGAGAACTGCGTCAAATCCTACTGCTGCTGGGATGGGAACAAGTTCAATTCGGAGTGGCAAGATGCGCGTCGTTGCTGACATTCGAACGACTGGAATTTCAGTAGAATGAACAGAAAACTATGTCGGTGATGCGATTTTCGCTATTGGAGCGATGCCTATAATTGTGTGCCACCATTAAAACGCGCTAAAAAACTGCTGTGCGAGTGGCGAAGTGAAATTAGCACCTGCGGAGCCATTTGAATCGGAGGATTTTCTAAAGAACATTTGACAGTACAACAACTGTTTTCGTATGACTTCATTGGGAACAAAACTCATTCAAAACACTGGTTTCATGCCGACTAGCAGGGCAATATTTTCTCTTACACATCATGCAAACACACATTTTTTAACAATGGCATGAGATTCTACGCCGCAAAATTCGGATTAACAGATTCAAGGCCAAATTTACCATCGGATGGGTGCCTTCTTGCCAGTAAATGAGGACGTACAGCAATATTCGCAGATGTACTTCATTTTGTCGGGGGATCATCAAGTCGATAGGCTGTACAGAGGGCAAACAGGAGTGACAAAAAACCATTATAAATGCAATCAACGCTTTCATTACAATGTTTAAAACGGCGATAGAGAAAATGAACTTAGAAGATCACAGATTTGTTCAAATCAAATGTCATGCAAGGACGATTTTGAGTTTAAAAGGCAAACATTGCCATATCGCGGACTCCGCTTACTCAGAACGATTTGGCATTTAAGCGTCTATGACAAAATATGAGTCGCAAGGATAATCGCTGGATATTTGTACCATAAATCTTGCGTTGCGGTTTTATTGAAATACATCGATATCGCTATACTTCAGTTATTTCTATTGTAAAGAATTTGAATTTACGGAATTACATAAAGTAGCATGCGCTTTGCATGCTTGGAAATATTATGTTCATTACATTTATGAATTTGGGCGGAACGGAGTCCGCCTGGTCAGCTAGTATATTAAAATATTATTAGAATTTATGTGGAAAATGCTTAATTAACTAATTAACTAAGGATCTCTACTCTTATGACTGTAGTTCTTTAATCTCTTCATTTTATTAGCAAATATTTTACTTTTTTAAGTTGAATTGCAAAGTGGAAGGATATTTTAGGGTAGTGCATTGGTAAAATGTTAGCGTGGGAAATTTCAAACTAAACGTCTCAAGAACTATTTTTGCAACATTTTCAAATTGATAGAGAAACTACGTCAAGAGAATTTTTACCAATAAACAATTTGACCTCCACCTTTACTAGTTCGAAGACTTTCTGTTGAATCTATTACATTTGTTGTCATTGCATAGTTATAATTTCATATAGGTATATGTTTAAAGAACCGAATCCCAATAAAATTTTACTTATTTTTATAACGTTAAAAGGAACAGTGGCTTAATTCTATTGCGGTCTAGATCTTTCTACAGTTTTTACCAATAAATCTCTGGGTTCAACGATTCTCACTCTACTGTTCAAAAAGCAGATACTTATTTTCCAATCAGTCATATACGATTTTAATGAAACGCGCTACTTGCCTACGAGGAGTTGAGCCATTTTTCGAGCCATTCCACACAAGAAGCAGTTTTTTGGAATCACAAAAAAAAAAAAAAAAAAATTGGGTCCATTCACTTGGCGAATCTTAACCAGCTATAGGGTATTTCGCGACAACTTCAGTGTCAAATAAGAAGAAAAAAACAAGTGACAGCTGAAAAACTTGTAGGAAAACAAAACAGATTTTATATATGGGTGTAGCTTAATTATTATGTTAAAAATGTACTGAAGAGTTTATAATAAAGTGGAAAAACGAGCATTGTAGAATCGGAAAATTTTGTAACGTAAAGTAAACGTATTTGGTAACAGCTGAGAAGTTTAAGTAATATGAGCGGAGCATTGAGCGAAAGCTAAGATACTTGAGTCAAATTACCCAATTACCAATTAGGTACTTCAGCAAAACCCTGGTTCTATTTAAAAGGCAATGGGGACGTTCAAGCTTCTAGTTTAGTAATTCTGACAGCAGCCGTCTGACTAGATGTATCTCGGTTTTGATTGGTTAAAATTGGTCATATAAGCAGCTGTTTCAGTTGACGTTTTTGGAGGCGTTGCCGACGAAGAAATTCGTGACTGAGTACTAAGTTGACAGTTCGCATAATGTGGTTGAAGTAGAAAAAGTGACGTTCCCGACCAATCTAGTTTTTGCATTCAGTTTAAATGTTGTTCCGACCAATCCAGTCCACTGAAGATAACTAGATTCTTGAATGTGGCCAATATTGGAGTTAAGTATTGGCATTTATTAATGTGTTTTTTTTTTTACCCACATTTCCTTCTAGAAGAGGGAAGATTCGCACCAACCATTGTTTCAACAGAGATCCTCATTCTCGTTAAAAAAAAAATACGGGTTGGGGAGTTGGGGTCAAAATTCTGGATGGGTCAAAATTAGTGAAGTAGCAGAGAAACCATCTCAGCCTGTTATAGATACAAAAGGGTACTTAGTTTTTTTTAGGTCCCTTTTTTTAGCGTGTTGCCGTAGAGTTTGGCAAAATGGGAATTGTTAATTGTAATGCAATCGATCTCAGAGATAAACCAACACGAGAGGATTTTCGTGCAGCCTTATTGCGCTCGCTTGAAACAAAAGAAAATCTTCAAATATGGTAACCAGCTTTTAATGCAATCTCATAAACAATTTTACTGATAAAACCGGAACGCGTCATGCCAGACAAACCCAACGATTAGTCGATTTCCTTTGAAAAAGTCTTCGGAAGTTGGTTTCGCCGTACTAGGTTATAGATCCTTTATGTTAAATGGCATTCTTTCAACGGAACATTTGTCCAACTAATCAAGCGAATATTTCCCAGCCATTAATTGATACGAATTCGAAGCTGTGGATTACCGGCATAGATATATGTATTACCTCTTTGATAAATTTCTACAGTATCATGATTCAATGCAAACAGAATTATATATCAATTTTGGCAGCAAATCTAAATAAATGAATATTTATTTTGCGTATATTTGAAGAGAAATTCAAGGACATCCGAACCCTTTTAGGGATAATTTCCATAACCTCTGTTGTATATTTTTCTACTGGCAAATGTTACAACGGCAGTGAACAATGAAGGCATGATAAGCACGTGAGAAATGCTGGCAGAGACTGTGTTTCATGCAGAGAGGAAGGACATGCGCACGTTCTTGTAACCATTCTTCCAATATTTTAGACCATTCAGAGGAAAAAGCTTTTTTGCTATGCCAACGGAGCGGCGTTTGAACAAAATTCAGTAAATGATGTGATTCCAACGAAAAATGATACGTGTGCGAGCGAGTAGCTGATGCTGAGGCAAATGAAAATGGTATGTCGTAATTTTTAAGTGAAGTTGGAAGTTTTTGGATGCGGAAATGTTAATAATATAAATTTAATTGGAATAGAAATTGTATTTATGGTCGGTAAAATGTTCTTTCCTATTTCGTAGAAAATTCACTTTAACGAGGCTTTCATTAGCTCTCATTACTCAAGATTTGTTGCAACTCAAAGTTCGTTAAATATGGAGCTGCCAGATAATTAAGTTCCGCACAAGTCTCCTTATTGTTGATCTTTTAACAAAGAGAACGTCATAGACGTAATGCAAACACACAGTTTAATAACTGAATACCCACCCATAACCGTCGAATCGTATGCATCCAAGCTCAAATCCTGTGTATATTTACCACCCAACCCACTCCAACACATCCTGCATTAAGTCTAGAAGTAATTTCCTCTTGCGTGAAATTCCTCCACATACGAGTATATTTAATTTCATTGTTTCAATTAGAAAGGATAACATAATGCTGCAACTGCATAATAAAGTACAGGCAAGTGAAGGCATTGTATATGCGGTTTGACAATGTGAACAAGGCTTTATGTAGCGTTGCAGATACCAATTGTGGTGACATTGTGTAATTTTTTTATGACATTTTTGTTAATTTTAATATAGGGATAGGGAGATCGAAGAAATAGTGTCCCCAGAGTAGTACGTTGAGAATAGATGGCATTGAAATAATAAAAGTTTTAGAGTATGGCGCTTCCAATTTTGACTATCTAAGAGTTCAACGCTCCAGAGGAAGGTTTTTATATAAACTGTTGGATCTAAAGTTGTGAGTGTCTTTTAAATACGTCAAAAAAGCACGACAGATTATTTTTTTCAGAGATGGGCCTATCTCACCAGTTTGTCGTATTACCGTCGACTTAAGATTTTCTTCGATTTTCAAGCACTCCCAATAGCGGAAATGTGTCCTGATGTGTCCTACAAATTTTATTTGTTTTCAACGGCACTGCCTTCTTTGACCTCACAGCACAGATGTCTTTGTCGCTATCTTCATCAGTTTCTTTATCATCAAGGTGTTGTTGGACAACCCTCAACAATTACAAATCGCTCATTTGCTGCAATATCGTCACAACTTAAAATTCAACTATTTTGAGTTATGGATGTAGAAGTTAGGTAAATGAAAATGACACATTGAGATTTTTTAGTTATGATATGACGGTATTGTAGCAAATGAGCGAAATAAATACGTGGGAAATTGTGTCCTCTCTGACAACATGTAGGGTTGCCAGTTTGAAATGAAAACTTATCTGGACATTATATTGATATTCCGTGACTCGTATGGACATTTAAGATTTCATCGATCTTATGTTTTTATTAATAAACTAGCGTGCCCGGCGAACTTCGTAATTTTTGACGGAAATTATTTGAATTTGGAGCATTCTCTATTCCACCAGAAATACATTTTTTTGATCAAAAATATCTTTTGACAAATGCGGTCTCACTGTATATACTACGATCAAATCCGAAAAAAAAAAATTCAAAATAACACTCCCCGTACAAAATATATACGGAAAATGAATTTCTACAATTCTCCAATTTCCCTTTCGAATTTTCCATTTTTTTCGTCGTAAGAACCTTCCCTAGGCGTAGACAAACACAACAAAGAAAAGATAGCTCAAATCCAAAGAGTATCCAACACTCTTTTCTCAAATCGGAAGTTCCGTTCTCGAGTTCCCTCATATGAAAAATTGTGTGGTAGGTGTTACCATCTCTGAGATTGAAAAGGAGACGCACGGAAAATTCAAGACGCTTAAATATGAATGGCAAATCGTTCTGAATAAGGGGAATCCGAGCAATGAGAATGCATGCCTTTAAAATTTCCGCTCGAAACTGTCGCTTGGATGACATTTGCTTTGATATTTCACCATCAAATCAAACGCGTTCCGTTACAAAGTTTCGGTGCATTGACGTTGCGCAGCAAAATTATAACTGCCCGGAACATCCAAGGAATTCAAAAATTCAACTAATCCCCATAGGTAAAGTTTTGTTTTCACGACAAAGAGTAGCATATAGTATGTCCTTCCTAGCGTTTGGTTTTATTTTTGAATGAGAAGTGCCGCAACCCGCTTTCCTATCCCGCCTGTTTTTTGCAAAGTACCTACCAACAATAGGGTCCATAACTATCCTCTCTTTCAAACTTTAAGCAACCATAGCCATACCCATCCCAAAAATTTCAATCGTCTCAATAAAATTGTTTCGAAAAGCGACAACACCGCCACCTATCGGGTCGAAAAGTATCATATCTTTCAAGCTGGAATCAACCGTACACATCCACAAAATTTCATTGAAATCGATTTAGCGGTTTCGGAGATCGACGACAGCGCCACCTTTCTCTTTTAAGACTGCCTGAAATACACCAATTCGAACAAAACAAAGGAAGAATTATACAATTTGGCCAGTAAGAACATTTTCCTTGGTAATGTTATTTGTGCCGGAAATCGAATGGAAATGTTATTTACCTATTTCAAATTGATTAAAAACTAATTTGGAGTTTTCGTCGAAGACTGAAATGTCAAATTCAAAAAGGTTTGGACAACCAACGCCAAATATATTATTACAATTAAATTTAATGTTGTTGATACAATATTGATATGCAGGGAAATCTAACTTTTCGTAAATATCTCCCAGCGCCACCTATCGGGTCCAAATTTTGGCAAAAGCATTCTATTTTTTTGAGTGTTATATGGTGTAAATTTGAGCCAAATCGGTCCATAAATAAGAATTTTCGAAAAGCGACCCCAGCGTCCCCATAGGGTCTAAAATAAACATAAACCATCCGGAGCACCACACAAACATATGGTGTGAATATAAGGGGGATAGCATCAGTGGTTCAGCCGCTATCGTCGGTCATACATACGCACGAACGTTTTTATATATTAAGATAAAGAATACTTACCTATTAATTTATTTCTTTTATTATAAAAACAAAAATTTATATTTTAAGTTTTAAATAACAATAGCATTTTAAAAACTAACGGAGAACACAAAAAAATAAAAAAATAAATTCAAAATCAAAAATAATTGTAAAACTAATTTTTTTATATAAACAAAGTCACATACAATTTTAATGAGTACTTCTTGTAGATGACTGTTGCCACATTTAGCGCGTGCTTTTACCGAATTTACGAGTTTAATATTAAAAATGATTTAAAACTAAAGCGATTTTTATAAAAATTTAACCGAATGAATGACTTGTCCTTTATGAAGTCAAATGCTATGCGGTTTCATTCTTTAGTATATAGTTCATTGAATACACTGAAAACTCTTTCTCAAAATGCGTTTTTGACGCAGGTGCAATTCAAATCAGCTTCTTAAAGTTTTTCAACTCATCGGAAGAATTTCTAAAAAGAGGAGACTGTATTTTTTCAATAGACATGTTTTTTTTGAAGATGACTAGAAGCAGGAACAGCATTAATATCAATATAACCTAGAGCCAAGGTATACTGAGAGCTGTAGTCTGGCTATCAAATGTAGGTAAAACGATAGCCATCGAGGTTTCGAATACTGGTAGGCTCATGTGAATTTGTTTTTATTCTTTAGCAACTATGTGTATGTACAATGTGCCCTCGAAAAACAGAAAATTGAAATTTAAAAAAAAAAAAAGTTAATTTCAGTTAAGTTCATTAACCTATCAAAAATTGGGTTTCAACTTCAGTTCCAAAGTGATTCAAGTTTCGTTAAGTGGATGAGTACTATCAAATTCGGAATATCTAAAATATCTGGACAATCCCGGCGAGCAGGGCTGAAGCACGGACTCCTAAATTGACCTCTAGGTCAGTGATGTACATTCAATAGCTATTCGTAGACAAATAATTTCTGTGAAAGAGCATGAGCTTGAACAAATGGACCTAAGAACTATTAAATCCTCAATGATGAAGAACAAGCGAACAATATGGTTGAACTTCCAGATTTGGATGTAGATATCCACGTCTGAGTGAGAGTGAGGTAATAATTAATTGTGAGGTGGGGTGATACGAGTAAATAGATATGACCAAAAATACCATTTAGATCATATTGATTCTGCAAACTTATTATAGTAATTAACATACTAATAAAGAATACTAGGGGTCGCCCCGTGGTCGAAATTCGACCAATTTATTCTATGAGTTAATTTTTGAAGGGGAAGTGAAGGGGAAATATCGGAGGGCTTATAAATAGGCAATCGAAACCATTTTAGGTTTTCCTTAAATTGCGAATAAAAAGTGTCCAGTAATGCGGGCTGTCTTCTATTTTATATTACAGGTAGAAAAGGGTGCATAGAATAGATATGCAAAGTTTCATCGTTGGTTGTTCAACAGTTTTAGAGTTATGGGGAACTTAAGTTAGAAGCCAACATTTTGCTTGAATTTCATATAAATCATAAACCGTTAGGCCGATTGGTACAATTTGAATTTTATTAGATTTGTAATGTCGAGCACTTTCGAAAATAGAAAATACAAATTAGAAATTTTATCACTTTACTTGCTGCGGTTTCAGAAATAACACGGTTTTAAGGGATTGGGATTTTGTTTTTTCAAATGGTTCTAACTTTCAAACGGTTGAACTACAAACGAAAAGAATTTCACTACAAACAGCTACAAACGATTGTCTATCGAACTGGGGTTGAATTACCACATCCGTGATCGAGTAATACGTGACTGAATTTGTTATTGTTTTGCTTGTAAAATCCACAAAATTCAGTGACGTATGGCTCGATCACGGATGCGGTAATTCGACCCCTGCATTTCACGTTTTTCATTCTAGAAAAAGTGCGAATTAACTTCACGCGGGTGCCATGTTGTTGTTGTTGTAATTTCATGCAATTCGCTTAAATTTACCTGCTTTAATTCATAATTTGTGGATAATTTTTGTATTGTGCACTTCTATGTATTGTCCCCTACCCAAATATATATAGTGTTGGCATATTTATGTGACTTATAATAGGAAAAAAGGGGGGAAACACGTTTTAGGCAACTCCGTATTAATATATAAGATTTAAAATAGCTGAATTCTACGATTCGCCATGTTTCGCCATGTTATTAAAAATGCGAAGAACTTCGTTCAGATCAACTGATTTTGTTTTTTTTTTTTTTTTTTCAAAGGCCAGAAATACCATACCAGCCATTCTCTCGTGACCCATCGACAGCCTTTGAGGCCTATTGATTGCAGTTAAAGTTGAAAACGTATAGATTCGCACACTGCAGTGATACATCCTATGGTCGCCACAGACGCAAAAAGTTCGTACCTTTGAACGCCTCTCGTTGCCTGTTTCCATGGAGTAGCGATTGTGTTTTGTGCTTCCACCTGCTTTGCGCAGTGAGGTTCTTCGTGGTCAATTTGCTCTTCAAATTTTCGATTAATGAATCTTCAATTTATACCAATAAAAATAACAATTGTATTGATTTTTGACTAAATACTCTTTACCGTACACTTCACTTAACCAAACTACAAACAATAATAATCAATCTCTAGCTAATCGTGTCTATCACATAATCCGTCGTATTCGGAATTTTGCTACGAACTCCGAAAGAACTATCACAGAATCCGTCGTAGGGTACATTTTTTGCTTTCGAAAGTCGTAGAACGTGGTATATTCAGTGATACCACTTTCTACGAATTTCAAAATTCCGCTACGACGGATTCTGTGATAGAACCGAATGTTTATTTTAGTTTAAAAGGGGATTCCCCGTAGCCCATATTGCAATTAGGTATGGGGAATTCCCTCTGGATCACAGATATTTTAATTGAATAGACCCATCGCTTCATGGCTCTTCAAATGCCATCTATATACAGAACAAAAAATTATTATAATATGAAATGAATATCTCAAACTGCGGTATGTTCGGAAAAGTTACCTATCTAAACTATCACTACAATCTTGTTTTTTCACTGCTCAATCCAGATTGCTTGATCACAGCAGTGTCTTCCAGGCGGAGGTTCCGGCAATATTGTGGCAAAGTATGGTGTCAATGATGACTATACCAAATGACGATATTGCAATATTTATTGACAGTCATGAGGCTATAAAAACAGTTTTTATTTATTTATTTATTTGTTTGTCAACAAAGTGTTAGGCGAGAAGGAGGAAGGTCACTGGTCTGACTCAGCTTGTGTTAAAAGGTGTCACTATTCTAGGGTGTCCATATACCTCCAACGAAAAAAAAAGACTTATTTTACGATCACCAAACAATAATACCCCCCCCCCCCCTATCGGATAAGATGGAATTTATGGCTTCCCCCAGATTTCCCCCGTCGACAAAAAAAAAAAAAAAACATAAATCTAGGAAAAAAAAAACCCAAACTGGCAAAGCTGGCTACAGATGTGGGTGATGGGGAACAGAGAAAAAATAAATTACATCAGAAAAGTGCTGCCACTGCTATTTTTTATGGGCGTACTTAAAAGTTTTAAAACGAGGGAATTGTTTTTATATTGAAATTGATATACCTATTCATATATATAATATCAAAAAATAGAACAAAAAGAGGACAGAACAAATAAAGAGGACGAAAAAAAGAGCCAAGCGAAAAAAGAAAGTGTAAAATAGATCGCTGACAAAAAAGAGGACATGTTCTCTTTAAAAGAGATGTTCTGGAAACCCTAGCTTAGGCCAGACTCTGAGCCAGGGAAAGAATGCCATCGTATTTTTACGGATGGCTCCAAAACCAGACAGGGGTCTGGTTCTGGAGTCTTCGTGGAAAGCGAGAACATTAGACTTCACTACCCCTTAGGAAACCATGCGTCTGTCTTCCAAGCGGAGATTTTCGCTATCCTTATGGCTATGCGCTATATTGTGACAAACAGGTGGAGGGCTAGGAGTATATACGTTTGCAGCGACAAGCTGCATTAAAAGCGCTGCTTAACCCTCAAGGACCTGGCTAATTGGAAAGGCATGTTGGTTGAGGCCCAGGTTTATTCCGGACTATAGCGCCACTTAAATAAGTAAGTACGTCTATTTGGTGCCGGGGCATAGAGATATTCTAGGGAACTGTATGGCCAATGAACTCGCCAAACGTGGAACTAGTATACCTATTTCACTAGAAAAAGTACATATAGGTATTCCAAACGCTTCAAACTTAAATTAAAACAAGATGCCTTCGAGAAAACGAATCTTA
Organism: Cheilosia urbana; assembly: GCA_946477585.1. Taxonomy (NCBI): domain Eukaryota; kingdom Metazoa; phylum Arthropoda; class Insecta; order Diptera; family Syrphidae; genus Cheilosia; species Cheilosia urbana. The sequence continues at coordinate 65,956,414 of OX297855.1, forward strand.
GATGGCAAGTGGTATAACGTACTTAGTGACAAAACAGAGTTGGCCAATGCTCAATCTGAAACGCTCTAAGAGTTTGATTGCTCTAAACAGAGTGCACATTAGCACCGTAATAGGTGTCATCACTGGAGACTGGCTGATAGGGAAACACGCATACAGGCTCGGTGTTCCCTCAAACGATTTCTGTAGAAGCTGTATAGTCGTAGAGGACGAGGAGACTATCCTACACTTTCTCTTCACCTGCTTCGCTCTATGTCAGTGGAGGAAACTTAACATTGGGTCCTTCTACTTCAACGACACAAGCGACATTGTTAGCACTGATGTTTACAGTATGATTCGCTGCATTAGAGGCTCAAATTGGTTTTCCAATGAGGACTTAGGATTCTTAATCCAACAGTATCACAATGGACCTTCTAATGATCTAAGTGTGTTGGCTCTCGTAACTGGCAGCCTATCTAACCTAACCTATTGTTAGTAAATGTTCGGTCATTACTTTTCCCCATCGTACCTCGAGTCTCTTGAGGTTAGGAGAAAGGTGTCAAGAATTGTTTTTCTCCACAGAATTCTTGTTGGGGAGATTCACTGTGCCGATATTTTAAGTCTTGTAGGTCTTAATGTTCCATCATTTAATTTGCGTAATAACAGATTCTTTTATATTCCTCGTTCTCGTACAAATTACGGTAGATTCACCTCTTTAAATGGTTTAATGTTTTATGATATAAGTATGACAAATGACAATACCATTAATAAAATCCACCTTGTTTAATTATTTCCAGTAGTAAGTGTACCTATTGCTAAAATTTTAATTAGTTTTTCTTTTTTCTGCATTATCTTTACTTACTTAATTTTTCTTCAATTTTTGTCTTTTATTTCATTCGTTCGATGCCACTAATTTTATATTTCCTCATGTCTACAAAAGGCCTAACACTTTGTTGTCAAATAAATAAATAAATAAATAAATATAAACTGTTTTTATAGCCTCATGACTGTCAATAAATATTGTAATATCGTCATTTGGTATAGTCATCATTGACACCATAGGTTGCCACAATATTGCCGGAACCTCCGCCTGGGAGACACTGCTGTGATCAAGCAATCTGGATTGAGCGGTGTAAAAACAAGAAAATTCCGACATTGGTTCCACAGTCCATCTGTGTAGATAAATATTGATTTCCTTTTTGTGAGTTTATCTGTGTTCCGTTCCTCCCGCTGGGGAAATAGCAATAAATTAGTATATCAATGTCTAGATGGGGACACATGTAGTTAGGGTTACCATACGACCGGGACTCGCCGGCACGGCGTAGCTAGGGGGTGCATTGTGGGGCAATGCCCTACCATGAAACAACAATGCCCTACCTTAAAAATACCAAAAACTAAGATAAATTATCATTGTTAAATTTTTTGTTCATACCTTGAGATAAAAAAAATTGTATCGATAGTTTAGATAGGTAACTTTTCCGAACATACCACAGTTTGTGATATTCATTTCATATTATAACAATTTTTTGTTCTGTGTATAGATGGCATTTGAAGCGCCATGAAGCGATGGGTCTATTCAATTATAGACTGAATAGCCCATTTCTTGTGCACCAGCCATCGATCAAGCCCAAGGATCTCTGAGACCGAGAGCAGACAGTCCCTAGGTCAGAACCGACAGACAGAACGGCGACATCATCCGCGTATGCTTGAGTATAGGTTCCAGGAAGATCGAGACGCGTTAGCAGAGAGTCAACTACCATACACCATAAAAGGGGAGACAGAACACCGCCTTGAGGGCAGCCCCTGCTAACCCCTGTCACGACGCATTTACCACAATTCGCCTCGGCAATCAACGTCCTGTACATAAGCATTGATTTAATCCACAACACTAATGTTTCATCTATACCATGATGTCTGGCTGCATTGCACATGCTATCAAAAGTCGCATTATCAAAAGCCCCCTCAATGTCGACGAAAATGCCCAACGCGTACTCCTTCCGATCAAGAGCACTTTCAATCCTACCAACAAGGTTCTGAAGCGCAGTTTCACAGGATTTTCCGCGCTGATAGGCATGTTGCAGCTCTGAAAGAGGGTGCGATCGAAGAGCGACATTGCGCACGTGCAGCTCAACCAGCCTTACGTACCCAATGAGGTCAAAGGAACTTTTATGACTAAAACTTTAAGGATTCAATGTCCACAGTATCATAAATCTCCTAAGTGGGCACTGAATCTAAAGCCGACTTGACTGGTCCAACATCGACTTTTTAATGAAAAGGAGATATACTTTACTCAATTCCCTGCTCTGTGTAACTGTGTCACTGTTATTCTCAATGATCTCAGTATACTCTTGGTAACACCAGCACTGCCAGCGTTCTTGTTAATAACTGCAAGTGGTTACGTGAGTACTTAACTTAGAAATGCATCCATTCAACTCAACTCATGTAGTTTGCGAAACGCTTGTGCACCTGCATTTAGCACCACCGCCATATTGAATTTTGGGCGCCCCACAAGACAGGCTGCTATAGCTCATGACCATACAGTACACTTGACAACGGCGAGGACATCAACTTTCCAAAACTCCTTCTGTTACAGGACAAGCAAACTTTGGAACTCGCTTCCTGGGGATATATTTCCAGAAGACTACAATTTGCAGCAATTTAAGTGCAGAGCAAACATACATCTGCAAGCATCTCGGGGCGCTGTTGAAGCGTTATAGGTTCGCCCTTCCCGGGAGAAGTGTATAAAAAAAAAAAAAAAACTGCACATTGTTTGAGACTTGTTTGAAGTGCGCATTATGTTCGGTAGCGAGTTTTCGAGCTCCCAACCGGATTTCAGCTGACTTTTCTGTTAAGTTAGCATCCTTTTTCTCATTTGACTGGCTGTAGTCATAATGCGCGGATGGAATTTTTATCCGTAACTTGAGCACGAACAGAAACGTATATTTGTTGGAGTAAAACGTTTGCTCTATTCTTTCCGCTCCTTGAGCCGGGATCTGCGTGCAAAAAGTTCGCCGTAGTCATAGTGAAAACTTTCATATAATTTTTCCAAAAGGGTTGGGAGCTATTTTCCGTACAGCATTTATACCTGCAACTTGTGCAAGTAAATGATAAACGCCTCCCGGGAGATATGCAAATCAGTTTCAATTTCCTAAATCGATGTACCAAGATGTCCCCTGGTGGAATTAAGCAGCTTAGTATTCAAAGAACGTAAATTGACCGCCAATCCCAACTAACATTTCAGTTTCCTTAAGGCACAATTGTTTAAGGATCGACAGGCGAAAGCTTCCTTAGAGCTTCTGTAGAGCTTTTAGAAGAAGCAGACTCCTTACAAAAGTATTGACTTATATAGAAACTTCATTTATGCCTTTCAGAAAAATAAGACGAAGCTTTAAAGAATCATTTGAGTCATAACTTCATTAGGTGCAGTTATAGAAAGAAGACGAAGTTGTAGCTTCTATTTCGCTTCTATTAGATATAGCTATTCAAGTTTCAATGATGGTCGACTCGGATAAAACTTCCAATAAACATTAATAGAAATTTTATGGAAGACTTGTTTTTGGCTTCTATAATTACATGAGCGAAGTCTTATAAATGATATATTAAAAGAACGAGAGTTCCAGAAGGTATTGATTTAGTGTAAGTGTTCAGTCTTTACATTTTGGTGTGATTGAAAAGTTGACAAAATGATAACATCATGGAAAAAAGTGAAAAAATCGGGAAATTATTATAAAAAACTGAGTAAGGAGCGTGCACTTATGCTACAAAGAGCCCGAGAGGTTGATGTTGTTTTAAAGAAAAAAGCAGAGGCAGTGCAGCGTTTTGGTTTGTCCTCAAATACTACTGAAAATGTGAAGATGCGATCTAGATGTTTCACCAGAACCACGGACATCATCTTACGACATTTCTGGCTGCATATGCATACATTCATCTAAAGAGTCGGTTGAGTTGTTAAATTTATGTCAAACAAATATAATTTTGAAAAAGAAAACACAATAAATCATTTCGTTCATTAGGTACCGGAGGAAAAAATTGTATTGATGCTTCGAAAAATCAGGAAAATGTTGTTTCTTTTGCTGTAGATGAATCCAGCGAAGATGATGATGACGTTGAAAAAAATCAAAACTTTCGCTCGGATTTAAGGAAATGGGCAATGCAGTACAGCATTAATCACTCGGCACTAAAAAATTTACTTAAAATTGTAAACACCCGTTTTGAGAAAGGTACCAAGATTTTGCCAGAAGATCCACGAACATTTTTGCAAACGCCACAAACAGTAAATATTATGGCGCTTAGCGATGGGGAATATTGGCATCATGGAATAAAAAATTTCCTCGTAGAATTATTCATGGATCTGGCTGAAGCACTGATAATTTCAGTGAACATAAATATGGATGGCTTGCCACTATTTAAAAGCTCAAAAATTGAATTTTGGCCAATCCTGTTTAACATCGCGGAATATCCAGAAGTGCCAGCAATGGTTATTGGTATATATTGTGGTAAATCCAAATGTCATGATTTGGAGTCGTTTCTTTTGCCATTTGTTGTCGAAATGGATGAAATAATGGCTAATGGCGTATATATCAATTCACACAAAATCACAGTGCTTATCCGTTGTTTTATATGTGATTCACCAGCTAGAGCATTTGTAAAAGGTAAGAAAATATCACCTATAAATGTTAAACTAATTTGTATCTTTAAAACTGTCTTATAGGTGTGGCTAATTTTAACGCTCAACACGGATGCTTAAAATGTACGACCCTCGGCGAGTACAGTCATATAAGTCACACCAATATATTTCCCAGAACAACATGTGAAAAACGTACAGATGAAAAATTTCGAATGAATTCATATGGATCACATCACAAATCACTTTCTCCACTTTTAAAATTAAATATTGATATGATTGAACAATTTCCAGTTGGGGATGCCTTGCACTTACTTCACCTTGGCATAATGAAACGCCTTCTATTTGGCTGGAGAGATGGAACATTTCGAAACTCCGAGACCAAGTGGCGTGCGGAAATAACTAACGAAGTGTCGGAATACTTAAATCGATGTAAGATGCCAGCAGAATTTAATCGTGTAGTTAGAGGTTTAGACTGCTTAACGCATTGGAAAGGAACAGAGTATCGAACATTTACACTACGTGGGAATCGTTGCATTAAAAGACATTTTAACACCTGATCTGTATAACCATTTTATGCTTTTATTCTGTTCAGTAACGATATGTAGTTCAAAACAATACTTTTCTATGTTACCATTGGCTAATGCGATGCTTCTTCAATACATTGAGATATTTGCAGAAACTTATGGAGAGCAATACATCACCAGTAATGTGCATAACTTGGTGCATTTGGTCGACGAGGTAATGCGTTTTGGTGCACTTGATTCTTTTAGCGCATATCCATTTGAAAACATTCTCGGAAAAATTAAGCGTATGCTGCGGAATGGCAATCGTCCACTAGCTCAAGTCGCCAAGCGGATAATCGAAGACAGTAATTGTACAACATTTTCAAAATATGAAGACACCGAAAAACCGAATCAAGGTCACCAACCTACTCTGAGTCAACCCAACGCAGGAGAGAACTTACCGGAATGTTTAAGGATGGGTCTGAATAGCGCAGTCTTTTATTTTAAGGTTAAACTTAGGCACTTTAGCCTTAGCACAGATTCCAAAAATTGCTGGTTCTTAAAAAAAAAAAAACGAGATTGCTTGTGTGATTAACATAATGGTTTCGAACAAAGACGGTATTCAACTTTGTTGTGTTGAATGGAAAGAAAAGACAAATTTTTTTAAACTCCCAATAGAGTCCAGGCATTTAAATATATTTCATGTTCTTCATGAAAACCAACTGAAAAGCAGGTCGACGAAATTAATTAAATTATGTGAAATTAAGTGTAAGTTGGTAAGATTAACTTGTCATTCAAACTTTGTTTTTATTCCACTATTGCATACAAACCAATGAAAATTCATTAATAGAAATTATTATGAAACAAAAATGAAAATTCTTGTTATTTGAAATCGTTTTTATTTGGAACAACTAGGTAATATTTCTTCATCCGTTTGGTTGTTTGTGAGATCGATCTAAAGGGGAAAAACGTAAGTTACAAAAATAGCAAAAGTCGTAACACCAACATACTTACATTCAGATCATTATCTACCTCTTCGTTCTCATCACAAGACGAATATAATCGTTCAAAGCTGGACTTTCGCTTTTTGGCTGAAGTAAAAGTTCGAAGTTTTATTCGAGAAATTCGTTTTTTTGGCTAACGCCGCTTTGAGTTTGAAATCAGTTTTTGGAAAAAATCTTTAAGCATTTTAATGGTGTACTTATTGTCAATTTTTTTCACTGAATCAAGAAAAAACTGAAAAATTCTTTCAAATTTTTGAAAGCAATCCTTTTCTTCAGTGCCTCTTGAAATTCCAGTCCACGTTACCAAAGTAAAGACGAGTAAAAATAAAGTCGGCGAAAGAGTAAGCCACGTTGTCGCCATAAAGTCCACAATTAGCACCACAAACTGTGTCTACTTTTTTCATCTGCAACAAGAAAGAGCAATTTAATATCTATAATACCTAGTTAGAAGTACATATGAGGCACTTACCATATCTAAAGTAGTCTTCTTTTCTTAGGCTGTCTTCAAACTCATGGCAATCTTCAATGCTATCAATCCTTTTAAACGGTGCTTCAATTTGACTTCCAGAAGTAGGTACAGAATGCGCAGACAGTTTTTGTAAAATTATTTCTTGTGTTTTGACCACGTGCTCTACAGTGGCAGTCAATTTTGCCACTTGCTCTAACATAGTGAAAAGCATACTCTGAACTGATGGCTCCTCATTTAAAGAAATTATTTGAGGATTATCTTCAGACAAAATTTCATTTTGTGCCAGCGAATCTGTTGTTTCAAAAATGTATGACTGCCCATCGGAAATAAACTCTAGTGGTTGCTCCTGCAGTAATGAATTAAGGGAAACGTTAGGTAGCGTTTGGCTACTGGTCAATGTTGAGGGCAATAACGTTGAAGGACCCGAATTATAAATTGGCAAGGCCGCCGTTTCGATAGCACCGATTTTTGTTGGCTTAGTCGGTGATTTTGTCAACGATTCTCCTTGATCTTTCTGATGCAGCCGCTGATGTTGAAGAAACTAAATTGGTCTTTTATAATAACAAAACCACAAAAAAAGGTTGGTACTTACTTCGTTAAAATTAACTCTGTCACTATCTGGGTTAAACGTTTTTCTTGCAGCAGCTGATCGTCTACTACGACCCGTTGTCGCGCTTGTTGCCATCTCCATGTCACTAGTGTCACTTTTGTTTGACATCGCTTGAGTTTCCCTTAGAGCTTCGCTATATGTCCCAATGTTACACCGTTTTACTTTGCATGGGTACTCTGTCCACCCATCTGCCAATGTTCCTGGTGCATTCCTAAAACTTTTGAGACTTCTATGGCGTATTTTTTCTGGTGGTGGCCACATCAATTTTCCAGCATTTTCCCATGTCGACGGCACAGCAGAAAATATTTTATTTCCATTTTCAAGGGTCTGAATAACTTTATAATTATTTTGACTACTTAAAGTCAAGCGATCCATGTGATTTTAAGGCAAAAATACAGATTTGAGCTAGAATAACATAATTAAAGTACTTAAGAATATTGAAAGACATCAAACTTACCTAAATTATATCCTTAATTTTATTTAGATATTTCAGATGAGTTTATACACAATTTTTGCAGCACCGCGTTTTCTTTTAGCTGAATGAAATGTAACACACGTGATTAACTACAGGCTCTATATTAAGTTTTAACGAAATTATGGGCTGCACGAAAACATAAAAACAATGCATAGTCGTAAGCGAGAATATAACCCAACGTAAAAAATAAAGAGAAAGATAATAGCTCGTGTCTCCTGTAAATGTTATGGAAACTTCTAACGAAGGTGTTACCGAAGCTTGTTTTTGATATAGTCACAAGTTTGAACTGGTTAAGTTTTAACTTCGTAGCGGGTATGTTACAGATGGTGCAGATGATGAGTGTCCGACTCTGATGCTGGAGGTCGTCAGTTCAAATCCCGTGTGTGAGTATACAAAACCTTGATTTTTTCAACTTAATTAATTCCACAGATTTATCCCTTGTTTCATGTATTCATTCCAGGCCATTAAAACGCAATCAGGGGGAAGAGGTAAAGAAAATGGAAACAAAAAATCGGTGACAGTTTTTTTCTCTTCAAACAATGAGGCTTCTATAAAACTTATATAAGTTACTTCCAATCATGTTATTGGAAGTACTATCCGAAACTTTACAGAAACTTTTCCGATTTTGTTTCTGTAAAACTTCTAACAGTGCTCGCAAAGGATTCCGTAATGGTTTATCGCATTTATAAAAGAAGTTTGAGCCTTCGTTAAGCCTCTATACATTGCCTTAAGGAGCCTTTAATAAACTGGGAGTATCTATAAAGCTTTTGTTATTGAGTCATTAAATACTTAATGGAAATCTTTTTAGAGACTTTAACGACAAAAGATCCTCGATAAGTGATCGCCTTTCGAACCTAGCCGAAGCTTAAAAGCATTCTTTTGGAAACCAAAAGTAATCCTCTATTGAGGCTTATGGAAACTGAAATGTTAGTTGGGATATGCGGTGTCCTTGGGGAGTAAAAAAAAAAACGATAACAATGAAAGGCAACTGACCCCCAAACGATACAACGATAATTACGACATCATAAGCAAAGAAAGGACGATTCGACAGCCCATACACACTGTTTCTCACTTGTCGCAATAGTTTTTGCAGTGCGAATTTGTTCGTCCTTCCGGCAAACAAAGAAACCGAAAACCACCTGTGTAGTTGAGACTTTGCGTGATTAATAGACCTTGAAGGACTTTGTTTGTTTTTTTGTGCCGCCCCATATACCTACGCAATCAAAGAAAGGTACTTAAAGCCATCTGGTATGTAACAGCTTGTGGCAGAGGTATAAAAACGAAAAGCTTTAAGAAAGCGGTACGATGAGGTTGAAATAAATGAGGTTTTGATTGTACAGGCGAGATTAATGGGGGCGAGCTATTTACGGCTCTGTTTTGATAGACAGAAGGATGGCATTCTGATTGCCTTAATTATGAATAGCATTTTCAAAATGGTTAGGTGTTAAATGAGCAGTGCGTTTGCCTGGCGATGAAAAGGAAACGGATTTGCGCTCATGAGTATTATTTTGCAGTCAATTTGCATATTATCGATTTGCCGAATGGCAAAGAGATGCAGATGAATTATTTATTGTTTAATTTTATATAGCCAACGAATTGGGCTACTGCACGTAGACATAAAGAAATAAATTCAATTTCCTTGCCGAATAAATATTGAAATGCAAGGACGAGGAAATTGAGTTTTATCACAGAGGGGTTGGTTGGGCTTACACTCGTAGGTATGTAGGTGGATGGGGTGCAATTTAAAATGGAGGAATAAGAACTTCGACTATAACTTTCAAGCTAAAAATATCAGGAGGAACGTTGTTGTTAACCGCTTTTCATTAAAATTCGAAAGTCATCTCCTAGTCAATGAATTAAAAAAAAACACAAATTGCTAAGCCGAGACCTCAACCCTGAATATAAAGTTGCCACAAACGTCAAAGCTTGTGACAACCATACAACATCACCGGTAATACATGACGTTTTTTTTTTACCAGGTAATGACTAATCGCCCACTTCCGTCGTTTAGTGTCGTGAGGCAGTGAAAAATTAGTAATTGCCAAGGGTCCATTTTACAATTATTTATGCATCTGTGTTGTTTTGAAATCCCATGTCGTCTAAACTTTTCAAAAGAAAACGAAAGTTATAACTGGTGCACGGAGCAACGCTTCCCGACACGCAGACACGAATTTTAAACCCTCAAGGTTATGGCTAAGCTGAAATTAAGGGTTTGCAATTTATAATAAAAGTAGCAGGACCAGAATTCTGAAATTCCGCATAGGATAATTCGTAACGAGCATATCCGCCCGAAATTTTCGCATTGCCAAACAAAATTGGTAGGTATTCTCAAAGTTTTACGGTTTTATTTTTCACCTGTGCAACAATTGTATTCGCCTCTCGAATGAGGTAGAGTTTTACACAGCTGTTTTGACAGGTTTTGAAAAAACAAAAAACAATCAAATCAAAAACCAATATTCGAATTTAAATTGTATCGGAAATATTGTTGTTTTCTATTGCCGAACAAATAGAAATATTAAAATACGTATGTGTTAAATGAACACTTACGTGCTTTTTTAAATGGCTATTTTGGGCGATATGAGCTCAGTATTTGTTCAATTATTGGCAAGGAAGCAGTTAGGCGAAATCAACCAAACCCCAAAACTGCTTGAACGAATGGCACAATTTCACTTGAATTTGACTCCTATTTTGTCATACACACACTCACACAAAAAAAAAACACCGTTCTTTGAGGTATCAAACTTACAATTCCGAATAAGAGACACAAATCCGCATGGAAAACACAGACGAGTAACATGGTTGGTTGGTTTAAGTGGCTGTATTCCCGTCTACTGACGAAGGAATAACACAAATAGCGCATTGAGCGCCGTTTTGAGACCACAACTAATGGAACCTGAAGAAAAAGGAGGAGAAGGGAGTAAAGGGAGCTCAAAACCAGCCTGTGGAATTGAGAAATTTTATGATCTTATTGTTTCACTCTTGTCTGTGTCGGCGCAGCTACGGCAGTGGGTATTATTATGCCAAGTCTGGCCGCGTGAGTTTCCTAAAGGCCAATGGCCCGTACTAATTGCCGTTAGTCTGGCGACATCTACACGTGTTCTGGCTAAGAGGTTGTTTGTTTTGGCTTCATCGTAGGCTGACTAGATCTTCCTTGAAATGGCACCATGGCCCATGTGGTGAAGTGCAGGAGGATTTCTCTCTTTACGTATCCCAGCGGAGGGAAAACATCCTCCGCACGAGACACGCACAGAGCAGAGCCTCGTCTGGCAAGTTCATCAGCTTTCTCATTCCCCTCAATGTTCCTATGGCCGGGAACGCACACGAGAGTGATTTCAAACCGATGACAAGCCCTGGAGAGTGTCTCCCTGCATTCCACCACAAGCTTGGACGTTGACTTAGTCGAACCGACAGCCTTAATCGCGGCCTGACTGTCGACGAAGATGCCTATTTTTTTCCTGTGTATTGATATGTTAAGTAGCAGTCTAACGCCTCCTTAATTGCCAGTACTTCTGCCTGAAAGACACTGGCTACGTTGGGAAGGCGAAAAGTTTTGGAGATGTCTAATTCTGTTGAGAAAATGCCTGCTCCGACTCCACTGTTCATTTTGGAACCGTCTGTGAAGATAGTAATGTCGAATTCGTTTACGACCGCTTTTCCTCCCATTCTGATCTAGAGGGAAATCTAGCAGAGAAGTTTTTATGGAAGTTGAGTTGGGGTATAGTGTAATCCGTAGATATACGACCTATGCCGTCCGAGAGGGAAAGTAGGATGCTGGTGTGGCCATAAGGCCTTTCGGACCAACATTTAGATTCCTTCAATCTTACTGCACTACACACTGCAATACTTTCATGTGCAGATCCACTGACAGAAAATGGAGAATCACATTGAGCAGGATGATTCCATTGCCTGGAGAACTCTGCAGCTGACTGGTCATTTTGTAAAGAAACTCGCATGTTTGTTCTCAAATGCAATTTCTTGACGTATCGCCATAAAGCAGACGCCTTCAAGCATTCAATTCATCGGCCGGAGTTGATCTCGAAATTACAGGCAGCGTTTGACGAAAATCGCCTGATAGCAAGATCATTGCTCCACCGAAGGGTCGCTTATCATTACGTAAACGATTCAGGGCCTCCAATGCGCGTTTGTAGGCCATTGTGCATTCGTCCCATTATGATAATCTTACATTGCTGCACTACTTTCGCCGTCGCAGTGTTCTTTGAAATATTGCATGTAGGTTCTTCATCCACTTCCAGATTCAATGGCAATTTCCATGCTGTTCGACCGCCTTCTAACAAAATAGCCGCCATACCAGAAGAGGCTAGGGCCAAAGCGATCTCGGATCTCGAACGAATTGTAGTTAAAATCAGTGAAATCAGGAATGTATTTCCAGTTCCACCCGGCGCATCAAGGAAGAAAATTCCGCCATTTTCGTTATCGACTGCTTGCATCAATTCATCGTACACATTCTTTTGTTCTTGATTAAACATTGGCACATTTATTCGAACTGCTTGACTCAATGCGATTCGATCGAAGTCCATTTCTCGCTCCAGTTCTCGATTAAGTGCGTCTTGCATTGAACGATTTGGCTGTGTCATCCCCAATTTGCAGAACAAATTGCCACTCATGAGCAGACACATACCTATCCTCGATCAAAATCAAAGCTTTGTTGCGCATTTCGTCTGACATCTCCAGTTCATTATCCGATTTGACAGTACGAATTCGATGCAAAATATCGTCGGCCATAATATCATCTTTGTATAATCAAAGTACTTATCTACTTCATTTCAAAAATTTACTTAATGTAACATTGTAAACATAATTTATTAGAACAAACTTTTTAAGTAGTATATTTAAAAAAAAAAAATAAAAATTGTTGACAACAACAATTTGGTTGGAAAATAATTAAAATAATTGACAACAACAATTGTTTTTAAAATTTAAAATATTTTTTTTTATTTGAAGTGTCACTACTCGATTTCTATCCAGTTTCTTTTTTTTCAAAGTGTATTTCCCCATACAAACTTTCATAACTTCTTTCATCCCCTCCAAGTTTTGTTTTCGCTACAAAAAGGGCTTATGGAGGAGCTTTTTTTCTACCAGTGGTGCCTGTAGCTACTCTCACGGCACTAAAACACAAGATTTGCCACTGAAATAAAAACGAAACCACTGGCATTCCAAATAATTTGTTTTTGTAATTTTCCTGAAATTCGCATACATCCCACCACAACCAGTCTGCCACACAGCCGCCAGCAGAATGAGCACGATCATCTTGTGTTCGCTTGCTATTACCATCAAACAAACACTGCTTACAGTGTGTGTGACTGAAGCACATCAGAATAGTGTTACCTTATGTCAATGAAAGTATATCATTAAGGGTTTTTCTTTGAGTTTTGTCAAAGAAATTTCGGTTTTGGTGCTTTTGAGAACGAGCTATTATGTGAGGTGTTGCCATTCGGTTTTAATTTGTTTGTATTTCTGAAGGATCCAATAATATTCAGTTTAGCCATTTTCTTGTTGTCTTTTAGAAAAAAAGGTTTATTCGTGAGGTTTTTTAATGCATTCATTTCATTAACGTGAATCATAAGTGCGTTGTAGTGATATTGCGATAAATTAATAGTGATTACTAGGGCAACCGAATTCATGCAAAAGCATGGCTTTTTTGAGGATATTGTATTAAATATTTTAATATACAAAACTAAATACATATTTTCAGCCCTATTAGTTAGGGCATATTTCTGCATGTTTAGGTATAAATGCATATTTCACTTTGTAGAGCATGTTTTTGGCATATTTTAGAATTTTTGTTACACTGAAATATCAAAATGACAAGCCAGGTAAACCTATATTGTTTATTTTCGGTCGTTGGTATTAACCACATCCTCCACAGTAAAGCAAATGCCTTGAAAGGATTTTATTATCCTTTTTTTGCTACTGTTTCCGCGAAGTTCTGCATTGACGGATAATCATTTTTTAACAAATATGTAATCTAGGAATCATATTCAAAAATATATTTACAGCTGCACAAGTGCAGTCCTTTTACTATCTGTGCAGCTATACGACATTGCGTCGTGGTTATATCATTTTGTATTATAATTGCCTGTTTGTGTAAATATTCTTCGTTTTGATTTTTGGGGGACCTATTTATGTAAATCATTGCAACCAGACTGAGAGACAAACATCCTATTTTCCCTGTGAGACAGTTGTCTCAAGTTCTTGTTAGAGAGTTATAAGCGCCTACTGTACTATCTTATAGCTTTTACACTTTACAAGCTTTTGAGTACGAGAACAAGTGATGTAGGAATTTCTGATTTTTTATCTTTTTGGGAATGATTTCCTTTTTTACTGGAATAGATTAATTACGCTGGTTAAAGGTATCAATAATTGGAAGTATTGTTCATGATAGATCGATATCTTTACATGTACAATGTACATGTATGCAAGAATTCAGAGATTTGTTTTTGAATTCGCATTAGCAGTTATAAACTGAATATCATGATGAACGTGTGTGCGGGTGCAAATGAAGTGGGATATTCTGATGGTTTTAATTATTTTAAGGTGCATATTCAAACAGGTTGAAGAAAATAGAAGTGGGTAATATTTGCTGAAAATAGGTTTTGCGTTGCTGTTATTGCATTTCTAACGAATGGAAGGGATCTACAATTTTATGCCGCCTCCAAACGGTTAATTGAGAAGCTTTTTCAAGACAATTATACTCTCGGATGTTTGGCAGACGTTCGCGAGAGGTAGCGCAGTGAAAAAAACCCTTAGTTGGAATTTGGGTTTTTTGCGGGATTCGAACCTCGACCCCTCGCATAGTAGTCCAACACACTAACCACTAAGCTACTGCGCCTACTTCTAATGGCTGTTGCAATTTGAATTTTAAAGCGCGATAATGAGTTTTAAAAATATATATGAACAGAGATCGGCTTTTGGGTAGTCATTTTTGAGAAATAATTAAAAAACGGATTTATTCGAATTTTCTGAGGAAAACTAATATGCATTTTGATCAAAATTGTTAGAGCGGTTTTTGTAAAATTTGGCGGGCAAAAGAGTACCAAATATTGCAAAGTTTAGTTTGAAAAATACTATTTCGCGATGTAAGCATTAGTTGTTTTTTTTATGTCTTATAGAAGTCAAAAATGGGGTTTTCGAGATATGAGCAGTAGGGTGTCCCGTCGTTGTATGAAGAAAAAAATTTCGTGGAAAATCTCAACGAAAGGGTATCAAAAGTTGCGTATTGACGAGAAGATTCCGAATGTGTACTTACATTCCGATTACGGCATAACTTTTGGGCCTCTACCGACGATTGAACGACAGGGAAAATGAACTAAGGCGCTAATATCTTTCATTTTTTCTATTTGTTCAAAATATTATTATTATTTAAAAAATATATATACAAATATAATTTGGTACTAAATTAAAATAATAAATATTCATTTGCGTATAATAAACAATTTTAAATTATTAATTTAAAAGAAGCTATTAAAGCATAAATACAAATTTTACATTGAAAATTGACTTTTGAAATTAAGAGATGGCATCCGATTTCTAGATTCAATTTTGTTTTATATCTGGTATTCTGAGCTCTGTTGCATTTGCAAGCACTGAAAGTTCATCATCGGACAGATCTTTTAAGATAGGTGGAGGAGATATCTGACATTCATTAAAAAAAAATAATGTCTGTGGTATGGACCTTACTAATAATAATTTTTAACATTCAAACTTAATATTTTGTAGGTCACAATATGCAATTTTGTATTTCGAAAATTTCACCGTTGTGAGTGGTTGGGTGCTGTATGAATAGGGTAGGCACTGATTGGCGTCAACTTGGCGATGCCCAGTCGTTGTAACTGTTCATACACATCAATTGTGCTTATTTTACCTCCGCGTGGTAGCCACCGGGTACTGGTCTTGTCCTTCCGGGCATGACTTGCTAAACTTATAAGCGCGAGTGTTGAACACGAAGAAAATAGCAACACTATAATGCTCTGTCGGAATGACTGCCTGATCGAGTCTCAGAGGTCTTACATGAGCCCCTCAGAAAGAGGACGTACGGCGGATGAATTCACATGGTTGAATCAACGGTGGCGTCAACAGTCAACATGGCAGATACCTCAATGAGCTACTTTGACGTATTTGGAGCTGAGGTCATTGAGGATTTTTCAGCACTAGTCAGGGTGTTGAAATAGAGATGGTGGCGGAAGAGCCCTTAATGGGTCAACGGCAGCTCTCACATCCCCGCAGCGGGTTACTGACTCCGGAATATTCCGGCTCCTTTTGCCCAAGGGGTTACAGAAAGGGCCTGGTCCTCCAGGTTGGGGGTTGTGCGTGGGGTTAACGACCCTACCACGGAAAAAAAAGAATTGTTGCGAAGCAACCAAAAGCCTCGGATAAGGACGGATTCACTGTTGACGACCCTGCAAAACGAAAAAAGGACAATGACGTTCGGATCTGCACGTGGAATGTTCGAACTCTGAACAGACCGCGTGCAGCCGAACAACTAGCGGAGGCCCTAGACTGCTACAAAGCAGGTATCACCGCCATCCAGGAAGTGCGGTGGGATGGGCCGGGCAAAAGGAGGATGAAAAACTGTGACATTTACTACGGTGACTGCTACAGAGAACAAAAGCAGCGTCTATTTGGATGCGGATTTGTTGTAAGCGGCAGACTTAGGCAAGAAGTCTTGAGCTTTCGACACGTTAGTGAACGCCTTACAACTATCCGCATCAAGGCTAAATTCGCCAACATCAGCCTGATATGCGCTCACGCCCCCACAGAAGATAAAGACGATGCTACCAAAGAGTGTTTCTACGAGCTCCTCGACAAAACATATGAGCAATGTCCTAAGCATGACGTTAAAATCGTCTTGGGTGATTTTAACGCCAAAATAGGAAAGGAGGACATCTTTGGTAGCACAATCGGAAAACACAGCCTACACGACACCACGTCTGGAAACGGACTTAGGCTGATTGATTTTGCTGCGGGACGTAATGTTACCAATGGCGGTCACCTGATCATCAAACCGTCAACCAAATTGATCACGTTGCGATCGACGCAAGGCACTCCTCCAGTATTCTAGATGTCCGAACTTTCCGAGCGGCCAACATAGACTCGGACCACTACCTTGTTGTAGCCAAGGTACGGATGCGGATATCCAAGACGCCACAACAACGAGAAAATACTGTGAGGAGATTTAACGTTGGACGACTACAAACGCAACAAACCGCCAGAACCTTTGCCGATCGCGTATCCCTCAACCTCTCGAGAAGTCCTATGCTGCCAGCATCAAGTGCCGAAGACCAGTGGCGCCGATGCCAAGAAGCCATCAAAAACGCCGCAACTGATGTGCTCGGTTTCACCAGTCCACCCCCCCGAAACCCCTGGTTTGACGAAGAGTGCCGGCAAGGACATGCAGCAAAACAAAGTGCCTACGAAGCGTCGCTGCATAGAAGGACGAGAGCAGCTCGTCAGCTCTACGAGCAAAAAAGGAGGGAAGAACATCGGCTTCTCCGGAGAAAAAAGAGAGAGCATGAGAAGCGCGCGATCGAGGATATAGAGAGGTGTTACTCCAGGAACAATGTTCGGAAGTTTTACCAAAAGGTAAAAAGAACGTGTCATGGCAACAAGACCCGAACGGAGACCTGTAGAGACGAGCAAGGAAACCTTGTAGTAGAGTCACAGTCGGTGCTGAGGACATGGAAAAACCATTTCTGCAGACTGCTAAACGGCGAAGACGACACAAATTCCGCTGTTAGGCAGAACGATCCATTCAACCTGGACGATGACAGCCAAGATTTCCGTCCACCTGACCAAAATGAAGTGAGGATAGCAATATCTAAGCTTAAATCCAACAAGGCTGCTGGTCCAGACGGCTTACCTGCCGAGCTCTTCAAGGCAGCCGGAGATGACTTGGTAGAGTGCATACACCAACTCATCTCCAAGATTTGGTTAGAGGAAAGTATGCCTGATGAATGGAACCTCAGCATTGTTTGCCCGATCCACAAGAAAGGAGACCCTCTAAACTGCGCCAACTATAGAGGCATCAGTCTCCTGAACACTGCGTATAAGATCATGTCTGCTGTATTGTGTGAACGCCTGAAACCATTCGTCAACGATCTGATAGGTCCCTATCAGTGCGGTTTTAGGCCCGGTAAGTCCACGACCGATCAAATATTCACACTACGGCAGATCCTGGAAAAAACCCAAGAATACCAGATCGATACTCACCATCTTTTTGTCGATTTTAAGGCCGCATATGACAGCGTTTATAGAGACGAGCTATACAGAGCCATGTCTAGTTTTGGCATCCCTGCCAAACTTGTCAGATTGTGCAGAATGACGATGGAAAACGCTCGCTGCTCCGTAAAGGTCGGAAACAATCTCACCGAGACCTTTGATGTCAAAAAAGGATTTAGACAAGGTGATGCGCTGTCATGTGACTTCTTCAACATCATTCTTGAGAAGATTGTGCGAAACTCACAAGCCAACACCAGAGGCACAATTTTCTATAAGTCTGTGCAACTGCTTGCATACGCTGACGACATTGACATTGTTGGTACAACACAGCGAGCTGTCACTGGTGCGTTTGCAAGTATTAGTACAGAAGCGGAAAAAATGGGTTTAGTGGTGAATGAGGGTAAAACAAAATATATGCTGTCAACAAGAAGGGACACACGACATCGACGAATCGGGCAGAACGTCACGATAGACAGCTATAACTTTGAGGTAGTTAGGGACTTTGTCTACCTCGGCTCCGCTATAAACTCTGATAACGACATCACATCAGAAATCAAACGAAGAATCACACTTGCCAACCGCTGTTTCTTTGGCCTAAGACGGCAACTGATAAGTAAGGCCTTGTCGAGAAATACTAAGGAAACTCTGTATAAGACCCTCATCATCCCAGTCCTGCTTTATGGTGCAGAAGCATGGGCGCTATCAAAGGCGGATGAAGATCTCCTTGGTCGTTTCGAACGCAAAATTCTTCGAGTGATTTTTGGTCCCGTTTGCGTTGACGGGTTTTGGAGGAGAAGATTTAACAGCGAACTCTACGAGCTGTACAGCGACATCGACCTAGTCAGAAAAGTACGCATCAGTCGTCTAAGATGGCTGGGACATGTAGAGCGAATGGACACCAACGCTCCGGCCCGAAGAGTCTTCGATTCTAACCCGGAGGGACAACGCAGTAGAGGAAGACCTCGCCTTAGGTGGCGCGCGCAAGTGGAAGGGGACCTCAACCAACTTGGAGTGCGCAACTGGAGGCAGTTAGCCAAAGATCGCGCTAACTGGAGAGGCGTATTGGTTGAGGCCCAGGTCCACCCCGGACTGTAGCGCCACCTAAGTAAGTAAGTAAGAGTTAAAAAACCTGGACACTAAAAGTGATCGTATAATATATCGGAGAAATATTGTAATGTTCTTCTAGGAGCTCCTTGCGATAATGACGTTTATATTTTTGATCTGAAACAAGGGTTTTGTCTTTCCGTCCGTCAAAATAAATATTCTTAGGAATGGCATCATTGTATTGGCTTCTTAAATGCTCTCTTGATTTTGACAAAGCTCGGTATCTATATTTTATTTTTGTCGATTATACAAGTCTTGTGTCAGTATTATTTGCGAGTCCAGCATCGTGCAAAACCGCTGAAGCGACTGTTGAGGCAGATCGTACCGATACTCCATATCAATCAAAAACTCTTGCTACAGATGGTTGGACCAGCAAATTGAGCTTATCCGAAAACGTGCAAGGATCTGAAGAAGAATTTGAAAGTTCTGAAGAACAAAGAAGTGACCTTACTATCTTGACTGGCTCCACTCTTTCGTCTGGACCTACGGTATACAACTCTGGGGTTGTACCAAGAAAACAAATGTCAATATTCTACAAACTTTTCAAAATAAAGTGCTTAGAGAAATTGTACAAGCACCATGGTATATTAGAAACGACGATATCCACAGAGATCTCGGAATTCCAATAATTGAAGCTGAAACAAAAAGCTTCGCGAGAAAGCATAGAAACCGACTAATCGGACATGTCAACAATTCAGTCCGACAAATTTTGGACGAGAACAATTTATTGCGCCGGCTTCAAAGAACGAAACCGTTCGACTTGGCAAGATAAGATTAACCGCGTCTTAATTGCGGAACATGCAGGATCTTTCATTGGAAAGTAGCCTGTCAAAAGTTGTTATTTCGTTATAGAAAAATTGCTTGATAAGTTATATCTTAGTTGCAGTATCTAACAATCTTTCGAAGGGTGGTGTTTTTAGTCAGTAAAAATCTGACACTACTATGAGCACGCGCTTGCTATTCTCATAGTGTCTTTGGAAGATTTTCACCTACCCTCGGTAAAAAAAAAAAAAAAAAAAAAAAAACTCTTTCGTCTGTTTCGTTTGGATCTATTCTCTCTAGAGTAAACATGGAGGGGCAAGATTATTCAATGGACTACGTTCTTTTCGATCTAGACGCCTAAGCATTTTTATTGTCTCTAGCTTATTAACACTTATCCTCTAAAAATACCCTTTCACCTTTCACCCTTGCACTTTTTTCTTTGTACAGTGGCAGTGTATTAAGCTCACCCACTTAGCTTAGCTTAAATATCAATTTTAGTTGAAGTCGATATAGCCGTATTCGAGCAAATCAAACTGGTACGAACATTTTGTATGGGAAGTACCATTAATATTGAGGTTACCTTGCAAAACAAAAAACCTACCTACTACGAGCCCTAAGCCCACAAACTCCAAATATGAAGTTTGAATCCGATCAGTTTAGGCTGTAGTCCTGCGGGACAGACAGACAGACGGAAAGACCGGACGGAATTTTGCGACCCACTTTTTTGAGTTCTATCATCATAATGTCAGAATTGATTAATATCTCTATCTTAATTCGAAATTTTGTACGAAAACAATACCTAGGTACCTATCTTTTTTTTTGTATAAGTTAAAAAATAATTGCTGTTTTTTCCATGGCTTGCTATTTTCTTGGTTTTCCTGTACAAACAGAATGTAACTTAAATATTAAAAAAAAAAAAATATATTGAAAATTTACAATGCTTTTTTTCGATTTTTTTTACGTTAAAAATGTGCATACAAATTATTTAGCAAAAGGCTTGAGTCAGGTTAATAGCAAAGAGGATCCAAACTAGAGAGCCAACTCCCGTGCACCTACCCGATTTTTGCCGCAAATTTTGAATGACAGCCCTCTCTCACGCGCTTTTATTTTTACTGTCGTTGAATACATGTAATTAATGGCCGCCCGGTGGCACTTTTTCAATTACAAACAATTTGTAAATGAATTTATAACAATAAATGTAACAACAATAAATGTTGAGTATGCTATTTTAGATAACTTTACTTGTTCTCTATCCATCTTCGGCGACAAAAAATGTTCAGTTTCACATTTCAGTTTTTTAAAATGTTGTGTATATGAATTACATTTTTGACAACAGAATTCATGCAGCTGAACCTTGGGGATTGTTCCAAAAATAGGTTAACAAAATGAAAGATTAGCTCAAGATTCCACTAAGACAAAAGTGAACTTTAGAAAATGTATTCACAAAAATAAATTTCTATTTGGCTTGGTGACGTTGGGTGTTTTCAAATTCAATGGAAAACGACATAAATTTGAGAGCAATAGTATAAGAGGCAAATATTTTGAATTTTTTTTATGAATTTATCAAATGCATACTTGCTTAGCTATATATGTAATATTGTGCAACTTATGCATTTTACGTACCAATTACGGATTATAAATTATGCTGAAACTGAAATACTTTTTTTTCAACATATAAAGAAAAAGTTTTCCCTAAATTGTGTTAAAATATTGAAGTTAAAAGATTAAAATTAACGAACAAAAAAGTGTATCTATTTCAAAAAATACAACAAAAGTCCAAAAAACCTTGTTAGTTCATATTTCTTTGATTACTATCATGAGATGGATTACTGCTAAATATTATTATTTGGTATTATGATGAAATTATATCAGGGATTCCATTTTCCAACAATTTCATAAACTATATATAAAAATGAATCCCTATTTCCCTTGGTCCCAGCATCAAGCACAAACGGCTGGACCGATTTCGTTAATTCTTTTTTTGTTGTGTTTGTTATTGTCAGGAGAACAATGTTATGAAAGAAAAAATTAAGACAATTGCGCGGAAAATTAGAAAATTAAAGTTTGAATGGGGAAATACACTTTGAAAAAAAATTAACTGGATAGAAATCAAGTAGTGACACTTAAAAAAAAAAAAAAAATATTTTGAATTTTAAAAGCAATTGTTGCTGTCAAT
This sequence comes from Cheilosia urbana, assembly GCA_946477585.1. Lineage (NCBI taxonomy): Eukaryota > Metazoa > Arthropoda > Insecta > Diptera > Syrphidae > Cheilosia > Cheilosia urbana. Next base: position 65,978,356 of record OX297855.1, read on the forward strand.
TATTTTAATTATTTTCCAAGCAAATTGTTGTTGTCAACAATTTTGAAGTTTTTTTTTTTTTTTTAAATATAGGTATACCTAAAAAGTTTGTTCTAATAAATTATGTTTACTAATAAGTTACTATGCTAATTTTTTTTTGTTGTGTTTGTTATTGTCAGGAGAAGAATCTTATGAAAGAAAATTTCGCGGAAAATTAGAAAATTTAAGAATACTAAACCACAGCAGCGTCGCGTGAATTATTTAGATGGGTGTGCAAATTCTTTAAAATTATACATTTTTTAGAAATATCAATTAATTGCCTGAAAACACGTCCCGTTTATTGTTTTCTCAATCATTGTTTTGCTGTTTTTGATATCATATTTTGTTTTCAAAATAAAATATAGAAAAATAAAACTTTCGCATACAAAATCAAAAGCCCCGCACGAAACTGCAATCTGCAACCCCAATCCCCAACCACTTAAACGAAAAGCTAAGTTCAACCATTCATTCATCGGCTTTCGTGCACAGCTTTTATTTGCACGAGTATCGATGTAATACATTGTGTATTTGACTTACATATGACGCTTTACGGAAACAGAACAGAACAGATGCAAAAGAAGAGAAAATGAATACAGCCCGTGCACAGAAAACCTTCGCACGAGTTCACTACAAGTTCATCAAAGTAAAGCGATTTAAGTACGGCGGCGTGCGGGTGACGAATGACGATGGGGATGAATACTGGAGAAATCTTGTAGAGGGATATAGTTTGGAGTTGGATGAATTTATTTGATGAAATCAACAGAATGGTGCACAGCGAGTTTTTGTACGAGTTATTTTTTTTTTCTCAGCGGTGAAGGAATTTTGAAAGAAGATTTATAATTTATAAAGGATGAATATGAATAGGTATGGTGTAGGCTGTAGCTGTTGGCTGTGTAATGGAGGTTTTATGGGTTATGGAATTGTGCATATCATTATTTGTGTGTAATTATTATTACACATTTATGATGAGGGACTTATTTTCGTTAGATCAGGGTGTGCAATGCACACCTTGCACACCCTGACGAGACGCCACTGCTAAACCACCATATTAAATTAGATCTAATGTAACCATAGCGCTTTTACAGTTCAAACTTTTTTGATGTAACCTTATGGCGTTGGCATAACATTGACAGAATGCGTGCTGCAAATATCGTCAACGAGGATGTAAACAAAATAAATATCGTTTAAAACAGATGCTTCGATCGGAGTTATTATATTGATAAAATACATATAAAATAATTAATTTATTATTTTTAACAAAAACTGAATTTCTTAGTGCACATCGTCGGAAAATCCTCAACATGTGGCGTTGTATGCGTATGTCGTTTTTCAGTTCAATTAAATTTTCTTTAATAATAATCTTCTTCATTCATACCTATAATTCTTTCGGGATGAAACTCGATGATGATATGATATAACTCGATAACCACTGGGTCAATTTTTATGATTCTTCTTTTGTTTTGTTCGTATTGTTGTATTTCATCCGATTTCAATGAAATTTTGTAGATTTATATTCTTCATTCCCGCTTGAAGGAAAGGATACTTTTGGACCTGATAGGTGGCGCTGTTGCCGATCTCCGAAACAGCTCTACCAAGTTGATTGAAATTTTGTAAATGGATATGGTTGCTTCCAGTTTTAAATTGCGGATAGTTTTTGACCCTATGGTGGTACTTTGAAAAACACAAGCGGGATATTTTCCCATTCAGTCCCATTCAAAAATAAAATCAAACGCTATTTCTAAAGTTGTATAATTAAAATTATTCATGGACACTGTCCAAATAAAGCAATTTGCGAAATGTGAGCAAGATTTAATACGAAAGGTACGGGCAAAGGAAGTACATTATACTACCTTTTGTTGTGAAAATAAAACGTTATGGCGATTAGTTGAATTTTTGAATTATTTAGACGTTCCGGGCTTACCTCTACATAATGTGGATATCACGTGCGACTTCAATTTCCCGTGCGTATCGCTTTCACTATGACAAATAATTTATTACAAGGATAATGGATGGATGTTTGTGCATTTGTGGCATCAATCTTGATTTCCCATGTTTCTCATATTGTCAATTTAGTGAAAAAGCGGAAAGTTGGCCGACACGTCAAAATCATTGCGGTTTGATTGAAACAAATCAACATAGCTATTCATCATTTATTTATATTGCATTTAATATGACTTTTGAATAAAGAATTTTAATTGGCCGAATTACATAAATTAGGAAGTGCATTGCGCATGCTCGGAATTATTATTTTCATTACATTAACAAATTTGGGCGGAACGAAGTTTGCCGGGTCAGCTAGTAAACTATAAAAACGTTTAAACTGAACTGCGATGTGAACGCCGTGTAACTAATGGGCACCAAAAATGACATAAAATTCCACCAAACAATGGCCTCCCGATTGACAAAATGGCAACCGCAGAGAGTTTTCCTCAGTATGTGTGTGGCAGCAATGGCACTCCTTTGATTTGTACAGGCACGAATACTTAGGAAGTTCACTGCGGTTTTAGCAGCTTGTAGGCAAATGTACCGTTTCTGCTCTCAGTTGACCATCTAGTTTGTATCATCGTTGGTTAATAGCAGACTTGGAATTTCGTAGCAATTGCTACGTTTTATTCATACGGATCTGAGTAAAAGGTAAATAGCGCCGCCACATGTCAAAAGTTAGTGTTAGCTCCAATCAGTTTTAATCCTACGAAACATAGCAAATGCTTCGATTTTAAAATTTCGTCTATGACAAAATGTCGGATTTTTCCTTAATCTGTAAAAAAGTTACATCCGTAAGACCGCCCATAACTCGAGAACAGATCGCCCTGGGCGTTCGCCCTACTGCACCCTACCCTAACGCCGCTAATGTAGTTGAAATAAAATTAAAAGTCGGCAGACTAATGAATAAATAAATCTTTCAGAACTGTGTAGCATGATTAAACGAGCTCAAGTTTTCAAAATATATAGGACACAAATGTTGGAAGTATGTTAAATTTGGTATGGAGAATCGTGAAATAGGTCTTACATTACAAGTTACAACCATATTTTGGTTCTTTATTTATATTTAGTAGCAAACAAAGTAACTAGAAGAATGGACGTGACTTCTTGTAGTGCCACCCATGATTTTTCACTCTTTCTATTAAAAATTTGCAGTGCTGATAAACAAAAACCTCGGTATTCAAAAAGGTAAACAGCACGTTCATTGATTTTTTTACCATTTACCGTATGTACTTGGAAAACTACCCACATTTTGTACTCCCACAAGTCAAACTAAAACCTAACCAATATAACGGGTGATTTTTTAAGAGGTTTAGAACTTTAAAAAAAAAAAAAACACAAAAAAATGAAATATTTATTTGAATCGATAGTTTGAACCTTGCAATTTAATGTTTAAAGATAATTTCATGCAAATGTTGACCGCGGCTGCGTCTCAGGTAGTCCATCCGCTGAGTCCAATTTTGGAATACTCTTTCACACATATCGGCCGGTATCTCACGAATGAATGCATGGATGTTGGCTTCCAGTGCGTCAATCGAAGCGGGCTTGTCCCTATACACATTAGCCTTGACATACCCCCACAAAAAATAATCTAATGGTGTCAAATCGCACGATCTAGGCGGCCAATTGACCGGCCCGAAACGTGAAATTAACTGTTCACCAAACTCGCCTCGCAATTGCGCCATTGTTTCGCGTGCTGTGTGGCATGTGGCACCGTCTTGTTGAAACCACATATCATGCAAGTCAAGAACTTCCATTTCGGGTAAAAAAAAAGTTTTTTTATCGCTCGGTAGCGTTCACCATTGACAGTAACGCTGCGATTCGCATCATCTTTGAAGAAATATGGCCCAATAATGCCGCCGGCCCATAAACCGCACCAAACAGTGGCTTTTTCGGGATGCATTGGTAGCTGTTGCAATGCTTCTGGCTGATCTTCACTCCAAATGCGGCAATTTTGCTTATTGACGTACCCATTCAACCAAAAATGAGCCTCATCGCTGAACACAATTTTTCGATAAAAAAGCGGATCCTCGGCCAGCTTTCCAAGAGCCCATTCGCCAAAAATTCGGCGTTGTGGTAGGTCGGCTGGCTTTAGTTCTTGCACAAGCTGTATCTTAAAAGGCTTTACGCACAAATCCTTCCGCAAAATTTTCCACGTAGTGCTGTAACAAAGGCCTAACTGCTGGGAACGGCGCCGAATCGACATTTCGCGGTCTTCTGTCACACTAGCTGATACGGCCGCAATATTTTCTTCACTACGCACAGTACGTAAACGTGTTGGTGGTTTAATGTCCAACAAAGTAAATTTGGTGCGAAATTTGGTCACAATCTTCCGAATAGACTGCTCAGAAGGTCGAGAATGCCGATCATAAAATGGAAGCAGCGCGCGATGAACATTTCGAACCGAGCACGAATTTTGATAGTAAAATTCAATAATTTGCAAGCGTTGTTCATTTGTAAGACGATCCATGGTTAAATTGCAAACCAAACTGAAGCTGTTTGACAGTGACACAAGGTACTAAACACACGTCAGCTGTCAAAACCAGTGTTGCCAAAACCAAACCAGCTAAGAAATCACCCGTTATTACCTGCAGGCTTCATACAAATCATCCCATTGAAGCAGATCTCCTGTGTACACAGCCATAAGAGTGAAGCAAAATCAAATCAAGCATAAAGCAAAAGAACATTACATGCACTGTATAATATTCCGTGGGTTAAATTTCTCTTTACTCTTTAAAGATCGACTTAGACCGACGACTCGACGCCAACTGTAAAACGCTTAAAAGCATGAGTATGAAAAAAAAAAAAAAACCGTTATGACGTATAGTCTCTTCCCCCAGGGAAAGTTAGCTGCTTTTGTACGTCAGGAACTTTCCAGGTCAACAAGTTCCATATTTGCGTCAGTCCTGCCGTCTGTCTGTTTGATTCGATGTTGCTTCAACTTTCACAATCTCAAGGTAGGTATATAAACAGAACCCGTATTCAAATGATTTTTTTGTTTATTATAGTTGGTTTATTTTGTTGAAGGACTATGGCATGAAGCATTTCTTTACTTCAGTTTTTTTCAACCGAATTTAGGGACGGATGTGACAGTATTGCGGAAAGGAATATTTCAGGAAGTGAAGCTGCAGATATAAAAAGTCATACCTATTTGCATTTGAATTTGTTTCCTCTTTTTCAATATATCATCTCGGATAACTAAGAGTTCCTGTGGAAGAATAGACCTATTGTTGTTAAGCTCACGAATGGAATTAGAAAATCCATTCGTTTGCAAGGAATATTAAAAAAGAAAAGATTGTAAGGAGTTTTTTATGAGGAGTTTTTTGCTTGGCATTTGCGCTGAACTTTGAACTATTTGTGGCGTTAAATAAATATTTCCCAGATGAGAGAACAACTCTCAAGGAAGTTAATCAAAACCTAATTAATGGGAACCATGGGAGATTAATTATTTGTATTCACTTTTCTAATGACAGGGAGACCCAAGCGAAAGGTATACAAAATGGAACGACACAGTACGTGTGTCAGGTATTACTTCGCGGGGCTGGTTAGCAAATCAAGCTATTTATCCTGTTTCACCTGCTGCTGTGCTGAGGCTCCTGCTGTTTGTTGTTGCTTTCCTTAGCCTTTCTGTTCTCCGCAGTTCATTTTGTAGAGTTGTTATGAAGTCACTTATTACGGTCCAATTCTCTTCCGACTGCAACATGTGGTCGATGAGTAGCGACGGGCTGGGCAGAGTGACGGACAATTGCTTCGTTTGCTTCAACTGTCCTAATCTGCTTAGCAACTGTCACGACAGCAATGTCGGTGGCGAATCCAACTACCGTTACTCCCCCGGGTAGCGCTAATCATAGGACTCCATCGTACATGATATTCCACAGCAACGGTCCCAATACCGATCCCTGTGGAACTCCTGCAGTGACGTTGTAGTATTTTACCCCTTCATCTGTATGGTATCGCAACTTCTTGTTGGTAAAATAGTTCGTCAATATACACAGCAAGTAGTATGGTGTATCTATTCTAGCGAGTGATCTTCTAATGAACGACCAGTTCGCAGAGTTAAACGCGTTTTTAACGTCCAAAGTTACTACTGCACAGTACTCCTTTGTGCCGTATAGCCATCTTTCTCCTTCGATAGCACCTTTTGCTATATCAACTACTGCTCTTATGGCATCAACAGTAGATCGCATTTTTCGGAATCCAAATTGACGGTCTGCGAGAGCTCCTTTTTCGTCCGCCACTGCGAGCAATCTATTATAGATTACCTTTTCGAGAATCTTTCCCATAGTGTCCAGTAGGCAAATTGGGCGATAGGACGAGGGTTCTTCTGGGGTCTTCTTTCCGTTTGGTAGCAGGACCAAATGTTGCATTTTCCAATTTTTAGGAAAGGTTCCCTCTTCAAGGCACCTCTGCATTGTCGTAATGAAGAGGTCTGGTCTCTTTTTTATGGCCGCCTTTACTGCCTTATTTGGGATGCCGTCCGGTCCGGGTGCCTTGGCATCACCTATCTTGCTGCATGCCTTTAGTAGCTCTTCCGAAGTAATTGGTGGGATGTCCGCTGGACTGACCTCTCTTACGATGTTACACATAGTAGCTGGTATTTGGGAAAAAGATGCTCTACTTTGGACCTCAGCATTATTGGACATGTTATTGGAGGAGTCCTATAGCCATTCAATTTTGTCATTACCATTCTGTATGCCGAGCCCCATGGGTTAATGTCGGCTTCCTCACAGAGACGTTTGAAGCATGCGTTTTTGCTCTCCTTGATGGCTCTATTTAAGTTGCTTCTTGCCAGTTTAAAAGTGTCCAGGCGTTGTTGCAAGTCTGGTCTCCTTCTTGATCGCTGGACTTTGCGCCGGGCTAGGAGGCATTTTGCCCGGATTGTCCTTATCTCTTCGTTCCACCAGTAGCACGGTGCTGCCTTTCTTTTGTTTGATCTTCTAGGCATAGATGCATCGCACGCTGTGGTGATCGATGTTGTAAGGTGATGTGCGAGGGTATCCGAACACCCCGAATTCTATTAAAAATCGTTGTTGTTGTTTCCTGTATAATTTTTTGGGGCCTTATTTCATTTTTCTTTTGGGGCCTTATTTCGCAGAGCCGTTTTGGCATGCACATGAATCACTATAAAATCAGAATCACTATAACGCATTTTAAATCACAATCACAACTGAGTGTGACTCCCTCTCAATCTCAATTACACACCTATCTCTCTCAATCCAATGCTCCAGCTCCATGCTTAACCATGCCCCATGCATCTCATTCGCTCTACTACTCAACTCATTATTCATTAATACTCCAGTTCAATTTAAAAACGTGAGAAAAAAAAAAAAAAAAAAAAAAACACAAAGCCCAAAAGGTGCATAAAAAAAGAGAAAGAAAAAGCGCACCGCAGAAAGTGTACAGAGAGAGAAACAGGTTTTGCCGCACACACACACAAAATTTCCTCCACTGAACGCCGGGAAAATCCAACGATCTAACTTTAATCAAGCATTTGACTTTTTTGAATTGTATAAAATTTATTGTTTATTGCTTATTGTTCGATTTCACAGATGATTTATATCTTAAAATCTTTGTTAATAATTGGACTCTGTATTAAAAAAATCCCATCCCATTTCATTTGGATGAGTCATTCCAAAGCTAGGAGCTAGAAGGCATTCGAGAATTAGAACTTTTCTTAGATATCAGTTTAGATTTCCGCTTCCGGACAGCGAATAATGGTAAAACATATCCTATAACCTAATCTGAACAATTTCCTATGCAACTGTGAAAACCGGAATCAATTTCGTGCAGTACTTTTTGAATCTATTCATAGCACACAGTTTACAGCCGGAAAAAAAGTTACAGTTTTATTATAGTACAAACAAACTATTATTAAAGTAATTTAACGTTAAAAAAAAAAAAAAAAGCAGAAAAATGTAGTGTCGTTAGACAGTGGTTATCTTGACTTCATGACGGAGTCGTACATTGACCAATAAAAGCAATGCATTACTATTGATAGCCAATGGTAACCTTATCGATATGTATGACCGTTTATATCTGGAGTTTGGCAGCACCGAATTTTATGATTATTTTTTTGGTGGAAAGGTATTTTTTTGTAGTAGATTTGTATTTCACAAAACAACTTTTCAACGAAAAAATCATCGAAGCTGGAATTGCAAAACTGGAGACAGGAATCAGGACTGTTTAACCAACGAAGTGAGGGAACAGAGAAAGAACATCGTTTCGCCGTTTCTACCATCCACAATCCATTCGAGTGGATATTCAGGCCTGTCAGATTGGGCACTTTGTCGTATTTTGGTAATCTTTTTTTTTTTTTAAAGGCAATAGGAATGGACAAATTTGCGCCCGACAAAATTGTTGGCTACATATCGTTTTACAAATATTTGTGTTAATTTTGCTCGTCTTATTCCTTCACAAAACTAAAAAAAAAAAAATTATGTTTTTGGCACTTTTAAAACTCGGCAGCACTCTTGCAGTGAAGTGACATCGAACAGTCGTTCAACTTTTGATTTGACACAAGCGACGAAAGATAATTGCAGAAAATAGAAGTCAAATCAAAATCCGCGGCGCGCATGAGTGAGGAAATGTTCCACGATTTTTTGGGCTTCTTTCTGGGCACCGATTTGGGGCTAAATTTGTTTAAGGTTTGGGCGCTTAAAGCAAACAAAATTATGTGCGTGTTGCAAATTAAGCTATTTTTCTTTTGTGTAAATTTAGCGTTTTGTGCTTTTTGGCGAATATCATTCACAAATCCAAATCCAAATATTTGTGAAACATTTTGTTAAAATATTTGAAGTGAACTTTGTCCGCGTTACTTAGTTAAAATAAGACTATTTAGGCGACAATGACAAGTAAAATGGTGAACAACAATCAGCAAATAATGTTGCTTTGGAAGCATTAAAATCGTCGCCTCGCAACGATACAACCGAAAATGAAACAAAAACTGTAATAGGTATCATCGTCTACCCGCAACGATACTAGCGGCAAAGATTTTAGTTTGTAATTCATTTGCATTTTATTGTATTTTTTTTTGGATAGGTATCTACTTTATTGTTTTTTGTATATTTGACAGATTTGGGGATAAAAAGCCACTTGAAGTTAGTGGTAACTTATTCGGTAACATAATTTGGATTAGGTATACGTTTTTATATAAAGGGTGTTTTAAGGGCCGATGTTGATTTTGAATAAAACACAATATGTTTAGGAAATTATTGTCACTTCTTTTTATTTTGATAATATTGGTATGGTTCAATTATGTGTGGAATAAAATATCGGCCAAATGGCCGCCGGGACTCAGGCGGCACACCTCCATCCGATGGTCCAAATTTTCGATGACGCTGAGGCACAATTGAGGTTCTATGCCGTTAATGTGCCGAATTATCTTATCATTTAGCTCTTGAATTGTTGCTGGCTTATCGACGTACACCTTTTCTTTCAAATAACCCCAAATAAAGAAGTCCAACATCGCACCACGTGAGATAACACGGCCATTGAATTTGTCGCGCAAAAGAGACATTTTTTCGTTAGCTGTATGGCAGTGGCACCGTCCTGTTGAAACCACATATCATCCACATCGATTTCTTCCAATTCGGGCCATAAAAAGTTCGTTATCGTCTAACGAAAGTAAACACCATTACACAGTAACTGCCTGACCGCCCTTATTTTGGAAAAAATACGGCCCGATGATGCCGCCAGCCCATAAACCGCACCAAACAGTCACTCTTTGTAGGTGCATTGGTTTTTCGACAATCACTCTTGGATTATCATTCGCCCAAATGCGGTAATTCTGCTTATTGACGAATCCACTGAGGTGAAAATGTGCCTCTTCGCTGAAGATGATTTTATTCGAAAATTGATCATTCACTGTTGCCATTTCTTGCCACCATTCTGACATTGACTACGCTTGAAATGGTCAAGAGGCTTTAGTTCTTGAGTCAATTGCACCTTGTAAGCGCAATTGTTGGGCACGACGACGAGTTGAGGTGGACGGCTCTTCAGCCACACTATCGGGAACAGTAGCAATATTTTCTGCAGTACGAGCTGTACGAGCATGCACTGGTATTTCCACATCACCTACAGACCCGGTTTGCTCAAATTTTTGCACAATTTTTCCGATTGTACGCACATTTGGACGATTAAATTGACCGAAAAAATCACGAAGTGCACGATATGCATTTTGATTTGAACGCCCATTTTCATAATAAGCCTGAATAACTTTAACGCGTTGTTCGATTGTGTGTCTTTCTAGGGTTCAAATTGAGTTAGTCTGAAATTGAGAAATGTCAAATGAAATGCAGAAAAAAACTTGACATTTAGGTGTGGTTCACATTCAACATTGGCCCTTAAAATTTAACCACCCTTTATAAATAGGCGAATGAAATAGTTAAGAACCACTTTCACTGCCAGAAACAGAACATATTCGGTTGATCCTTTTTTGTTGGGAAGAGATGTGCAGAGATACTATGCTGTCTGTTATTTGTTTTCCAATATGTTGTGCATAAGCCAGGTCAATATAATGGTAACATTCCTACCACTGGGCGAACTCCATATTCAAAATAATGTTCACAGCTATAAGTTCCAAAGACATTCATGCTTATTTTGACATTCGAACGAATAGCCAGTTCATACAAATGTCTCTATTCGTTCGAATGAACTTGTGTGTATTTTGATAGACATTCGTTCAAATTGGCTATTCGTTCGAATGTCAAAATAAGCATGATTGACATAGGACTTAGTCTGAAAGAATAAACAACAACAATGTACCTATTCGTAATTGCAGACGATGGGAATATGTAGCACTATCTTAAACAGTAATTATTCACGAGTCGGGAACCGGTTAATAAGGAACTCTTCAAGGAGGACGATCTGAAAAAGAAAAGAGGTCGTCAAACACTAATTCTACAAAGATAAGTCCTATCTTAGTGAGAAAATTCAACCCAGATTAGGACAGTTTAGTTTGAAGTTGATGACGATCAAAAGACTATTTGGTGCCTTGTGATGCTACATCAAAGTAGGCATTGAACCAGTTTGATCTTCTAATGATGCGTAAGAGACTTCGACTGTATACTGCCAAACATAGGGCATTCCAATAATCTACCCATATTGAATTAAGTGTTCTCTAACTACGACTAGACGTAATCTATCCTATGCAGCAGTGATGAATAACTATACTCTACTGTTGAAATCTGAATATTGTTATATAATCGTTAACTGTATTGTCTGCTACACTTTGTTTTTATATTTTTTATCATGTTTGCAGGCTGTTTATTGTTTTTAGTTATTATTCTATTTTTCCTTACTTCCAATAAAACTTTACTAACAATAGGTTATAGGCCCAGGACACAATGGCTGAACATAAGGAATTTTCGCACGGTATCCCACAGTTCGATGGAAGGGCATACGACGATTGGAAGTTCAGGGTTAAAATTCATTTGGACAGTCATGGGTTGTTGGACGTTCTAACCGACGTTCAACCAACAGAAACAACGGCGAGGGCTGAGTATTTGAAAAAGGATAAAAAGGCCAAAGAGCGCCTGGTAAATTTTATCCATTCAAGTTGCCTAAGCTATGTTCGAGAGAAGAACACTGCCAAAGAGATGTGGGAAAGCTTAAAATCTGCTTTCGAGAAGAAATCAGTAATTAATGAATTACTGTTACGCAAGCAATTGGTAAAACTTCGCATGAAGGATGATGAGTCTGTGATCTCACATTTGGCAAATTTTGAGGATATGATAAGAAAGTTGAGATTGGCAGGGGCCAAACTAGAAGAAAGTGATTTGCTTGCTCATCTTTTTCTGACATTGCCTGAAAAGTTTGATCCTTTAGTTACCGCATTACAAAACATTGACGACGGTAAGCTTACGTTCAATATTGCAAAGGAGAGATTAATATCAGAAAAAGCAAGTTCGAAGATCGACAAGAAGTTGAATATCAAGAAAAAACTGCATTTTCTGGAAAGAAGCATTTCGATAAGAAAAATTTTAAGAAAAAGTTCAACGGAAAATGTTTTAAATGTGGAAAATTTGGCCACCAAGCACGAGAATGTAAAAAAGTGGAAGCCAGAAGCGTTGAAATTACAAGTGTGTGTTTTAATGCCGATAAAAACTTTCAGAAAAGCAGAAACACGGTCATAAAGAAGAAAAACGGCAAAATTTTTTCTTTTAAATTGGATTCTGGAGCAAGCGATCATCTGGCAAATGAAAAATGGTATTTTGCAGAGCTTGAACTACTGAAAGCTCCAGTTGAAATTAATGTCGCAAAAAACGATCAGTCACTTATTGCATATCATTCTGGAACAATTCATGGGATGAGCATTAACGGCGTGAATATGTTCATAAAATATGTTTTGTATGTTCCTGAGTTACGAGACAATTTATTGTCAGTTCGAAAACTCACAAGAGCTGGAATTAAGGTAAATTTTTTGCACAATAAAGCATTAATTGTAAAAGATGATAGGCTAATAGCAACAGCCTACTTGCATGGAAATTTGTACGAGTTAAAAATAGAAATTGCCGAGCCGACTGTTAACTTATGTAAGACAAGTAAAGCTTCTTTATGGCATAAAAGGTTAGGTCATATTGGCGACCAAGGTTTTGAAAAACTGATCCAAAACGGAATACTAAAAGATTTAAATGCCAAAGATGCAAAAATTGGTTTCTGTGACATTTGTGTGGAGGGTAAGCAATGCCGTGAGCGTTTCAATGGAACACGTATTAGAGCAACAAGACCTCTTGAACGGATTCATTCTGATGTTTGTGGACCAATTGATCCTGTTGCTTGGGACGGCTCGAAATACTTTGTGTCATTCATTGATGATTACAGTCACTTTTCAATGATATACTCAATTAAAAAAAAATCCCAAGTTTTCGAAGTTTTTCAAGAATATGAAGCAATGGTTACCGTAATGTTCAAAACTGCAATTTCATAATTGACTATTGACCAAGGGCGCGAATATTTATCGAAAAATCAAGAAAACTGGTATAAACGAAAGGGTATTCAAGTAGAACCACCTATAGCCTACTCACCACAGCAGAATGGAGTTGCAGAAAGATTCAACAGAACTTTAGTTGAAAAGATAAGAACCATGATGATTGAAGCAGGCGTGCCTAAGAAGCTGTGGGTTGAATCAGCTTTGTGTGGTGTTTATATACTCAATCGTAGCCCAACAAGAAGTTTGGAAAATTGTGCAACTCCGGTGGAATTGTGGAACAGAATTGAGCCCCAGCTTGAAAAGCTTAAGGTATTTAGTTGCAAAGCTTACTCTTGGATTCCAAAACAATGCAGAAAGAAATTGGTTCCAAGAAGTAAGAAAGCAGTAATGGTTGGCTATGCACCAAATGGCTATCGGCTGTGGGATTTGGAGAACCAAAAAGTTATCACTGCAAGAGATGTAAAGTTTGACGAGCTACATTATCCATTTAAAAATGCAAAAGCGAATGAGTACGCGGATAATGTGAAGTTCATAATAACAATTCAACCGATCCACGAGCAAGAAGGGGAATATTTATATAGGGATGATGCTGTGGATAATACTCAAAATGAATTTGGCACCAACACCATGTCTGAAGAACATGTCTTTGAAGAACATGAAGCTTTAAGTAAAAACAAAAATGATCCTGTTACTGAACCCGAGGATGATGAAGAAGCTGCTACGTTTGAAGACGCTGAATTTGGATACGAAGAAGCTGCTGAAATTGCGCTCCCTTCGCAACCAAATAACAGCAACCTTGAAGAGGTAACTGTAAGACGCAGTGAAAGGGAGCGCCGAATGCCAAGTAAGTTCCTTGATTATTTTACTACTAGTAGAGCAAATTCTTCCGCTCTTCACATTACTACTAGTGTTCCCGAGACATATGAAGACATCTTAAAAAACAATAATAGCCAATGTTGGAAAGAGGCGATTCAAGATGAAATCGATTCAATGAAGAGAAACAATGGCAAATTGTCAAACCTCCACCTGATGTAAAATTATTAAAGTCCAAGTGGGTATTCAAAATTAAAGAAGATGAAAACGGAAATCCTCTGAAATACAAGGCAAGACTTGTTGCCAAAGGGTTTCTTCAAAAATATGGCATAGATTATCATGATACATATGCGCCAGTGGCGAAGCTAGCTACAATACGTATCGTGTTGGCTGTAGGTGTTCGTCGAAAGTACATTTTTCATCAAATGGATGTAAAGACAGCTTTTTTATATGGATACTTTAAAGAGGATATATACATGGATGTACCAGATGGATTGAAAATTAAAAAAGGCATGGCGTGTAAACTTATTAAGTCACTGTATGGTCTTAAGCAGTCACCACGTTGCTGGAACGATAAAATTCAATGAATTCCTTCTATTCCTGGGATTCATCAGATCAAAACATGATTATTGTTTATATACTAAGATGGATAAGAAGCATGATGACGTTTTAATCATTATCCTATATGTAGATGCTTTACTTATCGTTGGAAACAAGTTGACGACTATTGAGAAACTTAAGAAGGACTTGTCCAACAAATTTGAAATGTACGATTGTGGAAAACTTAAATGTTTTCTTGGAATTAAAGTGGACAACGATGAAGGAAGTGTGAAGTTTTCGCAGGCAGCAAGTATAGAAAAGTTCGGAATGTCAGAATGTAACTCAGTTAAAAGTCCAATGGAAAAGGGGCTACAGTTACAACTAAGTGATGCCCAAACAAAAACGGAGAAGCCATACCGTGAACTTCTGGGAAGCCTGATGTATATCATGTTGTGCTCAAGACCAGAAATATGCTATCCTGTTGCATATATGGGCCGATATCAGCAATCTCCATCCGATGTACATTGGCAGCATCTTAAATGAATCGTTCGGTATCTGAAATACACAAAAGACCGGGAACTTGAATTCAAAACAAATGAAGAATTGCCAATTATTGGATATGCTGATGTGGACTGGGGATCTGACCAAGTTGATAGAAAATCAGTTACTGGATATATATTCAAAGTATATGGATGTACTGTTTCTTGGTCCAGCAAAAAGCAAACTACCGTTGCTACATCATCCAGTGAAGCAGAATATATTGCGTTAAGCTCAGCTGTAACAGAAGCGCTATGGTTAAAAGGCATAATGCAAGACCTGGGAGAGCTGAAAGAAGAGCCTGTTACAATTTATGAAGATAACCGTGGATGCATCTGTATGGCAAATAATTTGGAAAGCAAAAGAGCGAAACATATCGACATAAAACACTATTTTATAAGAGATACGATTGCAAGCGGTGCTATACAAATTCAACATATAGGCACTAAAGAACAATTGGCTGACATTTTCACAAAGAGTTTAGATGCCACCCTTTTTAAGAAATTGAGTCTGAACTTGGGATTAAACGATTAAGAGGGGGTGTTGAAATCGGAATATTGTTATATAATCGTTAACTGTATTGTCTGCTACACTTTGTTTTTATATTTGTTATCATGTTTGCAGGCTATTTATTGTTTTTAGTTATTATTCTATTTTTCCTTACTTCCAATAAAACTTTACTAACAGTATCTACCTAGTTTCAAGGACGAACTCACTCGACCGCACTTGCTTGGGCATACAATTTTTATTCCAGAGCACTGATTTATGCCTCACATAATCACTCAAGTGCAACATGTATAACAGCAGTTCATCGTATTAAAGCTTTTCGTATGAATGTATTATGAGGTACCCCACCTTACACGTCTCTCATTAAATTCCCCATACACAACGCACTGTCCTTATGATAAATTGACTCGCCTGATTAGACACACGTCTCTGTTATCTATATTTACTTCACTGAGTGCAATAATTTTGCTTTAGTTATCTGATTCGTCCCTAATGTAATGCGATTATCAGTATCCTCCAAATCGTGACATTACTCCCTAATGTATTACAGCATTTTCATCGCACATCTTTGACGAGCTACACTGAATTTTAATGCCTGCTCTCTGTCTCGTCGGCCCTTACAACTGACATAGCAATATAATACTTCCCAAATGAATAATGCGCTTCCCCTTGATGCATAAAAAACAATTTGCCTTATTTATTACCCAGGGTAGATGTAATTAATCAATAGTCCTTACACACACACACACGCACAAAATCCCAACTGTACTGACAACCTGTTGAACGATGTTACGCTACACTGGTATAGGTACACATCTGATATTCATAAATTCAAGTTTCTAATTCATAATTCAACTGGAAGGCTCGAGAAAACCTTTTTGCAACGGATCCCATCCTTAATGTTACCCCAAAAGTGTTCCGCTCAATCTGGCAGGCCTTTGCACTGAAAATTTCATAATAGCATTACCGTAGTGGTAATTTGCGATACAATTTGTCATGGTAATGGGTTCATATTGTGGTCTATTATAAATGAGGGTATACTATCCCAACCGATACCGGTATCTTGTATTTTTGCCTATCTCTGATGATTGAGGCGTTCGGTACACGGAGTAAATGTTTAATAAATTTCCCACTCTTCTGTGCCAGGAGTGTGTCCTAATTTTATTACCCGCCAAGATTTATGTATTATATACTTGTAGAATATTACGGGAATTGCTTTTTAAAGGGCAGCATTTCTTATTGATATTGACTGTTAACTGAAGAGAGTAAAAAAAATGCTTTTGTGTTCAATTTTCATAATTTAAGACGCATTTTACACACAGATACGGAAATCGAATGTAAACAGCTGCCACCCGTTATCCTCATTTCATCATCATGATTCTATCGTCAACACAACTGATGGCGCCACTTTATGCTGATGAAGAATCATTTCACTTCACGAGTCCTTGTGGTTAAATGATAAATAAAATGACTAACCCTTGCTGTGGTCACTCGAACTCGAGCCTGCGTATCTGCTCAGCTAACTCACTCAATTTATCACGGGTCGAGATGTTTTGAGTCCTTCTTCTTGGTTTAGTATCATATCATTTAGATTATCCTCCTTCTTTATCAAGTGATGTTGATGGTTATTTGTGAAAATGGAGTACCACTCCTTATGAATGGTGATATCATCGTTTTGCATTAATTACTAGCCATCTATGGGTGACAAATCCTTTCGATTTGATCCTTCGGCAGAAAGGCGGCAGTAGTTTTGTGTTTGACTTTTTGGAAGACTGCAAGGGCAAAGTTTTCGGAGGAGTTCTCATCTATCGATGACTTGTCTTCTTTGCTTCTCTATTCGTATAGATAATCCATCATTGGGAAAACGTGACATGGGAAGTAATGATGGGGAGAAAGGAGAATAAAAAAAAGCTCTTTTATTGGGGTTTGGGGATCGTAGTTTTTTTTCCGATTTTGGTTAGATAACATTTTTGGTTGATTTATTTCGAAAGGGGAACTGTCTTGCATGGGAAATGCCCGTTTTTTTTTTTGACATTAAGGGCGGCTAACTACTAGTTGCCGAGCTCAATTAGTTGCAGCCCCCATGGCCGACACTATGTCATAACAGGACCTCTATAATATTATTGCGGAGAGCTTTTTGTGTAATTTTTAACTCAAAAAGTGAGGTATGTATGGCTCCGAAGCTTAGGATTTCCCAAAGTCAATTTCCCTTTGCCTTCTTATCGACAGCGTATATACTGAATACCCATCTACAATGACCTCTCCCCCTGGAAGGCCAAGTAGATCCCATGTGTTGTTGAATATTAAGCACTGGTATTCGTCGTCAACTGCCTTTTTGCACATTGAATATTCCGGTTGTGACAACGGTTGCGTCATTGTTTGTGGAAGTACAACATCTCTAATTGTGCTTATGTTATTTAAAGCATTGTACTGCTTCTTGGGTCTCTCTGTGCTCCTGGTTCTGATAATCTTCGTTCTGCCCCTACCAAATGTTGGGGTTTGCACGCTATCCTCCTCGCTGCTTTTGCTTGATCATTATCTTTTAGGACACTTTTTTATTTTAACAGGATTCACGTCGTGCTTTTGCTCCGTAGGTTTACCTTGCTGCTCTCTATCTTGCATATGTTCACACGCCCTATCTTGCTCCACCCACTTCCTTTTGCTCCTCCTCCTGCTGGTTCGCCTGCTGTTCAGTTTCACTTTGCTCTGGCTCTTTCCATAGAAAATTTACTCCATTTAGAGGATAATCTGCAGTACAAGAATCTTCAATGAATGAAACATCTCTCCGAATATTATGTTAAATGAATATTGAATATTATGTTAAAATGGTACTTTACGCTTACTGTTCTGTGCGCGACGTACTTTAGTGAAATTAAAAATGGGAACAAGAAACTCCAAGGATGTGAATACGGACAATGCCGGTACCATAATAAATTGCGTTATAATTCAAAGGGCATCTATCGAAAACGAAGATTGTAACGATGCATTCAATGCTATCGTTACATAATCTCGTTTGCTTAGCCAAAACATTGGTTTTACACGGAATATCGAAAGCACATCAATAACAAAATTGGAAATGTAAACAAACCCATGCTCTAATATTTCCGCCCGCACCGATACACACCAGACCCCCCCCCCCCCGCAGCTCCATCTTGTCTGTACTCATACAGAACCTGAAGAACACAGCGAAAACCAATAACATAATCTAAACATAAACAAACCAATGATCTATTGTTCCGCCCGCACCGATACACACGAGACCCCTCCCGCAGCTCCATCTTGTCTGTACTTCTACAGAACATGAAGAGCACAAGCGAAAAACCAGTAACCAAATCTAAAACGTAAACAAACCAATGATCTATTGTTCCGCCCGCACCGATACACACGAGATCCCCCCTCCCATACCGATACACAAAAAATCCCCGCAATGGCCCAGTACTTGTTATTCACTGGCACAACAGTGCTGGTACATGAATTGTGTGTTCGGCATAGTTTTCCTACCAACAACAATGATTTCTATATATCATAGAATTCACACCAGCTCGTTGTCGTGAATTATATTAGACCCCCAGCCATAGCCGCAGAAAACCGAGCAAATTCAGAGTGGAAATAGTACCAATCTCGTGTACTACTGATATTGTTCCTCAAGGGGTCTGCAGACACTTGATAAAAGTTTTGTTGCTAATTGCCTGCTGGGCATTAGCAAGTGCCAAGTCAATCGTAAGATAGACTTTTGGAACGCCGAGCTAGTCGCAAGATAGGCTTGTGGAACGCCGAGCTAGTCGCAAGATAGGCTCGTGGAACGCCGAGCTAGTCGCAAGATAGGCTCGTGGAACGCCAAGCTAGTCGCAAGATAGGCTTGTGGAACGCCAAGCTAGTCGCAAGATAGGCTTGTGGAACGCCGAGCTAGTCGCAAGATAGGCTCGTGGAACGCCAAGCTAGTCGCAAGATAGGCTTGTGGAACGCCGAACTAGTCGCAAGATAGGTTCGTGGAACGCCGAGCTAGTCGCAAGATAGGCTCGTGGAACGCCAAGCTAGTCGCAAGATAGGCTTGTGGAACGCCGAACTAGTCGCAAGATAGGTTCGTGGAACGCCGAGCTAGTCGCAAGATAGGTTCGTGGAACGCCGAGCTAGTCGCAAGATAGGCTCGTGGAACGCCAAGCTAGTCGCAAGATAGGCTTGTGGAACGCCAAGCTAGTCGCAAGATAGGCTTGTGGAACGCCGAACTAGTCGCAAGATAGGTTCGTGGAACGCCGAGCTAGTCGCAAGATAGGCTCGTGGAACACCAAGCTAGTCGCAAGATAGGCTTGTGGAACGCCGAACTAGTCGCAAGATAGGTTCGTGGAACGCCGAGCTAGTCGCAAGATAGGCTCGTGGAACGCCAAGCTAGTCGCAAGATAGGCTTGTGGAACGCCAAGCTAGTCGCAAGATAGGCTTGTGAAACGCCGAGCTAGTCGCAAGATAGGCTCGTGGAACGCCGAGCTAGTCGCAAGATAGGCTCGTGGAACGCCAAGCTAGTCGCAAGATAGGCTTGTGGAACGCCAAGCTAGTCGCAAGATAGGCTTGTGGAACGCCGAACTAGTCGCAAGATAGGTTCGTGGAACGCCGAGCTAGTCGCAAGATAGGCTCGTGGAACGCCGAGCTAGTCGCAAGATAGGCTTAGAGCTAACGTGGTCTTTAGACCGCAAAAACCCAAACTTGAAGCAGAACAACCGCCGTAACCCCGATCTTCCTGCCAACCGAGGACTGAACCACCGCCGTGGAAGTGTAGGTGTAATTGATAAAAAACCGTAGAATTGTGTTGAGACATTACATAAAATCATATCGTAGAATTGTTTTGAAATTATATAAGTCGTAGAAGTGTTTTGAATTATATAATTATACAGATTGTAAGTTCATTTGTAATCATTAAAAGTTGAGAACCTTAGAACCGTTTTGAATTATATAAAGTTAGATAAATTTGAACCATTGAATTGTAAACTTGAATCTGTAACGTAATAATTTAGAAAGGCATAATAAAGGACTTTGTTTTGTTACCTAGAGTTTTGTGTTTCTCTAGGAAGGACCTTGGCAAGCCGGCGAGCTTACCTCAGCCCAGACAAAAGACACATTACATTGGCGCCCGAGCAGGGACTTCAACAAAAGGAAGCCCGAAATTATACCGACGAAGGACCAGCAATACTGGAGGACCTAGAAGCCGAAATGGACGGAGAGAAGCAGCTCACCATTCCCGAAGAACAAACCGGAGACATGACCGTGGGGTGGATCTACCTGCTGAAGAAGGACGAGCTAGTGGAGGTGATGGAGAAAAAGGGATTGAGGACCGACGGAACAGTGGCCGATTTGCGGTCTCGGATGAGCGGATATTTTAAAGCCACGCGCACCAGATCCTCGACACAGAACCTCTGCGAGGATTTAGAAGCAAAAATATCCAATCGGGAGTACAGGGACAGCTCATCCGAGGACGACAGCAAATCCACGACGACCGAACGAACCATAAAGACACCACTGTTCGAAGACATCACTGTGGCCGTCCACCAGCCCACCGTCATCCAACCCCTGGTCACCGGGGCTCCACAACCGAGACCGTCCGAGGAATACGGATCCCGTACAGCCGCAGCGTCGTCTAGAAGGGCGACCGAACAACTAACCCCGACCCCGTCCAACCGAGCGAACCCCCGACCCTCATTAAGCTATGAAGCCGAGGTGATGGACACAGTACGGAAATGGGGACTCAAGTTCGATGGCTCAGGGAATGCGCTCGAGTTCATGGAACGTATGGAAGAGCTCACCCGCTGCTACGATATCCCGACGGATTATATGATCCGGCCGCTGCCCGAGGTCTTGCGAGGGACAGCATTGGAGTGGCTCCGGATTAATCGGGATGATTTCCAGAACTGGGACCAGTTCCGACGAGCCTTCCTACGTCATTTCCTCCCGGCGCGCTACGCCCATAAATTAGAGGAAGAAATCATGAGGAAGAGACAAGGACCCAGGGAGAAGGCCAAGGATTTCATCCGGGCCATCCAGTACCTGATCAGGCAACATCCTCGGATGAGTATCCTCGACAGCGTTGACCGGATCTACGACAGCATGCGACCCGAATATCGTCTGTATATCAAACGACGAGACTTTGTGACCCTAGATGAACTCATGGAGTTGGCAGAGGAGTTTGAACACGTCAAGGGGGAAGAGCGCAACATTCGCCCTCCAATCCCCGCCGCCACCCCAGCGCCCAGACCACAGTTAGCAAACGTCCCCTACAATCGGGATACTCACTGTTGGCGCTGCAAGCAGAGAGGCCACCAGCAGCAGGATTGTCGACGGCCATACCGACTTTTCTGCTCCTACTGCGGAGAAGACGGCATCCATTCACGAGACTGCAGGTGCCATCAAGACCAAGCAGCCTCTGTGTCAAATAACAGACAGGCCGACCCGCGGTATTTTATTCCGACAACTATCCAGGGGCAGACATTCCATTGTCTTGTGGATACCGGGGCCTCCAAATCGTTTGTCGGACCAAAAATGCGACAAACTCTGCGACGGATCCGCGTGCCCGTCCGATATCATGGCCAGAGGATCCAACTGGCAAACGGAGACACACTCACGACCAGGGAGCACTATACCGTGGAGCTGCAAGTAGGTGACCAAACCCTTACGGGCGAGCTCACGTATATGAAGACGTTGGCTGAGGATGCGATCTTCGGCATGGACTGGCTAGATAAAGCCAAGCTCGAAGTAACGCTGGACGGCCAGACGTTGGCCAACAAAAAGGTACTCCGCACAATTCCAGCCAACAACTCGTGTGCCCTACTCAGGGAGGGCCCCTTTCCATGGAACAGCTGGTCATCTCCCGACGCGCCCATCAGAGGGCTACCGAGAAATGTTTTCCGAGGATCTCAACCGTCTAGGGTAATACCGCCCACACCGCCGACAGCAACCGTACCGCCGACAGCAACCGTACCGCCGACACCAACCGTACCGCCGACCCCCACCGTCCCGCCGACACTAACCGTACCGCCAACACTAACCGTACCGCCGACACCAACCGTACCGCCGACACCAACCGTACCGCCGACAGCAACCGTACCGCCAACAGCAACCCTACCGCCGACACAAACCGTACCGCCGACCCCAACCGTACCACCAACACCAACCGTACCGCCGACAGCAACCGTACCGCCGACACCAACCGTACCGCCGACCCCAACCGTACCGCCGACACCAATCGTACCGCCAACACCGCCGACGATGTTATCACCGCCCGTACCGCCGACGATGTTATCACCGACCGTACCGCCGAACCCAACCGTACCGCTGACATCAATCGTACCGCCAACACCGCCGACGATATTCTCACCGCCCGCACCGCCGACAGCAACCGTACCGCCGACAGCAACCGTACCGCCGACCGAAACCGTACCGCCGACACCAACCGTACCGCCAACCCCAACCGTACCGCCGACGATGTTATCACCACCCGTACCGCCTTCACGGCCCGTACCACCCACACCGCATATACCGCCCATACTGCCGACACCAACCGTACCGCCTACACAGCCCATACCGCCAACACCACCGACAGCAACCGTACCGCCGACCGCAACCGTACCGCCGACCCCAACCGTACCGCCGACCCCAACCGTACCGCCGACACCAATCGTACCGCCAACACCGCCGACGATGTTATCACCGCCCGTACCGCCGACACCAACCGTACCGCCGACCGCAACCATACCGCCAAACCAGCCAGCTCTAGCCACCGAAGAAGGGAAAAGAAAAATAAGGAAGAAGAGGGCCAAACCGGCAAAAGCTAAGGTACCGGAAGACCCGTTCGAAGGGATAGACGTCCAGACACTCGCCAAGAAGGGCCGACGTACACTCATAATCTCCAAACCATGGGGCCGCATACGTCTTGTGTTCACCCGGAAGAACACCGTGGTCCTACAGTGCGGAGAGCGGCAATGTGTGGTACCACTATAAAAACCGTAAAATTTTTTTTTCCTTTTCGCTGTTGTTAATTCTGGAAATTTCGATGTGGTAAGACAGGTAACGACGAGAGAGTTCTCGTCTGGGAAAGGAGAGGGGAAATGTAACGATGCATTCAATGCTATCGTTACATAATCTCGTTTGCTTAGCCAAAACATTGGTTTTACACGGAATATCGAAAGCACATCAATAACAAAATTGGAAATGTAAACAAACCCATGCTCTAATATTTCCGCCCGCACCGATACACACCAGACCCCCCCCCCCGCAGCTCCATCTTGTCTGTACTCATACAGAACCTGAAGAACACAGCGAAAACCAATAACATAATCTAAACATAAACAAACCAATGATCTATTGTTCCGCCCGCACCGATACACACGAGACCCCTCCCGCAGCTCCATCTTGTCTGTACTTCTACAGAACATGAAGAGCACAAGCGAAAAACCAGTAACCAAATCTAAAACGTAAACAAACCAATGATCTATTGTTCCGCCCGCACCGATACACACGAGATCCCCCCTCCCATACCGATACACAAAAAATCCCCGCAATGGCCCAGTACTTGTTATTCACTGGCACAACAGTGCTGGTACATGAATTGTGTGTTCGGCATAGTTTTCCTACCAACAACAATGGGCCAATGATTTCTATATATCATAGAATTCACACCAGCTCGTTGTCGTGAATTATATTAGACCCCCAGCCATAGCCGCAGAAAACCGAGCAAATTCAGAGTGGAAATAGTACCAATCTCGTGTACTACTGATATTGTTCCTCAAGGGGTCTGCAGACACTTGATAAAAGTTTTGTTGCTAATTGCCTGCTGGGCATTAGCAAGTGCCAAGTCAATCGTAAGATAGACTTGTGGAACGCCGAGCTAGTCGCAAGATAGGCTTGTGGAACGCCGAGCTAGTCGCAAGATAGGCTCGTGGAACGCCGAGCTAGTCGCAAGATAGGCTCGTGGAACGCCAAGCTAGTCGCAAGATAGGCTTGTGGAACGCCAAGCTAGTCGCAAGATAGGCTTGTGGAACGCCGAGCTAGTCGCAAGATAGGCTCGTGGAACGCCAAGCTAGTCGCAAGATAGGCTTGTGGAACGCCGAACTAGTCGCAAGATAGGTTCGTGGAACGCCGAGCTAGTCGCAAGATAGGCTCGTGGAACGCCAAGCTAGTCGCAAGATAGGCTTGTGGAACGCCGAACTAGTCGCAAGATAGGTTCGTGGAACGCCGAGCTAGTCGCAAGATAGGCTCGTGGAACGCCAAGCTAGTCGCAAGATAGGCTTGTGGAACGCCGAACTAGTCGCAAGATAGGTTCGTGGAACGCCGAGCTAGTCGCAAGATAGGCTCGTGGAACGCCAAGCTAGTCGCAAGATAGGCTTGTGGAACGCCAAGCTAGTCGCAAGATAGGCTTGTGGAACGCCGAACTAGTCGCAAGATAGGTTCGTGGAACGCCGAGCTAGTCGCAAGATAGGCTCGTGGAACGCCAAGCTAGTCGCAAGATAGGCTTGTGGAACGCCGAACTAGTCGCAAGATAGGTTCGTGGAACGCCGAGCTAGTCGCAAGATAGGCTCGTGGAACGCCAAGCTAGTCGCAAGATAGGCTTGTGGAACGCCAAGCTAGTCGCAAGATAGGCTTGTGGAACGCCGAGCTAGTCGCAAGATAGGCTCGTGGAACGCCGAGCTAGTCGCAAGATAGGCTCGTGGAACGCCAAGCTAGTCGCAAGATAGGCTTGTGGAACGCCAAGCTAGTCGCAAGATAGGCTTGTGGAACGCCGAACTAGTCGCAAGATAGGTTCGTGGAACGCCGAGCTAGTCGCAAGATAGGCTCGTGGAACGCCGAGCTAGTCGCAAGATAGGCTTAGAGCTAACGTGGTCTTTAGACCGCAAAAACCCAAACTTGAAGCAGAACAACCGCCGTAACCCCGATCTTCCTGCCAACCGAGGACCGAACCACCGCCGTGGAAGTGTAGGTGTAATTGATAAAAAACCGTAGAATTGTGTTGAGACATTACATAAAATCATATCGTAGAATTGTTTTGAAATTATATAAGTCCTAGAAGTGTTTTGAATTATATAATTATACCGATTGTAAGTTCATTTGTAATCATTAAAAGTTGAGAACCTTAGAACCGTTTTGAATTATATAAAGTTAGATAAATTTGAACCATTGAATTGTAAACTTGAATCTGTAACGTAATAATTTAGAAAGGCATAATAAAGGACTTTGTTTTGTTACCTAGAGTTTTGTGTTTCTCTAGGAAGGACTTTGGCAAGCCGGCGAGCTTACCTCAGCCCAGACAAAAGACACATTACATTGGCATTCAATGCTATCGTTACATAATCTCGTATGCTTAGCCAAAACATTGGTTTTACACGGAATATCGAAAGCACATCAATAACAAAATTGGAAATGTAAACAAACCCATGCTCTAATATTTCCGCCCGCACCGATACACACCAGACCCCCCCCCCCCCCGCAGCACCATCTTGTCTGTACTCATACAGAACCTGAAGAACACAGCGAAAACCAATAACATAATCTAAACATAAACAAACCAATGATCTATTGTTCCGCCCGCACCGATACACACGAGACCCCTCCCGCAGCTCCATCTTGTCTGTACTTCTACAGAACATGAAGAGCACAAGCGAAAAACCAGTAACCAAATCTAAAACGTAAACAAACCAATGATCTATTGTTCCGCCCGCACCGATACACACGAGATCCCCCCTCCCATACCGATACACAAAAAATCCCCGCAATGGCCCAGTACTTGTTATTCACTGGCACAACAGTGCTGGTACATGAATTGTGTGTTCGGCATAGTTTTCCTACCAACAACAATGGGCCAATGATTTCTATATATCATAGAATTCACACCAGCTCGTTGTCGTGAATTATATTAGACCCCCAGCCATAGCCGCAGAAAACCGAGCAAATTCAGAGTGGAAATAGTACCAATCTCGTGTACTACTGATATTGTTCCTCAAGGGGTCTGCAGACACTTGATCAAAGTTTTGTTGCTAATTGCCTGCTGGGCATTAGCAAGTGCCAAGTCAATCGTAAGATAGACTTGTGGAACGCCGAGCTAGTCGCAAGATAGGCTTGTGGAACGCCGAGCTAGTCGCAAGATAGGCTCGTGGAACGCCGAGCTAGTCGCAAGATAGGCTCGTGGAACGCCAAGCTAGTCGCAAGATAGGCTTGTGGAACGCCAAGCTAGTCGCAAGATATGCTTGTGGAACGCCGAGCTAGTCGCAAGATAGGCTCGTGGAACGCCAAGCTAGTCGCAAGATAGGCTTGTGGAACGCCGAACTAGTCGCAAGTTAGGTTCGTGGAACGCCGAGCTAGTCGCAAGATAGGCTCGTGGAACGCCAAGCTAGTCGCAAGATAGGCTTGTGGAACGCCGAACTAGTCGCAAGATAGGTTCGTGGAACGCCGAGCTAGTCGCAAGATAGGCTCGTGGAACGCCAAGCTAGTCGCAAGATAGGCTTGTGGAACGCCGAACTAGTCGCAAGATAGGTTCGTGGAACGCCGAGCTAGTCGCAAGATAGGCTCGTGGAACGCCAAGCTAGTCGCAAGATAGGCTTGTGGAACGCCAAGCTAGTCGCAAGATAGGCTTGTGGAACGCCGAACTAGTCGCAAGATAGGTTCGTGGAACGCCGAGCTAGTCGCAAGATAGGCTCGTGGAACGCCAAGCTAGTCGCAAGATAGGCTTGTGGAACGCCGAACTAGTCGCAAGATAGGTTCGTGGAACGCCGAGCTAGTCGCAAGATAGGCTCGTGGAACGCCAAGCTAGTCGCAAGATAGGCTTGTGGAACGCCAAGCTAGTCGCAAGATAGGCTTGTGGAACGCCGAGCTAGTCGCAAGATAGGCTCGTGGAACGCCGAGCTAGTCGCAAGATAGGCTCGTGGAACGCCAAGCTAGTCGCAAGATAGGCTTGTGGAACGCCAAGCTAGTCGCAAGATAGGCTTGTGGAACGCCGAACTAGTCGCAAGATAGGTTCGTGGAACGCCGAGCTAGTCGCAAGATAGGCTCGTGGAACGCCGAGCTAGTCGCAAGATAGGCTTAGAGCTAACGTGGTCTTTAGACCGCAAAAACCCAAACTTGAAGCAGAACAACCGCCGTAACCCCGATCTTCCTGCCAACCGAGGACCGAACCACCGCCGTGGAAGTGTAGGTGTAATTGATAAAAAACCGTAGAATTGTGTTGAGACATTACATAAAATCATATCGTAGAATTGTTTTGAAATTATATAAGTCCTAGAAGTGTTTTGAATTATATAATTATACCGATTGTAAGTTCATTTGTAATCATTAAAAGTTGAGAACCTTAGAACCGTTTTGAATTATATAAAGTTAGATAAATTTGAACCATTGAATTGTAAACTTGAATCTGTAACGTAATAATTTAGAAAGGCATAATAAAGGACTTTGTTTTGTTACCTAGAGTTTTGTGTTTCTCTAGGAAGGACTTTGGCAAGCCGGCGAGCTTACCTCAGCCCAGACAAAAGACACATTACAAGATGTAATCTTTTTTTGTGTATATCATTGGAATAATCCAAATTCTAATTTTTTTAATAACTGTGTACAAAATATGGCACAAAAACTTAAAGAAAAAATACATAATGCACGCCCAATCTCGTGAACAAATATAATAAAAAAAAAAAAAACGCAAACATAAAACCAAAGTTTTAACAACATTCGAAGTAGAAGCAGCAGTAGATTTTTTTTATTTTTTTATATAATTTTACTCGCGCTCAAGGGGTTATGAATACCCTTAAAATGCGAGGCACAGCGCGGCATTCAAGTTTTTAGGAAGAGAAAGAGGGATGTGAAAGAGTTTGTGGCGCAGTGGATATTCTCCACGAGTGGCGTCCTAATAGCTAGGGGAGAATTGTTGATATTTGTTGTTGATTATATTATTCGCAGTTTTTATTTGTAAAAAATGTTTCGTGATACTGGCTCGGATTTGAACACATAACCTCCCACTCAACAAGCGAACACTCTATCACTGCGCCACGGCCACCCGTAAGTAGCAGTAGATGATAAACCAAACCAACTGTAAATCAAGCTCAAACACCAGACGTTAAATGCAAGCAAGTTAATAATAAATACCTGAGTAAGTCTATACATTAGTATTAAGAACTTATTCACTGTTTCTAGTCCTGTATTTTTAATTTAAACATATTTTTTGTTAATACTTAATTGTGTGTTATTGAGTTTAACTATCGTTAGCGTACCAATCAAAAACAAAATATTTTTGCATTTCTGAGTAACAAAAATTTCCCGTCTTCATGACCATAAATGGACAAGTGGTCAAAAATACTATAGAATATTGTACCCTACACTGTAGAATTCAGCAAATCATATAAGTATTACTGATAAAGCAGTTCAACTACACTTAAACATTCTAGTTAATAACTACTATAGCATAAGAACTCTTCTCAATGCTCACTTTAGTAAGTTTACAACTGAACATAAGAAGGCTGCTTCAGAAATATTCCACAGTTTCAGAGATAAATTACTAAAAGTCTCTAGCACGGGATTAAGCTAAACGTTCCCCTAAACATTCACGAAGAGTTTGTTTATGAGCAACAATTAAAATTAACTGATTATAACACCACTTCTAAAGATAAGCAAACCTAAAAAATTGAACAATGGTTGTCACACCAATAGAATTTATGAATTCTGCCGCAAAGATCTTGCCGGAATTTGACGGAAACCCACACAATTTAAAGGGTTTCCTTGACGCGATCTCCCTTCTCAAATCAATAAAAGAAACGCATGAGGATTGAGGATATCGCAGTGACCCTAGTTAAAAGTAAATAAAAAGGTACTGCCCGTGATCTCATCGTTGAGGAAACTACTTTGCAGCAGGTAGCTAACAAATTAATATCAGAGATTAAAGCCACCTCATCCGATATTATAATGGCAAAACTAACGAGTACAAAGTAACACAGATTATTTTGCCACTAAAATAGAGGATTTGATGAAAGCCCTTAATTCTGCATATATATCAGAAGGCTGTAGGTACGCCTGAAGCAGCAAAGAAAATTTCTACCCAAGCTGCAGTAAAAACTCTCATAGACAATGCATCAAATTCTGAACTTTGAATCACAATGCGATCTAGCAATTTTGGAAACGCAAATGAGGCAATTGCCAAGTACGTCCAAACTCATATGGAGGTAACAAAGGAGTTAGGAGAAATCAGATATTTCAGAGGAAATCAGCGAAAACATAGAGGCACATCAAATAACCAATACGACGATGTGCAAAGAGGTCGCAATAGAATCTAGCTGGTAGATATATCGGACGTGGAACTCAGATCCAACCGCGTAACGAATCATAATAAGTACAGGGAACAAACAAATCGACAATGTCAACAGAGACGCCAAGGACAAGTCCGCCTGGTCAACAATCAGGAGTCAGGACCAGGCAAACGAGTTGACACCCCAAGATATTCAGAGCCAAAATATAAAATAAAAATACACAATTTAAATTTAAACTTGAGTTCCTTCATATCAATAAAAACAACTCTCAGCAATACTTGCACCCTGTTCTTAATTGATACGTGTGCAGATGTGTCGGTTCTCAAACGAAGCAAAGTCGGAAATAAGCGTGTCAATACCACCAACTCTATACAGCTCAGTGGAATAGGCCACGGCGTCATAAATTCATTTGGAAATATAGAGGCCGATCTCGTAGTAGATAATATTTTAATACCACATTCATTTCAGGTAGTCCCTGGTAGTTTTCCAATACCATGTGATGGAATTTTAGGACTAGATTTCATTAAAATGTTTAACTGTATATTGGACTACCAATTTAATCAAAAATTACTGATAATACGACCAAGAAAAAAGACATTAGGATACAAACATTCAGTTATAATTCGAGCTAGATCCGAGGTATTCAGAAAAATTAATGTGGGATCATTTGAAAATGATGGTGTTTTCATAGCAAATACAATAGTTTCTCAGGGGAATCCATTTGTCCGTCTGATAAACATTACTGAAAAGGATGTCTTACTTAAAGACGTAGCCATTAAAACAGAAATTATGTCCAATTACGAAGTAGTCACTTCTAATAGTGACAATTGCAATCACAAAGAAGAGGTGCTACAAAAATTAAACATTTTCCAGCTTTTGCTAAAACACAACTAAATAAACTATGTTCCGATTTCGCAGATATATTCGCATTAGAATATGATAATATTTCAACAAATAACTTTTACAAACAAAAATTACGATTAAAAAACAATACAGCCGCTTATATAAAAAATTATAGAATCCCACATAGCCAAAAAGAGGAAATAAACAAACAGGTAGATAAACTATAAAGGGATGATATAATAGAGCCATCAATATCAGAATATAACAGCCCGGTATTTTTAGTTCCAAAAAAGAACTTACTCGGAAGAACTGAAACACGCTGACGCCTGGTAATAGATTACAGGCAGATTAATAAAAAATTTGCTGCACATAAATACCCACTTCCTCGTATTGACGATATACTCGATCAATTAGGAAGAGCGAAGTATTTTTCATGCCTTGATCTGATGTCGGGGTTCCACCAAATTGAATTGGAAGAAAATTCCCACGATATTTTGAATTTTTTGTATTTGTATTTTTTTGTATTTTGATCAATTAAAGATATTTCAGATTACCTACAATAATATGTTTCAATATCTGCGAAGCTGTAAAATAGCTTATCTGCAGAAGGTTGTTTACAAAAATTTTAACATTGATGTGAACAAGTTTAAATTTTAAGCTTAGGTATTTATTCTATATGTAGTCGCAGTGGCTTAGTGTTATTGTGTTGGACTACTAAGCGAGGGGTCTCAGGTTCGAATCTCGCAAAAATCCAAATTCTAACTTTGGGTTTTTTTGCAATGTCTTGAAAAAGCTTCTCAATTAGCCGTTTGGAGTCGGCATAAAATTGTAGATCCCTTCCATTCGTTCCAAAAATGAAAAACTCACACAAAACGAATGGTTGTGAGAAGGTAGGCCTAGGGTCCCTCCGGACCTGTTGCGCCAACTATTTATTTATTTTTTGATTATTGAATAATTTGAAAGGTATATTATTACGAAACAAACACTCATCAATCAATCATAAAGTAACGGGTGATTTTTTAGCTGGTTTGGTTTCGGCAACACTGGTTTTGACAGCTGACGTGTGTTTAGTACCTTGTGTCACTGTCAAACAGCTTCAGTTTGGTTTGCAATTTAACCATGGATCGTCTTACAAATGAACAATGCTTGCAAATTATTGAATTTTACTATCAAAATTCGTGCTCGGTTCGAAATGTTCATCGCGCGCTGCTTCCATTTTATGATCGGCATTCTCGACCTTCTGAGCAGTCTATTCGGAAGATTGTGACCAAATTTCGCACCAAATTTACTTTGTTGGACATTAAACCACCAACACGTTTACGTACTGTGCGCAGTGAAGAAAATATTGCGGCCGTATCAGCTAGTGTGACAGAAGACCGCGAAATGTCGATTCGGCGCCGTTCCCAGCAGTTAGGCCTTTGTTACAGCACTACGTGGAAAATTTTGCGGAAGGATTTGTGCGTAAAGCCTTTTAAGATACAGCTTGTGCAAGAACTAAAGCCAGCCGACCTACCACAACGCCGAATTTTTGGTGAATGGGCTCTTGGAAAGCTGGCCGAGGATCCGCTTTTTTTTATCGAAAAATTGTGTTCAGCGATGAGGCTCATTTTTGGTTGAATGGGTAAGTAAATAAAATTGCCGCATTTGGAGTGAAGATCAGCCAGAAGCATTGCAACAGCTACCAATGCATCCCGAAAAAGCCACTGTTTGGTGCGGTTTATGGGCCGGCGGCATTATTGGGCCATATTTCTTCAAAGATGATGCGAATCGCAACGTTACTGTCAATGGTGAACGCTACCGAGCGATGATAACAAACTTTTTTTTGCCGGAATGGAAGTTCTTGACTTGCATGATATGTGGTTTCAACAAGACGGTGCCACATGCCACACAGCACGCGAAACAATGGCGCAATTGCGAGGCGAGTTTGGTGAACAGTTAATTTCACGTTTCGGGCCGGTCAATTGGCCGCCTAGA
Organism: Cheilosia urbana; assembly: GCA_946477585.1. NCBI lineage: Eukaryota > Metazoa > Arthropoda > Insecta > Diptera > Syrphidae > Cheilosia > Cheilosia urbana. The sequence continues at coordinate 66,010,759 of OX297855.1, forward strand.
TCGTGCGATTTGACACCATTCGATTATTTTTTGTGGGGGTATGTCAAGGCTAATGTGTATAGGGACAAGCCCGCTTCGATTGACGCACTGGAAGCCAACATCCATGCATTCATTCGTGAGATACCGGCCGATATGTGTGAAAGAGTATGCCAAAATTGGACTCAGCGGATGGACTACCTGAGAGGCAGCCGCGGTCAACATTTGCATGAAATTATCTTTAAACATTAAATTGCAAGGTTCAAACTATCGATTCAAATAAATATTTCATTCATTTTTTCGAAATTTTTGTGTTTTTTTTTTTTAAAAAAAGTTCTAAACCTCTTAAAAAATCACCCGTTATTAGAAATCAAAGGAAAGTCTCTATAAAAAGTACCGAAAATTGTGCCCGAACGAATGATAGGGCATTACTGATTTGCATATATGATATTTGACAGATCGGCGTATACTTTGTGGATTTCCTATTTTGTGTTTTTTTTTGCTTATAAAAAGCCTTAAAAAGCCTTTGAAAAATATCTGTTGGGCAAATTTAATTGCAATTTATGTATTCCTTTTTTGGAATAAAATCCTCGTTGTGAAAGAAACCACTGACCTTGTTTTTCACGAAAACAAATTATGAAATTCAAACTCTGCGTGACAACAAATGTAAGTGATTCTACAGAAAGTCTTCGAACAAGTAAAGGTGGAGATCAATATTGTTTATTGGTACCAATTCAAAAATACTGTCCATTTTTATTTAAACTGGCAGCCAACTAATAGTCCACATTAGTGTTTGATTATTGGTAAGGCCGATTATCTCTGTTTATGTGAATACACATTCACGTCGCATCCTTCTCTTTCATTTCACTTAATTTGGAGAAAACACCACGCAGTCTTTTTTTCATATGAACGTGGTTTAGCGATGTGCGCCACCCAACTACCCCAAAGCAGAACAATGATCAAGAACCGCGGCTGCTGATAATGTTCGATTTGAGAAAATAAATTTATTTTTTTCATGTTTGATTTTAGGTTATAGCTCAGCTTCTAGAGGACATAGAAAGCTGATTGATGGCTTGAAATAACTATAAAAATGTTGGATCTCCTAAGTATTTTGTTTGCATTGAATAAGAATTGTTTGAGTAATGGCGAGTAAAAAGCAGTAAAGTCAGAAAAATAAACTCACTCACCATTGCATACCCTGAAGCGTGAGCGGTACCCTCACACCTCTGAGTATCCAATGCTTTTATTAGCGTTAAGCGTTTAACGCAACCTTGTTGGGAGTCGCATAATAAGTTTCAATTAAAAAAAAAATATTGATTATATAGCAATAGGGGTGAATATTAAATTGCTTCCATGCTGTTTTCCTCAATTTCAACTAATCAAAATGTAGATTTTATTAACGGCATTCATTTCGATTAATTGCTTTGCTCAACATCTAATCAACAACTTACCCTACACAGCTCTTTGCACAGAACCGGATAACAATAAACAATTCACCCACTGTGTTGATAATCCAAAAGCTAAACGGTGTATCCTATGTTTGTTGTTCCTAAAACTCGCCATTTGCAAATACTTATCCTACTCCGTTTCGAAAAGAAACTGAACGAGACTGATTATGGAGAAACTGCAAATATGGAATAATCAAAACAACGATGCTGCCTTAAATTGTTCTAGAATGAGAAGTGAAGCCTTCAAAATGTTATCCTTCCGTTTTGCATACAATAAATATATCTCCACATTCAACAAATATAAATTGCGACACTGCACGCCATCTTAAGCCCTGCTTCACATATCAGTTGACACTTTTTTATCTTTTTAAGAAAGTACCACCAACCCACCGGCAGTACATAAATATGAATCACCGTCGCCGTACGGTGTTGAAGACAAAAAAAAAAAAAAAATGAAAACAGCAAACCAAGGCAGACTATAGTAAAGAGGAGCACCTTAATAAGTGCTCGTATTTCGTATATGACATAGTGGAAATCCAAACGGAACACAAGATTTGTTAAGGGAGATTTACCAAATCCGTACAGTCTCACAAGGAAGAACGCTGTCACATTTTGTTAGTGATTTTCTATCGCATAAAAGGGATTTTTTTTTTGTTTATTGAATGACGTATACTATTTATAAATAAATATAGATGGTGTCAGAACAAAGGATTGACCATAAATCCCTCAAAAACAGTCATGATACCATTCTCAAGAAAGAGAAAACTAGAATTGAAACCGATCAAGCTGAATAACGAAGTTATTGACTTATCAGGGGAGGTAAAATATCTGGGAGTAATCCTGGACAAGACTCTCACCTGGAACTCACACCTTGATCAAGTCACCAAGAAGGCGACAAAGGCAATTTATATGTGCCAGCGTCTTCACGGCAAAACCTGGGGCTTAAAACCAAAAATGATCTACTGGTCATACAACACGATCATCAAACCAATGATCACCTATGCAGCGATATCATGGTGGCCAAAAACCGAACAATTAATGGCCCAGAAAAAACTAAACAAGATATATCGCATAGCATGTGTTGGTATAACGGGGGCAATGAAAACTTGTCCAACTGCAGCCATAGGGGCAATGCTCAGCCTTCTGCCTTTACATATTTCTGTAAAGAAGGAAGCGAGTCTCAGTGCCCTTAGGCTTCCTGATATATCAAATCTTAAAGCAGGAAATCTGACAGGACACCTTCGAGTATTACAAATGCTTCAAGATGATCCTGTGATCAAAGTATCAGACACCATGCTTAAAAGACTTCGCTTCCCCAGAAAATTTAAGATAGTCATATCTGACAGGAATACCTGGAAAACCAACCAATTCGTAACACGACCAGGATCACAAATCTGGTACACCGACGGTTCAAAGATGGAAGATGAAGCCACCGGTGCTAGGGTCTATGGGCCTAGGTTCCAAAGAGCCGTAGCACTAGGAAAATCACCAGACATCTTTCAAGCGGGGTACACGCCATAGAGATATGTGTCCGGGAATGCTTACGGAGGCGCACTAAAGGTGCCCATATCTACATCCTCTCAGACAGACAGGCAGCCCTTAAGGCCCTGGGATCGTTTTCGATGAGATCAAAGCTAGTCTGGGAATGTTTCAATCTCCTCGAAGAACTGGCAAAGGACAACACAGTCACTGTTGCTTGGATACCAGGCCATGAGGGAACCCTACTTCGGGTTACCTTTGAGTTACATACACTCAAAATTCAGGAAATGGGAAGATGATCACCTTGCCGAATACTGGACGGAATCAAAGAGACAGAGGCATGCAAAAAGACTCATAAGCCCAGCTCGTAGTAAAGCAAAAAAGTTACTTGAGCTAAGCAAAGAAGATCTAAGGTTATCTACTGGTCACTGGCCACTAAGATATCATCTCAAAAAAATTGGACTTTCCGACGATGACTCCTGTCGACTCTGCGGAGAAGAGGAGGAGACAACGGAACACATACTCTGCGAATGTCCTGCTGTGGCAAGGGGCTGAGCGATCCATATGCAAAGGGCGATTTTAAGTCCTGCAGATATTGGAAACATGGAACCAAGAAGGGTGCTGAGGTTTATAAAGAGCCTCAACAGCTCCCTGGGTTAAATAATAAAGGCCAACACAATAGAACTCTTCTGGTCGCAGTGTATAGGGCCTAGCACTTACAATTACAATTTATAAATATACATTAAATGCATGTTAAGTCTGTCTCTACGTATAATACATTTGTAGTCGTTTCCATATGCTTTACTGGACAGATTTGAACGAAACTATTGTTTTAAATATCACTTTTTTAAAGAAATTGTATGGGGAAATTAAAAATGTTTCTTAAGAACCCGCGAATGCTTTGGGTACACTGCCACGCGTACTTTTTGTGGGTGTTAGTGACCGAAATGCATGGTTTTCCAACTCTTTGTGGATTTAAACTTCATAACATTTCCGTCAATACAAAGAAAAGAAAAAGTTTCCTGCAGGATGTTCAGTTAAAGTGCAGGTCACATTTTCCTCCTTCTATACTCTGTCCAAGAAAAATTGTCAGTACAGGGAAGATAGGATGTTTGTCTCTCAGTCTGGTTGCAATGACTTACATAAATCGGTCCCTTTTTAAAGCTCTCACAGGGTTGCCGTAGTGTGTATGATAATTCGCCATAACTCAGAGAGCAATACTGTTAGGGTTACCATCTTCCAATTTAGCCAGGTCTCATCAGTAAAATATATCTTTCTTTTCTCTTCTCTAATTTTTTTTAATTCGCGTAGATATCTTCGTCTCCAAGAAATAATGTCACTTCTTTCCAACAACAAATTCTTTAGCTGACGTTTGACGAATTTAAGTCCGAGATCTTTTTGCAATATTGTATACAAAGTTGATCTGCTTAGTTTTGTTATATTTTAACTTTTTTGTACTTCCAATAATATCTTGTCTAGCGTTGGAAGGTCATTATCCATAAAAAACTGATGGACTATCCGCCCAATCGCACATTTGTCAAAATCATCCACCTTGCTCTTGATACCGGAATTATTTTTCTTCTTTGGTGGTGAATTGTGGCCTTTGATTGCTTTTTCCCTTAAAAGCCTGTATACAGTTCGTTCCGTAACAGAAAAAACAGTAGCCGCATTTCCTACGGCTTCCGATTTACTTTTGAAAAGGTCATAGAATTTTTCAGTTGCATCAACAATTTTTTGTTTCTTTTCTACACTTAGATCCTTTGAAGACTTTGTAGCCATGTTTCTGTTTATTCATATGCACAATAAAGTTAACCACTTGCTTAGATGCACTATCCGCTATTGAGATAACAACCATTGTTTCCGCCTTATATACACAAACAGGCAATTAGAAAAAAATTATATAACCACGACGCAATGTCATATACCTAAACAGATGGTAAAAGGACTGCACTTGTGCAGCTCTACATATATTTTTTAATATAGACATATATACCTAGATTACATATTTGTTAAAAAATTATTACCCGTCAATGCAGAACTTCGCGGAAACAGTAGCAAAAAAAAGGATCATAAAATCCTTTCAAGGCATTTACTTTACTGGAGAGGAGTGACCGGATGTGGTAAAACCCGACGACCGAAAATAAACAGTATAGGTCTACCTGCTTCATCATTTTGATATTTTAGTGTGAAAAATATGCTCTACAAAGTGAAATATGAATTTATACCTACCAAAACATGCAGAAATATGCCCTTACGAATAAGGCTGAAAATTTGTACTTAGTTTTCTATAATAAAATATTTAATCAAAGTTTATCCCTTAAAATACCATGCTTTTGCATGAATCCGGTTGAGTTGCCCTAGTAATCACTATTAATTTATTGCAATATCTCTACAACGCACATATGATCACTTGTTGCGTTAGTGAAATGAATGCATTAAAACACCTCACGAATAAACATTATTTCTAAAAGACAACATTCAAAAATATGTTTTAACTGAATATTATTGGATCTTTCAAAAATACAAACAAATAAAAACTGAATGGCAGCACCCCACATAATATGCCGCTCTCAAAAGCTCCAAAAAGCTCCAAAAAGCACCAAAACCGAAAGTTCTTTGATAAAATTCAAAGAAAACCCCTTAATGATATGCTAACATTGACAAATGGTAACACTTCTCTGATGTGCTTCCCTTCAGTCACTCACACTGCTTATTTTGGTTGATGATAAATTGATAATAGCAAGCGAACACAAGCGATCGTGCTCATTCTGCCCGCGACTGCGTGGCAGACTGGTTGTGGAGGGATGTATGCGAATTTCAGGAAAATTACAACAACAAAATGCCTTGGAATGCCAGTGGTTTCGTTTTTATTTCAGTGGCAAATCTTGTGTTTGAGTGCCGTGAGAGTACTACAGGCACCACTGGTAGAAAAAAGAGCTTCCCATAAGGCCTGTACTGACAATTTTTCTTGGACAGAGTATAATCACTTCCGCTTTCCTGTATTCCTTCCTGCACGACAAAGTGTACACTAGTTGCCTTCCCCTGTGAACTCTTGCATCTGATCGATGCCACGTCGAAATGTCCTTGGAAGCACGTACATCGTACAACGTTCACGCATTTTAAAGCCGCCCCTTCAACCGGCACATTCAAGCATTAGGTGTGGGATATTATTTTAAGGAATTACATCGCGCAGCTTAATTGAAAATTCTTCCCTGCCGCGCTCTGCACAAATTCAACTACTCAAGTGATGAGATTTTCAATCGTCCATTGACGGTGACATTACCTACAGTTCAGGGGGAAGCCCGCACGTTGCAAACGTGCGACATGATGTTCAAATATTTCGCAACATGTGTCACTACTTTCATTTTTATTTTTATTTTCTCTTATTTGTTATTTTGCCTTGTATTGTAGGTACCTACCAACCTACCTACATAACGTGAGATACTTTCTGCGCCATTAAACTTGAAGTACGGTTTTGTTCCTGCACGTGCTATTTTCTGCAGGGCAGCAGGGGTGGAGAGGTTTTTTCAACCTTCAGCAGTTTTACATACACACCTTAGTTGGCTTCGTGGAAAAGTTTTAAATTGGTGAACACAAACGTTGTTTTGAAAATTGTTTAAATATTTGTTGTACGGGTTTTGACTAATCCAATTGTTGCTATGTACGTTCCAATAGCGTATACGTAAAGTAGGTTAGGTTAGGTTAACGGGTTGGTAGAGCAGGGTAGGCCCTACTATACCACACTTAGGTCCTTGTGGACCCATTGTGATGCCCTTTTTTGTTTGGGGGTTGATCGTTGGTGCTGTAGATAGTTAGCACATGTCTCTCCTTCATGTATTTACCCGACATTGTCCAGCCATCCTGGATGTCCTCAAGAACCTGTAAAGATCAGAGAGTGTAACATCAGAAAGTTCTTCTAAGTCATGGAAGTAATAGCTTCCAAGTGTTCTTTTCCTCAAGTGACAGAGGCTCGGGCAGTGACAGAGGAAGTGAGTGTGTCCTCATGAACCTCGTCGTCCCCGCAGCCTCTACATATATCGTCATCTTTGAGATTTAGTTTGATCGTGTCTCGTGTGGTTTCTTAGAAATTTATGACCTGTCAAACTGTAGAAGTTTGATGGTTCGGCCTCTGTCATATACTGGCCATAGCTTCCGAGATACTTCACAGGTAGTTAGTTCTTTCCACCTGTTATTGGTTTTCATACGAATCTTGTTCTCCACTCGTTCTCTGAGATTATAGAGTGGAGACTTGATCGACTGTAGTGCTCTATCATGATCCTCATTGTCGGCATTGTCACTGTGTCGAGGGACCCAGCAGAGATTGGTAGAGTGCTGCGAGCAGAGAACCTTGAGCTCTTCGCCACAGCTATGAACTAGCTTAGATTTTATTTCAATAGCAGAAATTGCCTTTATAGCCGCCTGGCTGTCAATGAAAATGGTAATATCATTACGTGGCATTGCCAACAATGACACCATTCGGGCTGCTTCCGCGATTGCCAGAACCTCTGCTTGGAAGACACTACTGCTGTCAGGAAGCCTAATGGAGCAGTGTATATTTAATTCCTCACAGAATATACCGCCACCGGTCCAAAGTCCATCTTTGATCCATCTGTGTAGATGGATACCGATTTCCCCTTTGTGGGTTCATCTGCATTCCATTCATCTCTACTCGGAAAGGAGTAGGAGAATGGTCTATCAAAGTTCAGATGAGGAGACATATAGTCAGAAGTGACAACGTTTCCAATGTATTTACCTAGAATTTGTGCGTGGCACACGTAAAGTAAATACCTACCCAGTTAGTACGGGTACCCGCTCTCCCCGAAATACCGAACTGAAGTTAAAAATAAGGAATTTCTTTTTTCCTGAAAAATAGGTAATAAAAATCATGTATTCTTACATTTTTTGCAGTTGGTGAAAAGACGGTGAGTATCGACTTAAAATTATTTCATCTTTTCCAGGATTTGCTTCAGTGTGAAAACGTTATTTTTGTTTTTCACCCGTAGTCTAGCACGCTAACCTGAGCCACTTCGCCCTAAATATATATAAGAGGTATTTTAATAAATTTAATTTTTATGGGTACATATTTACCAGTGGCGTCGCTTGAATTATTTAGATGGCTGTGCAATTCTTGAAAGTTATGTATTTTTTAAAAATTATCAATTATTTGCCTGAAAACACATCCCATTTATTATTTTCTCAGTCATTGTTCTGATGTTTTTGAAATCTTATCTTATTTTCGAAATTAAATATAGAAAATATAACTTTCGTATTCAGAAATAGAAAGCACCGGACCAAACTGCAACCAACCAATCAACCACTTAAACGAAAAGCATAGCTCAATGTATATTTGACGTTACTGAAACAGAACAGAACAGGTGCAAAAGAAGAGAGAATAAGAATACAGCCGTGCACAGAACACCGTCGCACGAGCTCACTACAAGTTCATCAAAGTAAAGCGATTTTATGTACGAGGAAAAAAATAAAAACTGTAACTGTTCTTAATAAATAAATATATAGTTCTTTATTTTTCGTTATAGAAAACAATTTTACAATTTTATACAAAAAATTTGAGAACATACGACAATGACATAAATGTCGTCTGTCGGGGATTTGAAAATAAAGTTTAATTGTAGTTTTACATATTTAGTTATTAAATTCTTCAACTAACAAATTCCTATACGCTAAAGCATTGATAATGTAATTGTCTGTTCTTATTAAAGGCTTAAAATAAGCATATTACATAAAAATATACATATTATACAATCATAATGCATTCAGATGCACAAAAATCTTACGCAGACGTTCGGGCTGTTTTCTTTCATATGAACAATTCATACCTCGAAATTGTTTCATAATGAAAATGCGTTTTAATTTTATTTTTAAAACATTTTGCGTTGCACAGAGACTTTTTCATTAAAAAAGCGCCAAAAGTGGAAATCAACGTGCACAGCTAGATTTCGTGCAAGTTTATTGTGCAATGCACACCTTGCACTCCCTGGCGAGACGCTACTGCCCACTGGTATTTACTAATATTTTGACTGAAATTTTGACTCTGCTTCAGCAACCAGTATACGTTACTTTTCCCAATTTAATGAAGCCACTCATATGATTCGACCATTCTACTTCCGAACGACCAACTTGCGCAGTTTATTCCCATTCGTTACTGCAATCGATTTAAAATTCAATGCAAACCATTCATTCGTTTAGATTCATTTAACTACCTATATAATGAAAACCTTCTAAATCGAGATCAGACAGTACAAACTTCAGCAGCTCTGAGTTTCATTCTTTATTTGCGCTATTGCCACTCCAAATTTCACTGTAAAATCGAAACACATTATAGCAATGGCTCAGTTCAAACTGAATAAAAACAAACACACCGCCAATAACCCCTTGATTGTATTCATTTTCATTTATATCCATTTTATTTTAAATCTTAAATCACTTGGCTGTACAAGATTTTATAGCATCCATCTCTACCTTCAATAAAAGTTTATCTCTTCGAAAGAAACTCAAATAAATGTGACATGCTTGTGCCATTCCTTATACCCGTCGGGGGAAAGCGTTTTATCTTTAATTGAATTTCCACTTCCGCAGGACAAGTCGTTGCGCACGGGTTTCGTAAGAGCATCCTGCGTACTGTGTAGTCTGTAGTGTAGTGTAGTGTATCGTATGTGATTCTGAGTGGTACGTGATCAAACGTAGCATATAAAGCAGTGCTGCCGAAAGTACTACAATAGGAGTATTGTAGTCCTTTTTCTTCAGCCGTACTCTGTTACTCCCCAATCCCACGGGTTGAATTATTTTTACTTTACGTTTACATTTCTTTTTCTAGTAAATCGCAAAACAAATTTTACTTTCTGAAATATTTTAACTTTTTATTCGTGTTTCGATTTTGTTACATTCGCGTCTTGCGGATCCTGGAAATGTTTTTTCTTTTGCCTCTATTTCAAGATTTTAAATAGAATGAAACGAGCTGTGTGTGAGGTATGTACGAAATATTTTTTTTTAATTTAAAAGGACAATAATTCATGGCTTAATGTATGAAATACAACATCGTTTAAATGCCCACGGCTTGTCACGACACGGTGGCACGGATCCGATTGGTACAAGTTTTGCCGAACCGGGTATTTAGAATTTTGCTATACTAAGTTGAAGAGTGGACTTTGAAAGGCCAGCGCGTCTGCCGTACAATGGGCGCATCATTTTCACTGACGAACACATATTTTGTTACCTACTAAATAAGAGAGACTCTACCAAAACAAGATGGCCGCGCAGGCATAGGCTTCCAAGATCGAAACAGTCCCAATTGAAAAACGCTTGTAGCGAAAAATAAATTTCTTAGTTTTTTTTCTATACTCCCCAAAAGAGTTCTTTTTTACACCCCAAAGAAATTTGAAACGGCAGCCCTGATATAAAGGAATTCCGTTTCTTCGTGTTTTTTTTTTTTTTGTTCGTAATTATTGACTGCCTGTAATTCAGTTGATTTTTTTTTATGTTTTGTTTGGACAGTGAAAAGTCACGTACAAAATGGAGAATGTAGACTACAAAATGACAATAATTGTTGCTTGTTACTTGTGTGCTGTAACGAGATGTTCCGCAAATTCAACCGCAAGCTGCAATAAGATGTGTTTGTTCTGTCTTGGTCCAGTAAGGACTAAAAGGAGAACAAAATGAAAGATCAGTATACCCTAACCCCTAACTTTTCAGGTGATTGTCAAACAATTATGGATACACCAAAATAGGGGACTCAATGTTAAGAACCCAGTACACAGAAATCGGGCAAACGCAAGGCAAAATCACAAATCGTCTGAAGTAGCACACTGGGTATTTAAATGGCATCCAAAAATACTTTAGTGATTTCTTGAAGAGGAAGGGACGATGCACACAAAAGGCTACACAAAATAAAATTCAAGTTAAACGAAAATACGGACAAAGAGGAAGAGGATCCGGAACCAGAAAAGGCCATGGAAGCCAGCATTTAAAAAATATAAAAAAGTGTACAAACCTATTTTTTTTTTTTTATTCTTATGAACCAATTTTAAAATTTCGTAGTGGTCTTAAAAATACAAGTTTTCGAAAACAAGCAGCTTTGTTAATTAATTAATTTGTATTAGGGTATTCACGATCCAATGTAACTTGTATCATTACGAAAGTGCGGAAGTGCAATTTTTTTTCGCTCTATAAAAACAAAATATGCCGACTAACATGTTCGCTTTTTTGCAATTTATCTGAACCCTGACCAGTGCTGCCAATGTCGAGCCCATAAAGTGTAGGAAATCGCCCAAAAAACTAAGTAGATTTGAACAAAATTATAGCAGACAACAAAAAATAGAACCTTAAAAAAAAATTATTTCATTATTCAGAACGAAAACATAAAATTTTTATATGTATATGTGTATTTATATGTACATAGTACATTTGTTTTTGTTTCATCCAACTCAATACAATTCAACTGAATTCTCTTCTATTAATACTAAAATATTTTGGAAATTGTGATTAAAATTTAATCAGTTTTTTAACAAGTAGTCCTCCGAGACACATTTAAATTAAAAAAAAAATACATCTAATTGTAGTGAAGGTTCAGTCACAAGCTCTCTTATAAGTAAAAAAGAAGAAGGAAGGAGTGGTACTTATATCAAGATTATTTCTTTTGTTTTATTTTTACATTGTTAAAATCTGAAAATCGTCTTTCGGCTACAGCTGCATAGCTGCTATGTGGTAGACTAGCTATAGTGTAAGCCTGAAGTCAGGCAACACCTTAAATATAATCTTCTTACAAACTGAAGTCAATTTGTAGTAGATTTTTGTGATGAGTGCATTCAGATCAAAGTATCGACTTTTTTGACTTGCAAAAATGAATCAATACAACACATATTAAATGAAATTTTGATCGTTATATAAAAATGAGTCAAACGAAGTAGAAATAAATTGCTATATACCTAGCAGATGCATTCAAAAAAAATAAATGAAGTGGATGTACTACAAATGCAGTACATTGGTGGTCCTGACCCTGACCCTATAGAGTAGTTCGCGACAACGTCAGTGTCAAATGAGAAAAAAAAAAAAAAAACAAAGTTCATTTTCCTGAAAAAAAACTTGTAGGAAAACGCACGAAAATATTACGTGGCGGGAGATAGCCAGAGATTTGAAATTTAATCAAAAATCACATAAATGACTTGAAATCGGAAAAATATTGTTTATTTTTTGTAGCATTCAAAAATAAATAGTGACCTAGAGCAAAAGAAACTCCTCTGAGAAGCCCATTCGAATAACACGTTAGTGTTTGTAACAGTAACATAAATTTAACGTGTAAACTGTATAGTATAAATAACTTACTGAATAACTTTTTCTTGGATATAGAAACGGGGCTACCAGCTTACCCAAAAGGACTTGATGCCCTGAATAAACTCGGATAAATAGAACAAATTGAGAGGGTCGGAAAATACCCTTATTGTGAAGGAAGAAGAATGTGAATGTTGCTTAAATTTGTAATCTATTTTTTTATAATATAATTCTTTCGGGGTGTAACTCGATGATGATGTAACTCGATAACCCCTGGGACGATTTTCATAAGTCTTTTTTTTGTTTTGTTCGTATTGCTATATATCAGGTTTATTTTTGTCGCGAAAACAAAACTTTGAGGGGATGAAAGTTTGTATGGGGAGATACACTTTGAAAAAAAAAGGAACTGGTTAGAAATCGAGTAGTGACACTTCAAATAAAAAAAATATATATATATTTTAAATTTATAAGCAATTGTTGTTGTCAATTATTTTAATTATTTTCCAAGCAAATTGTTGTTGTCAACAATTTTGAAAAAAAAAAAGATTTTAATTACCTATACCTAAAAAGTTTGTTCTAATAAATTATGTTTACTATGTTACATTATGTAACTTTTTGAAATGAAGTAGATACTTTGATTATAAAAAGATGATATTATGGCCGACGATATTTTGCATCGACTTCGCACTGTGACATCGGAAATCGGATAATGAACTGGAGATGTCAGATGAAATGCGCAACAAAGCTTTGATTTTGATCGAGGTAGGATATGTGTCTGTTCATGTGTGGCAATTTGTTTTGCAAATTGGGGATGCCACAGCCAAATCGTTTAATGCAAGACACATTTAATCGAAAATTGGAGCGAGAAATGGACTTCGATCGAATCGCATTGAGTCAAGCTGTTCGAACAAATGTGCCGATGTTGAATCAAGAATAAAAGAAAGTGTACGATGAATTGATGCAATCAGTCGATAACGAAAATGGCAGAATTTTCTTCCTTGATGCGCCCGGTGGAACTGGAAATACATTCCTGATTTCACTGATTTTGACTACAATTCATTCGAGATCTGAGATCGCTTTGGCCCTAGCCTCTTCTGGGGATAGTGGCTACTTTGTTAGAAGGCGGCGGTGATTTTGGCTGCGAAAAAGAAGAACGTCGATCATTTGAATTTCGCCATTCAAAACCAAATCGCTGGTGAGTTCCATTCATACAAATCAGTCGACTCCGTGATGAATGAAAACGACGCCACCAACTATCCCACTTTGTTGCGCAACCTAAATGAACCAAAACTTTGTAACGGTACGCGTTTGATTGTGAAGAATTTAATATCAAATATTATTCAAGCAACGATTTTTATTGGAAAATTCAAAGGTGAAGAGCAAAAGAAACTCCTCTGAAATGTTATTCCGCGGATTCCACTTATTCAGAACGATTTGCCGTTCGTATTTAAGCGTCTTCGATTTTTCGTACGTCTCGCTTTTGCTATGACAATTAATAAGTCGCAAGGGCATTCGCTGGATGTGTGTGGCATAGATCTTAAATTTCACGTTATAACGGGTGATTTTTTAGCTGGTTTGGTTTTGGCAACACTGGTTTTGACAGCTGACGTGTGTTTAGTACCTTGTGTCACTGTCAAACAGCTTCAGTTTGGTTTGCAATTTAACCATGGATCGTCTTACAAATGAACAACGCTTGCAAATTATTGAATTTTACTATCAAAATTCGTGCTCGGTTCGAAATGTTCATCGCGCGCTGCTTCCATTTTATGATCGGCATTCTCGACCTTCTGAGCAGTCTATTCGGAAGATTGTGACCAAATTTCGCACCAAATTTACTTTGTTGGACATTAAACCACCAACACGTTTACGTACTGTGCGTAGTGAAGAAAATATTGCGGCCGTATCAGCTAGTGTGACAGAAGACCGCGAAATGTCGATTCGCCGCCGTTCCCAGCAGTTAGGCCTTTGTTACAGCACTACGTGGAAAATTTTGCGGAAGGATTTGTGCGTAAAGCCTTTTAAGATACAGCTTGTGTAAGAACTAAAGCCAGCCGACCTACCACAACGCCGAATTTTTGGTGAATGGGCTCTTGGAAAGCTGGCCGAGAATCCGCTTTTTTATCGAAAAATTGTGTTCAGCGATGAGGCTCATTTTTGGTTGAATGGGTACGTAAATAAGCAAAATTGCCGCATTTGGAGTGAAGATCAGCCAGAAGCATTGCAACAGCTACCAATGCATCCCGAAAAAGCCACTGTTTGGTGCGGTTTATGGCCGGCGGCATTATTGGGCCATATTTCTTCAAAGATGATGCGAATCGCAGCGTAACTGTCAATGGTGAACGCTACCGAGCGATGATAACAAACTTTTTTTTGCCCGAAATGGAAGTTCTTGACTTGCATGAAATGTGGTTTCAACAAGACGGTGCCACATGCCACACAGCACGCGAAACAATGGCGCAATTGCGAGGCGAGTTTGGTGAACAGTTAATTTCACGTTTCGGGCCGGTCAATTGGCCGCCTAGATCGTGCGATTTGACACCATTAGATTATTTTTTGTGGGGGTATGTCAAGGCTAATGTGTATAGGGACAAGCCCGCTTCGATTGACGCACTGGAAGCCAACATCCATGCATTCATTCGTGAGATACCGGCCGATATGTGTGAAAGAGTATGCCAAAATTGGACTCAGCGGATGGACTACCTGAGACGCAGCCGCGGTCAACATTTGCATGAAATTATCTTTAAACATTAAATTGCAAGGTTCAAACTATCGATTCAAATAAATATTTCATTCATTTTTTCGAATTTTTTGTGTTTTTTTTTTAAAAAAAGTTCTAAACCTCTTAAAAAATCACCCTTTATATTATAAAAAAAAAACGTTTTTTTTCTATGAATTTATATAAAATTTTACAATAAATCAATCTATACATATAAAAAAACCTGATGTTAGTATCTAATCTTATAACTCAAGAAAGTCTGGACAGATTTCGATGATTCGCACCAATTCAGACTGGTCTCCTGCCCAGCAAGAATAATATCAAAGAAAATTCCCGAAAAATCTACGAGAAAAAAAATTATGAAGAAAATTAATTTTCCCATACATTTTATATGGAGTGATTTTTTTTTTTTAATCTTGAATTCCCATGTTTCTAATGTCGTTTTCCATTGGGACCCCCAGAAATCTTTTTCAGACCTCAGATTTTATGCTACTCATGTAACATGCAACGAAATGGATCTGCTTTTGTAAATTGTTACTTGACAAAAATATCAGCTGTTATGGAAATCGACTTGAAAAATGTTTACCCTGTTGTAGATACAAATGATTTATTTTTGGTGATTTGTAGTCTTCAGATGACGAGGAAGACAATGAAGATACAAATTCCAACGAAATCATATCCATAGCCATTAATTTATGTATTTTCATTTTGTTTTTCACGAAACTTTGCGTATATGTCTTGAAAGACAACTTCTTAAAATGACGTAAAACACCTGTGCAAAGTATAGTAGTTAATGTCGTTGTATGTGTAAATCTGAAAAAATATCGATATCTGCAAACAGTGATCCCAATCGAAAAAAAGATTGATTTTTTGCTGTTTAGCATGTCGTACTCCCAGAAGACGTTTCCTTCTTGCTGGAAGACCGCTCGCATTCAACCTATTCCAAAGAAAGGGAAGAATTGTCTGCCACAAAACTATCGTCCAATAGCGTTACTTTCAATGCTCTCTAAAGTAATGGAAAAGGCAATAAATGTCGAAATAATCAAATATCTAGAAGGCCATCGATTAATAAGCGACAGGCAATACGGATTTCGAAGCCGTCGTTCCACTGGTGACCTGTTAAGCTACGTAACGCACTTATGGACACAATCAATTGAACAACACGGCGAATCCAGAGCCGTAGCCTTGGACATATCAAAGGCATTTGACCGAGTCTGGCATAGAGCCCTATTAGGCAAATTAGCGTCTTACGGATTACCACAACAACTCTGCGGATGGATGCAAAATTTTCTTCTGGGAAGATCAATCCAAGTTGTTGTAGATGGTGTATCATCCAATTCGTTTGCTATAAATGCAGGAGTGCCCCAAGGATCTATTCTTTCTCCAACTCTATTTCTTCTCCACATCAACGATTTGCTTGGATCGACAAATAATAATATCTACAGCTTTGCAGATGACAGCACTCTTATATCCTCCATCTGGAACAATGGGCCTGTGAATACGGCTACATCACACAGTCAGAGATGTGAACAAATTAATTCTCTAAATGATGATCTGGACAAAATCTTGAAGTGGGGAAAGGACAACTTGGTTGTATTTAATGCAAACAAGACACAGCTCACAACATTTTCCAGAAAAAATGCATCAACAGTTCCTCAGATCCAAATGGATGACCATCCAATCCATCACAAGGACTCAATGCACCTTCTAGGAGTCACAGTCAATTCAGGAATCACATGGCAGGACCACATATCCTATATCGCAAAATCGGCGTCCGCAAAGTTGAGCTACCTATTTAGAGCAAAGAGGTACTTTAGCCCCAAGCAACTTCTCCTTCTCTACAAAGGTTAGACCAGGCTTGGAATATTGTTCCCATATATGGAGCTCGGCCCCAAAACATTCACTTAACCTGCTGGATAGCAAACAGAGACGAGCAGTTCGACTCATTGGAGACCCTACACTCACATCGAATCTACAACCGTTGGTGCACAGAAGACGAGTCGCTGACCTATGCTTGTTCTATAGGTACTTCCATGGTAGATGTTCTGAGGAACTCACAGACATTATCCCTCGAAATGCAACTTTTGGGCGCCCAACAAGACAGGCTGCTAATGCTCATGACCATACAGTACACTTGACAACCGCGAGGACATCAACTTTCAAAAACTCCTTCTGTTACAGGACAAGCAAACTTTGGAACTCGCTTCCTGGGGATATATTTCCAGAAGACTACAATTTGCAGCAATTTAATTGCAGAACAAACATACATCTGCAGGCATCTCGGGGCACTGTTGAAGCGTTATAGGTTCGCCTTTCCCGGGAGAAGTATATAAAAAAAAAAAAAAAAAAAAAAATGGAAAAAGAAAAATAATTTAGATAAAAAAAAAAAAATTTATTTTTTGTCCCAATGGAAAACGACATTACATGATCATGGTCAATTGTATGTGGCGAGCCACGTATTGCCAAACATCCCACGATGTACGTGTACGCACTATACATATAAAGGGTGATTTTTTAGTTGGTTTGGTTTTGGCAACACTGGTTTTGACAGCTGACGTGTGTTTAGTACCTTGTGTCACTGTCAAACAGCTTCAGTTTGGTTTGCAATTTAACCATGGATCGTCTTACAAATGAACAACGCTTGCAAATTATTGAATTTTACTATCAAAATTCGTGCTCGGTTCGAAATGTTCATCGCGCGCTGCTTCCATTTTATGATCGGCATTCTCGACCTTCTGAGCAGTCTATTCGGAAGATTGTGACCAAATTTCGCACCAAATTTACTTTGTTGGACATTAAACCACCAACACGTTTACGTACTGTGCGTAGTGAAGAAAATATTGCGGCCGTATCAGCTAGTGTGACAGAAGACCGCGAAATGTCGATTCGGCGCCGTTCCCAGCAGTTAGGCCTTTGTTACAGCACTACGTGGGAAATTTTGCGGAAGGATTTGTGCGTAAAGCCTTTTAAGATACAGCTTGTGCAAGAACTAAAGCCAGCCGACCTACCACAACGCCGAATTTTTGGTGAATGGGCTCTTGGAAAGCTGGCCGAGGATCCGCTTTTTTATCGAAAAATTGTGTTCAGCGATGAGGCTCATTTTTGGTTGAATGGGTACGTAAATAAGCAAAATTGCCGCATTTGGAGTGAAGATCAGCCAGAAGCATTGCAACAGCTACCAATGCATCCCGAAAAAGCCACTGTTTGGTGCGGTTTATGGGCCGGCGGCATTATTGGGCCATATTTCTTCAAAGATGATGCGAATCGCAGCGTTACTGTCAATGGTGAACGCTACCGAGCGATGATAACAAACTTTTTTTTGCCCGAAATGGAAGTTCTTGACTTGCATGATATGTGGTTTCAACAAGACGGTGCCACATGCCACACAGCACGCGAAACAATGGCGCAATTGCGAGGCGAGTTTGGTGAACAGTTAATTTCACGTTTCGGGCCGGTCAATTGGCCGCCTAGATCGTGCGATTTGACACCATTGGATTATTTTTTGTGGGGGTATGTCAAGGCTAATGTGTATAGGGACAAGCCCGCTTCGATTGACGCACTGGAAGCCAACATCCATGCATTCATTCGTGAGATACCGGCCGATATGTGTGAAAGAGTATGCCAAAATTGGACTCAGCGGATGGACTACCTGAGACGCAGCCGCGGTCAACATTTGCATGAAATTATCTTTAAACATTAAATTGCAAGGTTCAAACTATCGATTCAAATAAATATTTCATTCATTTTTTCGAATTTTTTGTGTTTTTTTTTTTAAAAAAAGTTCTAAGCCTCTTAAAAAATCACCCGTTATCTAATAGAACAAAAAATGTTGTGTACCATAAAGCACTTCAGTGAAAAAGCGGCAGGTTGACCGACAGGTTTATCATTACAATTTGATTGAAAAACATCGACAATGTTATTCTTATTATTGTTGTATTTAATATAGCTTTTGTATATGATTGGCTTGAATTAGACCAATTAATTCAAATGAATGTAGTGTTCCTAAGTGATCCGACTTTGCTTGCCTCAAATCATCAAATCTGTGGCGCTATGTGAGAGACGTCAGCTGATAGTTACATTGCTGAACGATCAATCCGCTCCAGATTTTTGGAAGCAATTGCTGACTATCGGTAATGGCCGTATTCCTGATGTCGACCAATTAAGCGGATTGATTTTATTTCCTTCGAATTTTTGCAATGCTGTCTCATCGAAAGACGAGCATATCAACAAAGTATTCCCGAACATCATTGCTAGCCACGAAAATAACGAATGGTTGAGTAAGCGAGTAATTTTAGCGGCTAAGAATAAAAATATGGATGACTTAAACTTTCTAATTCAGGATCAGATCCTTGATAGGCCATTTGCATTCATTCAAATCTATTGGCAACCAACTACCAACTGAATTTGTAAACTCCATGGATATTCCTGGCTTACCACCGCACAATTTACAACTCAAGGTTGGCTCCGTAGTCATCATGCTTCGAAGTCTAAACCAGCCAAAACTATGCAATGGAACGGGTTTGGTGATAAGAAAACTGATGATCAATGTGTTTTAAAGAAGGAAGTTCTCATCATTCCGAGGATACCGATGATCCCAACCGATGTGCCCCTTCCCTTTGAGTTAAAGCTATAATTCAATTTCCGATTTGTCCTGCATTCGCCCATTCACCATGATGATTAACAAATCACGAGGTCAATTGAGTGTTTGTGGTCTGAAATTAAAAAACACATGTTTTTGCCCATGGTCAATTGTACGTGGCATATTAACGTGTCGGTAAACCATCCACTTTATTTGTTCTTCCGCCTGATAACAAACCGAAAAATATTGTGTATCACAAGGTGCGTCAGTGAAGATAATAAATCCAAATATAAACCAATGCAGCTAAATACATAGCTTTATCAAAGCAATTGTCTTACTGGTAAGCCATTCAAATACTTCATTACATTAATTAAAAAAGTTAATACTATTGAACTTAATTAAAAAAGTAAATTAAGTTAAGTTAAAAGGTATCATTAAATTCGTTGAATGTTAGGTGGTACGAAGTTCGCCAGGTCAGCTAGTTATTTCATAAAAACAAAGTCGGTATAGACAGAAAATGAGTGAAATAATAATCAGAGCATCACCAAAGGCCAATACCCTTTTTGAAGCCGGATATTTTAAAGATGCTAAAGGTACTCGTTTAGGTATCACAAATTTATGTCGTACTGGGAAAGGTTATTAAAACACGCGAATTGTATGACAACTGTTTTATAATTACACATTTCAAACATTTTAAGCAAAGACAATATTCATTCTGCAATGTTTTTAGGTGGTATTTTGCACTTTATTACAAACCCTTAATCATCAAACAAAATAAATCATAGGTGGTATATCCCGCCATAGAAAATTTGGTTTGGTTTGTTTTCCTTGGTTTGAGGTTTAAGTAAAAGAGAAAGCACAGTTCTAAAAGGGATAACTTCGCGAAATACTCTATTTTAACCGAAAAATTGACCTTGATCAATTGACCCTATAATCACATTCATTCACTTTATCATCATTTCGAAACAGAATTTAAAAGCACCATATACGATACCCTCTGAAATACATTTGAACTCAAAAATTGTAAAGACCAAATTTTTTATATACTCAGCTACATTTAAGAGTTCAAATTTATTTAACAAAAGCTACTACAACTATCTGCCAGGTTCGAAATTAAAACAATAATTCATAATTTGTTTAACAACTCTTTATGCTCTTAGTTCAAGTATCAAATTTACCATATATTGTCATTGTGCTGTTTAGCTGCTTTCTTTCTTGTATTAACCGGCGGCGGCGGCGGCGGGTCCTGTCGCACCGATTGGGCCTGGAAGTCCGATTTGTCCTATTGGGCCCATGGGCCCGATTTGTCCAGGTTGTCCTTTATGGCCAGGTGCGCCTATTTCACCTCTTATTCCAGGAAATCCTGGTCTTCCATCGGGGCCCGGCTCGCCTGGGGGTCCTATTGGACCCGGCGGGCCTGGGCGACCTTCAGGTCCGCGGTCACCTCGCTGTCCAGTGGGGCCTTTTGGACCGACCTGACCAGGCGGGCCTGGTGGTCCAGGTGGTCCGATAACTACCTGACACTGTCCTATGGTTAAGACTGCACCTATAATAAGAAATGAATTTAAGAAGTTTATTTTAAAAAAAAAATTAAGTTAAAACTCTCTATGAAGAACTCACAAAAGACAAGTGATAGAAGCAGGCGCATGGCTGAATGGGTTTTAATCTCAGAATAGTTGGCGCAACCCTATTTATGCTGGAATAAATGAACCATCAATCAGCAGTAAATGGAAGAAGTGAGCCAAGAAGTGGGTTAGGTGTACCGCACATATCGTACAATCAGTGAATTTCCTAGAAGTCTTAAACAGTCAAATTCATTGACCCATCATATCATCACGGCTAAATACTCTCGGTCAATGGAACCATAAAAATCCATTTACAGCGCGGACCAGTTTAATGATAGATCGTAAAATTTGGCAAACCAACTGGTATTAGAAATTTCACCAAATCCGAGCGATAAAGATCAGTAAAATTTGTTTTTCTGTAAAGTAAATAGCCCTCACTGTAACTACATTTATTTAACACTGTCGTTTTGTAGCCTGAGTAAGATCTATGATGTGATTGCGATTACTACTCCAATAAAAACAAAATTGTTAACTTTGAGTAGAATTCAATCATAACCTTGCTGATTCAGAATAGTCGTCGTTCTATGAAAACTCCCTAAGTCCATTTTTCACAAAACTGAGATAAATACACTATATATATTCAAATAACAAAATCTGTGTTCTGTGAAACTCCCTAAGTCCTTAGTATCTCTGTTAACAAATTATACAAAATGAAAACTCCCTAAGTCCAAACATTTATTTAGTTTTTAATATTGATTATCAACTTCAAATGTAAATAATATCAAAACCAATAAAATGGACTTAGGGAGTTTTCATAGAACGACGACGAATGTACTAAGGTTTTAATTTGAAAGTTAAAAAGAGAGGGCGTAGTTGGTACGACTAAGTCCGCCGGCTTTTGGTGCAACATGCCGTTGAGAGGTTCGTATCATCCCTGCTATCCAAAGATATCTAGGCCTCAACTTTTTACACCATCGTCAAGTTTCAATATCGCACAGTAGTTGGAGTTTATCTGTTGGCGGTCATTGTTCATAATATTTACTTGTTTATTTATTTATTTCTGGAGTACCGGTGAATAACAAGAATAACAAAATGTTGTCCATAAAGTAGGGTGTCCATATACCTCAAACGAAAAAAGAGGACATACTTTACGATCACCAAACAATCTCTACGCGTTTCTCACGTTCACAAAATGCCTATAAATCTACTTTTTCAGTGGAAGCTCATTGGCTATTATAGCAAAATACAAATAAAATAGAATTAAAAAAAATATCTCCCCCCAGATTTCCCCCCGTCGACAAAAAAAAAACCTAAACCTGGGGAAAAAAATCCCAACCTGGAAACGAAGAAGAAATAAATTACATCGGAAAAGTGCTGCCACTGCTAGTTTTTAAGGGCGTCTCGCAATTCTGTCGTACTCAAGTTAATGCAATGAATAAGGAAGCTTCGATTTTTCCAGTCGTACACTTAGTTTTTTTTTTGTGAGGCCTCTGTAGCGTTTTTGAAAACAATGCAGCAAACGTGCCTTTGTGCAAATCTTCGAAAAAGTGGGTTTTGGAACTCTTCCGTTAAAAACTTAAAACGCATTTCCAATAAGCGGCCTTTTTCGAGTAGTAATTTGTGCGTTTGTAATAGGAATGGCCGTTGTTGTTTTTTTTTTTTCGTACGGGAATGAAATTAACAGTGTTTTAATTTTTTTCTAACCTAGAATATGATAGCTATTTTTTTTATTTTTAAATATTTGTAAATAACTTGGATTAATAAAAAAAAGGATTCTCTTTCATGTATCATCTCTTTGTTGTATTTGCATAATACTAAATTTATTTCTCTAAGTCTGTCATATGGTCTTTTGATCCACGAATTGTGTTAGTGTGTTTAGAAAAAAAAAAAAATTGTTTCCCCAACCCCAACTTTGCTGTTCAGTCGAAAATTCGACTGACAACTATTACAATTACAAGAGCTCTACTTGCAGCAAGTATGAAGAATATCACCGACTTGCCTGAGTTACCGCACAGACAAACTTTTTTACCTCCAAAAGTTTTATCAGCTCCAATCTCCAAAGACGCAACTAGCTGTATTTGGAAGTTTCGGGTGACAAATGACAATAACCAGAAAATCGTATTAAAATAATATTTACTCTGCGGGAAGGCTAAAGGTTGTGACGGTTAAATTCAATATTTCCATTTCGCACTATGCGCTTGTTTGCCGTTCAAACTATCCGAGCGTAGGTTAGGTTAGGTTAGGTTGGGTGGGGTTGTGAGATCGTCACAAAAGACCAGGCGCCAAAGTGGGCCCATCGCCATCCCCAGGGAACCATTTCCCTACAGAACTTGGTTATGGTCCCAATATTATTTGAGGAACCAACCTCCTCTAAGTTATTAAAGAAGAACCTGCCTAGGTGCACCTTCGCATAGAAGGTGGGAGATGTCCTCCGTAGCTTGTAGGTCCTCACAGTACCTACATGTATCCGTATTAGCTAAGCCTAGTCTCATGGCATGCTTCCAGAGAGTATTCCTACCTTAATCTTAACTTTGTTCTACTGAGATTGATTAATTCTTCAGATTTCTTCCGATTTAAAGCGGGCCACAGTGCCTTTGAGACCCTGTGCCCCTCTAGCTGTGACCATCTTGTAGCTGCTTTATTGGTAGTTTTCTCAACGATAACCCTTCTAGCAACGGCCATAGGTGGTCTGAGGCCCTCAATCATTGTATTTACTGGGAGTTCCGCTCCTTTCTTAGCCAAAACGTTGGCCCTTTCGTTGCCCTCAATATCACAATGCCCAGGTACCCAACATAATCTAATCCGAGCGTATCTACGTTGAGGATTTTCTTATTTGATTTTATGACTCTATAAGCACAAAGTTAAGTAGCGAGAGAGAGACTGTTGGTTCAAAGTTAAAAGTGTAAATTTACACAGTGGGGACAGTTGGAGAAATTTGGCGCCTAAAGTCAGTAATACTTTGTTTACTTTATCAGCGGGGAAGATAGTTTATATTTTTTCGGGCAATTAGTCAGATATAGAGGTTGTCCTTCTGTTAAAGAGAAGGAGCTCATTTTTGAAATACCTACGAACTATCCAACAGATATCGATTATGTTGCTTCTTTCACTAAGTTTCGCTCAGTAAAATATGAGCGAAATGTCACAAAAATTACCGTCGAATGGAGTTTTTCTGATTCTACTTGCTCTTCGCTTAGTTATAAAAAAACGCATTGCGTCAAATTTAAACCGTTCCATAAAGTTAATGCCAATCTTATAGCCTTGCCATTGTCATTGGGATATTGAATTAAATTGCTATATTGGCTAGTCCAGATTACTTAATATATTAGGATCTCAGAAATTATCACATCAATAGCATTATGTCCCATCAACTCTTTAATAGGTACAGACTACACTGACCAGCATAGAAAATATTTTCATAGCTCTATGTATATCTGTGTACTCATATAAACTGATAATAAACCCTGTCCCAATAACACTCACATTAAATGTGTCATTTCATTGTTTTCCATAAAAATTGGAAACTCAATCTACACCTCGAACATGCGGAACTGTTGATAAAAGTCCAAAAGAACCCCTTAAATGAAAACACGTAAAGCGAAGATGACATCCCATAAAAGGACGTCAATGAAAATATTTGATATTATACGAGTAAATTTACCACGTTGACAAAGAACGATAGTGCAAGGATTATGTTCGGAGATAAACTTGCATGCGAACAATACGAGTGGCAATACACTAACCTTTGTTTGGACCTGGGAGTATACAGCAGAGCTACTGTTTGTGTTTGCATTCGTGCACGCTATCCCAGGGATATATTAAACGGGACATTTCAAATAATTCGTTATTGGACACAGGATATAAATATATATGTTTTGGTCTTGTGTCGCAACCCAAATCTGTCCGATATACCTTTATCAATTTCGTTTCGAAGTCAATTCATATCCGGAGTGTTTTCGCAAAGTTCCGATGAATATAAATCTATATATATAAAAATGAACCCCTATTTCCCTTGGTCCCAGCATCACGCACAAACGGCTGGACCGATTTCGTTAATTCTTTTTTTGTTGTGTTTGTTATTGTCAGGAGAACAATGTTATGAAAGAAAAAATTAAGAAAATTGCGCGGAAAATTAGAAAATTAAAGTTTGAATGGGGAAATACACTTTGAAAAAAAATTAACTGGATAGAAATCAAGTAGTGACACTTCAAATAAAAAAAAAATATTTTGAATTTTAAAAGCAATTGTTGTTGTCAATTATTTTAATTATTTTCTAAGCAAATTGTTGTTGTCAACAATTTTGAAGTTTTTTTTTTTTTTTTTTAATATAGGTAGATATACCCAAAAAGTTTGTTCTAATAAATTATGTTTACTATGTTACATCAAGTAACTTTTTGAAATGAAGTAGATAGGTACTTTGATTATACAAAGATGATATTATGGCCATCGGATAATGAACTGGAGATGTCAGATGAAATGCGCAACAAAGCTTTGATTTGACGCATTTAATCGAGAATTGGAGCGAGAAATGGACTTCGAACGAATCGCATTGAGTCAAGCTGTTCGAACAAATGTGCCAATGTTGAATCTATATATATAAAAATGAATCCCTATTTCCCTTGGTCACGGCATCACGCGTGAACGGCTGGACCGATTTCGCTAAATTTTTTTTTGTTGTGTTTGTTATTGTCAGGAGAAGAATCTTATTAGAGAAAAAGTTAAGAAAATTTCGCGGAAAATTAGAAAATTTAAGAATACTAAGCCACCATATTAAATTATATCTAATGTAACCATAGCGCTTTTACAATTCAAACTTTTTTGATGTAACCTTATGGCGTTGGCATAACATTGACAGAATGCGTGCTGCAAATATCGTCAACGAGGATGTAAACAAAATAAATATCGCTTAAAACAGATGCTTCGATCGGAGTTATTATATTGATAAAATACATATAAAATAATTAATTTATTATTTTTAACAAAAACTCGGTCGGAAAATCCTCAACATGTGGCGTTGTATGCGTATGTCGTTTTTCAGTTCAATTAAATTTTCTTTAATAATAATCTTCTTAATTCATACCTATAATTCTTTCGGGATGAAACTCGATGATGATGATATAACTCGATAACCACTGGGTCAATTTTTATGATTATTCTTTTGTTTTGTTCGTATTGTTGTATTTCATCCGATTTCAATGAAATTTTGTAGATTTATATTCTTCGTTCCCGCTTGAAGGAAAGGATACTTTTTCTTTTGGACCTGATAGGTGGCGCTGTTGCCGATCTCCGAAACAGCTCTACCAAGTTGATTGAAATTTTGTAAATGGATATGGTTGCTTCCAGTTTTAAATTGCGGATAGTTTTTGACCCTATAGGTGGTACTTTGAAAAACACAAGCGGGATATTTTCCCATTCAGTCCCATTCAAAAATAAAATCAAACGCTATTTCTAAACTTGTATAATTAAAATTATTAATGGACACTGTCCAAATAAAGCAATTTGCGAAATGTGAGCAAGATTTAATACGAAAGGTACGGGCAAAGGAAGTACATTATACTACCTTTTGTTGTGAAAATAAAACGTTATGGAGATTAGTTGAATTTTTGAATTATTTAGACGTTCCGGGCTTACCTCTACATAATGTGGATATCACGTGCGACTTCAATTTCCCGTGCGTATCGCTTTCACTATGACAAATAATTTATTACAAGGATAATGGATGGATATTTGTGCATTTGTGGCATCAATCTTGATTTCCCATGTTCCTCATATTGTCAATTTAGTGAAAAAGCGGAAAGTTGGCCGATACGTCAAAATCATTGCGGTTTGATTGAAACAAATCAACATAGCTATTCATCATTTATTTATATTGCATTTAATATGACTTTTGAATAAAGAATTTTAATTGGCCGAATTACATAAATTAGGAAATGCATTGTGAATGCTCGGAATTATTATTTTCATTACATTAACAAATTTGGGCGGAACGAAGTTTGCCGGGTCAGCTAGTATAACTATAAATGGCATTTTTTGTACAAGGGGAACTATTATAGTAGTGCAGGGTAATATAACTTCATGGAAGTGGGAAACAGAAACAATGTTGAAAGACTTTCACTACACGTAGTGAAAGGGTGTTCACTAAGAATTTTGCATTTACATTATATTTATTTTCGCATGCATTAAATGGTCTGATAATAAAGAAAAGCCTTTTACTCAGCTTTAAGAAAGAAAATTCAAAGGCGTATAAAAATAAAGTGCACGACTGAGTCAAGTGAAACTTTAAAGTTGAGATTTGAATTTTGAGAACCGATGGTAGATAAAGTAAGTAAGTAAGTAAGTTATTCATTTACTTGCAATTTAATATACATATAGACACAGAACATAAAACATAGCCGTCAACCTGGTTGGCATATTTATAGATGTATATTTTATTAATAGTCAATCTTCTATATAATTCTTTTGCGGTGAAAATCGATGATATTATAACTCGATATACTATTGGACGAGAGGACGAGGAGAGAAAATTCCGGAAAATTGCCTTGCAGTCCTAATTTGGCATCCAATAATTCTTCCTATTAAATTATTTATTTTGAATTTTCTATCTCAAAAATAAATTAGAAAACTACGTACTATATGCGGACTTTTTTTGTTTTCAAAAAGTAGATTGATAAAATAATTACTGGGCCAATTTTAATGATTGTATTTCAGGTTTAAGCAATTTTAAACGATAGGATGCTTTTGGACCCGATAGTTGGCGTTGTTGTTGATCTCCGAAACCATTCACCCGATTTAAATGAAATTTTATGGATGGTTATGGTTTGTTAAAGCTTGAAGGATAGTTGGGTAGTTGGGTGTTGAATGAATAGGTCAGACACTGATTGGCGTCAACTTGACGATGCCCAGCTGTTGCAACTGTTCAGATACACCAATTGTGCTTATTTTACCTCCTAGTGGTCACCACCTGGTACTATTATAGTCTATGTGCATCCGGAATTCACTTGCTGAACTAATAAGAGCGAGTGTTGAACACGTAGAAAATAGCAACACTATAATGCTCTGTTGGAGTTGACTGTCTGTTCGAGTCTCAGAAGTCTTACATGAGCCCCTCAGAAAGAGGACGTACGGCGGATGAATTCATATCGTTGAATCAACGGTGGCGTCAACAGTCAACATGGCAGATACCTCAATGAGCTACTTCGACGTATTCGGAGCTGAGGGCATTGAGGATTTTTCAACACTAGTCAGGGTGTTGAAATGGTGGCGGTGGCGCCCTTAATGGGTCAACGACAGCTCTCACATACCCGCAGCGGGTTACTGACTCCGGAATATTCCGGCTCCTTCGAGTTCCTCGACAAAACATATGAGCAATGTCCTAAGCATGACGTTAAAATCGTCTTGGGTGATTTTAACGCCAAAATAGGAAAGGAGGACATCTTTGGTAGCACAATCGGAAAACACAGCCTACACGACACCACGTCTGGAAACGGACATAGGCTGATTGATTTTGCTGCGGGACGTAATGTTACTATAGCTAGTTCACGGTTTCCTCACCTCAATATATACAAAGGAACATGGCGGTCACCTGATCATCAAACCGTCAACCAAATTGATCACGTTGCGATCGACGCAAGGCACTCCTCCAGTATTCTAGATGTCCGAACTTTCCGAGCGGCCAACATAGACTCGGACCACTACCTTGTTGTAGCCAAGGTACGGGTGCGGATATCCCAGACGCCACAACAACGAGAAAATACTGTGAGGAGATTTAACGTTGGACGACTACAAACGCAACAAACCGCCAGAACCTTTGCCGATCGCGTATCCCTCAACCTCTCGAGAAGTACTATGCTGCCAGCATCAAGTGCCGAAGACCAGTGACGCCGATGCCAAGAAGCCATCAAAAACGCCGCAACTGATGTGCTCGGTTTTACCAGCCCACCCCCCCGAAACCCCTGGTTTGACGAAGAGTGCCGGCAAGCACATGCAGCAAAACAAAGTGCCTACGAAGCGTCGCTGCATAGAAGGACGAGTCAGCTCTACGAGCAAAAAAGGAGGGAAGAACATCGGCTTCTCCGGAGAAAAAAGAGAGAGCATGAGAAGCGCGCGATCGAGGATATAGAGAGGTGTTACCCCAGGAACAATGTTCGGAAGTTTTACCAAAAGGTAAAAAGAACGTGTCATGCCAACAAGACCTGAACGGAGACCTGTAGAGACGAGCAAGGAAACCTTGTAGTAGAGTCACAGTCGGTGCTGAGGACATGGAAAAACCATTTCTATAGACTGCTAAACGGAGAAGACGACACAAATTCCGCTGTCAGGCAGAACGAGCCATTCAACCTGGACGATGAAAGCCAAGATTTCCGTCCACCTGACCAAAATGAAGGGAGATGACCTGGTAGAGAACATACACCAACTCGTCTCCAAGATTTGGTCAGACGAAAGTATGCCTGATGAATGGAACCTCAGCATCGTTTGCCCGATCCACAAGAAGGGAGACTCTCTAAACTGCGCCAACTATAGAGGCATCAGTCTCATTAACACTGCGTATATAAGATCATGTCTGCTGTACTATGTGAACGCCTGAAACCATTCGTCAACGATCTGATAGGTCCCTATCAGTGCGGTTTTAGGCCCGGTAAGTCCACGACCGATCAAATATTCACACTACGGCAGATCCTGGAGAAAACCCAAGAAGTCCAGATCGATACTAACCATCCTTTTATCGATTTTAAGGCCGCATATGACAGCATTTATAGAGACGAGCTATACAGAGCCATGTCTAGTTTTGGCATCCCTGCCAAACTTGTCAGATTGTGCAGAATGACGATGGAGAACGCTCGCTGCTCCATAACGGTCGGAAACAATCTCACTGAGACCTTTGATGTCAAAAAAGGATTTAGACAAGGTGACGCGCTGTCATGTGACTTCTTCAACATCATTCTTGAGAAAATTGTGCGAAACTCACAAGCCAACACCAGAGGCACAATTTTCCATAAGTCTGTGCAACTGCTTGCATACGCTGACGACATTGACATTGTTGGCAGAACACAGCGAGCTGTCACTGGTGCGTTTGCAAGTATCAGTACAGAAGTGGTAAAAATGGGTTTAGTGGTGAATGAGGGTAAAACAAAATATATGCTGTCAATAAGAAGGGATACACAACATCGACGAATCGGACAGAATGTCACGATAGACAGCTATAACTTTGAGGTAGTTAGGGACTGTCTACCTCGGCTCCGCTATAAACTCCGACAATGAATTCACATCAGAAATCAAGCGAAGAATCACACTTGCCAACCGCTGTTTCTTTGGCCTAAGACGGCAATTGATTAGTAAGGCCTTGCCAAGAAGCACTAAGGAGATTCTATATAAGACTCTCACTATCCCTGTCCTGCTCTATGGCGCAGAAGCATGGACCCTAGCAAAAACGGATGAGGATCTTCTTGGTCGCTTCGAACGCAAAATTCTTCGAGTGATTTTTGGTCCCGTTTGCGTTGACGGGATTTGGAGGAGAAGACTTAACAGCGAACTCTACGAGCCGTACAGCGACATCGACCTGGTCTGAAAAGTATGCATTAGTCGTCTAAGATGGTTAGGCCATGTAGAGCGAATGGACACCAACGCTCCGGCCCGGAGAGTCTTCGATTCCAACCCGGAGGGACAACGCAGTAGAGAAAGACCTCGCCTTAGGCGGCGCGCGCAAGTGGAAGGGGACCTCAACCAACTTGGAGTGCGCAACTGGAGGCAGTTAGCCAAGGATCGTGCTAACTGGAGAGGCGTATTGGTTGAGGCCCTGGTCCACCCCGGACTGTAGCGCCACCTTAAGTAGGTAAGTAAGGTGGCGTTGTCGCCGATTTCCGAAACAGGTCTACCGATTTCATTGAAATATTGTGCATGGGGTATGGTTAGTTCCAGTTTGAAAGACGGGGTAGTTTTGGACCGTATAGGTGGTACTTTGCAAACATAAGTGGGAAAGGAAAACTGGTTGTGGTACCTTTCATTCAAAAATAAAATCAAACGCTCTGCTAGGTTCCAGAATTCGAGTGAATTGAAATCGGAATCGAAATTGCAAATCGAGTGAATTAATTTTCAGTGTTCTGCATTTCGACCGATTTGGTCACTTCGAATTTTTTTCGAAATCACTTTTTGTGAAATTGAAAAAGGCTGATATCTGTCATTT
Source organism: Cheilosia urbana (assembly GCA_946477585.1). Lineage (NCBI taxonomy): Eukaryota > Metazoa > Arthropoda > Insecta > Diptera > Syrphidae > Cheilosia > Cheilosia urbana. Next base: position 66,041,984 of record OX297855.1, read on the forward strand.
GAAACGTTGCAAAAATATAATTTTGATAAAATAGTCTGCTTGTTTTAAATTTCGTCTCGTTTTCGCGATTTATTTAATAATGAGTGCTGTGTTAATTGCCGTGCTGTTGCAAACCGAAAAAGAAAAGCAGAAATGCAGAAGAAAAAATTAAAAGACGTATGCTGAGAGACCATTCAAATCCATTGGAAATTTCAGATGCTGCGTACACAATTACAATTATTCCAAACGAAAGTTCAAATTTCTTAGATACTTATTTTTCATTCCATAGATTCATATCATACTACCGACTTAATAAATGTGCTTTCGTAATGGTGTTGCAAACTGTTAGACCGCATCTTAAACAACCTTCGATTCCTTGTACGTTGCAGTTAGCTGCAGCTCTTCTTTTTCTTGTCGAAGGAAACTTTCAAAGATCGGTTGGAAAAGATGCAGATGTTGGTTTGAGCCGAAGCACGGTCTCAAAGATTAACACAGATGAAGAACGAAGCTAATCGAAACGACATTTTTTTGGACAAATTTCATATACCCGGCGTCATAGGATGCGTCCACGGTATACATATCATATTAGAATGTCGCAGCCACAGCAAGATCCCACGTTGTTCTATAACTCAGTTCAGTACAAATGATAGATAAATAAAAAATATTAGTAAAAGAGGAACATGAAATAATATATCCTTGATCGAACTTGAATCATGTCTAGATAAACTAAAAGGCTTAACCCCCGGTAGAGATAGGATATCGTACCCCATGATCAAGAAACTCCCAAAAGAAATTAAACAAAGGCTTCTTAGCCTTTATAACAACATCTTTAACACAGCTGTCATCCCACAAAGCTGGAAAACAGCCTCCATAATCCCCATTCCTAAACCCAATAAGGACAAATTATCAATAGAGGGTTACCGACCTATCTCTCTTCTTCCATGCTCCGCCAAAGTACTGGAAAAAATAATTGCTAAGCGAATAACTTGGTATGCAGAAACAAACCAACTCTTCACTCGAAACCAAGTCGCATTCAAGGCAAATCGAGGGTGCACCGACGCCCTCCTACATATAGACAACTATGTCTCAAAAGCACTTAGCTCCAGAAACCATGTGTCAATACTTACCCTCGATTTCGAAAAAGCTTTCGACAGAATAGGTACACATGTTGTTTTAGTTAAACTTAAAAAATGGGGCGTTGGTCCCAAAATGTTTAATTTCGTAAAAGCATTCCTCAGCAATAGAAAATTCTGCGTGAAAGTAAACAATTGCTACTCCGCCACCTTTCCTCTACATAACGGAATCCCCCAAGGGTCACCCCTATCGGTTGTCCTTTTTGCTGTTGCATTTCAAGACATAGCTGAACTGTTATCAAAGCACAAGTACCTAAGTCACTGTCTTTACGCTGACGATATATACATACTAAGCAAACGCCAAAAAACAAACGAAACAAAAATTCACCTGACTAACGCACTTAAAGACATTCTCGATTGGACAAACTCTTCTGGGGCCAAACTCTCGTTACCAAAATGCAAAGTCCTACATGTTTGTCGCAAAAAATCCTGTACACCTCTAGACATAAAAATAAATAACGTAGTAATAGAAAATGCAAAAAATTTAAAAATTCTAGGACTGTTATTTAATCAAAAATACAATTGGAGTAGCCATTGTTTAGAGCTTAAGAAATCTCTTGCTGCAAGGTCTAATATCGTTAAGTATTTATCTTGTAAGAAAAGTAGTGTACACATAAACACCCTTTGTAATATAACCAGATTGCTAATTTTAAGTAAAATCGATTACGGCCTCTACATTTATGGAAACTCCTCTAAGTCAACTCTTCAAATCATAAAGCCAATTTACCATCAGGCAGCCAGATGCAGCATAGGTGCCTTTCGCACCACACCCATAAGAAATATATTGGCTGAAGCCGGCCTCCCTACTATCGAAGAGAGAAAGGATGCAGTAACTGCCAAGCTTTACACTAAACTCACCTTTACAAGAAACTCCATACTCGATCAAGAAATCAACCTGACGTTGGTACGCAAACGGGTAAATAGAGTCCCCTCCGCCATTTCAAATATATTGAACTCTAATACAGACCTGATACCCCCAAGACGAGACCTTATAAACACTACAGCCTCACAACCCCCATGGCTTATCGATCCGGACTCCTTTATAATGGATCTGTCACCTTACGAGAAAGCCAACACAAATAACGTAGCATACCGGAAGTTATTTTTGTGCATCTCTGAAGAACTAAAAGCCAAAGGCTGGAAGTTTATCTTCACGGATGAATCCAAAACCCCCGACAACACAGCTTTTGCAGTAACAGCTGACAGGGGCACTACGCTAAAGCTTGGGATTCTCCCACAATTCGCATCCATATTTACTGCAGAATCCTTTGCTATCCTAACAGCCATCCAGGCCTCCATTAAAACACGCAAAAAACATGTGATATGCACCGATAGCCTCTCCGCCATAAAAGCGATCGCTAACACAAACAACAACATGGGTCTGTTAAGTAACATTCGAAGTCTATTAATAAAATCCCCAAATTCCATAAAACTGATGTGGATTCCTGGACATACTGGGATTAGTGGCAACGAGTTGGCAGACAAAGCCGCTAACTTCGCAAACAAAGCTCCAGTGTTCCTATTCAATGCTTATACCAAGACTGATCTTGCCAAACACATAAAGAAGCGTATTTCTACAAAAGAACTAGCTGATTGGAGTCTATACCGACACTTCTACACATATACTAACCCTACAAAATCACATCCACTATATCCCACAAATGTACCAAAAGCTAAAATAGTAAAATTCGTTCGGCTTCGATTAGGACACACTTCAGCCACCCACCACTACTTGCTAAATAAGGAACCGCCACCAACCTGCGATAACTGTCACACTGCCTTAAACCTACATCACCTGCTTCAACACTGCCACAAAACACGACCATTCATCCACAGTATACTGGGAGGAGAAGACGTAATCGAAATCTTAAAAAATCCAAACAAAAACAACGTCGAAAGAATCTATGAATTTCTAACCAAAACAGGTATAAATGTATAAATAACTTATAATTAAGATAATATTAAGACTAAGCTAAGTATCATAGAGCGGTAGGCCTTTGCAGCTAGTAGCTCGTTAGAATTAAATTATTAAACTGTAATTTATTACTTTTTTAATAAATATATAATAATAATAATAATAATAAAAAATATTAGTAAAAAAGGAACATGAAAATGATCACATAAGTGATAAGTTCTTAAAAATGCAAGTCTTTTCGCATTTACGTTTAGCTTCTATAAATATCGAACTTCATCTCTTTTAATTCTAATTTACTTTTTTTTTTGTTAGAATTTCTTCTTGATGAAATTTCTATTTCACTATTTCACACTGATGAAGTTGATCGATTTGAAATCACTTTCAAATCGATAAAATCGAACTGTGGAACCTGTCAATTTCACTTTGTTTCAATTTCGAAAAATTTGAAATCGATATCGATAAAAGTGAAATGTAGAACACAAAAATTTATTTTCGATCGATTTCAATTTCATTTCGAGTGAAAGTGAAATGTGGAACCCAGCTGGCTATGTCTAAAGTTGTATAATTAAAATTATGAATCTAAAAGGACATTATGCTACTTTCTGTCGTGAAAACAAAACTTTATGGGTATTAGATTGGGGATAGAAGTTTGTATAGCATTTTGAAAAAAAATCTCTTACCAAATCTTTTACTAAACGCGTAAAACCCTCATAAACTGCGTAAACGCAGAAATTTACCACCTCGTAAATCAACTGTCAGATTTTGTATGGATAATAGTTTAATTTAGTGAATAAGTGAATACCCTTAACCTTAATGTAAAGATAGGGATAACAATCTGTATATTAATACGGAGTTGCCTATAACGTGTTTCCACCCATTTTTGCTATTATACGTCACATAGTTATGTCAACACTATATATATTTGGGTAGGGGACAATACAATAAAAAAGTTATCCACACATTATGAATTTAAGCGAATTGGATGAAATTACAACAACAACAACAACATTGCACCTACGTGAAGTTAGCTGGCACTTTTTTTAGAATGAAAAACGCGTAATGCAGTTCGATAGACAATCGTTAGAGTTGTGTAGGGCAGTTGTTTGTAGTGAAATTCTTTTCGTTTGTAGTTCAACCGTTAGAAAGTTAGCACCATTTGAAAAAAAATTGCAAACCCTTAAAACCGTGTTGTCTCTGAAGCCTCAGCAAGCAAAGTGATAAAATTTTCTATTTTCGAAAGTTTTCGGCATTACTAATCTAATAAACTTCAAATTATACCAATCGGCAAAATTTTGGCTTCTAACTTAAGGTCCTCATAACTCAAAAACTGTTGAACTAGACACGATGAAACTTTGCATATCTATTCTATGCACCCTTTTCTACCTGTAATATAAAATAGAAGACTTTAGGGGAAAGATTTAAGGGAAGCCTGAAATGGTTTCGATTGCCTATTTTTAAGCACTCCGATATGTCCCCTTCATTTCCCCCTTATAGCTCCATAGCAATGCAAATATGGAATCGCTTAAAAATGAGCAAATGCGGGGTAACTTCACGTAGGTCAACAGTGTGAGGTAATAATTTGCCAATCAGAAGGGAAACATTTTATATCATGGGAAATCAGAGATTTTGATGTCGAAAAATTTTATACTTTAGATTGTGAGGTATTAACGGGAACATCAGTGAAAAAACGAATTTTGATACCAAGAATTAATTTGACTTTTTCGGGAACTGTGTTACCCTTGCAATTTCAAAGAACACAATTCCCCGTTATACCTGCATTATTTGCCATGAAGATAAACAAATCGCAGGGACAAACTTTTAATAAAATTGGAATAAATAATAAAGGCGGCCAGTGTTTTCACACGGTCAGCTATATGTTGCGTGAAGTAGAGTAAGGTATTTTAATGGCTTAAAATTTTAAAATTTAAATGAAGAGAATGGACAGGTAAAACTTTATAAAGATGACAGAGTATTAACAAAAAACATAGTAGGTAATAGAGAAATTTTAAATATTCATTGATCCACTTTATAGTTAGTAAGAAGCTTCCATTGTAAGGGTAAATCTATATACACTACCGCTCACTTGAATAGAAACATGATTATTTCGAAGAATGTTTCGTTTTTGCTATTCTCTTTTTGATGATATCGGTCATTGCGGTTTGTATTTTAAAAGTAACGTTTATTAGGCTGTTTGTAGAAGAAATTGACAAAAAGGATTACCATGGCTCGCTGTCATTAGAATAAAAGCAAATGAAATTGTATCAGTTTATCGAAAGTTTTAAAAGTCATTAGATCTGTTCATATTCAAGGGAGCGGCAGTGTATATAAAAATAAACAACAGTCCCGAAATATGTGTAAACACCATGCGTGCGGTATGTATGTGGCTTGATAACTCCAACTCCAACTCCAACTCCAACTCCAACTCCAACTCCAACTCCAACTCCAACTCCAACTCCATTTCCAAATCCATTTCCAAATCCAATTCCAACTCCAGCTCCCAACTCCAACTCCAACTCCAACTCCAACTCCAACTCCAACTCCAACTCCAACTCCAAGTCCATCAGAAGAAAATACACATAAAACAAAAACTGTCGCATTTTTCGTTGCATTAAGTATTTTCGTTGCATCATGTGTGGAATTACTATACCAGATTCCAATAACGCGCGCATAACTCCAACTCCAACTCCAACTCCAACTCCAACTCCAATTCCAACTCCAACTCCTAACTCCAACTCCAACTCCAACTCCCAACTCCAACTCCAACTCCAACTCCATTTCCAAATCCAATTCCAACTCCAACTCCTAACTCCTAACTCCTAACTCCAACTCCAACTCCCAACTCCAACTCCAACTCCAACTCTAACTCCAACTCCAACTCCCAACTCCAACTCCAAGTCCATCAGAAGAAAATACACATAAAACAAAAACTGTCGCATTTTTCGTTGCATTAAGTATTTTCGTTGCATCATGTGTGGAATTACTATACCAGATTCCAATAACGCGCGCATAACTCTAACTCCAACTCCAACTCCAACTCCAACTCCCAACTCCAACTCCAACTCCAAGTCCATTAGAAGAAAATACACATCAAAAAACTGCCGCACTTCCGTTGCATAATGTTTGGAATTACTATACCAGATTCCAATAACGCGCGCATAAATGTTTACACATCAATAAGTTGTATGTGTTTGAAATTGATATTCTCTGCAATGCGTGAACCGATTTTGTTTTTGGAAACTTCCTATGAAAGGGGACGTCAATACCAAGGGTTTATGTAAAGACGATGTCTGTATGCTTATTTGTTCATGAGGTATATGCAAAATAAACATGCGTGTTTTTGTGCGTACAGGGTGTATTATGGTGTTGTCGATCTCTGCAAATACTAAACAGATGTAAATAAATTGTGTGTATGGTTGGTTACAGCATAAACAAATCATACTGAGACCACCAACTCACAATCCTCTTGCCGCTGGCCCCCTCAATTTTTGCCAGGAATCCGCCATTTTGTTGTCCTATCCGTGTACGCCAATTCCTATCCGTTTTGCTCTGCCCACAGTGAAATGTAAAAAGATTAGGTGCGAATGTGTTGGTTGAGAGGATTTTTGACATTTGTCAATACGAATTTCTATGCAACAATACTAGCGCACCTAAACTTTTTGGGAGCGTAAAATTTAGCTTGTAGGCAAATAACTGTTAATCGGTCGAAGTTGGGGGTCTCAGTATTGTCTCTGGGTTACAGCTTAAAGGACAGATAGTTTTGGACCCGATGGGTTGCGCTGTTGTCTATTTCTGAAACCTCCTATCGATTTTAGTGAAATTTCGTGGATGTGTATTGTTCGTTGCAGCTTGAAAGATAGAATAGTTTTCTCGACAAATATAAACATTTTTTATAATTTTTTAAACTTAATTTTGAAGTGAATATAAATTTCTATGGGCGCACTAAGAGTATGGAGTGAACTGATGAATGTGTTACGAAAATTGTGATCTGGCGAGGCAACGGTAAATGCTCTCAAATTAATTTAATTAATATATTTAAAAAACTAAAGTTTCAACCAGAAATTGAACCTGAGACTGGGAAATTCATAATGCAAGGTCCTACACAGTCATTACTAGACTAATAGTGATGTAACTACATACTTGATTAAAATAAATCTAAATTGTAACCACAAGAAAAGAAAATGCAAACAAAAAATGTTGGATTGGTTTGCACTTATCTTTTGTGCTGTATTAAAATTATAATACACTAGCGTGCCCGGCGAACTTCGTCCCGCCCAAAACTGACTTTTTAACTAAAATAATTTTCACTTCCACCTGAAATTAATTTTATTGATCCCAACTATAGCTTTTGACAAATACGATCTCACTGTATACTACGATCAAAATTTAAAAAAAAAGGTCTCCTTAGAAAATGTATGGAAAATCAATTTTCACAAACTTTCCAATTTCCCGTTCAAATTTTCCAATTTTGTCGCCGTATGAACTTTCCTTAGGCGTAGACAAACGCAACAAAGAAGATTAACGTGTCGGCCAGCCTTCCGCTTTTTGACTAAAATGGTTTACAGTACACGACGTACAAATTCGTTCTCAATAAGCGGATTCCGTGGAATAAGAATATTTGTCTTTGAATTCTTTCCTCAAAACCGTCGCTTGCATGACATTTGATTTGAAATCCTTCACCACCAAATCAAACGCGTTCTGTTACAAAGTCTCGGTGCATTGAGGTTGCGCAACAAAATTATAACTGAGCCGACTTTCAACTGTAAGCCCGGAACATCCAAAGAACTCAAAAATTCAACTAATCCCCATAAAGTTTTGTTTTCACGACAAAAAGTAGCATATGTCCTTCCTTGGGCCCATGTGAATTTAAACCAAAAATCATAAAAATTGAACGTATGGTACCCGAGTTATGAGTGCGCACATACGGACGTCAGTCTTTTTTATATGTATCTGTACCCACACGGCTTTGTTCATACCTTTCGTATTAAGTCCTGCTCACATTTCGCAAAGTCCTTTATTTGGACAATGTCCATTAATAATTTTAATGCTTCCACAACCCGTTCTCCTATCCCGCTTATGTTTTGCAGAGTACCATCTATAGGGTCCGAAACTATAGTATATTTCAATCTTGAAGCAACCATACCTACCCATCCACAAATTACAATCAACTCGGTAGAGCTATTTCGGAGATCGGCAACAGAGCCACCTATCAGGTCCAAAAGTTTCCTATCCTTCACGTGGGAACGAAGAATATACATCCACGAAATTTCATTGAAATCGTTGGAGCAGTTTCGGATATCGAGAACAACGCCACCTATCGGGTCCAAAATGTGTTCTTTAAAGACTGTGTAAGTCTGAAATACACCAATACGAACAAAACAAAAGAAGAATCATAAAATTGGGCCCAGTAAGAACATTTTCCTTGGTTATGTTATTTGTGCCGGAAATCGAATGGAAATGTTATTTACCTACCTATTTAAAATTGATTAAAAACTAATTTGGAGTTTTCGTCAAACAATTGTACAGCTAAATGAAATATGAATTACTGAAATATCAAATTCAAAAAAGTATAGACAACCAACGCCAACTCTATTATTACAATTAAATTTAATGTTGTTGATACAAAATTGATATGCAGGTAGGGTTGCCAGTTCGAAATCAGTACATATCTGGACATTATGTTGAAATTCCGGGACTCGTCTGGACATTTCAAATTTGGACTATTTTATTTTTGTTTATTAATGAAAAAAGGGAAATAATTTGTTTTATTAATGTGCAAATAAGCGTATTTATTTCAATAAAAAAACAAAAAAGAATTACAAAAACAAAAACAAATAAAGATTTCAATCACATTTCTCTTCAAATTCATATAATGTTATAGTCAAACAACGAAGTTCAGTCGCTCCTAGGGTCTAAAAATACATCAGCCTAAGGCCGAAATAAAACCCAATTTCGACCTTTGACCGAAGTATTTTTAATCAAACCTAGCGCCTGAGCTTCGGCCTTTGACAACAACATATCTTCTTCTTCTATATATATAATTCTTTCGGGGTGTAACTCGATGATCATGTAACTCGATAACCCCTGGGACGATTTTCATAATTATTTTTTTGTTTTGTTCGTATTGCTGTATATCAGGTTTTTATTTACTTTTTGTCGCGAAAACAAAACCTGGAGGGGATGAAAGAGGTTATGAAAGTTTGTATGGGGAAATACACTTAAAAAAAAAAGAAACTGGATAGAAATCGAGTAGTGACACTTCAAAATAAAAAAAAAAATATTTTAAATTTTAAAAGCAATTGTTGCTGTCAATTATTTTCATTATTTTCCAACCAATTGTTGTTGTCCACAATTTTGAAGTTTTTTTTTTTTTTTTAATATACCTACCTAAAAAGTTTGTTCTAATAAATTATTTTTACTATGTTACATTAAGTAACTTTTGGAAATGATTATACAAAGATGATATCGCCGATGATATTTTGCATCGAATTCGAACTGTGACATCGGATAATGAACTGGAGATGTCAGATGAAATGCGCAACAAAGCTTTGATATTGATCGAGGATATGTGTCTGCTCATGAGTGGCAATTTGTTGTGCAAATTGGGGATACCACAGCCAAATCATTCAATGCAAGACGCATTTAATCGAGAATTGGAGCGAGAAATGGACTTCGATCGAATCGCATTGAGTCAAGCTGTTCGAACAAATGTGCCAATGTTTGAAAGTGATTGCAATTTCGTTGAGTGGATGAGTTCAGTCAAATTCTTACATTTTTAAATTGAAAGTATTTCACAGTGATTGAATTTTTTTATTTTGTAATTTTATGAAATTGGAAATACATACACTTTTTTCAATAAATCATGGAATTTGAAAAATAAGTTTCGCCGGGACTTTTGACTGGACAATTCATTTTTCACCGGGACTCTGGACACCGCTTAGAATATCTGGACAATCCCGGCGAGTCCCGGTCGTCTGGCAACCTTATATGCAGGGAAATCTAACTTTTCGTAAATATCTCCCAGCGCCACCTATCGGGTCCAAATTTTGGCAAAAGCTTTCTAAGTGTTATATGGTGTAAATTTGAGCCAAATCGGTCCATAAATAAGAATTTTCAAAAAAGCGACCCCAGCGCCCCTAATAGGGTCTAAAATAAACATAAACCATCCGGAGTACCACACAAACATATGGTGTGAATATAAGGGGGATAGCTTCAGTGGTTCAGCCGTTATGGTCGGTCATACATACGCACGAACGTTTTTATATATTAAGATATTATAATGATTTGGTTTTCAAATTAAATTTCTTAATATGATCCAACTGTAACACAATTAAAATGAACATACGTTATATATCTACTACCTATCGCCGCAGTAGCTTAGTATTTAATGTGTTGGACTACTTCAAACTTTTTTTTTCCACTCTGCCACCTCTCGCGAACGTGTGACAAACATCCAAGAGTAAAAATGTCATGAAAGAGCTTCTCAATTAGCTCAATCGGCATAAAATTTTAGAATCCCTTCCATTCGTCCCAAAAATTGAAAATTCGCACAAAACGAATTGTTGTGAGAAGGTAGGCCCCTACGGGCCTGTTGCGCCAACTATGAACATATTTATTTATTTTATGCATTTTGGTCAAAATCGTTATTGCCGTTTTCAGCTGAACCAATCAGTTGAACCAAATTAGGGCATCTCTTTAGGCTGTAGGCCTCGGAAGCATACGGTCAGACAACGGACAGATGGAATAAATTTCGCGACCCACTTATCATCGTAATGTGAGAATTGAATAACACCTCGAGTTCAACATTTCGTACGAATACAATATCTTTCTCTTATCTAAGCTGTAGGCAATTTTTCTGTTACCTAGTGGCGTGAAAACTACTGCACAGATTTCGATAAAACTTTTTTTGAAAGATTTTGTGCAACACATAGGCTATTCCCTTTCATTGCCATGCCTATTTTTTGGAGCGTTTTTGACCAAAATGTGTTTTTTTTTTCTGACTTTACTGCCTTTAACTCGCCAATACTCAAATAATTCTTTCTCAATGCAAACAAAACAAAATACTTAGGAGAGCCAACACTTTTGTAGATATTTCAAGCCATCAATCAGCTTTCTATGTCCTCTAGAAGCTGAGCTACAACCTAAAATCTAACATTAAAAAAATAAATTTATTTTCTGAAATCGAATATTATCAGCCGCCGCGGTTCTTGATCGTTGTTCTGCTTTGGGGTGGTTTTTGGTGGCGCACATCGCACAAGCAAGTTCATATGAAAAAAAAAAAACAGCCACAACGTGTTTCTGTGGAAATGCGCAGATGGCTGATGTCGTGTGGTGTGGTGATGGACTCATGGTGGAGGGTGTGTATATGGAAATTGAGTTCATGGTTTTTGTTTTAATGGTTGTTATAGTACCTACGTTGATACTTACAGTAAAGAATTGAAGAATTCAGAAGTAAAGACAATATAGGTGAATTATGTTGTTTGATTTATTTATTGTTGGTGTACCTAGATACAAATTTCCGTTAAGGCTTTTATTTAAGTGGTTGTTTTGATATTACCTACGTGGTACCTACAGTAAGGAAGTGAAACTTCAGTACTTACGCTGTTGAATTTAATTTTATTAAATTGGTGTTTTAGGTAAATAGATTTGTTTGATTTATTGTTTCAATGTCGACAATGTTCACCGCTTTTTTTTAGCTAGATTGTTGATTTTAAACAAATATGCCGTTGAGAAAACGGTAAAATCTCTTTTATTGGAAACTACAGAGTCTCACGACGCGTACGAAGTTGCGGGCACAGCTAGTTACGTAATAAAACTGAAACCTTTTTTATTTATCGTGACGTGAAATAAGCAAATGTTAACGTCGTCATATTTTGTCAAAATATTATATAAATTACGCAAAGTGTGATGTTAAAAAATAGTTACGCATTATTTACTTACTTACTTACCTACTAAAATGGCGCTACAGTTCGGGGTGAACCTGGGCCTCAACCAATACGCCCCTCCAGTTAGCGCGATCTATAGCTAATTGCCTCCAGTTGCGCACTCCAAGTTGGTTGAGGTCCCCTTCCACTTGTGCGCGCCATGAGGCGAGGTCTTCCTCTACTGCGTTGTCCCTCCGGGTTGGAGTCGAAGACTCTTCGGGCCGGAGCGTTGGTGTCCATTCGCTCTACATGTCCCAGCCATCTTAGACGACTGATGCGTACTTTTCTGACTAGGTCGATGTCGCTGTACAGCTCGTAGAGTTCGCTGTTAAATCTTCTCCTCCAAAGCCCGTCAACACAAACGGGACCAAAAATCACTCGAAGAATTTTGCGTTCGAAACGACCAAGGAGATCTTCATCCGCCTTTGATAGCGCCCATGCTTCTGCACCATAAAGCAGGACTGGGATGATGAGGGTCTTATACAGAGTTTCCTTAGTATTTCTCGACAAGGCCTTACTTATCAGTTGCCGTCTTAGGCCAAAGAAACAGCGGTTGGCAAGTGTGATTCTTCGTGTGATTTCTGATGTGATGTCGTGATCAGAGTTTATAGCGGAGCCGAGGTAGACAGTCCCTAACTACCTCAAAGTTATAGCTGTCTATCGTGACATTCTGTCCGATTCGTCGATGTTGTGTGTCCCTTCTTGTTGACAGCATATATTTTGTTTTACCCTCATTCACCACTAAACCCATTTTTACCACTTCTGTACTAATACTTGCAAACGCACCAGTGACAGCTCGCTGTTTTCTGCCAACAATCTCAATGTCGTCAGCGTATGCAAGCAGTTGCACAGACTTTTGGAAAATTGTGCCTCTGGTGTTGGCTTGTGAGTTTCGCACAATTTTCTCAAGAATGATGTTGATGTTGATGTTTTTTACATCAAAGGTCTCGGTGAGATTGTTTCCTACCTTTACGGAGCAGCGAGCGTTCTCCATCGTCATTCTGCACAATCTGGCAGATGCTAGGGATGCCAAAATTAGACATGGCTCTGTATGACTCGTCTCTATAAAGCTGTCATATGCGGCCTTAAAATCGATAAAAAGATGGTGAGTATCGATCTGAACTTCTTGGGTTTTCTCCAGGATCTGCCGTAGTGTGAATATTTGCTCGGTCGTGGACCTGGGCCTAAAACCGCACTGATAGGGATCTATCAGATCGTTGACGAATGGTTTCAGGCGTTCACACAGTACAGCAGACATGATACGCAGTGTTCAGGAGACTGACGCCTCTATAGTTGGCGCAGTTTAGAGAGTCTCCTTTCTTGTGGATACGCATTATTTACCCAATCTGAAATTCAGAATGACAGTTAATAAGAATCATGCGAGTGACCATGGGCATGGGGTAGGGGTAGTGGTTACATTGAATACTGAAAAACCGTATTATTCCGATGCTCTAGTCTACTTCTATCTGTGTATTTTGCAACCTAACGAATTGTAATAAAATATTTTTTTTTTCCGACGGACTGCTATTTCCTAAAACCCTCGTTGGATTGCTTGCATTGTTTGTTAAATAACTATTCACAAGAAACCGTAGTTTTTTTTTCTTTCTGAAATTAGATCGTGAGTTTGCGTTAAGGGCAAAAAATAAAAGATAAGTACATTTTGTTTGTATAGTGTCTTGAAAAAGTACGGAATTAAAAATGAAAGTGTGCTCCTGTGACGTTTATACTGCACATTATTTCTGGTTCAAATACGAGCTTTATATAACAACTCAAACAACCATTGTTTCAAACTCAGAGATTCGAAAATGGATCGTTAAAATTTTAAATTAAAGTCAATGTGTCACCTGCCACTTGGGGTAGCTGGAACTAGCAAATATCAGTAGAACTTTCTAAAACCGTACACAATAAATAAATTTATACACAGACCTCCTCCCCGCATCATCCTTCCACTCCCTATTCCTGTTTCTATAGTGAAACACAACAAATGGGCGTTTAATTGCATTTACAAAACATTTTTGGAAAGCTTGACGGTTCTGTGTACACTCTCCAATTCCAGCGGATAAATGCTATAGCGTCAACATTTACAGGATTTTAATCCAAATCTCGAAATGCCAAGCATTTAAAGCAGTTCTATTATTTTGAGACAACATAATGATGTCATTCGTTGATTAAGAACTTTTTGCGAAATCCCTTTATTGCCTACCCCAGCATGTCGGCTGTCTACTTCCAACGAAGCAGCGAATATCCACTTTTCAGGTTATTATCACAGGTAGATCGTTGTTGCCAAGAGGGTATTTGTGTTCTAGGCAGACAACCGCTCTAACACTAAGACTATAAATTTCCCAATTAATGACACGAACTAACGACTTTTGCTCCTAATTTTTGTTTTCTTAGCTTCTTGCTATTTTCCATGCTAAGTCACACATGCACATTCAACAAGGATCTTTAAATGCTTGACTCGGCTGATGGAGAAGGATGCGTGAAGAAAGTGATTTATAATGGCACAGTGCGAAAACAGCGTACATGTATAATCATCGCGCAAGCTAATAGCTTTAGGCTTGTATTTTGATGCTAATATCGAAAAGTTACAAGCAGGCTCTGGTGTATCTCATTATGCTGTCTTACGCTGGAATCGTGTGGAATTATAATGAAACTGATGGGGTACAAGAAAATGGGCTTAATCAGGATTTTAATGGGATTTCACGGGTAGAAAATATATATCCCAATCAGATGGCACGTATATTTTATGCGGAAGATATAAAGGAACAAGTCATTATTGCCATATTGCCAACCCATATTGGGTGGTGTTGCAAGAATTAAATGGGCTTTCGAAGTACGTGTTCGGTTCTAGGGAGTATCTCAGGAATCGAATTGGATTAGCGGATTGTAGATATATTAGTGTTTTTAAAAAATCCAAGGAGAAAGGATCCTAACTATCGGCGAGGGTCTGTCTTAGATGAAATTGTACAGCGATTTTAATTCATTTTAAATTCATTTTTATTACTTCTTTCTTAAACTTACATACTAGACAAAAAAGATTAAGGGCCGGTCTGTTCACAGATGGTTAAATCCATGGTTAGGCTACCATCGATTTTGATTAACCCATGATAATAAATCTGTGATAGCCAATAAGTGTTTGTTAAGCGTTTTTTTTCACTTTGGTCACCAAACCATAGCTTTGCAACAAAGCGTTCCATTTTTCCAGTTTTTCTTTCAAATCAATTTTCAAACTAACAGCTAGATTCTGCCGTTGTGAGCCCTCACAAGTCACACACAAGACCGTGTGAGGTTGATTTCTTGTGAGGTTTATTTTGATTCGCGAATACGCAAAATATTAACACGGAAATGTTTTAGAACTGAAGAAAAATAATTATTTCCGACATTTGTCACAAATCAAATTCCCTAACAAATATCTATATTTCCCGAAATGATTATAAATATAGCATGTAATGGAATTTTCGGGTCATTAAGTATGTAGAAATAGGGTACCAGTGCCATCCACTACAAATATTGTCACTTATGAGTATGTTTGTGACGTTTCAGTGAGTTTGCCAGAATCGGGCTTTAAATCTGTGATTAATTTTGTTTTGGTTGGAAGTGATTGTTTTCGGTATGTAAAGGGTGATTTTTTAGCTGGTTTGGTTTTGGCAACACTGGTTTTGACAGCTGACGTGTGTTTAGTACCTTGTGTCACTGTCAAACAGCTTCAGTTTGGTTTGCAATTTAACCATGGATCGTCTTACAAATGAACAACGCTTGCAAATTATTGAATTTTACTATCAAAATTCGTGCTCGGTTCGAAATGTTCATCGCGCGCTGCTTCCATTTTATGATCGGCATTCTCGACCTTCTGAGCAGTCTATTCGGAAGATTGTGACCAAATTTCGCACCAAATTTACTTTGTTGGACATTAAACCACCAACACGTTTACGTACTGTGCGTAGTGAAGAAAATATTGCGGCCGTATCAGCTAGTGTGACAGAAGACCGCGAAATGTCGATTCGCCGCCGTTCCCAGCAGTTAGGCCTTTGTTACAGCACTACGTGGAAAATTTTGCGGAAGGATTTGTGCGTAAAGCCTTTTAAGATACAGCTTGTGTAAGAACTAAAGCCAGCCGACCTACCACAACGCCGAATTTTTGGTGAATGGTCTCTTGGAAAGCTGGCCGTATTTGGGCCATATTTCTTCAAAGATGATGCGAATCGCAGCGTTACTGTCAATGGTGAACGCTACCGAGCGATGATAACAAACTTTTTTTTGCCCGAAATGGAAGTTCTTGACTTGCATGAAATGTGGTTTCAACAAGACGGTGCCACATGCCACACAGCACGCGAAACAATGGCGCAATTGCGAGGCGAGTTTGGTGAACAGTTAATTTCACGTTTCGGGCCGGTCAATTGGCCGCCTAGATCGTGCGATTTGACACCATTAGATTATTTTTTGTGGGGGTATGTCAAGGCTAATGTGTATAGGGACAAGCCCGCTTCGATTGACGCACTGGAAGCCAACATCCATGCATTCATTCGTGAGATACCGGCCGATATGTGTGAAAGAGTATGCCAAAATTGGACTCAGCGGATGGACTACCTGAGACGCAGCCGCGAGTTAAGTATCCATAGCAAAACATATTGAGAAAAAAGATAACATTATTTGTATTCAATGATATCTTTAGTCTCTAGTACAGTCTTGCACACAACGCTACAATGATAACATATGTAAAAGAGATAATATCGTTTGTATACAATGTTGGAATATTATCTCTTCTTCATTATCAAGCAAGACGATTGTACGCTTGGGTCTCCTTGTAGATAGATAAGAAAAGTATATAAATACGACTGTATGATGAATTTATCAACAGTCTTATTGTAACTACATAGTAGCCTTAAGCTCCTTTTAGAATTAGTAAAAAGTATTTCAATAATAAAGGACATAGTTCCAAATAAATATTGTTTAATTTTAAAAGTAAGAAACAAGTGTTTTAATTGGCGATCCTGCCAGGAGGTTAAATATACTTTTTAACTTCAATCGAGCGGACCTCGGGAACAAGTAGTGAAATCTAGTATAAACAGAACACTCGCGTTACCGGTTACAAGAATTACCTAGCATAGCAGGTACAAATATAGCTTCTTCGTACGAAGCAGCAAAGCAATTCAGTGAAAGTGTATATGTGGAGAAAAAAAACACACAAATTCGACGACAACAGACACGAGTTCAAAATGGAACAACTCGCAGTATTAATGGCAAGATTAGAAGCTTTAGAAACCAGGAGCAACACAGTAACACAAACCCTAGAGCACACACGCACAGAGAATGCAAGGTTAGCAGCAATAATAACTAACCAAAATCAAATAAACACTAATTTAGAAACAAAACTAAATGAAGTAAAATCTGGATTAGGCATAGTACCAAACATACCTGTGCTAGAGGAAATAAGAACCACATATACAGATGGTAGTGAAATACAGTTAGACGCATTTAAAAGCCTACCTATTTTCAACGGCGATCAATCAAATTATCGGTCGTGGCGCGAAGAAGCATCCAGATTAATGGACAGCATTAAAAACTTCAAAACACACAGTAAGTACGCAGCAGCATTGACTATAGTGAAAAGTAAAATACAGGGTGCAGCCGCGAATGTGTTAACTAATTATAACACAATTTTTAATTTTGAGGCGATACGTAACAGATTAGATTATACGTACTCTAATCAAGAACCTCTATACGTGCTACAAGACATGATGAAAGCCATCACGCAAAAAAGAAGCACACTGTCTGAATACCACGACGAGATAAATAAAAATCTCAATTTAATAATATCAAAAATCACTATGTCAGGTGATCCGCCGAATATAATCGACAGACTAATTAAAAATGCTAACGACGACGCAGTTCGTATATTCATTGATGGTATGAGTGACAACTTTACAAGAGGATCATTATATTCAGCTACAATAAATGATCTAGAACACGCATTCGCAATTGCTCGCAGAATAGAACATGATAATGTGCACAGGCATTTACATCTCACTCAGGATAAGCACCACAAAAATATGCCACATGAACGCAGAAACGAAAGAAGACCAAATTATTCGAGCCAAACAACGAATTATCAACCCCAGAAGCAATACGATAATATTTACCAACACATGTGGGAACACACATTCATATGGACATATACTTCAACGACAAGTATACTTTCCTTGTAACAGTAGATAAGTATTCTAAATATACAATCCTTCGGGAAATCGAAACTCGAAACAGACTGTACGACGTTATGGAAGAGGTCTTATCTAATTATTTCCCAAAATGTGAACGACTCATGACAGATAACGAGAAGGGATTCAAAACAGAAATGGTGAACCAAATGTGTTTGAAATACAACATAACTAAAGTAGAAACTCCAGTATACAGATCGACAGCGAACGGTCAGGTAGAACGTGTAAACGGTACAATAACTGAACTGTCTAGAATATTCACAATTCAGAATAAAACAAGACTTATCGAAGAAATATTTAGAACAGTGCGTGAATTAAATAATTCTATACACTCAGTTACCGGTTTGAAACCTAGAGACATTTTCTTTAATCAAAATAAATATAGCAATAGTGAAATTATAATAAATAAACTAAACTCAGCATCCAAAAAAGTGATCGAACGTCTAAATAAAGGAACTCGACACAGAGAGTATAAAAAAGGAGATAAGATAATGGTAAGAATCACAGGTCTTAGAAAGAAATCTAACGCCAGATACATAACAAGAATAGTAGAAGAAGATAAAGGAGACACTGTAATCTCTAAAGAAGGAATAAAAATTCACAAGGATAACATAAAGAATTATCATTTTTCAGATGACGAAAATATTAATATTCCTAACATTACTAGGAATTGTACAGAGTCAAGAAGGGCAAGGAAACGTTCAAATAACTGAGTTACTAAACAAGAAGTTTATACTTACGCAAACAGATGACGTGTATTTATTCAAAGAACAAACTTATTTGTTACATGCCACCAACCTGACTTCGATATTTCAACCTTACGTAAATATCGTAACTAGTAAATATCAACCTACACAAGAAGAAAAAATTTGGTTAAGTAAAATTAAGAATTTAGCAGACCAATTACAAGAACATACTAGGCATACTAGATCAATTAACTTTTTAGGAACAGCTTTCAAATATGTGTTTGGTAATCCTGACCATTATGACTTAGTTAACATAGAAACGAGTATAAATAATCTCATAGAAAACAATAATAAACAAAAAACTATAAATTCTAGATTTGAACAAATTTTGCAACAATTCGAAGGTCAGAGCCTTAAAGAACATTTAGTAATAGAACAAGTGTACGAACAATTATTATTATTGACCAGAACAATTAATGCAGCAAAAAATAATGAATATTTATCAGAAAGCCTAGACTTAGATGACATTAAAAATATTATTCAACATGAAATAATTCAAGTACCCATAATAAATATACTTGAGTACTCTAAAATATTATTAGCTAGAACTGATGAATTCTTCATCACAATATATAAATATCCAGTTCTAATTAAATCATGTAAATTGTATAAAGTAACACCTTTAAATTCAAAACATGGAAAAATCATTACAGATAAAACAATTGCCTTATGTAACCAAACTTATTTAAGAACAAGAAATTGTCAAAATCATCTAAGTAAAAACATTTGTGAAATTAACTTTGAAGAAGAAAATTGTCTTATTCCACTTTTAAAGAATATAACTTCAAAATGCAACATTAAACAAGAATACGATTACGACTTAGAAATTGAATCCGGTGTTATGTTATTAAGCGGTAAGCATAAGTTAAATAATCAAACAATTAATGGTATAAACTTAGTTACTTATGAAAATACTATAAATCTAGACGATAAAATATACAAAAACATGCATAAGCAAATTAAAGAAGTTATATTAAGAAATCATAATTCAGAGTCTTACATCGACCAAATAATTAAAGAAGATACAATGTACAAATTCGATAACATAGATACTTTAAAAAAACTAATTATTCCTTTTGAAGAAAAACCGATATTATCAACTATATACACAATTGTAACACTGATTGTTATTCTAGCATTTACGTACGTAATGATAAAAACTATACAATGTATAACAGATCGTCAAAAACAAAAAAAGATTGACGCATATAACAAAACTTATGAAAGAGAAATGTTAAAAATAGCGTCGAAAAATCGGGACGATTTCGTTTAACAAGGGGGGGAGTTAAGTATCCATAGCAAAACATATTGAGAAAAAAGATAACATTATTTGTATTCAATGATATCTTTAGTCTCTAGTACAGTCTTGCACACAACGCTACAATGATAACATATGTAAAAGAGATAATATCGTTTGTATACAATGTTGGAATATTATCTCTTCTTCATTATCAAGCAAGACGATTGTACGCTTGGGTCTCCTTGTAGATAGATAAGAAAAGTATATAAATACGACTGTATGATGAATTTATCAACAGTCTTATTGTAACTACATAGTAGCCTTAAGCTCCTTTTAGAATTAGTAAAAAGTATTTCAATAATAAAGGACATAGTTCCAAATAAATATTGTTTAATTTTAAAAGTAAGAAACAAGTGTTTTAATTCGCGGTCAACATTTGCATGAAATTATCTTTAAACATTAAATTGCAAGGTTCAAACTATCGATTCAAATAAATATTTCATTCATTTTTTCGAATTTTTTGTGTTTTTTTTTTAAAAAAAGTTCTAAACCTCTTAAAAAATCACCCTTTATATTATAAAAAAAAAACGTTTTTTTTCTATGAATTTATATAAAATTTTACAATAAATCAATCTATACATATAAAAAAACCTGATGTTAGTATCTAATCTTATAACTCAAGAAAGTCTGGACAGATTTCGATGATTCGCACCAATTCAGACTGGTCTCCTGCCCAGCAAGAATAATATCAAAGAAAATTCCCGAAAAATCTACGAGAAAAAAAATTATGAAGAAAATTAATTTTCCCATACATTTTATATGGAGTGATTTTTTTTTTTTAATCTTGAATTCCCATGTTTCTAATGTCGTTTTCCATTGGGACCCCCAGAAATCTTTTTCAGACCTCAGATTTTATGCTACTCATGTAACATGCAACGAAATGGATCTGCTTTTGTAAATTGTTACTTGACAAAAATATCAGCTGTTATGGAAATCGACTTGAAAAATGTTTACCCTGTTGTAGATACAAATGATTTATTTTTGGTGATTTGTAGTCTTCAGATGACGAGGAAGACAATGAAGATACAAATTCCAACGAAATCATATCCATAGCCATTAATTTATGTATTTTCATTTTGTTTTTCACGAAACTTTGCGTATATGTCTTGAAAGACAACTTCTTAAAATGACGTAAAACACCTGTGCAAAGTATAGTAGTTAATGTCGTTGTATGTGTAAATCTGAAAAAATATCGATATCTGCAAACAGTGATCCCAATCGAAAAAAAGATTGATTTTTTGCTGTTTAGCATGTCGTACTCCCAGAAGACGTTTCCTTCTTGCTGGAAGACCGCTCGCATTCAACCTATTCCAAAGAAAGGGAAGAATTGTCTGCCACAAAACTATCGTCCAATAGCGTTACTTTCAATGCTCTCTAAAGTAATGGAAAAGGCAATAAATGTCGAAATAATCAAATATCTAGAAGGCCATCGATTAATAAGCGACAGGCAATACGGATTTCGGAGCCGTCGTTCCACTGGTGACCTGTTAAGCTACGTAACGCACTTATGGACACAATCAATTGAACAACACGGCGAATCCAGAGCCGTAGCCTTGGACATATCAAAGGCATTTGACCGAGTCTGGCATAGAGCCCTATTAGGCAAATTAGCGTCTTACGGATTACCACAACAACTCTGCGGATGGATGCAAAATTTTCTTCTGGGAAGATCAATCCAAGTTGTTGTAGATGGTGTATCATCCAATTCGTTTGCTATAAATGCAGGAGTGCCCCAAGGATCTATTCTTTCTCCAACTCTATTTCTTCTCCACATCAACGATTTGCTTGGATCGACAAATAATAATATCTACAGCTTTGCAGATGACAGCACTCTTATATCCTCCATCTGGAACAATGGGCCTGTGAATACGGCTACATCACACAGTCAGAGATGTGAACAAATTAATTCTCTAAATGATGATCTGGACAAAATCTTGAAGTGGGGAAAGGACAACTTGGTTGTATTTAATGCAAACAAGACACAGCTCACAACATTTTCCAGAAAAAATGCATCAACAGTTCCTCAGATCCAAATGGATGACCATCCAATCCATCACAAGGACTCAATGCACCTTCTAGGAGTCACAGTCAATTCAGGAATCACATGGCAGGACCACATATCCTATATCGCAAAATCGGCGTCCGCAAAGTTGAGCTACCTATTTAGAGCAAAGAGGTACTTTAGCCCCAAGCAACTTCTCCTTCTCTACAAAGGTTAGACCAGGCTTGGAATATTGTTCCCATATATGGAGCTCGGCCCCAAAACATTCACTTAACCTGCTGGATAGCAAACAGAGACGAGCAGTTCGACTCATTGGAGACCCTACACTCACATCGAATCTACAACCGTTGGTGCACAGAAGACGAGTCGCTGACCTATGCTTGTTCTATAGGTACTTCCATGGTAGATGTTCTGAGGAACTCACAGACATTATCCCTCGAAATGCAACTTTTGGGCGCCCAACAAGACAGGCTGCTAATGCTCATGACCATACAGTACACTTGACAACCGCGAGGACATCAACTTTCAAAAACTCCTTCTGTTACAGGACAAGCAAACTTTGGAACTCGCTTCCTGGGGATATATTTCCAGAAGACTACAATTTGCAGCAATTTAATTGCAGAACAAACATACATCTGCAGGCATCTCGGGGCACTGTTGAAGCGTTATAGGTTCGCCTTTCCCGGGAGAAGTATATAAAAAAAAAAAAAAAAAAAAATGGAAAAAGAAAAATAATTTAGATAAAAAAAAAAAAATTTATTTTTTGTCCCAATGGAAAACGACATTACATGATCATGGTCAATTGTATGTGGCGAGCCACGTATTGCCAAACATCCCACGATGTACGTGTACGCACTATACATATAAAGGGTGATTTTTTAGTTGGTTTGGTTTTGGCAACACTGGTTTTGACAGCTGACGTGTGTTTAGTACCTTGTGTCACTGTCAAACAGCTTCAGTTTGGTTTGCAATTTAACCATGGATCGTCTTACAAATGAACAACGCTTGCAAATTATTGAATTTTACTATCAAAATTCGTGCTCGGTTCGAAATGTTCATCGCGCGCTGCTTCCATTTTATGATCGGCATTCTCGACCTTCTGAGCAGTCTATTCGGAAGATTGTGACCAAATTTCGCACCAAATTTACTTTGTTGGACATTAAACCACCAACACGTTTACGTACTGTGCGTAGTGAAGAAAATATTGCGGCCGTATCAGCTAGTGTGACAGAAGACCGCGAAATGTCGATTCGGCGCCGTTCCCAGCAGTTAGGCCTTTGTTACAGCACTACGTGGAAAATTTTGCGGAAGGATTTGTGCGTAAAGCCTTTTAAGATACAGCTTGTGCAAGAACTAAAGCCAGCCGACCTACCACAACGCCGAATTTTTGGTGAATGGGCTCTTGGAAAGCTGGCCGAGGATCCGCTTTTTTATCGAAAAATTGTGTTCAGCGATGAGGCTCATTTTTGGTTGAATGGGTACGTAAATAAGCAAAATTGCCGCATTTGGAGTGAAGATCAGCCAGAAGCATTGCAACAGCTACCAATGCATCCCGAAAAAGCCACTGTTTGGTGCGGTTTATGGGCCGGCGGCATTATTGGGCCATATTTCTTCAAAGATGATGCGAATCGCAGCGTTACTGTCAATGGTGAACGCTACCGAGCGATGATAACAAACTTTTTTTGCCCGAAATGGAAGTTCTTGACTTGCATGATATGTGGTTTCAACAAGACGGTGCCACATGCCACACAGCACGCGAAACAATGGCGCAATTGCGAGGCGAGTTTGGTGAACAGTTAATTTCACGTTTCGGGCCGGTCAATTGGCCGCCTAGATCGTGCGATTTGACACCATTGGATTATTTTTTGTGGGGGTATGTCAAGGCTAATGTGTATAGGGACAAGCCCGCTTCGATTGACGCACTGGAAGCCAACATCCATGCATTCATTCGTGAGATACCGGCCGATATGTGTGAAAGAGTATGCCAAAATTGGACTCAGCGGATGGACTACCTGACACCTGAGACGCAGCCGCGGTCAACATTTGCATGAAATTATCTTTAAACATTAAATTGCAAGGTTCAAACTATCGATTCAAATAAATATTTCATTCATTTTTTCGAAAAAAAAATTTTAAAAAAAGTTCTAAGCCTCTTAAAAAATCACCCGTTATATTATAAACTTAAATAGTTACCTATTCCTTCTTAACTTAAATATAATTGCTTTTAGCACAACAATTTTAAAACCAAAGAGGTCATCGAATTATACAAAAAGTGAAGAAGATATGCTAGTGAAATTGGTGTTGGAGAAGAAACAACAAACAACTGATGCCGTTGCATCAAAACAAAAGGATGCAGCTTAGGAAAGAGTTGCTCAACAATTCAGAGCATCTCCCAATAACAAAGTAAATGTTTTATTATGGTTTTTGGTTTAATACTTATGCATATTCTAGATTCGAATAGCAAAAGCGTTAAAATAATAATATACCAATCCATTAGCGTTTATTTTTTGAAACCGATGATATAACCAAGATTGAAGAAACCGGGCATAAATCTTATATAAGACTAAGACTTATCTTATTCTAGCTTACTGGTTCTTAGCGAGCGCTCTAAACTTATCAATATGCTTAAAATTATTGCCTTTCGGCCTTAAATCTATCAATATCTATGAATCTTTTTGTTTCCTAATTTTCAAGAAATTGAATTCCTTATTGTTTGTTTATTTATATTTAAAACTACTTAAAACTACCTAAGCTACTTAACCTACATAACCTACATTACCTATAATCCGGGTGGTGAGCAATCTCATCAATTGGTCACCATCTTGATCGCGTCTATGGATCGAGGCCATAAGCGTCGGACAAGTCTCGGAAGTACTCTTTCATGCTCACTCAGAGAAAAAAATCCTATAAAAAATCAAAACCACGCCCGTTGATTTTATAGTACGTTAAATAATAGGTTTTTCCCACTAACGTAATAGTTCTCATATGATTTTGTCTTATTATTAAGAAGCAAAAGAGATACTATTCAATTAAATAGGTATACTCCTAATGTAATAGCAAATTTACTTTGATATTAAAAGTATTACCCTATTAGCGGCAATAGTAAAATACCATAAATGTTCAATATTGTCAATGTTATTAATAAAAATCTACGATCTTATAGCTCGAATGGTATAATACTTTAGATTTTCAGCTTAACTGGAGCTAATGGTATTCGAAATATTGAGTCAATAGTAAAACCCATTTTAGTACAAAAAACAATACGTTTTATAATATCAATGAAATAGTTTGATATGTTATTGTTTTTTTTACAACATGTGGTGTACTATTGAATCCCTGATTTATAGTACGCATGCTATTGTTTTTCATGTGATTTGCTATTGAATCCGTGTTTTACTGTTCGCTAACATTTTTTGAAGGGATTGCATTCTATCAGTATCCGTTTTAGTGTGCAGATCGGTGTAATTTGTAGTTTAAATTAATTTGTGAAATAGGAAATGTATCCAGCAAGTTTTTTGTTATTATTATTGTGTTGTGTTCTGTGTTAATATTACATTCTTTGGTAATATCTTTATTTTAGAATATTAATATTATTGGCAGAATATGATTGATTTTGTTTTTCGATTCCAGCCAAACATGAAGTAAACAAGAAATAAGTTTTATTATTTTTTTGTAAAAATATTGAATTTAATTTAATGTGTTTATAATAAAAGCTTAAAGCTAACAACGAAAAAAAAATGTTTTTACTTATTCATTTTTAAAAAGGCTTAATTTTATTTTCAGCAAGGTATTGCTTTTAATATTTTTCAAATGTAAGTATCGATTTGGGTATTTGATTCGATTACCTTCTATATGAACTATTGTTTTTATAATAAATAAATTTAATAATAAAATCTAATTAAAGCTGCATCACACGAGTTAATAGTACTTCTCCTTTAAAATTAATGTGGAACAATAATAGTTTTTTTATTGTATTCACATTCAAGGGAACGTTTTAAAATAATAGGACATCTTATTAATTTTAAGTTGGATGCACAATTGATTTAATATTGAAATCTAATTAAAACTATAGTATGCGGAGAATTGATTTAATAACATTATCACATTGAGTTAATAGTACTTCTCCTATAAAATTAATGTGGAATAATAATATTTTTAAAATTGTATTCACATTAAAGGGGAGCCTATTAAAATAATGGGACATCTTATTAATTTTTAATCGTAGATATGCACTATTGGTTTTATGTTATAAAATAATTAAAATAAATATCTAAAAGAACTATATATTCAATAATTTTTTAACTATACTAATAATAGGAAAAATCACATTGACTAATTTTAATAGTAAAAACACATTAAAAGAATAGGAATTTATATTAAAATTATAGTATTTTTCTCTGAGTGCTGGCTAGCCCGGCCCCTTCCGTTTTTATTTTCGAAAACCCTGCTCCAAGTCACGTTGCCAGCTTTGACAACTAACTTCTTCCCCATAAGCATGTCATAAATCATATAAATGGTTTTTGGATGCGCATTCTGGTCAGCTTATAAAAGTGCCCCTCCAACCATAAGGTATCGAAGTTATTGTCAAAGTCGACCAAGCAGGCACCCGTGCATTGCTTCTTACTTTTACTCCAATGAATGTCGGAGACCAGCTTCGACGCGGCATGAATAATATCATGCCCCGCCTTAAAGCAAAACTGGTTGTCCGGAATAATCTTATTTTCTTAAACCCATCTTTATTATTGACGAATTCCCCGAATACCTTGCTAACATTCGGTAGCAAACTAATTGACCGCAGATTAGCAGGGTTTGTCCTATCTTTATCCTTTTTAGGGTACAGCGAGCTCAAACTTATAGTTTGATTTTATAAATGTTCATCTGTTATAGGTAAGTCCGATGTAATAACGCCATGAAAGTATATCAATGGTTTGAGGTGATACTGCTGTCGCTTCGAGGGCTTAAGGCCCATGTGCTGCAAAAGTGAAATCACATTTTGAGACCTGCGAAACAAATGTAACTAAACCAAAAGGTTCAAAATATGCAGGGTATATGTTTGTCTGTTTAGAAGTTCTAAACCAAGTTAGAACGGAAAATTCTTCGAGTGATTTTCTGTCTCGTTCGCAGAATTTAGTGAAGGAATTTTAACAGTGAACTCTCCGAGTTGCATAATGACATCAACCAACTTGCTGGAAAATATTGATTTTGGCGCAAATTCACCTTAAACGACTATAACTTAGTATATAGGTACCTATTGCACTGAAGTCGCTTTAGGGCGACAATTTTAAGTTCTGACTCGCTAAACAGATTTCAATTTGGACTACAGGTAGCATTGTGACCACATATTTTAAAAACCTGAGAAGTTGATACACCACACACGGTTAAAGTGAATGAGATATTAGAAGCAGGTGCCAAGCTCATGGATGAATTTAAAGAACCGTGCGACGTATCGGTGTAGTGACAAAGTGGTGACTCACATAGGATATCATCAAATGCAGTCAGAGAGCTCAACGGTATTGCAGTGTTGCCAGTTCGTGGGGAATTCCCCTTCTTATTGGAGATTTCAATAAAATGAATTGATGACCATGGAAAAAGGGAATCTTCCCTATTCTTTTAGAACGAAATATCAATACTTAACTTCAATATTGGGCGTATTCAAAAATGTTGAAAAATAAAAAAAATCAGGAAATGAGAATTTAGTCGACTGAACGCTGACTGAACAGGGAAATTTACAAAATTAATGCACCATCGAAGAGTATTTATAATAAGACTATTTGAGAGAGAGTAGAATGCAGTTTCATCGGCCTCTACGTCAAGCGGCCTTACCAATAATCAACTTTAGTCTGGCAGTTTAGGCAAAGACTCCACACTTTCCAAAATCGCTTTACATCAAATAAATTAATATAGTTTCCAGAATATCGCTAACTTTAGGGTTATATGCTAATGGTGAGAACGCCATGAAGGTCTTCAAAAATCCTCTGTATGTTATATCGTACACTATCTGAACAGGAAGGGTTAATTATGCTTTCTGTTACTTATTTAACGCTACTTGTAGGTACCTAAACTAAACTAATACAATATTAGAACTAAAAACGATGACTTATAGATAGAAATTAAAGCTAGGGTGCAGAGTTAAGCAGGCTGAGTTTAATGGAGAGAGTGCTGCGTTTGAAATCAAAAATGGAAATGTTTGAATTTACAAATTGAATCGTTTGAGCCGTTTGTCATACCTACCATTTAATTGCTACATAAGTTTCCATCCGTCTTTGCCGAGGCCTAAAGCCTAAACGACTGCCTCAATTTCATTCAAACTTCGGATTTAGAGTTTGGTGGGTTACAGTTCGGGTCGTTTTTTTTTCTGTTTGCAAAGTAGGTCAACTTAATATTAATGGTAGGTACTTCCCATATAAACTGTTCGTACCAGTTTGATTTACTTTAAAAAGGTGATGTTTACATGACTGTATAACTACTTGGTTTTTCGCTAATGGCGGTACTTTTGAAATGTTGACATATCTCGAAAACGGTCCATACGATTGTAACAAAAATTAATTTCTAAGGTAATATGGCCATATCTAACTAAATAGCAAACTCAATTTGTTCTCTATATTACCGTACAATGGATTTTTAAAAAAAGTTTTTTTTTTTTAAATTTAGTTTTCTTTAGTTTACCTACCTGAAAACGGCAATTACGGTTATGACTAAAAGGCATACTTAGAGAAAAATTTATGTTTCCAAAATTAGTGCTTCCTTAGTTTTCAATTCGAATCGCCGAAAACGCAAATTTAAAAATACTGTTCATATCTCGAAAACCCCAATTTCGATCTCGATAAAACTTTAAAAACTTAGTAATGCTTACATTCCGAACAATACCTTGTACTCAATTTTTCAGCTAAGTAGTTCAGCAATAGTATTTTTCGAACTTAGTATTGATAACTTTGTTACTATTTTGTCTGCATAATTTTTCAAAAACCGCTCTAATTGCCCCTCTAACCTAACCTTGTGAGCGTTTCAGATTATGCTTTTTAAGTTTGCCATATTGCTGTTTGGTATACCAAATTGCTAGCCTAAGGTCCCTAAAACCAGCTTCTCTCTTTACAGATGAATGAAGCTATTGTCTATTAATACAGAAGCTAAATACCGGCTAAAGGCCTCTGCCAAGGGTTGTAATTCTGTTGTCTTAAGACCAAGAGGTCGTTTAAATAGTCGATTAAAAAACAATGACTAAGCCACTTGCTCCGTTCCATTGGAACACATTTTGCGAGCTCGCAGTCATATAGGAAACAAAAAGGTGCCTACGGTCGACTGCGGCCTCAAACTCTGATTAGTCGAAGCTCCAATATTTTTGTAGAAGTCACTTTATTTGCTTTCAATGAGAGCGTTCTATTATCGGCCGAAGTTCCAACCTCTACAAGTACCTAACGTACTAACGATATAATCTGTATAATGTAAGGTATTGGTAGCAAGGTCTAAACAGCACTTTACTGAATGGGACTGAAATACTCTTTCTATTATACTCTGTTCAATTTATATTTTCAGTACAGGGAAGATAGGCTATTTGCCTTTTACCCTTACTATTAGGGATTTTAATAAGCTGTCTCCATTTTAAAGCTCTCACATGGTTGCCATAGTGAGCACTATAAATTGGCATAATTCTCTCACAAATATCGGTAGGGCTACCAAATACCAACCCTTTATTAAGAAAAAATGGTTTAACTGCATGTTAACAGATCCTTCAGATATACAAAATAATTAAAGGAGTACCTAAAACTGTATGGCAACATCCCACATAATCAAATTCATTTATTCGCTCTCAAAAGCTTTAAAAAGCACCAAAACCGAAAGTTCTTTGACAACATTCAAAGAAAAACACTTATACTCTGTCCAAGAAAAATTGTCAGTACAGGGAAGATAGGATGTTTGTCTCTCAGTCTGGTTGCAATGACTTACATAAATCGGTCCCTTTTTAAAGCTCTCACAGGATTGCCGTAGTGTGTATGATAATTCGCCATAACTCAGAGAGCAATACTGTTAGGGTTACCATCTTCCAATTTAAAATAAAAATATTGCTGAACGAAATAAATTCCAACAACAAATTCTTTCGCTGACGTTTGACGAATTTAAGTCCGAGATCTTTTTGCAATATTGTATGCAAAGTTGATCTGCTTAGTTTTGTTATATTTTCACTTTTTTGTACTTCCAATAATATCTTGTCTAGCGTTGGAAGGTCATTATCCATTAAAAACTGATGGACTATCCGCCTAATCGCACATTTGTCCAAATCATCCACCTTGCTCTTGATACCGGAATTATTTTTCTTCTATGGTGGTGAATTGTGGCCTTTGATTGCTTTTTCCCTTAAAAGCCTGTATACAGTTTGTTCCGTAACAGGAAAAACAGTAGCCGCATTTCCTACGGCTTCCGATTTACTTTTAAAAAGGCCATAGAATTTTTCAGTTGCATCAACAATTGTAGCTTGAAGACTTTGTAGCCATGTTTCTGTTTATTCATATGCACAATAAAGCTAACCACTTGCTTAGATGCACTATCCGCTATTCAGATAACAACCATTGTTTCCGCCTTATATACACAAACAGGCAATTAGAAAAAATTATATAACCACGACGCAATGTCATATACCTAAACAGATGGTAAAAGGACTGCACTTGTGCAGCTCTACATACATTTTTTAATATAGACATGTATACCTAGATTACATATTTGTTAAAAAATTATTACCCGTCAATGCAGAACTTAGCGGAAACAGTAGCAAAAAAAAGGATCATAAAAACCTTTCAAGGCATTTACTTTACTGGAGAGGAGTGACCGGATGTGGTAAGACCCAACGACCGAAAATAAACAGTATACGTCTACCTGCTTCATCATTTTGATATTTCAGTGTGAAAAAAATATGCTCTACAAAGTGAAATATGAATTTATACCTACCAAAACATGCAGAAATATGCCCTAACGAATAAGGCTGAAAATTTGTACTTAGTTTTCTGTAATAAAATATTTAATCAAATTTTATCCCTTAAAGTACCATGCTTCTGCATAAATCCGGTTGAGTTGCCCTAGTAATCATTATTAATTTATTGCAATATCTCTACAACGCACATAATGATCATTTGTTGCGTTAATGAAATGAATGCATTAAAACACCTCACGAATAAACATTATTTCTAAAAGACAACATTCAAAAGTATGTTTTAACTGAATATTATTGGATCTTTCAGAAATACAAACAAATTAAAACCGAATGGCAGCACCCCAAATAATATGCCGCTCTCAAAAGCTCCAAAAAGCTCCAAAAAACACCAAAACCGAAAGTTCTTTGACAAAATTCAAAGAAAAACCCTTAATGATATGCTAACATTGTCATATGGTAACACTTCTCTGATGTGCTTCAGTCACTCACACTGCTTATTTTGTTTGATGATAACAGCAAGCGAACACAAGTGATCGTGCTCATTCTGCCCGCAACTGTGTGGCAGACTGGTTGTGGAGGGATATACGAATTGCAGGAAAATTACAACAACAAAATTCTTTGGAATGCCAGTGGTTTCGTTTTTATTTCAGTGGCAAATCTTGTGTTTGAGTGCCGTGAGAGAGCTACAGGCACCACTGGTAGAAAAAAGAGCTTCCCATAAGGCCTGTACTGACAATTTTTCTTGGACAGAGTATAATGATATGCTAAAATTGACATATGGTAGCATTTCTCTGATGTGCTTCACTCACTCACACTGCTTATTTTGGTTGATGAATGATGATAATAGCAAGCGAACGCAAGACGATCGTGCTCATTCTCCCCGCGGCTGTGGGGCAGACTGGTTGTGATGGGATGTATGCGAATTTCAGGAAAATTACAACAACAAAATTCTTTGGAATGCCAGTGGTTTCGTTATTATTTCAGTGGCAAATCGTGTATTTGAGTGCCGTGAGAGTAGCTACAGGCACCACTGGTAGAAAAAAGAGCTTCCCATAAGGCCTGTACTGAAAATATAAATTGAACAGAGTATAGCATCACATTTGCTGAGATTGGATCCCCAATAGGGATCTGTACCATTGAAATGATATATATTGTAAAGAGGTCTAGTTAATGGACGAAATACATTTTGCTCTTCACTATACGAGGAAGTCCTATTCAATTCGTCAATATAAGACTGTGACGATCTAGCCACCTATCTCATTTAATAGATTATGATATGAGTCCCGCAATCATATGTATCTTCTCCGTTATGCATATTACAACATAATGGCTGTTTGTCGTGAATATATGAAATTCTGTGATTGTATCAAAAGGATTGTCTGTATCCCATACAGGGATCGTAATCCCCAATCAACAATGGTATCGCAATGAATACTTGTTCTTTTAAGTGCGCTCTCCTTCGACTGTCGTCCCATGCCTGACATATATATAATACAAAGTCCGCACATTATCTCATTTCCGGAATGCATTATCCTTTCTAAAGGATACACAGTAAGATACGAATCGTCCAAGAGAATTCAAAGGACACATTTCCTCGTTCATAACCATTATGATGGTTTTCGTATCTTTAAAAGGAAACATAAGCACCATCCTGGAATTCTTCGCAAAGATTTAAATAATGCAATATACCCTTTATATAAATAGTTCGATATAAAGGATATCAAGCCCATTTCTATTAGAGCGTGGGGACATTGATTTGTTTATAAAGATTATCCCGGAAGTTATAGTTGTGTCCGAATATTTAGATTGATCAAAAAGTTGGGTAAGCATCAGAGCGGCTACGTCTATCGGGCGTCCTCGAGTGCTTTTGAAATAACGAGAGCATTTCTTTTAAACAAAAAAATTTCCTCGGAATGTTTTTGACACGATTTGTTGGCGACAATTTGCAGGTGTACAATCGATTCCTCATCCCTTCTGCTTCTAATAAAGGTCGATCCAAACATAATGCACGATATTAATTGTGAGTCACACTTTAATGTAGAGTTTTTTGCCCAACTTAATTGGACATTTCTTTGTTTCAGTGTTTGACGAATTCAACCATGGAGAGGTACACAACTGAGCAGCGCGTTAAGATTGTTGAAGCCTTTTACGAAAATGGGCGTTAAAATCAAAATGCATTTCGTGCACTTCGTGATTTTTTTGGCCAGCATAATCGACCAAATGTGTCCACAATCGGGAGAATCGTGCGCAAATTTTGGCAAACCGGGTCTGTAGGAAATGTAAAAAAACCTATGTGCATGCTCGCCCATTTCTTATGGGCTGGCGGCGTCATCGGGCTGATGTTATTTGGCCGCCACGATCTTGTGATTTGACACTGTTGGACTTCTTTCTTTGGGGATATTTAAAAGACAAACTGTACGTAAATAGCCAAGAATGGAGTATAGTTGCGATTTCCACTCAACAGGCAAACCGACCTACTGGCCAAATGATACTTAAAAAATTGCTGATCTGATCGATTTTTTCGTCGTGAAAGGAATACCTACCAACCACATTGAAGTTGGAGAGAGCTTTGATCTGTCATTTGATTATTCGCCGGTTAAATTGACACCCTATGAACTTGAGGTTGAAGTTTATCGCTTCGTTGAGATCGTACAGCTCGCCTGCTGGAATAATACGCCTAATCCAAGAAAACGCCGGCCAAATACGGTCTACGATATCATCCCGGAATAAAAGAATTGGTCAACGAAAAAAGAAAGGCAACAGTGTCGCGCTTCACAACATAGAACAAATTTGAATTATTTGAAATATTTGTTGAAGACAGTTATTAAAGACTTTAAAAATCGTGCGATAGGTTCTTAACTTGAAAGTTTAACGGCGAAAAAAGATTCCAATTATTCACTTTGGAAAGCTGTAAAAGGCACCAAAAGGCTCAAAATCCCCGCGCCGCCATAGCGGACGTTTTTTCCGCACATCTAGAAGAAACCTTTAAACCGTGTAAATTTGACGGAATTACTATCAGACGATTTAACGCTCACAAGTGCAACGCTAAGGGAACTAAAACTTGAAATTGAATCTCTAAAACCTAAGAGAGCTCCTGGTTATGATTTGATCACGGGAGAAGTTCACAAAGTTCTACCCAGTAAAGCATTAATTAAGCTTCTTCATATTGTTGCGCACTCGCTTAGTTCGGTGATTCTCGACGAAATAATGAATAAAATGCCGAAAGCATTAGAAAGAGCCAAGTAAAATGAAAACGCCAAGTTAACCTCTTCGTTGTATAGCCACGTTTTTTATTCTCTGAATGAAAATGTCTAGTAGTCGTAAGAAAAAGAAATTGAAAGCAGGAAACTGTTTAACTGACAACTAGTTCTTGCCTGCGTTCACGGGTATGCAACAATATTATAAATGCTGCGCTCAGACACGTGCCGAGCCAATGGAAAGATGCGGAAGTCATAATGCTAAGGCGCCTACAACCGGTTATAGAAGACAATAATCTTATCCCTGACCAGGACCACCAGTTTGGGTTCAGAACCAAGCATTTGACGATTGGCCAAGTGCATAGAATTATTGACGTATTGAGAAAGCATTTGAAGAAAAAATATATGCTCAAGCGTATTCCTTGACGTCTCACAAGCCTTTGATAAGGTGTGGAATGACGGCTTAAAATTTGTATTACGACAAGTTCTTCCCGTACGCCTATGATATTTTAGAGTCATATCTCGAGAATAGACTCTTCTGTGTTAGACATGGAAACGAATACTCTGAGCCTAAGGAAATTTCGGCCGGCGTGCCGCAAGGAAGTGTCCTTGGGCCCCTTTTCTATCTGTTATATACTCGCGATATACCAAGAGAAGATGGCACTACTCTCGCTACGTTCGCCGACGACACCGCTATCCTAGCAGTAAGTAACACTACTGAAGAAACGACTGCAAAATTGAAAATCGTACTGAATAAGGTAAATGAATGGACGAGGGACTGGCGGATCACCCTCAACGAAACTAAATCTGTTCACGTGAATTTCACGTAGGTATAAGAAAATAAAGGACTTGCCAATTTTTTTAAACTTGGCCCGAAAACCCTTTGCAAACGAGGCCAAATACCTGGGAATGACACTCGACGCAAAGCTAAAATGGAATTCGCACGTGGAAATGAAATGTAAAGAACTCGATATCAATTATAGAGAAATATACTGGTTACTTGGAAAACATTCCCAGCTCAGTACCGAAAACAAGCTGCTTCTATACAATCAAGTGTTAAAGCCGGGTTGCACCTACGGTAGGTATACAAGAATAGAAACCGAGTAATCGGACACGTCAACAAAATAGATCGACAAATTTTGGACGAGAACAATTTATTGCGCCGACTACAAAGAACGAAACCGTTCGACTTGGCTAGATAAGATTAACCGCGTCTAAATTGCGGAACATGCAGAATCTTTCATTGGAAAGTACCCTGTCAAAAGTTGTTATTTCGTGATAGAAAAATTGCTTGATAAGTTATATCTTAGTTGCAGTATCTATTAATCTTTTGAAGGGTGATGTTTTTAGTCAGTAAAAATCTGACACTTACTATGAGCACGCACGGAAAGAAAATCACGATTTATATATTTTTCGCAAATCACAACGATTTTGTCTTGAATTCATACAAAAATTCGTAATTCGACATTGAAAACGACGAAAAATATCAAATTTTGTTTTTTGAATATTACGATTAGAAGTAGGTATTAATTCGAGCTTCATTTATTTGTAGTGATTTGCGATATTTTTGGCGCAATTCACTACTTCAATAGGTCAATTCCTAAAATACCACTTTAAAATCTCAAATTTCAAAAAAATATTTCGTAAATAACCACCACTAAATGATGAATCAATAAAATCTTATAATAATTTCGCACATGTAAATTGAAAACGTAAATTGACGAAGAGAAGTCGTAAATTGCAAAATATGAATTGCAAATTGATAAAAATAAGTTTCAATTTAATTTAAGTAGTAAATTAGCCCCTGTTGCAATATACTAAGGGATGAAATCGTAATTGCAACAGTAAAGTGGTAATTTACGATTTTTCTTTTGCATTTCACAACCACAGTAATATCAAATTGATAACTATTTGTGTCAAATTGCGATCGGTTACGGACACTGAGAAGTGTCGATTCACGACTTTTGAGGATCAATATCTTCACTTTATACAATTTCTAGAATTGCGAATAAAAAGTCGTGAATTAGTAAATCCTGAGCTAAGCTCTAAAATGAGACAAACTTTTCCTGATTCGGCGTTTATTTTTCTTGATTTGATCTTAAACTTCTTTCCGTGGCGCGAATTAAAACACTTGTTTCTTACTTTTAAAATTAAACAATATTTATTTGGAACTATGTCCTTTATTATTGAAATACTTTTTACTAATTCTAAAAGGAGCTTAAGGCTACTATGTAGTTACAATAAGACTGTTGATAAATTCATCATACAGTCGTATTTATATACTTTTCTTATCTATCTACAAGGAGACCCAAGCGTACAATCGTCTTGCTTGATAATGAAGAAGAGATAATATTCCAACATTGTATACAAACGATATTATCTCTTTTACATATGTTATCATTGTAGCGTTGTGTGCAAGACTGTACTAGAGACTAAAGATATCATTGAATACAAATAATGTTATCTTTTTTCTCAATATGTTTTGCTATGGATACTTAACTCCCCCCCTTGTTAAACGAAATCGTCCCGATTTTTCGACGCTATTTTTAACATTTCTCTTTCATAAGTTTTGTTATATGCGTCAATCTTTTTTTGTTTTTGACGATCTGTTATACATTGTATAGTTTTTATCATTACGTACGTAAATGCTAGAATAACAATCAGTGTTACAATTGTGTATATAGTTGATAATATCGGTTTTTCTTCAAAAGGAATAATTAGTTTTTTTAAAGTATCTATGTTATCGAATTTGTACATTGTATCTTCTTTAATTATTTGGTCGATGTAAGACTCTGAATTATGATTTCTTAATATAACTTCTTTAATTTGCTTATGCATGTTTTTGTATATTTTATCGTCTAGATTTATAGTATTTTCATAAGTAACTAAGTTTATACCATTAATTGTTTGATTATTTAACTTATGCTTACCGCTTAATAACATAACACCGGATTCAATTTCTAAGTCGTAATCGTATTCTTGTTTAATGTTGCATTTTGAAGTTATATTCTTTAAAAGTGGAATAAGACAATTTTCTTCTTCAAAGTTAATTTCACAAATGTTTTTACTTAGATGATTTTGACAATTTCTTGTTCTTAAATAAGTTTGGTTACATAAGGCAATTGTTTTATCTGTAATGATTTTTCCATATTATTTGTTATATCTTCAATAAGTTCGAACTGTGCAGTGTATGCATTAAAAGGCTGATTCACAGTTTTTATTATATCATTAGAAGAACTTTCAGCTGAATGTGCTGTTTCTATGGTAGAAGTATTTATGCGTTGACGTGATAATGCGTCAGCTACAAGATTTAGGTTTCCTGGTTTATAAACTAATTTTGCTCCAAAGTCTTCAATGATTCCCTTCCAACGTTTCAGCTTTGTGTTGGGATTTTTTTCTGATACAGAATATATAAGGCTCTGGTGATCGGTATATATGGTTAAGTCTGCTATACCATATATGTAGTTTCTGAGTTTTTGTAAGGACCATATGATCGCTAATAGCTCTTTCTCGTTTGTGCTATAGTTCTCTTCTGTCTTACTCAGTGTTCTTGACAAGAAGTGTATAGGTTGCTTATTCTGACTTAGTACGGCTCCAATAGCTATGTTGGATGCATCAGTAGTAAGCTCGAATGGTTTACTATAATCCGGTTGAAAAAGTTCGACTTGTTCTTTCAAATAATTTTTTAAAATTCTAATCGCTTCTAATGCTGAATCATTCAGATTTAACTTAATATTTTTACTTTGTTTTTTGTTTACTTTACCGTTATCTCCTCGTAAATATAATGTCAGGGGCTTGGCTATGCTTGCGTATCCTTTTATAAACTTACGATAGTAACCTGTAAGACCTAAAAATCCTCTCAAATCCTTTACCGTTTGTGGGACTGGAAAATTTTCTATAGCTGCTATTTTCTCAGGGTTCGTAGTGATTCTACCATGTCTGATTATGTGACCTAAGTATTCTACTTCTTCTTGAAAAAACTTACTTTTCTCATCAGATATTTTTAATGTGGCTTTATTGAGTACGTCGAATACTTGACTTATGTGCTGTATATGTCCTTCCTCAGATGAAGAATATATCAATACGTCATCAATGTAAACGTGTACGAATTTACCTACAAAGTCTCTCAAAATGTCGTCCACGCATCTCTGAAATATGCTTGGTGCATTTTTGAGCCCGAAAGGCATTCGTTTAAAATGATATTTTGCGCCATTTATAGCAAAAGCTGTTTTTTCTTTATCATCTGTTTTGATTTTAATTTGGTGGAAACCTGACTCCAAATCTAATGTTGTAAAGTACTTGGCTTTACCTAAATTTTGAATTGTCATGTTGACATCCGGAATGGGGTATCTGTCTGTTACAGTGTGAGCGTTAAGTTTTTGGAAATCAACAACCATGCGCCGTTTTGGTTTTCCTTTTTCGTCCAAACCTTTTTTAGGTACTGTCCATATGGGACTGTTATAAGGACTATGGCTTTTTTCTATTATATCGTCATGTAAGAGTTTCTGTATTTCTTTGTTTACGAATTCGTTATCTGCTATGGGATATGGATATTGTTTAACATAAACCGGATTATCATTGGTCGTCCTAATGCTGTTATTAATCTTCATCAGTCTATCTATGTCTGCTTTATAAATATTATTTTCCCCAATTATGTAATTAATTTTCTGAATAGATTCGACACTGCTTATGGTAGTTAGAGTCATATTACTGAAATTTATTTCCGCGTTTAGAACTTTAAGTCCTTCATATCCTAATATCATATCAAAAGACTGAATATCCTCTAATTCAAAAAATGTTATATTTTTCTTTAATATCCTAACTACTTTCTTTGTATCTACCATAGAATAACCATGCATTGTTTTTATTTTTATAGGTTTAATTTTAATTTTTTTGCTAGAATCGCATTTTCTATTAATGTAATTATGGGTTGCACCAGTATCAATAAGAATTTTATAAATTTTCTTAGAAATAGTACTAGTTAAATTTAAGCAGGGCAACCCGTCTACTAGTTTAAATGATCTATTCTTATGTTATTATTTACCATACATTCCGTTTCATCTGCTTCTGCATATGTACTGCTGACATCGTCTCTGCGTTGTTGTCGGGAGTTATTTACTCTCTGCTGCTTGAAGTTCTGCTGATAAGATCGTTGCGGTCTGTTGTGTGTGTTGAAACTCCCGCTGTGTTCACGTTTCGCTGGTGGATTATATACATCGGGTTTGTATTGATTCCAATTTTGTCGCTGTGCATGTACAATTTGTCTCGAGTTTATCTCCATCGGCTGTGGTCCTTGATTGTGTTGCTGCATATTATCGTATTGCTTCTGGGGTTGATAATTCGTTGTTTGGCTCGAATAATTTGGTCTTCTTTCGTTTCTGCGTTCATGTGGCATATTTTTGTGGTGCTTATCCTGAGTGAGATGTAAATGCCTGTGCACATTATCATGTTCTATTCTGCGAGCAATTGCGAATGCGTGTTCTAGATCATTTATTGTAGCTGAATATAATGATCCTCTTGTAAAGTTGTCACTCATACCATCAATGAATATACGAACTGCGTCGTCGTTAGCATTTTTAATTAGTCTGTCGATTATATTCGGCGGATCACCTGACATAGTGATTTTTGATATTATTAAATTGAGATTTTTATTTATCTCGTCGTGGTATTCAGACAGTGTGCTTCTTTTTTGCGTGATGGCTTTCATCATGTCTTGTAGCACGTATAGAGGTTCTTGATTAGAGTACGTATAATCTAATCTGTTACGTATCGCCTCAAAATTAAAAATTGTGTTATAATTAGTTAACACATTCGCGGCTGCACCCTGTATTTTACTTTTCACTATAGTCAATGCTGCTGCGTACTTACTGTGTGTTTTGAAGTTTTTAATGCTGTCCATTAATCTGGATGCTTCTTCGCGCCACGACCGATAATTTGATTGATCGCCGTTGAAAATAGGTAGGCTTTTAAATGCGTCTAACTGTATTTCACTACCATCTGTATATGTGGTTCTTATTTCCTCTAGCACAGGTATGTTTGGTACTATGCCTAATCCAGATTTTACTTCATTTAGTTTTGTTTCTAAATTAGTGTTTATTTGATTTTGGTTAGTTATTATTGCTGCTAACCTTGCATTCTCTGTGCGTGTGTGCTCTAGGGTTTGTGTTACTGTGTTGCTCCTGGTTTCTAAAGCTTCTAATCTTGCCATTAATACTGCGAGTTGTTCCATTTTGAACTCGTGTCTGTTGTCGTCGAATTTGTGTGTTTTTTTTCTCCACATATACACTTTCACTGAATTGCTTTGCTGCTTCGTACGAAGAAGCTATATTTGTACCTGCTATGCTAGGTAATTCTTGTAACCGGTAACGCGAGTGTTCTGTTTATACTAGATTTCACTACTTGTTCCCGAGGTCCGCTCGATTGAAGTTAAAAAGTATATTTAACCTCCTGGCAGGATCGCCAATTAAAACACTTGTTTCTTACTTTTAAAATTAAACAATATTTATTTGGAACTATGTCCTTTATTATTGAAATACTTTTTACTAATTCTAAAAGGAGCTTAAGGCTACTATGTAGTTACAATAAGACTGTTGATAAATTCATCATACAGTCGTATTTATATACTTTTCTTATCTATCTACAAGGAGACCCAAGCGTACAATCGTCTTGCTTGATAATGAAGAAGAGATAATATTCCAACATTGTATACAAACGATATTATCTCTTTTACATATGTTATCATTGTAGCGTTGTGTGCAAGACTGTACTAGAG
The DNA here is from genome assembly GCA_946477585.1 of Cheilosia urbana. Taxonomy (NCBI): domain Eukaryota; kingdom Metazoa; phylum Arthropoda; class Insecta; order Diptera; family Syrphidae; genus Cheilosia; species Cheilosia urbana. Next base: position 66,083,087 of record OX297855.1, read on the forward strand.
ACTAAAGATATCATTGAATACAAATAATGTTATCTTTTTTCTCAATATGTTTTGCTATGGATACTTAACTCGCGCTATTCTCATAGTGTCTTTAGAAGATTTTCACCTACCCTCGGTAAAAAAAAAGCCAAGAATAATTCAAGAGCTGAAGGAAGAGATAATTCGGCACATTAATAACATTGTCTCAGAGGCATTGAAAATATGGACCATCGGGTAAACGCATGGCACATAATTGTCATCGACCCTTCTATCATAATAAAAAATATTAAAATAATTCTCTGAAAACTTTTTGTTTTATTTACAATATACCTAATATAATATTTTATCTGAAGTCATTTTTTGTCAGTTTTGACTCGGCATAGTCACCGCTTTCGGTTATTTGTTATAGATTAAGTGCTCTTGTAGCTTAGAAACAGCGCCATCAGAACCCAAGGTGAATGCTGGAATCGAATTACCCGGTGGAAGTTTGGTATTAGGGAAGCTTTTTCACTCTAACAGCGCTCTTGGCGTTCATCTCTTCGAATAAATAGGCATATTGATCAAGCCCCATACCTAGACTTACCATGGGAAAAAGCCTCATATACCTAGTAGGCAATCACAGCCATAATCGCACTCATTTTACAATACTGTAGTAACTCAAAATTTGTCAAATTTAAGATAGATCATTATTCAAACGTAAAACTCAATTCTCTACGCATCAATAAAACCGTTGTTAGCCTAGTGCAAGAAAGAAAAAAGATATGACACTTTGAGTACTACACCATTCAAAATAATTTATCTCTCTAAATTTTTTTTTTTTTTTGGGGTAATACATTCCTAACTCAAAAATTGGAAATATATTTATCATCTGCAATATTTAAACAAATAAATAAATATATAATTTCTATATTTTCATTAACAAAACTAATAAAGTATTAATTTCTTTATAATCTGCAACAGGATGTGAGTTATCAGTTTTTCGCCGTTTCTGAAAAAAGTCACATTTTGACTTACAACAGTATTGTAAAATGAGTGCGATGTACACAGACGAACAAGAATTAAACAGGATCGCTGGGTACATCAAAATCTCAATGTGTCCGGGAACATTGCGGAGGTCTTCACAGTTCAGCAGCTTTTGTGTTTATGGTAGGAGGTGAAAGCCACCGAAAAGTATCACGTGTCACCTTCTTTATTCATAGCTTGCAGCTTTTAACCTGCTGTATGAATATACAAAAAGGTTTTCTAGCGGACAAATCGGGAAGGAAAGTATTGACAGCTGTTTCAGAACCAGTTGATACCTATTGGGAGTATTTCGCATACATATATGCATATATAGAAAATAACCGTTCCCCTGTTGAACCAGGAAAAAACTTGTACCATCACAGGAAGCTATGGCCGTTCTTGCACGAAGTTAGGGTCTTAAGATTTAACGTACGCATTATTGGTAAAAATACGGATGCCCGATTGATAAGATGCTTTTAAGAGGTGGAAGTAATAATGAGATAGAGCTCTTGAAAACATTTTCTATTCCACCCTAAAAGTAAAAACTATAAACAATTTCCTTTTATTAGACAATTTGGAATCTGGAATTTGACATGAGCTTTCCAGCACAATGGCAGACAAGTGAGCAAACTTCATTAAATTCTCAGGGTAGTTTGGATGACGACAAACATGTTTAATTTATAGAGAGAATTATTGTTATTATTATTATTTTTTATTACATGTATATGAAATATACAAAATAATATAATGGGTGATTTTTTAAGAGGCTTAGAACTTTTAAAAAAAAAAAAAAACACAAAAAATTCGAAAAAATGAATGAAATATTTATTTGAATCGATAGTTTGAACCTTGCAATTTAATGTTTAAAGATAATTTCATGCAAATGTTGACCGCGGCTGCGTCTCAGGTAGTCCATCCGCTGAGTCCAATTTTGGCATACTCTTTCAAACATATCGGCCGGTATCTCACGAATGAATGCATGGATGTTGGCTTCCAGTGCGTCAATCGAAGCGGGCTTGTCCCTATACACATTAGCCTTGACATACCCCCACAAAAAATAATCTAATGGTGTCAAATCGCACGATCTACGCGGCCAATTGACCGGCCCGAAACGTGAAATTAACTGTTCACCAAACTCGCCTCGCAATTGCGCCATTGTTTCGCGTGCTGTGTGGCATGTGGCACCGACTTGTTGAAACCACATATCATGCAAGTCAAGAACTTCCATTTCGGGCAAAAAAAAGTTTGTTATCATCGCTCGGTAGCGTTCACCATTGACAGTAACGCTGCGATTCGCATCATCTTTGAAGAAATATGGCCCAATAAATCCGCCGGCCCATAAACCGCACCAAACAGTGGCTTTTTCGGGATGCATTGGTAGCTGTTGCAATGCTTCTGGCTGATCTTCACTCCAAATGCGGCAATTTTGCTTATTTACGTACCCATTCAACCAAAAATGAGCCTCATCGCTGAACACAATTTTTCGATAAAAAAGCGGATCCTCGGCCAGCTTTCCAAGAGCCCATTCACAAAAAATTCGGCGATGTGGTAGGTCGGCTGGCTTTAGTTCTTGCACAAGCTGTATCTTAAAAGGCTTTACGCACAAATCCTTCCGCAAAATTTTCCACGTAGTGCTGTAACAAAGGCCTAACTGCTGGGAACGGCGCCGAATCGACATTTCGCGGTCTTCTGTCACACTAGCTGATACGGCCGCAATATTTTCTTCACTACGCACAGTACGTAAACGTGTTGGTGGTTTAATGTCCAACAAAGTAAATTTGGTGCGAAATTTGGTCACAATCTTCCGAATAGACTGCTCAGAAGGTCGAGAATGCCGATCATAAAATGGAAGCAGCGCGCGATGAACATTTCGAACCGAGCACGAATTTTGATAGCAAAATTCAATAATTTGCAAGCGTTGTTCATTTGTAAGACGATCCATGGTTAAATTGCAAACCAAACTGAAGCTGTTTGACAGTGACACAAGGTACTAAACACACGTCAGCTGTCAAAACCAGTGTTGCCAAAACCAAACCAGCTAAAAAATCACCCATTATAACAGCGCTAGCTACCATGGCTTTCGGCTGGTACAGAGATAACTTTTTCCTTGCAGCGGGAATTTTTATGGATCAGTTTTGCCCTGAGACTGAATCGCCATTTTCACAAAGTTCACGGAATTAAGCTGATTTTTCATATATTTACCTTCATAAATACGCACAAGTTCCGTCACGTGTTGACCGTTCAATTAGAAATTTGGTTCCTATAGGGTGGATGAAGTACACGACTTCACCAGTCCAGTCCGCTTACATGTTTTAAATGTTTTAAAAAGTTTAAATATTTTATGAAATGAAAAAACAAAAATCAAAACAAATACAAAATAAAAATACTCCTCATCCGTCCATACGCACGCACTGTTGCATAATTTTACACACTTGCAGGTACCTACGTCCTACATGTCCTGCTCAGTAAGGGCAATAAATAAATAAACATACTCTTGTAACATCGCCCATTGGCGATTCCTTTTGGAGAATTAATTTCATTCCCTTTTTTTTTTACCAATTTTTCCTGTGCAGCTCTTTTCCTGGAGCATAGTGTAAAAACAATTTAACAGAGGTATTTGTAATTTATCCCTGCAATTGCATTTCCAGTATGTTATTGATTCCACTCAAGTGGCCGGGGGATCCTCGTTTAGGTTATGTACTCGTATAAAGCAATTGGAAATATTAAAAATTATTCATTCGTAGCTACCTACGTAGCCTTTGGGGATAGTCAGCACAGAAGTATAAAGGTGTAAATTTAATATTTAAATGAGAAATTAAAACGAATTCAGTTTCGTTTCATGCTTATCTCGTTTTTATAAAATTAAAAAAATATATGGGCAACCTTTTAAATCCATGACACTGTGTTACCATCATTCCTAGAGAGCATATTCCCATCAAGGAATGTCAGTCGGTCGACTGCTTACCTATAAAAGCACAATTGTGAGAAAATCGTTCTGCTGTCGTATGCTTAGCCCATAACATTAGATCCGTTGTAACCTGTGGCAATAAGTATGTCAGTAGGAAACTGTGCAGACAACTACGCATGCATGCACGAAATTCGTTTTCCCCTTCAAATGCGGTAACTACAATCTTCCGGTAAACGATTATATTATGAGCTGTCCTGTGGTTTGAGCAAATTGTTGGGAAAAAAATCCGAAAATAGTTGCGCCATAAGTGGTTGACCAATGACCACTTGTGTGAAGGCAACCTGCAGGATGAGGTTTTTTTATTTTCTTTATAATTGAAAATTTTGTCTGCATAGTGTAGGTACCCAAGAAAATGAAACACGTTGAAGTGCAAACAGCTTGTTAGTTGAAGAAGAAGACATTAAGTCACTTGTTATCATTCACTTGAAAAATTGGAGTTCAACATTGGCAAGCCAGAGACTAACTACCTACATGAGTGGACAGACATTCTTATTTATTTCGACAGAGCACAAAGATACTTGTAGATGTTGTAGTCAGCTTACAAGGATATGGTATGATACTGTGAAGCTGTTCGATCATAAGTGAATATTGAACATTTTTAATAGACACGTCAATAAATGAGTAAACGAAGTAATGAACACTGCAAAAGTAGCATCAATAATTCGTCTATAAAATCATGCAACTCAGGGATAACCAGCTGAAAATAGTTAGTTAATAACAGCTAATAAAACATGAAAAAAAAAACCTAAACTATGTGTCAAAAACCTTGTAACACACGGAAAATAAAGATTCGAAACACGATCAAAACGAATGGAATTAATAATACCACTACAAAAATAAGAAGAGAAATCCCACCACAGAATTGAGCATATATTATGGTGAAATTTCATTTATTTTGTTCTGGTCTGTTCCTTATCCTTATATTTTGCCATTAATCCTTACTGTAATAAAACTGTAACTTTTTATTTCGGCTGTAAGGTGTTTTTTCGGAATAGATTAAAAAAGTACTGCACGATATTGTTTCCGGTTTTCACGCTTGCGAAAATTGTCTAGATTAGATTATAGGATATGTTTTACCATTATCCGCTGTCCGTTAGAATCTGAGCTGAAAGCTAAGGTATATAGATTCGAGAGATATTCGAATCAGACCACCATTGTCGGGTCTCTTTTCGTCTCTCAAACCTAGGCCTAGCTTCTCACAACCATTCGTTTTATGTGAGTTTTCCAAGTTTGAAACGAATGGAAGGGATCTACGATTTCATGCCGATTCCGAACAGCCAATTGAGAAGCTATTTCAAGACAGTTATACTCTCGGATGTTTGTCAGACGTTCGCGAGAGGTGGCGCAGTGGAAAAAAACCTAAGTTGGAATTTGGGTTTTTGCGGGTTTCGAACCTCGGACCCCTCGCTTAGTAGTCCAAAACACTAACCACTAAGGCACTGCGCCTGCGAGCTGAAAGCTAAGAAAAGTTGTAATTTTCGAATGCCTTCCAGCTCCTAGCTTTGGAACGACTTATCCAAATGAAATAGGATTTTTTTTTTAAATATAAAAATCAAATACGCACAAAGATTTTAAGATATAAATCATCCTTGTGCGCTATCCTGAAGTCAAACAATAAGCAATAAACTATAAATTTTATACAATTCAAAAAAGTAAAATGTTCGATTGATGCTAAATCGTTGGATTTTTCCGAATATAAAAATAAATAGTTGGCGCAACAGGTCCGGAGGGACCCTAGGCCTAGCTTTTCACAACCATTCGTTTGTGTGAGTTTTTCATTTTTGGAACGAATGGAAGGGATCTACAATTTTATGCCGACTCCAAGCGGCTAATTGAGAAGCTCTTTCAAGACATTTATTCTCTCGGATGTTTGTCAGACGTTCGCGAGAGGTAGCGCAGTGGAAAAAAACCATAAGTTGGAATTTGGGTTTTTGCGGGATTTTTCCGAATATAGAATATAGAATATATCGGGTTGGGCTCGGTATCCTGCTTTTTATAATCCTGATTCTTAAAATCCCGCTTTTTAAAATCCCGCCTCTTATAATCCCGTTTTTTATAATCCTGTGTCTTACTATCCCGCTTTTACAATCAAAAGTATTTGTTTTATTTTAAAAAATCGCGCGATGAGTGTTTTTTTTTGAAATGCAGTAGGTATATTTTAACATTTATCATTTTTAGAGGAAGTAACAAAATAAGAAATAAATAATACCAAAATAAATTTTTAGGTAATAAATATGACAATCTTCAATAATTAAAAAAAAATAATGTTATATGATATTCTACACAATATAAATTGGCGCAAACTCCAATTATTGTTACAACAGTAAGTGATAAGGGTAAAACCGTAAGCAAGAGGTAGGTTTTCATGTGCATTTTTTTAAATGGAACATAATGCATCATAAATTGCAAGGGAACAAAAAAAAAATAGATGACCATTTAATTCCAGTTAAGATAAAATCCAAAATTTAGAAAATTAAATTAAATTAAATCAAATTAAATTACTAATTAAAATTACTTTATTCTTTGATTGAAGTATATTAACCCAACTTTATTGTTGGGTTAACAATATAAAATAATATAGGTATTGCTCTGAAGAGCCTGATCTATATATTAATACGGAGTTGCCTAAAACGTGTTTCCACCCATTTTTCCTATTATAGGTCACATAAATATGCCAACACTATATATATTTGGGTAGGGGACAATACATAGAAGTGCACAATACAAAAATTATCCACAAATTATCAATTACAGCAGGTAAATTTAAGCGAATTGCATGAAATTACAACAACAACAACATGGCACCCACGTGAAGTTAATTCGCACTTTTTCTAGAATGAAAAACGTGAAATGCAGTTCGATAGACAATCGTTTGTAGCTGTTTTTAGTGAAATCCTTTTCGTTTGTAGTTCAACCGTTTGAAAGTTAGAACCATTTGAAAAAACAAAATCCCATTCCTTAAAACCGTGTTATTTCTGAAACCGCAGCTAGCCAAGTGATAAAATTTCTAAAATCTATTTTCGAAAGTGTTCGACAATCTATTCTATCTATTCTATTCTATGCACCCTTTTCTACCTGTGATATAAAATAGAAGACAGCCCGCATTACTGGACACTTTTTATTCGTAATTTAAGGGAAGCCTGAAATGGTTTCGATTGCCTATTTTTAAGCGCTCCAATATTTCCCCTTCATTTCCCCTTCAAAAATGAACTCATAGAATAAATTTGTCGAATTTCGACCACGGGGCGACCCCTAGTATTCTTAAATGTTGACTTAAGAACATGAATTGTTGACTTTTACTACCAATTCATTTTTGGTGCAACAACTAATGGCTTTTATAGTTGTAACATTTTTATTTTCATTTTTCAAAATTTATAATCTAACATCATTGGCAACAGTTGCATCCTTAAATCGCAAAATTGTGGTATATGGGTTCATTTTAACCAAAGAAAATTGTTGGCGTAAGACATAAAATTCTTTGTGCTACAATTTTTTTTTCTGAGTGATTGAAATGTAAGGCATTCAGACTTCAAGAATAATGTACGCTTTACATGAACAGGATGCGAAAATTCGAAAAATTATACAAAAAATCACGAATAAAACGTTCCAAAAACTGAATGAAAATACAATATAAAGATGTCGCGAAAACTTCCAACGACAAAAACGATATCAACTTGGCAAAAAGTATCAGAACCTTCTAAAAAGTTTCCTTAAATAATATGGCGTACCACTCGGAGAAAAAAGATCGGGTTAAAATTGTAAAAAAAACGCTTGGGAAACTCATTAAAAAACTTGTGAGAAAACGGAACAAAAATAACGACAAAATTATGAGCTAGAAATAAATGAACAAAATATGCAAAAGCTCTTGTAAGCTTCATCCCAAAGCACATAAAAAGACCCGCTCGACCACAGCACAAACACTTCTGAGACAGCCGGGAGTTTGATAGACACAAAAATCCAGAGTTGAAGACTGCCAAAAGTGTTAAAACTACGTGAAAAAATATTTCAAAATTCAGTGCAAAGGTTGTAAAAAAATCGTTGAATAAAATTGTGAAACGCGTAAAAAACTCACTTTAAACGTTCTAGGTATGTAGGTATTGTTAATATAAAAAAGCGTGTTAATGATGTATTGTACCTATAATATTATAAGAACAGAACAACACAAAGTAAAACTGTGAAGTAAAAATAAAAGCATTGTATAAAGCCTTAAGCTACAATTGACGTTTGTCATTGAAAAAGTCTCCGCAATTGTATATAAACAAAAGTATATATGTAAAACATTTTTAATACATAATTCAATTGGGAAATAAAACCCGCTTTATAACGTTGACCGAAAATGTCTGCCCGTTTACTTTATCCGTTTCCACGACTGCCAAAAATAACAAAGTAGTGTACCATCCCGGCGGACACCCTGTATGTATTGAATAATCGCCTAAAGTGTTTAAAATGGAATGCAAAATATTATTTTAGGCGATCTTTTATTTTCAAAAATTGTTTGAGAAAATAAATTGACTTTTAGCTACAGAATTTTTGTTTTTATTTTCGTTAAAATAAAAATGACACTAATGTTTTCAGAATGTGGGTTGTGGGTGTTATTTTTATTGTTACTTTGTAAAAAAAAAATGAGTGAAACATGGGGTTTGGACTTTTTTATGAAAGCATATGCTTCTACTTACAAAATGCTGGAATTATGTCCCATCTTTGAAAAATAAATTATGGACTTAGGTATATCGCACTTTGGAGGGACATAATTCTACAATCAAATTTTGAAGTCCATTAAAAACGAATGTCTCATAAATTCATAAAGGTTTGCGTGAAGAAATTTATGGCAAACTAAAATGGAGCTGAAGCTTCAAAATCTCTCTCCTAAGTATTTGTTTCGGGTTTATAAAAAAGAAACAACATAAAACGAAAACATGAAAAAATGTAATAGAACCTGTTTCCGTCATTGAAAATTTGTTCTAGTACTAATTATTGCGTTTCCTTTTCGATATGGTTTGACAGTCTTTTTTGTGTGGCTGTAAAATAAATTGTAAAGAAATTCTGGTAACGATTTGTACTCCGTTCATATCACAGTTTTTTGAAAGAATTCTTGAAAAAATGTGAAAAATTTTCTTAAAAAAGTGCGTTAGATCGCATATTGTTCTTAGGAGATTCCTGTTCAAAACGTAAACAAAAACTATCAAATATTAGCGTTGCCTCTGATGGAGGAAATACATGGCTTACCACTTAGTTTTCACTGTCATAGCTACCTGTCTTTGACATGAAGCCGGAACGGTGTATTATTTTCTTAGTATTTTCTTTAACTATACGTACCTTTCGCGTGTCCTTGAAGTTTTCTAAATTAACCAATCCCTTATTCTGCTCCAAAAATAACTTATTCATTTTGAACTAAACCTCTCAAGCACACAACACAACAGACCCTACCTCCTTGCATAAGGCCAATACAAATTAATTTATTATTTGATGATGAGGTCTCCCCAGCCCAGAGAGACCGCGACCCTATCTCGTTCATTATCTTACACAGTGACACAGATTCAGTACTCGTACAAATGCGAAGAGGACGAATTCTGATTCTGTGTGTCTCTTCGTGTCCTCTAAACCTTTTAAAATAAACAAAGAGGTCAATTTGATGTTAAAGTAGCGGCCAGAATATTAAATTGGATTTTGCTACTACCAAGAGTTTCAGAATTTTCTACACGTTGGGCGGGCGGGAAATTGTTCTCCTTTATTGAGATTTTCCTGGTTTCCGTTTTTCAGCGAAAATTATATTTTTTCTGCTTCACACACCCAAGCGCATAATGAAAGCAATTTGTTATTTATATATATTTTTCCAGAATCCAAAGTGAAAAAGTAATTTGTGTTTCTATTGTGTGGATTTATACCGGGAAAGGCGCTAGGATACACAAATGGCTGTGCATTGTTTAATTGTGGTGAATTTATATTTTAATTTGGTTGGAGTTTTTTGCTGTCAGTATTTTTATTAAACAAAACCGCCATGGCTTTAGGTACGATTAACGAGCTACTGACATTTATTTGGACAATAGATTGCTGTAACAAAGTGAGATTGCCTTATCGTTATTGAAATAAATTCAAACTCGGTGTTGGGGGCGATAAGCCAGTGGCAACTGGCGTCAGCAAAGTGGTTCGCATTGCCTTGGAATTGGGATAATATCCCTCCATTAAGACATCCATTAAACAGTCATAATTGTGGAACATTAACTGCAGTGTATAAGTGTAACACTTAAAGGAGGGAAATCCATTAAATGGGCTTGGCTCGAGAGTAAATGCACAGAATGCACAAAATTGGATGAGTTGCTGAATGCGAAATATAAATAACTGAATATCTTTGGAATTTCCTCATAACCAAATTGGGTAACTGCTGTTGGAAGCTGATTTTAATACTTTTTGCTGGAGGTCACTAAAGTTTGTCGTAAAAATTTAAATTTAAAATTTGAAAATAACGTACTTGGGCTTGATATTTCATATAATCGAATGGTTGTAAAAGCTAAGCTTAGTTTTCTAGTTCAAACAAAGGCCCGTTGCGCCAAGTACAAGGTGGGCCAAAAGAGATCACCCTATTGGAAGATGCTCTTATTTTTGCAAATGGCCGCCAATGTCAAATTTGTTTTGACATTATTTGTGGACTAGACAGATGTAGAATACAAGTGAACAAGCCATGGAGCGATACACGATCCCCAAGAACGCGGAATAATTTCGAATTTTCAATTTTTCGATCAAAACCATAATGAGCGATGAGGTTCATTTCCACCTCAGCGGGTACCTGAACAAGCAAAACTATCGCTTCTGGGGCACCGAAAATCCACGAGTATTATGCACGAGGAGCCATTTTACCCGCTCAAAGTTCTTGCATGGTGCGCTGTTCACGCTGGAGGAGTCATCGGGCCATTTTTTTTTTTTTTTTTTTTTTTTCGAGAACGCCGCTGGTCAAACGACAACAGTGAACGGTGCGCGCTTGAAGTCCCGCTTTTACAAGCCCGATGCCCTAGAAGCCCTCAAGGACAACATTCGACACGAGTGCGACAATCTGTCGCCCGAAATTCCCGCCGAAGTAATGAAAAATTCCATAAACGTCAGTTGTGACGGCCGATATCATCTTCTCGACTTGACCAATAAAATTCTTAAGGTTCAAATAAACAGAATCGAAGTTTTTCATTTAGAAAAAAAATGAGAGCCAAACAACATCGGATGACTTATTTTGGCCCATATATTTGTATTTATTTATTTTGAATTTGAAGTCTCTGTTAATGGAAGGACTCGTATTGTGAGATTTGACCACTAAACTTCGGGGTGTACTTAATATATGAAGTTTGCAGGTATACTTTACAATTGTTTCTCTCTTATTTTGACCGCACTTGGTACGGCGGAGGGCTGATAAACAATTAAGAAAAGCAGAGCTTCTCTTAGATATTTTTATACTTTTATAAGTCATACTGAGCGAGATCTCTACCCAGCACAAAGTTTAATTATTTTATTTTGAATCAATAAAACGAAAATAATTTTTTTCTGAGTTTCCTTTTTAACACTTTCGGCATATTGTTATTTTTTTTAATTATCTTTCCATATAATAGATATACAATCATGCAAAGTCTTATCTCTTTTTTAACAGAGAAAACAAAATAGTTTCTTTTTCCTCCACAAAGATTGTTTACTTTTAGTCATAAATGACTACCCAGAGTAGTTTATTGGCCACAAAATGAAATCATAAAAACATTTTGTTTTTTTTTATCTAGGGTTTGCCCCACCGGGCGCAGGAAAAAAGCACCCAAAAAAGGGTGTTTTTGGTACTTCCTGCAATATCAAAGTCGAAAAACGAAATTGTGCTACCTGTGTGCGATCGATTATATCTTAAGCCCTGCAGCCCCATTAGGGTGCAGACACGTCTACTCTCAGCCACCCAGCCTTAAATCACCTTTCTGAAGCAAATCCAACTAAATTATGTAGGCGTGGCAGACATGCGACAAACATTGCCAATGGGATCTATTTGACTTCTGAATAAGATTTGGCAATACCTAAGATAAGTCTTCGAATTTCGAACAATTTCAAGATTTTGTAAAATCAGATTCAACTGTGTTCATATTTGTTTTCAATACCGTTGATAACGCTAACGACGGAACAACTACGCAAACGAAACTAAACCGAGTAGGTAGATTTGCCTAATTGCGCCCCCAAAAAAATAAAGAAGATAAAAAAAAAGCGAAAAAAAAAACTAAGCGAAAAAAGACTGTCACAAAATGTCCCTCTTGTAATGAAGATATCGTTACGGACGTGGAAGAAGGACTTATGAATTTAGGCTGTGATAACTGCGAAAATTGGTTTCATCTCCAAACCTACATTTGTTAATAAATTCCGAGCATGCACCAAGCACTTGCTAATTTATGTAATTCGACCAATTAAAATTCTTTATTCAAAAGTTATATTAAATGCAATAGAAATAAATGATGAATAGCAATGTTGATTTTTTTCAATCAAACCGCAATGATTTTGACGTGTCGTCCAACCTTCCACTTTTTCACTTAATTGACAATCTATCGATTATCCTTGCAATAAATTATTGGTCATAGCGAAAGCGAGACGCACGGGAAATTGAAGTCGCACGAATGGTAAATCGTTCTTAATAAGCGAAATCTGCGGAATAAGAATGTTTGCCTTTGAATTTTCCCTACAAAATTTCAATCAACTTGGTAGCGCTGTTTCGGCAATCGGCAACAGCGCCACCTATCAGATCCAAAAGTATCCTATCCTTCAAGCGGGAACGAAGAATATAAATCTATAAAATTTCATTGAAATCGGGTGAGTGGTTTCGGAGATCGATTACAACGCCATATAGCTGGTCAAAAATCCTATCTTTTAAGTTTGCTTTAACCTGAAATACAACAATACGAACAAAACAAAAGAAGAATCATAAAAATTTACCCAGTGGTTATCGAGTTATATCATCATCATCGAGTTTCATCCCGAAAGAATTATAGGTTCATAAGAAGATTATTATTAAAGAAAATTTAATTGACCTGAATAACGACATAGGTACGCCTACAAATTAATTATTTTATATGTATTTTATCAATATAATAACTCCGATCAAAGCATCTGTTTTAAACGATATTTATTTTGTTTACATCCTGGTTGACGATATTTGCAGCACGCATTCTGTCAATGTTATGCCAACGCCATAAGGTTACATCAAAAATGTTTGAATTGTAAAAGCGCTATGGTTACATTAGATATAACTTAATATGGTGGTTAAGTATTCTTAAATTTTCTAGTTTTCCGCGCAATTTTCTTAATTTTTTCTTTCATATGATTTTTCTCCGACAATAACAAACACAACAAAAAAAATTAGCGAAATCGGTCCAGCCGTTCACGCGTCATGCCGCGACCAGTGCTGCCACAAAGGAAAAAATTTGCGTAGCAAATTTGCGTAGCAAAACTAAATTTGCGTAGCAAAACTCAAAAGTCCAAAATATATATATATATATTTTTTTTTTTCGAAAACAAACAAAAAAACACTTAATTCTTTATTCAAATTAAATATGTTCTAAGGACTAGTACAAGTAAAAAAAAAAAAAAATAACGTTAAGCTTTCACATTAAAAAAATATACATTTCATATCACAAAATTATAAATCACATTGAAATTCCGGCAAGTCTTTTAATTAATACATTTTTTTTTTAAGTTCTAAATTAAGCTTTTAAATGCCTTTTGAAAAAATTAAAATTTCGACATCCATATTTCGTTTCTTTTTGAAACTAAACATTTTGCAGCCATTATTTTATCGACTGTCTCTATTTTGAATGAATTCGTCTTCTCGTTTTTTGTCAAGCTCAAATCTGAAAAAATTCTTTCAGCAGCTGCGCTGCTATGTGGAAGAACGAGAAGTTTTTTCATTAAATTTGAAACTTTTAAAAACAATGGCTTGCCAAGACCATCTTTTGCTTCACTAATATGAACCCAAAAATCAACAACATTAGCGTCCTTAAATAAATGAATGTTTTGTTTTAAAAGTCGCCACTCGGAATTTATGGCTTCCCAGTCAGAATGTGGAGCCAGATTTGAAAACTGTTTTAATAAATTAAGTATATTTGGTGCGTTTTCGTCTTTTACGCATTTCGGATCCAAATAAAATAAAACTTTTAATTTATTATTCTTGAAGTCAATGCGTTTGCGAATTTGACGACACAGCTCAAGATAAAATTGGACAATGTTGGCTTTAACGGATGCTATTATGTCTGGGTCTATATCGTTAGATTCAACATAGTCTTCGAATTTCACTCCTGCATAAACATTATTCAAACTTAAAAAAGCATTTTCCTCAAAATCTAAATCTTCAATATGACTTTGTCTTACAATATGGTCAGTCTTTATGAAATTGCTTACTACGTTTCGATACATTGCTTCTATGTTTTTTAAAAGAATATGAATCCTTACTTCGGAGCTTTGAAATTCTAAATTCATTTTGTTTACAACTTCTAAAATGTAAGAAAGAAACAAAAAATATAATCTAGACTCATCATTCATTTTTTCAGCAAGATTCCTACATTTTTCTGAATTGTCTTCGAAAAATCCTGAAACTAAAAAGAGGGAAAGTGATGTCCATTGCTCCAGAATTCGATCCACCACACTTTGTAATGAAAGCCAACGTGTTTGGCAGGGACGGAGAATTTTGTGTGGCTTCAAATTACAGAACTCTTGAAACTCTTTTAGATCACTTAACCTCTTGGCGCTGTGGGAAAAAACATTATAAATGTCCCTAGCCAATTGCTCAACTCCAATAGGCAACTTACGACAGGCATAGCTAGCGCACAAGTGAAGTGAATGGCATATACACCCCATGAAAAAATGGTCTTTGCTTATTTTTCGTTTAAGTAAGGCCTGCACGCCATTCATCTCCCCCTTCATAACACTTGCGTTGTCTGTCGCAAGCCCTATGCAATTTTGCAAAGGTATTTCGTACTGTGCCAAGAAGTCTAAAATTGATTTGGTTATAGTCTCTGCGTCTGTTTTAATCAGCTCTATTAAACATAGAAAACTGTCTTTAATAGACTTCGTGGCATTGTCGAAATGCCTAGCTACTAAAACTAAGGCCTTACAACAACTTACGTCAGTCGTCTCATCGACAATCAAGGAAAAACTATTTATTTTAAGTTCGTTGATTATCTTTTGCCTTCCTTTTTTTGATAAAACATCCTTGACTATTTGCAAAGCCTTAGTTTTGCCGCAGTGAATCAATTCAATGATCTTACATTCCGGAAAGCAGGTCTTCAGTAGAGGAATAAAATGGTCCATTAATGCGAATGGTAGATGATGCAAGATAAAGAACATTACTATGGTTTCCTCTATTTGTTTGACTCTGTCCTTTAACAGAATTTCCTCCGAATTTAGCAATGCAATATCTACAGCTGGCTGTCCTTTTTTTCCGCAATACTTTTTTTTATGCGCCGTGGACTGGTTGTGGCGACTCAAATGAGACATGCAATTTGTCAACGACTTTAGGCACACCATGCAAAATGCATTTCCATTTTTTGCTTCGAGCCAGTCAAACTTTTGCCTCCATGCCGACTTGAAGTCGCGGGAGGAGGGAGTTCGACTTGTCGAGGGCTCCTCGGAATGTTCCTGCTCAGTAACGGTATTATCAATATCAATGCGTTTTCAAAAAGCAGACAATGTATATTAATTAAAGGAACTCTACTTGCATTTAAATTTCATTACCTTGGCTCTTCATCGGGTGTTTGATCCTCTTGTGTTGGTTTGAATAAATTTGCAGGATTGGACATCTTTGTCGTCTTTGTAATATATCTATAGGCACATAAATTGAGACAGCGAAGTTGAATGGAATTGGTTTTTATTAAAAATTATTTCATACCTATCCATGACAGCCAGAATATTTAGACAAAAATTTGTGACAGCATTTAAGTTTATATTAATTGTTTTTAAGCTTCAAAATAGCACTCCTAGCGTCGCAAAAAAAAAAAAACAATAACAAACTCTGACTCTGACGTCTGACGGCAAGAACACGGACAAAGATTTGCGGGCATGTAGATTTGCTACTCTTATTTTCCATTACAATTTTGCAATGTAATTCCAGACCGATTCCAGATTCCAGTCAAATTCAAACACTAACACATCCGAAGAAATGGGTACTTGTTGGGTATGGTAGAAAAGAATGTAAGTTGGTGTGGGAAAGCGAGTAAAGATGGAATATACTTTCGTTTCTTATTATTTTCGAAGATGGAAAAATTACAAGATTTATGTTGACATTTCGTGCTTTAAAAAAACGTAGCAAAATAGACGTTTTTAGGGAGAGTGCGTAGCAGCGTAGCAAATTGGAAATCGCGTAGCAGTTTTGCTACGATCGTAGCAAAGTGGCAGCGCTGGCCGCGACCAAGGGAAATAGGGTAGGGATTCATTTTTATATATATAGATTCAACATTGGCACATTTGTTCGAACAGCTTGACTCAATGTGATTCGTTCGAAGTCCATTTCTCTCTCCAATTCTCGATTTAATGCGTCAAATCAAAGCTTTGTTGCGCATTTCATCTGACATCTCCAGTTCATTATCCGATGTCACAGTGCGAAATCGATGCAAAATATCGTCGGCCGTAATATCATCTTTGTATAATCAAAGTACCTACCTATCTACTTCATTTCAAAAAGTTACTTAATGTAACATAGTAACCATAATTTATTAGAACAAAGTTTTTAGGTACCTATTATTTAAAAAAAAAAAAGAAAAAACTTCAAAATTGTTGACAACAACAATTTGCTTGGAAAATAATTAAAATAATTGACAACAACAATTGCTTTTAAAATTCAAAATATTTTTTTTTTATTTGAAGTGTCACTTCTTGATTTCTATCCAGTTAATTTTTTTTCAAAGTGTATTTCTCCATACAAACTTTAATTTTCTAATTTTCCGCGCAATTTTCTTAATTTTTTCAATTTTTCTTTTTTCCTAAACCTTCGCGGAGCAATTACGAACAAATCCGCAGAAGGAAGTATCAAATTTGGTTCAGTCGTTTTCGAGTTTTAAGCATCCGAGCAAACCAAGATCCATTTTTATATATATAGATTATTATTTGAATTCCCATTAAAAAAAATAAAATAAATAGCCTCGCTTAGTAGTCCAACACACTAACACTAAGCGACTACTGAATTCCCATTAGCTTTAAAAAAAAATTCCTACCCGAATTAAATTTAAATTTATTATATGTATTGTATATATAATAATTTTTTTTATAGCTTAACCCTCAAAAATGGAATAAACTATTTTTTTTTAAATATTAACTAGTTAAAGCCCTTTATTTACTGGTCTGCCGAAGATGGGACACCATCTGTCGGAAATATGAACAAAAATCTAAACAAATGTTTTGTTGCGAAATCCAATTAATGTTCAGTTTATTTTAGCGATGAAGAAATCAATAAAGAATAATTTACTTCAAGAATTATTCGAAAATGTTAATATTTGTGGTTACTGTGCTATATTTTATGACGAACAATCCTAAAGGGGCCGGCCACTAGCGACTCAACCCTATGTAATAAAAAAGAATGCCTATTTTTAAAAAGAATTTCAAAAAGCCGTGAAATCAGGGATAAGTTGCAAATCCATCCATAGTTATTAGCATTTTATTTATGGGAACATATGAATGAGAGCAAGAATCGAAATCATCCACTCTTAATTTCAGAAATTCCAAGAAATAGGGAGAGAACATGTTCAGAGAACATATAAAAACTGAAGCCCACCTTTGAGGACTGATTTGTCTTCTAAATTGTATTAAAACGTTTTCGCTTTATTTTTTTAAAGTTTGACGGCCGTCTATTTTACCATTGAGGAGTAAATAAAAATTTAGTAGAACCGTCTTCTGAAATTTCAATGAAGCGATCATGGATACATAAATGTAGTTACATTCTAGCTTTAGATTTAGGAACTCATAGTTTCAGTCCATACTACTGAACATTATTTAATTTTTCTAAAGTTGGGGTAAAATTGCGTGTGTTTTCTTGCCTTTGTTTATAATCTAGAAGGTTTGTAATTGTGTCGTGATTTCGTGTTCTAACGCGAATTATTTTCTTTTCTGACTATCATCTCAAGGCTTCCTCTTTTCTTGTTTTTGTTTTTTATTAACTATTTTTTAGAGCCGATTATCTTTTAAGAAATCGTGAAGTAGACGAACACTAAACGCTGGTGTTACTAATTTCAAAGTAATCTGAATATAAAATCTTTCACCAGAATGCAATAGTTGTAAATGATGTACTAACTTGGCACAATCTGTGATTCGATTTTATTGATTTTCAATAAAATTAAAACCAATAAAAAGTACTACCCCCTCACAATTTAATTTCATCAAAACATTTACCACTGTCCTTGGTGGCAGTCGCAATCCGTTCGCCTTGGACTAAAATTAAATGCAAAATATTTTCCTTCCATTAATATTCGGCATTTTATTGAATCATAAACGCGTTTTAAGAAAAACAATAACTTTGCAAAAAGTTCATTCCCTTGTGGTCGGTGGAACATTACAAATGAAACGGCCACAGAGTGTTGTAAACTTTTCCTCTTGTAGGGATTTTCGTACGATTTTACGCGCTTGTTTCCATTTAGTGCACCAACCCAACAGCTATTTTAAGAAGAAAACGAATTATTGCTCTTTTGTTTCGAGAACAGAGGGTGAACTTTTTTATAATTTGGTTTACTTTAAATTTGATTAACTTTGACTTGGAATGAGGTAGTTGTTTTGTTTTTATTTTTTTTATTTGCCTGTGAGTAGAGGGCAATGATATTGCTATGGCTATAAAGAAAATTTGGAACAAATATGAAAATTATGAAAAAAGTTTGGAATCAAATCAAATACAAACGGTTTTTCTATTTGTAGTTGTTTTTTGTTTGGATATATTTGAGAGCGGTGTGAAGAGAGATTGGGTGTAATGAATCGAATTATGTAGTTGGTAGCATAGCAACCGTTGCGAAAAGGCATAAGGGGCAGTCTTCATTCATCAATGGCATTAGTTTGGGATTGTAGGTAATGGAAAATGAAAAAGAGAATTTAATTTAATTCTAAAGGAACAAAAAAACTTTGTCGAGACTTTCTTAAATGAATTGTTGAAATAGGTACCTAAGCAAAGTCGTAACAAAAAAGCGTAGGGAACAAATTTTAATAACGCAATCTGATTTCTGCGAAGACTGCTCGACAGCATATTCTCACTATAACTAGCATGGACATTAAGACTACTTCTTTAAAAATGTCTGACTGCATCGACTACATAGGCCCGTTTTCTAAAGTGTGCATTAAATTAATTTAAAAAAAAAAGTAAGGGCAGGAGTTCCAAAACATTTTCTTTTTCGTAGACCACTTTCAACATTAACCTGGTTTCGGTGGACCCCTGCTGCTACATTTTTACCATATTCCCAAAACTCGTCAAAAAATGTGAAGATTAGATCTAGTTAATCTAATTAGTTCCAACCGTAAATTCGGAGTGATACAAATAAAAAGAATAGTAGTATATTCTTAGGTTCTATTTATTCAAATAATACGATTACAGACTTCATATAACTAAAATTAAACATTATAATACCGTATCATAACTTCAACAATGCAAGTCCTTACTATAATAAAAGTGTAACTTTTATTCCAGCTGGAAGGTGTAGATATGTTCGGAATAGATTAAAAAACTACAGCACGACATTTATTGCAGTTTTCACAGTTTTGTTGAAAATTGTCGAGATAAGATTATAGGATATGTTTTGCCATTCTCCGCTGTCCGGAAGCGGAAATCTAAGCTGATATCTAAGAAAAGTTGTAATTCTCGAATGCCTTCTAGCTCCTAGCGTTGCAATGACCCATCCAAATGACATAGGTTTTTTTTTTAATATAAAGTTCAATTATGTGCAAAGATTTTAAGATTTAAATCGTCTTAAGCTAAATCGATGGATTTTCCCAGCGTACAGTTGAGAAAATTTTGTATGTGTGTGTGCGAAGTGGAACTCTGGCGAAACAAGGTGAGCAAGGGTTAGCTAGTTTAATTTAATAAAAATATATACCTAATAGCTCCTTCTGCGTTTCTTCTGCTTACAACACTCACCATATTTTTTATTTAGAAAAGTTTGTTATATTTTTTAATCTCTTCTCTTCTCTTCTTCTATGTTAGTCGGGTAAAGGCTCCCAAACCGCTTAACCGATTTGTATGATTTTTGTTTTGTTTTGTTCGTCTTGAATCAGGGGTAAAATAAATAAATAGTTGGCGCAACAGGTCCGGAGAGACCCTAGGCCTAGCTTCTCACAACCATTCGTTTTGTGTGAGTTTCTCATTTTTGGAACGAATGGAAGGGATCTACAATTTTATGCCGACTCCAAACGGCTAATTGAGAAGCTCTTTCAAGATATTTATACTCTCGGATGTTTGTCAGACGTTCGCGAGAGGTAGCGCAGCGAAAAAAAACCCTAAGTCGGAATTGGGTTTTTTTGCGGGATTCGAACCTGGGACTCCCACTGCGACTACCATCAGCGGTGGTTTAGGAAAAAAGAAAATCCGAAAATTCTCAATATGTGGCGCTGTAGGCGTATATTTCGTGTTTCAGTTCAATTCAATTGTCTTCAATAACAATCTTCTATAGGTATAGGTATATATCATTTTTTGGGGTGAAACTCGATGACGATATAACTCGATAACCACTGAGCTTATTTTATTTTGTTTTGTTCGTATTGTTGTATTTCAGGTTTAGGCAGTCTTAATGGATAGGATAGCTAGACCCGATAGGTAGCGCTGTCGTCTATCTCCGAAACCACTCACCCGATTTAAATGAAATTTTGTGGCGTATGGCTGGTTCCAGCTTAAATAAATATATTATTTAAATAGATAGAATATTTTTGGACCAGATAGGTGTCACTGCTGTCGATCTCCGAACTCAGTCAATACATTGTATATGGTTGGCATCAGTTTGAATGATAGGATACTTTTGGACCCGAGTTGATTGAAACTTTGTGGATGGGTTTGGTTGCTTCCAGTTTGAAATAGGATAGTGTTGGGCCTTATAGGTGTTACTTTGCAAAACATAAGCAGGATAGGAAAAAGGGTTGTGGCGCCTCCCATTCAGAAATAAAATCAAACGCAATGTCTAAAGTTGTATAACTAAAATTTCTAATGGACACTGTCCAAATATCCGTATGTGCACTCATAACTCGGAAACGGATCGTTCGGTTTTTATGATTTTTTGTTTAAATTCGCATGGGCCAAAGGAAGGAAATGCTACTTTTTGCCGTGAAAACCAAACTTTATGGAGATTACTTGCATTTTTTAATTCTTTGGATGTTCAGGGCTTACCTCCATACAATTTGAAATTGAAAGTCGGCTCGGTTATCATTATTTTGCGCAACCTCAATGCACCGAAACTTTGTAACGGAGCGCTTTTGATTTGATGGTGAAAGATCTGAAATTAAATTCATGCAATCGACGGTTTTGAGGGAAAAATTCAAAGGGCAACATTTTTATTCAGTGGATACCGCTTGTTCCAAACGATTTGTCATTCATATTTAATCGTCTCGCTCTCTCACATGGTCAATTTAGTGAAAAAGCGGAAGGTTAGCCGAGACTTCAAATTGGAAAATTTTAAAGGGAAATTGGAAAGTTCGTGAAAATTGATTTTCCATATAATTATTTTGTACGGGGAGTTTATTTTTTTTTTTTAAATTTGATCGTAGTATACAGTGAGATCGTATTTGTCAAAAGATATTTTGGATCAAAAAAAAAAAAAAAAGCTCAGGTGGAATAGTGATAGCTCCAAACTATTTTAGCCAAAATGTGAACTTTGAATATAATCAATATACAGCAATATGAACGAATTTATTCAATTTTCTCCAAAAATGTAGGCAGGCAGGTAGATTTGTAGGGGAAATCTTACGTCGGTAGGGCATTTTTGGAGCCGTGGTAGGTATTTTTTTTTTGTTTGTGACTATATCACCACTGTATGAATTGCATTGAGGAACGCCACAATGCTGAGCTCCGATTGTTTTCTGCATGCAAAATTGTAAATCCCTTCCCTTGTAGATCCCTTCTATTCGTCCCGAAAAATGAAAATCTTAGGCAGTACGGAAGAATAAGGCGGTACTGTTTTAAAGCGGATTGACAAAAAAGCACATGCCGCTTTGAAGTTTAAAATGTATAAACATGTAAACAAAAGAGCGGCATATTGTGCGAAGAGATTCAATTCCATAGTTACGCGTTTCAAAGAGTGATTTAAAATGAATTCTGAAATGTTCCATTCTGCTGCCAGGAACAACTTTAAGTCGGAAATGATGGTCTTGACTTTTTTGGGAACTACCCTCTACTGAGCTCGATTAGAACTTACAAATAGGAACACGTTCTCTTCGAATCATGCTCTACTTGCAAATGCCCACAAAACTGGTAAGAATTTGCTTTAACAAAAAAAGTGATTTTTGGAATCTTGGTATACAAGTCGTTGAACCATAAAGAGTGATTTAATTTTCTTTCTTTCATAGTTATTCAACAATTTCCTGACGAAGAACAGACAAAAAACAAGTTTTATTCCCAAAGTTTCCACTCTGTCAACTGTCAAAACACAGCTACATCAGTTCCGTTTAAACGTTGAAAAGCGTGCACTTTACTACACCCTTTGCGAGTATCGCCACACACAGCATTGTTGAGAAGTCCCCACTATACTGAAGGCCATGGTTATTTTCAGAAAATAAATACAACTGCCTTGAAAGACATAAAGCCAAACGAAATCTTGACAAAAGTATGTAACTCAAGCGACGACATTGATTGTGATAGTAAAGTCACCAACCGTCATACTTCAATTATAATCCGATTAATAGCTACAAGGTCGTCACAAACTCACATCTATACTATAATCGCCTTCTGAAATAATAACAGCACCACGCTCGAAAGTGTCCCCACAGTTGCACAAAACTTTTGTGTTAAAGTTCAAGAGCAAAAAGAAAAGAAAACCCAACCACCACCCAATGCGCCCCATTTCCCGCTGTGTTGTATGGCTTTTGAGGTTGCGAAAGGATTTTCTTTCAAAGAACAATGAAAATTAAATCAAAGGAATTTAGTAAAGTTTTACCTTTTCCCCTCATCTATACAATATCCATCTAAATACTATAGCCATCCCTTTGAGCTTTGATGTTATTTTTAACATTTTAGCGTCCCTTGGATTTTACTATACAAGCAATTCAAGGAAACACATTTCCACATCAGTCTCTCGCACTTAATAGCTTCAACGTAATGGGGTTTCTCTTTGACCAATCGGGTGTTTAAACTTAATTCGAATATCCTGGACCGGTCCAGATAAACCCTCAAAATAAATTGCGTGGTTTACACAATTTACCCTTTCATTTCATCTTTTCTTTTTTCCTTCAAAGGAGCCCATAAGTCTGTTGTATCCTTTTCGGTAACGAATATCCTAAGTAGTGAATGACGTGCGACAACGCCGGGAACAAAAATTGTGTTTACAAGGTGTGCTTTCCATTTCATTTATATCCGGTTTTGTTGTTTTACACGAAAAAACATGCTTACATAAACATATAGTACCTGGACGACCGAGCTTTGCTCGGTTATTACTATTTATTGTAATATGGTGGTGTTTAGGTGATAATCTACATAAACTTAAAAAGTAAAATGTGAACTAACAATTTGATTTCAGTGATCCTAAAAACTGATATGATCACATGAAGGCTTTCCTTACTTTTTCTTGTTTAGGTCCTTTTTCAGAATGAAAGGTCAAATGTTAAAATATAATAAAACAAAATTGGGCCACCGAAGTCACACAATACGCTCGGGTCAGAGAAGTGCCCTAAGACTATCACAGCTCAACATACCATAAATATTTTTGATCATCATCATTCAGTCCTTAAAATAATCAAATCATAGACTTTACTTTATTGCTTTATTTTAAAGAAAATTATCTTATGTTTACTTAATGACCAGTAGGCTAGTTTAATCAGGCCTTAACCTAAAACTTCTTTCCATACTATGTTGCGGGTATGTAGGGGACTTTCTTTTGACAGGAGTACTTTTAATGTAGTTGGTCGCTTAACTCTGGAAAATGCCACATACAGCATGCCATGCATAAAAACTGATGATCTCAAGTCAACTCCAACAAATTCGAAAGTTTGACCTTGAGATTTGTGGATTGTCATGGCAAATGCACATCTTACTGGAAATTGGTGGCGCTGCATGGTACATCCCAGTTGACCTTTCGATGAGTCAAGAGTGATTCTAGGTATATGTACTTCTTTGCCGGATTGTTCACCAGTGACTATTTTTGCCTTTATTATATTGTTACATAGATCGGTCACAATGAGCCTTACCCCGTTACATAGACCTTCTGAAACGTCCAAATTACGCAACAGCATTACTATGGCTTTTTTTTTCAATTTCAATTCATGTGGTGGCAAATCTGAAATGTTGACTGTATTGAGGAATTCTGTTGTAAATTCAAGCGCTCCTTCAGGTTGGTCTTTCACCGTGTCATGACTGTAATAGGTTTTGTACTCTCCAGGAAGTTTGGCAATAATGTCTTCATTAATTCTGTCTACATCTTTATTGAGCGGTGCAAGTATTGCTCTGTCCTTCATTCCCTCGTAATTTTCACAGGCAAAGCAGTTACCAAACACATCGTCAATTAGATTATTGTTTGAAATTATATTTTGTGGCAATTCAATTTCTTCCATTGCGTTTAATGACAGTTCACCGTTGCCCAACTTTAATAAGTAATCAGCGAATTCCCGTTGTTCCATATCAACTCGCATGTTTTCTTCTAGCGTAAACGTCTCAAAAAGTGACCACAAAGAACATCGCTTAAGAGAGAGATCTAATAACTCAGATTTATTAGCTCGCGGCTGTACAGGTAGACACTGGCGAAAATCTCCTCCAAGTACTACCACTTTACCACCAAAAGGGAGATTCTCATTTCCAATAGATCGTAAAAGTTGATCAATGTTTTTTAATCCATATTTTGGAAGCATCGGAGCTTCATCCATTAAGAAAACATCTATTTTTGCTAATTTTCTGGCTTTCGAGGAATTAGGTTTGATACTCGAGACTGAGTCTGGTGTTAGGGGCACTTTAAGACCAAACATTTTATGACAAGTACGACCATTGGGGAGCAATATAGAAGCTATACCGGTAAAAGCCATACATTGTACTTTGCACCTTTTTCCAGTAAGCATGCAGTATCTTATTCTTATACCTTTAAACGAGCTAATCTTGTATGTATATATATTTCCGTGATCTCGGAAACGGCTCTAACGATTTCGCTGAAATTTGGTATATGGGGGTTTTCGGGGGTAAGCAATTGATCTAGATTAGTCTTATGTTTGGGAAAACGCGTGTTTTCGAGTTTTCATGCGTTTTGAGCTTATTTTTCTGACTTTACTGCCTTTTACTCGCCATTACACAAACAATTCTTAATCAATGCAAACAAAAAAAATACGTAGGAGAGCCAACACTTTAATAGTTATTTCAAGCCATCAATCAGCTTTCTATGTCCTCTAGAAGCTGAGCTACAACCTAAAATCTAACACGAAAAAAATAAATTTATTTTCTCAAATCGAATATTATCAGCAGCCGCGGTTCTTGATCGTTGTTCTGCTTTGGGGTGGTTTTGTGGCGCACATCGCACAAGCACGTTCATATGAAAAAAAAAACAGCGACAATGTCTTTCTGAGGAAATGCGCAGATGGATGATGACGTGTGGTGTGGTGATGGACGGATGGTGGATGGTGGTGTATAAATTGAGTTCAAGATTTTTCATTTAATGGTTGTTATAGTGAATACGTGGCACTCGAACGCATGGGCGTAGTATACCTGTTACAGGCCAGCGCGACCGTTAGCAAAGAGTAGCGTCCTCATTATTTCATTTACTTGTTTTAGTTTGATTTGATAATATACTATAATTTAATAGGGTAGTATTTTTGAAGTGAAACTTCTAATGCGACTTCCAACATTTCGTATCATACTTTAGTTATCAGTACCTGGGCGACCAATTGTAATTTCAAAAACAATACAAATTAAAAAAAATATATGTAAACTTGAACATATAAAAAAAAAAAAAAAAAGTAAGTCACCGAGCGGGATTCGAACTCGTAACACTCGTTTCTTGCCGTCCGCGTCATAGTAAAAGGAAAGAAGTAAGACCGGCGAACCGGCGTTTGAACCGGCGTTTAGGCGACATACATTTTTTTATACCTATGTTCATGTTTAAATATATATAGGTATTTTTTAATTTGTATTGTTTTTAAAACTACAATAAATAGTAATAACCGAGCAAAGCTCGGTCACCCAGATATTAGAGTTTTATAAATGAATGTCTTACCAGTACCACCCGGACCATCAATGAAAAAACATTTTCTGCTACCATTTGTGTCATTTACAGCTTGAAGAATAGCATCAACGATTTCTATCTGTTTTCCTCTTAGTTGTTGATACATTTGCTCTCCTAAGACTGCTGATTCATCTGTATTTAGCGTATTCTGATGAGTCTCGACATCATAATCCTCAATATCATTGAAACCGTAAGTTTGCACCCAGTATTGGAAATTTCTGCCTTCAGTTGCTTCAGTATTTAATTTATGAGCTATAATTCTGTAGGCGCGATTAATTGCGTTTTCAATAGACTGTCCATTCCGCTGAGCTGCGTGTATAAAGTCTTCTGCCAAATCGTTTTTAAAGGTTTCCCATAGTCGCTTTGGATTTTCAGGACATCCGTAAATTAATATTTGTGTAAAAAGACTTCGCATTGCTGTAGGCATTTTAGATAACGCAGATTCTTGTAAACCCTCTATCCATTGCTGGTCGTCGTAGGCTAAACCACGCGCTAAGCAGGCTTGCTTATATGTTTGATGTTGCGTGTCATTGACAGTTCGAAGGTCTTCGAAACTTGTTGCATCTTTTACATGATATAACAACAATCGCAAGTGGTATAGTTCCGGTTGGGCGACGTAATTTACATTGTGAACCCTACCAATAACTCGCAATTGACGAAGTCTTCGCTCCCATTTGCTCGTCCTTCCGACCCATCTGAAGTGTTCAGGCATTTGCCAATAATAATGATATTCTGTATCATTTAGCTGGTTATGTTCTCTTTGTTGTTTAATTTGCGTATTGTGTCTTAAATATGCCTCCAAAGTGGACCCTCTTTGACCAATATCCGCTAAATCTTCCTGAATTTGATCTAAGTTTTTGATTCGATATTGACCTGGTAAATGAATGTCCAATCTTCGAACGCTGTGACTTTTTTTTTGTATTTCAAAAGCAAATAATCGCCAGCATGCTTCAGGCGGTGTGACACAACGTCCTTCAATGTATGTATTTGCCTCATTATAAATCAACGTTCTTTGTTCTTCTACAACTTTAATTGATGCGCAATCGTGTCCTTTATAAATTTATTTATAAAGATATTTTACCGCCAAAATACTGCCTACATACTCAACGTTAATATGACAGTTAAATTTCTTTAATAAGTACGCATTGTAGGGGGCTACATGGCGGTTATCTCGTGTTATACGACGATTATTTACGTCTTTACGATAAACTGCTTGTTCGTGTGAAAATTGGGAATTTTGAGGATCCAAATGCGGGTTGTAGCATCGTCGGTAATTTGGTTTTCCGTAATCTACTAACGATGTTACTTCCTGGAAGGATTTAGGAAAGTCGAATCGGCACTTAGTTCTTCCGTTTTTATGGACCATACACGTTGCGTTCGGATTTAAATCTCCACATGGATTGTGAATCATCCATTTGAGTACGAGATCTCTTAACTCTAAGTCATGATTTCCGGGTATTTCAGCTGAAATCAAGTCATCGAGCTCTTCTGGTTGATGAATCTTGTCCTCAGATGTCAAAATAATAAGTAAATGCATATGGGGTAGTCCTCTTTTTTGAAATTCGATGGTATACACAAAAGCAGCTACCTTTCCAAAGATTTGTTTTTTATCCAAATCATCTATTATTTGATCAAATTTCAATTTAGCAACTCGTGCAACGATGTCAGGACGATTCTGTGGAAGCTGCTCCAAGGTTGTCCCATCCTCTAATTTTATTTGCAATGCCTGTTTTATTTCCGGCCAGTTGGGATTCGATGTCATGGTAATAAAGAAATCGGGCGAACCAAGCCGTCGAACAATAGCCATGGCATCTTCAAAATTCTCCGTGTAATATCTTGTCGAACCAGGAAATGAGGAAGGTAAAATAATCTTTTCACCAACTGCAGCACGTTTTTTTTCGGCTAATTCATTAATGAAACGCATTACACCCGTGTATTGTTCAGCAAGAATCTTGTTTTGATTATATTTTATCCAATCAATACGGTCACGTTCTACACGAATGTACGTGTCTACTAAATATTGTTGAAATAGCTTGCCACCGAAATGAAGTGCGTTAAAAGGAGTTTGACGTAAATCAGGTTCTTCTGTTGATGGTGTCTCCACTAAAAATTTTATGAGCCCGGGTCGAAATGAAAGTCTGTATTGTGCCAGCTCAAGCCGAGTTAAATTACTGCGGCTAGCATATGGCACCTGTAACTGCAAATCTGTACTATACCCATCTGTACCAGCCGGATAAAATAACGGATAAGTAAATGGCTCAACCCGCTTATCAATATTCTTTAAATTAACAATAGTCTTATTACGTTGATGAACAATCAAATCATTATCTGGAAAGCTTTGGTCAGCATTCAGGGTAAACACTGCACAAACTTCATTACAGGCTGGTATATTAAACCTTCTGTAGTCAGCCTGCTCCGGCAATCTAAATAAAAGCTTAACTTGTTGTGGAGGTATCCCTTGGGCAGAAGCAATCCGATTCGTTTCCTCCTCTACTTCTCGCATCATTATATATCCCTGTACATAAACATTGTGCACTCGAATAATGCACTCCAACATCTCCATGAGTGAGGTACTAATTCCGTGATTAAGCGGGTGATTAACTCTTTCACTAACAGCGTCATCAGTATCTAAAAAGTATAGCTGACCGTAAATTGGTCGCTCAAAAACACCTTCATCGTTCTGTGTTGGATGAACCGTCATATTCATTTTATGATATACTTGCCCGCAAACAGTAAAGCTATAAATGCCGTGACTATTAATTGTTCTGTCATCTTCGACGTTGAAGGACGCTAGTGCAAAAGATGCATTTATGTTTCTTATTTTTCTGTGAAATTCTTCCGAATATGGGTGACGGTATAAAAAAAGACGAACTAATTCATTTGAAAAATTTGGTGTCTCCATTGAAATTCGTCCATGCAAACAACAGTCACCGAAAGAATTTCTATTTATACGGTTTAAAACACGTTCCTCGGGAAAATGCAACGCACCACAATGGATACATAAAACTTCAAAGGGTCCTAAGTTTTCGTATGGCACATCCGCACTTACGGCGCATTTGTATGTTGGTAAGTTATTCATTTCATTCATTTCTAAAGCTGTGCGATATCTCGAATCTCGACGTCTTTGTTCTTCCAACCGGTGCTCACGTTGAAGATTACTTTCACTGGTCAGACGTTGCGATGCACGCTGTCGCATATCTTCAATTCGATGTTCACGTTGTTCGACGCTCTCCCTGGCTATACGTTGTGACGCACGCTGTCGCATATCTTCAAGTCGATGTTTACGTTGTTCGACACTCTCACTGGCCATTCGTCGTGACGCACGCTGTCGCATATCTGCAAGTCGATGTTCACGTTGTTCGGAACTTTCAGTGGCAACACGTTGTAACGAACGCAAGCAACTACGTTCTTGTTTAACATTCAAATCATATGATCGTTCTTCACTTATAATTGCAGACAAATTTTGTAAACATTTTTCTTTTGCAGCACGCGTAGGTCGAGCTAAAGACTGCGTTTCTTGGCCGGGTGAAGTTCGAGATTCCTGGTCGGGAGTAATTTCTTCGTTTTCTTGAGATGAGCCTTCATTGCGTAAATTAAAGTTAAAAGTTTTTCTCGCAGGTTTCCGAGGCATTATTGGTACAGACTTCTTAATTAAATAACAAATAGTTAGTTTTTATGGCATTATCCGAGAGATGGCGTCACAAAAACTTACCCGAGAAACTGTGTTTAAAATTTGTATCGGTAAATTTCGTTTTGCACTATTGCTTCATAAGTCTCAATACCTGGGTGACCCAGCTTTGCTCAGTTATAACTATTTATTATTATTGTAATCTTAAAAACAATAAAAATTAAAGAAAATATATATAAACTGGAACATATAAAAAAATTTAAGTCTCCTGAATGCCGGTAGATGCCTTTTACTATGACGCGGACTTATTACTTACTTCTGCGACTTCCAACGCTAATAAAAGCATTGGATACTCAAAGGTGCGAGGGTACCGCTCACGCTTCAGAGTTCAGAGTATGCATATATACATACAAGAATTGCTCGTTTAAAGGTATAAGATTAAAACAAAAACCTTGAACTCAATTTCTATATACAGCACCTCCACCCAGCGATGCCAACCTAGGCTTTTTATGCCTTTTAGGCATTATTTCATTAGCTAAGGCTTTAAGGCTTTTTTGTTTCCAAAAACGCATCTTTTTTCTATTTCAAATATTTATTTATTTTTTGATCTGATGGACTAAAACTGTGTTTGCTTTGTTCAATGCTATTTACCTACCTACTCATGAAACTAAAGTCATGAATTTTGTTCCTATTTCTTCTGTGATTTATACATAATTTAAGTTTTTTTTTTGGAAATAAAAATTGTTGTTGTTAATTTTGTTATATTTGTGTTTAATTTTTGATTTATTGTTCCAATTTACATAAAAAATTTTTTTAGGCATTATTTTATTGAATAAGGCATCTTTTTTCTCAAGTTAGGCTTTTTTTCGTCAAAATTGGTTGGCAACGCTGCTCCACCATCCGTCCATCACCACACGTCATCATCCATCTGCGCATTTCCTCAGAAAGACATTGTTGCTGTTTTTTTTTTTCATATGAACGTGCTTGTGCGATGTGCGCCACAAAACCACCCCAAAGCAGAACAACGATCAAGAACCGCGGCTGCTGATAATATTCGATTTGAGAAAATAAATTTATTTTTTTCGTGTTAGATTTTAGGTTGTAGCTCAGCTTCTAGAGGACATAGAAAGCTGATTGATGGCTTGAAATAACTATTAAAGTGTTGGCTCTCCTACGTATTTTTTTTGTTTGCATTGATTAAGAATTGTTTGTGTAATGGCGAGTAAAAGGCAGTAAAGTCAGAAAAATAAGCTCAAAACGCATGAAAACTCGAAAACACGCGTTTTCCCAAACATAAGACTAATCTAGATCAATTGCTTACCCCTGAAAACCCCCATATACCAAATTTCAGCGAAATCGTTAGAGCCGTTTCCGAGATCACAGAAATATATATATATACAAGAATTGCTCGTTTAAAGGTATAAGATTATATTGAATAAATAGTATACCGGGAGTGTGATTGCGAAAGGATGCTGGCGGGTTTCACAATTTGCTCCTTCCTGGATATTGTTCGGTGTAAGTTAAGAAGGTGCGGGACCAACACGTGCAATATCAACGTGACTTGACTTCTTTTCTATAGTCAGCTGTATAGATAGTACATTGAAATGGGTTTATGTAATAGAGGAATGATTTCTTAGAAGCCCGAAGGCTGAACAAAAAATTGGGATATGGCTGCTAAATAAAATTGGCGAACAGGAAGACCCAAGGACTAGTTTATTACAAACAATCGATTGTTTGGGAGATTTTATTTGTGAGAGGAATTAAAGGGACCAAAAGACTTCTGGCTAATCCGAATGGCTAATTTAAAAAAAAAAAAAAACTTCTCAGGATGCTTGTCACAGAAACGTGCAACTGCCACAACCACAAGCAATGTCGACGCGTACTGAAAGCAGAGACAATACCGATACCGAGACCAGCAACTTCGGCGATAGCCCGCGTTACTTTGCCTACAAGCTATATTCTTACCGACAGGGTTACCTTTGGGACCCCTTAGGGTCCGATTGAATCTTTTTTGCAAGCTGGGACCCCAGGACCCGCCTTTTCCAAAATAGTCCAAATCGGACCCCTTAAATAAAATTTAGGACGCTTTTTAACGCATACGAACCCTTTTTTCAAAATTGGTTACTTATACAAGAAGCAAAACATAATATTCTATCTTTACACAGCCATAGACTATCGACGTATAATCGACATAAATATTGTTTTCACATTTACACGTACCTACTATTTGTAGATTGTATGGTGTTTGAATCAGCGCTAAAAAATATGTTACATAAATATACATAATTTTTTTCGGAAACACATACAGTCCCCGATTTAGTCCCGAAGCTCAGGTCTCATTTTAAAATTAAAGTTCTTAACTGCATTTACACCATCTCGCACCATCACGCTTCTTTGCTCGAAACGGGACAGAGAGATCCGTTTGTCCACAGTCAATGATAATAAGGGCGTAAGAATGAGAACACAAATCAGACGTTAAGTTGTCATGGATGTTCTACCCATAATAATACATACCTACGTAAAGCGGAAATAAACACAAGATTCGGCGACCAACATTTCTCACATGAAAACATTTCTATTTCCGATTTAAGACATGTGAAATGAGTGTATTAATTAGTTTCAGTAAATTATACCTACAATTCATCAAGCATTTATACGAAATAAATAGATAATTATCCATTCATCACGTCCGAAAGCCATTTTGTTTTATAGGAATGCCGAATTTCTCTAACCATCGCTATAAAAATATCAACATGCGGTACTTTTCTATAATTCCGACCACGCAAACAATACGGCCGACCAAAATACGTGTCCCGTTTTTGATTTTGCGTGTTAAGTAATGCTGTCCCTTTCAGTCAAGTGGCTATTTAGTATACGGCATTCCTTTAATCTTCCGTGTTAGGAAGATTTCCATTACAGGACATTTTTTTTTGTTTTTTGTTAAGTAAATGTATTTACCAATATACAATATTTTATATGACGTATGATTTTTTAAGGTTTTTCTTTTTTTAAATGAAATAAGAACATTTGGGATACTGTTGCTTGTCTTGAATTTCTTACGGGACCCTTTTTAAAAGCCAGGGACCCCTTTCGGACCCTTTCCGAATATTTGCGAAGGTAGCCCTGCTTACAGTTTTGTCACGTTTTTTTTTTTTTTTTTTTTTGCATTAGTATTGATACATAGAAATTCGTATTGACAAAAATGTCACGCGAAACTTCAACACACCAACACACCCTCAAAAAATATGAACAACTTCCGCTGTGGGAAAAGTTGCTGCCAGCGTTCAAAGAATTTTATCCGTTAAATTTGAAATTATTCGTTACGGAATGAGTGTACTTTTGCTTAAAATATTTATGAAAAATTAACTCTCTAGAATCTAGATTGGTTGTAAGAAAATAAAAACATTTTGAGCAAACTTTCATCAGTTATTTAAGAAAAATGTACACGCATGAAATCGAGTTTAATATTTAAAAGCGGAAAATACACAACCATGTTTGTCATAATATGTTTCTAGTATACAAAACATCTCATTTTATTGTTAGTAAAGTTTTATTGGAAGTAAGGAAAAATAGAATAATAACTAAAAACAATAAATAGCTTGCAAACATGATAACAAATATAAAAACAAAGTGTAGCAGACAATACAGTTAACGATTATATAACAATATTCCGATTTCAACACCCCCTCTTAATCGTTTAATCCCAAGTTTAGACTCAATTTCTTAAAAAGGGTGGCATCTAAACTCTTTGTGAAAATGTCAGCCAATTGTTCTTTAATGCCTATAATATGTTATAAAATGGTGTTTTATGTCGATATGTTTCGCTCTTTTGCTTTCCAAATTATTTGACATACAGATGCATCCACGGTTATCTTCATAAATTGTAACAGGCTCTTCTTTCAGCTCTCCCAGGTCTTGCATTGTATTTCAGAGGATTTCCGTTTTCATCTTCTTCAATTTTGAATACCCACTTGGACTTTAATAATTTTACATCAGATGGAGGTTTGACAATTTGCCAAACATTGTTTCTCTTCATTGAATCGCCTCTTTCCAACATTGGCTATTATTGTTTTTTAAGATGTCTTCATATGTCTCGGGAACACTAGTAGTAATGTGAAGAGCGGAAGAATTTGCTCTACTAGTAATAAAATAATCAAGGAACTTACTTGGCATTCGGCGCTCCCTTTCACTGCGTCTTACAGTTACCTCTTCAAGGTTGCTGTTATTTGGTTGCGAAGGGAGCGCAATTTCAGCAGCTTCTTCGTATCCAAATTCAGCGTCTTCAAACGTAGCAGCTTCTTCATCATCCTCGGGTTCAGTAACAGGATCATTTTTGTTTTTACTTAAAGCTTCATGTTCTTCAAAGACATGTTCCTCAGACATGGTGTTGGTGCCAAATTCATTTTGAGTATTATCCACAGCATCATCCCTATATAAATATTCCCCTTCTTACTCGTGGATCGGTTGAATTGTTATTATGGACTTCACATTATCCGCGTACTCATTCGCTTTTGCATTTTTAAATGGATAATGTAGCTCGTCAAACTTTACATCTCTTGCAGTGATAACTTTTTGGTTCTCCAAATCCCACAGCCGATAGCCATTTGGTGCATAGCCAACCATTACTGCTTTCTTACTTCTTGGAACCAATTTCTTTCTGCATTGTTTTGGAATCCAAGAGTAAGCTTTGCAACTAAATACCTTAAGCTTTTCAAGCTGGGGCTCAATTCTGTTCCACAATTCCACCGGAGTTGCACAATTTTCCAAACTTCTTGTTGGGCTACGATTGAGTATATAAACACCACACAAAGCTGATTCAACCCACAGCTTCTTAGGCACGCCTGCTTCAATCATCATGGTTCTTATCTTTTCAACTAAAGATCTGTTGAATCTTTCTGCAACTCCATTCTGCTGTGGTGAGTAAGCTATAGGTGGTTCTACTTGAATACCCTTTCGTTTATACCAGTTTTCTTGATTTTTCGATAAATATTCGCGCCCTTGGTCAATAGTCAATTTTGAAATTGCAGTTTTGAACATTACGGTAACCATTGCTTCATATTCTTGAAAAACTTCGAAAACTTGGGATTTTTTTTTAATTGGGTATATCATTGAAAAGTGACTGTAATCATCAATGAATGACACAAAGTATTTCGAGCCGTCCCAAGCAACAGGATCAATTGGTCCACAAACATCAGAATGAATCCGTTCAAGAGGTCTTGTTGCTCTAATACGTGTTCCATTGAAACGCTCACGGCATTGCTTACCCTCCACACAAATGTCACAGAAACCAATTTTTGCATCTTTGGCATTTAAATCTTTTAGTATTCCGTTTTGGATCAGTTTTTCAAAACCTTGGTCGCCAATATGACCTAACCTTTTATGCCATAAAGAAGCTTTACTTGTCTTACATAAGTTAACAGTCGGCTCCGCAATTTCTATTTTTAACTCGTACAAATTTCCATGCAAGTAGGCTGTTGCTATTAGCCTATCATCTTTTACAATTAATGCTTTATTGTGCAAAAAATTTACCTTAATTCCAGCTCTTGTGAGTTTTCGAACTGACAATAAATTCTCTCGTAACTCAGGAACATACAAAACATCTTTTATGAACATATTCACGCCGTTATTGCTCATCCCATGAATTATTCCAGAATGATATGCAATAAGTGACTGATCGTTTTTTGCGACATTAATTTCAACTGGAGCTTTCAGTAGTTCAAGCTCTGCAAAATACCATTTTTCATTTGCCAGATGATCGCTTGCTCCAGAATCCAATTTAAAAGTAAAAATGTTGCCGTTTTTCTTCTTTATGACCGTGTTTCTGCTTCTCTGAAAGTTTTTATCGGCATTAAAACACACACTTGTAATTTCAACGTTTCTGGCCTCCACTTTTTTACATTCTCGTGCTTGGTGGCCAAATTTTCCACATTTAAAACATTTTCCGTTGAACTTTTTCTTAAAATTTTTCTTATCGAAATGCTTCTTTCCAGAAAATGCAGCTTTTTCTTGATATTCACCTTCTTGTCGATCTTCGAACTTGCTTTGTTCTGATATTAATCTCTCCTTTGCAATATTGAACGTAAGCTTACCGTCGTCAATGTTTTGTAATGCGGTAACTAAAGGATCAAACTTTTCAGGCAATGTCAGAAAAAGATGAGCAAGCAAATCACTTTCTTCTAGTTTGGCCCCTGCCAATATCCTCAAAAATTTGCCAAATGTGAGATCACAGACTCATCATCCTTCATGCGAAGTTTTGCCAATTGCTTGCGTAATAGTAATTCGTTAATTACTGATTTCTTCTCGAAAGCAGATTTTAAGCTTTCCCACATCTCTTTGGCAGTGTTCTTCTCTCGAACATAGCTTAGGCAACTTGAATGGATAAAATTTACCAGGCGCTATAGGGCCTATAACCTATTGTTAGTAAAGTTTTATTGGAAGTAAGGAAAAATAGAATAATAACTAAAAACAATAAACAGCCTGCAAACATGATAAAAAATATAAAAACAAAGTGTAGCAGACAATACAGTTAACGATTATATAACAATATTCCGATTTCAACACATTTAGATAGTTTTATGAACCAAACAAATTATACTAATCGCCTTTTATATATGATAAATAACCAATAGCATTCAGTTATGTTGAAATGTGGTAGATATTCCCGTACCCCAAGGTTGCCAACGGTTGGCAGCATTAATTTTATATTTTTTGTATGTTTTTTCATGTCACATGGAATCTAAATTGACAGAACACCAACAGGAAAACAAAATGGCGAATTTGAAAAAGAATTGAGGGGGCCAGCGGCAAGAGGATTGTGAGTTGAAGGTCTCAGTATTGTCTCTGCTATAAAGTGGGTATGACTTTCTATCGTTTTAAGTGGTGATTAAGGGGTAAAAGACAAAAATCGCATGAGTACTATAACTTTGGCGTGAAGAATTGATAGCAGTTTTTGTAGAGGGGTCAAAAACAACATTTTTACTATGGGAGGGGCGGTCCATCTCGCACCGTTTGGGCGGGAGGGGTAATTTACAAAAAAAAAAAACAAAAATACTTAAAATGAAAGAAAATATATTTTAAACAAAATGTCAACACTTACAATAAAGTATTACCATTTTCGAAAGCCAGGAACTTGTTCTTTCAATAGATTCTGAAAAAAAAAAAAAAAATACTTTCAAACTTGAAATTTAAGGAAAAAATATTAAAACAAAATGTTGAATGCTGATTTTTAAAAATTTTGAGCAAAGATACAAAATTTGTTTGGAAATGGCAATGTCTGTTTTCTCGAACGGAAAAATTTATGAATTCTAATTTTAGAAAATTTTAATATAATCTCCTATTTTTTCTTGTTTTTTGATAAACTAACTTTATAATTCAATAGCAACATTTTATGGCCAAGATTGAGTTCAACCATCAAGTTTAAGTGTCAGAAAAGCAAAAGAAAAGGTTTATTCGGTTTCGTTTTACATATGGCTATAACTGGGGCCTTATACAAGTAAATTTCTTCGTGCACACGAAAAGGTTTGAACATTTCGCCTTACAGAATCTGGCCCCAGACTTAGGTTTTTTTTTTCTACAATAATCAACTTTAGTCTGGCATTTTACGCAAAGACTCCAGGCTTTCCAAAAACGCTTTACCAATAAACAAATATAGTTGCCAGAATATCGGTGACTCTAGGGTTAAATGTTAAAAGATCAAATTGTATTTATTTTCACACTGTCTCGTTGCAAATTGAAATTTAAAAACGGAAGCGAAAGGTTCTTAAAATGCTTTGGCTTCCTAAGTGATATTTCTGAAATGAATTACCAGGCTATTATTTCTATTTGCGAAAATACTCACTTAAATAATTGTGATCTTTACACCACCAATGAGTTTTGATTTGCATCAAAGCATTCTAATTAATTGTGTTCCGATTATTGAAAGGTATATTATTACGAAACAAATACTCATCGATCAATCATAAAGTATTAGAAATCAAAGGAAAGTGTCTATAAAAAGTACCGAAAATTGTGCCCGAACGAATGATAGCGCATTGCTGATTTGCATATGATATTGGACAGATCGGCGGATACTTTGTGGATTTCCTATTTTGTTTTTTGCTTATAATAAGCCTCAAAAAGCCTTTGAAATATATCTGTTGGGCAAATTTAATTGCAATTTATCTATTCCTTTTTCTAGAATAAAATCCTCGTTGTGAAAGAAACCACTGACCTTGTTTTTCACGAAAACAAATTATGAAATTTAAATCCTGCGTGACAACTAGATTCAACAGAAAGCCTTCTTACTAGTAAAGGTGGAGGTCAAATTATTTATTGGTATACCATTTCAAACGTGCTGTACAGTTTTATTTAAACTGGCAGCCAACTAATAGTCGACATTAGGGTTTGATTACTAGTAAGGCCGAATGTATATATGTACCTACCTATGTTTGTGTTAAATGTATATCCACCATACACTATCCAATCAACCGAAATGGATGAAACTCATCTGCAAACCATGTGTCCACAGCCTCGCACTGCGATTAAACCGGACGATACTGAATATTAATGCGAGACAAATGCCACAACCATGCTTGTGACATACACCTACTGTTGATACTTGATGGTCATCCAACCAACGAAAATAATACTTTTTTATTCCATTAGCACTCGCATATTGATGCTGTGTTCATCCAGACGAAACAAATTAATGATAAATGGCAGCTGAAGTGGTGGCGGCCCAAAATGGACAACATACAAGGATATTCCGCCAACGAGGTGTATAAACCACCTTACCATTCATTAATAATGACACTTACATGGGCCATTCTAGAGGTGGTTGTAAGTGATGGCAAATGGAAGATTTATCAATTTTCCAATTTATCAAGCCATTCACTGGTGTATGCGCCTGAATTTGAAATTAATTGCCTAACCGAAATTTATTGGCCTAAATGATTTGAAAGCTATGCTTGATATGTGTGGGTCTGTTTCTGCTCGAGTAAGTAATTACTGGTTTTCATTAGATAGTCACACGTAGGCTTATAATTGTTAAACAGGATGGATTAGTTAATATCCTATAGATGGGCTTTAATATAGCTTTCAGTGGCTTCGGATTTATCAAATACGAATATTTCATCATCTCATAAATAATTTGCCAATAATTCTGCCATCGAAGGAGGGTCGCATTGTTTTGCAATTCAATTAGCTAATGCGATTATTGAGTAAGAAAATTAAGGAAATGACCTAGTTTGGCTTAGCAAAAGTTCTTTTGATAGTCAGAAATCTGCGAAATGCCTACATGATTGGATTGGAATATGGCTGACAGACTCACTCAATGGAAGATGCCAAAATTCGACTTATTTTGTGTATTGAAATACTTTGTTTTGTTGTTTTTACATTTCTTCGAATGGGGATAGCCTTATTATAATAAAACTGTAACTTATATTCCGGCTGTTACAGCTGGTGTTTGTGTAATTTTCCCCTCGAAACCGTCGCTTGGATGACATTTGATTTGATCTTTCACCATCAAATCAAACGCGTTCCGTTACAAAGTTTCGGTGCATTGACGTTGCGCAGCAAAATTATAACTGCCCGGAACATCCAAAGAATTCAAAAATTCAACTAATCCCCATAAAGTTTTGTTTTCACGACAAAGAGTAGCATAGTATGTTCTTCCTTGGGCACATGCGA
The DNA here is from genome assembly GCA_946477585.1 of Cheilosia urbana. Taxonomy (NCBI): domain Eukaryota; kingdom Metazoa; phylum Arthropoda; class Insecta; order Diptera; family Syrphidae; genus Cheilosia; species Cheilosia urbana. The sequence continues at coordinate 66,122,691 of OX297855.1, forward strand.
ATTTAAACCAAAAATCATAAAAATCGACCAATCCGTTCCCGAGTAATGAGTGCATAACCGGACGTCAGCCTCTTTTACATGTAGTTGTACCCACCCGGATTTGCTCGTACCTTTCGTATTAAGTCCTGCTCACATTTTGCAAAGTGCTTTATTTGGACAATGTCTATTAATATTTTTAATTATACAACTTTAGAAATAGCGTTTGGTTTTATTTTTGAATGAGAAGTGCCGCAACCCGTTTTCCTATCCCTCCTATGTATTTTAAAGTACCAACAATAGGGTCCATAACTATCCTCTCTGTCAAACTTGAAGCAACCATACCCATCCCAAAAATTTCAATCGTCTCAATAAAACTGTTTCGGAAATCGACAACAGCACCACTTATCGGGTCGAAAAATATACTATCTTTCAAGCTGGAACCAACCATACACATCCACCTATCGGGTCCAAAATAGTGCTTTCTTTAAAGACTGCCTAAACCTGAAATACGAAAATACGAACAAAACAAAAGAAGAACCATGAAAATTGGCTCAGCTCAGTGGTTATGAACATTTGCCTTGGTTGTGTTATTTGTGCCGGAAATCGAATGGAAATGTTATTTACCTATTTAAAATTGATTAAAAACTAATTTGGAGTTTTCGTCAAACAATTGTAGGTACAGCTAAATGATATATGAATTACTGAAATGTTAAATTCAAAAAAGTATAGACAACCAACGCCAACTATATTATTACAATTAAATTTAATGTTGTTGATACAAAATTGATATGCAGGGAAATTTAACTTGCCGTAAATATCTCCCAGCGCCACCTATCGGGTCCTAATTTCAGCAAAAACTTTCTGTTTTTTTAATTGTTAATTTGAGCCAAATCGTTCCATAAAAAAGAATTTTCAAATAAGCGACCCCAGCGCCCCCTATATGATCTAAAATAAACATAAACCATCCGGAGCACCACACAAACATATGGTGTGAATATAAGGGGGATAGCTTCAGTGGTTCAGCCGTTATGGTCGGTCACACATACGCACGAACGTTTTTATATATTAAGATAGAGATATTTAGATTTCTATTATACTCTGTTCAATTTATATTTTCAGTACAGGGAAGATAGGCTATTTGCCTTTCACCCTTACTATTAGGGATTTTAATAAGCTGTCTCCATTTTAAAGCTTTCACATGGTTGCCATAGTGAGCACTATAAATTGGCACAATTCTCTCACAAATATCGGTAGGGCTACCAAATACCAACCCTTTATTAAGAAAAGCTGGTTTAACTGCATGTTAACAGATCCTTCAGATATACAAAATAATTAAAGGAGTACCTAAAAACTGTATGGCAACATCCCACATAATCAAATTCATTTATTCGCTCTCAAAAGCTTTAAAAGCACCAAAACCGAAAGTTATTTGACAAAATTCAAAAACAAAAACCCTTAATGATATGCTAACATTGACATTTATGGTAACACTTCTCTGATGTGCTTCAGTCACTCACACTGCTTATTTTGGTTGATGATAATAGCAAGACGATCGTGCTCATTCTGCCCGCGGCTGTGTGGCAGACTGGTTGTGGTGGGATGTATACGAATTTCAGGAAAATTACAACAAAAAAATTCTTTGGAATGCCAGTGGTCTCGTTTTAATTTCAGTGGCAAATCTTGTGTTTGAGTGCCGTGAGAGTAGCTACAGGCACCACTGGTAGAAAAAAGAGCTTCCCATAAGGCCTGTACTGAAAAAATAAATTGAACAGAGTATAGTGAAAGAATTTTTGAAATCGGTTCGGTAGTTCCGAAGATTACCTCCCACAAACAAACATTACCTCTTTATATAATAGTGTGATGTGAACGGGTGTTTTTTTTTTTTTTGAGGTATAGAACTTAAAGTTGTCAACACTATTTTAACTGGCGGCCATTTTGTCAACTGTCAAGTGATTTATTTTTAGTTTGGTTTGGCATTTCAAGTTTCAACATGAATAGACTGACGCCTGAACAGTGAACAACGCCTTCAAATTGTGTAAATTATATATCTCCTTTTAAATTATATATTTTGAAAATCAGGGTTCTGTTCGAAATACCTACGTATCGCGCACTACGTCCATTTTACGGTCAACATAATTTATTTATTTATTTATTTTATCTACAAGCCACTAAACGCTAACAGATATTTCAAATTATAATAACCTATCAAAATAAGTAAACATACAATAGCGAATAGCATTGTCTCAAATTTATCTCTTTATAAAATATATATATTTTCCTAAATATTTCAACACGCTTCATTGAAAGAAATCATTGCTTTAGATCTAGATTAAGGTTCATTACACCCGTATTTCTGTGCACGCATTGAAAAAGAAAACCTCTAGTTCTTGGTGGTCTAGTATAAATAGGGACCATTGAAAGAAGGGATGGACATCTATATTATAGCTAAGTATATCTCTTACAAACATTACATCATGAATAGTACGCCTTGATTTTAAGCATTTGATTTCAAGCAATTGGCATCTGGCTGAATACTCTGGACTCCATCGCATTTTGAAAAAAATTGGTGCGAGTGTATCCAACAGTCCCGAAATATGTGTAAACACCGTGCGTGCGGTATGTGTGTGGCTTGATACACATCATTGAGAAAAGAGGGAATTGTAAAAACCGTATTCTTGATATATTATTTTTCAAACTCTGTGTGAGCCTTAACATGTCTGGGGTACTCTTCGTAGGGCGGAGTGACTACCTGTGGTTGTAAAACTTCATTGATGTCCGTTCTCCTGCTTTTGGCTCGAACTGACGATAAATCCACGTCATTTATCGTCAGAACATCATTGACAGTTGATCGTGATGTCGTCGGTTCATTGTCAGTACCTAATTGTCGCTCAAGTTTGGTTTGCGAGACGATTTCTCCATTCACGCGAGCGTTCAATACTCGTTTTCCCAACCTTTTCTCAGACTTTCAGAGGTTTACTTGCAAGTAAACGCGCCCTGTAATCTTGTGCACGTTCTGCATCTGTCTTTCCCATATCTGAAAATATTTTAATGCATCTTCAATGGCGGCAAAACATTGCATTATTGTCAGAAATATGGAATTTAACCAATTACGTATTTTCCTGTATTTTTCTGCGTTTTACTATTGAAACGCATGTAGGTACCTACAGATGCGAATTGGATGACAGTTGAGGTTAGGGAGTCACAACTGAATGAATTATAAGCAGTGTATTAAACAGTGAAATCGAACAGTGAAACAACACGCACTTAGATGTTTACACATCAACAGACACTCCTAACATATGCAGTGGAAAATACCCGTTTTCATTTCCATCCCCGCAAGTTAAATGACATCAACTGTTATACAGTAAATGAAAGTGTCATTGGAGTTTCATTCGGCTTGCATTGCATATTGTAGAGGTGCTGGTCTACGACATTTTTGTTAGTTGTTGTCCAGCTGTGATTTCTGCGTACCTGGTAATTCACGAAAGATTTGGCACTGAATTTCCTCGAGATGTCCGTCAAAGGGAAGAAGCGTGAGACCATCATATATGAAAAAACATGCTTTATTTCACATCAACAAAAAGCTGAAATTAATAGGCCCCAGCTCATAAATGTATGCAATGATAAAAACGTATGCAATAATAAAATGTATGCAATGATAAAACACAGTGACGCATTTCCGTCCCCGCAAATTAAATGTGTGGAATTACTCCACCAGATTCCAACAACGCGCGCTTAGATGTTTACACATCAAAAAATATTCTAGTAAAACGCCTTTGTATTCTTTCCAAGTGATCGGAGTGAATATTAAAAGCAGGGTTCCAAATTATATCGGCATACTCAAGAAGCGATCTAACCAAAGAGATGTACGTATAAAGATAGATGGGTCCTTTAAATCTTTGCAATTTGAATTGGAGTCGAGTATAACACCTACATCTTTGATTTTGGTAACCCTGCAAAGGAGATAAGAGTCAATAACATGATCAAACTGCAAAGTTTAGGCATAATCGTCTATCAGAGCAATTAATTCGATTAACTATGGAACGTTTTCGTACCACGTTTACTCTAAATGATAATTAGCATCCGCAGAGACGCCGTACGCTGCGTACAGAAGAATTCATTGCTGCTGTAGGGCGTAGCGTAGAGGAAGACCCAAATCAGTCTATCCGCCATCGTGTACAGGAATTGGATATGTTTCCATCAACTGTATGGAAGATTTTGTGGAAAGATCCTGGTTTGCTTGCTTATAAAATCCAACTCGTGCAAGGATTGAAGCCAGAGGATCACCTAGCAAGGCGTAGATTCGGTGAATGGGCCCATAACAAGATTGCTGTTGATCCCAATTCTCACAAGTGAATTTTGTTTAGCTCGTGCGACCACTTGAAGGACAACATTCGCCGCGCTATTGAAAAGGTCATCAAAAATTGGACCTCCAGATTAGACTACGTCCGAGCCAGCCGCGGCGGTCATATGCCAGAAATCATATTTAAATAATAATGCCAGAAGATTATCTTTCAATTAAAGTAAGTTTTATGTCAATTAAAAAAATATTCTTTGTTCTAGGTATATCTATTAAGAAAAGCACCCTTTATAAATGTTTGATTTGAACTATATAAAGTAAACCATCTCAAAGAATAAAAATAGTACGAATTGAGATATATATATATTTTTTCAACGTTTCATATGACGGATATCAGCCTTTTTCAATTTCACAAAAAGTGATTTCGAAAAAAATTCGAAGTGACCAAATCGGTCGAAATGCAGAACACTGAAAATGAATTCACTCGATTTGCAATTTCGATTCCGATTTCATTTCACTCGAATTCTGGAACCTAGCAGATTAAATTGTATTTTACGGCAACAATATTAAAAAAACAAACTCGTAATTGAGAGACTTTTCTAGTTTCATTTTCCAATGTTAACCAAAAAAAAAAAAAACATTTTGCTGGAAGGGGGCATACTGCATAGACAGTGTGTTTTCATGCACATCTTGCGAGATTATTTTACTGCTGTCTCTGTTCAAAAACTCTATGAACATGGAGTTGGCTCATTAGAAAGTTTTAGGTATACGAAAAGAGTACGTTTCCAATTGAAGTACATAGGTATATGCATTTTTTTTATAAATACCTAAGAAACGTAAAAATCGTCATTTAAAGTAAATATCCTAAATTAGGATAATTCCCAAATGACAATTTCAGTCAGTGAAAAGTTCGAGTATCCAAATCGGAGATAAATTGCCGCTGCTGATAACACTGGTACTTGTTTAGCAGCTGATAGAACTCTCTACAAATTAAATTTCGAGACTATTCGCTGTCCATTTGGAGACAAACCGGAAAATTACGTTCCAGAACAGCTGCTAGGGCATTACTCGGGAAAGTCAAATAGTACTGAATTCGGTTTAATAGTAAGCTGCGTCAATATCATCAATATCAATATCAATATCATGAACCCAAATTGAAAAGATTGTTTGACCTATCCTATATCATTTTCTAAGGCTTTTACAATTTTAGATAGATGGCCGTTGTCTAATTTTAATTTATCGACCGAATATTTTGTATACCTGGCTACCTCCGTTTGAGGAGGTGAATCCGAAGATATTGTTTCCTGATGAGTGTAGAATTCATTCCGGCGCTTCTAGAGGTCCAAGGAAGAAAAGAGTTAGAACATAACCAGCCTATCTAACATCCAAGCCTATAAAACACATCTTGTAACTGCTATCTTACTAATTTCAACCAAAAAGATGCTTCCTCTCATTTCAAAACCGTTCCTCATAACCTAGAACAAGCTCAGTTGATTCTGAAAAGTGGCCCATGATAATATTCCCGCGTGCAAATAATTTCACACCATCCAATGAATGGCAAACATCATAACTTCACGGGTCATTAACCATTAAGTACCATAAGCATTTTCCCCATTCAGTTTCTGCAAAAGCTCACACTTTTTCCATAAAGTGGTTTTTAATTGAGATCTATTTAATTGAGATCTCCGCCTGTGCCTAGAAATTGTGCACCCCCTTCTCGCACAATCATTCTTGTCATTTCCAACTCGTGCGAGACACCCTCTCTTCGCCTCATCGGAGCAAGGAATCCATCGATTGTTTTTTTTTTTGTTGCTAATTTTTTCTGCGAAAATTTATGAACTACCCCAAGTGGAGGTTGGGGGGCACAGCAATAATTTCATAAAAGGGCCTATTTTTCCGCACATTTTCACCAAACGGTAAAATATTTTAAGTGGATTTTCTTTCACTGATCCGCTGTTGCTGTTATGGGACTCATCTAATGGGTTCTTGGAGATTATGATTCGAGGCAGGCGGCGCGGCGCGACAGCAAGGATATTCCCTGAATGAAAGCGTAATTGATATTGAATTGGGATGGCTATTCGTTTGCCATTTAAGAGGAAATTATTTTTATGGACCATTTTCAATATTAAGGCCTCGGCGGAATAGCCCGCATTATATGGCCTAAGCAGCGGTTCAATTTGGCAATGGTTTGGGGGGGCGCTTGCTTGTTCATTCAGCTCAGTAATTTTTCCATCATCAGCAGATATTTCGAGTGATATTTCAGTTATTTTTAAGAGTTAATTTTCCACTTGAAACATTGATAAGTCAACGGTTGACAGTTCCGGCGAAGGCATCTCACAGTACTGTGATATCAAGTGGAAGTTCTCAATTAAGCTATAACCAATGTCGACAAGAACACACACACACACACATAATACCCACCATTAGATGTCGACGGAATTCATTTCGAGAGTGAAATCCTTAAGAAACATTTCGTCTTTGATGAGATATTTTTCTTCCTTTTGACTCCACTTGGAGTTGACGAAAACCGTTGAATTGCTTCAGACAAAACGGGAATACAAACTAGAAGCAAACGTGACGCAGAAGTACTTTCTCTGAGGTAACGTAAATGAATAGTATCTATAGACGACCGTGTGTGTTGATTTTGTCTCGTTCGGAAATCCTAATGGCTTAGTCTCTAAAATGGCAGTGCAAACATTTTTAAAAGACAGTGGACCACTCGAGGACAATGGGTAGCTGAGAATATTCGGTTAGAAGGACCAAGTCTGAAAGCATTTTTAGTCCATGGATCCGCATGTAGAAGGTCCGTTTTGTTGTCGGAGGGTAAGCTTCGGAAGGCTGTTTATGTGGTAGCACTTTATATTTATCCTGAAATCAGTTAGTTGAGTCAGAATTCAAAGCACATTCGACGATTTTCACTAAAATGTTTGCTTATGACATAGAGGATCTATTACTATGCTATAGTCCTTTCTGTTATATGGGTAGTTTTGATGACGTCTTTTAAGGTTTTTGCTGGGGTATTTTCATAAAACCAAAATAGTTGGAAAATAGATTCTCAAAAGAGGAGAGAAAGGCGTTTAAGTGAGTGTGTTAAAATTTATTTCTTTTCATTGAATGGGTAGGTTATGGTATGGCAACGCAAGGTTCCATTGCGAGCTAAATTAAGAGCTGTTCATAATCTTGTACCTATAGCTTTCGTCTTTCATTACCGTACCCTACATTGCATATGCTTACAAATATTTCCCAAGGATGAGATGATTTTCTAGAAACCCGAAACAAATATATGCCAAATAAGGTATAAAATAATAATTCTTAATCCGAATAGCAACCAAAAGAAAACCGAATATGTAAATCATATTTATATGTGATAGAGGTCTGTGTATTTTAGTCGAAGTTGAAACCTAAAAGCACTCCACACCTATACCTACCCTGGAACCATTCTTTGCACAGTAGCATCTTTCTGAATCCATAATGTTTAGTCCAAATTGATATCAAATAAAAATAAACACATTGTGTCTCCGTCACGTATATCCTGTCGCACTTGATTAATAGAAAACAACGGCGATGCCCGAAAAAGATTCGAGCTAGGAAAATAGTCCCAATGTGCCTGGAATATTGAATATCTCCTCCAAGCTTCAAGAATAATTGTTTTCCCATCGCTTAACATATGTCTGCTTTCTTCAAGCTGACAATAGATTGTGTATACGTTTTTGGGAATTTCAATATACATAAGAAAGTCCTTCCCTCATGGCATCTGTATGCAAAACACTCATCGCTTAGACTATTCCCTGGGTGCATGTAAATTGGAAAGTCATTATCATACATATGGCTAATAGAAAGCAATAAAGAAATATATTTTAGAATTAAGGACCCTTGTTTGTATGGAATAGTTTATTTCTTACGACTGTGTGAATATTATCGAAGAAATTCAATAATGTGTTGTTTTTATTACAGATCAAATGTTTTTTTTTTTTTTCACAAACATGTGGTATCTAAAACTCCGACAATAATTATTGTATATGTGGTTGTCCTTAGATATTAATTAAAACGTATATTGTAAACCTATCGAAATATTAAGAAAATATCATTAATTTATGCGAATTATTTATTAACTTAGCAAACAATGTAAATTAAATTTGAATGGTAGGTATATTGGAAATCATTGAATTAATCTCAGCTGATTCAATTGTTTCAATAAGTTTTGTTTGCTACTTAATTGTGACTTCTACGAACTATGCCAACTCCTATATACAATTCTATTTTGCTTAAAATTGTCTCGATATGGCAGCAACCAAAAGTCATTTATGATTTTGTGTGCTTTTTGTATTCGCTTGATGTTGTTTTTAAATTGTAAATTTATGTGACAACAGAAGTTATTGCTGTCCTTGTTTATACTTTCGTGGGATGTCGGATGTTATACGATTTCCGGTTTTTAAAAAACATAAAAAACCGCCTACACTCAGTTTTAAAACTATGTGTGTGTTTATTACTTGATCGGTTTGTTCATACACACCTATAAGGAATAGGAAAAGAAAACATGGTGCTTGGTTCCGCACAGAACGCATTCAAATCTAGCTCAAAAAGTGCACGAGTAAACGACCAAGGAAAAAGGCTAAAAATACTACGTGAAAAAACAATATATATAAAAAAAACACGAAAAACACTTCGAAAAACGCTGCAATAAATGTCACAAAAAATGCCGCGAGAAACGCTCCTTCAAAAAAAAAAAAAAAAAATTCGGGTCCCGAAAAAACCGACTAAGGCCCTAACAAATAAAAAAATATGTAACAAATACAACTAATGCGGTCTCTAGAAACCTAGTTACCGTGCGTAAGTAGAAGGGGACCTCAACCAACAAGGAGTGTGCAACTGGAGGCAGTTAGCCAAAGATCACGCTAACTGGAGAGGCTTATTGTGTGAAGCCCAGGTCCAGCTCGTACTGTAGCGCCACCTAAGTACGTAGGTTAGGTTAGGTTTTTGGGCTGATGAAGCGGGTGACCCTCGCTTCACCACACTCCGGTCCTTGTGGACCCATTGTGATACCCTTTATTTGTGGGGCTTAGCCGCGTTGTATTTTGGCCTCGTTTCCTTCTCCTTATTCGATGTTGTCCAGCCATCTTGATGTCCTCAGAAACCTGTGCAGATTAAAGAGTGAGATATTAGAGAGTTCTTGAATGTCTTGGAAGTAATATCTTCCAAGTGTTCTATTTCGCAAGTGACAGAGGCTCGGCCAGTGACAGAGGAAGTGAGGTGTGTCCTCATGCGTCTCCTCATCACCGCAGCCTCTACAGATGTCGTCGTCTATGAGGTTTAATTTCATTGTGTGGTTTCTTAGGAAGTTATGACCTGTCAGAGCACCTATCAACTTAGACAGTGATGATCTGTTGTAGCGTATCTCCTACAAACAAATATTTTTTTTTATATAGTTTCGATTAGTTTTGAAAATAACCGCCACTTCAGATATCCATAACACAAACCGGAAGCGAGTAGTTTATGTTGCCCTTACTTCCAGTGACATCTGTCACACCGACCATTGAGACGTTTCCAGTTCCCGTAACTGTATATTGTCAAGCGCTTAGACTACCGACTTGCAAGCGGGAGTTCCAATCTTTCTTTCGCTTGCTGACTCCCATACAAACCAGTTGTGGTAATTTGCCTCCTTGTGCGAAATATTTATTGTAGGAGTTAGCAAATAGTCTGGCTAATTAAATTATGATCGGATAATTTGCGGATGCAGCTGTTTTATTCAAGTAATTGCGGATTACTCCCACGAGTTTAGTTAACCTGGATGCCCCATAAAAGGTATCTCGTGTGCGTAAGTGGAAACGTTACGACATTTTCACACCACGAGCATAACCCGCCAACCATCCATGCGTCCTACCCTCTGGAGCACCGCGTGCGCCGCTAGTCCACCGCTACATAAGCGTCGGCCTATCATCAAAACCCAGTAGGATAAAACGCCACCTCATGTGACAACCAGAGACCCAGCGATACACTTGAAATCTTACCTCAAGACCCAAAAAAAAAATAAAAAAAAAACAGACTCATCGAGTCAATCAACTCTAACCCTGATTCATCAAACATACATACCTACCCACTTTACATACCTACCGCAACAATAAACATTCAGTGTACCTACCTGTATATATATATATAGAAACGAAAAGAAAAACAAAGTGGAAAAGTGAGCTGTGAAAAGGAGTGGAATAGCTATTAGCAAAAAAAAAAAAAAAAAAGAAAAAAAAAAAAAAACTGATTTCCAATGAAGGTGTCTAAACAATGACGTGTGAATCATAAACGTTAGTTTTTTTTTTGTTTTATCCTGTGTTCTCATCCTAAAACTTATTAATTATGATAGTTATCTCTACTTCCAAATTGTGATAAGCCACAGAAAGTACACATATATATATCCAGTGATTAAATAACCTAACCATTTAAAGGAAATTGAGCATGCAGGTTCGACGAGGTTTGTGCACAAAGTTCGGGCGACGCAGCATTCAAACAGTGAGTATTACAAACCATTTTCTTTGGCTTAATTGAATTGAATACCAGTGTTACCTTAATTTAATAGACTATCTATATAAAACAAAAAAAAAACATAAAAATAGTAATTAACCTAGTTCTAAAAATCAAAAAAAAAAAACAACACACACTTAACTTAAATTTCCTTACAACTTAAATTCACATTCATACTTTATACACAGTCAAACACATATAGACAACTTTATGTTTCCAATATCATTATATACATATACACAGGCATACAAACATATATTTATATATAGACACGATAAAACAACTGTTAATATAAAAAAAAAAAAACATGCAATAGCTACTCTATATACTTTAGGCACTTTCATTCATACATTCATTACATATTCATTAAATCATACAAGTTATCTACAACTTCAAAATTAAATAAAATCTCAAATTTTATGGATTATCCTAAAAACTTACGCGTTTCCTAATGTTTGAAATAAACTGAAATCCTAATCATGTGTGATTGATTTTTCGTTCTGATTAGTCGTTGAGATGTGGTGATCGGTACATATAAATTAGGAAGAGCTATCGGGGCTTTTCCAATTAACAACGAGGCAACGGAATAGCCACGGCGAATATGGATTTGTCCATATTCAATGGGAGGGCAGTATTGATGTCATAACACCAACGACGTCATCAAAAACGGATGTGGTTCATTTAACTTTCTTCGTGTACGTCCCCCCCCCCCTTTTTTTCAGTATCTGTCTAATCTTTCCCTTGTCTGGTATACAATCGTGTAAATTCCGCGATCCCTTCCTTTTTTTTGTTGGCACGAAAATTTTGAACGCATAGGTACAAATTAGAAGCAGCAAGATCCCCCCCACCGACGAGCTAAAGGCTGTGCAACCGCAAGCGTGCCACCAGCTGCTTCATCAAACAAGGCCACCTCTCACCTTCTTCAACTCAGCACCTTCGTCGTTCCCGATGACAGGTGTGGACCTACCTAAGATGCTTCACTGTCAAACTTCAAGAGTTTGTTGGTCCGGCTTTTGTCATATTCAGGCCAAAGCTTCCTTGATACTTCACAGGTTGTTAGTGTCTTCCACCTGTTATTGGCTTTCATTCGGATCTTGTTTTCCACCCGTTCTCTGAGGTTACAGAGTGGTGGTTTGATCGATTGTAGTGCCTGATCATGGTCTATTGCAGACCCCTTTCTTGCCAGTTCGTCTGCCATCTCATTGCCGGCTTTGTCCCTGTGTCCAGGAACCCAGCAGAGATTTATATTATGCTGCGAGCCAAGAGCTTTGAGCTCTTCGCGACAGCTGCGAATCCGCTTCGATTTCGTTTCAGTAGCCGAAATAGCTTTAATGACTGCCTGGCTATCAATGAATATGGTAATATCATTACGTGGTATTACCTTCATTGACACCATACACGCCGCTTCCATAATTGCCAGAACCTCGGCCTGGAAAACACTGCTGTGATCAAGCCTGATTGAGCGGCGTATGTTTAATTCCTCCGAGAATAGGCCGGCTCCAGTGCCATAGTCCATCTTTGATCCATCTGTGTAGATGGTTATAGATTTCCTTTTAGCTCTTCCTAAGTACGTAAGTACTAGAAGGTTATAAGCTATGTTGCTCGATGCTACGCCTACCTTCCAGAGGTGTTTTTGACCAAAATAATGTTCGTGACTGATGTGGTTCGATGTAAACAAAAAAAAAAAATCCTTTTGTTAATCTTTAATTACAACTTTATTTCTGTTCACTGTTTACTTTCGTATTCTTTACTTAACGCCTTTAAAACCATCTTAAGCTCTACTTCTTATAGTTAAAATCTATTTCCGCTATACACAGGTGTTGTTCTTACATAATGTCAACTCATCACTTGGTTATGCGAATGCAAACCATGTCCGAGGCTGCGTAATTTTGGGAAACACCTGTGTGTAGCGTAATTTAATTTACAACGCAGGCACAACAGTGACTAATCTTCATTTTAACTTTCTCCATTACGTAATAAGGGAAAGATATTGTATTGGTATAAAACTTCGAACTCGAGATGTTAATCAGTCTGGACATTACGATGATATAGAGGAACTCAAAAAAGTGGGTCGGAAAATTCGTTAATTCTGTCCCTCTGTCTGATGTCGGGCTGTCTGTGCTGAGGACTACAGCCTAAACGGCTGCCTGGATTTCATTCAAAATTCGGATTTGCAGTTTGTGGGCTACTGTTCGGAGCCGTTTTTTTTTTTTTTGCAAGGTAACCTCAATATTAATTTTACTTCCCACAGTAACATTTTCCTACCAGTTTGATTTGTTCGAAAACGACTCTATCTCGAAAACGATCCATACGATTGTAACAAAAACTAATTTCTAAGGCATAGCATGGTCCTCCCATCGCCATATTCAGTTCATAGCTGCTAATGCAAATTCAAAAACAAATCCCTGAATTTTTACATAATACATCTGTCTAAAGATGTCAGTATATGGCGAACCCTGCTTTCAATTCCAATCATAGATACCTAAAACCAGCAGATCAGAAAACAGAAACTTCTTCTACGTGTGTTCTTGTTGTACCTACTAAAAAATCTTGTAAAATGAAAGAGTTTACAAAAAGCGACAATCCGACAATTACCCGCTACTGAGAGCTTAATTTATAAAAACTCACCAATAACCCAAAAGTTTATTTTATTCCACATTATATGAACCGTTTCTTTTATCTAGCCTCGCTTCTCAGATTTTTGACTACCTAACCCATAATGAAATAAGAAAACATCAAACCAAACTTCTGACGAACGAAAAAGTTTCGTACGACCCAGTCGTGGATTTTATTTTATACAATCTCGTTCGTCATTAACTGGATATGGGTGCTTTCTCCCCAGTAGTGCGGTTTGTCATCTTTTCTTAAACACAAAACATCCACCTACTATACGATGTACCCCGGTTACTTACACTCCTTCGCATTCTTGGAGAGTCTTTGTTTCAATTTTCAAGCTAAGTCAGTTGCTGGGCCTTGTCTTATTGAGGCGTGTTAATGCAACATCGATTTTCTCTTCTTCTGGACCTGTTCGGATTTTCTTTTCGTTGAAGAGTCGAGTTCTGAATCTGTAAGAAACTGGTGGGAGTCGAAATTTGCCGACCAAAATTGTATGTGCAATACGTGGATGTTGAGTCGACCCTTTGTATGGCTCCGGTATGCTGTTGCTGTATAAGCCTAGTCTTGGATATCTAGCACTTTGCCATTAACCAAGCTATAACTTAAAAATGGTTCGAGTCTTACATAGTATCAACTCGACAGGGCTATAATTATTTTCCACTTATTTGAGTCACAAGCCTACTTCCTACTTCTACTCTCAATGAAACAGAAACAATGTTTGAACATTTCAAATAAATAAACATACACCTCAGTTATATGCATACATCTCGAAATGTTCATTTAATTATGACATCGCTTAATTGGAATGGCATCTATTGCCCGACGGTGTTTTCACTAATTAATTCAATCAAACCTTGCATCGGGGGGCAAGGGCATGGTGTATATGTACATCAATCACAACATAGATATCCTCCGATTGACTGTGATGTGACTGCGATCCATCAATGCTAATTAGGTGGTTAAGCATATTTCATTTATGCATCATCTGTTGCCATCAATATAGATGAACAGATATCACTAACCTCTGACATGTGTGTGCAGTGTGCACATAATTAGTTAGGGCGCTCTTGGACTGTTATCGGTTGTCAATGCAAAATATTTGGTTGAAGTGCGGTGTACTGCAATTTAAAGCAAAATAAATGAAATGTCGTACCAGAGATTGAACTATTTAAAATGTTCACCAAACTGCATCCTTTAAGGATATACTGCGACACACGTTTCGAGTTATATTGGCATTCCCACAGCCAGAATTAATTTTCAAATAGAAATACAAAAACCTCCACTTTTTTACAGCATCCCCTTGTGCATGAATAAAGGGAGGATGCCGTTCGTTGTTGTTCGCCTTTTTTTAACTGATGTACCACAACCCAGTCTCATAGGTCTGACGGCAATGAAAACTGAAAAAAGACTCACCTGGATGGCTGGCCATTTGATTAAAGGATTCTGCCTTTGCCGTATCTATAATTGCATCAAAATATTCGCCCAAATAAGCCAGTATTCCTTTTATAGACTTTCGAATTAGGATCGTTCGATGCCCTCCCACGTGTCATATCATTCACTTCGTAAATGTAATCATAAAAACTGAGAAATAACACAATTCCTTTGAAAAGACTTCGAAATTTAAAAGCCTCAACCATTATTCAACTCTCGGTTAGCCCTCGCTCAGTCGGATGGCCAACATTACGCATCATATCAACATACCAACGGTGAAAGAAATTCATCACTCCCCTATATCTTGTCGCTTCCAATAAAGATTTTCAAATACCAAGGTTATCTTTCTGTCGAAATCAAGACAGAAACTCGTTCAGAGAGACCGGCAGAGGGGCAGGAATATATACTTTTATTGGTATACGCACCACTTGTTGCACAGTTGGGTGGGTGATGGGTGGTTGCGTACACCTACAAAATATAATATATTTCCAATTCAATATGCTTGTGTTGAAAAGTCAATGGTCAGAAGGGACGATTGATGGCGCCCCATACACCCACACACAAACAGACATTTATAAAGAAAGAGCCAAAGGTTTTCAAACCCAAAATACAGGTTGTAAAGAGGAAAATCAAGAAGAAACTTTACCCACCCCCCCCCCCAACGGATTATGTCCGCAATAAAAATTCATGAAGCACCATATGGGATTTTATCCAATTCAACGGAGTTTATCAGCAGTTTTTCGGCATTTTCATTTTCCTTTTGCTTTTGCTTTTTATTTTGTTGCTTAACTTATGCGCATGGGATTTGCGAAAGTGAATTATTTTAAGGCGGATAAATAAGGTAGGGGGGACAGATTGATGGACTCAAGATATCTGCGCTTGTTAAAACAATTTAAGATGAATTTTACATGCGGGCAGGTCCTGAGTGCTCTTATTGATTCGTTTTAATTTTATGCGAACTCTTGGATAAGGTTTTAGTACTTTTGGACTGTGGGGTGCTCCCTGGTGAAAGCGATATGAAAGACGTGTATTTCCCCAGGGCTATAATGTATTTATTGTGCGACCTCATACTTAAACTGATGTCGTCAGATTTTTTTTTTTTTTTTTTTTTTTTTTTCTACCGAGGGTAGGTGAAAATCTTCCAAAGACACTATGAGAATAGCAAGCGCGTGCTCATAGTAGTGTCAGATTTTTACTGACTAAAAACACCACCCTTCGAAGAATTTTTAGATACTGCAACTAAGATATAACTTATCAAGCAATTTTTCTATAACGAAATAACAACTTTTGACAGGCTACTTTCCAATGAAAGATCCTGCATGTTCCGCAATTAAGACGCGGTTAATCCTATCTTGCCAAGTCGAACGGTTTCGTTCTTTGTAGTCGGCGCAATAAATTGTTCTCGTCCAGAATTTGTCGGACTGAATTGTTGACATGTCCGATTAGTCGGTTTCTATGCTTTCTCGCGAAGCTTTTTGTTTCAGCTTCAATTATTGGAATTCCGAGATCTCTGTGGATATCGTCGTTTCTAATATACCATGGTGCTTGCACAATTTCTCTAAGCACTTTATTTTGAAAAGTTTGTAGAATATTGACATTCGTTTTCTTGGTACAACCCCAGAGTTGTATACCGTAGGTCCACACCGGCTTTAGCACTTGCTTCTTGCTTGTATAGAAGCAGTTTGTTTTCGGTACTGAGCTGGGAATGTCTTCCGAGTAACCAGTACATTTCTCTATATTTGATATCGAGTTCTTTACGTTTCATTTTCACGTGCGAATTCCATTTCAGCTTTGCGTCGAGTGTCATTCCCAGGTATTTGGCCTCGTTTGCAAAGGGTATTCGGGCCAAGTTTAGGAAAATTGGCAAGTCATTAGTTTTCTTATACGTGAAATTCACGTGAACAGATTTAGTTTCGTTGAGGGCGATCCGCCAGTCCCTCGTCCATTCATTTACCTTATTCAGTGCGATTTGAAGTTTTGCAGTCGTTTCTTCAATTGTATTACCTACTGCTAGGATAGCGGTGTCATCGGCGAACGTAGCGAGAGTAGTGCCATCTTCTCTTGGTATATCGCGAGTATATAACAGATAGAGAAGGGGCCCAAGGACACTTCCTTGCGGCACGCCGGCCGAAATTTCCTTAAGCTCAGAGTATTCGTTTCCATGTCTGACACGGAAGAGTCTATTCCCGAGATATGATTCTAAAATATCATATAGGCGTACGGGAAGAACTTGTCGTAATTTAAATTTCAAGCCGTCATGCCACACCTTATCAAAGGCTTGTGAGACGTCAAGGAATACGCTTGAGCATATCTTTTTTTCTTCAAATGCTTTCTCAATTACGTCAGTAATTCTATGCACTTGGTCAATCGTCGAATGCTTGGTTCTGAACCCAAACTGGTGGTCAGGGATAAGATTATTATATTCTATAACCGGTTGTAAGCGCTTTAGTAAAATTCTCTCGAAAACTTTGGATATAACTGGAAGAAGGGAAATTGGTCTATACGACTTTACTTCATTTGGCGGTTTCCCTGGTTTTAAAACCATTATGACCTCCGCAACTTTCCATTGGCTCGGCACGTGTTTTAGTCTGAGCGCGGCATTTATAATATGAAGAAGCTTAATTAATGCTTTTCTTGGTAGAACTTTGAGAACTTCTCCCGTGATCAAATCATAACCAGGAGCTTTCTTAGGTTTAAGGGATTCAATTTCACGTTTTAGTTCCCTTAGCGTTGCACTTGTGAGTACTAAATCGTCGGATAGTAGTTCCGCCGCAATAACACTGTCGTGAACCGCCCGACCATCGTACGGTTTAAAGGTTTCTTCTAAATGGGCGGCAAAAACGTCCGCTTTTTCCTTATCTTCGCTTGCCCATTCATTTCGATTTATTTTAATTGGCGGCGCGGGGATTTTGGGCCTTTTGATGCCTTTTACAGCTTTCCAAAGTGAATAATTGGAATCTTTTTTCGCCGTAAGACTTTCTAGGTAAGAACCTATCGCACAATTTTTAAAGTCCTTAATAGCTGTCTTCAACAAATTGCACAAATAATTCAAATATGTTTTATGTTGCGGGGCGCGACTCTGTTGCCATTTTTTACGCGCCTTCCTTTTTTCGTTGACCAATTCTATTATTTCGGGAGGATATCGTAGACCGTATTTGGCCGGCGTTTTCCTTTGATTAGGCGTGTTATTCCAGGAAGCGATCTGTACTATCTCAACGAAGCGATCTACTTCAACCTCAAGTTGATAGGGTGTCGTAAGTGGAACGCTAAGTTCAACATTCTCTTCAATTTCGTTCCTAAAGCCTTCCCAGTTAGTCGTTCTACCAGTTAATCTCGCTGGCTGAAGGTTATTTACAACTTTTACGCTCAATGTTAAAATAACCGGTGAATGATCAGATGACAGATCAAAGCTCTCTTCAACTTTAATGTGGTTGGTAGATATTCCTTTCACGACGAAAAAATCGATCAGGTCAGGTGTTTTTGAAGTATCAGTTGGCCAGTAGGTCGGTTTGCCCGTCGAGTGGAAATCACAACTATACTCCATACCTGCCCCATATAGCATTCTTCCTTTTCGCGAGATATATCTAGAACCCCAGAACGTGTGTTTTGCATTAAAATCGCCGCCAATAATGAAGTTTGGTTTGAGCGATTTAAGCAAGTTAGTATAATCAGTTTTTTCAAGTGCGGAACGCGGTGGACAGTAGATAGATGAAATTCTAAGAGTACGTTGACTATTTTTCACTCGAATCGTGCACAGTTGCATAGATTCAAGCTCTATCTTCAGGTCTTCGTATTGTTCAATGCAGTCTTTAATAAACAATGACGATCCACCTCTCGCGTTTCCCGAAGGGTGACAAGCATGGAAGTCATTATAGCCTTTTATTTTTAAGCTCGATCCCCTTTTCACGTGAGTTTCAGAAATCAAGCAAATGTCAAGATCTTTCTCGCGTATGAATATTTCCAATTCGTCGAGTTTTTGCAAAAGTCCGTTTGCATTCCAAGTGCATATTTTTAACATTGGTTTTTCATTCATATTTTATTTGATGTACGCGTTTTCCTTGAATTATTTTCGAGCTTAACCAAGCGATCGAGAATAATTTTATTTATTTTGCTTTGTTCTTCAAGTTTCTGGAGAATAACTGAGAATACATGAGAAACAGGTTCCGGCGAAGTTTCAACGTTTTTTGCTCCGTCGTATGCCGCGGCCTGAGCGTAGGTCTGCACTACTCTGGCTGGCCGAGGGCCACTATTCGATGGCTTTACTGATGGGAACTTTTCAGTAGCGTTTCTGTTGGCAACAGAGGTCGAGGGCTTTTCTGTTGTCTCTCTTTCTGTGACATTATTACGCTGTGGAACCGGAGTTTTTATGTTGCCTACTACCTCCTGGGCGGTCTTACGCTTTGTATTCGTTAGCGGCTTTGTCGTCAGATATTAATTTGGATTTTTAATACTCTTCTGATGGAAGCCCGGGTAGCAACCCACTCCAAGTGTCGTTTTATCAAATCTCCATTCTATCAGAGGGCGCTATAATTGTTACAACATAATCTGTAAACAATACCGAAAAAGTAGAAGTTAAAAGAGCAAGCCAACTTAAGCCGTCGTGCGATTACATTGGAACTAAAGGGTCTGTCATTAAGGACTTGGGAACTTCTTTTTTTAAATTAAAACTAATTGAGATATCTCAAAAAAAAAAAAAAACATTTTATTAGCTTGAATTACTATCAAAACATTTATGATTTCAATTCAACGTATGCAGAGGTCAATACGTTGAACAAAATTTTCCATGACTCGGCTGCATATTTCGACCGATACGGCAGCAATTTCTCTTTCAATATTGGCTGAGCTCCTCTAACGTCGCCGGCTTATTGGCTTACAATTAGCCAACGATTTAATGTAGCCCCATAAAAAAAAGTCTAGAACCCTGAAATCACGCGATATCGGCGGCCAATCGACGGGTCTGTTTCTCGAGATAGCACGTTCACCGAACTGAGACTTCAATAACTCGACTTTTGCAACCGCTATGTCAGCTGTGTTGGAACCACATATAACTGATGTCCAATTCGTGCAATTGCTATATCGTTCCAAATTGTTTCTGTAGCGAATAATATTTACCGTAACGTTATGGTCATTTTCATAGACGAAAACAAAGGACCCAATGACGCCACCGGCATGAAAACCGCATCGAACAGTGGGCACATTCAAGCATCTGTATCAAGTCGACTAGATTGGTCTGAATAAGATGTAACCTGAAGGCAAAAACTAGATTGGCAGGGAACGTCATATTTTCTATACGTCAGCCACATACCCGAACTCACAACTTAGTACTCAGTCACACATTTCTTGACTAGATTCGTCGGCTACCCCTACATAAACGTCATAACTGAAACAGCTCATATGACCGATTTTAGCCAATCAAAACCGAGAAACATCTAGTCAGAGTGATGTCAGAATTACTAAACTAGGTACTTGAATGTCCCCAGTGACTTTTTGCGGATGAAATGCTGTTTAATGAAGCACATGAGGGTTCTCACCTGTTCAGCAGCGCATATTTTACTTATTGGTGAAGCTATTTAACCAAAAATCGCTGAGGATTGAAAATTGGCGTTAACGCTCTAAAAGTTGAGACCACCGGCTCAGAATTTCGGTAGTAAATTTTATTTATTTGTAAACTTTGTTCCTTCGTGTTCTTCACCATGATGAAAACGTTTATTCTACTGAATTTTGACATTGACAGCTCAGTTTGAATTTGTCAGGTCGCTAATGAAAGACCCTATGTAAAGGGTGTTCGCGAAACAATTTTCGAATTTAAAATTAAATAATAAAAGATTCACAGGTTTTTATATAATCGTTTTTATTTTAAAATAAAACATACAAATGCGGATTTATGTTTTGAAAATAAAAAATAAATAAATAGTTGGCGCAACAGGCCCGGAGGGACCCTAGGCCTAGCTTCTCACAACCATTCGTTTTGTGTGAGTTTTCATTTTTGGAACGAATGGAAGGGATCTACAATTTTATGCCGACTCCAAACGGCTAATTGAGAAGCTTTTTCAAGACATTTATACTCTCGGATGTTTGTCAGACGTTCGCGAGAGGTGGCGCAGTGAAAAAAACCCTAAGTCGGAATTTGGGTTTTTGCGGGATTCGAACCTCGACCCCTCGCATAGCAGTCCAACACACTAACCACTAAGCTACTGCGCCTACCTATGTTTTGAAAATAATTGAAGTTAAATGTTTACCACGGAGACGAACACACTCATTTAAACGAAACACCATATTTTTTGTGAAAACTTTTTTGCAAGTTTCTTGCGAAATTCCTCTGATTTCGTTGCGAATATCTTTTCAGTTGCAATAAATTTCGCGGTTTGTTAACGTAGACTTTAGATTTAAGAAATCCCCATAAAAAAAAAGTCCACAGGTGTTAAGTCTGGCGATCTGGGGGGCCATGGGATATCACCATAACGACTTATGACTTTTTCGGGGAAAATGCGCCTTACAATGTTCATTGATGCCTCCATCCTGTTGAAACCATGTCGATCCGTTTACCCATTCATTGTTCTCCAACTCAGGTTCCAAAAAGTTTTCCAACATAGACGAATAGGTTTGGGAATTTTTTTTCTTAGTGAAAGACGTGGATTTGCAATAACATCACGACGAACTGCTTCAATTGTTTCGTCAGTTCTCACAGTTCGCGATACACTTGGCCCGTGTCCCACTACAGGTCCTTGTTCACGAAAACTTCGCACCCACTTGCCAATAAGTTGCGTACTAGGACAATCCCGTATACGCCGAATATTGAAATGTCTTGCGAATAGCCACGGGAGAATCGTTATTTTTAAAATATGCCTCTACAGCAAACGCACGATGCTCCGCCGACCAACGATCCATGGCTACTAAAATCCGCACGACGCGTAAGTGTAATGAATA
This sequence comes from Cheilosia urbana, assembly GCA_946477585.1. Taxonomy (NCBI): domain Eukaryota; kingdom Metazoa; phylum Arthropoda; class Insecta; order Diptera; family Syrphidae; genus Cheilosia; species Cheilosia urbana. The sequence goes on from OX297855.1 coordinate 66,144,460, forward strand.
CGCCTCCCCCCTCCGCCGATACCCCGCTCGCCGTTTATTCAAATTCAAAGTCGAAAATTCTTTGGCGGACACCCTTTATATGTAGCGAAGCTAATAGGTCCACAGCCTTGCTTGAAATTAAGCGAATTTTCATCCACTTTTGAAACTAACTAAAGTTCACATACCTACTCAATTTATAATATTGACTCTTCACATCCGACTTGAGGCTCAGGTTGCAGATGTTTACATAGGTAACGCACACATTAAATAGAAGTGGATTGCGCAATTGTCACCAATTCGTCGATATAAAAAAAATGGGCGTAGTTCGTTCATATATAGAAGCATTTTTTTATTATTTTTCCGCAGCACTGAATATGTCTTTCTTAAAAAAAAATCTATTATCAGTAAATTACAAACTCCTCATAGAATCATGCCCATTTGCATAACTGTTACATACACCAAAAATATCTACCACCACAACGTTATTTTCATTCAATACGGTATCAAATTAAACACACTTTCGCTCACTTAAAACACAGAACCGCTGCAATAAGCTTAATTTTTCTACAGTAGAAAAATCAAGATAAATTACGGTATTGTCCATTATACCTGACTCTGACTGATGGCACCACCGACCACCCTTACCTTGGAAGAGGAATTTTTTTAATTAAATGTTGCCTCCATTTCATACACGGGGTGCTCATCTGTGTGCTTCTCTCCCTCTCGTATCTCCGTCAAATTGAATAATTAAGTGTAAAGCCTCAAATTAATGACATCATTTTATATACACAGCATAAGTTTGGCCAACAATTTTTAACCTACCTTACGAAACGATAGACAAACGAACCTTTTACAACTTTGTCGACCGCATTGGCTATGACATACATTTTGTTTCTTTTTGAATACTTAATGCCTTGGCATTCTCAACGCCCAAAATTTATCCTCAAAGGAGAATTTCTATACAAAAATGTGTTTTCCTGCCATTTCCTTCCGGTTAAAATTTCCATAACAAAATATTTTTAAAAGAAACTCGAAGAAGGAAAGAAACGCGTACATAAAGAAAGTCATAATTCTATTAAACATAGGTACATAAGAAAGGAAAGCTGAAACTTTTGAATAAATGTACTCTCATATTGCATTTAAATGTCAGAAATAAAGTAAAGAAGATTTTTATCTGTACACTGCGTTGGAGATAGAGAATTGAAATCTTTTTTCAGCCATTAATGCAAGCGAAGTATTTTGTAAATGGCATCTTTATAGACATTTTAAGTGATTATAGGTGCCTAAGTTAATATTTAACACGGTCTTGAGCTAGTATTCGTCACTGGAATTTATTTAAAAAACCTTGTAAAATGCCCTATTTAAAATAGAAGCGCTACTGAGGCTTGGAAAACGTACAAGATACAACATTGGATTGTGACTTTTAAATGACAAGACTTTGTGGATCGTTGATTTTGTTAGAGTTTAAATAGTAGGAGCTAAATTCAAGGAAGCACATCGCCTAGTCTGTACTGTAATGGTGACATTCAAATGAATCAATTTGTGATGCCTCGAATATGTGGGCAGGACTTAAACATTCCGCATGCCATTTTCCTCAATGACAGTTTAGTACATTACGCACACGGAAGCAAAGTAAACGGAAACCAGAGATGAATGATTAAAACCTATTTGTTTACATTGTGCATATTTATTTTGTGCGAAAACAGCTTGTGGTTGTGGGCTGCCGCTTTTCCACTGGAAAGATATATCCCTCTATTGCATTATCTTTGACAGAAACCAAGCCGCCATTTTGTTTCCTTGGGGAATAAAGATAAAGAACGTAACTTGCGTTTCAGGCGAGAAAAGGGATGTCTCTCTTGATTCAGCCAAGACAAGTTTACACTTTTTTTTACTAAATAGAATTGTACCCTAGAGACTAGAGAAAGTTATATAAATACTTTCTAAATCACCTAACCGAAGTGTAAGACTTAAAATCAAAGTTTTTTAAGAAAAAAAAGTAAAAGTTTTTCAAAAAAATAAGACCACAAAGAAAATTGGCGGTCAAAAAGAAAAATGACGATCACCCTTCCGTTGCAATTTCAATCGATCGAACGGAACGGAAAAATAATCCCAGCCGTAATTTCCATTACTCGGGGAAGCACGAAAAACAAATCGATCACCGGCATTTCTGTTAAGAAGGCAGCACCCACCGAAAAGAGATGACATCTATTGCGCATACAGTATTGCCAGATTGGACAAGAAAATGCTCTTTTTTTTCAAAACTTATTATGTAATAGGTTTAAAATTTGAAACACTTGAATGCTTAAAAGTAAAGTAACAACTTATTGCTTAAATAAAATTAATTAATATCGTGAATGGAATATCAGCGTTTGATTTGGCCATGCTTGTGACTCGAATGCGATAGATAAGGGGTAAATTTAACTTTGTGCTATATAAGCACATAGTTATGAGTGCAAGGAAGGGAGCAAAAAAATATGATAAAAGTGATGCATTCATAGAATTTGCATCGTCTAAATAATAAGGGAATAATAATTGGCATATCAATAATCATAAGGCGGCAATTTGACAAAGAATACCAACTGCCAGTGAATAGCTACTCTGAAAGTATACACGGAACGAAAATTATTTTCTACACATAGAAATTTCGTATCTTGAATGCAGAAAATTTGAAAATTAACAATTTCTTCTTTGTTCGAATCTAATTTATTAGTATTTAAACACTCTTTCTTGAATCTAGAAAATAATTCTTAGTAGCTAAAAAAATATAATTTTACCTAAACGATTAAATATTTCTTGATTTAAGAAATGAATTTTGCATAGCAAACTTAAGAATTATATTCTAAAATCAAGAAGTAATTATTTGATACTATAAAGTCTGTACTTTATTTACAACCAATACAGATTTTCTAATTTCAAGAAAATAATAGCAGCAATTTAGAATAATTCATTAAAACTATTCCAGCATATATAACTCCCCGTGTAGTAAGTATAGAGAGGGGGTGAGGAGAGGAAGTGGATAAGTTGTTTGTTTGGATATACTGTTGCTGACGTTGAACCTACTTCTTTATCTACTGCATATAAGAAATAAATTCGTATATTAAGAAAATAATGCCGAATATAAGAAACATCTTTCTTTTTAATATAATATATGTAGACTTAACCATTTTTTTATTGAACCGTATGAGACACACGTGTTCGGTTGTACCCCATCTAGCAGAAACCAGACACGGACACAGCCATCCGATATTAAGGTGTAGGTATAATGGCCTTGGAAATCTTTACTTCATTCATATTTCTTACATATAAGAAACAATTTCTTATATCGAGAAATGCATGCAGAACAAAAGAAAACAAATTCTAATTTTGATTTACTTTTCGGCACCAAAATGTTTTGCAGCATGCGTAGAGTGAGACAAATGTGTTCAGTTGCACCCCACCAAGCAGAAACCAGACACAGATACAGACACCCGATATCAATATCAAGGTGTAATGGCATTGGAAATGTTTATTTCCTTCATTTATATTGAGGAAAAAAATCGTATATGAAGAAACTACGGTACAATCAGTGATGCCAACCCGAATCAAAGATTTTATGCCTAAACTCGAAAAAATTATGCTTTTTTGGTAAAAAGGATAAAAATTTCATATTTTACAAAGGAACTACAACGAACCTACAATGTGATTCAAATTTGTTAACAGAATGTTCGTCGGTCGATAGGTAATTAAACCTTTTTTATGTCTGTAATTTGTTGCTTGAGTAAATAAATAAGAGAATTAGAATATAAGCATGACGCACAGTTGTAAATAAAAATTAATTATGCGACTTTGATGAAAGACTGTACCAGATTTACCAAATTCAAATTGTATATGTATGAATTGATGGTAAAAAACAATTCATAAAAAATTATGCCTTTTTTCTAAAAAAAATATTCCTCAATGCCTCAAGCATCGCAATTATGCCTAAAAGGCCGCAGTTGGCATCACTGGGTACAATACAAGAAGCAATTTATCGTTGGTATTCATATAAAGCGCCCATACACATTTTGCGCCTTTTATTTTCTGCATCCAAGAAAATACAGCTGCAGAGGTTGGTACAACACAGTGGATTGCAAAAGTGGAAATATACTTCAGAAATATTAGAATTTGTTTTTTCGCTTTGGCTTTTTGTATATCATTTCGGGTTACTAATGAAAATGTTGTGTCTAGCTTCAATTTTACAAACTCACAATACCGATATTTTACACATGAAGTGAAGTACTTTATGTTTAAAGAAAATTAAACGTACTACTAGCGCTCAGTATTTATATCCATTACCATTTACATATATTTCGACACTATAATCTTTGTAAGGGAATCAGCCGTCGTAATATATTTTATGCTATGCCACTTTCGTAGTCCAAAAATTTACCCTTAAGCCTAGTACATAATACAGTTGCCGTGGAGCGGAATCTTAAATTTATTCGTTCGCCAAAGTTTACAAAATGCTTGAAAATGCAAAGACTGGTTGGAAAATGAATGGCATATAAAAGGCTCCCGTTTCAAATCATGCATGCAATTACTTTTTTACTTGATTAACAAAGGTCACTCTAGATTAAATATATAAAGAATATGAGATTCTTAAAAACCTAAAACGCTTCGGTATGTATCTTCTTTTATGCACATAGATACTAAGCTGTACTAGCTTTGATTTTTAGTATCCTCATCATCTTCATATCATTGTCTTATTGCAGTCACATTTACTGTACTGTCTTTATTTTAATTTAATCACTTCCAAATTATAAGACAATATTTAATATCGCTTGGAGTTACTTCATCCCAATCATGCTCCATTTTCATTTAAAACACAATATAGAATATAAATATGAGAATAATGTTTCTACTTTTTCTCCCCACTGTAAATGAATCGAATTTGTTGTTGATATGATGCGGCCAGCCTGTTGGCACACGCCACAAATACAAAACAGTTAAAGGGGTAGCTCTTGTTTTTTGCATTTTCTTCCTCCAAGCAAAAAATGCTTTCATATAGATATAAAAGTAGCCTTTAAGAAAAAAAATTCTCTTCGAAGCAGCTGCACCCTGAATTAGCACTCACGCAGGCAACAACATGTTTGTATTATTGTTTTGCTTCGATTTGCAAGCATTCATAAACAGTCCAGTCAATCCATTGCCATTCCATTGTCTACTTTTAATCGAGTCGGTTCAGTCAAGTTCAGTGTCAAGTGTGAAAAGTGTCCAGTGAATATAATTAATCATATCATATTACATATTTCGGTAAGTTATATTAAATACATATGTTTAAATATTTTTAAGCACGATTTTTTGCGATGTGATGCGTTTTATTACATTTTTATATTTTATTACAACAACTATGGGTCCACGTATACAGTTGTTGGCTGCATGTAAACCAATGACCTATATAGATCACCTGGGCAACATAAAAAAAAACCTAATAATTGTAGTAATCTCGAATTAATATTAATTTTTGAAACAATAGTAACATTTTGCGCGCGCAAATTATAGAACAAATCAGAACAAATTTAACCTACTTATTCCATTTATTTTTTTACCAAATTGAAGCGTGCTACTCATAGATCGGTCGTAAAATATTATAATTTCAAAAAAGGATTTGCAAAATAGGTAAAATAGTGTTTTAGTGGTGGTAGTTAAGCAAAGGAAGAGATACGTATTCATTTCTTTTTTTTTTTGCTTTATTTCATTGGGGCCTTATACCTTATTTCGCAGAGCCCTTTTACTGATTAAGAAGTATTCAAATATAATTATACATCTATAAAAACAAAAATGTCTTACAAATCCTTTAAATTCGTTTGTAACGCTGCTGGTGTTCGACTTTGATTTTTCAGATAATCGGGGACTTGCTTGACTACATACATCAGGACACTCAACATTAGTCGTTATCCATTCTTCTATTAAAGATTGATTCCAAAAGTATCCCTATAGTTTTTGATTTTTTTTAATTTATTATGTACCAATTGTAATTTTTTGTAATATCACCTTTTCTTTTTGCCATTTCAAAATTTTATATCGAGCTAAAGACAGCAGTTTTAAATTCTTTGGAAATATTTTTTCAATATCGTGAGGAATAAGATATTGAAGACTTTCTTAATCAACTCCGTTGCCTTTAACAAGTAATAAAAGAATATTTTAAAATAATCAATTTTTAAAAAAAAATCCATGCATTTTACTTTTAAATTCAGAATATTGATTTCCTAGTCCGCACTGATTCAGAATACTTTGAAGATCTTCGTCGTGATCTGGATTATCGACATTCTGTTCTCCATGCCGAATTACATTTTGAGTATTGCTATTAGCACAAATCAGTTCAATTTCATCTATATCTTCTAACCAATTCTCCTCAAACACAAACAAAAACGAAAGAAAGGTATGTAAAAAGCATTTAAAATTTTTCCAGATATAATATTATATTATATTATATTCAAATTGTGTCAAATGATGTGAAATCGACTGTCAACACTTCACAGTTAAATATGTTTGTTGTTTATTTTCAATCGCTTATTAAGTTGCATTAAAAGACGACTCACCCTGCAAAAGTCGGGTAAAATAAAAACCATTGTATTGCTTTCCACAGGAATATTATTTTGAAATAAATGAACGGGGAAGAGCTGGACGTCTCTACCACAAATATAAAAATACCGTCTCAAATTTAAAAAAAACCTGGCCTGTTTCCAAATCAAAATAAAAAAAAGAAAGCTCGTCTTTTAGAATCTGTCAGAAATTTTGAACCTGTGGACATCAAAGAATATGAAGATACAAAAGTTTGGTTAAAACATTTTTCGAATCCTTGGATCACAGTTGAAGAAAAATGTATAAGGAAACGTCAAAACTAAGATTAAATTCATTTAAAAATCAACAGTCAATCCTTTCGGATTTATTAGCTAAGTGGCCGCTATACAAAACTTCAAACGATTCAAGACTGGTAATTAATAGTAATCCTGTTTTTTCGTTTAAATTTTATAGTATATATATTTTTACAATTTCATTTTTAGATTGACATTGACTATGAGTCCAATTTTGACAACAGCTTAGGACTAGTACGTGGGTGGGCAGACTTTACAAAAGTGGTAAGCTCACACTTTAAAGGAAAACTTAGGATTCAATTAGAGGACTGCATACTAAAACAGAAAGGTAAGTCTTTATAATGTTAAAGGTCCATATGGGACCTTTAGGCTAGGTTCTCCCATCCCTATGTTTTTGTCAGTTTTTATGTTCGAAATTTTTGGTACCTACGATTTTATGCTGAGAGCGAAATGCTGTATTGTGAATAATAATTATTAATAGAAAGCATCACCATTCATTTCAACTCGAATAGGGCAAAAAATGGTTGGTCGCTTTGTTCGTTGCAAAAATATAAACTTACAGGATTGGTTTAATATTATTTTGTTATCATAGGTGTATTTTTAACAATATAAATAATTATTATTTTTTTTAGATAAACACCGACGAGATATAGTGATAGTTGACTTTCTGCACCACATACTTGCCCCTATGGGAAAAACTAAGGGCACGGACAGAAAGATATGGAAATTCATCATTCTGAACAGTCAAGCTGCATTCATACAACGAGTGCCCACAGCAAGCGACCTTCACCATGCAGTATCATCAAGAAAGGCGAAGTACCTTTAATTCCCTGATTTGAAGTGCCAGCCCTATATAATCATATTGGGAGAAGAAGGTAAAAATGTTGTATACTCAGAATACGATGACGTTTTGTATAAATTCAACACATTTATCCACGCCCTTTCTTGCACTTACAAAATTATTTACGTTTTTGATCTCAAATATCAGGGCGAATGCAAATTTATTTGGGAATTTATACAATCATTTTTCTTTAAGAACGAAAAAATATATCTCCCAGTGTATCAGGCATTCTGAGTACATTGGGAGTACCCTTAAACCAGGAATTTTCAGCTTAAGACCTACTTACATATTAACTTTAATGAAAAATTATACTAACACCACTTCATCTAGAAAAAATATATCATTGTCCTTAGCCAAAAAGTGTGCTATGAAATTCAGTCACTTTCTTTTAAAGTCTAAAATCAATGAGTTTCCTTATAAAAGGGTTATTATAATGTATAAACAAACTGAATTCCTAAGTCTAAAAGAGCAGCACTTTTTTAAATTGTTAACCTTCCCTTTTGATGTTGATGTATGCAAAGTTTATCAAACATCAAAAATAAATTATAGAGGAACAGATTACAAGAACAATTTCAATCTTTTGATATCAGAAGAACTATTCCGAATTTGTAACGTTATTTTTCAAGAAGAAGAAATATTTTTTATTTTGGTTCAAGTCGTAATAAACTCTCATGATATCATTTTTGCTGTGAGGTTGTCGGAGAGGAAAATAAAAATTATAAAATTATGAAACTTGATGAAATATATACTAAACCATTTATAAGAAGTGTTTTACCAGACGAAAGAAAAGTTTTAAAAAAAAGAAATGTAATATTAACACAAAATTAACTAGGTATATATATGTATATATATGTATATATAGATATATTAAGACATCCATTTGTAGAAGTATTTTCCATTTCAAATGTTAAACTTTGTTAAGCGAAATTGCCCTTAAAGTTAATATCTAATACCAAATGAGAAAAATGTATATGCCCTAAATGCTTACAATTTGTAATGCATTTGTATTGAATATAGAACTATAACAAAAACGCTTTACTTTGACTTTAGCGAACATTAATATTCAATGTATTAAGATTATGTAAATAGAACTTTAACTTGCTCTTTTAAATAAAAAGGAAATTAAAACTGTAACTGTACTCTACTACTTATTATTAATTTTTTTTTTTTTCAGGTAATACACAGATATACAATATAATAACTACTTAAACTATATTTTAATCATAAATTTCTTGGTTTTAGAAGTTATATTTATTGCCTGTTTTCTGATTTCCATGAACATTTGATCAATTACAGAGGCCAGAAGTAAGTATCTAGTCGATAACAGAAAATCGAATTGATCTTAGTTTTCTTATGTCAAGAATACGATGGTGCAAATGTTATTTATTTCAAAGAAATATAAATGCGTGATTTAAGAAAAAAGTTATTGATATAAGTTAAAAGTTCTTAAGCGTGCATTTTGTATTTAACAAATCGTTTCTGGGATATAAAATAATACTGTACGATTTTAGAAAAAGTTTATTGATTCAATAGCAAAGTTCTTGGGGTAAAATTTCGTATTTAAGAATTTCTTTCTTTAATCAAGAATGATTCTTTAGAATTCAAGAATATTTGTCAAATATTTTTTTCTGGGATGAAGAATAATTATTCTGGAATTCAGGAAAAAGTTGTTGGTGTCAGAAAATAGTTCTTGATTTCAAGTGTCATTTTGATCTTGGATCAACACAAATTCTGCATGATTATAGAACAAAGTTCTCGATATAAGAAATAATTTCTTTATGACAAATAACTCATTAAACAATCAATTTCTTGGATCAAGAAAACCTATGCACGATTTAGGAAAAATAAATCTTACTGGAAGAAAACAATTCTTGAGAAAATTAAAGAATTATTTTCTTAAATCAAGAATAATTTTCTAAAATGTTCCTTCTTTCTCTCATTCTTGAATCATTCACAGAAAATGTTAAAAAAAGAAATAAATGGCTTGGACCAAAACCGTACTTTATTTTCTTGTTTTAACCAACTTCTACTTCCAGTTTAGAAATTTTTTTTTTCCGTGTAGGTAAACATTATGTGTTAAAATAATATAAACTTTTATAAGGCTTTTCAGTAAGAACGGTTCAATGTTATTTGACAATATGCGGCATACGGAATATCAGATTGCCAAGAATTCGACAAGCTGAAGTCTGTAAAAGACCGTCCGTCTTCTAGTTCACTGCGAGGAATGGACTGCTTCGGGTTCTGTATACTTTCACGGACCTTTGAATTTGAGTTGCTGCATATGCAGACTTTGGAAAAATGAAGAGAAAAATCAAATGTTTTATTTTTGTTTTGCATCCTGACTGATGGCAACATCAGCTACTCCTATATCCTTAGTTCTATACACATCAATATACTAACCCAAGGGCAACTAGGAATCCAATATTTTTATATCAAAGGACATCTCGATGTAACTATTCAAGCAATGGCCCCATCAATAACTTGACGAAGGATTTTAATAAGTTCAATCAATTGATTGATTTCAACCAAACAAAACAAAATTTAAAACAAATATTAAAAGAAATCTCTTCTCTTCTCAAGAGAGTTTTAAAAGCGTTGTGACCTTATAACTCACGAACGGTCAAACCAAATTCGATAAAATTTGTAGGGCTTGTTTGCATGGTCGTGTAGTTGGTTTATCTAAAGTTTGAAATTGAATTGAAATTGGTCAACGCGTTCGTGAGTTATGTCAACATCTGATTTTGTCCATATAAAAAAAAAACCTAGGTGCCTATGAGCGGGTGCTGTATGTTACGGGTCGTGGCATTCAAAAATAAAATCAAACGATATTTCTAAAGATGTATAGGTAATTAAAATTATTAATGGACTTTGTCCAAATAATGCACTTTGCGAAATGTGAGCAGGATTTAATACGAAAGAAAAGGCGGGTGAGTACATAAAAAATAGACTGACATCCGTATGTACACTCATAACTCGGGAACGGATCGGTCAATTTTTATGATTTTTGGTTTAAGTTCGCATGGGTCCAAGAAAGGACAATTTTATGGGGATTAGTTGAATTTTTGAATTCTTTGGATATTCCGGCCTTACCGGTATCTACCACTACACAATTTGAAAATGAAAGCCGACTCAGTTATAATTTTAGTGCGCAACCTCAATGCACCGAAACTTTGTAACGGACCGCGTTTGATCAGGTGGTGAAGGAATTCAAATCAAATGTCATGCAAGCGACGGTTTTGAGGGGAAAATTCAGAAGCCAAAATTCTCCGCGGATTCCACTTATTGAGAACGATTAGCCGTTCGTATTTAAGCGTCTTCAATTTGTGTCTTGTACTGTAAACCATTTTAGTAAAAAAGCGGAAGGTTGGCCGACATGCAGGGTTGCCGTTAACTGAAAAAAAAAGTCACTAACTCGAACCTTAAAAACCTACAAATGTGCTAAAATTAAAAAAAAGTCACTAGAAAAAAAATTTTCACTACCTACAAATGAAAAAAATTCAATTTTAACAACATTTTTATTTTTAACAATAAGTCAAAAACTTACAAGATGTGAATAGATTATGTTAATTTATAAAAAACAAATTCAGTCTCAAAGTTACAATAAAAAAACAAAATATGTAGTTTTTAAAATCACTACAAATCAGAAATAATTAGATCGATTTCATCTTCATCATTTTCATTTACCTCAATATCGGAGGCATTTTTAAAATTATTTCTTAAAAGAACATTTTTAGGAATTTCTTGTACAGGGTGTCCGCCGGGAAGGTATACTTCTTTGTTTGTTTATAATTGTTTATTAAATGAAAGCGAAAAAATATTTCGTAATTTACCACCACTGAATGATGAATCAATAAAATCTTATAATACTTTCGCACATGTAAATTGAAAACGTAAATTAGAGAAGTCGTAAATTGCAAAATATGAATTGCAAATTGATAAAAATAAGTGGCAATTTACGTGTGTTGCAATTTACTAAGGGATGAAATCGTAATTGCAACAGAAAATAGGTAATTTACGATAATTTTTTTGCATTTCACAACCACAGTAATATCAAATTGATAACTACTATTAGTGTCAAATTGCGATCGGTTATGGCAATATGTATTTCATGCCCGATCGCATTATTGACACTGAGAAGTGTTGATTCACGACTTTTAAGGATCAATATCTTTACTTTGTGCAATTTCTAGAATTGCGAATAAAAAGTCGTAAATTAGTAAATCCTGAGCTAAGCTCTAAAATGAGACAAACTTTTCGCGATTCGGCGCTTATTTTTCTTGATTTGATCTTAAACTTCTTTCCGTGTTGTAATAAGTCGGCGCAGGGACATAAGTCCCAATTTTTTATTTTGGGACTTATGACCCACTTGAGTGAGACATAAATCCCAAATTCGATTTGGGACTTATGTCCCACACCATCGGGACATTAGTCCCAAAATTGTTTTGCCGAAGATGGGACATAAGTCCCAAGTTTTCGCATAGATAATAATAGTTAGCAATATATTGTGAAATCCATTAGGCATCCAACCCCTTTTTCCACTACACACACCAACAATAATTGTTCTTAATAATTTAGAAAATTAGACTAACAGTTTGGAGCAAACCAAAAATATAATCTAACCAAACATTTTAATTTTATTTTCTTAAATTCTCAAAAACAAGAGTTTTATATTTTCTTTTGAGGATATGAGAAAATGTATTAACAAAATCTCTTTCGTTTGAGAAAAAAGCTTATAAATTTTAGGTTTTGAGAATTTGAGAAAATAAAACTTAAAAAATCGCGCGATTTGCAGTTATTATAGTCTTACTTTCCATTTCCCCGAAAGTAGCTTATAATATTAAAAACTGGACTAACTAAGAAACCAATAACTGAAATGCTTACATTGTGTTCCACAAATTGTTAGTACCTAAACTCATTGCGTTTGACTTTCTTCTGGGAAAATCTGTAAGCTTATCAAAACAAAAAAAAAATTGTTGGGTGGGACATAAGCCCCAACATTTTTGTTTGGGACTTATGTCCCGATAGTGTGGGACATAAGTCCCAAGTCGAATCTGGGATTTATGTCCCACTCAAGTGGGTTATAAGTGCCAAAATTAAAAATTGGGAGTTATGTCCCGGGGACTTATGTCCCTGCGCCTAATAAGTCAGGCCTAGGGTACCTACCTACATGAATCTGCTGCGCTAAATATTTATTTATTTATTTGTACATATGTAGTTAGTTGCTCACACTTTTTTATTCAAATAAAAAAAACGCTAAGATCATGCTTCGTGTTACTCCAAAACTGAAGTGACGGCTGAATTCACTAAGAAGTCATTGGCTGTAGGTATTAGATCTTAAAACTACATCATTAGAAATAAAAAATAAGGAGCTTGTCGCATATCTCATGATGAATAAAATGGCTATAAGGAAGTATAATTATTCAGCGCTGTTAAGTTAAAAAGAAATACGTCGGTGCGTTTGACTGAGACACTAATTTCAGTTGAATTGGAGATTTACCTCCCGCAATACACGTATTATTGGGATTGAGCCGTACATAGAAAAATAGACATTTTTTTAGTTTATACATCTATTTTAATTGTAAACTAAAAAAAAAAAATAGTACCTACAGATTAAAAAACCTTTCGTTATTTTCGATTTATATTTGAAAATAATAAACATTACAGAATTAATTTGAAATCACTCTTCGTAGCTTTTCATTTTTACCCGACTGGACACATGGAGGGTTATGTGTTTCGCGCGTATCCTATGCACGTTCCTACGTGACGCCATGTAGCCCGATTTTGAAGAGTGAGGAGTAATTAAATTGGTAGATATTCTTTCCGGGAGTGTCATACACTGAACAAATAAATATAACAATATAAATTTAAAAACAAACCAACAAAAAAACAACTGTCACACTATTGTCAGCGAGATCTTTTTTATAGTCAGTCGGGTTTTTTTGTTTTTGTTTTTTTTTTTTTTTTAATTAATTACTATTATTTAAATAGATGTCGCTCTTTTGTTTACATGTTTCAATGGAACCGAACTCTTTTTTTTTAAATATCGCTTTATTGTTTACGTTACTATGGAAATTTAGACTTGATGTCGGCATATGTTTCTTTGCTAATCCGCTGTAAAATCTTGTGCTGTTTTATATTATATGTATATTTTATATCTATGGAAAATGACATTTTACTAGCAGTCTCCACTTGCAATGAATTCAAAGCAAAGAGCAACAGCAAACAAAAAAAGTAAGACAACGACAAGTGCGAGTCGGACTCGCTCATGAAGGGTTCCGAAACAGCAAGTAACATAACATAAAAGTTCTTGCAGTTCGTTGTAACTTTAATCGATATTTTAAAAACTACTCGCTAGATCTTACATCGTTTACATGGTAATGTACATCATATATATTTTTTAGTCTTATCGTTCTCTTATTTTAGAAGTTAGGGGGGGGGGGGGGGGGGGAAGTGTCTCTCGCGCAAACTATTCACTTTAAAAAAAAAAAAAATTATATTAGAAACCTAAATATCATATTTGAAGACCTATCCATAGATACCCCTAACGTATGGGTTTGATGAAAAAATGTTTTTTGAGTTTCAGTTCCATGTATGGGGGGGGGGACCCCCAAAATTTACTGTTTTTTTTTTTGTGTAAAATCTTAATGCGGTTCACAGAATACATCTACTTACCAAGTTTCAACGGTATAGCTCTTATAGTTTCGGAGAAAAGTGGCTGTGACATACGGACGGACAGACAGACAGACATGACGAATCTCATAGGGTTCCGATTTTTGCCATTTGGCTACGGAACCCTAAAAAGTACATATCAGAGCAACTGCCAAATTTCGTTTGATGGGCATTTCATAGCATACTCTGTTAGTATAAGTAACAAAAGAACGGCAACGAGCACGAAGAGTATCTACTTTGGCAGTATTGAAAAAAAAGTACATTTTACATTTTTATGTTTATATTTTATTTTTCAATTTTACATTTTTATGTTTATAGAAAACTAGCTAACCCGGCAAACTTCGTTCCGCCCAAATTTGTTAATGTAATAAAAATAATAATTCCGAGCATGTAAAATGCACTTGATAATTTATTTAAATTCGGCGAATTAAAATTCTTTATTCAAAAGTTATATTAAATGGAATAGAAATAAATGACAAATAGAAGTGTTAATTTGTTTCAATCAAACAGCAATGATTTTGACGTGTCTGCCAACCTTCCGCTTTTTCTCTAAATTGACAATGTGAGAAACATGGGAAATCAAAAATCAATTCAATGCACAAACATCCATCGATTGTCCTTGCAAATAAATTATTTGTCATAGTGAAAGCGAGACGCACGGGAAATTGAAGTCGCACGAACGGTAAATCGTTCTGAATAAGCGAAATCTGCGGAATAAGAGTGTTTGCCTTTGAATTTTCCCCTCAAAATCATCACTTGCATGATATTTGATGTGAGATCCTTCACCATAAATCAAATGCGATCCGTTACAAAGTTTCGGTACATTGATGTTGCGCAACAACATTTTAACTGAGCCGACTTTCTAATCCAAATTATAAAGAGGTAAGCCCGCAACATCCAAAGAATTGAAAAATTCAACTAATCTCCACAAAGTTTTTTTTTTCACAATAAAAGATAGCATTATGCCCTTCCTTCCAGCCAAAAATCATAAAAATCGAACGATCCGGACGTAAGTCTCTTTTATATGTAACTGTACCCACCCGTCTTTGCCCGTACCTTTCGTATTAAGTCTTGCTCAAAAGTATCCTATACTTCAAGCGGGAATGAAGAACATAAATCTACAAAATTTCATTGAAATCGGGACTGGTGTCGGAGATCGACAACAACGTCATATAGCGGGTCAAATCTAAAAATCTTTTAAGTTTGCGTTAACCTGAAATACAACAATACGAACAAAACCCGAAAGAATTATAGGTATAAGTTAAGAAGATTATTATTAAAGAAAATTTGATTGAACTGAAAAACGGCATATACGCCTACAACGCCACATGTTGAGGATTTTCCGACTTTAATTTTATCCTAAACTACCCCTGATTCAAGACGAACAAAACAAAACAAAAATCATTTAAATCGGTCTAGCCGTTCTGGAGCCTTTCTCCGACAAACGTACAACAATTAATATGTTACTCTAACCAAACTGTGAACGCCGACCAATGTTACCATGACCTCTTTTTGGCATCGTAACAAATATCGAACTGTAAATGATCATAACTTTTTATAAATCGCACGCAGTTTTCACAAATCACTAACTTACCTTTGAAATAACCAAAATACAGAAAGCAAACGAACGAAAAGGGTACAATTGAAATTTTTGAATACAACTGGAAAAACAGAACAAAACACTTAACGATCTCTAATAATAATAGTAAATTTAAAAATTTTATTTAAAATTAATTTGACTTTCTTTCAAATGTTGTTTTATTTTTCTTTCTTGATTTACAAAAGGGTACAACTTCTTTATCAGTACATTTTTAGTTAATTTATCAGAAAAGCTGGAAATTTAAAATTCGAAAAATAGCCCTGCTCTCCAAAAATTTATTCTAATCGCAACGTATTTGTATTTGTTCTTGTATTGTTTGACTGAAACCCCCAAGATAAACCCAACCAGCGCCAGATACCGTCATAAAAATTATTAATTAGACAATATCTAATACCAAAACAAAGTGCTTATTAACATTTTAATTAGTAGGATTACTGGCGGCTGACTGCTATTATGATTTATTATCCCCAAGACGAATCCTGAAATGGAGAAACTATTCAATTATATGCACAGGTACGGAAGTACCTGTACAAAAATTAAATATTAATTCACTTATTTCAAGGACAAACCGACGAAGATCCTCTGGCAATGAATACTTTTATTATTTTATGTTGACTATTTTGTGTGTGTTCCTTTTATTATTCTAAACCATTTGTGGATTGAAGCTGAGCACGTGACGGCATGTGAAGGATTTTTGTTTATATTTCAAATGTCTCTCTCTCTCTCTCTGACAGAACCTGCGCAAAAGGATCACATACCATTTATACCAATTGCGAATGAAGAGCTTTTCTTGGTGAAAGAAGAAGAAATCATTTTAACTTCGTATTCGCAGTAATCAGTTACTGATACGCTTCCGTAGAAAAATCACGTGTACATCCGAGTTTGTCTGTGGAAAATTTATCGAAGAAAAGAATATTATTCCCTGCCGTGAGTGAGAGTGAAAAACACAGTGTTAGTGCAGTTCTTAAACGGTTGACGAAACCAAAACAAAATTCAAATCCTTGCCAATATCCTTGCAAATACAGAAATCTATATATCTATGTAAATATCCAAAAGTCGTGCCATTTTTGTTTAGGGAAACTGTATGCGGGTAGTTCCACCAGAATATGTAATCACCATTAGCATTTTTATATAACTTAGAGAGGGGGTGGATACCATCTTCTCAGAAGCATCATCTACATCAGCAAGAAGAAGAAAGAAAGGATACTCTGGTGAGTCTGCTTTTATCCTAATGAGGATGATTTCTTCTCATCGCAAAACTGATTACTTGTTTAGTTATTTCCATTTCTAATTAATGAGCAGTCTTGTGTGTGGCAATTAATACGACTACGGTTTACTGTTATTTGAGGAAATCATTAAGTCACTTACACGACCTCAACTCTAACAATTTATTTTTCCCATATCCGTAAGAGTTAAGGGAGGCCGTGATAATTCCGCCGGCTCACCCTCGATGTGGAAATTGATGCTTTAATATTTATTTATTTCCGATAGCAAAATGCGTTTGTGGTTGTTTTCCGGCTTATTTATTTATTCAACCGAGAGCTTAATTGCGAGGTAGGATTATACCACCAGAATATTAAACCAATGCGGTTGAATAAAATTACTGTTGTGCTGGATGGGCTTTTCTTTTTTAAATAGAAATGAAATTATTTCTAGCTGTTTTTGGGTTTTTACAATTCAATTTTCAGGTTTAGTGCCGTAGCTTCCTATTACCTGTCAACTTGCTATTTCTCAACACAACAAAAAAAAAATAGTTCCTCTTACAAGTGTCTTTGCGCTAAGGATTTCCATACACAAAATTCCTCTTTAAATGCTGTGGTAAATATTTTGCTTTTACCTGTTGTATAGAATTCTTGGAACTCTTCAAGACGTTAGCTACCTAGAAGGTTTTCTTCGGGAATGTCAAGAGTTTTTGGATTCGCAGAAAATCTTTATGTTCAAATAATTTAATTTCAAGTTGACGAACGATTGTCAGTGGCCTTTAGTGACGAGCCCGTTTTGGGAAAGGCGTTTGTCTAGTTGTTTATGCTTTTGGGGTTTACACATTTTGTATCTGATTCAGTTAGTTGTTTAAAGAGATTATTTTATGGAATTAAAAAACAAAAAACAAAAAACAAAAAACAACAGCTTTTGATAGGACTCCAACCTCGTTATTAAAAGTGCGCCAAAGATTTGGGCATAACTTCCTGCACTATCGGGCGCCTCAATTTTTGTGCGAATTGTTCAATTGAATCGTGGTTCGTGGGTCTCGTCTCGTCTTATACACCTCTTGCCTTCAATAAAAACAGGAAATAATAGTCCGGTGCAGACAAATGATTTGGGGGACCAACGAAATATTTGTGGTTGTTGGAGAATGCTTTGTTTGAAATTTGCCACGGCATTCTTCATCTACATAGTTGAAGATTAAAAAAAATACGAAAGTTTGAAACCATTTCGGCGTAGCTCTGTACATTTTTTTTTTTTTTTTTAGCATCTTAAAGAAGTTTTCTGCATTGAATGTTCATTGACAAACTAGACAGAGAATTAAATGGTTCAGTGGGTAATGTCCTGAGCAAAGGGACTCGTGTTTGACCGCCGGGAAAAACTGTGTAGGTACCTACTACCTTAAGTTATTTCCAATGAGCTAATGAACCTCCTACATATACAAGTGTGTTACAAACACCTAAGAATGTTTAATTGAATCGTTTTTGTCTAGTACGTACGAGTAAGTTAAAAAAAAGAATTGATTAGGTAAATGAAAAATTAAAAAAAAAAGTGAAATTGAAGACTCGTCTCAAAAACAGAGAACCGCAGAAAACTATATGAACTTGTTGCACCATCAATTAAGTTATTGTAAACCATTACAGATTATGGAGAAAGCCACAACAGTTGTTAGAAATATATAATGGTGCTTCCAACCTCGCTTCACATCACTGGCTATACGTATGTTATCATACAACAAAAATGTCTTCATTAGTCGAAACTTAGTTGCAGTTGGTACCGCCGACATAAGTTTGTATCGATAGGAGTTAGTTTTAGTGATTAAAAATCTTAAGCACAAGCTGACGGTCCTCATAGTGTTTAAAAAAAAAATACTCATCTGCTCCGGAGGGTATATTAGCTGGTGGAGTCCATAGCAAAATCTATTCGCGACAGCTCATAAAACAAAGTACTTATCTATATATCAAGGGTCTTTCATTAACGACCTGACAAATTAAAAATTTCAGAGTGAACGCACCCTTAAACCGATAACCGAACTGTCAGTGTCAAAATATTCAGTGAAATCAGCATTTTCAACGTTCACAAATAATTAAAATTTACTACTCAAATTCCGATTCGGTGGTCGAAAATTTAAAACGTTAACGCCAAATTCTCAATCTTCAGGGCTGAAACGTATTCTTCATCAATAAGCAAAATGTTAGTTAATGGACAGGTGAGAACACTCAGGTGCTTAATGAAACAGCACTTCATCCGCAAAAAGTCACTGGGGACGTTCAAGTATCTAGTTTAGTAAGTCTGACAGCTATCCGACTAGATTTATCTCGGTTTTGATTGGCTAAAATCGGTCATATGAGCAGCTGTTTCAGTTGACGTTGATGGAGGGGTAGCCGACGAATATAGCCAAGAAATTTGTGACCGAGTACTAAGTTGACATAGTTCGGGTATGTGGTTGACGTATAGAAAAAGTGACGTTCCCGATCAATCTAGTTTTTGCGTTCAGGTTACATCTTATCTAGACCAATCTAGTCGACTTAAGATAACTAGATTCTTGAATGTGCCCACTGTTTGGTGCGGTTTTCATGTCGGAGGCGTTATTGGGCCGTTTTTTTCGTCGATGTAAATGACCGTCACGTCACTGTAAATGGTATTCGCTACAGAGACATGTTGGAACGTTAATTCTTTGAGCAACTCTATGAATTGGAAATCAGTGATATGTGGTTGCAACTAGACGGTGCCACAAGCCTCACAGCTGACACAGCGGGTGCAACAATCGAGTTATTGAAGTCTCATTTCGGTGAACGTGCTATCTAGAGAAACGGACCCGTCGATTGGCCGCCGAAATCGTGTGATTTCAGGCTTCTAGACTTTTTTTTATGGGGCTGCATTAAATCGTTAGTCTATGCCAACAATCCGGCGACGTTAGAGGAGCTCAAAACCAATATTGAACGATAAATAACGGCCGTATCGGTCGAAATGTGCGGCCGTGTCATAGAAAATTGGGTTCAACGTATCGACCGCTACATACGTTTCCGTGATGGACACATGAACGAAGTCGAATTCTGTTCATAAATGTTTTGACAGTACTTCAAGCCAGTACAATTTTTTTGTTTACATATCTCAAGTAGTTTCCATTTTACTTAAAAAAGAAGTTGTCAGGTCCGTAATGAAAGGCCCTTTTTAAAAACGAGTGTCACTTTTGCATTCGACCTTATATCTAGGACCTGGATGGTTGGATTTTTAAAATGAATGGGGACCATTTGTGGATGGTTTAGAAACAAAAACCGTTCCACCTTAAAACGCCGGATCCGCCAGTATTTCTGTCATAGACAAACCTTACTGAGAACACCAATTTCGGCCGATTTTCCGTTACTTGCCCACCAGCCAAATTTTTGGGGATAGTAAAAATCGTCGCCTGAGAATTGTTTTGTTCTATACGCCACTTTTGTCGTTTTTGAGTTAGGAACGGATTCTATGGTAATTTTGTATGCTCTTTTTAACTCTGTGATTCGATTTGCTCTTTGTCTTTCCAATCCCAAAATATCGAGCATCGACTCTGTCCCATATCCACCAAAATCAACAGTTTGTAGAATTGTTTCGTGCCATAAACCATTTTTTGGCGTTTGAGACAAATTTTTCATATACATAATTTTTTGCAATTTTTTTGCGAGAATTGTTTTAATCCACGTGCATATCACTGCGACAAGAGATAGACAAAATATTAACGAAATTGAGAATAAAGAAAAGCCATATCCATTTATTTTGTGTTCCACGTGCATGGAAAAAAAAATCTGTTTCAAAATATAGGAGGTGGGACGCAAGGCAGAAAAACAGACTTTTAAGTAAATTAACGTAGCGTGTGAACGGTTTGGCAAAACACTTTAAAAATTGGTAGGTAAACTCTATATAAGACTTACTTCAAAGTTAAAAAAAAAAAAATAAATAAATCCTATCACACGGTTTCGGAGTACCAAGTACGCAAACCTTTAAATGCGTTTTTCTCGGAAAAATGCCAATGGCGTATGGAACAAAACAATTCTCACGCGACGAAATGCTAAGTGCGCTAATTGTTACAGAGGAATTTGTATTGACAAATGTCACGTAACTTTACAGCGGCTCACCAACTCGCACCTTGCATATTATGCCACTTCCGCTATGAGCAAAGGCGCTGACATTGATTAAGGCCATAGAATTTTGTCCGTTAAATTTGAAATTTTTCGGTACGTGGAGATAGTATATTTTTTTAGGAATAAGTGTACTTTTGCTTAAAATATTTATGAAAACTGATCAATGCAGAATGGTTGGATGGTGTAGGAAAATAAACACATTTTGAACAAACTTTTTTCAGTTATTTAAGAAAAATTTACTCATGAGATCGAAGTTAATGATATTCAAAAGCGGAAAATACATAACAATGCTTACATAGTTTTATTACCTAACGAAACAAATCAAATTATTCGCCTTTTCAAAATAAATAATAAGCAATAGCATTCAGTAATGTTCAAATGTGGTATTCCCGAATTCTATCATATCATATTCATATCTACTTGTTGAAATTTGGTAAGTAGATGTATTCTATTCTGTGAACCGCATTAAGATTTTACACAAAAATAGAAAAAAAAAAAAACAATAAATTTTGGGGGTTCATACATAGAACTGAAACTCAATTTTTTTTTCATCAAACCCATACGTGTGGGGTATCTATGGATAGATCTTCGAAAATGATATTTAGGTTTCTAATATAATTTTTTTCTAAACTGAATAATTTGCGCAAGAAACACTTCCAAAGTGGTAAAACACGTATTCGGATTGAAAAATATATCGTAAATTGTATGACACGACAGCCCAAAGCAACTTTTCTACTAAAGACTTACTTACATTCACTAGCGAGGTCCGTCGTCTTTTAGAATAACCTTTCCCTATTGATACAAAAGATCTTTAAGAATCATCACGGCTTGGGATAATAATAAAAAAATTGGTGCGACTGTATCCAACAGTCCCGAAATATGTGTTTGTGTAAACACCGTGCGTGCGGTATGTGTGTGGCTTGATACACGTCATTGAGAAAAGAGGGAATTGTAATAACCGTATTCTTGATACATTATGAAATAACAATAATTTATTTTCAAACTCTGCGTGAGCCTTAACATGTCTGGGGTACTCTTCTTAGGGCGGAGTGACTACCTGTGGTTGTAAAACTTGATTGATGTCCGTTCTCCTTCTTTGGCTCGAACTGACGATAAATCAACGTCATTTATCGTCAGAACATCATTGACAGTTGATCGTGATGTCGTCGGTTCATTGTCAGTAATTGTCGCTCCAGTTTGGTTTGCGAGACGAGTTCTCCATTCACGCGAGCGTTCAGTACTCGTTTTCCCAACCCTTTTTCCGACTTTCAGAGGTTTATTTGCACGTAAACGCACCCTGTAATCTTTTGCACGTTCTGCATCTGTCTTTCCCATATCTGAAAATATTTTAATGCATCTTCAATGAAGGCAAAACATTGCATTATTGTCAGAAATATGGAATTGTATCAATTACGTATTTTCCTGTATTTTTCTGCGTTTTACTATTGAAACGCATGTGGGTACCTACAGATGCGAGTTGGATGACAGTTGTTGAGGTTAGGGAGTCACAACTGAATGAATTATAAGCAGTGTATTAAACAGTGAAATCGAACAGTGAAACAACGCGCACTTAGATGTTTACATATCAACAAACACTCCTAACATTATGCAGTGGAAAATACCCGTTTGCTGTTACACAGGAAATGAAAGTTTCATTGGAATTTCATTCGGCTTGCATTGCATATTGTAGGGGTGCTGGCCTACGACATTTTCGTTATGTGAGAAACAGATTAACACAGCAACAGCAACAGTAACTTTCACAACTTCTTAGAACCAATGTATTTTAATTGCTTTGAACACATTAGCACAGCAACATCGACAGCGAAGTCAACGTTAAAGCTGTCAAAAATTCGCTGTTGCTGATGTTTACATATCAACAAACACTCCTAACATTATGCAATGGAAAATACCCGTTTGCTGTTACACAGGAAATGAAAGTGTCATTGGAATTTCATTCGGCTTGCATTGCATATTGTAGGGGTGATTTCCGTCCCCGCAGTTAAATGTTTGGAATTACTCCACCAGATACCAACAACGCGCGCATAGATGTTTACACATCAAAAAAATCCAAAGCAATTTGCAATCTTGCGGGAACTGCATCAAACAGCTAGTGACTTTTTCGCAAGAGCGAAAATCCCTAGAATAAACTCAACTTTTATACTACTCCTTAACACGAAAATTATAAAGTAACTGCTGCTTTGTATATGACGAAAATAACGTTCGAAATACAAATCCTAAGTTCGAACTGACATATTTTGTGTCATGTGTCATCAAATTTAATATTTAATATCCCAGGGATATTTCTGAAACAGAAAGTAGGGCAACTTCTGAATTTCAACTGCGGAGTAGAGAATTAAAGTATTGAATAAAAGCCTAGAGAAGTTGGCCAACCTCGGAGTTATCGGCAAGTTGAACGATAGTGAATAAAACGGCCCTAAGTGGATATAACTCATAACCCAGAGATAAGACAAAGTGGAACTTTCAATATAACGTGGTCAAGGAGTTGTGGGGCCTTGAATTCAACGCAGAGAAATAGAAATTCTATACAGTTGTAGAAACTTACTTTTATTTACAACAAGTACTTGTCATATTCGGCACAAGCGAGGTATTCGTCGGAACGTAAAATTCTCCAATTCTATACGTTTTGCGCTGCAGTCATCGTCATCAAAAATTTGTTTTTGAGCGACATTTTTTACAACTTCATACGAAATGTTTTCCGATATCCTCAGACAACAATCAGTCGCGAAATTTATTAAAGAAATTTATTAATAAAAGTTACCAAAAAAGCAACAATAAAGCAACGCATGTTTTTTTTGTATTAATTGATTCAATTAGTTTTTCCATTGCAAGATCAACGAAAAAACAAGCACAAACAAAAAATGAGGACTTCAAATCAGTACGTCATCGCATTTAATTATTCTTTTTCACTTGACAAAATTAGTTCCAATGGATTAACACCTGGGAAATGCTTTCTTTGTCACAATAAGTGTCTTACTTTGAAGAGGGTTTTCTCACATCTTTGATTAGATAATGATGGGTACCGGAGGCGAAAAAATATACTAATCTTAACTAGAATGATTTTGTTTACTAAAAAAGAGATAATCACTCAATTTCGATGTAAATCGTGGCGGACTTATTCCCCGTCGGCATGCTACAAAATCACTGAGCAACTGCAACTGATTCCTTGAACAATTGATTTATTTCGCCGAAGTTTGTTTTAAAATTGTTGGAATTGGAAATTGGGAACAGTGTTACCGTAGGTTTTTTTTTAAAGTGCAACCATTTTTTTCAGAAAGTGTAATAAATGGAAAAGAAATTGTAATAATAAAATCATCGTTTTTCAACTCAAAAAAAATCTTTATTAGGAACTCTTTATCACATTTAAAAAAAAAAAAAAACTCTTTATTGACCTACCTATCCATTTTAGGTTTAAAAAATAAAAGAAACAAATTATTGACCGTCGAAGTAGATTTCAATTTCTATTTCACAAACTTTATTCACCACGAGGTGTAGAACATTGTCAATGGCGACGCGGCGGTACAGAACGTTTAACTCGCAGTTTAACGTTTTGCACAACTTTTGGTCTGTGTAAACAAACAAATACATTGACAGAAATTGTTAGAAGTTTCCTCGAAAGAAAAAAAGTGCTGCCAGTTCAACTTTTCAATATTTTTAACGAGAAAAACAAAAAAGGATTTTAATGGAAAAAGATGTAACAAAGCGAATAAAAAAGTAATATTGTAACAAAATTATACAATAATTAAAAATTGTAAAACTTTTGTTACACTTGTAAAATTATGGCAACGCTGATTGGGAACGTCATCAAAAAGGGTTCGTCTAGTGTGGCAGTCGCCCTAAAATAAAAAACGAACCCAAAACGATGGGTTATCCGAAGGTATTCACACCAGAGACAATACCGAAACCACCAACTTCGGCCGATATCCCGTTACTTTGCCTACAAGCTACATAATATTCTTACGGATTTGTCAAGTTTTTTTGCGCTTGTATTGATACATAGAAATTCGTATTAACAAATGTCAAGAAACACCCTCAAAAAATATGAACAACTTCCGCTGCGGGAAAAATTGTCCCAATATGTTTCTAGTATGTATATGAAACATCTCAATTAGATAGTTTTATAAACTTAAACTATAACTAACTAGTATATTAATCGCTTTTTAAAAATATGTAATAACCAACTAATTACATTCAGTTATGTTAGAATGTCTTTTTCCCGAGCTCTATTACATTCTCGCACGGTTGGCAGCGGTTGGCAGCATTGATTTTATAATTTTTGTATGTTTTTGCATGTGACACGGATTTTAAATTGACAGAACACCAATAGGAAAACATTTTGTTTGAATGCGGGCCATTCGAGATATGTCAAAATTTCAAAGGTACCGTTTATGAGCGAAAAACTGAGAATGCAGTCATGTTAACCTCACTTAAGCTCAAATATAAATTTTGGTTGGAAACGTTAGAGCGTTTTCCGAACAAATCAAACTTTTACGAAAGTGTTATATGGGCAGTACCACATTAGTATTGAATTTACCTTGCAAAAAAAGGCTCCGAACTGAGTGCTCTGAAACTCCAAATGCTAAATTTAAACGAAATCCGAGCAGCCGTTTAGACTGTAGGCCTCGGCACAGACGGACAGATTGGCGAACCACTTATTTGAGTTCCCTATCATCGTAATGTCAGAATTGATCAACATCTCGAGTTTGAAATTTTGTAGGGATACAATATCTTTTTCTTACTTATTTAATCGAAAAATTTCGCAATTGTACTTGGTCTGTTACACCGAATCGTGAATACCCCTAGTGTTTAGTTCAGACATAGACAAAAATAAATCCATTCTCTGAATACAAAAAATGCAAACTTTTTTGACACATTTTTTAAGCTATCTTTTGCCGATAACTCCTTCGTACCGGATCCCTCTTACTTTAGCTACCTACCAAACTTCTCTATCGGTCCCTTTCTCTCTCAAACAGACCTTTGTCTTAGACCCTTGTCTTATTGAAACTAAGTTACAAAAGCCTAATGGCGAATTCTTACCTGGCCCGGATGGTCTTTCAGCCATTTTTCTTAAGAAGTGTTCTTCCAATCTCTCGCTTCCCTTTTCTGATCTCTTTCATCCTTCTCTCTCAAATGGAGAATTTCCCCAGATTTGGTAGACCTAGTTCATTACCCCGATACACAAAAAAGGACCAAAAAATGAAGTTACCAATTGTCGCCCAATTGCCAAACTCTCGCATACCCAAAGTAAGTATTTTATACGAAGTCTTAAGTTTTCGGAGCAATTCCCTTATTTCACCCTACCAACTTGGCTTCCTGAAAGGCAGATCGACTACTACAAATCTCGTCGAATTCGTATCCTTTGCCGTCTCAACCTTAGAGAATGGCAACGAAGTCGACGGCATTGCTACTGACTTCAGTAAGGCCTTTGATAAGATTTCACACCAATTACCTAATCCTATTCAATTTGTCTGCCCTCGGCTTTGAACCTATATTGATAAAATGGATATCTTCGTACCTTGAAAACAGGTATTATAGCGTTCGCTTTAGGTCCGTATTTTCGTCCTCCTTCTTTGCAACATCTGGTGTCCCACAAGGCAGCCATTTAGGTCCCCTTCTCTACATCCTAACGGTAAATGATCTTGAGAACTCGTCCCTCTCTCTCTACGCAGATAATACTAAATTCTTTAAAAGCATTCACCTCAAGACGCCTGTCTCCTTCAACAAGACCTTGATCGTTTTTCGACCTGGTGCCTCAAAAATTGCTTAGAACTCAACATCCATAAATGCTAATACATTACCCTATCACGCAAGCGCAACAAGCCCCCTCCCCGACCTTACCTTCTCCACGGTCAACCAATCTCTCTCGTTCATTCTCTTCGCTATCTTGACATCTTGTATGACAGGGAGCTAAATTTTCGTTCGCATATTGACGAAATAATTTGTAAGGCTAATTCATCACTCGGCTTTGTTAAACGATGGTCTAAACTCTAAACTAAAGAATTCTCCGACCCTTACGTGACTAGAACTCTGTAATTCACCTTAGTTCGTCCCTTTCTTGAATACGCTAGTCAAGTGTCGTCTCGCTTTCATCGAGTTCATGCACACGTCCGTTGTGTTGAGAACGTCCAACGTCGCTTTCTTCGATTTGCCCTCCGACGTCTGTCTTCTTGGGACGATCCTTTTATCTTGCCACCGTACATAGACCGGCTCAATCTCATTAACCTGAATACTCTTGAGGAACGCAGAGACGCTGCGGACATACTCTTCATTTATCGTCTTCTCTCAAGCTCCGTCGATTGCGCGTCTCTACCTCTATTTTCTTTAACACAACCCTCGTAATTTACGTTGCCCTCGACTCTTTTACCCATCAAACTACCGTACCTCATATGGCTCCAATGAACCAATCTCCCGTATGCTGCGAAACTTGATCTCCTTCATCACTCTCCTTACCTTTAAGTCTAAGTTTTAAGGCTTTTCATGTCTTAGTTTTAAGTATCTTAGTTTTAA
Source organism: Cheilosia urbana (assembly GCA_946477585.1). Classification (NCBI taxonomy): domain Eukaryota; kingdom Metazoa; phylum Arthropoda; class Insecta; order Diptera; family Syrphidae; genus Cheilosia; species Cheilosia urbana. The sequence goes on from OX297855.1 coordinate 66,172,234, forward strand.
GATGTTACTTTAAGCCTTAATGTTTTAACTTGTATTAAGCCAAATATAAGGGGGTATTGCCCCCACTGAAATTAAAAATAACTTAATATACACCGCTTCGCAAAATTACATGCAACTCAGAACTATACTTAAGACGGAACATCTCAACACAAAGAGAAAGAGCTGTTATTTCCCCTTGTTATTACACAAACTTACCTACTGCATCCACAATTTTATACTTCTCCTTCCTTTTGCATTTTGCTTATGAAATCCGATTGTGATGAACTTCATTCCTCTTCGCAGAAAGCCAAACAGAACAGAGATGATTAATTAGGTGCTCAACTTATCGTTGTTTCCATCGTTTTCATCGATGTCTACTTGACGTTCTGTTAAAGCCATGTTAATTAGCTGCCAATATTTTGATCGGACAAATACTTTAACGCTAATGATGTTGTAGCGTATTATCGTATTTTTTAATTTTAATAAAACTAAGAAATTTCAAAAGGTTTGGGGTAGCTGCAAAGTTGGTGATCCTGCCAGCTTAAGGGGAAGCACAACAATACAGGGAGGGAAAAGGGCGAATGTTATTGACGTGTACTTACCGAATCAGTTTTAAACAATTTTTCCACTCGCTATTCAAAGTTTTCATTTCTTCAACTTTAACACATCTTTAAATTAATATCCTCTCGATCTCACCCAAGGATAGATAACCTTCTATTTTTTTTTTTTTTTTTTTTTTTTCTTTTTAAAAGTGTGCATCCCCAGCAGGTGTTGTAGAGCGAAAAGAACATAGGAATGTATATCCATCCTTTATTGTGTATTCTACGACCCCAGGTATCCCTATCCACGTCCGCTCTACTGTCATACCGTGGCTCATCATTCCACTAAATTATTTCCTCGTTTGGTAAAGTGAAACTGAAACTCATAGTAGAGAGTAGGAGCATCTACGCTTCGCTTGACAAAAGAATCGTCATTTATTTTTCATTAAATTAAAAATACATTTTGGAGGATGGCCTGCTTTGGGGGTGTTCAAATGGGAGTGTTGCGGTAGACAAGGTAAATAATATGGAGATGATAAAATTTAAACAGTGTCATTAAAATTATTTTAATATAGCTTTAGCAGATAAGAGGGACACCAATTCAGGTGTTTGTTATCTGAAGTTTTTGGACCGGTAGTTGGCTTCTTTTGAGAGTCGTGGAGTTTTTGTGCACCTACTAATAAAGTCGTAGGTTAAAATCAATATTAAAAGCGTTTAAGCTAGGAGTGTGGCGCAAATCGTACAGAGCAAATTATGTTATCGTTAATTCGAGCTATGCTTTTGGAATTAAGCTCGAAAGTCCATTGGACTTACCTGTCCAGTTCATCGAAATCGAAAATAAGGTGTTTCGAGATATGAAAAGATTTTAAATTAAAAACTGAATTGAAAATTGAGGACGCAATGATTTTGACAACATCAATTTTACTCTAAATATGCATTTTGGTCAAAATGAGTGACGAGTGAGTGCCGTTTTCAAGTAAACTAAGGAAAAATTAAAATTTTTAAAAAAATACTTTTTTTCAAAAATGCATTTAACGATAATACAGAAATGACCATAATACCTTAGAAATGAGTTTTTGGTACAATCGTATGGACCGTTTCTGAGATATGGCCAAATTTCAAAAGAACCGTTAAATTTTATATGGGCAGTACCACTAATATTGAGGTTAGCTTGCAAAAAAATGTCGCGACACACTTTTTTGAGTTCGTCTATCATCATTATGTCAGAATTGATTAACATCTCGAGTTCGAAATATTTTACGAATATGTACAATATCTTTGTTTTACTACGTAATGGAGAAAGTTAAAAATGAGCAAAAGAAATCGTGTTGATCAAGTGCGTATGTTACCCAGGTGGTTATGAACCCGACCGTTTGTCATACGACCCACAGCACCAGTGTTGCCGCAAGCTTATTTGTCATAGACGCTTAAATGCCAAATCGTTCTGAGTAAGCGGAGTCCGCGATATGACAATGTTTGCCTTTTAAACTCAAAATCGTCTTTACATGACATTTGATTTGAGATTCTTCACAATCATATCAAACGCGATCTGATACAAAGTTTCTGAGCATTAAGGTTACTTAACAAAATGATAACTGAGCCGACTTTTAATTTCAAATTGTGAAGCGGTAAGCCCGGAACATCCAAAGAAGTCAAAAGTTAAAAATTTTAAATAAGTTTTCTTCGATTGGAAGTGACACTACCCGTTTCCTATCCATTCTATTTTTCCAAAGTGCGGTTATATTAGCAGGTTTGAAAACAAATCTGCGATCTTCTAAGTTCATTTTCTCTATCGCCGTTTTAAACATTGTAATGAAAGCGCTGATTGCATTTATAATGGTTGCAATTGTCGAATGACGTTTTTTTTCACTCCTCTGCCCTCTGTACAGGCATCCCCCGACAAAATGAAGTACACCTGCGAATGTTGCTGTACGTCCTCATTTACTGGCAAGAAGACACCCATCGGATGGTAAATTTGGCCTTTAATCTGTTAATCCGAATTTTGCGGCGTAGAATCCCGTGCCATTGTTAGAAAATGTGTGTTTGCATGATGTATAAGAGAAAATATTGCCTTGCCAGTCGGCATGAAACCAGTTTTTTGAATGATTTTTGTTCCTAATGAAGTCATACGAAAACGGTTGTTGTACTGTCAAATGTTCCTTAGAAAATCCTCCGATTCAAATGGCTCCGCAGGTGCTAATTTCACTTTGCCACTCGCACAGCAGTTTTTTAGCGCGTTTTAATGGTGGCACACAATTACAGTCATCGCTGCAATATCGAAAATCGCATCACCGACATAGTTTTCCGTTCGTTCTACTGAAATGCCAGTCGTTCGAATGTCAGCACCGACGCGCATCTTGCCACTTCGATTTGAACTTGTTCCCATCCCAGCAGCAGTAGCATTTGACGCAGTTCTCATTTCTTGCTCTCTCAATTTTCTTGACTGTTGATCTGGTCTTATGCCATGCGATGTCCCACTTTTCGCTTTCTTCTGTAGTTTGGCTTCGTTGATATTTGTTGTTGACTTGCTTGCCTTGTTCGTCGGCCAATATTTGTGCGCATTCGTCTTGGCATTTTTTAAAAATCGCTGAAGTTTGCTTTTCAATAACTATTTTGTCCGCGTTTAAACTTTTTACATTTAATTTTTACCTTATCAACTGTATAAAAGAAATGAAACTGTTGGAGCGAAAAACAAACCATCACTGTTGACCAACGTATAATACATTAAATTAATCTCGATTTTATCAATCAACTTTTTGAAAAAAAAAAAAACAAAAAAAAATCCGCACTAGTAGCTACGTAGTTTTCTGATTATTTTTTTTTGATATAGAAAAGTCAAAATAAATAGTGCTAAAAATAAAAAAATAAAAAAAAATACTCTATCCCGTAGCTTTTTATTATTAAAAGAATTTTTAAAATCGGTTGGGTAGGTAGTTCCGGAGATTACCTCCCACACACAAACATTACCTCTTTATATAATAGTGTGATGTGATTAAAAGCTAATTTTTCAGTTTAAGAAGAGTTTAAATGTTTTTTATAGAACAAATGTGAATTGTCAAACTCGATTTGTCATTTGTTTCAGTTTTATTAGAGACTAGCCGTGCCCGCAACTTCGTACGCGGCGTGAGACTGTGTAATTTCCAATAAAAGAGATTTGACCGTTTTCTCAACGGCATATTTGTTTAAAATCAACAGTCTAGCTAAAAAAAAAGCGATGATCATTGTCAATGTGAAACAATAAATCAAACAAATCTATTTACCTAAAACACCAATTTAAGAAAATTAAGTTCAACAGCGTAAGTACTAAAGTTTCACTTCCTTACTGTAGGTACAACGTAGGTAATATCAAAACAACCACTAAAACAAAAGCCTTAACGGAAATTTGTATCTACTTACTTACTTAAGGTGGCGCTACAGTCCGAGGTGGACCTGGGCCTCAACCAATACGCCTCTCTTTGGCTAACTGCCTCCAGTTGCGCACTCCAAGTTGGTTGAGGTCCCCTTCCACTTGCGCGCGAATTAAAACACTTGTTTCTTACTTTTAAAATTAAACAATATTTATTTGGAACTATGTCCTTTATTATTGAAATACTTTTTACTAATTCTAAAAGGAGCTTAAGGCTACTATGTAGTTACAATAAGACTGTTGATAAATTCATCATACAGTCGTATTTATATACTTTTCTTATCTATCTACAAGGAGACCCAAGCGTACAATCGTCTTGCTTGATAATGAAGAAGAGATAATATTCCAACATTGTATACAAACGATATTATCTCTTTTACATATGTTATCATTGTAGCGTTGTGTGCAAGACTGTACTAGAGACTAAAGATATCATTGAATACAAATAATGTTATCTTTTTTCTCAATATGTTTTGCTATGGATACTTAACTCCCCCCCTTGTTAAACGAAATCGTCCCGATTTTTCGACGCTATTTTTAACATTTCTCTTTCATAAGTTTTGTTATATGCGTCAATCTTTTTTTGTTTTTGACGATCTGTTATACATTGTATAGTTTTTATCATTACGTACGTAAATGCTAGAATAACAATCAGTGTTACAATTGTGTATATAGTTGATAATATCGGTTTTTCTTCAAAAGGAATAATTAGTTTTTTTAAAGTATCTATGTTATCGAATTTGTACATTGTATCTTCTTTAATTATTTGGTCGATGTAAGACTCTGAATTATGATTTCTTAATATAACTTCTTTAATTTGCTTATGCATGTTTTTGTATATTTTATCGTCTAGATTTATAGTATTTTCATAAGTAACTAAGTTTATACCATTAATTGTTTGATTATTTAACTTATGCTTACCGCTTAATAACATAACACCGGATTCAATTTCTAAGTCGTAATCGTATTCTTGTTTAATGTTGCATTTTGAAGTTATATTCTTTAAAAGTGGAATAAGACAATTTTCTTCTTCAAAGTTAATTTCACAAATGTTTTTACTTAGATGATTTTGACAATTTCTTGTTCTTAAATAAGTTTGGTTACATAAGGCAATTGTTTTATCTGTAATGATTTTTCCATGTTTTGAATTTAAAGGTGTTACTTTATACAATTTACATGATTTAATTAGAACTGGATATTTATATATTGTGATGAAGAATTCATCAGTTCTAGCTAATAATATTTTAGAGTACTCAAGTATATTTATTATGGGTACTTGAATTATTTCATGTTGAATAATATTTTTAATGTCATCTAAGTCTAGGCTTTCTGATAAATATTCATTATTTTTTGCTGCATTAATTGTTCTGGTCAATAATAATAATTGTTCGTACACTTGTTCTATTACTAAATGTTCTTTAAGGCTCTGACCTTCGAATTGTTGCAAAATTTGTTCAAATCTAGAATTTATAGTTTTTTGTTTATTATTGTTTTCTATGAGATTATTTATACTCGTTTCTATGTTAACTAAGTCATAATGGTCAGGATTACCAAACACATATTTGAAAGCTGTTCCTAAAAAGTTAATTGATCTAGTATGCCTAGTATGTTCTTGTAATTGGTCTGCTAAATTCTTAATTTTACTTAACCAAATTTTTTCTTCTTGTGTAGGTTGATATTTACTAGTTACGATATTTACGTAAGGTTGAAATATCGAAGTCAGGTTGGTGGCATGTAACAAATAAGTTTGTTCTTTGAATAAATACACGTCATCTGTTTGCGTAAGTATAAACTTCTTGTTTAGTAACTCAGTTATTTGAACGTTTCCTTGCCCTTCTTGACTCTGTACAATTCCTAGTAATGTTAGGAATATTAATATTTTCGTCATCTGAAAAATGATAATTCTTTATGTTATCCTTGTGAATTTTTATTCCTTCTTTAGAGATTACAGTGTCTCCTTTATCTTCTTCTACTATTCTTGTTATGTATCTGGCGTTAGATTTCTTTCTAAGACCTGTGATTCTTACCATTACCTTATCTCCTTTTTTATACTCTCTGTGTCGAGTTCCTTTATTTAGACGTTCGATCACTTTTTTGGATGCTGAGTTTAGTTTATTTATTATAATTTCACTATTGCTACCATATTTGTATATGTTTTCAAATTTCGTATGCAAAGCTACAATCTTTTGGGGTTGTATAACTTCTTTCATCTGCCTTAGTAAAGAGTCTTTGTCCTTAAACTTTATTATGAGTCTTATTTTGTTACTAAAATAGATTTGTGTTTCGATATTATTTGTTATATCTTCAATAAGTTCGAACTGTGCAGTGTATGCATTAAAAGGCTGATTCACAGTTTTTATTATATCATTAGAAGAACTTTCAGCTGAATGTGCTGTTTCTATGGTAGAAGTATTTATGCGTTGACGTGATAATGCGTCAGCTACAAGATTTAGGTTTCCTGGTTTATAAACTAATTTTGCTCCAAAGTCTTCAATGATTCCCTTCCAACGTTTCAGCTTTGTGTTGGGATTTTTTTCTGATACAGAATATATAAGGCTCTGGTGATCGGTATATATGGTTAAGTCTGCTATACCATATATGTAGTTTCTGAGTTTTTGTAAGGACCATATGATCGCTAATAGCTCTTTCTCGTTTGTGCTATAGTTCTCTTCTGTCTTACTCAGTGTTCTTGACAAGAAGTGTATAGGTTGCTTATTCTGACTTAGTACGGCTCCAATAGCTATGTTGGATGCATCAGTAGTAAGCTCGAATGGTTTACTATAATCCGGTTGAAAAAGTTCGACTTGTTCTTTCAAATAATTTTTTAAAATTCTAATCGCTTCTAATGCTGAATCATTCAGATTTAACTTAATATTTTTACTTTGTTTTTTGTTTACTTTACCGTTATCTCCTCGTAAATATAATGTCAGGGGCTTGGCTATGCTTGCGTATCCTTTTATAAACTTACGATAGTAACCTGTAAGACCTAAAAATCCTCTCAAATCCTTTACCGTTTGTGGGACTGGAAAATTTTCTATAGCTGCTATTTTCTCAGGGTTCGTAGTGATTCTACCATGTCTGATTATGTGACCTAAGTATTCTACTTCTTCTTGAAAAAACTTACTTTTCTCATCAGATATTTTTAATGTGGCTTTATTGAGTACGTCGAATACTTGACTTATGTGCTGTATATGTTCTTCCTCAGATGAAGAATATATCAATACGTCATCAATGTAAACGTGTACGAATTTACCTACAAAGTCTCTCAAAATGTCGTCCACGCATCTCTGAAATATGCTTGGTGCATTTTTGAGCCCGAAAGGCATTCGTTTAAAATGATATTTTGCGCCATTTATAGCAAAAGCTGTTTTTTCTTTATCATCTGTTTTGATTTTAATTTGGTGGAAACCTGACTCCAAATCTAATGTTGTAAAGTACTTGGCTTTACCTAAATTTTGAATTGTCATGTTGACATCCGGAATGGGGTATCTGTCTGTTACAGTGTGAGCGTTAAGTTTTTGGAAATCAACAACCATGCGCCGTTTTGGTTTTCCTTTTTCGTCCAAACCTTTTTTAGGTACTGTCCATATGGGACTGTTATAAGGACTATGGCTTTTTTCTATTATATCGTCATGTAAGAGTTTCTGTATTTCTTTGTTTACGAATTCGTTATCTGCTATGGGATATGGATATTGTTTAACATAAACCGGATTATCATTGGTCGTCCTAATGCTTGCTTCTATAGTATCTGTAAAGGGTAACGGTCCTATGCTGTTATTAATCTTCATCAGTCTATCTATGTCTGCTTTATAAATATTATTTTCCCCAATTATGTAATTAATTTTCTGAATAGATTCGACACTGCTTATGGTAGTTAGAGTCATATTACTGAAATTTATTTCCGCGTTTAGAACTTTAAGTCCTTCATATCCTAATATCATATCAAAAGACTGAATATCCTCTAATTCAAAAAATGTTATATTTTTCTTTAATATCCTAACTACTTTCTTTGTATCTACCATAGAATAACCATGCATTGTTTTTATTTTTATAGGTTTAATTTTAATTTTTTTGCTAGAATCGCATTTTCTATTAATGTAATTATGGGTTGCACCAGTATCAATAAGAATTTTATAAATTTTCTTAGAAATAGTACTAGTTAAATTTAAGCAGGGCAACCCGTCTACTAGTTTAAATGATCTATTCTTATGTTATTATTTACCATACATTCCGTTTCATCTGCTTCTGCATATGTACTGCTGACATCGTCTCTGCGTTGTTGTCGGGAGTTATTTACTCTCTGCTGCTTGAAGTTCTGCTGATAAGATCGTTGCGGTCTGTTGTGTGTGTTGAAACTCCCGCTGTGTTCACGTTTCGCTGGTGGATTATATACATCGGGTTTGTATTGATTCCAATTTTGTCGCTGTGCATGTACAATTTGTCTCGAGTTTATCTCCATCGGCTGTGGTCCTTGATTGTGTTGCTGCATATTATCGTATTGCTTCTGGGGTTGATAATTCGTTGTTTGGCTCGAATAATTTGGTCTTCTTTCGTTTCTGCGTTCATGTGGCATATTTTTGTGGTGCTTATCCTGAGTGAGATGTAAATGCCTGTGCACATTATCATGTTCTATTCTGCGAGCAATTGCGAATGCGTGTTCTAGATCATTTATTGTAGCTGAATATAATGATCCTCTTGTAAAGTTGTCACTCATACCATCAATGAATATACGAACTGCGTCGTCGTTAGCATTTTTAATTAGTCTGTCGATTATATTCGGCGGATCACCTGACATAGTGATTTTTGATATTATTAAATTGAGATTTTTATTTATCTCGTCGTGGTATTCAGACAGTGTGCTTCTTTTTTGCGTGATGGCTTTCATCATGTCTTGTAGCACGTATAGAGGTTCTTGATTAGAGTACGTATAATCTAATCTGTTACGTATCGCCTCAAAATTAAAAATTGTGTTATAATTAGTTAACACATTCGCGGCTGCACCCTGTATTTTACTTTTCACTATAGTCAATGCTGCTGCGTACTTACTGTGTGTTTTGAAGTTTTTAATGCTGTCCATTAATCTGGATGCTTCTTCGCGCCACGACCGATAATTTGATTGATCGCCGTTGAAAATAGGTAGGCTTTTAAATGCGTCTAACTGTATTTCACTACCATCTGTATATGTGGTTCTTATTTCCTCTAGCACAGGTATGTTTGGTACTATGCCTAATCCAGATTTTACTTCATTTAGTTTTGTTTCTAAATTAGTGTTTATTTGATTTTGGTTAGTTATTATTGCTGCTAACCTTGCATTCTCTGTGCGTGTGTGCTCTAGGGTTTGTGTTACTGTGTTGCTCCTGGTTTCTAAAGCTTCTAATCTTGCCATTAATACTGCGAGTTGTTCCATTTTGAACTCGTGTCTGTTGTCGTCGAATTTGTGTGTTTTTTTTCTCCACATATACACTTTCACTGAATTGCTTTGCTGCTTCGTACGAAGAAGCTATATTTGTACCTGCTATGCTAGGTAATTCTTGTAACCGGTAACGCGAGTGTTCTGTTTATACTAGATTTCACTACTTGTTCCCGAGGTCCGCTCGATTGAAGTTAAAAAGTATATTTAACCTCCTGGCAGGATCGCCAATTAAAACACTTGTTTCTTACTTTTAAAATTAAACAATATTTATTTGGAACTATGTCCTTTATTATTGAAATACTTTTTACTAATTCTAAAAGGAGCTTAAGGCTACTATGTAGTTACAATAAGACTGTTGATAAATTCATCATACAGTCGTATTTATATACTTTTCTTATCTATCTACAAGGAGACCCAAGCGTACAATCGTCTTGCTTGATAATGAAGAAGAGATAATATTCCAACATTGTATACAAACGATATTATCTCTTTTACATATGTTATCATTGTAGCGTTGTGTGCAAGACTGTACTAGAGACTAAAGATATCATTGAATACAAATAATGTTATCTTTTTTCTCAATATGTTTTGCTATGGATACTTAACTCGCGCCACCTAAGGCGAGGTCTTCCTCTACTGCGTTGTCCCTCCGGGTTGGAATCGAAGCCTCTCCGGGCCGGAGCGTTGGTGTCCATTCGCTCTACATGTCCTAACCATCTTAGACGACTAATGCGTACTTTTCTGACCAGGTCGATGTCGCTGTACAGCTCGTAGAGTTCGCTGTTAAATCTTCTCCTCCAAATCCCGTCAACGCAAACGGGACCAAAAATCACTCGAAGAATTTTGCGTTCGAAGCGACCAAGAAGATCCTCATCCGTTTTTGCTAGGGTTCATGCTTCTGCGCCAAAGAGCAGGACAGGGATGATGAGAGTCTTATATAGAATCTCCTTAGTGCTTCTTGACAAGGCCTTACTAATCAATTGCCGTCTTAGGCCAAAGAAACAGCGGTTGCCAAGTGTGATTCTTCGCTTGATTTCTGAGGTGATGTCATTTTCAGAGTTAATAGCGGATCCGAGGTAGACAAAGTCCCTAACTACATCAAAGTTATAGCTGTCTATCGTGAAGTTCTGTCCGATTCGTCGATGTTGTGTGCCCCTTCTTGTTGACAGCATATATTTTGTTTTACCCTCATTCACCACTAAACCCATTTTTGCCGCTTCTGTACTAATACTAGCAAACGCTCCAGTAACAGCTCGCTGTGTTCTGCCAACAATGTCAATGTCGTCAGCGTATGCAAGTAGTTGCACAGACTTATGGAAAATTGTGCCTCTGGTGTTGGCTTGTGAGTTTCGCACAATTTTCTCAAGAATGATGTTGAAGAAGTCACATGAGAGCGCGTCGCCTTGTCTAAATCCTTTTTTGACATTAAATGTCTCGGTGAGATTGTTTCCGACCTTTACGGAGCAGCGAGCGTTCTCCATCGCCATTCTGCACAATCTGACAAGTTTGGCAGGGATGCCAAAACTAGACATGGCTCTGTATAGCTCGTCTCTATAAATGCTGTCATATGTGGCCTTAAAATCGATAAAAATATGGTGAGTATCGATCTGGACTTCTTGGGTTTTCTCCAGGATCTGCCGTAGTGTGAATATTTGATCGGTCGTGGACTTACCGGGCCTGAAACCGCACTGATAGGGACCTATCAGATCGTTGACGAAAGTTTTCAGGCGTTCACGCAGTACAGCAGACATGATCTTATACGCAGTGTTCAGGAGACTGATGCCTCTATAGTTGGCGCAGTTTAGAGAGTCTCCTTTCTTGTGGATCGGGCAAACGATGCTGAGGTTCCATTCATCAGGCATACTTTCGTCTGACCAAATCTTGGAGACGAGTTGGTGTATGCTCTCTACCAGGTCATCTCCCGCTGCCTTAAACAGCTCGGCAGTTAAGCCGTCCGGTCCAGCAGCCTTGTTTGTATCTACACTAACAATAAATAAATCAAACAACATAATTCACCTATATCGTCTTTACTTCTTGAATTCTTCAATTCTTTACTGTAGGTATCAACGTAGGTACTATAATAACCATTAAAACAAAAGCCATGAAGTCAATTACATATCTATATACACCACCTACACCACACTTCATCAGCCATCTGCGCATTTCCTCAGAAACACATTGTCGCTGTTTTTTTTTTTTTTATATGAACGTGCTTGTGCGATGTGCGCCACCAAACCACCCCCAAGCAGAACTTCAATTTGAGAAAATAAATTTATTTTTTTCGTGTTAGATTTTAGGTTGTAGCTCAGCTTTTATAATCTAGAGGACAGAAAGCTGATTGAAGATTGAAATAACTATAAAAGTGTTGGCTCTCCTTAGTATTTTGTTTTGTTTGCATTGATTAAGAATTATCTGAGTAATGGCGAGTTAAAGGCAGTAAAGTCAGAAAAAAAACACATTTTGGTCAAAAACGCTCCAAAAAATAGGCATGCCAATGAAAGGGAATAGCCTATGTGTTGCACAAAATCTTTAGGAACATTTCAAAAAAAGTTTCATCGAAATCTGTGCAGTAGTTTTCACGCCATTAGGTAAGAAAAAAATTGCCTACAGTTTTATTATAAGTAGGTATAGATATAGATAAAAAAAAAGTATGTTCACGATCTGATAAAAACAAAAATAAAAATTTCGCATTTTACTAGGTCTGTTACACCGAATAATAATAGAAATATGAATAACCAATATAGCTTGAATTTTTTGAAGTGTGACTTGAATAACTTAGGAAAATAATTACTTTTCGCTTGAATATCCAAATAAAGAAAAGTTCAACTTACGTACATTCATAATTTATTTTCCGTGACTCTATGATCCAATAACTGTCTTGTTGTGTTCACAATACACTAACTTTTACGACCTAAAACAAACGTACATCGCCTGCACTCAGAAGTCAGAACTCATAAAGCGGCATATACACAGATCAAAAACTCATCAAGAATGGGAGAGTGTATTAGTAAATTTTGTTTGACGTTGTATCTATTTACATAGTCACCCGTCAAACATGGGTCTTCATCCATTTATGTGTATGTAAAAAATGAATGATGAAAAAAACTAAAGAAGTTTTTGCAGTATAATCATCTAAATAAGATGAAAACCAGTTTAAAACAAATTCTCCTGTCTACATGCTATTTTGCTTCCTCGCGTCGCTTTCAACGCGAAAATGAACATAATGGGTCGTATGAATAAAACTTAGCAATTGCTTTTACTCAAGAGAAATATCAAATTCGAAGCATTTGCTACGTTTCGTATGAATAAAACCAATTTGAGTTAGTTCCAACTTTTGACATGTTCGAAAAGCGGCGGCACTGACCTTTTACTCAGATCGGTATGAATAAAAGTTATCAGACAAAGCAAATGCTATGCAAATTCTGAGTCTGCTATTTAGTTGACTCAGACATTTTGCTAAATATTTTGTACGCACGTTTTTTACACAAGAAAAAAGAAAACAAAGAAATGTGTATTTTCGATAGTTTGTCTATAAATAGTTAAATTTAGTTTTGTTCGTGCAGGAAAAAAATAAATAAATAAATAGTTGGCGCAACAGGTCCGGAGGGACCCTAGGCCTATCTTCTCACAACCATTAGTTTTGTGTGAGATTTTTTTTTTTATTTCATTTTTGGAACGAATGGAAGGGATCTACAATTTTATGCCGACTCCAAACGGCTAATTGAGAAGCTCTTTCAAGACAGTTATGCTCTCGGATGTTTGTCAGACGTTCGCGAGAGGTGGCACAGTGAAAAAAACCCTAAGTTGGAATTTGGGTTTTTGCGGGATTCGAACCTCGACCCCTCGCATAGTAGTCCACTACACTAACCACTAAGCCACTGCGCCCACGTTCGTGCAAGAAAACCAACAAAAATACCTGTGAAAAAATCAATTATTTGTTGTCGCGCGAAAAGTATTGAGTGTGGACTATGTAGGGGAATAACTAACTACCCACACATAATGTAAAAACAAAATTAAAAATAAAATACTCAAACGAACACCCTGTTTAAAAAAAAAAGGAAGAAATAATATAGTAGCTAACACCAGAACCAAGCTGAATTCCACCTTCAATCAGCTGTGTCCTTTCGTTAACTATGTGAGCGGAAGCGACGCCTTTTAGGTTGGCTATTTTCGGTAAGTAGCTACCGGCAATCTCGCGTTTTACGAAATGCTCTCTTTTTCTTATTCGACACCGACGAGAGCAGTACGTTACGCGCCAAGGTTTAGCCGATAAGCTAAGGTTGTTTTTCTTGCAACCCGACGGAAACACGAATCGCTTTCTCACGCAAAATATCGTATAACTTTAAAGTAAACTACATTTTTGCTGTAAAAACATAAATATTATTTGTGTCCACCGGCCACCATCACCCAAGCTTGGAAGATCATCGAAATCTAGCGTCGTTATTAATCTTCCTCTCGATCCAAAAAATAAAAAAATAAAATAAAAATACATAAGGTCCCAGCTACTCTCCATCTCATGCCTCGCGCATTCCCCGCCCAGAGCGATATCGTAAGGGCATAAAATTGCTATCCAACGAGGTCTTATGAATTTTAACCATCACGTGTCAAAACCGTCCACCGATAACGGCAAGAGCAGGTTTGCAACCCGCATCAGCTAAGACTTTGGCGACTTGCAAAGAAAGCTAGGCAACTCAACAATCTTCTCACTCTCAAGTTCAATACGAGAGACGAATCACCACCGCTAAGTGTGCAAGCTCTGCCCCCCATACACCACCATCCGACTAGTTTAAAGCATTATTACATGCCCCATTCATAAACAACAGAAAGAACAAGTCGATTCAAGCCTACGACCCACTGCAAAACGCACTTTAAGCATTCAGCGTATTCGCAGCGAGATCATAGTTCGTCTAAGCAATCAAACTCTTTACGTGAACATCAACCCATTGCATCGATCGTTTCATTGGAAACGATTCCAACCGCAAGTAGCAGCAGCGTGGAGGGTCGTTATCAGCCACGATCATCAGCCTTGAAAGTGCCAGCAGTATAGTGTGTATACCACAAAAAAAAAAAAAGGGGAAAAAAAAACGAAGTCAAATATATATAGGAAAACCGAGATAGTAAATATCAGCGGCACGACAAGTGCGCTCGTAGCACTTTGTTTTTTTTTTTTACACTTCGTAGGTGCAAACGAACATTTGCCTACGGCTAGATTGGTTTTTCTTTGTACTCAAGTTCTCAGAAGCTAAGTATTCGTTTTTACATATTATCGTTAACACATTGTAAAGTTCGTTCAATTTAGAAATCTTCCGTTTCTAGATGTCTATTTAGATATAATCAACAATACGCTTCAATGAATGCTGTGCACACCATCCATGGGAGTCGTCGAATTGAAATCGGATATTCTTCAAGTAAAGGTACGATAAAGAGTGCCATTGATCGGTGAGTACATTGCAACAATTATTTATTGAACGATCTGTTTTGGTCATTAGGTATAGTTTGTTAAAAGACAATAGTTTTTTTTTTGGGTGGGAAAGAGCTAGACTTAATATTAATTCTGTTCCGACAAGTGGACGGGTGAGAAGGAAAGGGAACGATCAGATTAGTTAACTCGCTAATGATTGTTAAAACCGGAGAACGAAGGATAATAAATTATTGAACTTGAGCTCGAATGAAATTCAAATTACAGATAAATTACTTAAACAATTCATAACTTTTTTTATTATATCGTGTTAAAGTAACCATAATCTTTGAAAGAATTTTTAGATATAGTTGTAGAATGCTAGGTAGCACTAGTTTTGGGATTTGTTGCTCATATGATTTTAAATTAAGTTAGGATCTTTGGCTGAAATAAATTTTGGAATTTATGGTTAGAGTCTAAACTGAATTTATTTTTTTTTGCAATGATACGTTAAATATATTCGAAGTGCCTATGGGAAGTGATTTTTGTGTTAAGTGCATCAGTGGTGCAATGAGTGATTCATAAGGAATTGCTCGTTTGTGAATTAGGGACTAGCGCAAGATTCTGCGGCGCGTTAGTCAAGGATGATCTATACTCCAGAAAGGGTGATAGATTGTGGGTGGGTCACGCTACGGAAGCCATTTCTATCTTAAGGTTTCCCGAAGTATCGTTTCAGATTATCGTCTATTTCAGCCATGGTCTGGCCTCAAGGTCAAGGTAGAGAGAAGGTTTATTTATTTCGGCAGTTCGGTTTCGTAGCCCCTTTTTTAAAAAAAAAAAAAAATATATTTTTTGTAAAGGCATGAAATACATGTGCGGTCGTCCATCAGCGAGTGTAAGAACCCACGCCTCCGTCGAGCTAGCGCAGCGCGTAAGCAAGCATGCCTGCTCACACTTTGCTGACAGGACAACTTACCTTGCAACCCATCAATTTCTGAAAGAAATCCTGTACTCCCGGAAACGGGTGGGAATGCCTCTCCATCGCTATTTGCAGGGTAAGGTCAACTTCCGTTACACAGGTGGCGCCCAACGTGGGGCACGAAACGTTAGTGAGTTTTTGCTATGTGTTGGTGGAGTCAACCAATATCTTTGCTCCTATCAACGTAAGATTTGATTTCACTTCTATCAATCTCAATGAAAAGCCTAATGCATTTCATCGAAATCTTTTATGGTACAGTAAGAGTGTGACCAGAATATATCAGTTGAATAAACTTCCTCTTTGTATGAAGCACAACTTTCTGTACTAGTGCCAAACAGTCCTTTACTATAAAGTCAATCGACGACCGTCATTTGGTTAATCTTTTTATTCTAGGTGTTAGATTGCTGCGTCGAGATTTATTTAGTAAATGGGGATTTAGATATTAATACAGTTCGGTTGGACGACAGGGAGTTTTCGATTCATTAGAAATTACTTCTCCCTCGATTGCGTCTGAGCCCTGTTTAAATTAACGAACTAAGTATGAGATCAAACCTTTAACAACCCTTTATCAAAACCTACCATTGTCTGAATGAACCACTTTCTTAACAAACTCGTGTATTTATATTTCAAACTACATATTCCGATTACCATCTATAAGATTCGATCAAACTATCGGCCTCCTTGAAGTGTACTTTTATAGAAAGCACTTCATGCACTTCGCTATCCTTGATCGTATCAGTTTGCATATTGGTCTTCAATACCGATGCCACAAGAGGGAATGATATACTCGTATGAAAGTCAGATTTTCAAACGAACATCTTTGCTAGATGTAGATTTGAAAGTACTTCGCTTATCTTATATCTTATTGTTAGTATTATTTGAAATGTGAAATACATTTATCCGCTAAAAGAGAGTTAATCTGAAAAAAAAAAAAAAAAAAAAAAAAACATTATCACTGATGCAGAACACATTGCACATACCCAGGCACGAATCCAAATATTATAACCAAATCATTTGTTGAATTTTTCGATCTAACCTATACAAGATTTAAATTCCTACACTCGATTGTTTAACTTTTTATCAACTCTGTTATTTATAAACATGCCACCAAAAAGGACAAACCCACACTTTTTGCGAGGGAGTCGCAATCCACCAAATGGGAGGCAGAATAGGAATTCCAGTGGCATTTCATTTCGTCATACGCCTGAAGTAAGACCACAGAATGTATCTGAGACACAGTCTCAGGATCCAGTTATTCAAAACCACCATGACGGATCAGATGGAAATGCTAGTGGAGTCTCATCCAATCAGCCAAATAATTCCCTACCTCAAAATAATATTTCCGAAGAGCTACCTCATTGCTCGAATAGACCACTTATTCCCGAAAATTCGCATGGCCCACTTCGAAGTCAGCAGACCAATCATAATAATCCTCCCCAAGCTCGAAACGAAAGCTTAATACAATACATTCAGGAAGTTGTTAATGCGTCAATCGGTCTAGGTAGGTCAGCGGACTTACGGAATAGACGCGAGGAGTTTGAAAGGGAAAAACTTACTATTCGACAAGAAGTAGCGCGTACTATACGCGAAGTACTTGGTACGACTACGCCCGCAAGAAATACGGGGGATGATTACGATGTAAATCGGAGGCGGCCACAGCAAAGCACTGCTCACAGAAATGTAGCTGTAGATCCTATAATCCAAGGTGTCCAAAATAATCAACCAAATAATTCCGAACAAATTCCTCGTCCTCAACCAAATAATCCCCAACCAAATAATTTCCAACAAATTCCTTGTCCACTCAGCGATAATGTTCAAAACATTAGCAATCAGATAAATGCACTGAATTTTGACTCCGATATTCCCCGCGAACGTTCGGCAATATCCACTGCCAGTACTAGAACAATAGAGTTCCAAAAATGGGGCCTTAAGTTCGATAATCATAGTATGACCGTAGATGACTTTATTTTTCGTCTGAACAGACTCAAAGATTGTTTTAATTCTACGTGGGAAGAGGTTTATCGACATTTTCATTTGTTTGTGTCAGGTCCTGTGGAGAATTGGTACTGGATGTATCTCAAGGCCAATCCAAGAGCGAATTGGGATACATTCCAAATAGCCCTGTTTGAGCAGTTTCGAACCTTGGAAACTGACTCAGAACTTTCTCGTCGTATGTTTGACAGAAGACAGGGGGCGAATGAAAGCTTCGACGATTTTTATAATGCCATCCAGCAAATAAACACTCGACTTCATATTCCAAAGTCTCCTAGGCAGCTTATTGATTTGATCAAGCAAAACGTGAAACGTCGGATTGGCGAGTTGCTGATAACATTCAGCACTCACAGCTTACCCGAAATGATTTACGTCTGCAGAACAATTGAAAAATACGTAAATCAAAGCGATGGCTTACGCCTAAAACAGCCTTCGCAACAAAATTTCAGAAGGCTAGTTAATGAGCTCAATGTTACACAATTTGGCGACGAAGTTCTAGAAGTTGATGCCCTCAACGTTCCACGTCCGAAGCGTGATCCAATCTCGTACAAATGTTGGAATTGTAAACAAAATGGACATTCGTTTGTAGAGTGTAACAGCCCACAACGCAACTTATTCTGTTATAGATGTGGGTTGGAAAACACAACTACTCCAAACTGTCACCGATGTTCGGGAAACCGGAAACTGGGCCATCCAACAACCGGGGAGAGTTGCCCTCAAGTACACAACCCGGAAATGAACTAGATCCTGATGATTTTTTTTTAACAATGATAATAAAGACACACCTGAATTTCTCAATGACTGCAATGAAGAACCTTATCCAGACTTACAAAATTTACCAGATTTTAAACCCGTTAGTCCCAAAATATCCATATTAAAAAGACAAGACTTTCAAATGATTGTGTCCCCGGTTGTTCCCAGATCTGTAAAACCAAAATCGCTACATGAGCGATTACGAAATTATTATGAAGTTCGTACCCGCATTTTTAACCCCGAGCCATCCAAACGGATCTTAAAACTTCGTGAGCGCTTTAAAAACAAACGTACTGTTTATAAAGCTATTAGTTCCACTAGACTGTGTAGCGCGGATGATCCTAGACCCTACGCGAATGTCTCAATCTTAGGAAAAAAAATGCTAGGCCTTTTAGATAGTGGCGCTAGTATCAGTTGCCTAGGCTCTGGATGTTTAGAATTATTGGATGAATCGGGAATAAAATTCAAACCGTTTATATCTAATGTTAAAACTGCCAGTGGTCAGTCACAACCGATTGTTGGCGAGTTAGTGACGAACGTCACCTATAAGGGAATAACGAAGGAGATCACATTCTTTTTAGTTCCATCTCTGGAACAGCAGTTGTATCTGGGCGTGAATTTTTGGAAGCTGTTTGAGGTAGCGCCTCAACTCCTGTCGGAAATCTCGTCCGGATCGCTGTTAAATTCTTGTGATTCAAACGTTCACGAGCTGTCGGTAGGACAATCCAAACAACTCAATTACGTGATTAACTTGTTTCCGTCTTATGCTCAATCTGGCCTAGGACGGACAAGCCTCGAAGAACACAACATCGATACAGGAAATGCTGAGGCCATTAAGCAACGACACTACCCTGTTTCTCCAGCGGTCCAAAACCTGATGTATGAGGAGCTGGATAGGATGCTCGAAATGGGCGTCATACTTAGGTGGCGCTACAGTCCGGGGTGGACCTGGGCCTCAACCAATACGCCTCTCCAGTTAGCGCGATCTTTGGCTAACTGCCTCCAGTTGCGCACTCCAAGTTGGTTGAGGTCCCCTTCCACTTGCGCGCGCCACCTAAGGCGAGGTCTTCCTCTACTGCGTTGTCCCTCCGGGTTAGAATCGAAGACTCTTCGGGCCGGAGCGTTGGTGTCCATTCGCTCTACATGTCCCAGCCATCTTAGACGACTGATGCGTACTTTTCTGACTAGGTCAATGTCGCTGTACAGCTCGTAGAGTTCGCTGTTAAATCTTCTCCTCCAAAACCCGTCAACGCAAACGGGACCAAAAATCACTCGAAGAATTTTGCGTTCGAAACGACCAAGGAGATCTTCATCCGCCTTTGATAGCGCCCATGCTTCTGCACCATAAAGCAGGACTGGGATGATGAGGGTCTTATACAGAGTTTCCTTAGTATTTCTCGACAAGGCCTTACTTATCAGTTGCCGTCTTAGGCCAAAGAAACAGCGGTTGGCAAGTGTGATTCTTCGTTTGATTTCTGATGTGATGTCGTTATCAGAGTTTATAGCGGAGCCGAGGTAGACAAAGTCCCTAACTACCTCAAAGTTATAGCTGTCTATCGTGACGTTCTGCCCGATTCGTCGATGTCGTGTGTCCCTTCTTGTTGACAGCATATATTTTGTTTTACCCTCATTCACCACTAAACCCAATTTTGCCGCTTCTGCACTAATACTTGCAAACGCACCAGTGACAGCTCGCTGTGTTGTACCAACAATGTCAATGTCGTCAGCGTATGCAAGCAGTTGCACAGACTTATAGAAAATTGTGCCTCTGGTGTTGGCTTGTGAGTTTCGCACAATCTTCTCAAGAATGATGTTGAAGAAGTCACATGACAGCGCATCACCTTGTCTAAATCCTTTTTTGACATCAAAGGTCTCGGTGAGATTGTTTCCGACCTTTACGGAGCAGCGAGCGTTCTCCATCGTCATTCTGCACAATCTGACAAGTTTGGCAGGGATGCCAAAACTAGACATGGCTCTGTATAGCTCGTCTCTATAAACGCTGTCATATGCGGCCTTAAAATCGACAAAAAGATGGTGAGTATCGATCTGGTATTCTTGGGTTTTTTCCAGGATCTGCCGTAGTGTGAATATTTGATCGGTCGTGGACTTACCGGGCCTAAAACCGCACTGATAGGGACCTATCAGATCGTTGACGAATGGTTTCAGGCGTTCACACAATACAGCAGACATGATCTTATACGCAGTGTTCAGGAGACTGATGCCTCTGTAGTTGGCGCAGTTTAGAGGGTCTCCCTTCTTGTGGATCGGGCAAACAATGCTGAGGTTCCATTCATCAGGCATACTTTCCTCTAACCAAATCTTGGAGATGAGTTGGTGTATGCACTCTACCAAGTCATCTCCGGCTGCCTTGAAGAGCTCGGCAGGTAAGCCGTCTGGACCAGCAGCCTTGTTGGATTTAAGCTTAGATATTGCTATCCTCACTTCATTTTGGTCAGGTGGACGGAAATCTTGGCTGTCATCGTCCAGGTTGAATGGATCGTTCTGCCTAACAGCGGAATTTGTGTCGTCTTCGCCGTTTAGCAGTCTGCAGAAATGGTTTTTCCATGTCCTCAGCACCGACTGTGACTCTACTACAAGCACAGATAAGAAATATACAGATGTCTCATCCATATGGGAAAAGATGATGTATGAAAACGAAATCTACTTAAAAAAAAAGCTTTTTCAAAAGCTTCATATATGCACAATTGTTAAATGAATCTTTGCCTCTTTTTCTTCTCTCTTCTTCTTTCCACGCATAAAAAAACCGCACACAGAAAGTACATTGCTTTCCTCCTGCCTTTTGCTTCAATTCACACAACGTTAAGAACATTTTTTTTTTTGGTTTCTTTATTTTAACTTGCGGTTTGTGCGTAGGGGTGGATCGTGGTTATCGTGATCGTCATCATTGATTTAGCACAAACTCGTATCCATGTTAAGATGTTTGGTTGTTATTTTGTTTGAATTTTGTTTTAGGTTCAGGATATTTTAGTTCAGATTGTAGATATCCAGCTATTCTATATTTATTTCCTGTTGAATATTTAGATTTCCATTGAAAATTATGTAGGAACATTATAATATGCTACCTAGTTGTTTTTAATAAGCAACTTCGGCCTGAGATAACGAGTCAAATTGTACATTTTAATAAAATAACCTTTGAAACAGAATGCTCTATTTCTCGCTTTTATCGGTTCAATGTTTAGCATATAAATTTGCATTTCCTGTAAAAAACTAATATTTTGATCATTCCGTGTAAGCGCAAGTTTTCCATTAAGAAGGTCAAAAACCTATTTATTTTTCTTATAAATTCTTCGGTTCAATTTCAAATTGTGTAGGTGATTTAATAACGTAATTTTTGTTGTGTTGGAAGTCTGTTTTTTATCCAGACATTTTTTTTTTTTCTTTTTTTTTCAAAATGCCATACAAACAGAAAGTAGCATATTATATGTCCTTAATTGGGGCAATGCAAATTTAAACCAAAAATCAGAAAAACGGAACGATCCCGAGTTATGAGTGTACGTACGGACGTCAGTCTTTATATGTAGCTGTACCCACCCGGCTTTGCCCGCACCTTTCACATTAAGTCACATTGGTCACGTTTCCCAAAGTGCTTTATTTGGACAGTGTCCATTAATAAATTTAATTACACAACTTGAGAAATAGCGTTTCCACGCTATGGGAGGTGCCACAAATAGTTTTCCTATCCCGGTTATGTTTTCCAAAGTACCACCTATAGGTTCCAAAACTATCCCGTCTTTCAAACTGGAACCAACAAATGAAATCAGTAGAGCTGTTTCGGAAATCGGCGACAGCGCTATCTATCTGGTACATAGTACTTAGCTTTCTAATTAGTTTTTGAGATAGAAAAGTCAAAATAAATATTTAATAGGAAGAATTATTGGATGCCAAATTCAATCACATTCCCCCATGCTTGGTAGCAGTTGGCAGCATTGATTTTATATTTTTTGTATGTGTTTGCATGTCACACGGATTCTAAATAGACATAACGCCAATAGGAAAACAAAATGGCGAATTTGAAAAAAAAAAAAAAAACGGGGCCAGCGGCAAGAGGATTGTGAGTTGGGGCTTGGGGGTCTAAGTATTGTCTCTGGTACGCTGTGGTCCATGCTTGGGCCTATCAGCTATCACCCACAGACCCTCTTTCTTCGAAATTATTCACTACACGATAAATAGTGCGTTTTTTGGCACTCCCAAAAATTTCACGTAACTTTCTCATCATCCAACTAATCGATGATTGATTTTGATAAAAATTTTAGCGATTAAAACACGTTAGTTTATCGAATATTTTTCCATAATAAATTTGCCACGGGTCTACTACTACTTCACGACTGCCAAATATGAACTTGCAACTAATGTTTACCAAAATGGCGGCAAAACAAAGTAGTACACCTTCCCGGCGGATACCCTGTACCTGTATATATAGAGATTACATAATTATTTTCATTCCTTTGCTCTTGCTGTGTCTCAACCACAAGGCAAAAAGGACTCGCTTTTATTAAAAATGCACATCACTTGAAACCAAATAACATGAAAAAAAAAAGAAGATTTCTTCTAGAGTCTGGCATCAAGTGATTCGAAACGAATTATGCCTGCTGCTGCTTATCAATATCTGGCAGCGTGCTTCTGCTCAGCGTTGCCACTTCAAAAAAAAAGAGGAGCGCAGTAGATCATTAAAAAATATGCAGTAGATTCGATCTTTCCGCAGTAGATAATCACTTTAATATTGTTTTTATAAACGTTTCATTAAATAAATTAACATTTTGGAAATACTAAAGCCCAGGAGAGTGGGCTCTATGGGTGTCCAGCAACCGTTTCTGACATTCATTGACATTCACGTTAAGTTTGTTTCGTAGTTTATTTTTTAAATGTCTTACAATCGAAAACTTTCGCTCTGCAGCTCAAAATCCCGTTAGTTAAGCAGAAAACGAGAAAATAATAGAAATATAGACAGAGAGAAATTGGTTTCATGATCCATGAGAAGGTTTATCAAACAAAAAAAGTGCAGTAGATTGGATTTAGTGGCAGCAGATTTTTTTGCGAAAAATGCAGTAGATTTACTGCTGTTGCAGCAAAGTGGCAACGCTGCTTCTGCTTACTTCATGTATTATTATATTTTTGTTGTCTTTCTCGATCATTATTCGGCAATTATATAATTCCTTTCTTCTTGCTTTGTCATAAACTCACAAGAACAATGCGTAAGGGAAGGGGGAAGCTCTTTGCCTACACAAATGAATGGAGCGAAGAGAAAGGCACACGGAAACAAAAGAGCTTTATTCTCAACGCTTATTTTGAAAGCTCCTTGTCTGGTAAGGCGATGAAAAAGGTTGTCTGGTAAGGAAAAAATATGCTTCAAAATTTTGTACAGGCATGAGACATCTGTATATTTATTGTCTGTGCTACAAGGTTTCCTTGCTTGTCTCTACAGGTCTCCGTTCGGGTCTTGTTGGCATGACACGTTCTTTTTACCTTTTGGTAAAACTTCCGAACATTGTTCCTGGAGTAACACCTCTCTATATCCTCGATCGCGCGCTTCTCATGCTCTCTCTTTTTTCTCCGGAGAAGCCGATGTTCTTCCCTCCTTTTTTGCTCGTAGAGCTGACGAGCTGCTCTCGTCCTTCTATGCAGCGACGCTTCGTAGGCACTTTGTTTTGCTGCATGTGCTTGCCGGCACTCTTCGTCAAACCAGGGGTTTCGGGGGGGTGGACTGGTGAAACCGAGCACATCAGTTGCGGCGTTTTTGATGGCTTCTTGGCATCGGCGCCACTGGTCTTCGGCACTTGATGCTGGCAGCATAGGACTTCTCGAGAGGTTGAGGGATACGCGATCGGCAAAGGTTCTGGCGGTTTGTTGCGTTTGTAGTCGTCCAACGTTAAATCTCCTCACAGTATTTTCTCGTTGTTGTGGCGTCTTGGATATCCGCATCCGTACCTTGGCTACAACAAGGTAGTGGTCCGAGTCTATGTTGGCCGCTCGGAAAGTTCGGACATCTAGAATACTGGAGGAGATGGAAATGGGCGTCATAGAAGAAAGTAATAGTGCTTGGAATTCACCAGTGGTCTTGGTGCGGAAACCGGGAAAAAACCGCCTATGCCTCGACTCGCGAAAAGTGAACCAAGTCACGAAAAAAGACGCCTATCCACTTCCTCATATAGAGGGTCTATTAAGTCGTCTTTCGGAAACACACTACATATCTAGTGTGGACCTGAAGGACGCCTTCTGGCAAATTCCGCTGGAGAAAACATCACGGGAAAAGACAGCGTTTACTGTCCCTGGCAGCTCAACGCATGTGCAGACTAATGGACAAAGTGGTGCCGCATAAATTGAAACAAAATATCTTTGTGTATTTGGATGATCTATTGATAGTTTCGAGGACGTTTGAAGAACATTTAGACTTTCTCAGAATCATAGCTGCATGTTTGCAGTCTGCAGGGCTTACTATCAATCTTAGCAAGTCAAAGTTTTGTTTTAAACAGTTGAAGTATCTGGGATACATAGTTGGAGGCGGATGTCTGAAAACCGATCCAGACAAAGTCTCGGCAATTAACGATTTTCCTGTACCAAAGACTCCCAGACAAGTTAGGCGTTTTCTAGGTTTATCTGGGTGGTACAGGAGATTCGTTAAGGACTACTCATCTCGCGCCGCTCCCATCACAGACACTTTAAAGAAAGGCAAATCTTTTGTGTTCGGTCCGGAGGCAATTGCCGCATTTGAAGATCTCAAATTCGCGTTAACCTCAGCACCAATATTAATCAACCCCGATTTTAGCAAATCCTTTACAATATTATGTGACGCATCAACATCAGGAATTGGATGTGTCTTATGCCAGGAGGATGAAGATGGCATGGAGAGGCCGATCTACTATTACTCGCATAAACTCAACTCCGCTCAACGCAATTACAGCGTAACAGAGTTAGAGTGTCTTGCGGCGGTCTTGGGAGTTGACAAATTCAGGTCATACGTTGAAATGCAGGAATTTAAGATAGTAACCGATCATGCGAGCTTGAAATGGCTCATGGGTCAAAGGGATCTCAGCGGTCGTTTAGCTCGATGGAGTTTGAAACTCCAACGTTTTACTTTTAAGATTGAACATCGAAAGGGAACGCAAAATGTAGTACCAGATGCCCTTTCACGAGTTTACTGCGTCGATGAGATTGCATCTGAGACAGCGATTGGTGCGAACTCTTTTGATGTTTTACAAGTCGATCTTGCAGACCCGAGCTTTAAGTCCGAGGAATATGCAAGGTTGATAGAAACGGTGGAAAATAATAAAAAACAGCTGCCTGACCTTCAAGTTTCAGACAATTTTGTTTACAAAAGGGTCAAATGCAGCACAGGGGACGCCATAGCAGATGACCACATCTGGAAACTATGGATTCCCTCCCTACTCACAAACCGTTTGATCCAACTGGCACATGATCCACCAAAAGCATCGCATGGTGGAGTTGCCAAGACCTTGTATCGCTTGCGTAAACGTTTCTACTGGCCTAATATGGCGGCACAAGTAAAGGCGTTTATCGCTAGCTGCAGTATTTGCAAATCATCGAAGGCACCCAGTTCAACTTTAAGACCTCCCATGGGACAGTCGTTTGTAGTGGAGAGGCCCTTTCAACACCTCTTCTTAGACTATCTCGGTCCATATCCCAGATCAAGGAGCGGAAATGTGTTTATGATCATTTGTCTTGATCAGTTGACAAAGTTTGTGTTAGTCAAGCCTATACGGAAAGCAACAAGTGAAGCAGCCATGTCATTTCTAGAAGACGAAGTCTTCTCACTTTTCGGAGTTCCAGAGTCGCTACTTTCCGACAATGGTAAACAATTTACCAGTAAGGACTTTGGCAAGTTTCTCAGTACGTATGGCGTAAGGCATATTAGAACCGCGATACACTCGCCACAAGCGAATGCCAGCGAGCGTGTTAATCGTTCTATACTAGCAGCAATTCGCTCATACATACAAGGAAAAAGTCAAGCCAACTGGGATAGACACGTGCAATCAATCGCAAGCGCTCTTCGTACCACCATACACTCGGCGATCGGAATTTCACCACATGAAGCACTATTCGGTCAATCAAAGATTGAACATGGACAGGACTATAACCTTTTAAAGAAGCTTCAAGGTGTAAATAACTCTGAGTTTGATATTTTGCCGAAAGCACTAAAAATGAATTTGATACACAGTCGATTGAAAGAATCTCTTGCACAAGCACACAAAAAGTATGAGCGCTCATACAATACGAGAAGCAGAACCTGTCAATTTAAAGTAGGACAAACTGTGTACAAACGCAATTTTGTTTTAAGCGACGCTGCAAAGCAAAGGAATGCAAAGTTTTGCCCGAAATTCAACCAAGCCAAGATCAAACGAATAGTTGGCAATAACTTGTATGAACTTGCAGACGCTATGGGTAATTCAAAAGGCGTCTATCACGCTAAAGACCTCCGAATGTAGTAAAATCTCCACCTATCCATAAGGCAGATGGCAAAGCCAATATAGGTACATACCTACTTGCTAGTAGGTCGACTTGAAAATATATATATAACATAAAATATCCCTTTTCATTTCAATTTCAAGCTCTTTAGTCCATGAAACTGAAAAGTTTTGTAGGGGAATAACTAACTACCCACACATAATGTAAAAACAAAATTAAAAATAAAATACTCAAACGAACACCCTGTTTAAAAAAAAAAGGAAGAAATAATATAGTAGCTAACACCAGAACCAAGCTGAATTCCACCTTCAATCAGCTGTGTCCTTTCGTTAACTATGTGAGCGGAAGCGACGCCTTTTAGGTTGGCTATTTTCGGTAAGTAGCTACCGGCAATCTCGCGTTTTACGAAATGCTCTCTTTTTCTTATTCGACACCGACGAGAGCAGTACGTTACGCGCCAAGGTTTAGCCGATAAGCTAAGGTTGTTTTTCTTGCAACCCGACGGAAACACGAATCGCTTTCTCACGCAAAATATCGTATAACTTTAAAGTAAACTACATTTTTGCTGTAAAAACATAAATATTATTTGTGTCCACCGGCCACCATCACCCAAGCTTGGAAGATCATCGAAATCTAGCGTCGTTATTAATCTTCCTCTCGATCCAAAAAATAAAAAAATAAAATAAAAATACATAAGGTCCCAGCTACTCTCCATCTCATGCCTCGCGCATTCCCCGCCCAGAGCGATATCGTAAGGGCATAAAATTGCTATCCAACGAGGTCTTATGAATTTTAACCATCACGTGTCAAAACCGTCCACCGATAACGGCAAGAGCAGGTTTGCAACCCGCATCAGCTAAGACTTTGGCGACTTGCAAAGAAAGCTAGGCAACTCAACAATCTTCTCACTCTCAAGTTCAATACGAGAGACGAATCACCACCGCTAAGTGTGCAAGCTCTGCCCCCCATACACCACCATCCGACTAGTTTAAAGCATTATTACATGCCCCATTCATAAACAACAGAAAGAACAAGTCGATTCAAGCCTACGACCCACTGCAAAACGCACTTTAAGCATTCAGCGTATTCGCAGCGAGATCATAGTTCGTCTAAGCAATCAAACTCTTTACGTGAACATCAACCCATTGCATCGATCGTTTCATTGGAAACGATTCCAACCGCAAGTAGCAGCAGCGTGGAGGGTCGTTATCAGCCACGATCATCAGCCTTGAAAGTGCCAGCAGTATAGTGTGTATACCACAAAAAAAAAAAAAGGGGAAAAAAAAACGAAGTCAAATATATATAGGAAAACCGAGATAGTAAATATCAGCGGCACGACAAGTGCGCTCGTAGCACTTTGTTTTTTTTTTTTACACTTCGTAGGTGCAAACGAACATTTGCCTACGGCTAGATTGGTTTTTCTTTGTACTCAAGTTCTCAGAAGCTAAGTATTCGTTTTTACATATTATCGTTAACACATTGTAAAGTTCGTTCAATTTAGAAATCTTCCGTTTCTAGATGTCTATTTAGATATAATCAACAATACGCTTCAATGAATGCTGTGCACACCATCCATGGGAGTCGTCGAATTGAAATCGGATATTCTTCAAGTAAAGGTACGATAAAGAGTGCCATTGATCGGTGAGTACATTGCAACAATTATTTATTGAACGATCTGTTTTGGTCATTAGGTATAGTTTGTTAAAAGACAATAGTTTTTTTTTTGGGTGGGAAAGAGCTAGACTTAATATTAATTCTGTTCCGACAAGTGGACGGGTGAGAAGGAAAGGGAACGATCAGATTAGTTAACTCGCTAATGATTGTTAAAACCGGAGAACGAAGGATAATAAATTATTGAACTTGAGCTCGAATGAAATTCAAATTACAGATAAATTACTTAAACAATTCATAACTTTTTTTATTATATCGTGTTAAAGTAACCATAATCTTTGAAAGAATTTTTAGATATAGTTGTAGAATGCTAGGTAGCACTAGTTTTGGGATTTGTTGCTCATATGATTTTAAATTAAGTTAGGATCTTTGGCTGAAATAAATTTTGGAATTTATGGTTAGAGTCTAAACTGAATTTATTTTTTTTTGCAATGATACGTTAAATATATTCGAAGTGCCTATGGGAAGTGATTTTTGTGTTAAGTGCATCAGTGGTGCAATGAGTGATTCATAAGGAATTGCTCGTTTGTGAATTAGGGACTAGCGCAAGATTCTGCGGCGCGTTAGTCAAGGATGATCTATACTCCAGAAAGGGTGATAGATTGTGGGTGGGTCACGCTACGGAAGCCATTTCTATCTTAAGGTTTCCCGAAGTATCGTTTCAGATTATCGTCTATTTCAGCCATGGTCTGGCCTCAAGGTCAAGGTAGAGAGAAGGTTTATTTATTTCGGCAGTTCGGTTTCGTAGCCCCTTTTTTTAAAAAAAAAAAAAATATATTTTTTGTAAAGGCATGAAATACATGTGCGGTCGTCCATCAGCGAGTGTAAGAACCCACGCCTCCGTCGAGCTAGCGCAGCGCGTAAGCAAGCATGCCTGCTCACACTTTGCTGACAGGACAACTTACCTTGCAACCCATCAATTTCTGAAAGAAATCCTGTACTCCCGGAAACGGGTGGGAATGCCTCTCCATCGCTATTTGCAGGGTAAGGTCAACTTCCGTTACAACTATTTATGGTTAATATTTCGTTCAGATGCAAATGTTTAGAAAGAATCATTTCTAAGGTATATAAGATGATTGGCGTGTCACATGAAGAAGATTTAAATTATCTACAACCTATTTGGCGAACAAAAGTCATATTTCCAGGTGCAATTGGAACTACAGCCTATAGATTGCATGCATATTTCTGAAAAGTCGTTAGAATCTCAAAAATTTAAATTTACTGGTCAGGTTTGACAGAAGTTTCAAGACAAGTACACGTACAGCGAAGTAAAAGCTATGTTCGAATTTTCGAACTTACCTTAGAAAACTAGGTTTTTATCCATACCAATTCAAAGCAACTGCTAAGGGCTTTTCACTTTGCTAAAACCTCTTACTCAAAGCAAATGCTAGTTTTTGTTCATACGACCCATGCTTGATCAAACAGCCAATCTTCAAAAAACTCTGTTAAGCATTTGAGTAAAAAACCAAACGTATTGGTTTTGCTTCAAGCAGACACACAACGTACCTATCCGTGTATTTTTCGCAATAACCACTGTCCGATGCTTGATGAGTTTTTGACGAGTGTATATGCCGCTTAAGACAAGCTGTCTCACAAGTGTTACTGTCATACAAAATATTCCCTCCATATGCCCAATCCAATCTGATTCCTGCGACTGTACAATCTTACGAATATAAATCAAATTTTCGGGTAATCACGCAAACGTGCATTGGCCATGAGTAGACAGCACCACTCGGTAGCAGTCCTAGCGCCCTATTCACTAATTGAGCGAGTCCAAGTTTTATGACTCTTGTAGCATAACAGTCGTGAGAGTTTATGTTGTAACACGTTCCACGGCGCCGAACGGCGAACACAATGTGGTTTGTATAAGGACTTTCGACTTTCGAGGAGATATTTCCATCTCACCGTTTGGTCGGTACCCATTTATTTTTTTCTTGTTGCCATTATTAAAAAGTTCTTTTCTATATGCCGCCCTCCCTACCACAGCAATTAATCTGGAAGCGGCTGAACCCTTCAGTTGTCCCATGGCCTCCCATAAACAACCATCAGCAAACGTCAGCAGAATGATGTAGAAAATAAAAATCATCCAGACCCAGATAATCCACAGCGGGTACGTAGGACGTAGGAGACAAGTCTTTAACTTCTGGTCTGCGTAACCACAAAAACATTAGAGAAGTGGTTCTGGTTTTGCCGAGTTCTCTGTGTGTGTCTGTATAATGATGAGGGAACATAGAGTAGAGTTGATTAATTCGACAAATGCGTGCCAGTGGTTTGTTGTGGTAAGAACACAATTATTGCAGAAGAAA
The DNA here is from genome assembly GCA_946477585.1 of Cheilosia urbana. Lineage (NCBI taxonomy): Eukaryota > Metazoa > Arthropoda > Insecta > Diptera > Syrphidae > Cheilosia > Cheilosia urbana. The sequence goes on from OX297855.1 coordinate 66,203,112, forward strand.
ACTGCTGATTTATTCGAACGAATGTATAAATATGTCGGCATATACCTAGATTGTCCTTAAAAAGGAATAACAGCACGTGCTCTGAGTTGGTTTTTAATTAAGAAAAGTGGATGGAATGCCAGAAAGTATAGATAAGAACTAAAGAGTCATGGAAACTGCTGCTGCGAGGAGGTAAGAAATGAATACTAATGATGGTGCACACATTAATTTTTGGTTTTAATAATACATAGGTATACAACAGGGGAGAGGCTGTATAATGCGAACTGACTGCCTGAGGGAATGGCAACTTGTTGCGCTTAATCAAGGAGGTTTACATTTGCAAAATAATAAATGGATTGGCTGATGGGCTTGGATCTTTATTGGCTGGATCTGAGTTAAGGCGGAAGGAAATAATCGCTATCTCTGTATTGGTGGGCCAGGTTCCTCTGAATCTTGTTACCGCGCATCTAATACTCGACATACATATACTAATCAGGCTGAAAGCACTTCACTAAAGACTTATGTGCTTCTAGAGCTAAAGAAGTCGGCAATCATAGAGCTAGCGTGTAGTATCCACTACATGTAGTAGCAAAAAGTGGAGTTGAGTTTATGTTATGGACTTTTTACTGACATACAAAAAGTTATAGCTTTTAGAAATTTTATCATGTAAATTAAGCTTCGGTAAGGGTCTCAACACAACCCATTTATAACCAGTTAGTCCATGGCCATTTCATACCCACTTTTGGACAAATTATCCACTGACATTGGCCTGGAAAACAAACCGTTTTCCAAATATTTCGCATGGTGACCAGATTCGTTTCCTACATAGCGAACAAGAACTCTGGTTAAAATTTAATCGCACAACTTCCTCACCTCTAATGCCGACAGGAAGCATTCCTGAATATAGGAGAAACAGCTATTGTGTGGTGTCTTGGCAGAACTCAGTCTCGTTGCGTCGGTAGCTTAGGATATTCCCCGTGCGATATAATCTTAACTCCAGTATCAAAAACTAAAGCTTTGAGTGATACATCTCACGACTCTGTTTTTTAAGTGGTATCGTCAGAGCATCTAGTCCATGGTTACTAGGACGGACCCCATTTGGATCATTCACAGTATAGTGATACATTTAAGCTGTGTTAGCACAGAAAGCCTTTTCTGTACTTGACCATCCATTACAATTGAAAGTCAAACATACTATGCAGCATAACAATGAAGACCTTGCACCGCCTTACAAAAAATCTCTGTTCACACTTGTGATGACACTTTTTCAGCTTGCAGTCTCTTGTTTTTGATCTTAAGAACAAACATGTTTATCAAAAGATGCTATGTTTACAACCTCTATACCGAAAGAGACCGAAGTTGCAACTTATTTCCTGTAAGGCGCTGTTTGAGAGACACAATGGGACTACAACGATAACCTACGTAAGACATCCACTGAAATACTTGTATCGTTAAAAAATATTGGGACAAAGCTTACTTCTGAGCTTGCTACATGAATAAATCCCTCGTGATGACAGCAAAGCCCAAATGGTCTTATATTCCTACTGGAGCTATGATCACTTAGAAAGGAAAGTCTGAACGTTCAAATTTTATTAATACGACAAATTAAAACCTCAAAGTCGAATAGTTTGTCTTTACGTTAATAGCCAAAGTGTGGGCCGTGCGAGTCAAATTCAAATATCTCTGAATAAGTCGGCCGAATGCGATGATTTAAAAAGTGAATGTTGATCAACTACGTTCGTGAATCTATCTTTCTTCTATATATATAAAAATGGATCTTGGTTTGTTCGGATGCTTAGAACTCGAAAACGACTGGACCAAATTGGATACTTCCTTCTGCGGATTTGTTCGTAATTGCTCCGCGAAGGTTTAGAAAAAAAGAAAAATTGAAAAAATTAAGAAAATTGCGCGGAAAATTAGAAAATTAAAGTTTGTATGGGGAAATACACTTTGAAAAAAAAAATTAACTTGGATAGAAATCAAGAAGTGACACTTCAAATAAAAAAAAAAATATTTTGAATTTTAAAAGCAATTGTTGTTGTCAATTATTTTAATTATTTTCCAAGCAAATTGTTGTTGTCAACAATTTTGAAGTTTTTTCTTTTTTTTTTTAAATATAGGTACCTAAAAACTTTGTTCTAATAAATTATGTTTACTATGTTACATTAAGTAACTTTTTGAAATGAGGTAGATAGGTACTTTGATTATACAAAGATGATATTATGGCCGACGATATTTTGCATCGAATTCGCACTGTGACATCGGATAATGAACTGGAGATGTCAGATGAAATGCGCAACAAAGCTTTGATTTGACGCATTTAATCGAGAATTGGAGCGAGAAATGGACTTCGAACGAATCGCATTGAGTCGAGCTGTTCGAACAAATGTGCCAATGTTGAATCCATATATATAAAAATGAATCCCTATTTCCCTTGGTCGCGGCATGACGCGTGAACGGCTGGACCGATTTCGCTAAATTTTTTTTGTTGTGTTTGTTATTGTCAGGAGAAAAATCTTATGAAAGAAAAAATTAAGAAAATTGCGCGGAAAATTAGAAAATTTAAGAATACTTAACCACCATATTAAATTATATCTAATGTAACCATTGCGCTTTTACAATTCAAACATTTTTGATGTAACCTTATGGCGTTGGCATAACATTGACAGAATGCGTGCTGCAAATATCGTCAACGAGGATGTAAACAAAATAAATATCGCTTAAAACAGATGCTTCGATCGGAGTTATTATATTGATAAAATACATATAAAATAATTAATTTATTATTTTTAACAAAAACTGAATTTCTTAGTGCACATCGTCGGAAAATCCTCAACATGTGGCGTTGTAGGCGTATGTCGTTATTCAGGTCAATTAAATTTTCTTTAATAATAATCTTCTTAATTCATACCTATAATTCTTTCGGGATGAAACTCGATGATGATGATATAACTCGATAACCACTGGGTACATTTTTATGATTCTTCTTTTGTTTTGTTCGTATTGTTGTATTTCAGGTTAAAGCAAACTTAAAAGATAGGATTTTTGACCCGCTATATGGCGTTGTAATCGATCCCCGAAACCACTCACCCGATTTCAATGAAATTTTATAGATTTATATTCTTCGTTCCCGCTTGAAGGATAGGATACTTTTGGACCTGATAGGTGGCGCTGTTGCCGATCGCCGAAACAGCGCTACCAAGTTGATTGAAATTTTGTAGGGAAAATTCAAAGGCAAACATTTTTATTCCGCAGATTTCGCTTATTAAGAACGATTTACCATTCGTGCGACTTCAATTTCCCGTGCGTCTCGCTTTCGCTATGACAAATAATTTATTGCAAGGATAATCGATGGATGTTTATCAATTTAGTGAAAAAGTGGAAGGTTGGACGACACGTCAAAATCATTGCGGTTTGATTGAAAAAAATCAACATTGCTATTCATCATTTATTTCTATTGCATTTAATATAACTTTTGAATAAAGAATTTTAATTGGTCGAATTACATAAATTAGCAAGTGCTTGGTGCATGCTCGGAATTTATTAACAAATTAACAAATTTGGGCGAAACAAAGTTTGCCGGGTCAGCTAGTCGTATTCAGTCTGTATAGTTCTGAAGTGATGCCCCCAAAAATTGTATTTAAATAGATAGACAATTTGATTTTGTGTATAGATTTGATTCTGAGCCCCTTTTATCTTTTCAGTTATATTTTGAGGTTTTGGCATTTATATTTTTTCCGCTTGCAGAACCTGGAAGCCCCCGCTCAGTAGGCTATGACACAAACTATATTTGGGCGAAGTAACTTGCTATTCAGGATCAGTTTTCAGTAAACATTTTTAACTTCACCCAACTGAATATGCTTCCATATTTTTCATCATGAGATATGCGACAAGTTCCTTATTTAATGTCAGGATTATCAAATTTGTATATTAGACTATATGACCAAAATAACCAATATGGTCATTTAAGGCATTTGTTATTTATTACCAAATGTTGTTAAATGAAAATATTTCACAATTTCACGAACTCAAACACCGATGACAATAAAATACTTCTTGTTCCATCAAAAATGCCAGCAATGCCATAACGAAATTTCAATAAAGTGCATATGGGCATATAGGGCTTTATGCTGGCATTCGTGCTTATTAGGGATGATACGGAGCTTCGACTCCGAATCCGATATGTCGGAACTTCCGGTTTAAATTGCACCTCCGAATCCGGCTTCGGTTCCGATATAATCACATCGGAGGTTTATCGGAGCACCATCATGGGTGACGAGGCGACCGATGAACATGAACAACAAAGAATTATCGAGTTGCGACATTTTACAATACGACTGTCTTTTCACTCTTTTATGTATTTTACATAACTAGGCGAGATTTGCATTGAAGTTGAGAGTGGGTGTGTCAATTTTATATTTTCAAATTTTATATATTAATAATTTGTGTCTGCGTGCGACCACCGCCTCCGACTCCGATTCAACTCCGATTCCGCGGAGGTTGGTATGGCGCTTCCGACTCCGACTCCGACTCCGGTAAAACCACCTCCGTAACATCCCTAGTGCTTATTGTCCGATTACACTATTTATGCTAGTTGTGCATTTTTATCTGTCAAAATCAGCCTGGTCATATGTGGCATATAGGTCATTAGAGCATATGAGATATGCCCAAGCCTATTAAATTCGGCCCTATCGAGGTATGGGTCGGAACGGAAAATTCTCCACAACGCACACTTTTATGGGACAGTAGCAAAAAGAATCCAAACTAGAGAGCCAACTGATAGCAGAAACGCCTACAAGCTTCCTATGACCCTGTCCTGCACAGGAATATTCTTAGTATTCGTGCATGTACAAATCAAAGGAGCGCCATTGCTGCCGCACGCACACTTAGTATATTCCTGTGCAGAGACTTCAAGTCAATCGGGCGGCCATTATTGAGGCGGTTTCTTGCACTTTTGCTTTGTAGATTTTAATCTCTTAACTTCAGTATTTAAACACAATGTAGGAGAAAATGTATATGCCGTGGGAAAAACATATTTCAGTTTCAGCATAATTTATAATCTGTAATTAATACGTAAAATGCATACTTACGCAAATAAAATGAATGAAGCATGAATTTGTAAAATTCAAAAAAATTAAATTAAAAGTCTGTGAAAATTAGAAAACAATTTACATTTAGTCAGTGCAATGGGTAATTACATAAATTTAATAGATTTTTGAAAAAACAAACTGCAATAAAGAACAGCTGACTTTTAAAACACGCACCACCATAAATGCAAAGAAAGAAAAAGCTAATTTTATGTTCCATTGGGCACGAAAAATCTGAAGTCTGAGATCAAATCATGAAAATTCCTATGGAAAATGACATTAGTACAAAATAAATAACATTAGTTCAAAATAAACTCTATTTTCAAAAAAAAAAAAAAAAAATGTTTGTAAGTAAATTTAATGTCCAGACTGAAATTTGTTAATAGTACTGCGCTATATCTACAGAAAACGAAATAGAACATGAGAATACCAACAATAAACAAAAATATAATCGGAAATTAAGTCGCAAAATCCAACTAAATAACACATTATTAGTCGTGTTTTTTTGAGCTTCGATCTCAGCAAAGCAAAGTAAAGTAGGATTTGAATATCAGAACTTTACTTGAGTGTAAAGGCTCTAGATTTTTTAATAAGTAAGAAAGAGAAGATGGCTTCACGTATTCTTATGAACAGCAGGTATATTATTGAGTTTTTGCCCAATCGCCTATCCTTTGTCATTGGAAACGAATGTTTCACCGGTTTTATCTTTTATCAGTAGGTACTTCTACGTTTGCTTTGAACATGTGCACATATATGCGTTTCGATAGTATCGATAGTTTTTTTCACAAACATGCAATGCATATTTATTAAATTTAAATAATTACCGATAATGGGTTGGGTCCGATTAGTAGATATTAAAAATATCGACTGTAAAAAGCCGATTGACATAATGCCGACAAAAAAAAAGTCGATCGGGAAAAATATCGACTGGTCAAAATGTTTATTGAAAATTTGTAGATTTTTAAAACGTCGATTTTTAAAATGTCGACAATGGTTTAGTGAATGATGTTCACGTGCATGCGGCATGCCCGTGAACATCATTCACTAAACCATTGTCGGCTAACTGTTCACATTTATTTACAATATTCTCTACCTTGTAATATCTACTTACTGTACTTTTATCAACATTACATTTTGGTTCAGCCAGTTGACGTGCAGCTCTCGAACAGAATACAATGCAGTGTAATAAGTTCAGTTAAATCCAATAAAAATAATGATAAATTAGTGATCGATGGATTTGTTTATCACTTAGAAAAACTTCAAAAGGATATAATCGGTGGCGATGTGAATCCAAAAACAAATTATGTTTTAAAGGTTGCGTAAGCACTACTCTTGTCAATGGAAAGCATAGTATTGTTAAAAAGCCATCAAATCATTCTCATGACCCATTGGCCTATAAGGTGCAATTCTATAAACCAAATGCTATCGTGAAAGATCTTGCTGACAATACGGATAATCCTCCCGTTTATGAAAACCGGATTGTTTTATTTTTGATACTTTAGCGTTCAAGCACCAGTCGACATTTTCGCCGACACTTTGTTTATATTATATTCCATTCGACATTTCGCCAACGGCATTTCAAATTGTCGGCTTTTTTATTGTCGGTAAATCTTTAGTCGATATTTTAATAAGCGACAAGGAATGGCAAAATCGACATTTGTTACAGCCGACATTTTTTTTGTCGTCAATTCGTACCCTTCCCCCGATAATTACCGATAATTACCAAAACAAAATGATTTATTGCTGTCAAACGCTGGTCTAGACTTCAAATAATGTCAAATTTAAGACAGAAGACATGTCTGCGGGGATGGCAGGTGAAAAATTCAGACTGAAAAGTCTACATTGCTGTCATGTCCACACAATCGCGATCTATACGAAACATATTGTTGTCGTGACTGAAATCTGGTCTCGTGGAGACTGGGTGTAATGGGCATTGAATTTGTTTGGTTTGTGTTAAGGGTTTGCTTAAATTGATAACAAATATATTAAAATATACATAACGGAACTAAATAGATACTAAGATAAAGTGGAAGGTACAAATATCTATTGAAAAACAAATCAGTAAGACTAACAAATCCTATTCTTATACTCTCTCAACGCATATACAGTGCGACCTCAATAAAAGCAACCCTCGATACGTGCAACTCCTCGATAAAAGTAACACCTTAAGTCTTACCATTGTTGACTCAGTAATTGCAACTCCTCAAAAAAAGGTGACTCGATTTTTTAAAAACAATTAAAATTTGATTTTTTTTATTTCTAATATCTACGAATTAAATGATCAGTTTTGGTCTCTTTACCAGTGCAAGCCACGTTTTTTTACTATTCTGAGGTGTTTAACTTGTTGCCTTTTGGCACCTACAATTTTTTGACTCGATTATTGCAACAGACTCAATAAAAGCAACTGCCCAAATTTCTATTAGTTGCTTTTATTGAGGTCGCACTGTACCACATAAAGATTTGTAATGAAAGTTAACTTGGTCGTTTGAAGTTTACTTGGTTTTCCGCTGTAAAACCTTAGCGCTGCAGTATTTTTGGAACATGTGTGAAATTGCCTACTAGCAGTCGATATAATAATAAGTCAATGAGAAAAATATTGCCGCTTACTTATGCTAAAAATATTATCTTCAGCTTAAATGAAATATTAATATTTTCTTGAATGTTCTTTTTCCCTTTCTTAAGGTTCCGTACCCAAATGGAAAAAACGGAATCTTATTTGTTTCGATACGATGTCTGTCCGACGGTCCCACCCAATAAACCCATTTTGTTCCTAAGTCTATCTCAGAAACTAAGTGGTGTAGAAGGCTGAAATTTTGCATACAACATCCGGACAAATGGTAGCGATACAGCGACATCGACTTACGAATAACTAATTAACGATTAATTATTTGAGTGGAGCAATTTTATATTTGGAAAGAGCATTACAGGAGCAACTTTTTGGCATTTTGGTTTTAGAAAAAAAAAATGTTTGGCGCCAACTTTATTACAGTTATACGCATAACCCAAGTCACCACTCACCACCTCAAAACACATCAGAGGGACCGGCAACATTTTCGTCAGATGCTCCTCTACTTTGTTTCCACTTCCACTTTCCTTCCTTTAGGGTGTGGCATTATACGTGTTTAGCTATAGTACATAGTTATAAGAAACTTACAACACATTGCCCTCAGGTTGCTCTTCAAAAATGTCCAATCTCACAACAGTGCACATAACATCAACTGTTACGTAACGTACCTATGCTCCCCTTGAAGAACTTTTTATCACACACTCACCTGTAGTTAACTACATTCTACACGACTTTCGTATCTGGTGTATAGGTGCCAAGCGAAAAACTTGACACCGCAATTATATTGACATTACATGATTCATAGTGTTGAGGATAAACTTGAAGGTGCCATCACACTATGCCTTCAGCTATTTTTTCTGTGCGCAACAGCAACACAACACATATGATGGAATTTTAGAGAGAAAAATATTCAAAATAAAACATCACCCTCCCTTGCGGAATAGTCGGATTGAGATGTGGGTATACAATACTCAGCTGAATTACTTCTGCGTTCTGCCTTTCGAGGTGCTAACAAGGATGAAGTTTGTTATTGTTAGGTTTTGTGTAATTGGATTGTACTGCGGGTGTCGGAGTTTCGCACTCGATGTGCTAGCGTTAAAATATGAAATAATTTGAATGGATGCAGTTGATGCATACAGTTGGATTTTGTGCTAATAGGGTAGCAACAGTTGAGTGTAGCTTTATCTTCTATAAACAAATTTGGTTTACAAAATCAATCAATCAATCTGTATATCCGGGTGTCTTTAATGCGTTTTTAATAGAGTGAGGTTCATTTTCGTCCTTCCTTGTGTAAAGGAGAATCTTTGATGTATTTTCTCGTTTCTCTCTATATTCGGTGGAAGATCTCACGATGCTGACGATTTCCGCCTGTCAAGCGTATGGTCACGAGGGCTGTGAGAGTGCTTGGTATAATTGACATGACATAGCTAAAATGTCAAGATAAAGTGATACATTTAGTGTAACAAATTTTTCACGGATTTTCAGTGACATTTCACGAGTTTTTGCATTGCCACGCGTCTCTCAATTGATACATTTTTTAACTTTCTCCATTACGTAGTCAGAGGACGATATTGTTTTCGTACAAAATTTCGAACTTGAGATGTTAATCAATTCTGACATTACAATGATAGAGGAACTCAGAAAAGTGGGTCGCAAAATTCTGTCCGTCTGTCAAACTTCGGATTTGGAGTTTGTGGCCTTACAGCTCGGGGCCTTTTTTGTAGGGTAACCTCAATATTAATAATAATCATCATTAATCGATGACAGAATCCGCAAAAATGTATTCCACCCGTTGACTCGATCCACAGTCCATTCACATCCGCGATAAATATAATTATCAAATCCGCCGGAAGAACAACATTGCCGATTCGTAACACTTCCTTATCATTTTCGAACTTTCTTATCAATGCTGTTAGTTTTTGGCATTTAAAAAAAAGATTAACAATTAAGAATTGTCAACCAAATACAGAAAAAAGGTGTTAGAAGTTAAGGTAAATAAAACAGAAAAATAATGGATTCAATTTCCTTTCATTTAATTATGCGAGACCATTTTTGTGGTGGAACGCCTTTTGGGTGATTCGACAATGTTCGGGTTTTCATTTTCGTCATCGAATTCATCCAAAATGTCCATTTCAATTTTTTCGTGTTCGTTTAACACATCTCCAGAACAGGCGGGTGCAGAAGAGTGAGAGGTAGCTGTTGTTGTTACTTCGCATTTTATTTATTTGGTGATTCCGAAATCTAACGTTTCGAGAACGCAATAACAGAATCTCTTAAATTCGCCAACCTTTTTCCAGTGGACTAAAAAATTTCTCTCACTGACTACACCACCTCTCTCGTAGAGCGATTGCTTGTTGTTGGGTATTTTTATTTTATTACATACTTATAAAGTCTAACCAAACCTATCGAAATTTACAGAATCAATCAATTTATTTTAGTATTCTTATACATTTTTTTTTTAAACTTACCTTTTTCCATTCCTTTCTTTAAACGGAGGACCCAAAGAACTCAAATAGTTCAAAAAATATGGCGATTTTTTAGCAAATTTTTCACAACATCCGGCTCTCTCTTCATTACCTCACCCTCCTTCTCAAATTGCACTCGAGTTGTTGTTCTTTATCTGAATAAAAGTAAAAACTATATTCAAAAACTTAAATGTGTTTGAATTAAAACATACTTACATTTTGGTGTTTTACACTTTTTGTTGTCGTTGCTTCCGAAATGACTTTGGTGCGGATTCCAAATGTCAAAAGATATATGGATTGCGGATGGGGTGCGTATTTCATAATCTAAAAACTGTTCAAACTACGTAACCAACATGCCTGCATTTTTTTTTACAGCGGATTCTATAACAGTTAAAACTGTCGGAAGCCATCCGCAAACCATTCATCGGATTCTGTAATCGGGGTGAATACTTCCCTTACAAAATGTACGTACCAGTAATATGATCATTTATAACTTTATGGCAAACTCAGTTTTTCTCTGTATAATCGTACAATGGATTTTTGAAAAAAGTATTTTTTTTTTTAATGTACCTTTCTTTAGTTTACCTGAAATCGACAAAAAGAATTTTGACCAAAATGCAAACTTAGAGGAAAATTGATGTTCTTAAAATAATTGCGTCCTTAATTTTAAATTCGAATCACCGAAAATGCTTATTTTAAAAACTGCTCATATCCCGGAAAACCCCTTTTCGATTTCGATAAAACTTTAAAAGCCAAGTAATGTGTATATCCCGAACCAGTGGCGTAACGTGGGTTGGGGCCGCCCGGGGCAGACCCAATCTATGCCGCCCCTAGTAATTTTTCCACACACAAAAAAAAAAAAACGTAATTGAGATTATGTGTAAGTAAAAAGCTTAAGTACTTGAACTCGTTTACAACCTCAATTCGAGTACCAACCAGAGACCAGGCATGCTCTCTACCGGCGCGGTTTTGCGCTCTGAAAACAAGGATTTTTGATTTGCCAGTGTTAATTTTTAAATTTTTAGATCCCAAGTATCACAATTGTGCTTTAATTTGTTTATTTGCAACTGAAGAGTATGGGGATTGTCAGAAAGAATGACCAGATCATCCACGTATAAAGAAAAACTTTAACATCGACATCACCATACTTGATGCCTCCTGGGATACTGTCACAAACATCATCTATAAAAAGATAAAACATTAAAGGACTCAGGATACAACCTTGTGGAACACCAGATTCTGTAGGGATATCTTAAGTATTTTTTTATTTAAAAAAGAAGTTCCCAAGTCCTTGATGAAAGATCCTTTATAACCAATGCCATTGCGGCGGAATGTTTATGAATTTTTCCACTCGCAGCAGTCTCAACGGGAATATTTGAATGATGCATCGGCCTTTATTCCATTTCAACATCCACCCGTCTTTATTCAAGGACCCTTTATATAAACTTTGTCGAACTCATTTCTTACATTTTGTAGCCTTTAACTATTTCAATCAATCTTGGTTGAAAGCAAATTCATTTCGAAAAGTGTGAAAGTAAAACGTCAACAACTGTAGTCGACAGAGCTGACTATGAAATTTTGTCCACACAACGCAAATAAAGGGAAATTACATTCAAAAGTCGTTTGCTGTTTAGTGTATATAGAATGTGCCTTTTAAGGTGATGTTGTCGTCAGAAGTCCACATCTGGCCGAAATTTAGGTTTTAATTAAGAGAAAAGAATTGTTGGCGCAACAAGTCCATTCGGGACTACAGCATCCAACTTCGTTTGTGGACATAATTGAAAGATTGCGAGTTGGTAATTTATTATCCTTTAAATTAGTAACCCTAACTGAAAGCAATCGTCCAGTGTTGCAGCTTGCTACACACTAAGGTCAGATTAATTGTTTTATGGTTATTTTATTGTTTACTAAGCAACAAGACGCAAGGACACCGACGAAGTAAAGAATCACAACACACCGAGTCATATAATAAATCACTGGGCGAGCAACTAAAACCAAGGACGATGAGTTGAAGAAAAGCTCATGAAAACAAGTGGATACACACAGCACTCACACTGCGTTAATCGCTTTTCGAAAATGTATTCTAATAGCTATTTGTTTAGCGCTTACGGGTAACCAGTCGGAAATAATTTGAAAGATTGACACTTGTGGGATGTGGCATTTAAAGCGGACTCCACTTGTTGAGTAAGCAGAGGAATGAGTGATTTATTTATTAGTTGGCGGGGAGGAGGACATCTTTTGGGGGAGTATATTGCGTTGGAAATACTTCAGTGTTCACCACTATTAAAGCACTGGAAAGTTTGTGACATTCTGACTCAGATTTGCTATGTAATCAGCGGAGTGATTGTTGTATCGGGCAGTCTTCATGCTATCTAGGCAATAGGTAGATAAGTAAGTAATGGCCATTTTACAATGTACATTATACTCTGTTCAATTCGTATTTTCAGTACAGGGAAGATAGGCTATTTGCCTTTCACCCTAACTATTATGGATTTTAATAAGCTGTCTCCATTTTAAAGCTCTCACATGGTTGCCATAGTGGGCACTATAAATAGGCATAATTCTCTCACAAATATCGGTAGGGTTACCAAATACCAACTCTTTATAAAGAAAAAATGGTTTAACTGCATATTAACAGATCCTTCAGAAATACAAAATAATTAAAGGAGTACCTAAAAACTGTATGGCAACATCCCACATAATCAAATTCATTTATTCGCTCTCAAAAGCTTTAAAAAGCACCAAAACCGAAAGTTCTGTGAAAATATCCATAGAAAAACCCGTAAAGATATTTTTGCAAATAGATTAGGGTAACACTCTTCTGAGGTGCTTAAAACACACACATGTTTATTTTCTGCGATAAAAAAGCAACCGCACACGAGAATATCACCGTCGTCGTCATCCTCATTCTGCTCGCGACAGCCTGGCAGACTGGTTATGGTGGGATGTATGCGCCTTTGAGGACAATTGGGTGGGTTTTTCGTAAATAACAACAACAAATTCTTTGGAATCGCCAGTGGTTTCGCTTTTATTTCAGTGGCAAATCTTGTGTTGAGTGCCGTGAGAGTAGCTACAGGCACCACTGGTAGAAAAAAGAGCTTCCCATAAGGCCTGTACTGAAAATACGAATTGAACAGAGTATAGTAAGCATGGAAGATTATATGAGTATTAAACTCCTTTCCATTCCCGCTTTTGACTAGCACTACCCACGATAGGAAATCAAATTTTAGGACAATACTTTTTGAAAAACTCTCATTCATTTCAATTTCTTCAAGAAAAAGACGTCGTCATATTGACGAATGGCGTTCATCAATATGGTAAGAATTTGGCGTATTTTTTTGTGAACTACGTTCATCATTTCATTAAAACATTTCATCAACATGACGAAAACACTATTTTGATGAATTTAGTTATTTATTGGTCCAGTTGACGATTTATATCTTATTCATGAATCGAATCATCATATTCAAGTACGATTGCCAAGTTTTGAATGTTCCTCAAATTGATAACGGCGCTCCTCGAAAAATAGATTTTATTTTTTTTGTTAAGGAGAATATTGATGTAAACGTTCATCTTATAGATGAACTGATACGCCATATTAATGAAAAAAATTAAATTGACCGTTATATTCATTGTATTGATGCATTTCGTTCATTGTTTTCTTCAATGTGATGTCCAGATTGTTAATATGGTGTATGCAGCAAGTGTAAAGGCACGAAGTTGGTACAGCATTTATGCTCACACACGCAACATGCATCTCTTCATGTAGGGGAGAGTCATGTTTCTACCTTGGACCGGATTTCAGCGTGTTTTTTTTTTTTTTTTTTTTTTTTTCAATTTTTCATTTTTTATGTTAACATGCATTATATTGGATATGAGTTGGTGTTAACATTTTTTCTAAAGAACTTACTTACTTATCCTACTTCCTAAGCAAACCTCGAACGGTCCGAGATAGATACAGTGAATGTACCCTGGTCTCTTAGTGTATGTACCTTAGACCGAAATCAATAATTTCGTACATTATTATGTAGAGTAAGTGCTGCAAATATGGCCCACCCTTAACATTTTTTTAAATAAAACCATAAATTTAAGTCTAATTCATTTATTATTTTTTTAAATAGTCTTACAAATTATTTTTATTTCAGTTTTTAGAAACTTTAATTAAAAATACAAACATAACTAAAAGTTAAAAACAAAAACTTAAAGGAACTCTATAATTTAGTTTTGAAAAAAGTGCTGCTAATATGGCCCACCTGGTGTTAAATATGGCCCAGGGTGGGCCTTCAAAGATCCCATTATTTTGTTGTTGATAGCCGATATGGTTTTCATCACGTCCTCCTTCCGCCAAGTCTTCCGTGGTTTTGGACTTTGTTTTGACATTTTAGCCTTAAAAAAAAACAAAAAATAAATTAAATTAATCAAATTTCAATCAAGAAAACGTGTCAAATATGGCCTACTTGGTCATATTACCAACACATGGGGTGGGCCATATTAAACACACTTTGATTTTTTTACTCATTTTAATTTTCAACACACTTCATAAACTTTCTTTAAAATTTTAACATCACACAAATAAACAAAATATTTAACACTATTTAATTTTAGAAGAAACTTATCAATTAAACACAGAATTTTATGTAAAGACAATTAAGAAAACTTACCAAAAAATTACAACGAAAGTATAGAAAACAAAATGCCCCGTATATCTTCCACACCCGTCGCGTCACACTCACCACAAAAGACCAAGGCTAAACCGAGTTGAACGTGTTCGCAGTAAAACATTTTTTATTTCGCTGTGGGTTATGGCTTGGGCAATACAGTGGTGGGCCATATTACCTACATGGGCCATATTTGCCGCACTTACTCTACATATATTTTAGTATATTTTGAAATTAAAAAAAATACTCAATATTAATTTAATAAACAAAAATTATTCAAATTAAAATGTAAGTAAGTATGTACCAAGACAACAAATAACTGAGAAGAAAATCGTTAGAAATATATTTAATATATTTATGTTTAAATATTTTATCGGGCAACTGTAAGCAATTTCCAATTTTGAATGGCGTTTGGCGTGTCTTTTCAACTGCGCCGGCTGTTCGTTTTAGCTTTCTAAAGATGAAGAGCTAGGTATGATTAACCAACTTGTTTTTATTTCTATTTATTTTATTTTATTTTTCCTGACTTGCTCCTTGGCATTTTTCTTGAAGAAAATGGAAAATAGAACTCTCAACCAAATTTAAAAGCATGTACCTTGGACCGGTCCGAAGTACATGCATACGCATAGTCATAGGTTCAAGGTACATGCACTACACTTTTTTTATAAATAATAAATCTTAGCTCTTTATTTTGCATAACTGTAGCAAACAACCAATTAAATATTGAAATTTTTATAAACTTACACATTAAAACCACTAATTCGAAAGGAATTGAATGAGCTTCACTTCACAAAAAACACAAAAAATATACTTTCCCGGAAGTGATTTGTTTTATTATATTTTTTTACATCTCCGTCTTATACGCCAAATGAACTCAAATGAAATGAATTTATGGAAGAACTTGTTGCAATATGTACAGTAAATTGCCAAGAATTGCCACTCGGTCCAAGGTACAAGCGGTCCAAGGTACATGACCTTCCACTATGCATAATTATATGACATTGCTCATCAAGGGTAAGGTATCTATACACAGGGTGACATGGGAAAAAAATCGTGAATGGTTTAACGACGAACAATGAATATCTTAAAAGAGTCGATTATGTGCATTGAAAATTACTTGCCGTTGAATAAACCTTTTAACTTACTTTCACCTACTACGGGCGATTGATTTTGCTAAATAAACTGCTGTAGATAAAATTGAAAACAATGAATGAAGTGTGGAAAAATTCAATATTAGTGTAAAAATAGTGGAAATATTAAAAAGCTATAATCTAATTCGATTCACCTTATATAAAATGTTATCAATATTTAATAAACAGCGTTAATAGGCGTTTTTTTTATTATGCCCGCCTGATCCATATAGATCAATGATTTCCATGGTTTACAAAAATAATACGAGATCAAATTATTGTTGTAAACCATGAAAATCAATGATCTATATGGATCACGCTGGCATAATAAAAAACGCTTAAAATATTTATATATTTTAAGTATTTATTATGTAATCATTACAATGAAACTTCACAGTGCACAGACAAATCGTGTTTAAAAGTCTCCATAAAGACTGGTAATATTAAGTTAAAAATTAACAAATCAATTGTGCACTTATAACCCATCCAGGTGAGCCAAAAGTTCACAAAAATTTGGGTCATAGGTTCAAAATCTTAAAATGAAAGTAGGTCGTAAGTCCATAATTATCCATACTAGGGGTCGCCCCGTGGTCGAACTTCGACCAATTTATTCTATAAGTTCATTTTTGAAGGGAAAATATCGGAGCGCTTAAAAATAGGCAATCGAAACCATTTCAGGCTTCCTTTAAATTGCGAATAAAAAGTGTCCAGTAATGCGGGCTGTCTTTTATTTTATATCACAGGTAGAAAAGGGTGCATAGAATAGATATGCAAAGTTCCATCGTTTGAAGTTCAACAGTTTTAGAGTTATGAGGACCTTAAGTTAAAAGCCAACATTTTGCCTAAATTTCAAATAAATCATAATCCGCTAGGCTGATTGGTACGATTTGAATTTTATTAGATTAGTATTGTCGAACACTTTCGAAAATAGATTTTAGAAATTTTATCACTTTGCTAGCTGCGGTTTCAGAAATAACACGGTTTTAAGGGATTGGGATTTTGTTTTTTCAAATGGTTCTAACTTTCAAACGGTTGAACTACAAACGAAAAGAATTTCACTACCAACAGCTACAAACGATTGTCTATCGAACTGCATTTCACGTTTTTCATTCTAGAAAAAGTGCGAATTAACTTTACGCGGGTGCCATGTTGTTGTTGTTGTAATTTCATGCAATTCGCTTAAATTTACCTGCTTTAATTCATAATTTGTGGATAATTTTTGTATTGTGCACTTCTATGTATTGTCCCCTACCCAAATATATATAGTGTTGGCATATTTATGTGACTTATAATAGGAAAAAAGGGGGGAAACACGTTTTAGGCAACTCCGTATTAATATATAGATGACTATAAAAAATGAATTAAAACAACTCAAAAAGTATGGGAATGTTTTAAAATTAAATGGCGCTGCCCCCCTCCAACCCCCCTGCTTGGGTTTCTTTTGGATTATGGGCTGGGTGCGTGGTCGTTTGCATGTAGTTTGTGTTTAATTTTCAAATTTCAAATACCTCAAATGAGTCCATTACTAAAATTTTGAGCCATCAGACCACAATCAGTGAGTCAAAAGTCCACAAGAATTTTCTGTGAACTTTTGGCTCACCTAAGTCCAGCATGCCCCCCGATATGCATTCCATATCGGAAGGGTAACAATTAATAATAAAAAAATAATGTTGGGGACTTATTTCATTTCTTCTTTTGGGGTCTTATTTCATTAAGAAATAAGGCCCCAAAAAAGGAAATAACACCCCAAATTCTATTAAAAATCGTTGTTGTTGTTTCTTGAATAATTTTTTAGGGCCTTATTTCATTTTTCTTATGGGGCCTTATTTCGCAGAGCCCAGCCGGGTCAAAACACCATTGTGGACTTTTTTCTTGTGGACTCATGACCCTGTGCCAAATTTTTCGACCAAAACTAAAGAGCGTGACTCTACAGACTCCAGAGTGGTTAAATGCGACGAATGGGAGATCATCTTACTAAGGCCATTTCACTTAAAGATTAAGAATCCCTCGTTAGCGTGACCATCAACATTTTGAAAACCAACTGAAGTCAACTTTGTCCATAGATAAATATTTATCAGGTAAACGAGATTACGAGAGGGTACACTTCTTTTCGGACGAAAATAAATAAAAAGTCTAACTACTACAATTTTTACACATATTATCAACACCCGGACTTGAACACCCTGAGATCAACCCAGGCAACGATGCATACTAGGAGTATGAATCCGAGAAGATGGCCACAATATAATTATGTAAAATAGATTTAAGAAAACAAACTTTGTATACCGTTGTGTCAACACCTTTAAACTCTAGCTATTCATCACCATTTGTTACCTGGCCTTAAGTCAAATTGTATAAACAAAAAGTTGAATAAAAACAAATGTAAAGTAATTTCTACATAAATACTCATGATAATTCTACCATCAGTATGTGTGAACTACAAAACGAAGGAAAATAATTTCCCTTATAAGCGGGAAAACTTAGACTAGAAGCAAAACGCGGGGTCATGGATGATAGCAAGTGGCGTGTCCCTGCTGTGTTCTGTTTAACGATATTGATATAATTATGTAGTTAAGGAAATGACGGGGCATTTAAAATGCGACGAATAAGAGAACCATATCCCTTCTGCAACGTCAACCACTGTGCTATCAACAATCGTACATACGACGTAAGCAAGAGAACAATGATGAATATTACCAGCATATTATTAAGTCTACACTGGGTGCATGTGTATAAATTGAATCCTCAATGCGTGTCACGTGTCTGAGAAATCCATACAGATTGGGTAAGTATAGTTTCAACGTGATTGAGTAATTTATTGAAGTGAAACTTCTTATGGGACTTCCAACTCAAGGTCGCGTTAAACGTTTAACGCTAATAATTGGATACTCAAAGGTGTGAGCGAGAGTGAGGGTGGCGCACATTGCACAGCACAAGCACGTTCATATGAAAAAAAGAATGAGTGGTGTTTTCTCCAACAAAAGTGAAACGAAAGAGAAGTATTCGAGGTGAATGTGTATAATCAACAGCCACAATGTTTTTCTGAGGAAATGCGCAGATGGCTGTTGACGTGCGCTGATGGACTTATGGTGGTGTATATAGAAATTGAGTTCAAGGGTTTTGTTTCAATGGTTGTTATAGTACATACCTACATACGTTGATACCTACCGTATAGAATTGAAGAATTCAAGAAGTAAAGACGATATAGGTGAATTATGTATGTTGTTTGATTTATTGAAGTGAAACTTTTTAAATGGTTAATGCTACTATAAGCATTGCATACTCAAAGGTGTGAGGGTACCGCTCACGCTTCAGAGTATGCAATGGTGAGTGAGTTTATTGGCACCAAATGCTGGGAGAAGAATATTCTGTGGTGAAGATTAATTTCCAAAAATAATGACTAAATTGGCAATTAATGTCTAATTGAAGTGAAACTTCTAATGCGACTTCCAACACGGTTGCGTTAAACGTTCAACGCTCCTGGGGAGGGGGAATAGAAGGAGACAGAGCGAGAGTGAATGCGTGGCACTCGAACGCATGCGCGTAGTATACCTGTTACAGGCCAGCGCGAGCGTTAGCAATGAGTAGCGTCCTCATTATTTCATTTACTTATTTTAGTTTGATTTGATACACATATAATTTAATAGGGTAGTATTTTTGAAGTGAAAGTTCTAATGCGACTTCCAACATTTCGTATCTTACTTTAGTTGTCATAATCCCATTGTAAATGTTATAGATTTGGATATTTCTCCACTCGAAAATAATAATTTAAAGATGCGATCAATTGTGAATTGTAAGCAATGTTAATAAAGTTTGTCTTAAAGCCTAGTATCCTGCTCGCGCTAAATTTTATCTCCCATACAAAAATGTCTACAAAGATAAAATTGAGCGAGGCAGTTTAGCAAAGCATCAGTATCCTGTTCGCACGCTAAATCATTAACTTCATATAGATGGGCCGATGAAAAGTCTCCACTCATTAAGCTCGCGAAATAAATGTCCGGTGCATTAAATCGAAGATAAAATTTTTTTTGGCGGAAAATGCAGACAATGTTTACAACAGAGCCAAAACAGAGATACTTACATATAAATATAAATAAAGCGAATCGATTTTCAGGGGGACTTATGCTCTCATTTGGCGTCGTCTTTTGGGTAATAACAAGTGTTCCACTATGGTAAGGAGATTGTGGAAAGTTTGAGGACACATGTCGAACTTCTTCTTATAATTTGTAGGTTTCTTATGTCTTTCAAGTTTGAAATTCGAAAATTCTATTAAAATTACGTTTAATGGTACTCATGGTTCAGAAGCATATGGGTTTTGTCCCATCTATATCATGTTTAATAATAATTTAGCGACCATTTATCTTTGGTGTGGAGAAACGAAGTGGAGACTAGGGGCGCTAAAATTTAGCGCGAGCAGGATACTAGGCTTAAAAATCAATTTCTTCCCCTTCCTATGTTCATTTCCACATTACGAAGTTTCACTTCTTCCGCGCGGAGGGACTCCACGCACTATTTTTTTTGTTCATCATCTCTAGTTACTCTTCAAGACGTTAGCTCTTTGAATCGGGTTATCATAGGAAATCTGCTGTTAAGCCCTTCGGATGTCCTTTGTACACTGAAAATAAAAAACTAGGTAATATTGACAAAATTCTTTTGTAAAATTTCAACAAAAATAGTTTTGTTGAACTGAAAAAAAATTGTTGTAATAACAAATGAAATTTATCAATACAACTTAAGTTTTATCAATTTGAACGATATTTTGTCAAACGGATAAAATATTTACTGAAAAACAACTTTGTCAAATTAACAAAAAACAATTTTCAGTTTAATAAATCGATATTGTAGGAATTGAACAATTTTATTGTTGAACTAGCTGACCCGGCGAACTTCGTTCCGCCCAAATCCATATATATAAAAATTGAGCCTTAAAATTGTATTCGTTTGTCGCCAATACACGTCTTAACGGATTTACCGATTTTAGCTAAACTTCCATACATCTTTGGTATTGGTCTATATATGATTTTTGTGAAGTTTGGTTGGAAATGGTAAACGTATGTTTGTGTAATTTGTTTACAAAAAACGGTGCAAAAAAAAATATATTTGTGGGGCTGTTGTCGATATCCTAAACCGCTCAACCAATTTAAATGAAATTTTATGGCTGTTTTTTGTTGGTTACAGTTTGAAAGATAGGATACTATTTAGGTATGGTGGGTACAGCTTTATGTAAAAGAGACTGACGTCCGTATGTGCGTGCACTCATAACTCGGGAATGGATCGTAGTTTGGTGTTAAACATATTTTTTGATGCCAAATCTAAAAAACTAAAAAAAAATGTTCGTCAAAAATAAAAGCAAAAATGTTGTGGATAACGTAATCACTATTATTTTTATTTAAAGTATGTGTTTTTTTAACTATCGCAGAGCTTTTTCATAAACTAAATTTTTTGTTTTGTCCTGTGTAGTAGTATGATGGCTTTCCTACACGTGAACATGATTCATATAATTGTTCGTGGGAGAAGCATGGATACTCTAGGTCGATTCCACACAATTCCAACGATTGTCCTTGCGCCTTATTTATGGTCATAGCGAACGCAAGACGTATCGGAAATCGCAATCTTTTGAATTCAAAAGTTAAATCTGGTGGAATCATTGGAATACGCGGAATCAATACATCTTCACCTTTAAATTTTCCTTTTAAAATCGTTGCTTCAATAAGATTGTTCATAACCTTTTTTACTGCTAATCTTGTTCCGTTGCACAATCGAGGCTGATTTATATTCCGAAGAAGAATAATTGGTGCACCAACTTTCAATTATTGTAAACGATGAGGCGGCAATCCAGGTAAATCCAACGAATTCGGAAATTCCGTCGGATAATTGACAGCGTCATCTTGATTTGTGACCGTGTCTACTGATTAATACGTTACAATCTCACCAGGCACATTTTGGCAGCCAATATTGCTCTTTCAGCTAACCAATTGTGATTTTTATAATTTTGCGCAATGTTTGGAAAAACACTTGAAACCAATTGTTGTTTTGTTTGTGCGAAATTACAAAAATTATCTGGCAAAGTGATTAATCTAGTGTTATCAATAGGAATTTGTCCATTTCCTATCGACAGTATTTGCCTAGAAAATTCTTCAGCCGATGAGTCATTTTGTATTTGTACTCTCACATTTGTTGTTAAAGTGAGTGTTTGTACATTTCTCCATAAATTTGATGACTTTAAATATGCCTTTAATTCATCTGCTTGAGTTGCACGGGGTATCACTGGCAGTGTTTGACGGAAATCACCAACCAATAATATTAAAGCGCCACCAAGTATTTCTTGATTATAACGTAAATCTTTCAAAGTCCTATCCAAAACTTCCACCGATCTCTTATGTGACATTGTACATTCATCCCATACTATTAATTTGCATTGTTGCAAAACTCTTCCCATTCCAGAATTTTTAGAAATATTACACGTTGGATTTTCATTAATTTGCATATTCAATGGTAGGAAATTTAAGTGCGGAGTGCGCTGTACGACCACCATCCAATGTAGCAGCTATTCCAGACGATGCAAGTGCTAATGCTATATTCTTCGGTGATCTTATAGTAGCTAGTAGCATGGAAATCAAAAACGTTTTTCCGGTACCACCTGGCGCGTATAAAAAAACATTCCTCCGCTTTCGTTTTGTATAGCTTGAATTATTGTATATCATATACATTTCCTTGTTCTCGGTTCTATTTCGGCAGATTCAAATTTATAAATGTGTTCAGTTCATTTATATCGTATTGTTGTTCACGTTGCATTTCTTGATTAAATACGTCATGCAATGGTCAATTAGGAGCTGGCAAACCTAATTGTGACAGTGTTTTATTTGCAATTGCTAAGCACATATCTTCAATTATAACTAATGCCTCATTATAAATTTCGAGTGTTGTTTTATTGTCAAAATCTCCCAACTCGTAGTTTTTAACTTCTCGAACGACATCTTGAGAAGTCAAATCACTATAAAAGGCCATATAATCTTGATGAAGATATGAAAAGATGATGAAAATATCTTTGTGTCATTATTTTAAACCAAAAATTGCCACTCATGAGCAGACACAATATCCTCGATCAAAATCAAAGCTTTGTTGCGCTTTTCATCTCACATCAGATGATTATCCGATTCGATCAGTTCATTATCCGATGCCACAGTGCAAATTCGATGAAAAATATCGTCGGCCAAAGCACACAACACACCGTCACCAGTTCGCAACGCTTCGAACGAAGTAGGGCCACAACCATTGACCAAAATCATTCTCAAATAGAAGCATTCGTTGTTTTTCGGGTGAACTGTGTATATTCTACCAATTGCATCACTTGCATAAACACCACGAAATGCGGGAACTACTTCACCTTGTTTCCGCCGCTTGAACTTCTTCGACGACGCATTCCAATATCGGGGCATCTCGCAATAAGAAAGTGTTCGCGCAAACTCGTGGCTTCGGCAAGTGTCAAAAAATTGGTTAATGTTGTTGCAGGTGCCATAACACTACTCACGAATGAGCAGAGTACCAAGATTGTTACTCGCTCATTTTTCGTAATAACCCCTCAAAACGCTGAACAACATCATTGCCCACGCATCTCAATCACCCCTACATTTCAACTTACTCACTCGTACTAATGCAAGGATCCTGAAAAAATGGATTCAAACACCATCAAACAAATATCAAAGTATCTACTCCACTTTAAAATGTTACTTAATGTAACATAGTAAACATAATTTAAAAAAAAATTCAAAATTGTTCACAATAACAATTTGCTCGGAAAATAATTGAAATCATTGACAACAACAATTGCTTTAAAAATATATTTTTTTTTTTTTTTTGTATTTGAAATGTCACTACTCGATTTCTATCCATTTTTTTGTTGTTTCAAAGTGCATTTCCCCATACAAACTTTCATAGCCTTTTTCATCCCCTCAAAGTTTTGTTTTCGCGACAAAACTTCACACAAATGATATACAGACCAATAGCAAATATGTGTGAAAGTTTGGTTCAAATCGGTAAATGCGTTAAGGCGTGAATCGACGACTAACGAACACAATTTTAAGGTTTTCTTTTTATATATATAGATTAACAAAGTTTTTGTTATATCCATAAAAACAGAACCAAAAATCAGTTTTGTATATATTTGTTAAATTGACAAAACCTACTCAAAATGTTTGTTAGCCAAACAAAATACAGATTATCTATATTACAAAAATCTTGTCGAAATGAAAAAAATGTTTGTAGATATGACAGTAATTTTGTTGAATTGACAACACACGTGTTGAATAGATGGCGATGATGGCGTCATTTATATTTCACACGTGAAGCAGAAAGTTTGTTAGTGCGCATAAAGGTAACCGGTGAAAGTGAATTAAACAAACATTTTAAAATAAATAAATGGATAAGGACCTAATTTTTGAACTAAGCCTTTCATCAATAAAAGAAAGCCCCATATGGAAATAGTTAAAAGGTAAGTGAAAGAAGTTAGTGCGATTATATATAGGTATATAATTTAAAATTGGAAACTAATTCATCGACCAAACACTTTTATTACAAAAAACGCATTTTTCTCACTTTCTCAATAGATGGTCGATTTGCCGCGGTGTTTTTTTTTTCTGCGTGCAGTTTTTATACTGTCCAGCAAGTAGTGACCAACGAAGGCGATTACCAGAGTCCATATGATAATTAGGACATAAGACGAGGTGGAAGGAGTATCCTGCAAGGATGCAGGAAGAAACATCTTGTAATATTATATAATAATTTATTATTTTATGAATTAATTAAATTTGTATAATTACTTTTTTTAATAAATCTAATAATTAAACTTAGGTATTTGGTTTGCGTATCATTTTTTAGGTAACACCTAATCTATTTTACAACCATATTATAGACATACATACTGGAGCTCACAAAATGTTGCTATGTAACCAACAATCTGTTCATAGATTCAACAAAACACGACGGCAGTGCTGACAAATTATTTCTGTACAATCAACAATATTTGCTGCTGATTTAACAAAATACAATAACTGAATTGACAAACTACTTCGATATTATTAACAATTTTTTTGTTAATCTGAAAGAAAGATAAAGACTAAATTGATAAATTTCTTTGTAAAATTAACAACGTTTTGATTGATTCAACAAAATATTTTTATACGCACAAGAAACGATTTTTGTTAACACAACAATTTTTTTGTTACCACAACAAAAGTTTTAAGACGAGATAAAACTTACTAAAATTTTGTCAATCTGATAGAAACATTTTGTTGGACGTATATTGACAAAAAAATTGTTGAATCAAGCCTCATTTTTATCAAATATACCAGGGTTTTATTTTCAGTGTACCCTAACAGGCTTATTGTTAGATGTAAAAAAAACTGGCCAAGTGCGAGTGTCACTCGCGCACCGAAGGTTCCGTACATCTTTCGAGTTGAAAATTGAGAAGTTATTTTTTTGAAGATGATGTACACTACATGAAATATGAATGTAAGCGGAAGAGTACAGAACACGCTCTAATGACCGAGAGTCTTTATAAAGTGATTGACTGTTTTTTTTTTTTTGTAAATATCTCTTAAAATAGTAGCTTTTCGGCAAAACAGTCTTCAGCAGATATGTAGCTACGAGCATGATCAACAGAAAGTATATAATAGATTAGTTTGTCAATCAAGAAATAAACAGCTACAAATTAAAATATTTTTTCATCAAATTACTAATTACTCTAAAACCAGTCGATGTATCGCTACCACTTGTCGTTTAATAAGAGGTTATACGGTTATACCGGATGTTGTGTGCAAATTTTAGTTTCTACGTCAATTAGTTTCTGAGATAGATCGGGTCAAAAATATTCTGGGTTCGGACAGACGGACAAAAGCGAAGCTAATAAAGTTCGGTTTTTTTTTTTAAATAATTGTGTGCGTTAAATTAATTTTCGTTGTCGAAGAAATTATTTCCGTTTCTCAACACGGCCTTGTTCAAGGCAGATCCACAGCCATTAACCTAGTAATTCTCTGTGAAAAAATTGTAACAAATTTCGAATTTGGTTTTCAGACTGATATCATTTTTACCGACTTTGCTAAGGCTTTCGACAAAGTTAGCCATAGTGCTGATCCAAAATTAAAACGTATTGGGTTCGGCTCCTGTTCCATCCGGTGTGGAGGCTCCCTTAGATTGGATATCATCGTACCTACTAGATCGAACTCAACATGTATAGGTGGTTGTTCAGAACCTATGTTTGCAACATCAGGTGTTTTGCAAAGTAGTCTTGCTTTTTGTCCTCTTTGTTAATGATATTCCGTCTTATATTCGTAATTCCACCTGTCTTTTGTCTTTTATTTGCAGATTTTTTTTTTTTTTTTTGTTACTGAAGGTGAAAATCTCGAAAGACACAATGGGGTTAGAAACCCAGAGTAGTGTGGGACTCTAACCGCACTAAAACACCTCCTTAATCATGACCAATCAAAGAAAGATCGACAAATGATTTTAGTTTCAACGTTCAGTTGCGTTTGAGAAGGTATTACAATTTGAATACGGGTTCTCATTGTTTAGATTATAAGGTCGTGAGGTTTAATTCTTCTCAATCTACGAATATTGTATCGTACATTTAAGACGTCTTCTATTTCAGGATTAATATGCATCTGCAGACGCTCATTGTGACGAATTGTGTACTTTTTAATTACCTCCGTTACAAGATCAGTCTGCAAATCACGATGCAAGCCATTATTTCTAATATACCATGGGGCATTTACTATTCCCCGAAGGACTTTGTTTCGGAATGTCTGTATTATTTTTACATTTGCCTTCCTTGTACAACCCCATAATTGGACACCATATGTCCAAACAGGCTTAAATATCTGGTTATATAATAAAATGTTATTCTCAATGGACATTTCCGAGTTATGTCCTAGCAACCAATAAAGTTTTCCATATCTAATATTTAACTCTTCTACTTTCTTTTTCACATCTTCCTTCCATTTCAGCTTATCATCTAGAATCATACCCAGATACTTAGCTGTGTTAGAATAAGGAACTACTTGGTTATTAATAACCACCGGAACATTTATAATTTTTTTATTTGTAAAATTGATATGAGTGGACTTTGACTCATTGAGTCTAATTCGCCATCGTTGTGCCCAATCACATATTTCGTTAACTGAATTTTGCAGCTTTTCTGTTGATTTAGTCACGCATCTATCAGTTGATAGAAGAGCAGTGTCGTCTGCGAATGTGGCTATCATCGTGTCGTTTCTATGTGGTATATCATTAGTATACAATAAGTAAAGGGTTGGTCCCAGAACACTTCCCTGTGGAACTCCTGCTTGTATTTCTTTAAGTTCAGAATACGCTGAACCATAACGAACTCTAAAGAATCTATTTGAAATATAAGATTTAAGTATCTCATAGTATTGTCTAGGTAGGTCCCTATGAAGTTTATACTCTAAGCCCTTATGCCAGACCTTATCAAAAGCCTGAGCAACGTCTAAGAACAATGCAGAACAAACTTGTTTTTCTTCTAGTGATTTTTCTATAATATCTGTTATACGATGTACTTGGTCTATTGTCGAGTGCTTATTTCTAAACCCGAACTGATGGGTGGGAATAAGCCTTCTCTGCTCTATGATTTTATCTAGTCTTTTAAGAAGCAGTTTCTCAAAATTTTTGGATAGTACAGGTAAAAGTGAATTAAAAATTGTGCAGAAGATTGCTTGCTTCTCCAAGATGATCTTAACAGTCTAGCCATTTGGTGTCAACATAACCTTGTTGACTTAAATGTAAGGTATCAATATTTCAAAGACTTACTTGTACGAGAAATTAATAATGTAGAGCTTTTAAAAGTAAATTAAAAAAAAGACATGGGAGTCATACTGGACCCACCACTGACTTTTACGCCTCATATTGACTACATTATTATTAATGCGTTTAGAATGATTGGTTTTATTAGGCGTAATATGAAAGAATTCGCTGATCCGTATGCATTGAAGGCTCCATACTTCGCATTTGTAAGATCCGTATTAGATAACTTTAGTATAATCTTGAATCCTTACTACCAAAATCAGTCCTACAGAATAGAAAGGGTGCAAAGAGGTTTTACCATATTTGTTTTAAAAAAAAAAACTACGTTAAAAACTCCACCCTATTTTTTAGATAACACCTTTTTAATTATACTTACCCTTGAAAAAAAAGCGCAAGTATTTCAGTATCATGTTATAATTTTTCATAATTAATTACCACATTAAATGGCCGCATTTACTTGAGAGGATAAACCGGTATTTTCCTGAAAGGAAATTGCGTATGAGTTCATCTATAGTAATGAACCGATTGAGTATTGCACCAAAGAACTAAATCTAGTTATCGATCACATTGATGTGTTTGAAAACATTTTTAGAAATTTGTTTAAGAATCAAATAATCGGTTGTATATTATAATAATTAAATATTTTATATTACACAGTCTAAGTTCGAATCATAATAATTAGTTTTTAAGTTGTCTAAATGGGTTTGTACCCTCTAATTGACGAAACAAATAAAATAAATAAATGCGCATACAGGAGTTTTATATATGTTGATATTCCATTCTTCGTCACTTCAAATGCTTGTTAAACTAAAGGCTCAATATAGTTACAGCCGTGCGATGATAATTTCCCAGCCTCCATCCAGTCGATCGCGAATCCTGCTTAATCAACTAACGCCCAAGTAATTAGGGAGGGGGACTTCTGTTTTTATTAATCTAAGAAGCAGTCCCCTCGCGAATAGTGTAAGAAATATCATTAATCTCTCGGGTAGATAGGACAACAGCGGAGCGTCATTATAATTTCAGATTTCGTTGTCTCATTTTATGGTCACAATAAAATTGATATACGATGTAATTACATTTATGGCTTTGCGGTTGCTATATGCTTCTCTGTGCCACATGTTGTCCTTGGTTTTCGTTTTTATTTGTTCGTCCTTATTTGCTTTGGCATTGTTTCGTTGTGTTTGCGTTTGGCCGCTTCCATAAGGGATGCCATTCACAGAACAAAACAAAACGTATTGGTGGATAGGATTACTTTACTTTCGTCTGTATGGCTGTGACATTTTGTCATCAGAAATTGACATTTTGCAGGTCGTATCGTCGTCCTTTGGGTATCATCTCCATAAGACACCCACCCACATCCACACTGTAGTTGTTGCTATTCGGCTTGGAATGATAAAGCACAGACTTGGGAAATATGTGCGCGTCTTATCGCAGCGAGGAGACTTCTTCACTCTTCGCAGATAGATATCATTTATTACCGCATAAATTTCGTATTCCTCTAAATGAGTAATGAGCTGGATGACAGGGATTAGTGGTGAGAAAAGAACTTATTATTGGGTAGGAGGTAATTTATCAGAAATGTGTGTGACGTTCTTTGGTTGTATTGGGGCCAGTTGGTATAGGTATAGTGGCCAATTGTTGTGGGCGGAAAAGACAAAGTCACTTAATGCCTCTTTAGAGAAGTCAATAAATATTAGTGCTATCTGTATTGATCGCAGTTTTGTAGGGGTTTGATGGAGGGTTTCAGCGAAGTATTTTCGGAGATTAAGATCGACAAGTCGGTGTCTAGTATTGCAGCTCTGGAACTGTTGCCGATGAAAATTTGTCGTTGTGCCAGAAAAGAGATGCTAAACTGTCTTACAGGCACATAAATTCCCGACCTCCTGTATTGATTTAATAAGTAAATCCAAAACAGCCTTGGAAAGCAAATGACAAATTAGACTTGGGGTGCGAAGGAAAAAAGTCACAAATGTGTGGAGAATATTTAAATTTTATAAACTGCTTTGCTACAAATGGAGTTTGTCATGCGTTACGATAGGAGATCACACCGTCAAAGCCTAAAGCGCTGTTTACGAAAAGCATTAAAAAATCCAGCATAGAAAAGAAGGCCCTAACTCAATTTATCATAATAAAGGTGTGGTATATTCCTAGCAGTCATTTTCGTTGCGTCCTGCGCATTTATAAAAAAGTCGTGCCTTTAAGAACGGTTCGCCCTAAAGATTCAAACTTCAAAACCGGAACGAAAATTCTTCGAAACAGCGAAGGAAATCTAGTTACTGGGCGCTTGAATGATGTGTCTTTGAAGCATTTCCGCACTTGCTCCTAAATGGTTGCTGTGTTGGTAAAACGATGGGGAGACAACCGATATTAAGTCATCAAGAGAAACAGTTGGTTTCACAATTCCTTATGCCAACAATGCCGCCTCCTTCAACTTGTTGACAAACGGAGCTCTTCACGTATAGAGTTCAAACTTCCGTAGGCCTCATGACATAAATCCCAAATTATCATGCAAGTTTATGGTTAAAGGAAATTATCCCCAAGGACTGGACAGTGCCGTGCAATAAAGCCAAAAACAAAGTGCGATAATACTGCTTGTGAAATAAATAATAAAATAAATAAATAGTTGGCGCAACAGGTCCGGAGAGACCCTAGGCCTAGCTTCTCACAACCATTCGTTTTGTGTGAGTTTTTCATTTTTGGAACGAATGGAAGGGATCTACAGTTTTATGCCGACTCCAAACGGCTAATTGAGAAGCTCTTACAAGACATTTGTACTCTCGGATGTTTGTCAGACGTTCGCGAGAGGTAGCGCAGCGGAAAAAACCCTACAAAGGCGGAATTGGGTTTTTGCGGGATTCGAACCTTGAACCCCCGCATAGCAGTCCAACACACTAACCACTAAGCTACTGCTTGTGAAATAAAGCCGAAGCAAATGTTTTCAGAATGGCCGACGGCTTTTACTATATTTTCAATTTCCAGAAATAGGTGTAACTATTATATATATATATATAAAAGAAAATGACTCCGTCCGTATGTGTGGGCGCATCACACGAGAACAAATCGTTCGACTTTAAGGATTTCGGGCATGATGGTTTCGTTTTGTCCGAAGGAAGGACATAGGCTACTTCCTACTTCCTGTCGCGAAAACAAAAATTTAAGGGAATGAAAGGTTATGAAAGTTTGTAATGCACTGTGTAAAAAATATATGGATAGAAATCGAGGCGTGTCACGTCAAATACAAAAACTAAATTATTTTAAAACTTATTATATTTGGGTAGGTAGTAGGGTAGGGGTAGGTAGGCGGGAGCTGACGGTCTATCCGATAGGTGGCATGGTTGTCGATCTTCTACACCACTCAGTCGATTTCAATGAAACTTTGTTCATCTGATGGTTGGTTGTAACTTGAAATATAGGACAGTTTTGGGCCCGATAGGTTGCCCTTTGTAAAAGATAAGCAGAATAGGAAAACGGGTTGCAGCACCTCCCATTCAAAAAAAAAGAAAAAAAAAATTCAAATGCTATTTCTAAAGTTTTAAAAATGAAATAGATTGGGGATCTTACTTTGTATGGAGAACTTACTTACTTACTTAGGTGGCGCTACAGTCCGGGGTGGACCTGGGCCTCAACAATACGTACATACATTTAGCGCGATCTTTGGCTAACTGCCTCCAGTTGCGCACTCCAAGTTGGTTGAGGTCCCCTTCCACTTGCGCGCGCCAACTTAGGCGAGGTCTTCCTCTACTGCGTTGTCCCTCCGGGTTGGAATCGAAGACTCTCCGGGCCGGAGCGTTGGTGTCCATTCGCTCTACATGTCCTAACCATCTTAGACGACTAATGCGTACTTTTCTGACCAGGTCGATGTCGCTGTACAGCTCGTAGAGTTCGCTGTTAAATCTTCTCCTCCAAAGCCCGTCAACGCAAACGGGACCAAAAATCACTCGAAGAATTTTGCCAAGGAGATCTTCATCCGCCTTTGATAGCGCCCATGCTTCTGCACCATAAAGCAGGACTGGGATGATGAGGGTCTTATACAGAGTTTCCTTAGTATTTCTCGACAAGGCCTTACTTATCAGTTGCCGTCTTAGGCCAAAGAAACAGCGGTTGGCAAGTGTGATTCTTCGTTTGATTTCTGATGTGATGTCGTTATCAGAGTTTATAGCGGAGCCGAGGTAGACAAAGTCCCTAACTACCTCAAAGTTATAGCTGTCTATCGTGACGTTCTGCCCGATTCGTCGATGTCGTGTGTCCCTTCTTGTTGACAGCATATATTTTGTTTTACCCTCATTCACCACTAAACCCATTTTTGCCGCTTCTGTACTTGCAAACGCACCAGTGACAGCTCGCTGTGTTGTACCAACAATGTCAATGTCGTCAGCGTATGCAAGCAGTTGCACAGACTTATAGAAAATTGTGCCTCTGGTGTTGGCTTGTGAGTTTCGCACAATCTTCTCAAGAATGATGTTGAAGAAGTCACATGACAGCGCATCACCTTGTCTAAATCCTTTTTTGACATCAAAGGTCTCGGTGAGATTGTTTCCGACCTTTACGGAGCAGCGAGCGTGCTCCATCGTCATTCTGCACAATCTGACAAGTTTGGTAGGGATGCCAAAACTAGGCATGGCTCTGTATAGCTCGTCTCTATAAACGCTGTCGTATGCGGCCTTAAAATCGATAAAAAGATGGTGAGTATCGATCTGGTTCTTGGGTTTTTTTCCAGGATCTGCCGTAGTGTGAATATTTGATCGGTCGTGGACTACCGGGCCTAAAACCGCACTGATAGGGACCGGCGTTCACACAACAACAGCAGACATGATCTTATACGCAGTGTTCAGGAGACTGATGCCTCTGTAGTTGGCGCAGTTTAGAGGGTCTCCTTTCTTGTGGATCTTGGAGATGAGTTGGTGTATGCACTCTACCAAGTCATCTCCGGCTGCCTTGAAGAGCTCGGCAGGTAAGCCGTCTGGACCAGCAGCCTTGTTGGATTTAAGCTTAGATATTGCTATCCTCACTTCATTTTGGTCAGGTGGACGGAAATCTTGGCTGTCATCGTCCAGGTTGAATGGTTCGTTCTGCCTAACAGCGGAATTTGTGTCGTCTTCGCCGTTTAACAGTCTGCAGAAATGGTTTTTCCATGTCCTCAGCACCGACTGTGACTCCACTACAAGGTTTCCTTGCTCGTCTCTACAGGTCTCCGTTCGGGTCTTGTTGGCATGACAAGTTCTTTTTACCTTTTGGTAGAACTTCCGAACATTGTTCCTGGAGTAACACCTCTCTATATCCTCGATCGCGCGCTTCTCATGCTCTCTCTTTTTTCTCCGGAGAAGCCGATGTTCTTCCCTCCTTTTTTGCTCGTAGAGCTGACGAGCTGCTCTCGTCCTTCTATGCAGCGACGCTTCGTATGCACTTTGTTTTGCTGCATGTGCTTGCCGGCACTCTTCGTCAAACCAGGGGTTTCGAGGGGGTGGGCTGGTGAAACCGTGCACATCAGTTGCGGCGGTTTTGATGGCTTCTTGGCATCGGCGCCACTGGTCTTCGGCACTTGATGCTGGCAGTATAGGACTTCTCAAGAGGTTGAGGGATACGCGATCGGCAAAGGTTCTGGCGGTTTGTTGCGTTTGTAGCCGTCCAACGTTAAATCTCCTCACAGTATTTTCTCGCTGTTGTGGCGTCTGGGATATCCGCATCCATACCTTGGCTACAACAAGGTAGTGGTCCGAGTCTATGTTGGCCGCTCGGAAAGTTCGGACATCTAGAATGCTGGAGGAGTGCCTTGCGTCGATAGCAACGTGATCAATTTGGTTGACGATTTGATGATCAGGTGACCGCCATGTTCCTTTGTGTTTATTGAGGTGAGGAAACCGTGAGCTAGCTATGGTAACATTACGTCCCGCAGCAAAATCAGTCAGCCTAAGTCCGTTTCCAGACGTGGTGTCGTGTAGGCTATGTTTTCCGATTGTGCTACCAAAGATGTCCTCCTTTCCTATTTTGGCGTTAAAATCACCCAAGACGATTTTAACGTCATGCTTAGGACATTGCTCATATGTTTTGTCGAGGAGCTCGTAGAAACATTCTTTGGTAGCATCTTCTGTGGGGGCGTGAGCACATATCAGGCTGATGTTGGCGAATTTAGCCTTGATGCGGATAATTGTAAGGCGTTCACTAACGTGTCGAAAGCTCAAGACGCTGCTTTTGTTCTCTGTAGCAGTCACCGTAGTAAATGTCACAGTTTTTCATCCTCCTTTTGCCCGGCCCATCCCACCGCACTTCCTGGATGGTCTAGGGCCTCCGCTAGTTGTTCGGCTGCACGCGGTCTGTTCAGAGTTCGAACATTCCACGTGCAGATCCGAACGTCATTGTCCTTTTTTTCGTTTTGCAGGGTCGTCAACAGTGAATCCGTCCTTATCCGAGGCTTTTGGTTGCTTCGCAACAGTGCTTTTTTTCCGTGGTATGGTAGTTAACCCCACGCACAACCTCCAACCTGGAGGAGAACAGCACTTCTTAAAAAATAGATTGGGTAGAAAGACGAGTATTGTCACTTCCAATCAGCGTTGCCATAGTGCAAAATTGTCTGCATTTTGCAGATTTTCAACCTAACCAGAAATATGCGCTTCGGATTTTGTCTACATCAATGTATTTTGTTCTTAAAAAAAAAAAAATAATTTCAATATTTTTTGCACACTTGCTTTTGCTGTATGCTATCATTTTCGTATTCAGCTTTTTTTTTTTATTTGTTATATTGTTACTTAAATTAAAACAAAAATTTGTAAAGTAAGATTTTTTTCAAAGAAATCTGCATTGTTGATTTTTGTTTTGTCATAATTGCAAATTTCTTTAAATATTTTTATAGCAACACCGCTTCCAATACCACAAAATTATTTCAAATTTGTATAAGGTTTGTAAGTTCTCGCTCATCTTATACTTGAACCAAAACATTCTTGTTCATTTCCTCGGTATGGAAAATCTCGAGTGCTCTATATGCAAAAAATATGCAAATGATGTCAATGTTTCCTGTGCAATCTGCCATGAACCTGTGCAAGCAAAATGCATTAGCATAAAAGGAAAAGACGCGGATAAAATTGTTTCTATTCCGGGCCTACATTTTTACTGTGTAAAACATCGAAGTATTTCACCTGACGTTTTGCACTGGAAAATGATCACGATTCAAAAGACGTTTAACAGTCTATTTGTGTTATTTTCCGAGTTGCAAGAAGTATTTGATTTCGACACTTCGAAAACGAATAAATTGCTTGAAGGATTTACAAGCATTGAAAAGCTGCTCCAAAAGCCTCAGCAATGCAACACTCCTTTGAACATACAGCAAGTTATTGATATCCGATCTTTAACATGCCGCAGAAACAACAAAACCAGTTGCATAAAAAACAGAAGAGAAATCCCCGGTTGCTGTTCTACCTCCCTCGCCCTCAAACACTCATCCATCTAACGTTCGCACTTTTAGAGTTGTACCACCTCCTTTTGCAGTGTTCTTATCTCTTCTGGAGTACCTATGGCACTAAGCCATCCGATATTTTAAAGTATATTGAAGAGAAGGGCATTGCAGCTAATGACATTAGAATCATAAGCTTAACAGCGGATAATCTTCAAGATCGTAGGTCAGCTTCTTTTAAGGTTCACGCTCCTCTGAATATAGGAAAGATCTTGGTTAACCCAACCTTTTGGCCGAGTAACATGCTAGTCAAGGAGTTTACTAACCGGCCTCGCTCTAGAACAACCGCACGTCAAGAAACTTAAAGTTATTTTGTACTCTTGATGTTAATAATGTGTATAGTTATGAGTCTTTTAGATTTGATTAAATGACTGGTGCCCCATCTTTCACTTGAAATCAATGACTTATGCCATACATTCTATCGGGTTATTAATAATGTTATTTTCAAATTCGTTTCTTTAATTCGGGTAAATGATACCATGATGGATTCTTGTCCCTGGGATAATGAAGTCACTCGTGGCCTAAAAATACAAGAAATAGAGCTTATAGGAAATGGCGGAGTAGTTTGTTGAATGAGGCGATTAAAATCTAAATTCAAAACCTCTCTTTACCATGCTTATCTTCTCTACGTAAATGATATACAAAATAGCATCAAATCCATGCCTAATAAATTTTGGAATTTCATAAACTCCAAAAATAAGAGTGATGATTATCCCACTACATTCTGTTTCAATGGACAGTCATTGGATTCCTCGCCTGCTATCTGTGAGAATTTTGGATCATTTTTTTAATCTGTTTATACTGACGTAAATTCAATTATAACTAGACATATATATATATAATTATAAATATATATATCTTCTATATATATAAAAATAACTTGATAAATGTGTGTGTGACAGCCTACCGACTGCTACACACATCCGATTTTGATTTAGTTTTTTTTGTTGGTTAATAGACCATGCAGAGAAGGTTAATATTTTAGTATGATAAATTTTTGAAAGAAGGCGCAACCGCCATTGCAATAAATTCATTTTTGTACACTTTGAAAAAAAAGAAACTGGATAGAAATCGAGTAGTGACACTTCAAATACAAAAAAAAAAAATTTTAAATTGTAAAAGCAATTGTTGTTGTCAATTATTTTAATTATTTTCCAACCAAATTGTTGTTGTCAACAATTTTGGAAGTTTTTGTTTAAATACCTATAGGTACCTAAAAAGTTTGTTCTAATAAATTATGTTTACTATGTTACATTAAGTAACTTTTTGAAATGAAGTAGATACTTTGATTATACAAAGATGATAATTATTATGTCCGACGATATTTTGCATCGAATTCGTACTGTGATATTGGATAATGAACTGGAGATGTCAGATGGATTGCGCAACAAAGCTTTGATTTTGATCGAGGATATGTGTCTGCTCATGAGTGGCAATTTGTTGTGCAAATTGGGGATGCCACAGCCAAATCGTTCAATGCAAGACGCATTTAATCCAGAATTGGAGCGAGAAATGGACTTCGGTCGAATCGCATTGAGTCAAGCTGTTCGAACAAATGTGCCAATGTTGAATCAAGAATAAAAGAAAGTGTACGATGAATTGATGCAAGCAGTCAATAACGAAAATGGCGGAATTTTCTTCCTTGATGCGCCCGGTGGAACTGGAAATACATGCCTGATTTCACTGATTTTGGCTACAATTCGTTCGAGATCTGAGATCGCTTTGGCCCTAGCCTCTTCTGGGATAGCGACTACTTTGTTAGAAGGCGGTCGAATAGCTCATTCTGCATTGAAATTGCCATTGAATCTGCAAGTGGAAGAAGAACAACATTTCAGAGACCACTGCGATGGCGAAAGTACTGCAGCAATGTAAGATTATTATATGGGACGAATGCACAATGGCTTACAAACGCGCATTGGAGGCCCTGAATCATTTACGTAATGACCTTTCGGTGGAGCAATGATCACCGGCCTGATTGAGTTTCCACAAAATTTTTGGAACCTTACAACGACATCGGAAGAACTAATCATGAATGTTTTCCCGAATATCGCTCAGAATAATATTGACCATAATTGGCTGAGTGTAAGAGAAGAGTGATTTTGGCTGCGAAAAACAAGAACGTCGAACATTTGAAGTTCGCCATTCAAAACCAAATCGCTGGTGAGTTGCATTCATACAAATCAGTCGACTCCGTGATGGATGAAATCCAAGCCACCAACTATCCCACGGAATTTTTAAATTCTTTGGATGTTTCGGGCTTGCCTCCAGACAATTTGAAACTAAAAATCGTCCCAGTAATCATTTTGTTGCGTAACCTAAATGAACCAAAACTTTGTAGCGGTACGCGTTTGATTGTGAAGAATTTAATATCAAATATAATTCAAGCAAAGATTTTTATTGGAAAATTCATAGGCGAAGGTGTTGTTATTTCGCGAATTCCACTTATTCAGAACGATTTGCCATTCGTATTTAAGCGTCTTCAATTTCCCGTACGTCTCGCTTTTGCTATGACAATTAATAAGTCGCAAGGACAATCGCTGGATATGTTTGGCATAGATCTTGAATTTCACGTGTCGGCAAAGCTCTCGCTTTGTACGTGTACACACCAGCGTTGCCACTTGTACTACATATGTAGTACTGTGCTACATATTTGCTGGGTTTTTTAACGCCGTACTACATACTACATCGTTACCCAGAAGTACTACATTTCGTAAGAACCAACCATTTAAAATTTATTTAAGGAGTTTCCCTGTAAGAAAGCAAATTTGGAAATTTTAAATGAGCAGAGGCGCTTGTTGATTGGGGCTTTCGATCTTATTTTGAAATGTGGACCTCAAAATAGCGACATTGTGGCAATATAGGTGGAATTAAACAAACAAAAAAATAGTTTTGGAAACTTATAATTTGAATAACTATCCAAATAAATATTATATTATATATAACTATTTAATTTCAATACAAAAAAAAGAGGTACTACATTTTGTTTAAAAATGCTACTTTTTTTTCTCTAATGTACTACATTTGCTTAAGATTTAAGTGGCAACGCTGGTACACACCCGATAATAGAAATAGAACTAAAAATGTTGTGTACCATAAAGCATTTCAGTGAAAAAGCGGTAGGTTGGCCGACAAGTATTTGATTTTATTTATTTGTTTAATTTTAATATATTATATACCTTTTGAATAAAAAATTTGAATTGACCGAATTACATGAAGCAGAATGAAACGAAATCTTGGAATTATTAATTTCATTACCTACATTAATGAATTTGGGCGGAACGAAGTTCGCCGGGTCAGCTAGTAATTAGATAAAGAATTCTTTAGCTATTTTGGCGAATCTCCCTCTCCTATTTTTAATAAAGCTGAATTCTCTGAAGAAGACGTGTTAGCAAATTTATATTTTATTTTATTTATATTTTATTAAGCCTAGCTTTACTCCTGGCTCAGGTGGCCTTCCTTCCATTTTTCTCAAAAAATGTGCTGTCCCTCTACATAAAATAGTTTGCCATACCTATATTTAACTTATCTTTAAGAGCAAGTACCTTTCCATTTATTTGGAAGAACTCTTTTATTGTCCCTATTTTTAAGTCGGGAAGAAAAAATACAGAGGCATTTGTAAACAGTCCTCTATTCCAAAATTATTTGATATGTTGGTTACTGACAGATTGAATTTTCTTTGCAAATCTTTAATCTGCAATGAACAACATGGTTTTGTGAAGAATCGATCGACATTTACAAACCTTCTTTTGTTTACCAATTCTGTAATTTCTGAAATCGACAAGGGAAACCAAGTTGATGCAATTTGTACAGATTTTAGTAAAGCCTTTGACCGCGTGGACCATAAAATATTGCTACATAAGCTCGATAAATTAGGTTTTCCACACACTTTCTTAAAATGGCTCTCATCAGTTCTTTGTGATAGATATCAATTTGTCAAGTTTCGTAATCACTTTTCCAAACAAATTTGTGTGACGTCTGGTGTTCCTCAAGGAAGCCACATAGGCCCTCTTTTATTTGTCTTGTTTGTTAATGATGTTGTTAATTTTGTTCCTGAGTGGAGTATGCTTTTGTATGCGGACGACTTTAAGTTGTATCCGGCAGGTAAACACGATGATTGTTTCCTACATCTAAATAATTGTCTTCAACGATTCTATTTGTGGTGCTCAAAAAACTATCTGTCCCTGAATGTAAGTAAATGTTCAGTTATTACATATTCACGTCGAAAATCGCCCATCATGTATACTTACTTTTTCAATGGCATTGCTATTCCGTGTGTCTCCTTAATAAAAGATTTGGGTGTGCTTTTAGATATACTAAACTATCTTTCATACATCAAATTGGTTATGTCACAAATATGGCAAATAGAGCATGGGGACTATACTCTGTCCAAGAAAAATTGTCAGTACAGGGAAGATAGGATGTTTGTCTCTCAGTATGGTTGCAATGACTTACATAAATCGGTCCCTTTTTAAAGCTCTCACAGGGTTGCCGTAGTATGTATGATAATTCGCCATAACTCAGAGAGCAATACTGTTAGGGTTACCATCTTCCAATTTAAAATAAAAATATTGCTGAACGAAATAAATTCCAACAAAAAATTCTTTCGCTGACGTTTGACGAATTTAAGTCCGAGATCTTTTTGCAATATTGTATGTAAAGTGGATCTGCTTAGTTTTGTTATATTTTCACT
Organism: Cheilosia urbana; assembly: GCA_946477585.1. NCBI lineage: Eukaryota > Metazoa > Arthropoda > Insecta > Diptera > Syrphidae > Cheilosia > Cheilosia urbana. Next base: position 66,242,945 of record OX297855.1, read on the forward strand.
TTTTGTACTTCCAATAATATCTTGTCTAGCATTGGAAGGTCATTATTCATAAAAAAAAACTGATGGACTATCCGCCTAATCGCACATTTGTCAAAATCATCCACCTTGCTCTTGATACCGGAATTATTTTTCTTCTTTGGTGGTGAATTGTGGCCTTTGATTGCTTTTTTCCTTAAAACCCTGTATACAGTTTGTTCCGTAACAGGAAAAACCGTAGCCGCATTTCCTACGGGTTCCGATTTACTTTTAAAAAGGCCATAGCATTTTTCAGTTGCATCAACAATTTGTTGTTTCTTTTCTACACGTAGATCCTTTGAAGACTTTGTAGCCATGTTTCTGTTTATTCATATGCACAATAAAGTTAACCACTTGTTTAGATGGACTATCCGCTATTGAGATAACAACCATTGTTTCCGCCTTATATACACAAACAGGCAATTAGACGAAATTATATAACCACGACGCAATGCCATATACCTAAACAGATGGTAAAAGGACTGTACTTGTGCACATAAATTTTTTTAATATAGACATAATACCTAGATTACATATTTGTTAAAAAAATTATTACCCGTCAATGCAGAACTTCGCGGAAACAGTAGCAAAAAAAGGATCATAAAATCCTTTCAAGGCATTTGCTTTACTGGGGAGGAGTGACCGGATGTGGTAAAACCCAACGACCGAAAATAAACAGTATAGGTTTACCTGCTTCATCATTTTGATATTTCACTGTGAAAAATATGCTCTACAAAGTGAAATTTGAATTTGTACCTACCAAAACATGCAGAAATATGCCCTAACGAATATTATTCACTATCACTATTAATTTATAGCAATATCTCTACAACGCACGTATATGATCACTTGTTGCGTTAATGAAATGAATGCATTAAAACACGAATAAACATTATTTCTAGAAGACAACATTCAAAAATATGTTTTAACTGAATATTTTTGGATCTTTCAGAAATACAAACAAATTAAAACCGAATGGCAGCACCCCACGAAATATGCCGCTCTCAAAAGCTTCAAAAAGCTCCAAAAAGCACCAAAAACCGAAAGTTCTTTGACAAAATTCAAAGAAAAACCCTTAATGATATGCTAACATTGACATATGGTAACACTTCTCTGATGTGCTTCAGTCACTCACACTGCTTATTTTGGTTGATGATAATAGCAAGCGAACACAAGCGATCGTGCTCATTCTGCCCGCGGCTGCGTGGCAGACTGGTTGTGGAGGGATGTATGCGATTTTCAGGAGAATTACAACAACAAAATGCTTTGGAATGCCAGTGGTTTCGTTTTTATTTCAGTGGCAAATCCTGTGTTTGAGTGCCGTGAGAGTACTACAGGCACCACTGGTAGAAAAAAGAGCTTCCCATAGGGCTTGTACTGACAATTTTTCTTGGACAGAGTATACTAAGGCGCTATGCAGGTGATTTTTCTGACCCATACATTATCAAAGTTCTCTATCTTTCATTTGTTAGATCTATTTTAGAATATGTATCCATTGTTTGGTGTCCCTTTTGTAATGTCCATATTTTAAGAATTGAATCTATCCAAAAAGATTTCTCAGGTTCGCCTTCAGAGGTCTTCCTTGGCCTGACGTTAGTAATTTACCTTCCTATTAATCAAGGTTATAATTGATTAGCCTAGAATCGCTTAAAAATAGGAGAATAGTGACAAGAATTATTTTTGTACATAGGATTCTTATTGGAGAAATTGACTCTCCGGAGATCTTAAGACTTCTTAATTTACATATCCATCGTCCAAATTTACGAATTAACCCTTTTTTTAATATCGCACATTCTCGAACAAATTACGGCAGATCGTCATCTATCAACGGCTTACTGATAATCTACAATGATAATATCGATTTAATCGATTTTAACTCATCGATTGCTACAATAAAAAGAAAGCTACTAGGTGCTATTCAGTCATAATACACACATTGCCACAAAGCCAGATTTGCCAACCCAAACAACGAGTTCAACTGGCTACAAGTCCAAGTAAGCTTTAGCTTAAATCGATTCCTCGGTTGAGTTGTCATGTGCCAATGAAATGAACTGAAGCGAAAAAGCGAAACAAGTACACGTAGGCACAACCTACTGCTAGGACGTTGGCTGATTCAAATCCGCTCTGCACTTTACATGTCAAATCCATTCCAGGTCAACAGATGCAAACTTGTTTCACTGCTATCTCAAAGGCTGATGTGCTAAGTCGAATGGTGCTTTGTGCTTGAACCCAAGTTAAAATAAAACTACGAGTCCAATGGTATCCTGTGAAAACCATGTATGCACCAACATTCCATTGAATTAATCAAATGCGGGACTGTGTAGGCAGTCATCAAAAGAGGACCACTTCGGCACCGTCGATTGTAGATATACCTACTCCCATGCATCATTCAAATAGTTTTCCACTCACTTGTTTTTCTAATTTTTGCAACTGAATAGTGAAGTCAACAAAAAAAAAGTGTCCAATGCCAGATGCGAATTGTTGGCATTCGTGGAATTCCGAATCGAAATGTGTGCAGGGAATGTGTCTTGTGTGCCTGTGCATACACTCAGAAGAAATAAATTTCAAAAGTTTTATACTTTGGCCCAACAATTTTCGTACTTTAAAATTAACCCAAGTACTTAAAATTATAAAAAAAAAATTCAAAATCTTAAGAATGTTAACTGTTGTCTGAAGAACGATATGTTAAAAAAGCCCAACAATTTAAATCGTGTGATCAAATACGAAAGTATTTCAAATTTTAAGAGAGAAAATTCTTGGTTCAAGAACAATACTGTGGCAATAAGGAAAAACAACATAAGTCGACTTATGTCGAAATCGAGTTTTTTACACCATCGTATGCGAAATATTCCATTCTTTTTGCCTTTTCTTTTTTGTATTTTTATCTGTTACGGTTTTTGAATTATAGAAGAAAGAAAAACACATATGCCATACTATGCAGAAGGAAAGGTAAACATTCAAACCGCTCTCCTGAAAAATTGCAAAAAGTGACTTATGCTGTTTTTTCTTGTGGCCACAGAATAAATGGTAATAGATTTTAAAAATAAAAATTGTTGACACAAGAGCAAACTGTCAAAAAAAAATAAGAATAAAATTGTGGGTTAAAATATTTAAATTGGCTAGTTTCCAAAAACTTAAGTTGTTCTGTTAAGAACTCATTGTATTGTAAGTGATAGGCCCTGTACAGTGCGACCAGAAGAGATCTATTGTGTTGGCCTTTATTATTTAACCCAGGGAGCTGTTGAGGCTCTTTATAAACCTCAGCACACTTCTTGTTCGTTCGTTGCCTTCAAACCCCTCATGGCCTGGTATCCAAGCAACAGTGACTGTGTTGTCCTTTGCCAGTTCTTCGAGGAGATTGAAACATTCCCAGACTAGCTTTGATCTGATCGAAAACGATCTTAGGGCCTTAAGGGCTGCCTGGCTGTCTGAGAGGATGTAGATACGGGCACCTTTAGTGCGCCTCCGTAAGCATTCCCGGACACATATCTCTATGGCGTGTACCTCCGCTTGAAATATGTCTGGTGATTTTCCTAGTGCTACGGCTCTTTGGAACCTACCCCCATAGACCCCAGCACCGGTGGCTTCATCTTCCATCTTTGAACCGTCGGTGTACCAGATTTGTGATCCTGGTGGTGTTACGAATTGGTTGGTTCTCCAGGTACTCCTGTCAGATTTCTGGAGAAGCGAAAGCTTTTAAGCATGGTGTCTGACACTTTGATCACAGGATTATCTTGAAGCATTTGTAATACTCGAAGGTGTCCTGTCAGATTTCCTGTTTAAGATTTGATATATCAGGGAGCCTAAGGGCACTGAGACTCGCTTCCTTCTTTACAGAAATATGTAAAGGCAGAAGGCTGAGCATTGCCCCTATGGCTGCAGTTGGACAAGTTTTCATTGCCCCCGTTATACCAACACATGCTAAGCGATATATCTTGTTTAGTTTTTTCTGGGCCGTTAATTGTTCTATTTTTTGCCACCATGATATCGCTGCATAGGTGATCATTGGTTTGATGATCGTGTTGTATGACCAGTAGATCATTTTTGGTTTTAAGCCCCAGGTTTTGCCGTAAAGACGCTGGCACATATAAATTGCCTTTGTCGCCTTCTTGGTGACTTGATCAAGGTGTGAGTTCCAGGTGAGAGTCTTGTCCAGGATTACTCCCAGATATTTTACCTCCCCTGATAAGTCAATAACTTCGTTATTTAGCTTGATCGGTTTCAATTCTAGTTTTCTCTTTTTTGAGAATGGTAACATCACTGTTTTTGAGGGATTTATGGTCAATCATTTGTTCTGACACCATCTATTAAGTTTAGGGCTCCTTGCATGATCTCCGATATCGTGGAGTCATGTTTGCTCCTAACAGTGATTACTAAATCATCTGCATAACCTTGTATTATGTACCCCGATTGTGTGAGGTGGAATAGGAGTTCATCTATGACCAAAGTCCACAGAAGGGGAGAAAGTACTCCACCTTGAGGACAGCCCCTAGTGGCCTTAACAGTCTTTTGTGAGCCTCCATACATACTCCAGATTAATGATTCTGCTTTCTAACATCTTTAGAACCCATTTTATGATTAGTGGGGCAATGCCTTTCCTTATCATAGGTTTCTTTATGGCATCGAAGGAGGTATTGTCGAACGCTCCCTGGATATCTATGAAGGCACAAAGAGCCATTTCCTTTGCTGCCAGAGCCTTTTCAATCGTCGTTGTGAGGCTGTGTATGGCAGTTTCGGTAGACTTGCTGGCTTGGTATGCGAACTGGCTCGCATGAAGTGGGTTACCTGTAAGGAACTGATCCCTTATATATTGGTCTAGGACTTTCTCCATGGTTTTTAGGAGGAAGGAGCTAAGGCTGATGGGGCGATACGATTTCGCTTGCTGTTCAGATTTCCCACCTGCTTTTAGTATGAAAACCACCTTGACCCTTGTCCAGCTCAATGGTGCGTGGCTTAGAGATAAGCTGGATCTGAAGATCCTAATTAGATGAGGAACCAGTAGGTCCGTACCCTGTTGTAGTAGACAGGGGTGGATGCCATCGGTTCCCGGTAATTTAAAGGGGCTAAAAGAAGAGATCGCCTATTTTACCTTGTTTCTCTGAAAAATTTTTCCAGATAGACTATAATCCCATTTTGATACAGTGAGATCCTGGTGCCTCATCGGTACACATGGGGTTTCTATGTGGATGCATTCTGGGAAGTGCGTGTCAAGAAGAAGTTGACAGATTTCTTCAGGGGTAGCTGTAAATTCACCATTATGCTTTTTCAGAGAGCAGATGCCGTTTGAGTGCTCGCGGGCAAGGACTTTTTGGAGTCGTGTCGCTGCAGGGAGATTCTCAATGCTCTCGCAGTGTTTTCTCCAAGTCGCTCGTTTTGATTTTCTCAGTTCTATGTTGTAATCAGTAAGGGCTGTTCTGTATTGGCACCAATTGCCATTGTTCTTAGCTCTATTGAACAATTTTCTTACTGTGCTCCTAAGAGTTTCAAGTATTTTATTCCACCATGGGACATCTCTTCCTATTTTCCTATTTTTAAGGGCACAACTGCTTTCATAGGCGAAGGTTATGTCTTTTTGGAGCTGTTCGGATTCAGTTTCCAGCTCCGGAATGGTCCCTAGCGGAATTGAAGAACGATTTAGTTCTGATTCAAGGACTAACCGATAGGTTTCCCAGTCAGAGGATTTCGGGTTCCTGTAAACTGTGTTTCTTTCGGAATATGCTTCCAGGTCGAATCTGATATGATTGTGGTCCGACATGGATGCTTCTCCGGAAACATGCCGGTTTGTGATGATATTATATATAAATGGACTTACCAAAGTGAGATCTAGAACCTCTTGGCGAATCGCATTTATGAAGGTTGGTTCTACACCTCTATTTACCACCACCAAATTGTTAGCACAAATATATTCAAAAAGGGACTCACCTCTTTTGTTTATGTCGGTGCTCCCCCATTCTGTATGGTGGGCGTTGGCGTCACAGCTGAGGATCCACTGCAGTCTCCTTTCTTCACAATATTTTATCAAAGCCGCTACTTCTGAAGTTGGTGCTTCAGAAGCGTCTCCAGGGAGGTAGGCAGAGGCGATAACGACCTTCAAATCCCCTCCCTTTTGACCGGCATTTGGTATTGCGATGAGTGCCGCCACCAAATCTCCTTGAATGAATTCTGAAATTGGAAAAGTTGTTTTAATTAAGTCTTTGTTTATTGTTAAAGCTGCCTTTGGGCGGACATGCTGTTTATCATAAATTAACTTACAGGTTTCTTCATTAGGGAGCCCTTTTACGGCTCCTGATAAAGTCCATGGTTCGCATAATTATTTTCTTTGGTGGCCCCTCTGTGCCACCTTTTTACCCCTGCTGCTATTTAGTAGAGCCGCCTCTTCGGGGTCTCGTCTCTCGCATTTACGAGGTTTCCCAGATACCCGTTGTCTCTGTCTTTCTCGGCTTGCAGTGGTTTTGTTTTTGTTCTTGTAAACTGTAGCCGTCGGGCGTCTGTGCGAGCAGCTAGGGGTATCGTCCGTTGTGGCCTTCGATTAATTGGCCACATTTTTTGAGCATACCTCAGGTCTTTCAGTTTTGGGTCCTCAACGTCTTTGTTGCTTGGCCGTAGGTGTACCTCACCGAAACCATAGCTGATAATGCCATTTTGGGCCTTAATAGTACTTGTCGACTTTGGGTCTAGAGCTAAGGTGAGCTTCGTCATTTGGGGCCTTCGCACCCGGTTGAGTACCCTCCAGTCATCCACTCTCAGACCGTTGTTTTGGCCTTTCACGAGGCCCCGTATTTTATTTGTTGGGGTTTTCTCCCCAGGGAAATAGCCGACGAAGATTTGTGGAACTTCTTCCTCGTTCAGAGCACTGAGTTTGGCACCTTCCCATGGTACCAACGTTGGTATTATTTTTCTGTTTTTGTGTTGTTTATTTCCATTTATTTATTTATTTATTTATTTATTTTTTTTTTTTTTTTTTGAAAATTGCGAGAAAGATTGTCGCCCGAGGCAGAGCTCCATACCTCGGGAGGGCTAGTTTAAACCGGAGGTCGCCTGTCATCCGGAGTTCACCGTAATAAGACACACTTACGTAGTGCCATTCATCCCATAGGCACGGTTGTTAGACACCTGGGATTACGGGTTTTTATTGAGTTTCCGCTCTACATTGCAGGTTGTGGCTCTACACCACGTATGATGATCCTGGGAATATTGTTCCCCTGGTACCCTTTTGGCCTTCTACATAGAAAGTGGCTTTACTCAAGGTGAGAGGTGATGGCCTCTCCTCCTTGCTTCAGACAACCTTCTAGCGTATAAGACACCTATAAGATACCTAACCACCTAAGAACTCATTATCAACTTACTTTAAAAATTATAGTTCTTGAATTAAATACATTTGAAAAACTTTTTTTTTTTTAAATAATACATGAAGATATATAAATGTTATGACAGAAATTATATGTAAGAAATATAATGCAGCGGCAAAACTAAATTTTCAACGGTTTTAATTAAAAGGGAGACAGTTAGACATTATAATTAATGCCAAAATGCCTTTTTGCTTAAAACAAATATTTTTTACCTAAATTTAAACTTACCTTAAAAAAACATTAATTCGTTTGAGTAATGGAAAAATGATTCCTCTTACAAACAAAAATTAACACAAATATTGGAAATATTTATTTAAGAGCAACGAAGAATAATAAAGTAACTCTCAAGGTAAGTAATCACCCCAATCATTGAATCCGACGGATGCTCTGCGGACGCATTCAATCCGATCCGCAGTTGATCACTTCACAAGTGAAAACCCATCATTGAAAACGGCGGATGACTACATTATCGGTCCGCAAAACCGCATTAGCGATTGCTTGTAGTCCAGCGAGTCAGCTGTCAAATGAAAATCTTTTCTTATTCGATTTTGTTTTTATAAAGTGTACGAACATGAATAGCCTTGGATTTTTCTTAAATTTTGAAGAAATAGCTAGTAATAGTGATACTAGGAGCATTAGAAGAGGTGTTAGAATGCGAGGAAAGGATGTCTGGATGTTTTTTCATCATTTCCACCATTGCCTGGAACTGAGGACGGGTTGTTTGTTTTCTAAATCGGAAAGATCAATTAACTGTTCGTAAACTTTTTAAATTTATCCTTTTTTTTCGAAAAATAAAACTTTTAGTGCGTGTATGTGTGTTATCTCTTCGAGGTCCGCATCGATTTTGATGCGGATTGAAAACAACAACATTTGTATGAACCGCGGATCGGTTGCGTTTTCAATGATAGGTATGAAATGAGAACTTCGTTACCGACATCCGCTCACTTACCTACCGGCGTTTTCAATGATAGGGTAAATGTTCAAAACAGGTACTACTCCCTCCGCAGAGCATTCGTCGGATTCAATGATCGGCCTGAATATAACAAAACATATAATTTTTTTATAAGAAATTCATAAAAAAAACTAATATTTTTATTTAATATTTAAAAAAAAAAAAAAACTGCAATCGAAAAACTTCTTAAGATCTGTTTCAAGTGACACTTTTTGTACTCATGTTGAAAAATTGATAATATTTTTTATATAAAAGCAAGTTGTAGCCTTGAATTCCCTCCTGGGAGGAAAATAAAACAGGTCGTAGGTATTTTATTTTAAAATAACGATTTTAATTTATTTAAAAAGAAACTATGTGGTATGTACAAACAAAAATATTAAAGAGCGTCGCTGTTTTTAATATAATATATTTTGGAGAAAGACTGATGAAATGTCCTTGTCTGTCCACCAAAGTATCAATCACAGTGTACAAGTAATCATTTTGAACCTCCTAGGAATATAGCCTTAGAGAATTCGAAGTTCTTACCTATTCGTTCTTACCTATACGCAGTTTGAACTTTTGTTAAAGAAAGTAGGAATTCAAATTTTTCATATGCAAAAGATTAAGAATTTAAAAAAATTATTTTTTCATAATAAATGTGATTATTATGTAGAACTAGCTGACCCAGCAAACTTCGTTCCGCCCAAATTTGTTAATGTAATGAAAATAATAATTCCGAGCATTCACAATGCATTTCCTAATTTATGTAATTCGGCCAATTAAAATTCTTTATTCAAAAGTCATATTAAATGCAATATAAATAAATGATGAATAGCTATGTTGATTTGTTTCAATCAAACCGCAATGCTTTTTCCGCTTTTTCACTAAATTGACAATATGAGAAACATGGGAAATCAAGATTGATGCCACAAATGCACAAACATCCATCCATTATCCTTGTAATAAATTATTTGTCATAGTGAAAGCGATACGCACGGGAAATTGAAGTCGCACGTGATCCACATTATGTAGAGGTAAGCCCGTCTAAATAATTCAAAAATTCAACTAATCTCCATAACGTTTTATTTTCACAACAAAAGGTAGTACCTATATGTAATGTACTTCCTTTGCCCGTACCTTTCGTATTAAATCTTGCTCACATTTCGCAAATTGCTTTATTTGGACAGTGTCCATTAATAAATTTTGATAATCGTTTGATTTTATTTTTGAATGGGACTGAATGCGAAAATATCCCGCTTGTGTTTTTCAAAGTACCACCTATAGGGTCAAAAACTATCCGCAATTTAAAACTGGAAGCAACCATATCCATTTACAAAATTTCAATCAACTTGGTAGAGCTGTTTTTGAGAACGGCAACAGCGCCACCTATCAGGTCCAAAAGTTTCCTTTCCTTCAAGCGGGAACGAAGAATATAAATCTACAAAATTTCATTGAGATCGGATGAAATACAACAATACGAACAAAACAAAAGAAGAATCATAAAAATTGACCCAGTGGTTATCGAGTTATATCATCATCATCGAGTTTCATCCCGAAAGAATTATAGGTATGAATTAAGAAGATTATTATTAAAGAAAATTTAATTGAACTGAAAAATGACATACGCCTACAACGCCACATGTTGAGGATTTTCCGACGATGTGCACTAAGAAATTCAGTTTTTGTCAAAAATAATAAATTAATTATTTTATATGTATTTTTTATTTTATCAATATAATAACTCCGATCGAAGCATCTGTTTTAAACGATATTTATTTTGTTTACATCCTCGTTGACGATATTTGCAGCACGCATATTCTGTCAATGTTATGCCAACGCCATAAGGTTACATCAAAAAAGTTTGAATTGTAAAAGCGCTATGGTTACATTAGATATAATTTAATATGGTGGTTTATTATTCTTAAATTTTCTAATTTTCCGCGAAATTTTCTTAACTTTTTTTTCATAAGATTCTTCTCCTGACAATAACAAACACAACAAAAAAAAATTTAGCGAAAAGGGAAATAGGGATTCATTTTTATATATATAGATTCAACATTGGCACATTTGTTCGAACAGCTTGACTCAATGCGATTCGTTCGAAGTCCATTTCTCGCTCCTATTCTCGATTAAATGCGTCAAATCAAAGATTTGTTGCGCATTTCATCTGACATCTCCAGTTCATTATCCGATGTCACAGTGCGAATTCGATGCAAAATATCGTCGGCCATAATATCATCTTTGTATAATCAAAGTACCTATCTACTTCATTTCAAAAAGTTACTTGATGTAACATAGTAAACATAATTTATTAGAACAAACTTTTTGGGTAAATCTACCTATTATTTAAAAAAAAAAAAAAAAAACTTCAAAATTGTTGACAACAACAATTTGCTTGGAAAATAATTAAAATAATTGACAACAACAATTGCTTTTAAAATTCAAAATATTTTTTTTTATTTGAAGTGTCACTACTTGATTTCTATCCAGTTAATTTTTTTTCAAAGTGTATTTCCCCATTCTTACTTTAATTTTCTAATTTTCCGCGCAATTTTCTTAATTTTTTCTTTCATAACATTGTTCTCCTGACAATAACAAACACAACAAAAAAAGAATTAACGAAATCGGTCCAGCCGTTTGTGCGTGATGCTGAGACCAAGGGAAATTGGGATTCATTTTTATATATATAGAAGATAATATTTTAAGAGTAAAGATATAAATAAACGATATACGACATACGATATAGTTTAAATTTTGGAACTTGATCCTATCCGCCATCAACTCTATATTTTATATAATTATTGTGAGCAGTCCCTGGGAAGCTATGCGACACTATTCCAATACCTTTAGCCCGTCGCAGGATAATCCCCAACCTACAAACATTTTTAACAATTTAATGTCATTGATAAGAAATAACAATTTTTATTCTTGGCTTAAGAAATATGTACCTAGTTAAATCAGATTATCATACAAATAGTTAACATTTTTCATTGTTATGGCAAGTTTTTTTTTTATTTATAATTGTTAACTGTAGGCGCAGTGGCTTAGTGGTTAGTGTGTTGGACTACTACGCTAGGGGTCGAGGTTCGAATCCCGCAAAAACCCAAATTCCAACTTATAGGTTTTTTCACTGCGCAACCTCTCGCGAACGTCTGACAAACATTCGAGAGTATGACTGTCTTGAAAGAGCTTCTCAATTAGCCGATTGGAGTCGGCATAAAATTGTAGATCCCTTCCATTCGTTCCGAAAATGAAAAGTCACACAAAACGAATGGTTGTGAGAAGCTAGGCCTAGGGTCCCTCCGGACCTGTTGCGCCAACGATTTTTTTTTTAATTGTTAACTGAATTTTTAAGTCAACAATTAGATTTTTGAATGGATATTTTGTCTCAAGAAATATTTAATACAACAATTTTCTTGTTGGGCTGATAATTTTTGTTTTTTTTTAACGTTTAAGAATTTTAAAATTGTTTTTACAAGAATTTTATTTTCAAACTAATAATTTGATTCTTATGAAAATCAATAATGAGTTGTTGATGAAATAAGTTTTTTTTGAGCCAACAATTTTTCATTCACAATCTAACATGAACTGAAAATTCTTCGGATAACAAAGTTTTTTTTTCTGGGTGTAGTACTTCAGTTATGGAGTTCCGCAGAATGGTTTGTAAAACCGAAGTGGGTGCGAAATGACTACTGCAAATTTAAGTTAACCCCTGTTACCGATTTGTCATTTGTTGCTTTGTTTCCGATTTGGAAAAAAAAAAAATCTTTGAAAGAACACATAGTACTAAAATGTCTCGACGACTGAATTACCTTAATTTTGATCTTCGAAAGCCCATTAAAAGTGTCGTACAAATCAAAACTGAGTCATTAAGGAAATGACATCAATGGGTTCTGCTAACCAAATGATCTCTGTCATTTTTCTTCTTAACAAATTCTGACGAAAACATGTCGAAAGTAGCACTTGAACTTCGTTTAAGAAACACCGCCGTGCAAGTCGCAAATATTTGCTTGCTCACTCCACCATCGATCTAAAGTTAAAGCGGACAAGGCCATCAGCAGACAACAAAGCGCTGTAAGGGAAATTTCTCAAATTTCCGAAAAAGATTTCACTTGTTATTTTGCACAATGATTTTTTTTTTACTCGTCGTATTATGTGACACTTTAAAAGTTTGTTTACCCAGTGTCGGATGCTTCTTCCGGAAGTGTTTTTCCCCGTCATCACCCGTTTTCTTTAGCTCACCTTTCCAAAAGTTATAACATAACATTGTTCTCCTGACAATAAAAAACACAACAAAAAAAGAATTAACGAAATCGGTCCAGCCGTTTGTGCGTGATGCTGAGACCAAGGGAAATTGGGATTCATTTTTATATATATAGAAGATAATATTTTAAGAGTAAAGATATAAATAAACGATATACGACATACGATATAGTTTAAATTTTGGAACTTGATCCTATCCGCCATCAACTCTATATTTTATATAATTATTGTGAGCAGTCCCTGGGAAGCTATGCGACACTATTCCAATACCTTTAGCCCGTCGCAGGATAATCCCCAACCTACAAACATTTTTAACAATTTAATGTCATTGATAAGAAATAACAATTTTTATTCTTGGCTTAAGAAATATGTACCTAGTTAAATCAGATTATCATACAAATAGTTAACATTTTTCATTGTTATGGCAAGTTTTTTTTTTTATTTATAATTGTTAACTGTAGGCGCAGTGGCTTAGTGGTTAGTGTGTTGGACTACTACGCTAGGGGTCGAGGTTCGAATCCCGCAAAAACCCAAATTCCAACTTATAGGTTTTTTCACTGCGCAACCTCTCGCGAACGTCTGACAAACATTCGAGAGTATGACTGTCTTGAAAGAGCTTCTCAATTAGCCGATTGGAGTCGGCATAAAATTGTAGATCCCTTCCATTCGTTCCGAAAATGAAAAGTCACACAAAACGAATGGTTGTGAGAAGCTAGGCCTAGGGTCCCTCCGGACCTGTTGCGCCAACGATTTTTTTTTTAATTGTTAACTGAATTTTTAAGTCAACAATTAGATTTTTGAATGGATATTTTGTCTCAAGAAATATTTAATACAACAATTTTCTTGTTGGGCTGATAATTTTTGTTTTTTTTTTAACGTTTAAGAATTTTAAAATTGTTTTTACAAGAATTTTATTTTCAAACTAATAATTTGATTCTTAAGAAAATCAATAATGAGTTGTTGATGAAATAAGTTTTTTTTGAGCCAACAATTTTTCATTCACAATCTAACATGAACTGAAAATTCTTCGGATAACAAAGTTTTTTTTTCTGGGTGTAGTACTTCAGTTATGGAGTTCCGCAGAATGGTTTGTAAAACCGAAGTGGGTGCGAAATGACTACTGCAAATTTAAGTTAACCCCTGTTACCGATTTGTCATTTGTTGCTTTGTTTCCGATTTGGAAAAAAAAAAAATCTTTGAAAGAACACATAGTACTAAAATGTCTCGACGACTGAATTACCTTAATTTTGATCTTCGAAAGCCCATTAAAAGTGTCGTACAAATCAAAACTGAGTCATTAAGGAAATGACATCAATGGGTTCTGCTAACCAAATGATCTCTGTCATTTTTCTTCTTAACAAATTCTGACGAAAACATGTCGAAAGTAGCACTTGAACTTCGTTTAAGAAACACCGCCGTGCAAGTCGCAAATATTTGCTTGCTCACTCCACCATCGATCTAAAGTTAAAGCGGACAAGGCCATCAGCAGACAACAAAGCGCTGTAAGGGAAATTTCTCAAATTTCCGAAAAAGATTTCACTTGTTATTTTGCACAATGATTTTTTTTTTACTCGTCGTATTATGTGACACTTTAAAAGTTTGTTTACCCAGTGTCGGATGCTTCTTCCGGAAGTGTTTTTCCCCGTCATCACCCGTTTTCTTTAGCTCACCTTTCCAAAAGTTATAACATAACATTGTTCTCCTGACAATAAAAAACACAACAAAAAAAGAATTAACGAAATCGGTCCAGCCGTTTGTGCGTGATGCTGAGACCAAGGGAAATTGGGATTCATTTTTATATATATAGAAGATAATATTTTAAGAGTAAAGATATAAATAAACGATATACGACATACGATATAGTTTAAATTTTGGAACTTGATCCTATCCGCCATCAACTCTATATTTTATATAATTATTGTGAGCAGTCCCTGGGAAGCTATGCGACACTATTCCAATACCTTTAGCCCGTCGCAGGATAATCCCCAACCTACAAACATTTTTAACAATTTAATGTCATTGATAAGAAATAACAATTTTTATTCTTGGCTTAAGAAATATGTACCTAGTTAAATCAGATTATCATACAAATAGTTAACATTTTTCATTGTTATGGCAAGTTTTTTTTTTTATTTATAATTGTTAACTGTAGGCGCAGTGGCTTAGTGGTTAGTGTGTTGGACTACTACGCTAGGGGTCGAGGTTCGAATCCCGCAAAAACCCAAATTCCAACTTATAGGTTTTTTCACTGCGCAACCTCTCGCGAACGTCTGACAAACATTCGAGAGTATGACTGTCTTGAAAGAGCTTCTCAATTAGCCGATTGGAGTCGGCATAAAATTGTAGATCCCTTCCATTCGTTCCGAAAATGAAAAGTCACACAAAACGAATGGTTGTGAGAAGCTAGGCCTAGGGTCCCTCCGGACCTGTTGCGCCAACGATTTTTTTTTTAATTGTTAACTGAATTTTTAAGTCAACAATTAGATTTTTGAATGGATATTTTGTCTCAAGAAATATTTAATACAACAATTTTCTTGTTGGGCTGATAATTTTTGTTTTTTTTTTAACGTTTAAGAATTTTAAAATTGTTTTTACAAGAATTTTATTTTCAAACTAATAATTTGATTCTTATGAAAATCAATAATGAGTTGTTGATGAAATAAGTTTTTTTTGAGCCAACAATTTTTCATTCACAATCTAACATGAACTGAAAATTCTTCGGATAACAAAGTTTTTTTTTCTGGGTGTAGTACTTCAGTTATGGAGTTCCGCAGAATGGTTTGTAAAACCGAAGTGGGTGCGAAATGACTACTGCAAATTTAAGTTAACCCCTGTTACCGATTTGTCATTTGTTGCTTTGTTTCCGATTTGGAAAAAAAAAAAATCTTTGAAAGAACACATAGTACTAAAATGTCTCGACGACTGAATTACCTTAATTTTGATCTTCGAAAGCCCATTAAAAGTGTCGTACAAATCAAAACTGAGTCATTAAGGAAATGACATCAATGGGTTCTGCTAACCAAATGATCTCTGTCATTTTTCTTCTTAACAAATTCTGACGAAAACATGTCGAAAGTAGCACTTGAACTTCGTTTAAGAAACACCGCCGTGCAAGTCGCAAATATTTGCTTGCTCACTCCACCATCGATCTAAAGTTAAAGCGGACAAGGCCATCAGCAGACAACAAAGCGCTGTAAGGGAAATTTCTCAAATTTCCGAAAAAGATTTCACTTGTTATTTTGCACAATGATTTTTTTTTACTCGTCGTATTATGTGACACTTTAAAAGTTTGTTTACCCAGTGTCGGATGCTTCTTCCGGAAGTGTTTTTCCCCGTCATCACCCGTTTTCTTTAGCTCACCTTTCCAAAAGTTATATGTGTTCGTGTGCCCTCTAGAGTGTATTCACAACACGAAGAGATAAAGGTGTCAACTGATAGAGAGAAAAGATTCGCTCAACTCACTACACTGCAGAGGAGAAAGGATTTTCATATATGCAAGAGGATTGTATAATCGAATCTGTGCTTCATTGTCATGCAAGATTTATATTATATTCCCTGCCTCCATGCCTGATGATTGATTGGATTGTCAAGAGTTGCAAGGATATCCATATATTTAACTATTGAATTTTATTTTGACAGAAAAATAACAAATCATTACAGTGGCCATAACCAAAAGTAAGTTGCAGCAGCATCTAAGAATACATTTCTCACACTCGTAAGTGGAAAGGTGTAGTTTGTCTCATATTTCTCGCACTCGTACGTTCGGAGGTGATAAAAGTGAATTGCTGGCGAAAGGAGCAATGCTATAGTTTTGAAGGAGATTTCCTTAGTGAAGATGCCTTAGATTGACTTTCGTTTTGGTGAATGTAGGGGCAGCCGAAGCTAAGCCATCTCATGCAAGAGGGACGGTAATATTTACGAGTCCAACTGACATGATAGGGGGTTCCTTGGGCAGTTACCGAGTGAATTATGATTACGGGGCTGCTGGAAAAACGAATCTGCTATCAATTGGCTAGTTAACTATAGGATAGGCAATTGCTTGGTAATTGAAATTAACTGAGAGGAATAAAAGTTCGCAGCACTTTGGTAGTTGAGCGAAAGTCTTCACAAAAACATAAAAATCCTTAGAGGAGTTTTCACGAAACGCGGTAGTAAGAATAAAGTAGAAACTTAGCAAGGGACAAAGAGTCGTATGAATAAAAACTAGCATTTGATTTGAGTAAAAGGTTTTAGCAAAGTAAAAGTCCTTAGCAATTACTTTGAATCGGTATGAATAAAAACCTAGTTTGCTAAAGTTAGTTTGAAAATTCGAACATAGCTTTTACTTCACTGTACAAATACATGTCCTTGACTTGCAATTTCTTTCAAACTTGACTACGCTGCGCTTAAAATGTGTGACTTTTATTGTTTAAAAGTTGCAAATTTAAAGCAAAGGATGTAGAAGAAATCTGACATGAAGGCTACGGAAATATACCCATTCGTTTGAAGGAATCTGAGCAAGTTGCTTCATGCCAAAAATATTCCAAGCATTAGGTACTCTTGTATCGAAAGTAAGTAAGTAATCTCATTAATCCTGTAGAATGTTGTTTTTGTTTACATCAAAATATACCTACGTAGCTTGAGAAAAAATTTCTCAATTTTCTTAACTCATCTTGATTCGTTGTTGAATTTACCCATTGTAATAGTCTTGAGCGAAATTTGGATATATGAAAATGAACTAGAATTGTATAAGATAGAGGGTTACAACTCTCCTTTGGCGTTAAACTCTCCTGAAAACCTTAAATCCTCAACCGCTAAAGTAAAACCTTATATAGACTATATGATGCTAAAATAATTGTTAATCTTTGAAGGTTGGGAAACACTTTATTCCGAAAGTAATCCTTCTATTGCTTTTGACCTATTTATGGACACTTTTCAAAAACACATCAAATCGAGTTCTTACCAGAAAAACCTGTCGTGTAAAAAGAAACATTTAAAACCATGGATGAATAATAATTTCCTTAATAAGATTGGAAAAATGAAAAAGTTGAGCTTAAAATGCAAGAAACATAAAAATAATATAAAACTTAAGAAACATTACGAAACTTTTTGTATATCCTTAAACAAAGAGATTGAAGATACTCGCAACAATTTCTACGGTGATATGTTTGCTAGAGCTGAAGGTAATGTACGCGAAGAGTGGCGAGTAGTTGATAACATCTTGGGAAAGGAAAGGAATTCTGTTAAATTTGATACTATTGAAGATGAGGGCAAAATTGAAAACTTTAGGCAGAATTGCAAATAAATTTAATGAGTATTTTACCGAAATTTCTGAAAAATTGAACACAGCTGTCGAACCTTGCATAAATTGCAATTGTTCCTCTTCTTCAGGCATTTTTGTGGATGATGTTCAATCAAACAGTTTTGTGGTTGATGTGATTACACCCATAGAAGTTCACAATGCTATTTCGCACCTAAAAAATAAAACTTCTTGTACAAGTGATGGTGTTTCAAGCAGTTTATTAAAAAATGTTTCCTGGTATGTGGTTGATATATTGTCCTTCCTCTTTAAGAAAAGTGTAAATAAAGGTTGTTTTCCTGACCATCTAAAATGTGCTGTAGTTTTTCCCCTTTTCGAAAAAGGGAATGGAAAAAATGTTTCGAATTACAGGCCAATATCACTGCTTTCGACCTTTTCAAACATTTTTGAGAAGTTAATCAAGGTTCGAATTGCCTCATTTTTGAATAAGTATAACTTCTTTTGTAACAATCAATTTGGTTTTAGAGCAGGTTTGTCAACTGAGGATGCCATCTTACGGGTGTGTAGTCAGCTTTATGGAAGTTTAAATAACAACAAATCAACTATTGGACTATTTATTGATATGACAAAAGCGTTTGATCTGGTCAACCACGACATTTTGCTAGCTAAACTCTATAAAGTTGGTTTTCGTGGTAACATTTTCAATTGCCTGAATTCTTATTTAAGGAATAGAACACAAAGTGTCATTATTGAAGGGATCTCAAGTGAACCAAGACAATTAAAGAATGGTGTTCCTCAGGGATCTGTTCTTGGCCCTCTGTTTTTCTTGGTATGCATAAATTCTATTTTCAAACTCAAGTTAAATGGTACTTCAACTGCTTTTGCGGATGACATAGTTTTTACGTATGAATCTGATACTATTTTCGAAAGTATAGTAAAGATAAATGAAGATATTGAAATATTACGATTGTGGTTTACTTATCATAAATTGATTATCAGCGAGAAAACTAAATTGATGTGTATCTGAAAATAGCCTGAATGATTTTAATTTGTGGCTTCACGCTCACGATTGTAAACAGTTTTCCTTACCTATATATACATAAGTGTGGAAAGGGTCATTTTGTAGGCGGTGCGCATTGCACTGAAAATTGTATCAAAATCGAATCGGTTCAACATTTTAAATATTTAGGTGTAGTAATTGATTTCAATTTAAATAGGAAAAATCATATTCAAACGAATAAAATTATTTGTTATTGGTCTCACGTAAAATGTATTTGTTAAAGCCTTTTTGTTCTCACAAAGTTTTAACAATTATTTACTATGGCCTTGCCCACTCGAGGTTGCAATACGGCATAACAAGCTGGGGAGCTTATTAACCTTATTAACTGCACAAACACATTTAATACGAATTATTTTAAATCAAAATCGTCTAGCTCGAAGTTGGCCTTTATTCAAAGAATTGCATATTCTGCCAATCAGGCATTTATATGTTTTTAAAGTTTTAAAAGAATTCTTTAAGCAGAGCGGAAATATTCCTAGTAGGAATATTCAAGTGCACAATCTACGTGTAAACAATATGAACTTAGTACCTTTCGTACCTTTCGCACATAAAACACATTTTACACATTTTTACACATATTCTGCTCCAAATTTATTTAATAAACTGCCTTTTTTTTATAAAAGATACGCTACGTTTTTCACATTTCACCAATAAGTTCACAGACTGGTTACTCACGTTAAGCTATGAATTTATTGAATTCTTTGTTTAAATCATTTATTTTCATCAACAACACAAAATTTGATGAATTGTTACGTTTATGATTTATTAATATCAATTAAATTTTTGACTTTTTTCCCCCTTTACTTCATCTAATTTTATAATATGAATTAAATTAATTTTTGATTGTCACCCCACATCAAATAACAAAGAAATATTAATCCTGATGTGTCATTCACCACTAACTTCTAAGTTAAAGAATGAACACGAATATTCAATAATCATTGTTAAATAGTTCTAAGTTTATGATATATGATATGAATAAAATATGAATGAATGAATGAAAAAAGTATTTCTTTTTACATAGATAAGTACATTCTGTCTCATTATATTCTTTTAAAAATACAGGTGGATTTGAGATAGAAGTTCATTTCGAACTAAAAGTTGTAGTGTCATCCACACCGCTGCAATTATCGTCCAATAAACGTCGGCAACACCACTGATCTACAACTGTTCTTCAAAATCAACTAAAACTAATAGATTTGCAGAATGCAATGTTAAAAGCACAAGAGGTTCATGCAAAGAAATGGTTGTTTTAAATATGAAGGAAAAACTCTAAGCAGCTAAAATACAAACTTAAAATAAAGTTTTTAATTTTAAAAATATTTTCACACTAAATCACATAATAATTTATAATCTTAATATATAAAAACGTTCGTGCGTATGTATGACCGACGATAACGGCTGAACCACTGAAGCTTTCACCCTTATATTCACACCATATGTTTGTGTGGTGCTCCGGATGGTTTATGTTTATTTTAGACCCTATAGGGGGCGCTGGGGTCGCTTTTTTGAAAATTCTTATTTATGGACCGATTTGGCTCAAATTTACACCATATAACACTTAAAAAAATAGAAAACTTTTGCCAAAATTTGGACCCGATAGGTGGCGCTGGGAGATATTTACGAAAAGTTAGATTTCCCTGCATATCAATATTGTATGAACAAAATTAAATTTAATTGTAATAATATAGTTGGCGTTGGTTGTCCAAACGTTTTTGAATTTGACATTTCAGTAATTCACATTTCATTTAGCTGTACAATTCTTCTACGAAAACTCCAAATTAGTTTTTTATCAACTTGAAATAGGTAAATAACATTTCCATTCGATTTCCGGCACAAATAACATAACCAAGGAAAATGTTCTTACTGGCCAAATTGTATAATTCTTCTTTTGTTTTGTTCGAATTGGTGTATTTCAGGCAGTCTTAAAAGATCAAATTTTGGACCTGATAGGTGGCGCTGTCGTCGATCTCCGAAACCGCTAAATCGATTTCAATGAAATTTTGTGGATGTGTACGGTTGATTCCAGCTTGAAAGATAGGATACTTTTCGACCCGATAGGTGGCGGTGTTGTCGTTTTCCGAAACAGTTTTATTGAGACGATTGAAATTTTTGGGATGGGTATGGTTGCTTAAAGTTTGACAGAGAGGATAGTTATGGACCCTATTGTTGGTACTTTACAAAAAACAGGCGGGATAGGAAAAGGGGTTGCGGCACTTCTAATTCAAAAATAAAACCAAACGCTAGGAAGCACATACTATGCTACTCTTTGTCGTGAAAACAAAACTTTATGGGGATTAGTTGAATTTTTGAATTCTTTGGATGTTCCGGCAGTTATAATTTTGTTGCGCAACGTCAATGCACTGAAACTTTGTAACGGAACGCGTTTGATTTGATGGTGAAAGATCAAATCGAATGTCATCCAAGCGACGGTTTACAGGGGAAATTTTAAAGGCAAACATTCTCATTGCTCGGATTCCCCTTATTCATAACGATTTGTCATCCGTATTTAAGCGTCTTGAATTTTCCGTGCGTCTCCTTTTCAATCTCAGAGATGGTAACACCTACCACGACATTTTTCATATGAGGGAACTCGAGAACGGAACTTCCGATTTGAGAAAAGAGTATTGGATACTCTTTGGATTTGAGCTATCTTTTCTTTGTTGTGTTTGTCTACTCCTAAGGAAGGTACATACGACGAAAAAAAAATAGAAAATTCGAAAGGGAAATTGGAGAATTGTAGAAATTTAGTGTAGTGTTATTTTTAAATTTTTTTGGATTTGATCGTAGTATATACGGTGAGATCGCATTTGTCAAAAGATATTTTGGATCAAAAAAATGTATTTCTGGTGGAATAGTGAATGCTGCAAATTCAAATAATTTTAGTTAAAAAGTCAATATTGGGCGGGACGAAGTTCGCCGGGCACGCTAGTATTTATATATTTTTGTAACTTTTCCTAAATAGTTAGCAAATTTTGTTTCGCCTTCTTTGTTCTTTTCTGAAGGCAGTTATCGTTTAAGTTAATTTCTACCACTCCAGAATCCAGATACTAAATCTTTCGTATTTAAAATTGACTGTTCTGGCAATTCAAAATCTGGATCTTTTAAATATTTAGCTACGTTATAAAGAACAAAAGAGGCTACGATATATGAAGGTATTATTTCCCTTGCCGTTCGTACTTTTTATTGCAAAATTGGAAATCTTTTTTTAATTCGACCGAACACACGTTCAATAATACAATATCGTTTACTTTTATGCATTTTATTTAAATTTTTTTTCAAGTAGGGTGTACGCATTTCGATATATTGTCATAAGCCATGGTGTTAGAGGATATCCTTCATCACCCAAAAAATGGCGCCGACAATGTTTCTCTTTAATACGGTTTGAATATTTTAATTTCTCCATATACGTGCATCATTTACAGATCCACTTCACTTACAATTAACACTCTTGAATTTAAATTAAGCAACATTATTTCGATTAACAGCTTGGTGATGTTTGATTTCTTTCTCAGTTGTCGGAAATTGTATCCAATCATCGGCTTGTTGAACTATTTTTTGAACACATGCCAATTAGTTACCTATCGAAACGGTTGACACCGGTGATGAACATCGAGATCAATCGAGACCTTACCCAACACCAACCTAAACACGTGAATTTACATCTCCAAATACCTACCTTAGAAAAGATTTAGATTCCTGGATATTTAAAAGAGCACCACCACCTGCACCGCATCCATTTTCTGTTGGGTTTTCCTGCACGAACAAAAATTAATTTAACTATGTATAAACAAAACATCGTTTTATGTTTTTATGTAAAAAATGTGCGTACAAAATATTTCGCAAAAAGGTCTGAGTCAACTCAGAACTTGCATAGCATTTGCTTTGTCTGATAAGTTTTATTCATACCGATCTGAGTAATAGGTCAGTGCCGCCGCTTTTCGAAAATGTCAAAAATTGAAACTGTTTTATTCATTGGATACGTAGCAAATGCTTCATTTCTCTTAAGTAAAAACAGTTGCTATGTTTTATTCATTAGATACCTTCAAGACAGTAGGCAACGAACACAGTCGATAGTAATATAAACTAGGCAGTAGGATGCACAATGCACATTGAGTAAGCAGTTGACAGTAGAAAGCAGAGACAATACTGAGACCCCCAACTTCGACCGATTAACAGTTATTTGCCTACAAGCTAAATTTTACGCTCCCAAAAAGTTTAGGTGCGCTAGTATTGTTGCATAGAAATTCGTATTGACAAATGTCAAAAATCCTCTCAACCAACACATTCGCACCTAATCTTTTTACATTTTACTGTGGGCAAAGCAAAACGGATAGGAATTGGCGTACACGGATAGGACAACAAAATGGCGGATTCCTGGCAAAAATTGAGGGGGTCAGCGGCAAGAGGATTGCGAGTTGGGGGTCTCAGTATGATTTGTTTATGGTAGAAAGTAAAAGGCCAAAACGTAGACAACAGACAGTAGAAGTCAGACAGTATAGGCAGTAAACATTATAATCAACACGCGCCAAAGAGGTTGTGACTACTCTTATAGTGTTATGTGATTACACAGCGCGGGCATTAAGGAAATTGGGATAGAGGAGACAGGAGATACCGATGCACATTGGTCTTAAATGTCTGTAAATTGTACTGGGGACGAAAGACAGAGCTGGACAAGTCATTCCACATTCGCGTTGTACAATTATGAAAGAGTCTCTGTATTTCATTGTACGTCCGAAGATAGGCTGCATGGTAAACTGATGGGTATTCCTAGCATGGCGAGTATTGCGGTTGAATTTCTGAAGGGGAGGAATGCAGTTGACAATTTCATTTGAGCACTTTTGTTGAAAAAACGATAAAACAATGAGAGACACGAAACGTTTCTACGATGTTCAAGCGAATTGATAGAATTCGCGATATTCGTGTCTCCGATTAGTTTCATCGCACGATTTTGGATCCTATCTAGTAAGTGCAATATAGTTGTTTTCGGTGCACCAGACCAGATGTGGGAATTGTACTCAAGCTGTGGGCGAATGAACGCCTTGTATATTGTAGCCAGATCAGAAGGGGTTAAATATTTCTTGCACCGTTTGAGGAAACCTAGACATTTCGCTGCATTCTTATCGACTTCGTGTACATTGTCATTCATACGAAGGTTGTCATAAACGCACATACCGAGAATAGAAAGTCTTTCGGTTTCGGTAATGCAAGTGCCATTCATGGATAATGGCTGTAGATTCGGGTTTCGCCTTAGAGACAGCAGACAGCATTCTACGGCCGAAGAGCAGGGACGTGAGTCCTGGAAAGAATAGAAATAGAATAGAATAGAAAAAATGGACGTAAGTGCTATGGGTCGGTAATTGGTGGGAGAAGAAGATTCGCCAAAGCTTACGCAGTGGTTTTGCCAGCGTGGAAGAACACCTCTTCAGAACGATGGGGGAGATACGATCTGGACCAGCGAATTTATTTATGTTGAGATCGTAAAGTACTCTTGCGACTGTACGAGTGCGAAAGTGGATTGGTCCCAAGGTAAATTCTACGCACTCGAGTACAGGTGTAGACAAACCGCAATCTGGGAGCATAGAGCTGGCTGCAAAATATGCAGCGAGCAGATTAGCTTTGTCTAAAAAGCTGACAGCTGGAGTGTCATTGTAAATGAGCGTTGGGTTTGCTGACGAGGCCGAATTCTTAATATTTTTTACAAATGACCAAAATTTTCTACTACCCTTGGGACATTGTAGCATTTTTTGTCTCAAATTTTGGTCATATAAGAATTTGACACGGTTTATGAGGGCGTTGCAGTCATTTCCGGCTCGTTTAAACTTCATTCGGTTTTCCTCAGATGGGTTGGCTTTGTAAGACCGAAAACTCAACTCCCTTAATCTAATAACCTCTTCACAGTTCAAGTCGTACCACGCATTTTCTTTTGGTTTGATACTCTTTAGGGATAAAGGATTTCATACCTAAGGTGATAATATTTGTTACCATATCAGCGGCGGCATCCACGTCGTTATCGAGGAAGCATAACGACCAGTTAAAACTCCTAAAGAAGCTGTTAAGTCCGCTCCAGTTGGCTTTCTCGTATTGCCATACGGTTCTTTTCGGAGTTTTTTCTTTAACTTTGTGGCCGGAGCATACAGTAGACTGTATAGCCAGTAGACAGTGGACAACAAGCAGCAGTTTCTACGGTACGGTGAAGTTTCTTTACTTGAAATGTAGGCGCAGTGGCTTAGTGGTTAGTTGGTTAGTGTGTTGGGCTACTAAGCGGGGGGTCGAGGTTCGAATCCCGCAAAAACCCAAATTTCAAGTTAGGGTGTTTTCCGCTGCGCCACCTCTCGCGAACATCTGACAGACATCCGAGAGTATAACTGTCTTGAAATAGCTTCTCAATTGGCCGTTTGGAGTCGGCATAAGATTGTAGATATCTTCCATTCGTTTCAAACTTGAAAAACTCACACAAAACGAATAGTTGTGAGAAGCTAGGCTTAGGTTTGAAAGACGAAAAGAGACCCGACAATGGTGGTCTGATTCGAATATCTCTCGAATCTATATATTTTACTTTTACTTGAGACATTAGACAGAATAAGTAGATAGGAAATCGTTGACAGCAGACAGTTACAGACATCTTACTATAGGCACCGAAACAGTTACATAACTCCGACTTAAGCCCGGGCCGTTACAGAATTCATGCGTGAAGCCTCCTCCTAAACTTTTAGCCTAAAGTAACATTTTGTCAAAATCTCATACAGCTTAATCCCTTACCTCCGCTTCATACTTTTTTTTAACGATTTATGTTGAAATATAATAAAAGGCGTACACTACACAAACAGTTCTTCTTCTTAGAAAAATGTTGAAACAAACTTATTACAATCGTGTGGTACATTTAAAGCGAATTGCGTGTTATTCTGTCGCCCAAACTGTCAGCGCACAGATCAGTGAGATTATTTATAACCACACACAATTTCTAAAAACACAGTCGTATAATATTAAGTCATTCGCTCGAGAGTAATTTTGAAATTCCAAATGTAGACAACATAATTATAGCCAGCTGTTCCTGGAAAGAAAGCGCGTTCCGCCTCCCAATTCTCCACCTTGAAGTGTCTAATATAAATATATTACTTGCCATTCCGCCATGCCAGGAAGGTTTTCTACAGTAATATTTATTTTTTTTATTATTTCAATTATATTGTTTGGGTGTTAATGCGAAAAGTTTTCGTTTCTATCCCAACCTTCAGGAAAAACATTTACAACGAATATAGATTTACAAATTATGAACTTGTGACCTTGTTTCGTGCGCGCACTGTCACGACAACAGTATCCTGCATAGGTAAGAGTACGTATTCGCGTTAACAAGTAAACAAAAATATTCCCTAGGCGTGTTGTTTTGTATTGTTCTCTTCAACTTTTACAATTATTTGTTGTTTACAGAAAAAAAAAATGGATGACGCCTAATAGCTGCTGTTCAACATCCAGCTGCCCCTCATTCATAGATTACAGAGATTTGTTTGCTCATTTCCTAACAAAAAAATGTAGGTACACGCAAATTAGCACATAAAAGCGTATTCAAGTTTCAATGGTGTCAATGGTGTGGAAAATTCACTTCGACTTTTATATGTAGCACCGGAAAGGTGTGATACAGTAGGTAACACGACGCATGGTGGCATAACCGATGTTCCACACATATGTGTGTACTGTTAAAATAATAAAATTCATGTTAATTGTGTTGTAGTATAGGGGGATAAAACAGAGCGTGAAGAGACGAAGAGGACAGGGACGATTTTCAATTATTTTTTTATTTAACTTATATGGCGAATAATTATATTATATAATTGTCATTCCGTGGTTATTTGAGGGGAAATTCAAAATAGATTCAATGGCACCTCAATTTACTATCCTCTGTTTTAAATGCGATAGCGTTGTTGTTTATTTGCAAAAGAGTGGGAGAAGTAAGTGAGCTATTTGGATTGATTAAAATAACATGTGCACATTGGGCTCTAGATTATGTAGATAAGTTTAAATCTGTGTTAAAATCTGGTTTCCACAATGAAGTCTAATAAGCTTATAACAAACGACATTCCCTTACAGGAAAAATTGTTTTCAACGAAGTACCTACGCATTTATTTATTTATTTATTTATTTATTTGAACGCTGTACAATGAGAATAAATTCTTATAGTAGTACAGGTAGTATATATTATGTATATATCTATTATGAAAAAAATTAATGAAGAGACATGATCAGAAATTTTGTTTAGGTGCTCAAAGTTAACAAAAAAAATTATAAATTCAAAAAATTAAATTAAATTAAAAGAGAACTAAAATAGGGCTAATTTAAAAGAGAACTATCTAGCGATAAATAAGAAAACACGGCAGATAAATACTGACTGTGTTCGATTTGTTTCCTTAAAGAAAGAGGGAGATGATTCCAAAGGCTAACAGTGTGAATGAAAAACTGACGGCGCGTTGTCAGACAGGTGTACGTAGAAGGTCTGAGGGAAATACCTCGCCCTGACTGTGAATACGTTAATTTATCAAACAAATAATTTGGCATTTTTCTTTTTATGATTTTTACGAGAAAGGCAATGCATTTGAAACGAAGAAAACACTGTACATTGCATCCGAGAATTTGTCGCGAGTATCCGGAAATGTGATCAAACCTGCGGAGGCCAAAGACAAACCTGGTAATGGAATTAAACGCTTATTGTAGTTTGCGTAGCGAGGCAGAGTCTAAATCGGCAAAAATTTCGCAGCCATAGCTTAGAATAGGTATAATTAATGCTTTTACCAGTCTTGTTTTAACCTCTACTGGTAAGAAATACCTACAGGTGGAAAGGCTACGCAGCGAACCATATATTTTTGCAACTACGCTATTCATGTGGTCACCCCAAGACAGCGTGCTGTTAAATATTATTCCTAGGTTTTTAATCTTCGACACCATTTCAACTTGGGTTTCATTTAACAAAATGGGTGGAAAATCTACAAAATCAAGTTGATGCCTTCCAATTGGTAAGCACTTTGTTTTAGTAGGATGTAACAGCAGCCGGTTTTGGTTTGACCACTTAACTATTGATGCCAGGTCGTCGTTCATTTTTACCACGGCATCTTCAACAAGACCTATAGGAAAGTCAAGATAGAGCTGGACATCGTCAGCATAAATGTGGAACTTCCAATATTTAATAACAGATGGCAGGTCATTTATAAATAAAGAAAAAAGTAGAGGACCAAGAATAGATCCTTGCGGTACACCCCTTCTTAAAGGTAAAAAGGAGGAAAGATTATTTTTGTATGCAACGGCCTGAACGCGATTATTTAAATAAGAAGAAAGCATTTTAGTTGCACTATTAGAGAAATTGAACAGGTTGGATAATTTTTGACATAAAATAGTCGGATTAACCAAATCAAATGCCTTTGTAAAATCTAATAGTGTGACCAAGGTTGATCTGTCATTATCTATCGCTTGTCGAATGTCATCCGAAACCTTCAACAAGGCCGTTATGCAGCTGTGATTAGATCTAAATCCAGATTGCAAAGAATTTAATAAATTTAAACTATCTACATACTTTTTTATTTGGTTGTTGACAATTACCTCGAAGACTTTCGACAAATAAGACAGAATGGCTATTGGACGATAGTTATTCGCAGTTCCTGTGGTCTTCGGTATCGGAATTATCTTGGCCCGTTTCCAAACTGTTGGATAATCGGACGTAGTTAAAATAGAATTAAAAATATAAGTTATATAATGGAGTATTTTAGGAATAAGAATTTTGATAAAGTCTGGGTGCGAATATTATCTAGTCCCACACACTTTGACTTTATTGAAAATATCGCATTGCCAACAGTGAATATATCCACCGCTGAAAAAGAAAAAGCATCTTGAGTGTAGTTGGCCATGAAAACTGAGCTGTTTTGGGTGACTAGTGTGGGAGTGGGGTTAGTAAATTTCATATTAATTTCCTCGATATCGATGTCATCATTTACAGACGGGCACTTCTTGCCAAGCCCCAAGTCTTTTACTTGTTTCCACATGAATTTAGAGGAGCTGTTGTTATTAAATTTGTGAAGGTAGTGAAGGTATTTTGCGCGTCTTATAATTCCCATTATTATCGTCTTATTTCTTACTATTCCACTCAGGAATACTTTGGTTATGTATCTATTATTCTATACTATTCATATCCTGACTACACGTCGCAGAACTTGTTTAAACACAAAAAGTACCTAGTTGAATCTTGAATGTAGAAGCGGACAGTATGACCCACTTGGCCCTCTATCACTGAACCAAAAAGTTATATCATATTCATGAAAAAGTTCATTAACCATTTCGACCCGGCTGGTACATTTATGTACCACCAAAAGTATAAACATACCTGAAAGTCACAAATTGTATACTATTTGGCCGAAATCTGTACCACAACGTCTTTCAACGTTCTGTTAACGTATCCGAATGGTTTTGGAGTTGCTACACACTTGTGCGTGCTTGGTTTTGCCTGTTTTTTGATCGCAGTTGAAGCAATAATTTAGTGGAGTGTTGACGTTTTGGTTGATTTTTGCAGTGTTTTTAAAGTTTTAGCGGTGAAACCAGCAGAATATTGTTATATCAAGTGAATTCATAGCTTTTGGCGAGTAGTACATATATTTACCATTCGTCCTTTTTAATGGTACAAATGTGTACAAGTCATGTAAACGCAAACATTATCCAGGAGTAGGTATTACTTTGTTTTATTTGGATAATGGCTCATTGTTTGAATCCGAATGAAATTGAAGAGATTATTAACGACGATTATTTTTTTAAGTTTTCTGTTGAAATAAATGAAGTTCTAAAATGTAGAAATGATTATTCAATATAGTCTAAAGAACAAGGTTAGTACAATATTGTACCACATAACATCCCGGATGGTACATTTTTATACCACCGCCCACCGGCCACGCCCTCTAACCTAATAAAATATGTTTGTGCTGGATCATTCCTTTTGAAGGTATTGATTAAATGTAAATCACAAAACTTGTCCGGAATTGTTCACCCGAAAGCCGGGTCGAAAGGTTTAATCTTAGTCCAGTGAAACGGATTTCCTCAACATGAAGACCAAAAAAAGGAATTCATCATTCATCAACTTTGTTCATCAATATTATGAAAAAATCATCAATATGATGAACCGAAATTCCCCTTTATTTTCATCAATGTGAAGAATGTATTCATCATATTGACAAATTTGTTCATCAATATGATGCATAATTTCTGTGCTGTCAAATTTGTTTTCATGTATTTTTAAGATTGTTCACTTCAAACTTTTGTATGGAATTTCATAACAGAATAGCAGCATAAATGGATAAAAGATTTTGGGGAATAGGCCTGCTTATCTCATCAATATGTCCGCATATGTATTAAAAGAAAAAAAAAAAAAAACTTAAAATTTGAACTGTGTAATTAACTCATTGATAATGGATGCCCAATTCTTAGAAACAAAACAAATGAAAAAGCGACATCAAGATATCGGAAAAATACGCCCCTTTGAAAATAAGTCTTACTCATGATTTAGATTTTAATACGTCGCTATGAAAATTTAGAGCAAACTATTTATGTCGAAAAACGTTCGTTTACACAGGAACATCATTGAAACGAAAGTGGTTTGTCAACACCTCCCAGGTCTATCTGGATGCAACTGAATTAAAAACATACAGGGCACTCATTCCGTATGTCGATTATCGCCAGACGATAGCGTTTCGACGATAGCTTTAATTCACGTAACTTTAATAATCGTTTATCGTCCAGACGATATCGTTTTGACGGTTGAACATTTGCTTCACGTAAGTCAATAATCGTCGAAACGCTATCGCCCAGACGATACAATTTGAGCGATACCTAATGAGGTGTCGTTTTGCATTGATTTGTGTGTTTTGCAATCAGCTTAAGATTTTTTTATCGAATTTCAAGAAGAATAATTGACTTTAGATATTTTTCAAATACATACTACCAAATATATAAATACCTATATTTTAAACTTATTTTGTATGAAGCTCATGCAAAAGCAAGAAATATTGTAGAAAGGTGTATTGGTGTTTACTGTTTCAAAAGGTACAAAACGTAAATCATTAACTTCATAATGGTATTAAATTACTTGTTGTCATAATCCTCAGGTCGATGTTAAGTTGTACTTGAAAAAATAAAAAGTATATAGCTACGAACCCAGAAAAATTGCGATTTTTGCAAATGTTTGTTCTGCCCTCCATAACAGGAATCGAACAAAACGAAGATTTGGCAAGTGCAATTTTAAACGACTCGCAAGCCCTAAGTGGGAATAACCGGATGAAACAGTTGGCTTCAAAAATGAGGGATGAAATAAAAAACTCGCTTCAACTTCAATTATTTTATTGATGTTATATTTTGCTTGGTAGCTGTTTGGCTTATTACCCTTGGCCAAGACCGGATGGTCATTCATGAAAGCAATTAAGATTGTCATATGCATTGCTGAAATACATTTCTTCGGTATTATTTGTTAATTTTAATAAACTAAGGTATAATTTAATACACTTTGCAGTTTTCAAATTTTCCGGCATCAAACACAAAATGATTGAAAAAAAGTCATTTCTGACATTTTAAACGACATCTGATTGGAATTTTCACTATAGTTTGAAAGTCTCTGAAGGAAACTCAGTGCTTTCAATGCTCTCTCTCGTTCTATACAAAAAAAAACGATAGACGAGACGATAGTTACGGAAAGCAAATTGATGACGAGATCGTTGACTACTATCGCGCAAACGATTATCGTTCTCAGAGTTACGGAATGAGTGCCCAGTAATTGCATAATTTTAAGGGTAGCTAAATTGCATTATTTTTTGTGTAACTGAAGCGCGTCATCGAAAATAAGTTCTAACCTGAAATTATTATTATTTGAATACATAACTGTGATAATATTGCGGCGATAAATTGAATATCACCAAAATGCTATCAATTAACTAATAATCGTTTTATATGGGAAATTTTCAACTTAATTTTACCAGTCTTTATGGCGACATAGATATACCCACATCTGTGCACCTCAGCTATAATCATCATATCAAAATGTTTAAAATAGAAATTAATTCTTTTGGGGGAACTTTAATTAAAAGATAAACATATAAATTTCTAAAATCACATAAATATCGACTCTTTTTAGATATTCATTGTTCATAGTTAAATAATTAATAATGTTCGTATATTAAACCTGTGTAGATACTTTACGCTTGATGAGCAATGTCATATAATTATCCGCGCATACCTACATTAAAAGATGCATGTTGCGCGTGTGAGTATTGTGGGAATTAATTTGTCGCCACCATATTGCCAATTTGACATAGTAACGTAACGTATTCAAATACAGTAAAAGCATCTTAGATCGAAGGACTGCAATTTACCTTTCTTTAAAGGTAGGTAGGGTAGGTAGAAGTGTCGGTTCAGCTTTTAACCCAAGTAGCACTATGATATGCCTTTTTGTTACCACTACCTACTTGTGTGACCTAGTTGGTGATGATTGTTACGGGTGTGGAGCATTCGGCGCCTATATCCAACCTGTGGAGTTGAGGAAACGGATTATGTCTAATATCCCTTTACCCGAAATGTCGCTAAGGTCGTCGAAAAGAAGATGGTTCAGTGTGCGCAATCTGGCTCTTGCTAGTGCCGGACATTTGCAGAGGAAATGGGAGAGTGTTTCTTTCTCGTTTACATTTCCGCAACTGCGGCAATGAGGGTTGTGTGGGATCCGCATGATCTCCAATTGGCCAGTGCCCCGTGATTATTTCACTTATTCCTTTAAGGTATGCAATTGTGTACGTAATTGTAATTTAGGGGCCTTATATCTGGCTTCTTATCTTTAATATGTATTTTGATCTTAATCGTTAGAAAGGCTTTTGTAAAATTTGGCAGACAAAACAGTACCAAATATTGCAATGTTTAGTCTGAAATATACTAGGTATTGCTTAATTAATAGCAATTATTAAATATTAATTAAAGTAAGCATAAGATATTGTTCGAGATTGCTTGGTTTTTAAAGTTTTATCCAACTCGAAAATGGGTCCTTTTTTGATATATTTTTACTTAAGTCTTCAGTGTTTTTCGGATTGAAGACCACGAGTATTTACATTTTAATGCCTGATATACCTATTTAGCGCCTTAAGTT
This sequence comes from Cheilosia urbana, assembly GCA_946477585.1. NCBI lineage: Eukaryota > Metazoa > Arthropoda > Insecta > Diptera > Syrphidae > Cheilosia > Cheilosia urbana. Next base: position 66,275,951 of record OX297855.1, read on the forward strand.
GCTGCGCATAGGTTTTTACACACTTTTTGATAGTTTAGTTGAATGTTGTTAATTTATTTAGTAATCGCATTAATGTAAGAATTTATTAAAATGGTGTGCGACCCCCATACTTTCTTTTCACTTTCGACTTGGCTTCGAGAAAAAAAGTGTAGGTGCTAAGTAAAAATCATACTAAGTTTCATCAATTTAATATGTATATGGTATTTTTTCGAAGTGAAACTTCTTATGCGACTTCCAACTCAAGGTTGCGTTAAACGTTAAACGTTGTGAGGGTACCGCTCACGCTTCAGAGTATGCAATGGTGAGTGAGTTTATTTTTCTAACTTTACTGCCTTTTACTCGCCATTACTCAAACAATTCTTAATCAATGCAAACAAAACAACTTACTTAGGAGAGCCAACACTTTTTTAGTAATTTCAAGCCATCAATCAGCTTTCTATGTCCTCTAGAACATGTTAAAAATAAATTTATTTTCTCAAATGGAACATTATCAGCAGTTATAGATTTGGATATTTCTCCACTCGAAAATGATAATTAAAAGATGCGATCAATTGTAAATTGTAAACAATGTTAATAAAGTTTGTCTTAAAGAAACAATATGATTTCACTAAAAATCAATTTCTACCGCTTCCTATTTTCATTTCCACATTAAAAAAGTTTCACTTCTTCCGCACGGAGGGACTCCACGCTCTATTTATTTTTTTATATTCTTTAAATGACAACAAAACTATTTATTGAGGTTCAAAAAATTTGAAAACCCCCAGCTGGTAGTTTCATTAAAAGGATGGCGGCTGAAATAATTAGAAATATTAAATGCAACGAACAAATATCTTTAGATTTTCAAGGTAAATGAATTTTGTCTAAAACATACCAGCCGAGATAAGGACTAATCCATACAATGCCGTCCATCCCTCTAATCCGACTTGAAAATCAATTCATCGTTCCCATGAGTTATTTTCGAGAACACAACACAAAGCAAACGCTTCAAAATTTCATTCCGCTTGCCTCATTTTGGTATGATGATGCAGTCAAAATGAATTACTATAATTAAATACAAATTTCACTCTAATGGTCCTTCAATCGTCCTTTCCAATTGCAGTGTATTTGCACTTGCCGTCTCTAAGAGCAACTAACTGTATTTTTTTTTTTTTTCGAGTGAAGGGAAAGTCTGCAAAGTATCAACACACACTCAAATTAAAGAGCACCACTTGTACTTTAATTTGACATAAAGGAATTTCAATATTTTCAAGTGACCCTAGGGTATAATTTGTGTTTCTATAGTCGAAGTCGACTGTGGCTCTGTAGAATTTCAGTTACTTTGAAATCTCCACTCTTGTACAGAAATATGAACACTATGAATAAACTCAAAGAGGCTGTCAATTACATGATGCGAGTATGCGGGGGTTTGAATGTTGCCATACTGAACTCGAAACGTCCTTGTATAGAAACACGCCGTGCGCGTAGGGTTTGCTAAACTATGCATAAAGTGCGACTACGATAGGACTATGCCTTGAAGTTTTAAAGTTTCTTGAATGGTTTAAAGGGCTCGTTTGCTGTCAATCGATTAATGTTATAAATGTCATAAATATCAATGTCTGCATATGACCTTTGCGAGCTTAGAGAAGGTAACTTTTAAGTTTTAATTACGTTCTCACGAAGTAAGTTCGTGAGAGCCCTCATGCCTAGTATCATGAGGGCTCTCACGAACTTGGCAATGGAAAAGTGAGTGCTGCCTGTAGGTTTGGTAAGTTTTGTGTGTTTGTTGTTGAAGACTGCCTTTGGAAGAGTTTTACAGCGAATTTCTTAAAATTTCAAAAGCCAACTTCAATATAACTTATATAACCATAACTTGATTAATAAAATTGAATCTGTTTGGACTCATACGTTAATTTTGGGGATGAATGGGGACCCCCTTTTTCTACGAACTTTCAATCAGCTCATCCTGGGCTTACCTATCAGATGCCTTCCTGATTGACGTATCGGAATTCTAGCTCTTGTACATATTGAATGATATCCTTTATTTTTTTGTTAAAATAGACAATTTAAATATCCGCCCAATTATTGACAAAGGTGATAGAAAACTCTTTCCGCTTTAAGTCTAGGTTTGAAGTAAATATGACGACGACGATCATTATAAAGTCGATAGCAAGAATGAGGACATCTCCAGAAATCAAATACTCTTCTCCACTTAGCCGTTATCACCAATCCCATCTGCAGCTTAGATATCCTTAGAAAATGGATAAATAAATAAATTATCTTTCGTGTAATTCAAATTCATGTTCGCACTTAATAAATTAATAATTCCTCGTATGCGGTTACCATTGTGGAGTACCAATTCAATAGGGTTATTATTTACCCGTCGAATTTAATACTCAAGTACCTATGCTTCTTATAAAATATTTTGAATTCCTTCTAAGCTAAGTGCTGCGTTGTCACTCGTCAGGAATTATACTTCATACAGATTCAAATGGGCTGTCAATTAAGTAAAACAAATGAAAAAGAGGGAAAAATAAAACCACCGCCCACAAGAGCCAAGAAATTTTATTTAATACCAGAGGCACCATCTTATTATTACTGACGAGTGAAGTACGTTATAGATTCATCTGTCATCTACAAGTCAAAATCATGGCCAACTACTAACTTAATCTCCTTCAAATTCCCTTCCTCTAAGACCTCATTTATCCGCCTGCACAAAAAAAATAGTGCGTAGAGTACCTCCGCGCGGAAGAAGTGAAACTTCTTAATGTGGAAATGAAAATTGGAAGGGGTAGAAATTGATTTTTAGTGAAGTCATATTGTTTCTTTAAGCCTAGTATCCTGCTCGCGCTAAATTTTAGCGCCCCTAGTCTCCACTTCGTGTCTCCACGCCAAAGATAAATGATCGCTAAATTATTATTAAATATGATATGGATGGGACAAAACCCATATGCTTATGAACCATGAGTACCATGACAGATATCAGTAAACGTAATTTTAATAGAATTTTCGAATTTCAAACTTGAAAGACGTAAGAAACCTAGAAATAATAAGAAGAAGTTCGACATGTGTCCTCAAACTTTCCACAATCTCCTTACCATAGTGGAACACTTGTTATTGCCCAAAAGACGACGCCAAATGAGAGCATAAGTCCCCCTGACAATCGATTCGCTTTATTTATATTTATATGTATCTCTGTTTTGGCTCTGTTTTTTGGCTTTGCGTTTTCTTTTATTTACCACGCAAACATTGTCTGCGTTTTCCGCCAAAAAAAAAAAAAAAAAAAAAATCATTGCAAACACAACACAAACTCTTTCCTCCGTTTTTTTATGTCAAAATTTATCTTCGATTTAATGCACCGGACATTTTTTTCGCGAGCTAAATGAGTGGAGACTTTTCATCGGCCCATCTATATGAAGTTAAGGATTTAAGTTCAAGTGAAGTGAAATTTTCACTACTCTCCAAAAAATGCTGTGAAATCGAAAGGGAAATAATTTTTTTTGAAGATTTCCGTGGAGAAATTAATGCAGGGTGACTGAGCTGAAAAGCTTTTTTTTTCTGCTGGAATTACATAAGATTTAAGATAGCTATACTACAAAATAAACATTATCTTACTTTACTTAAAATGAAAACAGATGGAAGAAAGAAATTGCGAGATTTGTTTTATTTTAGTTCATACTAGTTATAGTGTCTGATGTTGGCGATAATATCTAATTTGTACATAAGACCAGTGCATCACATTTTAACAATCAAGAGTGTACAGAGAGTATGTACACCTTTTGAAAGATCTGTAAATTATATTGATGTGATTACTGAACCTCATTGTAGTAGAACATTCGAATACTGATGTATTCTTATTTGCAAATAAAGTTTCTTATGTGGTATTCGATTGGGCTTCTTCAGATTCGCTATCAGATTTCAGATTTCGTGTGGCTAATCGAACATCAGAACATCACTTGCCCTTTTTTGTGTTGACATTCGTTCGATTGAAATATGTGTAGCCTTCAACACTTTTCAAAGCGTTTTCCATTACACAAATAGATTCACCCGATGCAATTACTTTCTTTGCTGTAGAGAAAAAAACAAACTCAAACTCAAACGCACTTGTATTGGTAAATCTGAGAAAATATATAGATTCGCAAAAACGCTCTGAAATCTGGATTGTTTTTTTTTTTTTTTTTTTTTTGTTATACCAAACGCACATAGAAAGTGCTCTTAGAGCTCCCAATCGAATGCCACAACAATATTTAAGGATTTATTATTAATAAAAGTAACTCTCATTCTTTCTTTAATAGAAATAAAAATGAATAAAAAGAGTATCGTGTTCAATTTTATACCGCAATTGCAGCAGCCGCCGTGTCGCCCTTACAAAAGGGAACTGCGAGCTGCGAACAAATCATTTTTTTTTATGAAAACACTAAATTGCCAGTTTAGTATCCATAAGGCATTTTATGTTATTTATATGACCGCCGATTAAAAATCTGTATGCTTATCTTGAGCAAAACAGTGCTCATCAAAAAGGTCATCTATGCCACCAACTTTTTGTACACCTAACTTTATGGTAGATACTATATTCAATGCAAAAATGGTAAAAGAAGTTCGAAAAATGCAGTACTCTCTTTAAGAAACATCTAAAATTGAAATTAACTTCTTAACCGTCGTCCTACGAATCATTTTTCACGCCGAAATGTCAAAAATTTAACGCGACGGACAATAAAAACCAATTGAAATAGCTGTGGAGAGATTTTAGTATCGCCACCTACAGCTCAGTTTTTGAAGCGCAATTTTTCACTTGAGCTGCGTACTGCCAAGTGAAATTTCCATTTGAAAAGTACATTTTGACATTTCGCGGTGAAAAATTTGTATGAAAAACTGGATTTCACTTGAGCAGCGTACCAGCCTTTAGCGTGCGAACAGGATACTGATGCTTTGCTTATCTTTGTAGATATTTTTGTACGGGAGATAAAATTTAGCGCGAGCAGGATACTAGGCTTTCAGGCAAACTTTGTTAACATTGCTTACAATTCACAATTGATCGCATCTTTTAATTATCATTTTCGAGTGGAGAAATATCAAAATCTATAACATTTACAATGGGATTATGACAAGTAAAGTAAGGTTACACTTCAAAAATACTACCCTATTAAATTATATGTGTATCAAATCAAACTAAAACATGTAAATGAAATAATGAGGACGCTACTCGTTGCTAACGTTCGCACTGGCCTGTAACAGGTATACTACGCGCATGCGTTCGAGTGCCACGCATTCACCCTCGCTCTGTCTCCTTCTATTCCCCCTCCCCAGGAGCATTGAACGATTAACGCAACATTGCTTTCATACCCCCTCCATGGTAGCGTTAAACGTTTAATGAAACCTTGTTGGAAGTCGTAAAGAAGTTCACTTCAATAAATCAAACAACATAATTCACCTATATCGTCTTTACTTCTTGAATTCTTCAATTCTTTACTGTAGGTATCAACGTATGTAGGTATAGGTATGTACTATAACAACCATTAAAACAAAAACTTTTAACTCAATTTCTATATGCACCTCCATAAGTCCATCAGCGCACGTCAACAGCCATCTGCGCATTTCCTCAGAAACAACCACCACTTTTTTTTTTCATATGAACGTGCTTGTGCTGTGCAATGTGCGCCACCCTCACCCTCGCTCACACCTTTGAGTATCCAATTATTAGCGTTAAACGTTTAACGCGACCTTGAGTTGGAAGTCGCATAAGAAGTTTCACTTCAAAAAAGGTTCTAAAACAACCTACCATCACCACTTAAAAATGCTGGCAATCGACTAATTAAGTCCAACCAGTTTAAGAGAAGTTTTCCTACTGACCTTGATACCGAACAGATTCTTCACTAGCTTAGAAAATTGGTCATCCTTGTATCATCTATACATAGTCGGAGGTTCGCTTATTTTCTGTGGTGAATTTCCGCACGATTTTCTGTGTGCACTCGCTCGATTGCACACAACAAACTAAAGAGTCCAGTGCAGTAACATCCTTGTACATCGTTCACTTCACTCACGGTCACAATACACTAAGCAATTTTGTTCTTCTATTTCAGAAAACAGCATCAGCTATCCGTGTATACAGATGTCACAAACGCACCGATAAACAAAACAAATAAACAGAAAAGGAAACTAAATACCCTCGCGGCTATGACAAAATGAAAACGAAACCCTGTGCAATAGCAGCCAGCGAGAAAATGAAATCGGCAATATTGTATCCCTATGGTCCACTATCGGGAACTGGATGCTGTCGGATGGTACATGCAAAACATTTGGCAGTGACCAGTGCCATATACACGTTGGTGAGTATTTTTGTCGAATAATGTTGCACATACGCCAGAGTCGAAATATGTTTGTTCTCAGTTGGGCTTTTGCTGAATGCATTTCGGTGGAATAATTTTAGAAGTTACTCAAATAAATTTTAGTATATTTAAAGTGTGTTAAGTTAAATCGTAAATTCGTCTATCTATTGAATTGAAATGCTTTAAGAAGGAATTTGCAGTTTTGTAACAAATTTTACTGTTTTAAGCTGTCGAAACGTTGTTCCGATGCCAGACTGGTAATTGATTTACACAAAATACTCGTGACTGCTCTAAAACAGTGTATCAGATTTTTCTGCATCATCGTTCTATGAAATTTATTTTGAAAACAAAAATCTGTTTTGTAACTTAATTTAATTTTTGCACAGAGGGAGAGCGAAACAGCAGGGGATGAGACGCAATAATTTGTGGCCATAAAGAATAAAGGGATTACCTACAAGCTGAATTTGACCTTGAATGTAGCCCAGTTTGATTTTATGGATTTGTACCCATGTTAGTCAAAGGGATCACACCCATACTTGAAAAAAACCAGCCTACACTTCGGGATATCTGGTATCCTGAGGTGGATTTTCAATATCGAGTTGTAAGTAATAATAGTATTGATGTTAAATATCTATTGGCGCTACTTGGGAGTAAAATCGACTCGTATGAGGCGGAAATTCCGGGGTGACGGCGTCACAGCTCACAAGTACACACTCTATTTTTTCATAAGTCCAGGTTGAAATTATTCCCTACATTTTTATAGAAAAAGTTGTTCGATTTTGTTATTTGTTGCTATCAAGTGAAACAAAAGTCGTATTGAGCTTCGATCTCAGCAAAGCAGGCAAAGTAAAGTACGTAGGATTCTGAGCACACCATTACAACAACTGCGCTCTACTTGACACTTCGTGGACTCACAGGTCACAGTAGTTGTTTGTAATTCATGCTGAAAATCCTTCTTTATTTCGCTTTGCTGCGATCGAAGCTAAAAAAGAAAAAAAAAAACAACGCCTACTGTCTGTCTGTCTGTCTGGAAACTGCGGCGGAAATCGGGGAGACGTAGGGAAGCTTTCAGTCTATTTCTACTTTATTTTAGTTTGCGGGTAAACAACTGGTTTTCTTTGGAATGTTCGAGTAAGTTTCAAGCGATTCAGTCGTATACTCTTGTAGTGGAGTTCCCATATTTTTAACGATCGCTGATCATTACCATCAACTTGCAACGTTTAAGAACCAAACTACTTACTTTTCCTTGCTCTGACCATCATACAGCAGTTCGATTATCCCGAAGAAATATATCGATTGGCAAGAGTGCTTCTTTGCTTGAACTCTGCGCCGGTGTCAAACTCTTAGCAACATCACAGTTATATATGTAAATTTTGATTCTTCGCCCGAGTGAACAATTTTGGAAGTCCTTTCTCAACTTACAGCACGTACTTCGTTTTGTTCTTGTTAACAGCTATGCAAACCCTCGTCACCAATGTTTCAGATTTTGAAAGTGCGCCAGAGACAGCTCGTTGCATTCTCCTGATGATGTGTCAATATATGATCAGCATAATGCAAGCAGTTGAGTGACTTTTGAAAAATTGTTTCTCTGATGTTGACTTGTTACTTTTCTTCAGTTGTTTTAAGCTAGAGGTTATAGAAGTGTTACACGTTTGTCATCAGTAGTTATCAATTATTCCAGCTCTTTGAAAGTTGTGCCTCCACCTTTTGCCGTGTTTTTAGCACACTTACAATATGGTACCATACCTGTTAACACTATCAGCTTTATAAGTAGCATCGGCGTTGAAACCGATGGTATCAGATGTCATAGCCTTATATCTGAAAACTTGTCAGCCCGAATATCAGCCTCATTTAAATTGATCGCTCCCTCAGATATTGGACATTTTTTAATAAACCCTAGTTTTTGGCCGAAAAATATGATTGTAAAGGAGTTTACACACCGTCCTAACTACTCTAAAAGGAAGCAAACAAAAAAAAACTGAAAGAGCGCCTTCTTCTATCAAAAATGTGAGAGGGCTGAGGACACAAAGTACTAAGTTCTTGGTAAATTTCTACAGCTCCCCATCTGATGTAAAAGTCATCACAGAAACTAGATTAGATAACAATTTTTCCGATGCTGTTATTTTCCCAAACTATTTTTTGCGATCGATCACCTGAAAATAGTTCATTTGACTGATCTTTGATAATCTTGACGATTTCTCGGATACCGAAATCTGTGACAGTAAATTTGATCTCGCCTGATCAAAAGTCTTCACCTAATAGAACACTGCTTACCGTAGTGATTAGATACATGGATGCCGTTCGATACGTTGAAAATATTACATCCAACCCAAAATTGATTGGACTGCCGGAGATATTGATTGTATACGTATACTATCCATGCAAATACCTTATCACCCACACCCATTGAGGCCGAAATCATTGACTGCTTTCAATCGATTGGAATTCGTTCAACTAAATCCAATAAAAAACCACCAGAATCACTCGTTGGACCTCATATTCTCCAATTATAACGATGATAGTGTAACGAAACGCCAGCGTTCGTCACACTTTCACATACCAATCCCATATGTGGCATAGAATTTTACACTCGGCTCATAGAATTCACACTGTGTTTTTGAAGGAAAAACAATGAGTAGCCGAGTGAGAAAACCATGAGTCGAGACCTGTCTGCCAGTGAACTGTACCAATCGCGTGTACCAGATAAGGCTCCATTTATAGAAAGCGACTTCGGTCAAATTCTAAACTTTTGGTGGCTGGATTCCCTTTTGGGAGACCGGCCAATCAAGCAGTGTCAGCAATCCCAGCTGGCTTGCTATCCCTTTCCCCTGGAACCACGCTGTAGTCGGGCCGCTAAGGAACCACACAGTAGTCGGGCCATTAGGATCCACGTAGCAGCGTTACCTTTGGGGACGCTTTAGCGTCCTTTTGACTCTTTTTGAATGCCCGGACTCCAGGACTCATCTTTTTGAAAATCAGTGAAATCGGACTCCTTTTCTGTGACTTAATCATAAAATGATGCTGATGATTCGTAGAGTCATTTTGTAAAATTTATTTGACTACCTACTTGTATTTGGATAGCTTCATTCAAAGACAAAATACATGAAATATTATGGATATGGGAATGAGAAATGGAAACTGGAAATTATTGCATTGAATGGATTATATTTCTGTGTTGTCGTTGTTTTGGCCGTTGATTTGTTCAAAAATTTGTACGTTTTTGTAATCAAAATTTTAACATTGCCCTATAGTAGCGCGTGTGCTGAGACGGTATTGTCAAAATTGTCTTTGACCAAAAATAAACTTACCAACCGACTTAAGGTTTCCGGCACTCACTTACTAGAAAATAAGCAAATAGAAGACTGGGTTCCTGGCTCGAATTTAATTCAGCAGTACAGGAACAGAATTCCTAATAACTAATATGTAAGATATTTATTTATTTTTTTTGTGTTACCTGAAAATATTATTTTATTATTTAATTTTTTTTGAGCCTCTTTTTTTTTACTTTAAACGATGATTATTTATGAATTAATGAATTAAATTATAAGTATAAGTTAATAATATATAAGTTAACTAAGAACAGATAGCTGGCTACTTAATTTATTTATTTATTTTAAATGAACTGATTTTTGTTTGTACTATTTATAAACTTCTTTACTGAATCTATACTTATAATAAAACTGTAGGCAATTTTTTTGTTACCTAATGGCGTGAAAACTACTGCACAGATTTCGATGAAACTTTTTTTGAAATGTTCCTTAAGATTTTGTGCAACACATAGGCTATTTCCTTTCATTGCCATGCCTATTTTTTGCAGCGTTTTTGACCAAAATGTGTTTTTTTTTTGCTGACTTTACTGCCTTTAACTCGCCATTACTCAAATAATTCTTAATCAATGCAAAGAAAACAAAAAACTTAGAAGAGCCAACACTTTTATAGTTATTTCAAGCCATCAATTAGCTTTCTATGTCCTCTAGAAGCTGAGCTACAACCTAAAACTAACACCAAAAAAATAAATTTATTTTCTCAAATCGAATGTTATCAGCAGCCGCGGTTCTTGATCGTTGTTCTGCTTTGGGGTGGTTTGGTGGCGCACATCCCACAAGCACGTTCATATGAAAAAAAAAAAAAAACAGCGACAATGTGTTTCTGAGGAAATGCGCAGATGGCTGATGACGTGTGGTGTGGTGATGGACGCGACGTATGGTGGAGGTGGTTCATGAAATTGAGTTCATGTTTGTTTTAATGGTTTTTATAGTACCTACGTTGATACCTACAGTAAAGAATTGAAGAATTCAAGAAGTAAAGACGATATAGGTGAACTATGTTGTTTGATTTACTTATTGTTGGTGAAGATACAAATTTCCGTTCAGGCTTCTGTTTTACATAGTGGTTGTTTTGATTTTACCTACGTTGTACCTACAGTAAGGAAGTGAAACTTTGTACTTAGGTACGCTGTTGAATTTAATTTTCTTAAATTGGTGTTTTAGGTAAATAAATTTGTTTGATTTATTGTTTCATATTGACAATGTTCACCGTTTTGTTTTAGCTAGACTGTTGATTTTAAACAAATATGCCGTTGAGAAAACGGTCAAATCTCTTTTATTGGAAATTACACAATTACGCGTACGAAGTTGCGGGTACAGCTAGTTTGCAATATAATTACAGGTAACGAACAAAAATAATGGCGTTTTTTGTTATTATAATAAGGGTATTCAAACTCGAAGAAAGCCTAGATCGAAATGGGACTCTTTTTTGACTCTTTATACAAATTTTCAGAGGTATTACTATGGGACTCCTTTTTTCTGTCGGGACTCTTTTTTGGACTCTTTCTGAAAATTTTCAGAGGTAACGCTGCCACGTAGTAGTCGGGCCGCTAAGGAACCACGCTGCAGTCGGGCCTCTCCCCCTCCTTTCCCCTGGAACCACGCTGTAGTCGGGCCGCTAAGGAACCACGCAGTAGTCGGGCCATTAGGAACCACGTAGTAGTCGGGCAGCGTTGCCAGTTTGGGGGTTTTCCCCCCAGATCTAGGGGTTTTTTTGGTCGACGGGGGGAAATCTGGGGGGAGAAATTCTTTAGGGGGAAATCTGGGGTTTTTTTTTTTTACAACTGCGTTCAATTTTTTTTTTTTTTTTTTTTCACCAAAAAGTATGGTAAGAGAACATTGAAAGCTATAACACAACTGCAACAATACCACACCAAATCAATGTTCGAGTATATCCTCTGTAAAATCATTCCAACGCATTCCAATATTCATTGAGTAGTGTCAGTATATTAATCAACCCCTACCTAAAGCTACATGCATCACACACTATTGCATTTGCGAAAAGTTCACGATCAGAGCAACACTTTCTTTGTATTTTTTTCTCTTTCTAAATGTCCCAACCAATTTGTGATTGCTCCTGTTTATGTTGTCTGTGTTCGCTTGCTGCAGTTGAATTGTTTTGTGTTTAATATTGGTTCTAAAGTGAAATTATATACTGTTAGTGGACATAATGAAATATGCCGAAAGAAAGTGGTAAAGGCAGTTACATATTTGCAAAAATATAAAAAACAGTGGGAAAAAGAATTAACATTTAAAGGTAAGAACAATAAATTTAGAGAAATTATCATTCGATACTTATGTATCTATCTACACTACACCCACACCACGATATACTGTCGAAGAAACACATTTTTTACACCATAAACACTCGTCCGCTCTAAATACCTACATAAGTTTGCTGAACACGTGTAGGTGAAATGCACATATCATAAACATATTGTCTATTCCATGTTTTAGATTGGTTAGCGGAAGTGCCTGGACCAGAAATCGAGTCTAAAGCTTGTTGTAAGTACTGCAAATGTGTCCTTAAAGCACATAAGAAAGACCTTTCTGCCCATAAAGACACCAAAAAGCATAGGGATTCTGTTCAATGCAGCGCAATAGTATCTCATATTCAGCCAATAACTAATTTTACAAGACCAACAATCAGCAGTAAAAGAAAAATTGTAGAACTTAAATTGGCAGCATTTGCTGCAGAACGTACATCAATTAGCACTATAAACCACCTGGGCAGTTTAATTGGCGGATTGAATTCAGATTCAAATGTTTTAGGAGAATTTTGCATCCATAGTACAAAATGCACTGCGCTAATTAAAAATATCATTGCATCATATTTTTTAAAGGATTTAATAGCTGATGTTGGAGATAAATATTTTTCTTTAATTATTGACGAAAGTACCTCATTTTCTGAAAATTGATTACCTACCTATTTTTAACTATGGCTAAGTTTTTCTTATTCTTTTATTGAAACCTGAATTCTTAATTTAAAATACATTAAACAACAAATTCTTGAAATTCTTGTCTTTTCAATACCTACACTTGAATTTACTTTTTGCTTTTATATACATATTAAAAAAAAAATTAAAAAAAAAAATAAAACACAAAAAATTTAGGGTTTTTTTTTTAGAAAAGAGCTAAATCTGGGGGTTTTTCAGATTTGTCTGGGGGGAAATATTTTAACCGTCTGGCAACGCTGCTACCGCTAAGGAACCACGCTGCAGTCGGGCCTCTCCCCCTCCATTCCCCTGGAACCACGCTGTAGTCGGGCCGCTAAGGAACCACTCAGTAGTCGGGCCATTAGGAACCACGTAGCAGTCGGGCCGCTAAGGAACCACGCAGTAGTCGGGCCACGTAGTTAGAAACGTAGTATAGACGTTATTATTATGATACGAGTAGTTTGTATAGAGACATACAGAGATATCGAAATATTGTTAGGAAGTAGTTTGGATAGTGGACACAGAGAACCTTGTACACATTATTCAAATATTGTTAGGCAGTAGTTTGTATAGAGTTGTAAGGCAACATTGAAATTAGTATTAAGGAAACGCACTGCGAATAAAGTGTACCTCTAAACCAAAGTTTTGGTGTTTCTTTGGTAAACCCTGGATCCGGCGAGCAAAACCCCGGCCGGAGAAAAAGCACTTCACAATAGTTGCATTATTAGAAGTCTAATACCGCTGATTCTTGAAGACACCCATCATCCCTCATTATATTTGTTTTCTCAAATAGAGTTTAATATATTTAATTATTTCTACTTCTTACTAATTTGATTTTAAAAACGCTTATTATAATAACATCTCTAATGAGCCTTACAATTTTAACAGTAGTCCATTTTTTAACTCTAGGAATAGAAGAACTCTTCTCTGTATTTTATTTTATATAAAGAACATAATTTTTGGTTTTATCCCAGTTATTCAAATTAACATTTTATTAATGCTATTTGTCCTTGGGATAATGATGAAACACGTTAACTTAAAATTCTTAAAAATAGAGCCTATAAGAAGTGGCTCTCGAGTATCGAATGATGACTATACTTTATTTAGACAGCTCAGAACTGAGTTTTAAACATATACACCATGTCTAGTGAGCTTTTTTTTGGAATTTTGTTCATTTACAAAATAATAGTGATGATTCCGCAAAAACCAAAATTCCAACTTGGGGTTTTTTCACTGTGCCACTTCTCGCGAACATCTGACAAACATCCGAGAGTATAACTGTCTTGAAAGAGCTTCTCAATTAGACGTTTGGCGTCGGCAGAAAATTGTAGATCCCTTCCATTCGTTCCAAAAAATGAAAAATCACACAAAACGAATGGTTGTGAGAATCTAGGCCCAGGCTCCCTCCGGACCTGTTGCTATTTTTTTTTTTAGTGATCATTTTCCGGCTTCTTTCTCTTATGAAGATCAGTCAATGATCGCCGCATTATCTGCAATAGGTTTGCAGCATTGTTCCAATCAGTGTATTCAAATCCCGGTTAAGTTATAGATTAATACTTTTTTCTTATTTAGGTGCACCACATTCCTCCATTTTTAGTCACATTGCTTTTCCCCAAGATATGATACTGAGTAAACTTAGAAATTTGGGTCTTAATTTTAATCCAGGACCCGATGGTATTCTAGAAGGTTTTTTAAAAATGTGTGCCCTTCCTTTACATTCCATACTTTGCCACATATTCAATGTATCGTTGTAGACTGGTATAATAGCTTTCCTTCCCTATAGAAAAATGCTTTTATAGTAGCAATATTTAAATCCGGTAGGAAAAATAATACTGAAAACTACAGAGCGATCTGTAAACAATCTTAGATCCCTAAACTGTTTGATAAGTTTGCGACTGATAGTTAAATTCTGTTTGTAAAAATTTAATTTGCAATTACCAACATGGTTTTGTAAAAAACAGATCCACTGTTATTAAACTCCTCCTTTTAACAAATTTAGTTAGTAGTGAGATATCTATAAGGGTAATCAGGTCGATGCCATTTGATTTCAGTAAACCGTTCGACCGAGTTGACCAAATGCTTTTGAACGTCTAGGATTTCCTAAAGTTTTTCTACCTTCCTATTAAGGAAACAGATACCAATTTGTGAAGTATCGAGGAAGTCATGGTAACATCCGGTGTCCCACACGGAAGTCACATTGGCCCACTGTTATTTATTTTTTTCGTTAACGAATGATGATTGTAAAATATACTCTTCATGTAATGATCCGAATAGTTTTGATAGATTTAATGCACATCTCCAAAGCTTCGTATTGTGGTGCAATAAAAACTATCTGTCCCTTAATGTTAGTAAATGCACGGTCATTTCTTTTTCCCTTCGTGCCTCGCCTTTCATTTACGCGTATTCCTTCGACAGTAATGTTATTCCGCGTGTATCTTGTTGTAAAATATTAAGTTGTTATGTACTGAACATAGTGACATAGTACATAGGGAAAAATCCCACATGTAGGGATTTTTGATCTAAAAATGACGCCGTAGGAAAAAAGGACAGATATATATAACGTAGGGACGTAGGGATTTTTTTCGGACGAAACATTTTCATCTTATTTGTAAGTAAATTGATTTGCTCAGTCAAAAAATATTTATTATTTTTGTTTATCTATTACATTTTACTCTTATATTCGTCGCTAAGGAATGAAGTGAGATGACATAGTTTGAAGAGTCAACAAATAGGAAAAATTAATTTGTGGTTGAGTTGAGATTGCGTATGAGAAGTTTGATTCGATTTTATTCGTATATGAATGGATAAAATGGCTATGTAGAGAGATTGTATTGAAAAGTAGGGATTTTCTTTGTGTACTGTAGGGATTTTTTCTGTGTTTTATGTACTATCACTGGTTATGTTGGATAGTAAACTATTCCACATTTACCACTGTGAATATATCACAAATAAATTCACCAATAGGCTTTACACAGCCACGACCAGACCAGTTGTAACACATGTAGCTCCAGCATCAGCCGAAACTCCAAAATAACATTCCCAATTCAACAGAACTGGAAACAGAATAAACCCACATTTACCAACGATTCTCATGAATGGTTCACAGACAGATCGAAATGAAGGAGTCGGAGCTGGAGTTATACGGGGTCAATACGAAAACGTTCACCCACAAATGAATGGAAAGTGTAACTCCGTATTTCAAGCGGAAATCCTTGTCTCATAGAAATACAAAAAAAAAAGCCATAAGAAACAAAAACATATATCTCTTTGACAGCAAAGCTGCGCTCCTAGTCATTCAAAGCTATGAAATAACATCAAAACTAGTACGGAATTGCTTTTACAAACTACTCACATCACTAGCCAGCACAAACAGAATACATCTCAGTGGGGAAGCGAGAAGTAACAACGATTCTCGCTTTTAGATGGGGTTGATCCTGACAATTTCTGTTAGGAAATTTTTGTCGAATTTCGAGAGAATAACTTAACAACAGCTTGTAGACACAAGTCACTTTTTGGTATGACGACACATGGGCAATGAAATAGCATACATACTAGCCTATCTGATGAGGAAATACTGTCACAGGAAACAGCTCTCATCCTTAGATTTTTAAACTGGACTGGAGAGACTTCTATAAGAAGGATTTCTTCCGCCAAGGAGAAAGAATAGTACAAGAACCTCTAAAATGATTCTGAAAGGAATTATACTGTAAGGGGAACTCTTATGAGGGACAATACCTCTACCCCTCTGATACGTAAGCAGGGGGTACAATAGAGCAAAAGGTCACAGTACACACATAATAGTAATTATACTAGTTAGAAAAGGGTCGGCATCAACCTTCATGACGCCAGCACCATTCCGTGGATTACCCATCTGCACTGCTAAATTCTATATTAGGATCCGGCTAAAAATAAATCCAACCATTAGTAGACCAACACTGAAGGTATAACAGACAAGACAAAATGTTCACGCCAACTATCTCCCTCACAAGAACAAACCAACGCTTAAACCAAACTTGGAGCCTCGTGAAGTCACAGGGTTCCTCACTGGACATTGTCAAGTTAAAAAACGCCCCATGACTATGGGAATAACACAAGATAACATTTGCACCCTATGCAACGAAGACAAAGAGACAGCAGAACACATACTGTGTCACTGTGAGTGTCTAATCAATCAATCAGAGGACATATCTGATAACCCACTCAAAGATCTACTATAGGATTCATCAGCAGGTCCGTTATCATGAGCAAGCTGTAGATGGAGGTAATCACAATAGGTCCACTTGTGGCCGCAGTAAAATGGCTACTTGCTTCCGCCTCCCCTAATTAGTATAATCTAACCTTGTCATTCTAAAAACCTACAGCGAAGCTCTTTCCCCCTCCAAAATAAACTTAAGTGCTAACATCGAAATTGTTCAGATCCATATCAACGGCCTCACGAAAAACCAATTATGTAGTCGGATCTAAAACAATTTAAATAATTTCC
Organism: Cheilosia urbana; assembly: GCA_946477585.1. Classification (NCBI taxonomy): domain Eukaryota; kingdom Metazoa; phylum Arthropoda; class Insecta; order Diptera; family Syrphidae; genus Cheilosia; species Cheilosia urbana. The sequence goes on from OX297855.1 coordinate 66,292,998, forward strand.
ATCATCGATACCATCTGTCCGCTTGTCAATAGAAATTATATACTCCGCATGGCCACCACCACAACGTTTGACCTAACTACATCAGTCTCTCGGAACAATGCCTTCAACGCGGATGGTATTCCTAGTACTGAGTCAATTAACAATACACCTCCTCGCTGTGGATTGTACGGTAAGCTCATTAAATCTTCGAGCCCTACAACACTGCTTCAATGCAAACTGCATTTTCAGCGCAACTTTGTTGTAAAATGGAAAAATTGCACCGCCACATCCTACTCGCCGAAGATCGACGAATTCAAGTTCGAAATATACGTCAGCAACAACATGTCAGTGGTCGGTGGTTACTTAATACTGAACGAGAGCATTGCCACGTTGAAAATTCGAAATACTGTCGACGTTTCACTAGCAAACGGCAATCTGCGACGGATTTTTGATTACACATTGGACACGTGCAGAGTTGCTAAGTTGCCACCTAGAATTAATATCGCTACCATTATTTGGAATGACCTGGCAAAGTTTGGTCACATCCCGAAAGGGTGTCCGATTCCAGCCGTAAGATGGATCACATTGAAATTTATTTTGGAGTTGTTTTTTTTTTTATTTTTTTTTAGAATAAGAACTTCAGCATTACTGACTTCCTGCTAGATGCTGACTATTTTCCGCCCTACTCGTCGGAGCTTACATTTATTATACAGACGACTGCCTTTTTTGAGGGCAAGCTGGGCGCAGCTATTGAGACTGTTGCAAGGATTGAATCTCAACATAGCAAGAGGCACTAATGTAAAAAAAAAAACAGCCCTGTATTCGATTTGTAGTAAATTGGTGATGGGGAGGTCTTTAACCGTATTTTATTTGTGTTTGGCTAAGGTGCAATCCTGACAGTGTAAGCCCTCTCAACATAAACTGAACTGCAAGCGCAACTAAAAAAATGTTCATCACCGTTTCCACTTCATCCTCTATGCCAACAATCAGTGTTGTTATATCGTGGGATTTATCCCTTTTTGTGGGAATTTCGATGTCCGAAAAGCCTTCCGTGGGATAAAGGGAAAAAGCACCAAATCGTGGGATTTTGAGGAATCTAACAAAAACATTCAAACTATACATTTTTGCTGAAATTTCATGAAAACATTTCATTTTCATTTCACCATGATTATCAACACATTGAATGTGCATAAAAAAACTTCTCGTATAAATCGTCTTTTATCAAAATTTTCTAGCACAAAAAAATAATCGTAATAATGTTACAAACGGTGATTTTTATACTAAAAGTTAATTAACCTTGATTTTTTTTGCTTGTAATACAAATTTTACTTCTAAAAACTGGATTTTGAGTCAAAAAAGTATCGTGAGTTTTCAAAAGGGATTTTGAGTACGGCGAAAAGGGAAAAAAGGGAAAAATTACCACGCCTTGTGGGATAAATAAAGGGAGAGTGCTAACAACATTGCCAACAATATTCTTAAGAACAATGACGACTGGAAGGGGCGCCCAGATATTTTCTTTTTATAGGTACCCCGTTAACTATTCAACTTCTGCACACACCAAACGCCTTAAGTGGTAGCCACTAAATGGTAGTCACTCTGAAGTGCGCGTTGCAATTGCACCTGGTTGTTTGTTTTACGCAAAAGTTTGCCTTCCATAGTGTTTCACTCTTTGCGTACATTTGACTGCAATTTACCACAAGGTCCTTGTTAGTTGACAAACTGAATGTGTAGGAGTAAAAAAAAAAAAATATCAAGAAAGTTGAAAACGATTATTTTTCTTCATTTCGGGGTGAACTCTCGTAGTTCTATTTGAAGTTGTTTTCAATTGGGGACGCAGCGCACTTCAGTCGTAAGTAAGGATGTGCTGTTTAACTTTGGCGTTTAGTGCGATATACTGCACTGGATCTGGGTTTATTAAGTGTTGGAACTATTTTAGAGTTTCGTTTGTTATTTACAGACACAGTGAGAAAAAGTATTCGCAATTGTGCACTTCCAAGGAATAGCGAAACTGAGTGAATTTCATTTGATACAAAGTGCTAGTATTGGCCCTTGTGAAGTGGGACTATTTCTGAAGATATTTATATAGAAGAACATTCCTTTTGCAGGTGAAAATTATTTACATAAGCCACTTTCAACGGGATATAGGTACTGACTAGATACTGACTATATATCATCTAAAAAAAATCATGTATATTTTTTTTTGTCCTTAAAAACAAACATTTTTCTAATTTTATTTATTTTTATTATTATTATTTTTTTTTTTTTTCACTTGTAACATTTTTCTAGTAGAGAGATATAAATTTGTCATATCTCTGTATTTAAGTTATGTAAATTGCTACAACAAAATGTTAATTCTTAACGAAATAAAAATATCTATAAAAAATAGCTTAACGACTTTTATCTAACGAGGACGACAACCATGTAAATGGCACAATCGCCGATTGGCATTCTCATCTGTTCGTGAGTAAAGATGAACTCCGGAGCATCTTTAAAACCCATATAATCCGTCGCGTACGTTGGGGCAACGTTTTCGACTGACAGTTTAATAGAATACACAGTAGCTTATGGAAGATGACCCATAAGCAGCGCACGTGCCGGATGCGACGGATAAAGTAGGTTTACTTTCTACTTTTCTGTCCGTCGCACCCGTTGACAGTTGGCACAGCGTGAGAGAAATATTGAGAGAGAGAGAGAAACTGTCATCGGCTTTCACTGTCACTAGTCCTCTTATATCGTGGGAGTTCTTCCTCTTTTTGGGAATTTCGGTGTCCGAAAAGCCTTCCGAGTAGAATTTTTTTAATTTCAAAGTAGAATTTTTTTTAATTTCATTAAAATATGCGTCTACATTTCACAATGTAAACACCACATCTTTTAGCAAGATTTTTTGGTATCAAAATTTTCTAGTACAAAAAGGTAATAATCATAATAATATTAACAAACTGTGATTTTTATACCAAAGGTAAATTAATGTGATAGTCTTTCCGTAAAATATGAATTTTACTTTTAAATGTTAGATTTTTTCACAAAAAAACACCTATCAAGAGAATTATGTATAATGGAATTTTAGTATGGTGGAAAGGGAAATATTACCACGTTTCGTGGGAAAAATAATGATAGAGTATTTAAAATACCGCCTGTCACCGTATGCGACGAATTCTATGGGACTGATTCTCGTGCACGTTCCGTCGAATGCGTTAATATTGACGAGTCCGTCGACGCGACGGATGCAATGGATTCTATGGGTTGGGCCCTTAAGTCACTGAAAAACAAAACGTCGACGGAAGCTGATGATGCCCCAAACGCAGTGTTACCTCTGAAAATTTTCAGAAAAAGTCCAAAAAAGAGTCCTGGATGAAAAAAGGAGTCCCATTCCGATTTCAATATTTTCTTTTCTTTTTTAAATAAACAAACTGCTCAATTCGAATTCAGGTAAAACCAGATTCTTTCGAATTCAACTAAATACACTGAACGATTTTGAATTATAGCAAAAATATCCTACATTTTTAAAAGGAGTCTGAATTCACTGATTTTCAAAAAGATGAGTCCGAACTCCAGGCGCTCAAAAAGGAGTCAAAATGACTCTAAAGCGTCCCGAAAGGTAACACTGCCCAAACGTCGTATTAAGACGTTCGATATCTTCGCCACGCTATTTAAAAATGCGTTGAATAATGCATAGTATCCAGCGCAGTAGAAAATAGCGGTGGTACACCCTATCCCGAAAAAAGGACAAAGATAGGATAGGTTAGGTTAGGTTAGATTGAAGTGGTTGTCGGCTATCCCATGAATCTATATTTATTCTTCGTAATCATTGAACCAGTTGGAGCTAATGATGAAGCGTAGGAGAGTATTCGAGAAAGTCGTTAATAGATCTCCTTTAAGATGGGTTGAAGAAAATAAGATTATTCCGGACAACCAGTTTGGCTTTGACACTATGAATGCCTCGTCGAAACTGGTCTCTGACTTCCGACATTCACTGGAATAAATGTAAGAACCAATGCACGGGTGCCTGCCTGGTCGACTTGGAGAAGGTCTTCGATGAGACCATATGGTTGGAACTTGGAAGGGCTGTTTTATAAGCTGACTAGAGTGGGCATGCTTACTTACTTACTTATTTAGGTGGCGCTATAGTCCGGGGTGGACCTGGGCCTCAACCAATACGCCTCTCCAGTTAGCGCGATCTTTGGCTAACTGCCTCCAGTTGCGCACTCCAAGTTGGTTGAGGTCCCCTTCCACTTGCGCGCGCCAACTAAGGCGAGGTCTTCCTCTACTGCGTTGTCCCTCCGGGTTGGAATCGAAGACTCTCCGGGCCGGAGCGTTGGTGTCCATTCGCTCTACATGTCGTAACCATCTTAGACGACTAATGCGTACTTTTCTGACCAGGTCGATGTCGCTGTACAGCTCGTAGAGTTCGCTGTTAAATCTTCTACTCCAAATCCCGTCAACGCAAACGGGACCAAAAATCACTCGAAGAATTTTGCGTTCGAAGCGACCAAGAAGATCCTCATCCGTTTTTGCAAGGGTCCATGCTTCTGCGCAATAGAGCAGGACAGGGATGATGAGAGTCTTATATAGAATCTCCTTAGTGCTTCTTGACAAGGCCTTACTAATCAATTGCCGTCTTAGGCCAAAGAAACAGCGGTTGGCAAGTGTGATTCTTCGCTTGATTTCTGAGGTGATGTCATTTTCAGAGTTAATAGCGGATCCGAGGTAGACAAAGTCCCTAACTACCTCAAAGTTATAGCTGTCTATCGTGACGTTCTGTCCGATTCGTCGATGTTGTGTGTCCCTTCTTGTTGACAGCATATATTTTGTTTTGCCCTCAATCACCATCAAACCCATTTTTGCCGCTTCTGTACTGATACTTGCAAACGCACCAGTGACAGCTCGCTGTGTTCTGCCAATGATGTCGATGTCGTCAGCGTATGCAAGTAGTTGCACAGACTTATAGAAAATTGTGCCTCTGGTGTTGGCTTGTGAGTTTCGCACAATCTTCTCAAGAATGATGTTGAAGAAGTCACATGACAGCGCATCACCTTGTCTAAATCCTTTTTTCACATCAAATGCAGATGGGAAAGATTTTCGTTGTCAAAGCTGGCAATGTGACTTCGAGCAGGGTTTTCGAAATTAAAAACAGCTTACAACAGGGAGCAGTGAATTCTCCGGTCCTGGTTAATTGTTTTTACAAGTGGTCTGGTGGGTTCCCTCAGATAGCTATACCGTGCGCAGACGATTTAGTAGCGTACAGTACTAGCCACTGATCTATGGCTATATTCTAATTACTAGAGGGGCAGTTGAGCCTTGAATGGAAACACTTAAGGAAATTGTCTTACGAAATAACACTGGCAAACCAATGCTTATGACTTATGAGCAACACTTTGCAGCAGCGGGGACATTTATTGCGATGGTAAGCCACACGGACGAACGGTACAGTAACCAAACACGACAATCACGACCAAGGCGAGACGAACGATGCCACAAGGCAACGGGACAGTAGACACAGTAAACATGACAACAAAATACGCTACGAGACAAAACTCAGACACACGAATACGAGCCATATTTTTTTGTAGAAAAGTAAAACATGTAAAGCAGCAGGGAGTCAGTCTTCCAATGGCTTCCATCAGGAAGGTATTAATCATAAACAAATCATACTGAGACCCCCAACTCATAATCCTCTTGCCGCTGGCCCCCTCAATTTTTGCCAGGAATCCGCCATTTTGTTGTCCTATCCGTGTACGCCAATTCCTATCCGTTTTGCTTTGCCCACAGTGAAATGTAAAAAGATTAGGTGCGAATGTGTTGGTTGAGAGGATTTTTGACATTTGTCAATATGAATTTCTATGCAACAATACTAGCGCACCTAAACTTTTTAGGAGCGTAAAATTTAGCTTGTAGGCAAATAACTGTTAATCGGTCGAAGTTGGGGGTCTCAGTATTGTCTCTGGTATTAATACTAAAGTTCTATATAATAAAATTGTGCATTTGTTTATTTAATTAATCGGCATACTCATGATAGTCAAATCCCACATTACTTTTGAAAATATAATTATATTGGTTACAGAGCACGCAAACTCGCTTTCAGACAACCAATGACCTAAAAAAATGTAAGTGCAGGAGTAAAAGTCATCTACAAACATCTTGTAGCTCTGTTGAAGCCTCAAGGATCCAAGTGAAGAGTTTCGAGAAACAAACAAACTTTGAGGACATACTTTATTGACAAATTTACTAGACTGCAACATAGATTTTCACTCGCCTCATCTGCTGATTGCACTGACACTGAAAAATGTCTCTCACTAGCCTTAAAATTGATGATGATTGCAAAATACTACGGGTTTTTCACTTGAAGCACGCTTTGCGCTTTTCCATTCAAAAGTGCTACTGGTTCAACATGTTGGTCACTGAACACTCTGCTTCCACGTAGACGACGTAGACGCAAAGTTTCTCTATTTTTTCTGGTTGATTACTTTTCCGCGCATATGGCAATTTTCCATGGTTTTCATCTTGTTAGCAGGCCTAGCAAATTTCTGTTCTGATATCCTCCAAGCTAAGATTTAAAGATTTCAATTATATTTTCCTTGAATTTCCGCATGACGTACTTTGCTATTCAACCCTGATGTTGAACAGCAACCCTGATGTTGAACAGCAACTCTGCGTTGTGCAGATCATTTACTGTTCTGCAGACATAGCTTAAAGAGCTGTTGGAGACTCCCTTAATTGCTCCGCTGGACACCTTTGTCATGGTCATTGTGTCTACAAGCTTTTGTCTAAATGATATATAAAAATAACTCAACTTTTATATCAGCTGTCTCAAACATATGACGCAGGCGTCGCAGATAAATTACAAAAAAAAAAATCCTTTCTCCGCCTTGAACATTATATTGTGGTTTCTTCCAAATCCATTCTCGCTAAACCATGTACATTGTATATACATATCATCTTCAAATATATAAAAAAGTCACGGCACTCCTCCGAAACGGATCGACCGATTTTTATGAAATTTTTTTGTGTGTATAGGGTGCGAATAGGTTTTAAAGTATATTTCATGATTATGGTTTATTTAAAGAATTTTTTTTTTTTTTTTTTGTTTCTTTAGATTTGCCATAAAAAATACCTATAACCTCAAGTTATCACTTTCCCACCCCCTCCCCCATTTTTTAATCGCGATTTTAGTATTTTTGTATGATATATGAGATATATCCAAATAATATAATCGTCGTTAGTTTTTCCAACCGAACGAAATTTTGTATGTCGTTAATTGACAGATGGCGCAACGTCCGCCTCATTGATCTTTCATCCACACATGCCCAAGATAAAGTGGCCTAAGTCGCTGCATATATCTGGTTTCCCTTGACTAAATGTTGGCCTTTAATACGATGAATACCAAATGTTTGCGACAGCTTTGAAGGATTATCAACATTGACATTAAATCTAAAATACCCAACGTATGTCATTGCTTTGTAAAGTCTTCTTTCGTAGCTCTCATTACCAGCCAATTTTACCAATAACGATTTCCTAACCGGTTGCACGGTCTCGCATAAGTGCGGCTTTTAGACACATTTATCATCATTTTTAGATACGACTTGAACGTTCAACAATCTTTCAAATTCGATGTCAAAAGAGAAAGACAACTTAAGGAATCGTACTTTTGCCAAATGAATTTGCCGGTTTGTAAATAAAAAAAGAGACTAGAGAGTTATCTCATGATAATGCTTGTGATATGTTAGACGTTTTTTATTATCAGCCATGATCTATATAGATAATCGATTTACATGCAATTACTACAACAGCATATGATCCTCATCTTCTTCTGCTTCTCATTGAGATCATGAATCATGATCTGAAAATGATTTCTACTATTTCCCGCTGTGTGGCCTTTTTCATTCTTAAATGTTGGTGTGCCTGTAAACGATAGCCTCACAATCACGTTGCCAGAATAAAATATGCGAAGCCATTCATACCACATAAAATATTGATTAGTGTCTTAGCATTTTTCGTTCGACTTCTAAAAAACGGTTAATGTGATTATGACTTGAGTCCCGCATGCTCTCCGAATGGGTTTATTATTTTTAACAAATGCGTAGAACAAAAGGAAAGTTTTAAAACTGCATCCAATCATTTTGAATTATTTTCAAAACTAATCAACAGGCGCTGTTTTCTCATATCTTCTTCTTAATCTTCTTAATATATAAAAACGTTCGGGCGTATGTATGACCGACCATCACGGCTGAACCACTGAAGCCATCCCCCTTATATTCACACCATTATGTTTGTGTGGTGCTCCGGATGGTTTATGTTTATTTTAGACCCTATAGGGGGCGCTGGGGTCGCTTTTTTGAAAATTCGTATTTATGGACCGATTCGACTCAAATTAACACCATATAACTTACAAAAAAAAAAGTTTTTTCCAAAATTTGGACCCGATAGACAAGTTAGATTTTCCTGCATATCAATTTTGTATCAACAACATTAAATTTAATTTTAATATTAATATAGTTGGCGTTGGTTGTCTATACTTTTTTGAGTTTGACATTTCAGTAATTTATATTTCATTTGTTATACATTGTTTGACGAATTAGTTTTTAATCAATTTTAAATAGGTAAATAGAATTTGCATTCGATTTCCGGCACAAATAACATAACCAAGGAAAATGTTCTTACTGGGCCAAATTGTATGATTCTTCTTTTCTTTTGTTCGTATTGGTGTCTTTCAGGCTTAGGCAGTCTTAAAAGATAAAATTTTGGACCCGATAGGTGGCGCTGTTGCCGATCTCCGAAACAGCTCTACCGAGTTGATTGAAATTTGTGGATGGGTAGGTATGGTTGTTTCAAGATTGAATGTACCATAGTTTCGGACCCTATAGATGGTACTTTGCAAAACATAAGCGGGATAGGAGAACGGGTTGTGGAAGCATTAAAACTATTAATGGACATTGTCCAGATAAAGGAATTTGCGAAATGTGAGCAGGACTTAATACGAAAGGTATGAGCAAAGCCGGGTGGGTACAGATACATTTAAAAAAGACTGACGTCCGTATGTGCGCACTCATAACTCGGTTACCAATCCTTCAATATTTATGATTTTTGGTTTAAATTCGCATGGCCCCAAGGAATGAAATATGCTACTTTTTGTCATGAAAACAAAACTTTATGGGGATTAGATGAATTTTTGAATTCTTTGGATGTTCCGGGCTTATTTACTTACTTACTTAGGTGGCGCTACAGTCCGGGGTGGACCAATACGCCTCTCCAGTTAGCGCGATCTTTGGCTAACTGCCTCCAGTTGCGCACTCCAAGTTGGTTGAGGTCCCCTTCCACTTGCGCGCGCCACCTAAGGCGAGGTCTTCCTCTACTGCGTTGTCCCTCCGGGTTAGAATCGAAGACTCTTCGGGCCGGAGCGTTGGTGTCCATTCGCTCTACATGTCCCAGCCATCTTAGACGACTGATGCGTACTTTTCTGACTAGGTCGATGTCGCTGTACAGCTCGTAGAGTTCGCTGTTAAATCTTCTCCTCCAAAGCCCGTCAACGCAAACGGGACCAAAAATCACTCGAAGAATTTTGCGTTCGAAGCGACCAAGGAGATCTTCATCCGCCTTTGATAGCGCCCATGCTTCTGCACCATAAAGCAGGACTGGGATGATGAGGGTCTTATACAGAGTTTCCTTAGTATTTCTCGACAAGGCCTTACTTATCAGTTGCCGTCTTAGGCCAAAGAAACAGAGGTTGGCAAGTGTGATTCTTCGTTTGATTTCTGATGTGATGTCGTTATCAGAGTTTATAGCGGAGCCGAGGTAGACAAAGTCCCTAACTACCTCAAAGTTATAGCTATCTATAGTGATGTTCTGCCCGATTCGTCGATGTCGTGTGTCCCTTCTTGTTGACAGCATATATTTTGTTTTACCCTCATTCACCACTAAACCCATTTTTGCCGCTTCTGTACTAATACTTGCAAACGCACCAGTGACAGCCCGCTGTGTTTGATGATGTTCCGGGCTTACATCTATACAATTGAAAGTCGGCTCAGTTATAATTTTGTTGCGCAACCTTAATGCACCGAGACTTTGTAACAGAACGCGTTTGATTTGGTGGTGAACGATCTCAAATCAAATGTCATGCAAGCGACGGTTTTGAGGAAAAAATTCAAAGACAAACATTCTCCACGGAATGCGCTTGTTGAGAACGAATTTGTACGTCGTGTACTGTAAACCATTTTAGTCAAAAAGCGGAAGGTTGGCCGACACGTGAATCTTCTTTGTTGCGTTTGTCTACGCCTAAGGAAGGTTCATAGGGTGACAAAATTGAAAAATTTGAACGGGAAATTGGAAAGTTTGTGAAAATTGATTTTCCATCCATTTTCTACGGAGAGTTTTTTTTTTTTTTAATTTTGATCGTAGTATACAGTGAGATCGTATTTATCAAAAGCTATAGTTGGGATCAATACAATTAATTTCCGGTAGAAGTGAAAATTATTTTTGTCAAAATGTCAATTTTGGGGGGGGACCAAGTTTGCCAGGCACGCTAAAACTCTTTGTGCCAAAGTACAATCACTGATTATATGTATAGGAGAAAAAAAAATGATTGGCAACCGCTGTCGAAACATGCGAATGGAATCTTTTATACTAGCGTCGGTTTCCCTAAGGTTGCAATTTCGATGAGCTGATGCCACCAGTTTTCTGTGTCGCTTGTTGTCAGACCATTTTTATGTAAATTATAATCCTATATATACCTTATTTCTTACCGCGATTGAGTGAATAGACACCCACTCCAGGGTAAAGGAAGATTTTTATACTAATTGGTAAGCATATACCTACACGAACCAAAACGATATCTCATGCAGTTGTTTCAATATTTGATGCGAAACTGGATAAATTTACTCATGAAGTCTCCACTACGAATATTGCTTTTCAAACTACTGGAATTGGAGAATTGGTTTGTTCCATACGCTACTAGCACTTTTTCGAGAAAAAGACATTAACAGACTTACGTACGAAACATTGTGATAGGATTTTTTTTAACTTGAAGTAAGTCATACAGCCCGATTCTGAAGTTATGAGCCCTCACAAATCACAAGCTCTTGTGAATTCCACGATAATCCTCACAATAAAACTCACAAAAAATTCACTTCAGCATGGTTATTTTCGAATTTTTAAATAAAAGTCCGAACGCGTACACGAAGTTAGTAAAAATATATAAAATACAATTTTTGGGCAAAATAAGCGAAATAAGAACACGGAAATGTTTTAGAACTGAAGGATAAAAATTATTAACGACATTTGTCACAAATCGAATTCCCCGTCTTTCTTGTTTTTTTTTATAAAAATAATGTATATAATATGTATATATCAGTGAGGTTTGCCAGAATCGGGCTGTTATAAAGAGTTACTCAACCAATTTTTGAATTGTTTTGCCAAACCGTTAAAAAGCTACGTTAATAAACGTAAAAGTCTACTTGTTTCTCCTGTGCCCCAACTTCTATGTCTTGAAACTGTTTTTTTTTTTTTTTTTACACGTCACAAAAAAAAAATGGATATGTCACAAAGCAAATTTCATCCAAAATATCCGAAAATCAATTAATAATACACTCAGAGAAAAATACTATAATTTTAATATGAATTCCTATTCTTTTAATGTGTTTTTGCTATTAAAATTAGTCAATGTGATTTTTCCTATTATTAGTATAGTTCAAAAACTGTTGAATCTATAGTTCTTTTAGATATTTATTTTAATTATTTTATAACATTAAACCAATAGTTCATACGATTAAAAAGTAATAAGATGTCCTATTATTTTAATAGGCTCCCCTTTAATGTGAATACAATATTAAAAATATTATTATTTCACATTAAATTTATAGGAGAAGTATTATTAACTCAATGTGATAATGTTATTAAATCAATTCTCCGCATACTATAGTTTTAATTAGTTCTCAATATTAAATCAGTGGTGCATCCAACTTAAAATTAATAAGATGTCCCATTATTTTAATAGGTTCCCTTTAATGTGAATACAATATATAAACTATTATTGTTCCACATTAGTTTTACAGGAGAAGTACTATTAACTCGTGTGATGTAGCTTTAATTAGTGTTTATTATAAAAACAATAGTTCATATAGGTAATTGAATCAAATACCCAAATCGATACTTACATTTGAAAAATATTAAGACCAATACCTTGCTGAAAATAAAATTAAGCCTTTTTAAAAAATGAATAAGTAAAAACATTTTTTTTGTTTTTTTCGCTTTTAGCTTTAAGCTTTTATTATAAACACATTAAATTAAATTCAATATTTTTACAAAAAAAAAAAATAATAATAATAATAATAAAACTTAGTTCTTACTTCATGTTTGGCTGGAATCGAAAAACAAAATCAATCATATTCTGCCAATAATATTAATATTCTAAAATAAAGAAATTACCAAAGAATGTAATAATAACACAGAACACAACATAATAAACAATTAAAAACAAAGTTCCCAGTTTCAGAAAAGTTTAAAAGATTTTTTCAGAACAAACGTTCATTGTCAAACTGGATCTGTCATTTGTGTCAGATTTGCTATAGGGATGAGAAAAAGTTTGTGTTCAAGATCTGATGAAAAAAAAAAAATTTCGCATTTTACAAGGTCTGTTGCACCGAATCGTGAATACCCCTAATGTTTTTATTCAAAAAATACAATAAAAGTACACGTAGGACAAATTTTGTTAATAGTTTCTCTATCTCTTGTTGTCGTTATATGCACGCACGTGGAGCAAAGAAAACTGCGAAAAATTACAAGGGAAATTTGTACCAAACGTCAATAAATGGTTTATAGCACAAAACAATTCTACAAACTGTTGAAATCGGGATTGGAAAGCCATAGAGCAAATCGAATGACAAATTTAAAAAGAGCATACAAAATAACCATAAAATCCGTTCCTATCTCAAAAAAGACAAAAGTGGCGTATGGAACAAAAGGATTCTCAGGCGACGATACGTTAAATGAAACTGGGAACCTTGTCAGCTGGTTAACTAAGTTACAACAAATTGTGTCTTTCAAAAGAACAAGCACAATTACTCGATTTTTCTTTAATAAATATTAAATTTGATTTATTCTGTTTCAAAAGCCACCATCTTGAATGATTTTTTGCAACCATACTAAATCTTAAACAGAAATTCTAAAAACGAACGCCTTTCCTTTCATTACAGAACATATCCATACTCATAGTCCTCATATACGCCTGGCGGATAAGCGTCAATGTCAGACGATCCGGCGAATTGGAGGACGTCTACTATGGTAAGTCGCAGCTTCCCAGTGCACTTCAAACTAACTACAACAGTTAGACTTTTATGGTATTTCAATCTCAAAATCCATTAACGTGTACCTCCATTTCAGGTGTACAAATAGCCTACTTTGCCATCATTGGAACTCAGATGTCGATGATATTTCTGAGTGTTATGCTGATGTTCGGCATTTACAAGGTAAGCCATTTTCCACATGCACAGTATGTAAGTATACCCCCACGAATCTCAATCTATTGGGGAAAAGTCCCCAAATCAATGCTCGGTATATAGCTCCACCAGCCATCACCCCTTGGCCACAAATAGCAATTTTGGTATTTGGCCTTGTATTTACCAAATGAATATTTTTCCTATTCGATGTGAGGATAGTTAAGGATACCACCTCTTACATGGGGATGTGTGTTTGTGTGTAGGGTTCCAATGTTGACCTTTTTGCTGAAAACATTTCGCTGGCTAAACCTAAATATTTGGAATTCAATTTTTTGTTGTTGCTGCCGATGCCAGGGACACACCACAGCGACACAACTCAAGTCAACAGTAGCACGAAATTGGATTGCTGTGACTATAGCCGTGTCGAAAGAATGTTATTGAAATACTTTGCCAAAAGGCTGAGTCGTACAAAGACGAAAGGACTGTTTGTTTATGTTCTTTGTTCAAATGATGCGGAGGCTAATATGCTACAATCGAATCCGTCTCGGATTCTGTCAATGGGCTTATGCGGGTGAAGTCCTTTTGTGATTTTGTAATTTTGCAAAATGCAAATATTATACAAATCGATATTCTGCCAATGTAAGCTTAGGTCGTTTACGAACGATTAGATGAGGAAGCATACTCTTAACGTCACGTCGTTGTTTGCAATCGGAAGCGGAAGACTCTCATTCTAATGGTTTGAGGTTTGTATTTTGTTTTTCGTGTGCAGCTTCAGCTGTGCAAGGGTTGTTTACTCCGTTCCAGCTGGGGGCATGTAAAAATCTAATCAAAAACGGGATCCTCATGTGATCTGACATCGCTCCCGCCGGCAATTTATCAACTCTGCTTCGTAAGCAATATACGCCGAAACTTCATTACAAAATCCATATTTAGTCACTTCGTCATCCCTAACGGATGTGGGCTTGTTTCTTTTATCCATCCCAGCAGTGAAATTAAATATTTATACCGCAAAGAAAATGACTGTCACAAAGTTTGAGTGCGTATGTGTGTGGTCTCATTTTTCACGCAAAATTAAGGCCGAAACATTTCAAAACGGAAGGCTAAGACCACGCAATTTACATATTTCCCACAACATCTACTCAAAGTGGAATGCAAATAAATCCCATTGCCAGACATTATGTGTCATAATGAGTGGAAACATTTCTATTGTCATGATTTGTCCTTTTCTTTGTTGTGGCAAATCCCTTTCAATGAACCTTGAGGGTTATTGTATCTGCTGCGAGTGTGTGCGAACTTCCTTCAAAAGCATGAGCACGGAGCACCTCCGGATAAGTGGGAGGATTGTTGGATGTCCTTAAATTTGAGTTTGTCACAGCAATATTCTTGTTTATGGTCTGTGCGCGTGGTGAGCAATTATAAAAATAATAATTTTCCACACAGCAATTTTGACTGGAAAAGCGCCACCGAAACAGTAATGGACAGAATGTGTTTTTCATTTTCGAGAGATGTTTTTCGGTCGTCGAGAAAAAACAATAACCACGAAGGACTTGGATGGTTTTTTCTTTTCTGATGCTGTTCCCCAGCGTGCCGTACGCAATGGTCTCCCTTGTTAAGAGACAGGATGTGTGGGGAGAGTTTTCATATAGAGGTGCGGTTATACAAAATTAGTAAAAATTAGCAGCACAGCAAGCGGAAGCTATTTTGCATGTTGGCTTTCGTATTATGATGATACATCGGTGTTGTCTGTGGTGTATACATAACATTATGCTGTTTGCGAGTCGTGTGGGATGACACTGCCTAATTGGCGTAATCTAAGTACTAACTGTGAGATTATGCTATGATTTGACACTTCAAGTTTTTAAGTGTTATCGTATGCCATATAGTGAATGTAGATTTATGGGCCAAGTTTGTGTCAGCCTATTCTAGATGGTGTTTGTTGGCTGATTTTTTTTTTATCTCAGATATGTTTAATAGCGGGGATGGTTGGCATGTCGGATACTACATTTGGTGTGGAGTAGTTGGCACGCGTAGTTATTGTGGGCTTAAGTGCTATATAAACTAGACAGTTTGATCGCAGTGCAAAGCACAGTTTACGCTTATACGCAATAACACCACAATACTAGAAATTGTGTGCGACTACGGCTGTTTATGAGTGGTCGTCGAAAAAGGCTCTGCCAATCAATGAGCATTTTAGGCTGGCTTTCTAGTTCTTGTGGGTTTTTGGGACAGTGAGCGTTAAAGGGAATGCCCAGCTTACCAGCACCTTTGATGTGAAGTTGACTGGTAATTGCTTTTGTTTAGACTGAGTTAGAGTTTGCACAATCGATTGCAGTGCCACGTATAACCCCGAACAGGGTGTTTCTATCGCACATGCCATTTCGACGGTTAGACGTGATGGAAGTCAAGTG
The DNA here is from genome assembly GCA_946477585.1 of Cheilosia urbana. NCBI lineage: Eukaryota > Metazoa > Arthropoda > Insecta > Diptera > Syrphidae > Cheilosia > Cheilosia urbana. The sequence goes on from OX297855.1 coordinate 66,308,812, forward strand.
TTTATTAGTTGGCATTATTTAGCGAAACAGGTTCTTGCACGCCGGGCCTAGTTTACCGCAACCATTCGTTTTGTTTGAGTTGTTTTTTTTTTGGGAAACGAATTAAAAGGACCTCCAATTTTATACCAAGTCAAAACGGATACTTTCCCCAATTTGACTTAGGTAAGGTACTATCGAGGCTATTTCTCAAACGGCAATATCGACTGCAAAAGGCCTAATGGAAACACATAAAGCGCACTTCAATGTGGGTATCTATCTTTTGTAATTATTTCTCAAAAATTACCACCATGTTCAAATATATTTTTTTAAAACTCAAAACCGTACTTCCATTTAAAATGCAATAACAGTCACGCAAAACTTATTTTTAGCAAATGTTACCCACTTCTTCTTTTTTCAACCATATTCAATATGCACCTTACAAAAATTCCAACCACTTGGAGTTTACACAATTAGAATTATTACATTAGAACGTAGATCGGGATATTCATTTTTTAACTGCTAATGCGAATTCAAAAACAGATCTCTGAATTCTTGCATATACCTACATAATTATATAAATAATTATATTATGTAAAGATATCGATATATCATGAACACTGACGTCGATCTATCACGAACATACTTACTTACTTACTTAAGGTGGCGCTACAGGACGGGGTGGACCTGGGCCTCAACCAATACGCCTCTCCAGTTAGCGCGATCTTTGGCTAACTGCCTCCAGCTTCGACTTGCGCGCGCCACCTTAGGCGAGGTCTTCCTCTACTGCGTTGTCCTGAACATTAACAACTTTAACCAGCGCTCAATGGTTTCTCCCATAAGCCAAAAGGTAATATGTATTACAAGGTCAAACGAACTAATTTTTGTTGAAGCAATTATTGTCTGTGACCATTAGGCAACAAAGTGGTATTAAAATGTTTCTTCTAAAATAAGTAATTGGCAGTCAGGCGCGTCGCGAAGTCAAGTGTTTTTCACGTTTTTTTTTTTTTTAAATACGGAAGTCTGAACATTTTACATTAATCAATTTTGTTCTATTTTTTCTTAAAGTTTATTCTAAAAAAAAAGGTGATGGAAATAAGAGAGCAATTTGTTAAGAAAGTTTTTAGATAATTTTCTTAATCAAAAACATTACATTAGTTATTTAAAACGTTATTGAAAGTGTTGCATAATTTCGGTGTTTTCCCACGATAATTTGTATATAATAATTTTGATTGATCGTTCCTCTTTCCCCTAAGTGAAATTGCAAACATTGCTGCAATAGATATATATATTGTTTGTGCTTTGAAGCATTGTCGGTCAATAAACAATCCTCAAGGCAAACATCTTAATTCAAATGATACTTTAAAGATTTTTGCGTAAGGCAAAGTTTTTTTTTTTTTTTCATTTTTCCGAGGGTAGATGAAAATCTTCCAAAGAAACTATGAGAATAGCAAGCAAAATATAATAATAACTAGCGTGCCCGGCGAACTTTGTCCCGCCCAAAATTGACTTTTTGACTAAAATAATTTTCACTTCCACCTGAAATTAATTTTATTGATCCCAACTATAGCTTTTGACAAATACGATCTCGCTGTATACTACGATAAAAAAAAAACTCTCCGTAGAAAATGTATGGAAAAACAATTTTCACAAACTTTCCAATTTCCCGTTTCCAATTTTGTCGCTGTATGAACCTTCCTTAGGCGTAGACAAACGCAACAAAGAAGATTTACGTGTCAGCCAACCTTCCGCTTTTTGACTAAGATGGTTTACAGTGAGAATGGAATGAGAATGTTTGTCTTTTAATTTTTTCCTCAAAACCGTCGCATGCATGACATTTGATTTGAGATCCTTCACCACCAAATCAAACGCTATCTGTTACAAAGTCCCGGTGTATTGAGGTTGCGCAACAACATTATAACTGAGCCGAATTTCAACAATAGATGTAAGCCCGGAACATCCAAAAAATTCAAAAATTCAACTAATCCTCATAAAGTTTTTTAAACCAAATTTAAACCAAAAATCATAAAAATTGAAGGATTGGATCCCGAGTTATGAGTGCGCACATACGGACGTCAGTCTTTTTTAAATGTCTGTACCCACCCGGCTTTGCTCATACCTTTCGTATTAAGTCCTGCTCACATTTCACAAAATCCTTTATTTGGACAGTGTCCATTAATAATTGTAATGCTTCCACAACCCGTTCTCCTATCCCGCTTATGTTTGGCAAAGTACCATCTATAGGGTCCGAAACTATTTATATTTCAATCTTGAAGCAACCATACCTACCCATCCACAAATTTTAATCAACTCGGTAGAGCTGTTTCGGAGATCGGGAACAGCGCCCCTATCGGGTCCAACATTTTATCTTTTAAGACTGCCTAAGCCTGAAATACAGCAATACGAACAAAACAAAATAAATAAAGATCATAAAATTTGGCACAGTAAGAACATTTTCCTTGGTTATGTTATTTGTGCCGGAAATCGAATGGAAATGGTATTTACCTATTTAAAATTGATTAAAATCTAATTTGTAGTTTTCGTGGAACAATTGTACAGCAAAATGAAACATGAATTACTGAAATGTCAAATTCAAAAAAAGTATAGACAACCAACGCCAACTATATTATTACAATTAAATTTAATGTTGTTGATACAAAATTGATATGCAGGGAAATCTTACTTGTAGTAAATATCTCCGAGCGCCACCCATCGGGTCCAAATTTTGGCAGAAACGTTTTTTTTTTTAAGTGTTATATGGTGTTAGTTTGAGCCGAATCGGTCCACAAATAAGAATTTTCAAAAAGCGACCCCAGCGCCCCCTATGGGGTCTAAAATAAACACAAACCATCCGAAGCACCACATAAACATATGGTGTGAATATAAGGGGGATAGCTTAAATGGTTCAGCCGTTATGGTCGGTCATACATACGCCAATATCTAAGATTGTGTGTAAATTTCAACTCAATCGATTGGGTGGCTTTCGAAATTTAAGGATTTTAGTTTTTTTTTATGGGCTGTGCCACGCCTCTTTGTCCATTTTTGACGAATATTCGCTGGTATACTCCTGGGCCAATACCTACGATTGTGTTTAAATTTGAACTCAATCGATTTTGTGGCTTTCGAAATATAAGGTTTTTAATGTTTTTTAGTATGGGCGGTGCCACGCCCCTTTGTCCAATTTCGACCAATCTTCACAGGTATACTCCTGGGCCAATATATAAGATTGTGTGTAAATTTCAACTCAATCGATTGGTTGGCTTTCGAAATTTAAGGTTTTTAATGTTTTTTTGTATGAGAGGTTCCACGCCCCTTTGTCCAAAATTGGTCGTATCAACTCAGAAACCTTCGCGGACTCATGTACAACAACTTTGCTGAGGATCATAACATGATCAAATGCAAAGTTTAGGATTCCATAAAGGACAAACAAACAGACATTCATTTTTATATAAGAGAAGAAGACTAGAAGACCCAGCCACGCGTTGCTGTGGCTAAGATGGTTTGATTTTTTTTCATTCTTTTTTTTTTTTTGATTGGGAGGTGCCACAACCCGTTTTTTATCCGGCTTATATTTTGCCACCTATAGGGTCCAAAGCTATCATATCTTTCAAACTGGAATCAACCACATAGGTACATCTACAAAATTCTATTGAAATCGGTTGTGTGGTTTCGGAAGTCGTCAACAGCTCCAACTATCGGGTCCAAAAACAGTTTATCTTTCAAACGGGAACCAATCATATACATCTACAACACGTTATTGTTATCGGTTAAGTGATTTCGGAGATCGAAAACAGTGCCACCTATTGGGTCCATCGTATCTTATACCTATTTTAAGTAAGAAGGAATTTTATATACTTATATAATAATTATAACTCTTCGTTAAATAATAAACAAATAATTTGTAATAGAAAAATAATTCGACTATAAATTGAGTTACATACTATCCTATCTCTCAAGTTAGATCAAACTGTGTGTAAAATTCGATTTAAATCGGTTCAATAGTTTAGGATTAGATAAAAAGCTTTAAAAAAAAACATTTAAAATCTTATATTTCTAATGCCACCAAATCGATTGAGTTCAAATTTACACCCAATCTTAGGTATTGGCCCGGGAGTGGATACCTGTGAAGATTAGTCAAAATTGGATAAAGGGGAGTGGCACCACCCATACAAAAAAAAATTAAAAATCTTACATCTCATGAACCAACACACCTACAAAGACCGTAGGTATATACGTACGAACCATGGTATTAACGACATCTTTTATGGGAAATTTCCAGAATCAAAATTGGTTCACGGATTAAAGAGAACATTGGCGACAAACACAATACAACTTATTTCTATATATATGTATTTAAGATAGATATCGAAAAAAGGGGAACAAAATACTTCAATATTAATTTATTGAAAGATGATACAGACAAAAATATGCGGATTGAAGGTACGAAGAATCAAACGATCTTTTTGAACTTTACGAGAATATTATATTCTTTTCCAATAGCAACACAAAGGAATAAACAATTCCTTGTCAACTTGACTTGCAGATAAAGGCTGTAGGAAAGCCCCAATGAAATAAGGCCCCAAAAGAGAAAATGAAATAAGGCCCCAAATTTGGGGTGTTATTTCATAATGACATAACATCCCAATTTCAAATATGAAATAAGGCCCCACTGCGATGAAATAAGGCCCCAAAATAAAAAGAAATAAGGCCCCAAATTTGTGGTTTATTTCATAATGAAACTAAAAATAATGAAAACTACTTTTCATTTAATATTGTTGATATTGGATAAACTAGTATAGATTAAAGGAACTTTTTATATAGTCAACTTCGCACCCACCCCGCAATCTAACAGTAAACCCAAGCAGGGGGTTGCAGGGGGGCAGCATGCCCCCCCACATGCATTCCATATCGGAAGGGTAACAATTAATAATAAAAAAATAATTTTGGGGACTTATTTCATTTCTTCTTTTGGGGTCTTATTTCAAAATGAAATAAGACCCCAATTTTCATTAAGAAATAAGGCCCCAAAAAAGGAAATAACACCCCAAATTCTATTAAAAATCGTTGTTGTTGTTTCCTGTATAATTTTTGGGGCCTTATTACATTGGAGCCTTATTTCGCATAGCCACAGATAAAGCGCAAAAGTGTAGCGACATTTAAGTCAGTATATTTTTTTATTTTTGTTATTTGTTATTGCGTTTGTATTGTATTTTCGCAATGATACCAGACCAGTTGCATCGGATCGTTAAAGCCCCTATTGATTAGTGTTCCATATTTTAGCATAAGTCCACCTAGTGGGAAGTAAAACCACTTTCGTGTAGTGGACTTAGTTTCCGTGGGAACTTAGAACACATTCAGAAATAAGAAGAGAAAACTATCTTCCAACATTTAGATTTGGATAATTTTGTTTTTTTAATAATCGCGTCGATTTTTCTTTGATAATTTGCAGAGTTTTGCAAACTGAATTTCGGTTTTGAAAATTTTGTTAATTAAATTTGGAATATATTACACTGCCTCAGTTAAAAGTTAATTTATTTTTTGTTAATAAAAATTGCAAATTACGTATATTTGACTCCTCAATTTTACTTCGTTCTTAGTCGACAGTGAGAATTTACTTCAAATCAAAAGGTAAATAAAACCACTCTAAGTTTTCGGAATCTAATTCCTACCTTACAAGGGAACTAATTCCAGTTTACGAAAGTGGTTTTATTTCCCACTTCCCAGGGACTTATTTTCCTGCACCATTATGAATGAGCAAGCAGTGGGAAACTGTAGAATACATTTTCATATCATGATTCGTGATCTCGATGACAAAAAGGATGGTATGTTGTTGTTGTAAGTGCATGTAAGTCGATGATTTAAATGGATCATAATAGCTGGCACAAATACCTATTATAAGGCAACAACATTTTCCTGCTCATGTCCATACTAGGTCCCAACAAAATCTTTCAAAATCCATTCTGAACATGCGTTTCCGTTAACCAAACACCATTTTTCGTTATAGGAAAACCCCGGACTTATAGTGCCTTGGATAATTGGCTTTATAACGTTTATGGCGTTGGAAGCAGTAGCGATGGTGTACTCGAATGTCCTCCGGGATCATGTAAATAAGGTGAGTATGTATTGTATTATGCTGCATAGAGCCCGAGGTAGATTCAAATACTAAAATCGATATACAAATCAATATTCCTGCTGAAGGAATTGCAAATATACGCTTGGCCTGTCAACATGTGCCAATGTAAGTAAACCAATAACCAGAGTCCTTCTTTTGTGGGTGTATACGAATTTCACAAACGCCAAAAACACAATACGATATCGAACCGAGGACAGAGGGTATTCAGAAAGATGTCGCTCCCTTTTACCGTACTGTCATTCCATGGAGGCAGTGTTTTATTTCATTTTTCCATAATCAAAGGATATTCAAATTTTATGCTAAGCAGACCACCGTGTACACGCCAAAAGGAGCTCGTAAATAATTCATGAACTACTGAGAAGAGCCATTGTTTTCTGGGCCAATGATGGTTGCGATAGAGAGGGGAAACTCTCAAGGGCACTTTACAATGAGGTTAGGAAAGTTTAAGAGTTCGCATCAGAATCGTGTCCCCAAATGAATGTCAAATTGTTTCCCGGGGTCAAGATACTTGGCATTGCTGGTGGTCACAAATTTGCTTCTTATTAGACTGGTTTGTTTCTTGCGATCTATCGCATCATTTTTTGCTTGCTCATTTTCTCACATAGGCATGCATGCAAAATCGGTTTAATGGAACTTCACGTCATATGTCTAATCGATTCATCTTTTCCAAACATGAGTTGATGAATAAGCCTCAAGTACTCAACTGAATTGTTAAAGGTGAATTTGAATATCACCATGTGAAAGGATTTTTGTCCTAAGTGCTTTTTCATTTCTTAAACGATGTTACATTTATAATCGACTTAAAAAGAATGTCTTCTTATCTCTTTCAGCAATTCGATACCATGTGCAAAGCGGAAGTAACTTTTTTCATAGCACGAGCATTCATCAATGTAAGTTGTAGAGATAACGCTGTTTAATCGTTACTTGGCATTTTCCTTATCCTCATTTGTGTCAAACAATTAGTTGAAGGAGTTTAGTAAAGGGGATTTTTTTTTTTTTTTTGAGAGCTATAGCAATTGATGGGATTTCAGTAACGTTATTTTAAACTAAGTTAACGTGCTTCTGTTGTGGGGTGTATGTTCGTTAAAGATTATGGCCTTTGAGTGAGGTAATCGCTTTTAAATAAATAAAATAAATATTTGGCGCAACAGGTCCGTAGATACCCTAGGCCTAGCTCCTCAAATCCAAATCGCTTTGTTTGAGTTTTTCATTTTATGACGAATGCAAGGGAACTACAATTTTATGCCGAGTCCAAACGACTAATTGAGAAGCTCTTTCATGACAGTTATACTCTCTGTCCGTTTTTCCACAGGCCTACAGGCTAAACGGCTGCCCGGATTTCGTTCAAACTTCGGATTTGAAGTTTGTGGGCTTACAGTTCGGGGCCGTTAACTTCAATATTAATATGGTATTATTTATATACAATTTTCGTACCAGTTTGATTTGTTCGAAAAGATTTCAACCAAAATTGACATTTAGACTTGAGTATGTGAGGTTACCATGAATGTAAACCCAGTTTTTGACTAAAAATTCTAATAATCAGAGACAATACTGAGACCCCCAACTTCGACCGATTAACAGTTATTTGCCTACAAGCTAAATTTTACGCTCCCAAAAAGTTTAGGTGCGCTAGTATTGTTGCATAGAAATTCGTATTGACAAATGTCAAAAATCCTCTCAACCAACACATTCGCACCTAATCTTTTTACATTTCACTGTGGGCAAAGCAAAACGGATAGGAATTGGCGTACACGGATAGGACAGCAAAATGGCGGATTCCTGGCAAAAATTGAGGGGGCCAGCGGCAAGAGGATTGTGAGTTGGGGGTCTCAGTATGATTTGTTTATGCTAATAATGATACTTTTTAAATTTGGACATGTCTCGAAAACGGTCCATACGATTGTAACAAAAATATATTACTCAGTTTTTCTCTATATTATCGCACAAAGGATTTTTGAAAAAAGTATTTATTTTACCTGAAAACGGCAATGTAACGATTTAAGCCAAAATGCAAACTTAGAGTAAAATTGATGATTTTTAGCTAAATAGTTACCCAATAGTATTTTTCAAACTTAAAATTGCAATATTTGGTAATATTTTCTCTGCCAAATTTTACAAAAACCGCTCGTATTCTAAATAATTTCCGTATGTAGCTACTTAGTTTTTCTCAACAAAAAAAAATCGAAATGCAATAACAGCAACGCAAAACTTATTTTTAGCAAATATTACCCACTTCTTCTTTTTTTTTCAACCATTTTGAATATATGCACCGTTAAATAATCCCAACCACTTGGAGTTTACATAATCAGAAACTCCCACTTCATTTGAAGTGGGAGTTTAAAACACACACGTCCATCGTAATATTCAGTTTATAACTGCTAATGCAAGTTAAAAAACAAATCTCTACACTCTTGCGCAAACAACATAATACATTTATATGTAAAGATATCGATCTATCACGAACAATACTTGCAATTATCGACAACTTATGTAAACCAGCGTCATTAATCTATTCCACCCAGAAATAAATTCATGCCCTAACAGATCAAAAATTAGGAACTCCTACTATGCTTATTTTCAAAAATCTTACAAAATCTAGAGCTTATAAAATAGTACAGTAGGCACTTATAGTTATAGCTCTCTAACCAGAACTGGCGACGTTATCATGTACTGCCATAGCAGATATAAGATTAACCCAAGAGTGAATTTTATTTAACACTATTCATTCACCTACTACTTCCTAGTTTGTAAGTATGGATGGATGTTTGTTACTCTTTCACGTAAAAACTACTGAATGGATTTTAATTAAATTTTACAATAATATAGCTTACACATCAGAATAACACATAGGCTACAATTTATAAAGATATTATGTGAATTGTCCAAAATATCAAGTAAGTAGGAATAAATCTACCATCTGCGAGCTTATTCTGGCGTGCGCTGCCAAATCCGCTAGAGTTATACATATGTAATGTATGATGGAAATGTTTATCTTAAATATTCATACAAAAAAGCCTGCCACAGTATATATCTATATCTTATGTGTAAGCCATTATACTCAAAATAGTGAACCATAACTACAATAAAAATCCGCGATGGAATCCTTAACTACTGAACCGATTTTAATCAAATTTTGCACACTGTGTGCAGTTTGATCCAATTTGAGAGATAGGATAGTTTATAACTTGCAAAACAAGAAATTATAATTATCGAAACTTATCAATCAGCAACCGTCGTTTTTAATCGTTGTTCTGCTTTTGGGAAACTCCGTTTTCTCCGAAGTGAAACGAAAGAGAATATGCGAGTTGGAGGAAATGCGCAGATGTCTGATTAGGTGCGATGACGGACCTGTGGTGGTGTAGGTACAAATTGAGTTCAAGGTTTTTGTTTTAGGTGGTTATGATATTACCTATACATACTTTAACACCAGAAGTTACTTACAAGCTGTTTTTAAGTTTACATTATTTATAATTTCCCGAAGTAATAATAAACAAATTTAGCCGAGTGAAGTGAAAAAAGAGTTTTTCCTTTGGAATAATATGATGGGAATGTTATCTAGCGGAAAGTCAGTAACGAGTTCTTTGAGTGTATTTGTTAAAAGTAAAAGCTGGAACATGCTCGAGCATTCCACAAAGTGAAAATTTGAAATTAAGAAAAAATATACAGAGTCCACTATGTGATGGAAGAGTATTAACCGATTTTTTCCACTTTTTTGTACTTTTTTCAACAATCTGTTATTTCGATGTAGTTCAGGCTTTATGCTACAATTCATTTTTCGTAACATTTTGGCGGAGTTCATGAAAGTAAAAAGCGGCAGCACTGCAATTTTTGCGTTCATTAATGTAAAAATACTGTATTATTTTTGCATGAGGCAAATAAGCAGTGCGTTCATATAAGCCAAATGACAGTCAAACTGCGATCAACTCTGCATTGAATTTTGTTTTGTTGCCGAGTTGCAGGAAGATGGCAGGAGAAAATATGTTAGTAAAATAAATGAAAATTTAATATGTTTACCCAAAATAAATAAGGATTTTGTTTATTAAAAAGTTCAAATACATTATCTGTGTTTTATAGGAATGAAAGTGAAAAAAAATGTACTGCATGAACTATTTTTCGGAAACGCAAAACTGCTGCAAACTTGCAGCAGTATTTCTGTTTATAATTACATTGAATCAATATTTTTTGCATGGCATGTGCAACAATGTTGCAATTATGAACTCACCCTTTCTTAATATGTATATAAAAATTTGGTGTCACGTTGTTCCTCCCCGATGGAAACCTAAACTAGGTACTGAACTGATTTTTATCAAACTTTGCACACTGTATAGGATAGTTTATAACTAAATCTATGGTCGCATTTTTTTTTTTTTTTTTTTATTGCAAATTATGATAATACGAAACTTGAATTCAGTGGAGTTAAAGCAGTTGCATATGCCGACGACCTAGCACTGCTCGCGTCAGGAAAATGTCTGTCCACCATCAGTGAACTACTAAACAGAGCCCTATCCACGGTCAATACCTGGACAAAGAAATGTGGACTGGCAGTAAACCCACAAAAAACAGAATTAGTCCTCTTCACCAACAAAAGAACTGTTCCGGAATTTAGACTGCCAACAATTGAAGGGGTTCCGCTAATAATTTCTGATAGTGCAAAATACCTGGGAGTTATCCTAGATCGGAAATTAAACTGGAACCTTAACATTAAGGAAAGAGCCAAAAAGGCAATGATAGCATTTTATGCCTGTAATAGAATATTCGGATGAACATGGGGCCCTAATCCTAGAATAGTCATGTGGCTCTATACAGCGGTTGTAAGACCGATACTAACTTATGGTTGTTTATTCTGGTGGCAAGCGCTGTTAAAGTCTAACAACTTAAAAATCATGACAAAAATTCAAAGAATGGCCTGTATTGGCACCACGGGGGCAATGAGAACCAGCCCCACAGCAGGTCTAGAGGCTATACTCCATCTCAAACCCCTAGATCTCTTTGTACAAGAATCTGCTGCAAACAGCGCCCTTCGGTTAAGCCAGACCAAAAACTGGAAACACAGCCTAACAGGACACGCACAAATTCTAAACAAATTCGCGGGCAATAATATATGCACGGACTATATCACTCCCCGACTAGACTTCAGAAGACCATTTACCACGTGTTTCCCCAGCAGGGACGAAAGGAAAGGTGTGTCTGGGAATGAAAAAGCTGATGAGCTGGCAAGAAAGGGATCCTCCCTTGAACTAAACCAGGCCGACACCACAGTTACGATTCCCCCCTATAATCTCAGACAGGCGATTGGGAACAGAATACTTAAGGCGACAATTGAGAGATGGAGCAGACTAGAATCCTGTGTCATAACCAGGAAAATGTAGCCAATCTACAACAAACAGAAAACGGAAAAAATTCTACAATTGAGCAAGAAATCGTTGTCCTTAATTGTGGGCATTATCACCGGACACAATATACTGAAATACCATACCAAGAAGATGGGAATCAGTTCAGATGACCTGTGCAGAGGATGCGGTGATGAGGAGGTGCATGAGGACACCCCACACTTTCTTTGTCACTGTCCAGCACTCTGTCACATAAGAAATAAATTCCTTGGCAGTTACTTCTTCGAGGATTTAGAGGAACTCTCAAATAGGTCCATTAACGACCTACTAAAATTTGTAAATAAAACGGACTGGTTTTCTAGTCCGTAGGTTTTTCATAGGTTTCCAGTGTATGGGGGCAGTAAACCCCTAGGGCATCACAACGTACCTACATTGATCTAAGTGTGGCACGTACAGGTTCCCCTGTTCTGCCAACCCGCTAACCTAACCTAACCTATGATAATACGAGTAGGTATATATTATAATTCCTTCAGGGTGAAATTCGATGACGTTATAACTCGAAAACCGCTGGATCGATTTCATTATTCTTTTTTTTTTTTCTTTTTTTTTCGTATTGATATATTTCAGGCAGACTTTTAAAAGATAAGATACTTTTGGACCCGATAGTTGGAGCTGTTGACGACTTCCGAAACCACTCAACCGATTTCAATTGAATTTTGTAGATGTACCTATGTGGTTGGTTCCATTTTGAAAGATAGGATAGTTGAGGACCTTATAGGTGACACTTTGAAAACGGGTTGTGGCACTTCCCAATAAAAAAAAAAAAAACAGCAACGTGTGGTGTAAAAGGACGAGGGATTGATAAAGCTTAAGATAAAAAAAAGGATCAACTGTTACCCGGGCGTATACGTAACATCCTAGTAATTCAGTACAATAGTTTAAGTAATTCAGTATTTTTAGCTAAAGATAAACTGTTGTAATTATAATAATAATAGTACAGAAAAGGAAAATAGAAAATTCATATATGTACATAAAATCTAACAACCAATATGGCAAAAGATTAATTTTAGTCTAAATCTTAATTGTATTTCGATCGCAATCTACTTGCTATAGGTGCCTCCGAATCTTCTTGTCCATCATTACTTATATTATCATCTTTATTTCTATCTTTTTTACAATCGCTATTATGATGGTAATAATTTTTAAAATTAGCAAATATAACTTTCTTAGCATAATGTTTTCCTAAGTTGGTTTATGTGAGCTTGAATATGTCTACCATCTTTTTCAATTATATATCTAACCAAACTAAGTTGTTTTACTATTTTAACGGGCCACCATTTTAAATAATTTTTGTATTCACATTTATATAATACTATTTCATTTATTTTGAAACTCTTTACCCTTCGTTTATCAAACTTAAGCATGCTAGTCTGCTGTTTCTCCAGTTGTTCAATTTTCTTTTCTTCTTTTGGTTTGTTTTCGCATCGCTGTTTAAGAAGGTCTATTGTTGTTCTTGGCTTATAGGAAAATAGTAAATCAGATGGCGTTTTATTAGTTGCCGTTGTTGGTGTATTTCTGTAATTAAATAATGCTGAACTAAGGACTTTTTGAAAATCAATTCTTTTCCTTGGTTGCTCGACACAAAACTTTTTCAAAATATTTTTTATTGTTTGGACGCCTCTTTCAGCGAGACCGTTTGATTCTGGGTGGTAGGGAGAACTTTTTAGAGGACTAATACCATTTGCTTCACAAAATTTTAAAAACAACCCCGAACCAAAAGGAGGACCATTATCCGAAACCAATTCTTTTGGCAACCCGTAAATCGAAAACCAGATAAATAACTGTTCTATTACCGACTGTGCGTTTGTATTTTTCATGATAGCGACATCAATCCATTTTGAGTAAGGTAGGTGGTCCAAATAAGGCCCATAACCTAATAAGGCCCAGTGTGCAAAAGTTGGCATAACCGACAAGCAACAGGAATTATATTTTAAATGTGCTTCTGGCCACCTATGTCTACACTAAAATCGATAGAATTTTCCGTCCGACGCAATTGTGTTTTTTCTTACAGACGATACAATTTAGTGAATGCGCATGCACGCGCTTTTTATAAGAAAGTGTTTTTTGTAATTGATTTTATTGCGAATAATAATTCGGGTAAGCCTAGTTTTTATACTAAATATACCACATATAAACATAAGGTTTAGTATGGTTTAAGTATTATTTTAATTCTTTGAGTAGATTTTCGTTAAAATGTTTGTAAAAAAAAAGTTTTTCATGTTCCTAAAAAGGCCCACCGAAAATTTGTAACAGGCCTTATTAGGAATATGAAAGATTAAATTTTTTTTGGGTTATTTTTAGATAAAATGTCAAAGGCGAGTATATTAGGGAACAGAAAGCGTACAGAATGGTCGTCAGATGATATGGGCATGGCCTTGAAGCTTATTAAACGTGTTTTTATAATCTTTTTTTTTTAATTTTTTTTTCTAGTCAAGAACGCTGTGTTAATTTTTTGATTTGTATTAATAAATAATATCATTAATAATAAACTACGTTGTTTTATTTGTTTTATGACAAAATACTTCTTATTTTCGCGGAATAACCAAAGTAACTGAACAAATTTATGTATGGGCCTTATTCGGAACAGGTGTTCGTAATAAGGCACCTGTTCCGAATAAGGCCCAAGGTAAGGTTTTTAAAAATGTCTTGAAAATATATTTCAAATTGGGTTTTAACAACTAAACGTTGTGTTTTTATATAGATAACTGAACTAAGGCTTATGCTAATATCAATTTAGTAATTTTCTTTTAGGCGTTTGCAAGTTATTGAGGAAAAACTATAAGGTGGGCCTTATTTGGGTCACCTACCTTAATGGTCAACCATAATAAAAAAATCGATTCCTTCCAACTTAAAAAAATCTATATGTACCCGTTCGCATGGGTAAAATGTTTTCTGCCAATCTATTTTGCTCTTGTCCGAAGAGTTTCGTTGTGTTAACTCACATACTGCGCAATTCCTAATATACTCTTCTATATCCTGATCTATTCTTGGCCACCAAAGATGACCGCGAGCGAGAATCTTAGAGCGAACAATACCTGGGTGCCCCGCATGCAACAATTCTAACACTTTTTTTCTTATTCTGCAAGGTATAACTATTCTTGTGCCGTAAAATAAGGCCCCATTTTCGCATGATAATGAATTTCTCTGTTTATAATACGTTCCCACTTCATCATAATATTTTTTATTTGGCCAGCCCTCCATTACAAACTTAGCTACTTCTTTTAAAATGTTATCATTTCCACTCTCACTAACTATTTCCGAAAATTTAAGTGGCAAATCAGGTAAATAGCCCTGAATGTTTAAGGAACAAATCATATCAGCTTCTTCGCCTGTAGAATCTGCAGAAGGTAATCGCGAAAGCGCATCGGCATGTCCCAGCTCTGTACCCTTCTTGTACTTGATTTCATAAGTATACTGACCTAAAAAAATGGCCCACCTCTGCAAACGTGCAGCTGCAACTGCTGGCGTTTGTTTATTGTGTCCAGCGTTGCCACAATGTTACAAGTGTAACAAAAGTGTTACACTTTTTAACTATTTTATAATTTTGTTACATTGTTACTTTCTTTTTCACTTTGTTACATTTTTTCCCATTAAAATCCTTTGTATTTTTAATATTGAAAAGTTGAACTGGCAGCACTTTTTTCTTTCGAGCAAACTTCTACCAATTTCTGTCAATGTATTTTTTGGTTTACAAAGTTCAAAAGTTGTGCAAAACGTTAAACTTCAAGTGGGAATGGGAATGGGAGGTCACAAGAAAAGACAACAATATTTTTCTGTCACGCCGCTTCGCCATTGACAATGTTCTACATCTCGTTGTAAATAAAGTTTGTGAAATAAAAATTGAAATCTAATACTACGATGGTCAATAATTTTGTTTCTTATTTTGTTTTTTATATTTGTTAAACACAAAATGGACAGGTAGGTTAAAAAAAAGAGCTTTTTTTGAAATGTGATAAAGAGTTCCTGATAAAGATTTTTTTGAGTTGAAAAACGATGATTTTATAATTACAATTTTTTCCAGTTTGTTACATTTTTTATCCATTTGTTACACTTTTTGAACAAAATTGTTACACTTTTAAAAAAGCTTGCGGCAGCACTGATTGTGTCCGAAGATTTCTCGGAGTGGCTTATGATCACTGAGTAAAACAAACTTGTTGCCATATAAGTACCTACCTGTGAAATTTTCGAACTGCAAAAACAATTGCCAAAGCTTCGCGGTGAAGCTGCGAATATTTTTTTTCCGCTTCACTTAAAGTTGATGACGCAAAAAGTACAGGTCGTTCTTCACCTTCAATAATATGTGCGAGAACGGCTCCCACCCCGTATGGGCTAGCATCGCATGACACCACAACTGGCTTTTTTGCATCGAAATGCACTAACAGCTGATTACCCTGTAATAAATCTTTACTTCTTTGGAATGCAAGTTGACAGTCCTCTGTCCAGACGAATCTTAAATTTTTACGTAGCAAATCGTACAGCGGCTTCAACTCAGATGATAATCGAGGTATAAATTTTCCATAGAAATTCAACAATCCCAAATACGATTTTAGACTGGTTACGTCATGTGGGGCAGGTGCAAATTTTATTGCATCCATCTTATCCTGTGTTGGCCTAACGCCTTCCTTGCAGATTTGATGACCTAGATATTCTACCCTTTCCTGGAAAAACTTACATTTCTGTTCATTAACTTTAACCTGAAATGAGTCAAGCCTCGCTAAAACTTCTTCGAGCTTATTTTCGCATTCCTTCAAGCTTTCTCCGCCTATGAGGATATCGTCTAAGTATCCAAACACCTTGGGTATTCCTTGTAGAATTTGGTCTATAATAGATTGGAATATGGCGGGGGCTGAACTTAACCCAAAAGAAGAAGAAAGGAAGAAGGAAGTATATCGATACAAGCCTTTATGAGTATTAATAGTGAGATATAATAGACCTCAAAAAGCATTGGAAAGATATCCGTTGGGCAAATCCACCTGCAATTCATGCATTCCTTCCCCTTAGAACAAAATCCTCGTTGTGAAAGAAATCGCACCGACCCTGCCCTTCACGAAAACAAATTATGAAATTATGTATCTTTCCCATCGGTTGCCTTTAATATTTTTATTGCACATCACTTACCCAATCTGAGGTAGGTATAGCTCACTCAGATTTTTACCTATGTGCGGACTTCCAAGTATCTAACGCACAACTCATGATGACCCTTTTTTCCCTTACCTTAGCCACTCGGTCGACAACAGTTTTTTTTAGGTATCTTGTACCAAACACTTGGTATCTATTATACCCTTTTTTGCCTAGCACCGCACTAGCTTTTTTTTCGTGTGAACAAGAACAATTATCGCGCACATACGAAAACTTAAGGGTTAACACTACGGTTTCTCAAAATTTGTATCTATTGCACTAGATACCGCTACCAGGCACTTTACACACACTCGGGAACCATATCCCACTTCTGAAAAATATAAACAGGATTTATAGTGCACTGCGCGAACTCGTCAAGCGCCCTTGAAAGTCAGATACGAACTGCGATCTATCTTAAGTACTAGTCCCTTTTTGGATGGGTTGGCATTCATTCAACATCCCTTGGCCCACTGGCTAATTATCCTTAAAGCGCCCTCTATGATCTCACTTGAATGTTTAAATAATTTCCGTGAACAGTGATATGATAACCCCATCGTCTGCATACGCTGTGACATTTATCCCCATATAGAACCAGTAACCACAATAGAGGTTATAATACTCCACCCTGTCCCTCTGATTACCGACATTCTGAGTGAACTTGGCGCTATGGAGCAGTTAATTTTCCTACTTTTAAGCATGTTGCTTACCAAAAAAAGAATGCCGTGCTCAGTATAGCATTTACCATTGCACTTTAGTTCGATCTGCCTTCTACGTTGCTAAAAGCCCCTTCTTCTACGTCGCTGAAAGCCCCCTACTTCCTACTGTTGTATGCATGCTGTGATTAACTTAACCTTTACCGCATGTGCTCCTTATATTTATATGTACCTCTAATAGGCTTTCGAGGGTTTTCAATATAAAGGATGACAGACTAATTGATCTGAAATCCTTCGCGGATCCCTTGCCATTGCTTGCCTGCTTTGGAAATAAAAACAAATTTGACCTCCCTCCAAGCTATTGGTATATACCCTAACTTCAGACTATGTCTTAGAATTTTCATAATTGTCCCTATCGCAGTTTCAGGTGCTTTTTGCAGCATGATTGACAGATTTACAGGAATACAAAATGCGAAAATAAAAATGCTCAAAGCTGAATATTATTATTTTTAGAATCCATTTAAAAAATTCCACTGTAAGGAAAATGTTTAGCTTTGGTCCCGCAACCTTTTTTTATCTTTTCAATGTAAAGCAAAACAAATTGAAGCCTATACACTCGAAGAAAGTTGCTAGCGTGAAACTAAAACCTTTTAGACTTATGGTTCTATGTATCCGATATCGTGGAAAAAGTGTTGAAGGAATCGCATGATTCCAAATTGATTGATTCTCCTTTGTTGCCTTGCACTGCCTAAAGCTGCTCTTAGACATTGTTTTGTTTATTTTATCTCTCTAAATTCTATCTATTCTCTTCGCCTCTCAGTTCAACTCTATTTACTTCCCGTGGAGGCATTTATCAATATCAGTCCAGAGTTCGTTGAAGAAACTACAAACAACATTGTATCTTTCCACAATCTTTCCGACAAAAAAAAAATCTAGGGAATTTGATGTGTTAAAGCAATGAAAGTGGTTCGTAACTATTTTCCTTTGCCTATTTATAAAGGGTTTTTCAACAGGGACGCTACAAAAGTAGAGCGACAGGGACAGCAAACGACGCCGAATTTCTTGCCGCTCTTTTGACATTTCTCTTCAGTAATCATCATTTCATGATGGAAAGATATACGAGCCAACAACGAGTCGAAATTATTAAAATTTACTACCGAAATTCGGAGTCAGTGGCCTCAAAGTTAAGAGCGCTACGTCCAATTTATGATCGTCACAATCGTCCTAGCAGATCCAAAATTGAGCGTCTAGTGGAAAAATTTTAATCCACAGGCACAGTATATCGATAACGAATATCGAATATCGAACGTGAAATTGCAGCAGTATCGGCCGATTTATGCTTGAATGAAAACCGTCGAAAATTGGGTTCAGCGTCTGGACTGCTGCAAGCGTGCCCGTGGTGGCCATGCGAAAGAATTCGTTTTTGTTTTATTTAAAAAAAAAAAAAACTTTTGTAGCGCTCTTATTGAAAAACCCGATATATTAAACTTCAATCTATACCTTTGTCTGATGGGCGATTCTAAATCTGCTCCTGGTCCGCTGTTCAAAAAACGTTTCTTACTTTTAGAACATCGCATCGATGGGTTGCCTCTAATTTCCTTCTATGTGCTGCGGCATGATCTATATTTTGTATCGCTGCCTAAGAGACAGTTTTTATTTTTCGTATGTTGGTTGGGAATTGCCTTTGGTACCATCAGAGCTGTCCGCTTTTACAGTAGCGCTGCTGGCGAAAATGTTCTCATAAATTTTAATAATCAGTTCAAGCTAAATATTTCTATGAAATATTACAATAAAACCATCTGCAGCTTCAATAGAATTTGATATTGCTCTTATATCTTATGCAAAAATTTCGCACGAACTAGGATTTGCATTTCATCATCAAATCCTTGCAAAATTAATTGCCTGCAAAGAGCACCCATCCAGAATTGGCATTCTTAACTATATACGAATGAATCCAATATATACGAGCACAAGAGATGACTATGGCATCCAGAACAGAACGTAGATTAAGGGCTTCGAATTCATCCTCTGGCAGGTGACACTTGTTGCTTCTTTTTTTTTTTGTGTTGTGTGGGGTTCCATGAAAGAATGAAAATCCACACCATGTCCAACTCCGGACTTTCGATTCCTATTCACCTAGGATAAAGTAGTCCCCGTCAAAAACGTAGCTGGTTATCCACTGTGTGGACATGAAAATCCATCACCAGAAAACGTTAGACTGATAGCTACATTGTTTCCATAGTTTTTTTTTTTTTTCTATTTTTTCTATTTTATTCAACGCGACGAAGCTAGTTTGCAAATTTAATTTAGAAAACTTATTGGGAAAATTAAAAAAAAGCTCGACTGCTCTGCAAATTGCACTTTATTTTCGCACATCCTTCGAGCGCGGTTTTTACATAAACAACTGCAGCTCTCCCATGTTGCCTTGTATTTCGATGACTCGGATGAAAACGTCCCGAACGCATCGGACCAGCAAAAAACTTCCAAGTGAAATGAAATGCGAACAAATTGAATTCGCATCCAATTTAATTACACCGAATAGAATTTCGCCAATCCAAAGGATTAATTCCAAACAAAAAATTGCAAAATAGATTGTAAGCCACAATGATATCAGCCAGGGCGTAACCTAAAAAAAAAGAAGAGAAAAACCATTTAATAATTTAAAACTAGTTGTTGGATAAAAGAGAATTGCGATAGGTTTTCGCTCGGGCAACTTTTAATTGTTTTGTATTTGGGCGAATGTGTATTGAAACGTTAGCTTGTGGTGGTATTAGGGGCTTATGCGAATAATGCTGATTTTTTAAATTCGAATGTCCTCTGGCGTTATTTAATTTATATAACCGCATAAAGCGTGTTAGACTGCATTCCGTTTGGATAAGAGCAGGACATGTGTTCGGGTTCGTGGAATTATTGTGTAACAATCCACATATTACAGAGCATATGAGTTATGGTAGTATTTTCTGTGATATACATTAAATCTGTATAACATTTTACACTAATGGACAATGTAGTCTTACAGCTATAGCAGCTACTTATAATTAATTATAGTTTAAAAAAACTAATAAACACGATTTAATAATAAATTGAACTAAAAAAAGCTAAAAATATTTTCTAGTTATTGATATTTTATTTAACAGCCATGGAAAGTCTACTAACTCAATATACTTCAATCATTATCAATGATTATAAAATAAAAATAAATTGATAAAAATAAAACGCACTACAATAACAAAATATATTGACAACAATTTCGATACTCTTTTGCAATTTATCTATACCAGAGACAATACAATATTAGGGGTATTCACGATCCGGTGCAACTGGTCTTGTATCATTGCGAAAGTGCGAAAGTGCAACTTTTTTTCGCACCACAACAACAAAATATACTGACAAAAATTTCGCTACACTTTTGCACTTTAGCTATACCCTGACCCTATTATTGTAACCGAAAAATTCAACAGAGTAGCCTTACCAAGTTGACAGTTCCCTAAATTGTTAACTCCTGTGTGCAGCTATAGGAAGAAAATAAAGAGAATGGAAAACAAAAGTGAGGCAAAATCATTATTTACATAATAAGTATATAATTATTAATTAATAAACATAATTTTGTCTTCCGTATCTTCCAAGTGTTATTTCTTTTTCGCTTGTTTTTTTGGCATAATAAAAAATTAAAAAGCAAAGTTTTCAGTTTCAGAAAAGTTTAATGTCGTTCTCCATTGGGATTTTCAGATTTTGCCCTCAGATTTCAGATTTATAAACACAAAACGAAATTTTTCTTTCTTTTGATTTGTGGTGGTAAAATAAATAAATAGTTGGCGCAACAGGTCCGGAAGGACCCTAGGCCTAGGCCTAGCTTCTCACAACCATTCGTTTTTTGTGAGTTTTTCATTTTTTGGAACGAATGGAACATGGAAGGGATCTACAGTTTTATGCCGACTTCAAACGGCTAATTGAGAAGCTCTTTCAAGACATTTATACTCTCGGATGTTTGTCAGTAGTTCGGGAGAGGTAGCGCAGTGGGTTTTTGCGGGATTCGAACCTGAGACCTCTCGCTTAGTAGTCCAACAAACTAACACTAAGCCACTCTGCGACTACGGATTTGTGGTGGTGCGTCTTTTAAAAATCAGCTGTTCTCAAATTGTTATGTTTATAAAAATCCATTCAATTAATGTTGATATCTATTGCGGGACAGGATGTGCCCGGTTCCCTGCGGTTGACGACATGATATTTTTGCGAGAGAAATCACTCACCGAAATGAAATATAACTAAAACGAAAAGGAAGGCGTTGAACCACAAGTTTGAATAATGTGAAATTTTTCCAGGCGGTAATATTCAAATATCGGTAGAACAAAGCAAAAATTTATATTTAAGACCAAGATTTGAATTGTTTTTATTGCGGAATTAAACAAGTTCAATTATGTTGCGTCTTAAATCTATTTCAATGCTATGCAGCATAAAATAGAAATGAAATCATTATCTTTTGTCAGTGGTGATCGGGTGTACTTATATATTTTAAATTGTTTTAATGAGCTTACCGATCAGTGGTTTCCGAATCAAAATAATAAACTATTTCATTCTTTTCCCTACGTTTGGTTGGTTGTCTTAGTCTGTATTATATGAAATCAAATAGTCTTAGTTCTACAAATTTATTTTTTTTTTTTTTTTGTAAACTATTTAAATATAAATAAATAAATAAATGAAATCAAATAAAAAGTCAGTTGCAAATTGGTATTTCAACGATTTGACAACCATCTGTCCGAAATAACCAACTATCCCAGAGAAATTTCTTGGGCTTGGCAGGTTTTTTTTAGGGAGGGAAAATGTTTTGTTCTCTCTTTTTGGCTCTCTTCTTCCCAACTTTTGCATATGGGAAAGTTTGACTAAATTTGGCCAATGTTTTCGAATGCATTATCGTTAGGGAACAGACCTAGATATTGTATTCGTATAAAATTTCGAACTCGAGATGTTAATCAATTCTGACATTACGATAGTAGAGAAACTCAAAAAATTCTGTCCGTATGCTCCCGAGGCCTACAGCCTAAACGGATGCCCTAAATTGGTTCAAACTTTGGATTTGGAGTTTTGTAACCTCAATATTAATTATGTACCCCCATTTAAAATTTGCATACCAGTTTGGTTTATTCGAAAAAGACTCAATACGTTTGTAACAAAAATTCATTTGTTAAGTTAGAAATGTCCATTAATATGGACATTTCTAACTTAATAGCAAACTCATTATCGGAAAACGGATTTTTGAAAAAAAAAAAAAAAGCATTTTTTTAAAAACGTAGTTTTCTTAATTTAGGTAGCTACCTAAAAACAGCAATAACGATTAAGACCAAAATGCAAACTTAGAGTAAAATTGATATTTTCAAAATTATTGCGTCCTTAATTTTCAATTTGAATCATCGAAAACGCTAATTTTAAAAACTGCTGCTTCCGAACTGCTGATAGTTCGAGTTCGAATTTTTTTACGATTACTATGTAATGGAGAAATTTTAAAAAGAAGTTAATATTTTAATAGTATCCCTAATATTTAGTATTTTGTAATTTAGTTTACTTATGCATTTCTTTATGCATTTCCGCCAATCACAACCAACGTCTAGCATGTAGGTACTGTATATAGAGAAACTCTGCGAACAGATCCATATTTTACAAAGCTGGCAAGTGGCAACATAAAACGTTCTCCCCCTCGTGTTCAGTGCCTTGATTTTGTGCGGTTCACGTATAGGCGGATTCTATAAATGTGTGCATGATGTCGTGAACTGACAACTTCCAATATTTCCTGTTCTATTTTAGCCTTGTTCCTGAAAATTCCAGGCGAGCTTTCCCATACGCAACCTATTTAGGTAGCGAGAAGGATGTCGGATAAGAACAAGTGACAGCAGCGTGACCGGTGTGCGACAATTTGGTCCTTTTTCGAGTAGCCTGATACAATTTGTTGCTACTTTGTTCCTTTTTGTTAGTTGAAAGGGCACTTCGAAAAGTTTTCAAAAACTGTGATTTAAAAATAGATATGTTTAAAATATAATGCGGTTCCCTATCACAACACTATTTTTGGGTTAAAACGAGCCAATACTTGTTAAATACTGTGAGAAAATTCTAAATTTGCAGAAGAACTTCAGTAAAGGTGCGGTTTTTGTCGCAATTGCGCTAGGGAACGTTCCGAATCGGATTTGAATGTGTGAGTGCACCGCGCGCTGGACCAGCGTGACCGTTGTGCGAAAATTTGACACTTTTTTCGAGGACTCTAATACAATTTTTTGGTACTTTTTTTCTTTTCTTTAGTTGAAAAAGGAACTTCGCAAATTCTTTAAACAACATCGATTTCCAAATAAATAATGTTTAAAATGTAACGCGGTTGCGTAACACAATACTATTATAACGTCAAGTGAGCCTATACCTGTTAAATATCGTGCGAAAATTCTAAATTTGCAGAGTAGCTTTAGGCCCCAGTTATAGTCATACGTAAAACAGAGCCGTACAAATTTTCTTTTGCTTTTTTGACCACTTAAAATTGATAGTCGACCTCAATCTTGGTCTTAAAATGTTGCTTTTGACTTAGTTTATCAAGTGTACTTTTCCTAAAATAAGAATTTATAAATTTTTCCGTACGAAAAACTTTTTCCGATCACAGAAAAATTAATAAATTCTTTTTCCATAAAATTGAAAGATAATTTGCTTATTTTTTTGATAAACTAACTTTATAATTCATAAGCAACATCTTAAAATCAAGATTGCTGTCAACCATCCAGTTTAGGTGGTCAAAAAAAAACAAAAGAAAATTTGTACAGTTTCGTTTTACGTATGGCATTTGAACCTTAGTTATATTGCCCTTTACTGTTTCATCGCCCTGGGTGTTAGAGAAAGGTTATAAATTATAGTTAAAACAAAAAATTGATAATTTTCATAGAAAATTTCATATATAAAAAAGAACTTAAACCAAAAAAAATAACAAGTTATAGATTTTTTTAAGATAGTTAAAAAAACATATGCAATTCGTTTTCGAATGACAAATTTTAAAATGAAAACCTTAAAGTCTTGATTTTGAATTATAAATATATAATAAACCATTGGCTGTAAATATATCAACTCATATTTATATCCACATTTTTAGATCTCGTTCAATTTAGTTTTAAAAAGTTGCACAAAAAAAAAAATGCAAGAAAAAATGCCTCTTCTGTAAATTTAGAATTTTCTCACAATATTTAACAAGTATTGACTCGTTTTAACCGAAAATAGTGTTTTGATAGGGAACAGCGTTATATTTTAAACATATTTTTTTTGAAATCACAGTTTTTGAAAACTCTCCGAAGTGTTTTTTCCAACTAACAAAAAGGAACAAATTAGCAACAAATTTTATCAGGGTCCTCGGAAAAAGTACCAAATTGTCGCACAACGGTCACGCTGTTGTCAGTTGTTCTCATCGTCATCCGACATCCTTCTCGCAACCTAAATAGGTTGCGTATGGGAAAGCGCGCCTGGAATTCTCAGGAACAAGGCTACAATGGAACAGGAAATATTGGAAGCTGTCAGTTCTCGACATCACGCACACATTTATAGAATCCGCCTATACGTGAACCCTTTCCGCAACCGCAATTGCGACAAAAACCGCACAAAATCAAGGCACAGATTCCGTTCTCCAAATTTCCCTTATTTAAATAAACCCTAGAATGTATGAATGGTAAGAACTCGCCAATAAAATTATAAACCCAAACCCGATCCTAATTATTTTGTCGATTTCTTTCTCTGGCCCCCCAATATACCATTCGAATACCCCGAATATTTAATGGGAATTAATAGATGTATACCTAGTGTGACGTGTGAGTCCTTGAAGCGTCAAGTACCTAGAGCGTTTGTTGTTATTTCGTGTTGAAAATCCTACTTTGCTTTGCTTTGCTTTGCTGAGTTCGAAGCTCATAAAAACAAGCCAATGGTGACCAAAATAACGAGAATTAAGCTCCGAATTGAATCGTCCAGCTCTGTTGATATTTTCTTTTTAAAAACAGACCACTGCTTAATGCCATACCCAAAATGCCTTAATTTCAAATACCTAACCACCCAACGTACATCGTGGTCTACTAGCTCTTTAATTAACTTTCATCGCACTTTTTAAGCTTGCAGACCAAAGCTGGTCCTTCTGTTGTTTATAGATGAGATATAAGGTAAATCTCATAATGGGACCACTTTAAACCGTTCATCTCTCGGACTTATTTTCGTCATGCTTGTGGAAGGACCTCAAACGAATCTGTGTGCATACGCGTAGGTACATCCAAATAGAAGTATGAGCACAACCTTACTGCATTCGCCAGCATCAATTTTGCGTAACTAGAAACTCGAATGTCCGCCTTGTCGCCTTTGTGATTGCGGAAATTACATCTGCCTGCACTATCATAACAAAACAAGGTTTCCTTTGTGAAGCGTCAACATATACTGGCATAGCACAGCAAAACTGGATCTCCGGCGCGACCTCAAAAAATGTATACACAGAGCTACACACTTTTACTCACCGTAGCAATCCCAATGAAGAGACTCGCCCACATCCTGACCATGAACACCGCACCAACCAGTCGAGCGTTTCTCAGAAACACCGGCGGTAATATTCGATACGTTCGCTCCCGAAATGTGGACATCTTCCAAGAGCCGTAGTACATTATTATCAGTTCGCTGATACTGTAAAACTGTACAAGCACGTCGTTAGATGACTAATCATATCAGCACACATACTTACAATACCCACTACACTGATGCCAAGAGAAAGCCAATAAATCAGAGCAAACCACTCCGGCGAGCAGGGGGACGACCTATCGCTGGGCATCAGAAATTCCCTCAGCGGTTGCCATCGCTCCCAAGGCTGAAATCGCCATATTGAATAGACATCATAGGCCCTCAAGCATTGTGGTGTGCCTTCGCAGAATTTTCTAGCGAAATGTTGAATTTTGTACATTTTGGTTAAATTTTTTTCGCGCAAGGATACTAAACGCAAAGCAATCTCCACAAATACGATTTCGAAATTCGTGCAAAGTTGATGCTGGAATTTTAAATTAATCCCGACACTTTAAAGCCCCCAACGGATGGCATAACTTCGCGCAATTAACCCGGACAGGAGTGGTTTAGATTCGAATGTCCTTCGTCAAGCGGTAAACGAAACCCACATCTTTGTGCGGGCTACATTAAACATACCTACGTAGTGGCTAAGCAGCGCTATAATCATTCCATCGGGATGGAGTCTTGTTGGACGTCAAATTGTCACTCGATTGAGTTGGGTGACATTTGTGTTCGCTGAGATTTGGGATAATCGCACTTGCAAGAACAGGGGTGAGTTAAGTCGTGATTCCTTAAACCAGACTACAGCGTACAGGAATACACTACCAGGCGAGAATGTAAAGTTTTACGATGGAGCTGTTCAATTTTCTTGCCGTTTGTTGGCCTATAAAGAGGGGACGGACTAAACTTTCCATTGGGACACACTTTGGGACTGGGGCGGTCATGTTATGGCCTTTAATCGCTGTTTAGACACTCTTTGAATTGTTTTGGCACAAACCCGCTTTTGGGCAAATTATGAAGTTCTTCATACAAAGGTGGGAGCTTCGAGAATCAGTTGTTCTTAATTAAAAAACTTTTTCAAGTGCCGGGGGTTTGGTTATCTTTACGATTTGAACGGGATATCCGAGAGGAAGTTTTCTACACCCGCTTGATGGCGTTGTTAGGATATGTAATGAACTTGGAAGGGAGAACATAACACCCCGACTCCAAAGGAGTCATACTGCTATCTCATGATAAGCAATATGACTCCTTTGGAGTCGGGGTGTTATTATCTCCCTTCCATTCATGATAAACAATATGACTCCTTTGGAGTCGGGGTGTTCCTTCCATATCTTGTGGAGTCACTCTATTTCATCCTATTATTAGATGTTAGCGATCTCTCTCTGTGATTATATCTTTACATGAATCTCTGACATGAATTTGATAGATGTTTTTCTCTTTTTTAGGGTTCCGTAGCCAAATGGCAAAAATCGGAACCCTATTAGATTCGTCATGTCTGTCTGTCCGTCCGTATGTCACAGCCACTTTTCTCCGAAACTACAAGAGCTATACCGTTAAAACTTGGTAAGTAGATGTATTCTGTGAACCGCATTAAGATTTTACACAAAAATAAAAAAAACAGTAAATTTTGGGGGTCCCCATACATAGAACTGAAACTCAAAAACCCATACGTGTGGGGTATCTGTGGATAGGTCTATAAAAATGATATTTAGGTTTCTAATACCGTTTTTTTCTAAAGTGGATAGTTTGCGCGAGAGACACTTCCAAAGTGGTAAAATGTTGGAACCCCCCAAATGGTATCATATAGATATTAGACATTTAGTTGGAAAGATAGATTTCTAGTGGAGTTGGCGACCTCGGCGTGTATCTAAATTTTGGTTGTGTGTGGTCTTGGTCAGCGTGACGACTTTGTGTAACTAAAGATGCAATTTGGCTTCAAATTTTCGCTTCAAAAATAATGACTAAATTGGCAATTAATGTCTTATTGAAGTGAAATTTCTAATTCGACGTCCAACAAGGTTGCGTTAAACGTTCAACGCTCCTGGGGAGGGGGAATAGAAGGAGACAGAGCGAGAGTGAATGCGTGACACTCGAGCGCATGCGCGTAGTATACCTGTTACAGGCCAACGCGAGCGTTAGCAACGAGTAGCGTCCTCATTATTTCATTAACTTGTTTAAGTTTGATTTGATATACATACCTATAATTTAATAGGGTAGTATTTTTGAAGTGAAACTTCTAATGCGACTTCCAACATATCGTATCTTACTTTAGTTGTCATAATCCCATTGTAAATGTTATGGATTTGGATATTTCTCCACTCGAAAATGATAATTAAAAGATGCAATCAATTGTGAATTGTAAGCAATGTTAATAAAGTTTGTCTTAAAGCCTAGTATCCTGCTCGCGCTAAATTTTATCTCCCATACAAAAATGTCTACAAAGATAAAATTGAGCGAGGTAGTTTAGCAAAGCATCAGTATCCTGTTCGCACGCTAAATCCTTAACTTCATATAGATGGGCCGATGAAAAGTCTCCACTCATTTAGCTCGCGAAATACATTTCCGGTGCATTAAATCGAAGATAAATTTTGACATAAAAATAAGGAGGAAAGTGTTTGTGTTGTGTTTGCAATGATTTTTTTTTTTTTTTTGGCGGAAAACGCAAAGTGTTCCACTATGGTAAGGAGATTGTGGAAAGTTTGAGGACACATGTCGAACTTCTTCTTATAATTTCTAGGTTTCTTACGTCTTTCAAGTTTGAAATTCGAAAATTCTATTAAAATTACGTTTACTGATATCTGTCATGGTACTCATGGTTCATAAGCATATGGGTTTTGTCCCATCTATGTCATGTTTAATTATAATTTAGCGACCATTTATCTTTGGTGTGGAGAAACGAAGTGGAGACTAGGGGCGCTAAAATTTAGCGCGAGCAGGATACTAGGCAAACAATATGATTTCACTAAAAATCAATTTCTACCCCTTCCTATTATCATTTCCACATTACGAAGTTTCACATCTTCCGCGCGGAGGGACTCCACGCACTATTTTTTTTTTATTAGTAATTCATGTGCATGACAAAACCTGTTTGTGCAATTGCACCTTTTTGCTTTATGTTTTTTTTTTTTTTAATTTGAACTTGAGGAAGATGAGAGAGAGAGAGAGGGGTAGGTATAAATTGTAACAAATAACAATAACAAGTGGATTGTAAATGAGATGAAGAAGTAGTGTTCCTTAAACATCGATAGTCTTTTACTATCGATAATATCGATGGTTCAAAAAACTATCGATACTATCGAAACGCATATATGAGCATATATTCTAAGCAAACGTAGATGTAAATAAAATAACTAAAAATAAGTAGTTGGAGCAACAGGTCTGGAGAGACCCTAGGCCTAGCTTCTCACAACCATTCGTTTTGTGTGAGTTTTTCATTTTTGGAACGAATGGAAGGGATCTACAGTTTCATGCCGACTCCAAACGGCTAATTGAGAAGCTCTTACAAGACATTTATACTCTCGGATGTTTGTCAGACGTTCGCGAGAGGTAGCGCAGCGGAAAAAAACCCTAAGTCGGAATTGGGTTTTTGCGGGATTCGAACCTAAAAACGTAGATGTACTGATGATAAAAGATAAAACCGGTGAAACATGTACGTAAAAGACGTACTTTGTTTCAACTGACAAAGGATAGGCGATTGGGCACAAACTCAGTAATATACCTGCTGTAGGTACATAAGAATACGTGAAGCTAGCATCTCATTCTTACTTATTAAAAAATGTAGCGCCTTTACACTCAAGTAAAGTTCTGTTATTCATACGTCAAAAGTACATCCGTAATAGGAGTACTACTTTTCGACACATAAAAAAAGGCGCCTTTAAGTAAAGTTAAGATTAGACTGTGCCAAGTGGTCATAAAATGCTAATTTTTGACAGTTATCTTGTCAAAATATGGTCATACCATTGGCCCAATTTTGGTTTTCTTCGGAACAACAACTGTTCGGAGAGTTGTTCAAACACCTCAAATGGAATTTGAGCCTCCGAAACTCATATTACATGGGCACTACTGTCCCATAAAAGTATGCGTTGCGGAGAATTTTCCGTTCCGAAGCACACCTCGCTAGGGCCGAATGTAATAGGTTTGTGCAATGGGCATATCCCATATGCTCTAATGACAATAAATGCCACATATAACCAGGTTGATTTTGACAGATAAAAATGCCCAAATAGCATATAGTGTAAACGGACTTCTGACGTCATCGGTGTTTGAGTTCGTGGGATTCTGATTTATTTTCATTTTTGTTGTCTTTTTTTGTGGAACAATAACAAATATGAAAATAAAACATAACAAATACAAATTTGATAGTCCTGATATTTTGGTCATTTGAGAGCTAACCTGGTCATTTGCCTGTTGGCATTCATATGTGTGATTGGCATACAGTCTAATCATAGCTTAAACTATAATAAAATACAAATGCGAGTCCTTTTAAAACATTTTTTCTTGATCACAGCTGCTTCGGTATTCGAATAAAATATGTTTGTTTTTAAATGTTTTTTATTAATAAATTATGGACGAATTTACCAACCCGTCCTTAGAAAATCGTATAGGTACATACAAAATTATCGATAGTCTTATTCCGAAACTATCGAAATGTAAAACTATCGTAGTTTAAGGAATACTATTAAGAAGGAATAATAGAAGTTAGAAGTTAGTTAGTTAGGGACATCAATGTTGGAGCTAATCCTAAATTCGCTGTTGCTGTCAAAGTTAATCTGTTTCTGTTTCTCGCATTACTGACAGGTTTTCTTCTCTTTTTTCGGGTAAGCTACTTTTTGTATAACGTTGATTATTTTGTTTTAAATTTGAGAAGTGGAACTCTGGCGAAGCAAGGCAAGCACGGATCAGCTAGTGTTAAAATAAAATGCACGACTGGGTCGAACAAAACTTTCTCGTTCATCAAACGTTTTTTTTTGGTTGTTTTCTTATTTGAGTAGATAGGTAGGTAAAGATCTGACAATCAATGCTATGTTAAAGAAACGGTTCATGAAATGTAGAAAAAGGAATAAATAGTTTTAAATAAAAATCACTTTTTGTTTTTAAACGTTTAAGCTCTAGAAACAGACATTGCAAGTTCTTGTTAGAGAGTTATAAGCGCCTCCTACTGTACTATTTTATGGCTTTAACACTTTACAAGTTTTTGAGTACGAGAACAAGTGTAGTAGGAGTTTCTGATTTTTTATCTATTTGCAAATGATTTTCTTTTTGACTGGAATAGATTAATATTACCCTGTTTTAATTTGTCAATAATTGGAAGTATTGTTCGTGATGGATCTTATGTATTGTAAATGCAAGAATTCAGAGATTTGTTTTTGAATTTGCATTAGCAGTTATAAACTGAATATCACGATGTAGGTACGTGTGTATAGGGGTGTAAATGAAGTGGGATATTCTCATTGATGGAATTATTTTAAGTTGCATATTCAAAAAGGTTGAAAAAAAGTAGAAGTGGGTAATATTTGCTGGAAATAAGTTTTGCGTAGCTGTTATTGCTTTTCTAATGGCTGTTGCAAATTTGAATTTTAAAGTGCGGTAGGTATTGAGTTCTTAAAATATATAGCTTACCCGGCGAACTCCGCTTCGCCTAAATTCGTTAATGCAATGAAAATAATATTTCGGAGCATGCACAATGAATGTTACTTTATGTAATTTGGTCAATTCAAATTCTTTATTCAAAAGTTAGCTATATGAAATAAAATAGAAATAACTGAATTCAAGATTCCAGCGATTATCCTGGCGACTTATTATTTGTCATAGACGTTTAAATGCCAATGGCAAATCGGTCTGATTAAGCGGAGTCCGCGATTTTAAATTTTCTATTGGAAGTGACACTACCCGTTTTCTATCCATTCTGTTTTTTTTTTTCAAAGTACCTTCCTATTATCAGGTTTGAAGACATTGTCTGAGCTCATTTTCTCCGCCGTTTTAAACATCGTAAACAAAGCGTTGTTCTTGTTTGCATTAAATAATTGTTGCAATCGTCGAATGACGTTATTTGTCACTTCTATTTGCCCTCTGCAGAGCCCAGTACAGCCTATCGACTTGATCATCCCCCGACAAAAAAAAGTACACCTGCGAATATTGGTGTACGTCCTCATTTACTGGCAAGAAGGCACCTATCCGATAGAGACCTTTATTGGTTACTCGGAAAATATTCCATGTTTACCCTCGAGAACAAGCTTTTATTATAACGGGTGATTTTTTAAGAGGTTTAGAACTTTAAAAAAAAAAAAAAGACAAAAAATTCGAAAAAATGAATGAAATATTTATTTGAATCGATAGTTTGAACCTTGCAATTTAATGTTTAAAGATAATTTCATGCAAATGTTGACCGCGGCTGCGTCTCAGGTAGTCCATCCGCTGAGTCCAATTTTGGCATACTCTTTCACACATATCGGCCGGTATCTCACGAATGAATGCATGGATGTTGGCTTCCAGTGCGTCAATCGAAGCGGGCTTGTCCCTATACACATTAGCCTTGACATACCCCCACAAAAAATAATCTAATGGTGTCAAATCGCACGATCTAGGCGGCCAATTGACCGGCCCGAAACGTGAAATTAACTGTTCACCAAACTCGCCTCGCAATTGCGCCATTGTTTCGCGTGCTGTGTGGCATGTGGCACCGTCTTGTTGAAACCACATATCATGCAAGTCAAGAACTTCCATTTCGGGCAAAAAAAAGTTTGTTATCATCGCTCGGTAGCGTTCACCATTGACAGTAACGCTGCGATTCGCATCATCTTTGAAGAAATATGGCCCAATAATGCCGCCGGCCCATAAACCGCACCAAACAGTGGCTTTTTCGGGATGCATTGGTAGCTGTTGCAATGCTTCTGGCTGATCTTCACTCCAAATGCGGCAATTTTGCTTATTTACGTACCCATTCAACCAAAAATGAGCCTCATCGCTGAACACAATTTTTCGATAAAAAAGCGGATCCTCGGCCAGCTTTCCAAGAGCCCATTCACCAAAAATTCGGCGTTGTGGTAGGTCGGCTGGCTTTAGTTCTTGCACAAGCTGTATCTTAAAAGGCTTTACGCACAAATCCTTCCGCAAAATTTTCCACGTAGTGCTGTAACAAAGGCCTAACTGCTGGGAACGGCGCCGAATCGACATTTCGCGGTCTTCTGTCACACTAGCTGATACGGCCGCAATATTTTCTTCACTACGCACAGTACGTAAACGTGTTGGTGGTTTAATGTCCAACAAAGTAAATTTGGTGCGAAATTTGGTCACAATCTTCCGAATAGACTGCTCAGAAGGTCGAGAATGCCGATCATAAAATGGAAGCAGCGCGCGATGAACATTTCGAACCGAGCACGAATTTTGATAGTAAAATTCAATAATTTGCAAGCGTTGTTCATTTGTAAGACGATCCATGGTTAAATTGCAAACCAAACTGAAGCTGTTTGACAGTGACACAAAGTACTAAACACACGTCAGCTGTCAAAACCAGTGTTGCCAAAACCAAACCAGCTAAAAAATCACCCGTTAGAAGAATATGAACAGGAATCGGCTTTTGGGTGGTCACTTTTGAGAAATAATTAAAAAAAAAGATTTATTCGAATTTTTTTGAGAAAAACTAAGTACAGGATCTTATTTAGAATATAATAATAATGATATTAATCTTAATATATAAAAACGTTCGTGCGTATGTATGACCGACGATAGCGGCTGAACCACTGAAGCTATCCCCCTTATTTTCACACCATATGTTTGTGTGGTGCTCCGGATGGTTTATGTTTATTTTAGACCCTATAGGGGGCGCTGGGGTCGCTTTTTGAAAATTCTTATTTATGGACCGATTTGGCTCATATTAACACCATATAACACTTAAAAAAAACGTTTCTGCCAAAATTTGGACCCGATGGGTGGCGCTGGGAGATATTTACTACAAGTAAGATTTCCCTGCATATAAATTTTGTATCAACAACATTAAATTTAATTGTAGTAATATAGTAGCGTTGGTTGTCTATACTTTTTTTGAGTTTGACATTTCAGTAATTCATATTTCATTTAGCTGTACAATTGTTCGAAGAAAACTCCAAATTAGTTTTAATCAATTTTAAATAGGTAAATAACATTTACATTCGATTTCCGGCACAAATAACAAAGCCAAGGAAAATTTTCTGGGTCAAATTTTATGATTCTTCTTTTGTTTTGTTCGGATTGGTGTATTTCAGGCTTAGGCAGTCTTAAAAGATAAAATTTTGGACCTGATAGGTGGTAGCTCTACCGAGTTGATTGAAGTTTGTGGATGGATAGGTATGGTTGCTTCAAGATTGAAATATGCTATTGTTTAGGACCCTATAGATGGTACTTTGCAAAAAATAAGCGTGATACGAGAACGGGTTTTTGGAGCATTAAAATTATTAATGGACATTGTCCAAATAAAGGACTTTGCGAAATGTGAGCAGGACTTAATACGAAAGGTATGAGCAAAAGCGGGTGGGTACAGCTACATATAAAAAAGACTGACGTCCGTGTGTGCGCACTCATAACTCGGGAACAAATCCTTCAATTTTTATGATTTTTGGTTTAAATTCGCATGGGCCCAAGGAAGGACATATGCTACTTTTTGTCGTGAAAACAAAACGTTATGGGGATTAGTTGAATTTTTGAATTCTTTGGATGTTCCGGACTTACTTGTATACAATTGAAAGTCGGCTCAGTTATAGTTTTGTTGCGCAACCTCAATACAACGAGACTTTGTAACAGAACGCGTTTGATTTGGTGGTGAAGGATCCCAAATCAAATGCCATGCAACTGACGATTTTGAGTGGAATATCCAAAGAAAAACACTCTCATTCCGCAGATTCCGCTTATTCAGAACGATTTGCCATTCCTATTTAAGCGATTTAAATTTCCCATGCGTCTCGCTTTCACTATGACAAATAATTTGTTGCAAGTATAATCGATGGATGTTTGTGCATTTGTAGTATCGATCTTGAATTACCATGTTTCTCACATGGTCAATTTAGTGAAAAGCGGAAGGTTGGCCGAAACGTCAAAATCATTGCGGTTTGATTGAAACAAATCAACATTGCTATTCGTCATTTATTTCTATTGCATTTAATATTACTTTTGAATAAAGAATTTCAAATGGCCGAACTACATAAATTAGCAAGTGCATTGTGCATGCTCGGAATTTTTTTTCATTACATTAACTAATTTGGGCGGAACGAAGTTTTCCGGGTCAGCTAGTTTTAATATGTTTTTTGATCGAAGTCGTTTGAGCGGTTTTTGTAAAATTTGGCAGACAAAACAGTACTATTTGTTAATTATATAAAAACCGATTATAAGTTATTGTTCGCGATATCAGCATTACTTGCTTTTTAAGGTTTTATCGAAGGCAAAAATGGGGTTTTCTAGATATGAGCAGTTCTTAAAATTAGCGTTTTTGGTGAGTAGAATTGAAAACTAAGGACGCAACAATTTTAATACATCAATATTACTCTGAGTTTGCATTGTGGTCTTAATCCTTATTGACGTTTTCAGGTTAACTAAGGAATTATTCGAATTTTTACCCAAAAACTGGGTATGCAGTCATAGTAAACTCACCTACCTAAGCTTAAATATCAATTTTCGTTGAAATCGTTAGAGCCTTTTTCGAACAAATCAAACTAGTACGAACATTTTATATGGGAAGTACCATTAATATTGAGGTTATCTTGGAAAATAAAAAACCGGGCCCAACTGTAAGCCCATAAATTCCAAATCCGAAGTTTGAACGAAATCCGGGCAGCCATTTAGACAGCATTTTGCGACCCACTTTTTTGAGTTCGTGTATCATCGTAATGTCAGAATTGATTAACATCTGTTCGAAATTTTGTACGAAAAGAATATTTTAATTTTTCTCTTAATAGATACGTAATGGAGAAAGTTAAAAATAGAGGTAGAGCTAAAGATAGATATAGAGATAGAGATAGAAATAGAGATGTTTGCTCGATGTGGCAAAGCAGTTGAATTTTTTTTTTTTTTTTGAAGAAGAAGAAGATCTTCCTTGTGTAGCATCTAGCATAATTGCGTGAATATGGGCTCTGCAGAGAAACCTATAATTTGGGGCTTTAGTCTATCTATCTAAATCTATGCAGAGTTTCTCTTGACCACAAATTTTCTCATATATGAACGTCTTTAAAGTCAATAAAAACATTCGGTGAATTTCGACTTGAAATGCATGAGTCTGTTTTCGAAAATAACTCAAATATATAATTCCAGTAGTAAAAACTAAATTTGACTGGTGGAATTGACAGACATTACAGATATACTGAGACGCGGTTTTAATCGTTGGGCTACATTGGAGTACCAGCAGCTTACCGATGAGACGAAGGTCTGTCAACTCTTTATGGCCGTCAGCATGTTTTTCGGTTGAAGCAACCACAGTTAATCTTACTCCATACAGCCACTTAAAAAGAGTTAATAGGGGGAAAATGCAAACTCTCCCAGTTGACCTGGTAAAACCCCAAAAATAAACTCCCTTGCATTTGGTGACCCCAGTTGCTTAATATGATTGTTTTCTTTTTAAATTTTCTCGTTTCGCACTCCAATGAATACAAACAAACCCTATGCCCTCCTTAAAAATCGTACTACCAAAAATCTGCGCACTTATGGTGGAGGTTTGCAAATTCATTTGCAATTTATTAAAGCTTTTCGTGTCGTGCCAAAAAAATAAAAAAAAATTTAACGAGTGCCAAAGTCAAAATTCAAGCCAGTAAATCAATTAATTATGAAAGTTAGAAAAGGAGGATATTTATATACATTACCACTGATAGCTGGTTGGTACGCGACTCAAATTAGGGTACACCATGGCTTGCTCGATAAATTTCCACTTCCCATTTGCACCGTAATAAATTTCGATTAGCTGGTGGCGACTGGCGTGTTAAACATACCTGCCCGACCACGGTATACACTGTGCAAAAGTAAGCGCTTGAAAAATGTTCAACCGGATGGGAGATTTATTGTTATTCGATTCAGTTTGGTATATCTTGAGCCGCATACGCCCAGACAGGGTGGGGATTATGCGAAAATGGTAATCGGACAGCAGATAGCAAATAAACCGATGGAGGATATCCGCTGGCGATAGCGTGAGCAATGCAAATGCATATGGCCTGGGGGTTATCTGTGTGTGTGTCTGTATGGTAAATGTACTTGGTAAATATTTGACTAAGTTGCGTGACAGTAAATTTGTAGGCTCCCAACTCGTATAGTTCGATTCATTACAAAAGCGTTTCACAATTGCCTTTTGATTTTCGCTATTCTCTTGTTTTTCTTTGCAGGTGCTCGCGATGTGGGGAGTTATGCGGTTCTACAATCTGGTACGGGCCGGCATCACATGGAAGGGCCCTGAGGTAATAGAACTATGATATAAAGCCAGTGATTCTGAGCGCACTCACACCACATATCCATCCTCCTCCTCCCAGGCGAAGACCAAAACATCACTGGCTACTGGTTGCTTCCTCTTCGACATAGACGACGACGATGATATCTACGGCGGCACCGACTACGATGACGATGACGACGACGATGACGATGAAGGTGATAATGATAATGAAGACAACAACTATGGCGATGACAATGGCGACGGAGATGACAGCGACAGCAGCATACTAGATCACAATGCAATGCCACATGATGAGGCGACTGGCAAGCGACGTCAGCGACGACGATGTCGGCGACAGCGCTCGAATGCCAACAACAACAACAACATCCGAACGTTATTCATCAAACGCAATAAATACAAAATCACCCATCAACAGACACGGCTTGAAGTTATCGATGAGCTCGAGAAAAGCGTGGGCAGTGGCAGCGAGGAGAACGATTCGCTTTTGGTCGCGTACGACAGTAATTCGATAGCGTCTGTCTGACATTTGGAACGCTATCGGTGCATGTTGAACGTATTGGTTATGGGCCTGCTCGTAGCCGTTGAGATCTATGCACAGATTGTGGTGTTTTTGTAAGGCATCATGGATACGAAAGTCTTCCAGGGTTCGAAAGCCGTTCGCCTGCTGTTAATCACTTCACTTTTCGTTCCGTCTATGAATACTAATAAGCTGGTATCTCAGCTACTATCCGTTGATTGAATCTTTCCGACAACAGTACATGAAATGAATTTTCGAATAGGATTCCCCAAAAACTACCCCAAACTGTAAATATATTTGTAAATACATATTGTATTGTGAAGAGGATGTGGTGTAAATAAAGGATGCGGTGTACAGTGAAAGAGGAATATAGTCCTAAGATATTTAGCACTTAAAGCAGTATTTTGTAACATATACTACTATGTAAAGGTTGATAGCTTTTATGGTAGTTAGCTCTAAGGCTTAAGCTTAAGTTGTATATTGAACAAAGTCGAAATAAACAAATGCAATGGAGTTGAAAAATTCTCTAATTAGGTATGTGTGTGTAATTAAAAATAATTTCATATGCAAAAAATGCCACGTAAAACTGTTTGATAAGCATAAAAGCTATCTAAGTAAATAAGCCGACATAACCGCATTTATTAATAAAGATGTTGATATATATATAACGCAGGGGGTGTTTTTTTGCGGCCCCAGCAACCGAGGTGAAAACCGATTTTTCTTATCATCTTTTGTTGGTTAACAATTTTTGGATTTATTCAAACGAATTTCGGTCATTTTTCGATTGAATTTAAGAGGAAACTATTGAGTACTGACTGTATGGATATTTATAAACGACTGTCAAACCCCTTATACAACTTTTTTAAATAGTAGTAAAAACGAAGGGATCTTTTAATATTTCCTTTTTGGTAAAATTTGGGGACCTTTATCTAGAGAACAAATACTGGGTATCCAGTATTGCTGCGCCTGTATGGAAACAGTGTATGTGAGTGAAGCATATCAGAAGAGTGTTACCAGTTGAACAAAGAGAGTATATCCTCAAGGGTTTTTATATGGATTTTGTCAAAGAACTTTCGGTTTTGGTGCTTTTGAGAACGACCTATTATGTGAGGTGCTGCCATTCGGTTTTAATTTGTTTGTATTAATTTTTTTTTAGGAAGGATAGCTATATTCAGTTAAACAATTTTTTAAAATTTTTAAATCAAATCAAGAAAAATAAGCGCCGAATCACGAAAAAATTGTCTCATTTTAAAGCTTAGCTCAGGGTTTACTAATTCACGACTTTTCATTCGCAGTTCTAGAAATTGTACGAGGTGATGATATTGACCCTCAAAAGTCGTGAATCAACACTTCTCAGTGTTAATAATGCGATCGGACGTGAAATACAAATTGCCATAACCGATCGCAATTTGACACCAATAGTTATCAATTTGATATAACTGCGGTTGTGATTTCTTCTCTTACAATTAGTAAATTGCAACAGGGATTGATTTACTACTTCAGTAGTTGCAATTTACAAGTTCTTAATCTTGAATTGCAAATTATTTTTATCAATTTGCAATTCATATTTTGAAATTTACGACTTCTCTACGTCAATTTACGTTTTCAATTAACATGTGCGAAATTATTAAGATTAAGACTTTGTTGATTCATCATTCAGTGGTGGTTAATCACGAAATATTTTTTGCAATTTGAGATTGTAAAGTGGTGTTTGAGAAATTGGCCAAAAATGTCGCAAATCTCTACAAATAAATGAAGCTCGCATTAATATTTCTAATCGCAATATTCAAAAATTTTGATATTTTTCGCCGTTTTCAACGTCAAATTACCGATTTTTGTATCAATTCAAGAAGAAACCGTTGTGATTTGCGAAAAATATATAATTCGTGATTTGCAACTCAACATTTTGCAATAAGTTTAGTTGCAGTTCTTTCCGTGTAAGTGCGTTGTAGTGATATTGCGATAAATAACGATTACTAGAGCAACCGGATTCATGCAAAAACATGTTTTGTGGATATCGTATTAAATATTTTAATATTTAAAAATAAGTATCTACATATTTTCAGCCTTGTTCGTTAGAGCATATTTCTGCATATTTGGGTATAAATGCATATTTCACATTGTTGAGCATAATTATTTATGGTATATTTTATAATTTTTGTTATAGTTTTGCATGTTTGTCTATTTCAAAATGAGGAAGCAGGTAAAGCTATATTGCTTATTGCCGGTCGTTGGTTTTTGCCACATCCGATCAATCGGTATCAGTAAAGATAATGCGTTGAAAGGATTTTAAGATCCTTTTTTCGATACTGTTTTCGCGAAGATCTGCACTGCCGGGTAATAATTTGTTAACAAATATGTAATCTAGGTATCTATGTCTTTATTCAAAAATGTATGTACAACTTCACAAGTGCAGTCGTTTTATCATCTGTTTAGGTATATGACATTGCGTCGTGGTTATATAATTTTGTATTCTAATTGCCTGTTTTTGTACCCATATTTTTTTCGTTTTGATTTACGAAATTTTTTATTATTTTTTGTTGGAAAACAAACTAAAGCGATTGGCCTACTGGGGATACCCTTTAAAAACGATAAACGGAATTTATTTCGTTCAGCAATTTTTTTTTTTTAAATTTCGTATGGTACATGCTGGTAACCCTAATAGTATTGCTCTATGAGTTATGGCGAATTATCATACAAACCACGGCAACCCTGTGAGAGTTTTAAAGAGGGACCAATTTATGTAAGTCATTGCAAACAGACTGAGAGACAAGAAGAAGAAGAATAAGAATAAGAATACTTTATTTCATATCAAAACAGCTTAGATCTAAATTAAGATATAAATTACAGAAGTGCAAATTTTACATGAAACTAAAGCTTTTTGTATGAAATAGTGGAGTACAATCAGTTGTCATAATGACAAGAGGCGAATGTACCTATCAATTCAAATATGTTTTAAAAGTAAAAAATTGATGGGGAAATATTAAAAAAATAAAAACAAAGCAAAGAATCAGAAAAGGAAAAATTAAAAAGAACAGACAAAAAACAAAAAAAAAAGAAAATCCAAACAAAGTACTAAATTAGACAACAGGTATGAACAAATTATAAATTACTGAATGATTAAAAGAAAATAGCCATTTTTTAACACCAAACAAGAACACTGTTTTCGATCTCTCACATCTAAGGTTAACAGGTAAAATATTAAAAAGACGAGGTGCAGTGACATGGTAAAACCGTGAAAAGTGCGTTTTATGTACTGTTGACAGTGCTACAAAATGTCTGCTATTGATCCTTAGATTGTAGTTGTCATCAAGTCTAACATCATAAAAACCCGACTTTTCAAAAAATATTTTTAATACTTTATAGCAGTACAGATGCCTTATAGGGAGAATTTCAAGATTTTTGAACAGCTCAAAAGTATGAGTTCTACGATTTACTCCATACATAATTCTAATTGCATGTTTTTGTTTTGTTAACAGGGGCTCTATTTTATTGCAATATGTACCGCCCCAGCAGGATATTCCATACTGCAGCTTAGATTTCAGTAAGCCATTGTAAACCAACTTTAAGATATTGAGACGACAATAGAGACTAAGATGATAAAGCTGCCTCACCACTCTATTTAGATATTGTTTCAGATAGACAGTATGTTCCTTCCAGCTGAGCTTACTATCGAATATAATACCTAGGTATTTGAAATTGTCGACAAGATCAATTTTGAAACAGGCATCACTACAATTAACACTATTATTGAAGGTGGTATTATTTCGGCCTCCTACTAAACAAAACCGAGAACAGCTCGGTGAGTGATAGTGTAAAGGGAACTTAATGCAGATTTTGCCCAGATTATAAATCTCACCGGTTAATTTCAGCAATGCTCCTTCTGTAGATCTACCTTTTCGGAAACCAAACTGGAAAGAACTAAAGAAATCTGTATTATCCAAAAAGGATAAAAGGATTTTTATGAAGAGGGATTATTACCGCTGTTTTCAAAGACTCAGGGAATATTCCCCTTCTTACACAGAAATTGAAGATAAAGCTCAAGACATCAGATATATGAAAAGAAATCTTTTTCAAGACAACACTAGAAATTTGGTCAAAAGATGACGAATTTGATTTTTTAAGTGAAATTATATTTTTATGTACTTCAAGTGCCGTGAACTCATTAAAGAAAAAACTTTCAGCTTGTTGATGACATTTACTGGCAAATCCTGTTTAGACACTACAGTAGTAAAAAAAATCGTTAAACAAATTAGCAACTTCTAAGGGTTCTGATACTGTAGAAAAATTGTTATTTATGAGGATATCTGTATTCGTTTTGGATCTATTTAAGATTCCGTTAATTACTCGCCATTCTTTTTTAGCTTTTTTAGTATCGCCAATATTTTCGGCAAGTTTATTACTAAAGTATGTATCTCGGAGAAGAGGTATTTCAGATTTTAGTTCCCCACACAGCTTATCATAATATTTTTTAAGTCGTGTATTGTTGGGATGTTTTTTAACACTTGAATACAACAGTTTTTTCTTTTGTATTTTTTTCAATAAAGTCATCCATTGCTTAAGACATTTTATTTTTTTTTTCTATTAGTACTCAAAGACCGATTGCAGTTGGATATATAAAATTGAAGTTTTGAAAGGAACAAATCAAACACATTAGATGGATCCTGAGCATTATATAATTACATCATCCCAAAACTCAAGGTTTAAATCTGATCTAAGAGCGACAAAATCATTTTTTTTAAATTGCATAAACTCATATTGTTTTATTCTCGGTACCACACAATCAAGTTGAATGCTTGTTAGACATTGATCTGTTATTTTCAAATCATATGCTACGGTTTTATACTCAATATTATTGTTTCTGTGAAGCCTTATAAATATATGGTCTAAGCATGACTCTGAACGAATTGGCTGGGACAACAGAAAATCGAGTCCATACGATGACAGAATCGATAAATAATATCTGAATCCGATGAATCAATCAAGGTATTAATGTTAAAATCACCCAACAGAATTACATATAAAACAGTAACGAGTACTAGCAATTTCACAAGAAATACTTACTATGTCAGCACTGTCGAGTCGCCACTTTCTAATTTCACAACCAACCATATCACTTCTGTAAAACAACGCGACACCTCCAGCTGCATATGAATTGTTACAATTTGCATCAAAAATCCAAAAATCCAAATTTCTGATAGAAAAATAAGATCGGGTAGATGATCCAAAGATGAGAGATGACAGAGAAAATCCAAATTTCTGATAGAAAAGTAAGATCGGGTAGATGATCCAAAGATGAGAGATGACAGAGAAAAGTATCAAAATTTGATCTCAAACTACGAATATTTTGATGAATTATGGAAAAACC
Organism: Cheilosia urbana; assembly: GCA_946477585.1. Lineage (NCBI taxonomy): Eukaryota > Metazoa > Arthropoda > Insecta > Diptera > Syrphidae > Cheilosia > Cheilosia urbana. Next base: position 66,351,912 of record OX297855.1, read on the forward strand.
AGAATATTGCTCGTTGTTTGGATGATCTATACATAAGCATTTAAAATTATTCAAATTTTAAGAGGAAAAGCTTGCATTACTCATTATATACTCATGAGGTTCTAAAAATGAATTATTGTTTTCATTATTATCAGTCATAAATTAAATTAAAATTAAAGAACAAAGATCGAAAATTAGTTTTCAAGTTTAGAAAAGTCCTCAAATGAATTAATTTTAATTACTTTATCGCCTTCCCTTTTCTGACAAGAACAGATGAATTCCTAATCCAGACAAATTTACATTTGTTATCATGCTGTTGTTGTTTATCACCAAAAATAGTAGGTAGGCGAAAACTGCTTCCTGCTTGCACGCACCTTGCTCATAACACCGCTTTTTACCAATAAAGATGAAAAACGAACGCACAAAATGTTAGAAGCCGCAATTTTTTCATTGTTGGAATTTACTTTCACGCTCTTTACGTAACATGAAACAACATCGCTAGCATTGTTTTCCTCACCATTAACAACCGATAACAATGTTTTCACTTTATCGTTAACATTCGCATTGTTTACATTTGGTATTCCAATAATATCAACTGAGCACTGTTTATCTCTTTGCTCCAGTGCATTCAGCTTCAACTCCAAAGCATCGACATTCTTTGTAAGAGATGCATTGTTCTCCTCAAGAGATTTTATTTTAGTGAGAGCCTCTGTATTGACAATTTTCAGCTTAATAATCTCACTATAGAGCATATTATGTAGCGTTATTGTTTGGTCTGCTAAACCCGTGTTGATGTCATCATGGGAAGCAAGTGCTGAAGTTGTTGCAGCAGCTAAATATGTTGTTTCTGTAGACGTGATTGCATTTTTTATGTTTTGTAGAACAGAACTGTTTGAAGTGCAGTTGGAGCTTGCACTCTTAGAAGAACCGGCGGCGTTGGGAGACGAATTTAAGGGAGCATCTACCAATACGGATTTTCTCCGCTGACGCTGAGACACACAACTACCGCACTTATAGCCTTGGCTATTCTTCTCAAAAAATTCGATTTCTCTTTTTTCTATTTTTGCACATTTTGCATGGTAAAATTCATTGCAATTGAAACACTGAATCTTTAGATCTTGCCTATCGACTTTAAAATTACATAGACTGCACTTCATTTTTTAGTTTTATTTTATATTTTCTTGTTCACTTTGAATATTTTATTTAGAAGAAACTTTGCAGATAAAATATAGAAAACATCCTATCTTCCCTGTACTGACAAATTTTGTTGGACAGAGTATAGAAAGAGGGAAATTCTCTTTTTAACGACAGTCAGGCAGATAAAAGGGCTGCCAAATTTGCATTATATTCCAAGCGAATTAAATTTATTAAGGTCGATATTAGGTACACTTTCCTGCAAGAGTAAGGTATTTTAGGTCGTTAACAAAATAGGAGTACGAATGTGAAAGGAGGAGTATGGGAGTACGGAGAGGCTGGAAAGGAGTACAGTACTTTCGGCAAGACTGGCTATGATGCCACCACTCCACAGACTATCCACAAATGTGCTTTTCTGGGGATGTAACTGGGTTTCTATAATCCTACGCCGATAAACTTAGCCTACGTATATGCGATACATTTTATTACTGACTTACCCATTGTGCAAAAAATGAGCCTCATGGCCGACCTCAATATTTGCATAAAACAACCAGTTGATTTTGACTCACTGAAATTTCAAGCCGATGACAAATTTAGATCTTCTCCAAAACTTTCTTAAATGAACGAAACGAATTTTCTATTCTCTTCTAAGGTATAATCTTTCTGGACAAGGCCCTTACTGTTGTTAACTAAATGTGACTCTTTGATTGGTTTCCAATGTTTATTTTCGCTTCAGTGCCAGTAGTTGTAAAACTCATCAGTGACAGCTTGCAACAGAAAAACGGCTTTAAACTACTCCTCCCATCAGCCACTCTATTACATAATCTTTCCTTATACGTCCTTTAAACTTTCCCCATGCTCCTCACCATCGCTTGAATATGCCAGTCTTGGATTTATCAAGTCTTATAAACCACAATATGATTAGCTCTGGAACCAAAATTACGCCAAATTCTTTTCAGCCAGACAAATCCTCTTTAAAGGATCAAACAAAATACCTCGTTACCATCAGCATCAGCATCCGTTCGACATTCCACTGAACACCACAGACCACAACACAATACATTATTTTGTCCGCTGTCATCAGTCATAATACGATTGTCCTAAGCAATTTTATCAATGCGCCCGAGAAAAAATGAGAAAAAAAAAAACCTAATGCAGTTTACAAGGACTAGCCAAACCACCGTAGCCATGTTAAGACCCCAAGGACCCAACAACGACCGAAAGGTAGAAAAAGGATTTCCATTTCGAATATAAATCGTTTCATTACATTCCCTAGGTCCCAAGTGGATAGAGTTTCATTCGTCGTTACGCCACATCGTCATCCTTCTTATCCCTCGAGAGTATATACCTCGCACTATTCATCTCAATACTGAATAGAGCTCTCTGGCCACGTGCCATTGCTGTGCAACGAGATGTTTACTTTTGCACTTAAATTCCTTGAAAATAGTTCATTGAGCAAATTTTTGGTTTATTTAAAAGGATCTCTGTGGCGCTCCTTAAGAACTCCGTTCACCTCGTCCTATATTTCGGGGCTGATGTCTGATGTGTGAAGGAAGTATTTTTTTCGTCATTCTTTGCATACAGATTCGGTGTCATTCTGGTAGTAAACACATTGTTACAAGTGTAATTTAGGGAGGAACATAAACAGTAGAACGTATGTGCCAAGGATACGGGATTAGAGAAGCGTTTCCGTTACACCTGGGACAATGTGATTCTTGGAAACTATTTTCACCGAGGGACGATAATTGGAATGTAGTCTCATCGGTTCAGGAATGGACCTCTTAAGGACATGTGTTATTACAACTTTCATTGTACATTTGCAGTTTTGAGAGTATTCATAGGGGTGTGCTCTTGGTTGGTTTTAGAAGGTCCTTTGGACCGCGTAACTTGTGGGTTATGGGATTTGGATTTAGTTTTGCACACCAGTGGTCTCGGTGGAATGGACGCAAGTAAACGGCTTGTGGGGACTTAAGCCAGTAGATCTGAAGAACTTGTAACTTAAACATGAGTGTCAGGTACGTCTATCTCAAAACTAACTAATGGAATAGTGATGTCAAATTTTAACCATCGTACGACAGATGAATCCACGTGATGAATGTATAGTCAGCTGGCAGGACGCAAAAACATAAACAGATGCCACAAAACACAGGAGCCAACTACTCATATTTAATTACAGAAAATGTCATCCCCTTAAATTATATATAACGGGTGATTTTTTAGCTGGTTTGGTTTTGGCAACACTGGTTTTGACAGCTGACGTGTGTTTAGTACCTTGTGTCACTGTCAAACAGCTTCAGTTTGGTTTGCAATTTAACCATGGATCGTCTTACAAATGAACAACGCTTGCAAATTATTGAATTTTACTATCAAAATTCGTGCTCGGTTCGAAATGTTCATCGCGCGCTGCTTCATTTTATGATCGGCATTCTCGACCTTCTGAGCAGTCTATTCGGAAGATTGTGACCAAATTTCGCACCAAATTTACTTTGTTGGACATTAAACCACCAACACGTTTACGTACTGTGCGTAGTGAAGAAAATATTGCGGCCGTATCAGCTAGTGTGACAGAAGACCGCGAAATGTCGATTCGGCGCCGTTCCTAGCAGTTAGGCCTTTGTTACAGCACTACGTGGAAAATTTTGCGGAAGGATTTGTGCGTAAAGCCTTTTAAGATACAGCTTGTGCAAGAACTAAAGCCAGCCGACCTACCACAACGCCGAATTTTTGGTGAATGGGCTCTTGGAAAGCTGGCCGAGGATCCGCTTTTTTATCGAAAAATTGTGTTCAGCGATGAGGCTCATTTTTGGTTGAATGGGTACGTAAATAAGCAAAATTGCCGCATTTGGAGTGAAGATCAGCCAGAAGCATTGCAACAGCTACCAATGCATCCCGAAAAAGCCACTGTTTGGTGCGGTTTATGGGCCGGCGGCATTATTGGGCCATATTTCTTCAAAGATGATGCGAATCGCAGCGTTACTGTCAATGGTGAACGCTACCGAGCGATGATAACAAACTTTTTTTTGCCCGAAATGGAAGTTCTTGACTTGCATGATATGTGGTTTCAACAAGACGGTGCCACATGCCACACAGCATGCGAAACAATGGCGCAATTGCGAGGCGAGTTTGGTGAACAGTTAATTTCACGTTTCGGGCCGGTCAATTGGCCGCCTAGATCGTGCGATTTGACACCATTAGATTATTTTTTGTGGGGGTATGTCAAGGCTAATGTGTATAGGGACAAGCCCGCTTCGATTGACGCACTGGAAGCCAACATCCATGCATTCATTCGTGAGATACCGGCCGATATGTGTGAAAGAGTATGCCAAAATTGGACTCAGCGGATGGACTACCTGAGACGCAGCCGCGGTCAACATTTGCATGAAATTATCTTTAAACATTAAATTGCAAGGTTCAAACTATCGATTCAAATAAATATTTCATTCATTTTTTCGAATTTTTTGTGTTTTTTTTTTTTTTTTAAAGTTCTAAACCTCTTAAAAAATCACCCGTTATAAGTAAGAATCAGCCGGGAAAAAAAAACTTAAGAATCAGACCGCAACACTTAAACTAACGTCCTTGGGTTGTCTTCGGTCCATGCCTAGACTTAAGCAAAATCCATTCTGGTACTGAATTAATATTTTAAGATGCCCCCTCCCCTCCCCACCAAAAAAGAATGACACACAGATCACAGATCACTGTTTCCTCATTCATTGTACTTCCTTAGCTCGGTAGACAATGAACCCTCGCTCTCAAGTATGTAACAACAAAATCGATTAACACTAATTGTCCGAAAGATTGTAAAATGGGAAAACAATGACTTAAATTCTCGAAAGGTTCCTTGCGGCTGTTCTCTTTCGTCTTTTCAATTGTACCATCGTACACAATAAATTTGCGACTATTCTCCCTCAAGTAGAATCATCCTGATGGTTGTTGGCTTTGTTTGTAATTGTTTCATTTCTTGTCCCAATCGCCTTAATTACTTTTTGAGTTTGACACCCGCGCGAATTATAAATGGCGCAAATTGCAGTCGTAATAAAACGCCACAAGGATATAACCAGGAATAATTTCTTGTGTTTATCTAATTGGAAGAAATTAATTTTTAAAGTAATTACGGTTGTGTTGTTTGGTTTATTGGTAGTCGGTAAAATTAGGTTTGTAAACTTCTGGTCTAATATGATTCATTGATCGGTTGATGATTGAGTTCACTTGGGGTGTTTTTTTGCTTTCTCTTAGATCCCAATCCCAAGACTGTTGACAGGAAAATCAATTAAGGGTACGGACAAGGCGACAAAGGTGCCGGTATCGAGGTGTAAACAAAATGAGGGAAGTGAAGTAAATCCAAACAAATCATCAATTTAGCAAATTAGATTCCTGTCAATCACTGAGACACTTTGCACTGACTGTATATGTTTAGATACTGATACTGCAGAGTGTTTGATCATCAATTAGGAACGAAGCAAAAAAAAATGTAAATGAAAAAGAAACAGTCCATTAAATACGGGTATGGGCTGACATGCGTTATTTGCAGATGGAGAACCTACACGAAGGTAAAATAGGTATATAATAAATCAAACCCAAACGTTGGTTGCTTTATTTTTGCGCTTTCGCTTGGGGCTTTGAAAAATGACAGGCATTTAGGAGGGTGTTTGGAAAAATTAGAAACAGTTTTCGATGACAGATACAGATGGGAATATTGTCTATATCGATGACAAGGGGATCGATTGACTGGCGGAGGTAATTCAAATTTGTGGTGCGTTATTGTTTTTACCCGACTGGACACAGGGAGTGTTATGTGTTTCGCGCGTATCCTATGTATGTACGTTTCTGCGTGACCCCTGGAGCCCAACCCAAACGGCTTGACCGATTTTGAAGAGTGAGGTGTCATTAAATTGGTATTCTTTCCCGGAGAGTCATAGGCTAAACAAATAAATATAAATAAAAAATAAAAAGAAAGACGCTTTCAAGTAGGTAGGTATAGTATAACTAATTGTCAATCGGAGACTACCTACACTATTTGACTAAAATATGCGCAGCCTCCGAAAGCCAATTAGTTATACTTGAAAGTGCCTTGCTATAATCTTGTTAAATCTTTCTTACAGGTAGGTAGTCGTTTTTTTTTTTTGTTTATTAAATTAACTTTTTAATTAATTGATTGGAATCAGAGGCACTTCCATTCAGCGCTCAAGTGAATTCAAGTGCAAACGATAATGGATCGCATAAATTTCGAAAGAACTTTTCAGACGATTGTCATCGAAACGATAGACCACCCAAACCAGCGCGAAACTAACGGCCTTAAGAACTGCATCCAGTTTGTGCTCCACAGATATCGGAGAAGCAGCTGATAATCTAAAACAGCCGGCCAATAAATGGCTCGATGAAATATAATAATCTAGCATAATTTTGGGGCCTTATTTAATGTTTTGTGATTTCCTGCGGCGTGAGTTTGCAGCGCCATTTATTTATTTCCTTCTTTCTAAAAAAAAGACTTCTGGGGCATAATTTCACAAACAGAAAATAAAATTGTACATACATATCTAAAATCGATGAAAAAAGGCCCCAAAATAATGAAAAATCCACCCCAAGCAATCAAACGTTGTTGTTGCTTACTAAATCATTTCTTGAGGCCTTTTTACTTTTTCAACTTTCTCAATTACGTAGTAAGAGAAAGATATTTCATTCGTACAAAATTTCGATTTTGATCTGTCTGTCTGTCTGTCTGTTCGTAAACTTCGGATTTGGAGTTCGTTTTTTATTCACCTCAATATTAATGGTATTTCCCATATAAAATTTGCATATACCACTATCTCGAAAACGGTTCATACGATTGTAACAAAAATTAATTTCTAAGGTAATATGGTCATTTCTAACTTAATAGCAAACTCAGTTTTTCTCTATATTATCATACAATGGATTTTTGAAAAAGTTATTTTTTCAAAATTTTGTTTTCTTTAGTTTACCTGAAAACGGCAATAACGATTTTGACCAAAATGCAAACTAAGAGTAAAATTAATGGCTTCAAAATGTTTAAGTACCTAAACAGCAAAAACTCTAATTTAGAAACTGCTCATAACTGGAAAATGCCATTTTCGATTTCAATACAACTTTAAGAACCAAACAATGCTTACATCCCGAACAATAACTTGTACTCAGTTTTCAGTTGAATAGTTAAGCAATAGTATTTTTCAAACCAAACATTGCAAAATTTGGTACTGTTTTATCTGCGTAGTTTTAAAAGAACCGCTCTAGCGATTTTGGTCCAAAGGCATACCAAAGATAACATCAGTAGTCTTAATAATAATTATTTTTAATTACCCAAAAGCTGGGGCCAGATTCTGTAAAAAACGAAACGAAAAACGATTTCGCTTTTCAAGAAACGATAGAAATCACACGATAGCGAAAATTTGCTTCATGTAACTCCTTACGTTTTTTTCTTCACATTCGTTTAGGTTTGAGAAACTGTGGACAGCAAAATTATAGTTTGGCAGTCTTAGTATGTCGTTTTATTTTCGTTAAGTTGTTTTGACAACGAACAGCTGACAATTGAAAATATTTTTAAAGTGGAATTTGATTGTTTACGAAGCGGATCCTCCTCCAGCCAGTACTTCTAATGTTGCGGAAAGTTTTAAAATAGGAGGCACGTTTGCCGTTCGTGTACCTGTATGCAAATTAATATTGTCCAGCACATACTTAAAGGTGGCTTTGTTCAATCGAAAACGTTGCACAAAACTAAATAGAAAAACGAACTTTTTAACTAACTTATTAACTAACTTTTTAATCAAAATAAACCAACCTCTTGTCAGGTAATGTGAGAGGATTTGAACAATCCCGCAAACTTTTTCTAATTTTTCTTAAGTTCACATGTTCAATTTCAACTTCACTTTCTTCCGTGTCGCTGGTCAAAAAATAATAATTTGCTAACATATCTAATAAAATATTCAGCACAATCTTAAAACCACCAAATTCAATTAGAATAAAAACGAAAATGATAAACGTCAAAAAAATAGCTGTCGTTTGTTTTCTTTCGTGGAGACGATAAAATCTGTTCGTTTTTAGGGTTACATGAAGCAAGAAAAGCGAAAACGTCAAAAAAAATGTGTTCGTTTGTTTTTTTTCGCGGCCACGAGAATTTCTTTCGTTTTTGATGTTACATGAAGCAAACCGTTCGTGCGCACGAAAACGTCTAGACGTTTTCGCCTTACAGAATGCCGGCCCTGATCTGTGTTCATCCTTTTTGTTTTAAATCTCAATACCGCGCTACCATTAAAAATGCAATAACAGCATCGAAAAACCTACTGATCAACTAAGTGTACAATTTAATTAATGGGCCCTACCAATAAACATTTTTAGTTTCGACTCTAAATTTTGGTAGTTCACAGTGGCTATATTTTCCATACAAATTTCGCAATTCTGAGCTTCCGTAAACCTAAAATCGAGACTAAAATTTGTTATTGGTACCTATCACGCAATGAGTTTATCAACTTAGTTTAGGAGTTAGTTCAACAATTGTTTGAGTTGATCACGTGGGCGTATGGTTTTATTTATCACTTGGTTGATCAATGCATTTAATTTTTGACTCATTGAGTAGTTGACCTATCCCGTAATTCTTAATGATCAAGTCAAACAACTTCTGATAAACTTATCTATATAGTTGATCAACTAACGTATTCAATCAAATTGATGACAAGTGACGTATTTCGAGTACGAGTATTATGTCAATGAACTGGTAGAATGTCTTACTAGGTTAGGTAATGCAACAATGCCATCAAAGACGATAATTTCAATTTTAATTTCAGTGGGGGCAATACCCCTATATATCTGGCTTAATACAAGCTAAAACTAACATTTAGGCTTAAAGTAACAACTTAAAACTAAGATGCTTAAAACTAAGACATGAAAAGCCTTAAAACTTAGACTTAAAGATAAGGAGAGTGGTGAAGGAGATCAAGTTTGAGGTGGGCAGAGCTGCGGTTGAAATCGAAAATTGAAAGGTTGGAATTAACCTTTCGCAGCATACGGGAGATTGGTTCATTGGAGCCATATGAGGTACGGTGGTTTGATGGGTAAAAGAGTCGAGGGCAACGTAAATTACGGGGGTTTGTGTTGAAGAAAATAGAGTTGTAAAGAGACGCGCAATCGACGGAGCTTGAGAGAAGACGATAAATAAAAAGTATGTCCGCAGCGTCTCTGCGTTCCTCGAGGGTGTTCAGATTAATGAGATTGAGCCGGTCTGTGTACGGTGGCAAGATAAAAGGATCGTCCCAAGGCAGACCTCGGAGGGCAAATCGAAGAAAGCGACGTTGGACGCTCTCAATTCTGTGAGCATGAACTCGATGAAAGGGAGACCACACTTGACTAGCGTATTCAAGAAGGGGACGAACTAAGGTCATATAGAGAGATCTAGTCACGTAAGGGTCGGAGAATTCTTTAGACCATCGTTTAACAAAACCGAGTGATGAATTGGCCTTACGAATTATTTCGTCAATATGCGAACGAAAATTTAGCTCCCTGTCGTAGAATATGCCAAGATCGCAAAGAGAATGAACGAGAGAGATTGGTTGACCGTGGAGAAGGTAAAGTCGGGGAGGGGGCTTGTTGCGCTTGCGTGATAGGGTAATGGATTGGCATTTGGGGATGTTGAGTTCTAAGCAATTTTGGAGGCACCAGGTCGAAAAACGATCGAGGTCTTCTTGAAGGAGACAGTAGTCTTGAGGTGAAGAGATGCTTTTGAAGAATTTAGTATCATCTGCGTAGTGGGAGAGGGACGAGTGTTTGATGACCTTCTCAAGATCATTTACCGTTAGGATGAAGAGAAGGGGACCTAAATGGCTGCCTTGTGGGACACCAGATGTTGCTAAGAAGGAGGACGAAAGTACGGACCTAAAGCGAACGCTATAGTACCTGTTTTCAAGGTAGGAAGATACCCATTTTATCAATATAGGTTCAAATCCGATAGCCTATGCCTCCGATGAATAAATGCGGCACAAGAGGTTCATTTAAAGGTGTATGCTTATGAGTAGCTGCGATTCAATTGAGCTCACGACCAAAGGGAAAGAAGGACGCACCACTTGTGAAATCTATGTGAAAAATATTTGTAAATCTAGCTTCAATAGAAGGTATACGATAAAACAATTTTCTACCATTTCTGATTTCTAAAGTAGCAGTAGGTAATGTTACCGTGGATCGGATGCTCACTGGTTATTGACTATTGAACATCAAAGTAAGATCTTAACCTAGTTGGATGGAGCAACCTTTACCCAACTTGGTGGGTCTTAGATCAGGAGATCATATTTCGTGGCACGACTAATATTCAATGTGATATAGCGTTACTATTGCTAACGTTCAAATTTAAATCAATTGAATCAATTCGAGTGCGTTAAATTTATCAACAGAAATATTCATCGCACACATAAACCCATGCAAATATTTCAAACAACTCACTCTACAAACTCCTTTAATGCGCTTAAATTCCATCCGCAACTAGAATCACTTTCGCAAATTCCTTAGCACTGTCAAATTGCCAAAATATTCGCCCACATCATACAACCATACTCACTATCCAAATCCGAGTAAATCAATAAACCCTGCGAGCTGCGATCATATGGGAGACACAAAAACTGATTTGAATTTGAGGTTAACACTTATGCACAAGTGAATGTGCATACACCTACGTCATAGGATTACTTTGCTGGGCTACCAAACGGCTACACTCTCTTCGCCATGGAACACACCACTTTGAAACGATTATATACTAAATTAACAGCATCAGTAGCTGAATTCTAAATCATCCGGTTTTGCGGTTTGCAATTTTGCCCACAAATTTTGTCGGCGAATATGTAAAATTTGCATTCAGTGCTCTCGGCGGATGCTATTCACCGTATAACCAGCTTCCGGCTATTGACCGCACTAAATGAAACTCGAGCTAATTTTATAATTCAGTTTCGAGGACGGATGGTGGCCGACAGCTCCATTAATAAAACCGCACAGAGCACACAGCGCAGAATGTGGTGTGGATTTTCAGTGGCTTCTAAATGCACTCGCTGTTCCTACTCCCTGCACCCGGAAATGCTTTCTAATCGGATTGTCGGTTTTTTGCAATTAAGACTCTTCAATAAATTATTGAATTTACGCAGGTAGGTGTATGAATATTTATTACACTTTGCTGAGTGAAAATTTATTAAAATTGTGTCAAAAAACAATTACATAGGTAGGTATTGCTGTTGAAATATGTAGGCGGAATAGAGACTGAGATGTGGATGTTTACCAGATAGGCCTTTGGGAAAAGTATAATCCATATTGGAAATCTATTTTGCAGCATTTAATACTTTTGACTATTTAGGCCGTAGTTATAGCCATACGTAAAACGAAACCGTAAAAATGTTCTTTTGATTTTCTGGGTACGTCTATATGTAAAAGAGACTGACGTCCGTATGTGAATATAAAAGTTTAAGGGGATGAGATTGGGGATAGAACTTTGTACGGATAACAGCGATTTAAAAAAAAAATAGATTGAATAAAAAAATTGGTAGTGTCACTTGTCACTTCCAATACAACGAAAATTATTTAAAATATTTAATTTTTAAACTATTTTTATATATGTTCAGGGCTAACCGGTACACAATTTGAAATTGAAATTCATCTCAGTTATAATTTTGTTGCGCAACTCAATCCACCAAAATTTTGCAACGGGCCGCATTTGATTTGATTGTGAAGAATCTGAAATCAAATGTCATGCAATAAGCGACGATATTTAACTTTCTCCATTACGTAGTAAGAGAAAGATATTGTTTTCGTTCAAAATTTCGAACTCGAGATGGTAATCATTTCTGACATTACGATGATACATGAACTCAAAAAAGCGGGTCGCAAAATTCTGTCCGGTCTATCCGTCTGTCTGTCTGTCCGTCCTTCCTAAAGCGTAAACGGCTGACCGGATATCGTTCAAACTTCGGATTTGGAGTTTGTGGGCTTAGGGCTCGGGGCCGCTTTTTATTTTTCAAGGTAACCTCAATATTAATGGTACTTCCCATATTAATTTTTCGTACCAGTTTGATTTGTTAGAAAACGGCTCTAACGTTTTCAACCAAAATTGATATTTAAGCTTAAGTGAGAGAGGCAACAATGACCACATAACCAGTTTTTGACTAAAAATTCGAGTAACGGTACTTTTGAAATTTGGACATGCATATCTCGAAAACGGTCCATACGATTGTAACAAAAATTAATTTCTAAGGTAATATGGTCATTTGCACCTTAATGACAAACTCAGTTTTCCTCGGTATTATCGTAAGATTGATTTTTAAAAAAAGTATTTTTTAATTTCTTCATAATTTCTTCAATACATCACATGCAGCTTGTTTCATTCCATTTTATAGACCCGTTCATATTGAAAAACCCTTCATACAAACCTCGGCCATAACTTCTAAAGTTAAGATTACACGTGTCATTTTTCGTGGCAAATTTTGACATGCTGAAGTCACACAAATTCGCTTTTTCTATTGTCACTCGTGTGTCTCTCGTCGGAATCAGCTGTGACAGCCAAAGTGCCCAGACGCTTGAGACGTGGTCGAAAACTTTCTAGATCTGTTGCTATAATTTGATAGAACTAGATTGAGCTGCTCTGAGGTTTAATGCACTAATATCATCCGGTATTTGCAATCTATCATACACTATACATCCGCCATATAGAAACAGTTAACGCCTTCTTCACTGAAAAGTTTCAAGTTGATAAATATCAAGGACACTCTCTAAGAACTAAAGAAAATTCTTTTCCCAAAACCACTCCAATTTGCAATTTAAATTGCGAGTTTATAAGCGCCACATGATGAACTAATTAATTTGGGTGAATTTCAGTCGCCTCCTTTTTCGCGGCTCTTTCTACAACTAGTGCAAACTGGTCGCATCAGATGTGATAAATCAACAGCATGACATAACACAAACGTGTACCTACTCGCAACGCAGCTAAACGAAAGTTTTCCACTTCATCTTTTCCCATATATAGTTTATAAAAGAATGAGCGATAAATGGAACTAAGAAAAAAAAACTATTTCCATAAATTTTGAAACTAGAGAAGGACATTTTTCAACCCCATCGTCCGCGATGGTCCTCTTCTTAACTAATTTGCTTTCATTTATGCAATGGAAGCGCATAACAGATGACGCTCGCGGAAGCGAAATTAATATGAAAACTTGCTCCCTTAAGTTTCCACCACCCCCCGAAAAGAAAGAAAAAAAAAAAATGAATGCAAGAGGACACCGCATCCCCCTATCTGGAGCGAAATTTGCATATGAATGAAATGGAAAAAGGAAAACGATGGTTAGGACCGGTAGACACTAGAACCGGCGTAGCCAGGAATCCTAATCAAGCAAGTGGCCGAGCTAATGGCCTTTAACGGTATTAAATTTGATACTCCTATGTGTGTGTGTGCTCGTATATTCAGTCCCATTGAATAGTATATCCAGGTGGTAGGTATACCGTGTTTATTTAGAGCTCATCCCCTTTAGATGGACTCTATCGTCTAATGGAATGGTAGAAACTAGAATAAGTAATCGACCTGCTCCTTTGCATGTGGCTCTCTTCAGAGTCGATATGCGGTATCGAGTATCCTGAAAAAAAAAATCAATATCCATATGGGTGTGGGTGAGCCAAGATCTCAATTGATTGTTGGTTAGGATTTGCCATTTTTCTCAGGTCTATTGTTGGAGTGTTTTATGGGACAAAGACGGAGGAATTACCTCCCTAAGGTCTACTAATTTTTGCTGAAGGCATTTTCCTATACCTCTATGCCGGAGATAAATGATTCAATTGTTTGGCTACAGTTAGTGCCGTTTCTGGTAACTCATGACGGGCTATAAAGCCAAATGATTACGCGATAAGAAATTTTATGGGTTTTACTATCAATTAACAGGATTGGAGTGGGAAAGGGCATGTGTAACGGTCGATAGGTCAAACAGTTAGATGTGAGTAAATGTGAGAAACGGTGTAATATGATCCAACTTAAAGCGATTCAATCATCAGAAAAGTGGATACGTAAAAACACGGAACAGTAGAAAATTAAAAATTTTACAAAAAGCTGGCGTATCCGAAAAAATTGTGTCAGTAAAATGCAGGAAAAAATTTACCCATTGAAATGGAACACTAAAAAAATTAAAACATTTTCTGTGGAAACATTGATTGAGAAGTTGAACGGAAATAGATTTTTTTTTCTTGCCAACGGTATCTTTTTCTTAGAATGGTTTCGTTTGCCATAAATTATTGAAAGTTTTAGTGGCATTTGACACTAAGGTCGGGTTATACTACTAGGTTTTCATTTTTTAACACAATCAACAAAATTTTGACTGAAACTCTAAAATAACTAGTTTAAGACTAGACAAATAGCGACAGATATAGCCTGCATGCTTAATAAGCTTAAACCGTATTAATAAACAAATGGGAGGTGGGAGCTTGACTTCATTTCGCAAGCATACAAAAATTTGAAGTATTGATTGAGTTTATAGCCTTTTTAATTCGACGGCCAGTTTTTGGAACGTCATCGTTTTCAATTGGTTCTTTTTGTTTGTTTATTTTCAAAAGGAATTTAAGTTACGATTCTTTTCGGTTCTCCTCTTGGCACGCATCTTGCTTTTACTCTTTGAACTCAATCAACTGATGCCGCACAAACTTTCCAAATGATAAAAAACAGAGATTGTGCTTGTGACCACACATCAGATGTGAAACTTCTCTCGCTAAAGGTATATGGTAAATTGAATTGTGTTGTAGTTGAACTATATTAAGAAATTACAAAAAATGTATTTAGTGTCTTTGTAAGACCTAGCTTTATCAGCTCACTCCTCAGGTCCAGAGTGCCCATATAAGTATTCAGTTTAAGAATTAAGTTGAAAAAATTAAAAAAATGTTTATATCTCGAGGACAGCGCCACCTATCGGACCCAAGGCTATCCTATCTTCCAAGTTGCAACCAATCATACGCACCCACAAAATTTCATTGAAATCAGTTGAGTGGTTTGGAAGATCGACAACAGCGCGTTGTGGATGCAATGATAACATAATGATAAACAGCTACGTAGGTACGAAACTAAACGAGTTGGGTAACTTTTAAATAATCTACGAAGCTGTATACACAAAAAGTATGTTTTGTTAAACTTATCAAAAAAAAAAAAATAGTGCGTGGAGTCCCTCCGCGCGGAAGAAGTGAAACTTCGTTATGTGGAAATGAAAATAGGAAGGGGAAGAAATTGATTTTTAGTGAAATCATATTGTTTCTTTAAGCCTAGTATCCTGCTCGCGCTAAATTTTAGCGCCCCTAGTCTCCACTTCATTTCTCCACACCAAAGATAAATGGTCGCTAAATTATTATTAAACATGATATAGATGGGACAAAACCCATATGCTTATGAACCATGAGTACCATGACAGATATCAGTAAACGTAATTTTAATAGAATTTTCGAATTTCAAACTTGAAAGACGTAAGAAACCTAGAAATTATAAGAAGAGCAACACAAACACTTTCCTTCGTTTTTTTATGTCAAAATTTATCTTCGATTTAATGCACCGGACATTTATTTCGCGAGCTAAATGAGTGGAGACTTTTCATCGGCCTATCTATATGAAGTTAAGGATCTAGCGTGCGAACAGGATACTGATGCTTTGCAAAACTGCCTCGCTCAATTTTATCTTTGTAGACATTTTTGTATGGGAGATAAAATTTAGCGCGAGCAGGATACTAGGCTTTAAGACAAACTTTATTAACATTGCTTACAATTCACAATTGATCGCATCTTTCAATTATCATTTTCGAGTGGAGAAATATCCAAATCCATAACATTTACAATGGAATAATGACAACTAAAGTAAGATACGATATGTTGGAAGTCGCATTAGAAGTTTCACTTCAAAAATACTACCCTATTACATTATAGGTATGTGTATCAAATCAAACTAAAACAAGTACCTAAATGAAATAATGAGGACGCTACTCGTTGCTAACGCTCGCGCTGGCCTGTAACAGGTATACTACGCGCATGCGTTCGAGTGCCACGCATTCACTCTCGCTCTGTCTCCTTCTATTCCCCCTCCCCAGGTGCGTTGAACGTTTAACGCAACCTTGTTGGAAGTCGCATTAGAAATTTCACTTCAATAAGACATTAATTGCCAATTTAGTCATTATTTTTGGAAATTAATCTTCACCACAGAATTTTCTTCTCTCAGCATTTGGTGCCAATAAACTCACTCACCATTGCATACTCTGAAGCGTGAGCGGTACCCTCACACCTTTGAGTATGCAATGCTTATAGTAGCATTAAGCATTTAATAAGTTTCACTTTAATTCACCATATCGTCTTTACTTCTTGAATTCTTCAATCCTTAACTGTAGGTATCAACGTATGTAGGTATGTACTATAACAATCATTAAAACAAAAACCTTGAACTCAATTTCTATATACACTACCATAAGTCCATCAGTGCACGTCAACAGCCATCTGCGCATTTCCTCAGAAACACATTGTGGCTGTTGATTATACACATTCACCTCGCATACTTCTCTTTCGTTTCACTTTTGTTGGAGAAAACACCACTCATTTTTTTTTTCATATGAACGTGCTTGTGCTGTGCAATGTGCGCCACCCTCACCCTCGCTCACACCTTTGAGTATCCAATTATTAGCGTTAAACGTTTAACGCGACCTTGAGTTGGAAGTCGCATAAGAAGTTTCACTTCAATAATTCAATAATTTGATTTGAAATGGATTTTTGGCTAAAAATAAAAACTTGCATGTTTTCTAAACAATTGTAAGGAAACGAACCCTTACAAAATAACTCGCAAACCACCCACTCTCGTAGAAAAACGAAAACAATCAAACAAACAGACTAATTCAGCTCATTGGATTCCATATAAGTTTTTAGAGTAAGTGTATACATTTGTGCTGAATTTCAAGTTTCCGTTTACCCTCGCCACCAGACGGAGGCGGTGGCCCACGGCGTGTGTGCTTTCCAATTACCCGATGGCCGTAATAATACGTGGGTCCTTTGTTGAATTATCTGCCGCCATGCAAGCAGCCAACAAGTCATTCGTGCCAATTCAAATTAATTTAAAATTAATATTTCGTAAATGAATGAGACGATGAGGCAGAAGTATAAGTAAGCACACATGCTCGTCAATCATCACACTAGGACAATATGCTATCAAAGTAGCCATTTAGTCTGCCCTCCTGTGACCACCCTCGCCTTCAATCACTCACTTGCTCTGCTCTATAGGATACAAAAAATTTAATTAAACATAATACACGCACTGTCTGGCTTTTTGTACAAAAAAATCCAGTTATCCAGCCAGAAGAGTGAGGCAAGAATAATCCACTGCAGACAACAACTGCTAGTCCTTGAGCACGGAAACATGCGAAACGGTCTACCGCCTTCTTCATTCCCCTTGAAATATAATTACATCATTAAATTTGGCAATTACTTCATGATAAGTTGAGTTGGGATGAGTCCTTATTTTTCTTTTTTTCTGATGAAATTATCCCGAGGATCCTTTAGTTTTATTATGATATTCCGGTAGAGCGAATGATGATAGATAGAGAAGGGACGCTGGATGATAATGGTTGGGTTTGATTAAATCATTACGAGTCCAAGCGCAGCGTTGCCAGATGGTCAAAATATTTCCCCCCAGATGAGTCTGGAAAACCCCCCGATTTAGAATTTTTTCCAAAAAAAAAAACCCAACTTTTTGACATTATTTTTTTAACAAGTTTTATGTACAACTTAAAAATAAGTAAATAGTTGGCGCAACAGATCCGTAGACACCCCAGGCCAAGCTCCTCACAGGCATTCGTTTTGTGTGCGTTTTTCACTTTTGAAACGAATATAAGGAATCTACAATGTTATGCCGTGTTTAAATGGCCAAATTAGAAGACACGACTTTTTTTACATGAAACTGACACTAGCTTTTTTTGAAATTAGTGTTTTGTTAATGAAAATAGTCCAGAAATATTGGCTTCGGAGGATCGATCAACAGGATTTTAAAATAACACACACTTAATATTTCATCCTGGATTGTGCTCAATTTTGAATTTTGAATTAAGTTATGAGCAGAACGAAAAATCTCTACGCTAGGTACCTATACTTAAGAATAAGTTACTCAGCGTTTCTTACGTTCACCGAATGCCTTTAAATTACATTTTTCTGCGGAAGCTCATTTTTAAGTTACCAAAAAGGATTTTATGTCGAAATGCAACTAAAGTAGAATTTTAAAAACCCCCAGATTTCCCCCTAAACAATGCCTCCCCCCAGATTTCACCCCGCCGACCAAAAAAAAAACTCCCAAATCTGGGAGGAATTCCCCAAACTGGCAACGCTGGATCCAAGCATAATTTGAGGGTAGAAAAGAGTTTTGTGGTTAAACTGGTTTTGTGAATTCGCACCAACAGCGAGTATGGGGGGCGATACTGTAAATGTAAACTAAGAATAAAGGACGTTTTCAAAACCCCATGTCTAAAAGGGACACATTCAGTGCTGGTGAAAAGTAAAAATGACTTAAATTCTCGTTTACAAGGATTGTCAGACATTGTGTTTACTTTAACAGCATGCTTGCTAAAATGTATTAATAAAGAACAAACCAAATATGATGTGGGTATGCTGGATATAATCCTACCCCAAAGGACAATGGGGGGATGGGGGCGACCCTTTCGAAAGCAGTTTAGAAAGTTATATTTTAGCCAGTTAAGTCTTGTTGATGACGGTACACGCGCATTAACTAATGACATCGTGGATTTTTGACACAATGATACTTTATTGGCAAGAACTGTTTTAGGCGTGTGTTGCAAAGATCTTAAGTAGGTACTTGTATTAACGAGGGGTGTGAGCTCTACTAAATACTGTGGCGCACGACATCAATGGCATGGTCAAGTAAGCAGTTAAACAATCAATTATCTTTTGACAATAATGTTCAATTGCTCTTTATAAAATGAGACACAAATTGCAATGAAACCAAGTCAAATTGAAGAGTTGTCTTTGCTAATTCCACTACGTTTACAATTATTAATTTTAAAAGAAAATGAAAGGCTTTGACTACAAGTCGTCTGCCATGGATTGACTTTAATCTAATTAATTAACAGTAACTAGTTAAGCAAAGTAAGTTAAAATATTGATTTGATAAATTACGAACGGACCCCTTGAACACGTCGTAGTGCAAAATAGAAATATAAAAAATCAAATTCAAATTCAGTTAAATCGGTGATAAATACCTTTTATTTTAGTGCTTTGCTTACAATATTTTTGTAAACCTTGCCTTGAATCTGTTGAATATCATAATTGAACGCTGCACGCTCCAAAGTACATCGCACATATCATTCCTCTGCAGGGGCGGGAATAGAATAGCCCTGAGGTAAGGCATGCCTGTCGTACAAGGCGACTAAAATCCAGCCGAAGAAGTAGTCTTAATGACGTTATGAGCGATACTTTCTGGAGTGCTGTACTCCTGGTAGGGCCACCCTTGGCAGTAAGTTCATAGCTGAAAGATGAAACTAAAGGTTAAATCCAGGAGCGTCTGATGCATATTGTGCGGCACACCGGTCAGCGTCTGACTCCAGAGGGGCGGCTGAAATCATCAAAGAATAGTTTTCCTTAACTTTCTACAAAAAAGTTATTATGATGAATTTAATGCAATGAACAAAACTAGAGGAAATAATACCCCAGGTGGTACTCCAGATTTACTGGAAAATCCACTCTCTTCGGAGGTCGGCTCTACGGATTCTGGGGAGAGCCATTTATTGCGTTCAGGTAACCCTTTCGGAACAAGCCGAAGGGTAACGAGATCACCACCATCGACATCTCAAACTTATCCGTGCGTCTCTAGGAGCTCAGCGGCAATAAAAGTGCCTACTCCAGAAAAACGAGACCCAGTGAAAAATAAAAGCCTTAAGGACGAAAACGACGAACTTAAAACAAGGCTATCAAACATGGAACGGCTATGCGAAGAGCTTCGCAAAGAAATTAGTCAACTTAAAGCCGAAAATATGGCTATTAAGAACTTGACGAAAGTACGGGATGAATCCAACCCTAACTCTAGCAATCCCAAAAAAACTGACTACCATACGGACGAAGAAGAACCTCGTCACGAAACCGATTGGTTGCTAAAAAAAAGACCGGGCAAAAAAAGGAAAGCTGTCTCCTCACCTGATATAATGAATCGGGAGAAAGGATCAAATAGTGAAGCCAAACAACAGAAACAGCGGCCACCACCGCCAATTAATGTAATCGGTACAGCAGACTATAACAAGCTACATACCATATTAAAGACATTGTTGCCACCAGACTACAAAGTAACCTCGCTTAGGAATAATGCGTGGAAAGTCAACGTTAAAGACCCCGAAAGTTACCGTCTATTGTCTCGTAAACTAAATACAGACAAAGCCGAACGGTATTCTTATTAGAACAAGTCGGAAAGACCTATACGCGTTGTAGCTAGAGGGTTACACCCATCATGCTCGAAAAAATGATGTAATAAATGACCTAAGGGACAGGCACTTTAAAATTATGGATGCCGTCAATATAGTAAAACGTGAAAAACTGAAAAAAGAGGGAAATGAAACTATGGTAAACCGTGGTCTCCCGCTCTTTATACTAACCTTTGATAAGACTGAGGACTTAAACAAAATTTATGATATAAAAACAATTCTAAATATTGTAGTTAAAATTGAACCTATGTGTAAGAATAAAAAAATGGTTCCACAGTGCAAACGGTGCCAAGGATATAACCACACGCAAACCTACTGTCAGAAAGAGCCACGGTGTGTAAAATGCGCCGGTAGTCATCTGACGACTGACTGCAATTCAAATAACAAAGCTCCCGCGCAGTGTATTAACTGTAATGGTAATCATCCTGCAAATTATCGGGGCTGGGCGGACGCAATCTATGAAGCCACATAAGCAACGAAGCAACCCAAGGCTTAAAACCGAGCTAATTAATACCTCGAAACCGGCAAAATTAGATAAGCCCAACAATAAAAAAGGAAAACGGGTAACAGAAACGCCATCGGACACCGTATATCAAAAAACAGATGTGCTAACATACGCGCAAGCTGCAGCATCAGTTAGCGCCCAAACTAATAACTCACAAGACGCTGTTTCAAATGTCTTTTCGATTATTCTTTCGAGACTTGAGGAACAAAGCAAAACGAATAAAATTATTATTAATAGGCTATTTAAGCTCGAAAGTAATAATTCACAACAGACACACCACCAAATATGAAGCGAATATTTAAAATACTTACGTGGAATGCCAACGGTCTTTGGCAAAAACTCGGAGAGCAAGAATTGTTCTTGCGGGAAAAAGATATCGATATATGTTTGATATCAGAAACCCATATAAAGGAGAAATCAAATCTAAAGTTCAAAGGTTACATTGACTATCACGCCGTTCACCCGTCGAATAAGGCTAGAGGTGGAGCATCCTTGTATATAAAGGAGTGTATCAGCCACTCAATCGATTTACAATTAGAACTCGAAACAATGCAAGTGAGCTCTGTACAGGTCCAATATCGAAATGCATTTTTAAAAATATCTTCTATATACTGTTTACCACGATGAAAGATAGAGAAAAATGATTATTCGAACCTTATCAATTTCCTCGGACAACATTTTATAATTGGAGGTGATTTTAACGCCAAACATAGTTTCTGGGGATCTAGATGCATATCGCGAAAGGGAAGAATACTTTACGAAGTGTGTATGCAGTACAATTGCGATTCTCATTCGACAGGCAAACCAACGTACTGGCCGACTGATGTCACTAAAATACCTGATTTGATTGATTTCTTTATTACAAAAGGACTACTCGCCAATCGTATTAAAGTTTAACAACGACTGAGACATTTATAAAAAATGAAATACCGCCAAGGCTAACAAACGGCAAAACAGACTGGGAAGGCTTAAAAAAAGATGTCCAAAACAATACTGAACTGCGTGAATCACTCAAGACGCCTTACGAATTAGAAGTTGCGGTCGACCGCTTCGTCAATATCTTACAGAAAGCTGCATGGAATAATACTCAGAACAAAACGAAAAGCGCGAAAAAGAGAGTACTACTTTTCGACATATAAAAAAAGGCACTTTTAAGTAAAATTAAGATCAGACTGTGCCAAGTGGTCATAAAATGCTAATTTTTGACAGTTCTCTTGTCAAAATATGGTCGTACCATTGGCCCTAGTGAGGTATCCGTCGGAACGGAAAATTCTCCGATTTTATACGATTCGGAGGATTTTTGGTTTTCTTTGGAACAACATTTGTTCGGAGAGTTGCTCAAACACCTCAAATGGAATTTGAGCCTCCGAAATTCATATTACATGGGCACTACTGTCCCATAAGAGTATGCGTTGCGGAGAATTTTCCGTTCCGAAGCACACCTCGCTAGGGCCGAATGTAATAGGTTTGGGCAATGGGCATATCTCATATGCTCTAATGACATAAATGCCACATAAGACCAGGCTGATTTTGACAGATAAAAATACCCAAATAGCATATAGTGTAATCGGACTTCTGTCGTCATTGGTGTTTGAGTTCGTGGGATTCTGATTTATTTTCATTTTTGTTGTCTTTTTTGTGGAACAATAACAAATATGAAAATAAAACATAACAAATACAAATTTGATAACCCTGACATTTTGGTCATTTGAGAGCTAATCTGGTCATTTGCCTGTTGGCATTCATATACGTGATTGGCATACAGTCTAATCTTAGCTGAAACTATAATAAAATACAAATGCGAATCCTTTTAATATATTTCTTGACCACAGCTGCTTCGGTATCCCAATAAAATATGTTTGTTTTTAAATGTTTTTTATTAATAAACCATGGACAAATTTACAACCCTTTTCTTAGAAAATCGTAAGCATATAAAACTATCGATACTATCGTTTTATTCCGAAACTATCGATACTATCGAAATGTGAAACTATCGCAGCCGTATTAATAAAAAACCCATAACTACTCTCTAACTCATATGTTACCTAGCACCTAGTTAAATAAATAACACATTAGTTAAATTTTCTTATTAATAAATGAAAATAACTCACCCCCGTATTAATAAACACTGTGTAAAAGTTATCAACTTTTTACTCAGCAGTTATGTCCAATTTCTGTATGCTATCTGACGTTTGCTAACTAACTTACTTGTGCACATTTTTTTATTAATAAGGGGGTCATATAATAACTAACTGATGTTTTCTCTAAAATAGGTACTTAGAGCTGGCATCACCTAACCAAATTGTACTAAAAACTATTACATATTGTTACATTCAGGCTGGGATTCGAAAAGATAAAACACTATTCTGTTCAACTGTTCCAATAAAATCACTTTATTTACACTTTCCAAATATTCACTTATTTATCTCCAAAACAATATCACTTTAATCAATTCTTAAACGTCTCAATCCAATCGCTTTATTCACTTTATTACTTTACACTTATCTATCTCTCAAAACAATATCACTTTAATCAATTCTTAAACGTTTCAATACAATCGCTTTATTACTTATCTCTCAACCGATTACTCTCTCGAACTTAACAATCGCGGCCTAAAAATCAACTGTCCTCTCTGTTGTCAACGCGTCCCTTTTATATCCGCGCTGCCACCTATCGGCGAATATTCTAGAAGTAGATAGATTCCAGATGTATATTCCAACTCCAATCCAGATTGTACTAGAATAACTTGACATTGGAGATTCCAGTCTCCAATTGGAAGTGGAACTTGAAGAGGGAAACAGAGTGTTACCAGGTGCCCGATTCACCACAATTCCTAAGTGTGTGATTCACTAAGTGTCTGATTCACTAAGTGCCTGATTCACTAAGTGTCTGATTCACTAAGTGCCTGATTTACCACATTATCCCCCTCTTAAACTTGTTCGTCCCGAACAAACTCGCTAGCATTTTCAATGAACGACTTTCAGCTTGCCTCTTCCTCGTTGGATGCGATAGACAACGTCGTTGATGCGCTTCATGATTTTATAGGGCCCTTCCCGGTCTTGTTGCAATTTATGTGATAAGCCTTTTCTTGCGGCCTTCCGCTGGAAGTACCTCTGGAGTGCTGCATCGAATACTGCACCAACCGTGCGTTTCTTCCAAAACAAACTCTTATCTTTCTTCGGCTTTAATGCGTCGTCCTCATTTTCGTTTTTAATTATGTCCAGCTTGATGTCTAAAGATACATCGACAGGTTCATCTGTTAATGACTTTAAAAATGTTTGTTCACCGTTCTCGACCCTGGGTTTCTTTTTAATGTGCCCTTCAGCTACTTTTTGAATAGACTTGTCATTATAGCTAATTTTTTTTTTTTTTTTTTTTTTTTTTTTTTTTTTTTTTTTTTTTTTTCAACTTTGTCAAGCTTCTCGTCAGATGATGAAGAGTATACACTAAAATCTGAATCGGCATCCAGATTCGACTGGATATGCGCCCGTTTTGTCGGCTCTTTAGCTGCCTTGTCAGTTTCTGTTTCTTCTTCTGCCGATGACCGGCGTTTTCTATAAATACGTGCTTTACCTGACTTGATGGGCTATAAGATATTTCTTCCGATTCCTTAGAAGTGGACGGCTCCTCCTCGGACACAACTTTTGTACCTTCCTTCGGGCCCAATTTCTGTTCATACAAATGGCGATAAAACCCATCCAAACCGTTTGTTTCGTGACATCACCTATTGCCTCCAGATATTCTTTACCTTCCAGTTCGCGTTCTTTTTGTGCGGCCACAATGGAATTTTTCCGCTCTTCAAGAGAATTCTTTTGCGCTTCGAACTTCAATTCCATAGAATCTTTCTGTTGTTCTAGAGAATTCTTCTGTTCTTCTAGAGAATTCTTTTGTTCTGCGAACTTCGATTCCATGGAATGACATTGGAGATTCCAGTCTCCAATTGGAAGTGGAACTTGAAGAGGGAAACAGAGTGTTACCAGGTGCCCGATTCACTACAATTCCTAAGTGTGTGATTCACTAAGTGCCTGATTCACTAAGTGTCTGATTCACTAAGTGCCTGATTTACCACAATATGTCATCACGGCTGGCTAATACATTTCAATTCTGACAAGTGAAAAAAAAAACAAGAAAATAAAAGAAAATCGAGCACGACAAAAAAAAACAAAACAAAACAAATGTAATTTGTAAACATTTTTATATAGTTTTCTCGTTTTTCGTACACTTTTTTCGAGTTGGAGCGATGGTAACCGTATCCTCCCCTAAAATATTTATACTATTCAAAAACACTGAATAACAGTGAGCCATTTTGTTCCCTATTTTTTTTCAAATTTGAATTTAATTTATTTTGTCATTTTGACAGGAACCATGTTTCTAATGCATTCACGCCAAAAAATAACTAGTTTTCGTTTGAGGTTTCAACCAGCTGTAAGACACTAGTTGTGAATCTTCTGTGTAAACTATTTTGTTTACAAATTTCGATCGCATTAATTAATAAATAACATTAATTCAGAGCATTTCGAAATAACATTAGACCATCAATTAACGTGGAAAATGATTTTAAGTTGTGAGTGTTGTGACATTTATTCAGTTTTTTCGTGGAAAACGATTTTAAACGACTCGTTTTGACTCGCTAACAGACCTCCTACCGTAAGTTAGTTATGTGATAGTTACGAAGCGTTAGTTATCTTCTAAAACTGTTTACTAGTTTACTAGTACCTAACATGTACTTACGCGACAATTATTAATACGGCTGTCGATGTTTAAGGAACACTACTAAATTTTTCGTATTTTTGAATGCAGGTCGGGTGCACAAAGGTGAACAAGCAATATTTTACTCAATCTTTTTTTTTTCGTATGTTAAGATGCAAGAATTTTGCTATCAGTTCTATATCGTCCTTAGTTCATGGAAATCTTACAAAAGTCTGAGAAAAACACTACACAAGGACTAGAAAATTATTTCATTAAATTGTTTTCTCTCGAACCGACAAAATCAGAGTGTAGGTCGAAACTTGCTCAGCGAGAAATACCTTCCTTTGTGTTGTGTGAAGCCGCTTCACTAAACATTGCTTTATTGCAAAAATTATTTGCCCAATTTGATGAACATTCCATTTACATATCTATTTTTAATAAAATTGAATATCCTTCAAACGCACTTGCAATCAAATTATAAATAGTTCTTAGTGCTCCATCATCTGCTATTAATTCAAACAGCATGTGTTCCATATTACACGCAAAACAATTCAATCGTAAACACTAAACAAGAATTCACAACATATACAAGTGCGTGGTTATCCCATAGCAACATAAAACAATTTGCCAATCTCTTCGATACAGCACTTAACCATTTAATCCGAGCATCCTTTTGCGCTATAAAATTGTTCTACATGAACAAATTTAAAGCCACCACCATATATATACACACGAATTGGATTCGTCCTTAAATTGGAACTAGGAGGAAGTAGGTATGAAATTAACTTTTCTATAAAAAAAAAAAATATATATGAGAAAACTCACCCGGGACGATTCCCACTTCACAGTTGACCTAGTATCGCCCAAGAGACCGACCGCATCAGTTGAAAATAATCCCCTCCGTCCAAAAAACCGTACATCCTGATATAGACACAAGTAAAACACTATGATAGGGACTTGGGACAAAATTGCAGCTTTACAACAAGAGTCCTTTCATCGCAACAAAATGGCTTAAGGGTGTTTCACCAGAGCATACCCGGTGGTCGCTCCTCTTAACCCAGTCGTGTTTTCTTTTCAGACGGCGTGTGTGTGAATAGGAATTGCTTGAAAGCCCCAAAAAATAGAGCTTGACAACTACATTTTATCACCTCCCCGCCTGTCGTTCAAATGGAAATTTCCTATCCCGTACTCAATGTCATCCGGCCGTGTGCGGCTTCGCCTCACTGACCAATCCCCTCAAATCAAATGAAAATCTGTTGTATTCGAAGGACGGCCACTGTATACAACAAATCACAACGAGATCTTTATACTTTAATAGATATCTTGTAGAAAATTGCAATTCGTCCCGACCGACAATGTCAAGCCATAGAAATGAATGACGACGCCAATGCAGTCCTTAATTAGGTTTAGCTATTCTTATGGCTTTTCGGTATCCTTTTTATGGATTCCCCGAGATGAGAGAAAGGAAACACGCCATCAAAATGAATTGGCCTTTGTGGTTGCATTGAACGGAAGTCAATCCTTCTTCAAAACGAACGAAAGGAAATCGTAGTAGGTATACTTCAAAAAAAAAAAAAAAAAAACTTTTCCAATCAATAAAACTTGTTGCAACAGATAACTATTCGACTCCCCTTTTTTCGACTGGAATGGATAAACGCTTTCGTTGAGTCGCCTTCCTTTTGGGTGCGCATCCCCTTAGTGGAGTCGTGTGATCGATGGAATTTTAATGAAGGAAACTCTCAACATGACCGAATTGTAGTTGTTGGACTTGGGCAACACCGCCTGAAAGTTTGCATGTGTTGTTTGGTCTTTGTGTTGGCAGATGGACCGCGGCAGCAAGGAGCAAGAACTTATGCTTCAACAAGAAAATGATTTATCGAAGAAACTAATTAATCCTTGTGCTTTGGCGATGGATATCAATGGGGGAGGGCTATTATTTTTTGTGGTCACACTTTCTGAGTGTTTGGAATTCCTTTTGGGAAGTTATCGCCTGCTAATGCGCACGCAAGGGCTAACAACTTTGGAGCGCTTCCATGTCATCGTTAGCGGTGTTAATCTAAAGAGTATTTGATCAAATTGTAGAATGTATTAGAGGAGGAGGATGTATTCAGGTTGGAATTGACTTAAGGTTTAAAGGGACAACCTGTGGACAACCAACCAACTGCGGTTTGTGTGCAGCTATCTATTAAGAAACGATTTTTATACGATTTTGCCTTGACGAGGACTTGAACTTTGGCAAGGTATTGGCGGCACTTATCGAGCCGAGTATCGAGTAATAAAAGCTTTGACCAATTTTGGAGCCGATAGCTTAACTGTCAACTTAGAGAAAATGAGTTGAGTCTATAGCAGGAATACCTCACGTTTGGTGCTCCTCCCATGTGAATATATAGGGACTGCAACGAACCGCACATTTGGAGGGAGGTAGCTGAAGATCGCGCAAATTAGAGAGATGTATACGTTGAGGCTGCAGGTGCATCTAGGGCTGAAGTGCCCTCTTAGCTAAAAAGAACGAATTTTCATAGCAAAGCTAATTTAACTCAGCTCTTTTAAAAAACAGATCTATAAGGATTGAAGAGCAGATCAGGATTCCTGCAGATTTTTTTTTTTTCATCTGGAAATATGTCTCTAGGCAGCGAATACTTAACATGTAGCCAAAAAAAAAGTTCTGATAAGGTGCTGCCCTCGAGTACACACAATATTATAGCTTAACGACTATAATCTTGTGTCTTATGTTCGCCAGCGCTTGTACGCTTGGTGTTAGTGTAGAGTCTTCTATTTATCGGATCTTTATAAGGTACTAGCAAACTGAACAGAAAAAATTCAAGATAGACCAGGTCCTATGCTTTTTAGGGTTCCGTAGCCAAATGGCAAAAATCTGAACCCTATTAGATTCGTCATGTCTGTCTCTCCGTCCGTATGTCACAGCCACTTTTCTCCGAAACTATAAGAGCTATATCGTTGAAACTTGGTAAGTAGATGTATTCTGTGAACCGCATTAAGATTTTACACAAAAATAAAAAAAAACAGTAAATTTTGGGGGTCCCCATACATAGAACTGTAACTCAAAAAATGTTTTCATCAAACCCATACGATATTTGGGTTTCTAATATCATTTTTTTTCTAAAGTGAATAGTTTGCGCGAGAGACACTTCCCCTAACTTCTAAAATAAGAGAACGATAAAACTAAAAAATATATATGATGTACATTACCATGTAAACTTCAATCGAACATTTTTTTTAACGAGATCTAGCGAGTAGTTTTTGATGTGTAAACATCTAAGCGTGCGTTATTGGAATCTGGTGGAGTAATTCCACACATTTAGCTTGCGGGGACGGAAATGCTTCACTGTGTTTTATCATTGCAGTCATTTTTTGGAATCTGGTGGAGTAATTCCACACATTTAACTTCCTTGGACAGGGAATGCGTCACTGTGTTTTATCATTGCATACGTTTTTATCATTGCATACATTTATGAGCTGGGGCATATTAATTTCAGCTTTTTGTTGATGTGAAATAAAATTTCTCCATTTCGTCCTTATGCAAGATAAATTTAATCTTCAAATGAACTCCAACCGGAAAATTTCAACAACACGATATGGAACAACCATCGATGCTGTCTTCCAGCGTAATCGAGATAGATTACAGTCTCGAATACACATATCTTACTTCAGCTACCACAATCCGATTGTATCTATTCTACCGAAACTAGCACAGAACGAATAAATTATTTTGTTATTTCATAATTATATCAAGAATACGGTTATTACAATTCCCTCTTTTCTCAATGACATGTATCAAGCCACACATATACCGCACCCGCGGTGTTTACATATACACATATTTCGGGACTGTTTTTTTTTTTATACGTCATAAATCGTAAACCTCAATTTATCTTTAATACAATCAACTCAAAAAAAAAAAAAACATTTAATTTCATAAACATAAACCTTATTCATAAACCCTGAACCATTATTTCTAATAATAAATGATATAACAAAACACTATTATTAAAATATCGATCAAAGTTACAACGAACTACAAGAACTTTTATGTTATGTTACTTGCTGTTTCGGAACCCTTCATGAGCGAGTCCGACTCGCACTTGTCTTACTTTTTTGCTTTTTAGAGCAGGAGCTTCTTACGGCATAAGTAACTTTTAATTCTAAATAGATAACTCAACTTCGAGGACACCGATCTTGAAATATTGGATAAGTGGTTGTTCAAGACTGTTCAAAAAAATGCATGGATTCCGTGGATTGGATGGGTTGGTCTTTCAATGTAATATATTTTACATATTTTATAAAGATCTTTATTAAATGTGCAAATTTGTTCACTTCTCTGACTGTGTGTCATTCACAAACACAATTTTTTGCAAAGAACAAATGTTTTTTCCATTTTGGCTTTAAAGTCGTTTTGAAGCATTCATCTAGTAAGTGATCCATTACCAGATTAGCAATTGTCGGCGAGAGTGGGCTGCCCATCGACTTTTTAAAATTTGTTTATACAAGCCCTCCATACACTGTAAAAAATGTTTTCTTTAATACAAAAATCAAGGATTTCAAGAAACTTAGATTGGCTCAAGTTGGTATTTTCACTTAACGACCGCAATGGCGAGTTGGACGGGGATATTAGTGAAGAGTGAAACAACGTCATATGAAAACAAAACACCTGTTTGTAGTAATTGAACAACTCTCGCATTAAAAAAAAAACAAAGACTAAGACTAATTTTTAACAGCGTATGTCGAATTCATCGTCGCAGTTAGTAGCATGGGTACGGTGACCATCCGTTCATTATTATTATAAACTGTTTAGATGTTCATTATGAATTATTTTGTATTCAAAAACATAAAAATGTTCATTATTACTAACGCTGTTCATTATTCGTTCAGTATTTTTATTCAATTTTGTTGAAACAAAAACGAAAAACTAACCAAACCAAAATTCTTTAAACAAAATGATAATGCAAACGTGCCCTTATTTACTGAATGTGCAAAAATGGTAATATATATAGTATATATATGCAAATCTTTCATTTAGGAACACTCCCTACATCATACTCGGAACTCACCGTATGTCAAAACATCAAAATCGAGCATTCAGATAATAATCAACTCAAAACCTTTTCCAAATTCGAAGACAAATTTGTGTTCCGCTGTGGTAAACATTAAAATTGGTAAATTTTTTTCTATTGCCAAAATGCCAACAACGGAAAACTCGACATAGAACATCTTTGGGTGCATTAGGTCCTTATTTTAAATAATGAGGACACCTATTTAGTTTTTAAGCGTTTATTTTACAACATTTAGTTAAATTGAAGACTGAATTTTATTTAGTTATTTATTTTGCCTAACATAGGTACAAAGTAAGAGTTCCTTCTGTAATTTTTATTTTAGTTAAAGCAAAGACTGAATCCTTGTGTTATATTTTTTTATTGAGTTAATTTTTAAAATAAAAAAATAATAATTAAGAGCTGGGCTCAATTTTTGTTTGTTCATTACTTGGAGTTCAAACAGATGGTCACCGTAAGCATGGGAATCCTGTTGATGACTTAATTGGACGAAGCGGTATGTTTAGGGTTGCCATATTAAAAAATACGAAAATGGGGACATCGTGAGTTTTCTAGGGGGGAAACGTCTTCAAAAAGGGGGACAAACATTCCTGTTTAGGGTTCCGTAGCCAAATGGCAAAAATCGGAACCCTATTAGATTCGTCATGTCTGTCTGTCTGTCTGTCCGTCCGTATGTCACAGCCACTTTTCTCCGAAACTATAAGAGCTATACCGTTGAAACTAGGTAAGTAGATGTATTCTGTGAACCGCATTAAGGTTTTATACAAAAAAAAAAAAAAAAACAGTAAATTTTGGGGGGTCCCCATACATAGAACTGAAACTCCAAAATTATTTTTTTTCATCAAACCCATACGTGTGGGGTATCTATGGATAGGTCTTCAAAAATGATTTTTAGGTTTCTAATATCATTTTTTTTCTAAAGTGAATAGTTTGCGCGAGAGACACTTCCAAAGTGATAAAATGGTGGTCCCCCCCCCCCCCCCCCCTAACTTCTAAAATAAGAGAACGATAAAACTAAAAAAAATATATGATGTACATTACCATGTAAACTTCAAACGAAAATTTTTTGAACGAGATCTGGCGACTAGTTTTTAAAATATCGATCAAAGTTACAACGTTACAACGAACTACAAGAACTTTTATGTTATGTTACTTGCTGTTTCTGAACCCTTCATGAGCGAGTCCGACTCGCACTTGTCTTACTTTTTTTTATTTTTAAAACACCAGAGTAAAAAAAAGGGGAAATAAAATTAAGATTCATTAGATATATATATTTTTTTTCCCAACACTGGTTATATGAACACTAATTTTTTGTTGGTTTTTTCTTTGAGTTCGGTCATTTTACCAAAGTAAACCTTGGTTTCAAAACAAAAACTGAAAGAGAGAAAGATTACAGTACAAAACAAAACTTAGGTAAACGAGAACAACTTTAGCACGCGCAGTGAAAGGTAGTTCATCTTTGAAAGTTTTCTTGCACTTCAAATGGATGTGTTCACAGAGAATCTTGTTAAAAATATAAAGAAAGTATTTTAAAAGTTTTAATTTAATTTTTTCTTTTATTGAATTATGACCTAATAAGGGGGACAGTGGTTTGTACCAGGGGGACAAACAGCATTTTTGTATGAAAAAGGTGGGCTGTCCCCCCTAAAGGGGGACGTCTGGCTTTTTTTTTTTGTAAACCATAAATCGAAGCCATCTGTGCTGAGTATTATGTCATTTTTGTCTTCTCCCTCTCCGTAATGTTGTTTTTTTTGTTTTTTTTTTTTGTCATTCAAACGCCTATGACCAAAAAAAAATCCCACGGAAAAACCATTTCCACAAATTACATATAAACATCGAATTGATCAAGAACTCTATCTACGAAAGAAAACAAAAGTGTCGGTAGCAATTATGCGATGATGGAGATCATATTCTGGTATCCTGTGAATCACCACTCACCAATTTGAACAACTGGACAAGTATACCCGATGCCAGTTTCTGACCGTAAAAAAAGTAAAAAGTATCTAATTTGATCGAAGCGTGAACATATTTTATCAATTCAATTTAAGTTTTACCACGAAAGGTTTATCAAAATGATCAACTACAATTTAAACTTTTTCTATATTTTTAGAAGTTAGCTCTGGTCACACCACAAATTATGTTTTGCGCCGCACAAAACGCAAGTTGTTAATAGATACTGCATAACAGCATAACTAACAGGGGAATTCCCTAATTGTTTTAATGAGGTTTTCGTAATAACCCGACCAATTCAATAAGACAATAAGAAATGGGTGATACTTTCGGAACCGGTTATTTGAAACTCGTTTAATTGAAAACCCCGCTTATATGAAAAATTTAATTTGTCTTGTCCCCATGTACTTTTTCAGTTATCCGAAGTCAGTTTAAATGGAAAACCCGGTTGATTAAAATTAAAGTCATTTGAACGGGTTCGACTGTATTTACGTTTGGAGGATAAAAGCGGCTTCGTAATTGTGTTGAGTATTGTTTTTTTTTTTTTTTTTTTTTTTCAGGATACATAGCGGTGCAACATACTTCAGTAGGTATTCAGTTTTCTCTTAGAAGTATCCAAATAGAGTAGGTAGTGTTTTTACGTAGTGAATGAGGGAAATAGGTTAAATTCATTTGTCCTTACCAATAACCATTTTAAGCAATTCACAAAGGCTATATGGTATTTTCCATACGAATTTCGCAATTGTGAGCTTCCGCAAATGTAAAGTCGAGATTTAAATTTATTATTAGTAGGTACGGTGCAATATCAATTGGGATATTTAATCAGATCAGGTTCATCGCTGTCTTTGCTGTGTTAACATTGTTTGTTGAGTTGATTTTTTTTTTTTTTTTTTGAGTTTATATGATTTTGTTAAATTAACGATTGGGGTTTTCACGTGAAATGATTGGCCAAGCTCCAGACAGGGTGTCAAATCTGTTAAAAATAATTAAATAAACGCTTAAATAACAAACAGTACCTACTGTTGGTCGCATCCCTGCTAAAGACCGCTAAAGACAGTGGTTATTATTTATTAAAAACGATTATATGCATTTTTTCTTAAGCGTGGTATGCAGTTCATCTGAAACGAAATTTTCCGGTGGTCTCCAAATGGACAGCGAAACGTCTGCGAACAGGCAGCGGAAAATAAAATTGTGTAGATTTCTATCAGCTGATACACAAATAGCAGTGTTACCAGCACTGGCTACTTATTTCCAATTTGACTCATTAAAATTGTTATTTCGGATTTACCGTAATTCACGTTATTCACTTTCAACTTTCTTTTAGCATAACTAAAACTTTCTAAACAGGTATGCCTCTTTCGATTAGTGAGCATTTCAGATTTTGATATGATTTCAGATTTCTGCTGCCAAATGGAACATTAAATCAGAATTTGGTTTCTTTTGTGAGTTGGCCGCCAAAAAACATATTTTTCACTTGCGCTGGAAAGTGGAAATCCATTGCAATCGATTTTTATACTTTTATATCAATCCATTTCGAAGCTAATATAAAAACTCATTTACATTTGGGGTTTTTTTTTTTTTTTTTAACATTGCAAAATGGAAACTAAATAAAGTCCCTCAATTAGGAGTTTGTGTAGTTTTTTTTTTTTTTTTGTTTATTTAATATTTCCTACCAAAAAATGTGCAGTTTTAATTTTCATATTTGAGTTTTTATATTTTCGGCTTCAAAATTTCTCATTTTGACTCCACCCTCTTATGAAAGCTGGCAACACTGCAGCACAAATGCCAAATTTCCGCAAGCAATTAATGTCCCGGACAATAAACGTGTGCGAAAAGAGTGGATAATTGTATCAAGGAATCTACTGCAACTATCCACTTTTCCGCCCTCGTTGACCTAAATCTGTGGTAACCTAACCAAGGTTTTAACCAGCTGTGAACAGACCGGCGCTAATAAAAAAACTGTTAAAGACAAACTTTTCTTTATCATGTTAAATGCTATACGGCACCGTGCTTTCCCGTAGGAGAAGAGAAGGTACCCGACGCAGAGTAAAGCCTGGTATTAAAGGGACACAACGAAATCATGAACGAAAAATTTCGCTCTCCTTTTCGTTTTGCAGTACGCAGCATCTGTGCCTCATGCTATTTTATTCAACGACAAACGAAATTTTCTCATTCTCTCAATATTTTACCTATCGCGTGTGCTTTATCTCAATTTATGAGAGCTTTCATCGGCAAAAAATAATCGTACTTCATATTTTGCATCCATTATTTTGGCGTGTTGTGTAAATGTGTATTATATTTATGTGTCAGTTGAAAACGTCACTGAAACCTTTCGCTTAAGGACTATTCACATGAGAGCAAATTGCGAACTGCGAACACGCGAATATTCGTAGTTTCTGACACTTCATTCGCATGAAAACTTTTTTTGGTCGCAGATACCCGTGTATCAGTTTCATTTTTAAAGGTTAAGTTCGAACGAATATTTCATTCGCGGGTTTGTGGATCGCGACTGTTTCGTGTGGATTGTGAATAAAGTGTGACAGTTCGTGGCAAGAATTTTCAATTCGCGGCAAAAATGCTTAAATTGTTAATTCAGCTGTTTAAATCAATTGAGAGTCATGTTTTTTTAGACTAGATGTTAGATTAATTAAATATAATGATTTTGTGATAGAACAAATACCAATTTTGAATTCATAAATACAGTTAAATTGATTTGTTCGCAATTTGCCTATTCGCAGTTCGCTCTCATGTGAATAGTCCTTTTTTTCTATTATTATTTCATTTTTCTTTGCGTTCGCACAATATCGTACAACAATTTTTTTGTTTAGCAGTTATATCAAAATGAATACCTAGGTAGTCCTTAAAAAATCTTGAACAGACGAAATTACAAATTATTATTGACCGTTAAATCTCATTAACCACTCAAAATCGGCTGGTTATCGATTTTTCTGGTTAACTAACTATGTAAACCACTGATTCTCTGGTCAGTTATTTGCAGAACAAACGCATTCGAGGGTTACTAGCTGGAATAACCGGGCCTTAGTACAATAAACCATAATAACCTAAAGTAGTCAAAGGGCCCCTTGATAGAATTCGCTACAGGCTCCGCAGTCACGGTTGCCACAATGGACATTTGTGACCAAATTTAGTCATTATTTATTCTCTTGGTCACATGCAATATATTGAAATAAATGTGATGAATTTGTTGTTCTGTGTTTAAAAATATTTCGGACTTAAATTATTTTTGTAATTTTAGCTTCAGTTGGTAAAATTTATTTCCAATTTTGAACACATACTTTATTTTCAAGTGGCAACCTTGCCTGCCTGATAATAGATAAAGATATACCAACTATGCACCCGCTATTTATTCTCGGATTCATAACAAAAATTGGATTGGATTAAGTCCTCCCATGAAGATATTCCTGCCAAGGCTTAGACCCAATTCTCAAAATCAATGCAATGCGGTGCACTGAAAATTGTCATTTCACAGTATAGTCAGGGGACACAATAGACCACAAGTTCGCAGTGCACAAAACCCTCTATACTGTGATTATCATTATCATTAGACCACACCATTTTTGTCGTGACGATTACGGGGTTACATATTTTAAAACCGAATTTTATGAAATATGGACCAGGTCAGTTTTCGTAGGTAATTTCAAATCGCATCTAATGCTTTCTCACAAGCGATAAATGTTAACAAAATACAGATCTGTTGTCTTACTTCTAAAAGATTTAAAAACAACGTATAACAAGCAAGAGCTTTTCTACAAATAACTTTAGCAGTAGAACCACTAGGTAAACATACACACACTGCAATTGGCTTCAGATTATATCTCATCTCTTTTGCACAAATACATACACGGCATTTGAATCTCTGTTAAGGCAACAAGAGTATCGAGCTAATTTGTTGATGATTTACTCCTGTTTGTCTCTACGTTCTGTCTTTCTGCTAATTATTATCTGCCGTCTATAGGTGATTGCTTGATGGTATGCTGAATAATATCGTTTTCTTGGCGATTTATTTGAACGCTTAATATCCTTCGCCGGATTACCATTACCATACCTAATAAATGTATCCTGATTCTTGCAATCAGAGCTACGATAACGAAAGGCATAACTCACCCCTTTAGTCTGCATCTGGGTAAATATACCTTGCATACGAATCTGTTACAGTATTAGAATGCCTCGCACGCCAAAGGCAAAGTTCAAGCGTCCGAAAATGTGTACGGATCAATTATCTCCAGGTTATCCTCCCGAAAATTCCCTTAAAATATCGTCCAGCTTGCAGAAAGACGAAAATTGCACATCAATCTCTGTAATCGGATTCAGGGCACATCCACACCATCATCAACAACTACTACAAACACCTGCATAAATAAAATTTATTATTTATAGTAATCGCTTTGCTCGCACCCACACCCTACTGCACATTGTTTCCACCAACCGCCACCAGACCTACCTTACCTATCATCTTCTGCACTGTAGTTGCATTTTAGTGTCGTTGGTATAGTTGTTGTCGTCCTTTATAATTGAGTTCCACGTGCTCCACCTTACAACTTTGCTAAAACCATGAAATTGGAAAATTATTAATAATCGAATGAATTTTATAACCCAGAATGGGGCAGTCAGGCGGAAACTGTGCCAAATAAACTGTGAATGACTTTGAATTCGAGGTGAAGGTGGTGTGCAAGTGCATAGCATGCCCATGCACCATGATAAAAGGTCGCACACACTATGCACACTGGCATGCAGATTAAAATAAATCGATTGTGCAGATGGGCATGAGGTACACATATTGTAATAGAACAGATAATGGCGGGCGCTGCTGCTTCGTTTGCCATATGAAGGTAATTCCCGTTTGTAGTTTTCGTTTGATGTTGCCTCGTCTTGAGAGGTGGTGCGACGGAGACAGGTTTTCGATTATTGATTCAAGATTATGAAGGAGAAATAATTCGAATCACCTGGTCGTCCTTGTTCACAACGCACATATATGTAAATATATCGCACCCATGTGGGTGCTAAAAATTACAATATCCGATTGGATAGATCTAACTTTGTGTGTGTATAGGTATTATCGTTGTTTCCATTCAAGTTTAAGTATTCGAACGTAATGGGCATTATTCTGGTTAAACAATTTTTTTTTTTTTTTTTTTCTTATTACACATCTACTTTCCTAGGGAGATGTACACCTCGAGGAGAGACAATTTGCGAAATAGGACTTCAAGAGGATGATAATAAAATGGCAGACGAAAATATTCGCTTTTTTTTTTTTTTTTTTTTGTTTTTGTCCTAAGACTTGAATCATTTGTTCTTTTCTTCCTACTCACAGGATATCCTTTTTGTAACATGTATCGTTTGAAGTCAACTGAGGGTGAAAAGAACGAGCATGCAATCTCTTTCTATAGAGAAAGTCCTCGAAGGTAATGGTGTTTTGCTTACGTAAGCTGGGGTGGTAAAAAGAAAGGGAATTTTGATTGTTTTACCGTTAATCCTCGCAAGGTAAAATATGGAGAAAATCACTCGAGATAAGGCTGTGCAAAGTTAATGAATCCAACGTGGCATATACAAATTTAGCAAGGGTGTGGGTTGGAAGTTGGGACATTATACGCTTTTCGGATTTAACGCGTAGTTAGGTACGTTCGCATGGTGATTATTGATATTGGATTTGGAAAGATCGTAAATATTCATTTTGTTATAGGTTGTGACTTCTGAACCATCATTTTAATTTGAGATGTTTGACATTTGTTCAGAGTCTCCGCTCTACAAATACAGTAGAATCTCCCATTGCGGACAGATCTTTTGTTTCTCATTTGTTATAGGTTGATGAATAGGTTTTCAAATAACATTTTACAGACGGTTAAAAGTTTTATAAACTATAAAAATATAAAAACTGACCATAATCCTTGGTTTAATGAAAGTCTTAGAGCACTAAAAAATGAAAAAGTTAAAAAATATGAAAAAGCGAAGGTTTCCAGCCTTGAAGTTGATTGAAAAAATGATAAGATACCTACGTAGAAACAAATTTAAAACCTGTCTTGATAATGCAAAAAACCGGCTCATTAGTACAAAAATAGAAGTTTGTAGTGAGCAGAAAGCTATGTGGAGAACTTTAAAACTACTCGTGCTAAAAGAAAGTAAAAAAAGACTAATGAAGTTATATACAAAATAACAGAAAATTCAACAATGGTCTCGAAATGGTGAACGTTTTAAATACTTTTTTTGTAAATAGTATAGTGGAAATTAGGAGCAATATTCCTAAAAAAAAAAACATATATCAATACAGTGTTGGATTATTATTATTTAAATTTTAAATTCAAAGAGATAAATATGAGTGACTTAAGATCTGTGCTTAAACTAATGAACAATAAAATAGATATAAACGGAGTCAATGTTAAAATGTTTTTGGACGCCTTTGATTTATGTGGTGATTTGTTGCTTAAAATTGTTAATCTGTCTTGTGGTACGTTTCCAAGCTGTTGCAAAGAGTCCCTTATTGTCCCAATAAAAAAAAAGGGATTCTATGAAAGTGGAAGATACTACCCTGTATATTTAAAGTCCCATGAAAGTAAAATTATTGAAAAAATTGTGTACAATCAACTCGATCTTATTTAGAATCATACAATTTAATATCGTGTAATCAATCAGGCTTCAGAAAAAATCATAATTGCGAATCCCTTCTCAATCTAGTGATCCCTAAGTGGAAAATTGACATTCATGACAATAAAGTGCTTGTGGCGGTGTTTCTTGAATTAAAAAGAGCGTTTGAAACCGTGGACAGAGTAATTTTAATTGATAAGCTAAAAATGTATGGAGTGAGAAATACTAAACTTAAATGGTTTAAATCATACCTTTTTTTTTTATATACTTCTCCCGGGAAAGGCGAACCTATAACGCTTCAACAGCGCCCCGAGATGCCTGCAGATGTATGTTTGCTCTGCACTTAAATTGCTGCAAATTGTAGTCTTCTGGAAATATATCCGCAGGAAGCGAGTTCCAAAGTTTGCTTGTCCTGTAACAGAAGGAATTTTGGAATGTTGATGTCCTCGCGGTTGTCAAGTGTACTGTATGGTCATGAGCATTAGCAGCCTGTCTTGTTGGGCGCCCAAAAGTTGCATTTCGAGGGATAATGTCTTTGAGTCCCTTAGAACATCTACCATGGAAGTACCTATAGAAAAAGCATAGGTCAGCGACTTGTCTTCTGTGCACCAATGGTTGTATTCGATGTGAGTTTAGGGTCTCCAATGAGTCGAACTGCTCGTCTCTGTATGCTATCAAGCAGGTTAAGTGAATGTTTTGGGGCCGAGCTCCATATATGGGAACAATATTCCAAGCCTGGTCTCACCTGTGCTTTGTAGAGAAGGAGAAGTTGCTTGGGGCTAAAGTACCTCTTTGCTCTAAATAGGTAGCTCAACTTTGCGGACGCCGATTTTGCGATATAGGATATGTGGTTCTGCCATGTGATTCCTGAATTGACTGTGACTCCTAGAAGGTGCATTGAGTCCTTGTGATGGATTGGATGGTCATCCATTTGGATCTGAGGAACTGTTGATGCATTTTTTCTGGAAAATGTTGTGAGCTGTGTCTTGTTTGCATTAAATACAACCAAGTTTTCCTTTCCCCACTTCAAGATTTTGTCCAGATCATCATTTAGAGAGTTAATTTTAACTCTTTCCGGAAGAGGCCAATAACAAAATGATTTGTTTTAGTACGAAATCTTTCAAGAACAAAAAGTTAACTTGACCAACTTAGGCAAAACAAAATTCAGACAACAAATTTTCTTAAGGTTCTTTCCATTGCGCCACCTCTCGCGAACGTCGGATAAACGTCTACTTATTGTCATGAAAGAGAATAGTAATTAAGCTGTTCGGACTCGCCATAAGATTATAGGACCCTTCCATATACGTCCCAAAAAGAAAACTCACACAAACTGAATGGTTTTCAGAATACAGGACTACAAGAACTTGTTGCGGCAACTATTTATTTATTGAAGTAATTTATTTCACATTTCCCGGCCCTTTCCGACACACGGATTAAGGTTTCTTTCCAGTAGTAAACCTGATGAGTGATAAGGTATTCGTTGGAATTTCGAAACGCCATGGACTGAGATTCAAACGTCCTTAATTACAGGTTTCTTACTTTCTTAGCAGTTTTATGCAGTAGAAACCCCATTGAATGAATCTCACAGACGTCAGAGAGTACAAGCTTGATTGCGAGTTTGAAGCCTCTTTCTGCTTTTAATTACATACATACTTGAAATTTGTGCCTGCATCAATCACCTTAATTATACCACATCCTACCTGATTTAAGCAAGAAACTTTTCAGCCTTAATTTTAGTTTCGAAAAGCCTTGCACCGAAATAAACAGACAGCCACCTTTCTAAATAGGTATTAGCTGACCCAGCTCCCTTCTTTCTTCTTCCCTGTCCTTCCCGGACGTATGAGCACAACAGCTTGAGTATTTGCTTGAACGGTAATTGCATGCTAAGTATAGTTAACTCGCGAGAGATAAAACTGGAAGAGGAAAAAAGTACCGCGTATATCCTTTTTTTTAACAAACAAACAAAAAGAAAAAAAAAGCTCTTTCCAACCAACCATGAAAGAAGTAATCTTCTGTTCTTTTCGGTTCTTGATTACCCAAACCGTAAAAGTTTATTAAAGTTAATGCGCCAGCAATCTAAGCTACAAAGAGAACAGCAGCCCCATCGCATCGCCTATATTCCGCGAAAGAAAGCAAAATAAGCAGAACAGGAAGTACTTTCTTTCTTTTTGCACCCTTACAAAAAGGAAGAAATGTTTATTCCGAACGGCGAACTTTCAGCTGCCATTGCCACCACCACCCGTACGACGACCCTCGCAAAACCCTTATTGTTATCCTGTCGTCAAACTCGTTCAAAATTCGTCCCTGCATTATATCCGCGCTATTGTTCCATATCCCACACCGTGCTGGTGTTTTATTTTGTTTCGTTTCGACACTTTTTAACGAAAAATGACTGTCATGCGGAGGTGAAATCCTGATCAAGGCCATGTTTGCAATAATTGCATGTGGTGTGAATATAAACTACACGAAGGCAGTGGTCGACTAGGGAGAGATTGTTGTTCAAGAACAACAATAAGAGGTCATCCTTTAATGGATACAAATACGACCCATCACTCGCCGCATGCAGCTGAGCAATTAGGACGAATTTAAGAGTGCTCTGGAACGGACTAGTTGCAAGTGGTTTTCGTAGATAAAATATAATGGATGGTTGGTCTTGTTTGCTATTTTTTCAGCTATGTAATTAAAAGTTTCAAAGCTTCTGGGATGACCTTAATTGATTGATTGTGTATGGTGCAGGCGAAACGTGACTCTTAAATCGTTCGAGAAAAATGCGCTATTTCAACGAAGGGGATGATCGGATAGCACAATTCTATAAGGTCAGTAATAGGTACACTGATTGTGGAGAGCCATTGATTGTGAGACGCACAAGACTTGGAACCTTTTTTCATTATCATGATGCTCATGACGCTTCGCAAAATGTTCACTAATGCAAATTATTGGCATCACTTTCAACGTCAAGTGTTAATTATTGCAAAGCTGATCAAACTATGATAAGCAAACATAACAAAAAAAAACATCACAGAAATACCTGATGCGCTGTTGATTCGCCATTTTTGTCAATAGATACATTATGATTTTGACGGAAAAAATATTTATATATATTTATTCAAATTTTTCTCACAAACAATGCGTTCTATAACTCAAACGTCATATTCCATCAGCAACGCATCAGCATAAGCTGTGCATCGCATTAGTATCACAAATAAGCAGTAATGCCGCATCACTCAATCTCTGCGCAAATGTTTGACGTTTCTGAATTTACACGTAGCCAGGGTGATGGATGGTTTGCCTGCCAAGATAGGAAGCATCAACGAAATCTTCAGAAATGGTGTCAACAAACACGAACCAAGCAACTGCAATGAATTTTTCATTCGGCCTTACTAATAATCGAACACTAATGTCGACAATTAGTTGACTGCCAGTTTTTGTTTTTTTTTTTTTTTTTTCAAATGTACAGCATTTGTAAAACGGTACGAATAAACAATGCTGCCGTTCGTTATGTTAAATGTCATGTAAAACGTCAACTAGATTTATAGTTACTAGGATCCGAAAGCGTTGACATTTCAGAAATAGCTATCACGTAGGAAGCCAAAGCATTTTAAGAACCTATCGCTTCCGTTTGCAACGAGACAGTGCTTGCCAAAGTAGATGCTTCATCGACTTAACGCCTGCTTCCCGGAGTCCCCCGAAATGCGGGGCCGCAGGAGGGTTAAAATGCCATGTAAGTAGTATCATTTACTAATAGTGCTACCCAAAAGGAGCAGGAGACAACAAAAAGGATACGATCCCCAAACGTAACGAATCGGATTTTAATGTGTGAGTGCACCGCGCGCTGAACCAGCGTAACCGTTGTGCGACAATTTGATACTTTTTTCGAGACCCCTAATACAATTTGTAGGTACTTTTTCCATTTTTTTAGGAACTTCGCAAATTCTTTAAACAACTGTGATTTCCAAATAAATATGTTTAAAATGTAACGCGGCTAAGTATCACAATACTATTATAACTTCAAGCAAGCCTATAATTGTTAAATATCGTGCGAAAATTTTAAATTTGCAGAGTAGCTTTAGGCCCCAGTTATAGTCATACGTATAAAACAGAACCGTACAAATTTTCTTTTGCTTTTTTTGACCACTTAAACTTGATAGTTGACCTCAATCTTGGTCTTAAAATGTTGTTTATGAAAGTTAGTTTATCATATTCGTTTTTCTAAATCAAGAATTTATAAATTTGTCCGTACGAAAAACGTTTTCCGTTCACAGAAAAAGTAATAAATTTCTTTTTCTATAAGATTGAAAGATAATTTGGTAATTTTTTTGATAAACTAACTTTATAATTCATAAGCAACATTTTAAGATCAAGATTGAGGTCAACCATCAAGTTTAAGTGGTCAAAAAAAGCAAAAGAAAATTGGTACAGTTTCGTTTTACGTATGGCATTTTGACCTTAGTAATATTGCCCTTTATTGTTTCACCAGCCTGGGTGTTAGAGAAAGGTTATAAATTATACTTTTAAAAAAAATTGATAATTTTCATAGAAATTTTAATATATAAATAAAAAAACTTAAAAAAAAAACACATTAGAGATTTTTTTTAAGATAGTTCAAAAAATAGATGCAATTCGTTTTCGAATGACAAATTTTAAAATGAAATCCTTAAAGCCTTGATTTTAAATTATAAATATATAATAATTAATAAAATATTGTCTGTAAATATATCAACTCTCATTTATATCCACATTTTAAGATCTCGTTCAATTTAATTTAAAAAAGTTGCACAGAAAAAAAAATGCAAGGAAAAATGCCTTTCTGAAGTTCTTCTGCAAATTTAGTTCGACTCATTGGAGACCCTACACTCACAACGAATCTACAACCGTTGGTGCACAGAAGACAAGTCGCTGACCTATGCTTGTTCTATAGGTACTTCCATGGTAGACGTTCTGAGGAACTCAAAGACATTTTCCCTCGAAATGCAACTTTTGGGCGCCCAACAAGACAGGCTGCTAATGCTCATGACCATACAGTACACTTGACAACCGCGAGGACATCAACTTTCCAAAATTCCTTCTGTTACAGGACAAGCAAACTTTGGAACTCGCTTCCTGGGGATATATTTCCAGAAGACTACAATTTGCAGCAATTTAAGTGCAGAACAAACATACATCTGCAGGCATCTCGGGGCGCTGTTGAAGCGTTATAGGTTCGCCTTTCTCGGGAGAAGTATATAAAAAAAAAATCACGCACACATTTATAGAAGCCGCCTATACGTGAACCCTTTCCGCAACCGAAATTGCGACAAAATCCGCACAAAATCAAGGCACAGTGCTCTTTGTGTAGAGAAGGGGAGTGGAGTGCGTTATATAAACGTGTAAAAATAAATACAATTAGATCCTTTGAAAATTGTATATAGATTATATTACTTAATTCGGGAAACGTAGAACACAATTTTAGATTCTCGCAGAAAAATATAAATCTGTGGCAAATATACGCCATATGGGCGACAACTGTCACGTTTCCCCTTCCATGAATTCACACATACTACCTGCTATTCCTCCAAAAGTTAATAAATTTGTTAAATTGCTTATATTTTGCTGAGTGGTAATAATT
Source organism: Cheilosia urbana (assembly GCA_946477585.1). NCBI lineage: Eukaryota > Metazoa > Arthropoda > Insecta > Diptera > Syrphidae > Cheilosia > Cheilosia urbana. The sequence continues at coordinate 66,396,891 of OX297855.1, forward strand.
CTATTCTTATATCTATGTTTTTCGTGAAGTCAGTCTTTTCAACCAACCATTGTGTCCTCAGAGATCGTCATTCTCGGTAAACAACCTACTTTTGCAAAGAGTTTAATATGGGTTTGGTTGCAGCCAAATATCTACCTGAGTCGCCTTAGGTTCTGAGAATTGTTGAAAAAAGTAGGTATTCAGGTATGAGCCGTTCAAACTTAAGAAGCAGATATTTTATTCCGTTTGCGACGACTGTCAAGAGTGGCTTGGAAATATCCCACACTAACATAAAATAATTTGTTTAGTAAGCCTCCGTTCATTGCTTGCAAACTATTATAAAAGGAAGACCAATTCAAAAGCAAAAACTAGCGGTAAGACAAGATAAAGCGAAGAAAAACACAGAAATATATGGTTCAAGCGTTTAGAAATAAAGCAAAATTGCAATGTTTTTCAGTTGTTTGCATACATTTGTACAAATTTGTGTTTATTGACTTAAAAACCATTTGCATTGTTGTATTACAATGAATAAATTTAGAAAACATTTAAAATTTACTAAAATTAATTTATAATTGTAAACGTCCAGGCTGAACAACAGCGTAATTAAATTCGCTCCTATTATGAAATTTAATACCGTGGCTTTGGACAGTAGGGCACTCGTCTTCAAAATGACATTAGGTCTGTTCCTTTACTTTTGTAGTAAGAATGGAAAATACTGTCAAAATGGCAGTGGTAGGGATAAATTCTCTCACAAAGAGAGACACTTACGAAAAAGTTAGGGAACGCTTTTGTAGTAATCTTTAATAAATGACAGATACATAATTCAAATATTCAAAAAATGGTGAGTAAAGTCGTTAAAATGTCTGATAAAATCGAGGAATGTGTTATTTTCCTAAGAAAATAAGTTATATACTATCTAGCTGGCGAAGAAAGTGATCTGGAATTAATCGAACTTAATTTTGATGAATTCGAGTATGTGGAAAAGTTTGTACTGATTGAACTATTTACAAGCATTCGAAAAGAGGAAAAAGCGGCACTGCATGAAGAATTACATGGAGGAGATTCTTCATTGTTCAAGCGAGGAAGAATTTCGTCGCCACTTTCGAAAGAATCTTGAGGAGAACATTTAATTTTATTTTGCCGCCTGTTGATACCTTTTTAATACGAAAGAAATCAAAAAATAATCCACGCATATGCCAAATGGGACAACAATTTTAAATCAGCTGTTATTTGTAAGGTGACTGACGGCTTTTTCACTTCTTACACCAAGAAATTTGTTGAGTAAAAATTTGTAAGACTCTCACTAGAGTGTCTTGCTCTCTCGTTAACGCTCTCTTTTACGAATTTTTCGAGTAAAGGAACGGCACTGAGTAAAAATTCGTAAGAATTCGTAAGGATTAGAAAAATTCGTAAGATTTAAAAGTAAAGGAACAGACCTATTAAGGGAAGATTTATTTAGATATTGCCCGAGATAAACATGACTTTCTCACCATTAACATTTAACCCTACAGTTAGTGATATTCTGGCAACTATATTTGTTTACTGCTAAAGCGAGTTTGGAAAGTCTGGAGTCTTTCCGTAAACTGCCAGACTAAAGTTGATTATTAAAAACAAAAAAGAACAATCTGTTTCAGGCACTTTTGTGAATCTAGATTTTTTCCTTAATATTGCTTCAGGTTTACCAATACAAGTGCGTCTGAGTTTGACAACTGGGTGAATCTCCACATATTCGAATTGCACGTATATCAACACAAAACAAAAAACAACTGACGTTTTTATGTTCGATTAGACACACAAAATCTGAAATCTGATAGAGAATCTGAAGAGTCCGAATCGAATACCACATTATATTTTAAACAATACAAGTAGGTACGAGTACTTCGCCAATAGCGGCTCTTTACGTCTTCTTAACATCCCGACCGGAACAGATGACTTTTTGACAGTGGCAGTCGAACTGTGCACTGCTGTTGGTCGAAAATGTCACGACAACACCGGAATGTCAAGATATACAAGCAGACAAAGGGTACTTAAGTGGGAAAGCAATAAGGTATAGCAATCAGCGACTCACATTTCCTCTCGCTATTGTTACCAACTTTAGGCTGTATCGGGTGTATTTGAAACGATTTTCGGAATGTTTTTAGAGTTGCCTTTGGGGTTTAGTTTCAAAGATTCTTTTTTTGGCTATCATCAAATCAATTTTGAGTCATTTTCCGACTTTCGGTCGTTTTTGGGCTGATGTTGGAGCGCTTTTAATTTTTTTTTTTTTTCCTTTTTCGATGCGTTTTTAAGACGATTCTATGGTCCATTTTTCTCGGAAATTTATAAGCGTCGTAATAACGATGGTCTAAAGCAAATGACGCAGTTATTTCAAACGAAAAATATCAAAAAATATAATATATGACCATTCTGTATGCGAGTGGACATTGAGAATGATAACGATGATTTAGGAAACCACCCGCATGAAGGAATAGTGAATAGCGTATGTACACCGACTTCTAAATTACGGACATATGACCCTATGTCTCTCATCTCACAAAAAAAAACAATTAACCCCATATACAATTTCCGCCTTAATGCCACCAACTTAAACACAACTGGTTACATTGGAAAGGCTTCCCCATTTCGTTAGTATCACTCAGCACCGCCTGCTATTCGTATAAAAGGATGCAAATGTCAACGAGTCGATGTCATTCTCAGTTCAACAGTTGAAAAATCACATTGTCTCCGCAATAAAATATAAAACCAGACACAAAACAAAAAATGAAACTAACCATCGCATCCTTGGCAATCTACGTGACTCTTGCTCTGATCAGTGAACAACCGAAAGCAGCCGTTGGGCATGTTCTCGATTTGCCTCCAGAATTTCTGCATGACGCTTCATCGAACATCCTCGAAATGGAAGCAATCGCCGCCATGAGCAAAGGGCGGCCAGGTGCCGCTCTGGACCTAGACACTGGCCGGAAATCTCATCAGTGTAGCGTCGAAATAAAAACCCGTATACCCGGTAAGTGCCGGTACATGGGACGTGCCGGAATAGCATGTATTGCCGGGGAATACATGGACCTGGTCAACGAGGAGTGCATTATATTTTAAAACCAACAGAAACACTAATTTACACCGTCATACAACGTATAGCAGTCAACGCAGGAAAAATTACCAGCACTAGCAGAGATTGCATTTTGTTAACAACTTCTGGTTGCCATAAAAGCATATCCTTCGGTGTACAAATTTTTATCTATAATATGCTTGTAAAATTGTAATGTATCTATTTATCTAGACCAAAGCTAGCTAAGACATCGGTGGCGCTTGGTTGTGTCTTGTTTTGTTTCCAGCGATTCGATGCGATAAAACGGTACAAGAATTTCTTCTCCCATTTCGGTTTCGCCAAAGGACATTCATGGAGACTGTGTGCACTTATTTTTATCGTGTGTTCGGTTTTTGTCGTTTTTTGTTCAGTGCAGTCTCTTGTTTACTCGTTTTATCGCAAGTCGTTTCTGGCATAGATTTCACGTGACGGCGTGCACTTAGAGTACGGTATTTGAAATGTGGCCAGTCTAAATGTATGTGCATGAATATTGGGAGTCAGACGTTTTTTTCCTTAAGTAGTAGCACGTTTGGATATGTTTTGCCTCAGAATATTATTTTTTGCAGTAGGAAGCCAACAATTTAATAAAAGATTTTATACACACAAAAGAAACTGTTTGAATTTTTAAAAAGCCTAGGCTTGTGGACCTACTCTTCAAACAGTCTGAACTGCTATAGAGAAAATCGGTTGGTTGGTGGATAAGGTGTTGTGCTTTCATAGCCTCTTGTCAAAGTTTTAATCTACTCATTAACCATCAAAATATTCAGTCATGAAATACAAAAAAAAATATCGTATCTATTTCGAAAAGCTTTCAAGGCTTTATCACAAAAAATGCTCTTTTTTTTCTGTTGGAGGTTGTTACTATCCGATGGAGCACTCAGACACAACTACTGGTCCATTGTACTGCCAAACAGACACCTTACAGTTATGTACTTAGTTTTCCCGAAGAAAGATGAGAAGGAGCTTCAGTGATGAAGAGCTTAGATGTTCGGCACTCACCACGTCAGCCCCAAAGATCCGCCACCTGATGCGAGCAAAGGCAGAACAGCTACAGAGAAAGTGCTCCGCTGTATCGTCATCCTCTTCACAGGCAGGACAGATGGTGGAGACGCTCAAGCCCAAGACATTTAAGTATTTGGCAAAAGCTTGGTGGCCCGAAAGGACGCCCACAAGCAGTCTACAGTCGCTTCTTCTGAGAGACAGAAGGAAGGCCGCCGACCTTTTGCAGATGTCCGGTCGCAGTCGTTTGGTCTGTCTACACCCAGCACAGTCACGCCACCGACACTCGTGTTCGCGAGAAACCCAAGTATCAATGGATGAAGGCAGACCCAACGCAGGTTCAGGTCCTAAGAATTCTTCCTCTGAGCCCAGCCTGGCAAGCTCATCAGCTATCTCATTTCCAAGGATACCAGTGTGACCTGGGACCCAAACAAGATACACTGTATTTAGCCTTCCGGGTTAAGCAGCGCTTTTAATGCAGCTTGGCTTTCGCTGCAAACGCATATACTCCTAGCCCTCCACCTGTTTTTCACAATATAGCGCATAGCCATAAGGATAGCGAAAATCTCCGCTTGGAAGACAGACGCATGATTTCCTAAGGGGTAGTGCAGTCTAATGTTCTCGCTTTCCACGAAGACTCCAGAACCAGACCCCTGTCCGGTTTTGGAGCCATCCGTAAAAATACGATGGCATTCTTTCCCTGGCTCAGAGTCTGGCCTAAGCCATTCCGTTGCCTGAGGAAAGTTGACGTGGTAGTTTTGTCGCAGTAGGACTTCTGGAGTCATTGCGTCAGAGGGCATATCCATAAGACAGGGGTCAAAGCATAATTCTCGCACAAGTTCTTCAAAACTCCAATGCGCATGGTACCAAAAGCCACCTCTCTTTAACCAAGAGATGGTTTTCAACGTACACCCCATGATAAAAATATCAAGGGGGGGGGGGGGTTCATCACAGCGTCTAGAGCGGAGCCCGGTGTGCTGGGGAAGGCACCCGTGCAGCCGAGACAAACCGTTCTTTGAAGTCTGGCAAAAGAGGCAGTAACACGTTTCCGTGAAAGCCTGTTCCACCATACAACCGACGCGTATGAGAGGAGTGGTCTTACCATTGCCGTATAGATCCAAAGGACCCTTTTAGGAGATAAGCCCCATGTCTTGCCAAAAGCGCCTTTACACTGCCCGTATCGGTTTTCGATTCGACATGCTTGGACCAAAGAACCTTTCTATCGAGGATTACTCCCAGATATTTGACTTCATCGGAGATCGGAATAGTGACACCTTTTAACACAAGCTGAGTCAGACCAGTGACCTTCCTCCTTCTCGTGAAACGTGAAGAGAACAACAGTCGTTTGAAGAGGATTCACTGAAAGCCCATTTCTTGTGTACCAGCCATCGATCAAGCCCAAGGATCTCTGAGCCCGAGAGCAGACAGTCCATAGGTCAAAACCGACAGACAGAACGGCGACATCATCCGCGTATGCTTGAGTATAGGTTCCAGGAAGATCGAGAAGCGTTAGCAGAGAGTCAACTACCATACACCATAAAAGGGGAGACAGAACACCGCCTTGAGGGCAGCCCCTGTTAACCCCTGTCACGACGCATTTACCACAATCCGCCTCGGCAATCAACGTCCTGTACATTAGCATTGTTTTAATCCACAACACCAATGTTTCATCTATACGATGATGTCTGGCTGCATTGCACATGCTATCAAAAGTCGCATTATCAAAAGCCCCCTCAATGTCCACGAAAATGCCCAACGCGTACTCCTTCCGATCAAGATCACTTTCAATCCTACCAACAAGGTTCTGAAGCGCAGTTTAACAGAAAGAAGGTGCAATCGAAGAGCGATATTGCGCACGTGCAGCTCAACCAGTCTCTCCAAACTTTTCAGCAGGAAGGAGGACAGACTTATGGGTCTGAAACCTTTGGCGAGAGTGTAGTCAGTCTTACCTATTTTCGGTATGAACACGACTTTAACCATACGCCAAGGAGAAGGTATGTAGGCCAAGGCCAAGCTAGCGGTGGAAATTATTTTCAGCGTCGGCATCAGCTGACTACAACCTTGTTTCAGCATAACCGGATAGATGCCATCCGGACCAGGTGACTTGAAACCATCAAACGATGCAATTGCATATTTGATGGCCTCATCCGTCACTACTCTGGATGCAACATACCAGCTACGCCGCGTGGTGTTTGACAGATCAGTGGTACCACTGAAGAGCACGTAGTAACCTGATTTCCCGGGAAGTGAGTCTCCGCCTTTGTCTCAGTGTAGGTACCATCAGATTTTTGGAGCGATTCCAGTTTACTTGGTCTGTCCCTTTTGAGGACTTTAACAAGCCTACTGGTCGCACTTAGTGATTCGACCTCCTCACAAAATTCCTATAAGAGTCATTTTTCGATTTACGAATTAGTCTCTTAAATTCTTTTTGTTTCGATCGATATAGGATCCAGTCTTCTTCCAAGTTGGTTTTTAAAGACCGATTTAGGAGCTTCCTGGTTTCTCTGCGAATACACTGCAGTTCGGTACTCCACAAAGGTACCGGTTTTCTACTGGAGTTTTTTGTAACTGGACACGCCAGTTCGAGGCAGAGGATAAGGGTGCTACTCAGATCCTGAGCAGACCTCTCTACCCCCTGTATCGATCTTAGTTTGAGTGGAACTTTAACAGAGTTGCCAAGCTCCTCCCCAAACCGTGCCCAATTTGTTTTTCTCGGATTTCTCTGATTTGAAATACGATGTATCTGTGGTCTGACAAAGTGCTATCTGGTGATACCCGCCAATTCGTGATAGTCTTGGAATGCCGGTTTGACAGGTTAACATCAATTACTTGCTGTCTCCTGGCTGTAACAAATGTAGGTCGACAACCCACATTGTTGATGGTAATGTCAGACGATAATATGAAGTCCAGAAGACGATCTCCTCGTATATTGCATTTGCATTTGTATGATGTTCTGTAATATAATGTTTACAAGATTTAATGTCAATTCTACATTACGCGTATTACAACAATACGCGTAATGTTGATGTTAAAAATGTAAAATTGATAAGCTTTAATTTTAATATAGGTACTTCACAAATTAAAAACCAATATGATTAAATGTGTTGTTAATATTGACAAAATGTACTGTTTATGTGAGACATGTAAAAATAAGCCGAAGCCCCAAAATACCGGTACCCTAAGGTGCAATTTTTGATATTACCAACATATTTGATATGAATAATGTAAAAAGGCAGTTGCTAACGAAATAAACGAGTCTGAAATTGAAACTGCAGTCGCACTTGCAGTGGTTTACTCGTAGTGATCGGTTTGTTTGTAGAGTGTTTTCCGTGTTAACTTTTAATTTAATGTGCAATTTTGCAAATTCTGTAATATTTAGTGTTAAAAAAAATCTGTAAAAACACAGTAATAATAATAATCAGTTCGAGTAATTTCTTGAATTTGTGTTCAAAAAAAGAGATAATGGATGAATATCAAGACCAGTTTATTTTTTCAGACGTTAGTAAAATAATAGGGGATGATGATCTCGGAAACCCTCAAAGTTTTCCGGATTCTTTGGAGGTTGAATCCGTAGAATCCCTTCCGGAAGAATCGTGTAAGGGAATTTCGTTAGAGACAGCTTTTACTGCTCTTTTGTGTAAGTTTTTATTACGTATTTTGGTAATCTTTGTAACTTTATCGTGTAAATCATTTAATTACAGAAAACCAGAAATTAACCCATTATGTAACCGTAATAAGGCAGTCTGGGCCTCTGAAATGCTTATGGAGCTACCGATATGAATCGAAACATAGAGAATTTATAGATCACGATCAGTTATACTCTGTAGGTTCTAAAAGTATCTCCTTGAAAATAATAGCTATTGCCGACTTTACAAGTCCTCCAATTCATGTTTACTATTTTCCAGATGGAACATTTTTAATAAGAAATAAAATATTTTAAAATAAATTTTTATTACCTAATTGTTTTATTACTGAAGACGTACAAAGTCGTCTAAACCTATTTTAGGATTATAAAAAAAGAAAAAAAAATACAAAACCTTATTGCAAAATAAGTCAACTTATGAATTGAGGTTTGAAATACACCGCTTGGACAAAATTAGAACATCGATATTTAAAATAAGTAAGTAAAAATGAATATTGATTTTAAATTTCTAATATAAAATTGATTACATTTATTTCATATAAATTAAACAATTTTAATATCAAAATTTAAATTATTCTTATCAAAAATAAATGAAAGCTATATTCATTTTACGTTTTTATCATATCGATTACACAATTTTAATATCAAAAATCGATGTTCTCAATATCAAAAGTAAATGCGTATCGTATCAATTTCTCATTTTTAATATTAAAATATTATAAAATTCTAATATCAATTCCACATGAATTCATTGTTAAAATTACATTCGAAACGTATGTGAAATTAATATTGGAGTCATATCAGAATTGATATTTTCAACATCAGCTCGATTTTGTCAATGAAAAATATCAATATTACGGCTGTTTTTTACAAATTTTTTTTTCGGTGTAGATGTGCTTGCGCCTTCAGCAGATAAAGCATCTTTGCGCCGCAGATACAACAACTTCCTCATTTTCCTCTTCCACTGTCCCTTAGACAGGCGCAGCTCAAGGACCGCCTCCTCAGTAGCCCGTTCAACCATGAAGGTATCGCGAGTCTGACCGTCAGTGGCAGTGGAGTGGGCAGCAGCCTGTCTCATGCTCAATTTGCCGAGTTAATCGGACAAGAGTCGCTTGTAGGTTCGGGTATGAATTTTGGGGCCTCCAGAATCCGTGCCCCGGCCGTAGTCGAGAAGATTACGGGTTGATTATGGCTATTCCCATTACCACCTGTAGTAGACAATTCCTTTTGTTTCTCCATTCATAGCGTAATTGAGTGTTAACCACTAGCTCCTGTGGGTTAGAATACACTAACAGTTGATTTCACTGAGGATAGACTAAACCGTTATCTCAAACCCTCCTCCTTTACCCGGGCTTGGGACCGGCATGCTACTTCCGTAAACACGGCTGAGTGTGTATTTTAGTCGCCTCTTACGACAGGCATGCCTACCTCGGGTATATTCTGTCCCTTTCTACCCGATGAAGTATCAGGCTCAATCTAAAACGAAAGCATAATTGCGGGAGATGATTTCGGAATCCCTTGACTGCTTAAAATGTAAGAACTTGCTCTACCTCCTAGTTTTTCCGCCTATACCGAGATTGGAAAACGGTGCAGCATTTCTACACTTGGAATATCGGGGCTTGATGCTAATCGTGAAAGTTTTCAATTTTTTTTTCACGCCATGGTCAGAGACGAAAATCCCAACAGCACCTATGCCCTAGTTATAGCCATACGTAAAATGCTACCGAAAAAGTTGGAACAGAATGAACATTTTTTTACATTTAGACAAAAAATCTTTCACGAACAAAAGAAAATAATTTTTTTTATAGTTATCTTATTGCCATCATATTCATTTTGATTTCACAAACTTTGTATTAAATTAATCTATCATAATCATAACAATATTGAAAATAAGAATAGATAGCGTAGTGACTATAGTATTTGTACAGAAACAAATAGTGATAATGTCACTTCATAAAAAAAAAAAGAAATAGCTTGGAAGTGTGGGGAGAAATGATTAGGTAAATAATAAATGTCTGATTATAAACAAAAAAAAACTTGTTTTTTTCTATGAATTTATATAAAATTTTACAATAAATTAGCAATAAAAGAGAAAGGCAACGTAAGTAGAAAGCAAATAAAATAACATTTATACATAAAACAAAATTAGAACAATAATAATGAAAATATTTAGATATAATAGGGCAACAAAGCTTTAATTTCCTCATGATCAAAATCCAGAAGCCATATTTTTACATATTTTAAGAACTTAGACAATGATCTTCTTCCTGGGCTATTTATAGGAAGCTAGTTAAATAATTTACACGACACAATAGAGTAAACGTTTTTGAATAGCGTAGTACGGAAAGGAGGAATAACGACAGCATTACTTGAATTGTTTCGCAAAATGTGAGATTATATTGCAGAACAATTATTAATGCTCAATCCTTGTTTGGTAAGCCCCTCCCCAACAACTTATTCCGTATTGCAGTCCTTATTGAAATATTCCATAATACCTATACTACTGTCTTTAGAGTTTGTTTTTGTCACAAAATTGCTTAAGACGATTAAATTCTGCAGATCGTAATTATTGTTTTAATTTTAAACAGCTTATGTTACAGGATGCCTGTTTAAGCAACCTCGTCCTTGTGGCATGGTCCCTGAAGCTGAGGGTTTTTGGTTCACTAGCAAAGTAACCTACTACAAGTCTTTGAGTTCTATCTTTTACATAGGATTCAAATCAAAAAAAAAAATAGTTGGCGCAACAGGTCCAAATGGACCCTAGGCCTAGCTTCTCAAAACCATTCGTTCTGTGTGAGTTTTTCAGCTTTGGCAATGTCCACAAAAAGACCGGCGCAAAAATGTTTTTTTTTTTTCATCCAGTGCTTTATAATGCAAAACTCCAGGGTATCTTCTGTAGAAAGACCTTTCCTGAAACCAAACTAAGGACTAAAGAAATTTACTTTTAACAGGTATCTCAGCAATCTATTCTTAATGGCTTTTTCAAACACTTTAGAGACTGAACATAACCCAGTCGAAATACTCAAGTTAAGAATATAAGCTAATATGTCTACAACATTTACTGCTATTTTCTTGAGGGTAGCATTAGAAATTCCATCATAACCACAAAATCTTGAGCTGTTAAGTGAGCAAATAATTTTATAAAGTTCTTAGCCTGTTATTTCGTCATAAAAGAAGCTTGTGGGGGACCTCCCCGAAAAAAAAGGGAAATAAACAAAGAAACTAAATAAAATTAAAAAAAAAAAAAAATAATAATAATAATAAAAAAATGAACACCCTGTGTTTAACAAATTCAGGCAACACACGGAATTCTGCTACCAATCAGCTGTAAATTTGTTCGCCCGAATTAGGCGGAAACTAAGTATATTCGCCGTCACAGACTACGTTTCCCTTCTGCTCCCAAGCAACTTTCTTTTCTTTTCTTAACCTTAGCCGACAGAAGTTCTACACGTGCGAATTAGTTTTTCACGTTTTGCGATTGTCGATTTGGTCATAATTAATAATATTATATCGTTCAACCAAAAGTGATACGCTGACCAGCGTGATTATTTAGTTTACGCTAAACTTTTAAGACTAAAGTCGAAAGGTATAATTTTTGCAATCAGGCATACTCAGGAATTAACATATTTTTTTATTAGTGCTACAACATTACACAAGAGGCTACAGCGCGAAGCGAAACCCCGCTGGAAGTCTCAAGACCGGCTGCAACGACAAGACCAGCGAGAAACGCAGCACGCCGCTTGTCCCAAATCGTTGTGCAATCAAGAGTTGGTTGATACTCGGCACTATCGTCCATATAGTGCGAGATCACATCGACCGCCAAGCCAGCACGTACAGTGGAATCATTCTAAGAAAAGTTCTTTCGAGAACTCCCAAAGCAAGAACATAGTTTTGCCTTCTTACAGTGTTCTGTCAGCTGTGTTCCTGCATTGGATACGCCACATCACCATATTTTGCCATCGAAGCCATAGCTCGAATCCCTCGCCAAGACAGGCAAAAGCTTGAACAGCAGCTAAATCGGTAGTCGGGACTGAATACTCTTGGCAAATCGCTGCTGCGTATAATTGCTACACATCTAAAGCTTTGCAAAACAGACGCTGATAACGACAGAGTGAGTACCAGTCCGGTGGTGTCATACTCGCCTCATACCATCAGTACTGCAGTGCGGACGCTGACGGTCAATCTTACCCATAAATATATATATATATATGTGCGTATATACTATACCACAGACCATCAGCTGTGCACGCACTGTTCGTTAGCAGCACACCACGGCCATCAGTCCAGAAGAGGAACAAGCAGACAGCGATCACCCATATTATTGTGATAACGAAGTGTCGAACTGCTATCAGTCACCATCGACACTACAGCAATTGTGCAACATACCCGGATTTTCCTACTTCCCATCCCTTATCCCTCTACTGCATTTTAAATTGTTTTGTGCTATCTAAAACCCACAAAGAAAAAAAAAAAGCTAAGTACCAATTAATTAATATCTAGTTGTGTAAAGTTCGTTCAGAGTGAAATTTATTATTCTTTTCCCTAAATCTAGTATAAGCCGTGAATTAGACAACAACAACACCCATGTATGCTGTGCACATCATCCATAGGAGGTATACAGAAAAGAAAAAGAAACCATCGGTGAGTCATTTTGTTTACTTTTTACATTGAATGAACTATTTTGTGAAAAATTGTGTTAGCGAGACAATTTGGTAAAACTTAAAGTAAGATAAAAAAAAAAAAAAAAAGTAATATTCAATTATAAAGTGGTATTAAGAGGCAATGCTAAAGTTTGAATAATATCTAACGTAAAGTAAAACACCAAAATTTCACAAAGCCAATCAGTATGTTTGCTAAATAAAACCTAAATGATGAATTAAAGCTAGATGAAATTGATTAAGGAAATTGAACTACCTACTTGATTGAAAACCTATATATATATATGTAATTTGAACTAGTGATCAATTGAACGATTGGGTTAACAAATTACCAGCTACCTCGATAAACCCAAACTATTATTAATTGTTCTATCATTAAGTAAAGATCCTAATCGTTGTGTTTGAGTCCAATAGAAGAATCGTGGATGATTTAATATTGAATTTTATTCGGCAATGATCCGAACACTATCTAAAATTTCCCTGCAGTAGATAATCTCCCTTTCGAATGTTTTTCCTTTTCTTTTAAATAAAAAAAAATTTGTACCTACAATGATAGCTCAGAAGTCTGGTGTATTTTTTGTTAACATTTGAAGATAAATTTCAGGATGAATTTAACTTAAAATTTTTGAGTGCTTTTGGGGAATGAAATGAGGTGTATAGTGTACATCGGCGGTGATACCAGCGAACATTAAAGGATGATTCGAGGTCCGATTAGGGGTTATCGCTAAAACGAAACGGCGCGGTAACCACGGATGGTCACCACTCCTTTGGGGTAGTCGACTGTGGGAGGGTTACGTTCGGGAAACCACTTTGACACCCAAGGTTTCCCCTAAGGATTTTCGGGTTTTACTATTTCTTTAAGTAATTAATGGCGGTTTAGTAAGAAAGGCGACCTTAACAAACAATATTCGTTCCTACACACATTTTCATAAGGTTCAAGGCATGAAATGAATTTAACGATCGTCCGACAGTAGGTGCAAGAATCCACGCCTCCGTCGAGTATAGCCGCGCGTATGCAAGCATGCCTGCTCGCACCTTTACTGTCAGGACAACCCACCTTATGACCCACGGATTTCTTTATGAATTCCTGTTTTCGTAGGGATTGGTGGGAATGCAGTTCATCGCACATTCATAGGGTGGCAAGAGCTTTCGTTACACAGGTGGCGCCCATCGTGGGGCACGAATAGGTTTCGATTACATTTTTGTTATCCGCGTTTTGGCATTCCAATCAGTAACTTCGTCATTTTGTTGAAGTCCAAGATCGTGGGACATTATACCAATTTAGATTACGGCATATCTACAACCAGCCAACTTAGTCTTAAATAACTAGATTTGTTTTCGTGTCTATAAATAAACTAGTGAATCGTATGTCCGGCAAGTGCAGAAACCGCGCCTTACCGTAGCATAGATTCTTGTGTTTTTTAATAACGTCTCTGCTATGCACTCCTATTAACGACGTCCGCGCATGTTCGGTTCATTTTGAAACCACTGCTTGATGAAGCGTTGGGATGTGTTTAGTAGTAGCTGATGATAATCTAGTCGCTATTGCAGTCTGTCAGACGTCCGGGAGCTACCGATACCAAAGATATCACCACTCCGACAGCAGCGCCTGCTCTCTGTTCTACCAAAGGTTCTACCCAGCTAATATCTGCTACCAGAGAAACTTAGTTTTTCGACAAGTAATCTTTTAATCACTTTTTCGCCTCTAACATCTATACTATCCGTAATTGAGATGAGGAATGCAGAACATACCTATACGGTATATACAATTTAAGTATTGTGTAAAAGATACAACAAATTAAATTTTAATTGAGCGACCATGAAAACAAGTTTCCAAACGCTTTTCATTAGCTTGCACTCAGTCTTTTATTTTGGTTGTATCGGTTATAATCCTTGTCTAGATTACAAATTAAAGACGCCTTAAGAAATTTTAAATCTGAATTATCCTTACCGTCGATGTGCCAACACTACCATTTCATATACCCATGCACGAATTCATGTATTGTAAATAACAAATCACAAAGCGTATATAATTTTCGTATTCATACCAACATTTTTAGTATTTCAACTTAAACTTACGTATTGGAGAATAATAAAAACAAATATGCCTCCAAAGAAATCCCAACACAACTTGCGAAATAATCGCCTACCGTCTGCTGGTCAAGCTCACAGTTCCAATCGAACACCAAGTCATTCGTCAAATACCCAAGAACATAATCAACATGTAGATTTTAATAATCAATCTATTAATCCTAATGAATCGGTAATGCAAAACGAAAGCCTTACGCAATATATACAGGAAGTCGTAAGCGCTTCAATAGGATTAAGTAGGTCCGCAGATTTAAGAGAAAGACGCGAAGAATTTCAAGCAGAGAGAAATATTATTCGGCGAGATGTTGCTGCAACAATCCGCGACGCTCTTGAGTCAGCCACTCCTGGACGGAATAACTCAGAAGAGTATAATATTAACCGAGTACAAGTCAATCAGGGAAACGCAAATAATAGTCAGGCCAACAACGTGGAAGTTCAGGCTCAACAAACCAACCAGCCAGTCCACAATGAACCTACTACTATTAGCGAGAACGCACAAAATTTCGTAACTCAGTTGAATGAGCTAACGTTAGGTCCCAGTCGCCCAAATACTCGCAGCGTTCCATCCTGTAATACAAATCAAACAATAGAATTTCAGAAATGGGGATTGAAATTTGATAACAATCACATGACAGTCGATGACTTTATCTTTCGTCTGAATAGGCTTAAGGACTGTTACGGGGCATCCTGGGAAGATATTTTTCTGCATTTCCATTTATTCGTGACAGGTCCTACGGAGAGCTGGTATTGGATGTACCTGAAAACCAATCCCAATGCAGATTGGTCAACTCTCCAAATGGCCTTAATCGAGCAATATAGAGGTCTTGAAACGGACTCTGAGCTCTCTCGAAGAATGACTGATCGACGTCAAGGACTAAACGAAAGTTTTGACGATTTTTACAATGCCATCCAGCAACTAAATGCACGTCGTTATCGTCCTAAGACTCCTCGAGAACTAATTGGTCTTATTAAACAGAACGTCAAGCGACGTATAGGTGAATTGCTGATTACATTCAGCACCAATAGTCTGCCTGAATTGGTTTATGTGTGTAGAACCATAGAAAAGCATGTGAACCAGAGCGATGGATTACGCACTAAACCATTTCTCCAGCAGAACCTGAAGAAGCAGGTCAGCGAACTAGACGCAGAGCCAAGTGGAGAAGATTTTTATGAGGTTGATGCCTTAAAACCTCCATATGCAAAACGAGACACGAGTTCCTACACCTGCTGGAACTGCAAACAAAAAGGGCACTCTTTCGTCGAATGTAACAATCCCAAAAGAAATTTATTTTGCTACAAATGCGGTCTTGAGAATACCACTACACCGCATTGTCCAAGATGTGCGGGAAACAGTCAACAGGGCAATCCACAGACCGGGGGGAATTGTCCTCAAATGAGAAACCCGGAACAATAAATACAAACCTGCTTTTACAAAGTTTACCTGACGTAGAAAACTCACCTGACATACAAATTCACACTGAAGCAACAAAATCCAATACCAGAGACACGATATCAATTCAAAGACGAAGCGAAACTTGTACTGATATAGCACCTGCAAAATGCGAACCGAAATCTTTGCATGAAAGGTTGCTCAACTATTACAAAGTTCGAGCCCGAATTTTCAATACCGTACCGTCAAAACGAATTAGTAAGCTTCGCGACAGATTTAAGAGAAAGAGAGATATGCATAGGGCAATAAGTGCCACACATCTCTGCAACTCAGACGATCCAAGACCCTATGCAAATGTATCTATCTTTGGAAAGCAAATACTCGGCCTACTAGATAGTGGCGCAAGCATCAGTTGCCTCGGTCATGGATGTTTAGAGTTGCTAGAAAGTGTGGGTATTTCCTTTAAACCCTTCTCTTCTAACGTGAAGACTGCAAGTGGTCATTCACAATCGATTGTTGGCGAAGTAACGACCTATATAACCTACAAAGGTAACACAAATGAGATCTCTCTTTTCTTGGTCCCTTCTTTGGAGCAGCAGCTGTATTTGGGGGTGAATTTCTGGAAGCGGTTTGAGATAGCTCCTCATCTGCTTTCGGAAATCTCGTCCGGATCTCTGCGCAATTTTTGCGATTCAAGCGCTCACGAGTTATCGGTGAAGCAGTCCAATGAACTACAAAATGTGATCAGTTTGTTCCCATCCTTTGCTCATTCTGGCTTAGGACGAACAAACCTCGAAGAACACTATATAGACACAGGTAATGCTGAGCCTGTGAAACAACGACACTATCCTGTTTCTCCAGCAGTGCAAAGCCTTATGTATGAGGAGTTGGATAGGATGCTCGAAATGGGCGTCATAGAAGAAAGCAGTAGTGCTTGGAACTCTCCGGTAGTCTTGGTACGGAAACCTGGAAAGAACCGCCTATGCCTGGATTCCCGAAGAGTGAACCAAGTGACGAAAAAGGACGCCTATCCACTTCCTCATATAGAGGGACTGCTAAGTCGTCTTTCGGAAACACACTATATATCTAGTGTGGATCTGAAGGACGCCTTTTGGCAGATTCCTCTGGAGAAAGCTTCACGGGAAAAGACGGCGTTTACAGTGCCTGGCAGACCCCTGTATCAATTTAAGGTAATGCCCTTTGGCCTCTGCAATGCTGCTCAACGCATGTGCAGATTAATGGACAAAGTGGTACCACATAAATTGAAACAAAACGTGTTTGTTTATTTGGACGATTTACTGATAATTTCGGGAACATTTGAAGAGCACTTGGACCTTCTTAAGCGGATAGCATCTCAACTGCAATCAGCAGGACTTACCATTAATCTTGGCAAGTCGAAATTTTGCTTTAAAGAGCTCAAGTATCTGGGATATATAGTGGGAGGAGGATGCCTTAAAACCGACCCAGATAAAGTTTCAGCCATTAAGGACTTTCCGATACCAAAAACCCCTCGTCAAGTTAGACGGTTTTTAGGTTTATCGGGCTGGTATCGGAGGTTTATTAAGGATTATTCTTCTCGCGCTAGTCCCATTACAGATACCTTAAAAAGGGGCAAATCATTTATTTTTGGACCAGAGGCTATAGAAGCATTTGAAGGGCTAAAACGTTCACTAACTTCGGCTCCAGTTTTAGTTAACCCAGATTTCAAAAGACCGTTCATAATCTTGTGTGACGCATCCACATCTGGAATCGGCTGTGTTTTGTGCCAGAAAGATGAGGACGGCGTTGAGAGGCCAATTTACTATTACTCGCATAAACTTAACTCCGCACAGCGTAACTATAGCGTTACGGAGTTGGAGTGTCTTGCGGCGGTCTTAGGAGTTGAAAAGTTCAGGTCCTATGTTGAAATGCAAGAGTTTAAAATAGTGACCGACCATGCGAGCTTGAAGTGGCTCATGAGCCAGAGGGACTTAAGTGGTCGTTTGGCCCGTTGGAGCCTTAAACTCCAAAGTTTCTCCTTCGAGATAGAGCACCGAAGTGGATCTCAGAATGTTGTGCCAGATGCACTCTCACGAATCTTTGGAGTTGATGAGATATTATCTGACACAATAAGTGATGCGAGCCCCTTTGATGTTCTACATGTCAATCTTGCAGATCCGTCCTTTCGATCGGATGAATATGCAAGATTGATTGAAACAGTGGAGAATAATGAAAACCAGCTGCCCGACCTTCAAGTGTCGGAAAGTTTTGTCTAC
Organism: Cheilosia urbana; assembly: GCA_946477585.1. Classification (NCBI taxonomy): domain Eukaryota; kingdom Metazoa; phylum Arthropoda; class Insecta; order Diptera; family Syrphidae; genus Cheilosia; species Cheilosia urbana. Next base: position 66,414,991 of record OX297855.1, read on the forward strand.
AAGAAGGCTAAGCACAACACAGGAAATCCACAGGACCATGACCGGGTCTGGAAACTGTGGATTCCATCCTCACTTACTTACTTACAAGCCGCCTAATACCAAAAGCGTCGCATGGTGGAGTTGCGAAGACGCTGTTCCGTCTGCGTGAACGTTTTTACTGGCCTAATATGGCGGCACAAGTTAAAACTTTCATAGCGGACTGCAGCGTCTGCAAATCATCCAAGGCACCGGGCTCGAGTCTGAGACCGCCGATGGGGCAAGCGTTTTTAGTGGAAAGGCCTTTTCAGCACGTCTACATCGATTATCTTGGCCCGTATCCCAGGTCGAAAAAAGGTAACTCCGTAATGATTGTATGTCTCGACCAGTTGACGAAATTCGTTCTTATCAAGCCTGTCAGAAAAGCTACTAGCGATGCAGCAACTCAATTCCTAGAAGAGCAGGTTTTTTCAGTCTTTGGGGTGCCAGAGTCATTGCTTTCTGACAATGGAAAACAGTTTATCTGTAAAGACTTTCAAAAACTGCTTGCTGTATATGGTATTCGACATGTCAGAACGGCTTCATATTCGCCTCAAGCGAATGCTAGCGAGCGAGTGAACCGCTCTATTTTAGCCGCGATAAGGTCATACATCACCAAGGAGACATGTCAAAGTAACTGGGACAGACACATTCATTCGATCGCAGGAGCACTTCGATCGACTATTCATTCGGCCATAGGAATGTCACCCTATGAAGCGCTATTCGGCCAGTCTAAAATTGAGCATGGTCAAGATTATATCCTCTTAAAGAAATTGAATAGCTTAAATAACGCGGAGTTCGACATTTTGCCGAAAGCTGCGAAGATGAATCTGATTCACAACCATCTCCAGGATGCTTTAGAAAGAGCTCATAAAAAGTATGAAAAGTCGTATAACACACGAAGCAAAAATTCACAGTACGTAGTAGGCCAAACAGTATACAAAAGAAATTTCATACTTAGTGATGCAAGCAAGAAAAGAAACGCCAAATTTTGCCCAAAGTTCACACAAGCAAAGGTTAAAAGTATACCGAGTCATAACCTATATGAATTAGTGGATATGAAAGGAAATAATCTCGGAACTTTTCACGCAAAGGACATCCGGAACTAAGATTAAGTTTAATAAGACATTACAGGCATAACCCCATGCTCATACGAGTAATCTCAGGCGTGGGTCGATTTTCAAAAAGACTTAAGGTCCTTTTCATTCCATTTTCTCTCACTTGCGCTCAAGAAGTTGAAATGTTTTGTGGGGGACCTCCCCGAAAAAAAAGGGAAATAAACAAAGAAACTAAATAAAATTAAAAAAAAAAAAAAATAATAATAATAATAAAAAAATGAACACCCTGTGTTTAACAAATTCAGGCAACACACGGAATTCTGCTACCAATCAGCTGTAAATTTGTTCGCCCGAATTAGGCGGAAACTAAGTATATTCGCCGTCACAGACTACGTTTCCCTTCTGCTCCCAAGCAACTTTCTTTTCTTTTCTTAACCTTAGCCGACAGAAGTTCTACACGTGCGAATTAGTTTTTCACGTTTTGCGATTGTCGATTTGGTCATAATTAATAATATTATATCGTTCAACCAAAAGTGATACGCTGACCAGCGTGATTATTTAGTTTACGCTAAACTTTTAAGACTAAAGTCGAAAGGTATAATTTTTGCAATCAGGCATACTCAGGAATTAACATATTTTTTTATTAGTGCTACAACATTACACAAGAGGCTACAGCGCGAAGCGAAACCCCGCTGGAAGTCTCAAGACCGGCTGCAACGACAAGACCAGCGAGAAACGCAGCACGCCGCTTGTCCCAAATCGTTGTGCAATCAAGAGTTGGTTGATACTCGGCACTATCGTCCATATAGTGCGAGATCACATCGACCGCCAAGCCAGCACGTACAGTGGAATCATTCCAAGAAAAGTTCTTTCGAGAACTCCCAAAGCAAGAACATAGTTTTGCCTTCTTACAGTGTTCTGTCAGCTGTGTTCCTGCATTGGATACGCCACATCACCATATTTTGCCATCGAAGCCATAGCTCGAATCCCTCGCCAAGACAGGCAAAAGCTTGAACAGCAGCTAAATCGGTAGTCGGGAGTGAATACTCTTGGCAAATCGCTGCTGCGTATAATTGCTACACATCTAAAGCTTTGCAAAACAGACGCTGATAACGACAGAGTGAGTACCAGTCCGGTGGTGTCATACTCGCCTCATACCATCAGTACTGCAGTGCGGACGCTGACGGTCAATCTTACCCATAAATATATATATATATATGTGCGTATATACTATACCACAGACCATCAGCTGTGCACGCACTGTTCGTTAGCAGCACACCACGGCCATCAGTCCAGAAGAGGAACAAGCAGACAGCGATCACCCATATTATTGTGATAACGAAGTGTCGAACTGCTATCAGTCACCATCGACACTACAGCAATTGTGCAACATACCCGGATTTTCCTACTTCCCATCCCTTATCCCTCTACTGCATTTTAAATTGTTTTGTGCTATCTAAAACCCACAAAGAAAAAAAAAAAGCTAAGTACCAATTAATTAATATCTAGTTGTGTAAAGTTCGTTCAGAGTGAAATTTATTATTCTTTTCCCTAAATCTAGTATAAGCCGTGAATTAGACAACAACAACACCCATGTATGCTGTGCACATCATCCATAGGAGGTATACAGAAAAGAAAAAGAAACCATCGGTGAGTCATTTTGTTTACTTTTTACATTGAATGAACTATTTTGTGAAAAATTGTGTTAGCGAGACAATTTGGTAAAACTTAAAGTAAGATAAAAAAAAAAAAAAAAAGTAATATTCAATTATAAAGTGGTATTAAGAGGCAATGCTAAAGTTTGAATAATATCTAACGTAAAGTAAAACACCAAAATTTCACAAAGCCAATCAGTATGTTTGCTAAATAAAACCTAAATGATGAATTAAAGCTAGATGAAATTGATTAAGGAAATTGAACTACCTACTTGATTGAAAACCTATATATATATATGTAATTTGAACTAGTGATCAATTGAACGATTGGGTTAACAAATTACCAGCTACCTCGATAAACCCAAACTATTATTAATTGTTCTATCATTAAGTAAAGATCCTAATCGTTGTGTTTGAGTCCAATAGAAGAATCGTGGATGATTTAATATTGAATTTTATTCGGCAATGATCCGAACACTATCTAAAATTTCCCTGCAGTAGATAATCTCCCTTTCGAATGTTTTTCCTTTTCTTTTAAATAAAAAAAAATTTGTACCTACAATGATAGCTCAGAAGTCTGGTGTATTTTTTGTTAACATTTGAAGATAAATTTCAGGATGAATTTAACTTAAAATCTTTGAGTGCTTTTGGGGAATGAAATGAGGTGTATAGTGTACATCGGCGGTGATACCAGCGAACATTAAAGGATGATTCGAGGTCCGATTAGGGGTTATCGCTAAAACGAAACGGCGCGGTAACCACGGATGGTCACCACTCCTTTGGGGTAGTCGACTGTGGGAGGGTTACGTTCGGGAAACCACTTTGACACCCAAGGTTTCCCCTAAGGATTTTCGGGTTTTACTATTTCTTTAAGTAATTAATGGCGGTTTAGTAAGAAAGGCGACCTTAACAAACAATATTCGTTCCTACACACATTTTCATAAGGTTCAAGGCATGAAATGAATTTAACGATCGTCCGACAGTAGGTGCAAGAATCCACGCCTCCGTCGAGTATAGCCGCGCGTATGCAAGCATGCCTGCTCGCACCTTTACTGTCAGGACAACCCACCTTATGACCCACGGATTTCTTTATGAATTCCTGTTTTCGTAGGGATTGGTGGGAATGCAGTTCATCGCACATTCATAGGGTGGCAAGAGCTTTCGTTACAAGCTTTTATCTAGACCTAACAGAGTCGTTGACTAAATGAGAAGCAAACCGCAGCCATTAAAATAAGAAGGAGACGCTAGAAAAAGGTATCTGACCAACCGAAGAAAAAAAATCATTAAAAATGTTTGATACACCTTCGTTGATGTTCCTACAGCTTTGGAAACACTGGGTGATCTTCTATCAATAATACTATTTATAGCTTTCCATTCCTTTCTTCGATTACCAAGTGCATTATGGACTTAAGAGTAGAAGTATTTATTCCGGGCTGTTCGTATTTCATTGTTTAATTCCTTACGGCTCACGAATTAACTGCAAAGATATTAATCCCAAATGAAATATTTCCTAACGAAGGGACTTCTATAATAAATGCAAAAACTCCAACCTTTTTTAATGAAACAATTTCTAAAGAAAATTGAAATAAATCCCAATGGTGGTGGAAAAAAATACAATTTAGAAGGAAAAATGTTCTAACAAATAGCTATAACAAATGAAATAATTCCAAAAATAGATGAAATAGCACCCAAAGCTGTACTGATGAAATAAGTCCTAATTTGCACTTATTTCATCTGAATGGCTTTGGTTGTTACTTCTTTATGAAATACCTCCTAACACTAAAAGGTGTTATAAATGCAGAACTTGAGGAAAAAAGTCCCAACACTTTGGAGTTCTTTCACTTGTAATAACTCCTTAATTTATATGGAAATTCTTGGGACTTATTTAATTTAATTTTTTTGGAACTAATCCCTTTGCAGCTAATTCGTAGAGCCCTTCCTTACTCAGTATGCTTAATCGATTTTACAGTGCCGTTATTAGAGGATATTTGAAGCACTTTTTCCTTAATCTATTTTTCAACTTAATTTTGTTTAACACAGAATAAGTAATCCAAGGATTTAATCATTTTTGATGGACGATATTGTATGTAAAATTACCTATATATTTCCCATAATTTTATTATTATTTAATAATTTTCCCCATAAATTAATTTCCTCCCAGGTTTCTGAACGTAGTTCAATGTTTAGGAGGTCGAAGTTTACTTTCGTTGCCTTAGGTGAAAATAATACACTTTACAACATACCACCCACCACTGATTAGATTCCGTCAGAAAAAAAATTCCTGACAAATGGAACAGTAAAGATTTTTTTTTGTGGAATTAGTTTCCTATAAAATTTAAAAATCATTTGCTTATTTTTTAACGTAATTATCAACATTTTAAGACCAAGATTGAGTTCAACCTTTGGGTTTAAGTGATATAAAAAAGCAAAAAACAAACAAATTTTACGGTTTCGTTTTACATATGGCTAGGTAAGTTAGGTTGATCTTCACAAAAGACCAGGCCCATCCGTATGGCTATAAGTAGGGCCTTACTTTGGACTATACGTAAAATAAATAGCAATCATGTCACAAAGAAAGAAACTTCCAGGCAAAGATAATCGGCCCTAGCGAGGTATCCGTTGGAACGGAAAATTATCCGATTTTATACCATTCGGAAGATTTTTGCTGCGAGGTATTCTTCGGTCTTCGGAACAACTGTTCGGAGAGTTGTTCCGACTTTTTGTAACGCATTTTGGCGAATTACGTTAAAGTGCGATGAAGTGCATTTTTTTGTTTAATTTTTGACAGCTAGGTTCGGATATCCTTCGACGGAAATTGGTTGCGAAATTTGTTTACGAGTGCGGTGCGCCATCGCAATCTTCCGAAGTCGGGAACCTCGAATGGAATTTGAGCCTCCGAAAGAGTATGCGTTGTGAAGAATTTTCCGTTCCGACGGATACCTCGCTAGGGCCGAATGGAAGAATGGAATTCAGAAATATAGATATGGTATAACTTTCCAGTGGAAAGACGGCTCCCTACAAGCTACAAATTCATGAAGTCACTGAAGTCTGTATTTCACTCAGTGGCATAGCGTGCCTTGGCGGGGCCCCGTATAAAAATTTGTTTGGGGGCCCTTAGGAAGGGTAAAGATTTCTCACAAAAGAACAAGAAATGTTTGCATAAAATTAAAAGAAATATTTATTCATCTGTCACTTTTTCCAAAAGTTTTACAAACAATTCAAATTAAATATAAACTCTCCTTGCCTTTTTTTGACAAACTGATCTATTAAATCATTTATAGCTGACGATGACTTTAGTTCTTCTAAAGTTTCATGTCCTATCGAAGTTCTTAGGTAATTTGTTTATCAGTTTTATTTTTGAAAAACTTCTTTCAACAGTTGCGGTTGTAACTGGAAGGGTCAAGAATAAAAAGCAGGCTGTTACTACCTCCGGTAAACTGGATGCATGACTATTGAATTTTATCAGCAATAATTCAATGAGTTCTTTAATGGAATGAATTTTTTTAATTTCAGATTTAAAGCGTTTTTTTAGAGCCTTTAATTGGTGATAAAGATTAACTGAGATATCTTTACTGTATTTAGCCGACAGTTTTCCGGAAGCGTTTAATATCTCTTCGTTTGAAGAAGACGGGAGTTTCTCCGGTTGTAATATTTCAAACATACTACTCAGCTCGCAAAGCTTTGAAATCTTTATTTGGTTTGAGAAATTAACTTTGAAATATGATTCCGGGTCTGAAATTCTCTCATCTTGTGATAACTCATAAAAAAAACGCTTCGTTCTCTTTCGCCTTTTGTTTTTAATAACAGTTGTTATCCTCCACTCTTTTGCTAAATCTTTGGACTCATTTAGAAAACTATTGAATGAACCGTAGACCGTACCGGTTCATAAAATCGAGTGAGATTGGATTATTGTTTTAATTCGAATCGAATTAACCTGAGCCAAATCGAGTTGTAGCTTGCAGCAACAGGTTCAATTCAATGCACTTTTCTCTTTTGTTTGCTTAAGCTTTAGTTACTTATATGTCTTATCCTTTCCTTATCTCTTATTGCGACGTCGGCGGTAGCATGTGACGGTTTTTTGTTTGTTTATTGTCCAAAACAGGAAAATAACTCAAGTTATTTTCTTACTCCAACTCGGTTTGCTTCAATTCTAAGCAGGTTCAACTCGGTTTTAAAAATTAGAGGTTTGGCACATCACCGGCGATAACCGATGTAGGGTGTTTCCAACTTTTGAACGCACGCTTTACGCGGGAAAAAAAAACTGTTTTTCTTTACTTTTGTCATTTCTGGAATAAAGAAAAAAATGTAAGAAGTTTTTATTAATTTTTGCTTACGCAAAATTATACGGTGTCCCCGTGGCCCACGGCCCTGATTTCACTATTTCTTTTATTTTAATGGAAGTCTTAACAAAAACCAAGTGCAATACGAAACACAGAACAATTGAACAGGGCGATGCCCATAAAAGCATGATGATTGGCGGGCGGCCATAAGCAACAAGCTTTTTGTAGCTCACACGTATTCACGTACAGGGGTTGAAATTGCAAAAACAACAATGTAAATGTAAACAATGGCTTTTGGGGTGATAGACGTACGAAAGATAGTCATCTCTTTTAATCATTCATCTCTGCTTCCAGCAATATGCCAACTTCCATCATTAATAATCATCAAGTGTTTGTCGTTCCCCGTATCACACAATACAAAACCAATTTAGCAATACAATTATGAATACGCGTCTAATTACCATTACCACCGAGATTGGCACAGCTCACTCAACAGTGAGTGTGATTGACAGCGTGACTGGTGTTAGAAAACTTCACTCGAATTTTGCTTGGCAGAATTTCTCTCGATGAGATATTGATTGTGAATCATAATTTGGATGAGGAATTATTATTTCCCGGGGATAACAATCAAGTTACCATTAAGCAAAGCAGTCACGTCATTCGATATATGCCTAATCCCTCGATGGATATTCCAATTCCAAACCAATTTTAGGATGCTCTCTTATTTGGCAAAAATTACATCGACCATGATATTTTCATTTACCATTATTTCAGTCCACTGCCCGTTCGATGTTAAGTGAAGGTATTGTTTTCTTACGCTCGACATCAGACGGTATTGTTTTGTCAAGCAAAACATCACCCATAATTACAGTGACCATCCGTCCTTTATATGAAAGGACAGTCCTTTCGTTTTTACACATGTCCTATATTTTTTTATTTCTAATAAAGGACGGATTCTGTCCTTTATTTTTGAAACTGTCCTTTGAAACACCTACTTAGAATTTAGACACTTTCTTAATGAAAACGAAAATGTTTTGAAATCTATTCGCTCTTCTTAAAAATACGAAAAGTTCGACTGTGATTAGTATGTAATTTAAACTACTGATATGTAGCTTTTCAAAATGTTTTAAAATGAATTACTCTATATGTGAATTTATTCAATGAAGGAAGACACAAGACAGTTTATATTTTTGTAAAACTACATTATGTTAATACTATTTGTTATCTTAGGTCGTTTTCTATTTGGCAACAGATAAATTTTTTTGTTGTTCGATTTGCCAAAAAAAAAAAATTCTTTTGATCTGGGGCAATTTTGAGAAACCTCTTTTTTAGCTGAAACAATCCTTTATTCATTTTACGCGTATGGAAATGAGTTTTCTTATATTAAATTATTTCAAAATGCGTTATAATAAATATATGAAAATTAATTGAAATGAATTAACAGTGCAAGTGAAAAAAAAGTTTTTTATTACGGCAAACGCAATACATACAAGAACCAATAAAATTCGGAACTCATGTTCAATTTGTCAGAAAAAATCTGAAATCTCAGATCCAAAGCCACAATCGAAAACGACATTAAGGTTTTTTTTTAATAAATACATTATCAAGACAAAAATTTGGAAACATAAGAAGTATTGTCCTTTATTTTTTTTTTTCCGACTAATATGGTCACCGTACCCATAATGCATACAATCGAATTGGTTTGGTTCGAAATGTCACAGCGCACAGCAATATGGTTGTCATCTGAAATCATGTGTATCTCGTTCATATTAGCTCGTACGAATTTAGAAAAGGTCCTTTCTGGGAAATCGCAGAGAGTAGAAGTATGTAGATATTATTTCTTTTGAACTCTTTACTGGGATATACAAAATTGACTGCGGCGAAATAAGAAGAAGAACAGACAACAGACATAAGACTGTGTCAAAGGGGTAATATAACATTTGTTTAGCAACACACTGCAGTGGTACTGCGTCTACTTACAGGATATTGAATCTGAAGCAATTTGGTGGTAGTTTGTCGTAAAAGAACAGTGTGCCGCCTTAGTGCTTTATTTTTTATTTTTATTGTTTTGTTTTTTATCTATAACCTATATAAGGGAGATCGTCCGATTTCGGGCTTGATGGTTTCGTTTTGGCCCAAGGAAGGACATAAGCTACTTTCTGTCGCGAAAACAAAACTTTAAGGGGATGGAATAGGTTACGAAATTTTGTATGGGCAAATGCACTTTGAATAAAACAAATCAATCGAACGATCCGTTCCCGAGTTATGAGTGCACATACGATATTAGGTCCTGCTCACATTTCCCAAAGTGCTTTATTTGGACAATGTCCATTAAAATTTGTAATTGTACAACTTTAGAAATAGCGTTTGATTTTATTTTTGAATGGGAGGTGCCACAACCAATTTTCCTATCCCGCTTATGTTTTGTAACGTACCACCTATAGGTCCAAAACTATCCTGTCTTTCAAACTGGAACCAACCATACCCATGCACAAAACTTCAATCAAATCGTTAGAGCTGTTTCGGAAATCGGCGACAGCTTACCTATCGGGTCGAAAAGTATTCTATCCTTCATGCGGGAGCAAACGATACAAATACACAAAATTTAATTAAAATCGGTTGTTTGGTTTCGGAAATCGACAACAGCACCAGCTACCGTGTCCAAAATGATCCTATCTTTCAAGCGGGAACCAGACATACGCATCCAAAAAAATTCATTTAAATCGAGTGAGTGGTTTCGGAGATCGACAACAACGCCACCTATCGGGTCGAAAAGTATCCTATCATTTAAAATTGCCTAAACCTGAAATACAACAATACGAACAAAACAAAAGAAGAATCATGAAAATTGGCCCAGGGGTTATCGAGTTATAACATCACCGAGTTTTACCCCGAAAGAATTATATATATAGAAGTTTTGATGTTCTTATTGTATGTTTACTCAAATACATATTTACAAATATTTTTAATAAGAAATTCGAACAAAGAAACTCAAACCTGTGTCATTGCGTTCGCTGAATCCGAAGTTAGTATACCAAACTGCGAAATCCGAAATTCCTCTTCCTATTATCCATGGACTGGAAATTTCACGCACGTATGTTCCGTACCAACAGAAGCGCTACTGTCTTACAACGGCTTAATCAAGAAACATGTGCCATGAAATTTAAATTAAGTAAACTAAAATTTCTAATCAAAAGCTATACAATTACAAATTAGGCTAAATTGAGTATTCACGTTAAATGATTTATAACTTAGGTAATCCTAATAGATGTCACACATTAAAAAATATCTAAATCTAAATGGTTTTTAAGTCACCTTAAATGTTATTGCTGTAAGTGCAAAGCCTTCGTAAAGCAAACCCAATCTACCCAAGACGATCAATAATAATTGTTATGCAGCATTATGACATTTTGCCGGCGACAAGATGAGACGCACTGACTTTATTGCGTTTCCGAAACGGTTGCTTTTCCCAATCCCCCCACACACATCTATTTCGATGCCGAACTATGATTTTCCTCATCAAGTTCGTATCGCTGATTGATTTCACGTATCACATTCACATATGCTACCACGGTTGCCGTTTTAGTGACTTTGTCGCTATTTCTAGTGGAATTTCCAATGTTAAGTGACAAAAATTTATTTGTTGTCACTAAAAAATTTTAGTTACTTTTATAGTGACTTTTTGCAAAAATATATTTTTCTAAATTATTACGCCCCTGGTGATGTTACATCCTTGGTATTCGTGTTTGACACTTACAAATTGCAATACTTTTCCAACTTGCTCGAACTGTAATGTCGCTTCCACATCCAAATGCCGGAATGGAACGCATTTTTAGTATGATGAACATAGATAAAAATAAGTTGAGAAATAAAATGTCAACTGAAATGAAAACTTTTAACTCAATAATGCTCATCAGAAATCAACTAAAAATACAAAAAAAAAGTTGTCATGAATTAAATGAAAGTGATGAAGATGAAATCGATCTAATTATTATAATATTAATTATATTTTGTTTTTTGTTGTAACTTTGAGACTGAATTTTTTTTTTATTAGTTAACATTATTGGAATGTTTTATTATGATTGGAACAAATGACTACCTCCCTGCATAAACTATGTGGATTTTAGGCTATCCCAAGCCGATATTGTTACTGGCTAAAAAGCCGAACTGTATGGGGTGGCTAAAGAGCCGAGCTGTAAATATAAATATAGGCTAAGAAGCCAAACCATTCACATCGCTTGTATCATCAACATTAACTTTATTTCTAAATGCTTAGCCTATTTATACAAAAATATCTTACTTGCTACTTAAAATCGATCTTACACATACATATTTCTAAAGATATCAAAATACAATATAAATTCGCAAATTGATAGAATGTGCTGACATAATGCTGTGGCAGCATTATTCGACACAAGTCAGATGGCCTTGACTTCATAGCGGCTATTGGCTTTATCATGTATCGGGTGTCGAGCGCATTAATCGCACTCGGCTGTGTAGTGTAATGTGTATCTGTTTGTGAATTTGTTTGTTAGTTGTAAATTGAAATTATGAACGAAGTTTATTTATTGTAGGTCTGGTTGTTACTATGAATTATTGTTTGGAATTTATGTGTATACTACATTATGTATTCACATATTGCATGTTTTTGATTTATTGTTAAAAAAAAAAAAAATTTGTTAAAATTGAATATATATATTTTTTTTTTTTTTTTCATTTGTAGGTAGTGAACATTTTTTTCTAGTGACTTTTTTTTTCGTTCGAGTAAGTGACTTTTTTTTGAGTTAACGGCAACCCTGTATGCTACTGGCTATGGCTACTGGCATGTCTTTTATAAAGAGCAGAGAGGGGACTCAAATTTCCTTTCCTATTTTGAATTTTGGATACATTTCTAGTGAAGTCGCATCTCGCATATTGTACGAAATATATTGCGATTTACCAATCGCAAAAAAAAGATGGCGACAGCTGAGGTTGCATGGCTTGGCTACATAGGCACTCCTCTCATACTGCTGTGTCCCTTTACATATTTCTGGGTAAAACACGAAATTGAAAAGACTTTGACAGCAGCTTGCTACACAACGTTATTATCTACAACTGTAGTTAACTTGACGTCAGTGAAAAGTGAAATGTGGAACACGCAAGATATTGAGTTGGGAATAGTAGAACTTTGACGTGTCTTATTGCACCTTACTGACATGCATAATGTCCATAAACACATTTATGTCATAAGTACAGTAGAAGTAGTTCTTTTGTGGTGCTTATCACCACATTTTGGAAATGTCAAGGTGAAGATGGCCTTCATTTCGCAAGATTATTTCTCATTTTTCTCATTCATATTGTTACGATTGACGATTGTAACTTGATTGATTAACGAATGATTTCTTTAAACCATCTGATGGTCGCCAAGAAGCGGAACGAAAAGCGAGTAGCACAAGAATTTGCAAGTTTCTGGATTATTCAAAAGGACAACGATATCTCATTGGTAGATTCTTTCGATGTCAGCAAGATTTCTTGGGTTTTGGAAGTCAGTGATTTAATCCTTTTTAATTCTGGCAGATTTGGAAGCAGCGTTTCAACCATATGTTCCATGTGTAATACGGGCGAAGAAGAAAATATTCCTCACTTTATAGGCACACTTCCCGTACTAAGGGAATTAAGGGCGAGATGTTTTGAAAATGCAACTTTAAATGACTTGTCAATTACATTACTGTGGCCATAACCTACAGAAAACAACTTGTAGCTGCATTTAATTAATCCAAAGATTGATATTAACGTTTATTATGTTTGTTTTATGTATTATTCCTTGGAATTCAAATTTCAAACATACAAAACTAATTGATATTTTTAAATTATCCGATAGACGACTGTTTAAGTCATTGGCTTATGTACCCACATTTCAAAAAAAGTTGAACACCTTAATTATCAAAACAATAAGGGAATTCACGATTCTGTGCAAATTTTTTTTATCACATCGTGAACACAACTTTTCTTATCTCTAGCTAGTCGTAGTCTTATATCGTGAAAACATAATTTTTCTGCCCATTTTTTTACTGGATTTTCCCTTCGCCGGCGTTTACTTTTCCATTCTCTTTATTTTTCCGATAGCTACACACAGAAATTAATAATTTGGCGAACTGTCAACTTGACAAAGCGTCACCTTACTCCATTGTATTTTTCGGTTACAATAGAGTGAGGGCTGAGGGTATAGATAAAGTGCAAAAGTGTGCCTAGCGAAATTTTAGTCTGTATAAATTTTGTTGTTGTAGTGCGAAAATTTTAAATTGTTTGTTTAAAGTGAAGTTTAATGCAATTTATTCTTTTGAAATGTGAATCTGGGATTACATGAAAGAGTGTAAAACATTTTTTAAATTATTTTTTGTGTTTTTTTTAAGTACCTACCTAGATTTAAGGTTTTCTTTTTAAAATTGAATCGGATTAAATAAGGGATTTCTAAAGTGAAGTAGATATAAATAATTTCACAATAGTGCGAAATAAGAAGCAGATTTTTTTCCCAAAATTGAAGTAAATCTACTTCTACGTGCAATTAGAATAACATAGTAGAATAAATCATAGAACTCATACTTTTGAGCTGTTAGAAAAATCCTGAAATTCTCCCTATAAAAAACGAAAACCCACTTAATTTCTACTGAACTAATGCGATTATAGTTACATGTACCTAATTTCAATAAAAGCGCACTTTGACTTAAGCTGGTTTATTCCCATATATTTCTGTAATAGTTTTACTCTTCAAATCAAATGAATAAATCAACTGAAAATTGAAGGTCAAAAGCTTCACATCTTACCTCCTCCAAGTGACTTCAACCAGTCGAGCTGTACATATGTGCAGGAGCTAGGATATCAACACTCATTACAGTACGGACGTGAAATTGAGCTTACTGTGTCCAAATATTTAGCGAAGCGATCAGTTGCCTAATCAGCAGTGGCGTAGCGAGGGGTGGGCAAGGGGGACCAGTCAGTCAGTTATTTGGAGCGGTTACATTTTTTTTAATATATAAAATTTACGAAACGGATTCTTTTTCAGTCCAACGAATTTATTTACAGAGTTTACTTACATAATAGCTTCGATATATAGCTGGAGACTGGAGTTCGTGCGAAGAAGTTTTTTTTTTCTCTCTACATAACATGCAACAGATGCGTGCTAAAAAAATATACCTTTCTATTGAGTTCGCGTAATTGTGTTTTATTTTGCTCAAACGGAGTAAAGTTTGCAAACATAAACAAACGCTCTAGTTGGCAATAGAAGTTACAGTCTTGTCTCGTTTGCCATGCTCTTTATTATTTAAAATTAATTACTCAGGTACCTAAAATAAATAAATAAAATAAATAGTAGTAAATAGGCGCAACAGGTCCGGAGAAACCCTAGGCCTAGCATCTCACAACCATTTCATTATGAAATAACACCCGAATTTCAACTATGAAATAAGGCCCCACTGCGATGAAATAAGGTCCCAAAACAAAATGAAATAAGGCCCCAAATTTGGGGTTTATTTCATAACGAAATTAAAAATAATAAAAACTACTTTTTATTTAATATTGTTGATATTGGATAAACTAATTTAGATTAAATGAACTTTTTATATACTCAACCTCGCACTCACCCCGTAATCTAACAGTAAATCCAAGCAGGGGGGTTGCAGGGGGGCAGCATGTCCCCCCCATACGCATCCCATATCGGAAGGATAACAATTAATAATAAAAAAATAATTTTGGGGACTTATTTCATTTCTTCTTTTGGGATCTTATTTCATAAGGAAATAAGGCCCCAATTTTCATTAAGAAATAAGGCCCCAAAAAAGGAAATAAGTAGTATATATTTGCCGGTCCTGGGCCACATGGATCATGGATCATTCAGATATGGTTGTTGCATTAGCTGCAAGTTCGCCAGTAGACTGAACTTCCGGTAGGATATGGTTGTTGCATTAGCTTAAAAATTAGCCAGCAAGTTAGCCAGTATACTAAACTTCCGGTGGGTTATGGTTTGTATATAGTGTATATGTAGTATTCTAGACAAGACCCACCTAAGATCAAGTTGGGATAGTTGGTTTTTGTGGTAAGATCCAGTTGGTTTTCTAGTCAAGACTCACCTCTATTCCTTAATACAACAAAATTCCCTACCAAAGATCCAGTTGGGATAGTTGGTTTCTAGCCAAGACCCACCCCGATTCCTTCATACAACAAAATTCCCCACGTAAGATCCAGTTGGGATAGTTGGTTTTCTAACCAAGACCCACCTCGATTCGTTAATACAGCAAAATTTTCTCAAGATGGCGCTGCGTTCTTTGTGCTAAAATCAAGTTGGGATAGTTTGTTTTCTAGTAGTCAAAACCCACCCCGGTTGGGATAGTTTGTTTTCTAGTAGTCAAGACCCATCCGGATAGCCAAGGCTGCTTTAGATGGCGCTGTGTTCTTGGAATTTTAAATGATCTAAAAATAGTATCGAAACCAATGCAGACAGTTGTAATGCTTTTGAACATGTTTCGATTTGATTTTACGAATGCAGACAATTGTAATGCTCTTTGATGGCGCGGTGTTCTTATCGCATATCTACACCGAATTTAGCTATCTTCTGATTTCGGATGAAGTGGTGATCATTTTTTTTACTGTTTGCTTTGAAATATTAACTGATCTAAAAATAGAATCGGTACGAATGCAGACAGTTGTAATGATTTTGAACATGTTTCGACTTGATTTGTATGAATGCAGACAGTGTTGTAATGCTTCTAATCTTCGATTTGATTTGATACGAAATCTGATTTTAATATCATGTTCCAATTGCGGTTTTGATATAACAATAATTGTGGTTTAGTTGTTTATTATTAATTTTTTGGAATTGTGCTTTAGCATGTTTAGACAAGTTTATCATGTCATTGACCTTGGTAATGGTTAAATTTTTGGCGGTGGGGGAAGATAACGATTCATATAAGAGCTATTTTTAGAATTTAGTAGGGGGGCGGGGTTTCAGCTGCGGTCAGGATGATAACAAGTATTTATTTTTTCTGGTTGTGATGTATGAAAGCAATGGGATGTAATTCATTCGGCCAAATCAAGTGTTACAAGTGTGACGTACTGCTAATTCGCTTGCTCGATAATTTCAATTTACAATATGAAGGGCTTTATTTGTGATATTTGCCATGCAGAATTTTCCTTTAATACAAATTTGAGGAGGCATATTTTGAACAAACATAAAAATAATAGAGTGCAATGTAATATTTGCGATAAAGTGTTAACCAGGAGTGATGTTCTATTAAATCATAAAATTAAGTATCATAGTGTGCGTTCGGATGATCACATAACAAATGTGTGTGTAAATAGTTCTGATACAAAATTATGTGAAAATCAAGCGACTACTTCTTTGGCGGAATGTTTAAAAACGAAAATATGTGCAGAGTGTAAAATAGAGGTTCCAAAAAGTGTATGGTACTCCCACATTCGCACAAATTTACATAAAAGGAATAGTGCAAAATCATGTGGGTCATGTGATCAATTAAAGGTGGTCAAAAGCACTTTCAATAACCGCATACAGACATTAATGTACGAGAACAAAAACGAAGAAATCATAGAACCTATGACATTTTTAAATCAGTCCGAAAATGTAGTTTGTGAAAATTTAAACCAGCTTTTAAATATACATTCAAATTTCAAATTTAATGTTGAGCTCTTCGGTGAATATGTGAAAATAAATAAACCTGATGCAGAAGAAGATATGGTGATATCAATAAAATCATTTCAATCAAAAATGTATCTTGTCCAGAGTGCGGTAGAGTTAAAGTCGTTATATAGGGAAATGTCTATGAATATTGTTAGAAAAATGGAAGAATTTCAAGAGCGGGATAGCGGATGGGCATTAATAAGAATTAGTCATATCGAAATTAACATGAATGAATATAGACCAATAAGAGGGTCACAATTCATAGTACTACCAAGTTTTTTGGCAAATAAAAAAGCTTGTATTAACGTTAAAAATAGTGATGAATATTGTTTTAAATGGAGTGTAATATCGGCAATAGATCCATCAAACAATAAACCGCAAAGAACTTCATCCTACAACATAAATGACATTACAGAAAAAACTATTTCATTGAAAAACGGAGTGACACTAAAATTTGGTGATTTAGAATTTCCATTGAAAATAAATGACATAAAATCATTTGAAGTATTGAATAAAAATATAAGTGTTAATGTTTTCGGATACGAGGAGGAGAATAAGAAGATTGTGGGTCCTTATTACATCACGTCTGACGAAAAGGAAATTCATATCAATTTGTTACTGTTACAGGATATGGAGAAATTCCATTATGTATGGATTAAGAATATTTCAAAGTAAGAATGCATAATTAGTATCTATACTTTTTATCAATTTTTATTTTTAATTTCAGACTATTGAATACTCAAATAAGAACAAATGAACATAAGTTTTTTATATGCAACAGCTGTCTTCAATATTTCGGTAACGAGCATAATTTTAATACACATAAGCTAGAATGTAAGAAAATTGTTAGTAAATTACCATCCATTGATGAGTCATATTTAGAATATAATCATTATGAAAGACAGATGGATGTTCCATTTGTAATCTATGCCGATTTCGAATGTATTCTTAAAGATGTAGATACTTGCTTTCCCCATCCAAATACGCCATCTACTACTATAGTTCAAGAACATATCCCTTGTGCATTCAGTTATTTTATTAAGTGTTCTTTTGACAACACATTAAATGTGTTCAGAATCTATAAGGGTTTAGATGCATCAAAAATGTTTGTCGAGTTTTTAATTAACGATGTACAAGATATAAATGAAAAATATTTGTCTGTTAAGAAACCGATGAATTCTCTTACTGAAGCCGAACTAAAATTTCATAACAAAAGTCTACTTTGTCATATTTGCAAAAGA
The DNA here is from genome assembly GCA_946477585.1 of Cheilosia urbana. Taxonomy (NCBI): domain Eukaryota; kingdom Metazoa; phylum Arthropoda; class Insecta; order Diptera; family Syrphidae; genus Cheilosia; species Cheilosia urbana. The sequence continues at coordinate 66,432,910 of OX297855.1, forward strand.
TCATTAGATAATAATCGGGTAGCAGATCACTGTCATCTGACAGGTAAATACAGGGGCCCAGCTCATAATGAGTGTAATTTAAAATTTCAGGTAGCGAAATTCATTCCAGTATTTTTTCACAATTTTTCGGGCTACGATTGCCATTTGTTCATAAAAGAATTCTCAAGTATTCCAGGTAATATAAATGTAATTGCAGTGAATAAGGAAAGGTATATATCACTTAGAAAATCAATTAATCTTGATTCAGATAAATCGTTTGAGATTAGATTTCTAGATTCATTTAAATTTATGGCATCTAGCTTAGATGCTTTGGTTAAGAATTTATCAAAAGATGATTTTAAAATTGTTCGATCGATTTTTAAGTCTGATGATGAATTCAATTTAATGACTAGAAAGGGAATTTTTCCATATGAATATGTAAATTCATGGGAAAGATTAAGTGATAAAACGCTCCCGCCTCTCGGTAAATTCTTTAGCACAATTAGTAATTCTAGTTGTACCGAAGACGAGTATAAATTTGCCAAAAAAGTATGGAAAACCTTCAAATGCGAGAGTCTATTAGATTACTTAGTGATCTATTTAAAAGCAGACGTTTTATTACTGGCTGATATATTTGAGAATTTCAGAAAAATATGTAGAAATATTTATGGACTGGACCCCTGTCAGTATTACACATCACCTGGTCTATCATGGGATGCCATGTTGAAAGTAACAAAAATTAAATTAGAACTTTTAACTGATATAAATATGTATACTTTTATACAAAGAGGCATTCGAGGTGGTATTGTGCAGTGTTGTTGCAGACACTCCAAATCGAACAATAAATTCATGAAAGATTTTAATAAAGAAAATCCGTCCGAGTATTTAATGTATTTGGATGCTAATAACTTATACGGTTGGGCAATGTCACAAAGTTTGCCCTATGGTGAATTTGAATGGTTAGAAATCGATAACTTTAATGTGATGAATATACCATCAGATTCACAATACGGATACATTTTGGAAGTTGATCTGGAATATCCAGAGCATCTTCACGACGATCATAGTGATTTTCCCTTTTGCGTGGAGAATAAGAAAAGCCCAATTGCAAAATTTAGGAAACTCATTTCGGATTTAACAAATAAATCAAAATATGTTATACATTATAGAAATCTTCAACAATGCGTTAAACAGGGGTTGAAAATTTTAAAAATACACAGAATTTTGAGATTTAAGCAATCATGTTGGCTAAAGGAATACATTGATTTGAATACACATCACCGTAAATTGTCTAAAAATGATTTTGAGAAGAATTTCTTTAAATTATTGAATAATGCTGTGTATGGTAAAACGATGGAAAATGTAGACAAAAGAAAAGATATCAAAATAGTAACAAATTGGGAGAGCTGTGGAAAACGGCTAGGGGCCCGAGCTCTGACAGCAAAACCCAACTTTCACAGTTCCAACCAATTTACAGACAACATGATTGCTATTGAAATGAGACGTGTTCATGTAACCTACAACAAACCACTTTATTTGGGTTTTACTGTTCTCGATTTATCAAAATGGAAGATGTATGATTTTCACTATGAATATATGAAACCAAAGTATGGTCGCAATATAACTTTAAATTATATGGATACTGATTCTTTCGTATATTCTATTAAAACCGAAAATTTCTATAATGATATACTGGGGGACATTGATAACAATTTTGATACTTCAGATTATCCCTCTGATAATAGGTATAATATACCAAATAAAAACAAGAAGGTAATCGGAATGATGAAGGATGAAATGAATGGTGAAATTATGAGAGAATTTGTTGGTCTTCGATCTAAAATGTATTCAATTGCTACTGAAAATAGTAATCAAATTAAAAAAGCTAAAGGCGTTAAAAAAACTGTACTAGATGGCATGAATATTGACGATTACAGGGATTGTTTGTATAAAAAGAAACTTTTTTATGGAAATATGTTCATAATTAGATCAAAGATTCATAATATATATACACAATCTGTTAATAAACTTGCACTTAGTTATGTAGATGATAAAAGATATATAATGGAAAATGGTGTTAATACCCTTGCATGGGGGCACTACAGTTTAGAAAAATAAAGTAAAAAATAATATTAACACCTTGCTTGGTATTGGCACTACCGTTTAGAAAAATAAAGATATATATTATGTACAAATAATATTAGTCATTATAAGATTGAAGTTGAAACTCAATAATTATATGAAATTGATCAAAAGAGTGTGTGGTTGTTTGTTTATATTTTGTTGTAATGAGAATCTACATTCAAAGGTCACCACATTAACCATCGGTGTCACAGTGTGAATGCGGCTTTACCAGTTTTGTGTTTTCCATTTCTATTCAAAATTTTGATGGTTGTTTTCCAAGAACTCCAAAGCATCATAACTTAAAAAAAAGAACCCCTGCTTAGGTACGCAAGATGGAGAGATATTTAAATGACGTATTTCCAAACAGAAAGTGGTCCATTCAAAGGAGCAATGATTGGCCAAAAAGCGGAACATTTTTCATAATCATTTATAAACCAAACAGTAAGGTATGGATTTGTGCAATTGCATGAAGATCATACGCATAGGTACATATAAATATATATATATTTTTTTTTGTGAACGAACAGGCAACTACTGATAAGATGTGGTTGTGGTTTGTGTGTTATGTTAACATAACTATTCATATTTCATACAAATATAGCTTTGAAATAGTATAAACAGATCGAATACATATTATACATTTGATTTAAATAATAGCATGCATAGGGATATTCAGAAGGAATTCATGATATTGACGAGGTTAACTTTAAAACTTCATTGAAGTTAAATAGTTTGCAAAAGGGGAGGGGGGACCCCCATATCAAATAGAACAACTGAAAGTTGTATGTAACCCAATATGGATACAAGATGGTATGCAAAAGATGAAACGTATTTCATGCCATGGAACTGTCCTGTTCGTAACTGATACTGAAAGTGATACTGATAGTGATAATGATACTGATACTGTGCTGATGCCGATACTGATACTGATACTGATACTGATACTGATAAACTGCCTGTTCGGAACCACCCCTGTTCGGAACCGCCCCTGTTCGGAACCGCCCCTGTTCGGAACCGCCCCTGTTCGGAACTGCTCTGTTTGGAACCGATTTGTTTGGAACTGCCCTGTTTGGATCCGATCTGATTACAACCGATCTGTTTGGAACCGATCTGATTGGAACTGCTCTGTTTGGAACCGATTTGTTTGGAACTGCCCTGTTTGGATCCGATCTGATTGCAACAGCCCTGTTTGGAACCGATCTGATTGGAACAGCCCTGTTTGGAACCGATCTGTTTGGAACTGCCCTGTTCTACTGATACTGATACTGATATTGGTACTAATAGTGTTACTGATACTGATAGTGATACTGATACTGATAAGCCACCCTGTTCGGATCCTCTCTGTTCAACACAAAGACGTCAGCAACGTTTTAGAAGAACTTCAGTCTCTTGTATTGGGCTACCTCCCAACTCTTGCAATTAAGTCCTTGGTTGAAGATATGCTGTATGATATACTGGGTATGAAGAAAGTAACGACCAAATATGGTCTGAGAGTTATCGCGGACCTGGGAGAATTTCAGGTACATTTTTTTTTTTTCTTAATTATAAGCAATATTATCGGAAGAGAAATTTTTTTTTTTTTTTTTTTTTTTGTTAGGTTTTCCGGCCTGAAAGATGTACGGATATGAGTCAAGAGACACTAGATAAACTATCCCCCATGTTCGGAACCACCCTGTACAGTAGTAGGAATAGGTTGGTCCTGGCGCAGGTAAAGTGGTGCATTTGGGTGGTGCAAAGTTTCCGGTTGTTGTCTTGGCTTGGGTGGTTTGTGTCCTTGGTGTGCGTCTTATTCGAGACACGTACCGGATATCAGTTGTGGTTTGTGTATATGATGTTGTTGTGTATGTTTCCATGTTGTGATTTAGATGGCGCTACGCATCAGTCAGTATAGATAATTTAGTTGGTGTGTGCATCTGATTAGTTCTAGCTGGATAGTCCGAGTACACCATCAGTCACTTTGTTTAACAGAATACAGAACGATACAGCAAACGCTGTATTTTGTAATCGACTAGTACACAAACCACAGCTGATATCCGGTACGTATCTCGTATAGAACACAAACCTAAGGGCAAACAAACCTAAGCAACCGAAAATTCTTCACCACCCAAAAGCACCATTTTATACCAGGACCAACCTATTCTTACTACTGTACAGGGTGGTTCCGAACATGGGGGATAGTTTATCTAGTGTCTCTTGACTCATATCCGTACATCTTTCAGGCCGGAAAACCTAACAAAAAAAAAAAAAAAAAAAAAAATTTCTCTTCCGATAATATTGCTTATAATTAAGAAAAAAAAAAATGTACCTGAAATTCTCCCAGGTCCGCGATAACTCTCAGACCATATTTGGTCGTTACTTTCTTCATACCCAGTATATCATACAGCATATCTTCAACCAAGGACTTAATTGCAAGAGTTGGGAGGTAGCCCAATACAAGAGACTGAAGTTCTTCTAAAACGTTGCTGACGTCTTTGTGTTGAACAGAGAGGATCCGAACAGGGTGGCTTATCAGTATCAGTATCACTATCAGTATCAGTAACACTATTAGTACCAATATCAGTATCAGTATCAGTAGAACAGGGCAGTTCCAAACAGATCGGTTCCAAACAGGGCTGTTCCAATCAGATCGGTTCCAAACAGGGCTGTTGCAATCAGATCGGATCCAAACAGGGCAGTTCCAAACAAATCGGTTCCAAACAGAGCAGTTCCAATCAGATCGGTTCCAAACAGATCGGTTGTAATCAGATCGGATCCAAACAGGGCAGTTCCAAACAAATCGGTTCCAAACAGAGCAGTTCCGAACAGGGGCGGTTCCGAACAGGGGCGGTTCCGAACAGGGGCGGTTCCGAACAGGGGTGGTTCCGAACAGGCAGTTTATCAGTATCAGTATCAGTATCAGTATCAGTATCGGCATCAGCACAGTATCAGTATCATTATCACTATCAGTATCACTTTCAGTATCAGTTACGAACAGGACAGTTCCATGGCATGAAATACGTTTCATCTTTTGCATACCATCTTGTATCCATATTGGGTTACATACAACTTTCAGTTGTTCTATTTGATATGGGGGTCCCCCCTCCCCTTTTGCAAACTATTTAACTTCAATGAAGTTTTAAAGTTAACCTCGTCAATATCATGAATTCCTTCTGAATATCCCTATGCATGCTATTATTTAAATCAAATGTATAATATGTATTCGATCTGTTTATACTATTTCATAGCTATATTTGTATGAAATATGAATAGTTATGTTAACATAACACACAAACCACAACCACATCTTATCAGTAGTTGCCTGTTCGTTCACAAAAAAAAATATATATATATTTATATGTACCTATGCGTATGATCTTCATGCAATTGCACAAATCCATACCTTACTGTTTGGTTTATAAATGATTATGAAAAATGTTCCGCTTTTTGGCCAATCATTGCTCCTTTGAATGGACCACTTTCTGTTTGGAAATACGTCATTTAAATATCTCTCCATCTTGCGTACCTAAGCAGGGGTTCTTTTTTTTAAGTTATGATGCTTTGGAGTTCTTGGAAAACAACCATCAAAATTTTGAATAGAAATGGAAAACACAAAACTGGTAAAGCCGCATTCACACTGTGACACCGATGGTTAATGTGGTGACCTTTGAATGTAGATTCTCATTACAACAAAATATAAACAAACAACCACACACTCTTTTGATCAATTTCATATAATTATTGAGTTTCAACTTCAATCTTATAATGACTAATATTATTTGTACATAATATATATCTTTATTTTTCTAAACGGTAGTGCCAATACCAAGCAAGGTGTTAATATTATTTTTTACTTTATTTTTCTAAACTGTAGTGCCCCCATGCAAGGGTATTAACACCATTTTCCATTATATATCTTTTATCATCTACATAACTAAGTGCAAGTTTATTAACAGATTGTGTATATATATTATGAATCTTTGATCTAATTATGAACATATTTCCATAAAAAAGTTTCTTTTTATACAAACAATCCCTGTAATCGTCAATATTCATGCCATCTAGTACAGTTTTTTTAACGCCTTTAGCTTTTTTAATTTGATTACTATTTTCAGTAGCAATTGAATACATTTTAGATCGAAGACCAACAAATTCTCTCATAATTTCACCATTCATTTCATCCTTCATCATTCCGATTACCTTCTTGTTTTTATTTGGTATATTATACCTATTATCAGAGGGATAATCTGAAGTATCAAAATTGTTATCAATGTCCCCCAGTATATCATTATAGAAATTTTCGGTTTTAATAGAATATACGAAAGAATCAGTATCCATATAATTTAAAGTTATATTGCGACCATACTTTGGTTTCATATATTCATAGTGAAAATCATACATCTTCCATTTTGATAAATCGAGAACAGTAAAACCCAAATAAAGTGGTTTGTTGTAGGTTACATGAACACGTCTCATTTCAATAGCAATCATGTTGTCTGTAAATTGGTTGGAACTGTGAAAGTTGGGTTTTGCTGTCAGAGCTCGGGCCCCTAGCCGTTTTCCACAGCTCTCCCAATTTGTTACTATTTTGATATCTTTTCTTTTGTCTACATTTTCCATCGTTTTACCATACACAGCATTATTCAATAATTTAAAGAAATTCTTCTCAAAATCATTTTTAGACAATTTACGGTGATGTGTATTCAAATCAATGTATTCCTTTAGCCAACATGATTGCTTAAATCTCAAAATTCTGTGTATTTTTAAAATTTTCAACCCCTGTTTAACGCATTGTTGAAGATTTCTATAATGTATAACATATTTTGATTTATTTGTTAAATCCGAAATGAGTTTCCTAAATTTTGCAATTGGGCTTTTCTTATTCTCCACGCAAAAGGGAAAATCACTATGATCGTCGTGAAGATGCTCTGGATATTCCAGATCAACTTCCAAAATGTATCCGTATTGTGAATCTGATGGTATATTCATCACATTAAAGTTATCGATTTCTAACCATTCAAATTCACCATAGGGCAAACTTTGTGACATTGCCCAACCGTATAAGTTATTAGCATCCAAATACATTAAATACTCGGACGGATTTTCTTTATTAAAATCTTTCATGAATTTATTGTTCGATTTGGAGTGTCTGCAACAACACTGCACAATACCACCTCGAATGCCTCTTTGTATAAAAGTATACATATTTATATCAGTTAAAAGTTCTAATTTAATTTTTGTTACTTTCAACATGGCATCCCATGATAGACCAGGTGATGTGTAATACTGACAGGGGTCCAGTCCATAAATATTTCTACATATTTTTCTGAAATTCTCAAATATATCAGCCAGTAATAAAACGTCTGCTTTTAAATAGATCACTAAGTAATCTAATAGACTCTCGCATTTGAAGGTTTTCCATACTTTTTTGGCAAATTTATACTCGTCTTCGGTACAACTAGAATTACTAATTGTGCTAAAGAATTTACCGAGAGGCGGGAGCGTTTTATCACTTAATCTTTCCCATGAATTTACATATTCATATGGAAAAATTCCCTTTCTAGTCATTAAATTGAATTCATCATCAGACTTAAAAATCGATCGAACAATTTTAAAATCATCTTTTGATAAATTCTTAACCAAAGCATCTAAGCTAGATGCCATAAATTTAAATGAATCTAGAAATCTAATCTCAAACGATTTATCTGAATCAAGATTAATTGATTTTCTAAGTGATATATACCTTTCCTTATTCACTGCAATTACATTTATATTACCTGGAATACTTGAGAATTCTTTTATGAACAAATGGCAATCGTAGCCCGAAAAATTGTGAAAAAATACTGGAATGAATTTCGCTACCTGAAATTTTAAATTACACTCATTATGAGCTGGGCCCCTGTATTTACCTGTCAGATGACAGTGATCTGCTACCCGATTATTATCTAATGATCTTTTGCAAATATGACAAAGTAGACTTTTGTTATGAAATTTTAGTTCGGCTTCAGTAAGAGAATTCATCGGTTTCTTAACAGACAAATATTTTTCATTTATATCTTGTACATCGTTAATTAAAAACTCGACAAACATTTTTGATGCATCTAAACCCTTATAGATTCTGAACACATTTAATGTGTTGTCAAAAGAACACTTAATAAAATAACTGAATGCACAAGGGATATGTTCTTGAACTATAGTAGTAGATGGCGTATTTGGATGGGGAAAGCAAGTATCTACATCTTTAAGAATACATTCGAAATCGGCATAGATTACAAATGGAACATCCATCTGTCTTTCATAATGATTATATTCTAAATATGACTCATCAATGGATGGTAATTTACTAACAATTTTCTTACATTCTAGCTTATGTGTATTAAAATTATGCTCGTTACCGAAATATTGAAGACAGCTGTTGCATATAAAAAACTTATGTTCATTTGTTCTTATTTGAGTATTCAATAGTCTGAAATTAAAAATAAAAATTGATAAAAAGTATAGATACTAATTATGCATTCTTACTTTGAAATATTCTTAATCCATACATAATGGAATTTCTCCATATCCTGTAACAGTAACAAATTGATATGAATTTCCTTTTCGTCAGACGTGATGTAATAAGGACCCACAATCTTCTTATTCTCCTCCTCGTATCCGAAAACATTAACACTTATATTTTTATTCAATACTTCAAATGATTTTATGTCATTTATTTTCAATGGAAATTCTAAATCACCAAATTTTAGTGTCACTCCGTTTTTCAATGAAATAGTTTTTTCTGTAATGTCATTTATGTTGTAGGATGAAGTTCTTTGCGGTTTATTGTTTGATGGATCTATTGCCGATATTACACTCCATTTAAAACAATATTCATCACTATTTTTAACGTTAATACAAGCTTTTTTATTTGCCAAAAAACTTGGTAGTACTATGAATTGTGACCCTCTTATTGGTCTATATTCATTCATGTTAATTTCGATATGACTAATTCTTATTAATGCCCATCCGCTATCCCGCTCTTGAAATTCTTCCATTTTTCTAACAATATTCATAGACATTTCCCTATATAACGACTTTAACTCTACCGCACTCTGGACAAGATACATTTTTGATTGAAATGATTTTATTGATATCACCATATCTTCTTCTGCATCAGGTTTATTTATTTTCACATATTCACCGAAGAGCTCAACATTAAATTTGAAATTTGAATGTATATTTAAAAGCTGGTTTAAATTTTCACAAACTACATTTTCGGACTGATTTAAAAATGTCATAGGTTCTATGATTTCTTCGTTTTTGTTCTCGTACATTAATGTCTGTATGCGGTTATTGAAAGTGCTTTTGACCACCTTTAATTGATCACATGACCCACATGATTTTGCACTATTCCTTTTATGTAAATTTGTGCGAATGTGGGAGTACCATACACTTTTTGGAACCTCTATTTTACACTCTGCACATATTTTCGTTTTTAAACATTCCGCCAAAGAAGTAGTCGCTTGATTTTCACATAATTTTGTATCAGAACTATTTACACACACATTTGTTATGTGATCATCCGAACGCACACTATGATACTTAATTTTATGATTTAATAGAACATCACTCCTGGTTAACACTTTATCGCAAATATTACATTGCACTCTATTATTTTTATGTTTGTTCAAAATATGCCTCCTCAAATTTGTATTAAAGGAAAATTCTGCATGGCAAATATCACAAATAAAGCCCTTCATATTGTAAATTGAAATTATCGAGCAAGCGAATTAGCAGTACGTCACACTTGTAACACTTGATTTGGCCGAATGAATTACATCCCATTGCTTTCATACATCACAACCAGAAAAAATAAATACTTGTTATCATCCTGACCGCAGCTGAAACCCCGCCCCCCTACTAAATTCTAAAAATAGCTCTTATATGAATCGTTATCTTCCCCCACCGCCAAAAATTTAACCATTACCAAGGTCAATGACATGATAAACTTGTCTAAACATGCTAAAGCACAATTCCAAAAAATTAATAATAAACAACTAAACCACAATTATTGTTATATCAAAACCGCAATTGGAACATGATATTAAAATCAGATTTCGTATCAAATCAAATCGAAGATTAGAAGCATTACAACACTGTCTGCATTCATACAAATCAAGTCGAAACATGTTCAAAATCATTACAACTGTCTGCATTCGTACCGATTCTATTTTTAGATCAGTTAATATTTCAAAGCAAACAGTAAAAAAAATGATCACCACTTCATCCGAAATCAGAAGATAGCTAAATTCGGTGTAGATATGCGATAAGAACACCGCGCCATCAAAGAGCATTACAATTGTCTGCATTCGTAAAATCAAATCGAAACATGTTCAAAAGCATTACAACTGTCTGCATTGGTTTCGATACTATTTTTAGATCATTTAAAATTCCAAGAACACAGCGCCATCTAAAGCAGCCTTGGCTATCCGGATGGGTCTTGACTACTAGAAAACAAACTATCCCAACCGGGGTGGGTTTTGACTACTAGAAAACAAACTATCCCAACTTGATTTTAGCACAAAGAACGCAGCGCCATCTTGAGAAAATTTTGCTGTATTAACGAATCGAGGTGGGTCTTGGTTAGAAAACCAACTATCCCAACTGGATCTTACGTGGGGAATTTTGTTGTATGAAGGAATCGGGGTGGGTCTTGGCTAGAAACCAACTATCCCAACTGGATCTTTGGTAGGGAATTTTGTTGTATTAAGGAATAGAGGTGAGTCTTGACTAGAAAACCAACTGGATCTTACCACAAAAACCAACTATCCCAACTTGATCTTAGGTGGGTCTTGTCTAGAATACTACATATACACTATATACAAACCATAACCCACCGGAAGTTTAGTATACTGGCTAACTTGCTGGCTAATTTTTAAGCTAATGCAACAACCATATCCTACCGGAAGTTCAGTCTACTGGCGAACTTGCAGCTAATGCAACAACCATATCTGAATGATCCATGATCCATGTGGCCCAGGACCGGCAAATATATACTACTGAAATAACACCCCAAATTCTATTAAAAATCGTTGTTGTTGTTTCCTGTATAATTTTGTGGGGCCTTATTTCGCAGAGCCCTGTGAACCGCTGTTGGAAGCTCCTCATACTTAGAACTAAAACTCAACATTTTTTTTTCATCAAACCCATACGTGTGGGGTATCCATGGATAGGTCTTCAAATGAATTTAGGTTTCTAATATCATTTTTTTCTAAACTGAATAGTTTGCGCGAGAGACACTTTCAAAATGGTAAAATGTGTGTCTGTTAATTCATAAACATGAACCTTATACCTAAACCGTGAACTTATATGGGCTCGCATATAGTTAGATCTAGATCCCATCATTTAGGTACCTAATTATAATGTTTACTTTTTAATAACTTAATTCAAAAAATGCACTATTATTAAAACATCGATCAAAGTTACAACGAACTCGAGAACTTTTATGTTATGTTACTTGCTGCTACGGAACCCTTCATGGGCGAGTCCGACTCGCACTTACCTGCTTTTTCAAAATTATCGTTTCGGTCATTCGTATTGAAAATTAAAGACACAATAATTTTGAAAACACAAATTTTACTCTAAGTATGCATTTTGGTCAAAATCGTTATCGCCGTTTTCCGGTAAACTAAAGAAAACCATTTTTTCTAAATGCCTTTTTTCAAAAATCAATTGTACGATAATATATACAAAAATTGAGCCCACTATTCAGTTATAACTGACCATATTACTTTAGAAATGAATTTTTGTTACAATCGTATGGACTGTTTTCGAGATATAGGTATGTCCAAATTTCAAAAGTAACGTTATTCGGTTCGAGACATTTTACCAAGTTTATTGACATACCTACATATGTGTAGGTATAACTGGTTGAAATCGTAGACAAAGGTTTTTTTTTAGTGTCTGAAAACATTACTATAGGGGCGGCATAAATTGGGTCTGTCCAGGAGGGCACCAACCCATGCTACTCCATTGCCTAACTGATCTTACTTAAGTACAACCGTAAATTTAGCTTTGGAAAATAATTCAAAATGGGCCTTAGCAATAAACATTTTTAGTGTCGACTCTAAATCTTGGTAGTTCGCAGTGGCAATATTTCGCAATTGTGAGCTTCCATGAATTTGCAGTCGAGACTAAAACTTGTTATTTGTACGGCGTCATAAAAAGCGGCAACAAATAAACTATTCCACCGATTTATTTCTGACATTTGGTAACTGTTAAGTAGCATATTGACCAATTTGAATGCAATTTCCGACGTACCTACGCCACTGTTTTATTCATACCTAATTGATTGATTGGGCCAACACGCAGTACCATATAAATTTGCTGTGCGGTCATGTGCACACATATATCAAACTGTCATGCAGCAGCACACCTGCACAAACTAACCAACGACCGTATAATCAATAAATCACTGAAATTGCAGCATAGAATTGCAGCACCAGTTAAACATCCGTTGACATAAAACAGCAATCAAACAATTAGCCGCACCCTTTGCCACACCTCTGTGTGTAAACTGACACCTTCCAACGTCGTCGTCCAAACACAGGACACTCAGGACTCAGCAAAGCGCACAACTACGAATATAAAATCCAAATTTAAATAAATAATTGCCATTGCCTGGAGACGGAGAGCCATGCAATCCGGCACACTACATGCAATTTTCATTAATGCATGCCAGCGTATCATACAGGTGTCCTTGCCGAAAGTTGCTTGCACACAAAACGCTCTCATTATTAACCAGGAAATTGCGTGCAATTTTCCACCAATTTAATTCAGCTAGAGGTGTATATATAATTTTCCACAGGACTATAAAAAGGATAGCAGCACTTCGTCACGGATCACAGTTCGGGGCGCGCTATGCAAGCCATCCTTCTCATCTCAATTACGTTTGGAGTTCTTTTCGCTGCTGGAATCCAGCCAAATGACAAGGATCAACAGTCGCTGGCTGGTTCTGAGTCTGGGTGGATGGAAGCCAACTTGCCCCTATTTGTGGAGTATTTTCGTTTCCATGGAGCGAGAAGTGCATACCTGGTAGTTTGTGCCGAGAATCAAAATGTGATTTGGATTGAAAAACTTGTACGTGGCTTCTTGGAACGACAGTTCTACGTGAATGTGTTCCACGATGGTGAGCAAGAGTTCACCTTGAAACCCCTGGCCTATAAGACAGGAATAATTGTTAATTTGGATGGGTCCTGTGCACGGCAAACTTTGAAGACAGCGGAAAAGGATAATCTATTTACGACCAATCGCTTTTGGCTACTCGTGGGTGGGCAACTGGGAAGCGTTGATGACGTTTTCATTCCGCCCGATGGGGAGGTGAGATTTATGTCGAACGGACAAGCGAAGACCCTTTGGGATATTTACAAGGTGGAACCGTCCCACCCCATGAGGGTGAAGCAGATTGGAGACACGATAACCTCAGCTGGGCAGATGGTTGCATACTTACAGCGTTTCGGGTCGGCAATCTCGTACAGGGAAAATCTGCATGGGCTGCAGTTTAAGACGGGCCTGGTGATAGCCTTCCCCGACATGTTCACAGACATTGAAGACCCGACAATGCGACACATTGACACCATCACAAAGGCCAACTACCCCCTGACAAAATCGCTGAGCGCCAAACTGAACATGGGCTTCAATACCTACCAAACGGACAACTGGGGCTGGAAGAAGCCCAATGGTACGTTCGACGGCCTGATGGGACGGTTCCAGCGGTTCGAACTCGACTTTGCGCAGAACGCCATATTTATGCGGCTCGATCGAGTGGCAGTTGTGCACTTCGTCGTGGAAACATTTCGAATTCGTGCGGGGATTATGTTTCGACAGCCCCCTCTGTCCGCCGTCGCCAATATCTTTGCAATGCCCTTCAGCATTGACGTGTGGATCTCGGTTTTGGTCTTTATGATAGTCACAGCGGCGGTTATGACTATTGAGTTGGCATTCTCACCTCTGCTCGACGGGATGGACTCCATGGATTGCCTGGTTTTCGTTTGGGGTGCCGTGTGTCAGCAGGGCTACCATTTGACAATTCCCAACCGGTCGGCTAGAATTCTGGTCTTTACAACGTTTGTAACGACGCTATTTCTGTTCACATCGTTTTCGGCGAATATTGTGGCACTGCTGCAGAGCCCCAGTGAGGCGATTCGGTCTTTGGGTGATCTGGGTCAGTCGCCGTTGGAGATCGGAGTGCAGGACACTGTCTACAATAAGATTTTCTTTAATGTATGTAACCGTTCGTATGTGTTGTTTACGCTTTAACATTTTCTGCAGGAGTCCACAGATCCAGTGACGAAAATGCTCTTTCTTAAGAAAATTCAACCCAAGGGCGATCACATCTACATGCGTCCACACAAGGGCATGGAGAAAGTTCGCACGGGTCTGTTCGCCTATCAAGTTGAGCTGCAAGCGGGCTATCAAGTAATTAGCGATACATATTCTGAGCCGGAGAAGTGCGGCCTGAAGGAATTGGAACCGTTCAAGCTGCCGATTCTGGCCATACCTGTTCGGAAGAACTTTCCCTACAAGGAACTCTTTCGCCGGCAGTAAGTTGTTGTCGAAGTTGCGTGTAACTGGCTTAATTTGTAATAATGTTAATTTTAGGATCCGTTGGCAACGAGAAGTCGGCCTAATGAATCGCGAAGAGCTAAAGTGGTTTCCACAGAAACCCAAATGCGAGAGCAGTCTCGGCGGATTCGTATCAATTGGCATCACTGAGTGTCGCTATGCATTTGCTATACTTGGCTATGGTCTACTTGCAGCGGTCGCAGCCATGTTGGCTGAGGTTTTAGTTAAGAGAGTTATCCTGATTGTTCGTTTATAAAGGACGACATTTGCTTATGGAATAAGTAATGATATTTCGATCTCATTTACCTGCATTTCGGGGACATCTTCAAACAATAAAGGCTGCCTGTGAATTGAGTTAAATCATTTTTAAGGTTCCGTACCCTAAGGGGGAAAACGGAATCTTATTGGTTTCGCTATTATGTCTGTCCGTCTGTCCGAACCCACTAGACCAATTTTGTTCCTAATAGGTTTAACTTAGAAACCTATAACGCTTCAACAGCGCCCCGAGATGCCTGCAGATGTATGTTTGCTCTGCACTTAAATTGCTGCAAATTGTAGTCTTCTGGAAATATATCCCCAGGAAGCAAGTTCCAAAGTTTGCTTGTCCTGTAACAGAAGGAGTTTTGGAAAGTTGATGTCCTCGCGGTTGTCAAGTGTACTGTATGGTCATGAGCATTAGCAGCCTGTCTTGTTGGGCGCCCAAAAGTTGCATTTCGATGGATAATGTCTTTGAGTTCCTCAGAACATCTACCATGGAAGTATACCTATAGAACAAGAATAGGTCAGCGACTTGTCTTCTGTGCACCAACGGTTGTAGATTCGATGTGATTGTAGGGTCTCCAATGAGTCGAACTGCTCGTCTCTGTATGCTATCAAGCAGGTTAAGTGAATGTTTTGGGGCCGAGCTCCATATATGGGAACAATATTCCAAGCCTGGTCTAACCTGTGCTTTGTAGAGAAGGAGAAGTTGCTTGGGGCTAAAGTACCTCTTTGCTCTAAATAGGTAGCTCAACTTTGCGGACGCCGACTTTGCGATATAGGATATGTGGTTCTGCCATGTGATTCCTGAATTGACTGTGAC
This sequence comes from Cheilosia urbana, assembly GCA_946477585.1. Taxonomy (NCBI): domain Eukaryota; kingdom Metazoa; phylum Arthropoda; class Insecta; order Diptera; family Syrphidae; genus Cheilosia; species Cheilosia urbana. The sequence goes on from OX297855.1 coordinate 66,448,673, forward strand.
TCCTAGAAGGTGCATTGAGTCCTTTTGATGGATTGGAAGGTCATCCATTTGGATCTGAGGAACTGTTGATGCATTTTTTCTGGAAAATGTTGTAAGCTGTGTCTTGTTTGCATTAAATACAACCAAGTTGTCCTTTCCCCACTTCAAGTATTTGTCCAGATCATTATTTAGAGATTTAATTTGTTCACATCTCTGATTGTGTGATGTAGCCGTATTCACAGGCCCACTGTTCGAGATGGAGGATACAAGAGTGCTGTCATCTGCAAAGCTGTAGATATTATTATTTGTCGATCCAAGCAAATCGTTGATGTGGAGAAGAAATAGAGTTGGAGAAAGAATAGATCCTTGGAGCACTCCTGCATTTATTACTTGGTTTTCAAAGTTTTATCGAAGCCAAAAATGGGGTTTTCGAGATATAAGCAGTTTTTAAAATTAACTTTTTTCAAAAATCCAAAATAAAAAACGTCCCCGAACTGTAAGCCCACAAACTCCAAATCCGAAGTTTAAACGAAATCCGGGCAGCCGTTTAGGATGTAGGCCTGTGGAAGAATGGACAGACATACATACAGACAGACAGACGGACAGACCGGACAGAATTTTGCGACCCACTTTTTTGACGAAAACAATATCTTTCTCTTACTACGTAATGGAAAAAGGGTAATGTACAGAACGTTCACAATAAACATTGATTATGCGAGAAAATATTTGTAAGGTTGTTTTTAGGTAGTACTAAAATACGAGTTGGGTGTGCAATTTATAATTTTTTTTAAAATTTGTTATTTCAGTTGGAAAATTAAATCTTTGTCCCAATATATTTGTCCGAAGTTATGTTTCAAGTTGGCAACCGTGGATGAGAAGATTGGTGAATGGTGGGTAAGGCTAAAGGGAATAATGTAGAACTGCGCTGTTGCCGTTTGTGGGCAATTGTTATATTTTGTGCTGTTGCCGTTGTCTTAGGCCTTATGAATACCTATAAAATACAAAATTCAGAGAGACACTTTGACTGCATACGGACTTTCTAACGAAGAAAAAAAGAAAAATGTAAAGAGAATAACTTGAATTTAATTCCCATGATGAAATTAGATGAACTTTATGATACAGTGATGATTCCTACAAGAAGACTTATTATAAACGCCAAGAGCATATATCTTGTATTCACTAATAGCCTTGCCGAACACTATACAACTCCATTATAGCTCAACTAGTAGGAGGAAAAAGGATCAACTTTTCACTTGGGCTATTCTTATATACTGCAGCAGCTGTAAAGTTTAACTCTAAAGGGCAGATCTCTGAACTGTTTAAAAATTTATATGGACATAGCTCAAATTCCCTGGCAAAACAAATGGAAATGCGGCGACTCCGGAAGAACGTGTTACAAACCAACAGACGAAATACGAGAAAGATGTATCGTAAGAGCAAAATACTGTATCGCATAAACCGCACAGGTGTTGTCAAAGATGTTGGTTATGGTACCAGTTGCCACCAACCAGACATAGATGAAGACAAATTCATTGCAGAGAAAAACTTTCTAATAGAACAACTGAAGCAAAATCAAAACAATCGTCAGCATTTAGAAAAGCAAACAGTAGGACAATCCAGTAATGAAAAATGGTTGAATATCAGAAAGAAAATGCTGACAACCTCATATTTCGGACAAATATGCAAAGCAAAAAAATTCGAAGGCTATGGTAAAGGCTATGTAAAGTTATTAACACAAAAAAAACAAAGGATCACTAAAAACAGGGTTGTCGGAGGTTAGTGGTTGTTTGATGTTTGCCAACCTTATACCTTTCAATAGGATTTAATGCCCTTTATCGAATGGTAATACGTTTTGTCTTTTGTTTTATGCATATAAAAGTCACAAAAAAATCGTACCGGAAGTAGCCCGTTTTTTTCCATCCCTGGGCAAAAATGTCCGCCAACAGTTTTTTTTTTTTTTTTCTCTCTTAGTTTACTTGCAGGCTTTCAGTTTTTACTTAACTCGTCTTATTATTTTATGCCTTAGGACATCATGCGGTCGGCTCTCCTACTCTGGTTTTTCTCTCATCAAAATTTCTATAAAAAGGTAGAAATACCCACGATGTATTATGAATGCTGACGTGCTGACTGCTGAGTGGCATTATTTCATTATACCCTCTCCATTTAGAATCCTTTTTTTTTTTTTTTTGCTGCTTCACACGTTTATATTCACAGATAGAAAATTTATGAGAGAATTTTGTTTTCAAAATTTGATTACTGCTTAGTTTATAGTAGGCAGACTTTAAGAAAATATCAATAAATCTATAGTGATTTGATATAACATCGCGCATCACTGCAGGATTACCATACTGATATTTTTAGAGAAAGGGGCAGTGGCCATCGGAAATTCACTTTCCTACAAAACAAAATCTGTCGAATTATAATTTTTTTTTCTTAGGGTTTTTTTTTTAGCGAGGGTAGGTGAAAATCTTCCAAATACACTATGAGAATAGCAAGCGCGTGCTCATAGTAGTGTCAGATTTTTACTGACTAAAAACACCACCCTTCGAAGAATTGTTAGATACTGCAACTAAGATTTAACTTATCAAGCAATTTTTCTAAAACGAAATAACAACTTTTGACAGGCTACTTTCCATTGAAAGATCCTGCATGTTCCGCAATTTAGACGCGGTTAATCTTATCTTGCCAAGTCGAACGGTTTTGTTCTTTGTAGCCGGCGCAATAAATTGTTCTCGTCCAAAATTTGTCCGACTGTATTGTTGATATGTCCGATTAGTCGGTTTCTATGCTTTCTCGCGAAGCTTCTAGTTTCAGCTTCAATTGTTGGAATTCCGAGATCTCTGTGGATATCGTCGTTTCTAATATACCAAGGTGCTTGTACAATTTCTCTAAGCACTTTATTTTGAAAAGTTTGTAGAGTATTGGCATTTGTTTTCCTGATACAACCCCAAAGTTGTATACCGTAGGTCCACACAGGTTTTAGCACTTGCTTGTATAGAAGCAGTTTGTTTTCGGTACTGAGCTGGGAATGTTTTCCGAGTAACCAGTACATTTCTCTATATTTTATATCGAGTTCTTTACGTTTCATTTTCACGTGCGAATTCCATTTCAGCTTTGCGTCGAGTGTCATTCCCAGGTATTTGGCCCCGTCTGCAAAGGATATTCGGGCCAAGTTTAGAAAAATTTTAAAGTCATTAATTTTCTTATACGTGAAATTCTCTTGAACAGATTTAGTTTCGTTGAGGGCTTTCCGCCAATCCCTCGTTCATTCATTTATCTTATTCAGTGCGATTTGCATTTTTGCAGTCATTTATTCAATTGTATTACCTATACTGCTCAGATAGCGGTATAGTCGGCGATCGTAGCGAGAGTAGTGCCATCTTCTCTTGGTATATCATAATACAGTATATAACAGATAGAGAAGGGGCCCAAGGACACTTCCTTGCGGCACGCCGGCCGAAATTTCTTTAAGCCCCGTGTATTCGTTTCCATGTCTATGTACATGTACGGGAAGAACTTGTCATAATTTAATTTTAGGCCGTCATGCCAAACCTTATCAAAGGCTTGTGAGACGTCAAGGAATACGCTTCAGCATATTGTATTTTCTTCAAATGCTTTCTCGATTACGTCAGTAATTCTATGCACTTTGTCAATCGTCGAATGCTTTGTTCTGAACCCAAACTGGTGGTCAGGGATAAGATAATTGTCTTCTATAACCGGTTGTAAGCGCTTTAGCGTTGTTTTCTCTCGAAAACTTTGGATATGACTGGAAGAAGGGAAATTGGTCTATACCTACGATTTTACTTCATTTGGCGGATTTCCTGGTTTTAAAACCATTATGACCTCCGCAACTTTCCGTTGGCTTGGCACGTGTTTTAGTTTGAGCGCAGCATTTATAATATGAAGAAGCTTAATTTATGTTTTTCTTGGTAGAACTTTGAGAACTTCTTCCGTGCTTTCTTAGGTTTAGAGATTCGATTTCAAGTTTCAGTTCCCTTAGCGTCGCCTTTGTGAGTCTAAAATCGTCGTATAGTAATTCCGTCCCATTAACACTGTCGTGAACCGGTTTCTTCTAGATGTGCGGCAAAAACGTCCGCTTTTTCCTTATCTTTCCTTGCCCATTCATTTTGATTTATTTTAATTGGCGGCGCGGCGATTTTGGGCCAAACTTAGGCTGAGAAAATTTACTTATGCAAGTAGCAATTTGTTGTTTCTATGGTCTAACTCCATCGTATTACAAATCAGGAAAAGAAACCTCTTCAGTTAATCGCAGATATATTTTTTATCAAAAATTGAGCTGGCTTAACCTTTGATCCTAAAATTGTCCATTGAACCTCAATAACACTATAATATTCTTACGCCGTTCTAGCTATGTGACTGCAGAAAAATAGATTTCTCTCTCCCTCTCTTTCTCTCATCAGTGTCAGTGGCGTCTAAGAACTTCGAATGTGCTCTTTCAGTTTTTTTGAAAATTGTCTACGGATTAAGGAGACAAAAAAGTGGAAAGTAAACCTACTTTGTCCATCGCATACAGTATATACGTTACTTATTGGTGTTTAGGCGTGTATTCTGGGCCATCTGTCAGTGGAATAGTATAAACTATTCATAAAACATTTCGGGCCAATGCCTTACAGACGCTCTCCGGGCGATACAAATTCGGTCGTTAGGTAACGACATTAGCCGATGCAAACTCTGAAACGTCAAAATATACTTAATAGAAAGTAACCCCTACCTTCCTATTAAAATTTAATCCGCCTAACTGAACCTAATAATGAGCAGAGAAATTTAACTTATTTAATTAGCACAACTTTAGTGTAACTATGAAAATAAGTAAAGTCACCCTATATATAGTTATAACAGCTTGTTAAGGTAGCTACTGCTACTTTTATTTTCATTTGACAATCGAAAACCTGTTGTTTGCCTAAAAACTAATTTCTTCCAGAGTCTGCAGTCGAATTGTTCACCTTGGCATTCCCCCTATTCAAACGTAAAAAATCTTTGTGTGTTCTTTTCAAAGGAATTCTTACAATGTAACGTCTCATCACTAACCTCAATATATTTTATTAGTTTGCCATTAAATTAATTGGCGCCCAGCTGTCGCTGTGTTGCCAACTTTATGACTAGCTTCATTAGCAAAGTTGTTCAATTTGCGTCTTCTTGTCTTCTATATGTATATTTGTTGTTTATATATATGTAGTTCAACTGTCATGGCAGATCGACGAAGGCACTCCCCACTTAGTCGACTCCCATTGCGTTGGATGAATCGCAAAAATGTCGCTGCTTCCATTTTCTGCCTGCCAGTTTCATTTAAATACGCAATTACAACTGAGGTACTTGATGTAAAAGGATGCCCACAGGGTGCCATTTCAACACTGTAGAATGTACTACCTACAATATCTATAGAAAAAAGGACTACAGCGATACCTGTGCCTCTGCACAGGGCGGACCAACGAACGATGCTGGTGAAAACATGTACCTACCATCAGATTTTACTTTCATTAAAAACATGTTCTTTTTCCGCTTATTCCTTCATTATCCCAGACATCCTTTAAAGAGCACTTTGCCATTGTCCACAAACCGAAACAACTATTAAACGAAATTAAATTGAGGTAAACTTTTTGTCCAGTTGCCCCTTTTTGTGTTATGTGGCAAAGTCATCCAATCTCGTTTCATTTCATGTGCGAATCGCGTTGTGACTTCCACTCTAAAAAAGGAAATACTCACTACTCAGGCGTCCCTAACACTAACCGCAAATTTCAGCGCCTTCCGGACATAAACTTATGCAAGAGATACATTTTTTCTAGATCAATCGATAAGGGCTTGTAACAGTCATATCGTAACTATGGCAAAACTTCATTAATAATTCAATTGGGGTATCTGTCTTATTACTTCCTTTGCCATGTATATTCACATAGAATGGAAGACACACGCCTACTCCCGCGAACCTCATATCGCACGAAAAGCAAAGAAGCGAGGATACTTCTGGGGATTCGATTGGAAACACATAACGTTTATGTATCTATATCTATGTACAATATACATCTCAATGATTCGCCTTCGACGTATCTTTTATGAATAGAAGTTAATTTTGCGTGGAATACTATGGAGTGGTACGCGCAAGATGTTTGAGAAGGCACACGCGGCTGATGAAGAACAATCTGCCGTTGATTCATTGCAAACACTTAATTTAATTTTTCTGAAATGTAGGTAGGGTAACTTCGGGCATTATGGCTCACTTTTTTTCTTTCCGAAATAACTTTAACACGTATATTTTTTTTATCAAAAGACAAAAAGATTTATTAAATATAGGAAACATAGACCAACAAAAAATTAAATGAAACTTAAAATTCACGGACATAAGTAAAAAAAAAATTGTTAAAAATGTACTATAAAAAACCATAAGGCCCTATGTATGGGGCAATATGGCGCACCCTAGTGGACAATATCAATATGGCGTGATGATTTACTTGCGGTTGGATTTGTCACAACTATCAAAATTGTTTTTTTTTTAATGAGTGAAGGAGCCGTGGGACCAAAAACTACATATAGGTAGGTAATTATAATATAAAGCATTCATTCATCCTTTTTTATTTATTTATTAATAGGGTTTTCTGTTTTACTTCGTTAAATGCAGCAACTAAATCACTTTCCAACCATGTTGCTCTCCAGCCCTTATTTGCTTTGAGGATTGTCGACATTTATATGGAAATACAACATAAAAAAAATATTATTGACTGTAAAATAATGCTGTTCTTTAATTATTTTAAATTGGGGCAAACTGGCGGGCACTTTACATGCAAATTTCATAAAAAAAAATATATCAGTTTTCGTTTGGTGCGATTAATATGTAACAGCAAATGAACACTTGGTGTTTTTTTTATGTGTTGTGCAAACGCGTATTTGTTGTTATATGGCGCACTTGTTGTAGGGGCATTATGGCACACCAAACGAAAACTGATACATTTCTCTTCAATTCTTTATACACACGAAATACCTGCGCTGTATACTTACCAAGCAACGCACAATTGAATAATAGGCAAAAATATAAGGTGACAAAATAGAAACATTTTTTTTTTTTTATTTATTTTTTTTTTTTTTTTCACGTGCAGAAAAACTTAAACTCAGCAATCTGACACGGCACGCTATTGACGAAGACTTAAGTATTTTCAAAGTTTTGTTTTTTATGAGTTAATTGAATAAATGGTATTTACAAGGTTCGCCACAATGCCCCCTACGCCATTATACCCGAAGTTACCCTATACTCCATCAAAGCGAGGCGGTGGTGCTAGTGGTGGATCAATCTATGCCTGAATTGCATCCGTTCAGTTTGGTGGATGTGAACAAGGATAACATAGGTATAGCTAGACTGAAATTTATGGAGCTGAAGTGTGCCATCCCCATTGGGAAAAGGAAATCTAGCGAACAAATTTATTTCTCGAAAGATAAAGCAGCATATATGCAAAGTTGATGATGAGAATTCAATAGCGCGAAATTAGAATTATGTCTTATCCTGATGCTTCAATTTTAGTGAAACGTTCGCTACAGCCAGTGGCTACAGTTTAAGGTACATTTAGAAACGGAGCTATTTTTAATGACGCCATACACTACTAGGATAGTTTCTCAATTGATATACAGAACTAAAAAATGACCATGTAATACTACCATCTATTTTTCAGCATCTAAAGAAACGGATCTATTCGGCATAAGTATGACAGAAATGCAAGTCGATTTTCGGCACAGGGCCATAGTCTACAGGCCAAAAACCCACAATGGACTTTTGACCCTCCTAGGTGGGTTATAAGTCCACAAATCAACAATTATTGTGGACTTATAACCCACCCAGGTGAGCCAAAAGTTCTCGCCGAAATATGTGTCAAATAACTTCACTCCCATTGATTTTTGGATATCGAAATACAAAAACCAATGCATGCTTCTTCCATTTTCTGATACACTTTTAAATTTGCCACCAAACAATAATTCATCAAACCACATACCGGCCAATTGGCCAAGAAAACAACTTAAACTGCTATCATAATCCTGTTTATGGCTTAATGTTTGCGGAATGTTAAAACAAACGCTATGTGGCACACCCATGATATATCTAACACATTCATTATGCCAGAACACTAATGGCACAGCATGGCTTTTAGAAAAACACCCGCTAGCCAGACCACCTAAGGCAAAGAACAAACTAAAACTCGTACGCTTTACTAAACGCCGCGTACTGGTATTATGCACGTGCTAGTTCCACTGAAGATGTTAATCCCCATTGGTGTTGAACGGAAGCAACAAAACTGGAACTCACACGTGTGCCTCGTGCAGTGTTTATGCATAAATCAACTTACAAAACAACGGGCACAGTGTGTCCAACAGGTATGGGATTTATTTCAAATGCACGCAGTTTTTAAAGATTTTTATTAGCTACTTTACGACTTCAAACTTTCAATGTGAACGCACCCTTAAACCGATTACCCAACTGACAATGTCAAAATATTCAGTAAAATCAACATTTTCATCACGGTCAGGTACACGAAGGAACAACCTTTACAAAATAATTAATTGCTACCGAAATTCCGAGTAAGGTCAAATTTTAATCTTCAGCGACGAAGCGCATTTAAATGGCTTCGTCCATAAGAAAAATATGCGTTCCTGGATATGTGAGAACTCTCATGAAACAGTACTTCTTCCGCAAAAAATGAAAATGACAATCACGTTACGGTAAATCGTATTCGCTACATACACATGTTGGAACGTTATTTTTTTTTTTTGAGCAATTGCATGAATTGGACATCAGTGATATGCGGTTCCAACAAGACAGTGCCACAAGCCACACAACGGGTGCAACAATCGAGTTATTGAATTATAAGTTTGGTGAACACACTCGTCGATTTGCCGCCGATATCGTGTGATTTAACACCTTTAGAGTTTTTTAAGGGTCTACATTAAATCATTGGTCTATGATGCCAATATTCAACGATAAATAGCGGCCGAATCGATCAAAATGTGCGGACGATTCATCTAAATTTGGGTTCAACGTATTGACCGCTGCATACCTTCCCGCGGTGGACATGAGAACTAAGTCGAATTCCATCCGTAAATGTTTTGGTAGTAACAAGCCAATCAATATATATACATATATATATATTTTTTTTTTTTTTTTTAGATAACTCAATTAATTTTCATTTTATTAAAAAAAAATTGTCCAGTCCGGAATGAAAGACCCTTTAATTTGCGTTGCGCACGAGACAGAAAAATATAGCCCCGTTTAACAAGTTTATTACTCACTTGATGTGCGATTAAACAATTATTCTCCGTTTTTTCCTGCAATTATTGTAACTATCGTAGTCAGTGGGCAGTATGACCAATTCAATATTTGAAAATAGGTTAAGTATGTTTTTTTTTTTTTATAAAAAAGTGCTAAAAATCATGCTAAATATTTTTTGGAAAACAAAACTTGATAAAAACCCAAAAAATTAACAAAAAAGGCTGTTTTAAAAATAACATTAAATAAAGTGTGTATAGAAAGTTGATTGCAGTTGTGCAAGCTTTCTGAATGCCTGTGTTCACTGTCAAACGAGAATTGGCTTATTCACACTAAGGTTCGTCTGCTTTGTATTGTGTCATTTGGCTAAACCAAAAACCTGCTAAAAAAAATGCTTTCATGAATGAATTGAAATTGGTCACACTGCCAGTGGGTATCCGGTATACCCTGTCTCCAAAACCATACATTTTTATCTTCATTATATCTAAAAACTGAATCCATGTAATGCAATCATCTCCAGTGATGGGGCTGGCTGCAAACCAGATTGGTGAGGAGTAGCATTCACCAAACCAAACCATAGGTCAACTTCAGTGTAAAATTGCAAACATATTAGGAAATTATTATGCGGTATCACATACACACGCACACACAAACGTGGTTCTTAGTGTGCTCCTAACGTTAACGTTTATCATATCGATGGTTCTTCCTTCTTCCATTGCTCTGGAAAATTTGAATTGTTTTGCAAGGTTTTACTTCTTAAATTAAGACCAGGTGGATAGTGGATTTAAGTTCAGCATTGCCAATGACACAAATGTATTTTGTTCGACAGTGAAAAAAGGTTCAAAGTCTAGCAAACAAAATTTACCTCTTGTTTTATTCATTTCGGATAATGATCTACACCCTCCTCCCGCACATATCACGGGAGGAGGAACACATACCTAAATGCCGAGGAAAACTTGTCCACAAATTTTGTTATGTGCAAGAACAAAAATGAACATCGTCTTTCATGTGACAGGGAAGAGAGAGATTGACAGAGAGAAAGACAGCAGCAATCAGTTGAGGTTAGCCCGCACGTGAAATGCAGTTCGATCGACATTCGTTTGTAGTTGTTTGTATAGTACATTTTTTTTTTTTTTTTTCGTTTGTAGTTTAACCGTTAGAAAGTTAAAACCATTAGAAAAAAAATTTCAGCCCGCACTTTTGACTTTTTGAAATAAAAACTAGTCAAACGCATTCGAAATCGTTTTAAGTTGTTTGTAGTGAAATTCTTTTTTCTCAAAAATATCTTATTTCGGTAATATAAGGACATTTGCGTTTGCATCTAAAACTCCGAATTTCCAATAGGTAGAAATTATTTGAAAACACACTGAATTCACTCAAGCGTTACTTAATAACACACAATTAAAGTAAAAAAAAATGCATCCCTTAGAGTTGCATTCATATACGGATTTCCCAACAACAACAAAACAACGGTAAAAACATTTTCGCAAATCATTCATCCCTGCCCATCGATATGAGTCACTATTTGTCAATTAGCAACAACAACCAGTCACTCAACCCCGATTTTATCCAACAAATTTTTCTATTCCTTTAAATAACATTAAAAAGTAACCCCTTTTAAACGTTTATAACAACAAAAACGTAATATTTGCTCTGTACTCCTGTCTAACTAATGCAATTAAAATTTTGTGATTTTATCTTGCATCTTAAGCAAACACTAGGGGTATTCAAGATCCGGTGCAACTGGTCTTGTATCATTGCGAAAGTGCGAAAGTACAAAAAATTTCGCTACACTTTTGCACTTTGTCTATACCCTGACCCCATTGTAACCGAAAAATACAACAGAGTAGCCTTATTAAGTTGACTTTATTGACTAGTTCGCTAATTTATTAATTCCTGTGTGCAGCTATCGGGAAAAATAAAGAGAATGAAAGACAAAAATAAGTGCCGCCGAAGGGAAAATCATAATTTTCATTATGTAATATTAATTAATTAACATAATTTTGGCTCCGTTATCTTCCAAAAAACATTGAACCGTTTTTCTTTTTCGATTTTTAAAAGTTTTTTTTCAGAACAAAATGCCAATTGTCAAATTGGATCTTTCATTTGTTTCAGTTTTGCTATAGATGAGAAAAAGTGTGCCCACGATCTGATAAAAAAAATAAAATTTCGCAATTTTACTAGGTCTGTTACACCGAATCGTGAATACCCCTTTTTATCATACAAACTCAAACTCATTAATATTTCCGTTACTAATGTCGTTTTCCATTGGGACAGAAAAAAACACTTATATTCAGATTCAGAACAGTTTTTCTGCTCTCGAAATCAGCTGGCTGTCAGATTTCATGTTCCATTGAGAGTCAGAGCAATTTTGCGAATCTCGATATCCGAGCGAGATTCACACCTATTTGCACTAACTCCAAAACACTTGTCATTTGTTAATAGGTATTTAAAGTGTGTTTACTTACGTTTTTAGACGAGAAGTCTATGAAAAACAGAGAACAGAGAGGCCGCTGCAATAGATATTAGCATAAGTTGAATGGATTCTTTTATAAACACAAATTACAATTTAAGAACAGTTGACTTTTAAAACACGCACCACCACAGATGCAAAGGAAGAAAAATCTCGTTTTATGTTCCATTGGCCACGAAAAATCTGAAATTTGAGAGCAAAATCTGAAAATCCCAATGGAAAACGACATAAGCAACTCAAAATAGTGAAATCATTTTTTTTCTCATGCTTTTTATTAGATGTCTAATGGAATAAAAAAAAGACAGCTTTTATCAATAGATAATGATATATTCAAAATTTAAGAAAATATGTGAAATCGTCCGCGCAGACTGATTTAAGGGGACGGATATTTCAAATGCTGGACAACTACAAACGATAGAAACTAGTTAGTTGTTAGAAAGCATGTATCCCCTGCCAGGTCGGTTGTCTCGTCTTTTAAACTGTTATCGCCTCAACTAACTGGGAAATTACTGGTAAATCCAAACTTTTGGCCAAAGGATATGCGTGCAAAAGAAATTATGAGCAGACCTAGCATCAAGAAGGCTTAGCCAAAAAACTGAGACCCATCCATGTTTCTCCATTAAACTTCAATCTTTACTACCAAAATACTGGTGGTCTTCGAACGAAATTGCGTGATGTCTTGCTGTTCGCATCATCTAAGCAATATGATGTAATTGATTTTACTCAGACTTTGCTGTAGGCTAACTACGGACCATCATAACGAAGAAATGTATAACAAGGAACAGTACGAAGTTTACCGTAAAAACCGTTTTACTGATCAACTTCTCAGTCAATTCCACAAAAGAAAACCGAACCATTCCACTGAAGTATTTCATTTCTTTACTGTTCCATCTGTCAGGAACTTTTTTTCTGATGGAATCCAATCAGTGGGGGTTGGTTTGTTGTAGGTAATTGTCTTAGGCCCGGTTTCTTCAATCTTGGTTATCTTTAATCATCGTTTATTCCAGCTGATAATATTAACCAGAGAATCAGTAGTTTGGTTAGTTAACCAGTGAAATCGATAACCAGCTGATTTTGAGCGGTTAATCAGATTTAACCACTGATTTTCTGTATTTTTACGTAGCTGATATACAAACACTTTTGAACAAAAAGAAAAATGCAAATAATAGAACGCAGGAATATATAACGCAAGATGGAGTGAACCAGTAAAATCGTTCACATCGATCGGTCAACTGACACATATATATTGAATACACAACACGCCAAAGTAATGGATGCAAAGGATGAAGTAGGATTATTTTCAACATTTTTTGGTCGATGACAGTTCTCATAAATTGAGATAAAGCACACGCGTTAGGAAAAATATTGAGAGAACGAGAAAATTACGACTGTCGTTAAATAAATTAACTTGAGGCCTGTTAATTTGTAATCAAATTTATTGGTTTTGGCTTTATTGAGGTTTTGTTCTCAAAAAATCAACAAATCAAAAGACTAGAAATTCCTGCATAATTTGGTTATGACATTCATTTTTGTGTTTATTAGGTTTACTAAAAATAAATACATTAATATAATACCTAGCTAAATAAAGTACTTAGCAAAAACTAACGGACCCCGAAAAACAAAAAATACAACCAGCAGTGAACAGACCGGCCCTTAGTAGGGAAACTTTTTTCTGATAGTTTTTTCGCTATGACCGCCCAAACGAAAAAAAAATCAGTTTCATACTCTTCCAACTTTTTCGGTTGCATTTTACGTATGGCTATAACTGGGGCGTTACTGACTGTGAAAGGGGTGGAGGAGTATTGGTTTCAGTGCGGAAAGCATTACGCAGCGAAGAAGTTTTCATACCTCCAACAACTCTCGATGTGGACCAAGTTGCAGTTAAAATGAAATGTAGTCCTGGTACTAGGGATGCCAACGATGCATCGATGTTTGCAAAACACGAACGTCAATTGAGCTTGCTAGTGCGCTTGGATCCTTTTAATGTAGTTTGTTTTAATGTTGAAGTTATTGTAATTGTAAGTTATATACAACCAAGGAGTTCTTATTTATTATATAAAGCTCACGTCTATAATTGTTCCTTAATTTTAAATAATTTGGATGACCAACAGCATTTATCCTACTAGAATTACCTAATTTAATTTGGTCCCTTGATCACGAAGAATGTAGACTTTTTCCTTTTAACGTTAACTTAGACTATGAACGCGAGGTTGTTGATACGCTCGCCCAGTTCGATCTTCGTCAGATTAATCATTTTGCCAATGAGTTCAATAATGTTTTGGATTTAGTTTTTGGAGATTTTGAACACAATCTTAATATCAATTTGAATCTTAAGAGTATCTTCGACCTAGTCCCTGGGTCACCAATAATAAATATAATTATGCTAAAGCAAACTACAATAATATTTCTAACTATCTGGAAGGAATTTATTGGCTTAATGTTTTTTAATAACGGAAGTCTTAATAATTCTTTAAATTTATTTGTAGAAACTGTTATAGTGGCAATCGATATATTACACCGAGAGAAAGGATTGTATCGGGCGCTAAACCAATTTGGTTCAATCCTGAACCTGAATTTAAATAAAACAAAAAATACCTGAGACTGAGACCTATAAGCAGTTCCGTAAAAGTAACAATTGTTCAGTACTTTTGTTAGTCTATAGAAAGCTTCAAAAAAAATTTGTTGTTCTTAAGAAATGTCTTTATAGACAGTACGTTCTTTCTGTTGAATCTAATTTAAAGACTAATAGTAATCATTTTAGGAACTTCATCAACAGTAAAAAACAATCCAATGGTATTCCTAACGCCATAATAATGCATCCTCGTCCGACCAACAAACACTTTCAATATGAGTGGGGTGCGAGGAGTAACAACGATTCTCGCTTATTTGGGCGGGGGTTACCCTGACAATTTCTGTATATTCAAGGAGAATACTGCCCCAGCTAGTGTCTCGAATGAAACCTAAATGTCTTGTAATTTTTAAATGCTTGTAGCCTAGCTAGAGTGTTCAATTCCAGAAGTTCAAAATGCTCTTTCTTTGTTAAAATTATGCGTTTTCTGTGCCTCTTGGTTTAATTTTTAAAAAAAAATGGGGAGATTTAATTGAAGGCTTACACAGTAGATAATAAGTACTCGTATTATATCTTTTAAATAAAAATAAGAAACAATTAGAACTACCACTTACTTATCTCTGCGAACAAGACATTTTTCGAAGGTTTGCAGAAATTCGTTAATAACTCCAATTTTTAAACCTGGATCTAGGCACGATATTACCAACTATCGTCAATTTGCAAAATTTCGCCTATACCTAAGCTATTATTGAAAAAAAAAATTATAAGAAACGTACACCTCTCGTAAAGGGAGTAGTCTCTCATTTGCACCATGAATTTTTAGCTGGCAGATTTACTTCTACAAATCTCGCAATCTTCTGTAACACGGTGCTGAATGACCTTGAGAAAGGATTAAAATGTGATTTAGTTTATACTGACTTTGCTACAGTTTTTGACAGCGGTAATCACCATGCTTTAATTTCCCAACTTAAAAGACTTGGATTTCACTACAACTTTTTAAAGTAGATGCGCTCATATCTCACGGATCGTATTCATTACGTTCGTATAAAGGATGTACTTTAATCACCAGTTTATTTCACCTCCGGAGTGCCTCAGGGTAGTTACATGGGCACTTTTCTTTTCCTTTAATTTATTAACGACACACCCGATCTGTTTTTGAATTCACAGTGTCTGATATTCACTACTGATTTAAAAGTATTCCGACATATTCAGTCTGAACATGACTGCGTACTTCTACAGGAAGATCTTAAACGACTTTCTTTGTGGTGTCATAACAATGACCTTCGCTTTAACGTCTGTAAATGTCAAAGGATGTCATTTTGTCGTAACCTCTCCCCAGTATCATATAAGTACATGATCGATAATATCCCACTGTCTTTTATCTCCTTTAAAAAAGACCTGGGAGTTATATTTGACAAAATCCCCAGTTTTATTAAAAGCATATTGACTTCTTGGTTGCTAAGAACCGCAGCTAACACCGCAGCGAAAACCGTGTTTTCGTTCAAAACTCGAAATTGCATTCACACCAAACAATAACTAGTTTTCGTTTGACGTTTCAATCAGCTGTGTGAAACTTCTCTGTAATCTATTTTGTTTACAAATTTCGATCGCATTAAATAAGAAATAAAATTAATTCAGAGCATTTAAAAATAACACTAGCCCATCAATTAGTGTGGAAAATGATTTTAAGTTGTGACATTTGTTCGGTCAGCTGATTTGCTGAATGTTGCAAAAGGTGTGTTTGTTTCAACAACGCAATGATTGGAATTCATTTTCGTGGTATTTTCAATAAAGTTTTCGAGTGTTTTCGCGAAAACCAGGATCGGCATTTTGTAAGGCGAAACTTTCAAACGTTTTCGTATACAGGAAGAAATTTGCTTGTAAAACAAAGGGCAAATCATTCGTGCGTACGAAAACATTTCATTGTTTCGCCTTACAGAATCTGACCCCAGGTTTTCGATTCGGTGTGAACAGCGTATAAGGCTAATTCTATGTTGGGTTTTTTAATGCGGAACTCTATTTTTCGCCTATGTTTATTTGGGATTTGATAAACAACCATATCGACTGCAATTTTCTTTTATCATTAATTGGTTTTCATGCTCCATCTAGTGCTTTTTATTTTAGGTTTATTTTATAGAGGGGTGAATATTTCAAAATATTAATATTTAGCGGTCCCGCATTTATGGGCTAAAAAACATATATTATTTTTAAATATTTGACTGAGATACGCTTCTAGCAAAACTCTTTTAACATGTGCACATATAAAAAAACAAATATTCATTTTTAGTAACGCCGAAATTTTAACTTAAACCTCAAAAATGTCATTACCATGGTATGTCCCCAGCTGTACCTTACTTCAACAAATGTATTTTATTTGTAAAATGCAAGTGGGTTTTCAACTTTTATTGATGAAGGCTTAAAGAAGAAGGAACAATGGGGACTGTGGCCAAGTCATTTTATTTTTAGAGAATATATGTACAAAGTTATCTGAAAAGTATTTAGTGTGTGTCCCCAACAAAATTGTCATTTCCGTGAAAAAAAATAATTCTTTACAAAATTGGATTTTACGGCCGCAGAATAGGCAGCTGATTTCACATTGATAACGGGACCTGTTACTTGCTTTCGGAACATTTTGCAATAAGCCCATATATATATCGGTAGTGAACTTTCTTTCATGTTGTGGGGGTGTCTTAGGTTTTCGTTACCCGAATTTGTCATTACCGTGGTAAGGCTTTTTGATTATAATAAGTTAATAATTAAATTTAATAATATTAGCAATGAATGCATTTTTCATGAACTTTATTAATAAGATGAGTTTAAAAAAACATATTCAGTAAAGCAAAATTTTATTTTAGAAAAATACCTTTCGATGTCATTCCCATCAGATTTCCATGTCGTCATTTTTTATTTATTTATTTATTTATTTATTTCATCTTATAAGTATACAACTTATTTTAGATTACTTTGCAATAATTTATACAAGAATTTTTACAAATTATAATTTACTTAAAACAACAGATTTACAATGTTCCCTACTCATATTAGGTTTTTGAATTTATTGTAATTTACGCAAGCCATAGTGATAGGATCATTAAGACCATAATTAGTTCTGTGTCTAGGTGGCATAAAGAAAAAATTATCCCTAGGACGAAGAACACGAGAAGGAGCATATACATTAAATAAAGACAACAAAAACGAACAATCAATGCGGCCAGTTAAGACGTCATTAGCAAACATTGCGGAATAATATATCCTTCTTTTAGAAAGAGGTTTCAAATTTATTAAGGAACATCTATCTTCGTAGGCTGGAAGATTATTATTCCAGTCGAATTTTCTTAGAGCATACCTAGTAAACATTCTTTGAATTTTCTCTATGCGCGATTCAGCATTGCGGTAAAAAGGATTCCAAACAACACAGCAGTATTCTAATATCGAACGAGTCAAGGTATTATAGAGAGTTTTAAGCGTATATGGATCATTAAAATCCTTAGAGTTTCGAAAAATGAAACCCAGCATTTGATTAGCTCTGCCAACTATGTAGTCAATATGCGATGAGAAGTTTAGTTCAGTGTCAAAAATGACCCCCAAGTCTTTCTGGTCTGTAACTCTATTCAGTGTAGTGTTTTGTATCTATAATTAAAAAATATAGGGAACTTTTTTCTACTAAAAGTAAGAGCCGAACATTTTCCAATATTAAAATAAAGGCCATTAAGAACACACCAGTCATTTAAACGGTTTAAATCATTTTGTAACGCTATGACATCAGACATACAGATTATTGTCTTGTAGATTTTTAGATCATCTGCGTACAAAAGACATTTTGAGCTTGATACAAAAGTGGGTAAGTCATTGATGAAAAGCAGAAATAGAAGAGGACCAATATGACTTCCTTGGGGAACACCTGAAAAATTTCGAATTTCATTCGAAAACGCGGATCCAATTTTAACAAATTCCTTGCGATTGGTCAAATAATTGCTAATCCATTTTAAAATATTAGAATGAATTCCGAAAAGTTCAAGTTTATTTAAAAGAACATTGTGCTGAACGCGATCAAAGGCTTTTGAAAAATCAGTATATACACTGAAATTCAGAAATATAGTTGCGAACAACTGAGTACAACCTTTTTTTAACAACTGCCTCGAATAGCTTAGGAAACAGTTGCAGCTTTGCTATAGGTCTATAATTCTCGATACATCTCTTAGAACCCGATTTGAAAATTGGAGTTATGAACGAATATTTCCAACAGTCAAGAAACTCGCCAGTAGATAAGGATAAATTAAATATAATCCTTAGTGGATCAACTAGGCTATATTTGCAATTTTTAAACAATAATGGTGGATAGTTATCTGGTGCTACGCTGACACTCGAATCCAGTAATGACAATTCCGAGAGGATTTCATCATTTGTTAAGGAAATAAAACCTAGGTCAATTATGGGCTCAGATTGACCCGAGACACTGCAATTAATTTGCTCACTAACAAAATTCGACTGGAAAAATTCAGCAAACATGTTACAAATTACGTTTACATTACTACTAGAAATTTCGTTCAGCGACATACAAGAAGGTATTCCTAAAGATTTCCGTTTAGTGTTTAGAAACGACCAGAAAGCTTTAGAATCACGTTTTATAATAGTCTCAATTGCTGTAACATAGTTCTTATAAACGAATTTCTTTAAAAAATCGTATTCTTTTTTCAAACGCAAAAATTCATGACGCAGAGATAGGTCGTTTTTACTTTGTCTACACATCTTATACGTATAGTTTTTCAATTTAGATAAACTCCTATTAAACCATGCAGGTTTATTAGTACTTTTTACACGTTTAGTTGGTACGAACATAGAAATCGCGCGTTCAAGTATTTTTCTAAAGTGCAAAAATGCATTATTTAAATTACTGGAATCAATGATATTTGCCCATTCAACACCATTAAGAAAATTATTCATTGCATTATAATCTGCTTTTGAAAAATCAAATTTTATATTTTCCTTGAATTGTTCAAGAGACAGCGGATTCAGTACCGACAGATTAAATGAAATTTGCAACGCATTGTGGTGAATGCTGTTAACAAGTAAGGGGAAATCGGCTTCAGTGACAGTAGATTCAAGCTCTTCAGTGACAAAAACTAAATCCAATACATTTCCCAAAGAGTTGCGAACTTCATTTAGCTGGCGGAAATTACCAGCTGACATAGTGTCTACTACTTCAACTTCATTAGCTCTGTTAACATTAAATGGGATAATACATTTTTCATCCTGAGAAAACAACCAACTTATTTGAGGCAAATTAAAGTCACCTAGCACTACCATGTTTTCCGTGGCATACATAGTAAAGGTAATGAAAGTTCGGACACGGAAATGACATAGTCAAGCAAATTACAATTTTTTTTTTAATATTTTCAATTTTATTTTAAATTGATATAAAAGCTCATCTGCATTTATCATGGCACCTCGCAAAAATGTAAAGAAAAACGTTGAAAGCTAAAAAAAAAACATTGGTGATGCAGCAAAAGAAAAAAGGTCGTGTACGGATTGAAGACGTTCAAATAATGAGGATTTAGCAAATATAATACGGAAGGCGCAAGGACATAAGTCCCGGAGACATAAGTCCCGGAGACATAAGTCCCGAATTCATTTTTCGGAACTTATGTCCTACTTCAATGGGACATTAGTCCCTAATAGAATTCGGGACTTGTATCCCACTCCATTGGAACCTAAGTCCCGAAAATAAATTTCTAAATATATTTTAAATCTAAAATATATTTTTCTAAATACACGCCTAGAGACAAATCGCGCGTTTTATTATTTTTATTTGATCAAATTCTCAAAAACATCGATTTCAGAAATAGACGAAAGGACTGAGAAAATTCGAGAATCCTCGAAACATACTTTTGAGGACTTGTATAATCATTTTAATTTGTATAGTTGCTACTTCTCGAAGGTGAATGAAGGGGCGATTGATTGCACTTAAAAAATTAATTCGTTAATTAAGTTTGAATGAACTTATGAACATTAATAAAATGTAAAATATTTCCAATTGTCTAATTTCATTCGGGACTTATATCCCATTTTCAACGACAAAAATTCGGGACTTAAGTCGCGATTCGGTGTGAAATATATTCCGAATTCAATTCGGGACTTATGTCCTACCTAAGTGGAACATAAGTTCCGAAAAATTAATTCGGTACTTTATGTCTCGGGGACTTATGTCCCTGCGCCAAAAAAAGGAGAAAAACACAAAAAAACTATTTGCTGCCATTGGTCAATCGGATATGGATGATGATGGAGATGTTGAAGTTATTTTTTTTTTTAAAAGCTGCAAGGGAAAGAAAATCAATATTTCATACTAAACCATGATGATGTATCAGTATCATACAAAAGCTCAATTCAAATTGTTGCCATTTTGTCAAAACCAATTATGGTTCACAAAGTATGAAATGTAATTTACGTGTAAAATGCGTTTTAATTTGTTTTAATAAGGTTTAGGTCATTTTCATACTGTTTCGTCTTACCATGATGGGAATTTGACATTTCCATGTTATTTCTGTCATTCCCATGGAAAATAAAATCAGTTAAAAATAACAAAATTGGGTGGCCCATTGGCTCAAAATGTTTAATAACGTTTCTTAAATACAGAGTACCTAATCAATAAATTATTTAATTTGTTTATATTAGTAAAGGTCCATTTCGAGGTGCAAAATATTAATATTTTGAAATATTCACCCAGTTGGTTGGATGAGGTAACTCTAGGTTGTTTCGAGAGGAAAATTCTTCGAGTGACTTTTGGTCCCGTCTGCATTGACGGTGAATGGAGGAGGAGATTCAATGATGAACTGTACGGGCTGTACAGCGACATCGACCAAGTCAGAAGAGTGAAGGGCCAACGACTGAGGCGGCTGGGTCATATAGAGCGTATGGACACGAATCCCCCGGCCCGGAAGATCTTCGAATCCACACCCGAGGGTAGGCGCAGTGACCGTGACTCAGGTGGCGCACGCAAGTGGAAGGGGACCTTAACCAACTTAGCGTGCGAAACTGGAGACAGCTAGCTAAAGATCGCGCTGGCTGGAGACGCTTGTTGGTTGAGGCCCATGTCCAATCCAGACTGTAGCGCCAGTAACTATGGTTTTAATGAAATAACTACCAGTTGCCTAAGCGAATCTAATAATTTCAGTATAGTTTGTTCGAGTTTGAGCTCAGTACGGACTCATTTAAGAATAAATTAATTTTAACGTTAGGCTTTGGTGGTAGTACTTAAATATTTAAATTTTGTTTTAAGTAATCTAACGAGAGCAGTGTAGGTATGTTCTCATTTGATGAGCATGAATTAAATAAATAAATAAATAAGTAAACTCTGCAGAAGGTTGAACTATATACTGTTAATTCGATTGCTACTCAAGATACAACCTAAGTCCACGCCTCGACCCGAATATATTCATCATCTTCTGAAGTTATGCTCAATAATAATAATTTATCCTATCAGAGCTCTATCCATCTAGATGACTATCAAAACAGTACTTTCAACTTCAACGCAACCGACAACCCAAAAAAAAAATCACTAATTTGATATCAGCAAAATATTTTCCACTTAAAACCAACACAATCAACACATTGAAGATGGCCCCGGCCCCCACTTAAAATCAGGACATTCCCCCTCAGAAAAAAAAAAAGTTTTTGTTGCTTCTTTATTCTTGTTATCCATTCATGTCTCAAATTGGGCGACATCTTCACGACGACGGATAAAAATACCCATCGTAGCCTGCCTACCTTCACAGAGAAAATTGCTCCAAAAAGGAACCCGGACGCAACGTGCGCCATAACCTAACAAAGCCAATTGCCAATGATAGCAGTAACTTGGTCATAAACCAAAGGAGCAGTCAGACCCTCAGTCTGATAAAGGCCGAGGATTTATAACAATGTTCTTGTCAATACACAGCGCCGAAAAAAAATAAAAGGAAAGGTGTCCTTTGTCCAATGTCATTTCGATTAAATCAGTACCTATGTGCGAAATCCCGAATAGTTACGATTTTTATTATTTTTATTCGGACTGGGATCCTTTATGGAATTCCACGATTTCTTGAAGAATGTGAGACGAGAGTAGTCCGCCGATGTGCTCCTGGTTTTCTCTTTTATTTTGTAACGCTTCGATCTGAGGGTTATTATTTTATCAATGATGTGGGTATTTTTTTTTTTTTTTCTTTCAGTTGGATTAAAAGTCGAAAGGATGTACGTGGGGATACATAACCCAGTGTCAGCAGTAATGAAAGTGGCGTAATCGGGAAATATTATCGTAGATATGGAACAAGGACTTGGAATACTCTCTATATGGAGGGTGAGTTCACTCAAATTTCCTTCGTGTGAAATTGAGTTGGGACTTAAGAGATGAAATGAAGCGTTGAAGTGATAGTGCCGACTGTAGATATCTGTTGTGCCGCGTGCGTCGCCCCTTTTGTTTATTTTATTATATACATATATTTATATATATATATAAATATGTATATGTACATTTTTTTTTTTTTTTTTTTGTTCGTCGTCGGCAAATTGATGGGGGATCTTGGGCACCATTAACTTATATAATATTAAGTGTTTATATGACAGGGGGAAAAACTAAATTGAATTCAGGTCTGACTTTTGAGGCAGTGGCGGTGAGGGACTCCCTATCAAGTTGTAACAGTTGTGTACCTTGGATACAGGTGAGTGTTAGATTTTTGCTGTCGGTTTTGAAGAAGGAAGTTAGTGTTTTTTCGACATGGGTAAAATCTTTCTGTTTTTTTTTTTTCACTTAACGGCGCATAGACTTGGGATGTTTTCTATAATACGGGGCCCTATAAATTATTCGGAACTGTAAGCCCATTACCAACCAAGTCCTACCCAAACAACGGTTAGATGAGTGCTTATTGACAGAGAGCTACAACAACTGCAACTTCGCAAAATATTCCTCATTACTAATTAATCCAACCAACCCTTGTTCTAAAATTATTCTCAACTTTTAACACAAGCAAGTTGTCCCATGCCCATTACGTCCGCATTTCCCCTGCTCTTAATTAAATGGATTTTCATTTTTTATCTCATAAAATTTTATAAATTGCATAAATATGTATACATTGAATAAAATTGAAGCCATGGAAGTTACATCAAACTGAAAACACTCACAAAGAAATAAGAAAATGAGAACTAAACCTCCTTAACGCAGTATCCTTTCCCTTTGAATAATGATTCGCAGAATCATTTAATTATAAGGGCAATGGTAAATCTTAATGCTACATTGGTCGGCGCAGGACATAAGTCCCGAATTGAATTCATTCATATGTCACACCCTATCATATCTCAGAACAGGGTTTTATTTGTGTTCTTATATGATTGACTACAACGTTTTTTTTTTTTTTTAATTTTGTTATCCATTAAAAATACTGTAGAACCAAACTGAATTCCGGAACATTCTCTTGGATTTTGTAAGACAGCGACTTCCAACTCAAGGTTGCGTTAAACGGTTAACGCTAATAAAAGCATTGGATACTCAAAGGTGTGAGGGTATGAGTTTATTTTTCTGACTTTATTGCCTTTTACACGCCATTACTCAAACAATTCTAATCAATGCAAACAAAACAAAATACTTAGGAGAGCCCACACTTTTATAGTTATTTGAAGCCATCAATAAGCTTTCTATGTCCTCTGGAAGCTGAGCTACAACCTAAAATCTGACATTAAATACTGAATTTATTTTCTCAAATCGAACATTATCAGCAGCCGCGGTTCTTGATCGTTGTTCTGCTTTGGGGTGGTTGGATGGCGCACATGGCACATCCCACAAGCACGTTCACATTATGAAAAAAAAAAAACTGCGTGGTGTTTTCTTTCTCCAAATTAAGTGATCGAAAGAGAAGTATGCGACGTGAATGTGTATGTTATCAACAGCGACAATGTTTCTGAGGAAATGCGCAGGTGGCTGATGACGTGCGCTGATGGACGTATGGTGGTGTATATAGAAATTGAGTTCAATGTTTTTGTTTTAGTGGTTGTTTTGATATTACCTACCTTTGCAGATGACAGCACTCTTATATCCTCCATCTCGAACAGTCAGAGATGTGAACAAATTAATTCTCTAAATGATGATCTGGACAAAATCTTGAAGTGGGGAAAGGACAATTTGGTTGTATTTAATGCAAACAAGACACAGTTCACAACATTTTCCAGAAAAAATGCATCAACAGTTCCTCAGACCCAAATGGATGACCATCCAATCCATCACAAGGACTCAATGCATCTTCTAGGAGTCACAGTCAATTCAGGAATCACATGGCAGAACCACATATCCTATATCGCAAAATCGGCGTCCGCAAAGTTGAGCTACCTATTTAGAGCAAAGAGGTACTTTAGCCCCAAGCAACTTCTCCTTCTCTACAAAGCACAGGTAAGACCAGGCTTGGAATATTGTTCCCATATATGGAGCTCGGCCCCAAAACATTCACTTAACCTGCTTGATAGCATACAGAGACGAGCAGTTCGACTCATTGGAGACCCTACACTCACATCGAATCTACAACCGTTGGTGCACAGAAGACAAGTCGCTGAACTATGCTTGTTCTATAGGTACTTCCATGGTAGATTTTCTGAGGAACTCAAAGACATTATCCCTCGAAATGCAACTTTTGGGCGCCCAAAAAGACAGGCTGCTAATGTTCATGACCATGCAGTACACTTGACAACCGCGAGGACATCAACTTTCAAAAACTCCTTCTGTTACAGGACAAGCAAACTTTGGAACTCGCTTCCTGGGGATATATTTCCAGAAGACTACAATTTGCAGCAATTTAAGTGCAGAACAAACATACATCTGCAGGCATCTCGGGGCGCTGTTGAAGCGTTATAGGTTCGCCTTTCCTGGGAGAAGTATATAAAAAAAAAAAAAAAAACATTTGGATATACATTTGTGATTTTTCCAAAGACAAATGAAATTTGAACAGCTGATATTGCTGCCAAATAACGCACTAATCGATCTACAAATTCATTTCATCTATCTACTTACCACCGCGGTCCGTGCTAGAAAAAAGTAATTATACTAACTTGTTTAAATCGCTAAAACCAAAACCCGAAGGGTAAACCGACCAACTGACCAACTGATACTTCAAAAATACCTGATCTGATCGATTTTTTCCTCGTGAAATGCATAGCACATTAAAGTTGAAGTAAGCTTTGATCTGGCATCTGATCATTCACCGGTTGTGTTAACATTGAGCGTAAAACTTCTCAATAACTTAGAGCCAGCGATATTAGAAGGGTAGAACAACTAACTGGGAAAGCTTGAGGAACGAAATTGAAGAGAATGTTGAACTGAGCGTTCCACTTAGGACACCCTATGAAATTGAGGGTGAAGTTGATAGCTCCGTTGAGATCGTACAGCTCGCCTCATGGAATAATACACCTTATCCAAGGAAAACGCCGGCCAAATACGGTCTAAGATATCCTCCCGAAATAAAATAAGTGGTCAACGCAAAAAGAAAGGCGCAACATAAAGCACAGTTGAATTATTCGTGCAATTTGTTGAAGACAACTATTAAGGGCAAGTAAGGTAAGAGAAAGCTGTAAAAGGCATTAAAAGGTGCAAAATCCCCGGGCCGCCAATTAAAATAAATCAAAATGAATGATCAGGGGAAGATAAGGAAAAAGCGGACGTTTTTGCCGCCCATCTAGAAGAAACCTCGAAACCGTACATAGATCAAGTGGTTCACGACAATATTAATAGCACGGATTTACTATCTGACGATTACTCTGGGAACTAAAACGCGAAATCGAATCTCTAAAACCTAAGAAAGCTCCTGGTAATGATTTGATTAACGGAGAAGTTCTCAAAGTTTTACCAAGAAAATCATTAATTAAGCTTCTTCATATTCTTCATATTATAAATGCTGCGCTCAGACTAAAACATATCCAAAGTTTTCGAGAGAATATTGCTAAGGCGCCGACAATCGGTTATAGAAGACAATAGTCTTATCCCTGACCACCAGTTTGGGTTCAGAATCAAGCATTCGACGATTTAAAGAAAAAAAAGATAGGTATTCCTTGACGCCACAAGAAGGGAGACCCTCTAAACTGCGCCAACTACAGAGGCATCAGTCTCCTGAACACTGCGTATAAGATCATGTCTGCTGTATTGTGTGAACGCCTGAAACCATTCGTCAACGATCTGATAGGTCCCTATCAGTGCGGTTTTAGGCCCGGTAAGTCCACGACCGATCAAATATTCACACTACGGCAGATCCTGGAAAAAACCCAAGAATACCAGATCGATACTCACCATCTTTTTGTCGATTTTAAGGCCGCATATGACAGCGTTAATAGAGACGAGCTATACAGAGCCATGTCTAGTTTTGGCATCCCTGCCAAACTTGTCAGATTGTGCAGAATGACGATGGAGAACGCTCGCTGCTCCGTAAAGGTCGGAAACAATCTCACCGAGACCTTTGATGTCAAAAAAGGATTTAGACAAGGTGATGCGCTGTCATGTGACTTCTTCAACATCATTCTTGAGAAGATTGTGCGAAACTCACAAGCCAACACCAGAGGCACAATTTTCTATAAGTCTGTGCAACTGCTTGCATACGCTGTTGGTACAACACAGCGAGCTGTCACTGGTGCGTTTGCAAGTATTAGTGCAGAAGCGGCAAAAATGGGTTTAGTGGTGAATGAGGGTAAAACAAAATATATGCTGTCAACAAGAAGGGACACACGACATCGACGAATCGGGCAGAACGTCACGATAGACAGCTATAACTTTGAGGTAGTTAGGGACTTTGTCTACCTCGGCTCCGCTATAAACTCTGATAACGACATCACATCAGAAATCAAACGAAGAATCACACTTGCCAACCGCTGTTTCTTTGGCCTAAGACGGCAACTGATAAGTAAGGCCTTGTCGAGAAATACTAAGGAAACTCTGTATAAGACCCTCATCATCCCAGTCCTGCTTTATGGTGCAGAAGCATGGGCGCTATCAAAGGCGGATGAAGATCTCCTTGGTCGTTTCGAACGCAAAATTCTTCGAGTGATTTTTGGTCCCGTTTGCGTTAACGGGTTTTGGAGGAGAAGATTTAACAGCGAACTCTACGAGCTGTACAGCGACATCGACCTAGTCAGAAAAGTACGCATCAGTCGTCTAAGATGGCTGGGACATGTAGAGCGAATGGACACCAACGCTCCGGCCCGAAGAGTCTTCGATTCTAACCCGGAGGGACAACGCAGTAGAGGAAGACCTCGCCTTAGGTGGCGCGCGCAAGTGGAAGGGGACCTCAACCAACTTGGAGTGCGCAACTGGAGGCAGTTAGCCAAAGATCGCGCTAACTGGAGAGGCGTATTGGTTGAGGCCCAGGTCCACCCCGGACTGTAGCGCCACCTAAGTAAGTAAGTAAGTATTTATTAATGAAAATCAAGGCTGAAGGTTTTCATTTTGAAATTTTTCATTTGAAAATGAATTCCATCTACTGCTTTGTAGTAGTGTCTAGCTCACCCGCAGAACAATCTTATGTCGTTTTCCATTGGGACCAAAAATCAATCTTTTTTTTGGAATAAATCACTTTTAACGTTCCGTTGGGCAGAAAAATCAATCTTTTTTTCGATTCGGATCACTTTTTTCAGATCTCGATATTTTTTCAGATCTACGCACATACCAATATACTTTGCACAGCTGTTTTACGTCAGTTGAAAAAGTTTGCTTTCCACAAATAGCCATGGATATGATTTCGGAGGAATTTTTATCTTCGCTGTCTCCCTCGTAATCTGAAGACTAAAAATTACCAATAATACTCCGCAATTTAAGAATTTTCGAACGGTATTTTAACAAGTTTTGACTCTCTTACCACTATAATCGTGTTCTGATAGACAGTCGCGTTACATATTAAAGGTTTGTGATACCTTAAGGCAAACATTCACTCTCAGGATTTCAGGTTTCGTGTATCTAATCGATCATAAAAACGTCACTATCAACTATCTGTTCATACTGGTTCCAACGTTAAAATCATTCTTATCCATGAATCGTACACAATATTATTATTGACAAATTATTTCAAAATCATTCTCCCTTTCATATGTCAAATGCAAGAGGTTACCTATTTGTATTTTGCAAGCACGCCCGAAAATTAATTTATTGACATGAGTAAAGCTTCCATAAATTATACTCGTAATCTCCAACAAAAATCACCGACATGCTAATAAATTCCCAATTAACATCACAAAAACACTTACCTATCGAATTCAATGTATCCGACAAGTGTCATTATTCGAGTAATCTATGCACATCTCGTTAGCAGCCAGTTAAAACAAACGCATACCAAATTAACTCGATTGGAGTTATTTTTTTTAACGTCAATTGAATTTCAATGAGCGTAAAATTCCCCTTGTCAAATTATGCATTCAAATTCACACCAAGCAACAAATTAAAGACCTTATTTTTTATATTCTATTTGTAGGTAGCGTCTTTTTTATTTGTTTAAGTTAATAGGTAATATTGAAGTTAAAAATGTTCCTCTTGACATATATTGTATTGCCAAAGCCAATATATAATATCTTTTCGTTCTAATTTGGTTAATATCCTTTGTACATGTATTGTATTGCGTGAAAGAAAAGAGAACTTATTCTATTATAACAAACAATTTGCTTTGACATTATAGGTATAGCTATCAATCATGAAAAATTAAAATATTGATTACATAGTGACATTAGTTGCATAAGAGTGCATTTAGAAATATATTAACAAGTTTAAAAAAAAAAAAACGGTTTTACACTTCACACTGTCCCTTGAAATAGTCCATTGATTTCCGGTTATCGAAAACCCCCTCGGTCTTCTCACTCGGAATAATGAGATCCGCACGATCGAAAATGTTTGCAGTCACACCAGCCCTCTCAAAGAATTGCACTCGTTCCAGCGAGTTTATGTCTTCTCCCCAGAGGAAGACCTTCTTTCCCAGATCTGTTGCCAAACCAGCCAATTGCGGTTGATTGAGGATATCCTCGGCATGGGGTGCCACACCGATAAGGTCGAATGCTTGGGCATTGTTGACTGCCGCCTCGACGCTATTACAACGAGGATCCGTATAAGGTGGCCACTTCTTGGTGGCGCCTTGTGTGAGAAACATCACAGGCAGCATATTCTGCTTGACGCGAACCATAGTACAAATGTCGGCATCAAAAGAGGAGAAGAGCAGCATTCGTCCACAGCCATCACGCAAAGTGGTCATCAGAATAAGATCCACAAACAAATTCTTATCGTGAACTTGTTCAGCCTCGAGCGAGCCATCGGCCAAGGCCTGTGGCCACTTAATTTCAATGTTGATACCCAAGCCTAAGGGTAGCGCTTGAAAAACTTCCTCCAGAGTTGGGAATAGACGATGATCGGGACGTGTTTCAGCGTTGTGGGAGGGGAATTCTTGAATTTCATCGCCGATTATGCGGTAGATCGGCATATCTTGCAGTTGGCTGTAGCGCACGTCCTTAAGGTACACTTGAATAAGGTCGGCCTTTGTCTTTGGATGAGTTCCAACCGGAGCGGTAAATACCTTATAATCATGATAGATCACCGGTACGAGATCATGAGTTATATGCACATCCAGCTCGATCATGTCGGCCTTGGAGTAGTATGCCTGCCTGAATGAGGCTATTGTGTTCTCGATGAAAGGAGCTCCATTGGGCTTGAAACTGATGCCATCACCCCTGTGGCCAACTAGAAGCTTGTCCCACTTTGGCTTCCAGGTGTACGCGTAGCTAGTGCGGAAATTTAGCTTCGTTCCCGATGACAACGGCTTTATGATAACATACGAAACATTAGCCATGGCAATGGCTCGACCGCCATCTGGTGTCGTGATGTTCAAATCGAGCTTTCCTTCATTCTCGGGAAGGGACGAGGGCGAAATCACAGCATGTCCCAGCGGCTGCCGATTCTCGGAATGTATAACCAAGGCATAGCTGCCGTTTTCCAGACCCAACGGCACTGGCAATTGGAACAGGACAATGTCCCCAGCTTCGTAGATAACACCAATGTCGGTTTGATGTTCCAGAACGCTCTTACCATATTTCATGTTTACCACCTCGGCTTTGTCAAGGTTCTCGTTATAGTTCGGCAGCTCGGTGTCATTAGTCAACGGCACCAACTTGAGATACACCCTCGCAGGAGCCATATCCTCAAATGAGAAGACCTCGTTGAAAAACTTCAACTGAATCACAGCTTCGTTGGTCAACCAGCCTCTGGAAATCTGCTTATGACCATCAATCAGACCGAATTCATCAGTACGCATGCATCCTTGGAGGCAAGTTCGCAGTTTCCTGGACTCGACATACGATTCCCAGCGTTTAATCTGAATGCGTCCCACAGAGTCCAGTGTGTAGACGAAATAACGATACCGCACTGTTCCCGGTACACAAAGGGTAACCATACCGGTCCAGACGTAGGGTGATGCCTCCGTCAGCTGTACACTGCGCAGTGGATCCCATGCACCCAACTCAAAGGAATCACCAGTTACGCCCATATGCTCATTGGACTCAAGCGGTGTCTTCAATTCCACCGAAAATTTTCTTTGCGATGGAAAGCACTTCTCTTCTGGCGTTGGTTCAGGTGCGAGCTGGATAACACTCTTGGCGGCCGCATTGCACTGTTGGGCGAAAAACAAGAAAAACAGGTAAAATATGGTGCTAAAAGCCATAACAGATGTAAGTAACTATAAATAATTTAGCTTAGGTAATGAGAACCTCCCCCGATTGAAACCTCGAAACAACTAAGGCCTAACAGTTGTGCTGTATACGTTATAAATAACCGCTATACGTGTTCAATTTACTGTTGACGTCTAAGCAATATTTAAATTTTTTTTTTGAGGGGTCACTAACTACATAGATAAGTTTCGTCACCGCGGTGCGATTCAATAAATGTGTTCGTTTAATTACCAGCGCTGACTTGAACTGAAACGTGAGCTACTTGAAATAAAAAAAATTAGAAAACAATGCGCAACCAGTTTTCTATTATACATCTAATGCCGATAAGCTCAAGGTCGAGTATATTGTTATTGAAAGCCCCTAGCCAGAGTGATCACTATTCGATGAAAATAAAAATAAGTGCATACTTTTGGGAGCATATAGTAAGATAGAATGATATGAAAACTGGCTCTGCGAAATAAGGCCCCAATGAAATAAGGCCCCAAAAGAAAAATGAAATAAGGCCCCAAAAAATTATACAGGAAACAACAACAACGATTTTTAATAGCATTTTGGGTGTTATTTCCTTTTTTGGGGCCTTATTTCTTAACGAAAATTGGGGTCTTATTTCATAATGAAATAAGACCCCAAAAGAAGAAATGAAATAAGTCCCCAAAATTATTTTTTTATTATTAATTGTTACCCTTCCGATATGGAACGCGTATGGGGGGGCATGCTGCCCCCCTGCAACCCCCCTGCTTGGAGATTGGTTTACTGTTAGATTGCGGGGTGGGTGCGAGGTTGATTATATAAAAAGTTAATTTAATCTAAACTATTTTATCCAATATCAACAATATTAAATGAAAAGTAGTTTTCATTATTTTTAATTTCATTATGAAATAAACCACAAATTTGGGGCCTTATTTCTTTTTATTTTGGGGCCTTATTTCATCGCAGTGGGGCCTTCTTTCATATTTGAAATTGGGGTGTTATTTCATTATGAAATAACACCCCAAATTTGAGGCCTTATTTCATTTTCTCTTTTGGGGCCTTATTTCATTGGGGCCTTATTTCTTACAGCCATGAAAACTATATAGTGTATCTAGAATATGACCACTGTTGAAGAAAGGTTTACTAGTGTACTGATTTCAGTACTATATTTGAATTCCCGAGTACGTAAGTACTTCTCAATTTTAAGCATTATTTGTTATAATTTTGATTTTTGATATAAATCGAACATATGTGAAGTCGGCCATATTATTCACTCCAAACCCAAGTCCATAATATTCAATCATTCAACCCAAATACAAAGTTAGTTTTTTTTTGAACTTTAGGTAAGGTTAGTGGGTTGGCGAGACAGGGGGAACCTGCACCCAACACACTTAGATCAATGTAGATCCAACTTGTCGGCGTTTAATGCGATTAAATTTAAGCTACACTCCGGATCCGGAGACAAGTCTGTATTTTAGGTCTCAATGGATTTTATTTATGAAGTGGATAAAATGTTAATGGCCTCGGCGTCAGAACACGAATTTATCGAAGACCTGGTGGAACAGCAGATAACGAATCAACGCCGTGCTCGTCTTGGACTGTATCGAATATGCAGGCGGGCTTGCGTCAATGATTTCCATGTCGTGGATTTTCGGAAATATTTCCGTCTAAAAAAGACTCATTTTAGATTGGTCTGTACTATATGTAACCTTTAACTCCGCGTTTAAATGCATTTATCCAGCGGGATTAATGCATGTTTTTAAGTGAATATCCGTTTTTTATTATCAGCCATGATCCACGTGTGATAGCATTTTTTTTTTTTTTTTTTTTTTCAGGAATAAGTGTATATAGATTTGCTTACAATGTTTATGCAAAATTGTCGCTGCCGAATGGTTGTAGGAATATAAAAACATTTTGAGAATTTTTTTTTCAGTTACTTTCTTCAGTTATAGTTATTAGAAAAATTTACTTACAAAATCTAAGTTAATGCTATTCAAAACCGGACAATACACAACCATGTTTGTCCTCATATATTTCTGGAATAAGGAACATCTCCTTTAAATAGTGTTATTAACAAAGCAAATCATATTAACCGCCTTTTAAAAATATATAGCATTCAGTAATATTAAAATGTGGTATTCCTGAACTCTATCAATTTATTCTCAATTGATATAACACCGATGGGAAAACAAAATGGCGAATTTGAAAAAAAAAAAAAATATCGTACGTACGCGTATCGCTTTTAAGATCATCACCTTCTAATGCAAAAATTTATAAATGTAACAGAACGACCACTCTCTGGATTATGCCAACGAACAGAAGTTGTGAGAACGCCATCTATGAGCATTATTATTATTATTATTAACTAGAATGTTTAGTTGTAACTAATTTCCGTTTGTTGTTCTGAAATTTACCGCTTAAGCCGCTATGTCATTTACTTTGTCTGAAAATTCCAATCTAAGCGGATCAGAGGTGCAAACCAGAGGTGCAAACTGCGCTAGGAATTTCATTACATTTCGAACTGATGGTAAAGCATTTCATTTAGAAATAAAACGCACCATATTACGGAAGCGGTGTTGTTGTTTTCGAGCCTCTGGCCGTTAATTATCGACAGTAAGAAACATTTCATAAACATTTAATAAATACTTCATCGGCGTCTACAGTCTACACCGACAAAAAACACTTCAAAAATGTTTCTGAAGCAAATCGAAAACATTTCATAAACATTTAAACAAATCTTTCGCTGGTCGGGATACACCTTAATAAGCCAAGAAACACCGAAATACTAGCAGCAAAATATTGTTTATTTGTTGCATATATTTTTACATAAAAATTATGAATTAGTTTTCAAAAAACAATATTAAAAATAGAAATTTGATTCAAAATGTAACACCCCCGAAGAAGCAAGTGAAATAATGTCATGCCAACAGAATATTTGCAATATGACTGGTGGCAATATGAAGATTGTCATACTCATACATTATCTGTCGTGTTTTGAAAGCAACTGTTGCCACAACTCAGAAATTAAAATTATCTATGATCCGTATTGAAATACGATTAATATTATAAGTATAGATTTAAGTCATCGGGTTAAGAAAATGCGGATTAAATGGTCGGGTGTAAAATAAACTTACCTAAGCCTTAGGTATGTTCCCTTACGATAATGCATTCGAATACACTAGTCAAACGTTCCTTACGCAAAAGTTTGGTAGAAGTGAACGAAGTTTGACTTTATATTTGACTAATATATGTGACTGACGAAGGAAAAGTGGCGTTACCGATCAAACTACTTTTTGCCGTCAAGTCAAACGTCCCTTACGCAAAAGTTTGGTAGAAGTGAACGAAGTTTGACTTTATATTTGACTAATATATGTGACTGACGAAGGAAAAGTGGCGTTACCGATCAAAATAGTTTTTGCCGTCAAGACACATCTAGTCCAGACTCCAGAACAATCTAGTTGACTTAAGATAACTATAGGTTGTCCATTCAAAACCTTACATTTATCCGTAGATTTTATTAATAGATATTTCATCAAAAACTACTTTAAACAAGATTTTTCACTGGAAACTTACGTAAAGTTATAAATATAAAATAAAATTTGGATCTAGCACGAATAGTTAGAACTTTAGTGCTAATGATTTTGTTATACCTTTTTATGTAGGTAGCGTGATTTTAGGTTGACCTCGACGTAATGCTTGTCATCTAGGTTCCGGGTATTTTCGGAACTGGCGTTTACGAATAAAAATCACACAAGTGGGATTCGTTTCGGTGAAATTTACTTCTTACTCATAGAATTACTTTGCCCGATAGAAATAGGGTCAGAACTACAAATGACAGATGTCACGCAAATACCAAATTTCAGTTTAATTTCTTTAATAATTTAAAATTATCCGACTTACATAATTTCGCCGCTTTTTATATATCGTTGACCTACTTCTAAATACATTATATGATACATAATTATATAGACGAGTCTCGCTTGTGGTCGAAAATCGACCATAACTTAACTGAAAAATAGTTTCAGTAAAGCTTACCCTGGACAAGCTCCTTTTCAAAACGAATCTATACTCTATACATATAATAGAACTGTAGGTATTTTCTTTGTTACCTAATGGCGTGAAAACTACTGCACAGATTTCGATGAAACTTTTTTTGAAATGTGCCTTAAGATTCTGAGAAACACATAGGCTATTCCTTTTGTTGCCATGCCTATTTTTTGAGCGTTTTTGACCAAAAGGTGTTTTTTTTTTTTTACTTTACTGCCTTTTACTCGCCATTACACCAAACAATTCTTAAGCAATGCAAACAAAACAAAATATTTAGGAGAGCCAACACTTTTATATTTATTTCAAGCCATCAATAAGCTTTCTACGCACATCGCACAAGCACGTTCATATGAAAATAAAAAAAACTGCGTGGTGTTTTCTCCAAATTAAGTGAAATGAAAGAGAAGAATGCGGCGTGAATGTGTATTTAATCAACAGCGACAATGTGTTTCTGAGAAAATGCGCAGGTGGCTGATGACGTCCGCTGATGAACGTATGGTGGTGTAAATAGAAATTGAGTTCAAGGTTATTGTTTTAGTGGTTATTTTGATATTACCTACGTTGATACCTACAGTAAGGAATTGGAACTTTAGTACTTTCGCTTTTGAATTTAATTTTCTTAAATTGTTTTTTTAGGTAAATAGATTTGTTTGAGTCACAATGTTCACCGCTTTGTTTTAGCTAGACTGTTGAGAAAACGGTCAAATCTCTTTTATTGGAAATTGCACAGTCTCACGCCGCGCCGTGTAGGTACGAAGTTGCGGGCACAGCTAGTTGGTAATAAACAATAATACAAAAAATCTGTCATGTGGAATGTGAAAATTTAATAATGCAAAAAATGGATGCATTCAACGCGTGCTCGTTACTTTTTTCATTTGCCTTTTTTTTTTTCAATTCATGTAGCTGTGTTTACATTTTCATTTTAAGCGGAGTTTTTTCTATGAAAAGTTATAACGTTTTTAAGGAACAGTGTTTCAAATATCCGAGCTTTTGACTTAAGCGGGTTTCAATAAAGCGGAGTTGTTTGTATGAATTTTTTTAAATGCAAGGAGATTAATTATAAAGTTTAAATAAGCGGTTTTTTCAATTAAACGGATTTCAGTTAAGCGGGTTCGACTGTACTTTAAAAGTGTAAGGAAACTTTTGATGTTCACGTATTAATATAATGATGATATTGGGCAATATTTTGACAAAAATACCAAAACACATCCATATTTAGCACGTACAGTAGAAATCAGTTATAACGATATATTTTTAAAGTTCCGGCAAAACTTAATTTAAATCAAAATAAATTTCAATCGGTTGCAACGATACAAAAGTGCCGGATGTAACGATGAAATCGCTTATAACAATGAAAATGTACAAGATTTAGATCTAAAAACAATTACCTACCTATTCTGTTTTTAAATATGTACAAAACAATCACATAAATGAGTAATTTCTGTCCTCGGCAATTTTCGTAAATAGGTATAAAGTATAAAATATGAAATTGTGTTTTTTTTTTTATTGTACCGGACATAACGATGAACCGGTTATAACAATAGAATTCTAAGGTCCCTTTGAAACCGTTTCGAACCATACCTACTGTATTCATATGATAACAACCAAAAACATAGTGCAGTTAACTAATTGATCCCACTGCATACTAGTTTGTTCAATTTAAGACTAGTTCGAATTCAGATCTTTAAACATTATTTTGTATTTCACATTCTGTTGTCCACGGGGGGCTGTTTATTATTTTACTATTGAATTCATTTGTGTACATAATAAAGTACTACCCACGCGTTTACCTGAATTGCTCTGACGTCAAGAGCTTTTGTCAGCTCTCTGACGGAATGAAACTTATTGACCTCGTTATGAACTTTGCGGCACACTTGAAACAGATACAACCCCGAAACAATTATGCGCATTTATGTGACTTTTGCTATTCACAGTGAGTACAGAAAATTATAAAAAATGCTCAACATTAAATATCAGAGAGTGCAAACAAAATACTGCGAAATGAGCTCGTTAAACTACCAAACAGAAGAGATCCCGACTTTGTTACTAACTAAACAATTGCCCATTAAAATAAATTTCTTTAGAAAAAACCGCCTGTTAAGCGAAATGGTGAAAGGGGTAAAAAAAAAAAAGTTTCATATTCATTCAATTCGCAGACAACATGCGCAAAACAATTTAGACGTCAAAATTGTATTTTTAAGCATTTGGTCACGTTTGCTCTGGGATAGCTTTATAGCTGTGCGCTGCCCCCTAAAATATATAGCATATATATACTCGTATTTACATAGTTGGACTTTGAAGTTTAAACAAAATTTTAAATAATGTAGATACACACATAATTTTATTTGTTTGCTCTTTATTGAGACACGTGTTAATTACGCCAACAAAATAAGAGGTTGTTTTTGTTTTTTTCTTTTTTCCTAGTCACGATCACGAGTGTGAGTTTATTACAAAAAGAAAAGAAAATATTTACTTTGTTTTCATAAAGCAAGATATACGTAAATGTGTTGTTGTTGTTGTTGTGAATATTTTTAAATATCTCATGTGGATTTACATACTTGAAGATCATGACAAGGGGTTGCCTGTTGTAAACGGAAATATCGGTGAATTATGTCGTTTTCTATTGGGACCACCAGAAATCTTTTTCAGATCTCAGATTTCATGCTGCTCATGGAACATGCAACGAAGTTGATCTACTTTTGTTAATGGATTAGTGCGTTATTTGACAACAATATCAGCTGTTCAAATTGCATTCGATTTTGGCAAAATCAGAAATGGATATCGACCTGAAAAATGTTTTCCCTGTTGTGGATACAAATGAATGAAGTATTATTGGTGATTTGTAGTCTTCAGATGACGAGGGAGACAATGAAAATAATAATTCCTCCGAAATCATATCCATAGCTATTTATATCTATATTTTGTTATTTTGGTTTTCACGAAACTTTGCTCATTTTAGGTCTGTTCCTTTACTTGT
Source organism: Cheilosia urbana (assembly GCA_946477585.1). Classification (NCBI taxonomy): domain Eukaryota; kingdom Metazoa; phylum Arthropoda; class Insecta; order Diptera; family Syrphidae; genus Cheilosia; species Cheilosia urbana. The sequence goes on from OX297855.1 coordinate 66,486,642, forward strand.
GTAGTAAGAATGGAAAATACTGTCAAAATGGCAGTGGTGGGGATAAATTCTCTCACAGAGAGAGACGCTTACGAAAACGTTAAGGAACGCTTTTGTAGTAATTTATGAAAAATGACAGATAGGTACATAAATCAATTATTCAAAAAAATTGTACGAAAAGTCGTTAAAATGTCTGATAAACTCGAGGAATTTGTTAATTTACTAAGAAACTTAGTGCTATCATTTATTTTTAACTTTATTTTGATGAATCTGAGTATGTGGAAGAGTTTGCTGATTGAACTACAAGCATTCGAGAAGAGGAAAAAGCGTCACTGCATTAAGAATTACATGGAAGAGATTGTACCTTGTTACAGTAAGGAAGAACTTCGACGCCAAAATCGAAAAGAATCTTAAAGAGAACATTCAATTTTATTTTGCCACCTGTTGATAGCATTTTAATAAGCAAGAAGTCAAAAAATAATCAACGCATATGCCAAATGGGACAACAAATTTCAAATCAGCTGTTAGTTGTAAGGTGACTGACAGCTTTTTCACTTGTTACACCAAGAAATTTGTTGAGTAAAAATTCGTAAGATTCTCAGTGGAGGGGTAATATCTTGCTCTCTCGATGACGCTCTCTTTTACGAATTTTTGAGTTAAGGAACGGCATTGAGTAAAAATTCGTAAGAATTCGTAAGAATTAGTAAAAATTCGTAAGATTTAAAGTAAAGGAACAGACCTTTTGTTTCGAAAGCAATAAACTGACGTAAAACAGCTGTACAAAATATATTGGTATGTGTAAATCTGCAAAAAGTGATCCGAATCGAAAAAAAATAGGTTGGTTTTCGGTCCCAATGGAAAGCGACAATAGTTTTAGGCTTTTTATAGCTAAACAAGTGACTAATTTCAAAAAGCGCAAATCAATTTGGTTATTGGCAAGTCAAAAGTTACTTCCGTGAATATTGTTTACGGCAACTAATTAGCATTGTCATTGACATATGCGATACTTAAGTTCTTAGACGCATGGTGGAAATGGTGAGCGAAGTAATAAGTAAATAGAATGAAATCGGTAGCGTGTTAGATAAAGTCAACTGATGGACGGAATGAGGAGATTTTTCTATTGACGGCGACGGTGTAAACATAACATATCTTTGTTCTTTAAACATTTGATTTTAAATTGATTTATTGCTTTAGATTTTGATTGATACATGTGAATTTGTATTAGTAGATAATTAGTACAAATATTAGTAAATAAAAGCAATCATTTCTCGAAATCTTATGTCGTTTTCCATTGGAATTTTCAGATTTTGCTCTGAAAATTTAGGTCTGTTACCTAACGATAATGCATTCGAACACATTAGCCAAATTTAGTCAAACTTCTTTGCTTTACGCAAAAGTTGTGCAGAAGAGATCCAAAAAGAGAGAACAAAACGTTTCCCCTCCATAAAAAAAAACCTGCAATATTAGCCCAAGATATTTCTTTGTACTAATTTCGAGCTAACTTTTTATTTGATTTCATTTATATTTTGTGGTTGTTTTTATTAAAATATAATATGTAAGAAGCAAAAGAATTGAAATTAATTTAATTTCTGCAATAAACGCAATTCAAATCTTTGTCATAAATATAAATTTGTGCTGTCTCTACTGACATTTGAATATTCCCACCTAAAATAAATTCACATTTTTCAAATTTCGGGTTCAACGCATTCTTTTCTTTTTGGTTATATTTCATTTCGGTTTTATCGAATTTTCTCGTAATGAGAGAAATGTGGCATATTGCCAATATTGAATAAGAAAGTAAGGGAACAGACTACAGACCTATTGAGTGTCCAATGGAATATAAAATGAGATTGCTCTTTTTTTCCATTTTGTTGTTGGTTTGTAAAAATCACAAGTTTTTAAATTGCAATAAAAATAAATTTTATATTAATTTTTAATTTATAAAATACCATTTATTTAAATGTATAACCTGCAAATGCTCGGTCAAATGTAAATATTTCTCTATTTTGCACACACTCGTCATGTATAAATGTAATTAATATCAAACCTCAAAGATTGACAACAAATTTCAAATGTTTTGTTGTTAGTTAAAATAGGTGTTACGTACATTTTTGCGTCCGATGAAACATAAAAATTGACAACAGCTAATTGAGAGCAGAATCTAAATCTGAAAAAAGTGACTTCTCTTGCGCATTGGAAAACGAAATTGGGAAACTTTACGAAGTGCTGCCTCCTGCCACCGTAACCAAAACTATGTAAGGGAGAAACCAATCAAGAAAAATTAACTGAACAAATGTTCGACAAAAACAGGCTTACGATATTTTACCAAAGAAGAGATTGTAATTTTGCCCCTCCCCTCACTGAGTAGTTAATTAATATTTTCGAAAATTTTACTGACGAAAATACCGAAACATCTTCCACCGCGTTAATAATAAATTGTGCACAAGTACTATGGTTTTATTTTAGATATTTTTAGTTTAGTCTATACGAAATCTTGTGTTCGGAATCAGGAAACTTTTTTTTTTTAGCCTAAAGCCCTGCTAACTAGTGCTATAATTAGTTTTTGCTTGTATAATTCATTTATGTAACAATATAGTTATAATATTAATAATAGGTAATAATATTTTTTTTTATTTATTTTTTTTTTTTTTTTTTTTTTTTGTATTACATATATTGTTTCTACTTCGTGTGACTCACTTTTTTATAACGATCAAATTTGAATTTAATAGATATGTGTTGTATTGATTAACTTTTTTCAAAAAAGTAATTTGCTTGATCTGAATGCACTCATCGCAAAAATATAGGTTATACAATTTGCCTTCAGTTTTCCAAACTGTCAAACTTCTTGTCATGGACAATTCATTTGAATTGAGTTGAGTTGAATGAAACAAAAAGTTACTATTTATTTATTGTAAAATAAGCTAATTAATTATGAAACTTATTTTTTAAAAGCTATAATTTTTAAACGAAAAACTAGTCAATGTTATGTTTTCGTTCTGAATATGAAATAAATTTGTTTTTTTTTATATAAATAGCCGTATTTTATTATCAGCGTGATCTGATCCGGATCAGATCACGATAATAAAACTATACAGATCATTGAAGAATTTTATTTTTAAGTTGTGGCTACAGTTGCTATGAGTATGGCAAATCTCATTTTGCCACCGGGCCATATTGCAAGCATTCGGTGCAACATAAAGACAAACTTCATACTGCCACCAGCCATATTGCAAACATTCGGTGCAGCGTGACGTCACAATATGATTTCAATAGACATGACATTTCACTTGCTTGTCGAAGGTGTTACCATTTGAGTCAAATTTGAGTAGTTTTGATTTTCGATATTGTTTTTTAAAAACTAATTTAAAATTTTATGTTGAAATATGCAACAAATAAACAATATTTCGCGGCTAGTTCATATTTGGGTTTTTCTTTGCTTATTAATGTGTATCCAGACTAGCGAAAGATTTGTTCAGAAACATTTTTTTGTCAAACATTCGGTAATGTTTTTGCCGTTGAAAACGCCGATGAAGTATTTATTAAATATTTATGAAAATGTTTTTAATTGTTATCATGGCCAGGGGCTCGAAAACAACAACACCGCTTCCGTTATACCTTATACGGTGCGTTTTGTTTTTAAAAGGAAATGGTTTACAATCAGTTCGAAATGTAGGTAATGAAAATCTTACCGCAGTTTGCACTTCTCGTCGGTAATTGGAATTCTAAGACGAAGTAAATGACAGCGGTTTAAACACGAAAACCCAAATGAACAAACTGAAGTTAGTTACAAAAAAAATCGACGAAAATTGTTGCAATTACATTATTTCTTTGTACTATTCTGTGATAAAAAAGAAATGTGTTTCCCAATAATCAGCTTTGAAAATAATTTAAATTTATACAGCCTGCTAGTTTCCATTTTTCATTATTCCAAGATTTGTTGGAAATTCGTATTTTATGATAAAAGGAGACAACAAAAAACAACTCTCACCTTTCTACAGGAAAACTTGTGAAACAATAATTATTTACGATTGAGAAAATGCGAAATATTTCATAAACATTTTTTTGTTAATAAATGGTTATGAAACATTTACTTAAATGTTTATGAAATATTTTGCTCGAAATACGGACGGGAAATTTATTGGCATGTGAAAAATATGCTTGTAGATTGCTTGTTCTGAATGGTGTTGAATATTTTAGTCTGGCAACGTGTGGCTTGGCTATCGTTTACAGGCACACCAACATATAAAAATGAAACAAACAGCGTCAAACAACGAAATAGTAGAAATAATTTTCAGATCATTATTCATGATCTCGATGAGAAGCAGGATCATGTGCTGTTGTTGTAATTGCATGTAAATCGATGATCTATATAGATCATGGCTGATAATAAAATACGGCTAATATGTGAAATTTTTGTTCGTTATCTGCTACACTTTTTTCAAATTCTCTTAGTTTTTTTTTACGATTTGCTGCACTTTCTGAGCTCAACATTGGCAGCCCTGCTGGGGAATAGGGTTGTTTCTCAGTTTTTACTTTTTTTGTAATAAAAAGCAATTAAAGTTACTAAAAAAAAAAAATATTTTATTTTATATCACATATTTACGTTGATCGTATTCCTCACAGCGAACGACTTCTTAAATGTGAGCCACTAAGTGTTCGACAACTGGTGACATGATCCTATGCAAATCAAATGGTAGGTAACAACTTATCGAAATGTCACAAATCAGAATGGGTAACAGCGAAGCCAGCAAAATAATCATTCAAACCTACTTGAACGTTGATCGTTGAACCAATTGGACTTTGATCGAAGTCGAAGTCTTTGTTTACTATATCATTGAGCAAGAAAAGATAACTAGAGAGCAACAAACCTATGGTTTAATTATGGTGCTTTGTCACCTACTCTTACCAGATTAGGAATATCAATTGTTAAATTCTTAGTCATTGCATGTTTTTATTCGTTTAATTATTAATTCACAACAATAAAAAAAATCATAGTAAACAAAAACATTTTCAAACACAGAAATTGGTAATGCGTCATAACGCGTATTCATTGGAACTATTAGAAATATGTGTATAAAAAAATAAGATCATCAACAACGCGTGAGCGAATAATTATCTTATCGAAGCGGTTTTCTTTTTGTGTGTGTTTTCAGTTTAAATATGAAAAAAAAAACGAAAGCCAAATCTATCTGCATATTTGCAAATCCAATTGAAATACGATCAACCGGATGTGTGCTTATATAGGTATATATCAACACCAAGTGACCTAAACGAATATCCGAATAAGTCAATGACATTGTAGGTATTCGTACTTACGTTTTATACCGTATACTTACACTGTCAGCAATTATATACCCATATATCGATGTATCAAAGAACACAATAGATTTACTTTTTAAATTGCAAACTAAGCCATCTCTAGCTAGGGTCAATCATAAAAAGAACACAAGAACATAAGAACAAAAGAATTTGTTATACCTCAAAACACCAAAACAGCAACTTTTTCTAATCGCAAATGAAATATATCTAGGTATACTATCTATATGTAGGTATATATGGTTGGTGAAAAAGAAAACAACGAGAACTTTGGCACCACAAAGAAAACAATAAATAATTGCCTGACACTCGTAAACGATAGTCACGAAGGCAAGAAATTTCAGTTGGAAACACAAATTTGTGTAAACAACGTTTTTTTTGTTATCGACAACAGTTTGATTTTGCCCCGTAATTGTTTTCAAAGAAGTAACATAGCTGTGCCTGATAATGATTATTGTTATCATTATAATGCCTGCCTAAATTTTTATTTGGACTCGCACGGGCATACATAGGTGTTTGTAATGATTGGTGATTGCCATTAGGTAGCATTTTCATACCAATGTTGCCAGTGATATTGCCAGAGTCCTATTAGCGAGCGAAGCGAGCTCATATACCACTGTTTAAAGCGATTAAACTTTGACCAAACGACGTGCAAATAACAACAGCCATAAAAGAAAGGGAGTGAAACCAATACTTAAGTTCTATTCACATGAGAGCGAGCGAACGAATTGCTGAATTGCGAACAAACCATGTCCTATCAGTTCGACGCAAACATTTTGGAATTCAAAATTTCGTTATGTAAACTGTTTATTAACTTGTTTTTAATACATTTTGATGCGATAATTAATTATCCTCTTCTTGAAATAGTGCAATTTTCTGTTCATATACCTAAATCAGTTTGTTCGCATTTGAGCAATTCGTTCGCTCGCTAACATGTGAATAAGCCTTTATTTAGTAAACAAATTACCTTAATTTGAAGTTGACACTGTCTGAAGGGTATTTATTTAAAGTGATCTATTTAAGATAGTAATGCCCAATTGAAGGAATCCTTAGCACAAATTCGTAAAAACGTCTTAAATGAACTATCTTATACCTATGCTTCCAATTTGAGCCTGATAAGGTCCGAGTTGTATTTCATCTGTTGGATGTTTGTTTAAAAAAGACAAATGATTAGTGTTGTTCTTCTATTCCTTTTTTATCCTTTAATGAAATAATTTCCAAAACCACATTGATTAAAAACTTGCAGTTTGCAATAGTATCAACCTGGTATCAAAATTCAAATTTGAAGAACGTTTCTAAAATAACACGTACCTCTGGCAACACCTTTACCATACACCTGTCACCATTTTCGCATGCTAGAAATTGCGCAAAATCTATGCATAGCACAAGTTAAGGGGAAGGTCTCATTTTCAAGGTTTTACTAGCATTATAAACAAATTCCCAAAAATAAATTATTTACATGCACACAGTCTGTACATGTGTATAAAACAAATAAAATTAAAACCAAATAAGAATTTAATTACATTTTCTGTGTGTTCATCCATCGGAGGTACAGTTGGCGATGGGGAATCCAAAACACTCAACAACATTGGGACTGACATTTCTGCGATGTTTTTACAAATTTCTTCATACAATGCGAACAAATTTATTGAATCTGCTTTTTATTTAAACGCCAAACGAAAATAACGATTTTTCGTAGGATTGCAAACTTCAAGCCAAGTGTATGTTGGTAAAACCGTTGATTTTTTTTTTTTTGTCGAAATAAAAAAATCAATAACAAATCATCATCACAGGCCAGTAATTTCGTAGATGATTGAAATTTAAAGCTGAACAATACATTGACTAGAATTTTTATTTTTAAGTGGTTATACCGAACTGAGTTGTATTTGAAAATTAAAAATTGGTTAACAGCTGTGTATTTTTTCTACTATTGAGCGACAATCGGATTTCAGATGTCAGAAATTATAAAACACTTTTTCATGGATACAATTGTTTATGAATTTTTGTTTTAGATTTCTTTGTATTTGGGGGTGAGTCGTTTATCATTTTGCGACGAATTAAACTGTTTCCAAAAGAATAAAGAAAATGTTTTGTACAGTTAACAAAAAGAAAAGAAAACTTCACAGCAATCACAAGTGACAGTTCAAGTCAACAAACAATCGACAAATGTGGGTCGTTCGTTTGCGCGAGCGTTTGAAAAAAGGGGGCTCACCGTCACCATCGCTATAACCAATGATACGGATACCACCACACTAGAGACATCACCCGATTTGCTTATTGCTTCACTACACCACTCTCTCATTTTTCCCACACACAGCATCGCAGCGATTATTATATTATTGTAGTAATACGTACCGATTGCGGAAATGAATGATGGTGTTGTTGGTTCTCGTTTGATTTTGGCTGGGTGTAGTGTGTAGTCACGTTGCAGACTTGTGTTGGCAGCTGGCTATGGCTACTCCCATTTCTATTGTTCTTGTAGTATGCATGGTACGGTTTACGGCATGACTCTCTGTTTACGTGTCTGTCAAGGTCATAACTCATAAGGTAGAGAAACGAAGGAATGAAAGACATGTGTTTAGTTGCAGAAAAAGAAATCAAAGGCTAAATATGGCGCATGACATCGCCTACGTCAGAGTTCAGTGGCAGTTTGACGTTTGAAAAATTAGCTCCATCTAGCAAGTGGTAGGTGAATTTATTCTCCCAACAGGAAGAGGCATTCGTTTCCGGTTTGTTGTAAATTACGAGTTTATTCGACCAACTCTTCGTCAAGTGAGCTCTAGACAGAACAAACTCATAAACAAAATAAATAATATAATATACGTATAATTCATAGGTGGACGTTTTGGCATTAAGCCTATGCAGATATGGCGTATTGGTTTATTCTACTCGTCATAAGTTACAATTTGACTGCTTGTCAATTATGAATAAACAAAATTTCAACATTGGGTGTTGCTCTGTTCCTAATTTGCACAAAACAATTTTTTTCGTAGTACGTTTTGTTAATAATAATTATATAGTCGACATAAAACCCGCCTTATCGATATTACCTGATATTAAATTTAAAACCAAGAAAATTACTATTTTCTGGTATGTTTTTCTTAATTGCAGCAATTGCCATTTTGGACATCAACTACAGTGATCTCCGGATATAACGTACCTTACCATACCTACGCATGGTGTATTTATAGGTACATACTTTGATTATTCAGATAAAATTAGAAAGAAAGCAACGTTAATTTTTTTTTTTTTGTTTTTTTTTTTGCACAGGCAACTAGATGCGTTTTTGATGTGAAGCATCTATGGACGCGACTTGGGAGTAAAATTGACTCGACCGAGACGGAAATTCCGCGGCAAAGGCGGAAATTGGCCCGTCGCCATCGCCATCGCCATAAAAAAAAAAAAAAATAACTATAAATGTTGTCGCTCACTCAACCGATTTCAATGAAACTTTTTTTTGTGGGTATGTATGGTTATGGTTACAATTTGAAAGTTTTGGGCCCGATAGGTGGCGCTGTTGTCGATCTTCTTAGCCACTCAACCGATTTCAATAAAATTTTGTGGGAGTGTACGGTTGCTTCCAACTTGAAAGATAGGGTAGTTTGGGACCCAATAATTGGCGATAATGTCGGTCTCTGAAACTACTCAACTGATTTCAATGAAATTTAGTGGGTGGGTATAATTGCTCGCAACTTGAAAGATAGGTTAGATTTGGAACCGATAGGTGGCGCTTTTGTCGAACTTCTAAGTCACTCACCCGATTTCAATGAGATTGTGGAGGTGTGTATGGTTGGTTGGAACTTGGAAGATAGAATAGGTTTGGACCTATTTCGTTTCTTGCTAAAAACGGACTACCTATATACACGCTACAGCTACATCAACGGTATTCTTTTTTTTTTCTAACAGGCAACTAGATGTTTTTTTTATAAATTCCATCACTATATCCGGAAGAAAATTTTTAATTTTTAGCACAGAGGTCGCTAGAGGCAAATTTCACAGTAATTTCTAAATAAACTATGTAAACAGATAAAACAATTAATATTTAAGTAAATATATTATAGTTATAGCTCGCTGGATACCGCTCTCTTTTACGATCTCTTTGGGTTGTGGAACACCGAATCTCAATCTAATTAATAAACATTCACAATACACAAACTATTATTAACCGCAAATAAAAAATAACTGCTCAGCATGTTGTTATTAAACCCGCAAATAATTACGTTGTATAAAAAATGATATTTACTCTCAATTACTCAAAAGATTAGATTTTGCACAGTAGGTACAATTAAAACACGATCATGCATCAAGTCACAATAAGTACACTTCCTATGTAATTAAAACAAGTGCCTCTTACTTCAGTCGTTTTTGCATGGTCTTCTGAATCCATTATCGACCGTGCTGTACGAAACTTTAGAAATTACTGTCGAATGTGACTACAATGAGATTTGACAAATACTCATACCTAAAAACAAATACACAAGGGATAACCAAAACAATGCGGCGTGCGGGAGTATTTTCTTGCAATTATTCTATTATCTCAGAGTACTCAGATTGAAAAATCCACTTTGACTAGCAACACAGATTAAATTCAATTTGTTTAAATGGAACATACAAAAACCCTCTACACAGCCACCCCACTATTAAATCCATATAATTTAGAAAAAAAATAAAGCTATAGATTATAAAAAGCCAAAGCTATAGCACTCTAATGATAACAGAATAACATTCTCACTTGTTGGTGTAGTAACTTTGGTTTGTTTTAATTCTTTGTCCTTCATTTGCGAAAATTTGTTTGACAACTTCAGTCCGTTTTCCTATTTCGTTGGTTTCTATAGCTTCCGCATAAAGTGGTTATAATTCCGTGTTCGCTTAAAAATAAGAATCAGTTTTTAGGAGTGATATCACGCAAATAATGCACAAGAATGCAACAATTCTGCATTCCTAACTAATCGGTGTGTTAAACTAAACGTTGTGTGCAAATATTTATGAAGTAGGAATACAGCTTAATTACCACTGTTTGTTAAACTATACCTATAATAAATTGATTGCTAGTGTCACGTTTTTTAGTTGTAAATAGTAATTACAATTGCGAAATCGATTTTGCTGCACTTTAAAACACTTAGTCATAGGACTTACACCATCGCTGTTTTTTATCTGAGATAAAAAGTTCTCAATAAATCGTTAGAAAAATCATAGCGTTTTGGATATTTTTTTTCTTTTTTGGCTCTGTGCTCTGTTTTTTTGAAGGATCAAACACGCGAGATGTGACTTGTAAATCCTTTTCGAAAACTGCGCCTGATTTAAAGGTGGAAAACGTTACAGTGTATTTGCTTGTTACGAAGCAAAGGTGCCATGGCTGATGAACATCTTTAACATTTCTTTTACTAATCGAGGCTTTATTTGACATAACAGAGTCCTTTAATGCCTGGCAAATATAACTATAAGAAATTTCGAAAACAAAACCACAGTAGAGAGTAAATCCCATTATATTATAGTCGTAATAGTTTTTTTTTTTTAAACAAAATTTGAAGCATCGTCTACTTATTAAAATATGATCAGCAGATTTTAAATTTGAATTTAATTAAAGTTCCGAGAAAGAATTGCACAAATTCGTGGAAGTAATGGCGGCATTTATTGATCACTAGGGGAACTTCAATTTTTATTGAAACATTTAGTGGTCAAAGGACATTTTTTGTGGGTGAGAAATTTCCCCCTTTGGAAAACTTATAGGAGACCACAAATGTTTGGATGCGTTAGATACTGTTTTCGCTCTATATCTACAGAATATGTTTTATCTAGAGACTAAGTGTACAGATTCTAAATTTTGCGGATAATAATCATGTACAAGCGAAGGCTGAATTATGCGGAAAAAGGTATTCAGTCGTACAAAACAGTACATAGAGAACTACGCAAGTAGACGCGCGCTTTTAGTTAAAGGCCGCGCCATTTTCAGAGAGAGAACAATTAGCTAGTAATGATTAGGCCCTAAATTACTCAGACTGTGTAGCAATGACAAGCAATAAAACCAATAAAGATCAAAACCAATTAAAGTTCGAAAAGTATCGTTTCTTTTATTTCTAAAAACGTAGTACAAACAATATTACACGGTATTACACGTATTACTGGAAAATGCTTTGTCCTTTATTATTAACATATCACCCTTCTTTGGGTTCCTCTTCCTTCTCTGTTTGCACCGCCATTTCGACGTCATCTGCCTTTTCGATTACCTCCGTTCTATCTGCTTTTTGCACAGTTTCAGCTTTTTCCACCTTTTCTGCTTCCTTCGAATCGCCATTTTCATCCTTTCGTTCGAATAGTATGGCCATTTCGGTGTGTGCTGTATGGGGAAACATATCAACAGCTACAGCCTTTGTAGGAAAGAACGGACTGCCTTTGTAATTCTTAGACTCTTTGCGAGCTAAATCTAGCCAATTGCGTTGAGCGTACTTGGGATTACATGAAATATAAACAAGGCGCTTCAAGTTGTATGCACCGCGGATTGCAGCAATCGACTTGTTATCTGAAACGAAAAATGCTTTATGTTCCATTATGCAACCAAAGATATAATGTACTCACGTAAGCCAGCTCTGGGAGGATCGACGATTGCCACCAAATCAAGTTGGTCTTTATGAATGCCAGCTCCATAGACAACCTCCCTGACCATTGACTGAATGTAATCATCAGCATTTCCGGCAAAGAATTTGCAATTCTCCACTTCATTCTCTTTGGCATTAAACTCCGCATCTTTGATAGCTTCTGCAATGATTTCCACACCCAGCACCCGCTTGCAATGCTTGGCAAAGCACAGCGCAATGGTACCTGTTCCACAACAAATATCCAGCAAAGTCGTTTGTTCTTTCGGCGCAATTAAATTAATCGCTTCTTGATACAGAACTTCAGCGCCCTTCGTGTTGATTTGGAAGAACGCCAACGGACTTATGCGGAATTTCAAGCCGAGAATGACATCGATGATATGTGTGCTGCCAGAAAGATGTTCAACGGGATTGTGAGTCTGACCTGGTTCCCGGCGCTTTAAATCTTGATAGTACAAACTGGAACAATTAAATTTCTCCTTTTCGTAGCTCGCATAGAAATCAATTATTTCCTTTTTCAGTTCTGGAATCTGCTCTGCGCTTAGATTCGAGGAGTAAACTCCTGCAACAAGCATCACTTCGCCTGTTTCTTCAGACGTTCTCACTGTCAGTTGACGAAAATGACCAGAATTGTTCTCCGGATTGAATGGGGAGAATTTTGACTTTCGTGCGTACTCCTGGAATGACTTGGCAGCAAGTTTAGCCCGCTCTGGCAAATGGGGAAGATCATCAACAGAAGACACCTCTACTGAGCCATCTGCGTAAGCTCCCAAACGAAAGCCGACCACAACTTCGCCTTCTGAATTTTTTCCAACTGTGAATTCAGATTTGTTGCGGTAGCCATTCACGACTGGCGATTCTTTAATGCCCAAAAACTCACAGGGCAGATCCGATGCGGGTGAGAAGCAAATCTTTTTCGCATCCGAATTGGACTTAGCCAATTCTTTGCCATAGCTTCGGAGAAGTTCTTCCATTTCCAAACGCTTTTGTTTCAATTGTTCCTCATACGGCAAACCAGCTAGTGGGCATGTGGCTTCTGTCGATGTTTTTTGTTTTTTCGCTTGGTAATCATTGCGCTGGCGGTTACCTTCGTTTCTTCGCTTGATTAAGGGATCTGCTGATGCTTTCGCTTGCTGTTGAGAAACCATTAAACAACAACTTGGATATTGTAATATTTGTGACTACCCACCGCAGCTGATAGGATTTTCCCCTTCCATTTGTACCCGTTCAAAGTGGATATAGCCTTCTCTTGATCTACTTGACTACGGAAGCAAATAAAAGCAAAATCTCGATGGTGTGGCGACTTTATCTTACTCGCATCAAGATTAAGAGTGTTTTTGAGCAGCTTCTTAAATTCCTAGATCATTGACAAACCGGCTTCAGTTAGTACATTAGTGGAGTTTGCTGTCAACTTACTCCGATACCGAAAATTCCCAAGTTCCTCACTTCAATTTTGTAAATCTCTGAAGTAAATTCATTCCGCTGCGTATAAGCTAGTTCATCTTGGGCGTTTTCTTCGGCTCCGGGCATTTTAAATTTATTTATTTTCAGATATAAACTAGCTAAACGCTGATAGAACGAAATGAAAATCTGATGACACTTCACCACCGGTGGAATTGACAGTTGTTGACAGGACAAAAAAGGCATGTGCAGCAAGAAGTTTTTGACACATATGAAATTATTACATATAGGTACATTACGGACAGAAATTTTTATTTATGTCGTTTTCCCCATTGGGCAAAAAGAAGCGTCCGGGAGAGTCCGGAAACGAAAAATTCGCGGTTCCATTGGCACAAAAAATACTCTTCTGGTGATTCTGAGAAGAGAATTTCGCTACTCGATTTGAAGTCAGAAACAGAATCCACTCAGGAAGCACTCACACAAGTGTATAGGTAATTTTATACAAGTCAGATGACAGCTGCCGTAGATTATTTTTTTTGGCATTTCACCATTCACCAATACTTTTGTGGATTCAAACAGAAGCAGTTTTCTTGTTCCCTTGGATTACAGAATGAGTGGATCCCCGAGTGAAACCAATGGAAAATGTTATAAATGAAAATAAAAAGTGATTTCCACTGAAAAAATATGTGTGGGGTATTTTATGTCGTTTTCGATTTGACAGATACATTTTTTTTTTTTTTTTTTTTTTTTATAATTTACTAGTGCTCAAGGGGTTTTTGTTCCCTTATAATGCTAATGCACAGCACGAGTGGAAGGGTTAATAGGGAGGATAGAGAAGAGGTACTGGTGCACATTGGTCTTAAACAATTGTGGGCTGTAATGAGAGGGGAAAACCGTGTGAGGCAATGCATTCCACATGCGTGTTGTTCGGCTTACAAAAGAATCTCTATATTTTACAGTACGTCCGAAGGTAGGCTTAAGGGTAAACTGATGTGCATTCGATGTGTGACGGGTATTGCGAGAGAATTGTTGAAGGGGCGGAATGCAGTTAGCTATTTCATCAGAGCATCGATGGTGAAAATATCGATAAAATAAAGAAAGGCAAGAAACATTTCTGCGATGTTCGAGCGGGTCAATAGACTCCGCTATATTTCTATCACCTATAAGTTTTATCGCGCGCTTTTGAATTCTGTCTAGTAGGTGCAATGAAGTTTTTGGTGCACCTGACCAGATATGAGCGTTGTACTCAAGCTTAGGCCGAATAAAGGCCTTGTATATTGTAGCTAAGTCGAAGGGTGTAAAGTATTTCTTACATCGATTTAAGAAACCTAGACATTTCGCAGCGTTTTTGGCGACTTCATATATGTGGTCATTCCAACGGAGTTTGTTTGATGAAAAATCTATTTTTTTGTCTTTGATCGAGATTTTCAAGCTTTTCATGTTCGATTTGCCAAAAAAAAAACTTCTTTTTTTTTGATGAGGCTGAAGGTTAGATTAGACCAGCGGTTCCCAAAGTATGCTCCGCGAAGGATAGTGCTCGCAGCAATCGAATTTTAAATGCTCATTTAAAAGAAATCAACACATACAAACAAACTATATGTGGTATGGCGTATGGGATGATAATATCAACATTATGTAGGTATAGGGAATCCCTGAAAATAGCATACGTGCAACGAAGTGCTCCTCGAGGAATTTTTCACCTAAAAAGTGCTCCGCGACTAAAAAAGATTGGGAGCCGCTGGATTAGACTGTAAGCAAAGTGGTCATAAAATGCTAATTTCCGACAGTTCTCTGTCAAAATATGGTCATACAATGTAATGGGCATATCTCTTAAATGCTCTAATGACCTAAATATGACCACGCTGATTTTGACCGATAAAAATGTCCAAATAGCATATAGTGTAATCGGACAATAGGCACGAATGCCAGCATTAACCCTATATGCCCATATACACTTTATTGAAATTTCGTTGTGGCATTGCTGGCATTTTTGATACAGTCTAATCTTAGCTTGAAATCTAGATTTTTTCTCAGATCTACACATACTTTCACTACCAATGCTTATGACAAACAACTGGCGGTTATTTGTTTTTTTTTTTTTTTTTTTTTTTTCGTTGGAAGGTTTACTTTTTTAGCTGAATCTAAGTTCGCTGCTCGAGCTAAACTAAATTTTATCTGGTCTCCAACTTTTCTTTCCAAAAATTAGCTAAAATCCCAGATAAATTTTGTTCTTTCAAAGTAACTGACTTCAAAACTTCAACACTCTCTGATTTAAACAATTTCTGATTGTAGGTACTCCTCGTCGAGGTATTTGTTAAAAGAAAAACTCATCCTTGCATACTTCTCCTATTCTCCGAAATACAAAAACGCCACAAAAACAACAGAACACAACGATCTGTCAACATCTAGCCTTAGAAAATGTACCACCCTATTAAATGGGCACACTAAATTTTGACAGCTACATGAAGTACATTCTGAAACAAAAGTTTGATTATTTAGCACGAGCAGCGTACCACTCAGCTAAATGCGTTCGCTTAAATTTAGCTCAGCTACATTTTGGAGAAAACTTTCTATTGTAGGGGAGACTGGGTACGGTTGAAACACAGGACGGTTGAAACAACACGAATATCTCGTGAACCGTACGCGCAGCGTCTATGAGTATTAGGGGTGAATGAAGCAAAATCAAGTCCGTCGACGAATAGTAGTCATGCATCGTTCGTTCGGCTGTTCAGTTTTAAGTGAGAGCTAATGTTCTATTTAGGCTATCAAAAGTAAGTATTTTTGTTTAGTTATTTTTTGTTTTACTGGGGTTTCTATCGATGCGAGATTGCTGTGCCTATTTTTTTTGTATGCAGTAAAGAGTGTAGAATACAGTATGTAGACTAGTTTAAACATGTCAGTGTTGTTTTCGTTACTTTATAGATTTTTTTTACTTAAAGGGGGGGTTGGGGACGGTTGAAACAATTTTTCAGGGGACGGTTGAAACAATATTTTAGTTATTTTTTTATTCTTATATATTATTTTAACGAAATTAGAAGAGCCAGAAAGTGTACAATGTACACCGATACACCAGAGAAAGAACAAATAAAAAAGGGTCATGAAGCAAGACTGTAACAAACCAGCTAAGCAAGCTAAGAAATGGTTGGAAGGTGTAAAAAATAAAATAAAAAATAAGGAAAGTAAAAAAAAAAAATAATAATAATAATGCAGCATTCCTGTGCTCTATTATTTTTATTTTATTCAGAAGAAGAGGAGTTTTATTGCCTTGTCTGCTTGTCAACGTATTCAGGGAGCAGATCTAGTGAAAGTTGGATGCAAATGTGTCACCTGTAAGATGTGGGCTCACAAATAGTGCACAGAAGGTTGCAATAGTTATGTTTGCCACAGTTGTGATTCGGAATATTCCGACAGCTGAATTTTATCGATTGTATTATCGAAATTAAAGTAATGTTCCTTTTTTTTAGTTTCAATTAATTTAATGAATTAAGATTTTTTTTTCTTTTTTTTTGATTTTTGTTTTCTTTAATTTTTTGTTGTTTAGAAATACTGTTTATCTTTTTTTTAAATTCTATATAAAACAATGACGTGATGAATATTGTAAAACAAAACTATTATTTTAAATAATAGTTGATTAAATATGTAACAATGGAAGATTGTGTTCATGTTTCAACTGACCCCAAGAACTGTTTCAACCGACCCTGGTATGGGTACGGTTGAAACAAATTTTCATTTTTGTTTTAATATGATGTACTACGCAAAATATCATACCGAGTACTCAAAAAACACTTTCCATTTATACATAGAAACATGCTCCTTCATTTCACGTAAGTTCATCACCGATTAGCTTATAAACGGCAATGGTATGGAAGGTATAAGCGAAATTGTTTCAACCGTACCCAGTCTCCCCTACTAAGCGTACTGTTCCGTATAGTTTTACGGTTCGAAAAACTTATTTTTTAGACTTTTCGCTATTTGTAGCGGCAACGAAAACTGACAATCCTGTCCAACGAAATAAAAACGACCGTTCTTCTTATTCCAACTGTTAACAAAAAGAATCTTGCTCCTCTCTTTATTCCATCTCTATTTATATGTAATTTATAATTTGAGTGAAAAGCAATTAACAACTATTCAGAGTCAAACACAATACAGGGTGCCCAAACATTCCGGCCCCTATTGAAGTAACTACAATAATTAACACATTGATTTTGAAGTTGATTCAATTATCTACAGGTAGAACTGCTAACCGATGAATTGCTCTTCTGATGACCCCATTTTTTGTTCGCACATCAACGACTCGTACTTTTCCGTCTCCACCTTTGATCGTTGCCACGACACGACCAATAAGCCACTGATTGGATGGCGTGTTGTCTTCTTGGATAAGTACCAAGGTATCCGGCCTCAGCTCTGTGTTCGCGGTTTCCCTCCATTTAGTTTTAGCTTGTAACTCAAGCAAATAGTCTTTCTGCCAACGCTCCCAGAAATGTTGCCGTAATACGGAAATGCGTTTCCATCTTTCAATCGCGGACATCGATTTTGGTTCCTCTGATAGTGGTTCGGGAACAGCCCGTTGCGGAGTCCCAATAAGGAAGTGCCCAGGCGTCAGCACTTCATAATCGTTCGGGTCCGGTGACATCGACGAAATTGGTCTGGAATTGAGAACAGATTCAATCTCTACAACAAAAGTCATTAGTTCTTCAAAATTAAATATGGTTTTAGACGACACACGACGAAAATGATGTTTGAACGACTTGACTGCGGCCTCCCATAATCCACCAAAATGCGGAGCTCGCGGGGGAATGTGCTTGAACTCAATCCCCTCCGCCGAGCACCATGACTGAATATCTCCACTCGCTTGCTGCTGCAGGAAGGCCCTTTTGAGATCTTCTAATTCACGCCTGGCTCCCACAAAATTCGTTCCATTGTCGCAATATATGCGCTGTGGCAAGCCACGGCGTGCTGTAAACCGCTTCAAAGCTGCTATAAATGCTTTGGAGGTAAGATCCCCTACAACCTCCAGATGAACTGCTTTGCAACCAAAACATACAAAGACAGCAACATAAACCTTTCTGGGGGGTCGACCTCTAACTCCTTCTGTGATGTACTGCGGTCCGCAAAAATCCACACCTGCGATCAGAAATGGTTTACTTAACTCGACCCTGTTCTTCGGTAAGCTTCCCATCACTTCGTACAGTAGACGTGGCCGATACCTGAAGCATAAAACACATTGCTTGACAACGCTGGAGGCTAGGTTCCTGCCGTTAACAATCCACACGGTTTGCCTTGCGATTGCCAACAACGCCTGGGGCCCTGCGTGAAAATTCTTGCGATGCAGATGCGCCATGTATTGTCGCACGAAGATGTTATTCTTTGGCAACAACAGTGGGTGCTTCGCCTCGAATGGTAAATCGGCGTTCTGTAACCTTCCTCCTACTCTTAGTACCTGGATATCCCCGCGACGTTCGAGGAATGGCGCCAACGCTTTCAGGGTGCATTGCTTCGATAACACCACATTGTCATGCAACAACTTTATTTCCTCGCCAAAGGCTGACTGCTGGACATTCCATACAAGCCGTACAAATGTCTCGTCCAACTCCTGTCTTGTAAATGGCCCGGTGAATGGTGCTCTCCGCTGCCGATACGCATCAATATAGCGACGCACATACGAGACAATGCGAAGAGTCTTCTGGAAATTTGAAAATTTTGTGTATCGATGGACGAACTCTTGCTGTGTCTCTACGCTCAACAATGATATTTGAACGTTCCTTTTATCTGGAACCTCTTCCTGCTTTAGCACTTGCTTTATTTTTGGCCAGTACTCCTGATCCTTGTACAAAAATGGTGGTCCTTTGAACCAAAACGAGTGCAAAAGATCTAGAACTGTAGCCCCTCGTGAAACGATGTCTGCCGGATTCGACTTGGATCCCACGTGTCTCCAAGTAGCTTGGTGAGATCCTTGTTGAATCCGCGAAACTCGATTCGCCACGAAAGTCTCCCATGTCGAAGGATGCTTTGCCAGCCAATGCAAAACAATTTCTGAATCTGTCCACAGGTGGATGGATTGGACTCGGTTCGGCACGTTCTTTAGGACCTTTTGAAGCAGCAATACCAACAATTCCGCTGCACACAGTTCCAGTCTAGGGATTGGTTGCACCTTCCGAGGAGCCACTCGTGACTTAGCGCTGAACAACCTTACCACGAAATTGCCCTGAATCTTGTGCCGGATATAAATGCAACATCCATACGCTCTACCCGATGCGTCCGCAAACCCATGTATCTCAAAATGCCCCTTTGGAACAACACACCTTTCCATCCGTATCTTTCTCAGATCTGCCAACTGGGTTTTAAACGAGTTCCATTGTGTGTGCAGATCTTGTGCAAGCGATTCGTCCCACTTCACCTTCGAAATCCAGAGATCTTGCATAAAGACCTTCGCTCTCACAATAATCGGACTTATTAATCCGAGGGGATCAAACAGCTGAGACATCTCCGATAGCACACTGCGCATTGTAACTCGGTTAGAGGTCACAATTTTTGGGTCCATGCAGCACAACTCATCGCTTTCTGGATCCCACACGATGCCCAACGCTTTGATGATGTCCGCATCGTTAATGCGAAGGGTTTTCTCTCTATCGCCTTCTGGTATCTTCCGCAAAAAATTGGCCTCATTGGAGTACCACTTCCGAATGTCGAACTTCCCCTGACTTAACACCGCCCGAACTTCATTGTAGATTCGATCAATTTCCTCGATCGTATCTCCTCCTGTAATTAGGTCGTCAATATAGAAGTCGTTTTTAATTTTTGCAGATCCTACGGGGTAGCAGTCACCGTGTTCCTCTGCTAAGGCATTCAAGCACCTGGTGGCAAGATATGGTGCTGAAGTGGTACCATATGTTACCGTAAGTAGCCGATAGATATCTAGCTCCCTATTTGGATCATCTCGCCACAAAATGCATTGATAGAATGTATCTCGTTCGTCAACTAATATTTGGCGATACATTTTCGAGATATCCGCGGTCAAGGCGAACTGATAGCACCGAAATCTCAGTACTATGGAGAAGAGTTCATCTTGAACTACAGGCCCTTTCATAAGTACATCGTTCAACGACAAATTAGTAGATGTTCTCGAACTGCAGTCAAACACCACTCTCAACTTTGTTGTTGTTGAATCTGGTTTCATGACGCACTGATGCGGAGTGAAGTACTTTACCCGTGACCGATTACATGTTGGTACCTTTATCATGTGACCCATGTCCATGTATTCTCGCACGAAATCCGCATACTGACGTTTAAGTTCTGGGTTCCTTTCCAAACGTCTCTCCAAGCTGAAGAATCTTCGTTCTGCACCGCGTAATGATTCTCCTAACTGATCTCTGTCAGCTTTAAACGGCAGCTTAACAATAAATCTCCCTTCCTTGTCTCGTCTCGTAGTATTTCGAAATTGGGTTTCGCAGCGATCCTCTTCTTCGGTAAATGGCGTCATAGTCGACTGAATGGTCTCTATCTGCCAGAACCGTTCAACCAGCTCGTCCAACGATGAGTCCACGTTGCGGCCATCCGCCACAATGTGACAATGTGCGTTACGAATCCGTGTTGTTTTTGTCTTTCCGGACACTACCCAGCCAAATACTGTTTTTTGCAGTGTTGGGCACCCATCCCCTAGCTGTATTTGGCCCACCGACAACAAATTATAAAAAAGGTCGGCGCCAATTAACATATCAACCGTTGATGGTAGATTAAAGTTCGGATCCGCTAGCTGCAGATTTCCAGGAATGTTCCAATCCTTTGCGTCGACTTCTCGTTCTGGGTGCACACCTGTAATCTTGGGTAAGATAAGCGCTTCAACCGATGTGTCAAAGGCAGTCAACCGAGATTGAATAGCGATGTTGGTGCTATATTTAATTTCAAGTGGCTTCTTTCCTACCCCTGCGACGGTGGTGTCGGCACGCGTCTTCCGTAGATGCAGTCGCTGTACGACTGCCTCCGTTACAAAATTTAACTGTGACGCTGAATCCAATAAAGCCCTCACTTCGTGGAACTGCCCATGACTGTCCTGAATACGAACAACAGCCGTGGCCAAGATGACTTGAGCTGAGTTCCTATCTTGACCGACTTCCAGCATTGACGAGTGCAACGAGGAGTTAACAGGGTTCACCACTTCCGGCTCTGCCCGCGAACTATCCTCCTCTAGTGATCTGTTACCATAACGATGCAACAACAAATGGTGTGGCCAACCACATACCTGACATTTTGTTATGGTACATTTTTTTACTGCATGTCCTACGCCCAGGCAGTTAATGCAAAGCATACGTTTCTTTACCTCAGCGAATCGTGCAATGACATTGAGGTTTTTGAACGATGAACAAGAATCAATGGTGTGTCCCCTCTGGTTACAATATTGACAATTAATACCCGAAACAACGAGAGAGGTATTGTTTGTATTGCCTGAATATCGTGCTCGATTTCGACGTGGTGTAGATTGGTGTTGTTGTGCCATTTGCGAAGTTGACGGAATCGTTGATAGCTTTGACTCCCTCACCTCCAAATTCTGGCACCTCCGAGATAAAACTTCCTCGCACTGATGCCACGTATTAAGTTTCGAGTAGTCAATGGACTCCTCCCATTTGATTAAGGAATCTGTGTCGAGCTTTTCACACACCAAGTAAATAATCAAAGCATTTGCGATTTTATCCAACGACCCTATCGTCTGCATCGCGCTAAAGTGATTGTTAACTGCATCCACCAATGACCTTAACTGAGATGCTGATCCTCGAGATACCTTCGACAGCCCAAACAACGATTTTATGTGCTCCTGGAGCATTAAGTTCTTGTTGTCGAATCTTTCCTTCAACCGCGTGAAAGCCTTCATGTAGTTCAAGTCGGTGACTTCAAACTCCTTTACCGCTGCTAATGCTGACCCTTCTAAACTATCAATTAAATAGTTAAAACGCTCCAAATTATCAAGGCTCAGATTATTGTGCACCAATTTTTTAAATATCCCAATAAAGTTCGGGTATTCTGAGTACTTTCCCGAAAATTTGGGAATCTTTTGGCACTGCAGATTTGAGCGAGAGACATGTTGCGGCGGCACAATTGATGCATTTAAAGCATCTGGCGCAAGTGTCGCTTTTGATTTGCTTATCAGCGAGAGAATATCGGATTTTGTCTCGATGTATAGGTCCTCTATCTCATTCCGCGCTTTCGAATTCTTATCAACGTCATCTGCCCCACTCAGACGTTCTATTTGAATTTGCGTACTCAGAATTTGTTTGAAGTACGACTCCAATATTCCCAGTCTACACTCCAATTCCGGCAGTGACAACAAATCCCCTTTATCGTTAATCACCTGTCGAATTCGGGTGATACTGCCTTTGGTTGACGAGCGAAGAGTTCTCAACTCGCTCAGCGATGGTTTGGCCGTTTCCCCAATTGAGGATTTTCCATCTGGCTCCATAGTCAGTCGTTCAGATATTTATTTTATATATTATATGTATGCAATAGGGTATAATAGAATATAATATGATATGTATAAGTCAATATCGAAATATCAGTGCCACAAACTGCTCAGCCTCTTTTTTCTCGCTCAAATCAATAATTCTTCACAATTCATCAACAACGAAATTCAAACAAATGGTTTCGTGAAGAGCTTTTATTGATTGATTAATCGGTTGATATTTGCTCCGACTAAGAATCGAACCGGCAATCGGTATTAAGCTTTTTTTTTTTTTTCCAAGTTTGTAGCACGGATAAGTCGGGACACTAACCTGGTTTCCAAGTTTTAAACTCAACCTGTGTGCTTCTCCTTGTTTGTAGATATGGTGAATTTCAACTCTCCAAACTTCAGCGTTGACTCAAAAAGCTGCTGTCAATGCTGCACTAACCCCGTACTCTGCTAACTCGACCGATCTGCTGGGATGAAAGATGATGGAGAAACTCGTCCACTGCTTGCAACAACTATCACAGCCACTGCACCTTCTGTATTATGCAATTATTATCTTTTTCGATGTCTTGTTTATACGCTTTTCATTCGGTATGACGAGTGACCGATATAAGCAATTCACCACACACTCACAACTCTCGCGATCGCCAGGGCAACAACTATATGATGGTTGGGAATTGATTCCCGGGTTTCGGCACCAAAATGTTCCGTATAGTTTTACGGTTCGAAAAACTTATTTTTTAGACTTTTCGCTATTTGTAGCGGCAACGAAAACTGACAATCCTGTCCAACGAAATAAAAACGACCGTTCTTCTTATTCCAACTGTTAACAAAAAGAATCTTGCTCCTCTCTTTATTCCATCTCTATTTATATGTAATTTAAAATTTGAGTGAAAAGCAATTAACAACTATTCAGAGTCAAACACAATACAGGGTGCCCAAACACGTACTAAGCTTTACACTTAAGCCTAGTATCCTGCTCGAGCTGAATTTTAGCGCCCCTAGTCTCCACTTCGTTTCTCCACACCAAAGATAAATGGTTGCTAAATTATTATTATACATGATATAGATGGGAAAAAACCCATATGCTTATGAACCATAAGTATCATGACAGATATCAGTAAATGTAATTTTAATAGAATTTTCGAAATTCAAACTTGAAAGACGTAAGACACCTAGAAATTATAAGAAGAACTTAGACTTATTGTGTCTTCAAACTTTCCACAATCTCCTTACCATAGTGGAACACTTGTTATTAACCCAAAAGATGGCCTCGTCTGAAAACATGAGTCCCCTTGAAATTCGAATCGCTTTATTTTTATTTATATCTCTATTTTGGCTTTGTTATTTGGCTTTTCGTTTTCTTTTTTTATCACTGCGTTTTCCACCAAAAAAAAAAAAATGATAGCAAACACAACACAAACTCTTTCCTCCGCTTTTGATATCAAAATTTATCTTCGATTTAATGCACCGGACATTTATTTCGCGAGCTAAATGACTGGAGATTTTTCATCGGCCCATCTATATGAAGTTAAGAATTTAGCGTGCGAACAGGATACTGCTTTGCTAAACTGCCTCACTAAATTTTATCTTTGTACACATTTTTGTATGGGAGATAAAATTTAGCGCGAGCAGGATACTAGGCTTAAGCAACATTTTAAGATCAAGATTGAGGTCAACCATCAAGTTTAAGTGGTCAAAAAAAGCAAAAGAAAATTTGTACGGTTTCGTTTTACGTATGGCTATAACTGGGGCCTAAAGCTTCTCTGCAAATTTTACAATTTTCGCACAATATTTTCACAATTGGCTTGCTTAACGTTATAATAGTATTGCGATACTCAACCGCGTTACATTTTAAATATATTTATTTGGAAATCACAGTTGTTTAAAGAATTTGCGAAGTTCCTTTATCAACTGTAAGAATTAATATAATATGCCCTTAGGGCAATCACGCCCTCTGTTGGTCGATAGACTGCTTTAAGAAAACATTGTAAACCACAGCCAACTCCCGAGGTAAGTTGGGTGTGGTCGAGGAAGAAAAAGAAGAAGAAGAAGACGATTATTAAAGAGCCGGTGTTACGAACACATATTTGTTTTTTTGTGAAAATAAAAATATTAATAAGTTTACAATTTCAGATGTGGGGTAATCCGCAAAAATTGAATAAGATTGACCTAGCGGCTGCACTGCGTGAAGGGAACATAAATTTCCCAGCATCTGCCACGGTTGCCCAGATGCGGATACTACTGCGAGAGGCATCGGAAAAGATGGATGCCGATGAAAAAATTCTGAGTTTGCCAACGTCTGAGGTCGAAATCGTTGCATCTGATGCTGAAGAGGATGTATTTTTCAATGCTGCATACGGTATTTTGATGCCTGCCACCGCTGCCCCCGATATTTCAACTGCTGCCTCATCTGCCGCCATCGATTCAAGCTCTGATGCTGCTGCCCCATCTGCTGCTGCCCCATCTGCTGCTGCCCCATCTGCTGCTGTCCCATCTGCTGCTGTTACTTCGCTTATTACTGCTGCCCCATCCGCTGCTGTTGACTCTATTCCTGCTGCCCCACCATCTGATGACCTCATTTATACTGCTGCCATAACTACCGCTGTTTCAACTTCGGCCTCCGCCCCAACAGTTGCCGATACTTCACATGCATTACAGACCGACTCGAATCCTGACCATGAGTTGGCTGTATTGGAACAACAGCTGAACATCTTGAGGAAGAAACAAGAACTCATCCAGCTCACACGTCAGCTGGAGCAGATGTCACCGGAACCCGTAAGTCGTGTTCGTGTGGATGATATTGTCCGAGTGGTGAAAAAATTTAGCGGTGATCGCACATCGGGGTATGATGTAAAATGCTTCATAAATGATTTGGAGCAAATCTGCAAAACGTATCGCTGCGATGATGCATTCAAATATATCTGTTTACGCAGTTTGCTGGTGGGTGCTGCTGCCGATTGTGCAAATCAGAGCGACATATGTGACTACCAAAGTCTGAAAGCGATTTTGTTGAAAGAATTTGATCTGGTGCTGAGTTATATTGAAATCATAAATCGTCTTCGTTAACGTCAATGGAACAGAGATGCTGAAGACATTCACCATTATGTCCTCATTATGAATGGTCTAGCTAAGCATAGTCAGTTGAGGGAACACGAAGTGGTCAGCATTATTGTTGACGGCATGCGGCTGCCACCTGAAGATGCTGTTCTGTTGCTAAGTGGAACGTCTACAATAGACCAATTAAAAACTGCTGTTGGAATGCATCGTGAACGTATTTTGGAACACATCAAACGACAGTCCGCTGCACGTTCCCGTCCACCATCAAGACCTAGCACTTCGGGCACTGTTGCTGTTCAAGAAAAAAAGGTCGGAGACCTTGAGCAGATCCGCTGTTTTAATTGCAGTCAGATGGGGCATTACCAAAGTAAGTGCCCGTACGAGATACGCGCACCTGGCTCGTGTTTTAGATGTTGGAAGTTGGGACATGACCACCGACATTGTCCAAATCCACCGAAGCTGATGACGCGTCGAAACCTGGTTGCTGCTGTTGATGATGCCAATTACACCGATGAAGAAGCTGCTGCGGTTGATGACATAGGAGTAGTCGGCCATTCTAATTATGTAAGTGTTGCTTTCAATTTTAAGATTACCAACGATTGCAAATTTACGAAATTTCTTTCTTTGTTTGATACCGGTAGTCCGGTTAGTTTTATTCGACATTCGTCAGTTAACCACTGCTCTTCAAATAAGAAACAAAAGACATCATTTAGGGGTTTGGGTAATCAACCCCTTTCAACATTTGGCCGTATCAACTGCTTGATCAGATTTAACAATATGTGTCTTCAACAACAACAATTAATAATTCTTCCCAATGAGGAAATGAATATACCGCTTATTTTAGGAAGAGATTTTCTGTATAAATTTAATATCGCACTTTGTCAAATAAATAAGGAAGTTATTAATGTAAACAGTGGTATGGCCAATAAAGAAAAACTTATGTACCTATAATTCGTATTTTTGCATCGTTGGCGGGGCAGAGGGCTCATCCGCTGGTTTCTGTCCGTCACCATCAGAGAAAGTTGTAGACGTAAAAAGGCCATATGTAACCAAGAAAAATTGGACTGCGTTATCTGGGGGTGACGACGTTCTAAGTGTGTCGGGCAAGGATCTCGATCGTTCTGTTTCTTCTTGTTCAGGGATACATACGATCCCTTTAAGTGAAAAATCAGCGACTAAGGTGCCATTGGATATAAACAAATCTTTAGCAAGGAAGAATATAGCAATTATTGAGCGTACTATCCATGAGCAATATCTGTGTCCGGTTAACGTTAAAGTAAGGCCGCACGATTCGGAGATGCGTATTAGGCTCACCAACCAAACACCGTTCCATACGTCTCCACGACGGCTTTCATATTTTGAAAGAATAGAGGTACAGAAAATATTGGACAAATTACTCGAAGAAAAAGTCATTAGGCCAAGTCAATCTCCATATGCATCCGCTGTAGTTTTAGTAAAGAAAAAATCCGGAGAACTTCGTATGTGCATTGATTTTAGAAATTTAAATAAAGTCACGGCCCGGGATAATTATCCATTGCCATTGATAGAAGATTGTTTAGGTTATTTAGGGGGAAAAAAATATTTTTCCACACTGGATCTGAAAGATGGATTTTTCACGTAGCCATGGCGCCGGAATCGATCCAATACACATCATTTGTAGTCCCACAGGGCCAGTTTGAGTATATACGCATGCCATTTGGGTTGAAAAATGCCCCTGCTGTTTTCCAGCGCTACATATGCGAGATTTTCGCAGATTTTATAACTTCGGGACAAATTTCAGTCTATATTGATGATATCGTTTTGGCGACTGTGACCCTTGATGAACATGTAAGATTATTGAAGAACGTATTACGCCGCATGACTGAAAAGGGTTTAGTGTTACGTTTGTCTAAGTGCAAGTTCGCCTATGAGCGTATTGAGTATAATGGTTATTCGGTCACTTCAAAGGGTATTCGTCCAAATGACGACCACACTGAAGCAATAAGGAAATTAAATTCACCACGGAATTTGAAGGAACTGCGCACGGTGTTAGGAATGTTTAGTTATTTCCGAATGTTTGTTGAAGGGCACAGTAAATTAGCTAAGCCATTAACTGAACTAACTCGTGAGGGTGTAGCATTCTCTATGACAGCTGTGCGAGAAGATGCTTTTAATGTATTAAAACATAGATTGATAAATAGTCCAGTCCTGGCAATTTATGACCCATCTAGAGAAACTGAATTGCATTGTGATGCTAGTTCTTTGGGTTTTGGAGCAGCACTGATGCAGCGACAGAGCGATGGGAAGTTCCATCCTGTGTCATATTTCTCTAAAACAGCGTCCCCTGCTGAACAGCGTTATCATAGTTTTGAACTGGAAGCATTGGTCATTGTGTATGCTCTTAGACGGTATCGTGTCTATCTAGAGGGGCTGACCTTTAAGATAGTAACAGATTGTAACTCGCTAAAGCTGACCTTGGAGCGAAAGCAAATTAATGCCAGAATTGCTAGATGGGCTCTTGAGCTTCAGTCATATGATTATACCTTACAGCATCGTCATGGTATTTCAATGGGTCATGTTGACGCATTAAGTCGTCTTCACCCTAAGGCCGAGAAGACTTCCGGTTGTAATAGTGAATCAAATTGTTTAAGGGACCAGGTGGCTGTCGTTGAATCATGCGATCAAGATGACGAAATAAGTCCGGATGTATCGTGTCGCACTATTCATGCAGTCGATGAAGACGACATCTGTTTCCGAATTCAACTCACGCAAAGTCGTGATGAACGACTTCTAGAAATTCGCGACCAGCTGGAAGGAGGGCCATTAATCGGTTTTGAGTTGAGGAATGGTTTGGTATTCAAAATTAATGGAAAGGGTAGACCACTTTTGTGTGTGGCAAGTGAAATGGAGCAAAATGTAATCAGGCTAATACATGAGAAATTGGGTCATCTAGGGGTCGATAAGACTTTTGAGGGTTTATGTAGGCACTATTGGTTCCCAAGTATGAGAGATAAGGTATGCAATTTCATTCGTAACTGTATCCGCTGTATTATGTACGCGGCTCCTGTTCGTTCATCTGAGCGAACCCTATACAGTATTGAAAAGAAACCTGAACCGTTTGACACGTTGCATTTGGATCATTTTGGCCCGCTTCCATCATTGATCTCAAAGAGAAAACATATACTATTGGTAACTGATGCATTCACCAAATTTAATAAGGTATATGCTGTAAATTCCACAAGCACAAAGGAGGTATTAGCTTGTCTCGAAAAATACTTTGCATATTATAGTTGGCCACGCCGCATTATAACTGATCAAGGCTCGTGTTTTACCAGTTTGGAGTTTTCTGTATTCCTGACCAAACATAATGTAGAATACGTAAAAGTTGCCGTAGGGTCGCCACAGGCCAATGGCCAAGTGGAGCGTGTAAATAGGACGTTGAAAGCAATGCTTGGTAAGTTGTGTGAACCAATTGATCATGCGGATTGGGTTCAGATGCTTCCACAGGTAGAGTTCGCACTTAATAATTCTAAGCATAGTTCCACGAAGCATTCAGCTAGTGAGTTATTATTTGGAGTAGTACAGCGTGGCAAGATTATCGACAGGCTTTCTGAATATTTAGATGCAAATTCCAGTCCAGTAGTTAGTTACGACTTGGCAGCCATGCGTACGAGTGCACATGAAGCAATTAAGAAGTCGCAGGCTTATAATGCTGCTTATTTGGCCAAGAAATGCTCTCCGGCAAAGAGTTACGCGGTGGGAGATTTTGTTGTCATTCGTAATGTAGATGTAACGCCAGGGACCAACAAAAAACGTATCCCTATATATCGCGGTCCGTGTGTTGTCCATAGGGTGTTGGGAAACGATCGGTATGTGGTTCGGGACGTCGAAAACTGTCAGATAACGCAGCGCCCTTATGACAATGTTATTGAAGCCGCGCGAATGCGGAAATGGATTGATGACAGAAACGAGCATGAGACGGATGATGAGACAGGGGATGAAAGTGAAAGCAATACTGGGGTCAGAATAAGTTTATAAAAAAAATCGAGGTCGATTTGATTTGTAGATTGACCGAAGCTGTAAGAATTAATATAATATGCCCTTAGGGCAATCACGCCCTCTGTTGGTCGATAGACTGCTTTAAGAAAACATTGTAAACCACAGCCAACTTCCGAGGTAAGTTGGGTGTGGTCGAGGAAGAAAAAGAAGAAGAAGACGATTATTAAAGAGCCGGTGTTACGAACACATATTTGTTTTTTTGTGAAAATAAAAATATTAATAAGTTTACACAACTAAAAAAAGGGGAAAAGTACCAATAAATTGTATTAGAGTCCTCGAAAAAAGTGTCAAATTTTTGCACAACGGTCGCGATGGTCCAGCGCGTTCAAAATTCCTTCATGGTTGAGAAAAAAAAAAAATAAATAAATAAATAAACTCGCACATATTTTCCTGTGCAAGTCTTCTGTTGATTTCATCACACAAATTCATTTATTCATCGAAACTATATACCTACAAGATTATCCCTATATTCATCCCCATCGTCATTCGTCACTCGCACGCGCGCCGTACATAAAATCGCTTTACTTTGATGAGCTTGAAGAAATGCACACCCATCTTAAGAATTCACGCGACGCCACTGATATAATATACAATAGTTCGATGCGAAACAAACAGCCAGATGATAGATGCAGAAAAATTCAACAAAAAAATCCTCCCCCCACGATAAATTGGCATTTCTGTTGCTAGCAACAACAGAAACAATCAATTTTGACTTGTTTACGTTCTGTCGTCAAACAGCCATTTTTCTGTCGCTAAATTCTGTTGCTGAAAAAAAAAGTTCTGTTCCTAATTCTGTTTCTGTTCTTTGTCACTTGGTGCCTTAACCAAAAATGAAACTGAAACAGATCCATAAAAATATCGTCACCTCAGTATTTGAGTGATCTAAACGACAAAAACATAGTTTCGAGAAAACGACGTTTTAAGTTTGAAAGCGAATAAAACAAAAACCTTCATTAAGACAACCATTAACTAAATTTTTTAATTTAGTGGCTATTGAGTTCTACTTACACTTTAGTTCTTGTTTCAATTGGACAATTGGGTTTTTTATAATCTCAAGTTGAAAAAAAGGAAATTGCATGCGGCATGATTTTTTTTCCAAATAATGCGTATTTGTATGGTATGAGGCACTTATTGAGCAACCTATGTGGCATTTAAATACTGAGCGGCATTGTGACTTTTGAATGCGTATGTGGCATATATTCATACAAAAGTTGAAATAAAAGCATTTTTTTAAATTACTGTTATTTTATTTTTCTTGGGGTTTTTTATGGCAAACTTATTTTTTTATGTAAAAAACAAGGTAAGTTATCGTTTCAAAGAAAAATAATTCTGTAATATACTAACGTTTGTTTATATCGGGGATCTGAAAATCCAATACTTAAGCTCTTTTTTAAATTAATTTAGTGCCTTCAGAGGGTAAAAAAGGAAAACAATAAAATGAAATATCTATTTTATCCAGCTTTAAATTCATATCATACTTGTACAGAATATAATTATTATAAAAAAAATAAATAAAATAAATAGTTGGCGCAACAGGTCTGGAGAGACCCTAGGCCTAGCTTCTCACAACCATTCGTTTTGTGTGAGTTTTTCATTTTTGGAACGAATGGAAGGGATCTACAGTTTTATGCCGACTCCAAACGGCTAATTGAGAAGCTCTTACAAGACATTTATACTCTCGGATGTTTGTCAGACGTTCGCGAGAGGTAGCGCAGCGGAAAAAACCCTACAAAGGCTCCTTTTTGTCTTTTAGAAATCATTCCTCAAAAATGGCAAAAATGCAAATGTATCACTCAAATACTGAGGTGACGATATCGTCGGCTGAGTTCTATCTTGTCCAATGTCCATTTTTCAAATTTTTGGGAAATCGATTTTCAAAGTTTAGGTTCAAAGCTTTTATTCAATTAACTAGATTTCTGTTCTGAAGTAATTTTTTTATGAAAGCTCAAACAATTTTATATTTAATAGTTAAAATATTTTTGTATTTAAAGTTTCTTCTAATTAATTAAAAATAAAAATGTATCACCAAGTCATTTTGGATATTGGACAATGATGTATGGGATGAGTAAAAGTTAGTTAAAATGTTGGATATTGAACAAAAAGAAGTTAAATTCAACAAGATAGAAAATAAAGAAAACGTAATAAAGAAACCAGTGTTGCAAATAGTAACATTGAACAAAAAGTCTTCCAACTTAACTTTAAAAAAAGTTAAATTAAAGACTTTTCTTATATTATTCTTTTATTAAAAAAAATACAAACATTGTTTTTATGTATAATGCTTTTATTAAAACAAATTCAATTCAAGACATTCATTTCTTTATAAGAAACTAGCTGACCCGGCGAACTCCGTTCCGCCCAAATTCGTTATAATGTAATGAAAATAATATTTCCAAGCATGCACAGCGCATGCTACTTTATGTAATTCCATCAATTTAAATTCTTTATTCAAAAGTTATATTAAATACAAAACAAATAACTGAAGTATAGCATTGACGATGTATTTCAATCAAACCGCAATCATTGACGTGTCGGCCACCCTTACACTTTTGCAATAAATTGGTTTGCTCACACGTGAGAATGGCATATACAATTGACCATGTGGAAAACATGGGAATTCAAGATTGATGCTACAAATATCCAGCGATTATCCTTCCGACTTATTTTTTGTCATAGACGCTTAAATACCAATGACAAATCGTTCTGAATAAGCGGAGTCCGCGATATGACAATGTTTACCTTTTAATTTTCCCCTCAAAATCGTCCTTGCATGACATTTGATTTGAGATTCTTGACAATCATGTCAAACGCGATCCGATACAAAATGTCGATGCATTTAGATTGCTCAACAAAATTATAATTGAGTCGACTTTTAATTTCAAATTGTGAAGCGGTAGGTCCGGAACATCCGAATTAGAAAATTACAAATTTTAAATAATTTTTCTTGTATTGGAAGTGACACTACTACCCGTTTCCTATCCATTCTATTGTTTCCAAAGTGCGGTTCCTTTATCAGGATTGAAGACAAATGTGCGATCTTCTAAGGGCCGTTTTATTCACTATTGTTCAACTTCCCGATAACTCCGAGGTTGACCAACTTCGGAGTTGATTTGAAAGAGAGAGTTGAGCGGCAAGTTGAAAATTGCTTTTATTCACTACTTTAATTCTGAACTCCGCAGTTGAAATTCAAAAGTTGGCCTACTTGCTGTTTCAGAAATATCCCTGGGATATTTGTGACCGATGACAGAAATAATGTCAGTCTCAACTTTGGATTTGACATTTATCATTGCGGACTGTTATTTCAAAAGTGTTACGTTTTCAAAAAAAAATATCGAAATAGTGAAGAAAACCTAAAGTGAAAAAAGATACCTAAACAATGGAAAAAAAATACAAAAAAAAAGAATGCCAAAAATAGTGTATACAGCGGAGGAGGAAGATTGGCTCGTATCGAATGCTTTGGAGTACAGCTCCATAATTGAAAATAAGAAGACGGATGGTGCGACGAATCGGGACAAAGACAATGCGTGGGAGAAAATTGCAACCGCATTCAATTTTGCGCCGCCTGGCCAGGTAGTTGCTTTAAATTGTACTTTATTCTGTTCATTTTATTCCATTCCTTCTGTCCGTAGGAAAGAGCACTGAAGTCACTGCGTGAAAAGTATGCGAAAATTAAGCAGACATTGAAGGATCGTGCGTTTTACTTTTTAAAGGACGCCAAAAAGACCGGTGGTGGTCCACCCAAAAAGGAACTACCTGCATTGAGCGAACCAATGCAGCAATTGGCGGTGCTTTTGACGCCTTCTACATTGGGTCTTGCTGCAATATCCGGGGATAGCGACCATTTATCAGCCAACGAATCAGCACTGCAATATGCTAGACGGGAAATAGCTTCATCTTTTGAACAGATGCAAGTAATTTCGGTCGCAGAGATCCTCGTCGATGATGGTGATAGGGCATTCCGTTCAGAAGATGAAGACGTGGATGCCACATTTGTCGAAGAGGCGCATGGCAATGTACTGACAATGGTGGAATTGGAAAGCACGAAACATCACAACACAGAATCAATGTTGCCGAACCCGAACGAATGCACAGTTGTTGACCGTACTTGGGAAAGAGTAAATCCTGCCAAACTGCGGAAGCCTTTAAACGCACTATTGCACAGTCGCCGGCATAAAAGGGAATCAGAGGGAATCCCAGCCCCAAGTAGAACTCAAGAATTAGCAGAAGAAAAGCAGCAACATTCCGCTAAAAAGTATAAAATTGAAATTGAGATTTTAGAGGGCGAGAGAGAGCGGTACAAGTTTGAACTCGAACGAGCTGCCTTAGATCTCAAACGAGCTGCAATTGAATGTGAACGAGCTGAGCTTGATCGGGAGCGTTCGGCCATTGAATTGCAGCGAGCAAAAAATCAACTTTGATTGAGCAATTTATGTTTGTTAAAGTTTTTAAGTTATCCAATAAAATGCTTGTAATAAAACGAATGTTTACTTTTATTTTTTATTGATGGATTTTTTCAGCTAATACTAAGCTAGCAATCTAACATTGGCTGAAAATATGTACGAACTAATCGAGAGCGGATGTTGTTATTAGCTGCCGATGGTGCTCCTAAATGCGTAGGTGACGGAACATATGCGGCGGCTAGCACATCAGCGAATCCGGGCATTTCGGGTGGTGGTTGCAATTCATTTTCATCTATAGCTATGTTATGGAGGACGGCACAAGCGATGATAATTGATTGCACAGTTTCAATTCTGCACCTTAAGCCAGTGGCCAACACTGGAAACCGCCTCTTCCAAATGCCGTACGAACGTTCGACGCAGTTTCGAGTCCGAATCTGCGATTCGTTGTATAAATTTTCAGCAGCGTTTGTGACATTCTGGAAAGGCGTTGCAAGGTAGCTCGTATTTCTGTAGCCCGAATCACCAACAAGAATAAAATGTCCGAACTGGCCTTCTTCGAATCGTTTTTTTAAGCCCGACAAATTAAAAATGCGCTGATCATGCGTGGAGCCCTTTTAAAGAAGAAAAATATAAAAAATAATTTGAAATTTGTACTAATTATACGAGCAAAATACCTGCCAACGAGCGACGATATCGTTTATCTTTAAATTCGCAGCGGACACCGTCTGAACGTTTAGGGAGAACCATCCCTTACGATTTCTGAAAAGTTCCGGATCCGTTCCACCTGGCGATTGAATGCGGATATGTGTGCAATCTATCGCGCCCAGTGTTCGAGGGAATTTTGCTTTAGCGAAAAAGTCACGTGCTACCAGCAATCGTTCCCTTTGCGTTTCCGGCATTCGAATGAATCGTGGTGCAAGATTGGCTATAGCTCTAGACACACGTTTTAACACATAGTGCACTGTTGCAATGCCCAATGAAATCTGCAATCGCCAGTTGAATTGATCCGAGTGCATAATATCGTAACACAATTAATAATTGTGTAATTGGCCGTAGTTCACGCGATCTAGCAACAAGTAAAACAACATGAATCTATCAAAAATTAATTAATTCGAACCAATTCGCAATGTACACTACCGTCTCTTGTCGTCCGGTAACGAATCCTTTATTAATTCAAGAATCATCATTGTCGTCCGTTTTGAGAGACGAAAACGATAGATAAAGTCGCTGTCGTTCCAATTGTTTAATTCAACACGTGTCAGCATCTTGTATTGCCGTCTTTCAACAGACAAATTTTCTCTGTCTTCTTCATCTTCGCTGCTCGAAGAAGATGATGGCCAATTCTCCCAGAAATAATTAGCACGAAACATTTTAATTTATAAATCGTATATTAATTTTAATTTTTGATAACACAATTATTTTCGACATCCGAAGTCAAGAGCGAACTGTCAACAACTGAATAAACAGAAATTAAACAAAACCCCAAGTTTGCTTGGATAACTCTACTATTTCGGGGAGTTGAGAAATCAAAAGTTGACCAACTTTGAGTTTTCTCAACTTTTGAATATCATAAGTTGAGAGAGTCAACTTTGAGTGAATAAAAGCAATTCCTGAGGTTTATGATAAAAATCCCCAAGTTGTGTTCAACTTCGAGTGAATAAAACCGCCCTAAGTTCATTTTCTCTATCGCCGTTTTAAACATTGTAATGAAAGCGTTGATTGCATTATAATGGTTGCAATTTTCGAATGATGTTTTTTGTCACTCCTGTTTGCCCTCTGTAACGCCTATTGACTTGATCATCCCCCGACAAAATGAAGTACACCTGCGAATATTGGTGTACGTCCTCATTTACTGGTAAGAAGCTACCCATCCGATAGTAAATCTGTTAATCCGAATAATGGTGGCACACAATTAACATCGCTCCAAAGCAGTTCTCATTACTTGCACTCTCAATTTTCTTGCCTGTTGATCTGATCTTTCCTCTGCTAATTCGGGCTCGGGAGACGATAAGTAGATACTCAATTCCTTCCATTAAACTGTTAGAAAAGCTATGTAAGTATGGATAACAAAATTATGATCAAAATAAAACCAGACTTTAAACTAAAGACATATTAGAGGAGCACTTAGTCTCTTTGGGGTCCATTTTAAAATTACCGACGTGACGCGTGTTTTCCCGATGCCGACGAGATCAAAACTGAATGATTGATACCAACTACTATCTGATTTATTGCATTTGATATTGAACCAAATAGAACGGCAACTTAGTATTGGATAGGTACCTATTCAACAAAAAATACAGGAAATTGGATATCCGCCAAAATAGAAATAATTGATTATTCAAGCCTACTGGACAAAATATCCTCTTTAGTGGATATTGAACAAAATATAAAAAATAAAGCGTTTCTCTTTATCGCGTATTAAATCTTGTCCAATATACTACAAAAATTATTTTTAAAGGTTTATTGAACAATCAATACATTCAAAGTTCTAAGAAAAGTGGTTTATTGAACAAAATAGATCTCTATAACTTGAAAACTAAAAGAAATAGAACAAAATGGATTTCACCAAACGAAAGAGGGTCCCCAAATTAGTAAGACTGCGTACTTAACTCAATTTCACAAAAAATGGTCTGTTGGACAAGATAGAACTCAGCCGACGATATGTCTATTTCTGAATTAAAGCTTGTGAAATGACATTGGTAAGTGGTAATTAATTTCAGTAAATTAATGGGACATTCCTCATTTAATCTTCCATGTTAGGTATGTTTTATGGTGTGTAGGTATGCTGAATTATCTTAGCCGGACAATGTTACCACCCCATAATTTGCTTGCGCTCTGAACGCATTCATTCGATTCGTCAGAATTGTTTATGTTTGAAAACCGGATATGACATATGAGAACAAACAATACACTCAAAATCAAAACAAGTGAGTTGAGTAATTTTCTAAAATTATATTTTCAAGGATTTCCATTTTTTATCTTTAATACTGCACGTCCACTCACATTTGGCCCTTGTGGAGAAATTTTCCACGGGTAATAAACATGAAACTTCAACAGTATTCAATCTCCGCTATGACTTGTTGACAGATCTTCAGATGAAATGTCGAAGTCCGACATAACAATTCGCGCACACACAAGCGCACATCTACTCTCTGATAACAACGAAAACCAACGTTGGGTTTACGGGGATTGAATCTTTTTTCTGCAGTCAGCTAGCTAACCAAACGAACGCACCGAAACAGTTTCAGTTTTCTTGAAAACGAGGACAGGAAAGTGCCGCGTAGCCCTCGAATAGAAAAAAGAACGTCGAGAAGTGACAGTTACCGAGTGTGGCATCGCACTCTTTGTGCGTTTTTCTTTCGTATTTTTTTTTTTTGTTTTACATATTTATTATTTTCTGTTTCTCAATTAATGTTCCTTTGTGTTATGTGGACTCGTGTAATATTTCACGGCTAGCACTCTCGGTAAATTGGTGATTTTTGTTGTACATTGAAATGTGACCACATTTTGGAAAATCGTATTTTTTTTTCTCCCTTGTTCGTGTTCATAGAAGGAAAACCAGCCTAGAAAATTATGGTGGATAAGAATAAAGTATCTGACATGACGACGAAAACGAATCCAGATCCAACGAGTCTAACGAAGACTACGACAGCAAAATCAAATGGAGAACAATGCAAGTCGATGATAGACAAAAACACTGCGAACAAAATGCCTATGAAACGATCAAAAGCACTTGCCACAGCTCCTGCGGGGGAGTACGACTTGGTGCCCCCTGATGGCGGCTGGGGTTGGCTGGTTCTGGCCGGATCGATGATGGTTAACATTCTTATACCGGGAACAATCAAGAGTTTTGGTGTACTGTTTCTGGAGTTCTTGGACGCGTTCGATGCTTCTCCAGCGACGGGAGCATGGATTCCGGCGCTATGCTATTTTTTGTACAGTTCGCTCGGTCCAATTTCGTCTATATTGTCGGTGAAGTATTCGTTTAGAACGGTGACTCTGTTGGGCGGTGCTTCGGCTGCAATTGGCATGATTATATCTTTTTGGGCGACATCCGTGACATATCTGTACGTCAGTTATGGCGTACTCGTTGGTATTGGCGCGGGGCTATCGTTTCCTCCCACGGTTTATATTGTCACCTCGTATTTTGTTAAATTACGAGGCCTTGCCAATGGATTGTGCATATCCGGCAGTGCACTGGGTTCAATAATCCTGCCACCATTACTACGGTTTCTGCTCGAAACCTATGGATATCGAGGAGCAGTTCTTATAATGGGTGGCATCACTTTGAATGTCTTTGTCGCGGCGATATTCTATGAGCCGGTGGAGAACCACATGATTCGCGTGCCGCGTGTTAAGAAGGCGCTGGACGATATCGAAGAAGAAGACTTGGGAATTGTGCTGAAATTCGAGAGTGTTGACGTCGCCAATCCCGAATTGAAGGCTCTCACAGCCGGCGATGACCATGCGGATGCAAAACAGTCGCCAGACATGCAATATCTCGCCAACAATGGTGTGGACAAACAATTCGGACGCAGTGCATCAGCCGCTGTGGTGCAGAATTTCAATCGGAGTCAAGATGAGTACGGCACACACACCAGATCGAGAAAAGTGAGCACTCCGTCTTATGGGAATGTGCCGCCGCAACGCAACCAGACATTCACACCTGGCCAGATGAACTCCCAGTCATCCTTATATGCCGTGCCGGAGCGCGGTACATCGCACAATAGACTCGATCGCAACTTAGCCTTAAGGAATAGTTCCAGACATCGTCTGTCCAGACACTCGCCTTCCACTAGTAGTTTCCAATACATTAGCACACCGTACCACGGCAGCACGCTATCCTTTCAGCCGAAGGACTTTTCCTCGCACTTATCCCTCAAATCGCTGGGCAGTGGCGGTGCTTTGCATGACGCCACCATTGATGCCGACGAGAAAGAAGAACCAGCGCCGAAGTCTAAATTCTTCGATCTGTCATTGCTGAAGGATCCCGTCTATCTGGTCATCTTGATATCGAACTCAACGAACGCCATCAGCTACACAAATTTTATCATTCTCCTGCCAGCTTATGGCGTGGATCTAGGCTTCAACCGTTCTCTGGCGGCGTACTTAATTTCAATCGTATCGACAACAGATTTAATCGGGCGAATTGGCGGATCAGCACTGTCCGATCTGAACCTCTTCCCCAAGACGTGGTACTTCATTGGTGGCCTTACGATATCGGGAATCTCGCTGGCTGTGATGCCTTTCGCCAAGACATACGCAGCAACAAGTTTCTGGTGTGCCGTCTTCGGACTGGCATCGGGGGTTTATGTGGGTGTAACGGCCGTAATCATGGCTGATATGCTGGGCACCGAACGGCTCACGTCTTCCTACGGCATCAGTCTGTTTGTCAACGGAATACTGCAATTAGTTGGTCCGCCACTATGTGGCTTGTGGTTCGAGACAGTGAAAACATACAGTCCGCTGTTTCACACGCTTGGCATTATACTATTGGCGGGTGCTAGCTTGTGGGGCTTTATGCCATTCATCCAAAAGAAGGAGCCCAAAGACGTTGACGACATGAGTCCCGAAGTTGAAGGTGGACTCTTGGAGGAGGCCGGGTAGAGGGGAACTCATTTTTACATACATTTTTGTAGAATTATTATTATTAACCGCTATCGGGAATAAGATTTCCCCGGGAATCTTTTCTGTTCAGCAATCTGACTTACATTGCTGACAAGGGAAACATTTCCCACGGAATTTATTCGCGATAACCCCTATTATTATTATTTTTTTTTTTTTCATTTTCCTTTTTTGAGACATAAGATGAAGGATGCATAGTATTTAAATGGAAATTGTATACATTTTTCTATTTTGTTTTTGTAGATTTTTTTCTTTTTTCCTCTTAGTTAAGTACGCAAAGTATTTACACACAAATATACAAAACATTGTTGCCTATTGTACTATTCGATTGTGATTTCTTTTTTTATTTGTAATAATGCTTGGAGAACACATGTTTTTTCTAAACCTCTTTGTTGTTTTATTTCGTGTTTGGTGTAGATTAGAGGCGAGCTAGTATTCTGTTCTGCTGTTTCTTCTTCTTGTTTGGGTGCTAGTTGATGAATCATAACATCGCAGCGGCACAGTTGTATTCGGTCTTATCTTTGACTAAAAAGCAGAACACAAGGGTGATCTTTGCGTTCGCGGAAATCATAAAATGGGTGGTGTGTGTTTTATGGGACTTAACAAATTAGATGTCGATGGCATTGAGGCGGTAAGTAGAATATGCGGGCGCTAACAACACAATCAATTAAAGTACAAATAGATTGAGTCAACGCGATTGGTAGCAGCCGAGATAACGACGTAGATAGACAGAAGAATAGATACGCATTAACATTTATGACGTGTCAGGTGAAGTTTCATAGATCAGCGATTCTAGCATTTGGTAATGAAGTTGACCATGGAATGGTGTGTATTGTCTTGTCGGAAGGAAATACCTATTTTAGTTACAGGGGTTTGCAAAGAGGTTATGTGGACGTGACCGTATTTAGGAAAGACTGTTATGCTGAATATAGTTCAATATGTATTCGATGCAGTGCTTACTTCATAATTTACTTGCGTGATGTGGATAAGTTAAGATAAAAAAAAAAAACAATCTTCACTTTGGCTAAAGTGAGAATGTGTAGGTGCAAACAATGCAGTTTCGCAAATGATGTACAATCCGCAGTCCATGAAAATGTTATATGTAGGTATCGATCGAAAGCAGGTAAGTACATACAATCGTTTCTATAGAGTTCATTAGTTTTTAATTTAATTTTAATTTTGGTGGGGGCAAACGCCCCCATTTATTCGGCTTATTACAAGCTATAACATTGCTTAACTACTACCTAACTTAAAAAAACTACGAACAATTAAACCAAGACTAACTTAAATCTACTACTAAAAGCTAAGGATGGTGAAGGAGGTCAATTTTAAGGGAAGGACTACTGCGGTTGAAGTCAAAAACAGTATGGTTTGAATTAACCTTCCGCAGCATACGGGAGATAGGTTCGTTTGACCCATATGAGGTTCGGTGAATTGGTAAATAGAAGAGACGGGGACAACGAAGATTCCGAGGGTTAGTGTTAAAGGAGATAGAGTTGTAAAGAGACATACAGTCGATGGAGCCTGAGAGTAGACGGTGGATAAAGAGAATGTCTGCTACGTCTCTGCGTTCCTCAAGGGTATTGAGGTTAATAAGTTTGAGGCGGTCTTGATATGGAGGTAAGATTAAGGGATCATTCCAAGAAAGCCCCCGAAGCGCAAATCGAAGAAAACGACGTTGGATACTCTCAATTCTGTCTATATAAACACGTTGAAAGGGAGACCATGCTTGGCTAGCGTACTCGAGCAGGGGGCGAACAAATGTGACGTACAGAGATCTGGTCACGTACGGGTTGGAGAATTCCTTGGACCATCTTTTAACGAAGCCAAGCGATGAGTTGGCTTTAAGAATTATCTCATCAATATGCGAGCGGAAATTAAGTTCCCTGTCGCATAATACACCAAGGTCACGAATAGATTGGGCTATGGATATAGCTTGGCCGTGGAGGAGGTAAGTTCGAGGAGGAGACTTGTTGCACTTGCGTGAGAAGGTAATAGATTGGCATTTGGTGACATTGAGTTCAAGGCAGTTTTTGAGGCACCAGGTGGAAAAATTATCTAGATCTATTTGAAGGAGACGGGAGTCGTGATGTGAGGAAATGGATTTGAACAATTTTGTATCGTCAGCATAGAGAGAAAGTGCTGAGTGCTGAATGACACTTTCAAGGTCGTTAATGGTTAGGATAAAAAGAAGGGGACCAAGATGGCTGCCTTGGGGCACGCCAGATGTAGCCAGGAAAGGGGCCGATAGGACGGACCTGAAGCGAACACTGTAAAAGCGATTTTCCAAGTATGAATTTAACCACTTTAGCAAAATAGGTTCAAAGCCAAGTGCTGACAATTTGAAAAGGATTAATTTATGGGATATTTTATCAAAGGCCTTACTGAAGTCGGTTGTAATGACGTCGACTTCTTTACCACTTTCTAAGGCTGAGAGTGTAGAGGACACAAATTCGATAAGGTTAGTAGTAGTTGACCTACCTTTAAGAAAGCCGTGTTGGGTAGGGGAAATTAAAGACTTGCACTGAAAGCTTAGGGCTTCGTACAAAATACTTTCGAGGAGTTTGGGTATATGTGAAAGTTTAGCAATAGGTCGATAGTTAGTAACCTCGCTCTTTAATCCCTTTTTGTGAACTGCTGTTATAAAGGAAGATTTCCATATCTGAGGGAATTCGCCCTGAGAAAGCGACAGCTGAAAGAGGTTTGAAAGCGGGATGGAGAGATTGAAGGAACATTTTTTAAGAAAAATGGCGGGAAGACCGTCAGGACCAGGTGAATATTCATCATTAAGTTTTTGTAATTTATTTTCAATTAAATAGGGTTCAAAAGTTTGAGAGAGAAAGGGACCAATGGAGAAGTTCTGTAGGTATTTAAAATAAGAGGGATCCGGTACGAAGGAGTTGTCGGCAAAAGATTGTTTAAAAAAGGTGGCAAAAAAGTTAGCAATTGTGTGTGGATCACTTGAGTAAATGTTTTCGTAAGAGAGGGAAGATGGGTAACCATCGGATTTTTTTTTATAGTTAACGAATCGGAAAAAAGATTTAGGGTCATTAATAATGTTGGCTTGCGCGTTATGGAGATATCGCTGGTAGAGAGAGTTATAAACCTGAGTAAATTGAAGGTATGAGCCGAGGTAATTTGAAAAGTCAGAAAAAGAGTTAGTGCGAAGGAAAACAGCCCATAATTTATTACGCTTGTTGCGTAATGAGCGAAGTCTTCGATTATACCAAGGCGGGGATGTAGAAGATGTTTTAGGGCGAGTGATGGGGACATAAAGAGAGATAGAGCTAAATAATTCTCTATAAAACATGGAGAGGGCATCATTTAAAGACAGATTGGTAAAGTCAAAAGAGGCTCTGCTGAGGTATTCATTGATTTTGCGGAAGTTGGCTTTATGAAAATCGTAGGAAGGGTGAGCTGTAGAAGGTGTGGGCTGCGGTGGAGTGTTATGAAAAAAAGAGAGAAGAAGTGGGGGGTGTAAGTTATCAATAGTTGACAGCAATAGAGGAGAAAGTGAGACAGAGGAGTTAATGGGATCAGAGGTGAAGATAAGGTCTAATTGCCTACCCATAAAGTTTGTAATACCACTAACTTGGCATAGACTTGAGTCGGTTAGGTGATCTAAGAAGAGGCATTCCTTTATTGACTTGGGATTTGAAGCTATGAAAAATGATTCATCATCTGATGGGCCCCATTGTAGCAGAGGCAGATTAAAGTCGCCAAATATGAGGATGTCGTCATGGGAGTCAGATAACTCGATTATTTCATCAATCGCATTAATAGCGAGTTGGTAGG
The DNA here is from genome assembly GCA_946477585.1 of Cheilosia urbana. NCBI lineage: Eukaryota > Metazoa > Arthropoda > Insecta > Diptera > Syrphidae > Cheilosia > Cheilosia urbana. The sequence goes on from OX297855.1 coordinate 66,530,282, forward strand.
ATTCAATAGGTTGAGCTGGTAGGATGTAAAAACACATAAGGTACAGCGATCTGCGGGGGAGTACTATTTTTATCGAAACAAAGTCAAGCTTAGGAGAAGAAGAAATGGAAATAAGGGTAGAGTCGAAGTCGTTGTGTATGGCCAGTAGCACGCCTCGGCAAGGAGAGTTATCCTTTGGGTGGGTAGGATCGTCGTCTCGAAAAAACGCTAAATGTAGGGGGGAATAATTCTTGGTTCTTTATATCGGGAATTAGGTTGGTTTCAGTCAGAGCGTAGATATCGAAAGGGAGAGCATGAGATTGGCGCAGAACAGCACTAGTTTTAGATCGTAGTCCCCTTACGTTCTGATAGTAGAAGGTAAGAGGAATATTTTTGGGAGTGGGTATTTGAAGCATTGGTTTTTTTGGCATATTAGGGACGAAAAAATTTGTTGTGGTCAACTCTGCTCCGTTGAAGATGCGAAATCCTTTTGGAGTGAACATAGTTACCAAAAGCTGCAAGGTCATCCGAGACTTTTTTGGGAGACATATTAAAAATCTCGTGGAACCTGATATATATGTTCCTGAGAGTCTTTAGATCAGTAGGGAGCCCTTCCTGTTGAATGGAGACCATGACGCTTGTTTTCGTTTTTCCCTCATAGCAGACTGAGTCGGATTTCTCGTGTAGATATGCTAAAAGGAGTCGTATATTCTCGTATGTTTTTTTTTCTCTTAGCCTTGAAAGTGCATAGCGACATTCTGTAGTATCACTAGTTTGTTGTGTTAGTTTAACTGTGGGAGGCAGAAGGGGGTCAAAAATAGGGGTATGGGATGAAGATGGGACCTTAGACATCTGATCAGATGAAGGATTTAGAATATGGGACCTAATGAAATTAGGGTACTTAGCTCCAGTTTGAAGGTCGAAATTGGGGAAATTAGTGGTTAAAGATTGCGGGGAATTTTGAGAGGAGGGAGTGAGAGGGGTTTCGGTTAGATTGAAGGATACTCGTTTAGGTTTGGGCGTCGGATTTGAAGAAGCCGAAGGAGGCTCATTGGGAATATGAGTTGGAGGAGCAAAGTTGGGGAATATGTTGGTTTTGAGGCTCCAGTTAGAGTCGGATTTGGGAAGGGAATTTGAAACGGGTGTTGGTAACTTATTTCTAGACTTATTTTTGTTTTTATTTTTGGTAGGTTTGTCCGTCCATCTAGATATAATCATATTGCCAAGCTTGAGGTTTTTACCGGCAGAACTTTGAAATAACCATTCATATTTGATCGGGATGTCAAATTTGAAGTTCCGCATGCCTTTATGGTGAGATGGTAGAAACATTTTACATTGACTAATGGTTATACCAAATTTCTTATTGAAGAACTCCGATATCCAAGAAACATCAGCATGCTGGGGAGCGCCTTTGATGAAGAAGGGAATAGTCTTCTGATTCTCTTCACGTAGTTTATTAACTCTCTGTTGCCATTCCGAAGGTGACCACGTAGTTCCAAAATGCTTGATAAGCTTACGTGGGGCAGCGACGGGAGGAGTTGGCGTTGAATCAGCTTGGAGTGTAGGGGCGGTAGAAGAGTTACCATTTTGAGTAGCTGGCGAAATGGGCGGTAATGGTATAACCACTGCTGATGATGTTATGGGTGATGCTATTGTGGTAGTGGTTGTTGTTGTTGCTGTAGTGGTCGATGTTGGTGGTTGAGGAATGATTGAAGTTTGGTAATCTGTGGATTCATGGATTTCCGCAAGTATTGATGTATTGTATACCGAGCTTGTTTGTGGTTGAATGAGCTCTGGTATGAAATCAATCTTGTTTGAGGTCAGTCTAACATTCTCATCTATATCACCCATAACTACGCGGAAAGCAGCGACATCGTTACTTATATCGCTGATTTTGCTTATTATATCAAACAACAGTGGATCGACGAGTTGATGAGGTGCAGCAGTTGGTTTTGATGTGCTTTGTAAATATGTATCCAGGTAAGAGCGAAATGAATTGAGATGATCATCGATCCTTATTAAATGCGGGTTCAGAAGTGAGTTTATATCCGATTTAATATCACTTTTTAGGTTCAAAATTTTAGATTCAAATTCAGCTGGCGACTTTTTAGTTAAATCACTAAGACTTGCCAGCTGCTTGTCTATGTTTTTACACTTTGTCTTACAGAAAGTGGTGGAAAGATCTATGCTGGAAGATATTTCCTCTACACACTTAAGTAGATCGTCATATTTTGCGAGTTGGGTCACGATTTGTTTGTAAAGCATTTTACAATCGGAGGAATTTTCGTTAACGGTGTCACTAACACATTTTATCGCGAGCATAACATGCGAAAGGGAGATGCCCTTGCACTCATCGCAGAAAAAGAGGAAATTGTTGTTATAGTCACTTAGGTATGTAATTGAGCGCTTGCTTAATCCAATGCAGAGAGCATGAAATGATTTACCGCATAAACCATTACATTTCACCCAGTCAGCACTAAGGTCTTGCGATGATAGCACACAATCAGAATTACCGCACTGTTTTGACATATTTAACGTGAGGCGGGTCAGTTCGTTTAATTAGGTAAAGGCGATGACCAAGAAATAGGTGTCTTAATTGGGTCGATTAATGTTTCGCGATCGAAAGGCACAGGGAAAAATTGCAATTATGCAAATAAATAAATTGGAATTAAATTTATTTAAACTCGCGAAGTGGGAGCAAAAGAAAAACGTTCGGTTCGGTTGAAGGTTCAATGACGAATTAGGTTCTAAGACAGCCTTAAGTTCTACTTAAATAATTTATGGGCTACTTGTTCTATGTCATAAACAGTCACATACGATTTTAAGTGGAACTTAAATCGCTATGAATAGTATCAGCATCAGCAAACGGGCCTAAGTAGCATACAACCTGCATTCTACAAGAAAATAATTTAGTCCAGAACAGTGTTTGACAAACAAAACTTTGAAATAATAACCTGTGCTTTACAACAAAACCTTACCTGCTTTTGAATTTTTTGTCTAGTTTAAACATTAACACCCTTAGGCCCGTTTGCTGATACTGCACATAGCGATTTAAGTACTACTTAAATTCCTTATGGGCTACTTTTTCCATGTCATAAACTGTCACGTAAGATTTTAAGTGGAACTTAAATCGCTATGAGTAGTATCAGCAAACGGGCCTTAATTTTTGTATAATTTAAGTTATTATTAAAATCTACGAAGCGAAGCACGGTTAGCCAAGCAGAAATCATTTGCTCTGCATTTTTGACTATCGGTTTCGGTTGTAAAAAAAATATTCGGATATGGCTAATTTATGTTTTGACTTGCATTCAGAAATGCATTCATTCAAAATTCATGAAGACACGCACACATGTTCGTTTCTTTTCTAGAATATGTGGGTTTGTTAATTAGACTTTAATATAAGGGCATTTTAATTTTTTTTTTTTTTTTTTTTTTTTTTTTCAATTTAATCGAAGCCTTAATACAAACCAGATTTCGAGGTTTTTTGGTCGACAAGGGGAAATCTGGGTTTTGTTTTTAATTTTTTTTTATTTGTATTTCGTTATAATGCAATGCTAAATGTATAAGCATTCGGGAACGTAAGGAACGCCGAGTAAATTAAATTTAGGGAAGAGGTAGCATAGAGGTTCTTCATTCTGTTCTGTCCACATACAAATGTTTCAAAATTGAGCATGATAATCGAGGATGAAATAAATGTGTGTTATTTCAAAATGCTGTTAAATAATAGATAGATCCTTAAAAACTGTTTTTGTAGTGAAAATTTTTTGTTTTTCCAACAAGTATTTAAAAAACAGTAATAGTGTAGTAGGTAGTAATAATTCTTTAACGGCCATATTATTCACTCCGGGTGTAACTCAGGTTTAAGTTAATTTTATACCCGACTATTAATCCGAATTTTGTAAACCCGACAATTTAAACTTATGTCCATATTATTCACTGAAAAACATGCATTAAACCCAGTGGATTAAAGATGGATTTAAATGCGGATTTAAAAAACTTCAACCCGTTTTTAATCCGGTTTAAGCCTACGTAATGTCGAATTTCACAAATAATGACATTTGTTTTTTGTTGTTTATCACTAGAGACCAGATTATATGCAACGTAAAAATCATGAAATATGCATGCAAATATGCATGAAAAATGCTATAAATATGCATAAAAAGGTACAAAATATGCAACATAAGCTGTATGATGAAATAACAGCAACAGTTTTTTTTTTATTTCAAATTCAATATAAAATACACCTAGTTGAATAAAATTTATAATTAAGAATTTGTTTAACATTTTGTTAATAATGGAAATGTGAGCAAACATGTACTGTTCCAAATGCTCGGTGGTAAGATTATGTCTACGATCACTTAAAATAATTCTATACAAGAAAAAGGACAGTTCCACACCCACTGAGGTGACTGGGAGGTATTCAAATTTGGTTGCAATGTTAGCACTTATTGTTGTTGGCAAAAGTTCACCCGTTACAATTAATAAAACTAATAATTTGACAAAACACTTCAAGGCCTGAGTTGTCGTTCAAAAGTTTCTTAAACGTTTACTTTAGAATTCGTATGTCATTTGGCGGTTTTTATTTATTAGGTAAATTGTTGGTTCGTAATTTTTGCGCAATGTTGATTCGTCTGGTATATTTTGGGTCAAGCAATATTTTCGCAGGAAAACTTTAAAGGTATGATTTGTCGCAGTAGGCGATTCTGACACAAAACAACTATATACACATATTTTGCCTCGAGTGAATTTTTATTTCACTAGGGTTTTAACGAAAATATGCATTATCACAAGATTTTAAGTAAAATATGCCATAACATGTGAGAATAGGCAAAATATGCGAATGCATATGCAATTATGCAAATGCATATAATCCGGTCTCTATTTATCACATTTAAAGGGAAATTATTAAAATAAATTGAAAAATAACCTAAAATGAAAGGTGTCGGCAAAGTGAATGATGAGGACTACAGCAGCCGTGATCGCGAAAATGAAAGTCTGTTACCCGTCGACGATGAAGCAGATAGAGAAGACGAATGAATGAGATTTTTTATTTTTCCTTTTTTAATAAATTAATAATAATAAATTAATTAACTCAAAAAACTATTAAATTTAAAGATGAAAAAAAAAAAACCCAACATATTTTTTGTATTTTAATTATATTATCCGCTGACGACGAAGACATCAACATTTCGTCAATATCGAGAATGGAATCCATTTTTTTCCGCGTCTTGATCCTTTTTTTGATTTTATTTCAATTTGTATTTCCTGCCTCCTGCAAGCGAAGAAATGTCAAAAATGTGACCTAAACAAAGGAGTGAATATTATCAAATTGTGTTTTAATCCGAGTTAAAGTACTTAAACTGGTCTCCGGAGTGCAGTTTAAATTAAAAAAATTAAATTAAAAGAACATTTTTGTTCTTTTCTATTTTCCAGTGTGTACAGTGTAGCCTGATTCACTGTTGACACCTTTATCTACCCTAAGGGCTATGTAAATTCTTTCAAGATGGTTTCAAACTGCAACATGCGTTGACATTTTGCGTTGTATTTATTTACCGTACACTTTTGTATTAGGAAAACCAAAATTGTACTTTCGAAATTTTAAGTCGTATTTACATAAAACATGTCAAAAAAATATTTACAAAGTTGGTTTTTTTTTTGGAAAAAATAAGTAAATCTGGGGGTCTTTCAGATTGATTTGGGGGGAAATATTTTGACCGTCTGGTAACGATGCTCACACGTATACACACATAGGAATTAAAATTACAAAAACAACCATGCAAACAGATGGGTTTGGAGGGGATGGACGAACGAAAAATATGCATTTCTGGTAAATAGTGTGTTGACTACTTTACCGCAATTAATAAATTATACATGGTTTGTATAAATGCTTTACCGTATTTTATGCCAGAATCTCAATACTCCGTCCAATCGGTCGGTCAGTATTTACCAGTCATACTATTGTATACTATAACTATATTATACAATGCATGTCGAAAATACAAATCAGTTAATCTTCCATATCTCATTAATAACCATTTGAACAAAACGCTTAAACGCGAGAGAACGTAAATAATGTTAAAAAATACTGTTATGGGGCAATAAGACCATGACAAAATAGGGACCTAATAGGTCTGTTCCTTTACTTTTAAATCTTATGAACTTTTACTACTTCTTACGAATTGTTGCTCAACGCCGTTGCTAGAGAGGTCAAGATATTACGCCTCCACTGAGAATCTTACAATTTTTTACTCAACAAATCCTTGGTATAAGAAATGGAAAGCCCTACAATTAACAGCTGATTTGAAATTTTATTTTGCATAATATGCGTAATGCGTGCATTTGTTTTGATTTATTGCGTATTAAAATGGTATCAACAGTGGCAAAATAAAATTAAATGTTCTTCTCAAGATTTTTTTCGAAAGTGGCAAGGAAATTCTTCGTCGCTGTAAGAAGGACCAATCGCCTCCATATAATTTTTAATGCAGTATCGTTTTTTCCTTCCTCTCGAATGCTTGTAGTTCAATCAATACTCACTCTTCCACATACTTGTATTCATCAAAAAGACGTTCGATTCATTCCAGATAACTTTCATCACTAGCTAGGCTAGATAAAATAAATCAACTAATTTTGTTAGTAAATCAGCAAATTCTTTGATTTATCAGGTTATCTTAACAACTTTTCGTAGGTACCGATTACCTTGATTTTTTGAATTGTGTAACTGTCATTTTTCATAGATTACTACAAAAACGTTCCCTCTCAGAGCACTTTTTATGTTCGTTTGGTACAAAAAAGCATATTTTCCGAGCTCTTTTACGAACTTGTACAGCAAAGAAAGGCCATCGGCTGAATCTATTTTTGTAAATTATTTATGTACCTTTAAACATTTATAAATCAATCGGGACGCAGATTTTGTAGGTATGTTTTACTATAAAATTTAACCAGTCATTGGAAAACGCATTGAAAAGTGATGAAGGCTAAACATATTCGAATCACACGAATATCAACTTAAAAAAGAGCAAAAGCAACGAATTCAAAAGCATTCGCACCACTGCCATTTTGACAGACTTTTTCATTCTTTCACAAAAGTAAAGGAACAGACCTAATGTGACTTTTCTTGAATTTATTGATGGTGTGTTGTCAAATTTCATCGTTCTTCATGGAGTGGATTTGAGTTTTTTTTTTTTTTTTTTTCAATATTTCCTTCCAGTTTAAGGATTTATACATATATGAAATAGGCGAATAGTTAAGAAGACAACATATTTGCTTGAATTTTTTGTTTTGTTTGGAAGATTGTGCGGAGATGCAATGCTTGTAATTTGTCTTCAAAAATGATAGGTATTGTGTATAAGCCAGGTCACTATAACGGTAGAAATTCTGCCACTGGGCGAGCTCTAGCTCTTATTGTAAACATTTGTTGCGTTAATTGATTGAAGTGTCTTTCAAAAGTGTTAAGGGCCCAGCCCATAGAATCCGATGCTTCCGTCACATAGACGGATACGGCAATATTCACCCCTATCGAGGTATCCGTTCGGAAAAAAATTCGAAACGAAAGTCAAATCCGATCGAAACTTAAATTGCGTTCGAATTATTTGTTTCGGAAGAAAATGAATGAAGCATAAAAACGCGATCATTTCACATTAAAATATTCCGTTATCAAAAATAAGTGTTATAACGCGTTTCCACGCAATGCGACAAGGTGTGCTATAGGTCATCGGAGAATTTTTACGAGAGTTGTAACAGAACGGATACCTCGAATGGAATTTCTCCGATTTCGTAAAGATCGGAGAAAAATCCGTTCCGAATGGATACCTCGGTAGGGGTGATTAACATATTCGACAGAACGAGCAGTCCCCTTTCCATATAATCCGTTGCACACGGTGGACGTGGCGTGGCGGCCAATTTCCACCGATGAATAATGAAAGTGCTTCCTCTCACAGTGTTACAACTGTCAACGGACAAAAGGGTAGAACGTAGAAATATAAAGTAAACCTACTTTATCCGAAGCACCGTATCATCCGGCACGTACGCCACTTATGGGGTTATGAGTCGCCTTCCAAAAGCTTCTGTGTATTCTACATTAGTTAGTACATCTATATACCTACTCGAATACGTTGCCACAACATACGCGACGCATTCTATGGGTTTCGTCCTATATCATAATCCACTTAAGATGTTTAAACAAAAAATCAAAACCTCTAAATACGAGTATTATATGTACCTACGCGTAAGCAAATGGGAATTCCGTTAGTTTTATTATAATCTTCAATTAAATTACAATTCAGTGAGTATAAAATTGGATTGGAAAAGCAATCTCATTGAAAAAGCGCTTCGACAAAACCAACAAAAACTGCTTATAAGCTGTGTTGTTCCAATAATTGATGGGTATATTGCAATGGTGTTTGCAATGCCTATGTATTAAAATTGTTCTCTTGATGATCGTTCGCTTCGCATTTTATCATGCTGTTCGCGAAACAAGTCATGGAATTTTGTAATTCCAGATTACATCAAACGCGAAACACATAAAAACAGTATTTGCGCTTTAATGAATTAATGATCGGAATTTATTAGGCAAAAGCGGGAAATGTTTGTTCGCATGGTCTTGAATTCCATTTGCGATGAAAAATTAGCTTTGATCATTGATTGTAACTCTGCAGTTGCCGTAGTGTTTTATCGGCAATAAGTTGAACACACAATATTTTTATATTATTTACAAAAATTCACTTAATTTAAGTCAATCCCTTACAATTTAGCCACCACACAGAGTCTTCAATCAAATTCCTACTGACATACCTACATCTGAAAAATTATGCTAAACTGTCATTGAGTTTATTCGAAAGCATTAAATTATTTTCATTCGAAAGATTAGTAGCCATATGAATTATACAACAATTGCTAACTTCTAAGACTTCGAGTTGAACCTGTTGTCGCCATGTTATAATTTTCAATTAGCAAGTCGACATCATACTACCACAAGTTATCATAATTTTTGACAATTTGTTTTGGTGACGCTGACGACCCTGTTGCGTAGTATATTTTAATCAATCCTTAACCAAGGTCCAACGGGTTTAAATCGAAATGAATAGGTATATGCTTATATTTACTCTCGTTACAATTGATTAAGTTGCCGTTTCAATGTACATATGTATATAGCATATTCGTAACTCTTTGTCATAAACAACCGGGAGTGTTTTACTTTGATTAAAGATATGTATTATTCAACATTCCATACCTACTTCTGAGGCTTTATCTGATTCAAGGATAAATCATGAGATCAAAGAAATAATAACCTCAAACACTTTGGATCACCCTTTCGGAATATTAAATTTGTTTTGATTATATATGTATTTGCTTGTCTTAGGTTTGTAAACAAATGACGTCACTATCTCAAATGTTTTGTTGTTCTTTCTTGAATTATTTCCTGAAAATAAAAGTGTTGAGCATTTTTTTTTTTGCCTTATCGTATTGTCAACATCAAAATCAAGTGGAACAAGTTGTGAATGTTAAATCGATGACTTTATCAATTTATCGTGTACGCATGATCAGTTCTCGAAGGGGCAGAAAATTACTACTATTTATAGGTATTTATATTTCAAAAGGGCGTATGGGTGTACGAAATGGGCAATTAAATGTTTGGGCGAATTTGTTGATGTTTTTAACCGTAATGGTTCTCGGGGGATGGCAATGGGCCCGCTGGTGCCTGGTCTTTTGTGACGATCTCACAACCCTACTTAACGTAACTTGAAAACTCTTGGCGACAGTATTCTGTAAATAAAATCGTTTATCTGGAGAAAGGCGTTCTTTCAATACCAAAATATAATATAGGTACTCTGCGTTATTTCCTTTACAAAACAAAGCGTTGAAATCAAAAATTATATTTAACGCCATGCTTCGACTGACGTATCGTACCTACTGTTGCGATGAACTATAAATAATCAAAATCTCTGACGTCAGCAGCCCAAACTTGTCAGTGGAATAAAATGTTAAAAAAAAAAACGTTGAATCTCAAAAGTACCTACATACAATTCCTCATGCAAATGTCATGCTGTGTAGTATAGATAATTTCTTTTTCGTCTGAAATGGAATTACATCACACGCTGTGTAAATGGAAGGTGCACTCACACACTTAAAGGCTTAAGCTAATATCAATTCAATTCGGTGTTCAAGTAGAACTGATACACAAAATAAAATATGTGATTATATGGCATTGAAAATAGAAAAGGAGACTATATATTGCTTGCTATCAATATTTTAAGTGTCTTTAAAGATACACTTAAAGCAAGTAGACCTTTTATCTGTAAATGTAATAACCTCTTCGATTGACGTGAACATTTTATTGACAGCACACAATTCGCAAAAGGCTTGTGATAGAAGACAATTTGTGAAAAAAACTACGTTAAGTGTTTCCCTTATATAGAGAACATAAACAAAATAAACACAGCCAATCGTTTTGAATGAGTTTTCAATTTTTGGGACGGATAAAAACGGCTAGTTGAGGAGCTCTTTCATGACTTTTACAGTCTCGAGTGTTTTTATCTTTCTATCTTTCTATCTTTTTTTTGCGAATCTTGGGACCCGTTACTTAGTAGTCCAACACACTAAGCACTAAACCATTATAAAAATAAGAGAACATAAACCCATTGCATTATTACTAACGTAACTAGTCTCATTGTGCATATTTTGTTGGCCTGTCTGAAACACATTTAAGTTCATTTCTTTCATACGATTAAACTATTACAAAAAGTAGCAACTTTATCAATCGCTGTGATTCTTGAAGAGTGGAAACTGAGAATTATTCTTCTCTCTTCTATATTCGTGTCTTAAGACCTGTCAAACGAACGTACCTAGTTTTAAAGACACGGCCTTAATAAAAAATAATTTTTAATCTTCACACTTAATATTTTGCACACTTGCCGCTAATACTTATAATAATTGAGTGGGGGAAGCGAGGAGTAACAACGATTCTCGCTTGTTTGGGATTCACCCTGACAATTTCTGTTGGGAAATTATGTCAAATTTCAGTTTATGAATTGTTGTTTTTTCGAGGGAAGAACTCTTGACAACAACTTGTAGACACAGTCACTTTGGTAGGAATGATAGCTATTTCGAACTACACCACTAATTCATCATCAGACTCCTTTGAAGTGATTGTTTTGAATAGTATTGAATTCTGACAGTCAATTCTCCGTATATAATTCCATTTGGAAAGACATTTCTGTTTTTCCCCTGTCAGGAAGTGAACTTGCATTTCGATTTTTCTCCAATTGACCAAGTGACTACCACTTGCGCCAACTGAGCGACGAGTACAAGCCCGACAACTGGCGATTAGAACGGAGGGGAAGACCTACCTCAGTGCGTTGTTGTTGCTACGAGGTGTTTATTTTGTCAATTGTCGTTCTCTCGGGCTTCTTCGCCTATTTGTCTCTTTTTCCCTTATAATAATTATTTTAGTGTTCAGGTAAACGCTTTGAATTCACATAGGCGACATTTATCATACAAAATAATAAGGTGAAGGTTAAAAATGATTATTAGCAGAGACAATACTGAGACCCCCAACTTCGGCCGATTTTCCGTAACTTGCCTACAAGCTATATTTCTATGGGGTGGTACACGCTAGGTGCGTTAGTATTGTTACATAGAAATTCGTACTGACAACTGTCACTCACCAACACACTCGCACCTTGCGTGTCTCACTTCCGCTGTCGGCAAAGTTGCTTCCAGCGTTCATAGAATTTTGTCAGTTAAATTTGAAATTATTCGTTTCGTGTAAATAGTATTTTATTTTAGGAATTAGTGCACTTTTGCTGAAAATATTATGAAAAATGATTACTGCAGAATGGTTGTATGAAAATAAAAACATTTTGGGCAATTTTTCTTCAGTTATTTAAGAAAAATGTACACATCAAATCGAAGTTAATGATATTCAAAAGCAGAAAATACACAACAATATTTGTCCCAATATGTTTCTAGTATATAAAACATCTCATTTAGATCGCATTATTAACCCTTTCGGTACAATTTTTGAATATATAACACAAAAAATATTTTGTATCATATTTTTGGCTTATTTTGGGCTCAGAAACCAATTAAAACAAAAAAAAAAGTTGCAAAATGCTCAAGGACACTTTAAGGAGGTGTTACCAAACGGCAACAATTCGACATTGGGTAGTAAAAAAAACATGAAAACAGCAGGTATTTTTTTTTTTTTTTTTTTTTAATTTCAGTTTTAAAAATAACATTTTATACAAAAAGGCTTTATAAAAAGAAGGGAAACAACAAAATAAATACCTAAATAAATATTAGCAAACAATAAATAATTCAAAAAATTAAAAAGTTAAATTAATATTAAATTATATTCTTAATTAATTTTAAATACTGAGCGTGAGCTTTATATATATAATACTAGCTGGCCCGGCGAACTCCGTTCCGCCTAAATTCGTTATTGTAATAAAAATAATATTTCGGAGCTTGCGCAATGAATGCTACCTACTTAATATAATTTGGTCAATTCAAATTCGTTATTCAAAAGTATTTATATTAAATAAAATATAAATAACTGAAGTAGGTAGGTATAACAATCGATGTATTTCCGCTTTTGCACTAAAGTGGTTTGCTCGCACGTGAGCACGCCATACACAATTGATCATGTGAAAAACATGGGAATTCAAGATTGATGCCATAAATATCCTATCCAGCGATTATCCTGGCGACTTATTATTTGTCATAGATGATTAAATGCCAATGGCAAAGCGTTCTGAATAAGGAGGCAAATCTGCGATTTTCTGAGCTCATTTTCTCCATCGCTGTTTTAAACATCGTATTCAAAGCGTTGTTCTTGTTTGCATAAATAATTGTTGCAATTGTCGAATGACGTTTTTTGTCACCTCATGTGTGTTTGCATGATGTACATGTAAGAGGGAGAAGCGGTGGGAGGGGCCCGACGTGACGTCCCAGTGGTGGCATGCGCGTGAGCTGCGCGCGGTACTGGACAGTAATTGGATATTGCAACATTACTTTATTTTTCTAAAAGAAAAGAATTTTTCTCAAATAAAAGTAGCCTAAGTTACTCCTTATTACATCAGCTACCTGCAAATAAAAGTCCCGTCAAAATCGGTCCAGCCGGAACAAACAGACAGACAGACAAAAATTGATGCCTGAATTGTCGAAATTCTCGAACACTTCCAGAATTTCACCTTGGGTTCTAAGAACCACACGTCTTACTTACTTACTTAAGGTGGCGCTACAGTCCGAGGTGGACCTGGGCCTCAACCAACAAGCGTCTCCAGCCAGCACGATCTTTGGCCAGCTGTCTCCAGTTTCGCACGCTAAGTTGGTTAAGGTCCCCTTCCACCTGCGTGCGCCACCTGAGTCGCGGTCTTCCTCTACTGCGCCGTCCCTCGGGTGTGGATTCGAAAATCTTTCGGGCCGGAACATTGACGTCCATTCGCTCCACATGACCCAGCCACCTCAGTCGTTGGACCTTCACTCTTCTGGCTAGGTCGATGTCGCTGTATAGCCCGTACAGTTCGTCGTTGTATCTCCCCCTTCATTCTTCGTCTATGCAGACGGGACCAAAAATTACTCGAAGAATTTTCCTCTCGAAGTAACCAAGAGTAGCCTCATCCGCTTTTGATAGAGTCCATGCCTCTGCACCATAAAGTAGGACTGGGATGATCAAGGTCTTATAAAGGGTCACTTTAGTTGTTCGAGAGAGGGCTTTGCTACTCAATTGCTTTCTTAGCCTAAAGAAACAGCGATTGGCAAGAGTTATTCTTCGTTACCATGCGTCTTATTGGTGCTAAAAAATAATGTTTGCCCACATTAGAAAGTCTCAAAATCATATGACTACTGAATGTTGCTATACGGCAACAATTATTTTCCCCCAGAAACATAGCCCTTTTCACGAATTGTTGCCGTAAGGCAACACACTATTTTAACATTTTTTTTATCGTGTTCAAAGTAAGTAAAGAAACTTTATTTGATTATTTTATATAATTATAACACGTTAGAAAACATAATTAGCCTTTTTATTAAAAATTGATAACATTAGAACCAAGTAGATCTTAATTCAAAATGTGGACTTACCGGCCATTTGTTAGTTTCCGGCTACCTGGTCAGCTGTCTTTAAGATAATAATATGAAATTGGCGGGCTGTTTGACAGATATGCTTAGATACTCTGAGAAAAAAGTGCTGCCACTGAGTTTTTATTACTTTTTGTAAGGAAATCAGTTTGTAGTGCCTTAAAAAAGAGTGTTTTGTTGATGTTGCCATATGGCAACAAAAACACCGAAAGGGTTTAACTAAACAAATTATATTAATCGTTTTTTTTAAATTTATAATAACCAACCAATAGCATTCAGTTATCTTAAAATGTGGTATTCTCGAACTCTATCACATTCCCCCATGGTTGGTAGCGGTTGGCAGCATTGAATTTATATTTTTTGTATATTTTTACATGTCACACGGATTCTAAATAGACATAACACCGATAGGAAAACAAAATGGCGAATTTGAAAAAAAACTGAGGGGGCCAGCGGCAAGAGGATTGTGAGTTGGGGGTCTCAGTATTGTCTCTGATTATTAGTTCGAAGCAGGGATGGGAAATTAACTTTTAAGATTGTACTTTTCAAAATTTGAAATTGTATCTTTTAGGATCGAAGTGTATCTTTTTCGTTGTGGAAATTCGTAGCTATACGAATGTTAAGATAAATATGCTTACATACCTTTTATTACCTATTTATTGTTTTGGAAAACAAAGAAATTCAGACTTTTAAAATAACATAATAAATATTAGTTTATTCTCACTTGAGTACTTGGGGAACATGCAACTACTTGTTTATTCTAGAAGTGCGTCTTTTGTAACTTTTGAAGCAAACAATTTTTTTGGTAAATTGTATCTTTTTCGAGTGCATTGTATCTGTGTAACTTTATTTTGTGATTGTATCCAAAAAGATACAATTGTATCCAATTTCCCATCACTGGTTCGAAGTACGATGGCAAATTTTCAGGTTACCAAAAAGGATATTGTAGTGAAATAAAATAGAATTTAAAAAAGGTAGATTTCTGCCTAAACAATTTCGCCCCCAGATTAGAAAAAAATAAAATAAAAATAATAATAATAATAAATCTGGGTGGTGAGACCCCCAAACTGGCAACCCTGCCACTAGAGCTGATAATTTTCTCATTTCTACTAGGTAATTGTGATAAATAATAGTTTCGGTCAGTGTAGGTCTCAAAAGCAACAAATACCTACTAAAGATTTTACTTTACTTTAGTATACTAAAAAAAAAACAGACCACTGCTACATTTAGTTTACGTTCTGGAGAAAGTTAGTTTATTTTTTTCCTGCGCAAATACATCTCTGCTGATGCTTAATGCCTTGCAAGTTCCTTATCGATGCATTTGTAAACAAGATAACTATAAGTCAAGTTTACATATAAAAAATTAAGTCTAGCCTGGCTCTTTTTCATATCAATATTGCAAACACGTCACGATTTGATTCACATCCCATATCCCACCTTGGTTGTTTGAAACGTCACATAAATATTAGTGGTATTCACGATCCGGTGCAACTGGTCTTGTATCATTGCGAAAGTGCGAAAGTGCAAATTTTGTTCGCACTACAACAACAAAATATACTGACAAAAATACTGTCGCTACACTTTTGCACGTTATCTATACCCTGACCCTTTTGTAACCGAAAAATACAACAGAGTAGCCTTATCAAGTTGACAGTTCGCTAAATTTGTAATTCCTGTGTGCAGCTATCGGAAAAAATAAAGAAACAAAAATAAGTGCCGCCGAAGGGAAAATCATAATTTTCATTATTTAATATTAATTTATTAACATTTGTCTCCATTATCTTCCAATAAACATTGAATCGTTTTTCTTTTTCGCTTTTTAAGTTTTTTTTTTCAGAACAAATGTCAATTGTGAAATTGGATCTGTCATTTGTTTCAGTTTTACTATAGATGAGAAAAAATGTGTTCACGATCTGACAAGAAAAAAAAAAATTCTTTTCTATTGTGTACACGTGCTTATAACCTTACCCCCTTATTAATAAAAAAATGTGCACAAGTAAGTTAGTTAGCAAACGTCAGATAGCATACAAAAATTGGACATAACTGCTGAGTAACGAGTTGATAACTTTTACACAGCGTTTATTAATATGGGGGTTAGTAATTATAGATAAAAAAATGTACCTTCAATTTAATAAAGCTACCATCATCATAATAAATCTTATACTTTTAAACGTCGCTACTTCTGTTTTTTGATCCATTAACCATTAACTATATACCTTACTTACACAAAAGCAATATTTTTCAGATTTCAGTTTGAGTTTGAAAACGACTGGTTGAGTTTGTTTATGTTTTTAGCAGTTTTTCTACTGCAAAGAAATGCATTGCATCGCATCGCGTGAGTCTATTGAAATCAATAGGAACGCAAATTTCAAATGTTTTAATATATGAAATTTAACCAGCGAATAGAAAAAGGTTTGAAAAGTGTAGAAGAGACTACACTATTCGAATCGCACGAAATCAGCACAAAAAAGAGCAAATGACGTTTTTGTGTTCGATTGGACAAACGAAATCTGAAATCTGACAGCGAATCTGAAGAAGCACAATCAAATACCACATTAATGACGTTTTCGATTGAAGAAAAGCCCTGCCCTTTGTATGAAAAGAGCAAATTCAGAAGTGTTCTTACTATGTTTAATATTTTTCATTGAAAAAAAAGATGCACTTCCAGGTCAATTCTTAACACGACAGAATAGTTTTTAAAGACTTTCCCTGAACTCACCAATACATATAAGAAAAATGTCAGATTGAAATGTTTGTTGTGTTATTAGAAACCAATTTATCGCTATGTGATCCGAAAATATACAATTATGCGTGAAAGGTAAACTTAAATTGAAATATATTGATTTGGCCTAAAAAAACGTTCATATTTACTGTGAAAAAAAAGTAGTAACAGAATACCATATCTTAAATATGTTGTTTTCCACTATTACAAAAGTGCTCCAACAAATTTCATTATAAAGAGAAATTCTGAACTTCAGGGCAATTCTGTCGTATCTTCAATGAAAAACGCCATAAGTTTACGCAAACACATACCCATCTATAAGTATATTTACGCATTGTTTTTATGAATTCAATAAATGACGTATACGAGTAAGTGATTGAAAAAACTGTTTCAGCTATTATTAGAACGCTTTCATCAGTACCTAAACAAAAAAACATTTAAAATTCTTTCAATCTTATACCATATTCCCACCAACGTGATGGGCCGAAGTAATTTTTATAAATCACGAAACGCGTCCCCACCGAACTTTAAGTGATTTATGTGGTTTTCCATTGGGACCACTAGAAATCTTTTTCAGATCTTAGATGTTACGATGCTCATGGAACGCGCAATGAAATTGATCTGCTTTTGTAAATGGATTAGTGCGTTAATTGACAACAATATCAGCTGTTCAAATTGTATTCGTTTCTGGCAAAATCGCAAATGGATATCGACCTTAAAAACATTTGCCTTATTGTAGATACAAATGAAGTATTATTGGTAGTTTGTAGTTTGAAGATTTTTGTGATGTTTGTGATAATGAAGATAATAATTCCTCCGAAATCATATTCATAGCTATTTATGTATTTTGCTATTTTGGTTTTCACGAAAGTTTGCGCATTTCTCTCGAAAGCAAACTTCTTATACTGACGCAAAACAGCTGTGCAAAATATATTGGTGTGTGTAGATCTGAAAAAATATCGAGATCTGCAAAAAGTGATCCGATTGATTTTTCTGCCAATGGAACGTAAAAAGTGATTTAGATCAAAAAAAAAAAAATGATTTTTGGTCCCAATGGAAAACCACATTAGGCGTTTTTCTTTTTTAGTTCAGAGCTGAGCACTGAACTGAGCTAGCATTATGAGCGCGCTCTGAACCGAGCGTGCTCAGATCATTCTGATGTTTTTCTGTTTTTCCTGTTTTTTTTTTTTCTATCAAATACGACTGGAAGCGTGAATGTATATGTGTAATCAGCTTTTTACTCAGCCTGCTTAGTCAATTTTTTCTGAGCTCATAGAGCGCGCTCTGATCATGCTCTGAACGAAAAAAGAAACACAAACTTTTTGTATAATAGTTCAGATTGTGCTCTGAACTAAAAAAGAAAAACGCCTTTTAGTGTGACATTTACGCCAACTTTGCCATATCAGTGACGGGACTTCTAACACTTAAGTGGTATTTCAACAACTTTTTACACTTTTGGAAATTCTACCAACCTGAACTCAAAATCTACCACCTTTTAACAAAGCTATTCGCTAATAATATTTATTTTCCATCATTTAATTGAAAATTGTACCTACTATACCTACTGCTACTCGCCTTTACTACCCATACACACTCAGCTATCAGTATTTATCTCGAAGAATTGCATCAGCAAAAACTTCCAGTCCAATACACCATTTACTGCGCCATTACTTCATTATTTGACTGTATTAGTGCGAGGGTGTTTTGCTACGTTTTGATATTTTGTATTTAATGATGAGTTGAATCTAATGCCATTTTTTCTGTAGTTTTTTCAAAATTTTAATTCAAAATTTAAAAGCTGCCAGGAACTTGTGGAGAACTGGGATAATTTTGAACCCCCGAAATTATTGATAAAATATAATATTTATTAATAATAATATTATAATTATTACTATTTCATCGGTATGAATAAATGAATTATTTATCATGGACAATTTTTTGTTTTCTACCACCGTTTCACTTTCCTCAAGTCCCATCGCTGACTCTTCGTTTGCTGAATGAAGTGCTGAACATATGTAATAGAGGTATGTTCGATTTTATTTTGTGCGGATTTGAGATGACAGATACATAACTAAAATTTAAACACGTCTAAATCACGTAAATCTTATACCATGTTCCCACCAACGTGATTTAGCCGAAGTGATTTATAAATCACGAAACGCGTCCCCACCGAACTTTAAGTGATTAAATGTGACATTTACGCCAACTTTGCCATATCAGTGATGGGACTTATAACACTTAAGTGGTATTTCAATCACTTTTTACTCTTTCGGAAATCCTACCAGAACTCGAAATCTATCACCTTTTAACAAAGCTATTCGGTAATAATATTTATTTTCCTTCATTTAATTGAAAATTGTACCTACTATACCTACTGCTACTACTTACTTTTACCCATACACACTCAGCTATCAGTATTTTTTTCGAAGAATTGCATCAGCAAAAACTTCCAGTCCAGTATACACCATTTACTGCGCCATTACTTCATTATATACTGAATTATTTATCATGGACAATTTTTTTTTACCACTTTTCTACCACCGTTTCACTTTCCTCAAGTCCCATCACTGACTTTTCGTTTGCTGAATGAAGTGCTGAACATAATAAAGGTATGTTCGATTTTATTTTGTGTGGACGTATACATAATTAAAATTTAAACACGTCTAAATCACGTAATTAGTAATCACGAAAATGTATGGTAAATCACGTAATTTATGAGATGATTTAGCTAAATCAAGTGGATTTAGCTAAATCACGTTGGTGGGAACATGGTATTAATCACGAAAATGTATGGTGGGAACATGGTATTACTGTACTGTGGCATTACGATTACTACCTACTATTACATTACTTCGAATTTTCCGGCAGAAGAAGATTATGCAAACTTCGATGGGAACAATATGGTAATTAACAGGCATTGATTATGCGATAAATTTTACATTTTTACTCATATTTACATTTTTTCTGTAACGATAGGGATACTGAATGTTGGAAAGTTTTTTTTTTCATTTCAAAATAACTGCTAATCGGTCTCGGTTTTAGAAATTTGCTTATGGCAGCCTTATACCCTATTCACACCGCACCGAAAACTCGAAGATGCATTTACACCGAACAGCAACTGGTCTTCGTTTGACATTCACTCGTTTCCGCGGAAAACGACTTTTTACGACTTGTTTTGAAAACTGAAATATGTATTGGAAACTTATGTTTTCGAGTGTTTTCGTGAAAACCTGTGCCTTGATTTTGTGCGTACGTAGGCGGATTCTATAAATGTGTGAGTGATATCGAGCACTTACAATGACAACTTTCAATATTTGCTGTTCTAATGTAGCCTTGTTCCTGAAACAAGAAAGTGCCATTACTTAAGCCACTCTGCGAATTTATAATTTTCGGAAGTTATTTAGCAGGTATTGGCTCGCTTAACGCTATAACAGTAAAAGAAAAAAGTGACAACAAATCGCATATGGAACGTTCCCATTGCAAAAAAAACGCACAAAACCAAGGCACTGGTTTTCAGCTCGCTGTGAATGAGGTGTAAGATGCTAGAAAGCGACCACATTTTCATTCATTTTAATTTATGATGGTAACGGCCCAACATCTGCTTGCTATACCCTATAAACAATCATACCTAAAAGTAAATAAATAAAAGAACAGAAAAAAAAAATAAACACCAAAACAGCAAGTGATTTGTCACACAACTTTTTGATCCGCGTAAAAGCTGGATCCACTTGATCTACTTTATTCACTTGATCCAGTTTGATTAATATGCGACATGCGTACGCTAGACAGTTGTGCGGATACATGGGCGATGGGCGTGTTATATGTTTTTGTTTGACATCAACAAATTCTGTGTATTGTGCTATGTGTAGGTATACCATAATTGATTCAATTGCATTTGATTGGTTGTAATTGCTTCTCAATGATCGAATCTCGTTTTCAAACAGAGGAAGTTAATGGCTAAGGTTTTCTTGTTTGGAAACTTTCGGAAATTAAAATGTTTGGACCTCCAAATCTCCCTTGGTCAGTTGTTGTGTATATAAAAAATCCGATGGTATGTAAGTTTGTTTTTACTTTTCTGATCGCCACAAATTACATATTTAATTGGCTCGGAGGTGCGCGCGAGTCTCGTAAACCAATGACTGAGTAGAGAAAAATATGGTTGCGATTTGCGAAGCCCATGAGCTACGGAATATTTTCCGTAACAATAAATAAAATGACTCAATTTGCGCTTTGTGACGAATGATCAGCTGTAAAAGGTCTATAAACTGTACTATGTCAAGCGGAACGTATAGACAACCTTGCTCATCATTAATCGATTGATTGATACAAAAAAACAGAGATGTTATTCAGTGAGCCTTTTGTCTGAGCCGAGTTAGTACTCTTAAAATGCGGTGTACTTTATAAAGTCAATAAGCGAGCTATACCTAGTTACTGTCTCAAAACGAACGAGACTGCTTGGTATGTGAGTAAGGTTAACGACTTTTTACTCGCATTGTGCGACCTAGGTGAGATATTGCATTTGTGTACCCGCATATTTTAAGATAAACTCTAGAAGGGGACAAAAATTAATGACTGCAGCACCTTGGCACAATTTCAGCGCATTGGTTGAGGTTTAACAGATGCTACAGTCCTTTATGATATTGACATAAATATAAATGATAGAGACATCAAATAAAGCTGGTGGAAAGGTGGCAAATATTAAGATGTGTGCGACGAAATAAGCGAGCCGATGAAATGTTTTAGCTTGCTCTTTTAACATTATAAGATATTGGGTCAACGTATTACGCTGACAATTTTATTTGGTGCTTTCAAGTTTGAACTGATGTCATTTTAGCGTTCTAGTATTCTCTCGAAGAGTAATTGACGAAGACGATTACCAGACATAAATTGAAGGTAACAAGTGTGTAAAGGTTTGAAGTAGAGAACACAAATTAACTAGGTTGGTCTTGGCATTCCAGGTGCAGGGAAATAAGTCTCCGAGAACTAAGTCCACTAAGGGAATTAGTTCCCACCTAATGGGAAATAAAACCACTTTCGTGAAGTGGACTTAGTTCACATGTAAAGGTGGGAAATAAATTCTGAAGACTCTGAGTGGTTTTATTTCCCTTTTCATGTGAAGTTAATTATCGCTGTCGACTAAGAATAAAGTAAAATTAAAGAGTCAAGTTGTACTTTGGAATTTTGATTAACTAAAGGGAAATTAAATTTTAACTGAGGCTGAGTACAATTATATGAAACATTTCAAAATCGAAATTCGGTTTGTAAGATTTTGAAAGTGATTAAATGCGTGCGAATGTGCGAATTTTTTACTTTTATTTTCTCAAATTTGCGAAGGCTTTTGTTGCCTGTTCTTGTTTTTGAATGTGTACTAAGTTCCCATAAGAAAGTTTTTTTTTTTACGGAAGTGGTTTTACTTCCCCCTAGGTGGGAACTTAGTCCCTCAGTGGATATAGTTGCCGGGGACTTGTTTCCCTGCACCGGCATTCCATATACCTATGGAGTGCTAGTGAAACGTCACTTTATTCATACACCTTTTTAAAATATTACAAATCTTTAAAAACGATGGAGTCTTTACTGCTTTACATCGGACACGTTAAGACACACTTACCGCAGTCGCAATTAAATTACTATTGAAAAAGATAAAAAAGGGCTGCAGGAAATAAGGCCCCAAAAGAGAAAATTAAATAAGGCCCCAAAATTAAGATGTTATTTCATAATGAAATAACACTCCAAATTAAAATATGAAATAAGGCCCCAAATTTGGAGTTTATTTCATAATGAAATTAAAAATAAAGAAAACTACTTTTTATTTAATATTGTTGTTATTGGATAAACTAATTTAGATTAAAGAAACTTTTTATATACTCAACCTCGCATTCGCCCCGTAATCTAACAGTAAATCCAAGCAGGGGGGTTGCAGGGAGGCAGCATGCCACACCCCCCCCCCCCCCCATACGCATTCCATATCGGAAGGGTAACAATTAATAATAAAAAAATAATTTTGGGGACTTATTTCATTTCTTCTTTTTTTGGGATCTTATTTCATAAGGAAATTTTGGTGTCTTATTTCATATTTTTCATTTAATTTCTTTTTTTTGGGCCTTATTTTACTGGGGCTTTATTTCGCAGAGCCAAAAAAAGATGTCGCTAAAACTCTGGCACAAACGTTTACAGAAGTTTGACGTGTTGGTGCGGAATGATTTCATTTATGACACCTACATAGTGTAAACAAAGTTCTTAATCTTCAAGATGTAATTAGAATAACCAAACAGGTATTATCTTTCCATTATTTTCAGCACGTTCAAGCACGTAACGTTATTAAGTTGTGCAACATTATCAATTAGAGTGGCAATTCAATCACGTAGAGAAGTTGGCTCAGTTTTGTTGAAATGATGGTCCACATAATAAAATGTGTTGTTGGTAGATTAATTGAAAAGAAGGGCAAAAGTATCTTTATTGTGGGACTGCGGTAAACTAAACTATTGCTCATGCGTTTTTGCATAATTTTGCGTAATTTAGCTTAAATTAAAATCCAAGCAAACAGAATACGTAAGGAAAACGGGAAGTGATTAAAGTATTAGTGAATAAGGGAATACAGTGATTCAAGCATGAAACAACTAAGTACTTCACAAACAATATAAGTTCCGAGTGGGGAAGCGAGGAGTAGAAACGATTCACGCTTGTTTGAGGGTTACCCTGACAATTTCTGTTGGGAAATTATGTCGAATTTCAGTTTGTGAATTATTGTTTGAGAGAAACAACTCTTAACAACAACTCGCAGACAAAGTCACTTTTGGTAGGAATAATAGCTATTTCGAACTACACCACTAATTCATCATCAGACTCCTTTGAAGTGATTGAATAGTTTTGAATTCTGACAGTCAATTTTCTGTATATAATTCCACTTGGGAAGACATTTCTGTTTTTCCCCTGTCTGAAAATGAACTTAAAATAAAAAATAAATAGTTGGCGCCACAGTTCCGGAGGGACCCTAGTCCTAGGTTCTCACAACCATTCGTTTTGTGTGAGTTTTTCATTTTTGGAACGAATGGAAGGATCTACAGTTTTATGCCGACTCCAAACGGCTAATTGAAAAGCTCTTTCAAGACATTTATACTCTCGGATGTTTTCCAGACGTTCGTTAGAGGTAGCGCAGTGGAAAAAAAACATAGGTTGGAATTTGGTTTTTTGCGGGATTCGAACCTGAGACCCTTCGCTGAATTTGCATTTCGATTTTTCTCTAATTGACCAAGTGACTACCACTTGCGCGAACTGAGCGACGAGTACAAGCCCGACAACTGGTGATTAGAACGGAGGGGAAGTACAACCTCTGTGCTTTGTTGTTGCTACGAGGTGTTTATTTGACATAAGTTCCATTTATATATTTTAGTAATGACAAGCTGTCAAATTTTACAACAAACGATAGCAATGGCTAAATAATCAGAGCTAAAACCTACAAAGATTTCAGCATATTATGTTTTTTTTATCTTAATCCAATCTTGATCCAAATGGACGGCTTCCATCTACATTTTCTAAAAATGTTTCTTTACACCTAAAATCCAATGACCCAGTAACTAATTTTTTAGATTATTTCTAGTCGACGATTAGCAATTCTATGTTGGTAATCTCCACATTGTCATCATGATAGACTATAACTATACCTTCGTAAAACAATCTTTAATTTAGACAACACATTTCAATTTTATCTCAACTCAATCTCAATTTGATTACGATAAACTTTGTGGCAAGATTTTTAAATATTTGCGTTTCTAATCGTGCGATTGTGTCGTTTTTCTTACAGACGATATTGTTTTTGTATGCATATGAAAATAATATAAAATTGAGATTAACACATTAATACGAACACATTAGCCAAATTTAGTCAAACTTCGTTCCCTTACGTAAAAGTTAGACAGAAGGGAGCCAAAAAGAGAAAACAAGACATTTCCCCCTCCATAAAAAAACTGCAAATATTAGCCCAACAAATTTATTTGGGCTAGTTGGTTATTGATAGTTGTTGTCAAATCGTTCAAATGCTTATTTGTAACTGCCTTTTTATTTGATTTCATTTATATGTTGTGCCTGTATAGCATTAAAATAGGCGTAAGGAGCAAAGGAATTGAACTTTTTAATTTCTGGAATAAAGACATTGGATATCGGCTTCTTCAGATTCGCTGCAAGGTTTCAGATTTCGTGTGTCTAATCATTTCGTGCGATTCGGCGATTCGAAAATGTCAACAATTCAAAACTTTTCAAAGCGTTTTGCATTCACTGGCTAGATATTATATTAAAACATTCGAAATTTGTGTCCCGATTGATTTCTAAATATTTATGCATAAATAATTTACACAAATAGATTCACCCGATGCAATACCTTTCTTTGATGCTGTAGAAAAAATTCACGAAAACCTAAACAAACTCCAGCAGTTGTTAAACTCAAATGCACTTTTTTAATCTGAGAAAAAATCCAGATTCGCAAAAGTGCTTTAAAATCTGAAAAAATATAGGTAGCTATTTTGTACCAAACGAACATAAAAAGTGCTCTGAGAGCGCCCAATGGAATTCCACATTAGTTTACAAGTTGCTGGTAGCAGGTGAAGTTATTATTACAAACGCACCTACTACCACTGTTAACAAAGGTTTCGAATTTTATTCCTTGGAGTTTTGCGGAAGAAGATTTTCATTTGCTAGCGAATATAACTAAGAATCCCAGTCAAAAATGTAGGATTTATTTGATAAAAGTATCGTACCAATATGTGGCGGATTGCTGATTTTTCTTTTCACACGTTCTTTTTCTCATGCTTCTGATTTGTGATTTTGCATTACCTACTCTGTTCTTAATCGTTGGAACAATGATATTGACTTACATTTTTAGGTAGACACTAGCAAACCCATACCCACTTCGCTGAGCACATTTCCCAGTGGCTGTTCCCTTAAAAAATAAATAAAAAAAAAGTGTAATTTAATGGCATGAAATGCTTTCAATTCTTCAGGCTTCAGAAATGCTGTAACCTAAGAGAGCACTAAGAAAACTTTGAATAAAGTTCGCTTTTTTAAATATCTTCCATTTTATTCTAATATGCTATCTTACAACATTTTTGGTTTTTCCATCTTTTACATAAACAAAGGGATTTCTTATTTGAGTTCTATTTTCCGCAATTTGGCGCTTTGTCACATTTCGGCTATCACTCCTGCTGCCAAGATTTAAGTGCCGAAAATATATATATATATTTTTTTGTTTTTTGAAGAATAAAATAAACAAAATTAACACAAATATTTGTTAAACGATATTTAGCCCAAAATTGTGTTGGGCGCTCATTTTTCCATTTCCATCACTTTTAGAAAAAAGATAGCCGAATATATGAAAAAGAGTCAACTCTGGCAACCCTGAATACGCCCCTAGCAGAGATGCTGACTATACCAATGAGTGCAAACATCCACTCGAATGGAGTGTGAATATTAGAAACGAACGCCAAATAAAAAGTTACTTTGCAAGTTAATTGCTATTACGGCGTCTACTTACGCCAAAACAAATATGGAATGCTCAAATATTATGTACGCACTCGCACAACACTAACCGTGAACACATAAACACACTTCACTTGATTTAGATTTACACAAAAGAAACACAAATGCTGCCAAACTTAAATTGTATGCAACACGCACAGGGTTGTCATAATTTTGTTTGCCTTAAGCATTGCCCAGAAAGAAACCCAAAAAATCATGGAAAATTTCGGTAGTTTTTCCTTTTACCATCTCATTTATGCGCGCCGCGGATTTTATTTTACTTATATTTTTCTGCAATTGCCTTTAGTTGTCAAAACAAACCCCCTGCAAAATTAATTGGTGTGCGTGCAAGTTGAACGACTGCTCTTGCTTGTGTCACTTTACTGCAAGAATGCTGCCAAGTTTTAAAAGTGCCGAAAATATTTATTTTCTTTTGGTTTTGTGAAACGAACTAAAATAACACAAATATTTGTAAAATGATATATAGCCCAAAAATTTTCAATTTCTATCGCTTTTTGAAAAAAAATCAAAAATACGACAATGCGCTTATGGGAAACCCTGAACAGCCCATAGCAGATATGCTGGCTATACCAATGTGTACAAACATCAGTGTTGCATTTTTTTTTATTTAAATAACGATAACAACAAAAAAATCTGAAAACGACAGCATACAGCGAAATCAAGTGTGCAACAAATTTTAAAATTTGCTAAAAAGAACAAAATATATTATTGCGTATGCAGACAACATCTGAGACCCAGATTTCTGTTTTTTTAAAGTCTGCAGCTAGGTTGAAAATCCGCATAATGCAGACAAATCTGCACTTATGGCAACGCTGGCAAGCATCCACTCGAACGGAGTGTGAATGGTAGGAACGGAGAAACGATGTTCTTTCTCCATTCACTCACTTCCTTGGCTAAACGATTTCCGATTTCGATGATTTTTTCGTTGGAAAGTTATTGTCTTTTTTTTAACATACAAACCTGCTACAAACGAATACATTTTGAGCAAAAAAAGAATCATAAAATTCGGTGCTGCCGAACTCGAGATATAAACATCCAAACATAATATCCAAGTCATTTTTATATATAAGAAAGAAAGAAAGACTAGGTACTGAAAGAGATAATATTTCTAATCGTTTAGTTGTTATATGATAATAGATAGTTTGAACGACTTTTAGAATAGGTAACACAATAGAAACATTATGACAGTTTAGTTATCTTATTGTTTGCTACATTTTATTACTTCAGGATTTAGCTGTGTAATCTTTTAGTAATTTATAAATACTTGAATAAATAGTAGATACATTCGTGTGGAAGAATGTTTATTTATACAAATTTTAATAAATCAAATTTGTTGAGCACCTGCCTTCTGCAAATAATAATAAAGTGTTACCAACTTTCTTCAATCAAAACGTATAAATCGCACTTTTTTATATTTAATGGAAAATTTAACAAGCCCTATTTGCAGAGCCTCGACGTGTACAAATCTTTGAATTGACCTTCAAAATGAAAAGATTAATGGTAGAATTACCAGCACCCGCTGAGGGGCATCCTTCTGACGATGACGATTATTTCAAACTTACTCACGCCATAATAGCAAGCATTATTCATAATGAACGTGTAAACAATCCGAATTTAGATAACCCTTAAAAGTCCCATCTTGACTGTCGATTATAAACGAATAAACGACTCAGCGGTTAGCGCTTCTAGTGGCGCTAAAAGGTTAAACATCGGAGCGAATTATCTTCCCAATACCACATTGTTTTAGGTGAATCACACAGCTCAAATGAGGTAAAAAACACGCTGAATGTATGGGTATACAGGGCGTATACGTAATTTTTTTTTTTTTAATTTTCCTTTAAT
The DNA here is from genome assembly GCA_946477585.1 of Cheilosia urbana. Taxonomy (NCBI): domain Eukaryota; kingdom Metazoa; phylum Arthropoda; class Insecta; order Diptera; family Syrphidae; genus Cheilosia; species Cheilosia urbana. Next base: position 66,558,432 of record OX297855.1, read on the forward strand.
TAATGATAATAAACAAAGTCAATAATTCTTTGTTTCTTATCCGTATTTCATTTCAAATTAAATGCAGTTTTGATAGTGCTGTTAGGCGCATTTGAAATGGTATAGCAGAGTTCTAATGCAACTGACAAATAATGATCTGGATATCAAGATCTGCATTTGAATAACAGAAACAATTTGTTGTAACAAATTATGTGAATAATCTGTTGTTTCGTAGTACATCTGTCGGAACATTGTCAAATTTTCTTAGTTTTCGTACTGAATAATATTCTAAAGTTCCAATTTCATTCAGGCATCTGAAATAAGAAAGAGGGGAACATTATTTTGATTCATGCAATAAAGAAATAAAGATCTGTAGTTTTTTTTATTCATTTCATGTGCTACTACGCATCTTTTACTCAGTCACTAACTGCAAAAAAAAAAACAACAACCTGGCAGTTAAACTGTGCTTATTATTTTGATTTGAATAGGTACTACTGGGATAAAAAGTATAATCAAAAACGCTGCATATTTATAGGATTGCAATTGGTCACATGCCAAACAGGGTGCTCGAGATTTACGTATATCACAGACGTTATTTCTTTCTTTTTTCTTTTTTAACTAAAATAACACAAATATTTGTAAAATGATATATAACCCAAAAATTTTCAATTTCTATCGCTTTTTGAAAAAAAAAAAAAAAAAAAAAATCAAAAATACGACAATGCGCTTATGGGAAATCCTGAACAGCCCATAGCAGATATGCTGGCTATACCAATGTGTGCAAACATTAGTGTTGCATTTTTTTTATTTAAATAACGATAACAACAAAAAAAATCTGAAAACGACAGCATACAGCGAAATCAAGTGTGCAACAAATTTTAAAATTTACTAAAAAGAACAAAATATATTATTGCGTATGCAGACAACATCTGAGACCCAGATTTCTGTTTTTTTAAAGTCTGCAGCTAGGTTGAAAATCCGCATAATGCAGACAAATCTGCACTTATGGCATATATATAAATGGCATAATCAAAAACGCTGCATATTTATAGGATTGCAATTGGTCACATGCCAAACAGGGTGCTCGAGATTTACGTATATCACAGACATGTTACTTCTTTCTTTTTTCTTTTTTTTTCTTTTGCAATATTTCAAATTCTTCAATAATTGCACCAGATATTTGCTTCACTCAGAAAATCAAGCGAAATTTGGACAAGGAATACAGCCGTGTTGAGAAAAAAAGAAAAAGAAAAGTGTTATCTTTTGAAAATAAAATGCAAAATATGTTAAGGCTTCCTTTTAAAACAGACGTTTACTTAATGTTCACCGTGAATCAAGCTGGATGTCGTTTGAAAGTTCATCTCAAACTTGAAAGCTAATAACCTAAATGATGAAACAAATTAGTAACGCGTATTTAAAGTAAATCACACGATCTTCTAAGCCAGGTTTCGATCTAGGCTCTGTATCGGGCATCACTGATAGTGACAACTAGATTTATTTACGTTCTTAAGAAATATGGCCCGATTATGCCGCTAACAAACCGCACTAAATGGTGTGTATTGGCGTTGGATTTTGGTCGCCCCAAAGAAAATAGTTGGCGCAACAGGTCCGGAGGGACCCTAGGCCTAGCTTCTCACAACCATTCGTTTTGTGTGAGTTTTCACTTTTGGAACGAATGGAAGGGATCTACAATTTTATGCCGACTCCAAACGGCTAATTGAGAAGCTCTTTCAAGACATTTATACTCTCGGATGTTTGTCAGACGTTCGCGAGAGGTAGCGCAGCGGAAAAAACCCTGAGTCGGAATTGGGTTTTTGCGGGATTCGAACCTGGGACTCCCGCATAGCAGTCCAACACACTAACCACTAAGCTACTGCGACCCAAAGGCTTATGCTAAAATTATTAACAAAGTCACCAAGATATAAACCTGGCTCTGAACTAGACAAAAATGATCATCACAACGATGTTTTTTTTTCTCCGAGGTAGGTTGAAATCTTCTAGAAGACACTATGAGAACAGTCATAGTAGTGTGAGATTTTTACTCACTAAAACCACCTCTAACAATTTTTTTTGTACTGCAACTAAGTATTGATTTATCAAGCATTTTTTTTTTCACGAAGTTATATACGTTTGGCAGGCAGCATTCCGGCGAAAGTTCCTGCTCGTTCCGCAATTTTAACGCGGTTGATAATTATCGGGCTAAGTCCGAATGTTTAGTTCGTTGTAGACGCTGCAATAAACTTCTTTCATCGAGAATTTCACGGTCCGAGCTATTAATTTGTCCTAATAATCGATTTCTATGTTTTCGAGCGCATACTTTCGTTTCGTCGTTAATGGTGGGAATTCCGAGGTCTCTATGGAGATCTTCATTTCTAATGTACCACTGTGCACTGACGAATGATCTCAGTACTTTGTTTTGAAAAGTTTGTAAAATGTTTAGATTTGTTTCGCTGATACTGTATACCATATGTCCATACAGGCTTCATCACTTGCTTATATAATAAAAGCTTGTTCTCGAGGGTAAGCTTGGAATATTTTCTGAGTAACCAATAGAGTTTTCTATATTTGTTTTTAAGTGCTTCGCGTTTTTTCTTTACATGCGGTTTCCATATCAATTTTGTGACGAGAGTCATTCCGAGATATTTGGCCTCATTTGCAAACGGAACTTGTACCGCATTTATAAATACAGGCAAGTTATTTGTTTTCTTATTTCTTTGGTCGTTGTACCCACTGCTAGAATAGCAGTATCATCGGCAAAAGTGGCTACGGTAGTACCTTCTGTTTGCGGAATATCACGCGTAAATAAGAGGAACAGGAGTGGCCCAAGGACGCTTCCTTGCGGTACACCTGCTCTTATTTCTTTAAATTCCGAATATTCGTTTTCGTGTTTGACACGAAAGAGTCTATTCTCTAGATACGATTCTAGAATTTTCCATAACCGTTCGGGTAGAACTTGTCTTAATTTGCACTTGAGGCCTTTATGCCACAGTTTATCAAATGCTTGCGAAACGTCTAAATATTTTTCTTCTAGAGCTTTCTCTGTTACGTCAGTTATCCGATGCACTTGATCGATTGTCCAATGTTTGCTTCTAAATCCGAACTGGTGGTCGGGTATAAGACGGTTTTCTTCTATAATTGGTTATAAGCGTCTAAGTATAATCCTCTCAAAAACTTTGGAAATAATTGGAAGAAGTGAGATGGGTCTATAAGACTTTTTTTCATTCGGTGGTTTGCCTGGTTTTAGAACCATTATTACTTCCGCGACTTTCCATTGAGCTTTATTACTTCTTTATTACTTGTCCGAGCTCGGTAAGTGTAGCGTTTATGACTAAGTACATTATTTTCAGATGTTAGTCTGTAATTGTAATTGGATTCATTTTCAGCTGTTAGGCTTTCGAGGTAATTTCTAGCCTCGTTTATTAGTTTAGTTTATTCGTTTTGCTTTGTTCCTCAAGTCTTGACAGAATAATCGAAAAGACATTGGAAACAGCGTCTGGCGGATTATTAGTTTGTCTACTACACGATGCTGCAGCTTGCGCGTATGTTAGCATATCTGTTTTTTGATGTACGATGTCCGATGGCGTTTCTGTTGCCCGTTTTCCTTTTTTATTGTTAGGCTTATCTAACTTTGCCGGTTTTGAGGTACTGATTGACACGGTTTTAAGCCTTGGGTTGTTTCGTTGCTTCTGTGGCTTCATGGATTGCATCCGTCTTTTTTGGAGCTCCTTAGCTACTTCGCAGCCCCGATAATTTGCAGGATGGTTACCATTACAGTTAATACACTGCGCGGGAGCTTTATTATTTGAATTGCAGTCAGTCGTCAGATGACTACCGGCGCATTTTACACACCGTGGCTCTTTCTGGCAGTAGGTTTGCGTGTGGTTATATCCTTGGCACCGTTTGCACTGTGGAACTTATTTTTTGTTCTTACGCATAGGTTCAATTTTAGCTACAATATTAAGGATTGTTTTTATATCATAAATTTTGTTAAGTCCTCAGTCTTATCAAAGGTTAGTGTTAAAGTCACTCATCGTATCCCACCCAACCAAAAATACCGGACCAATTAAACAACATATCCTCGGGAGGGGGTGTAAATAAATTAAATTAAATCGCAATAATAATTTACATTTTCACCTTTTAATCATAAAACTTTTAACCCTTTCGACCCGGCTGGTACATTTATGTACCACCAAAAGAATAAAACATACCTGAAAGTCACAAATTGTATACTATTTGGTCGAAATCTGTGCCATACCGTCTTTCAACGTTCTGTTAATGTATCCGAATGTGGTTACAGTTGCTACACACTTGTGCGTGTTTGGTTTTGCCTGTTTTTGATTGCAGTTGAAGCAATAATTTAGTGGAGTTTTGACGTTTCGGTTGATTTTTGCAGTGTTTTTAAAGTTTTAGTGGTGAAACCAGCAGAATATTGTTATATCAAGTGAATTCATGGCTTTTGGCGAGTAGTACATATATTTACCATTCGTCCTTTTTAGTGGTACAAATGTGTACCAGTCCTGTAAACGCAAACATTATCCAGGAGTAGGTATTACTTTGTTTTATTTGGATAATGGCTCATTGTTTGAATCCAAATGGAATTGAAGAGATTATTAACGACGATTATTTTTTTAAGTTTTCTGTTGAAATACCTAAATGAAGTTCTAAAATGTAGAAATGATTATAATCTAAAGAACAAGGTTAGTACAATATTGTACCACATAACATCCCGGATGGTACATTTTTATACCACCGCCCACCGGCCACGCCCTCTAACTTAATAAAATATGTTTGTGCTGGATCATTTCTTTTGAAGGTATTGATTAAATGTAAATCACAAAACTTGTCGGAATTGTTCCCCCGAAAGCCGGGTCGAAAGGGTTACAAACATTTGTGAAATACATTTTTCGTTTAACAAAAAATAAGAGTCGGTTCTCAATCAAGATATTGCAGCTGCCGCCGTATCGCCTTTGCAGTGAGTATAAATAGCGGGAGACCACGGTTTTACATAGTTTCATTTATCTCTTTATTCTGTTTTTCTCTTTTGACGATATTAACGGCATCTATAATTTTAAAGTGCCTGTCTCTTAAATCATTTACTACATCATTTTTCGAACATGGCGGGTGTAACCCTCTTGCCACGACGCGTATAGGTCTTTCTGACTTATTCTCATAAGAATACCATTCTACTTTGTCTGTATTTAATTTACGAGACAGTAGACGAAAACTGTCGGGGTCCTTAACATTGACTTTCTACGCATTGTTCCTAAGTGACGTTACTTTGTAGTCTGTTGGCAGCAAAGTCTTTAACATGGTATGCAACTTGTTATAGTCCGCTATACCGACAACATTAATTGGCGGTGGTGGCCGCTGTTTTGGTTGTATTGCTTCACTATTTGATAATTTCTCCCGATTCATTATTTCAGGTGAGGATACAGCTTTCCTTTTTTTGCCCGGTCTTTTTTTTTAGCAACCAATGGGTTTTGTTTCGCAGTGGCTTAGTGTTAGTGTGTTGGACTACTAAGCGAGGGGTCTCAGGTTCGAATCCCGCAAAAACCCAAATTCCAACTTTGGGTTTTTTTTTCCACTGCGCTACCTCTCGCGAACGTCTGACAAACATCCGAGAGTATAAATGTCTTGAAAGAGCTTCTTAATTAGCCGTTTGGAGCCGGCATAAAATTGTAGATCCCTTCCATTCGAATGGTTGTGAGAAGCTAGGCCTAGGGTGCCCCCGGACCTGTTGCGCCAACTATTTTTTTTTTTTATCGGTTTCGTGACGAAGTTCTTCTTTGTCCGTTTGGTAGTCAGTTATTTTGGGATTGCTAGAGTTAGGATTGGATTCATCCCGTACTTTCGTTGAGTTCTTAATAGCCATATTTTCGGCTTTAAGTTGACTAAGCTCTTCGCATAGCTGTTCCATATTTGATAGCCTTATTTTAAGTTTGTCGTTTTCGTCCTTAAGGCTTTTATTTTTCACTGGGTCTCATTTTTCTGGAGTAGGCACTTTTGTTGCCGTTGAGCTCTTAGAGACGCATGGATACGTTTGAGATGCCGATGGTGTTAATCTCGTTACCCTTCGGCTTTTTCCGAAAGGGTTACCTGAACGCAATAAATGGCTCTCCCCAGAATCCGTAGAGCCGACCTCCGAAGAGAGTGGATTTTCCAGTAAATCTGGAGTACCACCTGGGGTATTATTTCCTCTAGTTTTATTCATTGCATAGTTGATATTAATAACTTCTTTGATAATTTCAGCCGCCCCTCTGGAGTCAGACGCTGACCGGTGTTACGCACAATGTGCACCAGACGCTCCTGGATTTAACCTTTAGTTTCATCTTTCAGGTATGAACTTGCTGCCAAGGGTGGCCCTACCAGGAGTACAAAAATCCAGACAGAATCGCTCATACCGTCATTAACACTACTTCTTCGGCTGGATTTTAGTCGCCTTCCACGACAGGCATGCCTTACCTCAGGGCTATTCTATCCCCGTCCCTGCAGGGGACACCACAACAATTGAATCAATTGCCAACTGTTTAAGCGCTTAATTTTTAAAGTCACAGTCTTCGAAATAGTTTTGGGCACAATGAAACGGAATGAAATAAATATAAATAAATAAATACGGACAGATGTGTTTCCCTCTTCAGCAATGTAAATAAGATTGCTGCATAGAAAACTTTTTGAAAGAAATATTCAGCCCTATAATTCTCCGATGATATATAGCGCCCCTTGCCACAACGCGAGTTATACCACGTTATGTCACTTACTTCTTACAGCTGCTACACGGCACATTTTTTCCGAAGCTTTGACAAAGTATTGCTGCGGAGGATTTTAATAAATAAAATCAATACGTTTATTCATTTATTTCGATTTTACTATTGTTTCGGAAATGGAGGAGTGAGACCTTGGCAAATCTCTCTATGTATAAAACAAAGTGGCAAAAAGTGTATGTTTCCCTCTGTGGCCCATAATTTTCAACCAATTACTTTTTTTTTTTTTTTTAAATGTCGGTGATCAATTGATAAGCAAAAAAAGGTGGAAAAAACAAAAAAGAAACCAATTATATTCTATCAGTGCCTGGCGAAATCGGCGGGGTTCAGTTTTATCTATAGTACCAATATCTATAATCACGATTTTTCATTCGTGATATCCGTTTCTATAATAGTGTGGAACCGCGTTCCGGGTTATACCGGTTACTTTTGACAACTACACGGCACATTTTTTACGAAGCTCTCCGATAACTAATTGCTTTTTCGAAATAATTTTCCTTGACTATACCCGACTTTCCATGACCAATTTTTAAGTTTTCACTGAACATTTGTTTTTCCAAATGAAAAAAAAAAAACTTATACAAAAAAGTAGATTTATGTATTTTATTCAAACTGTAGACTTTATCTAAACAATAATGATCAGGCCCGTCATAACATAGGTATGCTTTTGCAATATGGTGGTTTATATCAAACCAAGAGGTAGCAATCATAAAGGTTACAATGGTATAGCGTGTCGCATGTTTTGCTCGCTTTAGAGCCATGCGAACCTGCTCCATGGCTGCCATAGAAGCCATAAACGGTATAACACCCAACTACATATATATAAGTTTGGTACAAAAGAATGAGATAAGTCATGGTGAATACCGAGAACTCTGTTCTCCGAAATTCCAGAACTTACCAAAAACTTTATGATTAAATAAGAGTTTTTTTTTTGGAGATCCCCATCAAAAACGCATCGGCCAACAATAGCCCATGACGATATGGTTCTAAAACAGAACCAGAGAATCATATGTTTGAGCCGGTTTTCATGAACCGCACGATGGAGTCGAGAACAATACAATTGCTGTTTTTGTTTTCACGAACGTTTATGTACGAGTATAATGTGCCAACTTATCGCACCAAAATTTATTTGAACTATTTATAAACAAAACATCGAAAAATCACAATCATTAGATTCACCCCTATCGAGGTATCTGTTCGGAGAAAATTAAAATTCCGATACGAAAGTGAAACCGATCGGAATTAAAATTGCGTTCGAAGTATCCGTTTCGGAATAAAATAAATGAAGCATACAAACGCGTTAATTTCACATGAAAATATTCCGCAGCAAGTCGTTGTCGGAGAGCTTCGGAAAAATGTGCTGTATGGCTGTCAAAAATAATTGGTATAACGCGGTTCCACGCAATGCAACAAGGTGGGCTATATGCCATTGGCGAATTTTTCCGAAAGTTGTATCGGAACGGATACCTCGAATGGAATTTCTCTGATTTCGTACAGATCGTAGAAAATTCTGTTCCGAACGGATACCTCGATAGGGGTGATTGTTTTATGTAAAAAATGTGAATTCAAAATATTCTGATTAAGGAAAATGGTCGACTTGGAGTTAAAGGTCATTAACAAAAGATGGAAAACTCAAATCAGTTTTCATTAATACGGAGTTTTATTTTGCAAGTATTTCGATTTTGTTTTTTTTAGTACCGAATTAGAAAAAAAAAAAACTTTCTTCAGAGAACTGTTAAGTAAGCGCTGTAAAAATTAAGAAATCTACTTGTCTAAAACTATTTCTGACGTAATAGTACAAAAGATAGAGATCGAGTAGGAGTTTTTGATAAGGTTTTGCTTTTTAAGTACATGTTTCGAAATATAACTGTAGGCAAACAAAAATAATGGAACCTATTTTAAATACACAGCCCTATTCTGCTATTCATCGGGGGGAATTTTTCTTCAATTATCACTGAACACTATTCTACTATTCATTCGAATTGAATTTGGATTCACCTCGTCAATGTCGGTAATACTGCGTGGTATTCTCTTATTCACGTGAACGCATACATTCTATACAATTCAGATCCGCAATCGTCGACTGAGAATTGGTTTGACGTATACGCCAAAATGTACTTTTTGGACTATAAATGCAGTCTTATGTTTTCAAGTGTGCTCTTTCCAAATAATGTTGTCTTTTGGTCCTATCTCTAGCCAATCCTGAGATATCTAGTATTGTTTTGACGTATATCCACCCAAATTAATAAGTTAGAATATTGGTTTGACGTAAACGCCTTTTTTTTGGATATACGAGTACCTACGTTAAATTTTCTATGCAATTCCCATTTTCTTTTTTTTTAGTATTGGCCGCATTCAAGAATCTAGTTATCTTAGTCGACTAGATTGGTCTGGATACGATGTAACCTGAACGCAAAAACTAGATTGGTCGGGAACGTCACTTTTTCTACGTCAGCTACATACCCGAACTGTCAACTTAGTACTCAGTCACGAATTTCTTGACTAGATTCGTCGGCTACCCCTCCATAAACGTCAAATTACACAGGTGACCGATTTCAACCAACCACAACCGAGATAGATCTAGTCAGACAGCTGCCAGACTTACTAAACTAGATACTTGAACGCCCTCATTGTTTTGCCGTATGTCCACAGACTTCGATCATACGATAAAAAAACTAAAAAGTATATTCAGAATTGTTTTGACGTACGCGCATGTTATTAAGTAAATATGTGTATTTCATCGTATACACGTACGCGTGGACAAAAACAAAAGGTTTAGTTTTGGTTTGCCGTATGTGCATACCTTATACCGTTAAAGCCTAGTATCCTGCTCGCGCTAAATTTTATCTCCCATACAAAAATGTCTACAAAGATAAAATTTAGCGAGGCAGTTTAGCAAAGCAGTATCCTATTCGCACGCTCAATCCTTAAATTCATATAGATGGGCCGATGAAAAGTCTCCACTCATTTAGCTCGCGAAACAAATGTCCGGTACCTTAAATCGAAGATAAATTCTGACATACAACACGGAGGAAAGAGTTTGACTTGTGTTTGCTATGATTTTTTTTGGCGGAAAACGCAGATAATGTTTGTGTAATAAATAAAAGAAAACGCAAAGCCAAATAACAGAGCCAAAACAGAGATATAAACATAAATAAAGCGAATCGCATTTCAGGGAGGCTTATGCTTTCATTTGGCCTCGTCTTTTCGGTAATAACAAGTGTTCCACTATCCAGACGGCTTACCTGCCGAGCTCTTCAAGGCAGCCGGAGATGACTTGGTAGAGTGCATACACCAACTCATCTCCAAGATTTGGTTAGAGGAAAGTATGCCTGATGAATGGAACCTCAGCATTGTTTGCCCGATCCACAAGAAAGGAGACCCTCTAAACTGCGCCAACTACAGAGGCATCAGTCTCCTGAACACTGCGTATAAGATCATGTCTGCTGTATTGTGTGAACGCCTGAAACCGTTCGTCAACGATCTGATAGGTCCCTATCAGTGCGGTTTTAGGCCCGGTAAGTCCACGACCGATCAAATATTCACACTACGGCAGATCCTGGAAAAAACCCAAGAATACCAGATCGATACTCACCATCTTTTTATCGATTTTAAGGCCGCATATGACAGCGTTTATAGAGACGAGCTATACAGAGCCATGTCTAGTTTTGGCATCCCTGTCAAACTTGTCAGATTGTGCAGAATGACGATGGAGAACGCTCGCTGCTCCGTAAAGGTCGGAAACAATCTCACCGAGACCTTTGATGTCAAAAAAGGATTTAGACAAGGTGATGCGCTGTCATGTGACTTCTTCAACATCATTCTTGAGAAGATTGTGCGAAACTCACAAGCCAACACCAGAGGCACAATTTTCTATAAGTCTGTGCAACTGCTTGCATACGCTGACGACATTGACATTGTTGGTACAACACAGCGAGCTGTCACTGGTGCGTTTGCAAGTATTAGTACAGAAGCGGCAAAAATGGGTTTAGTGGTGAATGAGGGTAAAACAAAATATATGCTGTCAACAAGAAGGGACACACGACATCGACGAATCGGGCAGAACGTCACGATAGACAGCTATAACTTTGAGGTAGTTAAGGACTTTGTCTACCTCGGCTCCGCTATAAACTCTGATAACGACATCACATCAGAAATCAAGCGAAGAATCACACTGGCCAACCGCTGTTTCTTTGGCCTAAGACGGCAATTGATTAGTAAGGCCTTGTCAAGAAGCACTAAGGAGATTCTATATAAGACTCTCATCATCCCTGTCCTGCTCTGGCGCAGAAGCATGGACCCTAGCAAAAATGGATGAGGATCTTCTTGGTCGCTTCGAACGCAAAATTCTTCGAGTGATTTTTGGTCCCGTTTGCGTTGACGGGATTTGGAGGAGAAGATTTAACAGCGAACTCTACGAGCTGTACAGCGACATCGACCTAGTCAGAAAAGTACGCATCAGTCGTCTAAGATGGCTGGGACATGTAGAGCGAATGGACACCAACGCTCCGGCCCGAAGAGTCTTCGATTCTAACCCGGAGGGACAACGCAGTAGAGGAAGACCTCGCCTTAGGTGGCGCGCGCAAGTGGAAGGGGACCTCAACCAACTTGGAGTGCGCAACTGGAGGCAGTTAGCCAAAGATCGCGCTAACTGGAGAGGCGTATTGGTTGAGGCCCAGGTCAACCCCGGACTGTAGCGCCACCTAAGTAAGTAAGTAAGTGTTCCACTATGGTAAGGAGATTGTGGAAAGTTTGAGGACACAATAGGTCTGTTCCTTTACTTTTAAATCTTACGAATTTTTACGAATTCCTACGAATTTGTACTCACTGCCGTTCCTTAACTCAAAAAATTCGTAAAAGAGAGCGTCATCGAGAGAGCAAGATATTACCCCTCCACTGAGAATCTTACGAATTTTTACTCAACAAATTTCTTGGTGTAAGAAGTGAAAAAGCTGTCAGTCACCTTACAACTAACAGCTGATTTGAAATATGCGTTGATTATTTGTTGAATTTTTGCTTATTAGAATGGTATCAACAGGCGGCAAAATAAAATTGAATTCTTTAAGATTCTTTTCGATATTGGCGTCGAAATTCTTCGTTACTGTAACAAGGTACAATCTCTTCCATGTAATTCTTAATGCAGTGTCGCTTTTTCCTCTTCTCGAATGCTTGTAGCTCAATCAGTACAAACTCTTCCACATGCTCAGATTCATTAAAATAAAGTTAAAAATAAATGATAGAACTAATTTTCTTAGTAAATTAACAAATTCCTCGAGTTTATCAGACATTTTAACGACTTTTCGTACAATTTTTTGAATATTTGATTTATGTATCTGTCATTTTTCATAAATTACTACAAAAGCGTTCCTTAACTTTTTCGTAAGCGTCTCTCTCTGTGAGAGAATTTATCCCCACCACTGCCATTTTGACAGTCTTTTCCATTCTTACTACAAAAGTAAAGGAACAGACCTAATATGTCGAAGTTCTTCTAATAATTTCTAGGTTTCTTACGTCTTTCAAGTTTAAATTCCATTAAAATTACGTTTACTGATATCTGTCATGGTACTCATGCTTCATAAACATATGGGTTTTGTCCCATCTATATCATGTTTAATAATAATTTAGCGAAAATTAATCTTTGGTGTTGAGAAACGAAGTGGAGACTATGCGCGCTAAAATTTAGCGCGAGCAGGATACTAGGCTGAAACGAGCAATTCTTGTATGTACATATGTATATAAATTTATTTATTTATTTCTGTGATCTCGGAAACGGCTCTAACGATTTCGCTGAAATTTGGTATATGGGGGCTTACGGGGGTAAACAATTGATCTAGATTAGTCTTATGTTTGGGAAAACGCGTGTTTTCGAGTTTTCATGCGTTTAATGTGAGTGAGTTTATTTTTCTGACTTTGCTGCCTTTTACTCGCCATTACTCAAACAATTCTTAATCAATGCAAACAAAATAAAATACTTAGGAGAGCCAACACTTTTATAGTTATTTTAAACCATCAATCAGCTTTCTATGTCCTCTAAAAGCTGAGCTACAACCTAAAATCGAACATAAAAAAAAAGAAGATTATTTTCTCAAATCGAACATTATCAGCAGCCGAGGTTCTTGATCGTTGTTCTGCTTTGGGGTGGTTGGGTGGCGCACATCGCACAAGCACGTTCATATGAAAAAAAACTGCGTGGTGTTTTCTTCAAATTAAGTGAAACGAAAGAGAAGATTGGGACGTGAATGTGTATGTAATCAACAGCGACAATGTGTTTCTGAGGAAGTGCGCAGATGGCTGATGACGTGCGCTGACGGACGTATGGTGGAATGGTGGTGTATATAGAAATTCATGCTTATTTTGACATTCGAACGAATAGCCAATTCGAACGAATGTCTATCAAAATACACAGGAGCATGATTGAGTTCAAGCTTTTGGTTTTAATGGTTGTTATAGCAGGGATGGAAAATCGTATACCTTTAAACGAGCAATTCTTGTAAGTATATAAATTTATTTCTGTGATCTCGGAAACGTCTCTAACGATTTCGTCGGGGTTTTCGGGAGTAAGCAATTGATCTAGATTAGTCTTATGTTTGGGAAAACGCGTGTTTTCGAGTTTTCGAATCAGGACCAAGAAGATATTACTTTTGTTTACTTTTTTCTATTACGTTTTTTTTTTTTCATATGAATTATTTTATACTGTATAACACAAAAAAATGCATTCATTAATAAACAAAAATAACAAATTCCATAAAAAAGGTCTTTTATTATGTTTCTGTGAAGGTAGTGTTCTGTTCAGCACCACCATCTGTGCTTACTATTGGAATGACGTACGTGCAGTTCTTTTGACGTACGTGTATGAACACAAAAAATAAGTATCTTGTGTGGCGTATACGTCAAAACCATTCTGAGGAAATCTTTGAATAAATAAGAAATTAGAAGAGACTGAGCTTTTATGTTATTATGATCAGAAAGTAGATTTATTCTAAATAATACTGAAGAAAAAATGAGAAACTTCTATCGACCCATTTCATTTTAATTGAACCGTAAAATTTCAATTGCGATTTCCCAAAAATTTCCCGTTGAAATGGCGTATACGTCAAATCAATTCTCAGCCGACGGCCATGTTAAATGATGCGGATTTGAAAGTAAATGGATCGTTTGTCTGGTTGGTGGTTGATAAAATGTAAGTAAAAACTAATTTATTGCGGGATTATTTGCTTATGAATAAAGATCATTCATTTTTAGGGGTAGAACAACAAACAGAGACCAATTTACAGCAATAATTTCCACAACGTATATCCATATCTGTTTGTTTATATTTTTTGTTTTTAGTTAACCAAAATACTTTATCCAACTTCCAAAGATTGTCATAAATAGAGATCAAATTGAATGCATTTATTTCAATTTCAAAAATAAACTTCTAATGATTTTCACATGAACACGTGCTAACTGGAATGTCAAATTGGTTTGGATAATATAGTTCACCCGATGGAAAGCAGAATGGAAAGGCAGAGTCAAAGGGAATCGGGTGGGTGAATCGAATCGATTCACGTGAATAGCAGAATAGGGCTGACAATCAAGTTTTTATTGTAAAAATCAGGAAGAACTATTTGAAATACAAGTGTTTGGTACAAGCAAGTATGAGCAAGTCGAGGACAACGGATCCGCAACGAAAAAACAGGAAGAACTGTAAAAGAAACATTTTTGGACAAACGTCTAGGCAAAGCTCAGAGCAAAAAATTTTATTTTATCTAAAAAAAAAATGACACAGTTCAAATTTTCGTTCCCTGGCATTCCCTGACTTTCAAGACTACTGGCAACCATGTATTTTAATGTGAAAGCGTCTATAATTCTTCATTTATTTTGTTCCGAAACGGATATTTTAACGCAATTTGAAATCCGATCGATTTGACTTTCGTACCAGAGTTTTTTCCGAACGGATACCTCGATAGGGGTAAATGTTTGTAAAAACCCCATAAGTCAAAAGAAAATGTTCTCCAATAATAGACAATTTATTATTTTCAATATTCTTAAATGAAATCACAAGGTTATGTCTAAGTTTCCTTTCAATTTTTCTCTTTACTTCCTTAACACTTTTTGCTTTAAGAAAATATTTCACTTATTACAAATATTCATATCTATATATATAAAAAAAAAAAGAAACAGAATCCACATCATATCCGTCCGCAACAAGAAAAACATTTTAAACGAATAATAAGAACATAGGTCGGGAAATATTTTTTTGGTAAAAACAAAAAGAAAAGTTGTTTTATTAGATTTTTATTTTTTCCTTATCAGTTCTTTTCACAGAAAGTGTTTTTTTTTTTTTATTTTAATTTTACAAATAAATGTTTTATTATGGAAGTTTGCAGTTTTACTTTTATTCTCGCCTTCTTCTTTTCCTCCATCGCTCCTTTATAGTACAGTTACATTATATTTTACTTTAATTATAAAAAAAAAACTTATTTATAACTAAGAAAAGAAAGTGTTTTTTCTTATAGTAACAAAAATATCAGGTTAATCAAGAAAACAATTGAATTAAATTTATTTTTTTAATTTCGCTTGCGGATCCTATAGTTAAGAATGAACAGAAGATTGGATTGTATTTTGTGAAAAAGGTGGCTATAAACTGTTTGCTATTGTTTTTGTTGTTGGTGGTGATTTACAATTCATCCTTTTCCTTCTTTTCAGTTTCTTCTTCCTTGGTTTCTTCGACGACATCATCGAGATTGATCTCACCCTGGAAAGAGAGGACAATGTAGTTATAAAATCGGATTGAATATAAGTTTATGTTTCACTTACAGGAGCGTCGACAACACCGCCAGCATCCAAGAACTTGACGAAGTCTTCAAGAGTCCTGTCCAAATTGTAGTCAATCACTTGGTTGTCTCCCTTGCGGTAGAATTTCAATGTGGGGAACGACGAGATCTTGGTGTGTTCCAATTCATTGGCAGTGGAATCAATCTTGGCAACAACAATGGTTGGATGATCCTTATACTTCTCTCCCAATTGATCGAAGATGGGTGCCAATTGCTTGCAATGTCCGCACCTAAACAAAACAAAAAACACAAAAATGTAAACGAACAGTGTTGACAAATTACTTTTGCTGAACTTACCATGGAGCATAGAACTCCACAAGAACATCCTTGGTTTCATCAAGTGCTACCTCATCGAAGTTTGTGGCAACGAGCACCTTGACTGGGTTCTTGTCCCAATCCTCTGGCAATTCTTGGCTCAACAAGTGCTGTTTCAGTTTACCATCCAAGAAGCTCTGGACAAAGGCCTTAATGGATTCGGGACTCAAATCAGCGCTGGATGGCTTGTATTTGGCCATATCTTCTTCCAATTTGATCAAGCGAATAGTTGGGATTTCCTCCTTGGTCATGCCGAAGAATTCAAAGATACGATCATGCTCCTCCTCATCGGCGCTGATAGTGACGAACAGAACCTCATTGCGGAATTCGGCAGCGATTTCCTTCAATGGGTCGACGTATTTCTCAATGTGACCAGCTTCCTTGGATACGAAGAACAACAGGTGAGACTTGACAGCACCGCCAAAGATTTTCGACGCCGATTGATGGTTGAAGTCCACGATCAGAGGCAGCGAGTAGATTTGAGCGAATTTCTTAAGTTCCTCCACATTAGCTTCACCTGCGAAGACTGATTTCTTATCGTCGAATGGCTTGAAGAGTACAATATCACCGTCCTTGACTTCGTATTTGGCAATGACGTCTGGGTTGCTGGTGACCCCAAAGGCAAAGCTGTCAAGACCATTGGCGGTGTCAATGAAAGTCTTTGAAGTTTCAGATTCGCTATCAGTGAAGAAGCCAACAAGGGCGATCTTGAATAAAAAAAAAAAAAACAAAACACATGAAAATGAATGTACGGATAAAAGTAATAAGCTCTACGGAAACAATGGTATGGGTAAAAATTCACAAATCTCTGGCTCCTGAAAGCTTGAGAACAAGCAAACTGATCCAAGTAATGTTGGGCAAAATAGCTATAATTTTCGTTTAGCCATGCAGGTGGTAGTGGTGAATATAAAATTAAAACTGACAGTAAGTGTGATTAAATCTCATGTCCATATTGCTCGCTTCCCAACTGTAAGTTGATCAATTTCCTACGTGTGTAGTTATAATCGCCTTAGAACGATAATAACAGTCAGTTGTGCAATTTGCAGATAATGGTGTATTTTAATTTTATTTAATTAATACCCGTCCTGTGAGGTGTTATCTCAAGAAAAACCTCTTCATTATCTTTGTAGATATTTATTATTTTTGGGAGTTCATAAAAGACACCGTTCATTGTGCAAGAGCTTTTCGGATTAAATACCTACTTCTTATCTTAGACAAAGTGTATTGCTCCAGTTAATTGTTTCTGCGATAGGCTTCAGAATGTGTTCATGGGACAAGAGCACGCAGTGTGTTTAATTGATAAAAAATAAGCGGCTCAATTTCCAGACGCTTAGAAGACATCTTTGACTGAGAAACTGCCACGAACAAAAGCAGTCAATGCGATTTGTTTGGGCTCATAAAAATATGTCACACATTTACCTTGAGAAGAGTTTGCATATTGAAAAGGTCATGGCTATCCTTTAACACAAACAATGTATACTTCTTAAAAACCTATCTACAAAAAGAAATTATAATTTTATGAGCGCGAATATGTTTTTAGATGGAATTGAAATATTAGGTCCAGTATTGAGAGAGCTCTTTAACAAATCTATGGCAACAGGTATATTTCCTAAGGGATGGAAGGAATCTATGATTAGACCTATTGAAAAAGTTCTAAACACGTGTCTATCTGAAGAATTTAGGCCAGTTAATATGCTACCTTTGTATGAAAAATTGTTCGAAAAGCTAGTGGAACAACAACTCAGAAATTATATAGAGGAAAATGGATACATTATGGCACACCAGTCGGGATTTAGACAGGGATACTCGTGTGAAACTGCCTTAAACTGGGTGATTGAAGATTGGAAAAATCAGATTGATAAAAAGAAGGTGATTGTAGCTGTATTTCTGGATTTCAAGCGGGCTTTTGAGACGGTAGATCGGGAAATCCTCGTAAAAAAACTAATTAAGTACGGAATAAAAGAAAATGAGCTTGAATGGTTTAAATCATATCCAACCGGTCGAACACAGCGAACAGTAGTCAATAATGATATTGCTAATGCATGCGAAGTAAGTGTAGGAGTGCCACAGGGCTCAGTTTTGGGGGTATACCTTTTTTTGATATACATTAACGATATTGACACGGTTGTTAAAAATAGTAAGTTGTGTATGTTTGCGGATGATGCGCTTTTGGTTATAAGTGGAAATTGCACCGAAGTTTGTGTAAATAAAATCAATGATGATCTACAAGCTTTAAGTAAATGGCTGAAAATTAATAAACTAAAATTGAATATTAGTAAAACCAAATGTATGTGTATGAATAGTAACGAAAATATAAATGTTAACATAGATGGAGAAAGAATAGAGCTTGTCAATGAATTTAAATATCTTGGAGTTGTTATAGATAATAAAATTAATTTAAAAGCTAATATAGACTACGTGTGTAAAAAAGTGTCTAAAAAATATACTTCTTTGCCAGACTAAGAACGAAGATCTCGAAAAGGACGGCAATACAAATCTATAACGCTGTTATAAGACCTCATTTTCAGTACTGCACTTCAATTCTGTATCTTTCAACAGAAGCAGACCTAACGAGATTGCAAAAACTCCAGAATAGGGCGATGAGGGTAATACTTAAATGCCATAGGTTAACCCACATAAAATATATGTTGGACAAACTAGGGTGGCTGAATGTTAGGCAACAAATTAAATTTAGTGTATTAGTATTTATATTTAAAATGAAAAATGACTTGCTGCCGGAATATCTGACTAACAATTTAAAATATATAAGTGAAAGTCAACCTTACAACCTCAGAGGAGGACACAACTTTAGACCACAGTTTAAATCCACAGTGCGCGCTCAAAACACCGTGATGTTCAAGGGGATAAATATGTTCAACAACCTTCCCAATGCAATTAAAACACTTACAAATGTTAACAATTTTGAAAAGCAATTATTAAAATTTATAAAATCAGACAACCAAATATAATTATAAATAAGTAAATAAATAATGTAAATAAATGGCCTTTTAAGCCAAATAATTAGTCACACACTCAAACACTCTCAAAAATAAAGCAAAATATACTTTACAAATAATAATGAATTTAGTGAAAAGAAAATCATTAGAAACAATAAATAAATAAATAAATAAATAAATAAATAAATAAATAAATAAAAGGTCCGTCTCACGCGCGGTTTAGACGGGGAGTGAGGGCGTGGGCATAATAATAATAATAACCTATCTACTTCGTCAGCCTTAGAACTAGATTCCCTCTATATCCATCTTTTCCCAATTTACAGAACATGTAGAACGAGTTTTTTCACATTAGTATATATTAAAAAATTCCAAATGCGTGCCTCTATCAAATACAGAGTCTACTTTGCCTCCTTTAGTCATCTTAAAATGTAAACCTTATGTAGACATGTCCACTTTTTCTATTGTTATCACCATTTAATCCAAAGCCGGATCCAGCGATAACCTGTTGCGACCCCTTTAACGAGTGCTTACTACAAAAGAAAATACATCGACAAGCACTATCCCAAACGACGGCAATTTATGTGAAACATAACCCAAAACTACACCGACAGTAGAAATGCATTTTTGGTAAAAAAAAAAAAAAGAACAAAAAAATGATCCTACCCAAAAAGATAAAACGAAAGTAACCATAAATCTTGACCCTCCAAACAACAGCATAACGACTGTATCAGAAAGACCGGTTCGCATCATGTTGGTGCAGGTCAGGTAGAAATTCTTACAAAGCATTTAAATCTTTCAAACTCACCTCATTATCCTTCAAGAATTTCTCAGCATCCTCAACCGATTCCAATTCCTTGGCAGGTGGTCCGGTCTTCTTGTTGACCCAGGCGACAATTTCCTCAGCTTGACGTCCACCACCATACTCAACGGCAACACCATTTCGGAAGAACTTCAACGTTGGATAGCCACGTACTTGATATTCCTCGGCGAGATCACCCTCCTCGGTGGCGTCGACTTTTCCCAATTTAATTGGCGATTCTTGTTCGGCCAATTTTTGTGCCGCCTTCGCGTATTCGGGTGCCAAAGCCTTGCAGTGTCCACACCATGGAGCGTCTATAAAAAGAAACCAATATAAAAATTAGATAAGGTTTGCATGGAGATGATCCCCTGTTTCAAAATATAAATGCAAGCCGACACGTCTTTAATTTCTTATAGTCGGCAGATAAGACTATAGTCAGTTATCAGCACATGTACAACGTGGCTAGGCAAACGTACAAAATGAAACAGCGCATTTAATATTTCTGGCCATTTCGATAAGGTAAGGTGCCACGCGATGTTGAACCAAGGCGTTATTTTCTTATCGAAAACGAGCACACATTTACGGACATATTGCTTTAAATATTATTATTTTGGGCTTTCCATAAGGTTTTAAGATTCACTGTCACATAGCTGGTGTGTCATGTCTGTAAGTGTAGGTGGTGTTTAGTAGCGACGTGGCTATCATTTAACAGCGACGCATTTCCAAACAATTAAATAATTTGCATAATCGCTTTCGAGTTCCCATGCAAATTATTCTACATGTTTTGCGATAATAATTATTCGTAATTATTCACTACGCGAAGAAGATTCTTCGATACATTAACTTTTTGTTACTTGTTTTTAGCTTCTCTTCGTTGACGACCAACGTCATGGCCTGGTCATGGCAAAGCAATCAACAGAAACTAGGTTTTTCGTTTGTGCGTTGCCCAACGTTGTTCATAATTTTTTTTTCTACAGTTCAATTTGCACATTAGGTAAAGGTGTGAGCTAAGCTTTGATTTCTGTAACTCGGTTACTGAACCTCGTAGAGGTTATTGATCTTTGGCGGATCTGGTCTATTTGTTGGAATTTCAGAAGAGACGATTTGGTGGAGAAAACAGATTCCAAAAGTTCGAAAGGAACAAAAAAAAAACACAACTTTGATTTTATTTTACGAAGTGGCTATTCGCACGTCGTTAGGGACACGTCTTAGGTCGACGGCTTATGTATTTTCCTGAAAAATAGTGTTTTACGAAATAAGTTGGGCCTTAAAGCGTACAGGTGCCCGAAAATGTAATACTGGAGTCTAGAGGCCTTTTTGCGAGCGAAGCGAGCCTTTATACCAATGTGTAATGCGATTAAATTTTGACATTTCGTTACGCAAATTTATTAAATAGCAACAGCCTTAAATCTTATGTGACAGTTTATGACATAGAAAAAGTAACCCATAAGGTATTTAAATATAATTTAAATCGCTATGATTTGTATCAGCAAAGGGACCTCAGAAACTTACAATTCAGCGTTTGGGTGGCTTTGAGATACTGCTACGTAATACCTAATTTTTCCAATGCGTATATAAAATGAGGCTGTTGGTACATCAAAAAAGGACCTTAGCGAATAATTGTCTCGAGGAAAAATCAATGTAAGGATTACTTACTGGAGACCCTGCCATTCCTAAATTGCATGTACGTACTCTGTCGCAGCAGTTTGAACTTTATTACAGGTTACACCTACCATGTACGTATAAAATTACCTTTATTCAAATTCGATTAAGTTAAAAAAAATAAATAAATAAATAAATAGTTAGCGCAACAGGTCCGGAGGGACCCTAGGCCTAGCTTCTCACAACCATTTGAATGGAAGGGATCTACAATTTTATGCCGACTCCAAACGGCTAATTAAGAAGCTCTTTTAAGACAGTTTTACTCTCGGATGTTTGTCAGACGTTCGCGGGAGTAGGAAAAAACCCTAAGTTGGAACTTGGCTTTTTGCTGGATTCGAACCTCCACCCCTCGCTTAGTAGTCCAACACACTAAGCCACTGCGCCTACAATTCGATTTAGTTACCATATTAAAATTATTGAAATAAAAAATTACTGCTTAAATGTTTCATCTCACCACTTTGTGATATCTGGAATTTTAAACTAAACCAATCAATAGGTAGTAGTCGATCGCGTTTTTGTTCATGCGCCTCAATGGTTTACGCACAAACGTTTGAGACCAAAGTTTGCCGGTTGGTAAATAGGTATTTATATTAGGTATCAAAGTGATCACAATAACCAAAACGACATAAGGTAAAAAAAGACTTAAAATAAAATCTAAAGTCGCAAACAGTAATAAGAAAAGTTCCCATATTGCCAACTGGCTAAGACATCTTACAAAACTACTCAGATCCTCATTAAAATTTTTAAAAGTACCTATTCACTTTAAAGAAGTACATATAGAGCGCAAAAAAAATATGGTGACGTCTTTCCGGTATCTACTAGTTTTAACTCATCTGTTTGGCAATTCTTGACAAATATGGTAGGCATGAATCCCAAGTAGCTGTACAGACTACGTTGCGTACCTACACCACACCCAAATGTAGAATATATTTATTCTTCCCATGTTGTAAAACAATTAAGCAACAAGTTCAACTAATATTTAAAAACGAACGAGTATTTCCGTATTCGAAATAAAAGAACAAAAATCAAATTGGTAATCTAAACAAAGCTATTTTCATAATAAGAACCATGACAAGAACATAACAGAAGCAAAGATGGAAAGAAAGAAACAAATACCTAATACGGAAAAAATTGACACGCAAGCAAAAGATGACTCTCCGATCTAACAATCGCTGCAACGCGTCATTTTTCCTAATATACTGCCGCTCCCAGCTCCCAGTATTCCTCGAAGCCAATTCAATTATTATGTCTACGAAATGTTAAACAAATTAAACCTTTGGCCGAACAAAAATGTTGTCTGCAATTTCACATTAAAGAACAAAAAATCGCAACCATAACGAAACGAACCTTGACATTTCTAATTGTACGGTTGGAGAGTTCGCCTGGTGAACCGACATGTTTCGTCAACTTTCCTTCAACTTTTCAATTAATGCGAGGGAAATGAATATCCCCAAATAATTGTTTATTCTTTTGTATAAATTTCAAATTAAATTATGAGAGAATTTTCACATTTTCATAGGGAAAACCACCATAAACCGGTGACACGTCACAAGCATCATTTGGAGACTTGTGGCGAGCCACCGTTTTATGTATACGGCCGGTACGCCCGTTTCACTCGCACGCATAATACTAAGCACATGTTGCTGAGGACAGCTGTCTCTTTTGTTCCAGACGTGTTTTTTGCAAAGAATTTTTTTTTTTCTTTGGAGAGATTATTGACCGGATGGGAGATGTGAATTACGATTTTATTTTGTATTTTAAAATGTACATAATGATAAAAATCGTTACTTACAAAATTCAACTAAGACGAACTCGTTGTCAGCGATGGTAGATTTAAAATTATCTTTGGTTAAAACTAAAACACCATCTTCCAGTTTGATTTCATCAGCGAAAACGCTTTGGGTGGCCGCGGCGGCAATCACAAATAACGCGCACAAAAATAACTTCATTTTTGTTGTATATTACTTAATTTCTACCGTTGTACAAAAAAATAAAGGAAACTAATTTTACGGATGTTCCTCCTTCAACCGAGATGCTGATGCTAACACGTTGAGTATTAAAAGGAAAATAATCGGAAAACTTGGTATGTAATTTCTTTTTGTGATTGAACTGGAAAGCGGATGCGTGTATATGCGGCCAACTCTTTCTCGCCGTTGGATTGCTGGTTTAAATCTATCGGCTGGGGAAGGAGTATGAAAGATGATGACGATAGTCGGAATGACTGGCAACGAGACGGGATGTCTTGTACTATGTGTTTGTTTTCGGGGAAAATGAACGAACAACAAGCGAACACGTAGACGATTGACGAATTTGTTGTCTAGTGTTGTCGCACTATAGAAATGTAGTGTAAGCGAGAGCAGTTGACGATCGGATTTGAAATTGGTAATGAAACGAGATTTTATTGAAAATGGGCTTCTTAGTAGTGTTGCCATTAACTTATATTTGAACTTGTATTCATAAAGTCCGTATGTCAGTACTTTTTTTTTTATTGTATTTTATTTTACTTTTTAAATGAAACAAGAGCAGTAGGTACTACGAAAAATTAGAACGAAAATTCTAGATTGGGATGAGTTCGTACACACCAACCTTATTAATGTAGAGATGTCAAAAAATGCATTAAAAATGTATTCAATTTACGTTTTTACGTTTTTGACATTTCAAAAGAAGCTGCATCCCCAAAAGAAAGCTGCACAATCAGTGTATGCTTCAAACAAAGAAAATAATAATCCACCAATTATTGCAGTATGAAAGCTTGGTCAAATTATTGGAGGAAAATATAATTAAAGCTTCTACATCTACAGCATTAATAAACAAAAATGGCATCAAAATTAATGTCGATGAAGAAGAGGGATACAGAATTCTGGTTAAAATACCTACTAAACCAGAAAAAAGTGCAATGGTATTCTTATGAGAATAAGCAAACCAGACCAATTAAAGTTGTAGTAAAAAAACTGCATTTCTCACGCTCACCCGAAAGCATTAAAAACGAATTAAACCATAGAGGTTTTAAAATACTGGAAGTCGTAAATATGCTAAAATTTAAAAGCAAAGTACCGCTTGCAATGTTTATGCTCAGTTTCGAACATGACGAAGACAAAGAAAAAATATATGACATTAAAAACATACTTGGGATGAAAGTTAAGATTCATAACTACTTTACGTAAATACTGCAACTCAAACCCAAGATGGTTAAAGTGTGCAGGAAGTCACCACACCAAAGAATGTGTGAAGAAAAAGGAAGAACACCTTAAGTGTGTCAACTGCAATGAAAGCCATCCTGCTAACTATAGAGGATGCTTAGTTGCAAACGAAGTGCAACTTGCAACAGATAAAAAGCAAAAGAAACCACTTAAATGCTCCAATAAGGAAGCACAAAAGACCAAAAAGGATTCACAAAAGAGCCCACAAAAAGAAAAAGCGAAAGATCAAGTGATCATCAAAAAGAACGCAACACAAAAGACAGTGGGCCCTAAAATGACATATGCTCAGGCAGCATCAAAAACAGTACAAATACCAGCAGAGAAAGCCGTAAAACAGAGCCAAACACTGCAATGGAAACCTTCATGAAACAAGTCCTAAAAATAGGATTGGTTCCACGGAAAAAAACAATAAAATGATATTAGATAGAATATCGTTGCTAGAGAGATAGAACAGCAATAAAAGAGCTGTATCAAAAAGACAAACATGATGAATAAAATCAAAATTCTAGAATGGAATGCTAATGGTTTCGAGAATCGAAAGGAGGAGATACAAGTGACTCTCGTTATAAACCAGATAGACATTATGTCTTATGTCATTTTCCATTGGTTTCACTCGGGAATCTACTCATTCGGCAATCCAATGGAACAAGAAAACTGCTTCTGATTGAATCCATAAAAGTAGGTATTGGTGAAATGCCAAAAAATAATCTAGTCAGATGACAGACTTGTATAAAATACATAAATAACACTTATGTGAGTGCTTCTTGAGTGGATCCTGACTTCAAATCGTGAAGCGAAATTCTCTTCTCAGAATCGCCAGAAGAGTATTTTTTGTGCCAATGGAACGGTTTCAGAAGCGAATTTTTCGATTCCGGACTCTCCCGGACGCTTCTTTTTGCCCAATGGAAAGCGACATTAGTTCAGAGACGCACTTCAAATTAAATTCTGACCTTAAACTTGTTGGAGAAAAATCGGGAACAGGAAAATATCTCGAGCGTGAAATTAAAAGCACAACCTGTTTTGATGGAATTCAAAGTAAGAAGAAAGTTTTATTATAAATGTCAAAGTGACATAATGACAGCGTAAACTACAGGGTATACAAGGTTGTGAGAACAGTGTTACCATACAAGAGGGAAATAGGTTCTCACTTATTTTCTACACCCCCACTAGAAACTATTTCTCAAGTCCCATGGACTTAGCAAAAAAAATGTCTTTTCTGCTGGCAGCCCCTTCGTCATAATGTCAGCCACCATTTACAAAGTTTTCACGTAGCTTAGCTTGATCCGCTCCTCGTTGATCACACTGCGAACAATATGATGTCTTACATCAATGTGTTTTGTCCTAGCATGGTAAGCATTCGTAGATGATAGACAAATAGCACTCTGGTTGTCGCAGAATAAGTAAATCTGGTCCTGCATCTCCTTTATAAGTTCCTTCTGCAAGCCCAAAATCCACAGCGCTTCTTGTACAGCCAAACTAAGCGCCATGTACTCTGCCTCAGTAGTCGATAAAGCAACGGTAGGTTGTTTTCGGGAGCACCATGATATCGCACCCCCTTGCATTGTGTAAACGTATCCCGTAACAGATTTTCGATCGTCGACATCACCAGCATAGTCGGCGTTACAGTATCCGCTTATGATCGTATTTTTCCTCACATCTCTTGAGTAACACAGCCTCCAGTGTGCAGTTCCTTTCAGATAGCGTAGAATCCTTTTTGCTGCTATCCAATGGGCCTTCCCTGGATTTTGGTTGAATCTGCTTAAGTGATTGACAGCATAACTGATGTCTGGTCGTGACACCAGAGCAGCAAATAGCAAGCTACCAATCAGTTCCTGATATGGAACTCTCCACATCTCTTCCTGTTCAGTTTGTGACTTGGGAGACATGGTTTTACTTAACCTTTGGTTGTTATCCATTGGCGTAGAGCATTCGTTGCAATTGGTCAATCCAAATTTATCAACCATTTCGTGAATATATTTCTCCTGATCTATCCAAATAATACCTTTTGCTCTGTCTCTTCGTAAACGAAGCCCCAGAAATGAGTTAGCAGCACCAATATCCTTCATATAAAATTGTTTCATCATGTTCGATTTTAAACGACGTTTCAACTCGGGATGATTGTCTATGATTAATAAATCATCCACATAAACGGCAACTGCGATAAATTTACAATCGATGTGTTGGAAATAAATGCATGGATCCAACTCGGACTGCTTCAATCCAAAGTCTTTCAAGGCAGTATCCAGCTTTAAGTTCCAAGTTCTTGATGACTGCTTCAAACCGTAAATGGATTTCTTTAACCGAAGCGTTTTATTTCCATTTCCAAAACCTTCTGGTTGCGTGATATAAATTTCCTCTTGAAGATCTCCCTGCAGAAATGCAGTAATTGCATCCATCTGCTCTACATCCAAATTGTTCCGAGCAGCTAAGGCTAAAAGAAAACGAATAGATTCGTACCGCACAACCGGGGAAAAAGTCTCTTCGTAGTCAATTCCTTTGCGATGGTTACACCCTTTGGCAACTAGCCGAGCCTTGTAGTGGCACACATTGTTTGTATCCACCTTTGTTTTAAACACCCACTTTGTGTTCAGCGTCTTTTTTCCCGGTGGTAATTCAGCTTCCTCCCATGTTCCATTCGCTTGCAAGGCCGCATATTCGTTGTTAATAGCTTCTCTCCACCGCACAGCATCATCTCGTGAAATCGCTTCTACATAAGTTGTCGGATCACAATTTGTTTTCTTACTCGCCATATATGTCACGTAATCATCATATTTTTTAGGCTTTATTGCTCTCTCCGATCTTTTTACGCTTTCAGATGCTACGGGCTCTTCCATAGTTGAGGGAACGTAATCATCGTCAGAATAAAATGACTCACCTGACTCCGAAGTATAGTCGTCAGATTCTTCTTCAGCAATAACAGCAACATTTTCGTCTGACACAGCCAAGGCCGTATCTAGGGGGGGGATCACAGGGGTTTGAACCCCCCCCGAAATTCTTAACAAGTGCACATTTTTAAAACGAGAACAGAGCAAATCCAAACAAAAATTATCCAATTCGGCCACTTACCTAAATGCAAAAAGGTTCAAATCAAATCAAGCATAGCATTGACTTTTTTCAATTATATTTTTATAATTTTTTATAATTTGTTATGTTGTATATAGCTATTTTTTTAAACTGTTACTACTATCTATATATCCTTCTGTGGATTTGTTCGTAATTGCTCCGCGAAGGTTTAGGAAAAAAGAAAAATTGAAAAAATTAAGAAAATTGCGCGGAAAATTAGAAAATTAAAGTTTGTATGGGGAAATACACTTGGAAAAAAAATTAACTGGAGAGAAATCAAGAAGTGACACTTCAAATAAAAAAAAAATGTTTTGAATTTTAAAAGCAATTGTTGTTGTCAATTATTTTAATTATTTTCAAAGCAAATTGTTGTTGTCAACAATTTTGAAGTTTTTTCTATTTTTTTTTTAAATATACATAGGTACCTAAAAACTTTGTTCTAATAAATTATGTTTACTATGTTACATTAAGTAACTTTTTGAAATGAAGTAGATAGGTACTTTGATTATACAAAGATGATATTATGGCCGACGATATTTTGCATCGAATTCGCACTGTGACATCGGATAATGAACTGGAGTCAGATGAAATGCGCAACAAAGCTTTGATTTGACGCATTTAATCGAGAATTGGAGCGAGAAATGGACTTCGAACGAATCGCATTCAGTCAAGCTGTTCGAACAAATGTGCCAATGTTGAATCTATACCTATATATAAAAATGAATCCCTATTTCCCTTGGTCGCGGCATGACGCGTGAACGGCTGGACCGATTTCGCTAAATTTTTTTGTTGTGTTTGTTATTGTCAGGAGAAAAATCTTATGAAAGAAAAAATTAAGAAAATTCCGCGGAAAATTAGAAAATTTAAGAATACTTAACCACCATGTTAAATTATATCTAATGTAACCATAGCGCTTTTACAATTCAAACATTTTTGATGTACCTAACCTTATGGCGTTGGCATAACATTGACAGAATGCGTGCTGCAAATATCGTCAACGAGGATGTAAACAAAATAAATATCGTTTAAAACAGATGCTTCGATCGGAATTATTATATTGATAAAATACATATAAAATATTTAATTTATTATTTTTAGCAAAAACTGAATTTCTTAGTGCACATGGTCGGAAAATCCTCAACATGTGGCATTGTAGGCGTATGTCGTTATTCAGGTCAATTAAATTTTCTTTAATAATAATCTTCTTAATTCATACCTATAATTCTTTCGGGATGAAACTCGATGATGATGATATAACTCGATAACCACTGGGTAAATTTTTATGATTCTTCTTTTGTTTTGTTCGTATTGTTGTATTTCAGGTTAAAGCAAACTTAAAAGATAGGATTTTTGACCCGCTATATGGCGTTGTAATCGATCTCCGAAACCACTCACCCGATTTCAATGAAATTTTATAGATTTATATTCTTCGTTCCCGCTTGAAGGATAGGATACTTTTGGACCTGATAAGTGGCGCTGTTGCCGATCGCCTAAACAGCGCTACCAAGTTGATTGAAATTTTGTAGATGGATATAGTTGCTTCCAGTTTTAAATTTTGGATAGTTTTTGACCTATAGGTGGTACTTAGAAAAACACAAGCGGGATAAGAAAACGGATTGTGGCACGTCCCATTCAAAAATAAAATCAAACGCTATTTCTAAAGTTGTATAATGAAAATTATTAATGGACGCTGTCCAAATAAAGCAATTTGCGAAATGTGAGCAAGATTTAATACGAAAGGTACGGGCAAAGCCATACAAGTGATGATTTTAAGGGGAAAATTCAAAGGCAAACATTCTTATTCCGCAGATTTCGCTTATTAAGAACGATTTACCATTCGTGCGACTTCAATTTCCCGTGCGTCTCGCTTTCGCTATGACAAATAATTTATTGCAAGGATAATCGATGGATGTTTGTCAATTTAGTGAAAAAGTGGAAGGTTGGACGACACGTCAAAATCATTGCGGTTTGATTGAAAAAAATCAACCTTGCTATTCATCATTTATTTCTATTGCATTTAATATAACTTTTGAATAAAGAATTTTAATTGGTCGAATTACATAAATTAGCAAGTGCTTGGTACATGCTCGGAATTTATTAACAAATTAACAAATTTGGGCGAAACGAAGTTTGCCGGGTCAGCTAGTTGTTATAATAAATTTGAAATTTAGGATTATTTTATTTTCCTCAATTGCTTCCAACCTATAAAATAAAAAGCTATTTTTTGAAGATCATATCCCCCCCCGAAATATTTTTCTAGATACGGCCTTGGACACAGCAGTAACAGCAGTATCTTCCTCAATCGCATCAATAACAACAGCATCCTTTTCATTTGCAGCAACAATAACAGCACTAACGTCATTCTCAGCAGCAACACCATGGCTATGAACAGTTCTATCGTCGATATCAACAACTGTTTCCCCCACTGAGCTCTCTAAGAAGGAAGAAAACTTGTTATTTGTATTTCCTTTAACACATACCTGTCCAAAAGGTTGATTTTCCAGGCAAATAACATCACGACTGACTATTAGTCTCTTCTTCTTAGGTTCGTAAACTCTATAGGCCTTTGAGTTCTCACAATAACCGAGCAGTATACAAAGCATTGATTTGGGATCTAGTTTTTTCCTTTTTTGGTGGCTTGGTATATGCATCATTGCCGTTGATCCAAACACTCGAATGTGACTCACATCTGGTTTCTTGTTCGTCCAAATCTCCTCCGGCGTTTTAAAGTCTCCTAGAACTCTTGTCGGCGTACGGTTTACTAGGTATGCGGCATACAAAACCGCCTCGGCCCAAAAACCTTTCTCTAACGCTGCATCCGATAACATACTACGAACCTTTTCCATTAAGGTGCGGTTCATCCTCTCAGCCTTTCCATTCTGTTGAGGTGTGTACGGAACCGTTGTTTGGTGTTGAATTCCATAGCTGCTTAGTAACCTCAGAAAATCATGATTGCAGTACTCACTGCCGTTGTCTGTTCGTAGAGTTTTTACTTTTCGATCTGTTTCATTCTCCACTCTATTTTTAAATTCGATGAATTTTTCTTTCACTTCCGTTTTTGATTTAAGGATATAAACGAAAACCTTGTGTGAAAAATCATCCAAAAAAACCAAGAAATATCGTGCACCACCAAGAGATGATTGCTCAATTGGTCCGCACAGATCCGAATGTACCAATTCTAAAAACTCTCTGGACGTATTTTCAGATGCTTTAAAAGGCTTTCGAGAATGTTTGCCTTCTAAACATTTAACGCAATGTATCTCATTAGGATCAGCAAAGTCAATACCCGTGACAGCTCCACTCTTCATTTTGACTAATGCGTTTTGACTTGGATGACCGAGTCGACGATGCCATAGCTCATACGACAACCTTTTGTCCACCAACATATTGACTGCGTCTGTTTGTATTGGCGTTCCAGTGTTTAATTTATATAGCTTACCGTTTACCTGACTTCCAGTAGCGATTACTCTTTTGTGTTTATCCGAAATAATGCATTTGTCGTCTTTAAATACGATGGTGTAGCCGTGTTTCGTCATCTGGCAAACCGACAAAAGATTTGCACACAAATTTGGAATATAAATCACATTACCAATCGTTACCGTCAGAGGCTCATCTTTTACCAAAAATTGCATTTCGTCGTCACCTCTAGCTTTGACATCCAAGTAAAAACTATCTGCAACTGTGACTTCTTCTTCGTTGACCGGACACACGTTTCGCAACCAATCACTGCGATTTGTCATGTGTTCTGAAGCTCCTGAGTCGATAAACCATTCTGTACTGTGTGCCTTGCTCGTCCTCGCTACGAACGATGTGAACAGTACTACATTTCGCTGCTTACTTCTTCCATCCGTTGTTTGACCTTTATTGGGACAATTTCTGGCAATGTGCCCACGCACTTTACATTCGAAACACTTAGGTCCTAATGCGCGGCGTTGATTGCCTTTCTTCACTGCTCCTTTGCCACCACTATATAAAACGACAGCATTTGCACCACCAGACCAACTATCATCATCCTTGATGTCCTGAAGTAATTTGGTTTTTATTGCGTCCGCTGAAATCTGTACACCAGAGCTTTCTAATCCCATAATCATGGGTTTATAATTATCGCCTAACCCTGCGAGCAATAATGTACCAACCCATTCATCGGAGACATTCATACCGATTGCGCTTAGTTTATGGGCTGTAGAAATTACTTTGTTGACGTATGTTTCGACGGAATCGCAATCCTTTAAACTTGTTGTTATTAACGTTTTTAATAATCCAACACGCCTGGTTAATCCATTATCTGCAAACGCGGCTGCCAGCTTATCCCATACCTCTTTTGCCGTTTTCGCTTCCTTGACATGAATGTAATTGATCGGTTCGATGAGAAGAATCAGTTTGGATTTCGCCTTCAAAATCTTCTTCACATCAGTCTCAACTCCTGACACGCATGTCCACAGATCCTCATGTTGAAGGAAGTTCTCCACATTTCCAGTCTTCATAATTTTCACGTCCCTTTAGTTTCTCGATTGCCGGTATCGATGAAGTCGGCATAACCTCAATTTGTAATCCAAGAAAATCTGAGAAATCCGTCTGTGAAATTTCTGGAAAATTATATAGGTGTGATGCGCAGATTAATCCGTATTTTCCTGGGCGAGCCTGGGCCCATAACCTGTTGGAGAAAAATCGGGAACAGGAAAATATCTCGAGCGTGAAATTAAAAGCACAACCTGTTTTGATGGAATTCAAAGTAAGAAGAAAGTTTTATTATAAATGTCAAAGTGACATAATGACAGCGTAAACTACAGGGTATACAAGGTTGTGAGAACAGTGTTGCCATACAAGAGGGAAATAGGTTCTCACTTATTTTCTACAAAACTGAAGGGATATATATTATATCGCTCCCCACATCCACATAACTGCGCAAAAGGCGGGGCTGCAGTGGTAATAAAGAATACGATTGAACACCATTTAGAAGCAAAATTCCAATCATGTGCCATCGAAGGAATTTCTATATGCATAAAAATGAGCAGTAGCCTACTATCCGTTGCATCAGTATATTGCTCTCCTAGCTACAGAATAAAGACGAGTGATTTTAAAAATCTTTTCCGCATATTTCACAATAGATTAATCGTGGGAGGGGATTTTAATGCCAAGAATAAATATTGGGGATCTAGACTAACAAACACGACTAGAGGCAGAGAACTTTATAAATGTATTAAAGAAGATTGCGCGAAATACCACTCGACGGGAAAACCTACCTATTGGCCAACAGATAGGAATAAAACCCCAGATCTTGTCGACTTCTTTATATCTAAAAATATATCCTCAAATAAAATAAATGTGGAAGAAGGCCCTGATCTTCAATCAGATCACTCCTCAGTACTTCTTACACTTGGCGATAAAATAATGATAAAAGAACAAAGTCCAAGACTTGTTAATTGACTGACTGATTAGAACTACTTTCGACAGATGTTGGAAGAAAGTATCCAACTATCATCAGCTATTCAAACAGTAGTCGAACTAGAAAAAGCAGTGCAAATACTAACACTGAACATACAAAATGCTGCATGGGCAGCAACTCCTAAAACAAAAAAAAAAAAAAAAAAACAAAAAAGATTATGTAAAATCATTACACGAAAGAGGAAAGCTATAAAGCGTTGGCAACAGACAAGGGCGCCAAGCGACAAAACCAAACTAAATAACTTAAATAATAAGCTCAGAAAATCTGTAAGAGAATTCAATAATGAGTCTTTGAAAACTTACCTCACAAGTCTCAAAAATACTAGTAGGTAGCGACTACTCGCTCTGGAAGGCAACAAAGAAAATGAATAGGCCAATAGCTCACATTCCGCCAATAAAAACCAGAGAAGGTATCTGGTTTTTGCTGAGTATCTTGAAGACGTATTCAAAACTTATGAAGATAAAGGTTATCAAGGACCCGAAGTAAGGTGCGAAGAAGATAGACCAATTCGACCGGTAACAGCTAAGGAACTTGCCAAAGAAATTAAAGAAAGCATAAATATAAAAAAGGCCCCAGGGTTTGATTTGATTACAGGAGACATTTTGAAACATTTACCACGAACATTTAAAAAAAAAACTAGCGCAGACTATAAATGCTGCATTTAAATTAAGATATATGCCAAGCATGTCGAAAGTCGCGGGGGTAATAATGATACCAAAACCAGGCAAACCACCTAATGAAGTTACCTCATATCGCCCAATATCTATCCTACCAATGTTGTCCAAGTTATTATTATAAATGAAAAATCGCTAATCCCAATAAATCAATTTGGATTTAGAAATAAGCACTCTACCATTGATCAGGTGCATATATTATGCTTGACTCCTGTGTAAATGCATACAAATATACTTGTTTGTTTAGAAATTACTGACATGCGCTTGCTTTCTAAAACATTCTCTTCTCAAAATTTATTTGCTCGCTGCTTAAAAGATTGTTTCAAAATAAGATAAGCCAATTTTGCGAGCAAATGCTAAATAAATCTGAAACCAAACAAATATAATTCACCGACAAATTGATGTTCCTACCTACTCGATGTAGGAAAGTGGAAGGCTCATCGTTGAACTACATATTGTTGACAATAATCTCCCAAGATATTTTGACGTCAGTCTTTATATAATGGGTGATTTTTTAGCTGGTTTGGTTTTGGCAACACTGGTTTTGACAGCTGACGTGTGTTTAGTACCTTGTGTCACTGTCAAACAGCTTCAGTTTGGTTTGAAATTTAACCATGGATCGTCTTACAAATGAACAACGCTTGCAAATTATTGAATTTTACTATCAAAATTCGTGCTCGGTTCGAAATGTTCATCGCGCGCTGCTTCCATTTTATGATCGGCATTCTCGACCTTCTGAGCAGTCTATTCGGAAGATTGTGACCAAATTTCGCACCAAATTTACTTTGTTGGACATTAAACCACCAACACGTTTACGTACTGTGCGGAGTGAAGAAAATATTGCGGCCGTATCAGCTAGTGTGACAGAAGACCGCGAAATGTCGATTCGGCGCCGTACCCAGCAGTTAGGCCTTTGTTACAGCACTACGTGGAAAATTTTGCGGAAGAATTTGTGCGTAAAGCCTTTTAAGATACAGCTTGTGCAAGAACTAAAGCCAGCCGACCTACCACAACGCCGAATTTTTGGTGAATGGGCTCTTGGAAAGCTGGCCGAGGATCCGCTTTTTTATCGAAAAATTGTGTTCAGCGATGAGGCTCATTTTTGGTTGAATGGGTACGTAAATAAGCAAAATTGCCGCATTTGGAGTGAAGATCAGCCAGAAGCATTGCAACAGCTACCAATGCATCCCGAAAAAGCCACTGTTTGGTGCGGTTTATGGGCCGGCGGCATTATTGGGCCATATTTCTTCAAAGATGATGCGAATCGCAGCGTTACTGTCAATGGTGAACGCTACCGAGCGATGATAACAAACTTTTTTTTGCCCGAAATGGAAGTTCTTGACTTGCATGATATGTGGTTTCAACAAGACGGTGCCACATGCCACACAGCACGCGAAACAATGGCGCAATTGCGAGGCGAGTTTGGTGAACAGTTAATTTCACGTTTCGGGCCGGTCAATTGGCCGCCTAGATCGTGCGATTTGACACCATTAGATTATTTTTTGTGGGGGTATGTCAAGGCTAATGTGTATAGGGACAAGCCCGCTTCGATTGACGCACTGGAAGCCAACATCCATGCATTCATTCGTGAGATACCGGCCGATATGTGTGAAAGAGTATGCCAAAATTGGACTCAGCGGATGGACTACCTGAGACGCAGCCGCGGTCAACATTTGCATGAAATTATGTTTAAACATTAAATTGCAAGGTTCAAACTATCGATTCAAATAAATATTTCATTCATTTTTTCGAATCTTTTGTGTTTTTTTTTTTTTTAAAAGTTCTAAACCTCTTAAAAAATCACCCGTTATAATATAAGTACTTGCTGAAAATTTTACATTGCATACCTACAATAGTAATAAAAAAAACTAACCTTGGGTTTTTTAAGTTCGGTTGTTAAAAACTACATTAGTGACGTTATTGTACCAGACTGTTTAGTATCGTCCAATTTTTCACACTTTTTTTAGTTCTACTTAGAAAACGAATTTAAAATTGGGTTTTTAAATACGTTTACCTCAAAATTTCGACATGCTGGTAGGATTTTCTATTTAAAGGGAATTATGTAATCAAATAGAGAAATTCACAACGCACGGCATTTATACCCATATTTCCCATATTTAGTTTCCCACTGTGACCTAATAAATAGTAGTGTGAAGGCAAATGCTCAATCAAATAAAAGGACCTTAAAAAAAACAACATTTATTATTGTCATAAATATAATTATTCAATTGAAATAAAGTGGCAACTCTGCGGTTATTTCTCTATGAAATCAACAAGGAGGCTGGCAGCATGTGTTTGTGTGTATGAAAAATAACGGATCGTATTATGAATGAGATCATTGGACATTTGAATTAAATGCGTTTTCACTTTGATAAACAAACATTGAAATGGCAGAGAACATGTTTTTATTATATGCATATTACAAGCTAATGGAGGGTATTCGAAAAAAGCGCGTCGAAGGATTAATTCAAATCCGTTCGTACTTTGATTTCAGCTGTTTCAACTTTGATGCAAAATGAAGTGTCTATACCTTAATTTAAAATGTTCTCATAAGTTGAAATGAAAACGCTTGCCACTTTGATTTAAAAGAGTATTTAGTATTTTCAAGATTTGAATCAACCAGATTGTTAGTTAGATTTAAAATGATTTACTTTTGAAACGTAAATACAATAAATCAGCTTTATTTTAAAATGGTTTCGTATTCAAAATAATGTTGCTCTTAGCTCATTTAATTTTTTACATTTTTCAAAGCATTGATTCAAATAACTTTCGCGTTAATATGATTTGTTTACTCATTTTTCTACTTAAATCAAAGTGTTTCTAGTTAAATTCAAATACGTTTTATTAAAAGTGAAACAACGTAGATTTTAGTGCGATTCTATTGAAATTTACGATGCTGTTTTTCTCTGGGTGTAGAATCACAGATAAGATTGAAAAACATTTGAAGAGAAAAAAGTGTGCTTTACGGTATTTCTTGATACAGCACAAGCTTTCGATAAAGTCTGGCACAAAGGACTGATACAAAAATTACAATAACAACTGCCGAAACAGTATTCGACAATTCTGGAGTCTTGTACGACCCAAACGCAAAATAGTTGGTCCACCCACTTTTTCGCACTTTGAAACTTCTATATTATTCGTTTAACATACATACATATTTAATTTAATTTTTACAAAAATAAAAAAAAAACTTCATAGACAATTATACTCTTTGATTGAATTATTGATAGAAATAAGCAATATCACAACAAATACCGTTAAAACTATGTGCTTTCAAGGATCTATTCTTCCTCCAACTCTATTTCTCTGCACATCAACGATTTGCTTGGATCGACAAATAATAATAGTTATCTACAGCTTTGCAGATGACAGCACTCTCATATCCTCCATCTCGAACAATGGGCCTGTGAATGCGGCTATACATCACACAGTCAGAGATGTGAACAAATTAATTCTCTAAATGATGATCTGGACAAAATCTTGAAGTGGGGAAAGGACAACTTGGTTGTATTTAATGCAAACAAGACACAGCTCACAACATTTTCCAGAAAAAATTCATCAACAATTCCTTAGATCCAAATGGATGACCATCCAATCCATCACTAGGACTCAATGCACCTTCTAGGAGTCAAAGTCAATTCAGGAATCACATGGCAGAACCACATATCCTATATCGCAAAATCGGCGTCCGCAAAGTTGAGCTACCTATTTAGACCAAAGAGGTACTTTAGCCCCAAGCAACTTCTTCTTCTCTACAAAGCACAGGTTAGACCAGGCTTGGAATATTGTTCCCATATATGGAGCGCGGCCCCAAAACATTCACTTAACCTGCTTGATAGCATACAGAGACGAGCAGTTCGACTCATTGGAGACCCTACACTCACATCGAATCTACAACCGTTGGTGCACAGAAGACAAGTCGCTGACCTATGCTTGTTATATAGGTACTTCCATGGTAGATGTTCTGAGGAACTCAAAGACATTATCCCTCGAAATGCAACTTTTGGGCGCCCAACAAGACAGGCTGCTAATGCTCATGACATCAACTTTCCAAAACTCCTTCTGTTACAGGACAAGCAAACTTTGGAACTCGCTTCCTGGGGATATGTTTCCAGAAGACTACAATTTGCAGCAATTTAAGTGCAGAGCAAACATACATCTGCAAGCATCTCGGGGCGCTGTTGAAGCGTTATAGGTTCGCCTCCCGGGAGAAGTCTATAAAAAAAAAAAAAGTTTGTTAATGAGTGCAAAATAGTTGGTCTACATCATTCGTGATGCAAAAGAGTTGGTCTACTCCACATCATCGTATGATTAAGTTAACCGTTAGGAAAAATTAAGCAAAAACAAGCGTGTTCTTGCTTTGGCAGGTTGTAAGTGTACCTGTGCAATAAGTTGAAATTCATTTGTTGGGTTATCATGGCACGTGGTGTTCCCTTATCTAATGATTTTAGGGAATAAATTATAAAAGCTTTTGAAAATGGCTTTTAAAACTACAAAATTGCAACAAATTTCAATTTCCCTCGTTCATTAGTACAGAATATTATTTCGTTCTTTACTAAGATGGGTAACATTAAAACCCGAAAGAAAACTGGCCGGCCAACAATAGCTAGAGCCCGCGATTGTAGGGTATTAAAAAATAATATTTAAGGAAAATAGTCGTCAAACTGCTGCTGGGGTAACTGTAGAGTGGAAAAGCCGCATCAAAATATAAATGTCCGTCGACATTTGTAAGCGCAACATGAAGAAAATGGAATATAAATTTTACAAGGTTTGCTTAAAAATCTTTTCTTTGTGATTTTTTCAACCCATATGAATAGGCGAAAGAAAAGCCTCTTCTTACGCCAAGGTAAAAGGAAGGGCGACTTGAATGGGCTAAACATTGGACCTTATACCCTATTTCCACCGACGTGTTTAAGCTAAATCGACATGATTAAGCTTAAACACCTCACTAATTACGTGTTTTACCATACATTTTCGTGATTACTAATTACGTGATTTAGACGTGTTTAAGTTTTAATTACGTATCTGTCCACACAAAATAAAATCGAACATACCTTTATTATGTTCAGCACTTCATTCAGCAAACGAAAAGTCAGTGATGGGACTTGAGGAAAGTGAAACGGTGGTAAAAAAAAAAATTGTCCATGATGAATAATTCAGTAAATAATGAAGTAATGGCGCAGTAAATGGTGTACACTGGACTGAAAGTTTTTGCTGATGCAATTCTTCGAGAAAAATACTGAAGGTGGTAGATTTCGAGTTCAGGTTGGTAGAATTTCCGAAAGTGTAAAAAGCGGTAGAAATACCACTTAAGTGATAAAAGTCCCACCACTAATAGAGCAAAGTTGGCGTAAATGACACACTAAAACACGTAAAGTTCGGTGGAAACGCCTTTCGTGTTTTACTAAACACTTCGCCTTAATCATGTCGGTGGAAACAGGGTATTACATCAGTGGCGGGAAGTAATTTGGAGCGATGAATCCAGATTTGAGGTTTGTGTTGGCGATGAGCGAAAGCGTGTACTTCGCACCTCCAAAGAAGCTTTCCATAAAGACTGTCTGAAACGAACGATAAAGTTTCCAGCATCGCAAATGATATGGGGATGCATGTCTGGGCGTGGTGTTGGTAGATTATGTTTTGTTGACGGCCTTGTGAATTCTGCGAACATCTTGGAAGATCATCTGCTTCCATCAATATAAAAATACCAAAACTCACCGAATCACGAAGAAAATTTAATTTTGACAGTTTGTTTTGTGTGTTTTTTTTTTCGTTTGCTGAATGAAGTGCTGAACATAATAACAGGTATGTTTGATTTTATTTGGGTACGTTAGCACTGGTAGGCGCAGTGGCTCAGTGGTTAGTGTGTTGGATTACTAAGCAAGGGGTCGAGGTTCTAATCCCGCAAAAACCCAAATTCCAACTTAGGGTTTTTTTCACTGGGCCACCTCTCGCGAACGTCTGACAAACATCCGAGAGTATTACTGTCTTGAAAGAGCTTCTCAATTAGCCGTTTGGAGTCGACATAAAATTGTAGATCCCTTCCATTCGTTCCAAAAATAAAAAAACTCACACAAAACGAATGGTTGCGAGAAGCTAGGCCTAGGGTCCCTCCGGACCTGTTGCGCCAACTATTTATTATTATTTTTATTTTATGTTCGCTTTTATTTTGTGTGAATTTGCGATGGATGACAGATACGTAATTAAAATTTAAACACGTATAAATCACGTAAATCATAATCACGAAAAAATATGATAAATCACGTCATTTATGAGATGATTTAGCAAAATCAAGTTGATTTAACTAAATCACGTTGGTGGGAACATGGTATAAGCTATTGGATGTGTTGGTGTTCGGCAAACTTGTTTTTATTTCACATTTTTTAAGGTGTGTGTGAGACCAATAGTGACAATACAGAATCATGAATGAATCGGTAAAATAAAACCAAAGGTTTGATAAAACA
Source organism: Cheilosia urbana (assembly GCA_946477585.1). Classification (NCBI taxonomy): domain Eukaryota; kingdom Metazoa; phylum Arthropoda; class Insecta; order Diptera; family Syrphidae; genus Cheilosia; species Cheilosia urbana. Next base: position 66,598,565 of record OX297855.1, read on the forward strand.
GACCTAAACGTATAGAGATAACTTTTAATACACCTACAACGCAATACGTTCTAAATAGCTATATTCAATTATTGACAAATTATTCAGAGTAGGGCGTCCGTACGTGTGTATACGGATTACTGAACACAAGCTTCTATAATTTCAAACAAAAATCGCATTCGCTTTCCATTGACTTGATTTACTTTGTCAGTGAAAGACTTCCAAGCACCCCTTCTGCTATATCTTTACGTCAACGAAATATAGACAAACAAAATCGCACCCACAACGAGTTGCTAGGAACAACTACATTCGTATCCATAGGTGTTTTCCATCCCCGAACATTGCCATCTCAACAATCAGTCCAAGTAACACTAGTGCTAACTACCCGTTTGATCGATAAAATACGTCTGTATTTATATTTTGACACGTCACCTTTATTTGTCAAACGTTTTCCTGTTTCCGTTCTATATTTAGTATAAAAATGCCGTGCAACTCAGCCGCGAACGTAAGAAAATCCGTTGAAATTGTGTTGGAAAGGCCACGTGCAAAGAGTGCTATAGGCCCCAAGTCGGATAAAAGAAAAGCCCGAGACCCGCCGACCTCTTGTAGAGGACACGCATCTGTAGGACGTAGTTCGGCCGGGAGACGTCTCCCTCAAAACAACAAACCAGCCACATTGCCAAAGAGAGAACTGGAACGACTACAGAATGCAGCTAAAATCATAAGCACAGATGACAGGATAGAAGCTCAGCTACAGCGAGAAGAGGACATCAGACGCATCGAAGAGGAGGCCGAACAACAGAAGCAGACGTTCAAGCAAATAGACGAGGCCAGGCTACAAGCACGTGGCGAAAAAGAAAAAGTCGATATCGACATCTTCGGCGAGGACAGAATTAAGGTACTGGAACACTCCTTTATAGCTCGACATGAACAGGAGGAGGAGGTGAAACGCGTGAATCGGATTATGTTGAATGCAAAGTGTCACGCGATTCGTGATGCTCAGATTCAGGAGAAAATGGAACTAGCCCGAGAGTTAAAGCAAGAGGAAAGCCGCTTGGAGAAGATGATGATTGACCGCGCGAAGGCTTCACTCAGCATCGAGGATGAGAATGTCCGACGCGAACAGCAGAAAAAACAAAAATACGCTGCTGAGATAAAGAATCAGTTGGTGGAGCGCGAAAATCAGCGGTTCCTTGAAGCCGAACGTATCGAAGAAGAAGCCAAGTTTCTGTCGCAAGCAAATGAAGCCCTTAAACGCGACGACGAGCGACGCACACGATTGACACGAGAACGGCGTGATCAGCTACGCTCGGAACTTAACCGTATCTCTGAGATGTCGAACTTGTTCAAGAAGATGCTTTTCGAACAAGAACGCGAGGCTGAAATGCGCATTCACGCATATATGAAGGCCAAGGAGCAGCGGGAACGCACTCTGGCCATAGAAAAAAAACTCGCTAAGCAGACATTCGAGAGGAAACAACAACTTCTGTTCGATTTACAGCAAAAAGTTCTCGAATCGAAGTCCAAACGAGAGGAAATGGCTCTTACCCGGCAACAGGAGAACATCGAACGCGAGTACCGTCGCAAGGAAAAGGAGGCAGTCATCCGTAAGAAAGAACTAGAGAAGGCACTACACGAAGCTCGTTTGCAACAACTCAAAGATGCTAAGCTGCGTGAGGCCCTACAAATTGCTCGCAACGAAGATGACTTCCACAAGATTGTGGACAATTTGAAGCGCGAAGAAGCCAAACAGGCAAAAATTCAGGAGGAACGTCTAAAAAATCGGGATCGTTATAGGGATGAGATTATTCGCCAGATGAACGATAAAGAGAACGAAAGACGCAGAATATACGAACGCGACCAAGATGAGGCATTTGAGTGGAAAGAACAGGAGAAAAAACGCGAAAAGAACATCAAGTCGGTGATTCAGTCCAAACTGTCTTTGATGCGAGAAGCTAATTTGCCCGATAAGTACATCAAGGACGTGGAGAAGCAGTTGCTCAAGATTTCCGAACAGAAATAAGTAGGTGGAGATTTCGGATGTAACATCAAGCGAATTTTCTAAATTTTATTTTGTCGAAATATATAACTAATACGCTTGCAATGGTAGTAGAAAGGTGTTTGATTTTGTGTGCTTTTAGTTGTATTTTCTTTTTTCAGCTGCACGTTTATTTTGATGACACAGAATAAATATTATTTAAATAGCAAAAGTATGGCAAAAAGAAAATAAACCCCGTAGGAGAACATTCGTTCTGGTAGGTAATGCAGTCAGCGTGCCCGTTGTGCGTCTAAAGTTAAATTTGGCACTTTTTTTGAGAGTCTGTCACAATTTGTTGCTATTTTGGCGCTTTTTTTAGTTGAAGAAGGTGCTTAACACACTTTTGAAATACATACTGTTATTTCCAAATAACGTATACATGCTTGTCTTGCTGGGGCCTAAGATGGCCTCGCAGCAGCCAACTTGATTTCAGGGTGAAGGTCATTTGCTACGTAGCCCTTTTAAGGCCTATCATCGCTTTTGGCTTTCCCGCATGTGGTTCAATATAGCGCCATCCTCTATGGAAAAGATTTGGGTGCTTGAGAGGCAATGCCTCCAGGAAGCTCAAGGTCTGGGGTTTTTTAGAACTCCTGAAACTGAATATATATACTGAAGTCCAATAAGGCTGCTGGACCAGACGGCTTACCTGCCGAGCTCTTCAAGACAGCCGGAGATGACTTGGTAGAGTGCATACATCAACTCGTCTCCAAAATTTGGTTAGAAGAAAGTATGCCTGATGAATGGAACCTCAGCATCGTTTGCCCGATCCACAAGAAAGGAGACTCTCTAAACTGCGCCAACTATAGAGGCATCAGTCTCCTTAACACTGCGTATAAGATCATGTCTGCTGTACTACGAGTATGTGAACACCTTTCGTCAACGATCTGATAGGTCCCTACCAGTGCGGTTTTAGGCCCGGACCGATCAAATATTCACACTACGGCAGATCCTGGAGAAAACCCAAGAAGTCAAGATCGATACTCACCATCTTTTTATCGATTTTAAGGCCGCATATGACAGCATTTATAGAGACAAGCTATACAGAGCCATGTCTAGTTTTGGCATCCCTGCCAAACTTGTCAGATTGTGCAGAATGACGATGGAGAATGCTCGCTGCTCCCTAAAGGTCGGAAACAATCTTACCGAGACCTTTGATGTCAAAAAAGGATTTAGACAAGGTGACGCACTGTCATGTGACTTGTTCAACATCATTCTTGAGAAAATTGTGCGAAACTAACAAGCCAACACCAGAGTCACAATTGTCCATAAGTCTGTGCAACTGCTTGCATACGCTGAAGACATTGAAATTGTTGGCAGAACACAGCGAGCTGTCACTGGTGCGTTTGCAAGTATTAGTACAGAAGCGGCAAAAATGGGTTTAGTGGTGAATGAGGGTAAAACAAAATATATGCTGTCAACAAGAAGGGACACACAACATCGACGAATCGGACAGAACGTCACGATAGACAGCTATAACTTTGAGGTAGTTAGGGACTTTGTCTACCTCGGCTCCGCTATAAACTCTGATAACGACATCACATCAGAAATCAAACGAAGAATCACACTTGCCAACCGCTGTTTCTTTGGCCTAAGACGGCAATTGATTAGTAAGGCCTTGTCAAGAAGCAATAAGGAGATTCTATATAAGACTCTCATCATCCCTGTCCTGCTCTATGGCGCAGAAGCATGGACCCTAGCAAAAACGGATGAGGTGAGGATCTTCTTGGTCGCTTCGAACGCAAAATTCTTCGAGTGATTTTTGGTCCCGTTTGCGTTGACGGGATTTGGAGGAGAAGATTTAACAGCGAACTCTACGAGCTGTACAGCGACATCGACCTGGTCAGATAGGTACGCATTAGTCGTCTAAGATGGTTGGGACATGTAGAGCGAATGGACACCGACGCTCCGGCCCGGAGGGTCTTCGATTCCAACCCGGAGGGACAACGCAGTAGAGGAAGACCTCGCCTTAGGTGACGCGCGCGCAAGTGGAAGGGGACCTCAACGAACTTGGAGTGCGCAACTGGAGGCAGTTAGCCAAAGATCGCGCTAACTGGAGAGGCGTATTGGTTGAGGCCCAGGTTCACCCCGGACTGTAGCGCCACCTTAAGTAAGTAAGAATCTGAGCACATAAACTACCTGCTATCCCAACAAGACCCTATACAATGGAGCTTGACTGATTAGAATTGTCTTCCTTATTAAGGTGATTCGGGGGCACGTTGCAAGGGCGATGGCCAGTAATTAATAAATAAATAAATAAATAACCTAATCTCAAGGTCTTACTACCCCAATTTAATGAACCACGAGAGTGCGCTTCAGTCTGGCTCTATCCCGCCTAAGGCATTTCTTCATGTAGACATGATGGTGTGCAGGTATTGAACCATGCTCAGGAGCTTTTCCGTTCTAGCACCGCGCAACTGCGCAACGGGACAAGGTCGATACCGTAAGGCAGTTCACCGAATTTTGGTGGCTTGACGAAGACGTGGGGGTTGATTCGCTTTTCCGGGCCGGTGCGCTAATAATGTAGCATTCCTCCTTAGTTTTAAGCTAGATGTTAAGTTAGAAGGTTTAGGTTTAGAATAGGGGGCACTGGAAGAGGCCGGGCTAGCCAACATGAAAGAGTGTTTCCGAAACTAGACCGACGTTTATGGCCTCGCTCGAGTCCCGGGAGCGCAGGTTTACCGCTGTTGGTGGCTGCTAGGCAACCATGGATGCGATCCGGATGGTGACCAATCGATGTGATTGCTGAATTCGGTCATATGAGCAGCTGTTTCAATTGACGTTTATGGAGGGGTAGCCGACGAAACTAGTCAAGAAATTCGTGACTGAGTACTATGTTGACAGTTCGCATATGTGGCTGACGTAGAAAAAGTGACGTTCCCGACTAATCTATTTTTTCCGTTCAGGTTAAATTTTATCCAGGCATATCTATTTATATCTAGTCGACTTAAGATAACTATAATATTCTTTAATGTGCCCAATATTGGAGTTAAAATTGGACATTTAATTTTTTTTTTATTTGCCAGCACATATCGTTCTTTTCTTTTCCCTTTTGACAACATTTTTTATTTAAATCAACCATTAAAAGGGTAATTCGCTCGACTTGGCAGCACTGTTCAGAAAGCCTAATGCGAGAAACAGATTAACACAGCGACAGCGACAGCAACAGCAACAGCGAATTTAGGATTGGCTCTAACGTTGATGTCGCTGTCGATGTCGCTGTCGATGTTGCTGTGCTAATGTGTTCAGAGTAACCAAAATACATTGGTTCTAAGTTCGCTGTTGCTGTTGCTGTCGCTGTGTAAATTTGTTTCTCGCATAAAGAAAAGCATTATGCAAGAGACAGATTAACACAGCGACTTTGACAGCAACAGCAACAGCGAATTTAGCATTAGCTCTAACGTAGGGTGTCCATATACCTCCAACGAAAAAAGAGGACTTATTTTACGATCACCAAACAATAATACCCCCCCCCCCCCCCTATCTCTCGGATAAGATGGCATTTTGGCTTCCCCCAGATTTCCCCCGTCGAAAAAAAAAAAAAAAAAACATATATCTAGGAAAAAAAAAAACCAAACTGGTAAAGCTGGCTACAGATGGCTACAGAAAAGTGCTGCCACTGCTATTTTTTATGGGCGTACTGAAAAGTTTTAAAACGAGGGAATTGTTTTTGTATTGAAATTGATATATTCATATATATAATATCAAAAAAGAGAACAAAAAGAGGACAGAACAAATAAAGAGGACAAAAAAAGAGCCAAGCGAAAAAAGAAAGTGTAAAATAGATCGCTGACAAAAAAGAGGACATGTTCTCTTTAAAAGAGATGTTCTGGAAACCCTACTCTAACGTTGATGTCGCTGTCGATGTTGCTGTGCTAATGTGTTCAAAGTAATTTAAAAACATTGGTTCTAAAAAGTTGTCAAAGTTGCTGTTGATGTCGCTGTGTTAATCTGTTTCTCGCATAATGCGAAAACGCGGTGTACTCTTTTTACCCGACTGGACACAGGGAGGGTTATGTGTTTCGCGCGTATCCTATGTACGTTTCTATACGTGACACCCTGTAGCCCAAACGGCTTGACCGATTTTGAAGAGTGAGATGTCATTGGTATTGGTATTCTTTCCCGGAGTGTCATAGGTTAAACAAATAAATATAAAAATTTAAACGAAAAAAACTTAATTAAAAAGTTATAATTTGAAAAAACAAAAAAAAACCGACTAGCTGTAAGAAAAAATTTAAAAAGATTGAAACAAGACACTTTCAAGTATAAGGGACTTGACATCAGATGGAACGAACCACTTTATAGACAAACAAAACTGTTTTTCTGTGTCTTTCTGAAATTTAAATACACACATTCAAATACGCGCGCCGATACTTAATAAGGTAAAACAAAGCAAGAAAATATAATAAGGCTTTTTGTTCCATCCGGCGTGGAAGCTCCCTAACTAATTGACAATCGTAGACTACCTACACAATCTGACAAAAATATGCGCAGGCTCCGACATCCGACTGCCAATAAGTCCTGTTTCCGCTTATTTCACGTTTTTGTTCAGAGTATATCTACCAGTGAGTAAGGACACTCTCCCTAGAAATGCAAATCGTACAAATACAGAAAGAAAGTACATAAGTATAAAAAAAACGTAAAATAAGCGAAAACAGGTAAAAAGTATTGCTTTTTTTCCTCATGTGAAATGAGAGTGTCGCTACTCACTGTAAGTAGATATACTCTGGTTGTATATAACTATTTACTATATGAAAATCTCCCTAAAATTTATGATCCCGCGTAATCTAATTGGTGGATAGTTATGGAAATGTAGTGAAAGACCCGGAGACCCGGGTGGAGGTTGAGGACTTGAGGTGAAGCCCAAAAGCCTGCGGTCAGTAAAAACTACTCGTGAGTCGTGAGATCACAATTTCCATCGAATCAGAATGACTCAAACTCCGCTCAGATCGAGATCAATTCTCAGTCTCAATTCGAATTTAAGTACCAGTTTGGTTTGGTAGAGTGCTTGGTGAATGGTGATTCGTTAAACAATCAGTCGAGCTCAGCTGGCGATACAAACCACACGCGCATATGTATCGATGTACGTTTATTTACTTCTCTCATAAAATTCTCCAGTTCTTAAGCCTTAACAAAGAACAAATTTTAACCTGTAACGTGTCTACTAAAAACTGTTCCATCCATTCTACAGGTACATTCAAGATGCGCCTCTCGTTCTACTTGTTACTATTTATAAATATCGTTGCGAGTGCATTGACTTACTCTATACCGGATCCAAAGGTGGAACTTCTTAGTCCCAAAGGAGTACGACTCTCAATCCCACGTAAGTTGAAATGCCAATAGAAGTGGACAGTAGATTTCTTTTTATTTGCTACGTCTTTTGTCCAAAAAACACGTAATGCTAATAACTATTGTTATTTTTATTGCAAATTCCGTTAATGCTAAAATTGTTGCTTCCTAAGTAGAATGAATCGATTCGATGAGGTACCCGGTAGTGTTTATTAGGCTCAAGTATATATTTACCAAGGTACCTATATATATTTCTACTTATATACGAATGGCATAATATATTGTGTCGCGGTTTGGATTCCGTGAGGTTATCTATTAGTGCAAGTGATTGTCTAGAATAAATAAAATTCGAAGCGTCTTGTAATGATTGAGTGGATTAATTTAGCATGTTCATTTTGAGTTTTATGGATTCTTGCGAATCTGGTCTTTGCAGTGTTAATTGAATAGATAGTTTGAGAGTGAATCCCCTCCCATAAAGCATATGAGGATATAAAGACTCTTGGTATATCGTGGTTTTTTTGGGGGTTTTCCCAAACGTTTTTTTACATTGATTAGTATCTATAGTATAGGTGCAAAAATTTCGTAATTTGTAAACAAAAGGTAAATTTGTAAACCTTGAGTCAAGTTATGTTTGGATTTTGTGAATTACCGGCTATAGTTTAGTTAATACTTCTGGGGATGGAAAAGTATGCCACTGACACGGAATTTAAAATTCCATATAATTGTTCTATACTCAAGAGCTTTTGTATTTATTAAAATTTAGCTACTCGGAAGAAAAATACCCTTTCGAGTATATCATCTAACAGCTTCCGATGCTCCTATTTTAAGTACCTACTAATAAGAGCCTGGCTAAATCACAATGTAAGCGAATTTTATATTTCCAAGCTAGGAATACAGTGGTTCAGTTGTTAGTGTGCTGGACTACTGAGCGAGGGGTTCGATTCCCGGAAAACTTAAATTACATCTAAAGTTTTAGATGTAAAAGGCGCCACCTCTCGCGAACGTCTGACAAACATTCGAGAGTTTCCTTACGTTTTTGTGAAATTTTTATTTTCGATTCGACACACGAAATCTGAAATCTGAGTGCGAATCTGAAATCAAATGCAACATAAACTAGCCGTTCGGCTTTGGATTCGACACAAGTATTGCCAGAGCTTTAATCGCGTAAGGACAGAACGATGGAATGACATCGTCTCGAAGATGCTTTTAATTCGTGTATAAAAAAAATCGAAAATCGTCAAAATGATTGTACGATCATCGTTTAAGTTTTGCTTCACGTTACTAATTCAACTGCCAAATACTGTCGTCAAAACGATTCGAAATCCATTGCTTCAGGATACTTCGCAATAGTTTCATAATTTTTGGTACATTTTTTCAGTTTTAATTTGGTGTGAGAGAAGTAGCGTTGCCAGACGTCCCGGTTTGAACGGGACGTCCCGGATTTAAGACAGAATTTTGGTTGTCCCGGGTTGCGACTAAAATTCATAAAAAAAAAAAAAAAACTACTGCAAACATCTTTTATTATACGTTTTTCAGACTTTTAAAATTAAACAGGAGCAGTACGAGAAACGACAACAAAAATTCCCGAAAATGGAGCGAGGGCGTGCACCCCAACCTTGTTAACGTAAATATATCAGCTGGCTTACGGGTTTAACAAATTCTCGTTAACATTTTCAACCAAGCACACCTTGCATGTAGGCATGGGGACGTTCGGATTCCTGGTTTCTTTAAAACGTCAACTAGATATGTCGGGAGTCAGGACTAGGTATAGGTACCCGAAAGCGTTGACTATACAAGTTGAATTGTTTTTATATTCTAGCGGTCAGCGTTACCTTTGTGTGATTTTGCCCTTTTTTATTTAAAAAAGTCTTTTCACACATTTTCAAAAATTATTATTTTGAAATAAGTACATTTAAAATGTGACACGGTTGCCTACCACAACACTATTATACTATTGTGCGAACTAATGGTTGTTAAATATCGTGCAAAAATTCTAAATCTGCAGAGTAGCTTTAGAAATGACACCTTATTGGCTTTTTCTCTCACCGGATCACCGGCCACTCTGTTTCTTTTAAATTTGACTCTTCGAAATGTCAATTGAGTACGCAGGCAGGATTTTTAGACCAGATTCGTCGGCTTCCCCTCCATAAATGTCAACTGCAAAAACTATACACGTGACCACTCTAGGCCAATTAAAACTCAAATCCATCTAGTCAGTCAGGTGTCAGACTTACTAAGCTAGAATCCGAACGTCCCCAAAGTAATTTTTCCAAATTGACATTCAAATGAATAAAAATTATTTTTTATTTTGTCCCGGGAGAAATTAAAAAATCCCGGGCTTTTTTTTCCATATTTATGCAATTTGTCTCGTCGAGATGCGAGCAAAATATGGCAACCCTAGAGAGAAGTATAAAAAACAATTTAAAGGAAGTCACACATTTATGATTTCTTTGGAGGCGACTCGCTCTTATCCGAGTTGTAAGAGAATGCATACTTTACAAAAAAATGGTTATCGCACTATTTTTTTGGAATATCAAAAAAAATTCGAATAAATTCTTTCTTCTTTTTTAATTATTTCTCAAAAATGACCACCCAAAAGCCGCAAAACTTTTTTTCAGCAAACTTTAGATATTACCCACTTCTAATTTTTGTTCACCATTTTTGAATATGCACCTTAAAATAGTTCCAACAATCAGAATATCCCACTTCATTTGCACCCCCACACACGTTCATCCTGATATTCAGTTTATAACTTCTTATGCCAATTCAAAAACAATATACTCTGAATTCTTACATAAACTCGTACATATCTATCACGAACAATACTTGAAATAAAAAAACAGAAACTCCTACTACGCTTGCCCTCGTACTCAAACATCTTGTAAACTGTAAGAGCTTATAAAATAGTACAGTAGGCGCTTATAGCTCTATAACCAGAACTTGCCAAAATTGCCTGTTATTGAGATCTAAAACTTATAAAACTCGCATTGTTATTTGATATATTATGTACCTATACGTATGTAATACCTACTGTCATATCGAAGGAAAAAAAATAGTGCGTGGAGGGAGTCCCTCCGCGCGGAAGAAGTGAAACTTCGTAATGTGGAAATGAAAAGAGGAAGGGGTAGAAATTGATTTTTAGTGAAATCATATTGTTTCTTTAAGACAAACTTTATTAACATTGCTTACAATTCACAATTGATCGCATCTTTTAATTATCATTTTCGAGTGGAGAAATATCCAAATCTATAACATTTACAATGGGATTATGACAACTAAAGTAAGATACGAAATGTTGAAAGTCGCATTAGAAGTTTCACTTCAACAAGACATTAATTGCCGATTTAGTCATTATTTTTGGAAATTAATCTTCACCATAGAATATTCCTCTCCCAGCATTTGGTGCCAATAAACTCACTCAACATTGCATACTCTGAAGCGTGAGCGGTCCCTCACACCTTTGAGTATGCAATGCTTATAGTAGCTTTAAGCGTTTAACACAACATTGTTGGAAGTCGCATAAGAAGTTTCACTTCAATAAATCAAACGACATAATTCACCTAGGTATATCGTCTTTACTTCTTGAATTATTCAATTCTTTACTGTAGGTATCAACGTAGGTACTATAACAACCATTAAAACAGAAACATTGAACTCAATTTCTATATACACCACCATACGTCCATCAGCGCACGTCAACAGCCATCTGCGCATTTCCTCAGAAACACATTTTCGCTGTTAATTATATACCTACATTCACGTCGCATCCTTCCCTTTCGTTTCACTTAATTTGAAGAAAACACCACTCAGTTTTTTTTTTTTCATATGAACGTGCAATGTTCGCCACCCTCACCCTCCCTCACACCTTTGAGTATCCAATGCTTTTATTAGCGTTAAACGTTTAACGCGACCTTGAATTGGAAATCGCATAAGAAGTTTCACTTCAATAACCTAAAAGTGTACGGTTGCTTCTGAACTTTTTACCTACCTACCAATTGACGCAACCAGAAGCGAAAAAAAAGAAAAAGGGTATTTTCGAATGCAGATGTGCACTGTTTTATAATTTGTGTTTAAAATTTCTGAATAAATGTAAGTGCAGTATTAGGGACTAGGGAGCAGCGTTCTTTGGATTTTGTTGTTAGGCAACACAAGGAATATATGATTACTTACTATGAACCAGAATTCATGCTTACTTAGGTGGCGCTACAGTCCTGGGCCTCAATCAATACGCCTCTCCAGTTAGCGCGATCTTTCTGAGAACGTCACTAAATGACTTTTGAGATATGACGTTGCCGTTGACGAGCTGGCGCGGTCCCTTCCAAAAATCTCTGGCGAATGAACGTAAAGTCCTTTCTGTTGTTTATTGGATCGTTCTGTAGGAATGATTTTGCCCATTCGACTTTGCTGTTTTGTTCACCGATCTTATCAACCTTCAATGTTCCTTCGAAGACCTTAAGAATATTTACAGCGTAGCAGCGTTTACTGCATGCTCTTTTCGAGGGAGCGCGATGTAGCTCGGTTCCACTAGGACGCTTGTCCTCGTACTCAAACATCTTATTAACTGTAAGAGCTTATAAAATAATACAGTAAGGCGCGTATAGCTCTATAACCAGAACTTGCCAAAATTGCCTGTTATTGAGATCTAAAACTTATACAACTCACATTGTTATTTGATATAATATGTACCTACGTATGTAATACCTACTGCTATGGAGCGCGATGTAGCCCTGTTCCACTAGAAGCGTTCTTGCATTCTTTTGCGCTGGTAGAAGTGGTATAGGGCCATGTATGCTCACAACCCCACTGCACTAATAGGATGTGTACCTGCTTTTTTGTGCCCATGCAAGCTGCTCACAATGGATGAATCAAGCGTTGTTTAAAGTGCGACTATAATTGTTCAGTTTAGTTCGACTGCGAATGCGGTCACTTTATAATCCTACCTAGATTTTTAGAGGTTGATTGCAACACAGGGGGTTGATGAATAAATACGAGATAGACTGCGTAGACTGTTGATAGCGTTCAATTTTAAAATGTTTTTTTTTTACTAGCTTAAGAAATGCTTGTCTGATTCCAAATGACATGATCAGTTCTAACTGATGCCGAAAGAACCTTCACAGAACTGAGTCTATGGTACATAATACGATTCAAAAATAAATTCCCTATCCTATTCCCCCGTCACGTATAAACCGATTCGGCCAAGCTAATTTTACTTTTTGCTTTATAAACTGATCATAAACCTTGCCTTATTTGCAGATGAAAATGGGATTGCCCTGGTCGCATTTCACATGAATATTGGCAAACCCATAGGACTTAACCAGCCAGGCGAATACTCAGCCGACGTTATGCAACCCACCGACGGACGTTGGATCTTTGACAATTTTCGAACATTCGTCGATTCTGGTGACAAAATAAATTACTGGCTTCATGTTCAGTACGGAAACTATGCATTTCGCAAGTTAGGATCGGGTATAGCATCAGGAAATGCTATCGATGTCTCGGAAACTTCGTCACCAGAGCCGCCTACACAAACCTTAGATACTGTTACCGTCAGGCCTATCCCAACAGTGGGATGTGAACCGTCAAAGACGACAGTTCATCAGCGAACAGTATGCAAAGGTCAGCTAATCTTTGAGGACAATTTCGATCAGCTCAACGAAACCATATGGAAACATGAGGTCCGCATCCCAGGTGGTACAGAGGATGTTGAATTTTCTTCATATCAAGGCAGGCCAGAGAATTGTTATGTGAACAATGGTCAGTTGCATATTGTACCGAGTTTGCAGTCTGGATTGCCTGGATTTAGTGAGTGGAGCATTAAAAATGGAGAACTCGATCTAGGAGATAGGTAATTGAATAACGTATTTGGATAATTATTGCATCGCTTCATGTGCAATTCGTTATAGATGCACTTGGATCGTAGACAGAAAGGAGTGCAGCAGACACGCACGGCCTTCACTGATTCTGCCACCAGTGGTATCTGCACGGATTCGAAGCAAGGACTTTTTCAGTTTCCGATATGGAAAGGTTGAAGTTCGCGCAAGACTACCCAAGGGCGATTGGTTGTTTCCATGTAAGGTGTACTCGGTTTATCCTTTATCCTAAAGTGAAAATTTGTTTTTTCAATACATAGTGATCTTGCTGGAGCCACAGGAGAATAACTACGGGTTGGCAGGCTATGCATCGGGCCAGATGCGAGTAGCATTTAATCGTGCAAATGAGGTTCTACAGGACGCCGATGGAAATGATATTTCTGGCAATCGCGTCGCAGGTGGAGTGGTTCTAGCACCTGTAGACACTTTGCGTGACGTTGGGCTACAGGGCAGCCTTCGACGATCGCATTTGGGAGATGATTTTCACACGTATACCCTAATTTGGACTGATGATTTTATCGCTCTTGAGATTGATGGCAACGAGTACGCGCTCATTCGAGGAGGCTTCTCAAGGTTCACTGATAGCATAACTAATGCGGCACGTTGGTATAATTTTATGGCTCCATTCGATAGAGAGGTTTGTTTGAATTAATATCAGAAGTACCAGAAATTGATATATTGACAGTGTTTTTGTTGTGTTGCAGTTCTTTTTGACACTGGGCGTATCAGCCGGAGGACACTCTGATTTTCCTGAAGGCTGCCGCAATGGTGTCGAACGAAAGCCAAAGCCATGGACCAATCGACATTTCAGGGCCGATTTGCAGTTCTGGAACGATCGACAGAATTGGCTGAAGACTTGGAATGGTGATAATGTTGGCCTGCACGTAGACTATATAAGAGTTTATGCCTTGTAAATTGAACTGTTTGGATAATAGACTGATATGTTATAGCATTTACACGAGTGTATTTCTAAAACTCGATAAAGTTGTGCGAAATGCATGCAATAGGGAATTAGGGTATTTTTATTTCCTCACACATCAAAGGACTGAGTAGAGCTTTTTCAGAGCGACCTGATTTGTTTATAAGCCACATTTTAGCAGTAGCTGTCAATTGAATAAAAAAGCACATCATGCATGAGTTAGTTTTACTTTTATTTCCTTACACCGATCAACTTTTTTAAAATCCAGTTTCATTTTCTGTACCAGAATATGCATTCATAAACAGCTTTCTTATGATTATCTTTCGCAATATGCATTTACGGCCATGTTATTGACTCACTTAATAAACCTAAGTTTAAGTAATTAACCTATTAAAGTAATTTAACTCGTGTTTTAAAACTCAATTTCATAATATTGACATTTCTTCATTCGCAGAACGCAAGAAATACAAAAAGTAGAAAATAGCTAAAAGCTAAAAAAATATGGACTTCTTCGTGAAATGGACGACTTGAAGTCTACGTCGTCAGAAGATGATTTTGTCGAAGAGTTGATGAAACAACAGCTGATGGTAAATCAACGTCGTTGAATATATCGAATTCACAAGCGGGCTTGCAGGCGGGCGACAGAAATTTGGCTTGATAATAGTTATATGCACCTACAAAAAAAAAGTGCACGACTGGGTTTTGTTGGTTGTTTTCTTATTTTATTAGATTGGTACGTAAAGATCTAAGAAGCAATGGTAGGTAATAGAAAGGGTTCATGAAACATAGAAAACTGAATGCATAGTGTTAAATAAAATTCACTTTTAGTTTTTAATAGTTGAAGCTCTAGAAACAGACAATAGTCGCAAGTTCTTCTTAGAGATTTATAAGCGCCTACTGAACTATTTTATAGCTTTTACACTTTACAAGTTTTTGAGTACAAGGACAAGTTTTGTATGAATTTCTGATTTTTGATCTTTTTGGGAATGATTTTCTTTTTTACTGGAATAGATTAATGACGCTGGTTTAAGTTGTCAATGATTGGAACTGGATATGATTGGAACGTGATAGATCGATATCTTTACATATAAATGTATATATGTATATGCAAGAATTCAGAGATCTGTTTTTGAATTTGAACTAGCAGTTATTAACTTAATATCACGATGAACGTGCGTATGGGGTGCAAATCAAGTGGGATATTCTGATTGATAAAACTCCAAGTGGTTGGAATTTATTTAAGGTGCATTTTCAAAATGGTTGAAAAAAAGTAGAAGAAGGTAATATTTGCTGAAAATAAATTTTGCGTTGCGGTTATTGCATTTCTGATAGCTGTTGCAATTTTTAATTTTAAAGTGCGGTATTGAGTTTTAAAAATATATATGAACAGAGATCGGCTTTTATTTTTTGAGAAAAACTTAGTACGGGATCTTATTTTGAACACTGATATTATCGTTAATATGTATTTTGATCAAAATCGTTAGAGCGGTTTCTGTAAAATTTGGCAGACAAAACAGTACCAAAAATTGCAATGTTTAGTTTGAAAAATACTATTTGTTAACTATATAGCTAAAAACCGATTATAGGTTACTAGCTGTGCCCGCAACTTCGTACGCGTCGTGAGACTGTGTAGTTTCCAATAAAAGAGATTTGACCGTTTTCTCAACGGCATAGGTTTGTTTAAAATCAACAATCTAGCTAAAAAAAAGCGGTGAACATTGTCGACATTGAAACAATAAATCAAACAAATCTATTTACCTAAAACACCAATTTAAGAAAATTAAATTCAATAGCGTAAGTACTAAAGTTTCACTTCCTTACTGTAGTTACCACGTAGGTAATATCAAAACAACCACTTAAACAAAAGCCTTAACGGAAATTTGTAGCTACACCAACAATAAATAAATCAAACAACATAAGTCACCTATATCGTCTTTACCTCTTGAATTTTTCAATTCTTTACTGTAAGTATCAACGTAGGTACTATAACAACCATTAAAACAAAAACCTTGAACTCAATTTCTATATACACCACCTCCACCATACGTCCCCCACCACACCACACGTCATCAGCCATCTGCGCATTTCCTCAGAAACACGTTGTGGCTGGTTTTTTTTTCATATGAACTTGCTTGTGCGATGTGCGCCACCAAAAACCACCCCAAAGCAGAACAACGATCAAGAACCGCGGCGGCTGATAATATTCGATTTCAGAAAATAAATTTATTTTTTTAATGTTAGATTTTAGGTTGTAGCTCAGCTTCTAGAGGACATAGAAAGCTGATTGATGGCTTGAAACATCTATAAAAGTGTTGGCTATCCTAAGTATTTTGTTTTGTTTGCATTGAAAAAGAATAATTTGAGTAATGGCGAGTTAAAGGTAGTAAAGTCGGAAAAAAAAATACATTTTGGTCAAAAACGCTCCAAAAAATAGGCATGGCAATGAAAGGAATAGCCTATATGTTGCACAGAATCTTAAGAAACATTTCAAAAAAAGTTTCATCGAAATCTGTGCAGTAGTTTTCACGCCATTAGGTAACAGAAAAATTGCCTACAGTTTTATTATAAGTATAGATTATTCCCGATATAAGAGTTACTTGGTTTTTAAAGTTTTATCGAAGTTAAAATTGGGGTTTTCGAGATATGAGCGATTTTTAAAATTAGCGGTTTCGGTGATTAGAATTGAAAATTAAGGACGCAGCAATTTTAAAAACATCAATATTACTCTAAGTTTGCATTTTGGTCAAAATCGTTATATCCGTTTTCTAAGAAAAACTAAATTTGAAAAATGACTTTTTTCAAAAATCGATTTTACGATAATACCGAGAAAAACTGAGTTTGCCATTAAGTTGGAAATGACCATATAACTTTAGAAATTAATTTT
Source organism: Cheilosia urbana (assembly GCA_946477585.1). Lineage (NCBI taxonomy): Eukaryota > Metazoa > Arthropoda > Insecta > Diptera > Syrphidae > Cheilosia > Cheilosia urbana. The sequence goes on from OX297855.1 coordinate 66,615,541, forward strand.
TGTTACAATCGTATGGACCGTTTTTGAGATACATATATCCAAATTTCAAAAACACCGTTACTCGAACTTTAAAAAACTGGGTATGTAGTCATGATTACCTCACCCACTTAAGCTTAAATAGCAATTTTGGTTGAAATCGTTATAGCCGTTTTCGAGCAAATCAAACTGGTACGAACAGTTTGTATGGGAAGTACCATTAATATTGAGATTACCTTGCAAACTAAAAAACCGTCCCGAGCCCTAAGCCCACAAACCCCAAATCCGAAGTTTGAGCAAAATCCGGTCAGCCGTTTAGGCTATAGGCCTGCGGGATAGACAGACTGGACAGAATTTTGCGACCCACTTTTTTGAGCTCGTCTATCATCGTAATCTCAGAATTGATTAGCATCTCGAGTTCGAAATTTTGTACGAAAACAATAATTATCTCTTCTTACTACGTAAATGGAGAAAGTTAAGAAAACATTGGGCCCACAAGAAATGAAATCAATTTCCAAGTGAAAAACGACGAAAAGCAAATGCCATTTTTTGTGAAATTTGATATTAGACAGTTTAAAACGGGATAAAATCGGTTAAAACTATTTTAAGTTCGCATCTTAATTTATCTTTAATCCAGCGGGTTTAATGCATGTTTTTCATTGAATATTATGAACAGGGATTTAAGTTGTCGGGTTAAAAGTATGCGGATTAAATGATCGAGTGTAAAATTACCTTAAACCTGATGTACCTTTACCCGGCGTGAGTAATATTGAATAATACCTCTTTGATGTGTCTGAGCAAAGGGAACACAAATTTGTTTTTGATAGTTCGCGATCTGCTCTAAAATAAAAAAAGGAAATACAACCGGCCTTACCATAATAATCAACTTTAGTCTGACACTTTACGCAAAGACTCCACACTTTCCGAAATCACCTTACCAACAAACAAATATAGTTCGCAGAATATCGCTAACTGTAGTGTTAAATGTTAATGGTGAGAAAGCCATGTTTATCCCGAGCATTAGTTAAATAAATGTTCCCTTACTCGGTGTCTCCACGAGCAATATTTTATATCTTGCAATATATCATAATGTGAAAATTGCCAGTGGAGACCAAAAATAGTATGATATACAAAATTCCTTAAAATATATTGCTCAGCTCATAACATGATATCGATAGTAGCTCTGTTCCTTTACTTTTGAAGTAAGAATGGAAAACACTGGCAAAATGGCAGTGGTGGGGATAAATTCTCTCACAGAGAGAGATACTTACGAAAAAGTTAGGGAACGTTTTTGTAGTAATCTAGTAAAAGTGGTACGAAAAGGCGTTAAAATATCTGATAAACTCCAGTAATTTGCTAATTTACTTCGAATTGAGTTAATCGAACTTATTTTTGATGTATGCATGTATCCGTCGGAATGAAAAATTCTTCGCAACGCATACTCTTTCGGAGGCTTCCGCAACCAATTTCTGTCGAAGGATATCGGAACCTAGCTGTCAAAAGTTTAACCAAAAAATGTCCTTCATTGACTTCAATATAATTCGCCGATATGCGTTACAAAATGTCGGAACAATTCTCCGAACAGTTATTCCGAAGAATACCTCGCAGCAAAAATCCTCCGAATTGTATAAAATCGGAGAATTTTCCATTCCGACAAATACCTCGCTAGGGCCGTGTCCTTATTACAGCGAGGAAGAATTTCGTCGCCATTTTCGAAAAGAATCTTGAGAAGAACAATTGATTTAATTTTTCCGCTTGTTTTAATACGCAACAAATCAAGACAAATACACGCATTTATTTCAAATAGAACGACAAATTTCAAATCAGCTATTAATTGTAGAATTACGATTACGATGACTGAGTAGCGAATGGACGGTGTATTAAGGCATCTTATGCGAGAATGCAACTACACGCTCTGCTCAGCGGCATTTGACCGAATGAAATAGTATACTATGATACTATGAAAATTGCCAGAGAGCAAGCTATGAAATATTGCTCGTGGAGACACCGGGTTAATGTAATTTTGAAGACATATTAGGTTTGTTCGTGTACTTTCAGCATATAAAAATGAAAAATGTCAAATCTCAAAAATCGAGAGAGAAATCTCTCAATTTCAAGAGAATTACCTAAACGGTTTTCTTACAAAAAGTTTTAGAAATGCCATTTTGACATTATCATAAAATAAACAAATGTTTTTTTTAAATGCGGCATCTACAAAATAAGATGGAATTGAATTTTTTATAAGCTAGATACCTATTAAATTTACCATTTTGAATGCCCTGATATGTTCTAGGAGAACATTCAATTAATACTTCTTCCTCCGACATCTTTGAAGACGAAAATAAATAGAGTTTCACTGGTCAAACTTTTGAGCTGTCAGTTAGTTGTCAGACTTCATTTTTCATTTTTCAGTAAGTCGAAATTCGGCAAGTAGAAAATTACGAAAAAATAAAAAGAGGGGAAATGGATTTCTCTCTCAATTTTTTTCAATTTTCTCAGTACATGGTCGCATTCGCACAGTTTCTTAGCAAATTTTAAATAATTTTACGTTTAAAAAAAAGTACATGAACGAACCTATTGTATTGGCCAATCGTACAAAATCACGGTATTAAATTTCGTAATAGGAGCGAATTCAAATACGCTATTGTTCAGCCTCAACGTTTGCAATCATAAATTAATTTTACTAAATTTTAAATGTTTTCTAAGTTCTTATTCGTTGTAATACAACAATGGAAATTTTTCCCACTAAACTTTTCACCCTTCCCACCATTTTTACAGAACTCAAATTCCCTCGATTGGTGTATGAAAACATCTTTCTTTTAAAAGTATAATTTGTGTTATTCGGAAAGAAATTCACATTAAATTAACCTTTCGTTTAAAAATCGCAGTTTGTTAACATTTTTATGATTATTTCTTGGTACCTACTAGACATTTTTTGCTAAAAGGCAAATATCTTTTTTATGGACATTAAATTGTGTTGCATTGCAATCAAGGTTACCTTTGGGACCCCTTAGGGTCCGATTGAACCTTTTTTCTTGCAAACTGGGACCCCAGGAGCCGGCTTTTCGAAAATAATCCAATTTCATTTTATGGTGTCTCAGGAAGTTGTGACCTGCTAGGGATCCTACCAGTTTATGTAGCGACATTCTATCAAATCGCATAGGCTTGCTAGTCCGACTTGCATTATATTCCGGCCAAAGCTTCCGTGAAATTTCGCAGGTAGTTAATTCCTTCCACCTGCTATTGGCTTTCATGCGAATCTTGTTTTCCACTCTCTCTCTCTCTCTCTGAGATTACAGAGTGATCGATTTGATCGCCCAATTTTGATCCATAGCAGATCCATTTCTTGCCAGTTCATCAGCGATCTTATTGCCGGTTTTGTCCCTGTGTCCAGGGACCCAGCAGAGACGCGTTGTGTGCTGCGAGCAGAGAACCTTAAGTTCTTCACGGCAGCGACACTTCTTCACACTGCTTTTTTTTTTTTTTTTTTTTTTATAATTCACTAGTGCTCAAGGGGTTTTTGTTCCCTTATAATGCTAATGCACAGCACGAGTGGAAGGGTTAATAGGGAGGATAGAGAAGAGGTACTGGTGCACATTGGTCTTAAACAATTGTGGGCTGTAATGAGAGGGGAAAACCGTGTGAGGCAATGCATTCCACATGCGTGTTGTTCGGCTCACAAAAGAATCTCTATATTTTACAGTACGTCCGAAGGTAGGCTTAAGGGTGAACTGATGTGCATTCGATGTGTGACGGGTGTTGCGAGAGAATTGTTGAAGGGGCGGAATGCAGTTAGCTATTTCATCAGAGCATCGATGGTGAAAATATCGATAAAATAAAGAAAGGCAAGAAACATTTCTGCGATGTTCGAGCGGGTCAATAGACTGCGCTATATTTCTATCACCTATAAGTTTTATCGCGCGCTTTTGAATTCTGTCTAGTAGGTGCAATGAAGTTTTTGGTGCACCTGACCAGATATGAGCGTTGTACTCAAGCTTAGGCCGAATAAAGGCCTTGTATATTGTAGCTAAGTCGAAGGGTGTAAAGTACTTCTTACATCGATTTAAGAAACCTAGACATTTCGCAGCGTTTTTGGCGACTTCGTATATGTGGTCATTCCAACGAAGTTTGTCGTTGACACATATACCAAGTATGGAAAGTCGTTCGGTTTCGTCGATGCAAGTCCCATTCATGGATAATGGGTTAGGGTTCAGGTTTCGCTTTAATGATAGAAGGCAGCATTGTGTTTTGGAAGCATTAAATTCCACTCTATTGATTGTACCCCATTTTATAATGCTGTCAAGATCGGAATTTAATGTGTTTAGCATACGTCGCCGTTCCAGATCCACGGCCGAAGAGCAGGGACGTAAGTCAGAGAAAGAATATGAAAAACTGAGGGTGCTATCATCAGCGAAAGAATGTATTGGATTAGAAGTAACAGACAAGAGATCATTGATGAATATGAGAAAGAGTGTCGGAGACAAAACAGAGCCTTGGGGAACACCAGCATTTATATGGTGAATTGCAGACTTGAAACCGTCCAACACAACTTGAATTGAACGGCCAGAAAGGTAGTTTCTAATCCATTGAAGAAGAGACGCGTCGATCCCATAGGCACGCATTTTCGACAAAAGAGCTTGGTGCCAAACTCTGTCAAATGCTTTCGAAATATCAAGCGCAACAATCTTCGTTTCACCAGAGTGGTGGAGAGATTGGTTCCACTTTTCGGTGAGATAAGTCATCAAATCACCAGTGGACCTGCTGCTACGAAAACCGTATTGCCGGTCATTGAGAAGTTTTCGTGATTCAAGATATTTCATAAGCTGACGGTTTATCAGCGTTTCCATGACCTTGGAAAGAATGGACGTAAGTGCAATGGGTCGGTAGTTGGTGGGTGAAGAAGAATCGCCTTTTTTTTGGAACGGGCTGGACAAATGCAGTTTTCCATCTACTCGGAAAGAGTCCAGAAGAGTAGGATAAAAGGAAAAGCTTACGCAGTGGTTTTGCCAGCGTGGAAGAACACCTCTTCAGAATTATGGGGGATATACCATCTGGACCAGCGGATTTGTGAATGTTAAGATCTTTTAATACTCTTGCTACTGTGCGAGTGCGGAAATGTATTTGTCCCATGAAATATTCGACGCTCTCGAGCACAGGTGGAGACATGAGGCAATCTGGAATGTTGGAGCTTGCGGCGAATTGCGCAGCCAGCAGATTTGCTTTGTCCAAAGAGCTGACAGCTGGAATGTCCTTGTAAACGAGTGTGGGGATTGACGACGTGGTGGAGTTCTTAATATTTTTCACGAAAGACCAAAACTGTTTACTACCACTGGGACAGTGAAGTATTTTTTGTCGTAAGTTTTGGTCATGAGAAAATTTTGCACGTCGTATCACGGAGTTGCAGTCATTACGGACTCGTCGAAACTTTTTTCGGTTTTCCTCGGTTGGGTTTGCTTTATAAGCCCGAAAGCTCAACTCTCTCAACCTGATAGCCTCTTTGCAGCTCGAGTCGCAGCATTCTCCTTAGGTATAATAGGTACTCTTTTTTCTGTTGGGAATAAAGGACCTCATACCCAGGAGAATGGTGTTTGTAGTCATTTCAGCGGCGGCATCCACGTCACTATCGAGGAAGCATAGTGACCAGTTAAAGCTCCGAAAAAAGAAGTTAAGGCCGTCCCAATTGGCTTTCTCATAATGCCATACCGTTTTTTTGGGAGCTTGTTCTTTAACTGTGTGGTTTGTGTATGAGAATTTAGCTGAAATGACACAATGGTCCGACGAACCTAGAGGCGACGTTACGTCAATAGAATATTTATCTGGATGAGAGGTGAGGAACAAGTCCAATGTGTTTGCGGCATGAAATATGAAATGTATTATTTGCTTACGGACATTGAATTTTAACCATATGTAATTAAATTCCGCATTGGAGCAATGGTTATATTGTGGTGGAAATTCGTAAGCAATATCATCACGGACGTAAACGGCGAGCCCGCGATGTAAAAAGAATAATGGCACTAAGTGATATCCTGGTAAATCAAAATTCGAGGGAATCGAATTTCTATCCACCTGTGTCTCACAAAGTGCCAAAACAGCTGGTTTGAATTGAAAGACATGGACATACGCAGCAAAGAGATTCCTTTTCAAGCCTCGAATGTTGCAAAAATCAACACGGAACTCACCCCTCATAATACACACAAAAATTTAAAACACAACTCCAACGCAACTAAGCAGAGTTGCAACGTGTATATCCGTCACCAGACTTCCAAAACACTCTGTCACAGGTGTTATGCCCATGCAACAGAGCGAGTCGGTTATCCGGCAAGACACACACTTACAACCCGCTATTCATCAGATGTTGGTTTGTGATCGCTGCTTAGCCTAAATTATGACACAGCAGCGCCTGGCTGTCAATAAATATGGTAATATCATCATTTGGTATTGCCATCATTGACACCATATGGGCAGCTACGACGATTGCCAGAACCTCCGCCTAAAAGACAGAAGACACTACTGTGATCAGGCAATCTGATCGAGTGGTGTATATTTAGCTCTTCGGAGAAAATTCCAGCACCTGTTCCACAGTCCATCTTAGATCCATCTGTGTAGTGTAGATGCATATGGATTTCCTTTTTGTGGGTTCGTCTGTGTTCATTCCTCGCTGCTGGAGCAAGAGAATGGTTTATCAAAGTCAAGGTTGGAAGACAAGTAGTCAGAAGATTAGACTGAATGCCAATTATGCATATGAATGCAAACAGGCAAATGACCCGATTAGCTGTCAAATGACCAAAATGTCAGGATTATCAAAACTGTATATTAGACTATCACTATATGACCAAAATTACCAATATAGCCATATTTGCCTTGTTGGTCATTTAAGGCATTTGTTAAAGACAACGAAAATGAAAATAAATCACAATTCCACGAACTCAAACACCGATGACAACAAAATAGTTCTTGTTTCATCAAAAAGGCCAGCAATGCTATAACGAAATTTCAATAAGGTGCATATGGGCAAACAGAGTTTATTCTGGCATTCGTGCTTATTGTCCGATTACACTATATGCCACTCGGCCTACAGTCTAATCTTACCTTTAAATTTACTCTTGCTCTGTATAAATACCTACCTAAATACCTATAAAATATATAAAATAAAATTTATTTGTTTCGATTTTGTTATGTTGTTTAGATATTGGTTATACTTATACAGTATACAGCATAAGTCACTTTTCGAATAAAATGTTAATGATCAAATTGGTACAAGTCACCTTATTTCCTTATTTACTACAAAATATAAAAAAATATGATTTCTGTTTTTGAGTTCGACATAAAAACACAAATTCAAAATTTAATTAAAACAAAAGTTCAAGGATTGAACGTTTTATTAAGTTTTTTCCGTCTCCTGAAAAGTAACAGTTTTTGACTTGTACTCCTTCTACCGCCCACCTTAGTATTCATACCACGCATCCCAATGATTCCATCTGATATTCCATTTGAATTTAAACGACTTCAGTTTCCTGGTCGCCTTGCTTTTTGCGGTTACCTACTATTAATAAGGCGCAAGGGCAAACGTTAGGAATTTGTGGAGTGAATTTAGAGTATCCAGTTTTCTCACATGGACAGTTATATGTAGCCTGTTCGCGTGTTGGCAAACCATCGGTTTTGTTTATTTACACCGAAAATGGAAAAAACTAAAAATATTGTGTACCACAAAGCGTTAAAATAAAATCTATTTACCGCTGATTTAAATGAATTTGATTTTTTTTTATATTTCTACTTTGCACTACGAAGTATGCAGGGGGTCCGCTAGTCTATATATATAAAAATAAGTTGTATTGTGTTTGTCGCCAATGTTTTCTGTAATGCGTGAACCGATTTTGATTCTGGAAATTTCCCATGAAAGGTGACGTTAATACCATGGTTCGTACGTATATACGGTCTTTGTAGGCGAATAGGTTCATGAGATATAAGATTTTTAATGTTTTTTTTTTTTGTTTTGTATGGGCGGTGCCACTCCCCTTTGTCCAATTTTGACTAATCTTCACAGGTATACTCCTGGGCAAATACCTAAGATTGTGTGTAAATTTGAACTCAATCGATGGGTGGTTTTCGAAATATTATATTTTGAATGCCCCTATAACTCATGAACTACTAATACTCTTACAAACTTGGTATTAACGTCACTTTTATATGTTTTCGTTTTATATAAGAAAGATGTAAGGCCGAGTAGAAATAATGAACTTTGAGTGTGCAAATGAATGTGGCAGCAAATATTTCTTGACATGGTAATCGATATGAAATTTCAACATGGAGAGTTTTGTTGTAAGATGTCCATATGATGCTATAGGACCTATGATGATCTAGAAAATAGATAATATTTGTCAGAATATTCTAGAATATTCTAGAATATTCTGACACCTAATTGCAGAAAAAAAAAGGAAAACAAACATATTAAAGAAAAAAGAAGGGGGGCGTATACGTAACATTTTTGTTAAAAATAAATCTCTTATGTATAAATCAATTGCTGTGCGTTAGTCGGGTAAAGGCTTCAGAACGGCTCGAACGATTTGAATGGATTAGGAAAAAAGAAAAGTTGGAAAATCCTGAACATGTGGCGTATATTTCTTTTTTCAGTTCAATTCACTTTTCTTCAATAATAATCTTCTTATTTATACCTATAAGTCTTTCGGGGTAGAACTCGATGACGATATAACTCGATAACCACTGGGCCAATTTTTATGATTCTTCGTTTGTTTTTTTTTGTATCGTGGTATTTCGGGTTTAGGCAGTCTTAAAAGATAGGATTTTTGACCCGCTAGGTTGCGTTGTTGTCGATCTCCGAAACCACTCACCCGATTTCAACGAAATTTTGTAGATGCATATGGTTGGTTGCAACTTTAAGGATAGAATACTTTTGGACCCGATAGGTGGTGGGTTAATGAACATTGGCCAAATAAATCACTTTCCTAAATCTTTGAAGGACTTAATACCAAAGGTACGAGCAAAGTCGGGTGGGTACAGCTTTATAGTTATAAAAGGGACTGAAGTCCGTATGTGCACTCATAACTCGAGCACGGATCGTTCGATTTTTATTATGGTTGGTTTAAATTCGCGTGTGCCCAAGGAAGGACATATGCTTCTTTTTGTTGTGAAACAAAACTTTATGGGGATTAGTTGAATTTTTGAATTCATTGGATGTGCCGTGCTTACCTTTACACAATTTGAAATTGAAAGTCAGCTCGGTTATAGTTTTGTTGCGCAGGCTCAATGCACTGAAACTTTTTAACGGGTCGCGTTTAATTTGATGGTGAAGGCTGAAGGATGTCAAATCAAATGTCATGCAAGCAACGATTTCGATGGAAACTTCAAAAGCAAACAATCTCATTCCGCATTCTCATTCGTGAAAATTGATTTTCCATATATTTTGGTCGGGATTTTTTTTTTTTTAATTTTGATCGTAATATACAGTGAGATCGTAGTTATTAAAAGATATTAATGAATGCTCAAAATAATTTTAGTCAAAAAGTCAATTTTGGGCGGTACGAAGTTCGCCGGGCACGCTAGTATAGATATATACTTGTCATGAATCTAGGCGTAGGTGTGTTTCGAATATAATGAATGATACATTCCCCTCAAATTCGGGCCCGCCCAGTGGTTTGTTGCGTAGCATTGGTGAACCGTATGAGTAAGATATAAAATTATTAACACTATTTCTAATAATCACTAGTTTTATTTCATTGCGAAATTAACTAGATACCTAAATGATAAATGGTTGAGAATATTATGTACATGTTTTTTACCTATAACAATTATTTTATTTTCGAAGGTTCTATGGACAATTGCTTATTAATTTTGTTTTCTTTCTTAAATTAACCTTAAAATTAGAACAGAACACGTTACAAAATGTTGTTTCCGGTCATAGAGCATAAACGCGTACGTAATCCACACGCAGTCCAGTATCAATGCCTTTCCAAGTGCTTAGCCATTCCTGTTTTTTTATCCAGAATTCATACTTTTCCTTTGGGTCCATATTTGTCCAGGGCTTTGACCTTCCTGTACGAGGATTTTTGCTGCCTTCAGGAAAGTCTGCGTGCCCTCCCACCGCTACGCCCAATGTTATATAGAACTGTTAAATAAATTGAAAGTTAGACAAAACATAAAAACAGTCGCAAAATTATAGTCATCGTGTATTAGTAGAGATTAGTAGATACATATTTAACTCTAACTTCAAAACCGGTACCTAACTTTTATGTTAATTGTAAATGCATTGTAACCTACTTACAACTAGAAGGTACCAGTGTTCTTAGAGTGGGCGCGAAGCAAATTTTTGTCATACAGACTCAAGAATTTACAGTTTGAGCAAACTCTGCATCTGCAGAGAGTAAAACTTTTTGTCATCAAAAACTTCAACATCTTTAAACATTTCGAGATCTTTAAAAAATATTTTTATCCTGGGAACATTTCTTTAAAAATCTTCAAACAAAAATTTAAAATTTAAATTTTTGCAATAGAAATGACAGATAATAATGGATTGAGAGTCCATACTAAGGTATAATTTATGTACTTTTGGTTGTTTTAAATTTAATACCAGTTTATAACGATAAAGTGTTTTTTTTTATACCAGTACGGACGTTGTCACGTACTAAAATAATTTTAAAGTAGGCTTTATCCGGCTATACCTAATTTTGCGCCAATAATATTGTTTATATTTTTTATTTATTTATTTTCGACTGTTTTGGCATGCTTGATTCCTTTTTCTTTTTTCTTTTTTTGCTCAAGCTTGAGCTTGCCTTTTTGAATTGACTGTTCTCTTACCTCTTGGTCGAACGGCGCCATATATTTGCCCGTTTTCCATCGGCTGGCATGGTTTATATTATGCGTATCGTATAAATTGTTAAATCCACCTGGAATTACTGCATATTCCTTCCCATCTATAGAAAGGGAAATATTTGTATCCGTCCATTTTACCGAATAAATATGGAAGTCGTTGCCCAGATGTTCCTTGTGTCTAGTTTCAGACAGTCGAATTCTTCTCAAGTTTGGAACTGTCGTGAGAACTGCTCCTCCCAATAAAAGGCTACCACCGATATCGTTGCCATGGTTATCAATAAGCGCATCATTGCCAGCAGCAAACGCTATCCGGATTTGGCCAGAAGCATAATCCCCTTGACCGTAAATGTTTTGGGCGGGTTCCAGGAGTATCACTTAAATAATAAAATTAAAATTAAATATCACTCAGATGAGCATTGATTTTTTTTTTATATATAAATACTTACATGGAAATATCCAATCACCTTTTGGTAATTTAGCTCGTACATCCACCCTGCCATAACGAAAATTAAATGTTCTCTTAGTACAAATACGGGCTGATATTATCGGTGGTATAATATTGGCGTTTTTGGATTTGTGAAAGCATTCTTTTACAGTGTTTGCTGTACAGCTTTAATTTAAAAAAAAACAGTCTATTAGTATAATACGTGCATTGTGCATCCATGCCCAGTTCAACTTACTGAGGAAGCAAGTCCAGCTGACCATTGCCTATAGCTTTGTTATTAAAATTCGGAGTTTCAGATAACAACCCTGGAATTATATATAGCTGCCCATTGCTGACGTAACAATTTTCCGGACGTTTCTGATACGATACAAATTCGAAGTCATTGGTGGATGCTATTCGAACTTCATGGTGCCACTTTGTCATATTCATTGTGTCGAAATTGTCCTCGAATATAAGGTCACCGCTACATAAGTCATGGCAAGCACATTTAGTTAATGTAGATGTACAGTTATGACTTCTTTTAGATCTTGAAATTATATTGCCTCGGCTGACCGAAGGTTTCTGAGAAGTGGTCTTCGAACCGGGACTCAATTGAATTATTGGTGACTCATTTTGTTCGTCTATCGTAAAATCCTCATCGGCAGGCTGTCGCTGAACCCAAAGAAAAAACTCATTCCCTTCACTTACTGAACTTATTTTTGAGCTATTGAAGTCTGTTGATGTGTAGATACGTTTTCCGTTCAACGAGATGTGGGTAGGTCCATCTGTTGCTGTAAAGTATTAAGGTTCAAAAAACTTGTTGTTTGAAAAGCATTTTAGTAGTTGTAAAGTTTTCAAAATTTTGCATTCAATTTTTCGTAAGCATTTGCCTGCGGAACTGCGGAAGTAGATACGTAAACGTGCGTCGAAAAGTTGAAATGTTCCTTTCTCTCTACTTTGTCCTGTCAATCAAAATTTCGGTGTCACACTTACGAACAAGTTAGGGAACGCTTATGTAGTAATATATGAAAAATGACAAACAACTAATTCAAAACTTCCAAAAAAATTGGTACGAAAAGTCATTAAAATATCTGATGAACTCGAAGAATTTGCTAATTTATTAACAAAATTAGTGGATTTATCTACCTTGCGAAGAATCCGAGCATGTGGAAGAGTTTGTCTTAAAAATAATTGAACTACAAGTATTCAATAAGAGGAAAAAGCGACACTGCATTAAGAGTTACATGGAGGAGATTGTTCCTTATTTTTTTTTTACAGCTGTTAATTGTAAGGTGACTGACAGATTATATTTTATTTATTTTATTTTATTTTTAGTAAAAATTCGTAGGATTTAAAAGTTAAGGAATAGACCTAATATTTAACAGCGATTGCAGCCAGAGTCTACATGTGAGTATCACAATTGCATGATGACATGACATCAAAAAGTACTCTTCTTCAACTGTTTAGCTAAAAATTGAGTTAGTATATATAAACAGGATTTATATTGTACTGCGCGAACTCGTCAAGCGCCCTTGAAAGTCAGATACGAACTGCGATCTTAACTCAATATGTCTGAGTCTGACCCACTTGACGAGCTGCATTGTGCAGTCCTATACTAATACTATCATACCTTTGAGCAGGAGGGATTTCCCTGTTCAATGCAGCTGTACTGCTGTACCAAAATTACAGGTTAACATAAACATTGTATTGTTGAGAATGTACCTAAACATTTTTATGAAAATTGAAAATGTTGTGTTCAAGAATTAAGAAACATCAGTTACTGCTATTGCTAAATTCGTGTTTAGAACGAAAGACGGTAGGTATCATTTAAAAAAATAGATATAATTGAAAGTGATATGAGAATGGCTGAACATCTCTAGATCATTCGAAATTTTTTACCGAAACCATATCTTTCTCCTCCTACGTATACGATAAAGTAAAACTACAATTGAGCCCCAAAAAATACAATAGGAACTAAAATTTGCTTACAGTCCACAGAGTTCATTTTTCATCCCTTGCATAGTCCTTAGCTTCGATTTGATGTGTATATTTTTCTTAAATAACTACAACAATACTATCCACACGTAACGAATAGTTCAATATTTAAGCTTAGTACGCTGCTCGAGCTAAACTAAATTTTATCTGGTCTCTAACTATTCTCTCCAAAAATTCAACACTCTCTGAATTCACCATTTCCAATACTGGGTATTCCTCGTCGTCTATTCTCTTTAATACAAAAACCCAACAGAAAAACAGAACACAACGATCTGTCAAAATTTAGCTTGAGAAAATGGTACATGGTGGCCCCACTAAATGGGTACGCTAAATTTTGACAGATATGTGGAGTATATTCTGAAACAAAGGTTTGATTACCATCCAGCTAAATTAATTCGCTTAAATTTAGGTCCGCGAGCTTCACCCAAACTTTGTTGGTGAGCCGAAATTTTTGAAGTTACGTGACATTTGTCAATATAAAATTTTCTGTAACAATACTATTGCACCTAGCATTTGTAACCCCGTAAAAATATAGCTTGTAGGCAAGTACCTAGTAACGAAAAATCGGCCGCATCTCATGTCGTCTTCCATTGGGATTTTCAGATTTTGCTCTCAAATTTCAGATTTTTCGTGCCCAATGGAACATAAAACGAGATTTTTGTTTCTTTGCATTTGTGGTGTGGCGTGTTTTAAAGTCAGCTGTTCTTAAATTGCAATTTGCGTTTATAAAAATCCATTCAATTTATGTTGATATCCATTGCAGTGGCCAAATGTAAATTTTTGTCTATTTTTCACAGACTTCTGGTCTAAAAACTTCAGTAAACACACTTTAAAGTTTGATAAATATTTTGGTTTTAGTGCAAATAGGTGTAAATCTCGCTCTGAAATCGAGATTCGCAAAATTGCTCTGGCTCTTAAAAAAGTTTTTGTTTTTTTGTGGTCAATGGAACATGAAATCTGACGGCCAGCTGATTTCGAGAGCAGAAAAACGGCTACATGAAATTTGGCCCCAAAACAAAAATTAAAAATTGCCCCAAAAATTTATATGAAAACCAACAACAATAATGAATTTATAAATTTTTGTTTATTGGGGTGATATTTCATATTTTGGGGCCATTTTTAATTTTTAATTTTGGGGTGATTTTTCATTATGAAAAATTCCCTCGACTTTTTGGGGTCATTTTTCATTTCCGAAATTAAGCGTGGTATGCACCTCTTCACAAACGAAATTTTCCGGTGGTCTCCAAATGGACAGCGAAACGTCTGCGAAAGGGCAGCGGAAAATAATTTGTGTAGATTTCCATCAGCTGATACATAAGTAGCAGTGTTACCATGAGTGGCTATTTATTTCCAATTTCTTACTTACTTACTTAGGTGGCGCTACAGTCCGGGGTGGACCTGGGCCTCAACCAATACGCCTCTCCAGTTAGCGCGATCTTTGGCTAGCTGCCTCCAGTTGCGCACTCCAAGTTGGTTGAGGTCCCCTTCCACTTGCGCGCGCCACCTAAGGCGAGGTCTTCCTCTACTGCGTTGTCCCTCCGGGTTAGAATCGAAGACTCTTCGGGCCGGAGCGTTGGTGTCCATTCGCTCTACATGTCCCAGCCATCTTAGACGACTGATGCGTACTTTTCTGACTAGGTCAATGTCGCTGTACAGCTCGTAGAGTTCGCTGTTAAATCTTCTCCTCCAAAACCCGTCAACGCAAACGGGACCAAAAATCACTCGAAGAATTTTGCGTTCGAAACGACCAAGGAGATCTTCATCCGCCTTTGATAGCGCCCATGCTTCTGCACCATAAAGCAGGACTGGGATGATGAGGGTCTTATACAGAGTTTCCTTAGTATTTCTCGACAAGGCCTTACTTATCAGTTGCCGTCTTAGGCCAAAGAAACAGCGGTTGGCAAGTGTGATTCTTCGTTTGATTTCTGATGTGATGTCGTTATCAGAGTTTATAGCGGAGCCGAGGTAGACAAAGTCCCTAACTACCTCAAAGTTATAGCTGTCTATCGTGACGTTCTGCCCGATTCGTCGATGTCGTGTGTCCCTTCTTGTTGACAGCATATATTTTGTTTTACCCTCATTCACCACTAAACCCATTTTTGCCGCTTCTGTACTAATACTTGCAAACGCACCAGTGACAGCTCGCTGTGTTGTACCAACAATGTCAATGTCGTCAGCGTATGCAAGCAGTTGCACAGACTTATAGAAAATTGTGCCTCTGGTGTTGGCTTGTGAGTTTCGCACAATCTTCTCAAGAATGATGTTGAAGAAGTCACATGACAGCGCATCACCTTGTCTAAATCCTTTTTTGACATCAAAGGTCTCGGTGAGATTGTTTCCGACCTTTACGGAGCAGCGAGCGTTCTCCATCGTCATTCTGCACAATCTGACAAGTTTGGCAGGGATGCCAAAACTAGACATGGCTCTGTATAGCTCGTCTCTATAAACGCTGTCATATGCGGCCTTAAAATCGATAAAAAGATGGTGAGTATCGATCTGGTATTCTTGGGTTTTTTCCAGGATCTGCCGTAGTGTGAATATTTGATCGGTCGTGGACTTACCGGGCCTAAAACCGCACTGATAGGGACCTATCAGATCATTGACGAATGGTTTCAGGCGTTCACACAATACAGCAGACATGATCTTATACGCAGTGTTCAGGAGACTGATGCCTCTGTAGTTGGCGCAGTTTAGAGGGTCTCCCTTCTTGTGGATCGGGCAAACAATGCTGAGGTTCCATTCATCAGGCATACTTTCCTCTAACCAAATCTTGGAGATGAGTTGGTGTATGCACTCTACCAAGTCATCTCCGGCTGCCTTGAAGAGCTCGGCAGGTAAGCCGTCTGGACCAGCAGCCTTGTTGGATTTAAGCTTAGATATTGCTATCCTCACTTCATTTTGGTCAGGTGGACGGAAATCTTGGCTGTCATCGTCCAGGTTGAATGGATCGTTCTGCCTAACAGCGGAATTTGTGTCGTCTTCGCCGTTTAGCAGTCTGCAGAAATGGTTTTTCCATGTCCTCAGCACCGACTGTGACTCTACTACAAGGTTTCCTTGCTCGTCTCTACAGGTCTCCGTTCGGGTCTTGTTGCCATGACACGTTCTTTTTACCTTTTGGTAAAACTTCCGAACATTGTTCCTGGAGTAACACCTCTCTATATCCTCGATCGCGCGCTTCTCATGCTCTCTCTTTTTTCTCCGGAGAAGCCGATGTTCTTCCCTCCTTTTTTGCTCGTAGAGCTGACGAGCTGCTCTCGTCCTTCTATGCAGCGACGCTTCGTAGGCACTTTGTTTTGCTGCATGTGCTTGCCGGCACTCTTCGTCAAACCAGGGATTTCGGGGGGGTGGACTGGTGAAACCGAGCACATCAGTTGCGGCGTTTTTGATGGCTTCTTGGCATCGGCGCCACTGGTCTTCGGCACTTGATGCTGGCAGCATAGGACTTCTCGAGAGGTTGAGGGATACGCGATCGGCAAAGGTTCTGGCGGTTTGTTGCGTTTGTAGTCGTCCAACGTTAAATCTCCTCACAGTATTTTCTCGTTGTTGTGGCGTCTTGGATATCCGCATCCGTACCTTGGCTACAACAAGGTAGTGGTCCGAGTCTATGTTGGCCGCTCGGAAAGTTCGGACATCTAGAATACTGGAGGAGTGCCTTGCGTCGATCGCAACGTGATCAATTTGGTTGACGGTTTGATGATCAGGTGACCGCCATGTTCCTTTGTGTATATTGAGGTGAGGAAACCGTGAGCTAGCTATGGTAACATTACGTCCCGCAGCAAAATCAATCAGCCTAAGTCCGTTTCCAGACGTGGTGTCGTGTAGGCTGTGTTTTCCGATTGTGCTACCAAAGATGTCCTCCTTTCCTATTTTGGCGTTAAAATCACCCAAGACGATTTTAACGTCATGCTTAGGACATTGCTCATATGTTTTGTCGAGGAGCTCGTAGAAACATTCTTTGGTAGCATCGTCTTTATCTTCTGTGGGGGCGTGAGCGCATATCAGGCTGATGTTGGCGAATTTAGCCTTGATGCGGATAGTTGTAAGGCGTTCACTAACGTGTCGAAAGCTCAAGACTTCTTGCCTAAGTCTGCCGCTTACAACAAATCCGCATCCAAATAGACGCTGCTTTTGTTCTCTGTAGCAGTCACCGTAGTAAATGTCACAGTTTTTCATCCTCCTTTTGCCCGGCCCATCCCACCGCACTTCCTGGATGGCGGTGATACCTGCTTTGTAGCAGTCTAGGGCCTCCGCTAGTTGTTCGGCTGCACGCGGTCTGTTCAGAGTTCGAACATTCCACGTGCAGATCCGAACGTCATTGTCCTTTTTTCGTTTTGCAGGGTCGTCAACAGTGAATCCGTCCTTATCCGAGGCTTTTGGTTGCTTCGCAACAATTCTTTTTTTTTCCGTGGTAGGGTCGTTAACCCCACGCACAACCCCCAACCTGGAGGACCAGGCCCTTTCTGTAACCCCTTGGGCAAAAGGAGCCGGAATATTCCGGAGTCAGTAACCCGCTGCGGGGATGTGAGAGCTGCCGTTGACCCATTAAGGGCTCTTCCGCCACCATCTCTATTTCAACACCCTGACTAGTGCTGAAAAATCCTCAATGACCTCAGCTCTAAATACGTCAAAGTAGCTCATTGAGGTATCTGCCATGTTGACTGTTGACGCCACCGTTGATTCAACCATGTGAATTCATCCGCCGTACGTCCTCTTTCTGAGGGGCTCATGTAAGACCTCTGAGACTCGATCAGGCAGTCATTCCGACAGAGCATTATAGTGTTGCTATTTTCTTCGTGTTCAACACTCGCGCTTATAAGTTTAGCAAGTCATGCCCGGAAGGACAGGACCAGTACCCGGTGGCTACCACGCGGAGGTAAAATAAGCACAATTGATGTGTATGAACAGTTACAACGACTGGGCATCGCCAAGTTGACGCCAATCAGTGCCTACCCTATTCATACAGCACCCAACCACCTTATTTCCAATTTGGCTCCTTAAAATTGTCATTTCGGATCTATCGTAATTTATGCTATTCACTTTATTTAAAGTTTTGCAATTTTTAGGATCCTTAGAAATTTATAATTATTCTATTGTGAATGTCCTTTTTTCGTATAACTAAAACTTTCTAAACAGTTGTCTTTTTCGATTATTGGGCATTTCTGATTTTGATCTGAGATTTCAGATTTGCTGCCAAATGGAACATTAAATTCGAATTTGGTTTCTTTTGTGAGTTGGCCGCAAAAAAACATATTTTTCACTTGCTCCGGTAATTCATTGCAATTGATTTTCACACATTTATACCAACCCATTTCGAAGTATTTTAATATAAAAACTTGTTTACATTTGCGCTGTTTTTTTTGTTAACATTGCAAAATGGAAACTAAAAAAAAGCTCTCAATTACGAGTTTGTATTGTTTTTTTCTAATTTAATATTACCAAAAAATATGCAGTTTTAATTTTCATATTTGAATTTGGATATTTTCGTCATCAAAATTTCTCAATTTGACTCCACCCACATGAAAGCTGGCAACACTGCAGCACAAATGCCAAATTTCCGCAAGCAAAGAATGTCCCGGACAATAAACGTGTGCGAAAAAAGAGTAGAGAATTGTACCAAGCAATCTAGTACAACTACCTACTTTTCCGCCATCATTTCGCAGCAGCTGCGTACTGCAAAACGAAAAGGAGAGCGGAATTTTTCGTTCATGATTTCGTTGTGTCACTTTTGTATGGGATATTTCGTTTGTGAAGAGGTGCATACCACGCTTTAAGATTGTCAAATTAAGATTTTTCTTATTTTTTTTTTTTTTTTTATATACTTCTCCCGGGAAAGGCGAACCTATAACGCTTCAACAGCGCCCCGAGATGCCTGCAGATGTATGTTTGTTCTGCACTTAAATTGCTGCAAATTGTAGTCTTCTGGAAATATATCCCCAGGAAGCGAGTTCCAAAGTTGGCTTGTCCTGTAACAGAAGGAGTTTTTGAAAGTTGATGTCCTCGCGGTTGTCAAGTGTACTGTATGGTCATGAGCATTAGCAGCCTGTCTTGTTGGGCGCCCAAAAGTTGCATTTCGAGGGATAATGTCTTTGAGTTCCTCAGAACATCTACCATGGAAGTACTTATAGAACAAGCATAGGTCAGCGACTTGTCTTCTGTGCGCCAACGGTTGTAGATTCGATGTGAGTGTAGGGTCTCCAATGAGTCGAACTGCATCTCCAATAAGCTTTAAATGGCACTCCGAGGCTATTCCAACTTTAAGCACCATAGTTTTAAATGTCTACAAGGCAAGCAGCCTATGGTAGGTCGTAAATATTGGCATACAACACAGAAGGAGGCTATTTTTTCATAAGGTAAGGAAACACTTCTTACATTCACACTAGCTCAGAAGAACAACTATCTTAAATTGGTTTTCAAATTTGCACACACATTTATTAATACACACTTACGAAGTTGGATTATTTTTGATCTACGTTCAAGTTTTCCCTTTACACAAATAACTACAACAAACTGCATTACTAGTAAAAGTGCTTTTAGTTTCATTTTCTAATTTTGTGTACTGCTCTAATTGTTCGATTTTACTTGAAAGAAAAATAAGGCAAAAATCAGTCTTCCGGCTCCATCGAGTTTAAAAATACAATAACCGTGCAAATCTTGTTCGAATTCGGTTTTGATATTTTCAATTATTATCAGCAATAGTGGCGACATAGGTCATCTGGTTAGGTGCATTTTTATATTTTTAACAATTTCAATAGATAAGGATGTACAATTGTACATACATAGAATTACCAATTTATTCGTCATCTTCACTTCAATAGCACCGGGTTTTCCGATGATATTTCGAATTGTATTTAGTTTGGATTTCAACTCGAGCTTATATTTTGACTTCAGATTCAACAGTGCTTAAAATATTGTGTTCGCCAATGATTTTCTTTTCACAAAATATTTTAAGGCTTACAAGTAAATTTCTCAAACTGTAGCCAATGTTGGGATTTTTTATTATTTATGTATAAATATTTAAAAATCAATCGGGACGCAAATTTCGAATGTTTTAATTTAAAATCTAACCAGTGAATGGAAAACCCTTTGAAACATGAAAGCTCTCGTCCATAAAAATGTGCGCCACGGCTTTATATTTTCTGCGAGAATTTAATTTTGTCGGTTTCTAAGTTTTCCGAATTAAGTAATATACTTAATCTGCACAATTTTTTAAAGATCATATTTTATTTATTTACACACTTCTATATACTTTGGCAAGCTCTGCCTCGTTGCTTGGCAAATTGAAACTCGAAAACGGAAGCGATTGGTTCTAGAAACGCTTATGGCTTCCTAAGTGATATTTCTGAAATGGATTAGCAGGCTATCATTTCTATATGCGAAAATTGTGATATTTAGACCACCAAAAAGGTTTGATTTGTATCAAAGCATTCTAATAAACTGTGTTCCGTTTATTGATTGAATAATTTGAAATGGATCTTATTACGACACAAATATTGCACTCATCAATCAATCATAAAGTATGATAGGGCATTACTTATTTGCATATATGGTATTTGACAGATCAGGCGGATACCTTGTGGATTTCCTATTTTGTGTTTTGTTTTTTTGCTTATAATAAGCATGAAAAAGCCTTTGAAAGATATCTGTTGGGCAAATTGAATTGCAATTTATGTATTCCTTTTTTTAGAATAAAATCCGCGTTCTGAAAGAAACCACTGACCTTGTTTTTCACAAAAACAAATTATGAAATTCAAATCCTGCGTGACAACAATAATATAATAGATTAAACAGAAAATCTTCGTATTAGTAAAGGTGTGGGTCAAATTGTTTATTGGTACCCTTCCGAAAATACTGTACATTTTATTGTAAACTGGCCACCAACTAACAGCCGACATTAGTGTTTGAGTAAGGCCGATCGAAAACGCCATAAGATACGTGTTCGAATAAATGTCAGCTCAGAAGTGTCTCCCGAAATGCATGCACATGGTTTATAGTGGTAACAACGTGTCGTATTTTTATTATTATTATTTTTTTTTTTTCTTTGAGGATAAAACGTAAATAAAAGCTTATTCTTCTAGAAGTCTGCGTCTGCGACTATTTAATGCAGGAATGGAGTATCAAAGATTTTGCTTCACGGCGAATTCATCTAAGAATCACATGCGATACCTACATGTTCTTATTAGATGGTTTAGAAATGTCCACAAACGAATTTCCGACCTGTTGTTTCACAGTGAAGAAAAATATTCGAACATACAGAGGAAGATATATCAGACCACAAAAAGACAGATTGTGCAAACTGAATGGAGAATTATACGAGTTCACATTTATGCGAAATATACGACATGGCCATTTTTTTTTTTTGGAACGATTTCTTAATTTATCTATACTTATAATAAAACTTTAGCCAATTTTTCTGTTACCTAATGGCGTGAAAACTACTGCACAGATTTCGATGAAACTCTTTTTGAAATGTTTCTTAAGATGCTGTGCAACATATAGGCTATTCCTTTCATTGCCATGCCTATTTTTTGGAGCGTTTTTGACCAAAATGTGTTTTTTTCCGACTTTACTGCCTTTAACTCGTTATTACTCAAATAATTCCTTATCAATGCAAACAAAACAAAATACTTAGGAGAGCCAAAACTTTTATAGATATTTCAAGCCATCAATCAGCTTTCTATGTCCTCTAGAAGCTGAGCTACAACCTAAAATCTAACATTAAAAAAAATAAATTTATTTTCTGAAATCGAATATTATCAGCCGCCGCGGTTCTTGATCGTTGTTCTGCTTTGGGGTGGTTTTTGGTGGCGCACATCGCACAAGCAAGTTCATATGAAAAAAAAAAACAGCCACAACGTGTTTCTGAGGAAATGCGCAGATGGCTGATGACGTGTGGTGTGGTGGGGGACGTATGGTGGAGGTGGTGTATATAGAAATTGAGTTCAAGGTTTTTGTTTTAATGGTTGTTATAGTACCTACGTTGATACTTACAGTAAAGAATTGAAAAACTCAAGAAGTAAAGACGATATAGGTGACTTATGTTGTTTGATTTATTTATTGTTGGTGTAGATACAAATTTCCGTTAAGGCTTTTGTTTCAGTGGTTGTTTTGATATTACCTACGTGGTACCTACAGTAAGGAAGTGAAACTTCAGTACTTACGCTGTTGAATTTAATTTTCTTAAATTGGTGTTTTAGGTAAATAGATTTGTTTGATTTATTGTTTCAATGTCGACTATGTTCACCGCTTTTTTTAGCTAGACTGTTGATTTTAAACAAATATGCCGTTGAGAAAACGGTCAAATCTCTTTTATTTTAAGCTACACAGTCTGACGACGCGTACGAAGTTGCGGGCACAGCTAGTCTACAATAACAGCTTAATACAAATAAATATCATTTGCTACTTAATAATCTAAAATAATCTTTAAGAGCATTTGTCTTTGAGGATAGTTGGGGAGACATTGCTTATACCAAACGTATCTTTTTGAAATCGAAAGGAGACATACCTTCTCAAGCTTTGATCAAAAGATTACTTTCGGTCTCCTTTAAATAAAACTTATCAAAGTTCGCAGTAAATTCATCTACATGAACGCATATTTTCCCAGTGATTTGCTTAATGGTAATCAATTGCTTTGCTGAGAACCAACAGTCTGATCACGAACATTTCATTTATTAAACTAATATTTGAAATCCATATTTCTCAAAAATTCTCATCTAGTCTTCTTAAATAGCGTATACTCGTACGTAATCCACAAGCAGTCCAGCATCAATTCCCTTCCACGTTCCTTGCCATGTGTGTCTTGCGTCCCAGAACATAGAAGATGCTTTAGGGTCTTTATTTTTCCATGGTTTTTGGAATGAATTGATGGGATTTATACTGTCATCAGGAAAGTCGGCTTGTCCCCCAACTCCGACGCCCAGAGTTATATAAAACTGTTAAAAGACAAATTAAGTTACTTCGCTTTATAAGAATAAGTCGATTTATTACCTCTCGATCGAACGGTGCCATGTGCTCGCCTTCTGCCCAGAGTTGTGCATGACGTATATTATGTGTTTTTATTAAATTGCGAAATCCACCTAAAAACCTAGAGTATTCTTTGCCGTCAACTGCCAATGCAATGTACTCATCCGTCCATGTTAGAGTATAGTTATGAAAATCGTTTCCCAGATGTTCCATTGCCACAGTGTTGTAAAGCCGAAGTCCTCTAAGATTTGAAACTATGGCACCACCTTCTAAACGAACGCCGGAAATGTCGTTCCCATGGCTGTCAATAAGAGCAATGTTGCCACGAGTAAATGCAATTCTCAATCGGCCAGAGTAGTGGTTCCGCAAAGTGTAGAAACTATCAGCAGGGTCCAGTTGTATCACTGAAACGATATTAATTATTTTTCATTTGGGCCCTATCATGGTGATTATTGCTTTCACCAACTCGGAAACACCCAATCACCCTTGGGTAATTTAGTTCGTACTTCCACACGACCATACAGGAAGTGAAACGAATACATAGATCGAATGCTGGCAGATAAAATCGGCGGCAACATGCTATTTGTAATTTTACATTCAGCTGGTTCACTTGCTGTGCATCTAATAAAAAAAAGAGAGTAAACTTATCTCGAGATTAACTTAAGTCAATATGTCGCTCAAATGATGGCTCTTTGTTCTTGTACATGTGTAGAATTCATACATTTACGTTTGGACAAAAAAAGCAATTTTTTTCAGATTTCAGAGCACTTTTGCGAATCTGGATTTTTTCTCAGATTTGCTTTAGATTTATCAATACAAATGCGTTTGAGTTTGAGTTTGACAGCTGGTTCAGTTTGTTTACGTTTTCGTAAAGTTTATCTACCGCAGAGAAAGGCATTGCATCGGGTGAATCTATTTTTGTAAATTATTCATGTAGGTACCTATAAATATTAAGAAATCAATTAAGATACAAACTTCGAATGTTTTAATATAAAATCTAACCAGTGAATGGAAAACGCTTTGGAAAGTGTCGAAGGCTACGCATATTCGACTCGCACGAATATCAAATAAAAAAAAAGGCCTAGTGACGAGCCACAATAAATCTGAAATCTGACAGCGATTCTGAAGAAGCCCAATCGAATACCACATTAAGTAGACTTGTCGCAAACATCACTTTCATACATCAGCCTCAGCCACATATGTATATGAACTGTCAACTTATTACTCAAAAAACCGTTCATGGGCGATATCGAAGTTGTCGATAGTTAATGTCGTTTTTCATTGGGAATCGAAAAATTAGCTTCTGAAACCGTTCCATTGGCACAGAAAATACTCTTCTGGTGATTCTGAGAAGAGAATTTCGCTTCTCGATTTGAAGTCAGAATCTACTTAGGATGCACTCACACAAGTGCAACTTATTTATTTTAATTTAATATTATTTTTTGGCATTTCACCAATACTTTTGTGGATTCAATCAGAAGCGGTTTTCTTGTTCCATTGGATTATGGAATGAAAGCGACATAACTAAATAAGGTATTCATTTTAGTTACTTTGGGAGCTTACTACTTATTTTTGTTACAAATGACTCTCTTTATGCGCACGTAGGTATAGGTGCCCATACGAATTTTTGCATGTGGCTGCGTCTATTAATAAAGGTAGTCTGTTGTTGTGTTTGTGTTTTTCTACGCCTAAGGAAGGCTAACACGGCGAGGAAAAGGAAATTGGACAAGTCATAAAAATTAGTTTTCCATCCATTTTGTACCTACAGTGACAGTGAGATCGTATTTGTCAAAAGTTCTACATGAATTTAATTATTTAGTAGATTTTCTTTACGGAAACAATTTAATTTAGCACGGGAAAAGCCGGGCGGGAATAGCTAGTTTTATATAAGGGGTATTCACGATCCGATGCAACTGGTCTTGTATCACTCTGATTATACTGACTTAAATTTCGCTACACTTTTGCACTTGGTATATAGGAACCCTGACCCTATTGTAACAGAAAAATTCAACAGAGTAGCCTTATCAAGTTGACAATTCGCTAAATTGCTAATTCCTGTGTGCAATTATCTAATAAAAATAAAGATATTTCCGGTCTCTTGTCTCTCAACCGTATAGACGTGAAACACAATATGAATGAATGATATTAAAAAGTGAATTTGAGATACATGTATTATTAATCAACACGCAAATAAAACATGCCTGCAAAACCCTAACAATTTCTATTTATTTAGTTAAAAACGCGGACAACTTGTACCTCGCACCTTTATTACCCCTCTAGTCCAGTCAAATCTGATGTACATCAGCAAGCTGCCAAACTTACTAAACTAGATTCTCGTGTTCAACCTTGAACTGAACGCAAATCTGTGACCAGCGACAATATTATACTCTGTCCAAGAAAAATTGTCAGTACAGGGAAGATAGGATGTTTGTCTCTCAGTCTGGTTGCAATGACTTACGTAAATCGGTCCCTTTTTAAAGCTCTCACAGGGTTGCCGTAGGGTGTATGATAATTCGCCATAACTCAGAGAGCAATACTGTTAGGGTTACCATCTTCTAATTTAGCCAGGTCTCATCAGTAAAATAAATCTTTCTTTTCTCTTCTCTATTTTTTTTTTTACTTCGCGTAGGTAGATATCTTCGTCTCCAAGAAATAATGTCACTTCTTTCCAACAACAAATTTCCCGCTGACGTTTGAAGAATTTAAGTCCGAGATCTTTTTGCAATATTATATGCAAAGTTGATCTGCTTAGTTTTGTTATATTTTCACTTTTTTGTACTTCCAATAATATGTTGTCTAGCGTTGGAAGGTTATTATCCATAAAAAACTGATGGACTATCCGCCTAATCGAACATTTGTTAAAATCATCCGCCTTGCTCTTGATACCGGAATTATTTTTCTTCTTTGTTGGTGAATTGTGGCCTTTGATTGCTTTTTCCCTTTAAGGCCTGTGTTCGTTTCGTAACAAAAAAAAAAAAAACAGTAGCCGCATTTCCTACGGCTTCCGATTTACTTTTAAAAAGGCCATGGAATTTTTCATTTCTTTTCTTTTTCTTAGATCCTTTGAATGAAGACTTTGTAGCCATGTTTCTGTTTATTCATATGCACAATAAAGTTAACCACTTGCTTAGATGCACTATCCGCGATTGAGATAACAACCATTGTTTCCGCCTTATATACACAAACAGGCAATTAGAATACAAAATTATATAACCACGACACAATGTCATATATCAAAACAGGTGGTAAAACGACTACACTTGTGCAGCTCTACATACATTTTTTAATATAAACGTATATACCTAGATTACATATTTATTAAAAAATTATTACCCGTCAATGCAGAACTTCGCGGAAACAGTAGCAAAAAAAGGATCATAAAATTTCAAGGCATTTGCTTTAGTGGAGAGGAGTGACCGGATGTGGTAAAACCCAACGACCGAAAATAAACAGTATAGGTCTACCTGCTTCATCATTTTGATATTTCAGTGTGAAAAATATGCTCTACAAAGTGAAATATGAATTTATACCTACCAAAACATGCAGAAATATGCCCTAACGAATAAGGCTGAAAATTTGTACTCAGTTTTCTATATTAAAATATTTAATCAAATTTTATCCCAAAAAAATACCATGCTTTTGCATGAATCCGGTTGAGTTGCCCTAGTAATCACTATTAATTTATTGCAATATCTCTACAACGCACATATGATCACTTGTTGCGTTAATGAAATGAATACATTAAAACACCTCACGAATAAACATTATTTCTAAAAGACAACGTTCAAAAATATGTTTTAACTGAATATTATTGGATCTTTCAGAAATACAAACAAATTAAAACCGAATGGCAGCACCCCACATAATATGCCGCTCTCAAAAGCTCCAAAAAGCACCAAAACCGAAAGTTCTTTGACAAAATTCAAAGAAAAACCCTTAATGATATGCTAACATTAACATATGGTAACACTTCTCTGATGTGCTTCAGTCACTCTCACTGCTTATTTCTGTTGATGATAATAGCAAGCGAACACAAGCGATCGTGCTCATTCTGCCCGCGGCTGTGTGGCGCACTGGTTGTGGAGGGATGTACGCGAATTTCTGGAAAATTACAACAATAAAATGCTTTGGAATGCCAGTGGTTTCGTTTTTATTTCAGTGGCAAATCTTGTGTTTGAGTGCCGTGAGAATACTACAGGCACCACTGGTAGAAAAAAGAGCTTCCCATAAGGCCTGTACTGACAATTTTTCTTGGACAGAGTATAGTATATCTGTCTATAACTATAAATTCAATCTGGGCTTGATAACAGTACCAATTCATCGCAGTATTTTTTTACTTAATTTTCAATTCATCTTACTTCTCCGCCAAATCCATTGAGCCAATTTGAATTGATCCACCTTGGAAATATGGGCTATCGGCTAAGAGGGTTGGAATAATATGCAAATTTCCGTTGTTTATGTAGCAATTTTCGGGATGATTCTGGAAGCACACAAACTCTCCATCACCGACGTCCTTTGCTATTCGATGTTCATGATGCCAGACTTTCCAATCCATTGAATCAAAGTTATCCTCGAATATGAGATCACCGCTGCAAAAGCTTTTGCAGTCGGATTTAGTTATCGAAATTTGACAATGCGCAGATGTCACAGAATTTGGTTTAATTGTTCTGCCAAACAGTGGTTGTTGGGTAGTATTTTCAACATCCATTGGGGGTAAATCACCCACCTCATCAATAAATATGGTCCAGCCATTCTTTGGATCGATAAAAGATGACATCATTTCCATTGCTTTGGCGGTGGCGGTTGAATTTTCTACTGGAGATTTGTACACCAACACGTTGTTTGCTATTTATATAAAATAGAAAGCAATCGTGCTAAATTATATGTTAATAATAGTGTTCGATGATTTACTTCAGTAGATAGTTTGAATGTTTTTTTGTATGTTTTTTTTTTTTTTTTAGATTTTATCATTTGAAACTACAAAAATATTCTTAGCAATTAGCCACTTTGTTTCGAATCAGATGCTTTTTGAGTAAATGACAAAATGCTGCAAAGAGGGTCAAATCTAGATATGCATTAAAAAGGAATCCGAAATAAAATTGGGATTGTAGCTATATACATTATGCAACTGCATTTAAATTGAACTAGTTACGCTTGTGGTCAAAATCCAACCTACCTTTTATAAGGATGTAATGTTATTCTAAAAAAACGCACCACAATTTTCCATAATGGTGTTTATTTTTGAATAAGCGAATAAAAAACGACATCTAGATATCGAAAAAATAGGGGGAAAGCGGGAGACTTGAACCACTCCCAATAATTCACTCAAATTCCACTCAAACCCTCCAACGGTAATATCAGATGTCGCAGAGCGTGATCCGTTACTTCCGCAGAAAAATAAATGTATTATTATTATTATTATTATTTACAATTAACAGAATAATTAAGGAAAATTATTAGGCTAATATTAATTTAATGAGCACTAGCTGCAGAGGCCCTAACAAAATTATTGTAAATTGTCAATTGACTTGGCTGTTACAAGTGAAAATGTGTTTTATGGTGCAAAAAGTTAAACAATTTTTTTTTTTTTTTTTTTTTTTTGTGATAAGTTTTTTTTTTCTAATGTAAATAGTAACATTATCTTATAAAACAGTTATAGACGTTGTAGATATTAGAATGAAATCCAGATAACTTATGTTTCACAAATGTTATTAGTTTTTTATTGTGAAAGAATGTGAACGGGAGGCTTGAGCCGGTTTCAAAGGGTAGAGTTGATCAGTAGTTCTGATGAAATAATGGATAAGTATATGTTTTTGCGTCTTAGTAAGAAATATGTGCACGAGATATGTGTTGGACTGACCAAAAAGGAAAATGAGATCTTTAAACGCCCTTACTGTGATACCAATTAGAGCCTAATCCTTCTCATGGCTAGGGATTTTAATGATATGATAGTTTATTAAGAAATGAAGTTATTTACTTACTTTTGTTAAGTTTTTGAAGCTTGTTAAAATATTGTTTTTACTCGTTAGTCTCTAGTTTAAGTTAATTTGAATTACATTAGGTATATAGTTATGTTTTTGAGTTTGTATTATTATTATTTTTTTTTCTTCTTTATAAAAAAACGTTACAGTTCTTTTGTTCTTTCATAACACCATAATTCTAATAAAAATGAATTCTAATAAGATATGAATTGATTAAATTATTTGTTTTATTGTTTAACCCGAAGAATTTAAGTATGTTCAAGTCTCCGAGCTGAGCGGGAGTCTTGAGCCAAAAATCTGCTCCCAAACATTGTGCTGGTGGCAAAAATCTGTTGCGTGTATATAAACTTTATGTGACTAACCTTAAAATAGATAGATGTATATTTAAAAAAATGTATTCACGATATGGCTAAGATTAATAGAAAAGTTGTAGTGAACGATTTAACAAAATGTGGCTCAAGTCTGCCGCTTTCCCCCTACGATCTTTGAAAATAGTTTTACTCTTTACTCATGATTGATGTTGCAAAACGTCACTATGAAAATGTAGAGCAAAAAATGTATGTCGGAAAATATTAATTTCCATAGTAACATCATTGAAACCAACCGTCGTCAACACCTCGCAGATATATATTATTATGAGCTTGAATTAAAATTAGGTACACATTTGCTTACTTTTAGGGGTAGGTAAATTGCATTCCTTCGAAAATAGGTTCCGATTTAAGATGATTATATTTGAATAGGTACGTTACTATGGCAATATGGCGGCGTTGATTTTTTTAATACACTTTCAACCCTGAACTTACGTTGTATCCAGCGTAAGCACGGGCATGCGTTGCGTTGAGGTAATGCGGGCAGCTGTCTAATTCAAACAGATGCTAGGATGCTAGCAAATGTAGATGTCCAGCGTAAGCACGATATTGCGGCAACACTGGTTTGATTTTGCCCGCATTCCGCATATATCGTGTGTACCTACATTGAATATTTTTTGTATCAGAAGTGCAAAAAGAAAAATATTTCTTATGGAGATTTCTCAACAGTATTATTTAGGATACTATCTTTCAATAGTAAAAAACCGAAAAAAAGCTATTTTATACAATAAAAAATTATTGTTAGTGGAACGCATTATCGTACTGTAATTGGGCACACACGTATTCATCGCAAAAATTTGCAGTGCGTAGGGAACCGCATCGCACGCGAAAATAGCACCCGTGCTTACGCTGGACACAGCGTAATCTCGCCTGCTTCGACGATTTACTCGTTAAACTGTCAACGACGCCGGCGAATAAATAATATAAATTTGATCACATACCTACATAAAAATAAACATAGGCAAAAAGAACATAGGCAAGAACGATACCGACCGCGACGCGGCGTATAAATATGAATTTAATCCCACACATAAAAATAAAAATAAACACATGCAAATTGTAATAGTGGCAGAAGTCATTTAATAAACTTCACAATTAAGATATTGATTCGTTGAGAAATCAAGCCAAAAAGAGGTGGGTTTTCCCAAAATACCCGAAGGATGCTTGATCAAGTTGTGATTTTTGCGACAGAATTCAGCTCATCTAAGTTAACAGATGGCCCCAAATGGAGAATGATTTTTTCACAAGTTTAATTTCGATTTTTTGATAGTTTGAAAAGTACTCACGATATTTTAACACTTTAACACCCATTACTTCCGCCTGCACCAGGTTGTACGCAAAGCATTGTGCCAACAATATGTATAGACACGCATTTAGTGTCATATTTAATGATTGAATTAAAACGTTGCTGTAAATGTATATTCCTCACCGAAGTCACGAAGTCACAACTTAAGATTAATGTATTAATCTTGTCCCATTTCATATTCGTCTCGATGAATTCAGTTATCAATCATGCATCGAGTTTGAAAACATTTATTTTATTTATTTTATAAACCGAAAAAAACATTTCTACATGATAAGGATTGTAATTTGCACATAACATAATATGCTTAATATAAAAATTCGTCGAATTATAACAAAAAAAAAGAAAGATTGGATCTTGTGATAATACTTTACCGGTATATTCATTGGGTACCTACTCGCAATATAGAACTTTTGTCTGCCGTATTAAGGCAGTAGTTACGTCAGTAAGACTGAAGTCTCCTAGCTTAGTCTCTAGTTATACCTAGTCATATGTAAAACTAAACCGTAAAAAAATGTCTTTTGCATTTTTTGACTACTTGGACCTAATGGTTGAACTCAATTTTGTTCTGAAAATGATACATACTTATGAAACCAATATAAAGTTAGTTTATTAAACAAAAAAAAAAAATCTAGCAAATAATCTTTAAATTTTCCGCAAAAATAGTTTATTCATTTGTCCGTATCTATGAAAAAGTTTTTCCGATCAAATTCTCAGTTAGTTCCATAAAAAAAAAATCATTCCACTGAAATATTTAATTTCTTTACTATTCCATCTGTCAGGAATTTTTTTTCTGATGGAATCCAATCAGTGGTAGTTGATTTGTTGTAATTGTTTTCGAAGGAAAAACATTTTCTGACAGAATTCTCGCTATGACCGCCTAAACGTTTGGTTTTATGTATGGCTATAACTGAGGCCTTACTGACATGTGCACCTTTGTTTAGTAACAGGGGAGTGTGTGCAAAACTTAAATGGCATTTTGAAAAAGAAGGATTATTATTAAAGGAATATAGTAATGATCGTTTTTTGAAAAGTGTAACATATACAATACATATTGCGTTTGTGACCATCAGGCTCGCCAACTTGAAACATAACTTCGGACAAATATACCGAAAGAGTGGGACGGAGAAATCAACATTGGGACAAAGATTTAATTTTCCAACTGAAGTAACAAATTTTAAAATTTTTATAAATTTCTCACCCAACTCGTATTTTAGTACACCTTAAAATAACCTAAAAAATATGTTTTCCATAACCAAGGTTATTTGTGTACATTACCCAATTTTTCAGTTATTTGTTGAATTAAATTAACTTTCGGACTGAGAAATCGTCGGGAAGGGCAAGGGGCAAAGAAACACCCGGGCACTTATTCCGTATGTCGATTATCGCCAGACGTTAGCGTTTCGACGATAGCTTTGTTCACGTAACTTTAATAATCGTCTATCGTCCAGACGATATCGTTTTGACGATTGAACATTTGCTTCACGTAAGTCAATAATCGTCGAAACGCCATCGCCCAGACGATACAATTTGAGCGATACCTAATGAGGTGTCGTTTTGCATTGATTTGTGTGTTTTGCAATCAGCTTAAGATTTTTTATCGAATTTCAAGAAGAATAATTGACTTTAGATATTTTTCAAATACATACTACCAAATATATAAATACCTATATTTTAAACTTATTTTGTATGAAGCTCATGCAAAAGCAAGAAATATTGTAGAAAGATGTATTGGTGTTTACTGTTTCCAAAGGTACAAAACGTTAATCATTAACTTCATATGGCATTAAATTACATGTTGTCATAATCATCAGGTCGATGTTGAGTTCTACTTGAAAAAAGAAAAAGTATAGCTACGAACCCCGAAAAATTGCGATTTTTGCAAATGTTTGTTCTGCCCTCCATAACATAGCAATCGAACAATACGAAGATTTGGCAAGTGCAATTTTAAACGACTCGCAAGCCCTAAGTAGGAATAACCGGATGAGACAGTTGGCTTCAAAAATGAGGGATGAAATAAAAAACTCGCTTTAACTTTAATTATTTTATTGATGTTATACTTTCCTTGGTAGCTGTTTGGCTTATTACCCTTGGCCAAGACCGGATGGTCATTCATGAAAGCAATTAAAATTGTCATATGCATTGGTGAAATACATTTCTTCGGTATTATTTGTTAATTTTAATAAACAAAGGAATAATAATGAATTTAATACACTTTGCAATTTTCCGCCGTCAAACATAAAATGATTGAAAAAAAGTCATTTATGACATTTTAAACGACATCTGATTGGAATTTTCACTATAGTTTGAAAGTCTCTGAAAGAAACTCAGTGCTCTCAATGCTCTCCCTCTCGTTGTGTACAAAAACGACAGACGAGACGATAGTGATAGAGTTACGGGAAGCAAATTGATGACGAGATCGTTGACTACTATCGCGCAAACGATTATCGTTCTCAGAGTTACGGAATGAGTGCCCAGGAAAGACAAATACTTTGTCCCAAATGTACCGTGTTGGCAACCGTCGAACATCTTTTCCCTTAGTGCATAACTTTATGATCCACTGAACGCACAGATATTAACAAAACCTTAAGGAAAATATTCAAGTATGTAGAATGTAGATTGTAGATTTAGTAGAGCATAGGGATGGAACGATATCTTCAAGGTACAAGTACTCGATACTAGTATCGAAAAAAAAGTATCGAAACATACTCGATCGAATTAAAAGTACAGATGAAAACAATCATTAACTTTTCGAGTTTTTTTTTTTTTCAAGAAGACCAAAATACATTTTGTGGAATATTTCCTAAAAACATTAGTTTTTCTAGATGTTTTCCACTTTTGGTTTCTGCTTTGGCTGATTGTTGCCCTTGGAAAAAAATCGTTCATACCATGTTCCCACCAACGTGATTTAGCTAAATCCACTTGATTTAGCTAAATCATCTCATAAATTACGTGATTTATCATACATTTCGTTCCCATATATGGAGCTCGGCACCAAAACATTCACTTAACCTGCTTGATAGCATATAGAGACGAGCAGTTCGACTCATTGGAGACCCTACACTCACATCGAATCTACAACCGTTGGTGCACAGAAGACAAGTCGCTGACCTATGCTTGTTCTATAGGTACTTCCATGGTAGATGTTCTGAGGAACTCAAAGACATTATCCCTCGAAATGCAACTTTTGGGCGCCCAACAAGACAGACTGCTAATGCTCATGACCATACAGTACACTTGACAACCGCGAGGACATCAACTTTCCAACACTCCTTCTGTTACAGGACAAGCAAACTTTGGAACTCGCTTCCTGGGGATATATTTCCAGAAGACTACATTTTGCAGCAATTTAAGTGCAGAGCAAACATACATCTGCAGGCATCTCGGGGCGCTGTTGAAGCGTTATAGGTTCGCCTTTCCCGGGAGAAGTATATAAAAAAAAAAAATTACGATTTACGTGATTTAGACGTGTTCAAATTTTACTTACGTATCTGTCATCGAAAATCAACACAAAATAAAATCGAACATACCTCTATTATGTTCAGTACTTCATTCAGCAAACGAAAAAAAAAAATCAAAAATCAGTGATGGGACTTGAGGAAAGTGAAACGGTGGTAGATAGCCTTAAAAAAAGTGGTAGAAAAAAAAAAATTGTCGATGGTAAATAATTCATTTATTTATACCGCTGAAATAGTAATAATAACAACAAAAAATATATCTTATATATAAAAATCACGTGTCACAGGTTGCTCCGCGATGGAGTCCTAAACTACTGAACCAATTTGAACTAATTTTGCACATTGTGTGCAGTTTTGTCCCACTTGAGAGATAGGATAGTTTATACTATACCTCAATTTATAGTCGCTGATTTTTTTATTCCAATAAATTCATTTTTGTACACTTTGAAGTGACACTTCAAATACAAAAAAAAAAAAAAAAATATTTTAAATTTTAAAAGCAATTGTTGTTGTCAATTATTTTAATTATTTTCCAACCAAATTGTTGTTTTCAACAATTTTGACATTTTTTTTCTCTTAATATACCTAAAAAGTTTGTTCTAATAAATTATGTTTACTATGTTACATTAAGTAACTTTTTGAAATGAAGTAGATACTTTGATTATACAAAGATGATATGGCCGACGATATTTTGCATCGAATTCGTACTGTGATATCGGATAATGAACTGGAGATGTCAGTTGCTTCGAATTCGTACTGTGACATCGGATAATGAACTGGAGATGTCAGATGGAATGCGCAACAAAGCTTTGATTTTGATCGAGGATATGTGTCTGCTCATGAGTGGCAATTTGTTGTGAAAAATTGGGGATGCCACAGCCAAGACGTATTTAATGCAGAATTGGAGCGAGAAATGGACTTCGGTCGAATCGCATTGAGTTAAGCTGTTCGAACAAATGTGCCAATGTTCAATCAAGAATAAAAGAAAGTGTAAAATGAATTGATGCAAGCAGTCGATAAATACATTCATGATTTCACTTATTTTGGCTACAATTCGTTCGAGATCTGAGATCGCTTTGGCCCTTGCCTCTTCTGGGATAGCGGCTATTTTGTTAGAAGGCGGTCGAACAGCTCATCCTGCATTGAAATTGCCACTGAATCTGCAAGTGGAAGAAGAACCTACATGCAACATTTCAAAGAACACTGCGATGGCGAAAGTACTGCAGCAATGTAAGATTATTATATGGGACGAATGCACGATAGCTTACAAACGCGCATTGGAGGCCCTGAATCGTTTACGTAATGACCTTTCGGTGGAGCAATGATCACCGGCCTGATTGAGTTTCCACAAAATTTTTGCAACCTTACAACGACACCGGAAGAACTAATCATGAATGTTTTCCCGAATATCGCTCAGAATAATATTGACCATGATTGGCTGAGTGTAAGAGAAGAGTGATTTTGGCTGCGAAAAACAAGAACGTCGAACATTTGAATTTCGCCATTCAAAACCAAATCGCTGGTGAGTTGCATTCATACAAATCAGTCGACTCCGTGATGGATGAAAACGAAGCCACCAACTATCCCACGGAATTCTTAAATTCTTTGGATGTTTCGGGCTTGCCTCCACACAATTTTAAACTAAGAATCGTCTCAGTAATAATATTGTTGCGCAACCTAAATGAACCAAAACCTTGTAGCGGTACGCGTTTGATTGTGAAGAATTTAATATCAAATATAATTCAAGCAACGATTTTTATTGGAAAATTCATAGGCGAAGGTGTTGTTATTTCGCGGATTCCACTTATTCAGAACGATTTGCCGTTCGTATTTATGTAAGCGTCTTCAATTTCCCGTACGTCTCACTTTTGCTAAGACAATTAATAAGTCGCAAGGACAATCGCTGGATGTGTGTGGAATAAATCTTGAATTTCACGTAGAAATAGAACAAAAAATGTTGTGTACCATTAATCATTTCAGTGAAAAAGCGGTAGGTTGGCCGACAAGGATTTGATTTTATTTATTTACTTAATTTTAATATACCTTTTGAATAGAATGAAGCGAAAGCTCGGAATTATTAACTTCATTACCTACACTAATGAATTTGGGCAGAACGAAGTTCGCCGGGCCAGCTTGTATATATATTAAAAAAAAAATATATAAAATAAATATAAATCAGTCATTTCTTATTATTAATTTAAATTATTTTTAAAAAGCACATTTGTTGTTCAAAACAAAAAACTTAATTATTACTTCGTGTGGCAACCGTCTGCGAATTTATATTTTGAAGCATATTTTACCAATAATTTCGGGGGTTCTCCAGAAGTTCCTTGGCAGCTTTTAAATTTTGAATTCAAATTTTGAAAGAACTACACAAAAAACGGCATAGATTCAACTCATCAATAAATACAAAATATAAAAACTTAACAAAACGCCCTCGCACTAATACATACAAATAATGAAGTATTGGCGCAGTAAATGTTGTATACTGAACTGGAAGTTTTTGCTGATGCAATTGTTTGAGAAAAATACTGATAGCTGAGCGTGTATGGGTAAAAGTAAGGCGAGTAGCAGTAGGTATAGTAGGTACAATTTTCAATATAATGATGGAAAATAAATATTATCAGCAAACAGCTTTGTTAAAAGGTGGTAGATTTCGAGTTCAGGTTGGTAGAATTTCCGAAAGTGTAAAAAGTTGTTGAAATACCACTTAAGTGATAAAAGTCCCATCACTGATATGGCAAAGTTGACGTAAATGTCACACTAAAACACTTAAAGTTCGGTGGAGACGCGTTTCGTGATTTATACATCACTTCGGCTAAATCACGTTGGTGGGAACATGGTATCGAAATTTATAAACAAAATGAGGTTTTCCAATAAGAGGTGTTATTTTGGTATTCAAAGAAATTTTTTTGCCATTTTTTTAAATAAATTTTTTATTTTTTTTTTACCGAGGGTAGGTGAAAGTCTTCCAAAGACACTATGAGAATAGCATGCGCGTGCTCATAGTAGTGTCAGATTTTTACTGACTAAAAACACCACCCTTCCAAGAATTGTTAGATGCTGAAACAAAGATATAACTTATCAAGCAATTTTTCTATAACGAAATAAAAATGATAGGCTACTTTCCAGTGAAAGATCCTGCATGTTACGCAATTTAGAAGCGGTTAATATTATCTTGCCAAGTCGAACGGTTTCGTTCTTTGTAGTCGGCGTAATAAATTGTTCTCGTCCAAAATTTGTCGAACTGAATTGTTGACATGTCCGATGCCATCTTCTCTTGGTATATCGCGAGTATATAGCAGATAGAGAAGGGGCCCAAGGACACTTCCTTGCGGCACGCCGGCCGAAATTTCCTTAAGCTCAGAGAATTCGTTTCCATGTCTAACACGGAAGGGTCTATTCCCGAGATATGATTCTAAAATATCATATAGGCGTACGGGAAGAACTTGTCGCAATTTAAATTTTAAACCGTCATGCCACACCTTGTCAAAGGCTTGTGAGACGTCTAGGAATACGCTTGAGCATATCTTTTTTTCTTCAAATGCTTTCTCAATTACGTCAGTAATTCTATGCACTTGGTCAATCGTGGAATGCTTGGTTCTGAACCCAAACTGGTGGTCAGGGATAAGATTATTGTTTTCTATAACCGGTTGTAGGCGCGTTAGTAAGATTCTCTCGAAAACTTTGGATATAACTAGAAGAAGGGAAATTGGTCTATACGACCTTACTTCATTTGGCGGTTTTCCTGGTTTTAAAACCATTATGACCTCCGCAACTTTCCATTGGCTCGGCACGTGTTTTAGTCTGAGCGCGGCATTTATAATATGAAGAAGCTTAATTAATGATTTTCTTGGTAGGACTTTGAGAACTTCTCCCGTGATCAAATCATAACCAGGAGCTTTCTTAGGTTTTAGGTATTCAATTTCACGTTTTAGTTTCCTTGGCGTTGCACTTGTGAGTATTAAATCGTCGGATTGTAATTCCGACCCAATAACACTGTCGTGTACCGCCCGACCATCGTACGGTTTAAAGGTTTCTTCTAAATGGGCGGCAAAAACGTCCGCTTTTTCCTTATCTTCCCTTGCCCATTCATTATGATTTATTTTAATTGGCGGCGCCGGGATTTTGGGCCTTTTGGTGCCTTTTACTGCTTTCCAAAGTGAATAATTGGAAACTTTTTTCGTCGTTAAACTTTCAAGGTAAGAACCTATCGCACGATTTTTAAAGTCCTTAATAGCTGTCTTCAACAAATTGCACAAATAATTCAAATGTGTTTTATGTTGCGGGGCGCGACTCTGTTGCCATTTTTTACGCGCCTTCCTTTTTTCGTTGACCAATTCTTTTATTTCGGGAGGATATCGTAGACCGTATTTGGCCGGCGTTTTCCTTGGATTAGGCGTATTATTCCAGGAAGCGAGCTGTACGATCTCAACGAAGCGATCTACTTCAACCTCAAGCTCATAGGGTGTCGTAAGTGGAACGCTCAGTTCAACATTCTCTTCAATTTCGTTCCTAAAGCCTTCCCAGTTAGTTGTTCTACCAGTTAATCTCGCTGACTCAAGGTTATTTACTAGTTTCACGCTCAATGTTAAAATAACCGGTGAATGATCAGATGACAGATCAAAGCTCTCTTCAACTTCAATGTGGTTGGTAGGTATTCCTTTCACGACAAAAAAATCGATCAGATCAGGTATTTTTAAAGTACCAGTTGGCCAGTAGGTCGGTTTGCCCGTCGAGTGGAAATCACAACTACTTTTCGCGAAGTATATCTAGAACGTCAGAATGTGTGTTTTGCATTAAAATCGCCGCCAATAATGAAGTTTGGTTTGAGCGATTTAAGCAAGTTAGTATAATCAGTTTTTTCAAGCGCGGAACGCGGTGGACAGTTAATAGATAAAATTCTAAGAGTACGCTGACTATTTTTTGCTCGAATCGTGCACAGTTGCATAGTTTCAAGCTCTATCTTCAGGTCTTCGTATTGCTCAATGCAGTCTTTAATAAACAATGACGATCCACCTCTCGCGTTTCCCGAAGGGTGAAAAACGTGGAAGTCATTATAGCCTTTTATTTTTAAGCTCGATTCCTTTTTCACGTGAGTTTCAGAAACCAATCAAGTGTCAAGATCTTTCTCGCGTATGAATATTTCCAATTCGTCGAGTTTTTGCAAAAGACCGTTTGCATTCCAAGTGCATATTTTTAACATTGGTTTGTCATTCATATTTTATTTGATGTACGCGTTTTCCGTGAATTATTCTCGAGCTTAACCAAGCGATCGAGAATAATTTTATTTATTTTGCTTTGTTCTTCAAGTTTCTGGAGAATAACTGAGAATACATGAGAAACAGGTTCCGGCGAAGTTTCAACGTTTTTTGCTCCGTCGTATGCCGCGGCCTGAGCGTAGGTCTGCACTACTCTAGCTGGCCGAGGGCCACCATTCGATGGCTTTACTGATGGTAACTTTTCAGTAGCGTTTCTTTTGGCAACAGAGGTCGAGGGCTTTTCTGTTATCTCTCTTTCTCTGACATTATTACGCTCTGGAACCGGAGGTTTTATATTGCCTACCTGTGCGGTCTTACGCTTTGTATTCGTTAGCGGATTTGTTTTTGTATTTTGAGGCTTACATAACCTCTATAATTTGCAGGGTGCTTTCCCTTACAGTTAGCACAAGTAGCGGAGAGATAAATGATCGGATGATTATTTCATAATAAAGAGGAAGGTATGCCGTTAATAATGAAGAACAACATCAGCCAAATGGCCCCCACGAGCGCGCATACAGGACCATATCCTTTTCATGAAATTTTCCATAACCAAATCGTAAAGTGGCTGCACTATGTCCTCGATAGCCTCACGAATTTTATCTTTGAGGTCTTGAATCGACGCTGCGCTGTTGGCGTAAACCTTATCTTTCACTTGGCCCCAAAGCAAGAAGTCGCAAGGTGTTAAATCACAAGATATCGGTGGCCAATTGTTATCACCTCTTCGAGTGATAACACGGTCCGGAAACTTTTCCCGTAAAAGATCAATGGTTTCGTTGCTTGTGTAGCACGTAGCGCCGTCTTATTGAAAGTAAACGTTGTCCAGATCAATATCATCCAACTCCGACCATAAAAAATCATTAATCATCTCTCGATAGCGCAATCCATTATCCGTAACTGTTGATCCAACCTCATTTTCGAAAAAGTAAGGTCCAATGACCCCGCCCGACCATAAACCACACCAAACAGTCACACGTTGAGGATGGAGAGGCTTCTCAACAATAACTCTTGGGTCTTCTGAGCCCCAGATGCGACAATTTTTCTTGTTGACATAACCACCGACGTGGAAATGGGCCTCATCAGTCAAGATGATTTTTCGATGGAATTCCGGATCATTTTCAGGCATTTCCAGGACCCAATCAGCAAAGACACGACGTTGTTGATGATCGGCCGGCTTGAGTTCTTGTGTTAACTGAACTTTATAAACCTTAAGAGTTAAGACCCAAGTCTTTATGCAAAATACGGTGTAATGACGTTTGTGGAATGCACAATTCCAAAGAACGACGAGGAATGGACAAACCTGGGTTTTCTTCAACACGTTGGGCTACAGCAGCAATATTCTCAGTTGTTCTTGAGCGATGTGCACGGGTTTTATTCTTCACATCACTAACTTGTACCAACAGCTCGAATTTTTCCACCAATTTCTGTATTGCGGTCCGACAAGGTGCTTCACGACGACCAAAAAATGCTTTAGTTTTGCGAACTGTGACTGCAAGATTTTCACCCTTTTTGTTGTGAATTTTAATAATTTCAATGCATTGTTGAAGCGTGTATCGTTCCATTTTTAGTAATGGCGTAGTTTCTACTTCTCAAATGTCAAAGAATAAAAGCTTCAAAAGTGACAGCTACCGAAATAGCGGGTCATTCACAATAACACCTCTTATTGGAAAACCCTTTAGTTTACACAGAAGTTTCACGACTAGTGTCGCACAGCTGATAGAAATGTCAAACGAAAACTAGTTATTGTTTGTGAAAAGGGTATAAAACACACTAATCATGACCTTCTCATGTTTTCCCACTCAATGGCTTACCAATCCACACACCCAAATAAAAGTCATAGGTTGTGACCAGGAAAATCAGAGTAAGAGTAACAATCACATTGATCGAAGCCAAACTCTAG
Source organism: Cheilosia urbana (assembly GCA_946477585.1). NCBI lineage: Eukaryota > Metazoa > Arthropoda > Insecta > Diptera > Syrphidae > Cheilosia > Cheilosia urbana. Next base: position 66,656,991 of record OX297855.1, read on the forward strand.
ACAGCAGGTCGAATTTTGAAAAATAAATAAACAACACTATTGGTCGCAGCCCTGCTAAAGATAGCGGGCCAATAGTTATTAAAAAAAAAACAATTAAACCTTATTTTTCTTACTCTCCACTCGGCACTCTTCCCCCCTGATAAGAGAAAGCACGGTGTAGACGTAACAATAGCCTTGTTAAAAACTTCACGGCCGATCTTGCCAGTAAAACAGGTGATTCGCATTTCGTTTGCTTCGAGATTCCCGGAAGAATATTTCATTTTGGGAAAGAGCATATATCTGACACATATTAAGTATGTTCTGATTTTTGACAATAGTCTGACAGCTAGGTTCGTTCCCTAACGATAATGCATTCGAACACATTTGTCGAATTTAGTCAAACTTCGTCCCCTTACGCAAAAGTTGGGCAGAAGAGAGCCAAAAAGAGAGAACTAAACATTTGCCCTCCATAAAAAACCTGCAAATATTTACCCAAAAATGTCTTTATGCTACTCGTAGTTGGTTATTCCTGATAGATGTCAAATCGTCCAAATGCTAATTTGTTACTGACTTTTTATTTGATTTCAAAAATATTTGTTGACTCTATGGCTTTCAAATAGATGTCAGAAGCAAAAGAATTCAACTTTTTAATTTCTGCAATAAAATCAATTCAAATCTTGGTCTTAAACATAAGTTTGTACATTGTTCTACTCTTCTATTTGAATTATTGCCGCCTAGAAAAAACTTGCATTTTTTAAATTCGTTTTTTGATTATTCATACTTCATTTCACTAAGCTAATTCCCTCGCAATGAGAGAAATGTGACATATTGCTATTTGCCAATATTGAACCAGAAAGTAAGGGAACGGACCTACTATGTTTCTTTGCGCCCTCTTCAATTCTTCAAATCCACTCAATAAGTAGCCATTAGGTTTCATTTTAATGCTCTCAGAATTCATTCATTCATTCATTCATTTTCAATTGCCGCTCTTTCATTAGTAGGGTCGCGGGTATAGGACGCCTAAGTGAACCCTCCATAGCTCCCGATTTTCCGCCACCGACTCTAGATCATCACGGGCAATGCCCATACGGGCCTGCCTGATGGCACGAATTCCTTAACACGTATTGGGATCCGAGTTGCTTTCAGAATTTGAAATTAAAAAGCGAATTGTGACAGTTTATCGTTTTCATTGGATATTTAGGAAAATAGTTTCAACTGGAAAATCGTATTGTTACATTTGGGCTGGGATTCGAAAAGATAAAACACTATTCTGTGCAACTGTTCCAATAAAATCTCTTTATTTACACTTTCCAAATATTCACTTATTTATCTCCAAAACAATATCACTTTAATCAATTCTTAAACGTCTCAATCCAATCGCTTTATTATTTATCTCTCAAAACAATATCACTTTAAACAATTCTTCAACGTCTCAATCCAATCGCTTTCTTCTATTACTTCACACTTATCTCACAACCGATTACTCTTTCGAACTAAACAATCGCGGGCTAAAAATCAACTACCTTCTCTGTTGTCAACGCGCCCCTTATATATCCGCGCTGCCACCTATCGGCGAATGTTCCAGAAGTAGATAGATTCCAGATGTAAACTCCATATCCATAGATGGTTCTAGAACAAACTGCAATACAACTCCAATTTAGATTGTACTAGAATAACTTGACATTGGAGATTCCAGTCTCCAATTGGAAGTGGAACTTTAAGAGGGAAACAGATTGTTACCAGGTGCCCGATTCACCACAATTCCTAAGTGTGCGATTCACTAAGTGCCTGATTTACCACAGTATAATATACATACATAATAGAGGAATCGACACCGGACACTTAAGAATTGACCTGGAAGTGCACTTTTTATTTCACTGACGCTTAGGAAACACAGAAAAGAGCACTTCTGGATTTGCTCTTTTCATAAAAAATGTAATTCTTTTCTTCAATGGAAAACCATTTATTTCAATTAAACATAGGAAATATAGAAAAGAGTACTTCAGGATTTGCTCTTTTCATAGAAAGGCTAATTCTTCTTTTCAAACGAAAACGCCATAAGACGGATTTTGAATTTGTTTCTTGTCAACTTTGTACATTTGACATATTTTTCGGTACCACTTGCCGTTTGAAATTCTCTTAGCTGTTTTGAGCCAAGAGAGGAACTAATTAGGTCTGTTCCCTTACTTTCTGGTTTACTTTTGGCAATATGTCACATTTCTCTCATTGTGAGAGAATTCGCTCACCGAAATGAAATACATATAACCAAAAAGAAAAGGAACGCTTTGAAATTGAACCACAAATTTGAAAAATTTGAATTTCTCCAAGGCGGGAATATTCGAATATCGGTAGAACAAAACAGATATTTTTATTTAAGACCAAGATTTGTATTGCTTTTATTGCATAAATTAAAAAAATGCAATTCTTTTGTTTCTTACATCTATTTTAATGCTATACAAAATACAAGCACAAAATTATAAATGAAATCAAATAAAAAGTCAGTTTGAAATTAGCATTTTCAAGATTTGACAACCATCTGTCAGCAATAACCAACTAGCCCAAAGAAATTTTTTGGGCTAATATTCGTAGGTTTTTTATGGAGGGGAAATGTTTTGCTCTCTCTTTTTGGCTCTCTTCTTCCCAGCTTTTGCGTTAGGGAACGAAGTTTGACTAAATTTGGCGAATGTGTTCGAATGCAAGGTATATAGAATACATGGTATGATATTCCGGAGGAAAATATTGGTTCAGTTCTGCGCATGTACGTCACGTGTATCACATATTTTGACACTTCAGAACAAATTAGTTCACATTCATGTGCTTTATATTAGGGTTGTGGATTTTAAATTAATAAAAATGTGATTTGCAAGATATAGTGGCGAAATTGTTTTAAAGTGAGCTGATGGTGGTACGATACCACTTGTTTCCACAGCAATACAACAAAGAAATCTAATGTTGACAGCTGTTATTCGCAGTTTTATTCATCAATCAAATCTCATAACCATAATGTATAAATAGTCCTTTATAATCTGCGAAAATATTAGAAATAAAAACAAGTACATATCAGTTTTACAATTAGTTCAGCGTTTTATTCATTTTTCTTTTTTTTTTGCAGTGATATTCGTAATAAGTGTTTTGTTAAGAATTCGAATCTTAAAGAACATTTTGCCCCGGAAAAACAACTTTTTGATCGCGCGATCTAAATCAATAGGTTCGGCATGGTCTAACAATGTTTGTATGTAATTTTGTCCAGTTTTTAGACCAGTCGAGTTATATTCATTAAAAATACTTTCAAGAAGTCGTATTTTTTCGATAAAAATAGTGTTGGGTTTTCGAAGTCCACCATCGCTGACTTGATCTGTCCATGTGAAGGATCCGGTCGGTTGTTCTTCAGCATAATTTTGCAGTAGGTTCATTGGTGTCCTGGGTAACTTGCTCACTTGGAAGGGTTTTCCTTTGAAAATACAAATTTTAAATTAGGTACTAATTACGTACATATTTATAATTTGTTCACACTTAAAACTCACAAAATTTCGCGCACAATTTTTTGTTTTGTATTCCGCCTTTCATAATTCTCCTGGCGCTTATTGTCAGAGTCCTTGGAAGTGAAAGGCAATTCCTACTGTTTTTGGGTGAATAGTTTAGCAGCTCATGTTTCAAGTTTCGCGCATATTGGTCACTGTTAAAGTGTTTCGAGCAAACAAATGCATTATTTGCATTAAACTTGTCTTTTCTACCACACTTTTTTTTATAGATTCATCCTTGGGAAATCTGAAAAACGACAATTTTTCGCGCCCGGGAACCTTGTTTTGCTTTCGTTTCTTGTCGTTGTTATTATTACAGCCGAATATCGCACAAATAACCATTTTATTTTTATTTGTTTAAAAAATATTCCAGAAAAACCTTAAGAGAACGTCGAACTTGCACTGAAATGTCAAAACAGTGTGATACACGTGACGTAACAGTGTGCGAGTGAGATACGATGCGGACATGCGCAATGTTTTACCATGTTATTCTATATACCTTGGTTCGAATGCATTATCGTTAGGGAACAGACCTATTGTTACTCGTTATTTTGGTAATTTTTACTATTTCTGTCATTTTTGATGAGAACGGGTATAGACTCTGTGCAATTGCGATCGATTTAAATTGATTGCGTATTGCGTTCAATTTAAACCGCGTACGCGAATGTTCATATTATTACAGCAGAGTACTTGAGCTGTCAGTCTATTTTTTTATATTTGTGTTTTTAGTACTTAACCTTTGAAAACTGTGTCACGAAACGCCATAAATCGTATATACCTCACACGGGTTGCGAATTACGCGCATGAAAACGAAACTAAAAACGGGTTGTCTCTATATAAATCGAAGTCAAGTTACTTTAACTGTCAGATTAAAAATAAAGTAATTTCCATTAACGTTGCATAATAGGAATGTATTTTGGCACATGAGTCTTTGGTGAGTTAGAACATTAATTCCGTTTTATCATTTCATTTTTAAGTCTTTCATTTTTAAATTTGCCGTCAAGATGACAATAAGAATCGAATAACTTCTCTACGCTCACAAAGCATACACTCTAACATAATCCACGTGGAGACCAGTTTCATCATTTTTCCATGTTCTCAACCAATTTTCACGGTCTTCCCAAAATCTTGACTGTGCTTTATGATCGCGATTTTTCCAGGGCTTTTTCACTTGCGATACTCCATTCAGCAACTCATTGGGGAAATCTGAATGTCCGCCAGCTGCTACCCCAAGTGTCAAATAGAACTGCAATGAATGGGTTTATACAAATAGAACGTTCGATTTAACATTAAACTAACTTCTCGATCAAATGGTGACATAATGTGACCATTATTCCAGCGTCCTGCATGATGTATATTCTCTGTATCATGTAGTTGAGAAAATCCTCCACGCAGAGTGGCATATTCATTGCCATCAATCTGAAAAGAGACAGACTCCTCAGTCCATGAGAGTGTGTAAATATGAAAATCATTGGCCAAATGCGATGGTTGGTTGCGGCCTTTAAGCCAAGTGTCACGTAATTTTTCGTCTATTGATAATACAACTCCACCAAGAGCTCGATTACCAGAAATATCATCACCGGCACTTGTCTTTAAGAACTCATTTCCTCTATTGAAGGCCACTCTTATTTCACCCGATGCATATCCTGTGTAGCCGTAGAATCTTTCGAGAGGTTCTAGTAAGATCACTGTAGAAGAAAGCAAAAGCATAAGAAGAGCATAAGCTTGAAAATATAAAGATAAGATCCATGAGATGTCCCGAGACGTCACATCATAAAAGATAAAATGAATAATCCCAAAGTAGCGAACATTTTCTAGCAGAAAGCAGCGAGTAGAGGAGGTTAATGTCGATCACACAAATTGCTGATTGTAAATTGGTGATTAATATTCTGATAACAAAATATTTAACAACAACAACAACAACAACAACAATAAGTTCTAACTGCCCAAGGATAAAATTAATAAATAGTTGGCGCAATAGGTCCGTAGAGACCCTAGGCTTCACAACCATTCGTTTTGTGTGATTTTTTAACTAAAATGGAAGGGATGAGAGATTTACTCTCGGATGTTTGTCACTTTGTCAGACGATGATGCAGTGAAAGAAAACTTTAAGATGGAATTTTTTTTTTCCGCGCTTAGTAGCCCAAGACACTAACCACTAAGCCACTGCGCATATCGATAGTAATTTTACTTCTTTACAAAATCCTTGGTGTTTATTAGTTTATCTGACACAACAGTTACCTACCAAAAAGTAAGCTCTATCCTGAAAAAAAGTTTCTCAATTTATCAGAAATTTGTGTCCCTTCCTTTCGTTCCAAAATAAAACTGACTGAAACTGAGAGGGGAATAGCTCGTTACTCGTTGCTGTGAACTGTTGTATCATTTATGTGTGTCCTGGGAAATGGACTTAATAACGGGTGATTTTTTAAGAGGCTTAGAACTTTTTAAAAAAAAAAAACACAAAAAATTCAAAAAAATGAATGAAATATTTATTTGAATCGATAGTTTGAACCTTGCAATTTAATGTTTAAAGATAATTTCATGCAAATGTTGACCGCGGCTGCGTCTCAGGTAGTCCATCCGCTGAGTCCAATTTTGGCATACTCTTTCACACATATCGGCCGGTATCTCACGAATGAATGCATGGATGTTGGCTTCCAGTGCGTCAATCGAAGCGGGCTTGTCCCTATACACATTAGCCTTGACATACCCCCACAAAAAATAATCTAATGGTGTCAAATCGCACGATCTAGGCGGCCAATTGACCGGCCCGAAACGTGAAATTAACTGTTCACCAAACTCGCCTCGCAATTGCGCCATTGTTTCGCGTGCTGTGTGGCATGTGGCCCCGTCTTGTTGAAACCACATATCATGCAAGTCAAGAACTTCCATTTCGGGCAAAAAAAAGTTTGTTATCATCGCTCGGTAGCGTTCACCATTGACAGTAACGCTGCGATTCGCATCATCTTTGAAGAAATATGGCCCAATAATGCCGCCGGCCCATAAACCGCACCAAACAGTGGCTTTTTTGGGATGCATTGGTAGCTGTTGCAATGCTTCTGGCTGATCTTCACTCCAAATGCGGCAATTTTGCTTATTTACGTACCCATTCAACCAAAAATGAGCCTCATCGCTGAACACAATTTTTCGATAAAAAAGCGGATCCTCGGCCAGCTTTCCAAGAGCCCATTCACCAAAAATTCGGCGTTGTGGTAGGTCGGCTGGCTTTAGTTCTTGCACAAGCTGTATCTTAAAAGGCTTTACGCACAAATCCTTCCGCAAAATTTTTCACGTAGTGCTGTAACAAAGGCCTAACTGCTGGGAACGGCGCCGAATCGACATTTCGCGGTCTTCTGTCACACTAGCTGATACGGCCGCAATATTTTCTTCACTACGCACAGTAAATTTGGTGCGAAATTTGGTCACAATCTTCCGAATAGACTGCTCAGAAGGTCGAGAATGCCGATCATAAAATGGAAGCAGCGCGCGATGAACATTTCGAACCGAGCACGAATTTTGATAGTAAAATTCAATAATTTGCAAGCGTTGTTCATTTGTAAGACGATCCATGGTTAAATTGCAAACCAAACTGAAGCTGTTTGACAGTGACACAAGGTACTAAACACACGTCAGCTGTCAAAACCAGTGTTGCCAAAACCAAACCAGCTAAAAAATCACCCTTTATAAAGGGTCTGTCTTGAAAAATTGGTACATCGAAGCAAATAATCAGTTCAAAAATCTATGTGTCAAAAAGAAAACTGAGTTCGAAAACCATCAAGCTTATGTACTTGGTCAAACAAGAGATTCGAAAGAGTTCTGGAAGGTGACAAAAGAAATTAATGGTGCGAACTTTAAAATAGGGTCCGGAGTATCTGCTGACGATCTTGCCACCCACTTCAAAAACACTCTTCAAAACAAAGCAGAACTTAAATTTTCGTATGCTGAACCTCTATTCACTGATGACATATTGGACAGCGAAATCACCATAGTCGAAGTACAGCTTGTTCTTCACAAAGCAAAAAACGGAAAAGCTCCAGGAGAAGACGGGATTCCATACGAATATTTCAAGAACGCCACTCCAGCCTTTATTTACCAACTAACATCCCTTTTCAATGAAGTGTTTGCAAAAGAGGATATTCCTGTGTCATTCAAGAAAGCTGTGATTTTCCCTATTCACAAAAAAGGAGACATTAATAATGTGGAAAATTACAGAGGCATTTCGTTTATGAACATTATCTCAAAAGTGTTTTGTGGTGTACTTGCTAACAGGCTTGAGACATGGGTGGAAACCAATAATATACTGACCCAATTCCAAGCTGGTTTTAGAAAAAATTTCTCGACCGTTGATCATATTTTTGTACTAACCTCCGTCGTTAAAGCATTCCAAGCAAAGAAGAAGAAAGTTTATGCATTTTTCGTTGACTTTAAGTCTGCTTTTGATCTGGTGAATCGTAATGCACTTTTCTGCAAACTATCCCAACTAGGCATATCTACGAAGTTCATCCGTATAGTAAAGGAATTGTATGCAGAATCAAAAGCAGCTGTCTGGCGCTTTTGCGCTATTTGCGCTTTTTATTAATGATGTAGAAGCTCACTTACCTGGAGGTCTCCGGATTGCTAACTTGACCATAAATGTTCTTCTTTATGCCGATGATCTGGTTTTACTATCTGAGTCGCCAGACAATCTACAGCTGATGATCAATCGCCTAGCAGAATACTGTGGTAAATGGGGACTTGTCATTAATGCAAAAATAATGGTGTTCGCAAGATCCGCCCGGAACCAAAATGTATATAACTGGCACTTCAATGGAAACCCTTTACAGATAGCTAATGAGTACAAGTACCTGGGAGTAAATCTTAGTAAAACCATGGATTTTAACAATCACGTTAAAATTAAAACAAAAACTTCACAAAGTCTGTTAAATATTTCTTGGAGAAACATACTTTTTAACCAACGAATAGTGCTATCAGCGAAATACAAGATATTTGATGCTGTTGTTAAGAGTTCGCTTTGCTATGCTGCCCAGGTGTGGGGAAACAACGAATACGAAGCGATAGAAAAGTTTCACAGATGTTTTTTGAAGAAACTTTTCAATTTGCCTCTAAAAACTCCAAACTATGCCTTGTATCTGGAAACGGGACTACCTAAAATATTTACCAGCACGCTTAAGTTACAAGCTGACTACATTGTCAAGGTTTTATCCCATCACGATGACCGACTGTCAAAACAAATGGCACTCTATGAGCTAAGAAACGAGGACTGGTGGGTATCGATATGGAAAGCTTTGGGAAATTCGTGTGGAGAAATTGTATCGCTAAATCCATTAAATCTGAGACAGGTTAAGGATCAACTCTACAGAATAATACAAAGTCATGAGAATTTTGAACGCGAAGCACTTATAGATGAAGCCCGAACATCTCAAAGCAGACTACTTTACTCCCAACTGAAACTGAATCTTATGGAAAAAAACTACTTCAATGATGCACTAAATTACAAAGAAATATCTTTAATATTCAAAACAAGATGTGAAGTCCTTGGCCTAAACGGATCACCATATAACGGCAGTTTTAACCAGTTTTGCACCTTATGCAATTTGAAAGCAAAAGAAGACTGCTTCCACTTCATGAGTATATGTCCCATTTTTGCTGCTTTCAGAAAAGCAACATTTGGAAAGAAAACTATGACGCTGCAAGAAACAATCACAGTGCTAAATGAATTCGACTGGAAAAAACTATATAATTTTTTGAAAACCATATATAAATATAGGATGTTACTCATAACTGAATTTGTCTAAATTGCATTAAATTTCTTCTAAAAATTTCATTCATACCAATAATATTATTTATTTAATTTTCTAACCGAGCTGACGGCAATGCCATAGCTACAAAATTCATAAAAATTATAAACAATGTATCCAAGAAAAAAAACGAAAAAATAAATGAATTACTTACTTACTTACTTACTTACTTACTTATAAAGGGTCTTTCATAAAGTCCGTATGACACTGCATCATTTTTGCATTTTTGTTTAGTGCTTACACACCAGTTTTATTAATGTAGAGATGTAAAAAAAATGCACTAAAAATTTTTCAGCTGCTGGCAGATTCTTCTTTTACATTTCAAGATTATTTGAGAATAAATTCGTTTGGAAGTTTGTGGTTGCATTCAAAACAATTGCTACCTCTTTCGTAATAGGTACCCTTTAAGTCGATTTTACTCGCAGCTGACTTTTCATCATGTTTTCATGTGATAAAAATGAGGGAAAAATGTAGTGTCATATGGGCTATAGCGACTTGACAACTTCAAACTTTCAGTGCGAACGCGCACCCTTAAACCGATTACCGAGCTGTCAATATCAAAATATTCAGAAATCAACCTTTTCATCATGGTGAAATATACGAAAGAACAACGTTTCTGGTCGCACCTATAAGAGCGTATACGCCAATTTTAGATATTCAGCGATAGAGCACATTTTTGGTTAAAAAGCGTAGTCAATAAACAAAATATGCGTTACTGGACAGATGAGAACCCTCATGGGCTTCATGAAACAGCCTTTTATCCGCTAAAAATCACTGTTTGGTGCGGATTCCATGCCGTTTTTTTTTTCGTCGATAAAAATAACCGCCACGTTACGGTAAATGATACAGTCTACCACGGACACGGATATAAGAAACACTCATAAAAACAAATCGCTTATAAGAAACGCATGTGGAAGCACCGAACAGCTAGGAGATAAGAAACAATTTTTTTTTAATTTCAGAGGTTTCTTATACCTATCCGTGGTGTACTGTGTTCGCTACAGAGACATGTTGGAAAGTTATTTATTGGAGCAATAGCATGAAATGGACAACAGTGATATGTGGTTCGAACAAGACGGTGCCACACCACAAGCTTAACAGCTCGTGCAACAGTCGAGTCTCAGTTCAGTGAACGAAACGGACCCGTCGACTTGCCGCCGAACCCTAGTTTCACGACTGTTGGCGTCATAATATGATTGAGTACAAACTCGAATTGTACGCGACGGATATCCCGTCTTTCCCTAGAGAGGGTTCTTTCTTGGACTTGGCGCTAGTTGACGAACGACTGGAACTAAGAAACACTGATCTAAGCACGCGACTGTTTACGAACGGTTGAGTACAATAGTGATCACTACGGACTTGCCGCCGTAATACGGATCCCGAACGAGCAGACGCAGCTGGAGCAGTACGACCAAGTGCGTTCTTTCCATTACCGAAAAGCGCAGTGGTCGCGCTTCACCAGAGCCTTATGTGGTATTCGTTTGGGCGCTCTCAGATCACTTTTTTTGCTCTCAGATCAGTTTTTATGTTCGTTTGGTACAAAAAAAAGCAATATTTTTCAGATTTCAGATCACTTTTGCGAATCTAGATATTTTCTCAGATTTACCTAACACAAGTGCGTTTGAGTTTGAAAACTGGTGGAGGGCGTTTAGGTTTTCGTGAATTTGTTCTACAGCAAAGAAAGGCATTTCATCGGGTGAATTTATTTTAGTGAATTGGTTATGTATAAATATTTAAAAATCAATCGAGACGCAAATTTCGAATGTTTGAATTTAAAACTTAAGCAGTGAATGGAAAACGTTTTGAAAAGTGTTGAAGGCTACACATATTCGAATCGCACGAATATTATCACAAAAAAGAGCAAGTGACGTTTTTATGTTCGATTAGCCACACGAAATCTGAAATCTGAGAGCGAATCTGAAGAAGCCCAAACGAATACCACATTAAAGCACGACATACGCTCATGCGAGATCGACCCAACGACAAATAGGAACTTAACGAACGATGAGATCGACACTCACTTACGGCAAATGAATGTCGTCATCAAACAGACAATGGAGCAGACTATCCCTCGGGTAGGACATTCCACCGACGAAGAACAAACTGAGAAGTATCGAAACGTGACAATCGATGCTCTGTACAGACATAAAAGTAGACTGCTCTCGAGGCTCAAACGGCTACACAAACAGTTTACTGACAGGAATGATCCCGAGATAAGGACACTGAAGTCGATGATCAAAAACTTGAAGCAGTTGATCAGAGAGAATTACAGAAAATCTGTAAGTTTGTATGGGGGCAATAAAATTCGGGCTAGTAGTCCGATTATGTTCCCACAAATAAATAAACTGTTCAGGCGGAAAGATCATAACGACATTTCATGTGTCCGAATACCTCAGACGAACGAGAACAGACAGACACTAATGACTGCTGGCATAAGTCCGGAAAGTGCTGACTTGAACGACGGTTTTTTCGTGGTTGAAGACCCGCAGAGGAGGGTGGATTTGATAGGAGCTTTCTTTAAAAATGTGTATACGGTGAACAACCCTGTTCGCCGTAACCACGACCCTCCTCGAGGGCCGTTCTTAACCAATTTTATCTGCGGACCGAAATTCAAAATTGGCGATCCGAGAACAACGGTTTCACCGTGTTCAATGACGACAACAGTGCTAATGGCACAATCGCCGATGTAAATTCTAATCTGTTCGTGAATAAAGATGAACTCCGGTGCATCTTTGAGTCACTGAAAAACAAAAAGTCGGCGGGAGTTGACGGTGTCCCAAACGTCGTATTAAGACACCTGCCGCTGGAAGCGATCGATATCTTCGCCACGCTATTTAACAATGCGCTGAATAATGCATATTATCCGGAGCAGTGGAAAATAGCGGTGGTACACCCTATCCCGAAAAAGCATAAAGATAGAACAAACCCTGCTAATCTGCGGTCAATTAGTTTGCTCCCGAATATTAGCAAGGTATTCAAGTAAGTCGTCAATAGATCTCTTTTAAGATGGGTTGAAGAAAATAAGATTATTCCGGACAACCAGTTTGGCCTTAGAGCGGGGCATGACACTATTCATGCCGCGTCGAAACTAGTCTCCGACATTCAGTGGAATAAAAGTAAGAAGCAATGCACGGGTGCCTGCCTGGTCGACTTTGAGAAGGCCTTCGATACCGTGTGGTTGGAGGGACTCTTTTATAAGCTGACCAGAATGGGCATTCAAAAACCTTTGCTGTATATGATTTATGATATGCTTATGGGAAAGAAGTTCGTTGTCAAAGCTGGCAACGTGACTTCGAGCAGGGTTTTCTAAATTAAAAATGGCTTACAACAGGGAGCAGTGAATTCTCCGGTCCTGTTTAATATTTATACAAGTTATCTGGTGGGTTCCCTCAGACCTCAGATACGCTCGCTAAGAGCCAGTAAGCTAGAATAAGATAAATGTTAGCTTTAAATCAGATTTAATCGTTTTTGTATAGTACTAGCTGACCCGGCAAACTTCGTTTCGCCCAAATTTGTTAATTTGTTAATAAATTCCGAGCATGCACCAAGCACTTGCTAATTTATGTAATTCGACCAATTAAAATTCTTTATTCAAAAGTTATATTAAATGCAATAGAAATAAATAATGAATAGCAAGGTTGATTTTTTTCAATCAAACCGCAATGATTTTGACGTGTCGTCCAACCTTCCACTTTTTCACTAAATTGACAAACATCCATCGATTATCCTTCCAATAAATTATTTGTCATAGCGAAAACGCACGGGAAATTGAAGTCGCACGAATGGTAAATCGTTCTTAATAAGCGAAATCTGCGGAATAAGAATGTTGCCTTTGAATTTTCCCCTTAAAATCATCACTTGAATGATATTTGATGTGAGATCCTTCAACATAAAACAAATGCGATCCGTTGCAAAGTTTCGGTACATTGATGTTTCGCAACAGAATTTTAACTGAACCAACTTTCAAATCCGAATTATGTAGATAAATATATAAATTATAAAAATTATAAAAATCGAACGATCCGTCCCCGAGTTATGAGTGCACATACGGACGTCAGTCTCTTTTATATGTAACTGTACCCACCCGGCTTTGCCCGTACCTTTCGTATTAAATCTTGCTCACATTTCGCAAATTGCTTTATTTGGACAGCGTCCATTAATAATTTTCATTATACAACTTTAGAAAAAGCGTTTGATTTTATTTTTGAATGGGACGTGCCACAATCCGTTTTCTTATCCCGCTTGTGTTTTTCAAAGTACCACCTATAGGTCAAAAACTATCCAAAATTTAAAACTGGAAGCAACCATATCCATCTACAAAATTTCAATCAACTTGGTAGCGCTGTTTCGGCGATCGGCAACAGCGCCACCTATCAGGTCCAAAAGTATCCTATCCTTCAAGCGGGAACGAAGAATATAAATCTATAAAATTTCATTGAAATCGGGTGAGTGGTTTCGGAGATCGATTACAACGCCATATAGCGGGTCAAAAATCCTATCTTTTAAGTTTGCTTTAACCTGAAATACAACAATACGAACAAAACAAAAGAAGAATCATAAAAATGTACCCAGTGGTTATCGAGTTATATCATCATCATCGAGTTTCATCCCGAAAGAATTATAGGTATGAATTAAGAAGATTATTATTAAAGAAAATTTAATTGACCTGAATAACGACATACGCCTACAACGCCACATGTTGAGGATTTTCCGACGATGTGTACTAAGAAATTCAGTTTTTGTTAAAAATAATAAATTAATTATTTTATATGTATTTTATCAATATAATAACTCCGATCGAAGCATCTGTTTTAAACGATATTCATTTTTTAACATCCTCCTTGACGATATTTGCAGCACACAAACAAACACAACAAAAAAAATTAGCGAAATCGGTCCAGCTGTTCACGCGTCATGCCGCGACCAAGGGAAATAGGGATTCATTTGTATATATATAGATTCAACATTGGCACATTTGTTCGAACAGCTTGACTCAATGCGATTCGTTCGAAGTCCATTTCTCGCTCCAATTCTCGATTAAATGCGTCAAATCAAAGCTTTGTTGCGCATTTTATCTGACATCTCCAGTTCATTATCCGATGTCACAGTGCGAATTCGATGCAAAATATCGTCGGCCATAATATCATCTTTGTATAATCAAAGTACCTATCTACTTCATTAGGTACCTATATTTAAAAAAAAAGAAGAAAAAACTTCAAAATTGTTGACAACAACAATTTGCTTGGAAAATAATTAAAATAATTAACAATAACAATTGCTTTTAAAATTCAAAATATTTTTTTTTTTATTTGAAGTGTCACTTCTTGATTTCTATCCAGTTAATTTTTTTTCAAAGTGTATTTCCCCATACAAACTTTAATTTTCTAATTTTCCGCGCAATTTTCTTAATTTTTTCAATTTTTCTTTTTTCCTAAACCTTCGCGGAGCAATTACGAACAAATCCGCAGAAGGAAGTATCCAATTTGGTCCAGTCGTTTTCGAGTTTTAAGCATCCGAACAAACCAAGATCCATTTTTATATAATACTAGCGTGCCCGGCGAACTTCGTCCCGCCCAATATTGACTTTTTGACTGAAATTATTTGAATTTGGAGCATTCACTATTCCACCAGAAATACATTTTTTTGATCCAAAATATCTTTTGACAAATGCGGTCTCACTGTATATACTACGATCAAATCCAAACAAAAAAAATTTAAAATAACACTTCCCGTACAAAATATATGGGAAATAAATTTCTAGAATTCTCCAATTTCCCTTTCGAATTTTCCCTTTTTTTTCGTCGTATGAACCTTCCTTAGGCGTAGACAAACACAACAAAGAAAAGATAGCTCAAGCCTGACGATCCGTTCTCGAGTTCCCGCATATGAAAAATGTTGTGGTAGGTGTTACCATCTCTGAGATTGAAAAGGAGACGCACGGAAAATTCAAGACGCTTAAATACGAATGGCAAATCGTTCTGAATAAGGGGAATCCGAGCAATGAGCATGTTTGCCTTTAAATTTCCTCTCGAAACCGTCGCTTGGATGACATTTGATTTGATCTTTCACCATCAAATCAAACGCGTTCCGTTACAAAGTTTCGGTGGATTGACGTTGCGCAGCAAAATTATTACTGCCCGGAACATCCAAAGAATTCAAAAATTCAACTAATCCCCATAAACTTTTGTTTTCACGACAAAGAGTAGCATAGTATGTCCTTCCTAGCGTTTGGTTTTATTTTTGAATGAGAAGTGCCGCAACCCGTTTTCCTATCCCGTCCACAACTATCCTCTCTGTCAAACTTTAAGCAACCATACCCATCCCAAAAATTTCAATCGTCTCAATAAAACTGTTTCGGAAAACGACAACACCGCCACCTATCGGGTCGAAAAGTATCCTATCTTTCATGCTGGAATCAATCGTACACATCCACAAAATTTAATTGAAATCGATTTAGCGGTTTCGGAGATCGACGACAGCGCCACCTATTCGAACAAAACAAAAGAAGAATTATACAATATGGCCAGTAAGAACATTTTCCTTGGTTATGTTATTTGTGCCGGAAATCGAATGGAAATGTTATTTACCTGTTTAAAATTGATTAAAAACTAATTTGGAGTTTTCGTCGAACAATTGTACAGCTAAATGAAACATGAATTACTGAAATGTCAAATTCAAAAAAGTATAGGCAAACAACGCTAACTATTTTTTTACAATTAAATTTAATGTTATTGATACGAAATTGGTATGCAAGGAAATATAACTTGTCGTAAATATCTCCCAGCGCCACCTATCGGGTCCAAATTTTGGCAAAAGCTTTCTATTTTTTTAAGTGTTATATGGTGTAAATTTGAGCCAAATCGGTCCATAAATAAGAATTTTCAAAAAAGCGACCCCAGCGCCCCCTATAGGGTCTAAAATAAACATAAACCATCCGGAGCACCACACAAACATATGGTGTGAATATAAGGGGGATAGCTTCAGTGGTACAGCCGCTATCGTCGGTCATACATACGCACGCACGAACGTTTTTATATATTACAAGATAGATGTACCTAAGTTTAATTAAAGATCCAAATAAAAATGAATATGACTTTTTTTATGGAGCTAGATTAAACCATTGATCTATGCCAACAAGCCGGCGATGTTAGAGTAGCTCAGAGCCAATATTGAACAAGAAATTTCGAAATAGGTCGAAATATGCATCCCGTGGTGAACATATGAACGTAGTCGAATAGATATTTGATATTAATTCAAGTCAATATATATATATATATTTTTTTTTTTTTAGATATCTCAGGTAGTTTGCATTTTATTTAAAAAATAACCCCCGTATTAATAAACGCTGTGTAAAAGTTATCAACTTGCTACTCAGCAATTATGTCCAATTTTTGTATGTTATCTGACGTTTGATAGCTAACTTACTTGTGCACATTATTTTATTAATAAGGGGGTAAGTTGTCAAGTCCTTAATGAAAGACCCATTATTTGATGAGAAGTTATTGTACCATTTATGAATATCCTGGGTAATGGACTTATAAGACGAGAATGAACTTATTGTTATTATTGGAGAGCAAATACAAACTGACTTACACGGAAACAACCAGTCGCCCTTTGGCAATTTCGCGCGAACTTCAACTTTTCCAAACCGAAAACTGAAAAAATCTCTTGTGCGTATTCTTGCCGATACCACTGGTGGGAGAATCTTCGAGAATCGGGCTTCCCTAGTGCACTCATTCGAAACATCAACAATTGCTGTGCATCTGTAATATGAAAATATTTTATATTCGCCGCACTGGCTTAACATACAACTTACTCATCTCCCAGGTCGAGTTTCCCGTTTCGAACTCTTGCATTATTAAATCCTGGCAAATCAGTCAGTAAACTCGGTACAATGTGCAGCTGACCGCTGTTGATATAACAATTCTCTGGCCGACTTTGATATGATACAAACTCAGCATCGTCTGCATCCAATGTCATTCGAACTTCTCGTTTCCACATTGTCCAATTTAGAGTGTCGAAATTGTCCTCAAAGATAAGTTGTCCCTTGCACACTGGTGCCCCGCGAACTGTCGTTGTCGATTTTTCACAATAAATCGACATTTTATCAGTCGCTTTTATCAGATCACCAGAAGCTATTTCGCTTCCCAGTTTTCGATAAGACACCCTTCCATATTGAACGTGAATCCAATAGTTGATCTCATTACCTGGATCGACAAAAACTCGGGTATTTTCATAAATCCATCGGCCATTTGTAGGACTTGATATGTCGGCGGAGATGTCACCAGCCTGATTGAGAGCTATCGGCTTATTGATGTTTATATGATATCCAACAAGAAGCAAGTTATTGTCATCTGAAAGAAATTTTAGAAAATTTATTTATATTAAATTAAACTTGTCGTAATTTGGTATTTAGTATCGTGTCACAAACATAAAGGACCACAAAATACGTCATTAGTCGGTACATAAAACATACAAAATATTTGTAAGAGCCATCAGTTACGTTCCTGATTGTATCAGAGCACCGCAGATCATTCTGACAAAATGGAAAAGTTCTCTGAAAAAATTAACTTACAATAATTATTCTCTGAAAAAAAAAAAAAAAAATATCCGCACTGCTATTTAGTGCCCACGGCATTGTGCGGACATTAACATAACCTTGGGTTAGACGTTAGAGTATCTGCATCAGGGAATATTCGGAATCGGAACAGACAACAACTATTCTGATCTTAGTTGTGACCTTTAACATAAAGACTGCATTTTAATCACCCTACAAGATTCGCGTTCTATTCGAATTACCAGCAAGCTTAAAACAACACTCACTTGGAATAGATATATGCAAGCCTTTAGGACTCAGAATCTCTATCTTGGGATTTGGTATACTGTAACTGTAAGCACTCACAACTCCGTTTAAAATTATGCACACTAGGGGAAACATATTTAAGATGATTACACGGTTCATAAGTTCTCAGTGTAGCAATGCAGGTAGGTATTAAAAAACAAATTAGAAATGATACACCATTTCGTGATAACTGTTTGTAAAAAGTTAGTGCTTGTGGGGTGGGTCTGGTTATCTTGTAAGTTGTAGCGATTCTAACAGGTATAACTCTCGGTGTACACTTAAACCGAATGACTATATGCGACTAGTGACTTTCGCAGGAGTGCTCGGCTCGCTGCTCTTACTTTGTCAAGTTATCTATATCTGATGTTCTACTCGAAAGCTTGGGCTGAAATGAAACAGTCTAACTTTTTTCGCGGTACGAATAAGACGCGCTTTTAAGAGCACGCGGTTATCAGTGAGCAGTATTTCTTGAATTGGTAGCCACAAAGCAGCGGTATATACGAGTACTTTCAAATACGGGCTTTTGTACTTAGATTCGAAATGCAGCTCTCATTGCACCTGTTTCCGCTTTTATATTTATCCTTAAGCGCCATAGTGGAAGCATTTCCCTTGTTTCAAATGGAAGTCCTTCAACCAACTGGATTTCGACTTGCAATGCCACGTAAGTGATATTAATTATAAACGCTGTAACAAGCCTTACAATAATGTATTAAATAGAAAGAAAGTGCGTTGGTAGTTACTATAGATATGCTTTTACAGATACAAGAAAACTTAAGATATCGACTGGGTTACGCTAATACCGTTAGTTATGGTTCGCTAAATTATTACGTCACAAAGAAGTTTTTCTTTCGCTCATCAATATGGTAATGTTTCTGTATAATTAATGAATTATTCAACTGCATCTATATAGTAACAGATATTAATGATTTAGCGTTTGTAATGCGCATTTTTCTTTTCTAAAGACGGATTGATATTCATAGTCGCAGTTTAAGTGTTTTTTTTTCCATTGGCATTCTAGTTCGAGTTGTATGGCTTCACGCCCGCCACCTTCTATGAAGAGAGGTTACTTCAAATGTCGTTTTCCATTGGGATTTTCAGATTTTGCTCTCAGATTTCAGATAAAACGAGAATTTTCTTCCTTTGCATTTGTGGTGATGCGTGTTTTAAAAGTCAGCTGTTCTCAAAATGTTATGTCCCAATGGAAAACGACATAACTCATCCAAAAGTGCTCTCGAGTTTGGTCTCATAAAATATAACAGGCCTATATCGAAAATTTAATTTCAGTTAAAAAAAAAGAAGAAAAGTTATAAAATAAGAAGACCTACTTGCCAATATTGTGTGAGTTTTGTTTTTGAACAAATGGAAGAGCCCATTAAATTGTATGGCATTCCCTAACCTAGAAATTGAGAAACTTACTTATGTGGTAGTCGATTGGGTGCTCTCAGAGCACATTTTAAGTTCCTTTGGTTTCTAGATCTAGATTTTTTTCTCAGATTTGCTTCAGACTTACCAGTACAAGTGCGTTTGAGTTTGAAAACTGGTGGCAAAGAAAGGCGGGTGAATCTATTTTTGTAAATTATTTATGTATAAATATTTAGAAATCAATTGGGACGCGAATTTCGAATGTTTTGATATAAAATTTAACCAGTGAATGGAAAACAAATAAAAAAGTATCGAAGGTTACACTAATTTGAATCGCACGAATATCAACACATAAAAAATCAAGTGATGTGTATATGTTCGATTAGACATACGAAATCGTCGGCTGAGATCTATCTTGTCCAATAGACCATTTTTAGTGAAATTGAGTTAAGTACGCAGTCTTACTAGTTTGGGGACCCTCTTTCGTTTGGGAAATCCATTTTGTTCTATTTCTTTTAGTTTTCAAGTTATAGAGATCTATTTTGTTCAATAAACCACTTTTCTTAGAACTTTGAATGTATCGATTGTTCAATAAACCTTTAAAAATAATTTTTGTAGTATATTGGACAAGATTTAATACGCGATAAAGAGAAACGCTTTATTTTTTATATTTTGTTCAATATCCAATTTCCTGTATTTTTTGTTAAATATCCAATACTAAATTACCGTTCTATCTGGTTCAATATCAAATGCAATATCCAATAAATCAGATAGTAGTTGGTATCAATAATTCAGTTTTGATCTCGTCGGCATCGGGAAAACACGCGTCACGTCGGTAATTTTAAAATGGATCCCAAAGAGAGTGATCCTCAAATATGTCTTTAGTTTAAAGTCTGGTTTTATTTTGATCATAATATTGTTATCCATACTTACATAACTTTTCTAACAGTTTAATGGAAGGAATTGAGTACTTATCGTCTCCCGAGCCCGAATTACCAGAGAAAAGATCAGATCAACAGGCAAGAAAATTGAGAGTACAAATAATGAGAACTGCTTTTCGATATTGGAGCGATGTTAATTGTGTGCCAACATTATTCGGATTAACAGATTTACCATCGGATGGGTAGCTTCTTACCAGTAAATGAGGACGTACACCAATATTCGCAGGTGTACCTACTTCATTTTGTCGGGGGATGATCAAGTCAATAGGCGTTACAGAGGGCAAACAGGAGTGACAAAAAACATCATTCGACAATTGCAAGCATTATATAATGCAAATAAACGCTTTCATTACACTGTTTAAAACGGCGATAGAGAAAATGAACTTAGAAGATCGCACATTTGTCTTCAACCCTGATAAAGGAACCGCACTTTGGAAGAAATAGAATGGATAGGAAACGGGTAGTAGTGTCACTTCCAATACAAGAAAAATTATTTCAAATTTTTAATTTTCTAATTCGGATGTTCCGGACCTACCGCTTCACAATTTGAAATTAAAAATTATAATTTTGTTGAGCAACCTAAATGCACCGAAATTTTGTATCTGATCGCGTTTGACATGATTGTCAAGAAACTCAAATCAAATGTCATGCAAGGACGACTTTGAGGGGAAAATTAAAAGGCAACATTTTCATATCGCGGACTCCGCTTATTCAGAACGATTTGTCATTGGCATTTAAGCGCCTATGACAAAAAATAAGTCGCAAGAATAATCGCTGGATATTTGTAGCATCAATCTTGAATTCCCATGTTTTCCACATGGTCAATTGTATGTGACATTCTCACGTGTGAGCAAACCAATTTATTGCAAAAGCGGAAGGGTCAATGATTGCTTGCGGTTTGATTGAAATGCATCGACATTGCTATACTTCAGTTATTTGTATTGTATTTAATATAACTTTTGAATAAAGAATTTAAATTGATGGAATTGCATAAAGTAGCATGCGCTGTGCATGTTTGGAAATACTATTTTCATTACATTATAACGAATTTGGGCGGAACGGAGTTCGCCGGGTCAGCTAGTTTCTTATAAAGAAATGAATGTCTTGAATTGAATTTGTTTTAATAAAAGCATTATACATAAAAACAATGTTTGTATTTTTTTGTAATAAAAGAAAAGTCTTTAATTTAACTTTTTTTAAAGTTAAGTTGGAAGACTTTTTTTTCAATATTACTATTAGTAACACTGGTTTCTTTATTACGTTTTCTTTATTTTCTATCTTGTTGAATTTAACTTCTTTTTGTTCAATATCCAACATTTGAACTAACTTTTACTCATCCCATACATCAGTGTCCAATATCCAAAATTACTTGGTGATACATTTTTATTTTTAATTAATTAGAGGAATCTTTAAATACAAAAATATTTTAATTATTAAATATAAAATTGTTTGAACTTTCATAAAAAAATTACTTCAGAATAGAAATCTGGTTAATTGAATAAAAGCTTTGAATCTGAATCAGCCGACGAAATGTCAAATCTGAGAGCGAATCTGAAGAAGCCCAATCGAATACCACATTAGAAAGGATTGGTAGAGGATTGAACTCGTGACCTCTCATTCAGTATTTTTACATCCTGGCGAGTGTGTGGAAGAGTACTTTTACTGACTGAAATAGATACAAGCATTCGAAAAGAGGAAGCAGCGACACTGATACACGAATGACCATGATCAGCTAAAAGAATCTTGAAGACAAAACATACAATACTTATTTATTTTGCCGTCTGTTAATACCATTTTAATACGCAGACAAAAAAAACATATGCCCGGCTATTCGTACTCAATTTGTTGAGTTAAAGTTAGTAACATTATCAGTCCGAGGGTAATTGCTTTACGAATTTTTTGAGTAGTACATTGAACGACATTGAGTAAAACTTCGTTAAGTTTCAAAGTAAAGGAACAGCCCTGATGCAAAGATAATGGAATTAAAAGAGATGGATATCTTTCGTACGTCTATCCCCCCAAAACCCATTTTTTTACATTGTTGTTTTTGTAATTTCAATCCCTGTCTGTGAATACGTGTGAGCTTTGAACTACAAAAAAAAAAAAAAAAATCGACCAATGACCGGCCACCAATCAAAATTCAGTGTGGTGAGTTATTTTTGAATATATTAATGCCCGGTTTGTTCAATCTTGCTCATCTTTTTAATTAACCACTGATTTTCTGCAATTTCGTTTGTTCAAGATTTTCTAAGGACTACGTAGGTACCGTAAAACCGTAATACTTTGACCGATTTTAAAATGTAATACGAGAAACAGATTAACACACCGCAAGCAACAGCAACAGCGAACTTAGAACCAATGTATTTTGATTACTTTGAAAACATTAGCACAGCAACATCGACAGCGACATCAACGTTAGAGCCAATCCTAAATTCGCTATTGCTGTTGCTGTCACTGTGTTAATCTTTCTCTCGCATAAAGCTTTACAGGGACTACAAAACTGTCCATACATACCTTTTTTTAACCACATATCTGCGGGCGTTGCCATCTTAGCAAACTCGAAGTGTAATTGAATATTTAATACCTATTCATTTTGACGTAGCTGATATACAAAAACTCTTTGTATAATATTGTGCCAACAAAAAGAAAAATGCAAATAATAGAATGAAGGAATATACGACCCAAACGCAAAATAGTTGGTCCACCCACTTTTTCGCACTTGGAAACTTCTATATTATTCGTTTAACATACATACATATTTAATTTTTACAAAAATAGAAAAAAACTTCATAGACAATTATACTCTTTGATTAAATTACTGATACAAATAAGCAATATCACAACATATACCGTTAAAACTGTGTGCTTTCTCATTTGTTAATGAGTGAGAAACAGTTGGTCTACGTCATTCGTGATGCAAAAGAGTTGGTCTACTCCACATCATGGTATGATCAAGTTAACCGTTAGGGAAAATTAAGCAAAAACAAGCGTGTTCTTGCTTTGGCAGGTTACAAGTGTACCTGTGCAATAAGTTTAAATTCATTTGTTGGGTTATCATGGCACGTGGTGTTCCCTTGTCTAAAGATCTTAGGGAATCAATTATAAAAGCTTTTGAAAATGGCTTTTAAAACTACAAAATTGCAACAAATTTCAATGTCCCTCGTTCATCAGTACAGAATATTATTTCGTTCTTTACTAAGATGGGTAACATTAAAACCCGAAAGAAAACTGGGCGGCCAACGATAGCTAGAGCCCGCGATTGTAGGGTATTAAAAAAAGATAATTAAGGAAAATCGTCGTCAAACTGCTGCTGGGGTAACTGTAGAGTGGAAAAGCCGCATCAAAAAATAAATATCCATCGACACTTGTAAGCGCAACATGAAGAAAATGGAATATAATATGGAATATAAATCTTTTCTTTGTTTTGTATTGTGATTTTTTCAACCCATATGAATAGGCGAAAGAAAAGCCTCTTCTTACGCTAAGGCAAAAGAAAAGGCGACTTGAATGGGCTAAAGAGCACACAAATTGGACCTTACATCAGTGGCGGGAAGTAATTTGGAGCGATGAATCCAGATTTGAGGTTTGTGATGGCGATGAGCGAAAGCGTGTACTTCGCACCTCCAAAGAAGCTTACCATAAAGTCTGTCTGAAACGAACGATAAAGTTTCCAGCATCGCAAATGATATGGGGGTGCATGTCTGGGCGTGGTGTTGGTAGATTATGTTTTGTTGACGGCCTTGTGAATTCTGCGAAATATCGCAACATCTTGGAAGATCATCTGCTTCCATCAATAACACAACTTCAGTCAAGCGAGGAGTCTAGGTCTATGTCAGCAAGGCTTTCCATACGGCAAAGGCAACTAAAGCCTGGTTATCTACTGAAGCCATTCCTTTAATGGAATGGCCATTCAGCAGCCCTGATCTTTCGCCAATCGAAACTCTATGGCACAAAATGAAACAAAAGTTAAGACAGAAACCAGCAAGGACCGGCACAGATCTACGATAGACTATCAATAATATTTGGCAATCATTTACAACCGATGATTGCCAAAAACTTGTGAACACAATGCCACAACGAATTCAAGCAGTGATAGCAAAGAAAGGTGATGTAACCCAGTGGTAAAATCACATTTTTAATTCTTAGACCAACTATTTTGCGCTCAAACAAAAGATGAAAAAAATATTACTTATGTTTATTCACTAATAACTTCAAGTGCTAACAACTTGTTGATTAAACTTTGGTTTTATTTGTAACAAAAATATAAATAAAAATTTATTTTCGTAAACAAAACTTTTTATTTCAAGAAACAAAACAAGTTTGAATTTCTAAACAGAATGTATTCTCAATCAAATAGCATAGACCAACTATTTTGCGTTTGGGCTCGTATAACGCAAGATGGAGTGAACCACTAAAATCTTTCTCGGTTTCTTTGACGTTTTCAACTGGCACATTAAACATTACAAATTGCGATATTTAACCCAAAAAAGTTATAATTTATTTCTACGTGCGGTATTAAAATGTAGAAAAACGAAGTATTGAGGCTTGGAATAATAAATACCTAATAAACAATAAAAACATTTCATGCCGATTGTAGCAGCCTTGAAAGATTACTACTTGACTAGAACGTTATCCATTTTAGATTTAAAATTTACATTCAAATTAATTGAATTTGAACTTGCTTGTGCTCAATTTAACGAGAAACTTTTTGAATTACTCTTTATTTGTTTTCTATAATTGTATAATTATTATTCGTAACTGTATTGACCAAGCTTGATAAAAGGCAGTGTTAAAGTGTAAGAAACGTAGGTATATTCACTGCAAGCAAATTAACTGCCAACCGTCAAAATTCAAATTTTCCTAGTGAACATGCCCAAACCAGTTTTCCAGGATATTTGAAAATTTTATGAATTTCGGTGGTGAGTTCACCAACTTTCCGCCATCTTGCGGGTGAATTCACGAACGCACTTATACTATCATAGAAATGAGCATGTTTTTTTTTTTTTTTTATATACTTCTCCCGGGAAAGGCGAACCTATAACGCTATAACAGCGCCCCGAGATGCCTGCATATGTATGTTTGCTCTGCACTTAAATTGCTGCAAATTGTAGTCTTCTGGAAATATATCCACAGGAAGCGAGTTCCAAAGTTTGCTTGTCCTGTAACAGAAGGAGTTTTTGAAAGTTGATGTCCTCGCGGTTGTCAAGTGTACTGTATGGTCATGACTCATGAGCATTAGCAGCCTGTCTTGTTGGGCGCCCAAAAGTTGCATTTCTATCTACCATGGAAATGGAAGTACCTATAGAACAAGCATAGGTCAGCGACTTGTCTTCTGTGCACCAACGGTTGTAGATTCGATTTGAGTGTAGGGTCTCCAATGAGTCGAACTGCTCGTCTCTGTATGCTATCAAGCAGGTTAAGTGAATGTTTTGGGGCCGAGCTCCATATATGGGAACAATATTCCAAGCCTGGTCTAACCTGTGCTTTGTAGAGAAGGAGAAGTTGCTTGGGGCTAAAGTACCTCTTTGCTCTAAATAGGTAGCTCAACTATGCGTGACTTCATGAATTTTTCTGGAAAACAGCTTGTGTGCAACAGCCTTTCCACTGGAAAGTTATCCATCTCTGCCTTCCATTATGTTCGCCTGATGTGTTTCAGATCAGTTTTATGTGGTTTTCAATTGGGACCAAAAATCAATCTTTTTTTTTTTGATCTAAATCACTTTTCGCGTTCCATTGGGCAGAAAAATCAATCTTTTTTTCGATTCGGATCACTTTTTACAGATCTCGATAATTTTTGATCTACACACACCAATATAATTTGCACAGCTGTTTTACGTCAGTTTGCTTTCGAGAGAAATGCGCAAAGTTTCGTGAAAACCAAAATAACAAAATACACAAACAGCTATGAATATGATTCCAGAGGAATTATTATCTTCATTATCTCCCTCGTCATCTGAAGACTACAAACCACCAATAATACTTCATTTGTATCTGCAACAGGGAAAATATTTTTCAGGCCGATATCCATTTGTGATTTTGCAAAAAACGAATGCAACCTGAACAGCTGTTGTTGTCAATTAACGCACTAATCCATTCACAAAAGCAGATCAATTTCGTTGCGCGTTCCATGAGCACCGTAAAATTTGAGATCTGAAAAAGATTTCTGGTGGTCCCAATGGAAAACCACATTAATTGGCGCTTAAACATTTTTTCAGATCCCGTTTATGGAGGTGTAGCCAATGAACCTAGTCAATAATTCCATACTGAGACCCAAAACTTCGACTGATATACTGGTACTTACCTACAGGCTATATATATTACGAAATGGCAAATATTAGCTACGCTGAGTATTGTAACATAAAACTTCGTAGGTATTGACCAATGTCACATAACTTCATAATTTTCAACTCACCAACACACTCGCACCTAATATTTGATACTTCCGCTGTTGCTGTGAACAACGTTTCTGGCAACGTTCATAGAATTTTATCCGTTAAATTTGAAATTATTCGTTACATGTAGATAAATAAAGTATTTTTATTTAGTGTACAGTAACTCAAAATATTTGTGAAAAACAACAGACAAATTAAATCGACTCTCGCACACGATGTACAACAAAAGCCTCATGTTACCTACTATTAATTGTGATACACACGGCTACGTCTTAAATGACAAAACTTTCAAAAGAGTGTGGTTTCATAATAACCTTTTTTCTTAAACGTACCTATAGTATTATGTTTGTTTTTCTTCTTTCTTTCTTTTAGAGCAATACGGCATGACACAAGCTGTTTTTAATGTCAACATAGATAAGCCCATAGCAGCCAATGACATAGGAACTTATTCACTTGTTGTCAATGAACCTGTTAATGGTAGATGGGTGTTGGAGAGTTCGCAGCCCAGGTTATATTACGGTACCAAGTTGAATTTTTGGATTATTGTCCGTTACGGAGAAAAAACATTAGAAAAAGTTGGAACCATTACCGTTACCGAGACGTATTTAGAAATCGACGACCCTCAAGGACCTATTTTCACAACTCCGGCATATCCACTGCCTTTCGGGTGTGAAAGATCACCGACAACAGTGGGCGGCAAGCCGGCATGCAAGGGTGATAAAATTTTTGGCGATAATTTTAACTCAATGGAATGGGCCAAATGGAGTCGAGAGATTCGAATACCACTTGACGAAGACGATGCTGAGTTTGTGTCGTTCCAACGTCGACCAGAGAACTTTTATATTCGCAATGGTTCGTTGCATATTGTGCCGACTTTATTAACCAACATGGAAGGATATAATGAGAATAGTATATACAATGGAAAGCTAGACCTAGGAGAATTGTGAGTACGTATAGGAAGATATTAACCGTTAAAAGAAAGTCGATGGTAGAATATTTTTAAAGTTCAATTCATTGTTATGAAGAAAATGGTACCACTACTTTGAATTGTTTACCTTTTCTTGTTATTATCGCTTTTAGTTGCACTGGCGTCAGGGATATATCAAGGGAGTGCTCTAAGCGGGCAATTAATACGCAAATTCTTCCGCCTGTGGTTTCAGCACGAGCCCGGACACGACAATACTTCACCTTTCGATATGGAAAAGTTGTGGTTAGGGCGAAGATGCCTATAGGCGATTGGCTAATACCGCGTACGTTATTTTTAGCAAAAACTGCAAATGATGAGAAGTTAAAGTTATTCAATTTGTTTGTGTAGTAATACTTCTCGAGCCAGTGGAGAACTATTACGGATTTCTAGGCTTTGCTTCGGGACAAATGAGAGTGGCCTCGATTCGTGGAAATGAATACCTGGAAGACCTGAATGGTACGGATATCTCTGGTAAATTGGTTTCGGGTGGAGCCGTGCTATCAGCTGGTGATCAATTTCGAAAGCTGTGGATGAAGGAGTCTTTGCAAAGACTACATTTGGGTAATGACTATCACATATATACGCTCACTTGGTCAGAGGATGCGATTACTCTAGAAATTGATGGCAATAGATACTCGGAAATACGTGGAGGTTTTGCAAAGGAACTTCGAAATATTAAGCCTTATGCAAAACATTGGGAAAATGGTCATTATAATGCGCCATTTGACAGAGAGGTTTGTCATGCTATAATCCCCCGACTGCCAATCTAAATACAACGAGTGACGTATTTTTCATTACAGTTCTATGTAACTCTTGGTCTATCAGTTGGCGGGCATTCGGACTTCCCTGACTATTGCCGAACTGGACGAAAGCGAAGGGAAAAACCATGGAAAAATGGCGATCCCAAGGGTGCGTTCAAGTTTTGGAAGGACCGTCCAAACTGGGAAAAAACTTGGAAAGGCGAGGATGCGGGTCTCCATGTCGATTATGTTAGAGTGTATGCATTATAAATTAATCCGTGTGGACTTATTTACTTATAATCTCGATGCGAACAAAGAATCAGATATAACCACTTTGTTTTAATATCATAATCATCATATTTTGTTTAAACCAATTGCTGCCCCCAATGTTGGTACCGTCATACAATTCCTTCAATAAAAAAAAAAATACTTCAAACAACTTCAGTCGATGGCACGCGTTTATTCAACTTCATTGGCCTTAGAGCTGCGCGACACTAACGCTATTGACTTTGCGTCTCTTAACAGCACTAGTCGCACAAATGCCAAGTTCAATAGAAGCGTATACCCAAGATATTCTCTATGATATCTCTCCGCCCCCTTGTACATCAGCCGTAGATCGCTAGGAAAACTAACATTCCCTCGACTGGAGACACTTTCTGCAACAACGTTGCCCTCTTCTTCGGTATCCGGCATATCTTCAACATTGTAGTAGGTGCGCATCAAGGTCAAAATAGTCTTCTCTGCCGAAACACGTTCAGTTCCCACCAAGTGCTGGAACAATCGCGCTGCCAGAAACTTTCTTAAATAGAAAATATTCGAATGGGACTGCTCGGTAGATATTTTCCGATTCGCCAATGCGAATCCCAGAATAGCTGTCAACTGCGCTCGTTGTACGTTAATGTTCACCTGCTCGGCATTACCTGGCCCTGCGCTCTGAGCGATTTGTGGATTTTCAAACAGATAACAGTCAGCTTGAGGAATCAAGAAGGCAGCATACATACAGCGGTGGATCAGATCATGCAAATGGAGTTTCTTTTCTTGGATATCATGTCGCTCCCAGTGTGTAAGTTCACAGGGTCCATCTTTATGCAATTGCAATCGTGACCAAATAATGCTAGAGACACCCACACTTAACGAAACAGTCGATTTGATTTCCTCAATTTGAGTTTCAGGCAACTTTGGATAAACAAAAGAGGCAACTTTGCGAGGCTGACGCTTTGCTGGCACCTCATCCAGTAGACTTTTGCAAAATTTGTTTACGATTTTCGTTGAGAAACCATCTAGATGAAGGATATCGTCTAGGCTGTGAAGGCCTCCGTTTTTCGATTTCCATGCCTCGAGTTTGTTGAGTTTCGCTTTTGAGATGTCGTAACTATGAGCAGGTATTATTACATTATCTGTATATGATTTTACGTCATTACCTGGCCAAATGTTCTCCAGACTTTGTGTTTATTATTGCTAAGATCCGATTGGTTTCTTGCTCATTGAAGTTAAATGGGTTGCTTTCAGAAGGAGATGCTGTCGACGAGCACTTGGCTATGGCAATTCTAGATGTACTTCCGATTGTCGCTCGGGGAAAAGTCAGCGATATTAAAGACTGTGATGATCGCAGTAGCATTCTACAAGGAATTATTGTTTATGTTTTATCTAATGAAGTAATAAATAGACTTTCTGTTAAAATAAAATGATATACATAAATAGAATTTGCCAAACTAGGGAAGTGTCAAAAGAAAACCTACATCTGTATGACAGTTTTCTTAATTGTACACAAATCGAGTGCAACATTTTATTTATTAAGCGCTATTTGCATGGGCCTCCAAAAACGACTTTGATGATAGACTTGTTACGAATAGTTTATAAAAGGCGTTTTTCTTTTTTAGTTCAGGTACAACCTGAACTGTTATACAAAAAGTTTGTGTTTCTTTTTTAGCTCAGATACATCAGAGCTCGAATTTGTGTTTCTTTTTTCGTTCAGAGCATGATCAGAGCGCGCTCTATGAGCTCAGAATTAATTGACTGAGCAGGCTGAGTAAAATGCTGACTACCCTACCTAATACATTCACACTTCCAGTCATATTTGAGAGAAAAGAAAAACAGGAAAAACAGAAAATCATCAGAACGATCTGAGCACGCTCAGTTCAGAGCGCGCTCATATAGCTCGAGCTCAGTTCAGTGCTCAGCTCTGAACTAAAAAAGAAAAACGCCTATTGTTAATTTAGCTGTTTAAATCAATTGAGATTCATATTTTTTTTATGTTATGCCTGTGACACACATATGGTTTCGATACCATGGTATCGAGATGAACCACATGTCTGTCAGGGTATACTACGGTCATACCATGCGAGCAATGTGGTTTGAGCGTAGTATCGATACTAGGGTTTTTTTGCGTAGTATAGCTATCCTCCTAGCGAAAACAGCGCCACTCTCATGTAGTGGAAACTAGTTTTACTTAAAGTACCTATCATTTTCATAGAAAATGCTTTAGTATTTCCAACTGGGTGTCTGTACTAGGTGTGTGTCACGGGTTTTATTGTCTGCCCCAGCATGGTAACCAATGGCAACTATCAGCCTATACTACGTTGTATAGTGTGTCACCTAGCATGGTATTGACAATGCCATAGTTTTGATACCATGGTATCGAAACCCTATGTGTGTCACAGGCATTAGATGTTAAGGAGATGCACATGAGAGCGAATTGCGAACACCCGAATATTCGTACTTTCTGACACTTCATTCACATGAAAACTTTTTTTGGTCGCAGATACCCGCGTATCAGCTTCATTTTTAGAGGTTAAGTTCGAACGAATTTTTCATTCGTGGGTTTGTGGATCGCGACTGTTGTGTGTGGATTGTGAACAAAGTGTGAAAGTGTTCGCGGCAAGAATTTTCAATTCGCGAGAAAATTGCTTCAATTGTGTAATTGTTTTAGCCGTTTAAATCAATTGAAAGTCATGTTTTTTTTTAGACTGGATGTTAGATTAATGAAATGTAATGGTTTTGTGATAGAACAAACAGGAAATTGCAATTCATAAATACAGTTAAATTGATTTGTTCGCAATTCGCCTGTTCGCAATTCGCTCTCATGTGAGTAGTCCTTTAGATTAATTAAATATAATGGTTTTCTGATAGAACAAATAATTTTCCAATCATAAATTCAGTTAAATTGATTTGTTCGAAATTAGCGTATTCGATACTCACTTTCATGTGAATAGGCCTTTACTTAAGCAATCAAAAAAAACACGGTGTACTTTATATCAGCGGCTCCCAAAGTGTGCTCCGCGGAGCACTTGGTACTCCGCGAAGGATATTCAATTGCTCCGCGGAAAGATAAAAAAAAAAGATAAATACCTAACAAAATTCCATTACACTAGTGAATAGTTAATTTTGTGCTTCTGAACTTGTCATTTTGAACGCAGCAATGCGAATTTGAAATGCTCATTTAAAAGAAATCAACACATACAAACAAACTAACAATATGTGATATGGGATGATAATATCAACATTATGTAGGTATATGGAATCCCCGAAAATAGCATAAGTGCAACGAAGTGCTCCGCGAGGAAATTTTCACCTAAAAAGTGCTCCACGACTAAAAAAGATTGGGAACCGCTGCTTTAGGCGTTTTTCTTTTTTAGTTCAGAGCTGAGCACTGAACTGAGCCCGAGCTATATGAGCGCGCTCTGAACTGAGCGTGCTCAGATCGTTCTGATGATTTTCTGTTTTTCCTGTTTTTCTTTTCTCTCAAATATGACTGGAAGTGTGAATGTATATGTGTAATCAGCATTTTACTCAGCCTGCTCAGTCAATTAATTCTGAGCTCATAGAGCGCGCTCTGATCATGCTCTGAACGAAAAAAGAAACACAAATTCGAGCTCTGATGTATCTGAGCTAAAAAAGAAACACAAACTTTTTGTATAACAGTTTAGGTTGTGCTCTGAACTAAAAAAGAAAAACGCCTTTTATCTACATACCTACGTACTTAGGTACCTACGCTGAGACTCTACATACAATGCATAAACACTGAATACGCTGAACAACCGCACTGTGAATGTTTCCCATACAATTCCTGGCAACAATACACATTCCCATCTTGTATAACACTTTTTTCTCAGCTGTTTTTTGTTATGACACTTGCTGTCATTTCTCTTTCTTTTGATCCCACTTTTTCTGCGGTGCCTGCGCTGCTGCTTCTGCCAGACACAAAATCAGTAGCTGCCGTTTCTAATTGATCTATGTTCGTGTCCGTCGTGGCGTCAGGTGAAATTT
Organism: Cheilosia urbana; assembly: GCA_946477585.1. Classification (NCBI taxonomy): domain Eukaryota; kingdom Metazoa; phylum Arthropoda; class Insecta; order Diptera; family Syrphidae; genus Cheilosia; species Cheilosia urbana. The sequence goes on from OX297855.1 coordinate 66,689,799, forward strand.
CGTTAGTGCATCGTTTTTTTCTTCCGCCTCAAGAGCTTATCGACTACTTCCTGTGTAGAACAAAAAAAACATTCCCGTTTTCAAAAAGGTAGAAGCAAACGATTCGCAAAAATCCCTGTAAGAACGTAAGGCGTCGCGAAAAATTAAACGGGTTTCTACGAATCCATTAAACAGCGTTTGCCTTCACTCCTCTCTTTGCCTACCTCCTAATCCGCGATTACACAACGTAAAACAAGAGTGGAACGAAAAAGTAAAACATGCTCCTTAATACCTCAAGCAGAATTGGATTATGAACTTTCTATTTCTATACTTATTTTGGCGTGCGGGCACGAAAAAAGTTCATATTTGGAATGCCCCAAGTGTGAAATGCTGTCCAAGTGAAACGTAAAGTCCCACTGGTGGAAGTCCAAATCAAAAATAAATGTCATCAGTAACAACAACGACAGCAACAGACACTATTGCATCAAGTGCTACTGTCGCTGAAGCTGAATCCGTGACCAAAATGATGATTCTCGACATGGACATGACTACTCGGTTCCAAGACGAGTCATCATCGTCGTTAACAACAACAGTGAAATCGAAACCTCCAGTATCGCTGATTGTTCACGAAAGCAATGGCAAAATAAACACAAGTCTAACGACAGACAGCGACAGTGGCTGCGAACGTGACGAATGCGACACTCTGACCAACTCTAAAAGTCGCAGACGCGGACAATCGGTTTGTTTACGAGTGCACAGCTTCATTTCAAATCACTGGTACCTTAGCTACCTGGTACCGCTAACAATCCTTATCGCCCTTGTCGTGGTGGCCTACTTGATGCGCGACTACGCACGACATCTGCTATACTGGATAGAAACGCAGAATTCGTGGTTGATCTTTGCCATCTTCATGTGTCTGTTCGTCGTGGTCAGTTTTCCAGTGGTGGTTGGGTATTTTGTTCTAATGATCAGCAGTGGATACCTGTTAGGACTAATCAAAGGCTTCCTGACTGTGATATTGGGTGCGAATCTGGGCATTTTCATAGCTCATACAACGCTGAGGAGTTTGCGGCATCGTCTTCCTATACACAAGTAAGTTCTGACAGTAGTTAATTGATATGGGGTGGGGCAAGCTACATATAGATTGTTTATGAAAAAACGTTGGTAATCTTATCAGTTCTGATTGACTGGTTTCTCTAGAATATGTTTACTTACGTTGTGAAATTTCTTATCGAACTGGCTGGGTAAGGCAAAAGTGATCTGGGGGAAATTTCGCGCACACTATAATGAAGTGCACTTGAAAAGTCCACATTTGCGCGTTGAACTTGACGGGCTTCAGGGAGGTCGGAAATTGTTTTTTCATGGTAAGAATCGTTACATACGCTCATTATTATTATGGAAATGTGAATTGTGCATACGATGGCAAATAAGATCCAGATTCACTGTACTTGTATAACTATTGGCCGTTAACTTGTCGCTTAATGCCGTTCGAAACACGCAGGCAATCTATATACGTATTTAACGAAATGATGATTTCACCAAAAAATGTTTTTTTAGAATATAAGTTGGGATGTAAAATGTGTCAACTCCCAAAGATGACCCCTCTTCAGATATCTTGTGGAAATGGTCCATAACATATACATCCTTAGTTTTATTTAAAATAAGCATGCCTCCTGCTTTTAAAACCAGAAATAACCCATTTCGCGTGCCAATTTGTCAGTCTACAAGCGTACACTTCCCCCCCATGTGAAGTTCCCTAGGAACTCTTCGTGACGTTTTTCAATAATTACTTTTTGCACACCGCTACAAGTACTGCCCTACCATTTACTATTCTTGAGACTGTAATAGCATAAGCATATTCACAACTAACAATCACAAGGCCAATGAGTGTTTCCGTCGTTAAAAAAATAAATAAATAAACCAACCCCCTAGCCGGTTGTAGTACAGCAGCAATAGCCCTAGCCCCAAGAGCTACCACTATCAGAAAGTCAATTAAGGTATTCGCTGAACTAGCCTTAATTGGAAGTTGTTGAACGAGAAATAGATTGAAATTATTTATTTCAATGAAGAGGCAAGTTCGAATGAAATGTATACTCAACGTCAGCAACTGATAGAACCACAATAACTTGCTATCATTGGGTTGCGTGATGTTCGCTGTTTTCGTCCGGCAATTCCAAATCATTTTTGTAATAAAATTCTGCATTTTTTATGAGAGATACGCGAATTAACGTGCCTGTGGGGTGTGAGCAGAAATACTAAAGGTAAAGGTAAACTGTTTTATGCGTCATTTACTTTGGCGTGGTGACTACTACTGGAATCGGAGAACTATACAGTAGTAACCGTTTAAAGCGAACCCGGTTAAAGCGAACTTTCGGTTATAACGAACCATTTCATGAAGTCCCAATCAATGCCCCATAAGAATTATGAATTTTAATTTCGCATATAGCGAACCCGCCTAAAGCGAACTTTCGCATATAACGAACCCATTCTGCGCGTGAAATAAAGAAAATGTACGGTTATACCGAACCAAAAATCTGTCGCTTTACATTGTCATCCAACTTTTCGGGACTTCCCCGAGAACTGTATAGCTGCGGACGAACCAACATTCTCAAACGTCAAAATTTTGTCCTTCAATATAATTTGTTCGGTACTTCCCCGAGTAATCTTATGTTTACAAACGAAAGGTAAGACGTCGAATTGTTTTAAGCGAATTGAAATCTTCTCAAACAAAACAATCTAAAATTCATGACTTTTTTAATTAAAAAATTTAATAAAAATATAATGCTTTTATACTGAAATATGTACTTATTTTTTATGTGTTTTGAACACTTTTTCTTTTCTTTTTTTGATTTTCAAAACAAAACTTGATGATTTTTTTAGCGTATCACTTATAACGAACTTCGGTTATAACGAACCAATTTGGTCAGTCCCTTCGAGTTCGTTATAAGCGGACACTACTGTAATTGTGAAGAAACATATGTGAAAGTATCTATACGTCTAACTAAACATATACGCAGGTGGCGCAATACCTGGTGTCATATAGTGAGAACTCGATGAATCAATGAAATGAAAAGTTATGGTAGGTATTTGCGTCATTGAAAAACTAAGGCCCTTTCAGGTGGGATAGGTACATTTCGGAGGTTTTATCGCACTCGAAATTTGTTTATTGACGAGACCATATTATAGTGGATGCAATATGATGAAACTGTTTCATTTTACGATACGTCTGTTCCTTTACTTTTAAATCTTACGAATTTTCACTAATTCTTACGAATTCTTACGAATTCCTACGAAATTTTTACTCAATGCCGTTCCTTTCCTTAACTCTGTAAACTTATGTAAAAGCGCCATCTGTGCTTTCAACGTATGAAGGTGTTTGCCAGACGCACCCATTGACGACTACTTGTCAGACGCACCCATTTCGACGACAACAGCTGCACCCAACTTAACGACGAAGGTGGGATGACAGCTGTTGGGAATTTAAATAGTTGTTGGACGCCGTCGTTTTCTTGGATAAGTTGATAGTTATTAATAAAGATTTTAATCGAGTGTAATCCTCTAAATTAATAAATAAAAACGTGTTTAAAACTCAGATGTGGGGTCAGAATATCACTGGCCTGTGAAATAAAATAAAATTTAATTAAAAATTCTGATAATAATTACATTAAACGTGTTAAAATGCCGCGTGTCTTGTCAAAACAGCAGTTGGTAGAAGCGCTCAGGGAAGCTGGCGTAGAATTCCCCGAAACAGCTACCACGGCCCAGTTAAAGAGACTGCACCACAGTGAAGTCAACAAAAGCAACAATTTATCTGCGGCAAGCGAGGAAGATGCCGATGCCGATGCCGATGCCGATGACGTTGCCGATGACGTTGATACCGAAGCCGACGATGCCGAGGAACTGAGAAGTGCCGCGTTGGATGAGGAATTAAGCGAGCTACGTAAGCGTCTCGAAGTGCTGAAGCTGCGGAAGCAGATTAAAGAGTTGGAGAATGATGCCGCCCCTCCTGCCGAACGACGATCGGAATTTGGCGAAATTGAGCACGCCATTCCAAAATTTGATGGCGATGACGTAAGCCATTCGGTAAAACATTTTTTCCGTGATTTTGAAGAAATTATGCAGACGGTAAATGCCGATGAAAGGTTTAAATTATTGAGCTTGAGACGTTCACTAATAGGAACCGCTAAAGTGTTCCTACTCTCGACGGTGGCGCTTAATTATAGCGAACTGAAGGCAGCACTATTAAAAGAATTCGACATAGCTGTGTCTCGCCAGGATGTGTACAGAATGCTAGCCCTAAGGAAGTGGAAAAAACAAGAAGAGTCGCTGCATTGCTACATTCTAAACATGCAGGCGATTGCCAAACGATCCGACATTGGTGAAACGGAGATCATTGACTTCATCATAGACGGGATGGGTAGTAACATATCCAATGTTAATCTGCTGTTAGGTGCTCGTACCATCGACGAACTGAAACAACTCGTTAATCGCTATCAGCAGAAATATTTGATGGAAAGTGCTACGAGTACATCAGGATGTATTTCTAATGCCGTATCGACGAAACCTGCCGCTGTAACCAAGCCGAATGTTAATAGAAATGCCGTACTATGCTTTAATTGCTCACAGACGGGGCATATTAAACCATACTGTCCACACCCTTTGCGCCGAAATGGGTCGTGTTTCCGATGTTGGGAGATGGGACATGACCACAGGACGTGCCCGAACCCGAAGAAGATGCTGTCTGCCGCTGCCGTTCCGAAGCGTAATCAACAAGTTGCTGCCGTTTCGAAAGTAGGGTCTGATAACGATGAAAGTTTAAGCGAAGTAGTTGGTGCTGTAAATTGGGTGAGTGTCGCTTTTGAAGTTGATTTGGCAAAAGATGTAGAATTCATGAAGTTCCTTTCTCTTTTTGATACGGGCAGCCCAACTAGTTTTATAAAGTCTTCGTATGTCCCGGTTAAGTTGCTGCGACGATTGAAAATTCCGAAATCCTCATTTTACGGGGTGGGTGGAAACAAATTAAATGTTTTAGGAGAAATGAAATGTAAAGCAAAATTTCATAATAAAATAAAGACGATAAAAATTAATATTGTCCCAGATGAAAGTATGGCTCTACCGATTATTTTTGGACGTAATTTTTTGTATGCTTTTAGTATCCATTTGACAAGAGTAAAGGTTAGATACTCTAAAGAAAAGTTGGTTGCTATAAATAGAAATAATAAATTTGTTTTGCCAAATGAACTTCTTACAACTCTTAATAGATATAGCCTCATCGGGAATAAGTGTTCGCTAGTTGGTAATAAACCAGAAAGATTTGAAATGGTATTGGAAGTTGAGGCAACTGAGACTAATTACGAGTACTATAAAATGCCGGATATATTTAATATTGAAGTTGTGTCTGACGAATTAGATTTGAATATTGATCATAAATTGGGTAAATTGTGCTGTGCCGAACTGAATAGTTTAATTATAGATGCTTATGTGTTGCCGAAAGATATTGAAGTAGAACCGTTAGATTATGAAATGAAGATTCATCTGACTGATAATGTTCCGTTCCACTGTTCTCCCCGACGACTGTCTTACTTTGAAAGAACTCAAGTGCAGGCAATAGTGAATCAGTTGGAAAAAGACGGTATTATTAGACAAAGTAACTCGCCGTATGCGTCTGCTATTGTGTTAGTAAAAAAGAAGAACGGAGAACTTCGAATGTGTGTGGACTATCGTGGTCTCAATAAAAAAACCATTAGGGATAATCAACCTTTGCCGCTTATAGAAGATTGTATAGAGTATCTTGAAGGAAAACAATATTTTACGCTCCTAGATTTGAAAAGCGGATTCCATCAAGTTAGGGTTTCTGAGGAATCTATTCCTCTTACTGCGTTCGTTACTCCAAATGGCATGTGGGAGTATTTAAAAATGCCGTTCGGGTTGAAAAATGCTCCGGCCGTTTTTCAGCGGTTTATTAATGTTATTTTCCGAGATTTAATTGATTCGGGTAAAATAGTTGCTTATATGGACGATATATTGATTGCTACAGCAGACTTTGAGGAACACAAATTATTGCTAAGAACCGTTTTGAGACGTATAACTCAACGGAATCTTAAACTAAATCTCTCGAAATGCCGGTTCGGTCATACGGAAATAGAGTATTTGGGATACGCCGTTTCTTCGCAAGGTATTGCGCCAAGTGATTCTCATATTGCCGCTATTAAAGAATATCGAGTGCCGACTAATCAGAAACAATTGCATTCTTGTATTGGGTTGTTCTCTTATTTCAGACGATTTGTGCCGTCATTTTCCCGAATTGCAAAGCCGTTGCAAAATTTATTAAAGAAAAATGCCGACTATGATTTTGACAAACCATGTTTGGACGCTTTTAATGAGTTAAAATGCAGACTAATTGAAGCACCGATTTTGGCTATTTATAGTCCTATAAAGGACACAGAACTGCATTGTGATGCCAGTTCAATTGGTTTTGGTGCTGTCTTGCTTCAAAGGCAAGATGATAGAAAATTTCATCCGGTGTCTTACTTTTCTAAGACAACTTCCGCTGCCGAATCTAGGTATCATAGCTTTGAACTAGAGACGCTTGCTATAATTTATGCTTTGAGACGATTCCGGGTATATTTGGAAGGAATACCCTTCAAAATAGTTACGGATTGTAGCTCGCTGACGATGACATTAGAAAAGAAACAAGTTAATCCACGGATTGCCCGCTGGGCCTTAGAACTTGAAAATTATAATTATAAAATTCAGCATCGTAGTGGTATATCTATGGGACATGTGGATGCCCTTAGCAGGTGCCAGGTTGCTGCAATTTGGGATGTTGATGATACGGATTTTCAAATCCAAATTGCGCAAGGACGGGACAAAATAATTATGGAATTACGGGATCGAATGGAGGTTGAAGAAGTCAAAAACTTTGAATTGAGGGATGGACTTGTATATAGAGTGAAGAGAAGTGGAAGAAAGGCATTATTCGTGCCGAATGAAATGGAAGATAATGTTATACGGTTGATTCATGAAAAACTAGGTCATCAGGCGCTGGAGAAATGTTACGATAAGATTGCTATGCATTACTGGTTTCCGAGCATAAGACGAAAGATTGAAAGATTTATCCAAAATTGTATTAAGTGCATTATGTACGCTATGCCGGTCCGTTCTAGCGAGAGGAACTTGTATAATATTCCTAAAAACCCTCTGCCGTTTGACACAATTCATGTGGATCACTTTGGTCCCTTGCCGTCCCTTAGTTCGAAAAGGAAGCATATTTTGGTAGTAATAGATGCTTTTACAAAATTCGTAAAGCTATATCCTACGAACTCGACGAGTACAATAGAAGTAATTTCCGCATTAGATAAATACTTTCAGTATTATAGCAGACCGCGACGCATTGTGTCAGATAGAGGTACATGCTTTACCTCTTTCGAATTTGAGGACTTTCTAATAAAACGAAATATAGAACATGTAAAGGTTGCCGTGGCTTCACCCCAGGCAAATGGGCAAGTCGAAAGAGTCAATCGGGTTATCAAGTCTATGCTGGGAAAATTGAGTGAGCCGGTAAATCATGCCGATTGGTCGAGTAAGTTACTAAAGGTGGAGTACGCTATTAATAATTCTATTCATAGCACGACGAAGAACTCACCTAGTATGCTATTGTTTGGTGTTAGCCAAAGGGGTGAAATAATAGATGAAATGACGGAACATCTAGAGGAAAAGATGGCTTCCGAGAGCTGCCGTAATTTAGATCAAATTCGTGCCGAAGCTTCAGGAGAGATTGATAAGTCTCAGAAATATAATTTAGACTATTTTCTTAGGCACAGTAAAAAAGTTAAAGAATATAAAGTCGGTGATTTTGTTGTTATGCGTAACGTTGATACTGCCGTCGGGACGAATAAAAAGTTTTTGCCGAAATTTCGTGGCCCTTATGTCGTATGTAAGATTCTCGGACATGACAGATATGTATTGCGGGATATTGAAAACTGCCAGTTGACTCAGCTTCCGTACGATGGTGTTGTTGAGGCGAATAGAATGCGAAAATGGTTGTTAGACCGAAATGAAGAGGCTGTTTCTATTGAGAGTCCAAGTGACCCTCTTGCCGTAGATATAAGTTTGGAGTAATATGTAGAGATTATTGATAAGTATTTAGTTTATCTTTTGTTCGAGGTCGATCAATTGTCAGATTGGCCGAGTTGTAAACTTATGTAAAAGCGCCATCTGTGCTTTCAACGTATGAAGGTGTTTGCCAGACGCACCCATTGACGACTACTTGTCAGACGCACCCATTTCGACGACAACAGCTGCACCCAACTTAACGACGAAGGTGGGATGACAGCTGTTGGGAATTTAAATAGTTGTTGGACGCCGTCGTTTTCTTGGATAAGTTGATAGTTATTAATAAAGATTTTAATCGAGTGTAATCCTCTAAATTAATAAATAAAAACGTGTTTAAAACTCGAAAAATTTATAAAGGAGATCGTCATAGAGAGAGAGCTATATATTACTAAAACTGAAAAGAAATAGAACTGATGTGGTTTTCCATTGGGACCAAAAATCAATCATTTTTTTTTATCTAAATCACTTTTCGCGTTCCATTGGGCAGAAAAATCAATCTTTTTTTTTCGATTCGGATCACTTTTTGCAGATCTCGATATTTTTTCAGATTTACGCATCACTACATAGTATAAAACAAAGTCGCTTTCTCTGTCCCTATATCCCTATGTATGCTTAAATCTTTAAAACTACGCAACGGATTCTGATGCGTTTTTTTTAATAGATAGAGTGTTTGAAGAGGAAGGTTTATATGTATTACTTGGTTTTATTATTTTCATTACACTAACGAATATGGGCGAAACAAAGTTCGTCGGGTCAGCAAGTTTGCTTTCGAGAGAAACGCGCTAAGTTTCGTGAAACCCAAAATAGCAAAATACACAAATAGCTATGAATATGATTTCGGAGGAATTATTCAGGCCTATCATTGAATCCGACGGATGCTCTGCGGACGGATTCAATCCGATACGCAGTTGATCACTTCACAGAATCCGCAAAAATGTATTCCCGGGGTGTTGACTCGATCCACAGCCTATTCACATCCGCGATAAATATAATTATCAAATCCGCCGGAGTTTATTTATCTTTTACATTTTTTCCAAATTCAAACCGCCGGAGGAAACAACATTGTCGACCCAATTTTGTAGATCACAGTAGTTCATTTTTTGTAGTAGGTTAAGGATTTATTAACCAGTAACCCGGATAATTTGACACAGAATCGGGACCTAAGGACACGATTCATGAGATTTCTCCCCAAATTGAGATAGAAAAAGCAAAACAGATGTGGTTTTCCATTGGGACCACCAGAAATCTTTTTCAGATCTCAGATTTTACTGTGCTCATGGAACGCGCAACGAGATTGATCTGCTTTTGTAAATGGATTAGTGCGGTAATTGACAACAATATCAGCTGTTCAAATGGCATTCGTTTTTGGCTAAATCACAAATGGATATCGCCCTCAAAAATGTTTTCCTTCTTGTAGATACAAATGGAGTATTATTGGTGGTTTGTAGTCTTCAGATGACGAGGGAGATAATGAAGATAATAATTCCTCCGAAATCGTATCCATAGCTATTTATGTATTTTGTTATTTTGGTTTTCACGAAACTTTGCGCATTTGCCTCGAAATGAAACTTTTTAAACTGACGTTAAACAGCTGTACAAAGTATATTGGTATGCGTAAATCTGAAAAAATATCGAGATCTGCAAAAAGTGATCCGAATCGAAAAAAAGATTGATTTTTCGTCCCAATGGAACGCAAAAAGTGATTTAGATCAAAAAAAAGATTGATTTTTTGTCCCAATGGAAAACCACAAGAGATATCTAACTAGCACTTGTCAAACGCTTGCATATTGTCAGACTGACTTGGAGGAGGGTGACCATGGTTGCCGTTTTAGTGACTTTGTCGCTATATCTAGTGGAATTTTCAAAAGTTTAGTGACAAAAATTTATTTTTTGTCACTAGAAAATTCTAGTTACTTTTCTGGTGACTTTTTGGAAAAACATGTTTTTCTAAATTATTAAGCGTCTGGTGATGTTACATCCCTGGTATTCGAGTTTGACACTTGCAAATTGCAAAATTCAATTTGACTTTTTGCTTCCACATTCAAAGGCCTAAGTCGAACGCATTTTTAGTATGATGATCATAGTTAATAATAAGTTGAGAAATAAAATATCAACGAAAACTTTGAACTCAATAATGCTCATCAAGAGTCAGTCGGAATGACTCTGGACACAAAATTGAAATGGAAACCGCATGTAAAGAAAAAATGCGAAGACCGTAAAATCATATATAGAGAACTTTATTGGTTAATCTCCATAGAGACCTCGGAATTCCCACCGTTAAGGACGAAACAAAAAAATGCTATCGAAAGCATAGAAATCGATTTAGGACATATCATATTAATAGCTCGGTCCGTGAAATTCTCGATGAAACAAATTTATTGCGGCGTCTACAACGAACTAAACCTTCGGACTTAGCCCGATACTTATCAACCGCATCAAAACTGCGGAATGAGCAGGAACTTTCGCCGGAATGTTGCTGCCAAACGTGTAAAACAACTTCGTGATTAAAAAAATTGCTTGATAAGTCATAAATTAGTTGCAGGACAAAAGAAATTTGTAGGAGGTGGTTTTAGTGAGTAAAAATCTCACACTACTATGAGCACGCGCCGAGTGTCTTCTAGAAGATTTCCATCTACCTCAGAGAGAAAAAAAAAAAGCTCATCAGAAATCAACTAAAAATACAAAAGTTGTCACGAATACGAAATTCCTAAAAAAAAATTAAAAATGCCTCCGATATTGAGATAAATGAACGTATTATGTTTTTTTATTGTAACTTTGAGACTGAAATTGTTTTTTTTATAAGTTAACATAAATCTATTAACATATTGTAAGTTTTTGACTAATTGCTAAAAATAAAAATGTTGTTAAAATTGAATATATTTTTTTTTTTTCATTTTTTGGTAGTGAACATTTTTTTCTAGTGACTTTTTTAAAAATTATAGCATATCTGGTGGATTTTTAGGTTCGAGTTAGTGACTTTTTTTTTTTGAGTTAACGGCAACCCTGAGGGTGACACAAGTTGTTGTACTTTACTTTCGCTGAGATAGGATGTTTGTGTTAGGTAAGTCCTACAACAAAAACAAACAAAAATGGACCAATCTTCAAAATTTGATATTTCTGTCGGTGTAGCAGGTAGAATCTTTATTTTTGCATGGACCGAAGTGGAAAAAACCGGGGCGTCCAATAAAGATAAAAAAAATTAAAAAAAATAAAAAAAACTCCGGATTGACGTAAAATTGATCGTATTCACCAGGAAAATGGTGAAAACCCTAGCGAATCGGGCCCTTCACTTGATAAAAATATAAGCTAGTGAACATTGAAAACGGCGGATGGACTACATTATCGGTCCGCAAAACCGCATTACCGTTTGCTTGTAGTCCAACGAATCAACTATCAAACGAAAATCTTTTCTTATTCGATTTTGTTTAAATAAAGTGTACGAACATGGACAGCATTGGATTTTTCTTAAATTTTGAAGAAATAGCTAGTAATAGTGATACTAGGAGCATTAGAAGAGGTGTTAGAATGCGAGGAAAAGACGTCTGAATGTTTTTTCATCATTTCTACCATTGCCTGGAACTGAGGACGGGTTGTTTGTTTTCTAAATCGGAAAGATCAATTATCTGTTCATAAACTTTTTAAATTTATCCTTTTTTTTTTTTTTTCGAAAAATAAAACTTGTAGTGCGTGTATGTGCGTTATCTCTTCGAGGTCCGCATCGATTTTGATGCGGATTGAAAACAAAAACATTTGTATGAACCGCGGATCGGTTGCGTTTTCAATGATAGGCATGAAGTGTGAACTTCGCTACCGACATCCGCTCACTTACCTACCGGCGTTTTCAATGATTTGGGAAATGTTCAAAACAGGTACTACTCCCTCCGCAGAGCATCCGTCGGATTCAATGATCGGCCTGATTATGTTCATTATCTCCCTCGTCATCTGAAGACTACAAACGACCAATAATACTTCATTTGTATCTACAACAGGCGAAGCATTTTTCAGGTCGATATCTATCCATTTGCGATTTGGCCAGAAACGAATGCAATTTGAACAGCTGATATTGTTGTCAATTAACGCACTAATCCATTTATAAAAGCAGATCAATTTCGTTGCGCGTTCCATGAGCACAGTAAAATCTGAGATCTGAAAAAGATTTCTGGTGGTCCCAATAGAAAACCACATGAAGCGTACAAAATAGAACATACTTTTTTTAAATGCCATAATTTTATGTTATTCGGCCCTAGCGAGGTATCCGTCGGAAAGGAAAATAATCCGCAACGCATACTCTTTCGGAGGCTCAAATTCCATTCGAGATGTCAGATTTCGGAAGAGAAATAAACAATTGCGATGGCGCACCGCACCGCACTACACTATATCGGAACCTAGCTGTAAAAAAATTCGCACTTCAACGTAATTCGCCGATATGCATCACGAAATGTCGGAACAATTCTCCGAACAGTTGTTGCGAAGAATACCTCACAGATTGCATTCAAAAAATGCATATTTTATTGAATCTATAACGGCCATATTATTCACTGCGAGTGTAATTAAGGTTTAAGTTAATCTTACACCCTAATCCGAGTTTTTTGAACCCGATGGCTTAAATTTACATTTATAATATTCACTCAAAAACATGCATTAAACCATATGGAGTTGCTGTGTGCTGAGCTTAATTTTTGTTGTATTTATTATGAATTTAGCCTCCAATATGCCTCTTTTTTTAGCTGGAAATATTTCTGAAAATAAACGACATCGTTATAATTGACTCAAGCCCTACCCCTCGAAGACGAGGACGACGTTAATTCACCATCTGCTGTTCCATCAGCTCTTTGATAAATTCATCTTCACTTTTTCTTATTTCCTGAACGAAGAAATGTCACTATTATGACATTTAGTTTCAACCCGATTCCGAGTTAAAATACTTACGGCCATATTATTCACTCCGGGTGTATCTCAGGTTTAAGTTAATTTTACACCCGACCATTAATCCGAATTTTTTAAACCCGACAATTTAAACTTATGTCCATATTATTCACTGAAAAACATGCATTAAACCTGCTGGATTAAAGATGGATTTAAATGCGGATTTAAAAAAACTTTAACCCGTTTTTAATCCGGTTTAAGCCTACGTTTTGTCAAATTTCACAAATAATAACATTTGTTTTTTGTTGTTTGTCACATTTTATGGGAAATTATTTTGGTTTTTCATTTTTATTAAAATAAATTGAAAAATAACCTAAAATGAAAGGTGTCGGCAAAGTGAATGATGAGGACTACAGCAGCAGTGATCGCGAAATTGAAAGTCTGTCACCCGTCGACGATGAAGCAGATAGATGAGACGAATGAATGAGATTTTTATTTTTCCTTTTTTAATAAATTAATAATAATAAAATAATTAAACCCAAAAAAAAAAAAACCCAACATATTTTTTTTATTTTAATTATATTATCCGCTGACGACGAAGAATTCAACATTTCGTCAATATCGAGAATGAAATCCATTTTTTCCGCGTCTTGATCCTTTTTTTTTTTTTATTTTATTTCAATTTGTATTTCCTGCCTCCTGCAAGCGAAGAAATGTCAAAAATGTGACCTAAACAAAGGAGTGAATATTATCAAATTGTGCTTTAATCCGAGTACTTTAGTACTTAAACTGGTCTCCGGAGTGCAGTTTTAACTCAATCGGAATAAACGCCTACATGTTTAAAAAAAAAATTAGCCTATATTCGGGTATTATGACTGAATATTATGGAATATTATATTATGGACTTGGGTTCAATTTTTGGAGTGAATAATATGGACAAACTTTATGTGCGTGTTGTTTTACGTTTTTGCGATGACAAGTCTGTGAAAAATAGAGAAAAAATTGCATTTGGTCAGTGGAATGGCTATTAACATAAATTGAATAGATTGTTATATGAACACAAATTACAATTTAAGAACAGCGGACTCTTAAAACCCGAACCACTACCAATGCAAAGAAAGAAAAATCTCGTTTTATATTCCATTGGGCACGAAAAATCTGAAATCCGAGAGCAAAATTTGAAAATCCCAATAAAAAAACGACATAATACTTATGTCGTTTTCCATTGGGACCATCAGAAATCTTTTTCAGATCTCAGGAACATGTGCAACAAAATTGATCTGCTTTTGTAAATGGATTAGTGCGTTAATTGACAATAATATCAGCTGCTCAAATTGCATTCGTTTTTGGTAAAATCACAAAAGGATATCGACCTGAAAAATGTTTCGCCTGTTGTAAATACAAATGAAGTATTATTGGTGATTTGTAGTCTTCAGATGACGAGGGAGACAATCAAGATAATAATTCCTCCGAAATCATATCCATAGCTATTTATGTATTTTGTTATTTTGGTTTTCACGAAACTTGGCGCATTTGTTTCGAAAGCAAACTTCTTAAACTGACGTAAAACAGCTGTGCAAAGTATATTGGTATGTGTAAATCTGAAAAAATATCGAGATCTGCAAAAAGTGATCCGAATCGAAAAAAAAGATTGTTTTTTCTACCCAATCGAACGTGAAAAGTGATTTAGATCAGAAAAAAAAATTGATTTTTGGTCCCAATAGAAAACGACATTAGTTTATGCTCGTGCTTGTAAAGCCGGCAACAGACTTGTAGAGTAGGGTGTGTTGTGGAGTGGTGTGTCGTGTCGCATTCAGTGCACACTTGGCTATAGTGTTCTTCTTCAGGTCCGAAAGCTGCTATTGGCAGCAACACTTTAACTCCTCCTGGAGCATAGGGCGACAACTAGGTCCTTCCTACTCTCTGTTTGCAGCTCGATACCTCAGCTGTGTCCACGATCGCAAACTTTGGGACTGCGCTTCCGTCATAACAGTTGACCTCCATGTTGTTCTTGGCCTACCAACACGTCTTACACCTTGAGGGTTCCATTGGAAGCACTGCTTCGCTATGTTGTTATCTGGTTTACTCAGTGTATGGCCAATCCATCGTCATTTTCTCAGCTTGATGTCAGGTTCCACTTTTGCTTGTCCAGTCCTAAGCCACAAACCATTGGTCGATATTGTTTGTGGCTTCCGGATCTTAAGGATGTAACGCAGACATCGATTAACAAAAGCATGTAACCTGCATTTCCATGTTTCACGAGCGTGTAGCAGTACAGACTTTACGTTGGCTTCAAAGAGTTTTAACTTGCGATTTTAACTGCGAAGCGACATTTTGCCAGAGTTCCACACTGGAGAAAGGATTCCGAATGCTCTACGAGCTTTATTAAGTCTATTTCTGACATAAAGCGCTCGAGGCCTACATTGTCCGGGCCAACCTTGGCATTGAGGTCCCCTATGACGTGAAAGATGTCGCCCTTCGTAACGTTGCTGTAAACCGAGTTTAAATGAGCGTAGAAAATAGTTTGTCTGCTTTAGGAGCGTAACACTGTACAAACGCTACTTGCTGCTGCCGTTGGCCTTACAGGATAGGCTCATTCGCCATCAGACTTTCATACCGTTGGACACCATATGCAGTTCCTCCGCCTTAAGGGAGCTTTTGTATAACCACGCGCCGCACTGCACCACAGCACACGAGAAAAATATGTTTCTAAGCATATGAAACCCATTGGAGTGATAGCGACACACCAGTTCACAACACACCACATGTTATAAGTGTGGTTCAGGCTTGACCTGTGGTGTGTCGTGTCGCGTTCTGTGCACTGCGCTTATTTCGTTGTCCATTGGGAAAAAATCAATCCTTTTTTT
Organism: Cheilosia urbana; assembly: GCA_946477585.1. Lineage (NCBI taxonomy): Eukaryota > Metazoa > Arthropoda > Insecta > Diptera > Syrphidae > Cheilosia > Cheilosia urbana. Next base: position 66,705,626 of record OX297855.1, read on the forward strand.
TTATTCGGATCACTTTTTAGATATATCGAAAAAAGTTTTACACATAATGCCACTAATACCAATATACACCTGTCTTACTTCAGTTTCGTGGAACCCAAAATAAAGAAAAACATAAATAGATATAGCCATGGATATCATTTTTGGGGGAATTATTATTTTCTTCGTTTTCCTCTTCATCTAAAGACTACGAATAACCAAAACTTGTCCATGTGTATCTACAATAGGGGAAACATTTTTCAAGTCGATGTGATTTTCCCAAAAACTAATGCAATTTGAACAGCTGTTATTTGTATCTTTGTATAGCGTTAGCGCAGTGGCTTAGTGGTTGTAAGAAGCTAGACCTAGGGTACCTACATGAATCTGTTGCTCTAACTAGTTATTTATTTAAAATCTGTATAACTATACTCTGTTCAATTTATATTTTCAGTACAGGCCTTATGGGAAGCTCTTTTTTCTACCAGTGGTGCCTGTAGCTACTCTCACGGCACTCAAATACAAGATTTGCCACTGAAATAAAAACGAAACCACTGGCATTCCAAAGGATTTTGTTGTTGTAATTTTCCTGAAATTCGCATACATCCCACCACAACCAGTCTGCCCCACAGCCGCGGGGAGAAGGGAGAATGAGCACGATCGTCTTGCGTTCGCTTGCTATTATCATCAACCAAAATAAGCAGTGTGTGGTGTGAGTGACTGAAGCACATCAGAGAAATGTTACCATATGTCAATGTTAGCATATCATTAAGGGTTTTTCTTTGAATTTTGTCAAAGAACTTTCGGTTTTGGTGCTTTTAAAAGCTTTTGAGAGCGAATAAATGAATTTGATTATGTGGGATGTTGCCATACAGTTTTTAGGTACTCCTTTAATTATTTTGTATTTCTGAAGGACCTGTTAATATGCAGTTAAACCATTTTTTCTTAATAAAGAGTTGGTATTTGGTAACCCTACCGATATTTGTGAGAGAATTATGCCAATTTATAGTGCTCACTATGGCAACCATGTGAGAGCTTTGAAATGGAGACAGCTTATTAAAATCCATATTAGTAAGGGTGAAAGGCAAATAGCCTATCCTCCCTGTACTGAAAATATAAATTGAACATAGTATAGTTCTTCACTTTTTGTTTTATTCAAATAAATAAACGCTTAGTGACGGCTGGATTCGCTAAAAAGTCATTGGATGTATTAGATCTTAAAACTTCACAATTCAAAATATATATATATATAAATATAGGTATATAAACTAGTCGCATTGCATGTAAAATGGAAGCACATTCAGTTGGATGAAGTTGAAAATAAATACATCGCTACGATTGACTATGGTATACTAATTTCAATTCCACCGAAGATTAACCTCCCGCGATATAAGTATGAGTGGGATTGCACGATACATGGAAGAGACCTGTAGTTTTTTTTTAGTTAGTAAGGGTCAATAAGTTAATAAATCTATTGTTATTTTCGTTTTCTTTTTGTATGTATGTACTAACCATTATAAAACTAATTTGAAATCGCTCTTTGTAGCTATGCTTTTTTTTAATAGATTGCGCTCATTGATTTAATAGGTCTGTTCCTTTACTTTTAAATCTTACGAATTTTTACTAATTCTTGCGAATTCTTACGAATTTTTACTCAGTGACGTTCCTTAACTCGAAAAATTCGTAAAAGAGAGTGTCATCGAGAGAGCAAGATATTACCCCTCCACTGAGAATCTTACGAATTTTTACTCAACAAATTTCTTGGTGTAAGAAGTGGAAAAGCTGGCAGTCACCTTAAAATTAACAACTGATTTGAAATTTGTTGTCCAATGTGAATATGCCTGAAATGGTATCAACAGGCGGATTTTTTTCGAAAATGGCGACTTTATTCTGTCGTCGCTGTAAAAAGGGACAATCTCCTATCGACTGCTTGTAGTTCAATCAGTACTAACTCTTCCACATAGGTACTCGGAATCCGATTAGTCCAAAAGAAGTTCGATTACTGCCAGATCACTTTCAACGCTATGTAGATGATATAACAAATTTTCTTAGTAAGTTAGCAAATTTTAACTACTTTTCGTACCACTTTTTTGAATATTTGATTTATGCATCTGTCAGTTTTCATAGATTACTACAAAAGCGTTCCCTAACTTTTTCGTAAGTGTCTCTCTCTGTGAGAGAATTTATCCCAACCACTGCCATTTTGACAGTCTTTTCCATTCTTACTACAAAAGTAAAGGAACAGACCTACCATTTCAGGCATATTCACATGGGACAACAAATTTCAAATCAGCTGTTAATTTTAAGGTGACTGACAGCTTTTCCACTTCTTACACCAAGAAATTTGTTGAGTAAAAATTCGTAAGATTCTCAGTGGAGGGGTAATATCTTGCTCTCTCGATGACACTCTCTTTTACGAATTTTTCGAGTTAAGGAAAGTCACTGAGTAAAAATTCGTAAGAATTCGCAAGAATTAGTAAAAATTCGTAAGATTTAAAAGTAAAGGAACAGACCTGGTATCAACAGGCGGATTTTTTTCGAAAATGATTATATATGGACTGCTTGCTAGTAGCCAACTTCACGCATGTTCCAAAAATACTGACGCGCTACTGTTTTACAGAAGAACACAAAGTAAACTACTACTCTGACATTATTCGATATTCGGTAGTATTTGCAAATAGTCAGTGGCTTATAAAGTTAAAAAAAAAAAATACATTGAAATATTTTAAAATGAAGTGTTGTAATGTGGGTTATGATTCCCATTATAGGCAACTAGGCACATAAAAAGAAATGCTCTCATTTTACAAGTAAGGCGCCAGTTATAGCCATACTAAGGAAAACGAAACCGTAAGCATTTTCTTTTGTTTTTTTCACCATTTAAACTTGAGAGTTAAACCCAATCTTGGTCTTAAAAAGTTGTTTACGAATTATAGAGTTAGTTTATCAAGAAATAGTAAGCAAATTATGTTTAAATTTTCCAAATTAAGAATTTTTTTTTCCGTTCACGGAAAAATGAATAAATTCTTTTTCTAGAAAATTTAACGATAATTTGCTTATTTTTTTAGATAAACTAACTTTATAATTCATAACCAACATTTTAAGACCAAGATTGAGTTCAACTATAAAAAACCAAAAGAACATTTTTACGGTTTCGTTTCACGTATGGCTGGGGCCTTAGTAATGTTGGTTTATGCAAAATGAAAATATTTTGTTTATTAATACGTACTTCAGATTATTTCGTAGAGGAAATCTTATTAAAGATTGGATAGTTGCCTTAAAAGCATTGAATGATCAGGAAGTTGATGAGGACGATTGCAAAAAGGCAGTTATTTTGGTAAACATTTTGAACCAAATCTGCTTATGGTTATTTTTGAAAAATAATTCTACAAAACTTGTTCAGTTCATGGGACAATAAGTTAACAAATGTATTGTTATTTTCGTTGTATATTTCAAAACAATAAACATTAAATAATTAATTTGAAAACCCTCTTTGAAGCTTTGCATTTTTTGAATAGATGACGCTCTTTTGTCTACACTTTACTATGGAAATGGTTCCCTTAGCACAAGATGTCGCTCTTTTGTGTACATATTTCTATGGAAACGAACTTTTTTTGAAAAATATGTTTACGTTTCAATGGAAATTTAAACTTGACGGCGGCATGTGTTTCGTTGCTAATCCGCTGTAAAACAGTAGCGCCTTGGCTGTTTTGGAACATATTTTCTCGCAGAAGTCTATGAAAATGACATTTCACTAGCAGTTCATATAATAATATATAGTATGGCAATGATTACGCTCCTTTACACGTTACTATGGAAATTATATGAATCTCTTTTGACATGTTAAAATATTCATAGGTAAACATTCCCATTATAATTCTCATGTTCTTGTTTCCATCTTAAGACATATGTTCTATAAAGAAAAGCTCAATTTAAACTTAATCTGTCAAACTGTCAACCAACCACATGTTAAATTGAATTAACCTAACCTGTTTTTTTTTTTTTTTAATTTACTTTTCATCTTGAATAAAGTTATAATTTTTGTACATTTTTTGGACATTGCTCTGTGCACCTGTGCTCTTTTGGAACATATTTTCTCGCAGAAGTGTATGAAAAAATCATTTCACTAGCAGCTCTTATTTAGTTTAGTCTTTAGTGTGTCTATGACATAACACAAAAGTAGTATTAAATGCGCATTAAATGGGCTATTGTAAAGTGACAGATGGATATTGCAAATTGCTGTTGTAAGTAGTCGCAGTGGCTTAGTGTTAGTGTGTTGGACTACTAAGCGAGGGGTCGCAGGTTCAAATCCCGCAAAAATCAAAAATTCCAACTTATGGTTTTTTCCACTGCGCTACCTCTCGCGAACGTCTGACAAACATCCGAGCAGAGACAATACTGAGACCCCCATCTTCGGCCGATTTTCCGTTACTTGCCTACAAGCTATATTTTTATGGGGTGGTGCATGCTAAGTGCGTTAGTATTGTTACATAGAAATTCGTATTGACAAATGTCACGTAACTTCACTCACCAACACACTCGCACCTTGCATGTCCCACTTCCGCCTTCGGCAAAGTTGCTGCCAGCGTTCATAGAATTTTGTCCGTTAAATTTGAAATTATTCGTTACGTGTGAATAGTATTTTATTTTAGGAATAAGTGCACTTTTGCTGAATATATTTATGAAAAATGTAGATTTTATGAAGGAAATGAAAAACATTTTGAGTAATTTTTCTTCAGTTATTTAAGAAAAATTTACTCATGAAATCGAAGTTTATAATATTCAAAAGCGGAAAATACACAACCATGTTTGTCCTAATAAGTTTCTAGTATATAAATCAACTCATTTAGATAGTATTATTAACCAAACAAAGTATATTAGGTACTCGTCTTTTAAAAAATTATAATAACCAACCAATAGCATTCAGTTATGATAAAATGTCGTATTCCCGAACTCTATGACATTCCCCCATGGTTGGTAGCGGCTGGCAGCATTGATTTTATAATTTTTGTATGTTTTTGCATGTCACACGGATTCTAAATGGACAGAACACCGATAGGTAAACAAAATAGAATTTGAAAAAAATTGAGGGGGCCAGCAACAAGAGGATTGCGAGTTGAGGGTCTCAGTATGGTTTGTCTCTGCATCCGAGAGTATAACCGTCTTGAAGGAGCTTCTCCATTAGCCGTTTTGGAATCGGCATCAAATTGTAGATCCCTTCCATTCGTTCCACAAATGAAAAACTCACACAAAACGAATGGTTGTTAGAAGCTAGGCCTAGGGTCCCCACGGACCTGTTGCGCCAACTATTTATTTATTATTATGATTGGATAAATCGAAATTTGATTCCTAAACAAAACACAGTTTTATCGTGATAATTTCTGTATCTACCTATAAGTGAGAAAAATATTTACCCGATATTATATTTTATTTACCTGCTTCGAAGTGCAGTAAACAAATTCGACGCCTAATGTTAAAGAAAAAACAAAATTTCACTTGAAATTAAATTGCTGACACGTCGTATTATCGTAAACAAGGCCAAGGTTGCCACATCTACTTAATTCGTTTTCTAGATTTACGATCAGGCAGTCACATTGCCATTACCAGCAGCTTCAGAACGAGGGAGTAAAAAGCATATCGCCTGCATCTGTCGCAGCAGACTGTATTCTGACAAAAACAATAAAAACGTCCACGGGCGGGTCAGGCCCGCTTATCTTGGCGAATTATACCACCATGAAGACGTTCAGATTTTTTTGTTTTACAGTTTTTGTTTTCCTAAATTCAGACAACTTCTGTTTGTTTATTTTCGCGTGGCTCATCTGTTTTAGTAAATTTATTGAATTATTTATTTTTGTTTCTATTTATAGATTAATTAAAAACGAGACTGGCCGTGCTATACTACGGGTGATTTCTGGACCAAGAGCATTTAAAGTCGTTCTCTTTACTCGACTGACGCCGATTCCATTTGGTGTGCAAAATGCAATTTTCGGGGTAAGTGAAACGTTTATGAAAAATTCCATAAATTGTTAGGGTTTCGTTGTTTGGTGTTTATTTTAAGCATGTGGTCATAAATAAATATAACAAGCAGTTGTTACAATGCTCCTCCATTGTAAAGCAAACTCATAGAACGGGTGGCATCTTAGTAGGACGTCAGAAATAGTTTCTTTGTGCTGACACGTCCGGCATGTTTTAAATTGCATTTATCAATACAATCAAGGAACGGCACTTGTCCAGTGCAAAGAAAAATATTATTTGTTTTTTTGTCATAACAACGTAGATAGGTATAAAATGTACTGTCAAACAAGTGTCATCTGTTTGGTGACTAAAGAGATTAGATACACACATGGGATACAGATACAGCACATGCTCTCTTTATCAATTACAGTATCAATATCAGAACAAATTGTTTTATATGGTTGAAAGTTGCAACAGATGCAAAATTAGTATTTAAGTGAGTTCATGTTTAACTACAGGCAACAGGTTTGTATGAGTGATGTCACTAAAGACGCGGTATGAATCGGATTTTATTATTCTACTCTGTAATTAGAGGTGGGCAACAATTATAAGATTGTAAAAACTCGTTTTCGATTGTTAAACTTTTACTTTGACTCATTAATTGTTATTGCGACGTAAGTTAGTATCAATATTTAACTTTTTGACATGATATCTATATGATCTCTGGAAATATGTATACGAATGTGTCACAATTATAACTTTCCAATGAGAATGCACGCGTTCCATTGAACTCTTATTAAGCTGAATATAGGAAAACGATACAATTACCATTGGAACAAAGGAATTACAAACAATACCAGGGGCTCAATTCTGGTTCTGTGAAACACTGTGAAACAGTGAATCGAATAAATCGTTTTCACGTTTGCTTTCACGCATTGCTTTCATTTTTTCGATTCAATTTGTACTAAAATGCGATTCTCGTTCAATAAGTGAAAAGATCGTGGTGAATTCATTACCGCACACTCATGGTTGCCACTTGCAAAAAAAAATAGCGACCAAAAATGGAAAAAAAAGTTACCAGACCAAGCTAAAAGTTACCAAAAAAATGATTCAGTATGAATATGACTTTTCGGTATCGTTGGATATTTCTCTGATTTACAAACTTAATATAAAAAAATTGCATGGCAGTGGAAAAATGTACCTATGTTTAAGCGTAGTATGCACGATATACAGTGCACGTAAAGCCTCTCAAGTGAAATACATTTTTTCATACAAATTTTGCGCCGCAAAATGTCACAACTAACTCTCCACGTGAAAATATCAGTAGGCAGAGTGAAAAATAGCTGTTTAAAATTTATAATTAAAATTACAAGTAATACTTTTAATCCTTTTTCTGAAAAATTAAGGCAGCATTTACAAGTGATGATATCGAATTCTTCTTTTTGGTGTTTCTGGTTCAAAAAGTTACCAAAACCATATACAAATTACCGAATTACCAAAAATCACCAACTAAGAAAAAAGTTACCAAATTTGGTAAAATATTACCAAAGTGGCAACCGTGCGCACACTGTGTTGTATGAAAAAGGGTTGTAAATTTTCAGACTCTCACTAAAAATATAATAAAAATATTTTGTAGTCGCAGTGGCTTAGTGTTAGTGTGTTGGACTACTAAGCGAGGGGTCTCAGGCCCGAATCCCGCAAAAACCCAAACTCCAACTTATGGTTTTTTTCCACTGCGCTACCTCTCGGGAACGTCTGACAAACGTCCGAGAGTATAAATGTATTGAAAGAGCTTCTCAATTAGCCGTTTGGAGTCGGCATAAAATTGTAGATCCCTTCCATTCGTTCCAAAAATGAAAAACTCACACAAAACGAATGGTTGTGAGAAGCTAGGCCTAGGGTCCCTCCGGACCTGTTACGCCAACTAATTATTTATTTATTTATTTTTTTTTTTGTTATCACTAAAAATATTCACTTGCAAATTGGGCTGTGAAAATAAATTATTTGTATGAAAAATATTGACGTTTGGTTTCACCTTTTCATAGAACGAGAATCAAAATTGCGGTGAAAGGGTGAAAACATTTTCGTTTCACTTTTTCACAAAACGAGAATTGAGTAATAATAAGTTTGGAAATCAATTCAACAAGTTAATTGACACTTGCTGCAGTTTTTTTATTTAATTTAAATGATGCAAAGCAGGGAGTTAGAATTTGTTTCGCTTCTTGTTCCCGGCAAGTTCATCTGAGAATCTCAGGCGATCCTGTTTCGTGAGACCGCTATACTCTGTCCAAGAAAAATTGTCAGTACAGGGAAGATAGGATGTTTGTCTCTCAGTCTGGTTCCAATGACTTACATAAATCGGTCCCTTTTTAAAGCTATCACAGGGTTGCCGTAGTGTGTATGATAATTCGCCATAACTCAGAGAGCAATACTGTTAGGGTTACCATCTTACAATTTAGCTAGGTATCATCAGTAAAATAAATCTTTCTTTTGTCTTCTCTATTTTTTTTTTTTTGTTACTTCGCGTAGATATCTTCGTCTTCAAGAAATAATGTCACTTCTTTCCAACAACAAATTCTTTCGCTGACGTTTGACGAATTTAAGTCCGAGATCTTTTTGCAATATTATATGCAAAGTTGAGCTGCTTAGTTTTGTTATATTTCCACTTTTTTGTACTTCCAATAATAATTTGTCTAGCGTTGGAAGGTCATTATCCATAAAAAAAAAAAACGGATGGACTATCCGCCTAATCGCACATTTTTCGAAATCATCCACCTTGCTCTTGATACCGGAATTATTTTTCTTCTTTGGAGGTGAATTGTGGCCTTTGATTGCTTTTTCCCTTAAAAGCCTGTATATAGTTCATTCCGTAACAGAAAAAACAGTAGCCGCATTTCCTACGGCTTCCGATTTACTTTTAAAAAGGCCATAGAATTTTTCAGTTGCATCAACAATTTGTTGTTTCTTTTCTACACTTAGATCCTTTGAAGACTTTGTAGACATGTTTCTGTTTATTCATATGCACAATAAAGTTAACCACTTGCTTAGATGCACTATCCGATATTGAGATGAAAACCCTTGTTTCCGCCTTATATACACAAACAGGCAATTAGAAAAAATTATATAACAACGACGCAATGTCATATACCTAAACAGATGGTAAAAGGACTGCGCTTGTGCAGCTCTACATACATTTTTTAATATAAACATATATACCTAGATTACATATTTATTAAAAAAATTATTACCCGTCAATGCAGAACTTCGCGGAAACAGTAGCAAAAAAAAACGATCATAAAATCCTTTCAAGGCATTTGCTTTACTGCAGAGGAGTGACCGGATGTGGTAAAACCCAACGACCGAAAATAAACAGTATAGTTTTACCTGCTTCATCATTTTGATATTTCAGTGTGAAAAATATGCTCTACAAAGTGAAATGTGAATTTATACCTACCAAAACATGCAGAAAGATGCCCTAACGAATAAGGCTGAAAATGTGTACTTAGTTTTCTATAATAAAATGTTTAATCAAATTTTATCCCTTAAAATACCATGCTTTTGCATGAATCCGGTTGAGTTGCCCTAGTGATCACTATAGTCAACACTTGTTGCGTTAGTGAAATGAATGCATTAAAACACCTCACGAATAAACATTATTTCTAAAAGACAACATTCAAAAATATGTTTTAACTGAATATTATTGGATCTTTCAGAAATACAAACAAATTAAAACCGAATGGCAGCACCCCACATAATATGCCGCTCTCAAAAGCTCCAAAAAGCTCCAAAAAGCACCAAAACCGAAAGTTCTTTGACAAAATTCAAAGAAAAACCCTTAATGATATGCTAACATTGCCATATCGTAACACTTCTCTGATGTGCTTCAGTCACTCACACTGCTTATTTTCAGTGTTGCCGCTGAGGAAAAAAAATTGTCGCTAGACCATAACCTAAAATCCGCTAGAAATGTTAGTTTCTGAATTTCGAAAATCCGCTAGAAATCGCTAAAATATCAATTTGAATGTAAGTACACAAAAATATGTATTTATTTTTAAAATAAATTGTTAATTATTAAATTATTAATCAAATTAAATACTGAATTAAAAAAAAACAACCGATAAATTCAAGATAACAAAAAAATAATGTGAAGTAAAAAAAACGTTTTAAAAAAAAATAAATAAATTGAAATTTACAAATCAAATTCCAGCTCAAAAATGGAATCATCTTATTCTTGGCTGTCCATTTCTTCCAAGTTTGAAGTAGAGGCTTCGGCTATATTTTCTTCAGTTTTAGATTTTTTGTTTTTCCTATTTTTGTTATAACCTGATCTGGCAGGTCGTAGTTACAGCAACTCCTGTTTCTCACTTTTAGTTGATTTCTAATCAATATTATAGAATTCAACGTCAGGGTTGAAAGTTGATTCCGAAGTTTGTTTTTTACATGATTCATTGCTCTAAAAATTGGTTCAACTTCAGCATTTGAGTGGGGAAGAGACAGCACAGTGATTGCCAAATCAGCCTGTTCTTGCAAATTATTTACACCTGCAGCATTTTTGTACTTGAAAAATTATATTCGAATGAGTCGGAGATGCCACTTGTACGAGATTCGTGTACGTGGTGGTGTAGTAATGAAAAGTAGCTAGAAATCGCCAATTTTTTTTTTAGCGACAAAATTTTATTAAAAATCGCCGAGAGCTTTAAAAATACGCTAGAAATAGCGAAAAAATCGCTAAAGTGGCAACAGTGCTTATTTTGGTTGATGATAATAGCAAGCGAACACAAGCGATCTTGCTCATTCTGCCCGCGACTGTGTGGCAGACTGGTTGTTGAGGGATGTATGCGAATTTCAGGAAAATTACAACAACAAAATTCCTTGGAATGCCAGTGGTTTCGTTTTTATTTCAGTGGCAAATCTTGTGTTTGAGTGCCGTGAGAGTACTACAGGCACCACTGGTAGAAAAAAGAGCTTCCCATAAGGCCTGTACTGACAATTTTTCTTGGACAGAGTATAGTAAAATATTCAATAGAAATTTCTGCATTCGTTTCGAAAATGTAAGGAGGAACGCGATTGGTTAGCAAAATGCAAATCTTTGGAAAAGAAAACAATTTATGTTCCCACTACTACATTAATCTAGGAAAAAAAATTCGCCCGATGCTATGGCTTCAGTTATAGCCATACGTAAAATGCAACCGGGAAAGTTTGGAACAGTATTAAAATGAGTTCTTTTACATTTAGGCGGTCATAGCAAAAAATCTGTCAGAGAAATGTTTCCCTACTAACAGTTCCAACTTACAAGACAACAAACCAACCACCACTGATTGGAAGTTTGAATCCATCAGGGAAAAAAAATTCTGACAAATGGAACAGTAAAAAATGCAACATTTCAGTGGAATGATTTGTTTTTTTTTTTTTTTTGTGTGGAATTGACTGAGAAGTAGATCGGAAAAAGTTTTTCGTGTTATTAATATTAATACATTATTTTTCTAGAAAAATTAAGTATCTATTATTTGCTTACTTAAATTTATAATTCACTAGCTGTGCCCGCAAGTTCGTACGCGTCGTGAGACTGTGTAGTTTCCAATAAAAGAGATTTGACCGTTTTCTCAACGGCAGAGGTATTTGTTTAAAATCAACAGTCTAGCTAAAACAAAGCGGTGAACATTGTCAATGTGAAACAATAAATCAAACAAATCTATTTATCTAAAACACCAATTTAAGAAAATTAAATTCAACAGCGTAAGTACTGAAGTTTCACTTCCTTACTGTAGGTACCACGTAGGTAATGTCAAAACAACCACTTAAACAAAAGCCTTAACGGAAATTTGTATCTACCTTTGTAAATAAATCAAACAACATAAGTCACCTATATCGTCTTTACTTCTTGAATTTTTCAATTCTTTACTGCAAGTATCAACGTTGGTACTATAACAACCATTAAAACAAAAACCTTGAACTCAATTTCTATATACACCACCTCCACCATACGTCCCCCACCACACCACACGTCATCAGCCATCTGCGCATTTCCTCAGAAACACGTTGTGGCTGTTTTCTTTTCATATGAACTTGCTTGTGCGATGTGCGCCACCAAAAACCACCCCAAAGCAGAACAACGATCAAGAACCGCGGCGGCTGATAATATTCGATTTCAGAAAATAATTTTATTTTCTTAATGTTAGAATTTAGGTTGTAGCTCAGCTTCTAGAGGACATAGAAAGCTGACTGATGGCTTGAAATATCTATAAAAGTGTTGGCTCTCCTAATTTTTTTGTTTTGTTTGCATTGATAAAGAATTATTTGAGTAATGGCGAGTTAAAGGCAGTAAAGTCGGAAAAAAAGCACATTTTGGTCAAAAACGCTCCAAAAAATAGGCATGACAATGAAAGGAATAGCCTATATGTTGCACAGAATCTTAAGAAACATTTCAAAAAAAGTTTCATCGAAATCTGTGCAGTAGTTTTCACGCCATTAGGTAACAGAAAAATTGCCTACAGTTTTATTATAAGTAGGTATAGATAAGCAAGGTTTTAAGACCAATATTGAGTTCAATCGTTCGCTCAAAAAAAGCAAAAGAAAATGTTTGCCGGTTTGATTTACTTAAGGACTATGCTTAAAATGTATACCATGGTAAGAAAAACACTCCTCTAAACTCGTTTCGTTTCCAATATATTTTGACTAAGTTCAATTTTAATTTCTGCTAGAGAGAGAGAGAGAGGGCGTTTGGGTCCTAAAACAAGATAATATATGATATCCATTGTCGTTTTCCATTGGGACAGAAAATACACATTTTTCATATTCAGAGCAGTTTTCCTGTTCTCGAAATCAGCTGGATGTCAAATTTCATGTTCCATTGGCCACAAAAAAAAAAAAAAAAAAAAACTTTTTAAAGAGTCAGAGCAATTTTGCGTGTTCTAAACGAGATTTACACCTACTTACACTTAAGCTGCGACTACACGGCCATTTAAGTGTGTCATTTGAATGGCGCTCTGACGTAAAAATCGCGTAACAAAGCCGTCATTTAAATGTCGTTCCGTGTGATCGCCATTTTTGGGACGACATTTTTGGCGTCATTTAAATGACTAGGAAAATGGCGGAGCAAATGGCATGAATTTTGTGCCATTTAAATGGCAGAAAAAAATGGCCGTGTGATCACTCTTAAATGGCACTTAGGACAAATGACAGAACTTTCCGGATGATGCGCCATTTAAATGTCAGCCTCCAAAAAATGACTAGGCACGAAATTCATGCCCTGCCATTTTTCTATGCAAATGACAAATGACGCAGCATTTAACGCGATATCTGTGCTTTCATTTGGTGTTTTTCTCGCGGCGAAAGGACGATTAAATAATTAATAAACTGTTTTTTATTTGTTTTGTTGTGGTTGTGTTGTTCGGTACCTATTGAGAGAAATGGAATACGAACTGTCGCGTCGCCTTTAAGTGCCGACAATTTGGACTACTTCGTCAACTGTGTTCTGTGTTTGAAAACACAATGTACAACAAAGTCGAAAAAATTAGGTGAAACGCAGAAAATAGGATTGAATCAGAATAGGTAAATTAGGCACTCGTGGATCGACGAAGAGGAATCGCGTTTGATTGTGACGGTGCAAAAGCAACGGGAGCTCAGTTCCAGAATGCAAACTTCAGTATGTCAGGCAGTGCTTTTGGTGCTGGCAGGGCGCCTAAAGAAAAGAATAAAATTTTATTCGAATAAATATGATTATCTCTAGATTAGATTCGAATCATATTTGTAAATAGCGTTGAGAACTTTCACCAGTGGCCAGGTAGCGCAGTGTGATCACCAGTCGTGCTTCCGCTGAAACACTCTCTCGCATATTTGTGTTCTGTTTTTCGATGTGTGGCTTCACCAACCTCAACAAATAATCGAATTGATTGGCTGACATACGAAGGACATTGCGATATAGTTCAGGTTCTTCTTCGCGCAATTCGAGCAGTAATTCAGCACAAAATCCACTCTTCTCGCGACGGCTCAACCACCCCTTTTGCCAAATACTCCGATTTCGTCGCTATGGCTCGTAATCAAGATCGTCATCACTGCTTTCCAGTATACACGCTGCCAAATACGCCGTCTCCGCAATTTCCACCATCATCGCAAAATTCCTTTTCGACATTTTGTATTTATTATATATATATTTTTTTTTTTTCACTGCTATTTAATTTAATAAAGTCTAGCACACGTACGCGTCTTCGCCGAGAGAAAAACACCAAATGGCAGTAGCTATATTTTTGTCATTGGTCATTGCCGTCTGATCGTAAAGCAGATAAATGACGCGAAATTGAAATAATAAGAAAGGTGACATTTGCCATTTTGATGAGGCATGTCATTACCGTGTGATCGCCATTTTTTCGCTCGACATTTAATGGCATCCCAAATGAAAATTTTAAATGACGCGCAGTGTCCGTCATTTGATATTGGGACAAAAATGACGGTGATAGTCATTTCGTGTGATCGCCATTTTTTTGCAAATGACAAATGACGAATCGTAGCTTAAATGTCTCTCTAATGCGCCATTTTTTCCTGACGTCAGAGCGCCATTTAAATGACACACAAAAATGGCCGTGTAATCGCAGCTTAACACCAAAACATTTGTCATTTGTCAAACTTTAAAGTATGTTATTCCTTTTACTTAAGTTTTTAAAAGACAAGCTTGCCAAAAATAGAAAGAAATTTAAATTTGGCCGCTGCAATGGATATCAACATAAATTGAATGGATTTTTTTAAACACAAATTTGTTTGTGTTTTGGTTCAAGCTAGTTTTTACCGAGGACACAAATATGTCAAAATAAGGCAGCGAGCTAAAGCGATTGTAGACAGAGTTAATGCTGTTTTTGATAAATAAATTTAATCAAATTTGATGAAAACTTGTGCGATTGTGTTTTCCTGAATAATTGTTTGCCGTCACGAGGTTGCCGCAATAAACATAAAATATCTGTCTTAAACGAGTAGCAGAAAATTTTTATTTCAGCTGCGTATACACTGACTGCTAAATTTTCAATTGTTTTGACAGTTGATTATCTGTTAGTTGACTTCATCAGCAATAATTATAGGACAAAACCAAATCATTTTAGCTTCGAGAGCTACAGCTTTAGAGCGCGTTTCTACGCCTAGCATCTTTTGTGGTATATATCTGGCGATCAATTAAACGCGGCCATTAAATCATAAATTTCGTAAAACTTAATAAAAATACGAACGTTCATGTGCCAATAGTCATTTGCCATTGATTAGAACGCAGCCAATAATGTGCACGATTATAGGCAAACAATTCAAATTTAATTTATGCGTCGCAACGTGTTCTGTTTGTTAGACACTCCAAGCAATCCATATTTGTTATCAACAACGTGATTTCGTATCAATTACAATCACTAGGCAAGCTTTTCTAAATCGATAAACTTTGTTGTTTTAATACCTTACGACAAATTGAAAATCAAATGCCACCTCAATTATCTGGAACAGAAGTCCGATTAGTGAAACTCGTTAAAACCGATTACAGCTCCACGGTTATAAATTACCAGCATTTGATTGAAATATAACTCACCATGTATGCCATTATGGAATTAAAGCACTGACTAAATGTCCATTAATTACATGCAACCCGCAACCCCCTACGTCGGTCGTCTCGGCGGCTGATTAAGTTCCAGCGTTTGCGGCTTTAATTTGTGCCACGATAATTAACCAATGTGACCCCGACATGATGGGGTGATCATGATACAATAACAATGGAACAAAACAAAATGCGATAACGCGGTTATGATATACAAAATTAACAATTTATTTAGGCATGACATAAAGTTCAAATGTTTGCAATCAGACAATACTGTGCCGATGGGGGCGCATTAATAAATTAGGGGCAATTTGACGCTGATGTAGGTAGTTATTTTGTTGGCGCCCTCCACCACCGATTGTCGTAGCTAAGTGATTAGGTGTTAACAGTGGTGTTTTAATATGATAATAGGTTTTTATTTACCTAAAGCAACCACCTGTAATATGGCTTGAGTACCATGTATTATACACCATTCTTGGAAGTGGTGGCATTTGGTTTGAGAAAAAACTGCATATTATAGATTTGTATACTCATATTATCGAAATATAAAAGACATTGGACTTTTTAAATTGTGAAAGTGAAAGTGGACATAACCACTGTCACTCCGTCGACTGGCAATGGACGTCGGATCGGAGGGAATTGCCTTTGGAATAAAACAACGATAAAGTTGAAGAGGAAATGTGTTGGTGGTGGTGTTTATTCTCTGCTGAATTACATTAAATTGAATTAACATTGAACAAATAATAATACTCTTACTTACTCTTTTTTAGCAATTCCTCGGCTCAGGTTCCGATTCCGATGACGATGAGAAATGATTTAATTTTTTGGCGCGTATTCGAGAAATTTCGCGGGATATTTGACAACTAGATTTCATGAGTGTGTTCGGTTAGTTAAGTGTCAGATTGACGGCTAGTTATGTTCGTTTTGGAATCGATACCTGATCCTCGGTTACATTTTAAATTTACGTATACAAAATCTACGACAACCACTTAAAGAAGTCTAATAAGTTTTTTGCCTTTTAATTCCAACCAAAGTGCTTGTCTACAAATTGTTTTCCTTCCTCTTAACAACAGTAAAAATCGACTTACCTGAGTCTCCAATTACGAAACGAGAATCCTTCCTTTCTTTCATTTGAACATAATAGTACGTAATTTTGATCTAGGCGCGATCTGAGCTTATATTAAAATGTTCACGTTGTCAGGCCACATACATGGTAGGTGTAGGATCACTTAATATTTTAAATAGCATCATGAACGAATGAACTTGAATCGGGTCAACGCCTTTTCGCAGGCATGTTGTAAGTACGACGGTTTAACTTCCATTGACGAGCTTGTTTTCGTTCATTCCGCATACTAATAGCTGGCGGAAAAACCTAGCTAACTAATTTGAAGAATAATATAGTCCTGAGAGGACACTAAAAATGTGTTTCTGTTTCGTTGAATAAATCTTTAGGAATATTCCTTCCAATTCACAAGTATGTTTCCTGTCAATAAATATTAGAAAATGTTGCCAATGTTTGATGGAGGATGTTCACAGACGGCTCTCTTAACTATTTGCCCTCGCCTATTAATATATAAGATATAGTTGCAGTTGTGCAAAGAGTAAAAACGATCCGAGGTGTGTATATAAATATATATGTATGTTCTATATCTTGTTCCGAACATAACTACATTGTCCAAGCTTGAAAAACAAAAAAACAAAATTTAATTCTCAAAGCGAAGATATTTTATTTAATAATTGCTGAGCACCTCTAAAAATGCAGTTTAGTTAAGAGGCGTAAAATTCTCTCAATTCGTGTTTAATGCTTAAAGTTAAAAGACCAGAAAGAAAACTTTGAACAAAATTCGTTTTTTAAATATTTTACTTTTATCTAATGTTTTCTTATAAACAACATTTTTGTTTTTTCAATCTTTTGCGTAAATAAAGTGTAGACCCGGTAGTTTTGAACGATCCGATAAAATTTTGTATTTGTTGAGTTGTTTTTCCTCTTTTTAAATCAGCCGATTGTCCTGATGATGCTTGGAAAGTGCTTTGCGAAAAATTCGGAGATGTTTGCGATGCGCTTGCCGATGGATTTTCCGATGAACCGCGCATTTGAGAAAGTCTTTCCTCCTCGTCGTATAAATCTGAGATATAAGAACAAATAAAAATGTGTATAGTTTGATTTAGTCGATAACAAACCTATGACTAATCCAAATTATGTTACCGCAAGAGATATCATTAACTTGAAGTGGCTCTTAATCCCAATCTGTCAAATATGTGTACCAACCATGAAGATCGCCAAAAAAAAAACACAAAACGCTAATTATAGCACTTGATTTAAATTTACACAAAAGAAAAACCACTTAAATTTTATTCAACACGCACAGAGCAGACGCTGGCTATACCAATGTGTGCAAACATACACTCGAGTGGAGTGGGAATGGTAGAAACACAGAAGCGATGTTTTTCTCTGTTCACTCACTTCGTTGGCTGAACGGACCTGCTTGCCCACAAACAATACTGAGATCCCCAAGCCCCAACTCGCAATCCTCTTGTATATTTTCCGCTTTTGATATTTTAAGCAAAAGTACAGATATTCCTAAAAAAAATCTATCCATACGTACTGAATAATTTCAAATTTAAGGGATAAAATTCTATGAACGGAAGTGGTTAATATTTTTTGCGACTTTGCTGGAGAGCCGGAATTTTTGAAGTTACGTGATATTTGTCAATACGAATTTCTATGTAACGAAACTAGCGCACCAAATCATGCCCACTCCGTAAACATATAGATTGCAGGCAAAGTAACGGGAAATCGACCGAAGTTGGTGGTCTCAGTATGGTTTGTGTCTGTGCTTGCCTATTTGGTATAGGTATGCGAAAAATATCGATTTTTCTCTCCCGTTTTGCAATTCCGATTCCGGTGATTTTTTTTTCATTGGAAAGGTTTTTTTTTTGCATACAAAAGAAGAATCAAACAAAAAAAGAATCATAAAATTCGGTGTTGCCAAACTCGAGATATAAATCGACAAACATATATCAAATTCATTTTTATAAACAAGAGTTTTGCCCAATGGTAGAAATTCTACCATTATATTGACTTGGTTTATACACATAAATTGAAAAACAAATTGCGGACAGCATTGCATCTATGCACTATCTTTCCAAATATGTTGTGTTTAAGGCAGTGAAAGTGGTTCTTAACTATTTCCATTCGCCTATTTATTATATGAGATATAGAATGAAATCCACCACTCTTTACGAAAAACTGTAGTAGCATCAAAGCTGGACATCGCCTAGGTCCCAAAAGCACAAAAAAAGTCATATTATCAGTACTTAAGTAAATTATTAGCTTTCGCATAGATTTTACAGTATTTTTGTTTATGAAAGTTATACCGCAGCCAATATTTATTCAAAAAAAAAGTTATGTGCCATCAAAAGTGATGTCACTTCTTGCCATTATCTTATAAAGTGAAATAATAATGTAAAGATATAAAGCGATGTCATGATGCATGGTTTTGCCCCCAATTTTAACTCCCTTTGTATGGAAATAACAGTGTCGTTAGGTAATAAGTTATAGGTAGATCCATGACTACGGTCTTCTTTCAAATATGATACCACGACATTTTTTTTTAGTTTATTAGTCAAGTCTTCTGAGTTCTCATGAAAAAAAAACAAGGTAAAATATTCTTCGTGCATTTCAGCTTTCGCTTTTTTTTTTTTAAATAAAAAAGGAGCGCCTAGTTTTTGCACTAACCAAGTACTAATAAACGTAGGCGCAGTGGCTTAGTGGTTAGTGTGCTGGACTACTAAGCGAGGGATCGAGGTTCGAATCCCGCAAAAAATAAACCAAATTCCAACCAAGGGGTTTTTCCACTGCGCCACCTCTCGCGAACGTCTGACAAACATCCGAGAGTATAAATGTCTTGAAAGAGCTTCTCAATTAGCCGTTTGGAGTCGGCATAAAATTGTAGATCCCTTCCATTCGTTCTCCTCCGGACCTGTTGCGCCAACTATTTATTTATTTCGTTAAGTACTAATAAACATTTTAAGTAGAATGCGCTGCCCATGCCTATTAACAAAAGGCCTTACTAATAGTTGTAGTAGGAGAGGTGTTGGCTTGAGCAGCTGTAAGACACTAACTAACGTAGCACTCGGCTATGCTCAACGTCTTCGGGTGGGGGATCTTGCTGCTCTCTTTCCTCTACAAAAAAAAAAAAAATAGTGCGTGGAGTCCCTCCGCGCGGAAGAAGTGAAACTTCGTAATGTGGAAATGAAAGTAGGAAGGGGTAGAAATTGATTTTTAGTGAAATCATATTGTTTCTTTAAGCCTAGTATCCTGCTCGCGCTAAATTTTAGCGCCCCTAGTCTCCACTTCGTGTCTCCACAGCAAAGATAAATGGTCGGTAAATTATTATTAAACATGATATGGATGGCACAAAACCCATATGCTTATGAACCATCAGTACCATGACAGATATCAGTAAACATAATTTTAATAGAATTTTCGAATTTCAAACTTGAAAGACGTAAGAAACCTAGAAATTATAAGAAGAAGTTCGAAATGTGTCCTCAAACTTTCCACAATCTCCTTACCATAGTGGAACACTTGTTATTACCCAAAAGACGACGCAAAATGAGAGCATAAGTCCCCCTGAAAATCGATTCGCTTTATTTATTTTTATATGTATCTCTGTTTTGGCTCTGTTGTTTGGCTTTGCGTTTTCTTTTATTTACCACGCAAACATTGTCGGCATTTTCCGCAAAAAAAAAAAAAAAAAAATCATTGCAAACACAACACAAACACTTTCCTCCGTTTTTTTATGTCAAAATTTATCTTCGATTTAAAGCACCGGACATTTATTTCGCGAGCTAAATGAGTGGAGACTCGGAGCCTCGCTCAATTTTATCTTTGTAGACATTTTTGTATGGGAGCTAAAATTTAGCGCTAGCAGGATACTAGGCTTTAAGACAAACTTTATTAACATTGCTTACAATTCACAATTGATCGCATCTTTTAATTATCATTTTCGAGTGGAGAAATATCCAAATCCATAACATTTACAATGGGATAATGACAACTAAAGTAAGATACGATATGTTGGAAGTCACATTAGAAGTTTCACTTCAAAAATACTACCCTTTTAAATTATAGGTATGTGTATCAAATCAAACTAAAACAAGTAAATGAAATAATGAGGACGCTACTCATTGCTAACGCTCGCGCTGGCCTGTAACAGGTATACTACGCGCATGCGTTCGAGTGCCAAGCATTCACTCTCGCTCTGTCTCCTTCTATTCCCCCTCCCCAGGAGCGTTGAACGTTTAACGCAACCTTGTTGGAAGTCGCATTAGAAGTTTCACTTCAATAAGACATTAATTGCCAATTTAGTCATTATTTTTGGAAATTAATCTTCACCACAGAATATTCTTCTCCCAGCATTTGGTGCCAATAAACTCACTCACCATTGCATACTCTGAAGCGTGAGCGGTACCCTCACATCTTTGAGTATGCAATGCTTATAGTAGCATTAAGCATTTAAGAAGTTTCACTTCAATAAATCAAACAACATACATAATTCACCTATATCGTCTTTACTTCTTGAATTCTTCAATTCTATACTGTAGGTATCAACGTATGTAGGTATGTACTATAACAACCATTGAAACAAAACCCTTGAACTCAATTTCTATATACACCACCATAAGTCCATCAGCGCACGTCAACAGCCATGTGCGCATTTCCTCAGAAACAACCACCACTTTTCTTTTCTTTTTCATATGAACGTGCTTGTGCTGTGCAATGTGCGCTACCCTCACCCTCGCTCACGCCTTTGAGTATCCAATTATTAGCGTTAAACGTTTAACGCGACCTTGAGTTGGAAGTCGCATAAGAAGTTTCACTTCAAAAAAAAAAATCCAATTAAGGGTTTTTTTCCACTGCGCCACCTCTCGCGAACGTCTGACAAACATCCGAGAGTATAACTGTCTTGAAAGAGCTTCTCAATTAGCCGTTTGGAGTCGGCATAAAATTGTAGATCCCTTCCATTCGTTCTCCTCCGGACCTGTTGCGCCAACTATTTATTTATTTCGTTAAGTACTAATAAATAAATAATAATAATAAATAAAATAAATAAAAAAAAGGCCTTACTAATAGTTGTAGTAGGAGAGGTGTTGGCTTGAGCAGCTGGAAGACACTAACTAACGTGCTCAACGTCTTCGGGTGGGGGATCTTGCTGCGCTGCCCATGCCTATTAACAAAAGGCCTTACTAATAGTTGTAGTAGGAGAGGTGTTGGCTTGAGCAGCTGGAAGACACTAACTAACGTGCTCAACGTCTTCGGGTGGGGGATCTTGCTGCTCTCTTTCCTCTACAAAAAAAAAAAAATAGTGCGTGGAGTCCCTCCGCGCGGAAGAAGTGAAACTTCGTAATGTGGAAATGAAAATAGGAAGGGGTAGAAATTGATTTTTAGTGAAATTATATTGTTTCTTTAAGCCTAGTATCCTGCTCGCGCTAAATTTTAGCGCCCCTAGTCTCCACTTCGTTTCTCCACACCAAAGATAAATGGTCGCTAAATTATTATTAAACATGATCTAGATGGGACAAAACCCATATGCTTAAAAGAAATCATGGCAAACAAAACACAACCACTTTCCTCCGTTTTTTTATGTCAAAATTTATCTTCGATTTAATGCACCGGACATTTATTTCGCGAGCTAAATGAGTGGAGTTTTTTCATCGATTTAGCGTGTGAACAGGATACTGATGCTTTGCTTAACTGCCTCGCTCAATTTTATCTTTGTAGACATTTTTGTATGAGAGATAAAATTTAGCGCGAGCAGGATACTAGGCTTTAAGACAAACTTTATTAACATTGCTTACAATTCACAATTGATCGCATCTTTTAATTATCATTTTCGAGTGGAGAAATATCCAAATCCATAACATTTACAATGGGATAATGACAACTAAAGTAAGATACGATATGTGTATCAAATCAAGCTAAAACAAGTAAATGAAATAATGAGGACGCTACTCGTTGCTAACGCTCGCGCTGGCCTGTAACAGGTATACGTATACTACGCGCATGCGTTCGAGTGCCACGCATTCACTCTCGCTCTGTCTCCTTCTATTCCCCCTCCCCAGGAGCATTGAACTTTTAACGCAACCTTGTTGGAAGTCGCATTAGAAGTTTCACTTCAATAAGACATTAATTGCCAATTTAGTCATTACTTTTGGAAATTAATCTTCACCACAGAATATTCTTCTCCTAGCATTTGGTGGCAATAAACTCACTCACCATTGCATACTCTGAAGCGTGAGCGGTACCCTCACACCTTTGAGTATGCAATGCTTATAGTAGCTTAAACATTTAAGAAGTTTCACTTCAATAAATCAAACAACATAATTCACCTATATCGTCTTTACTTCTTGAATTCTTCAATTCTTTACTGTAGGTATCAACGTATGTAGGTATGTACTATAACAAACATTAAAACAAAAACCTTGAACTCAATTTCTATATACACCACGTCCATCAGCGCACGTCAACAGCCATCTGCGCATTTCCTCAGAAACAACCACCACTTTTTTCATATGAACGTGCTTGCGCTGTGCAATGTGCGCCACCCTCACCCTCGCTCACACCTTTGAGTCCATCAGCGCACGTCAACCAACAGCCATCTGCGCATTTCCTCAGAAACAACCACCACTTTTTTCATATGAACGTGCTTGTGCTGTGCAATGTGCGCCACCCTCACCCTCGCTCACACCTTTGAGTATCCAATTATTAGCGTTAAACGTTTAACGCGTCCTTGAGTTGGAAGTCGCATAAGAAGTTTCACTTCAAAAATTAAACCGGTGTGTGCGTGTTTGTACGTTTGAGGCTTGGAGTGGCACAAACAAAAAGGATGGCGAATCTTACTTGCGCTACTTATTGTTCGAGTTATGATGGCCAGGTGTTACGCCACCAAAAGGGTTCCCGCCCTCAGTTGGCAATGGAGTATACACCATTGCTCCTTGACTATCCGTTTCCTTTTACATATTTTTGAGATAGTCCCTTTACTACGTGTAAGTAAGCATGGTCGCGATCTGTGTCTCACCCGCCGAATTACCCTAGCCTTCCATGTCGGAATATATTATCAAAACAAACAATCTTAAATTCAGTAAATGGATTCACATTTAATTTTTTTTTTATTTGTATTAGTGGTGGTGAATATAACGCGAAGAATGTACCTATATATAGGCATTCGGCCTTACCAATAATCAAACACTAAAGTCGACTATTAGTTGGCTGCCAGTTTAAATAATAATGTACAGTATTTTTTCAATGGTACCAATAAACAATTTGATCTCCACCTTTACTAGTTCGAAGACTTTCTGTTGAATCTATTACATATTGAATTTCATAACTTGTTTTCGTGAAAAACAATGTCAGTGGTTTCTTTCACAACGAGGATTTTATTCTAAAAAAAGGAATACAAAGGTTTTTTGAGGCTTATTATACGCAAAAAACAAAACATAAAATAGGAAATCCACAAAGTATCCGCAGATCTGTCATATATAATATGCAAATCATTAATGCCCTATCATTCGTTCGGGAATAATTTTCGGTACTTTTTATAGACACTTTCCTTTGATTTCTAATGCTTTATGATTGATTGATGAGTGAAATCAAACCTTATTGATGGTCTAAAGGACTATTCACATGAGAGCGTATTGCCAAAAATAAATTTTTGTCACTAAACTTTTGAAAATTCCACTAGATATAGTGACAAAGTCACTAAAACGGCAACCGTGCTGTACGGACTCACACTCAAACAATTACAAGCAAGCGAGCGAAGTTGCTGAATCTGCTCGCTTTCGATGCTGACGTTTCGTTCAGTCTTTGGGCGGAATTCGCCATAAGACAACAAAAAAAGGAAAAACAAATTCTTGCGCAAGATATAGCAGGACGTTACATAGTCAAGTTTAGTTTCCATTGTGATATCATAAATATCCTCTTATCACTCTTAAGGTGAAGCTTAGATAAAATATTTTTATAGTTTCTGTTTTTGTATGGAGCTCACAATAGATTTTCCTTCCATACAAATTTCTCAATTGTGAGCTTCCATAAAGAATCGGGACTAGAATTTGTTTTTAGTAAATAAAGCATTTCGGGAGGAATTTTGTTCACAATGCGCTGTACTAACAAGAAGTTTAAGTCCGACTTTAAATTTACGGAAGCTCACAATTGCGAAATTCGTATGGAAAATTTAGCCATTGTGAACTACATACTTAAATTTAAAGTCGAAACTAAAAATGTTTATTGGTAACATCACTGAATAAATAACATACGTTAGTTTCAGTTTAGGTATAGGTATAGTGAATGATTTGATATTACATATCTTCCAAACCGTATTTCGATGTATATTTAGCTACTAAATTTACAAAAGCTGTGTTGTCAGTTAAAGAGACCACTTAAACTAACCTAACAATATGGTGTTATGTCTCCTCTTCTTTTTGTCCACACCTTCATCTTTTTCCAAGTTTGATTTTCATAAATTATTGAATTGCCACAAATCAAAACCAACTTTATTCGCATAAGACAAGTAGTGTGTACCGTACCACAAAAAATTAATCACCCACATCGCACTCTCTCTTCTAACTTCGCATATAAAATGTTTTCACTGTCGCTCTATAAAAAAAAATGGCATAAACAAATTGGCTACATGAACTCTTCCTAATGGGAACCCTCGCTCCCCTTCTGTGGCGTCGTCTTCCTTCTCCATCCAACAATGAGTTGCTTTATCACATAAAATAAAAATCAAATTAAATATTCACATCATGCGAGAATTCGTTAAAATCAACAGATCGTTTTCGTACTCATGCAATGGGAGCTAGCAACCAAGCGACCGATGAGAAGTATGCCTCCTCCAATGGCACTCTACAAAGTGTTACTCTGATCTGACCCATTAAATTAAATAAAAATGGAAATGTGTTTATGTGCTTTGTAGTTTACGCTGCTCCCAATCCCTCCCTCTCCCTGTTTCTGTTACATGTTGGGCCATGGACCACATACATTATAGGTACTTAAACTAAGTAGATAGATCCGACCAAACGACTATAAGGACCACAAAAGTAAATTGTAAATTTTATTTGCTTTTCTATTTACGGTTTGTATGTTATATTGTTGTTGTTTTTTTTTCTATTATAGGTCAGCTCAATTAACTCGCGCACTTACCATACGGCAACATTTCTGGGTTTGTTGCCAGCTCAAACGATAAATGTTTATTTGGGATCTACACTTAGGTCGATGCATGAGGTGTTGAATAATCATGGGACAGCTGTGACGGGGTATATTAGCTTTGGAGTCGAGGTGAGTATCATAGTTTTAAATAAACGTGGTAGATTTTAGCTGGGATATGAACCTGTTACTGGTGTCAGAATAGCCGCAAAGTAGGCAGTGAAATTTTGTTTTGCAATTTAAATGTTTTTCATTGGGACCACCAGAGATCTTTTCAGAAATCATTTCAGAAATCGACTTGAGAAATGTTTCCCCTGTTGTAGATACAAATTTAGTATTTGTATATTTTCTATAGCCAATTTGAACTACTAAAATTTAATGTCTAAGCTGAAAGTGTTTATTGGTAAGGCTTTGGCATGAATTATAGCTATCATTGAAAAGCATCATTGGAACAAATCAGCGGAATAATGGTTTACTTTTTTTGACAAGTCAGGTATAGCAATCATTGAAAAGTTGCTGTCAGTGGAAGGACCTGTCAGTGAAACTAAACAGAGAAAACTCCAAAATAGGAAAGCAAGTAAAACTGTTTTATAATCGGAATTATGGGATTGCATAAAAGAAACAAAATGTAATAAAATGTTATTATTATTATTGAAAATGCTCAGAAAAAGTTACAGTACAAAAGAACAACTTGCGATAAACAATTCCAGGTTTCGAGGCTGGAGTTGATCATTGAAAGCAAAACTGACAGCTGAGAACAGAAAGAGAATCGAACACATCAGTGAAACGATTGGGTTCCAAATTAGAGGAACGAAATCAGCTGTTCATTGAAATCAATTTCAATCAGTGAAATAATAAAAGTGGATTTAAAAAAAGTTTTAATCAGAATTAAGTTGTTTTTTTCGTAAAAAATTCCACAATTGATTAGCTTTATTTTGATACCAAGTAAAGCCAATATTGTTTGATTAATCGTCTTAAAATCGTAAATCAAAATTTTCAATGATGCATTTCAATGAAAGCTATAACTGGGGCCTTTCTTTTCCGAAATGAAACTAACCCTGACTCTATTGAACCACTTGTTCTGCTATGTAAATAATAACAACTGCTGTGTAAAATAATAACTTAAGTATTTAGTGATATCTTACAAAAAGTTTAAAACTGCAGTTTTAGCTGAGCGGTATTTATATGTTCCGCTTACCGGTGTATGCAGTGTTTGCACTTTTTTTTGTTTAATTCGAAAGCGTTTATTTTTAAAGTTACGTTGTTATCATAAACAAAAAAAAAAGTCCACGCAGGCCACTCTGATTGAGTCAATTTTATCCTTCTCTTCACTCCGTACGTTTAAAAATCTCATTGCCTTAAGTCGACTGGATTTATCTGCACTAGATTTTCACTGAGCAAGAAACTTTTGTTAAGGTCACTTTTAAGAGCCCAGGAACAGAATCGAAATGTCAACTGATCGGTTTATTTTTCAACAGTCTGATATTTTAAACTCCAGTTCAGATTGAATAAATTAATTTAATTGTATACACAGAATCTGTGAGCTAAATGCAGCCTGATTGCGTTATTTTTATCAACCTTGCTTAATATTGTAACGATCGTATTCCACTTTCTTTGAGACCGCACAGCTCGCTCTCCGATTGTCAAAATGAATTCGGCAATTCCCATAGATTTAAAGTTATTTGTTCATAAAACCAGACGAAGACTTTTGTAATTTTTTTTTTTTTGTAATATTTTGTGATAAAAAATATATATTTTTGTCAATTAGTTTTAAAAATCATTTAAATTAATGCAGTGCAGTCTGCTAGTTTTCAATTTGACAATAAAGAAATTGCACCGTACTAATAAAGACATGTAGACTTTATAAGGACGTTCACAATTGCGAAACTTGTATGGAAAATATATCCACTGTGAACTACTAAAATTTAGAGTTGAAACGAAAAATGTTTATTGTTAATGTCCATTTTCTATTTTATGAGTACATAAAATTAAAACTACTCAGATAGGTAATTGTTTTATTAGATATTATGATGAGGTGAGGTCACGATGGGAGTGAACACTGAAACGTCAATCGTAACAATAGTAATCATGTCTGAAAACTCAAACGCACTAGCTCACTGTCTTCATGGTCGGAAAAAGTATTTTAACAACAAAATAATTACACCTTTTTCTTAACAACTTTTTTTTCAGTGAAAGAAAAAATCTGAAAAAATAGGTGTTAATGGTATAGCAATAAGCTTTAAAAAAATAACATAAGTTTATTTCAATATTATAGTTCAGAAACTAAAAATGATATTTTAAAAATGAATAGGGAAAAAAGTATTTTGACAAAATTGTATTGGTCCAAAAAAAGGACTGATAAGACAAATTTATTAAAATGAATACATAATTCAATAAAAAATGAATCTTCCTTTGGCATTGATGACTTTCTGCAATCGGCGTGGTATCGAGTTCACCAAATTTTGAAGGATTTGCGAAGAAATGTCATTCCAAAGACCTTCGACCTCAGCGATTGTCTCCTCGCGCGTTCTTGTCAAACACGGACTTCTTTTTCGCTTTATATAAACCCACACATTCTCAATTATATTCAAATCCGGGCTTTGAGGTGGCCAATCCAATGTGTTCACTCCTACATCCCTTAGAAAATTGGTTATCATTTTTGCTTTGTGACATGGAGCATTATCTTGCTGCAAAATAAATGACTGTCCAATCAATTTGTCACCTGAAGGACATGCGTGATTATTTAAAACATGTAAATACTGATCCTTATTCATTGTTCCCTCGATTGGTACCAAATCTCCAAAGCCATTTAAGGAAACGCATCCCCAAAACATTACGCTGCCACCACCATGGGGTACTCGTTCACATACAGGTGCTACTTTTCTTCGCAATTTCCTAGGAATTCTGCAGAAAATTTTCTTTTTTGATCCATGGTACTGAAAAGAGCTTTCATCAGTCCACAAGACTTGTCTCCAAAATGATAAAGGCTTGTGTACAAATTGTTTGGCAAATTCCAGGGGTTTAAGTTTGTTTTTTTGTGAAATTTGGGGTATAGGTCTAGCTACATAGGTAGCAAAACCAGCCTCTTTTAAACGATTTCTAACAGTTTTTTTCACAAATTTCAATATTATATTGATTATTTAGTTCAATCGCCACCGATTTTGGGGTTTTTAACACATTGGCTTTAAATTTTCCAACTATCAAACGGTCCTCTCTTACCGTTGTCTTCCGTGGTCTGCCTGAACGTGACAAGTTACTTGTGGATTTGTTTTTCTTTTGTTTATTGATTTGATAATATACTGTTTGACGAGACACTTTGTATACTTTGCTTAAGTATTCTACTGAAATACCCGCATCATACTTGATCACCATCTCGTTTCTTATAACCTGGCTTATTTCCGACGTTTTTCCCATTTTTGATGGCTAAATTACACTGAAAGTTATTAAAAGTAATATACTATATACAAATAAGACTTTCTAATTACCAGAGCCTATTCTTAATCGCACGCGAATCGTTAACAACTAAAAAAAAAACAATGTCAAAATACTTTTTTTCGGCTAGTTTTACCTCACTTCTTACATTGCACCTGATAGCAAAATCAATGCATAGTGTAATAAGGAAAATATTTTGCGGTCTTACAGTTATTATCACCTATTTTCTTTTACGCATCAACAGAGACCCGTTACTTCTCTCAGTTTATCAAAACAAACCAACTTACATTGCATACAGTTTTGTCAAAATACTTTTTCCGACCATTGGGTAAATACTTAAGAACCACTTTCACTACCTTAAACACAAAATATTCGCTTATATTATTACTATTATTATTATTATTATTTTTTTTTTTTTTTTTTTTTGGGAATATTGTCCAGAGATGCAATGCTGAATGTAATTTGTTTTCCAATATTTTTCGTTTAAGCCAGGTTACCAAAATGGTAGAATTTCTACCACTAGGCGAACTCTAGTATACACAATAAAATGGACTCTTACAGAATCAGCCAACTTGGCTTAATACAAATTGAGGTTCCTCTTGGTTCAGTTGACCTGTCAAAATTGTATGAATCATATATGCCACAAGAAGTTACTAACCAGCATTTCCTTATTATTGCAGGTTCTCTTTGGAATCGGACTAATGATTTGGGTTGTCCGAAAGGCCCGCAAAGAGCTTTCCCAAACACTACTTTCCGAATACTCCGGCAGTGAAAGTAAGCTAACAGACATTCAAGTATAGTTATAAGTGCAAATATTAATAGAAATATTTTTCATAACATTAAGACATACATATTAGATGTATTATAAATGTATAAATCTGCTAGTCAGAGATTTTTATTTATGTATAAATGTGGTAGTTTTTAGTTATCCTAAATCTGAAATGTTTTTCGTTTAAGAAAAATATTATTATTTAATACAAAATATACAAAGAAATTGCTGTTTAGATCGAAAAATCGAAGACATGCAGGTGGAAGAAGACTTATTGTGAGAAATACATTTTTTTTTTTTTTTTGTTAATTTTTTTGTAATAGTTAACTTTTCATAAATTTACAACAGGAGAAGTAAACCTAAGGGTAACATACTTTCTTAACGAAATATATATTTATTTAAATATTGTTATTGTTTTATATTATTCGTAATTTGTTTTTTCATTTTGTTGTATTAATTGAATGAATACAATTGAAAGTTAAAAGATAACACATAACGTATATAAACGAACACACACTAAAACGTCCAAATAAATTTGCTCACTATTACTAAGTTCTAAAGCTAAGTGTGCCTAAACAAGAATATAAATGTAAAAAAAAAAAAACAAAAACAAAAACAAAATGTGTGTGTATCTAATGAAAAATGTTCTTAAATTTATATAATTTATATATTGCGAACAATGGAATGTTGAGAAATTGTAAATGAACCAAATAAAAGAAAGTTATATTTGAAATAATTTTTTTTTTTTATAGCGCGGATGTGATGTTCTAATAGACCTGTCAAATTACAATTAACTCAAAGAGTTTGCATCACGTACATTTTCTAGATAACTTCCTTCTCCTTACATAGGGAGAAATATATGGTAGATCGCGCATTAAAAGGTGAACCATATCGAATTTTAGGAGAAAAGCGAAAATGAACAAGAACCCTAAGTGGTTATCTAGGCAACAGTCCCCACTGTTCAGGTACCTAGATTATGTAGAACGTCAAATAAATTTGTCTGGACTAGGTAGGTATACCAACGATAAAAAAATATAACTGTGGATGCGCTATGTCTGACGTCCATTTATTAGGGCAATCAAATATAAATGCGGTTGCATTATATTACTTAAGAATCGTTGCATAACTCCGTGATGTTGTTATTAGACTAATATTCCCCCGCTTTTACTGTCAGATCCTAAAGTGGCCCATAGACAGTACACTTGCGTCTGCACCAGTGTGGCATTCCGCCATACACATCACGCCGATCGAGACACCGACACCAAAAATCAAAAACTTTTCATTTTACTCGCTCTGTGTCCAACCCGACACCGAAAATCGGTGTGCGCACCAGCCCACACACAGCACACATTTCCGAACACCGACACTGGTGCAAGCACAAGTGTAGTGTCTATGGGCCACTTAACGAATTTTTGTTAATTAAATTGTGGACGTTCGAATCCGTAATTCATGATCAATTAACTTTGTCTGTAATAGATATACGAACTGGTTGACTTATTTATTTAAATTTTTTTTGTATTCCTGCGGTTTATTTAGAATTTTGACACTTCGAAATGTCAACTGCGTATGCAGGCGAAATCCTAACTAGATTTGTCGGCTCCTCCTCCATTTTCATTTTTTCATTTAAAATTTTTTTTATTCATTCTTTCTTTAATTTAAATACTAGTCAAAAATGATTAAATCTAATTTAAAAACTAACTAACTTAACAATATCCTTAAAATTATTGCCTATCGGCCTTAAATCTATCTACATTTAATTTGATTTGTTGTTTATTCTTCAAGAAGCTTTAGAAAACTTCAATTCTTAATTTTTACTATTTTATTTAAAACTATGCTTAAAACTACCTAATCTACCTAGCCTACGTTACCTATAATCAGGGTGGTGAGCATGCTGAAACCACCCTGCGTGGGTTTACTGTTGGATTACGGGGTGGGTGCGAGGTTGAGGATATGCAAGGTTCCTTTAATAAAAATTCGAATTTTGCGCAAATTTTTTAGTATTAGGTATTTTATTCAACAGAAAGTTTATAGCCTATTCGAATTTTACTATTATTTTCTAAACTATGTTTCTATCAACTTTCTGTTGAAGACAATAATAGTTAAAAATTCTTTTGTCGACTCTGACTTTTTTTTACTCAACAAATTTCTTGTAGTAAGAATTGGAAAAGCTGTCAGTGACCTGAAAATTGACAGATGATTTGAAATGTGTTGTCCTATCTGAAACCCATAGGCCGCATTCAAGAATCTAGTTATGTATCTTAAGTCGACTAGATTGGTCTGGATAAGATGTAACCTGAACGCAAAAACTAGATTGGTCGGGAACGTCACTTTTTCTACGTCAGCCACATACCCGAACTGTCAACTTAGTACTCAGTCACGAATTTCTTGACTAGATTCGTCGGCTACCCCTCCATAAACGTCAAATGTCACAGGTGCCCACGTGACCGATTTAAACCAATCACAACCGAGATAGATCTAGTCAGACAGCTGTCAGACTTACTAAACTAGATACTTGAACGCCCTCATATATATAGGTCTCAAACTTCGTTTGAAGTATCCGTTTCGGTACAAAATAAATGAAGCATATAAACGCGTTCATTTCAAATTTAAAATATTCCGCAGCAGTTCGTTGTCGGAGAGCTTTGGAAAAAATGTGCCGTGTAGCTTTGAAAAGTAAGTAGTATAACGTGGTTCCTCGCAATGCACAAAGTGCGCTATATGTCATCGGAGAATTTTTATGAAAGTTGTATCTTTCTTTCGAAACGTGGAAACATCAACATAAGTTGGATTCCTCGTCGCTGATTAAAATTTATTAAATTTCTACAAATTAACGCAAGATGCCACGTGAGATCAAGGAAGTCAAGGAATTCCTAAACACCGCCCGCAGGTCCGATGCGCGTGTCGTGAAAATCAAGAAGAATCCATCAAACACCAAGTTCAAGATTCGTTGCTCCCGTTTTCTGTACACCTTGGTTGTTCCTAATAAGGAGAAAGCCGAGAAAATCAAGCAGTCTCTACCCCCAGGTCTGCAGGTTAAGGAGGTTAAGTAGAAAAGTGGATGCAACAACGGCTGCACCTCTAGATTTACATTAACCTAAAAAAGAAACTACTTTTTGATAAAACGTTCAAAATTCAATAAAAAAAAAAACGTTAATTTGAAGAACGGATACCTCGAAAGGTATTTCTCTGATTTCGGAGAAATCGGAAAAAAAAATCCATTCCGAACGGATACCTCCGTTTCGAACCCAATAGGGGTGAATATTTTGTTAAGTGATTAAAATTTTAACATCCTTTAGGTTTCTGTGACGATCTAAGAAGAACAGCGAATGTATAACTTGGTAAGAAGTTCTGAAAATATAAAATCCAGTTATAATAATCAAAACGTATATTTGTGTTTGTTTATTTGAATTCAGGTAACTACGTACTATTTTGTTCATAATTTGCATAATTCCGCTTTACACCAATATTAAACTAATATTCAAGTTATTAGAACTTGTATTGCTAAACGTTTTTTTTTCTTAACTTTATTTCAATATTATCTTCGCCAATTCGGCTGTATGAATCAATCAAATTCCATTTGGAAGCATCTAGCTGCGTTGTTTCCAAAAATAATTGACGCCGCTAGTAGATTGTGTTTTAATGTCATGGTTATATCTACGCTTCTATGAGATCTGCGATTCATTTGCGAATATTTCGATTCCAACTACGAGGCTTCTTGATATCGTGATCACTTAAGACTGTTTCCAGGACATTCAGAGCGAAATGGACATCTTCAGAGGTCACACATAGTGGTGGCTTTATCCGCATGACCTGTAAATTATATCAAATAATGAGAGTGGGCGGACTCTTTTTTAGTTTAGTTTTAACAACGAAAGAATCTACGTTTGTTAGTTAGTAAACAAAAAATATAATGAAGCTTTCTTTCATGTAATTTATTTTTGCTCAAAATCCGACACTCAATTGAGCAAAATTAGAAACAACAATACTGCATGACTCGGTCGTATACGTAACATTTTTAATAACTTAAAATGTCTTTAGTATTGTTAAAACATCTAAAGAGTAAATAAGCTTAATTTTCAATGGAACATTCCTGAACTCATGGACCACAAATGCGGGCAATGAAGGGCCTACTAAGAGCCAACTAAAACGTGTTCTGGTTCTAAACACACTGATAAAGTTCTCATACTTATAATTTGGTTAAAAGCAAATAAATCTATTACTTTTAAGAAGTCGTTCAAGCCCAATTTTGGACCCACCTCCATTAGAGAAGATTCACTAAAAAAACAAAAAAATTGTTGGCGCAACAGGTCCGGAGGGACCCTAGGCCTAGCTTCTCACAACCATTCGTTTTGTGTGAGTTTTCACTTTTGAAACGAATGGAAGGGATCTACAATTTTATGCCGATCCAAACGGCTAATTGAGAAGCTCTTTCAAGACTGTCATACTCTCGGATGTTTGTCAGACGTTCGCGAGAGGTGGCGCAGTGAAAAAAAAAACATAAGTTGGAATTTGGGTTTTTTGCGGGATTTTTTATACTTGCATGTTTTTAAAAATGCGATTCTAAGGGGCAATGCCAAAGGTGTCTCCTGTCTACCTTCGCGAATAAAAAATGCGGTATTTTGAAGATTACAATGAATTCTTTATTAAAACAAAGACTTATCCTACATATACATGAATTTTCATACAAGTGTCCTTATCATTGAATACAATTCAAGACGAACATGTGATCGGTAAGTAAATCTTGCCAGATCACAACAGCAAATGCGAAATAAAGCCGCACTCAACTAAATGCATTCAAACGAGGTAGTAGGGTTAATATAGACTTTCTCAGGGAACTCATAGAGCTCTCTAGGAACTCAAGACCATTTTCAAAACGCTTAGCCTTTACGAGCTCTTCGCATAGTAATCCGCCAGAACATTATCTAGAACATCAATAGCGAACTTAACATCAGAAATGGTTATACACATTGGTGGCTTAATGCGGAACACCTGCAAGTTTGGTTAGTATTGGGATGGATTTAGTTTAATGGGCAAATAAAATTGTTATAAAACTTACATTTCCATTGATACCTCCACGACCGAAGAGGACGCCAAGGTCTTTACAAGATTCCCAAATCTCCAAAACGTGCGGAACGCTAAGTGGAGTCTTGGCAACACGATCGGAAACAAACTCCACACCAATCATTAGCCCCTTGCCTCGGACATCACCAATGATGTCATAACGCTGTTTTAGTTCCTCGAGTGCCTTCAGGAAGTACGTGCCAACCTCTAGAGAGTTTTGTTGTAGCTTTTCCTCCTCAATCACATCGAGAACAGCCATTCCCACAGTACTGGCTAAGGGATTGCCACCATAGGTGTTGAAGTGCAGGGCTAGTCCAAGAGATTCGGCGATTTTCGGTGTAGTTACAACCGCGGCTAATGGAAAACCATTACCGATGCCTGTAAAGGAAGGTTTGTAAAAAATACACATAAATTGCCAACAGGCCGTACTTACCCTTAGCCATGGTAACAATGTCCGGTACTATGCCATGTCCCTCGAATCCCCAGAAATGCTCGCCAGTCCTGCCGAAACCACTCTGAACTTCATCCGAGACAAAAACTCCACCATTGGCACGAACCATTTCGGCGGCTTTTTTTATGTATCCCTTAGGGAACTGCACTGTTCCGCCAACGCCCTGGATTGATTCTGCAAACATGGCAGCAACTTTACCCCTTGGCAGCGAGAATTTAAACACCTGCTCCAACTGTTTGTAGTATTCAGTGCTGGCGGTGCAACCAGTCTCCGTGGAGCATTCGCATTTGCGATCAGTTTGACATGGCGAGTCACGACAGCTAGAGCCACCCCAAATGCCCAAGTACGGGTCGGGGTTCATGACATGATGAATGCCATTGTTAATGCCTGGCAATGGGAACCTCCATGTTGAGTGAGCTGTCAGGCCCATGGTATATGGTGACATCCCATGATAACAGTTTTTAAAGGTTAGAATGTCATGGTTGCCAGTATGCAGACGGGCCATTAACATGGCCAGATCATTTGCCTCGGAGCCGGAGTTCACGAAATAGACTTGCTTCAGGTCTCCTGGTAGTTTAGCAGTTAACTTTTGCGCATACTCGTGGATCTTAGGGTGCATATAAATATTGGTGGTGTGCCAGAGGGTTTTCATTTGCTCCTCTAGGGCTTTATTCACTTTACTGTAAGGAAAGAAATTCAATAAAGTGTGGTTTGTTGATTAACTTTTTAAACTTACGGATGACAGTGTCCCACGGAGACCGTGACAATACCACCGAACATGTCCAGATATCTCCTTCCATCGTGATCGTACAGCCATTGCATGTGACCGCTATGGATGAGCAATGGCCTTTTGTAATAGGATACAATATTTGGCGTGAGATGCTTTTTACGAATTTCCGTCACCTTTTCATAGCTAGGACCTTGGTAGGCTGGTGGAATGTTCTCACAGCTGGGCATTTCATTTTGAACGATAGGTTTCGCAGTTGGATGAAGGCTTGAAAGGGTGCGGTAGGCTTGGTGCAGTTTTGACGGAGCTAGAAGATGCAAAGTTTATTATAAGTACGTGAGAAATAGCGTCGCACATAAAACTCAAATTTTTAACATAAGTATACCAGTCGGCGCAGGTGCATAAGTCCACAATGGACTGTTGATGTTGACCAATCTAGGTGGGTTATGAGCCCACAAATCAATTGTGGACTTATAACCCACCCAGGTGAGCCAAAAGTTCACAATAATTTGGGTCATAGGCTCACAATCTTAAAATGAAAGTAGGCCATAAGTCCATAATTATCCATATGACTTTAAAAAATAAATTAAAACAACTCAAAAAGTATGGGAATGTTTTATAATTTAATGGCGCACGCGAATTGCTACCATTGTATTATGAAATGTGTATGGGGGGGGGGGGGGGGGGCATGCTGCCCCCTGGAACCCCCCTGCTTCGGTTTCTTTTGGATAACGGGCTGGTTGCGCGGCCTTTTGCTTGTAGTTTGTTTTTAATTTTCAAATTGCAAATACCACAAATGAGGTCATTACTAGAATTTTTAGCCATAAGACCACAATCAGTGAGTCAAAAGTCCACAAGAATTTTGTGTGAACTTTTGGCTCAAAGTGGTGGGTCAAAAGACATTGTGGACTTCTGGCCTGTGGTCTTATGACCCTGCGCCATACCATCCTGAGAAAGGTTCTCAATTCGGATATTCGGTCATGGCAAAAAAATGTGCCTGTTGCTATTCACACGTCGTTGAGGACATGGCTACGTAAGAATATGTCGAAGCTAAATCGCGTGAAGTAGGGGTATGTGGCTCGCTTCGCTCGCACTCTTATCTCCGGTATTTAATTTTCGGACACGATCCTGTAAGACTTAAGGTCCAACTTATTTCTTAAAACACAATATTCACTGAATATTGTCAAATACGTAGCTGTGTCCCGAAATCAGACAAACATACAAAAGTAATGTGTGAATAGCCACTTATAAAAATTGTAGCTCACTTGATTTCGTTAGTTGCTTACTTGAAGTCCAGTTTATGGTGAGCATTTGAATGCCCCCTTTGAGTCCATCAAAAATATTTTAGAGATATACTACTAGAAACGACGCAACAGCAGGTTCGGGTCAAAAAGGCCTGCAACTTAACAACTGATCAAAGCAAATTATTCTCTTCCTGTGACAGGATAATATTTTGTTCGTTTCGTTTTTTTTTGCAAAACAAATAAATAATTAATTTCCAACTCATTAAACTTTTGTGGAAGTGGGAAATACAAGGAATGTCATTATGCACTTTTTAATTTTTACCGCAGCCCACTCAATTACTGTCACTTTTTATACCATCCTATCAGATAGATTATTTATCCGAGTTTTGAAAAAAAAAAAAAAAAAAAAAAAAAACGCTTAAATATCTAGTGGCACAAGCCCAACTACTCGATAGCAATGACTTCCAATTGTCGGTGTTCGCGGCATAGGAAACTTAATATGCACAAGAAGAATGCACGTCACTTGATTTATTCCATTGAAGGTTTTTTGCATAATGCATCTGTATGTATGCAGTAGCAAAACAAAAAGGCGTGAAACGTAAACAAAAATAGACAGAATACGAGTTTGGTTTGCACGACACGAGTGATGATTTTTTTTTTTTTTTTTTTTTTTTTTTTTCTGTCGGAGGTTGTTACTATCCGATGGAGCACTCAGACACAACTACTGGTCCATTGTACTGCCAAACAGACACCTTACATTTATGTACTTAGTTTTCCCGTCGTTCGAAGAAAGATGAGAAGGAGCTTCAGTGATGAAGAGCTTAGATGTTCGGCACTCACCACGTCAGCCCCAAAGATCCGCCACCTGATGCGAGCAAAGGCAGGACAGCTACAGAGGAAGTGCTCCGCTGTATCGTCATCCTCTCCACAGGCAGGACAGATGGTGGAGATGCTAAAGCCCAAAACATTTAAGTGTTTGGCAAAAGCTTGGTGGCCCGAAAGGACGCCCACAAGCAGTCTACAGTCGCTTCTTCTGAGAGACAGAAGGAAGGCCGCCGACCTTTTGCAGATGTCCGGACGCAGTCGTTTGGTCTGCCCACACCCAGCACAGCCACGCCACCGAGAGAAACCCAAGTATCAATGGATGACTTAACCACCGATGAAGGCAGACCCAACACAGGTTCAGGTCCTAAGAATTCTTCTTCTGAACCCAGCCTGGCAAGCTCATCAGCTATCTCATTTCCAAGGATACCAGTGTGACCTGGGACCCAAACAAGATACACTGTATTTAGCCTTCCGACCAAGTTCAGAGAAAGCTTGAGTTCGAGCACTAATTTAGACGAGGTAAGAGGGTTAAGCAGCGCTTTTAATGCAGCTTGGCTGTCGCTGCAAATGCATATACTCCTAGCCCTCCACCTGTTTGTCACAATATAGCGCATAGCCATAAGGATAGCGAATATCTCCGCTTGGAAGACAGACGCATGGTTTCCTAAGGGGTAGTGAAGTCTAATGTTCTCGCTTTCCACGAAGACTCCAGAACCAGACCCCTGTCCGGTTTTGGAGCCATCCGTAAAAATACGATGGCATTCTTTCCCTGGCTCAGAGTCTGGCCTAAGCCATTTCGTTGCCTGAGGAAAGTTGACGTGGTAGTTTTGTCGCAGTAGGACTTCTGGGGTCATTGCGTCAGAGGGCATATCCATAAGACAGGGGTCAAAGGATAATTCTCGCACAAGTTCTTCAAAACTCCAATGCGCGTGGTACCAAAAGCCACCTCTCTTTAAACGAGAAATGGTTTTCAGCGTACACCCCATGATAAAAATATCAAGGGGGGGGAGGTTCATCATAGCGTCTAGAGCGGAGCCCGGTGTGCTGGGGAAGGCCCCCGTGCAGCCG
The DNA here is from genome assembly GCA_946477585.1 of Cheilosia urbana. Classification (NCBI taxonomy): domain Eukaryota; kingdom Metazoa; phylum Arthropoda; class Insecta; order Diptera; family Syrphidae; genus Cheilosia; species Cheilosia urbana. The sequence continues at coordinate 66,744,897 of OX297855.1, forward strand.
AGACAAACCGTTCTTTGAAGTCTGGCAAAAGAGGCAGTAACACGTTTCCGTGAAAGCCTGTTCCACCATACAACCGACGCGTATGAGAGGAGTGGTCTTACCATTGCCGTATAGATCCAAAGGACCCTTTTAGGAGATAAGCCCCATGTCTTGCCAAAAGCGCCTTTACACTGCCAGAAAGTTGACAGCGCTTTATCGGTTTTCGATTCGACATGCTTGGACCAAAGAAGCTTTCTATCGAGGATTACTCCCAGATATTTGACTTCATCGGAGATCGGAATAGTGACACCTTTTAACACAAGCTGAGTCAGACCAGTGACCTTCCTCCTTCTCGTGAAGAGAACAACAGTCGTTTTAAGAGGATTCACTGAAAGCCCATTTCTTGTGCACCAGCCATCGATCAAGCCCAAGGATCTCTGAGCCCGAGAGCAGACAGTCCCTAGGTCAGAACCGACAGACAGAACGGCGACATCATCCGCGTATGCTTGAGTATAGGTTCCAGGAAGATCGAGAAGCGTTAGCAGAGAGTCAACTACCATACACCATAAAAGGGGAGACAGAACACCGCCTTGAGGGCAGCCCCTGTTAACCCCTGTCACGACGCATTTACCACAATCCGCCTCGGCAATCAACGTCCTGTACATTAGCATTGATTTAATCCACAACACTAATGTTTCATCTATACCATGATGTCTGGCTGCAGTGCACATGCTATCAAAAGTCGCATTATCAAAAGCCCCCTCAATGTCGACGAAAATGCCCAACGCGTACTCCTTCCGATCAAGAGCACTTTCAATCCTACCAACAAGGTTCTGAAGCGCAGTTTCACAGGATTTTCCGCGCTGATAGGCATGTTGCATCTCTGAAAGAGGGTGCGATCGAAGAGCGACATTGCGCACGTGCAGCTCAACCAGTCTCTCCAAACTTTTCAGCAGGAAGGAGGACAGACTTATGGGTCTGAAACTTTTGGCGAGAGTGTAGTCAGTCTTACCAATTTTTGGTATGAACACGACTTTAACCATACGCCAAGGAGATGGTATGTAGCCCAAGGCCAAGCTAGCGGTGAAAATTCTTTTCAGCGCCGGCAACAGCTGACTACAACCTTGTTTCAGCATAACCGGATAGATGCCATCCGGACCAGGCGACTTGAAACCATCAAACGATGCAATTGCATATTTGATGGCCTCATCCGTCACTACTCTGGATGCAACATACCAGCTACGCCGCGTGGTGTTTGACAGATCAGGAGTGGCCACCGTTTCCGGTACCACTGAAGAGCATGTAGTAACCTGATTTCCCGGGAAGTGAGTCTCCAGCAGGAGACTGAAAGTCTCCGCCTTTGTCTCAGTGTAGGTACCATCAGATTTTTGGAGCGATTCCAGTTTGCTTGGTCTGTCCCTTTTGAGGACTTTAACAAGCCTACTGGTCGCACTTAGTGATTCGACCTCCTCACAAAATTTCCTATAAGAGTCATTTTTCGATTTACGAATTAGTCTCTTAAATTCTTTTTGTTTCGATCGATATAGATCCCAGTCTTCTTCCAAGTTGGTTTTTAAAGACCGATTTAGGAGCTTCCTGGTTTCTCTGCGAATACACTGCAGTTCGGTACTCCACCAAGGTACCGGTTTTCTACAGGAGTTTTTTGTAACTGGACACGCTAGTTCGAAGCAGCGGATAAGGGTGCTACTCAGATCCTGAGCAGACCTCTCTACCCCCAGTATCGATCTTAGTTTGAGTGGAACTTTAACAGAGTTGCCAAGCTCCTCCCCAAACCGAGCCCAGTCCGTTTTTCTCGGATTTCTCCTCTCTAGCAAAGGCGAAACTTCACAGAAGATTTGAAATTCGATGTATCTGTGGTCTGACAAAGTGCTATCTGGTGATACCCGCCAATTCGTGATAGTCTTGGAATGCCGGTTTGACAGGGTAACATCAATTACTTGCTGTCTCCTGGCTGTAACAAATGTAGGTCGACAACCCACATTGTTGATGGTAATGTCAGACGATAATATGAAGTCCAGAAGACGATCTCCTCGTATATTGCATTTGCTGCTGCCCCAAACAGTGTTTTGAGCATTAGCATCGCAACATAGAATAAGACCTATCTTTTTGGACTCACAGTACTCTACGAGCTCAACAACCGCCTTTGGTGGTGGAGGAGTTAAAGAGTCATAGGGAAAGTAAGCCGATGCGGCGACAAAGGTTTCCCAACTGTCGTTTGCATGGTAAGTAATAGTTGCAGCAACCAAATCTTGGCAACAGAAGCGTTTGATTGTAACTGCCGTGAGGGATTTCGATACAACAAGACATGTCCTAGGTCTATCGGACAGCCTATCGTAAAGAACGTTATGCGAACCACTCAACTCACCAAGGCCACAGATGCGATTTTTCCACACCCATGGTTCCTGGATGGATGTTATGCGATGATTAATTGATCAAACGATCCCCTCTGACACTGCAACTCGTTGATGTTATTCGCTCTAAAATGAAAACAGGCCCTTGCTAAATAAGTTCACCATTAGGAATGATGTAGTGACTACTGTATTGAAATTATTTACTGCCTGCAAATGGCACTAATTGCACATTCTTTAGATGCAACTGTAAATACACCAGCTGTCAACATTTTTAATACACATAAATGAACTCAATAGGCCTTTTTTACTATGCTCAGAGGATCTATATAGCAGTGGCGTGGCGTCCATATAACTCGATTCCTACCGAGTTACCTTTTGAAATCTCCACCAGGCAACACTATCTATCTACCAAAAACCGAATATACATGAAACACTACCAAATGAATTTGAATACTCACCAAATGGTACACACACAAAAGCACTCATATAAAAATCGTGTGTGTATCTATTTTCATACAACGTCGTCATCGTCTCGTGGCGACAAAGCGAAGGTAACCCAAAATAAGTCGGGTTATAAAAGTTCTCACTTTAAAGTTCATTTTGAGAGAAAATTTGCTTGTTATCTCTTTTTTTCTTCCCTGAGTACTTTGTCTGACTCTGACACCTCTTTGTTCAACACCCATTGTAGAAAATAACCCGCTTTTCTTCGAGTTATTCGCGGTTCTCACAAAGTTCATTTTGACTGCTGAGTACTGAGTGAACATTTTTGTTTGTATCTCTTTTTTTCTTCCCAGAGCCAGAGCTTGTTACTGGTACTGGCCATGGCCACTGGGTTGTGTTTTGGGTATGTCGTATGTGTTTGTTTGGTTATGATATGAACAAAATAACGCGCTTTTCTTCGAGTTATTCGATTTTCTTTTACTTCTTCTTTTCTTATTGTCTCTTGTGTGAATAATTACAGGTAGTTGTTGAGGTAGGTAAGGGTGTGTTTTGGTTTAAAAATTCAGTTGGCTGGCAGATTGCAGTGCGTGACTTAAGGTGAATTTAGTGAATTTTTTAATTTCTCATTAATTTTAAAAATTAAATGAACACTAAAATATTTCTGAATTACACATCTTTATTTTTTATTATAATCATTAGGTAATCTGAATTTGCTTTAAGTTATGGCATCATGCGTCTGCCAATAAGGGCTTCTATAGAAGCCACTTTTAGTATGCCTTAAGCTCATTATAAATTTTAAATATTAATGACTTAATGTATAAAAAAGGTGGCTTGAATTGATTTTGCTTCGACTTCCCATTTAAAAATGTTCACGCCACGCCACTGCTATATAGATCATTGATTTCCAAGGTTTACAAAAACAGTTGGATCTCGTACTAGATATAGATCATACGAGCATAATAAAAAAGGGGTAATGTTGGCGAACATAATGGAATGGAAAGAGTTGGGTACATTTTGCTAATTACGATTAATGTATAGATATATAGTTTAGGTCCCATTACAAATTTGTTTATTTTTAACCAAATAAACAATAATTGTGCAGTGCGATTTTATGTGTTGATAACGAAAGTCTAGAAATTTCCCCCACCTAGTTATCTTCAGTCGACTATATTGGTCTGGACGAGATGTACCCTGAAGGCAAAAACTGGACTGGTCGGTAACGGAACTTTTTCTTCGTCAGAGTTAGACACGGTATTCGAACTGTCAACTCAGTAGGTACCTACTCGTATACTTGCACCGAGTGGGCAGTACGGACAGTTTTTCAAGATACAGAGCAGTTATTCTGCTCTTCAAAAAATAATAATTACTTATAATAGATAAGTGAACTGGTTAGTTCGATTAGCATGTCCGAACTTTTAGTAGCGTTAAAAAATATGAAAAACAATAAAGCTCCGATTAAACCGATTTATTCTCAAAGTCTTTAATTTTTGCAAGAAAGGTGATATAAGTCCTCCCGAAAATTAAAGAGGGATCTCTATTCTCAGTTCGTGAAGGAACATTTTTCTCAGATTTTATTAAATGGTTGACTTATTTATTGGGTGGCAACGAACAATCGAATTTTTATGTATTAATATTTAGAAATCAATCGGGATGTAAATTTCGAATGTTTTAATATACAAATTGAACCAGTGAATGGAAAATGGAATCCCACGAATGTCAATACAAAAAAGAACAAGTGACGTTTTTATGTCCGATTAGACAAACGATATCTGAGATCTGAGAGCGGATCTGAAGAAGCCCAATTGAGACCCATAGTATGTATCTTCCAGGCTGGTTTTCGTCATGGCTTATAAACAGTTGATCAAATTTACGCATTCACAAGTTGGTAAGGAGGCATATAGACAAGTAAAATAAGTTAACTATACTCTTCTTTTGTCGACTTTAAATCCGCCTCTGATAGGTACATTCGATAGAAATGCACTACTTTGCAAATTATCAGCTCTAGGTTTGTCTACGAAATTTTTAAGACTTAAACTAATTTGTTTAGGACTGAAACGGGTGTTCCTCAAGGATGCATTCTAAGTCCAATTCTTTTTGTACTGTCCATAGACGATGTATTTATATGAATTTCTGCAAGTTGGCGGTATACAGCTTGGAGATCTGGCATCTTATTATTGCAGATGACCTAGTAATTCCTAGATAATCCTGTGACTCTGCAACTTATGCTACTGCGAATTGTGGGATTTGCAAATTAATATTTCAAAGTCTAAGATTATGGTTTTTGAATCAACATCTGGAAGGAGTCCCCGTAAAGGACTAAAGATAGGGAACTTATAGAGGTAGTTCAGTAAATTAAATATTTGGGTGTCCTCTTGTCACATAACCTTGACCTACGTCCACATGTAAAAGGGAAATGTTCTACTGCAAAAGTGGCTATCAATCATAAGTGGAATTTCTTTCTTTCAAAAATATATGTGAAACCCTCTTCCAGATTTAAAGTGTTCGATGCTACAGTAAAGTCGTGCCTGTGCTTTGGTTTCAACTATAGTCTGGTTTGCCGCAGATTTACAGGCTGTAGGAAATAAGGCCCCAATGAAATAAGGCCCCAAAAGAGAAAATGAAATAAGGCCCCAATTTTGGGGTCTTATTTCATAATGAAATAACACCCCAATTTCAACTATGAAATAAGTCCCCACTGCGATGAAATAAGGCCCCAAAACAAAATGAAATAAGGCCCCAAATTTGGGGTTTATTCAATAATGAAATTAAAAATAATGAAAACTACTTTTTATTTAATATTGTTGATATTGGATAAACTATTATAGATTAAAGGAACTTTTTACATACTCAACCTCGCTCCCACCCCGCAATCTAACAGTAAGCCCAAGCAGGGGCGTTGAAGGGGGGCAACATGCCCCCCATATGCATATGCATTCCATTTCGGAAGGGTAACAATTAATAATAAGAAATAATTTTGGGGACTTTTCCATTTTTCTTCTTTTGGGGTCTTATTTCATAATGAAGTAATACTCCAATTTGCATGAAGAAATAAGGCCCCACAAAAAGGAAATAATACCCCAAATTCTATTAAAAATCGTTGTTGTTGTTGTTTCCTATATATTTTTTTGGGACCTTATTTCATTTTTCTTTTGGGGCCTTATTTCATTGGGGCCTTATTTCGCGGGGCCAGATTTACATTAGAAACCTTAAAGCCAACGCAGATAACTTGCAAATGCAATGCAAATTAAATCCATTTAAAGAATGGTACGAGCTTGCAGCACAGCACGAAATAAATTTGGATTTAAATTTGATGAATGCTAGCACTACTGCTTACAGCTTCATCCAGAAATATTATACATAACAGTCTTTATCACGCTTTGGGCGCTAGGAATTATTTTAATAATAGTCTCTCAGTCTCAGGCAATGAAATAATACATAAGTATAATTTTTATAACTAGAACCGAAATATTAGGTCTCAACTATGTGTGTGGACAAGATTTTCGAGGAATCCGCAGCTTATGTAATTTTAGTGAAATAGAAGATTACGTAAACTACGCGTTCTGTACTTTTTTAAGAGTGATCTTACTAGAGAAGAAGCTACAATCTTATTAAATAGTGCCTATGGATGGAATCCACTTTTCAAATACTGCAATCACGGCTTAGTCTAACGCAACAGTTTCGTGGACTAATTTGAATACAAACAAATACATATATGAAAATATTTTTATTTAAAATTCTGCTTAGTAGTGTTCCAAACCTGTTCTTCTTTCATGGTTTTCTTTTATAATATACCCACATAAACCTAACCTATATTCAAACTAAATTTTCCTTGTTAAATATAGAAATTATATTATTTATAAAATGAGTACATACTTTAACTTACTTTGCTTGACTAATTATTGTTAATTTAGATTAAACTCAATCCATGCCATACGGCTTCTAGCCAAAGCTTTTATTTTTCTTTCAAAATTAATAATTATAATAATATCTATCTATCTACATTATTATAGTGCGTTATTTGACAGCAATATCATCTGTTCAATTTGCATTTGTTTTTGGAAAAATCACATATTGACTTGAGACATTTTTCCCTTGTTGTAGTAATGAATTGAGTATTTTTTGCTCATTCTTAAGGACTATTCACACGAGAGCGAATTGCGAATAAATCAATTTATCTGTATTTATGAATTGAAAATTGATATTTTTTCTATCACAAAACCATTATATTTAATTAATCTAATATCTAGTTTAAAAAAACATGAATATCAATAGATTTAAACAGCTAAATTAAAATTAAAAGCAATTTTCCCGCGAATTGTAAATTATTGCCGTGAACTGTCACACATTTATTCACAATCCACACAAAACCATCGCCATCCACAAACCCACGAATGAAAAATTCGTTCGAACATAACCTTTAAATACGCGGATATCTGCGATCAAAAAAGTTTTCATGAGAATGAAGTGTCAGATACTACGAATATTCGCGTGTTCGCAATTCGCTCTCATGTGAATAGTCCTTTAGACTTCAGATGACGAGGAAGACAATGAAGATAATATTTCCTCCAAAATTATATCCATGGCTATTTATGTACTTCGTTATTTTGTTTTTGTAAAACACCTGTGCAAAGTATATTGGGATTGTAGTTAGTAGTAGGTATATGTACCTAAATATGAAAAATATCGAGCTCTTTAAAAAGTGATCCGAATCAAAAAAAATATATATATTTTGTTTGCCCAATGGAAAAAGATTGATTTTTTGCCCCAATAGGAAACCACATTTACACCTACTTATACACAAGCCCTAAAGCATTTGACAATTGTCAAACTTTTAAGTGTGTTATTATTTACCTGTTTAGAAAAAGTCTGTAAAAAAAATAGAGACAAGTGGATTTTTATAAACTGAAATTACAATTAAAGAACTGCTGACTTTTAAACCATTCACCAACACAAATGCAAAAAAAAAGAATAATCTAGGGAGCTCCTATACTAAAGCTCAATTATCGAATCAGTTCGAAAAAGAATCATTCTGTGGTAATGCAAGTGCAACTGCAGAACACACAATACCTTATTTAAAAAAATTACACAATTCCCCAGTTGTATGCAATAGCTCTGAGTTAATGCAAGAAATTTGGTGCGACTGTATCCAACAGTCCCGAAATATGTGTAAACACCGTGCGTGCGGTATGTGTGTGGCTTGATACACGTCATTGAGAAAAGAGGGAATTGTAATAACCGTATTCTTGATATATTATGAAATAACAATAATTTATTCGTTCTGTGCTAGTTTCAGTAGAATAGATACAATCGGATTGTGGTAGCTGAAGTAAGATATGTACATTCGAGACTGTAATCTATCTAGATTACGCTGGAAGACCTCATCGATGGTTGTTCCATATCGTGTTGTTGAAATTTTCCGGTTGGAGTTCACTTAGATGTTTACACATCAACAAACACTCCTAACATATGCAGTGAAAATACCCGTTTGCATTTCCATCCCCGCAAGTTAAATGACATCAACTGTTATACAGTAAATGAAAGTGTCATTGGAATTTCATTCGGCTTGCATTGCATATTGTAGAGGTGCTGGTCTACGACATTTTTGTTGTCCAGCTGTGATTTCTGCATGCCTGATGGTAATTCACGAAAGATTTGGCACCGAATTTTCTCGAGATGTCCGTCACAGGGAAGAAATGTGAGACCATCATATATGAAAAACATGCTTTATTTCACATCAACAAAAAGCTGAAATTAATATGCCCCAGCTCATAAATGTATGCAATGATAAAAACGTATGCAATGATAAAATGTATGCAATGATAAAACACAGTTGTTGTATCGTCACAGTTCGCCGTGCTTTCCTGTCACCAGGAGAAGAGCGAACTCACGGAGAGATTGTTTGAAATAAAAGTATTTTGATTATATATATTTTAGTTAGTAAGGCCCGCTGTCTATGCGTGGCTGCGACCTTTTCCAACTGATATTTATTTATCTTTGTATATTTGTAATTTTTAGAGTATTCTTAAAGTACAATGAGGCCCGCTGTCTATGCGTGGCTGCGACCTTCAGTGTTTGGGAATATCTATACAACTCTCTGCCTGACCCTTTCAACCACTCCTTTTTATATTCATTTTAGTTCAGTTAAATTCCCCTCCAATCACTTGGAATCAGCAACCCAAGACAATTCTTATCCCAAAAACCTATTTTCGTAATCATGGTGCCCAAAGCAATATCCAAAGAATATGCTATACCATCAATGTGTCGCAACATATCATTGGCACTTCGACCATTCTGAGTTGAGCCCGAAATGAGTCAATGCGCTATCAGCATTACCCATGTCATTAGCACTTGTGTTCCTTTCCGTGTTCTGCGGTCGCCATACGTCACCATTCATTGATACACGATACTCATAGTATATTCGTACTCGTAGTATGTAGTATATCGTATGAGTGTGCCTGATGGGTATAGTATGCCGCTTGGGTACCAATATGCAAGTGTTGCATTTTGGTGTTTACGGAATTGAAGTGGATTGCGCAAGTGAAATGCATTGGCGCGATAGTGACCTAGTGCAGACACATTTATAGGTCATTTGTTGTATACTTTATGTGGACGTATATATTGGATTACGAAAGATAGAGTTTAGGGTAAAGATAGCACAATGGATGTAGCTGTGAAAGGAGTTGTGTGGGAAAACAGAGATAATATGATGGGATACTGTGGGATATGTAGCGTGGATACTACATCCCATCCCCCTAAAAAAAAGAAAATTACTACCTTGAAGAGGTTAATTTTCTGTGGAGTCGTAGTGGGTGTAAGGTACAGGTCAGTTGTTTATTAGATTTTACTTATTTTCTATTACAAAAACGATAATTTTATAAAATGGGTTACATATATATTTTTTTCTTAAATGTATACAAAAATTTTTTTTTTTTTTTTTTTTTTTTTTTTATTTTTTTTTTTTTTGTTTTTAGAACTGTTTTAATTGTAAACAATTTGTAATATAAAGGTTATGTTTTATGAATCGTAAGAAGTAATTTTATATTATTAGATACTATATATTATGTTTTTACAAGAATAATGGTATAAATGTATTGTAGTTATTTTTGTTTCTTTTACAAGTTTGTTTTTTTTTTTTTTTTTGTATTAATTATTTGCAATTTTAAGTTTTATTAATTTCCAAGTGTAATGGTAGGAGTCTCAATATCATTAAGTGTTGTGGGATTGGTCTTGACTTCGGAAGTTGTTTTAGGAGTAATGGAATCGTGTTTGAACCTGTACTTGGTGTACTGTTTGTAAAAAAATAATGTTAGAATTAAAGCGATGATAATGTAAGTAGAGACGTAGTGGTGGATATTATGTTTGTCTAGTGGTATCAGGGGATTGTCTTCTAAGTTTTTCATGAGATTTATGCTTTGAGAGTGTGCCTTTAGATCGTCTTGGCTTGAGAATTTTACGAAGGATGGTTTGTTAGTTTCGTTCCAGGGTCTACTGGTATGATTTGTTAGGATAGTGGAGATGTTAAGAGAGGGGATAAAAATGTTGTGGATGTATGTGACTTTATCCTTATGTGATCGTATGGTTAGTTCTTTGGTTTTGAGGTAGCAATCTCCAGAGATTAGTAATGTAGCTGTGTCTTTTAAAGAATAGGTCGTGAGGGTGTCTTGACAGATTTCGTCAAAAGTATACTCATTGATGGTTGAGAACAACCATTTATTAGTTTGAGACAATTGTATCCAAACCGTTGGGATGTTTGATTCCCTTATATTGCAGTTAGTGGGGTATGTGTTTGTTCTTTGGAGTATTTGGATTTCACACGGAGGGTTATTGGTGTTTGTATTAAATAAGGGGTGAGATATTTCGCATAAGAATTGGTTTCCTTGGATTTTGCATTGTTTGAGCTCCTCCTCGTCGAGACTGTAGAAATGTTCTTTCTTGTAATCGATAAGTATGTATTTCATTGAGGGTTGTATGAATACAAAATTTGACTTGAAACGGGTAGGTAATGGAATTACTCTGTGGATGTGGTAGTTTTCAATAAATGGAAGGGGGATTAAAAATTCATAAATTACTTTTTGCTCTAATATTGTGGCACTTATTTTACTGATCTGGTATAGGGGGAGTATATTGTTATTGTCTATTAAAGACGAGAGCTTTGTGTCACTGGGTATATCTTGTTTAATGTTTATTAGTACCGAGTTTAACTGGTCGGGGGTAATTATGGACGGGTGAGGTGTGCCGTTTTTGGCGTTGGTAAGTATGTCCAGAATATCTGAAATTGTGCTTTCGTATCTAATTATTAGGAGTGTGACTAATGATGTAAGGGATTCCATTTTTATAAGGGTGGATTGGTCGGAAGTTTGATTGATTAGGTTTTCGAGCATGTACTTAACATTGTCAAATTTTGAATTTATTGCCTTTAGTTGATTTTCCATGTTAATTTCAGATTTTTTGAATATGTTTGTTGTTGTTTCTACTATTAATGTCTGGTTTTTAATTAGTTTCAATAGGTGTTTTTCGTTTGAGTTTAGTTTATCTATCTGACGGTCATAGTATTTAGCGTCGTCGTCGTCCAATGTGCCGAACAGTGATTTGCTCAATGTTCCTATTATATTGACTAGTGCTCTTTTATTTCTATTTCTTGGTTGTAGGATGCTGTATTTCTGTTTAATATCTTCCATTAAATGGGATATCTCGGTTACCGAACTGTCGCATATTAATTCGAAGTTGGCCATACCTTTTAGTTGTTTGCAAAGTGTATTAATCTCGCTTACGTAGTGTTCGGCATGAAGTAAAGCTTGTGTTAGTTTCCCGAGGTCGTAATAGACTACTAATTTCCATTCTTTGGAAAAGAGTTCAGCTTTTCCCAGTTCTTCGAAATAGATTCCCGGGTTTTGTTGTATCTGATTAATCTGGAGGGCTGCATTAATAATCGTTGGTAGTAATATTACAAGTACACGCGTATCCATGTTCTGGAAGGTTAAGCAACGAGAATGGGGTAAGATAACGCTTGATGTTGGTTCTTGAGTGTGTCGTGTGTGTGTGTGAATGTAAAAACGTTTGTTTCGAAAAATTATGTAGGTAGTTTTTTTTTTTTTTTTTTTTTTTTTTTTTTTTATATTTATTGTCATTTGTGTTTTACAAAAAAAAAGAACTAATTATTATCCGGCTCCCATACAACTGTGTCGGTAGATTCGTACCCGTCTTCTGAATCATCTTCGTATTCGACTCGGTGCGGTGGGGTGCGTATCGCGGGGTTCCAACGTCGTGGGAGTGGGCCTTTCAGTATATAAGTGGGACAGAATTCTAGTTCGTAATCTTCTTCTCTTATACCAAAGCTTATTGTGTCCCCGAAATGGAGTTTCCTTATGGTACAAGGGGTGAGTCTTTCCCCATTGATATAGGTTCCACGAGAGATGTGGTAATCCGCTATGTGTACTCTTTGATCGTTGAGGTCTACGTGAATTGCTGATTGACCAGGAGACACAAGCGGGGTAGATAGTTCTATGTCATTTGGATATCCCCTGCCTATCTTCGTGGTTCCGCGGCGCAGACGGAGTTCCTTTTGTGTTACTATGTTAAATAGTTTCCATTCCGAATCTGGCTTGTAATATATCGACTCCATCTTCTAAAAGAAGAGGATTTGGAGTATTAAGTCGGGGTTTCGGTAATGTATTTGTATAATTTAAGCTTATCTGAGTGTGCGGGAATGTGAATGGTGGTCTTATTCGTGGTAAAACTGTAAATTATTGTTGTGTATTAGTTTGGACTTGTTTTTTATTTTAATTATGGTGTTTTCGTTGGATAGGATTTTTATCACTTCGAAAGGACCTTCCCATAGAGGGGATAGTTTATTTTTTCTAGCGTTATTTCTTAGCAAGACCTTATCACCAACATTAAAGATTTTGGGGTTAGTTTTCGTGTCAAAATAATGTTTAGAGTTCTCTTTTCTTTTGTTTATTATTACTTTTGCTGCTTGGTACCCATGTTGCAATCGTGCCTTTAATTCGTTCGCATAATTATCATAATTATACGAAACGTTTGGTTGTTGTGAGAGTTTGCTAGGCACGTTGGCTGGATAACCGTAGAGCAATTCATATGGCGTATAGCCTGTGCTTGAATGGGGAGTAGTGTTATACACGAACATTGCGTAAGGAATCCACGTGTCCCATGTAAGTGGATCTTGGTTGACGTAATGTCGTAAATACTCAATCAAGGTTTTGTGGCTACGTTCTAGTGCTCCATTTGTTTGGGGGTGATATGGTGTTGTGTTTAATTTTTTTATTTTCATAAGTGAACACGTTTCTAAAAACATTTTACTAAGGAAATTCGCACCTTGGTCCGTTAACAGTGAGAATGGAATGCCGTGTCGACAAACAATGTTTTCGACGAAAACTCTTGCAACTGTTGGAGCTTCTGCGTTGGGTAAGGCGTATGCTTCTGAGTATTTGGTAAGGTCATCTTGAAAGGTTAAAAGATATTTATGGTCACTATAACTTGTTGGCAAGGGTCCAACTATATCTAGTGCTATCCTTTCAAACGGCCTTGAACTAGTAGTCGTAATTTTCATGGGTACGGGCGGATTTCGTCTGCTCTTATTAACCTGGCATGAGGCGCATTTTCTAATATGATCAGTAATATCTTGTGCCATTGTGGGCCAGTAGTATTTTTCCTTGATTCTTTTTAGGGTGCGTGAAACTCCTTGGTGACCTCCAAAAGGTGAATCATGGTATTCAAATATGATCGTTTTGATATTTTCTTGGTCGATTAAAGTGACTCTGTCGTTACTGTATAAGATTATTTCGATATCATTTTTATCAAAAACCTTTTCTATCAATATTTTGATGGAAGTTTTCATGTTGATACCTAGATTTGGGGTTGTAATACCTATTGATTTTAGCTGGTTCTTATTTATGATGTCCCTTATTTTCATTAAACATTTTTCGGTTATTGATTCGTCTTTGTGACTTCTAAATGGTATAGGTAATGTAGTCACATACCCGAATTCGGTTTCGGAAATGTGTGCTATATCAGGTTTAACGAAGTTTGGTATTAATTCTTGGAGATCTTTTTCTTCTGAAGATTCTACTAGAGGCAGTATTATTATTTTAAAATTTAGATTTTTGTCTTGATATACCGTACCTTTCTTTTCTATCAAAGAAAAGCTGGAAATTGTTTGTAGTTCGTCTTGGTTACTGTGTGGCGAACTATCTTCTTCAAGTATCTTCTTTTGGTTACGCGTAATTGCCATGACGTTGTTATTCGGACTGCTAGGTATTCGACTTAATGCATCTGCGTTAGTGTTGTATTTTCCTGATTTATAAATGATTTTGTACTGATATTCCTCTAACAAAATTCTCCACCGTGCTAATCGTGAAGTCGGATCCTTAAGGTTCATTAGCCATTGTAAGGGCCGGTGATCGGTGTATATGGTAAACTTGGTATTGTAGATATATGGTCGAAACTGTCTGATTGCGAAGATAATAGCTAATAATTCCTTTTCAGTTGTTGTATATCGTGTTTCAGCACTGTTTAGTGTTCTGCTAGCAAAACAAATTGGTTTATCCTGTCCTATCGCTCCTTGTGATAAAACTGCTCCTAGTGCCAAGTCGCTTGCATCTGTTGTTACTACGAATTCTTGACTGAAGTCTGGATAAGCTAATATAGGAGGGTTAACTATTTTTTGTTTTAAGGTTCTGAATGCTTCGTCGCAAAAGGCGTCCCATTTGAAAGCAATATTTTTCTTTAAAAGATAAGTTAAGGGTTTGGCAGTTCTGGCGAAGTCAGGGATAAATCTTCTGTAATACCCGACAAAGCCTAGGAATGATTTTATAGCTTTTACATTTGTCGGTTGTGGGTAAGTCGTAACTGCTTTTATCTTCTCTGGGTCTGGCATTATGCCATTTTCTGTGATTACATGTCCCAAGTATATTAACTCTTTTCTGATGAATTGGCATTTTTCTGGCTGAAGTTTTAGATTATGCTCCCGCAGTCGGTTGAGCACTTTTATAAGCCGATTATTGTGATCGTTAAGATCGTATCCGTAGATAACTATGTCGTCTACGTAAACAAAACATTCAATTCCTTGAAGTCCCATTAGCACGTTGTTCATTAGTCTCTGAAATGTGGCAGGAGCATTTTTTAGACCGAAAGGCATACGATTGTATTCGTAGTGTCCAAACGGCGTGCTAAATGCCGTTTTGTGCTTATCTGCTTTGTCCATAAGAATTTGGTGGAAACCTTTGGCTAGATCGAGGGTGCTGAAATATTTTGCCCTTCCCAATTAATCCAAAATATCTGTGATATTGGGTAAAGGATAAGCATCTCCCACAGTTGCTTCGTTTAATTTTCTAAAATCGACAACAACTCTCCAGCGTTTAGTACCATCTGGACCTGCCTTTTTTGGAACTAATAGCAAGGGTGAATTCCAAGGACTATAGCTTGGTTGCACCACACCATCCTGTAACATTTCATTTACCTGTCTGTGTATTTCCTCCTTAGTACTATCTGGGAGGCGATATGGTTTAATGAACAAAGGGGGTTTTCCTTCGTCGGTTATTATTCTGTGTTGCGCAGTGTCGGTATAAGTAAGACGGTCGCCATCGAGGAAGAATAAGTCGTTATATTCCCGACATATGTTAAGAACAGACCCCTTTTCTTCGGTATTACAATGCTGGAAGTCTAAGAGTGATTCTAATTTCTTTAAACGGTTCTTTACTGGGTCTCTTAACCTGTCTGCTTTGACTACTTCAAATTCGTTTAATTTTTCCCATCTTGGTCGGATATTGTTAAGACTTACTTCTTGATCGGTGTCTAAGGTATTCATCATGAGTACTTTGATTTTGGAATCCTTAGGTTGGGTTATTGTTTCACCTATGTATATACCTGGTAGGATTTCTTCCTTCTGTATTATTATGTCTCCATTTACTTCTTTCTCACTGAATGGAATGTCCACTACTTGACGCATTCGTGGCATTAACCTGATGGAGTTTTTTGTTTCTTCTTTGTTAGTGAGGGCTGCTTTAGTTTTTCTGCTATTTTCTTGAATGTTTCCAGTTCTATCTTTGACTGGGATTTTGTTTATACTTTTATTTGTAGGTTTATGGACTTGTGGATGAGCGAAGATATCAGAGATGACTTCCTTAGTGTCGTTTTTTGCAGAATTATCTGTTTTATTCCGTTGATAACCGGAACCAGATTTAGATTCCCATGCATGATTTGTGTTATAGACCAAACCAGTATGGTTGGACTCTTGGACGCATCGTCTATCTTCTTTCTTGCTAGATCTACCCGGGGGTAGCACCTCGTAAGGTGTAGCATTTTGCTCCTCTTCAGTAGTCTCTTTTACCTGTTTAAGTTCTACATATATGTATTGATTTATATATTTATTGCCCTTTTTTAATTTTGCTTCTAGTTGACCTTTTCCATAGTTCACGTTACATTCGAATTTAGTTAGGAAATCGTTTCCCAGAATACCGTCGTATGGTAGGTTTATTTCTTTGCTCATTATTTGGAAAGAATGTTTCAGGGATATGATACGTTCATTAGTTTCGAATTCCAATATTCCTGACCTTTCTCCAAGTGTATTTAGAGCGTCTCCAGCAATTGTGGATATGACACATTGTGTATTGTTTTCTTGTCTTAAAGAGTGCTGCGTTCCTTTTATTAGGCTTATACCGGCGCCTGTGTCAACGAGGAACGTAGAATTTGTTTTATCCGATGGCTTGAACTTGATGCATATCACTGGCTCCTCATATTCGGGACAGAATGATACGATCATGTTCAAGTCTACATTCGGTTGGGGTGTACGTCGGCAGTTGTTGTCACAACTCGGGAGGTGTCGACGTGGTTCGCCTCCCGAGGGGTGGTGTTTTCCGAATCATTGCCTAAGTTATGGGGGGCACTATATCTTACGTCACGATTTCTGCCGCGAGGGGGGTAATTGGAGATGTTGGGGTTTGGCCTGGCGTTATTTTGGGAGCTATTTGTAGTATTAATATTATTAGTATTACCGTTTGCCGGAGGTCTAATTTGCGCCAATCTTACTCGGCACTCGTTGTGACTATGATTGTAACGATTACAGTAGCTACATTGTAACCGCTGAACTTCTCTTTTTATCTGTTGGGGAACGAATTGGGGGAGATTTTGGTTGCGATAGCAAGTCGCAGCAGTGTGTCCTACCTTATTGCAGGTTTGACAGACTGGAGAACTAGTACGTCCTGCTGTAAGGAAACAAGTACTTGAGGTGTGGCCCACTTTGTTGCAAGTTTGGCAAACAGGTCTTTGGCGATTAGGATATTCTCGGTTGTGCGAGGTGAAGTTTGCCGTGTGTTCCATTCGAGCTGAATGTTCACTAGCATAAGCGATGGCCTTTTTGAGGTCTCTTTCGCCATGTGCTTGAACGATCAATTTCAGATTGTGGCTTTTTATTCCGTCTTCAAAGGCTTGTACTGCCTGTTTATCATTTTCCGATACTAAATACCTTCGCACGGCTTCCTCTCTAGTACTGCAAAATGTGGCTGAGTTTAGAGAATTTAGTAATCGGACAATTCGATCGCCAAATTCTTTAATGGTTTCCCCATTTTTTTGTTTAGCATTTGTTAATGCTCTTTGGGCAGAGGAACGTGATTGCTCTTCTTTAAATTGGCTTTCTAGCTCGCTTACTAGATCGTCCCATTTGTTTAGTGTTGTGAACTGAGTAAGTTCAAATGCGGGTCCTTGAAGTCTAGTTTTTACAACTTCAAGAAACAGTTTATGTTCTGCATCTGTTTTTACAGATGAGAAGAGAACATTACCACAAGCGGTGAACTTGCTAAGTTCGGCTGGGTCTCCGTTGAAGGTGGGGACAATGTTGTATATGTCCCCGAGGCTAATTTTGTATTCCATAAGGTTGTCGAGTGAGTTTGTTTGCTCGAAAAAGGGTAGTTCCTGAAGTAGCTGTACTCTTGCAGCTCTACTTCTAGTTAGTATGAACGGAATGGTGGTTGGTTGAGGAAGAAAGGATTGGATGACCGAAAGGGAAACTTAAAATTGCAATTACAAATTTTGTGTATTTATTGTGATTAGAATAGTGTGTATTTATTTTAAATATATATGTTTTTAGATAAAATTAAATAATAGAGCTACCTTAAAATATTCTCCCTTCCTCGGTAGTGGATTTCTGGTTTGTTGCTGGTTTGATGTCGTCCCTGATGTGGATGTGCCAGGCAAGCTTCACGCCCTAAAGCTGAGGTCTCCTGGTCTTTTTTTTTGCTTATCTTTTTTTTCACTTCTCACTTCTGGTGTAAGCCCCAGATACGCTCACAATATCACTCTTCTTTTTTGTTTTCACTTTTCACTTCTGGTGTATAGCCCCAGTACGCATCGAGTGTTTATGACTACTCGTTTTTGGTAGAGTGGATCCCTTTAACGTGGATCCCACCGCTGCCACCAAATGTTGTATCGTCACAGTTCGCCGTGCTTTCCTGTCACCAGGAGAAGAGCGAACTCACGGAGAGATTGTTTGAAATAAAAGTATTTTGATTATATATATTTTAGTTAGTAAGGCCCGCTGTCTATGCGTGGCTGCGACCTTTTCCAACTGATATTTATTTATCTTTGTATATTTGTAATTTTTAGAGTATTCTTAAAGTACAATGAGGCCCGCTGTCTATGCGTGGCTGCGACCTTCAGTGTTTGGGAATATCTATACAACTCTCTGCCTGACCCTTTCAACCACTCCTTTTTATATTCATTTTAGTTCAGTTAAATTCCCCTCCAATCACTTGGAATCAGCAACCCAAGACAATTCTTATCCCAAAAACCTATTTTCGTAATCATGGTGCCCAAAGCAATATCCAAAGAATATGCTATACCATCAATGTGTCGCAACATATCATTGGCACTTCGACCATTCTGAGTTGAGCCCGAAATGAGTCAATGCGCTATCAGCATTACCCATGTCATTAGCACTTGTGTTCCTTTCCGTGTTCTGCGGTCGCCATACGTCACCATTCATTGATACACGATACTCATAGTATATTCGTACTCGTAGTATGTAGTATATCGTATGAGTGTGCCTGATGGGTATAGTATGCCGCTTGGGTACCAATATGCAAGTGTTGCATTTTGGTGTTTACGGAATTGAAGTGGATTGCGCAAGTGAAATGCATTGGCGCGATAGTGACCTAGTGCAGACACATTTATAGGTCATTTGTTGTATACTTTATGTGGACGTATATATTGGATTACGAAAGATAGAGTTTAGGGTAAAGATAGCACAATGGATGTAGCTGTGAAAGGAGTTGTGTGGGAAAACAGAGATAATATGATGGGATACTGTGGGATATGTAGCGTGGATACTACACAGTGACGCATTTCCATCCCCGCAAAAGTTAACCACCAGATTCCAACAACGCGCGCTTAGATGTTTACACATCAAAAAAAAATCACACAAGTTTTTGTGCTGCTGTTTCGTACTTCAGTATTTCTTTTTCTTTTGATTAGCCTGTCATTGACAGTTTGCAACAAGTTTTTCAAACTCTTCTTTTTAATTTGCGGATATCGTTTCGGCTCTTTTGTGTACCCCTTTACAGCATTGCCACTTCGCTGCAATAGCAGTAGATCTACTGCACTTTTCGCAAAAAATAAATCAGCTGCCACTAAATCCAATCTACTGCACTTTTTTTGTTTGATAAACCTTGTCTTAGACAGCTGTACAAAACTGACATTCAAAAAACCGCTGCAAAGAACGTTTGAATGAAGCCAACTTATTGTGAAATTGGCCACATTCTCTTTTGAAATAAGCTGACCTTGGCTGCCGTCATTCAGGATATCATGAATAAAATCTCTGTCTCTGTCTATGTTTCTGTTATTTTCTCGTTTTCTGCTAAACTAATGGGATTCTGTCTCTGAGAGCTTATTTGAAATGTTAAACATGGATAAATTATTATTGAAAACCACAAAAAAGTAAAATTGTTCAGACGATTGTAAGCCAATTCAAAAATAACCTACGTAACAAACTGAACGTAAATACTCTTGAAAATGTTATTTGTTGTAAGGAAATGAATAATGTCTGGACACCCTCAGATTCTCCTTGGTTTTTATAGTATTTCAAAAATTTTAGTTTAATTAATGGACCGTTTTTAAAAACTATTTAAGTGATTATTTATATACGTAGTTTAAAGCAATATTGATCTTTGTTTTTTGTATAATAAAAAGTCTGCTGCGGAAATTTCCAATCTACTGCATTTTTTTCAATGATCTACTGCGCTCCTCTCTTTTTGAAGTGGCAACGCTGCCCCTTTATCTTAAAACTTATTCTTTCTGCCACAACTTCCAGTAGAAGTTGAATATAGTGTTCATTGAGAAGTCTTATTTCAGCTTACAATGGATTCATAAAACAACTATTACATTTCAATTCATCTGAATAGCTAGTTTGCGGTCAAGAGAAAATACGCTTTTTCTGTGTGCTATGTTCGTGCTTAGGAACTTTCACATAAAATGCTTTGTTTATAGTTTCTTATCAGCCATTGCACTCGTAAGCAAAGTGACAGATTGGCCGCGTATAGGTATACACACGTCATTATTCGATCTATTCGACCCGATAGATAGTGGGTAATGTGATCCTGAAATAATAAAGATTTTGTGTCAAGGTCATCCATACTCGATGGAACTTATATCCTGGACCTAGGATGGTATGTTTGTGTGTAGTTTATTTTTCGAACGATTGAAGGAGATGCCATATTGTCACATTGGCAGATGGAAAAACTCAGTATACATAATTACCACTGAGCTATCTGGGACCAGATATGGTAATAAATAAGTATTAACAAAATGAAATATAAGGTAGACAAACAATTTTCAACCTTCACCGTATGTTTTAATATAGAACTCCTGATCTCTGCCGAATGTTGTCGCCTTAAAAAAAAATATCTTATCGCAGATGGCGCACTCATCATTATTAAACCAATAAAATTCTATTTTGGAAGTCAAATACATATATATGTAGTTGAATCCAACTGAATAAATCTTCTTCAAGTGTCATGTATTTGAACAAGTGATAAGAAATTATAGCGGGGGGTCTGCTAACGAATATCTGGTAAAAATGTGCGCATATAAATATAATTAGCTTCTATCTAAATGATTATGACCAAAGGTGTGGCATTAAGTTTATTGCCATTTGATTTAAATCTAATTAAGTCAAATTGGGACTGAAACCTGTTCGCCTTTTACGTAATAATGTTAACCGTCCAACCCAGTTTCGGCTTTTAGAGGGAATCTAGTGCGCAAAACAAAGAGAGTGAAATGACAGAGATCTATTTATATATGTACCCAACGGTGTTTTTGATTTAAGAAAATAATTGCCAAAAGGCGGAAAAATAAAATTGAATGTTCTCCTCAAGATTATTTCGAAAGCGGCGACGAAATTCTACCTCGCTGGAACAAGGAACAATCCCCTCCATGTAATTCTTCATGCAGTGTCGCTTTTTCATCTTTTCGATTAATTCCAGATCACTTTCTTCGCTAGCTAGATGATATAACTAATTTTCTTAGTAAATTAACAAATTCCTCGAGTTTATCAGATATTTTCACGACTTTTCGTACCATTTTTGAATATTTTAATTATGTATCTGTTATTTTTATTTTATTATTTTTTTGTAGGCGCAGTGGCTTAGTGGTTAGTGTGTTGGACTACTAAGCGGGGGGTCGAGGTTCGAATCCCGCAAAAACCCAAATTCCAACTTAGGGTTTTTTTCACTGTGCCACCTCTCGCGAATGTCTGACAAACATCCGAGAGTATAACTGTCTTGAAAGAGCTTCTCAATTAGCCGTTTGGAGTCGGCATAAAATTGTAGATCCCTTCCATTCGTTCCAAAAAAGAAAAAACTCACACAAAACGAATGGTAGCGAGAAGCTAGGCCTAGGGTCCTTCCGGACCTGTTGCGCCAACTATTTTTTTTTTTATCTGTTATTTTTTTCATAAATTACGACAAAAGCGATTCCTTACTTTCTCTGAGAAAGAATTTATCCCCACCACTGCTATTTTGACAGTCGTTTCCATTCTTACTACAAAAGTAAAGGAACAGGCCTATTCTCAAATTCGCCCCAAATCAAAAAAAAAAAAATTTTTTTTGGGCATATCGGACATGAAAATCGAAAGTTTGTGTTGGAATAGTTTCGATGTTCAACCCACGGAAAAGTTTGACAAACGCCTCCATGCTTAATGTTTCAAATTGATATTTTTTCACGACTCTATAATTTTTTCAAATTATTTAGACCTTTGGATATGAGGTTTCTTCCTTTACTTTTGTAGTAAGAATAGGCTGTCAAAATGGTAGTGGGTGTGGTGGCTGTGGCTGGTGTGGTTATATTCTCTCTCAGGAAGAGACACTTACAAAAGAGTTAGGCAACGCTTTTATAGTAATAGTAATATATGGAAAATCCAAAATAGTGGTACGAAAGACATTAAAATGTTTGATAAACTCGAAGATGGTGGTTGGGTGTTGATGAATAGGGTAGACACTGATTGGCGATGCCCAGTTGTTGCAACTGTTCAGATACAACAATTGTGCTTATTTTACCTCCAAGTGGTCACCACCGGGTACTGGTCTATGTCCATCCGGAATTGACTTGCTAAACTTATAAGTGCGAGTGTTGAACACGTAGAAAATAGCAACACTATAATGCTCTGTTGGAGTTGACTGTCTGCTCGAGTCTCAGAAGTCTTACATGAGCCCCAGCCTATCTTCGGACGTACAATGAAATACAGAGACTCTTTCATAAGCCGTACAACGCGAATGTGGAATGCCTTGCCCAGCTCTGTCTTTCCTCCTTTTTTTTTACAGACATTTAAGACCAATGTGCATCGGTATCTCCTATCTCCTCTTTCCCAATTTCCTTAATGCCCGCGCTGGGTAAAAACACTATAAGAGTGGTCACAACCTCTTTAGCGCGTGTAAAGTATAAAAAAAAAAAAAAAGAGGACGTACGGCGGATGAATTCACCCAAGACGATCAATGAGCTACTTCGACGTATTTGGAGCTGAGGTCATTGAGGATTTTCAACCCTAGTCCAGGGTGTTGAAATAGAGATGGTGGCGGAAGAGCCCTTAATGGGCAACGGCAGCTCTCACATCCCCGCAGCGGGTTACTGACTCCGGAATTTTCCGGCCCCTTTTACCCAAGGGGCCGCAGAAAGGGCCTGGTCCTCCAGGTTGGGGGGTTGTGTGTGGGGTTAACTACCCTACCACGGAAAACCAAACATGTTGCGAAGCCACCAATAGCCACGGATAAGGACGGAATCACTGTTAACGACCCTGCAAAACGAAAAAAGGACAATGACGTTCGGATCTGCACATGGAATATTTGAACTCTGAACAGACCGCGTGCAGCCGAACAACTAGCGGAGGCCCTAGACTGCTATAAAGCAGGTATCACCGCCATCCAGGAAGTGCGGTGGGATGGGCCGGGCAAAAGAAGGATGAAAAACTGTGACATTTACTACGGTGACTGCTATAGGGAACAAAAGCAGCGTCTATTTGGATGCGGATTTGTTGTAAGCGGCAGACTTAGGTAAGAGGTCTTGAGCTTTCGACACGTAAGTGAACGCCTTACAACAATCCTTATACGCCCACACAGTTTCTACGAGCTCCTCGACAAAACATTTGAGCAATGTCCTGAGCATGACGTTAAAATCGTCTTGGGTGATTTTAATGCCAAAATAGGAAAGGAGGACATCTTTGGTAGCACAATCGGAAAATACAGCCTACACGACACCACGTCTGGAAACGGACTTAGGCTGATTGATTTTGCTGCGGGACGTAATGTTTCCATAGCTAGTTCACGGCTTCCTCACCTCAGTATCCACAAAGGAACATGGCGGTCACCTGATCATCAAACCGTCAACCAAATTGATCACGTTGCGATCGACGCAAGGCTCCAGTATTCTGGATGTCCGAACTTTCCGAGCGGCCAACATAGACTCGGACCACTACCTTGTTGCAGCCAAGGTACGGATGCGGATATCCCTGACGCCACAACAACGAGAAAATACTGTGAGGAGATTTAACGTCGGACGACTACAAATGCAACAAACCGCCAGAACCTATGCCGATCGCGTATCCCTCAACCTCTCGAGGAGTCCTATGCTGCCAGCATCAAGTGCCGAAGACCAGTGGCGCCGATGCTAAGAAGCCATCAAAAACGACGCAACTGATGTGCTCGGCTTATCTGCCGAGCTCTTCAAGGCAGCCGGAGATGAATTGGTAGAGTGCATACACCAACTCGTCTCCAAAATTTGGTTAGAGAAAAGTATGCCTGATGAATGGAACCTCAGCATCCTTTGCCCGATCCACAAGAAAGGAGACTCTCTAAACTGCGCCAACTATAGAGGCATCAGTCTCCTTAACACTGCGTATAAGATCATGTCTGCTGTACTGTGTGAACGCCTGAAACCTTTCGTCAACGATCTGATAGGTCCCTATCAGTGCGGTTTTAGGCCCGGTAAGTCCACGACCGATCAAATATTCACACTACGGCAGATCCTGGAGAAAACCCAAGAAGTCCAGATCGATACTCACCATCTTTTTATCGATTTTAAGGCCGCATATGACAGCATTTATAGAGACGAGCTATACAGAGCCATGTCTAGTTTTGGCATCCCTGCCAAACTTGTCAGATTGTGCAGAATGACGATGGAGAATGCTCGCTGCTCCGTAAAGGTCGGAAACAATCTCACCGAGACCTTTGATGTCAAAAAAGGATTTAGACAAGGTGACGCGCTGTCATGTGACTTCTTCAACATCATTCCTGAGAAAATTGTGCGAAACTCACAAGCCAACACCAGAGGCACAATTTTCCATAAGTCTGTGCAACTGCTTGCATACGCTGACGACATTGACATTGTTGGCACAACACAGCGAGCTGTCACTGGTGCGTTTGCTAGTATTAGTACAGAAGCGGCAAAAATGGGTTTAGTGGTGAATGAGGGTAAAACAAAATATATGCTGTCAACAAGAAGGGACACACAACATCGACGAATCGGACAGAACGTCGCGATAGACAGCTATAACTTTGAGGTAGTTCGGGACTTTGTCTACCTCGGATCCGCTATTAACTCTAAAAATGACATCACCTCAGAAATCAAGCGAAGAATCACCCTTTCCAACCGCTGTTTCTTTGGCCTAAGGCGGCAATTGATTAGTAAGTTGTCAAGAAGCACTAAGGAGATTCTATATAAGACTCTCATCATCCCTGTCCTGCTCTATGGCGCAGAAGCATGGACCCTAGCCAAAACGGATGAGGATCTTCTTGGTCGCTTCGAACGCAAAATTCTTCTAGTGATTTTTGGTCCCGTTTGCGTTGACGGGATTTGGAGGAGAAGATTTAACAGCGAACTCTACGAGCTTTACAGCGACATCGACCTAGTCAGAAAAGTACGCATTAGTCGTCTAAGATGGTTGGGACATGTAGAGCGAATGGACACCAACGCTCCGGCCCGAAGAGTCTTCGATTCCAACCCGGAGGGACAACGCAGTAGAGGAAGACCTCGCCCTAGGTGGCGCGCGCAAGTGGAAGGGGACCTCAACCAACTTGGAGTGCGCAACTGGAGGCGGTTAGCCAAAGATCGCGCTAACTGGAGAGGCGTATTGGTTGAGGCCCAGGTCCGACCCGGACTGTAGCGCCACCTTAAGTAAGTAAGTAAGAAACTCGAAGAGTTTGCTACTTGGTTAACAATATTAGTTGATTCATCTAGCGATGAAAGTGATTTGCCATATTAATCGAACTTTTGTTTGATGAATCCGACTATAGGTATGTGAGGAAAAAGTGACACTGCATTAAAAATAACGTGGAGGAGATTGTCCCTTCTTACAGCGAGGATGAAAACAGCGAAAAGGATATTGATTTCATTTTGTTTTGCCGCCTGTTAGTTGATACGATTTTAATACGCCGGAAATGAAAACATATATGCAGATGCACACCTATGCCAAAAAGGTCAACAAATTTCAAATCTTTCATCTGGTAATAGTCAGGTGACTGGCAGCTTTTTCAATTCTTACACAAAGAAATTTGTTGAGTAAAAACTCGTAATTTCTCAGTGGAGGGGTCATTCTCTGGATGACGCGCTCTTTTACAAATTTTTCCAGCTAAGGAACGGCACTGAGTAAAAATTCGTAAGAATTCGTAAAATGTAGTACAACTTTGTAAGATAGATAACAGGAAAGGAACAGACCCATGGTAGGTAACTGTTATTTGACAGATGATAAATGCTTGACATCTGTTTTGACATTTTATTTGGGAACAAAATTACACTACAAAGGATGCATTCATGAAATATAAAAGTCGCCGAATATCGCCTATTTTAGCCATGAATGCTTTGCTACTTTTGATTACTTGTATTTGTCATTCCTTTACCAAAATATAATTAACTATCAGATTACCATCCTGGGTCAACAATTCATTAAATTTGCTATATGTATTTATTTTTATTTACCTACATTATATAATATTAGCCTGCCCGGCGAACTTCGTCCCGCCCAAAATTGACTTTTTGACTAAAATAATTTTCACTTCCACTTGAAATTAATTTGACTGATCCCAACTATAGCTTTTGACAAATACGATCTCACTGTATACTACGATCAAAATTAAAAAAAAAAAAATCTCCGTAGAATATGTATGGAAAATCAATTTTCACAAACTTTCCAATTTTCCGTTCAAATTTTCCAATTTTGTCGCCGTATGAACCTTCCTTAGGCGTAGACAAACGCAACAAAGAAGATTAACGTGTTGGCCAACCTTCCGCTTTTTGACTAATACAGTACACGACGTACAAATTCGTTCTCAATAAGCGGATTCCGTGGAATGAGAATGTTTGACTTTGACCGTCGGCGTCGCTTGCATGACATTTGATTTGAGATCGTTCACCACAAAATCAAACGCGTTCTGTTACAAAGTCTCGGTGCATTCAGGTTGCGCAACAAAATTATAACTGAGTCGACTTTCAATTGCATAGATGTAAGTCCGGAACATCCAAAGAATTCAAAAATTTAACTAATCCCCATAAAGTTTTGTTTTCACGACAAAAAGGAGCATTTGCCCTTCCTTGGGCCCATGCGAATTTAAACCAAAATTCATAAAAATTCAAGGATTGGTACCCGAGTTATAAGTGCGCACATACGGACGTCAGTCTTTTTTATATATATCTGTACCCACCCGGCTTTGCTCATACGTTTCGTATTAAGTCCTGCTCACATTTCGCAAAGTCCTTTATTTGGACAATGTCCATTAATCATTTTAATGCTTCCACAACCCGTTCTCCAATCCCGCTTATGTTTTGCAAAGTACCATCTATAGGGTCCGAAACTATAGTATATTTCAATCTTGAAGCAACCATACCTACCCATCCACAAATTTCAATCAACTTGATAGAGCTGTTTCGGAAATCGGCAACAGCGCCACCTATCAGGTCCAAAAGTATCCTATCCTTCAAGTGGGAACGAAGAATATACATCCACAAAATTTCATTGAAATCGGTTGAGCAGTTTCGAAAATCGAAAACAACGCCACCTATCGAGTCCAATATTTTATCTTTTAAGACTGCCTATGCCTGAAATACACCAATACGAACAAAAGAAAAGAAGAATCATAAAATTTGGCCCAGTAAGAACATTTTCCTTGGTTATGTTATTTTAGCCGGAAATCGAATGGAAATGTTATTTACTTGAAATTGATTAAAAACTAATTTGGAGTTTTCGTCGAACAATATAAAATATAATATGAATTACTGAAATGTCAAATTCAAAAAAGTATGGGCAACCAACGCCAACTATATTATTACAATTAAATTTAATGTTGTTTATACAAAATTGATATGCAGAAAAATCTAACTTGTCGTAAATATCTCCCAGCGCCACCTATCGGGTTAAAATTTTGGCAAAAACTTTCATCTTTTTTTTGTGTTATATGGTGTTGAGCCAAATCGGTCCATAAATAAGAATTTTCAAAAAAAGCGACCCCAGCGCCCCCTATAGGGTCTAAGATGAACATAAACCATCCGGAGCACCACACAAACATATGGTGTGAATATAAGGGGGATAGCTTCAGTGGTTCAGTTTGTGAGTTTGTTTCACAGCAGTTGTACTGTACTTTGGGGTAGTCGCAGTGGCTTAGTGTTAGTGGGTTGGACTACTAAGCGAGGGGCTCAGGTTCGAATCCCGCAAAAACCCAAATTCAAACTTATGTTTTTTTTCCACTGCGCTACCTCTCGCGAACGTCTGACAAACATCCTAGAGTATAAATGTCTTGAAAGAGCTTCTCAATTAGCCGTTTGGAGTCGGCATACAATTGTAGATCCCTTCCATTCGTTCCAAAAATGAAAAACTCACACAAAACGAATGGGTGTGAGAAGCTAGGCCTAGGGTCCCTCCGGACCTGTTGCGCCAACTATTTATATTTATAAGTTGTACTTTGTACAACAGTAGAAATTGTTGGGTGGACCCAGACTTTCAAAATTGTGCGGTCATTTGTTACTTTGTATGGGAATACTTTAATGCAGTCGCTTTCAGCAATCTCCAAATTATAAGTTAAATTGGCAGTTTTAGTTGGTGTCGCATCTAAAATGTTCTTTACTATTTTGGTCATAGCAAACACTCAGTGGCTAGTTGTTTGGGGGTTCCATATTGAGGCCGTAAAAAGTACCTACAACTAACGCAACGCCACTGTCAGTCAATGTTCCAACTTTCGCGAATATTTAACAAGAAATCGAAAGTATGACTTAAAAGATAGCTTATAAACTCAGCCGCTCGGAGGTGGTACATGTAATACATAGTGTTATATCTTAATCTGTATATATAAAAATGGATCTTGGTTTGTTCGGGTGCTTAAAACTCAAAAACGACTGGACCAAATTGGATACATCCTTCTGCGGATTTGTTCGTAATTGCTCCGCGAAGGTTTAGGAAAAAATAAAAATTGAAAAATTCTCAACAGGTGGCGCTGTAGGCGGTCATTCCATTTGATAGCATAGTATATGTTCTTTGTGATTTGATAATTTGGGCTGTGTGGTCACGGAGGAGGGGGGGGGGGGCAATGAATTAACTAATGTACTGATAAAGAATTTGTACCCTTTTGTAAATCAAGAAAGAAAAATAAAACAACATTTGAAAGAAAGTCAAATTAATTTTAAATAAAATTTTTAAATTTACTATTATTATTATTGTTTTGTTAGATCGTTAAGTGTTTTGTTCTGTTTTTCCAGTTGTATTCAAAAAATTTCAATTGCACCCTTTTCGTTCGTTTGCTTTCTGTATTTTGGCTATTTCAAAGGTAAGTTAGTGATTTGTGAAAACTGCGTGCGATTTATAAAAAGTTATGATCATTTACAGTTCGATATTTGTAACGATGCCAAAAAGAGGTCATGGTAACATTGGTCGGCGTTCACAGTTTGGTTAGAGTAACATATTAATTGCTGTGCGTTAGTCGGGGAAAGGCTCCAGAACGGCTAGACCGATTTAAATGATTTTTGTTTTGTTTTGTTCGTCTTGAATCAGGGGTGGTTTAGGATAAAATAAAAGTCGGAAAATCCTCAACATGTGGCGTTGTAGGCGTATATGCCGTTTTTCAGTTCAATTAAATTTTCTTTAATAATAATCTTCTTAATTTATACCTATAATTTGTTCGGGTTTTGTTCGTATTGTTGTATTTCAGGTTAACGCAAACTTAAAAGATAGGATTTTTGACCCGTTATATGGCGTTGTTGTCGATCTCCGAAACCAGTCACCCGATTTCAATGAAATTTTGTAGATTTATATTCTTCATTCCCGCTTGAAGTATAGGATACTTTTGAGCAAGACTTAATACGAAAGGTACGGGCAAAGACGAGTGGGTACAGTTACATATAAGAGAGACTGACGTCCGGATCGTTCGATTTTTATGATTTTTGGCTGGAAGGAAGGGCATAATGCTATCTTTTGTTGTGAAAAAAAAAACTTTATGGAGATTAGTTGAATTTTTCAATACTTTGGATGTTGCGGGCTTACCTCTTCATAATTTGGATTAGAAAGTCGGCTCAGTTAAAATGTTGTTGCGCAACATCAATGTACCGAAACTTTGTAACGGATCGCATTTGATTTATGGTGAAGGATCTCACATCAAATATCATGCAAGTGATGATTTTGAGGGGAAAATTCAAAAGCCAACACTCTTATTCCGCAGATTTCGCTTATTCAGAACGATTTACCATTCGTGCGACTTCAATTTCCCGTGCGTATCGCTTTCACTATGACAAATAATCGATGGATGTTTGTGCATTGAATTGAATTTTGATTTCCCATGTTTCTCACATTGTCAATTTAGAGAAAAAGCGGAAGGTTGGCCGACACGTCAAAATCATTGCTGTTTGATTGAAACAAATCAACACTTCTATTTGTCATTTATTTCTATTCCATTTAATATAACTTTTGAATAAAGAATTTTAATTCGCCGAATTACATAAATTATCAAGTGCATTTTACATGCTCGGAATTATTATTTTTATTACATTAACAAATTTGGGCGGAACGAAGTTTGCCGGATCAGCTAGTATTAAATAAAATTAACATTTTTCATTTTTTTTTTTTTTATTATTTTTAATATAGGTACCTAATTATATATATATTTTTTTTATCTCTTGCTTTAATGTTTTTTTTTTTAATTATGTAATTATATAATTAATGAACAAATAAACAAATAAAGAGAAATCTCAATTAACTCCTGATTGGAGATGTTGAGCCCAATATTTCAATCAATTCTTAAATTTGTTTTAGGCCCGTTTTCTGATACTACTCATAGCGATTTAAGTTCTACTTAAATACCTTATGGGCTACTTTTTCTAAGTGGAACTTAAATGGCTATGAGTTGTATCAGCAAACGGTTCTTAGAGGCACAATAGGCTCCTCTTAGAAGCCGCAGTGCAAGAGCTCATTGAAAGCTCTCCCACCCTATAATCTTAATTTGTTTATTTCAAAACAAGGTGTTTTAGGTGCTTTTCTTGACGTAAATGTGTTGTTGTAGCTCCCCGAGAAATATTTACTTGAATTTATGTGGTAAATTTAAGCCAAAGTAGTTATAAACCCAAAGAAACACAACAAATTCTGCATTTTATAAGATTTAATCAGCCAGGTGACATTTCCCTGATATAATCCCTAATACGACGGTCTCTAGTTGTGTATAATTATCAGCATTAAGTGGTAATGTTTAAATATGTTACCTAAAATCCTTTGTGGAGCCATTGTTTTTCTATAACTAACACCAGTAGGTAATTTATGTGTAACACTTGAATAAAATTAAAACGACACAGAAATTTGCATAAACCAACGCGAATTAAATTCAATCACAATCAATAATATGCCCACTCTAGACAATCTTTTGTTTTTGTTTTTTTTTCACTTTATACGTTCTTTATCACTAGTATGGCTTCTATGCTTCTATTGTAGATCAACAAGATCGTAAATTACCGACTTCCAGCCAACCGAATAGAATAACAACCATTCTATTGGAAATCCTATAAACAACTGAATCTGAATGTGCCTGGGGTTGGGGCAAGCGATTCTGTTTTTGTTAATTTTCATTGATGGAACCCATAAATAAATAGGCTACTGCCTTCCCTGGGAGAGATTGGAAAGAGTGATAGTTATTCTGATTGCAGAGTAAGGAGTGATGACTTGAATAGAAAGGGCAAGTCGAAGTCGACGCGCGCTTATGTATTCGTACGTGGGTACTGGAATGTGAGTTTTGTACGAGTGAAAGTGATAAGAAACATGAGCTAAACGCGATGGTTTTGAGTTTTCACTCATTCTATATGATCGTTACAAGTGATAATCACTGTATTACTGATACTACACTGTTTTAAATTGTAATTTTTCTTTTTGTTTAATTGGGGTGGTTTGGTCGATTGGTAAAGCTGCGCAGATATGCGTCATGTATTTCGCTGTTTATTTCGCCACTGGGAAGAGTCTGCACAGTGCACATATCAGTGGAACATCTAACGATCTTATGCGGGAAACAGATTAACACAGCGACATCAACAGAAACTTTGACAACTACAGCGCGCTTTCAGATCCACTGTATTTTAATTACTCTGAGCACATTAGCACAGCAACATCGACAGCGACATCGACGTTAGAGCTTATCCTTTATAAAATAGTAATTCAGAGAACGCTGGCCAATGAGAAAGTCAGCTTCAAGTATCACTTTTGCTCTTCAATACTTGCTATAGAAGACGTTTTGGAGCTCACAAGTACGGCCAACGAAAAGCGCGTCATAAAACGTTACAAAAAAATGTTACAAAGATTGAAGATTGTAAACGAGTTCAAGTACTTAGTTTGTTTACTTACATACAATCTCAATTTAAGACCTCATTATATAAAAGAAAGAACTCTTGCAGCTAAAACCGCAACCAACACCTAGTGGTATAGTTGCCATAACAAAAACAGGTATTAATTGTAGCATTGAAAACTCTAAATTTGGAAGCCGGATTTTTTTTTTAAATAAATGCGTGGATCTGGCTTCCAAATTTAGAGTTTTCAAGGTGCCGTGACATAAGGCCAAGCGACATAAGGCCAAATCTCGAAATTCGGCCTTATGACGCTTTGCGAAAGTGACATAATGCCAAATTTTAGCATTTGGTATTATGACACTTTGATAAAGCGTCATAAGGCCAAATCGAGAAAGTAACATAAAGCCAAATTTTCGCTCTATGCATCTATGTGAACATAGTTGTGTAACTCTTCTTTGACTTCTTATCCAAGAGGACAAACAAGAATGGAAATACCTGTGGATATATAAATTACTATATTAATAGATTAAAATTAGCGAACGACGAACGTGCCCCCCTTCCCCCCGCGCCGAAAAAGCAGCTAATTTTATGTGGTTTTCCATTGGGACGAAAAATCAATCTTTTTTTTGATCTAAATCACTTTTCGCGTTCCATTGGGAC
Organism: Cheilosia urbana; assembly: GCA_946477585.1. NCBI lineage: Eukaryota > Metazoa > Arthropoda > Insecta > Diptera > Syrphidae > Cheilosia > Cheilosia urbana. The sequence continues at coordinate 66,777,641 of OX297855.1, forward strand.
GAAAAATCTTTTTTCCGATTCGGATCACTTTTTGCAGATCTCGATATTTTTTCAGATACCATACCAATATAATTTGCACAGCTGTTTTACGCCATTTTGCGAAGTTTGCTTTCGAGGCAAATGCGCAAAGTTTCCATTGGGACCACCAGAAATCTTTTTCAGATCTCAGATTTTATTCTGCTCATGGAACGCGCAACGAGATTGATCTGCTTTTGTAAATGGATTAGTGCGTTAATTGACAACAATATCAGCTGTTCAAATGGCATTCGTTTTTGGCTAAATCACAAATGGATATCGCCCTCAAAAATGTTTTTCTTCTTGTAGATACCTACAAATGAAGTATTATTGGTGGTTTGTAGTCTTCAGATGACAAGGGAGATAATGAAGATAATAATTTCTCCGAAATCGTATCCATAGCTATTAATGTATTTTGTTATTTTGGTTTTCACGAAACTTTGCGCATTTGCCTCGAAATGAAACTTCTTAAACTGACGTTAAACAGCTGTACAAAGTATATTGGTATGCGTAAATCTGAAAAAATATCGAGATCTGCGAAAAGTGATCCGAATCGAAAAAAAGATTGATTTTTCGTCCCAATGGAACGCAAAAAGTGATTTAGATCAAAAAAAAGATTGATTTTTTGTCCCAATGGAAAACCACATTAGAGATTTGGCCTTATGACGCTTGGCCTTATGTCACGGCACCGTTTTCAATGCTACAATTAATACCTGTTTTTGTTATGGCAATGAAATTTACGGCTATCAGCAGAGTAGTGAGATTGAAAACATGCAAATTTATTTCTTTAAGAGGATTTTAAGGCTTTCCCAAACTATAAACAGCTACGCGATTCAATTAGAAACAGCCCTACCCAATATTTTTACGAATTATCTAAAAGCAAGTGCAGTGACACCCGGTGCGCGATAACAGAAATATCCTTTCGGACTTTTCCCAAGCTCAGTGGAGATGGGGTAGCGCCAGGAAATATTAGTGGCAGGATTTCGAATGAAAAAAAAAACTATTTGATGGGAATGCAATTAGCTTTAATTCATATGAATTCAATATTTGATATTTTCAAAACGTTAATAATAAACTAACAGTTCAGATGTCCACTATATGTAACCTTGACCAGAACAAAAATGTTTTTCATCTGCTTGCGTTATGCCCCATTATTCAGGAAATTCGTAGACTTAGACAGTTCTTTGACAAAAGCTTCTTACGTTTCAAGAATGTGTTCAAATTCTTAATGGAGGTAGTGGGTGGAGATCGCTTATTCAAATTATCGTGCATGGCATTAATTACCGAAACTCTTTTGCATTTTTGAAAATAAACACGCCTTCTTTGTTACATTTTTCTTCGAAAAGACGGGAAGGTAATAATTGTACAAAATGGGTTGTTTTTCAACCTCCCCCACCAGTAACAGACAAACTAGAAACAGAAATCAATAGGCAACCCGTCATGCAAATTAAAAGACGATTGGTAACAAACTGGTTTTTGGAAATTGCATATGAGTTTTCAACCAGTAGTGTCGTGTGCATCTTCCCATTTAACAGTCAACACAGAGTATGACTCAAAAGGTCTGTTCCTTTACTTTGGTAGTAAGAATGGAAAAGACTGTCAAAATGGCAGTGGCGGGGATAAATTCTCTCGCAAAGAGAGACACTTACGAAAAAGTTAGGGAACGCTTTTGTAGTAATATTTAAAAATGACAGATACACATATCAAATATTAAAAAAAAGTGGTACGAAAATCCGTTTAAATGTCTGATGAACTCGAGGAATTTTCTAATAATTTTCAAAGAAAACTGGATATATCATATACCTAGCGATGAAAGTGACCTGGAATTAATCGAACTTCGTTTTGATGAATTCGAGTATGTGGAAGAGTATGTACCGATTGAATTACAAGCATTCGAAAAGAGGAAAAAGCGACACTGCATTAAGAATTGCATGGAAGAAATTGTTCCTTGTTACAGCGAGGAAGAATTTCGTCGCCAATATCGAAAAGAATCTTAAAGAGAACATTCAATTTTATTTTGCCGCCTGTTGATACCATTTTAATAAGCAAGAAGTCAAAAAATAATCAACGCATTTGTCAAATGGGACACCAAATTTTAAATCAGCTGTTAGTTGTTAGGCGACTGACAGCTTTTTCACTTCTTACACCAAGAAATTTGTTGAGTAAAAATTCGTAAGATTCTCACTGGAGGGGTAATATCTTGCTCTCTCGATGACGCTCTCTTTTACGAATTTTTCGAGTTAAGGAACGGCACTGAGTAAAAATTCGTAAGAATTCATAAGAATTAGTAAAAATTCGTAAGATTTAAAAGTAAAGGAACAGACCTTAAGTAAACTAGTTGCCAATTCGCATCATTGATCAGTTTCTTCCCACCGAGATTGCTGCACTAAGAAGAAACTGTCCACACCTTAGACGCTTGGTCACCAGAGGAAGAAGGAGACATGCTGAAACAACGGAAGAGGCACTTGTAAAGTTTAGAAACGCAAAATCAGAGCTGAAGAGGGCCATATATTTGAGTAAATGACACAAGTGGGAGGAACTCCGCCAAGATGTAAATAGCGACCCCTTTGGACTAGGACTGGGCTATAAGGTAGTGATGCGGAAGTTAGACGCAAGATCGACCACCCCACCCATGAGTGCAAAAACGACAGACGATAGTAAAAACACTCCTGTTTCTTTTGAATATATACAACAGCTGCTTGGAAGAAGGGATTTTCCTTAAGAAATGGAAAATACAACGCCTAGCTTTAATCAGCAAAGGAAAAGGGGACCCAAATCCCCCTGCAGCCTATAGACCACTTTGCATGCTGGATACGGTTGGGAAACTACTAGAAAAGCTGTTGAAACCCCGGCTCCCCACTGCAATTCAGAATGCAGGAGACCTATCTGCAAGACAACACGGATTCTGAAAAGGATACTAAATGATCGAAGCAGTTGAGGAGGTGGTCAAATCAGGGAAAGCCGCTCATCGAGGAAGTCATAGCTCGAAAAAGATCGCCGTTCTGGTTACCCTAGACGTGAGAAACGCATTCAACACAACCAGATGGATAGACACGTTTAACTCGCTCGAGGAGGTCTATAGGATACCGCAGTACCTACTTCGTATAATCCAAGACTACCTCAGGGAACGAAAACTAATTTACGCCACAAAAAAAGGGCCTCGTGTTAAACAAATCACTGCAGGAGCAGCGACCTCTGGAACATATTTTATGACGTGATAACTACGAGGGACACTTAGGAGGCACGAAGAAAGTTGAATCAAATTATGAGACGTGTCTATTTCTGGACAGAAACCCATGGTCAAACGAAGGCTCATCATGAAAATTACACACGCGATACTTCTACATATATGGATGCGAAATATGGGCAGATGCACTTCAACAGGAAAAGTACGGGAAGAAACAGATGGCAGCCGTACAGAGACGCGGAGCCCTCTGCATCGCAAGTTCTTACCGCACTCTATCAGAACCAGCCGCTCTTGTCGTTGCAGGAGTGGCACCCATTGACCTCTTAGCCGCAAAAGCGGCAACCAACTAAGGTGGAGCTCTAAACAAGAGGTAGATGGATCGCCAGGCTGATCAGAGACGTTGGTGAATGGACAACGGACATGGATATTTTAATGCATACCTACGTAAGATGCTGAAAGTAGACCATCCGACATGCCAGTACGGCGAGTCATTCATCATTCAGCCTTATCGTGAATTCCGAGGGAATATTTCTTTCCCCCGAACTCGTGTGTTCCCAGGAATAAAATCCGCCTATCGCCAATATCCCTCGAATTCGATTTCCCTCGGAAACCGAAACCGAAATGTCTCCTCGAAAAGAAAAACAGCTAATTTCGAAAAAGTTCTGTCAATTATATTTGGATAGAATTAAAGATTAAAATTTTATTTCGGTGACACAAATATTTAAAAAATAATGTTTAGCATCGCATTAAGAGTTGTGGCTGAGGAATTGGATGAGATGGAATTCAAGCGACCACGTTCAATTAGAAGACGCTTAAGAGATTGTTCAAATCCGTTGAAATGTTTTTTTTTTTTTTTTTTTTGTCATTCCACCCCTAACGCTTTTATTAATATGATACAATAAGAAATTATACAACAATTTACCTTTTTTCACTCAAAAATTGATTTTGATGGCGGCCCCACACTGTTCACTTTCGACCAATTTCCAATTTGTTTTTGACATTCTATTCACTTAATTTTTGAGAACCAACCAACTTGCTTTTCATAAATTTTCCAACTAAATAATGGCCGCGTTCCACTGCCCGCTAGATGACTAGCGGCATTTCAAACTCCATATAAAAAAAATAGACATTTCACCAAAAGTGCTAGACGTCTAGCACGTCTTTTTGTGAAATATCCCCTTTCAGGGAAATTTCTCAATGTAGCGCAAAACTACCCGCTGCTTTGAAAAAAAAAACAACGACCTTTCAGGAAATCGTTCAAACGTTTACAAAATAAAAGTAAATACGAAGCCGAGCAAGTGTACTTGCGATAAAATTGGTATTAATGTAAATAAAATAGCAATTCAGATATTATTTTTATAATATTTGTATTATTTCTTTAATTGTAGTGGGGACTTTGCCGCTGCCGCTATTGTTCTAGCGCGAGCGTTCCTTCATCTGGGATATTTTCTGCTAGACGTCTAGCAGGAAAATCCAACAAAAATTCCCCTAAATTTTCATTCACGAAAGGAATTTTTTTCCCTCATTCGAACTTCATTCACGATAGTATTGGGAATTATGACAAATTCCCAGGGAATTTTTATTCACGATAAGGCTGCTTGGTAGTCGACGCTTTTCATACCTTCTTCAAGTGCAGCAGATGGACCGTGGAAAGACAGGATTTGGAATCGGAGATAGGTTATATTTCCCCCGAAAATATCATTGGGGAGATGATCGCAAGTGATCGCAGCTGGAAACGGGTATCAGCATTTTATCGAAACCGTGCTCAAAACCAAGAAAAGAGAAGAAAGCCAGAGCACACCCTCATAGAAGAACAGGAAAGTTTATGAGGTAGAAGGAAAATAACGGTCCCCCGAAATAATACGAACAGTGGTTCCAGGTGGTGTTGAAGAAATCCAAAGAGAGAGGGGGAGATGAGTCAGTAAGAGTCCGACACACCAACAAAATTCAAATTTATTGACGGTGCATAATGCATTCTTCGCCATGCCTATAGGAAAAAACAAAAAAAAAGTGCTCTTAGCAGAATGTCAAAAGATTCTAGTTACGGTCATAATATAAATAGCAAAGTTAATTTTTTGTCGGTTTATTTATGTTTTATGTATAATATTTATCTTTTTTTTTTATTTTTAAGTGTTTTCTTTCTTTCTTTTATTTATTTCTTTTATTTAGTTTGTTTTCCTTTCTTTTTTGTTTAAAATATATTTATACGTATAATTTACTTTCAGTTGTATCAACACAAGCCATAGGTTATCAATAGGTAGGTAGCAATAATAATTATTTAAAACATTCATATTCCACTTGAACCTTCTTCGTCTATCGTTTTGCTCCTGTTTGTTGGATAAAAAATAAAATAATTAAAATATAGACAACTTCTTGACGACGTCGTTCTAAATGAACTCTTTGCCTCTAGTAGTGAGTATATGTACGTATATATTCACTTTCAAAATAAATATTTAATGTTTCTCCTTCTATCACTCGTTTTTGTTTTTAGTTATTTAAGCCATAAGCCGAGTATGCTGCATTTGCATACATGGATTTAAAAATTAACAAGAGAATGCATTTCGAACAGAAAATGAACGTTAATCTTTAAGGACGCCAACGCAATACATTTGTTACATGAATATAAATTAAAAATGTAAAGGAAACAGGTCTTAATGCTAAATAGTTTTGTAACAGCGATTTCTATTATATTAATCATTTTCAAATGGTTGTCGTTACTTTGACTGCCTCTTTCCCTTTGAAAGGTGAAAGGATGCGCGACCTAAAACATACTATTTTATTGAATAATATGGTAGTAACAGAAATATAAATATTTTTCTTAACAGTGCGAATCTCTGTGGGGAGGGTGAATTGGTGCACAATTTTACATTCATTTATTACAACGCAGGTCCACCGGTGTACTCCTCGTAGTCGTCACATCCATCTAGAAAGTCATCAGCCATAGGTGGATAAGTGTCGTCGCAGTCAAAACGATTTTCTGTACTCTCTATATCGGCTGCTAGTTGACGGAGATTGTCGACGCCGGTTAAGAGTTGCCTGGAGACGGAAAAAAAACAGCTTAAAAAGTCCTGTATAGAATGGGTGTAGCGTTTGTACTAAAAACGCCCATAAAGCCCTGATGCTTCAACAACATCAAGTCTCAAGAAAACTTAAACCCACCTCAAATTGCTTTCGGCAGTGGAAGCAGCTCTGAGTAGTTCCCTTGAGATTTGTTGCGATCTGGACGGTCTGTTTCTCGAGTTATCTGCACCTGTGTGACGTTCAGTACTACTACTGCCGCCTACGGCGCCATCGCCATCTCTCAGCGATTCATTTTCTCTTCGCAGAGAAGTTACTTCAGCCTGAAATAAATCAAACCCGATTTAACTACCGCGAAGCCTTCTTCTTGACTCACCTGCAACTGCTTGACTTGCAAATTCAACTTGACAACCTGATTCTGTGCGGCCGCTGCGCGCTTCTTACTTTGGTCTAGGTTCTCCTCAACCAGGCCGATGTTCTGCGCCATTGTCCGATTGTACGCCGATTCCATGGTACGCGTCTGTTCGAGAGACCTATCCAACTCATTAGCTCGCCTCGTTTGTTCAGCCAGAGCCTGTCGCGTCTCATTTAGCTCAATGCAGAGGCGTTCGTTCTCCAAACGCAGCCTAGAGAGTTGCAGGCTCGGTGAATCGTCTTCGGGCGAGTCCAAGTTCGACCAATTCACCGCCCCAGTGGGAAGACCTGCGGCCACGTCCGCCAACCGCTGTGACGAGTGGATAATGGGTCCATCCGACAGAAAATCAGGCAACGTCTGGCATTTGGTGTCGGGCGGGTTGTTTGGGTTGTTGCCCGCGGTAGTTATATTTGCTGCTCCACCTGTGATATCCTCAACAAAATCAATCGGTGAATTTGGGGAATTGGGTGGTGAGTTGGGGTTCATTTCATTGTTGTGCCATGAATCCATCCAGTGGTCCTGGACGAAATCTGGTAGAGCAGCGGCCGCTGTAAAATCGGTATTCGGCGGACGCTGTACACTGGGATTGCTTGCGGAACTATGATGGTGATGATGAGGATTCAGGGGTTGTTTTTGGAAGCCGCGACTTGGTCGGGCAGCGTCTGGTGCCCTCCGCCTCGGTGATGGTTGCATTTCTATGTCGTAGTTTGAGTACGAGCGCCGTGGAACAAATTGTTGGTGATCTCCCGCAAACAGATCCTCTCGTGGTGCCGTTGAACTACTCGGCACCTCGTCGTCGTGATTTTGACTGATGCGGAAACTAGGTGATGAACGTGTATTTATCCCAGCCGAGGAAGACGAACCCGGGCCACCGAGCACGCCACTTCCTGTAGCGGCGTATTCCGCTAGACTCGCCTGCGAGTCAAAGGAAGAGAATCGTGGCGAGCGCTTCATCTTTGAAGATTCTGTTGCAAGAATTGTGCTGCTATTGCCATTGCCGCTACCGCCACCAGCACTATTTCCAATCAACGACGATGACGAGGATTGCGGAACTTTGGGGCGCGCCCCAGTCGACGTCTGATACGTCCCACTGGACTGTGACGTGGATATTGCTCCTGCAACTCCAGTTTCATTGTTAGAAACTGTTGAATCTCTCGATGATGTCGTGCTGTTTATAACGAAACTGCTACTACTGCTTGTGGAACTTGAAGTTGTTGGCTCCCAGTTGAGAAAATGCTTGAACGAGAATGGATTTTCCTCCCGTCGCACTGGCTGCTGCTGTTGTTGGTGGGATTCACCGTGGTTTGCTACAAGAATAGCCAACATTTACAACGAATTCAATATTGTTAGTCAGTATAGAACCCTTACCACCAATTGTTGTCGCACGAATATTTTTGTAGTCACCCATCCCTCCGGCCGTTCCCACTATGTACTTCGTTTGTGGCTTGTTATCTGTGGCGTCACCATTTGTTGTGACCGCATCGCTGGTGTTTCCGACCAACGTAGCCTTTCCAGATTTTCCTCCAATTGTGTGTTGTTGGTCATTTTCTGTCTCGTTGTTGTTCTGAAGGATTTCTTCCTTTTCACTTGCCATCGTTCCGATACTATCCGGTTTGAATGGCGACTGTTAGCTGAGATTAAATGTTGCAATCCGAAGAAGAGTAACTCTATTAAGTTTTGTAAAAAATGTGAAAATTTAATTTGAAAAGGGAAAATTCTGCTTCGTCTCCTTTTTGGTTTGGCTGATGCTATTCGCCCGACGTTAGGGGCACGGCTTAGGGACACGGCTTAGGGGCACGACTACGTAACGAAATGTCATTGCAGACGGAATTGTGGAATTGAGACACTTTTTACAAATAAATTGAAATGATTTCTAGGCACGACTTTTTATTTCGTTAATTACAGTGTTTATTTTGAGAATAGTGGAGATATTTCCACTTATTTACATAAAGGTTGAGCATATACTTTATATACACATATCTTTAACTTTTTACAATGGTTCACAGCACTTGCAACCCACAATAAATTTGAAAACATTTATCTAAAAAGATTAACACCATTGAAACACTATTTATATGAATGAAATATTTGGATATGGAAGTGGCTTTATTTTTATATATATTTAATGTATATATTTTATATGTTTAACGTACACAAATTAGTAAAACAACGAAATAATTCACATTTTTAGGTGTGATGAAATAAAATTCTCTAAAAATCTGTAATTTTTAGAGCCACGAGACGTAACGTAATAGAACTGTCACCAAATGGCTGTGCTCAAAGACTATGTTCCATTCCTCCGTTGGGTTCATACAGCGATGAAATTATTGTGCTGGAATTCTGGAATGTGGAACATTATATCATAGGTGTGTTTTTTTGAGCTTCAATCTCAGCAAAGCAAAGTAAAGTAGGATTTTTATGGTTTCATATTTAAGAAAATAAAAGTAATAAATTCGCGCGAATTTTTTACTTTCATTTTCTAAAATTTTCGAAAGCTAAAACAAAAAAGTTGTTTGAGGAAATAAATTATCATTTTTAGCTTTCGAAAATTTTAGAAAATAAAAGTAAAAAATTCGCGCGAATTTATTACTTTTATTTTCTAAAATTTTCGAAGGCTAAAACAACAAAGTTGTTTGAGAAAATAAATTATCATTTTTAGCCTTCGAAAATTTTAGAAAATAAAAGTAAAAAATTCGCGCGAATTTATTACTTTTATTTTCTAAAATTTTCGAAGGCTAAAACAACAAAGTTGTTTGAGAAAATAAATTATCATTTTTAGCCTTCGAAAATTTTAGAAAATAAAAGTAAAAAATTCGCGCGAATTTATTACTTTTATTTTCTAAAATTTTCGAAGGCTAAAATAAAAAAGTTGTTTGAGGAAATAAATGATCATTTTTAGCCTTCGAAAATTTTAGAAAATAAAAGTAAAAAATTCGCGCGAATTTATTACTTTTATTTTCTAAAATTTTCGAAGGCTAAAATAAAAAAGTTGTTTGAGGAAATAAATGATCATTTTTAGCCTTCGAAAATTTTAGAAAATAAAAGTAAAAAATTCGCGCGAATTTATTACTTTTATTTTCTAAAATTTTCGAAGGCTAAAATAAAAAAGTTGTTTGAGGAAATAAATGATCATTTTTAGCCTTCGAAAATTTTAGAAAATAAAAGTAAAAAATTCGCGCGAATTTATTACTTTTATTTTCTAAAATTTTCGAAGGCTAAAATATAAAAGTTGTTTGAGGAAATAAATTATCATTTTTAGGCCCCAGTTATAGCTTTCATTGAAATGCATCATTGAAAATTTAGATTTACGATTTTAAGACGATTAATCAAACAATATTGGCTTTAGTTGGTATCAAAATAAAGCTAATCAATTGTGGAATTTTTTTACGAAAAAAACAACTTAATTCTGATTAAAACTTTTCTTTAAATCCACTTTTATTATTTCACTGATTGAAATTGATTTCAATGAATAGCTGATTTTCATTCCTCTAATTTGGAACCCAATCGTTTCACTGATGTGTTCGATTCTCTTTCTGTTCTCAGCTGTCAGTTTTGCTTTCAATGATCAACTCCAACCTCAAAAACTGAAATTGTTTATTGCAAGTTGTTCTTTTGTACTGTAATTTCACTGATTGCTATAACTGACTTGTCAAAAAAAGTAAACCATTATTCCACTGATTTGTTCCAATGATGCATTTCATTGATAGCTATAACTTATGCTTTAGCCTTCGAAAATCTTAGAAAATAAATTCAATTTTGTTCCATTTCAACAAAATGTTTCGCTCGTTCCGCTGAAAACATCCAGTACCACTGTAGCTTATGTAGTATTCGATTGGGCGCTGTCAGATCACTTTTTTTGCTCTCAAAGCAGTTTTATGTTCGTTTGGTACAAAAAAAAGCAATCTTTTTCAGATTTCGCGCGAATTTATTACTTTTATTTTCTAAAATTTTCGAAGGCTAAAATATAAAAGTTGTTTGAGGAAATAAATTATCATTTTTAGGCCCCAGTTATAGCTTTCATTGAAATGCATCATTGAAAATTTAGATTTACGATTTTAAGACGATTAATCAAACAATATTGGCTTTAGTTGGTATCAAAATAAAGCTAATCAATTGTGGAATTTTTTTACGAAAAAAACAACTTAATTCTGATTAAAACTTTTCTTTAAATCCACTTTTATTATTTCACTGATTGAAATTGATTTCAATGAATAGCTGATTTTCATTCCTCTAATTTGGAACCCAATCGTTTCACTGATGTGTTCGATTCTCTTTCTGTTCTCAGCTGTCAGTTTTGCTTTCAATGATCAACTCCAACCTCAAAAACTGAAATTGTTTATTGCAAGTTGTTCTTTTGTACTGTAATTTCACTGATTGCTATAACTGACTTGTCAAAAAAAGTAAACCATTATTCCACTGATTTGTTCCAATGATGCATTTCATTGATAGCTATAACTTATGCTTTAGCCTTCGAAAATCTTAGAAAATAAATTCAATTTTGTTCCATTTCAACAAAATGTTTCGCTCGTTCCGCTGAAAACATCCAGTACCACTGTAGCTTATGTAGTATTCGATTGGGCGCTGTCAGATCACTTTTTTTGCTCTCAAAGCAGTTTTATGTTCGTTTGGTACAAAAAAAAGCAATCTTTTTCAGATTTCAGACCACTTTTGCGAATCTAGATATTTTCTCAGATTTACCAACACAAGTGCGTTTGAGTTTAAAATTTAACCAGTGAATGGAAAACGCTTTGAAAAGTGTTGAAGGCTACACATATTGGAATCTCACGAATATTATCACAAAAAAGAGCGAGTAGCCGCACGAAATCTGAGATCTGAGAGCGAATCTGATGAAGCCCAAACGAATACCACATGAGATTGAGAATAGGTGTGTCTTTTTAGCTTCTCAGCAAAGCAAAGTAAAGTAGTATTTTGAGCATGCAAACACAACAAGCGTGCTAAAAATCCTACTTTACTTTGCTGAGATTGAAACTCAAAAACAGGCCTAATGTATATTGTTAGGACTTAAGATACGCGAAATATGTAATGAGTGTTATAAAATATTATTTCGGATCCATAAAAAAAGTGCCCTCGATTGGAAAATTCTTTTGTTTGATAATAATATGCACTTCAGTATGCACTTCTTGAGAATACATCGGGATTTTTTCGCCCCGAACCAAAACAAAAAACTGAAGGAAAAAAACTAACATTTGCAATAATTTGAAAAAAAAAAAAAAAAACTAATACACGCATGCTATTAACCAGTTTAATTTTGTATAAAATAATAATAAATAAATGTTCAAGAGAGTACTGAAAACAATAATAATAAATAAATGTTGAAGTGAGTACTGAATACAGCCATTTGGCCGTCATTGTGAAAGCGACATTTCGTTACGTAGTCATTTGGCCGTCATTATCAAAGTGACATTTCGTTACGCAGTCGTGCCCCTAAGCCGTGTCCCTAAGCCGTGTCCCTAACGTCGGGCGAATAGACACTTCGTTTTGGTTTTCTATTTTTTTTTTTTTTTTTTTGGTTTTAACTTGACAGCAAGGTGAAATGACAAAATAGCTAAAGTTGACAGTTATTGAAGATTTTTCGTTGACTGGGTTTATATGCAGGAGTGATACCATCCACACATGGAAACGTTTTAAAAAGAAGAAATGCTTTAGTGCTATTACCCTAAGCATTAAGGACTATTCACATGAGAGTGAACTGCGAACTGCGAACAAGCGAATATTCGTAGTTTCTGGCACTTCATTCACATGAAAACTTTTTTTGGTCGCAGATACCCGTGTAGCAGTTTCATTTTTAGAGGTTAAGTTCGAACGAATTTTTCATTCTTGGGTTTATGGCGACTGTTTTGTGTGGATTGTGAATAAAGTGTGACATTTCGCTGCAAGAATTTCCAATTCCCGGGAAAATTACTTTAATTGTTAATTCAGCTGTTTAAATCAATTGAGAGTCATGTTTTTTTAGACTAGATGTCAGAATAATTTAATATAATGGTTTAGTGATAGAACAAATATCAATTTTCAATTCATAAATACAGTTAAATTGATTTGTTCGCAATTCGTCTATTCGCAGTTCGCTCTCATGTGAGTATTCCTTTATATTTAATTAATCTAACATCTAGTCTAAAAAAAAACATGACTATTGATTTAAACAGCTAAATTAACAATTAAAGTAATTTTCCAACGAATTGAAAATTCTTTCCGCGAACTGTCACACTTTATTCACAATCCACACAAAACAGTCGGAATTCACAAAACCCACGAATGAAAAATTCGTTCGAACTTAACCTTTAAAAATGAAACGGATATGCGGTTATCTGCGACCAACAAAAGTTTTCATGTGAATGAAATGTCAGAAACTTTGAATATTCGTGTGTTCGCAGTTCTCAATTTGCTTTCATGTGAATAGTCACTTACCGTGAAAACTAAACAGAATTTCTAATTCGAACAGAGCTAATGGAACGAAGTACACTGTTCTACGGACATACTCCTTGTTACCATCCACAAGTTGTCTGGTATATTTGACATTCATTTGTTTTCGATTTCTTCTGCCGTTCTTTAATAAAGAAGAAATTTCTAAAAATATTGCTGAAATGGCTCAAACAATTATTTCATCCGCTACCCATATAACTCCTAGAGCCGAAGAACTTCTGCAGAACACTCAATTGCAATGCAACATCGCCGACTGCAAGTCCATTTTCAAAAACTCTGGGAATCTCCAAATGCACTTGGAAAAACACCACAAGATCCCTGCTGCAGTCACCAAAGACACAGCACAGAAGTTCTTCTTTTGTCCACAACTCGAATGTATATACCACGAAAGGTCGACAACTCGCAAATATTTTAAGTGCTTAAAATATCTACGCCAACACTTTCAGAAGGTCCACGCTAAAAAGTGCTTCGATTGCTATAAATGCACCAAATCCTTCGGCACAGAGTCAATGCGAGATTTCCATGTGAAAAATTGTGGTACGAATTACACCTGCGCTGAATGCGGTTGGTCATACGACACATCTGAAGCACTTCTAACCCACGTTAAGCGAAAGGGACACCAATTGAAAATAAAGTCAGAACAGCATTCTGCAGTTGAGAAAATCGAAATTCCCCAATTAAAAAAGAAGTTGACGCTTACTGCTTCCGAAGCAACAAATCGTGAAACCCAAACGGATAAACATGCTCTCTGCATTGCGTTACCACCAAAGAAGCGAACGAAAGTCAGTATTGAACCAGAAGTGACACATTTCCATGAAACGCCTCTGTGCAGTATCGAAACTCAGACCGAAATGCACTTAAATTCAGGATTATGTGATCCGATGTTGTACTCTCATATGCACACGCAAACCTGTGATGAATTCCTGTCCGAACTTGGGTTGGCCGATATCCAGACTCAAACTAATTGGTCATCGATTAAACAAGAGGAGGAAAATGACCGCCAGAACATTGGGAAGGAGCGCTATTCTTCGGGAGCACATGACGAAATGATGGTATCGACCGAGACGCAAACAAGTTTCACACAATGTCTACTGGACTCATGCAATGAGGATAACTCGTTGAGTGGGTGCATTACACAACACACGCAAACGTGTGACACGCTTCTGGAGGGACTTTTCGGTGGGCAGGACAACGATTTCATTGGAAGCTTTCAATCAACCCATACGCAGACATGATGGTTTGATATGGATTGCTTTCGATCGGTTGATAGCAATAGATAACCGACGGTTTCTGTAGCGAAAGGTAACCAGTTTAGAGAGGAGAACGACCGCAATACAAATAGAACTGAAACAAGCGATGAATGGGCGTGGTTCACGGACTTTTCCTAAATTTTATTCTCTCGATATCAACGCTATAACTCTTAGAATTAAGAATAAATGTTTCAAACTGTGTCGTAAGTTATTTGTTTTGATTGTTTTTTTCAGATCTAAATCTTCAAATTAAATTGAAATAAAATCTTGGTTGTGGCTCTCTTGTTTGAAGTTTATGCAAGGAATAGACTTACAAGTCTTGAATTTCCATAATTAAAAGTGGAATACAATCTAGAAACCTTACAGTTTTTCAGGCCATATAACAAAGTTCAAGACATTTCGACAATGTTGGGAATCAGTTCCAATGAAAGAAATCATACCAAGAAATGTGTACTACACCATATCCTATTCCTGTGAATGAGCTTACGAACATCGTCGTTTTTTAAGGACAGAAGTTTTCTAGTCATCGTGTATGAATGTGCATAAACTTTGGTTTTCATATTTTGTTTCTCCGTGTAGGTATTGATAGAATTACACGCGATTCCTTCTAGGAGACTCGCCATGCCACGCACTGACTGTAATCGAAGTAAAAGCGATTATATCATTTGCATTAAAAATTGGCTGAAAATTATAGTCGGATAAAGCCAAATTTAAAATTATTTTAATACTTGACAAATTCCATATCTGTACCTATTTTGTTAGTTATCGTTTATATAAAACACTTTATTGTTATACCTAACCTGGTACTAAATTTAAAACCACCAAAAGTACATTTTATTCCTGTACATTTTATCGCAGTACCCTCAACCATCTCCCGTCCCATCTTTCATATCTACTGCAAAATATAACTTTTTGACGACTTTATATGCGACTTCCAACTCAAGGTAGCGTTAAACGTTTAACGCTAATAAAAGCATTGGATACTCAAAGGTGTGAGGGTACCGCTCACGCTTCAGAGTATGCGATGGTGATTGGTGAGTAAGTTTATTTTCTGACTTTAATGCCTTTTACTCGCCATTACTCAAACAATTCTTAATCAATGCAAACGAAACAAAATACTTGGGAGATCCAACACTTTTTTAGTTATTTCAAGCCATCAATAAGCTTTCTATGTCCTCTAGAAGCTGAGCTCCAACCTAAAATCTAACATGAAAAAATAAATTTATTTTCTTAGCAGCCGCGGTTCTTGATCGTTGTTCTGCTTTGGGGTGGTTGGGTGGCGCACATAGCACAAGCACGTTCATATGAAAAAAAAAACTGCGTGGTGTTTTCTCCAAAGTGAAACGAACGAAAGAGAAGTATGCGACGTGAATGTGTATATAATCAACAGCGACAATGTGTTTCTGAGGAAATGCGCAGGTGGCTGATGACGTGCGCTGATGGACGTATGGTGGTGTATATAGAAACTGAGTTCAAAGTTTTTGTTTTAATGGTTGTTATAAGTTATGTTATAGTTCGTTGATACCTACAGTGAAGAATTCAAGAAGTAAAGACGATATAGGTGAATTAAGTTGTTTGATTTATTTATTGTTGGTGTAGATACAAATTTCCCTTAAGGCTTTTGTTTTAGTGGTTGTTTTGATATTACCTTCGTTCTTCAAGCCTCCAACCGTTCGGACGTGTTTTTCTTTTGTTCCCACTTCGCGAGTTTAAATAAATTTAATTCCAATTTATTTATTTGCATAATTGCAATTTTTTCCTTGTTGCCTTTCGATCGCGAAACATTAATCGACCTAATTAACTATGTCAAAGAAGTGCGGTAATACTGATTGTTTGTTAACGTCGCAAGACTTTAGTGCTGATTGGGTAAATTGTAATGGGCTGTGCGGAAAGTCATTTCATGCTCTTTGCATTGCGTTAAGTAAGCGCTCCATTACCTACCTCAATGACTTTAACAGAAATTTCCTTTTCTTTTGCGACGAATGCAAGGGCATAAATCTCTTTCGCAATTCATCACTCGGCTTTGTTAAACGATGGTCTAAAGAATTCTCCGACCCTTACGTGACTAGATCTCTCTATGTCACCTTAGTTCGTCTCCTTCTTGAATACGCTAGTCAAGTGTGGTCTCCCTTTCATCGAGTTCATGCTCACAGAATTGAGAACGTTCAACTAGGCTTTCTTCGATTTGCCCTCCGAGGTCTGCCTTGGGACGATCCTTTTATCTTGCCACCGTACATAGACCGGCTCAATCTCATTAACCTGAATACCCTTGAGAAACGCAGAGACGCTGTGGACATACTTTTCATTTATCGTCTTCTCTCAAGCTCCGTCGATTGCGCGTTTTTTTACAGCTCTATTTTCTTCAACACAAACCCCCGTAATTTACGTTGCCCTCGACTGTTTTATCCATCAAACCACCGTACCTCATATGGCTCCAATGAACCAATCTCCCGTATGCTGCGAAAGGTTAATTTCCACCTTTCAATTTTCGATTTCAACCGCAGCTCTGCCCACCTCAAACTTGATCTCCTTCACCACTCTCCTTATCTTCAAGTCGGCGGCTCTCCCACTGAGGCGACAAGCAATAAGCAATAAACAACTAGCAATAAGCAATAAGCAACACGAAACTTTTATTTTAACCTATTCTCACATTGAAGCAACAGTATTTCTAGCGACCTGTCACTCACTCAGTGATAGTACAGAAAACACAGGAAAAATCCTTACAGTACACAAAGAAAATCCCTACTTTTCCCTACACCGTCGAATAATTTTCAATACGAACTCTCTACATAACTATTTTATTATACATGATAAAATCGAATCAAACTTCTCATACTCAATTTCAACCACAAATGAATTTTTCCTATTTGTTGACTCTTCAAGTTATGTCATCCCATTTCATTCCTTAGGTAATATCGACGAATGTAAGAGCAAAATATAATAGATAAAAAAAAAATAATAAACATTTTTTGACTGAGCAAATCAATTTACCTACAAATAAGATGAAAATGTTTCATCCGAAAAAAATACCTACGTTTCAAATCTGTCCCTTTTTGCCTACGGCGTCATTTTTAGATCGAAAATCCCTACGTGCAGGGATTTTTACCTACATGTACTATCACCGCACTCACTACCCGCAAAATATTGATACAACGACGCGATATATATCAGAGACAATACTACTGTACACATGAAATCGAAGTTAATGATATTCAAAAGCGGAAAATACACAGCCAGTTTGTCCTAATATGTTTCTAGTATATAAAACAACTCATTTAGATAGTATTATTAACCAAACAAATTATTTTAATCGTCTTTTAAAAATTTATAATAACCAACCAATAGCATTCAGTTATCTTAAAATGTCGTATTCCCAAACTCTATCACATTCCTCTATGGTTGGTAGCGGTTGGCAGCATTGATTTTATATTTTTTGTATGTTTTTGCATGTTACACGGATTTTAAATTGACAGAACACCGATAGGAAAACAAAATGGCGAATTTGAAAAAAAACTGAGGGGGCCAGCGGCAAGAGGATTGTGAGTTGGGGGTCTCAGTATTGTCTCTGCTTTTCGGCCTGTGGTCATAATTCAACTGAAAGTAGCATTCATTGAAACAGAAAATCAATCCTTCTCAAATGAGGTGTGGTGGGTTTTGGTTTTCACCTTCCATTTGTTGGACGATCGCAAAAAGTAGAGCATTCTTTTACATTAGGATGAGACATCTGTATATTAATTTATCTATGGTCTAAGTTTTAAGGCTTTTCATGTCTTAGTTTTAGTATCTTAGTTTTAACTTGTTACTTTAAGCCTAAATGTTAGTTTAGCTTGTATATGGGGGTATTGCCCCCACTGAAATTGATTCCTGCAGTCAGCGTTGCCATAAGTGCAGATTTGTCTGCATTTTGCAGATTTTCAACCTTAATTTTGTTTACATCCGCAATAATATATTTTGTTCTTTTTATAAAAATTTTAACATTGGTTAAAAACTTTATTTGCTGTAGGTATGCTGTCATTTTCGTATTAAGCTTTTTTTTTTTTTTTGTTATTGTTACATACATAGGAAAAAAAATTTGTGAAGGAAGATTTTTTTTATAGAAATCTGCATTGCTGATTTTTTTTTTGTCATAATTGCAGATTTGTTAAAATATTTTTATGGCAACCTGATTACGCTGTTGAATTTAATCTTCTTACATTGGTGTTTTAGGTAAATAGATTTGTTTGATTTATTGTTTCACATTGACAATGTTCACCGCTTTGTTTTAGCTAGACTGTTGATTTTAAACAAATATGCCGTTCATGGGATGCTGGGACAGAAAAAACACTTTTTTTCAGATTAAGAGCAATTTTTCTGCTCTCGAAATCAGCTGGCTGTCAGATTTCATGTTCCATTGGCCGTAAAAAAGAGTCAGAGCAATTTTGGAAACCTTGATATCCGGGCGAGATTTACACCTATTTGCACTAACCCCAAAATATTTGTCATTTGTCAAACTTTAAAGTGTGTTTACTTACGTTTTTAGACGAGAAGTCTATGAAAAATAGAGAACAAATTACATTTGGTCGCTGCAACAAATATCAACATAAATTGAATGGATTCTTATAAACACAAATTACAATGTAAGAACAGCTGACTTTTAAAACACGCACCACCGCAGATGCAAAGGAAGAAAAATCTCGTTTTATGTTCCATTGGGCACGAAAAATCTGAAAATACCAATGGAAAACGACATAAATAAAATAAATGTTGTTGATATTAATATTTTTGAAGATCTCAAAATGTTTGAAGAAAATGCTTAAAAAAAACAGATAAATATAAAACCCGAACAAATATTTTTTATTCATGCTAGAAAAATTCAATTTACAGGACGAGAAGCGAAATTGAAATACCTGCCTACTGCAGTTTAAAGTCTTTGCCGCGAGCGAAGTAACATTTTCGCATACCTCAACTTGACGCAATAAAACTAACAATTCGTTAACTATTATGTGGCATTCGATTGGGCGCTCTCAAAGTACTTTTGTTTGCTCTCAGAGCAGATTATATGTTCGTTTGGTAAAAAAAGAAAAAAAACAATCTTTTTCAGATTTCAGAGCACTTTTGCGAATCTAGATATTTTCTCATGTGGTATTCGTTTGGGCGCTCTCAGATCACTTTTTTTGCTCTCAGATCAGTTTTTATGTTCGTTTGGTACAAAAAAAAAACAATCTTTTTCAGATTTCAGATCACTTTTGCGAATCTAGATATTTTCTCAGATTTACCAACACAAGTGTGTTTGAGTTTGACAACTGGTGGAGGGCGTTTAGGTTTTCGTGAATTTGTTCTACAGCAAATAAAGGCATTGCATCGGGTGAATCTATTTTTGTAAATTATTTTGTGTATAAATATTTAAAAATCAATCGGGACGCAAATTTCTAATGTTTTAATTTAAAACTTAAAGCCTAGTATCCTGCTCGCGCTAAATTTTAGCGCCCCTATTCTCCAATTCGTTTGTCCACACCAAAGATAAATGCTCGCTAAACTTTTATTAAACATGATATAGATGGGACAAAACCCATATGTTTATGAAGCATGAGTACCATGACAGATATCAGTAAACGTTATTTTAATAGAATTTTCGAATTTTAAACTTGAAACACGTAAGAAAACTAGAAATTATAAGAAGAACTTCGACATATTGTGTCCTCAAACTTTCCACAATCTCTTTACATAGTGGAACACTTATTATTACTCAAAAGACGAGGCCGAATTTTCTTTTATTCATCACACAAATATTATTTGCGTTTTCCGCCAAAAAAAATCATAGCAAACACAACACAAATTCTTTCCTCCGCTTTTTATGTCAAAATTTATCTTCGATTTAATGCACCGGACATTTATTTCGCGAGCTAAATGAGTGGAGACTTTTCATCGGCCTATCTATATGAAGTTAAGAATTTAGCGTGCGAACAGGATACTGCTTTGCTAAATTGCCTCGCTAAATTTTATCTTTGTAGACATTTTTATATGGGAGATAAAATTTAGCGCGAGCAGGATACTAGGCTTAAGCAGTGAATGGAAAACGGTTTGAAAAGTGTTGAAGGCTACACATATTCGAATCGCACGAATATTATCACAAAAAAGAGCAAGTGACGTTTTTATGTTCGATTAGCCACACGAAATCTGAAATCTGAGAGCGAATCTGAAGAAGCCCAAACGAATACCACATCAGATTTACCAATACAAGTGCGCTTGAGTTTGAAAACAACTGGTGGAGGGCGTTTAGATGTTTGTGAATTTGTTCTAAAGCAAAGAAAGGCATTGCATCGGGTGAATCTATTTTTGTAAATTATTTATGTATAAATATTTAAAAATCAAACGGGACGCAAATTTCGAATGTTTTAATCTAAAATTTAGCCAGTGAATGAAAAACGCTTTGAAAAGTGTTGAAGACTACACAATATATCTATTGGAATCCCACGAATATTATCACAAAAAAGAGCAACTGATGTTTTTATGTTTGATTACCAACACGAAATCTGAAATCTGAGAGAGCGAATCTGAAGAAGCCCATTCGAATACCACATTAATATGTATAGCTAGCCGGGTCCTGAATGACGGTTGATTTTGTTTTCACCACAATCAATGTGTACCACCCATTATGGGGCATTTACACGGTCACACATTCCTATCACGGAAAATTAAAGGGATGCCCAATACTAAACAGCCGTCTGACTGAAAGGGACAGCATTACCTAACACGCAAAAAAACGTGATACGTTTTTTGGTCGGCCATCTTGTTTGCGTGGTAGGAATTATGGGAAAGCTATGCATGTTGATATTTTTATAGCGTTGGCTCACGAAATTTCGTTTTCCTATAAAACAAAATGGCTTCCGGAAGGGATGAAGGTACATTTATTTATTAATTTCGTATAAATGATTGATGAATTGTTGTTTTAATTTACTGAAAATAATTAACACTCTCATTTCACATATTTTAAATCGGAAATATAAATGTTTTCATGTGATTGCAGAAATGTTAGTCGCCGGAACTTCCGCTTTACGTATCTATAATTATGGGTAGAACATCCATGACACCTTAGGCCGAGGCGTCTGATTTGTGATCTCATTCCTTCGCCTTTATTAGCATTGACTGCGGACAAACGGATCTCTCTGTCCCGTCTCGTGCAAAAATGCGCGTGCGTGATAGTGTAAATGCGGTTTTAAACACATTCTATAGATAGTAATAGTACACTTCAGAAATTGTACTGGGTTTCAATATCTGACGTTTCACTCCACCCCCACGCCACAAGCAACAACAAATAAAAGAAAAACAAAGTAAAAGAAACTTTACCACTGGCTGAATTAAACAGCGCCTGTTTGCCTGTTTCTGCCGTTTCACAATTCACAAATAAATCACACATTTTTTCACACTGACACTGCGTCTAATGCCGGATACAGTGCTGCCAGATCAAATATCTGAAAATCTTGTTTTTCCGAAATAAAATATCTTTTTTTCATGATTTTTTCAAAATATTTGTATCTATACTTTAAATAAAACTTATATGTATTTACTTTTTTGCAAAATTGGTGTAGGTAAATATATATATACATACATAATACATAAATTAGGTAAATTAATATCCCTAAAAAAAACTGTTCAAAAAATGTATATTATTGGTTTTTTGAAATTTTGGAACGTATTTATATATGACATATAATTTCATAGCTTATATGAAGGTCATAGCAATTCGGTTTATTAAAGAGCAAGATATGCTTTGTACAGATTAAACTTTCAACTGTTTAAGTACTCAAACGATTACGAATTTCTGATTTACCTATTTAAATTTACAGCAAAAAATATTCCTTCAACATTATTGCAGTGGAGTGTTAAAGCGATAAACTTCGTTGAAATTCATGTTGCGTTAGGGGGCTCTCCCACTGAAGCAACAAGCAACAAGCAACTGGCAATAGGAAACATGCGATATTATCGCTAACAGTTATTTTACATTGAATCAAATTAGACGTCTCACATTAAAGCAACTCAATATCGGTTGAACGAAAAATGTTGCTGATTGCGGCAACATTATTGCTGGCGATACACAGCGCATGTTGAAAAGCGATATATATCGCGTCGTTGTATCAATATTTTGCGGGTAGTGAGTGCGGTGATAGTACATGTAGGTAAAAATCCCTGCACGTAGGGATTTTCGATCTAAAAATGACGCCGTAGGCAAAAAGGGACAGATTTGTAACGTAGGTATTTTTTTTCGGATGGAACATTTTCATCTTATTTGTAAGTAAATTGATTTGCTCAGTCAAAAAATGTTTATTCTTTTTGTTTATCTGTTATATTTTGCTCTTACATTCGTCGATATTAGCTAAGGAATGAAATGGGATGACATAACTTGAAGAGTCAACAAATAGGAAAAATTCATTTGTGGTTGAAATTGAGTATGATAAGTTTGATTCGATTTTATTCATGTATGATAAAATAGTTATGTAGAGAGTTTGTATTGAAAATTATCCGACGGTGTAGGGAAAAGTAGGGACTTTCTTTGTGTACTGTAAGGATTTTTCCTGTGTTTTCTGTACTATCACTGAGTGAGTGACAGGTCGCTAGAAATACAGTTGCTTTAATGTGAGAACAGGTTAAAATAAAAGTTGCGTATTGCTTATTGCTTATTGCTAGTTGTTTATTGCTTATTGCTTGTTGCCTCAGTGGGAGAGCCGCCTTAGAGTCGATCGAAGGTTGGCACAACAAAATTTGTGCATGGGCACATAATAATGGAATTAATAGAAAAGGTTGTTTTAATTTGTTAGATATAGAAAATTCTTAATCTCAAAAATCTTGAAATTTGATGAATTTGAGGTAAGAAGTCTTGTACATATTTTTGAGCTCAAGAATCTTGAAAAAAAAGATATATCTTGAAATCTGGCATCACTGGCCAGATAACGGAAAAATCACCTGCTCTCTCTTTCTCTTGTTCCATTTCTTTGCATGATCCAAATCCTTAATCCCATGGTTGCCACTTGCAAAAAAAATTAGCAACCAAAAATGGAAAAAAAAAGTTACCAAATCAAGCTAAAAGTTACCAAAAATCTGGAAAAATGATAAAACACGAAAACATCATACATATCGTCTTGAGCCAGTATGAATATGACTTTTTGGTATCGTTTGATTTTTCTCTGGTTTACGAACTTAATATAAAGAAATGTCATGGTAGTAGAAAAATGCACCTATGTTTAAGCCTAGTATGCACTTTATGCAGAACACGTAAAGCCTCTCAAGTGGAATCCAATTTTTAATACAAATTTTTCTCCGCGAAATGTCAAATTTAACTTTCCACGTGAAATTATGAGTAGGCAGTACGCAGTTCGAGTGAAAAATAGTTACTTCAAAGACTGTCAAAAGAGTCAAAGAGAGAGTGCCAACACTTGGGTTTTATTGTCAGTCGCATTACATTTTTGATAGTTCGGCGTGAAAAATAATTTATAGGAAATCGTGAAATTTATTTGAATTTCTGAAGTTCCCTTAAGTCTTCATAGAAACTAAAAGAAAACTGTTGACACATATCAATTCATTTTAACATATTTTAAATTCAATTAGGTTCATTATAGAACGTTACTTACTGAAGTACAAGGAATAATTTTAAACTTTAAACGTAGTGGGCAGAAAAAGTAAGGCAGCATTTTCATGTGATGATATCGAGTTCGTCTTTTTGATGCTCCTGTTCAAAAAGTTACCAAAACCAGATAAAAATTACCAAATTACCAAAAATCATGAACTAAGAAAAAAATTACCAGATTTGGTAATTTATTACCAAAGTGGCAACCGTAATCCATACCATAGGAACGAAACGAACACGAAATCATGTACGTTTTCTCATTCTCACCTCATTCTCTGTAGAAAGAAACTAGAAAGCCTTTGTTTGTTTGCTCTTGCTTGCTTGTTCGTTGTTCCTTGTTCGTCATTTCACTTGTCAAACGCAGAGAAATTGTCCAACCGGCTGGACCGTCGCGGCGTTTTTTATTTTCGTTTTCCAAATAATTTCCATCTATATTCCGAAAAGAGTCAGGATCAAATCAATTGTCGCTCGCCATGTCGGACTCTGTAATTGACAAAAGTCCAAATTTTAGATGAATTCAAAATATTTGCGTTGCCAAGTCTAGAATTTCGCGTTTCAGTTTTGTGTTGTAAACTCTGCATTGCATTTCTTTTGGGAAAAATCAATTCAGTGCGGTGTAGTGTATGCGGATGATTCACAATTTTGTTCTTTTCCGCAGAAGCGAGTGTGTCCCTCTGTACAGTGAATTTAAATATTTATCAAACAATTATTAAGTGCATGTGAGCGGAGAGATAGTGAACCGTCCTCCCAAGGCCAAGAGGAGACCTGTTGGCCTTCAAAGGGAAGCATAAATCGATTTTCTCGCTCCAGTAACGGTCCGATTTAGTTCTATCGGTTTCGTCGGTTTTTAGTGTGTAGTTGCTTAAATGGTTATAACAAAAACTATGAAACAAAATAAATATGAGAAGCTGCCACAGGATTTAGACTTGAGCTTCAACTTAGATCAGCAACAGAACGATAGTGGTGGTGGTGGTGGTCTCGAGCAACAACAGGCGCTGATCGGTTTAAGCGGAGGAGGCGGCGGTCCCGGTGGACACAGTCCACACAAGTATCCAGCAATAAAGGGCCTAGGCAGTGATAGTGACGATATTGCATCGATTTTGGTAAGTGAACAAGAATCAAAGAAAAAGTAGTCGGTTTTGGATTTTTGAGGGTTTCTCAATTTGTATTATTGTTAAGAAATTTGATAGAAACTGGTTTTCAAAGGGACTCGTTTGGATGCTGTTTCAGCAGGGTATCGTACCTATCGACTATAGTTATCGAATCTTGTGCGTTCCAGCAAGTGTTTGGTTCGCTTGGTAGGGGCGTATTTTTATCACGTTTTGTAGCCAAGGGGACTTCCTCGATTGATTTTTGTATAAGGTCACGATCAACCACAAAGAATATTTATATAAATTACCCCGCCAAAGTGTTTTGTTAGGATAGTTACTAACATTATTTCTGAAGCAGACGCATTAATTAGAAATGCAGTCACTTTGACAGTAATTGTCATTGGAGATGTCGCAGATTGGCCCTAATGACGATTTGTAGGTATCGGACAAGTCGTTATAGGTATAGGTACATATAAAATTCCTTCTTTAATAATAATGTACCTATTCAGCAACATGTAATTCTAATTTTTCCATTGGAGGTAGATACGTTGTTTAAGTATAGTATAATCTCTGCTAAACTTAGTAATAGCTGATTGGAAGACAGAGATACATTTTAAAAAGTCGATTGTAGCTGTTTTTTTTAGATCTGGGACGAGCTTTTGAAACCGTAGATAGAGACATCTTGATTACGAAATTGGATGGAGTGAAAGGTAGTGAGCTGAAATGATTTCAATCTTATCTTCGAGCACGTAAACAAAGGACCAAAATTGAGGAAACACTATCGGAAGATATTAGCGTCGGTCTTGGAGTCCCCCAAGGATCAATTCTTTTTATAATAAATAAATATATATATTACTAGCTGACCCGGCGAACTTCGTTCCGCCCAAATTCATTAATGTAGGTAATAAAATTAATAATTCCGAGCTTTCGCTTCATTCTGCTTCATGTAATTCTGTCAATTCAATTTTTTTTATTCAAAAGGTATATTAAAATTAAATTAATAAATCAAATCAAATACTTGTCGGCCAACCTACCGCTTTTTAACTGAAATGCTTTATGGTACACAACATTTTTTGTTCTATTTCTATTATCGGGTGTGTACACGTACAAAGCGAGAGCTTTGCCGACACGTGAAATTCAAGATTTATGCCACACACATCCAGCGATTGTCCTTGCGACTTATTAATTGTCATAGCGAGACGTACGGGAAATTGAAGACGCTTAAATACGAACGGCAAATCGTTCTGAATAAGTGGAATCCGCGAAATAACAACACCTTCGCCTATGAATTTTCCAATAAAAGTCGTAGCTTGAATTATAAATATTTGATATTAAATTCTTCACAATCAAACGCGTACCGCTACAAAGTTTTGGTTCATTTAGATTGCGCAGCAAAATTATTACTGAGACGAATTTTAGTTTCAAATTGTGTGGAGGCAAGCCCGAAACATCCAAAGAATTAAAAAATTCCGTGGGATAGTTGGTGGCTTCGTTTTCATCCATCACGGAGTCGACTGATTTGTATGAATGCAACTCACCAGCGATTTGGTTTTGAATGGCGAAATTCAAATGTTCGACGTTCTTGTTTTTCGCAGCCAAAATCACTCTTCTCTTACACTCAGCCAATCATGGTCAATATTATTCTGAGCGATATTCGGGAAAACATTCATGATTAGTTCTTCCGTTGTCGTTGTAAAGTTGCAAAAATGTTGTGGAAACTCAATCAGGCCGGTGATCATTGCTCCACCGAAAGGTCATTACCAGTGGCGTCTCGTCAGGGTGTGCAAGGTGTGCATTGCACACCCTGATCTAACGAAAATAAGTCCCTCATCAAACACTGTGTAATAATAATAACACACAAATAATGATATGCACATGCACAATTCCATAACCCATAAAACCTCCATAACACAGCCAACAGCTACAGCCTACACCATACCTATTCATATTCATCCTTTATAAATTATAAATCTTCTTTCAAAATTCCTTCACCGCTGAGAAAAAAAAAATTAACTCGTACAAAAACTCGCTGTGCACCATTCTGTTGATTTCATCAAATAAATTCATCCAACTCCAAACTATATCCCTCTACAAGATTTCTCATTCATCCCCATCGTCGGCCGCACGCCGCCGTACTTAAATCGCTTTACTTTGATGAACTTGTAGTGAACTCGTGCGAAGGTTTTCTGTGCACTGGCTGTATTCATTTTCTCCTCTTTTGCATCTGTTCTGTTCTGTTTCCGTAAAGCGTCATAAGTCAAATACACAATGTATTACATCGATACTCGTGCAAATAAAAGCTGTGCACGAAAGCCGATGAATGAATGGTTGAACTTAGCTTTTCGTTTAAGTGCTTGGGGATTGGGGTTGCAGTTTCGTGCGGTGCTTTTGATTTTGTATGCGAAAGTTTTATTTTTCTATATTTTATTTTGAAAACAAAATAAGATATCAAAAACAGCAAAACAATGATTGAGAAAACAATAAATGGGACGTGTTTTCAGGCAATTAATTGATATTTCTAAAAAATGTATAATTTTAAAGAATTTGCACACCCATCTAAATAATTCACGCGACGCTGCTGGTCATTACGTAAACGATTCAGGGCCTCCAATGCGCGTTTGTAAGCCATTGTGCATTCGTCCCATATAATAATCTTACATTGCTGCAGTACTTTCGCCATCGCAGTGTTCTTTGAAATGTTGCATGTAGGTTCTTCTTCCACTTGCAGATTCAATGGCAATTTCAATGCAGGATGAGCTGTTCGACCGCCTTCTAACAAAGTAGCCGCTATCCCAGAAGAGGCTAGGGCCAAAGCGATCTCAGATCTCGAACGAATTGTAGCCAAAATAAGGGAAATCATGAATGTATTTCTAGTTCCGCAATTTTCGTTATCGACTGCTTGCATCAATTCATAGTACACTTTCTTTTATTCTTGATTCAACATTGGCACATTTGTTCGAACAGCTTGACTCAATTCTGGATTAAATGCATCTTGCATTGAACGATTTGGCTGTGGCATCCCCAATTTGCACAACAAATTGCCACTCATGAGCAGACACATATCCTCGATCAAAATCAAAGCTTTGTTGCGCATTCCATCTGACATCTCCAGTTCATTATCCGATATCACAGTACGAATTCGATGCAAAATATCGTCGGCCATTATCATCTTTGTATAATCAAAGTATCTACTTCATTTCAAAAAGTTACTTAATATAACATAGTAAACATAATTTATTAGAACAAACTTTTTAGGTACCTATAGGTATTTAAAAAAAAAAAACTTTCAAAATTGTTGACAACAACAATTTGGTTGAAAAATAATTAAAATAATTGACAACATCAATTGCTTTTAAAATTTAAAATATTTTTTTTTTTTGTATTTGAAGTGTCACTACTCGATTTCTTTCCAGTTTCTTTTTTTTTTCAAATTGTACAAAAATAAATTTATTGGAATGGCGGTTGCGCCTTCTTTCAAAAATTTATCATACTAATATATTAACCTTCTCTTCATGGTCTATTAAACAAAAAAAACTAAATCAAAATCGGATGTGTGTGGCAGTCGGTAGGCTGTCACTAAAATGGTTAAGTGTAAACCAGAGAACTGTAATGAATGTGTTGATTTTTGTTTTTAAAATGAAAAATGGGCTGTTGCCAAGCCATTTGTGTAATAAATTAATATTATGTTGGAGATGTACATAGATATAATGTAAGGAACAGAAGCGATATAAGGCTCCCTCTATTCAGAACGCGGTTTGCCCAAAATAGTTTAATGTACAATGGCTTAAAATTATTTAATGAACTTCCAAATGAACTTAAAACTGAAAATAACCTGTTTCGATTCAAACACAATGTTATTAATTATATTAAGGCACAGTATACACAAGTCTTTATTATATATTTATTTATTTATTTATTTTTATGTAAAATTGTTAAAATAGCTAATTTTTTTGCTAAATAAAGTAATGAATTGAATTGAATCAGTAAAAGATAACATTCCTACGTCGTCGGTGATATAATGATTCTATTACCAACGTCAATTTCGAAATCAAGTAGGTAGGTACCTACTGGGCTGTACAGCATCGTGTTATATGTACCTACCCTAATAGTACATTTACACCGCACTTAAATTCATCGTTTCGGCTAAATTCAACATTTCTGGCCAAACGTCCAGCATTTCGCCATTATTTTCCAACATTTTTAAATGTTGAATTTCAGCGAAATGTCGAATTTCGTGCCCGCATTTGTAAGTTTGTCAAATCGAAAACACCTCTTTACAAATTCCGCACGTCATTAATGGCGTTTTTGATTGAAGAAAAGAATTGCGCTTTCTATGAAAAGAGCAAACCCAGAAGTGCTCTTTCTATGTTTACTATGTTTCATTGAAATAAAAAGTGTACTTCGAGGTTAGTTCTTAACACGACAGAAGTGTCCGGGATATTTTTAAAGAATTGCCCTGAACTCACCAAACACATACAAGAAAAATGTCAGATTGAAATTTTGTAGTGTTATTAGAAACAAATTGTTCGCAATGTGCTCCGAAAATATACAATTATGAGTGCAAAAAGTGAACTTAAATTGAAATATATTGACTTGGCCCATTAAAACATTCATATTGACTCTAGAAAACAAACAAAAAGTGGTGACAGAATTCCAAATCTCACATAATGGTGTCTACCACTATTACTAAAGTGCTCCAACGAATTTCATTGAAAAGAGCTATTCTGAGAAACGCCATAAGTGACTTTTCAGCTCACTGACAAAAAAAAAAAAAAAAAACTTTTCCCAAATCAATCGATCATTTCAGGTTATTGAAATTATAAATACCTATGCAACAAAAAAGTTATAAACAAAGAAGGAAGTGGTTGTCTATGCAGTACGCATTACTTTATTTTCGTTATCCACTAAAATACCACGAAAACGACTTCCAATCGTTGCGTTGTTCAAACAAACACACCTTTTACAAACACACCTTTTGCAACATACAACTCACAACTTAAAATCATTTTCCAGACCTAATTGATGGGCTAATATTATTTTTAAATGCACTAAATTCATTTTGTTTGTTAATTAATGCGATTGAAATTTTTAAATAAAATAGTTTATACAGAAGTTTCACTAGTATCTCCGAGCTGATTGAAACGTCAAACGAAAACTAGTTATTGTCCG
Organism: Cheilosia urbana; assembly: GCA_946477585.1. Classification (NCBI taxonomy): domain Eukaryota; kingdom Metazoa; phylum Arthropoda; class Insecta; order Diptera; family Syrphidae; genus Cheilosia; species Cheilosia urbana. The sequence goes on from OX297855.1 coordinate 66,807,828, forward strand.
GTGAACGCAATTTAGAGTTTTCGGTACGGCGTGAATAGGGTATTTATAACTACAGTGACCATATTCGCCGAAAAAAAATAAAGGACAATAATTATTTAGCTTCCAATATTTTTGTATTTGTTATTTATTTGCTTACACAAAAAAAAAAAAAAAAACGTTAATGTCATTTTCGATTTTGGGTTTTCAGATGTTGAGCTGAGATTTCAAATTTCTGCTGCTGTTTTTTTCTGTTTATGAATCGGAAATGGTTGAACATAAAGAATTAATTTTGTTAGCTATATTATTGTAAAGAATTTAAGTGCTAGTTCAGGCATATTAAATGTATTGCTGGACTCAATATAGAGGTATGCAACCACTTCCTTGTTCTTTGTTATAATAACTTTTACGATCCATACTTATAATTTTAATTAAGAATTGATTTGTTGACAACTTTTTCTTTTTTCTTTTGTTAGTCAGCGGACTGATAAGTCATCGTCTTCGATTCGCCAAAAAGATACATTTTTTGGAGAAAAAATCAATTTCCTTTACATTACATTAACATTATTATTTAGGCCTACAGGACAAAATAAATAAATAAAATGTCTTTCTTCATTGAATAAAGAGTGTGAAGGTAAAGCCAGTCTAACTTTTCGTATTTTTGAGAATGGTGGATGGATTTAAAAACATCTTCATTTGCATTACGAAAACCTCTAAATTCTAAGTAGGGTTTTCCCAAACTACATTTAGTTATAATAATAGCTTAAACAGCATAATACATTTGTGATTTGTCACTGCTCCAAGGGTTATTCATGATTGAAAATACTCTTCAGTTCTTGCACTAGAACCCGGTAGGCACAAACTGAAATTTAAGGTGTACAGTGCATGCACTGAAGCACTGAGGTTGTAAACCCAATTTCAAGTAATGTATACGTACATTATACGTAGTATTTTAAATTGGACTAAATGCAGTTTTTAGTCAGTGTTTTAAAGGACAGTTTCAAGAATAAAGGACAAAATCCGTCCTTTATTAAAACGAAAATAATATAGGACAGGGGTTTAGAAGAAAGGATTGTCCTTTTAAATAAAGGACGGATGGTCACCGTATGCATATAATATAATAGATGTATAGATGAATCGTCTAGACGACATCGTTTGAACGATTCAACTAAGTATGGTCTCTGCTTCATAGAACTTGGTCAACTCTAAAATTCAGACAAAATTCGATTGAACGATTGTTAATTTGCAATCGGTTCAATGGGCCTTACCAACAACCAAATTTAGACTCGACTTTAGCGCAAAAGTTGAAATTAAAATAAATTGTGTACCAACAATCAAGTTATCTCTGACTTTAAGGTAATCGAGGTTATAACTTTCGATTCGTAGAAAGTCTAGTCTAACCCATTATTAAAGTTTAAACGTCAGTCTGGAGAAAAGTCAATTCGCCGTTTTGAATTAAATGAGGTAGGTAAGTTCAATTATTGGTAAGTTATTGTTACAAATGTCTTATCCCAAAATCAATTTTTTGTTTTGTCTTGTGCAGGAAATCGATTTAATTTAAAGCTGCTTCCCAATCCATATTGATGCATATTTTGTGTGTGTGTGAAATGTAATAATTGGACAGCAAATAAATAAAAAAAAAATAAACCTGTAGTGCCCAAAGAATTCTTTCTTGTCATATATCCGCAAAAATAAACTCATCGCTGCTCAACATTATTGAAAAAGTACATAATCATAAGATATTCAAAATACAAAATGCTAATTTCAGCAAATTATTTGAAAGCTCGGAAAAAAATTATAACGCATTTGAGTTATACTGTTATAATTTTGCGATAAAGTCAAATGTAGTTAAAGTTTCGATTATTTTGATTGTTGGTACCTACAAACTATAGTTAGTTTCGAAATTAGTTAAACTCGAGTTTACGGTTTGGTTGTTGGTAAGGCCCAATGTTTTTGGTGTATTCTTCAGTTTAAATTTGGTCTAAAAGAAGTATTAAAAAATATTTAAAGGAAGACATACGCTTATGTTCTATTAAGAGGTGACCTACTATTTTTTATCGAAGTTGTAAAAAATAAAAATTCTTTCCAAAAAAAAAATTGCATTTTTTTCGAATTTTAAAGGGAACAAAAAATTGCTTCGTTATAAATATTTATAATAAATTGGTTATACAGTAGTAACCGTTTAAAGCGAACTTTCGGTTATAAAACGAACCATTTCATGAATTCCCAATCAATGCCCCATAAGATTTATTAATTTTAGTTTCGCATATAGCGAACTCGCCTAAAGCGAACTTTCGCATATAACGAACCCATTCTGCGCGTGAAATAAAGAAAATGTCCGGTTATAACAATCCAAAAATCTGTCGCTTTGTCATCCAGATTTTCCCAACTTTTCGGGACTTCCCCGAGAACTGTATAGCTGCGTACGAACCAACATTCTCAAACGTCAAAATTTTGTCCTTCAATATAATTTGTTCGGTACTTCCCCGAGTAACCTTATGTTTACAAACGAAAGGTTGAGTGAAGTAACGCAATCATTTAAGTAAATGGGAGATTTGAATGAAATGAATGAATAGTTGGCGCAACAGGTCCGGAGGGACCGTAGGCCTAGCTTCTCACAACTATTCGCTTTGTGTGAGTTTTTCATTTTTGGAACGAATGAAAGGGATCTACAATTTTATGCCGACTCCAAACGGCTAATTGAGAAGCTCTTTCAAACCCTAAGTTGGAATTTGGGTTTTTGCGGGATTCGAACCTCGACCCCTCGCTTAGCAGTCCAACACACTAACCACTAAGCCACTGCGCCTATACAAATGGGAGATTTAGAAACAAATAAAAGAAAATGTTTCACATTAAAAGACAAATACGACTTAATAAAGCGTTTAGAACAAGGCGTAAAACAAAGCGAGATATGGACTTGCAGGCGTCGAATTGTTTTTAAGCGCATTGAAATCTTCTCAAACAAAACAGTCTAAAATTCATGACTTTTTTAAATAAAAAAATTAATTATACTGAAATATGTACTTATTTTTTATGTGTTTGAACACTTTTTCTTTTCTTTTTTTGATTTTCAAAACAAAACTTGATGATTTTTATAAGCATATCACTTCCTCTGTTATAATGAACCAATTTGGTCAGTCCCTTCGAGTTCGTTATAAGCGGACACTACTGTATACGTATATACAATTTTTGTTTTTGTTTTAATACTGCAAATGTTCCTACCTATATTTTTTCAAAGAAAACTGGTACAAAAGATCATTATAAAGAAATTTATATCTTGTATATGGTCAACTCTCGATTATCCGGCATTCTATTAACCGGCAACTCTATTAACCTATAACTACACTATAACTACATATTACTTTTTTTAATTTATTTTTTTAATTACAAATAAATAGAAAAACATTATAAATATGGGGTGTGTTTCTTCTTTGACAATATCATTTTCGAATATCCGAATTAGAATTTTGAAAATCAGAGACAAATCATACTGAGACCCCCAACTCGCAATCCTCTTGCCGGTGGCCCCCTCAATTTTTTTTTCAAATTCGCCGTGTGACATGCAAAAACATACAAAAAATATAAAATCAATGCTGCCAACCGCTACCAACCATGGGGGAATGTGATGGAGTTCGGGAATACGACGTTTTATCATAACTCAATGCTATTGGTTGGTTATTATAAATTTTTAAAAGAAGATTAATATAATTTGTTTGGTTAATAATACTATCTAAATGAGTTGTTTTATACACTAGAAGCATATTAGGACAAACATGGTTGTGTATTTTCGGATTTTGATTATTATTAACTTCGATTTCCTGAGTAAATTTTTCTTAGATAACTGAAGAAGTCAATATTATAATATTATATTTATATATATTTTCAGCAAAAGTGCACCGAGGGTCGATGGAAATCTTGAAAGACACTAGTGAAGCTAGTAGTGTGGGACCCGCCACCCACTAAAACCACCTCCCTATTTGTTTACGACTGAGTTAAACTTCTTTTACAAATTCTACTTTAATATTATTGTAAACGGTGGGATATAGCCCATTGGCTAGTCCCGAAGTTATTTAAAGTCGCGAAATTATTTAAATTTACTTTAATGCCCTTAATTAGTTAAGCTGTTTCGATTTAGAGAATAATGAGCTACAAGTATTGAGGACGGGCAGTTAAGAAGGAAAGGAAAAGGGATCGTTATTTATATTCTGTATAGCTAATTAGTAACTGAATCATTTGGCTTTAATCTCTTAAGCCTTCTCAATGAAACTAAAAAATGCACTTGTTCCTAAAATAAAATACTATTCACGCGTAACGAATAATTTCAAATCTAACGGACAAAATTCTATGAACGCTGACAGCAACTTTGCCGACAGCGGAAGTAGGACATGCAAGGTGCGAGTGTATTGGTGAGTGAAGTTACGTGACATTTGTCAATACGAATTTCTATGTAACAATACTAACGCACTTAGCATGTACCACCCCATAAAAATATAGCTTGTAGGCAACTAACGGAAAATCGGCCTAAGATGGGGGTCTCAGTATTGTCTCTGGTGAAAATATGCAGAAAGGTGAAATTAGGTATCAACTCTTGTTTGAAAAAACTTTGTAAACTATCAAATGCAGTTCTCATATCATTATCGTTGGGTTGTCTTCCAATAAATTCTTCCCTCATTCTTCTTAAAAATTGTCGACTAAATGAAACACTAAGTTTGTCTGCAATATTTTTTTTTCCCCCTCTTAACTTTTTTAATCTATATATATATTATATATATATTAATCTTTGTATATATATTATATACCATATTTACAAATAAAACAAAGTGGCAAAAAGAGTACGTTTCCGTCTGTCGGCCGTCATTTTCAACCAATATAGGTGTTTTTTTTAAATGTCGGTAATTACGATGATCAATTGATAGGCCAAAAAAAAAAAGTGGAAAAAAAAAACACTTAAATTCTATCAGTGCCAGTGCCTAGCGAAGCCGGCGAGGTTCATTTCTCTGAAAGTGAAATAGACACATGTACAATTGTACTTGTTTATATATCCATACATACATATCCATTTACTTATAGAAATATTCTTCCTAAAACGGGGAGTTCCATTTTAATGTAATTAGGAACAACAAATTATAGTAAGCTTTGTTTTTAAATTTGGTGCTGATGCTTTTTTTTTTTTTTTTGAAAAGTTATAAAAGTATACCTGTTCTTTTCACAATTTTTACATATGGGATATTTTTAAGGGGAACAAAATGAAATTCGATATAGACAGAATATCGTTATAAAAAAGTTTGACTGTATTTGTTTGATAATGACATACCTACAGTAATGCATAATAATAAAATTCAATCATAAAATTGCATTCATTAAATTCTTTTTTTTTTAAACTCGATAATTAGCAGTAAAAATTATCATGTGATTGTTCATGATGCTTGATTTCCGTACATGTACATCTCTCAAACGAAATCCAAGATTGTTGTAAAAAAATATACATTTCAATAGCCACAAATTCGTCTCTACCCGTTCATCAGTCGATTCATTATCCAGTCAGAAATGTTACTCCAAAGTCCATTGGGCTTAGGTAAGGTTAGGTTCGGGTGGCTGGCCACATAAAGTGCTGCCTCACTTAGGCCAGATTAGGCCTACTGTGATACCACGGGATCAATGATCATAAAACTACCCTTTGAACCAACTGGAGCTAACAATAAAGCGTTAGAGGCAGTTGATGCTTATATTTGCGAGTTCGCCGAGATTGTCGAAGAAATATTCTTTGGTTCTCATTCTCCCAATGACGCAGACTCCCGTCATGACGACTACTAATGTGCTTATCATATATCTTTTCAGTGTTGTAATATTTTTAGAGCATATAGCGGCAATTAGATAAGATAAGTTTATTTATTTAGCTTTTTTTAAAAGCCATTTAACCATATTATATATAAATAAATACATTTTCAAATTGTGTTTTTGTTTTTTTAAATTTGCATAAGAGTTAATAACATAATTAACAATATTTCTTTTGAAAGATACTAAATTTGTTTCACTTCGAATACTTATAGGCAATTGATTGAACATTTTGAAGCCTTTATATTGCAAAGAGTTTTGTGATCTTCCTTTTAGAAAATTCGGTAATCTAAAATCATTGCCTGTCCTTAATGAATATGGTTGCGCCTCATGAACATATTGCACATACCTCAGTAAATAAATAGGCATAAGGTCATTTTTAATTCTATAAATTAACAATAAAACATTCATCATAATTCTCTGTTTGACTGACAACCATTTTAACGAACTTAACATAAAACGAATTGACACGAATCTAAAAAAAAAAAAAATAAATAGTTGGCGCAACAGGTCTGGAGAGACCCTAGGCCTAGCTTCTCACAACCATTCGTTTTGTGTGAGTTTTTCATTTTTGGAACGAATGGAAGGGATCTACAGTTTTATGCCGACTCCAAACGGCTAATTGAGAAGCTCTTACAAGACATTTATACTCTCGGATGTTTGTCAGACGTTCGCGAGAGGTAGCGCAGCGGAAAAAACCCTACAAAGGCGGAATTGGGTTTTTGCGGGATTCGAACCTTGAACCCCCGCATAGCAGTCCAACACACTAACCACTAAGCTACTGCGACTACACGAATCTATTGCACTTTAAAATATATCGCATGGCCTTATTTTGTAACAATTGCAATCGCTGAACGATACTATCAGCACACAAAAACAAAATTGATGAACAATACTCGAAGTGTGGTTTAATTATTACAATATAAATATTTATTGCACTTATTACAGATATATCATTTCTTATTCTTTTCAAAAATCCTATCTTTTTTGCAATTTTCTTACACAAGTAGTCTACATGATTGCTGAAAGTCAATTTATTATCTATTGTTATACCCAAATATTTGATTTCATCAATTTGTTCTATGTATTCATTGTCAATTTTCAGTCTTACTTCCTCTCCTTGTCGCTTATTTATGATCAAGTGTTTGGTTTTTGTCACATTTAGTTTTAATTTATTCATCTTCAGCCATTCCGATATATTTTCCAGGTCCTGTTGCATTTTTTGTTGACATTGGATGTAATTTTTATCCGCCACGTATATCACAGCATCGTCCGCAAACAATGCAAGTTTTTCATGTTTTATTGCACTTTTCATATCATTTATGTATATTATAAACAATAATGTTCCCAACACTGATCCCTGAGGTACACCAAACACAACATCCTTTGGACACGATAGTTCACCATTGACTTTTACACATGAGTTCTATTACTAAGGTATGATTGGAACCAAGTACTTTTACCTCCTCTAATTCCATATCGTTCAAGTTTATCTATTAATATTTGTCAACCAACTCTAATTTTTTCTAAACTCATAATTTTGTTAAAGCTCTCACTATCCACTTCCAACACGGCATTCAGGTTTCTCCATTTGTATTTATTTTTAAATATTTTAATTAGCGACATCTCGCACTTAGCTATTTCGACACTCTCCTTAATCGTGTTATCTTTCTCACTCACACTTTTATTTGTTTTCATAATTAATTCATGTTTAAGCTCATTTACAGTTTTTGAAATAGATTGCATTCCTTCTTTCAAATTGTTTTCTTTTTCACCTTCATTCTTCTTTAACAGTTCATTTTGCATTATTTGCTTCAATTCCGTAATTTGTTTAGACAAAACCAATACGTTTGCATTCAGAACCTCAATCACTTTTTCATATTTGGACTGTTGCGCCTCTAATATGCAATCATATTGCTTCACTATTTTTCCAGAAATGATTTTACACTCCAAACAATAATACCCAAGACTTCGTTTGCTTTTTAAAATTCCTAGGTCGTATTCCGACAGTTGATCTTCACAGCAGGTACGGTGAAACAACCTCTTACACAACCCGCTACACGGTACGATTTGCGCATCACCGCGACCAAATCCCTTGTCGCATATACCACAAAAACCATCCATAATATCGACTCGGTATCCCCAAAAGTTCGATAAATCGAAGAGTTCAATAGAACCACTAAAGTTCCGATTAAACCCGCCGTATATTTGAAACAAAATAAATAAATTTCAACTCGCTCTTATACACACGTCTATCACGTTCAAACGCCCAATTGAGGACAGTTATGGACGTGAAGATGACAGAATCTAATGATTTAATCGCGGCTTGACTATTTTAATCTTTCACTAAAATTATGGCGATAAAATAGACTCATGCGTTATGAATGACCAAAACACATGTGCAGAAATTCTGGACGCAGCGCAGAATGTAGTTAAACATATGTGCAGCAAACTGTTTAACATACATTGCAGCTTATAATAGGGCTACTGTCATTCGCCAACTAAGCATCTGATGTTTAATTGGGGACGTTCAAGTATCTAGCTTAATAAATCTGACATCAGCTGTCTGACTAGATGTATCTCGGTGTTGATTGGTTGAAATCGGTCATTTGTGCAGCTGTTCCTGTTAACGTTTATGTAGCGGTAGCCGACGAATCTAGTGAAGAAATTCGTGACTGAGTACTAAGTTGACAGTTCGCATATGTAGCTGACGTAGGAAAAGTGACGTTCCCGACCAATAGAGTATAGACTCTTCTATAGTCAAGAAAAGAGAGTGTGAAGTGCTTTGTTACCAGTTGATTTGTTCTTGTTGCTGAATAACAGTTGTTTCGACAACAAGACTTGCAACCATATACATTTTTATCAAGACATTTTTAGTTCCGTTAGTATGACGCCAAGCTTATTGCATTTATTAAGTGTACTGTTAAGTTTTTTTTTTTTTTCTCCGAGGGTAGGTGAAAATCTTCCAAAGACACTGAGAATATCAGGGGCGTGCTCATAGTACATAGCGTCAAATTTTTACTGACTAAAAACATTACCTTTCGAAAGATTGTTAGATACTGCAACTACATAAGATATAACTTATCAAGCAATTTTTCTATCACGAAATAACGTCTTTTGACAGTTTACTTTTCAATGAAAGATTATGCATGTTCCGCAATTTAGACGCGGTTAATCTTATCTTGCCAAGTCGAACGGTTTCGTTCTTTGTAGTCGGCGCAATAAATTGCTCTCGTCCAAAATTTGTCGGACTGTATTGTTGATATGTCCGATTAGTTGGTTTCTATGCTTTCTCGCGAAGTTTCAGCTTCAATTGTTGGAATTCCGAGATCCCTGTGGATATCGTCGTTTCAAATATGCCATAGTGCTTGAACAATTTCTCTAAGCACTTTATTTGGAACAGTTTGAAGAATATTGGCATTTGTTTTCTTGGTACAACCCCAAAGTTGTATACCGTAGGTCCACCCCGACTTTGACACTTGCTTGTATAAAAGCAGTTTGTTCTTGGTACTAAGCTGGGAATGTTTTCCGAGTAACCAGTACATTTCTCTATATTTGATATTGAGTTCTTTACGTTTATTTTCACATGCGAATTCCATTTTATTATATTTTATACCATTTTGTACGTTTTAAGAGTTGGACATAAAAATATGTGTGCTTAATTAAATTGCTTAAATTTTGCGATTTGTTGCAAAGGTGTTATTAAAAAGTGATTAACTTTAAAGATCAGTTTGTTTTATAATCACTTTATGACAATTTTTGTTTAAGTTTTTTGTTAAATCATATTTTAAGTTGGATCGAAAAGTCCACTGCTCTGCGGAAGAAAGGAAAATAGTTCAGCGGTAAAGGGGTGAGGGTAAAACCTATAAATTTATAGCAGATGCCCTAGGAAGAAGGAGATAGAAAATAGAGGTAGGCCGAACAAAAACGACTACTACTACTGACCGCCGCATTTTACTTTTAGCGAAGTCGCATCCGTTTGTTCCGTTACAGACTATAGGCGCACAAATTGGGGATGGAGTCAGTGCATGCACAATGCGCAGGAGACTACAAAACTTCAATCTCCCACGAAGAGTCGCCAGAAAAGTTCCACTCCTAAGAGCTAAGAACGTAAGGTCCCGAAAATAATTTGCCTTAAGCCATAAAGCCGATGGCATTTCCAACAGGATAATGATCCATAACATACGGCCGGTATTGTGAAAGATTGGTTTCGGGATCAAAACATCTCTGTAATTCATGACCAAGTCAATCTCTAGATCTCAATTCCATTGAGAACTTGCGCAATGAACTGAAAAGAAAATTGAGGGGTCAGTTCTTCACATATGGAAATCAACTGTGGGAAGCAGTGCAAAATGAATGGTATTCCATTCCTCCCGAAACGTGCCAGAAATTGATAGGATCAATGGCACGTCGACTCAAAAAAAAAAAAAAAATATTAATAAAATCTATAATAAATATTTAGTTAGGAACACGCCTTTTTTTTGTCCAAGCGGAAAAAAGAACTCCAAAAGTTTTTGTTATTTTTTTTTTTTAAGTTATTCGAAAAATAAACAGATAACTCTTTTTCATGTTTCTTAAATAATGAAAATTTTATTAATATACATAATTGTAAAATCAAATATACACAACTGTGACAGTTGAAAATAGAAAAAATATGAAAAAATTTAGTTTTTCAAAAAAAAATTCTCCCACCTATTTTTTTGACCAAACCGCAAGTACATATGTAATTTAATTTTCAATAAAAACGAATGCCAACGTAATGGCATTTCTAATGTGTGTGGATGTCAACGTAATGGCCCAATGACTTACTTACTTAAGGTGGCGCTACAGTCCGGGGTGGATCTGGGCCTCAACCAATACGCCTCTCCAGTTAGCGCGATCTTTGGCTAACTGCCTCCAGTTGCGCACTCCAAGTTGGTTGAGGTCCCCTTCCACTTGCGCGCGCCACCTAAGGTGAGGTCTTCCTCTACTGCGTTGTCCCTCCGGGTTGGAATCGAAGACTCTCCGGGCCGGAGCGTTGGTGTCCATTCGCTCTACATGTCCTAACCATCTTAGACGACTAATGCGTACTTTTCTGACCAGGTCGATGTCGCTGTACAGCTCGTAGAGTTCGCTGTTAAATCTTCTCCTCCAAATCCCGTCAACGCAAACGGGACCAAAAATCACTCGAAGAATTTTGCGTTCGAAGCGACCAAGAAGATCCTCATCCGTTTTTGCTAGGGTCCATGCTTCTGCGCCATAGAGCAGGACAGGGATGATGAGAGTCTTATATAGAATCTCCTTAGTGCTTCTTGACAAGGCCTTACTAATCAATTGCCGTCTTAGGCCAAAGAAACAGCGGTTGGAAAGGGTGATTCTTTGCTTGATTTCTGAGGTGATGTCATTTTCAGAGTTTATAGCGGAGCAGAGGTAGACAAAGTCCCTAACTACCTCAAAGTTATAGCTGTCTATCGTGACGTTCTGTCCGATTCGTCGATGTTGTGTGTCCCTTATTGTTGACAGCATATATTTTGTTTTACCCTCATTCACCACTAAACCCATTTTTGCAGCTTCTGTACTAATACTTGCAAACGCACCAGTGACTCGCTGTGTTCTGCCAACAATGTCAATGTCGTCAGCGTATGCGAGCAGTTGCACAGACTTATGGAAAATTGTGCCTCTGGTGTTGGCTTGTGAGTTTCGCACAATTTTCTCAAGAATGATGTTGAAGAAGTCACATGACAGCGCGTCGCCTTGTCTAAATCCTTTTTTGACATCAAAGGTCTCGGTGAGATTGTTTCCGACCTTTACGGAGCAGCGAGCATTCTCCATCGTCATTCTGCACAATCTGACAAGTTTGGCAGGGATGCCAAAAATAGACATGGATCTGTATAGCTCGTCTCTATAAATGCTGTCATATGCGGCCTTAAAATTGATAAAAAGATGGTGAGTATCGATCTGGACTTCTTGGGTTTTCTCCAGAATCTACCGTAGTGTGAATATTTGATCTGTCGTGGACTTACCGGGCCTAAGACCGCACTGATAGGGACCTATCAGATCGTTGACGAAAGGTTTCAGGCGTTCACACAGTACAGCAGACATGATCTAATACGCAGTGTTAAGGAGACTGATGCCTCTATAGTTGGCGCAGTTAAGAAAGTCTCCTTTCTTGTGGATCGGGCAAACGATACTGAGGTTCCATTCATCAGGCATACTTTCCTCTAACCAAATTTTGGAGACGAGTTGGTGTATGCACTCTACCAATTCATCTCCGGCTGCCTTGAAGAGCTCGGCAGGTAAGCCGTCTGCTCCAGCAGCCTTCTTGGAGGTTGAGGGATACGCGATCGGCATAGGTTCTGGCGGTTTGTTACGTTTGTAGTCGTCCGACGTTAAATCTCCGCACAGTGTTTTCTCGTTGTTGTGGCGTCTGGGATATCCGCATCCGTACCTTGGCTACAACAAGGTAGTGGTCCGAGTCTATGTTGGCCGCTCGGAAAGTTCGGACATCTAGAATACTGGAGGAGTGCCTTGCGTCGATCGCAACGTGATCAATTTGGTTGACGGTTTGATGATCAGGTGACCGCCATGTTCCTTTGTGTATATTGAGGTGAGGAAACCGTGAACTAGCTATGGTAACATTACGTCCCGCAGCAAAATCAATCAGCCTAAGTCCGTTTCCAGACGTGGTGTCGTGTAGGCTGTGTTTTCCGATTGTGCTACCAAAGATGTCCTCCTTTCCTATTTTGGCGTTAAAATCACCCAAGACGATTGTAACGTCATGCTTAGGACATTGCTCATATGTTTTGTCGAGGAGCTCGTAGAAACTGTGTGGGCGTGAGCGCATATTAGGCTAATGTTGGCGAATTTAGCCTCTATGCGGATTGTTGTAAGGCGTTCACTTACGTGTCGAAAGCTCAAGACCTCTCGCCTAAGTCTGCCGCTTACAACAAATCCGCATCCAAATAGACGCTGCTTTTGTTCCCTATAGCAGTCACCGTAGTAAATGTCACAGTTTTGCATCCTTCTTTTGCCCGGCCCATCCCACCGCACTTCCTGGATGGCGGTGATACCTGCTTTATAGCAGTCTAGGGCCTCCGCTAGTTGTTCGGCTGCACGCGGTCTGTTCAGAGTTCGAACATTCCACGTGCAGATCCGAACGTCATTGTCCTTTTTTCGTTTTGCAGGGTCGTCAACAGTGAATCCGTCCTTAACCGAGGCTATTGGTTGCTTCGCATCATGTTTGGTTTTCCGTGGTAGGGTAGTTAACCCCACGCACAACCCCCAACCTCAAGGAGCAAGCCCTTTTTGCGACCCCTTGGTCGCCGCTGCCGTTGACCCATTAAGGGCTCTTCCGCCACCATCTCTATTTCAACACCCTGACTAGGGTTGAAAATCCTCAGTGACCTCAGCTCCAAATACGTCGAAATAGCTCATTGAGGTATCTGCCATGTTGACTGTTGACGCCACCGTTGATTCAACCATGTGAATTCATCCGCCGTACGTCCTCTTTCTGAGGGGCTCATGTGAGACTTCTGAGACTCGAGCAGACAGTCAACTCCAATCAATCACATTTTTGATGATTGTTGTTATCACTTGGGCTCCTGCAGTGCAAGCATCTCGTTTTGGAGTGTTGCAAGGAAAAAAGACACAGAAACAACGTGTCAAAGTTAAGCCCGTATGTTACTACATTTTTCTGTAATTTTTTTTTCTCATTTTTATCAAATAAATTAAGTCAGCTGCGAGTAAAAGAGACTAAAAGTGTATTACGAAAGAGGTAGCAATAGTTTACACAGCAACCACAAATTTTCAAATAATCTTGAAATGTCAAAAATGTAAATTGAGTACATTTTTCTTGACATCTCTACTTTAATAATGTTGGTGTGTAACTCACAACTCACTTCAATCGGGAGCTTTCGTTCTAATTTTTCCTACTGCTCGTGTTTCCAAAAAAAATCTAGTAGCTCAGCTTTCTCCGAGAAGACGATTAATTGCATCGGGCTGGTTCATCGAACTAACGATCTTCAAATTTTTTTTTGGAACTGCAAAGGAAGGCCGCATATAATGATATATGTTCCATAAAACCATGCGATCCAGTTTAGTGAACAATAATCTTAAACAATCAGAGGTAAGGCTATTTAAATATGAGCCAGTAAGCGTAGTGACCGCTGCAATTGACTCATGTCCATCTGATGGATGCTACTATATTGGAAAAGAGTGTTATAGGCCCCAAATTCTAGACAGAAACTTATTTTCTCCTTGCTATTACAATACAAGGCACTACTTTGTATCAATTTGAACAAATATGCCGCCAAATTGACATTTTGTTGGGGTAATTATCCAGGTTTCCAGCGCTGATTAAAGCTCATTCCCCACCAATATCTAGAAATGTTAAGTCAGGCTCGCGGTCCTCATGTGACCAACTTGCCTATGAATATAAACAAAACGCCTCTCCACTTATTCACACTCTATTTGTATGCTCGTATTTATTATAATTACTTCAACCGCACAAGTAACCATACACCAGCAGGAACCATACGAGAAAATTAACAATCAAACCGCACAACGCGACGCTCCTGTTGGTTTTCCTTTTTGATTATTAATTTAATAACGTGTTTGAATCCTATACATTTTTAATATCATCACAGTCGCCAGAAATACGACAAACACAGACACACTCCATCTAAACCGCACAACACAAACAGCAGAAAATTACAGTGGTCCTGTTGATGAACAGCAAAAAAAAAAAAAAAAACGCGGCAAACTCAGAAATCCTCTTCTATCTTCATGAATATTCATTAGGTCGACAAAAACGGCTACGTTTGGCAAGAATCTGCATATCTCCATACGAACAGCGTACACCCAACTACAGATGAACCAACAGCACGAGAGGTTATGCTTATGGGTGAAGTCTCATCTCGTTTAACAAATTCGTATCCTTCCTGCCTTATAATTTAGTAGACGTTCGCGTTAATTTTTTTAAAACATTGTGATGGTGTGGCAAAGTAATTGTTACGATGCCACACATTTACACCTCGCCCAGGCAGGGTGGCTCTCAAATTCGTCATTGAAAATGTGTCTCCAGCAAAGGGTGTTGCATAAAAGCTTTTACTTTTTGTGTTTGTGCAACACATTGTAAAGGCATATCTTTTTCTGGAAAAGAAAAAAACATTTATAATCAAACCACTCTAGCTATCATCAGAAGTAAACGAAATTTCCTGTAAAAAAAAAACAGCTGTAGAACTGGCCATCTGCACAATGCTGTTCAATGTTGTGACTAACTTTGTGACAGTTGAAAAATGAATTCAGTTTTCATGTGTGACACGAAAGGGAATAATAATTTCCGGTGAAACTTAAACTTATCAAAGTATGTGAATGTGCATATGGAGAAAGGAAATATCATCAAAAAATGGTCGTGCAGCAGTAACGTTAGCTGGATTAAAATTTCATAAACTTGAATGGAATTGGAATGCGCTAAGAGGTAAAGTGGTTATATCAATGGGAACCTTGAAGTACGTACTTGCTTGAGAATCAAAATTATGAATTTCAAACTCGAATGCTGATTATGAAACAGATGGGATGTGATTTCAAAGTTTTCCGATATGAATTATTCAAGTCACATTGTGAAGGAAGGGTGTACCCCGCATGATAGTCCTTAAAAAGCGGAAAAATTGACAATTACTGCCTTGGGTAAAACTTCAAATGTCTAGTAGTCGGAATAAGCGAGCGCATTTGACTTTCGACACATTTTTCCACCAATCGAAATATCATCACTGAGGATGATGATGATTTCTATTTCCTCGAACTTTAGTTTAAATATTTTACACGACAGGTATCAGTTTTAGTCGCAACACTTGAACGTAATTGTCGGCCGAAACTAAGCTAAACTGTGTCTTTAGAACGATTTCGTTCATTATGCCCTGATAAGTGCGGCATTTGCCACCCCAAAGCAAACAATACCAAATTCATAACGACCGACAGAAACTTTCACTGCTAGTTCTATATGAATTATTTATTGATTTGAGTTCAAATTCCCTAAATGGGTGTTGTACAAACACCCTAAATGAATTTCATAATCATTTCCATTAAAAGCAGCAGCAGCAGCAGATCCAATCAATTAAAATTTCTTCAGGTACACCATATATACCACGCCTCCGCGTTCAGCCGCAAAATAAACAAAACATCACCAATGTGCAAGAGTGAGAGGGCGACTGACAACAGTACCCGGGCAGTGCTAATTGTGAGTTTCACTGTAATCTCCTGAACCTCCATCGTGCCGCCATTTATCTATCTATAACAAACATATAACGAGATGTAGCTTTCAGTCACTCTCCCTCATCAATCAACTTTTCGGGCTTGATGCCACTCATGGTACATTTTATACATATATATCGACGGAGGAAAGGTATAAAGGAATCTCCGATTCGTATCGTTTGTGTTAAATTTAATATCCTTTCCATTCTGCTTCAGGATGTAGTATATCGGCAACCGTATGTGAGCTCCACATAATCGGGGGGAACTTTGAATAATTTCCTACCCTTAGCCATGTCGTTCGGCAATCCATCGGAGGGGGAAATATTTTTGTTTTCATGTTGCCATCTTGGGAGTTTTGAAATTTCTGCTATAATGAGCTGGCAACAAGGTAAATGTATCCATAGGGATGACTCAATACACAGCACAAATCCTATCTGAAGTGTTCCGTTTCGTTTTGATTTAAGGAAATATGAGAATACTCAATGGAATATTTAAGGGTTTTGTTGGGGAATCCGTCACAAAGTTTACAGCCAACCCTTAAACTTTGAAAGCCACAAACTTGATGACTGAACCGCATCCCAGCAATGTCACCATCATTCGCAAGCAAATCAAATTTACCAAGCAAATTCAAATTCAAAATTCAAAGCAGCACGGTGTGGTTATTTTGGTTTGAAAGCCGAGTCCCGACTCCCACCTGGATGTCGAGTCGAAACTGATTTGTCTTATCGGCTCTCGAGGAGCACATTGGAATTGTATTTGTATATATATATGTGTATGCACACAATCCTGTGCGAAAGTGTTTAAGTGAAATTTGTATTTTCTTTCGAAAATGTGTCGAATATATTTTCCTGTGCGGCAAACACTTTTATGGGGTTGTAATCCGTTTTTTTTTTTTTTGTCGGCAAATGGGACAATCCCATACGTTTTTCGGGCAATGCGAATTTATTTATTTACATTGTAGCGGGAATTGCTTAGCAAGGAATCTCACAATAACGACAGATAAAGCCGTTTTACATAAGTTAGTGTTGTTATTATTATCAAGTAATAAGTTGAACATTGTGAAAGGAAGCATAAGGAGCGCATTGATTGTTACGGTCGACATTGAAGTTAAAGGGAGTACAGCTCACAATTTTGCGATAAAAACGCAGAATGGTAAAACGAACATTTGTCATTATGATAAGCTGGTGCTCAAATGGAACTCAAAAAAGTGGGTCCCAAAATTCTGTCCATCTGTCCGGAGGCCTCCAGGCTAAACGGCTGCCCGGACTTCGTTCAAACTTCGGATTTGTAGTTTTTTGGGGCTTACAGTTCGCAGCCGTTTTTTTTTTTTTTTTTTTTTGCAAAGTGACCTCAATATTAATGGTACTTCTCATACAAAATGTCAATGCGAGTGTCAACCAAAATTGATATTTTATCTTAAGTCAGTTTTTCGCTAAAAAGTCGAATAACGGTACTTTTGCCATTTTGACATCTCGAAAACGGTCCATACGGTTGTAAAAAAAATTATTTCTAAGGTAATATGATCATTTCTCATAGCGAAATCAGTTTTTCTCTATATTATA
This sequence comes from Cheilosia urbana, assembly GCA_946477585.1. Taxonomy (NCBI): domain Eukaryota; kingdom Metazoa; phylum Arthropoda; class Insecta; order Diptera; family Syrphidae; genus Cheilosia; species Cheilosia urbana. Next base: position 66,825,431 of record OX297855.1, read on the forward strand.
GCACAACGAATTTTTGAAAAAAAGTAATTTTTAAAAATATTGGTTTTCTTTAGTTTACCAAAAACGGCAATAACGATTTTGACCAAAACGCAAACTCAGGCTACGTTTCCACCGGAGATTAACTGCGAGATTTAGAAAAATGTCCGTAAGTCCAGCATAAATCTCGGGATTTATTATACAAAAGTTAATCTCATGAAAAGGGAGATTAAAAAGAAATCTCTATTATCAACCAGGTTTGCATGTACAGTCCTATAGTCCGGTTTGTGAACACACTTTACACAGCTCGAGATGTACAAAATACAAATCAAACAGAGCTGCATTTGACAGAAGTGAAAAATAAGACATCAAAAATGGAAAAATGTCTCTCTCTCTCTTTCTCTCTCACGTGAAACGTCATCCTCTCTCGAATGAGAGAATACGTCAAGTCAATCTTCTTTTACTTTGTGGAAACACTTACAGCCGTATTTTTAAGATTCCCTTACGACGCCTTTACGATGTTGTTTAGTTGAACATCGCGTAAAGATTTACGCAGCCTCTATGCGTGGCTCTCCTAAAATTGTTATTCATATGCATTTTTCCTCTCTAACCTTACTAAACGAGGTTTGTGTCTGAAAAGGTAAGAATTTCGAAAAACTATTACAGAAAACACTGAAATCTACTACTGTTTGCTCTGAAACCAACATCAGCTGTGATTAGCTTCGTACGTAAGATCATTTGACACAAAAAAAAAAAGAGAAATTATCTGGCACAATTCCGAAAATGTCTTCGTACTTCTGCAATATATGTCATCATGTATCTATGTGTCTTCCTATATCCATATACCTCGTCCAATTCCACCAACCACCACCAAATCTAATTCCTGGCCATAGGTAAGCATTATTCACACACATCCTGAAACATTCCCTACAAGCAACAATTTTTGAAGTGATAACTTCTTTAGGCGCGTTGGGCACTATTTGGATGGGCAAAAACTAGCAAACTCGCGACACCGACATGTATAACAGCGATACCGACATGTATAACAGTGACACCGACATGTATAACAGCGACACCGACATGTATAACAGCGACACTCGACATGTATAACACTAAATCTCCGAAAGGTTCTTGTCCAGGTAACGCCTAGTTGTCAGTGTTGCCGGAGGTTTTTTTTTTAAAAAGTGCAACAATTTTTTTCAAAAAGTGTAACAAATGGAAAAAAATTTAACAAACTGGAAAAAACTGAAATAATAAAATCATCGTTTTTCAACTGAAAAAAATCTTTATCAGGAACTCTTCATCACATTTAAAAAAATAGCTCTTTATTGACCTAACTGTCCATTTTGTGTTTAACAAATAAAAAAAAACAAAAAAGAGACAATATTACTGACCATCGAAGTTGATTTCAATTTCTATTTCACGAACTTTATTTACCACGAGATGTAACACATTATCAACTGCGACGCGGCGAGACAGAAAAATATTGTTGTCTTTTATCGTTTCCTCCCAATCCCATTCCCACTCGCAGTTTGAAGTTTTGCACAACTTTTGCTCTGTGAAAACAAACAAATACATTGACAGAAATTGGTAGAAGTTTGTTCGAAAGAAAAATGTTTTCATACCTTTATGGGTAAATGATTCTCTCCAACGAAAGGAGCGACATCTAGATATCGAAAAAATATGTAAATGAGCTGTTCCATCGGAAACAGGTTAAGGTTAAGCAATAGATTTCAATTTTGTATATAAAATAATATGAATTATGCATTACCGAAATAAATGAAAATGAGAATTGTAATATCATTTTTGTAGTAGTAGTTTATAATAATGAATAAAAAAAAAAACCACTTTATTTAAAAGTACTTCCTACACAATAATATATTTTCTGACGATTCGAAAAATACACACGAAATTGTTCAAGTTATCACTTCTGTCGGCACTCCCGGAGTGCCTTTTTTTATATATTGAGTATAATTTCTATTTTATAATTGCACTACCTATTGCCCGCGACTTCGTCCGTTTCAATTGCTGTTATTATGATCGCGATTTAGCAGTTTTTAAAAGAATATTTTTTGAAGTACTTCTGTGTAAATGATATTTTTAGTTTTATTTTCTTGTGACAGAAGAACGTACTTATTTTCTCCGCAACCCGATCTTGACAATGCTACATATAGTTGGCCGTGTGAAAAGCAGTCTTGACGTAAATCGATTCCTACGTGTTTAAATGTTTGCCCCTGTGATTTATTAATTGTTACGGCAAAAGATAACTTAACGGCAAATTGGATTCTTTTAAAATTAAAAGGTAAAAAAAGGTAAAACGAAACCGTCAACATTTTCTTTTGTTTTTTTGACCACTTAATTGTTGAACTCAATCTTGGTCAAAAAACAAAATTAACAAATTGTCTTTAAATTTTAATAAATTCTTTTTCTTTTCTACAAAATTTAAATATAATTTGCTTTTTATTTTTTGCTAAACTAACTTTTTAGTTCACTAGCAACGTTTTGAGAAAAATATTGATTTCAACCTTTTAGTTTAAGTGGTAGAAAAAAGCGAAAGAAACTTTACAGTTTCGTTTTATGTATGGGTATAACTGGGGCCTTAAAACAAACTTCCTAAAATGACGTAAAACAGCTGTGCAAAGTATAATGGTAGGTTTGTGCAAATCTGAAAACATACCGAAATCTTGACTTTTGAAAAGATTGACTTTTTGTCCAAATGGAAAACGACAACAGTTTCACGCCGCGTACGAAGTTGCGGGCACAGCTAGTTGGTAATAATGCATTAATTTCGACCAAATTTGATTACCATAAAAAAGGTCAATCTTAACAGATAGACATATAGGACATTTTTTTATATCATTCAAAGAGTATAATTCTTTCATAAATATTTTTTTTTTGTAACTTGAACCGTTTACGCAGCGCACGCAACGGAAGCCCTCTAGTATGGATAATTTTCCCCGTTTTTGCAACATTTTTCACTGATGCTTCGCTTCTATTGGTCGCAGCGTGATGTTATATAGCCTAAAGCCTTCCTCGTAAATGCACTATCCTATCACAAAAATAATTATTCAATTCGAACCAGTAACTCCTGAGATTAGCGCGTTCAAACTAATAAACTGTTTCAGCTTTATAATATTAATATGATTTTCAAACGAAATTCGTTTGGCACAAATTTACAAATGAATGCACGCACAAAAACTAGTTCCACTTTTTGGTTTTGTTGGTTTTTTTGCAAACACATATTTACGTAAGCTCTAAGCAGGCTCTAAACCTAAATTTTCGCGTTTAACTTACGCAACCCTAACGCAACGTTGCTTAAGTTCGAAAAATGTTTATAAATCACATTTTCCTGCGTAAGATCATTTTAGAGGGTGCGTAAAGATAAGCAGACTCTATGGTGAGTTTATAAATAAGGTTGTAAAGGATTAATTTTAAAACATCTAATACTTAATATCGGGATTTGTGTCCGGTGGAAACGGAGCATTAGAGTAAAATGTATGTTTCCCAACATTTTGCGCCCTTAGTTTTCAATTCGATTAACCGAAAACGATTATTTTAAAAATTGCTCATATCTTAAAAACTCCATTCTCGATTTCGATCAGCTAAATAGTTATACAAAAAGTAATTTTCAAAAGTATTCTAAATATGATTACGTATGTACTTAGTTTTCCTCAAAAAAATCTAATAAATCATTTTTTTTAGGTATTTCTCAACAACTACTACCCAAAAGCCGAACTGTGTTCCTGTTCATACATATTTTTAAAGCTCAATAGCGCACTTAAACGATAAAGTTTCGTTCGACCCAGTCATGCACTTTTATTTTATTAAATAATTCAGTTTTGATTTTTGTTTTGTGTACAAAAATAAGATGAACCGGTTATAGCAATGAAATTCTATGGTCCCGTCGACATCGTTATAACCAATTTCTACTGAACATCTTTATAATTTTCTGTTGATTCAAAGGAATCAAGTGGCGGTGGCCGAAACACCGCACCACAAAATTGCTAGACAGTCACTGCTTACGCATTTATCGTCATTGATAAAAATATATATTGATGCTGAGCACAAGAATCGTTACTGTGAGGGGTAGTGGCCCCGGATTGAAGCCGCAATTTAGACGATTTTTGAATTAAAAAGGGGAAAAAGAGGGACAAGCTTTAAAAAAGGGGAAAAAAAGAGTATCTACGGTTGTTGCCACATTTCAGATGTGGAACTTCTCTCGCTAAATGTGGATGTTAACTTCAATTGTGTTGTAGTTGAAGAGTATTAAGAAATTTAATTTAAAAACCAAATCTTTATAATATTATAATCTTAATATTTGCATTTTATTTTTATATAGTAACAACTAAGATTTAATGTAATCAACTGCCTCAGTTGTCTAGTGTCTGTGTAAGACTAACCTTACTCTCCAGGTTCATAGTTTGACCATATAAGTATTCACTCCAAGAATTAAGTTGAAACAATTGGAAAAACAAAATGTTTATATCTCGGCAACAGCGCCGCCTAGCGGGTCCAAAACTGCCCCATCTTTCAAATTGCAAGAAGCCAAACACATCTACAAAGTTAGGTTAGGTTAGGTTTATGGGTGGATACGGTAGAGCCCTACCGCACCCCACTTAGGTCCATGTGGACCCATTGTGATGCCCTTGTTGGGGGGTTAGCCGATGTTGTTGGCGGTGATGCGTGTTACCTCTCAGTTACTCGACCCTGTTCAGCCATCCTGGTGTGTTTATGAACCTGTAAAGATTTGATAAAGATACATCTGAAAGTTCGTGTATGTCATGGAAGTTGTATCCAAGTGTTCTGTTCCTCAAGTGACATAGACTTGGGCATTGACAGAGGGAGTGAGTTGTGTCCTCGTGTACCTCCTCGTCTCCGCAACCCCTGCATATATCGTCATTCGTGAGTTTCAATTTCATTGTGTGGTTTCTAAGGAAGTTGTGACCCCTACCAGATATACATCGACGTTCTATTAAACCGCATGAGCTTGCTAGTCCAACTAGGATAATATTCCGGCCATAGCTTCCGTGATTTTGACAAGTGGTTAATTTTTTCCACCTGTTATTGGCTTTCATGCGGATCTTATTTTCCACTCTCTCTCTGAGATTACAGCGTTGTGGTTTGATGGACTTAATCGCACGATCGTGATCCACAGCAGAACCATTTCTTGCTAGTCATCAGCCATCTTATTGCCGGTTTTGTCCCTGTGTCCAGGGACCCAGCAGAGACGAATGGTGTGCTGCGAGCAGAGAACCTTAAGCTCTTCGTGGCAGCGGCGAACTAGCTTCGATTTTATTTCAATAGCAGGAACTGCTTTTATAACTCCAAAGTTTCATTGAAATCGGTTGAGTGGTTTAGGAGATCGACAACAGCGCCACCTATCGTGTCCAAGACTATCTTATCTTTCAAGTTGCGACTAACCATACACACCCACAAAATTTCGTTAAAATCGGTTGAGTGGTTTAGAAGTGTGGCGAATACCAGCCATTGTATAATATAATACCTCTAAATTCCGTAGCTGAGGAATTGGCGCCACCGACATCAGAAGGATAATGTAGGCAATGCTTAAAACTAATTAAGGTACTTGGTGATTTGGCAGCACTCTTTTGTAATTAAGAAAGGTTAGCTACCTGCGTGAATGAACATGCAGACGGGTATCTATAAATACCAAGAGCAGGGAGTAGAATGGGATCAGTGCGCGAGTATATGTTACATAGTTAAGTGATGTAAATAAATAATATTTGTTTAAGTGAACTTCCTATTTTTATTTGGATTAACAAATTTCATAGTGAGCTACGGCAATCATCGCTATAAATGGTGACCCCGACGTGATCCGTATAAAAATAGTTTTCATATACTTTATTTAACGGGCAAGTGCATGTCATACATTCTCCGAACGAGGAAAGGACGCAAACTAGTGTTCACCGATCCTGAAACGTCTGACGAAGACGAAGGTATATCCATTCCAGGATAGCAAATCTGCAAGATACCGCCAACAGCGACCTGATTAAATAGTTGCGCGATCAATTACAGAAGGCAAACGAGGCGATCGCTTTGCTTAAACAATCACAACTCACGCAGTCGCTATCTTCAGCAATGTCAAAAATAACGACTACATCCTCTACGGAATCAAAGCAAGTTCCAGATAGCGAAGGCCCTGCGACGCGAAGCCCTATTCAGCGAATTCTACTGCCGAAATTCAATCCGCAATACCCGCAGCTGTGGCTGACACAAGTAGAAATGGCTTTTCAACTGTATGGATTAAATGACGACGAGGAACGCTATGCCAACCTATTGGTTAGTTTGGAGGGAGACGCTTTGCGAGCTGTGGGAGACGTAAACAACCCACCTGGATTAAACAAATTCCTTGCACTCAAAGAGCGTCTAGTACACCATTTCGCTCCAACACCGGAATCCCAGCTGCGACGCATGCTTCGAGGTGAGGATATGTTCGGCAAGAAGCCATCAGCCATACTCGCACACATGAGGCATCTTGCTGATGGACGATGTGACCCATCAATTATGCGGACACTGTTCTTCGACCGACTTCCGGAGGGCATTTGAACTGTTTTGTTAGCAACGGGTCAGAATGACTTGGACCAACTTGCCGAAGTGGGAGATAAAATTTTCGACATGTTCAGCTCACATCTGGACACTTTATCACATTCGACATCGTTGCCAGCAGGATCACAAGTGCAGACGATTTCGAAAAACAATACTGCAACAACGTTGGAGGAAATCAAGAAGGTGGTGGATGCATTGCGCAGAGAAGTCCAAGCTCTTAAGATAGCTTATCAGCAACGCAGCAGGTCAACATCACACAACAGATCGGTTAGCAGAAAACGAAGTACCGAGGCGGATGAATTGTGCTATTTTCACAAGAAGTTCGGGGAGAAAGCACTCAAATGCAAGACGGGCTGTCCAAAGTGGACGGAAAACTAAAGTCGCCGTCGGGCGTACAGGCGGTCGCCCACGGCAGTTACGAAAACGAACGTCACCGTCTGAAAATTACCGACAGAAGTAGCGGAATATCGTACCTAATCGATACGGGTGCTGATATTTCCGTCCTGCCCAAGAAGTACGCCAACAAAAATATACGGATATCATCACAACTTTACGCGGCCAACGGTGGTACTAAAAACGTATGGAACTAAAACAATGGTACTGGACCTGGGACTTCGTCGAGAATTTTCTTGGATTTTTACCATCGCTGATGTCAAACAAGCGATCATAGGTGCCGACTTCATACACCACTTCGACTTGACCATCCGGTTAAGTCACAAGATGCTCAGCGACAACATCACTGATCTCTCCATTCGAGGTAAAATAATTAAAAGTTCTCATCCAACTCTAAGGACGATCGACGAAACAAACCGTTTTGCTGATATCCTGAAGGACTTCGTGGACATAACACTCAACAAGAACAGCAATGCTCACGAACACCATGTCCAGCATCACATAATTGTCAGGGGACATCCAGTTGCGGAACGAGCTCGGCGGCTTGCCGGCGAAAAACTCAAAGCAGCGAAGGACGAGTTCCAGGACATGATGCAACAAGGAATCTGTCAGCCATCCAAAAGTGAGTGGGCATCTCCTCTTCAAATGGTGCAGAAGAAATCCGGTGGCTGGAGGCCGTGTGGTGACTACATTCGCCTCAACAAAATCACAGTTCCGAACAGGTATCCTATTCCACACCTCCGGGATTTCAGTCAGCAACTAGCTGATTGCACCATCTTTACAACGCTGGGCTTGAAGAGCGCGTATGACCAGATACCACTTGCACCGGAGGATCGACCAAAGACGGCTGTGATAACACCTTTCGGGTTATTTGAGTTCAACGTCATGACGTTTGGCTTGTGCAACGCGGCACAAACTATGCAACGTTTTATGGACACAGTGCTGAGAGGACTTCATTTTTGTTTCTGCTTCATTGATGACATACTCATTGCATCTGCCAACGAAGAAGAACATCGACAACACTTACGCATCATATTCGGCAAACTTCAGCAATTTGGTTTGGTCATCAACATATCGAAGTGCTTTTTCGGATGTTCTGAGGTTAAATACTTGGGATACACTGTCAACAAGGCAGGCATAAAACCTCCCACAGACCGAGTGGAGGCATTAGTCAATTACCCAAAACCTCTGACAATGGACAAGCTGCGGAAGTTCCTAGGATCATGGAATTTTTATCGAAGCTGTATGCCTGGTGCTGCTACTACACAAGCACCTCTAGTCAACTTGACAGTCGGAGCAAAGAAAGGCGACAAGCAACCAATTCTGTGGACACCTGAAACAGACAGGGCATTTGAAGAATGCAAAGCTAACTTGAGGGACTCTGTTCAACTGGCTCATCCACACGCAGATGTGCCTCTAGTGCTACGATGTGACGCCTCGGATATCGCAATTGGAGCTGTTCTAGATCAGCGCATCGGAGATCAACTCCAGCCACTTGGTTTCTTTTCAAAAAAACTAAGCCCGAGAGAAACCAGGTACAAAGTGTACGACAGAGAGCTGCTAGCGATCTACAGAGCAGTGAGGTATTTCCGACATTTGATCGAAGGTCGTGAGATCATCATCTTAACCGACCATAAACCGCTGGTGTACGCATTCGATCAGACCACGCATGTGATCGTGTCGCCCGACAACTGGAGGAAATTGGTCGCTTCTCAACAAGAATCGAGCATGTTTCGGGAGCGGAGAATGTTGTGGCAGACGCATATTCTCGCATTGAAACTATCAACATGCCGGTAATGATCAGCACGACTGAATTGGCTCAGATGCAGAGAGAGGACGACGAACTGAAGCTTCTTCTTGCAACTCCAGAAAAGTACGTCATTGTGTATTGCGACGTTGGAGGCACGGACATCCGCCCATATGTGCCAAGAACTCTACACAGGAAAGTGTTCAACAACACACATGAACTTTCTCACCCCAGCGGACGAGCAACAAAACAACAGATCGGCAAGAAATTCGTATGGCCAAATATGTGTAAGGACATACTAGCGTGGGCCAGATCATGCATGCAATGTCAACGAAGTAAAGTAAGCAGACATATCAAAAATACTCCACAGCATATTCCGATTCCTAGTGGCAGATTCCAGAATGTGCACATCGATATTGTCATAATGCCACTGGTACATAACTACAGGTACCTACTGACGATGATCGACCGCTTCACAAGATGGCCAGAGGCGATACCACTCAAGGATATTACGGCAGAGACGATAGTTAAAACATTTTTCGACAACTGGGTATGCAGATTTGGTGCCCCAAAAACCATAACCACCGATAGAGGATCTCAATTCGAATCTTCTTTGTTCGATGCATTGGCTAAACTCATCGGAAGCACACACATTAGGACAACAGCCTACCATCCAGCATCCAACGGTATGATCGAGCGTTGGCACAGGTCGCTGTAATCATCAATCAAGTGCCAAGAGACGACAGACTGGATAAGTGTCCTTTCGACAGTTTTGTTAGGACTACGCACCAGCTTTAAGGAAGACATCAAATCAACCACCGCAGAACTCGTCTACGGGACAGTACTCAGATTGCCTGGCGAATTCTTTATACATGAAGAAGTGACATCACAGCCCCAGATCTTCGTTGAAACGTTCCGAGAACATATGCGGCAATCGAAGTCGACACTTTCAGCACATCACTGCCACAAGAAAACATTTGTGCACAAAACACTCTACAGCTGTACTCATGCTTTTGTCAGGGTTGACTCAGTTCAGAAACCATGTGAGCAGCCGTATGATGGACCATATGAAATTCTTGAACGTATTTCGGACTACGTGTTCAAAATAAACGTTGATGGAAAACCAACAACCATATCCACAGAGCGACTAAAACCGGCATTCTACGAAAACTTTGCCGAGGCTACACCCACAACCCGTCCACTGCAACAGGAGTCATTGCCAATGACACAAACCGATAGCAATTCCTCAACAACAGAATCAAGATCATCTCAACCTTCAACATCAAGAAGATTGAAGACATATCCAGCAAAGAAAAAACAAATATCTTTTGCGGTATAAATTGATTAGCGCTAACACTTGGGGAGGAGTCATGTGGCGAATACCAGCCATTGTATAATATAATACCTCTAAATTCCGTAGCTGAGGAATTGGCGCCACCGGCATCAGAAGGATAGTGTAGGCAATGCTTAAAACTAATTAAGGTACTTGGTGATTTGGCAGCGCCCTTTTGTAATTAAGAAAGGTTAGCTACCTGCGTGAATGAACATGCAGACGGGTATCTATAAATACCAAGAGCAGGGAGTAGAATGGGATCAGTGCGCGAGTATATGTTATATAGTTAAGTGATGTAAATAAATAATATTTGTTTAAGTGAACTTCCTATTTTTATTTGGATTAACAAATTTCATAGTGAGCTACGGCAATCATCGCTATAGAAGATCGACAACAGCGCCACCTATCGGGTCAAAAACTATTCTATTTTTCAAGTTACAAAATTTAATAATTTCATTGAAATCGGTTGCCACTCAGTGATGGGACTTGAGAAAACCGAAGCGGTGGTAGATAGCCTTAAAAAAGGTAGAAAAGTGGTAGAACAAAAAAATGTGTCCACGGTATGGTACGGTATATAATTAATTTATTTATGCCAATTAAATAGTAATAATAAAAAAAATAAAATAAAAATAATCAGTCATTTCATATTCTTAATTTAAATTGTTTTTAAAAATCACATTTGTCGTTCAAAACAAACAAAATTATTACTTTGTATTTCAACCGTGAATTTATATTTTGAAGCATATTTTACCAAAAATTCCGGGGGTTCAAAATCTTCACCGTTCCCCAGAAGTTCCTTGGCAGCTAAGGTGTTGTGAACAGCTGCGCTACTATGAGGTAAAAAACAAAGTTGTAACACTTATGATGAACGGTTTTTGAATGTAAAGTTTTCAACTCATCATCAAACACAAAATGTCAAAACATATCAAAACACCCTCGCACAAATACAGTCAAATAAAGAAATACTGTACTGGACTGGAAGTTTATGCTGATGCAATTCTCAGAGAAAAATACTGATAGCTGAATGTGTATGGGTTAAGGTAAGGTGAGTAGGTATAGGGTGTTTTCATAAACGTCGAAAATCTGCGCTAGTACAATCGTCTTTCTTTTTTGTTGCATTAATGAATACACTTATTCTGCAGCACGTGTGCAGGCCTGCTTTAGTACAATTTTAAGTAGTCACTAAATGTTCATAAACGTCGGACAAAAATCAAAAAAATCATCACAATAGTTAGGTTGTTGTCCCATTCCACGCCGCAGCTTCTTTTTCCCTTAAAAAAAAGTTAAATTTAATTGTGAAAACACATAGAAAATTTCCCATAAAACTCTTTTTTCGCACTTTACAATTGTTTACCTCCCGCGCTTTCTGCAGTCAAAAAAATATGGATGCGCAATCTGCCAGACGCTGATGACATTTATGACGTTTACGAACATATCTTCTGCAATTCATCTGCGTTTGTTCGATCAAAAATCTGACTTCATGAACACGTATTACGCAGATCTTAGTTAGGCAGGCGTTTATGAAAACACCCATAGGTACAGTTTTTAATTTAATCAAATGATGGAAAATAAATATTATTACCGAATAGCGATAAGTGAAAGGTGGTAGATTTCGAGTTCAGGTTGGTAGAATTTCCGAAAGTGTAAAAAGTGGTAGAAGTCCCATCACTGCGACTCAACTTACCTAAACTTACTCCCAAGTCAATCACATAAATAATCTCTGTGAAACGTAGAATGTTTAAAAATAGAATTAAAACGTATTTTCATTACAAACAATTTCGAGGAAAGAATTGTTCATATTAAACATGAAAGAAAACAGCCTATCGAACGTCAACGTAGGACTTTTTGTGCATCTGAATGCATTCACTCGTTTTGATATTACCTCTAGTAGAAAAGGAATGTATATTTTTATATTATATGCTTATTTTAAGGTAAAAACAGTTACAGCTTCAAAAGTTTTTCTTATGAAAACAAGTGCAAATTTCACTTAGGGGAGAAAAAGGGGAATTTTTTGTTGAAATTTAGGGGGAAAACTAAAGCTTTTCCTGATAAAAAAAAGCTAAAACAATCTTCAAAGTCTAGGAAAAATCTTTCTTCGTTAAAAGTGTCAGGCTTTTTACGTATTTTCAATAATGGGAGGGATGCCCAATATCCTTCAAATAAGAAAATATACGTCAAGTCAATCAACAAGGTTCGTCGTATCATATTAACTACTCGTAGGGAATTTCGAAAACAGAGTGTGACCTGGCAGATGAACATCAACTCATAAATTATGGAAACCGAATAAATCAGAACCCCGCAAAACATAACTGATGGCAGGCACCCGGTCTCGTGTAAGTGTGCACATAACCGCCTTAAGCTGTTTTTTTACTCGAAAGTGAACGATCCCCAAACGTTTTTTTTTTTTTTTGACGCCAAGTTAATCGCTCATACGAGCACACATTAAGTTTTGAAATTAAAATCCCTGCAATAACACCTCGACGGCATGTTTTGACACGTCTTCCCCAAAACATAATAGGGTTAACTTCAATCCTATTCGAAAAGAAATATGCCAACTGGCTTCACTTGTTGCCGCAAACTCAACTATACAGAACAACCCTCGTTGACAAATTTGTTAACCAAATGCAATATCCTTAGTGCTGGTGCCATTTCTGGCACTTAAATCTGTGACAACCCCTGGTGGGTGGAAAAATCTGCAATTTCAATCTATAGCCTGCAGTGGGTAGCAACTAACGATACCTACAACCCCCCGCCCAGCCTTCACGTATATTGCTGTCATTAAATTAGTGCGGTTATCGACTGAAACACTGTCCAAGGGACAAATAGAGAACACCGCGCAGCAACGTAATCCTTTCAAATTACAATTTGTCTGTCTGCACTTTCTGCTATAGCACAGATACGCCGCAAACAACTACTACCAACATTCTAAGTATGTATATCAGTATACCTAACAACAGATGGGGGCACGAAGATAAGGCGCGCACCAAGGGTATTCTGTATTCTATTGATTTTCCCACACCGTTGGAGGCGAAACGCGCTAAATGAGTGTTCTCCTGGAGGTTCGTTTCTGATCCCTTGTTTGCTAAGTGCTTTTTGGAACACCATGCATACATCTCTATATCGCGCACATTAGGGGCACAACAGTAGTAACGTTTATTATTACACGACATGACCTCCTTTGGCTGCAATTGCATGGAAAATATAACGGCGAACAAGGCGTTCTTTTTTTCCATCTATGCATTATTTTCTTTTCACTGTTCTTTCTTTCTTTTTTATTTTTGTTTGTTTTTATTGACCATTTGTAGAATGTAGTAAAAAAAAAAAAAAAAACTGTTTCTATAGTTTTAATGACGAGGCAACTTTGAACTCCTTCGTCCCTGTTGGAGAAATATATTCGTAGAGTGGAGTCTCTCTTGTACTCGGTGACACAGTTGGATGGAAAACTATGCTGCAAGCAATTTACAATTTTTGACATCCGACTTGTTATGTGCCAAGTGGGAGAGGGGGGAATGACATATTTTAGGATTTGCTTTTTTATTTAAAAAAATAACCAAAGGTACGTGGTTTTGTAAAGTTTTTTTTTTTGTTTTTAGAAAGATAAACGTACTCGTCACTGTCAGTCATTGTGCGATGCTGGGGTGTCGTGTTTTGATTGTTGCTGTGAAATACTTGGTGCAATCGAGGTTTGTGAAAGGCGTTTTTTTTAGGTGAAACTATAAGAAGCACATGCAACAAACACCTGCTTCTGCTTTGTTAAAGGTGTAATCCTTATAAGTAAGCAAACTGTTAAGTTATGCATTAGTTGGGGTTGTTTGCAACCTGCACTTGACAAAAGCGAAAAACTAACTCACAAACTACACAAAACCAGTTACAAGTTGGAGAATACAGACAACAGTGATAAAGGATTCCTTCTGTTGGAGAACTTGTAGAAATTTCAATCAAACATTTGACTTAAAGAGATCTGTCCAAATTTCGTTTTTTATTGGGGCTTGAATTAAATAAGCTCCAATAAATAAAAGTTTTGATTAAATAAATTTTAAACTCAATAAGCCCGAATAAATAACTTTTGAGTTCTACAAGTAAAAAAAAAAATGGATTTACTTATCTCTATCCATCAGTAAGACGACCACTAACGACTGCAAAATAACTGCAAATAATGGTGCTAACCTGCTAGCTACATTCGTAAACTTGTGGATGCCGCTGTCAGAAATGTTACAAGGAACGAGCCCAAAGAAGTGGACATCGGGATTGGCCCGTTTAGGATGAGCACTCGGTTTGCACGTTCGCCAACTAAAGGGACTTGTGGTGAATTCATGCAGCAGCATTCTGTGTTGCTTTCACTACATTCCTTTGGACTTGTATAAAATTCCAGTAGTCAGTTTTGTGGTTTACGGCGACCGACGAGGTAGGTCGCACGCGCATAAAATTTGCATTACATTTGAAATGAATTAAATTTATTAAGATTGAAATTACACTTTGCTGCAAGTGAATGATATTTTAAAACGGAGGTTTTGAAAGAAGAACAATACTCTTATATGGGAGTACTCTCGGCAACACTGAGTCGTCGGATCATTCGTTCCTCACGCAAGGTTTCCACCTTCTATCGCAAAAAAAAAAAAACACCACATCTGTTCCAGATGTTTACTCGATGCTTACCGTGAATTAGGATTTTCTAATAAAAAGCTGACTGTGACTTATGTATAACTATCACACAAATCTTCGGTCGTAAAATAAAAAAAAAAGGATTTTAATCGATTGCGAAGGACTGCAAAGTAGTATCGTCTGTGATTGGGGAAACGGGAAAGGGTTGTTAGTTGTTCATAATCAAAACAAGTCTTTTCAAAATTTAACTAACTTATTATCAGTCTGGTTTGCGCGACAGTCTCTTGAAATGCTTTTTACTTTCTTAGAATATATAAGTCTATTTTCAATCAGTGCAATATTTCTAATAATTTTTTTCTTCTCATTTTAGGTAAGTCCTCTCCTAACATCCTGCCTCATCACACATGGTTTGTAAATATAATCACATCCATTCCGTTAATTTTTTTTTTTCCTTCTGTAGAAAATATTCCTGCTTTTAAATATAGCCAATAATCCAAGAAAGTCCTCCAGAGTAAACTAATCCCCACTAACAAACGAAATAAGTATAATTAGGTAAACCTTTTCCCAAATAACCACAAAAAAAAAAGCAATCCCATTACAAACCGACATACATTGTATAGAGAAAATGTAATAAACTGTCACCAGATTGTCGTCTCCTCTCCGTCTGAAACCAAGAAAACAGTCAAACAAACCCCCCCAGCCACACACATCGCTCTGATGTCACTCCTTTTCCAAAGTGCAAAAACTACCAATCCTGCCAAAGAAATATACATTTTCTGAGAATAACTATCCGAATAGACACACACCTCTCCTTATGTATACAAGACTTCCCTTTCGCCTTTGGAGTGGAATAAAGCGACTGCAGTTAATGTTCACCACACCAATCTACCGCAGGAGTAAATAAATTAAAAATTAATGTTGGTGTTCGATAGTTTCGTGGTTTGTTGAAAGCTGTGACAAATGCTTGCAGGGACTTTCTCACACCAGAACCATTGTGTGTATATATATACAAACCATCAATCGATAAATTGACACTGGTTGCAGGCGACAGTTCTGTTGTCTGTCCTTTTGTATTTGTCTCAGCTGTAAAGTGAGACAAAGAAACTTGTTTTTTTTTTCGTCTCCAAATATATGGAAAGGTATAGGGTATACGAAAACTTTGACAAGCCAAACGGTCAGATTGACTAATGGAACATTAAATATTTTTCTTTCTTGCTTGCTTGCTTGCTGTTCGTCGTGCACTTTTTAAGTGGGATGGGGGCTGCCAATGGGAACACCATTATAATCGGATTAACGTCAAGGTATACCTAGCCATTGGGGTCGAAAGGATTTGTGTAAGTCTTTGCAAAGAAAGTCCTCAGTTTCGTGTCCTCTTGTTTGGGGCGAAACTATATTGTGGAAAGTATTTGGACTGGAATGCTGATAAGACCCTTTTATTTATTAATAAAATAAGTTTTCAATTAAATCGATTTTGTGTCGTACCTTCTGTGTACTCGGTTGTAAGGACATTCATGTATTTATTTATAGATTTAACTATTTGGTTATGTACTGCTCTGCATTGTGATTAATTGTCCTTAGCATTTTGGATCGATTAAATATTTTTAAGTTTAGTGTCGTGTGTGGAGTTTGTGAGTTGGGGGTTTGCGGCCAACACGAGTGACGTGCGTACATTTTGTAAGAGTGATGTGTCTTTTGTGGTCGAAGTTACTAACGAGAAGTGCCATTCTGTCAATCAATTCTATTTATAATTGTCATCGCAAAGGACAGTCGATAGTCGACAGAGGATAGGAAGGACAGCTAATATAACAACAGATGGGTGTGATATATTCACAAAAATGTCTTAAATAGTTTTTAACAACTTTTCGTATGCTCATTTTGCTAAAATTTGTCTATACAAATTTGCACTTTTGTGTCATGTGTCCATAACGATTTTCGACCGAGCTCTATCTCCAGCATCAATGACGTCAAATACAAATTCAGTACTTTTGCTAAGCAGGCTCAGGCACAGGCTCCTCACCAAATTTCTCGTTTTTAGCATTTGTGGTTCATGAGATATGTGACTTAAAAAATCACAATACCGATTCTTTGATTGACTGACTGACAGATCATACAAATTATGGAGCACTTCCTGACATCGTAGAATCTTGTTATTTTGCACAACGGTAGGTCTCGTGGTGCTAGCAAAGGAAAATTTGATGTTACTCTATAAGGGGGGCGTGGTATCCGCCCACTTTGTCAGAATTATTGTCAGTCGAGAACGTATAAGAACACAACGTCGGGACTTCAATTTCGTGTGCACTTATCCGATGTGGCATTCTATGTTAACATGAATGAAAACATTTATGGAAATAACTTTTTACATATGATGAGTTGAGAATTAATATGAGGTAGTGAAATGACACGAAATTTGTTGAAATTCGGAAAAGAATAAGGGAAGGGCTAACAAAAAAAAAAAAAACAAGATTCTCTCGCATAAATCCAATTTCTTCTAGGTCGACTACCGACAAGTTGAACGAAATTTCTTCTTTCCTCTCCAAACAACCCGAAACAACAGTTTGCTTACTACCTACAAAAAATATGTATAATCAACTTAATATTTCCATGCTTAGCACTATTTCGAGTCCCTAAATTAAACTTATATGGCCTTACCAATAATCAACTTTAGTGTGTCAAGTTACGGAAAGAGTCCACACTTTGCAAAATCGCTTTACCAATAAACCAATATAATTTCCAGAACATCGCACATAGGAGCATTTGCATGAAAAACCTGGCCAAAATTATTTTTCGTTACCTTTGATATTGTTTCAACTTAAAATTAATATTTCTTAAATAAAATACAGTTTCTAATTGATTTGTATTAATTTTGGCATATATTTTTGAAAAAATACCGCTTTTTTCTATTTGATTTTTTTTATTGTTCAAAAACTATTCGCTAGATTTTTATCATTCTGGAGCCTCTGGAAGAAGCATTTCTAACGTCTCTTTTGAAAATAGAATTCTTATTTTCGGATGCGTCTTTCTAAGAGAAGTGGATATAGGATCAGAGCTGAGCAAAAATCGATTAAGGACGTCTTTGTTACAATCCTTTTTAGCTTTTTGAAGCATACTGTAACACGGAAAAAAAATCGTTATTCACTGCGGCCACAATTTCACATTGCTTTTGCGATAGTCCGGCTTTAATGAACATAGAAAGAGCCTTTTGTATAGGCAATTTTTCTTTTTTATCCGTAAGGCTTTTAGAATATGCCTCTTTGTACTTTTGCGCTCTTTCAGGAGATTTAAGGATTTCTGTAAATACTTTTAAAGCAACATTGTTACCGGTTTCTCTTAACTTCATCTGAGTTGCAAAAGCTAGTTCTTCAGTTTGAACTGTTTCTCGAATATTTTCAGTTATTCTTCTTTTAGTAGATTCTTCAAATGGCTTTGCAGGCCGCAATGCTGATCTGACACTCATAACTGGAAGTGTGAAAACCCCTTCAAGCCACTCTTTGTTTCTTTCTACCAACAAATCCTTTCTTCTGCCAGAGGCTAACCATCTTTGCCTCAAATCGAAAACAATTTTAGAAACACTTGATTTATGAGCTCGAAGGTTTTCTTTTGAACAAGACATATCTAACAAAAACTGTTTTAAATAATTTAAGTTTTGGTTCATATCGACCTTTCCACTTTCTTCCATAATATTAAATAAATATTTTTTACAGCCCTATTATGGCTATCAAATATCACCACGATATTTGATAATAATTGATACGTATCAACAAAATGAATGAATCGGTATTATGGTTATCAACCTATAAAAATTTTTGATGAATTGTGAATGATATAAGATTTAAGATCTATTGTGAATAGTTTTATCAATAAACTTGGTATTACGGTTGTCAAAAAAATTCATACTCATCAAATTTTCTATCAACCACAAATTTCTTGTTGATACGTATCAAATTACTGGCGCGGCTAAAATTATCTATGAACATCAAATCATAAAATTTATTTCCTTGTTTTATTGTTCAAAAAACGACTTTAGACCGAAATGTCATCGGTAGAATTATTATTTGAAGGGGGTTATGATGAAAAAAAAAAAAATACATATTAGAAACGTCAAACCTCAAAACAGAACCACTCCTCGATGATTTTTTGATTAGCATTCACAAATTATCAATTGATACTCATAATACCAAATTATCGATGAATTGATAGATGTTATCAAGTATCAAATAATTGATATTTGATAGCCATAATAGGGCTGTTAGTCACAACTCTCGAACCAGATGATCCTACAAAAATGCGATGTATTAAGAATTGAACTTAAAAATGCTTACTTTTACACAAAAAAAAGGCATAAGTTGAGCGCATCCCAGCCCCAACACCTAACACACCATTTTTGGTGCACTTAAAATATATCCCAGTGTATGTTTTTATTCCGAAACAATAAAAAATTAAAACAGTATAGTAAAATTGCAATAACTAATCATTAAAAGAATTGTATGGCGTATGAGTGTTTTTTTTTTTTTTTTTTTTTTTTTTTCACACGAAATCGAAAAATTAAGACGTTCATAAAATATCGGGTAGCAGCTAGTAGCAGCCAAATCTTTTTGCATTACAATGACAAATATTCAATCTAACTTATTAAGTGCAAATAACCACAGAATAACACGGTATACTATACTAAAATTATTAAAACTTAAAAAAAATTAAAGAAATACGACATCTTTTTGCTGTATAGCGTTTGAACCCGTATTGAAACAAAAACAACTACACATGATTTCCAAAAATGCATTTAATATGGCAATACATACCCACAGTAGAACTCCCCATTAAAAAAAATTAAGATTGATATCACAAAAACTTGAAATCACTTACAGAGGAAGACTAACGAAATTGCATGCATGCAAAGAAAAAATGCCAAAAATCCAAACCGTTAACTTTGAACTCAGTTTATCACAACACACGATGAAGAAGAATAAAGAAAGCTGCAGCGCGTTGACCAATGTATATTTAGGTTACGCTATAGAGCAAACTTTTACTTCTTGATTTTACTTTTTAGTAAATTGAATTTTGACCAGCTTTTCGGTGCAAGTACTCCTATGTGCATCGCTTACTGTAGGGCCAAATGTTTATTTTGAAAAAGCCATGTTTATTCGGGCATTAGCTAAATAAATCCTCCCTTAATGTCATTTTGAAGACGAGTGTTGCCCATTCGCCCAATATCAGGATATTCATTTTTTTTTTTTTTTTTTTTCATCCTAAACGCTCACTTATATATTAATTTTACTAAATTGTAAATGTTTTATAATTTTATTCGTACGCAAAGAATTGAAAAATATTGCATATTTGTTTTATTTCTAAGCAGTTGAAGCATATAGGTCTGGGTTTTTCTGTTTTATTTCGTTTAACCGCTAGTTCGGTCTTTTTGATTGGTTTTTCTTTTTAAATAGTTTGCAAGCAACGAACGGATGCTTACTAAAAAAAATATTTTATATAAGTTTGGGATATTTCCAAGACCGTCAAAGTCGTTCCAAACAGAATAAAATATCTTCTTACTTATATTTGGACGGCTCATACCTTTTTTCAACAATTCCCAGTACCTCGGCGACACATGTAGATATATTTGGCTGCAACCAAACCCCTACCAAACTCTTGCAAAAGGAGTTTCTTTACTGAGAATGAGCATCTCTGATGAAACAATGGTTTCGACTAGCTTGACTTCACGGAAAATATAGATATAAGAATAGAATTATCGGCACTCAGCAAAATACAAATTAAGGAACTTCTGAAGGAAGAACAATTAGTACGTATGAATTCATGGAGGGGGAATATATATGGATTTCGAGAGATATTCGAATCAGACCACCATTGTCGGGTCTCTTTTCGTCTCTCTACCACTATTAATCTTACCCAGAGAGACTTTCTGGATTTCTCCAGAGTTCTTCCCTGAGCTCAATTTCCTAGGGTTAACGCTAGCATCTGTCTATGGGAGATCTGTTTCATCGACTGGGTCTCGACCCAATGATGTCCCAAGATCCTCATTCTTTTGCCAGCCAATCCCGGACATTGACACATTATATGTGCCGCTGTCTCAGGTTCCTCCAGGCATAGTTTACAGGTATCATCCTCTCAAAGGCCCATCTTCCTTAAGTGATACCGGAAATTCAATGTTCCTCGACTCATGCTCAAAACCCTTCTTTGAGTGGGGCAGGTCGGCCACTTAATTGCCATTTTAGCCTGTCTACATTGTTCCACGGTTGACCACCTTCTCAGGTGTTCTTCCGTGATCCATTTGTGAATCAGCTGTTCTACCATTCCTTTGCCAATTGAAGAGAATGTTTCTGGTCCCAGCAACTTTTCAGTTGACCCCTGTTTTGCAAGGGAGTCCGCCTTTTTGTTGCCTTCGATCCCTATGTGTCCTTGTACCCAAGTCAGTGTTACTTCATATTTAGATGAACACTTATTGAGCTTAAGTACACATTCCAATGCCAATGATGTTGTGATGTTTGTGTGTTCCGTGCATCTGATCACCGACTGATTGTCCAGTGCTATAAGGATATTTCTTCCCTCCACCTGACTCTCAAGCAAGTAGTCCAACGCATACAGCAATGCAATCATCTCAGCCTGGTATACAGAAGTGTAATTTCCGAGGCTAACGTGACGGGCTAGTTCCAGCTCTGCTGAATAGATACCGGCACCCGCTCCGTCATCCATCATGGATCCATCTGTGAAAATCACTATTTCACCACTCCTTTTTTCTGGAAGTAATCCGTTCTCAATACGAGTTTTGTGATTCCTTTCCATAATACGCACCGTTGTTATCCCATCCATAGGCATGTTCTTCCTATATCCATAGATGGTACTACGATTGTGCCATTTCGCATCTCGATGCAAACGAAGTGCCGCTAGGGCCGCTGTTTTCTTAATAAATAAGTCTAGCGGTAAGATCCCCAGGATCACTTCCAATGCGCATGTTGGTGTTGTCCTTATTGCACCTGTAACTCCTATACATGCTAAACGTTGGACCCTATCCAGGTAATTCCTCACAGTTTTCTGGGAGGCCCACCATACAACCGAGGCGTAGGTAATAATGGGTCTAGTTATCATCGTATACATCCAGTATGCTGACTTAGGCGAGAGTCCCCACCTCTGTCCACATACACGTTTGCACTGATGTAGTACCCTTTTTGCCTTCCTGACCTTCTCCTCAACATGG
Organism: Cheilosia urbana; assembly: GCA_946477585.1. NCBI lineage: Eukaryota > Metazoa > Arthropoda > Insecta > Diptera > Syrphidae > Cheilosia > Cheilosia urbana. The sequence continues at coordinate 66,847,247 of OX297855.1, forward strand.
TAGTTCCAAGTAAGTCTAGTATCTAGATAGACTCCGAGATACTTAACCTTCTTGGCCATTTTTAGTTCCGATCCGAAAAGTGTTAAGGGTCGAAATTCCAGATTTTTCATCTTCCTCGTGAAGATTATTAGATCTGTTTTCTCCGCATTAATGGAAAGCCCTTGTTCCAGACACCACCGTTCCACCACTTTGAGCGCATTCCTCATGATACCTGCGGTGACGTCTATGAAACTGCCTCTGGCCATTATTGCTATGTCGTCGGCATATCCCACTGTGTGAATGCCAGTCGCCTCAAGTCTGTCGAGAAGAGAGTCCACAGTGATATTCCACAGTGTAGGTGAGAGAACACCTCCTTGTGGGCAACCTCTGCTAACCCTTCCTCTGAGTTTTGAGGTTCCCGTCTGAATATTTATCGCCCTTTTGTTCAACATGTTGTCCACCCATCTTACCACCAATGGGTTAACCCTACGTTTTTCCAAGGCTTGTTTCAGACTTTCAAAGCATATCTTATCGAAGGCACCTTCAATGTCCATTATGGTGGTCATCGCAATGCCCCCGGTATTTAGCTCTTCTTCTGCAACGCGTACTACTTGATGTAGCGCTGTTCCTGTAGACTTGCCTGCTCTGTAGGCATGCTGTCTACTATTTAAAGGATACATCTTAAGCGCAGTACCCCCATATAGTCCGCCACCACCCTTTCTTTTGTTTTCAACAGAAAGGATGTTAGGCTAACTGGTCTGAAGGCCTTTGCCTCGGTGTAATCCCTCTTCCCCGGCCTTGGAAGGAAGACCACATTTGTCTCCCTCCACGTAATCGGGATGTAGCCTATTGCTAGGCATGCAACGTATATATTCCTGAGCCTTGGTGCAATTACGTCTACTCCCCATTGCATTAGACCTGGGAATATACCATCCAGCCCCGCGGTTTTGAAGGGTGAAAATGTTGCTATCGCACCTTTGACCGCTTCTGGTGCTACGATCCGTTCTGCTTCCGTTCTATCCATCCTGTTCGCTCCTTGTTTCCTTGGAGCCCAGGGCTGATCTGACTTATAGCTTCCTAGAAAGTGTACCTCCATTAGGAATGTGTCTGATCCAGTGTTTCCAACATCTCCCCATCTCTATTACGAATGAGCATGGAGGGGGAAACAAGACAGTTTTCGTTCATAAAAATGTGCGCCACGGCTTTATATTTTCTGCGAGAATTTAAAAGATTGTCGGTTGCTTATTTTCCCGAATTAAGTAATATAATCTATACAATTTCTTAAAGATCAAATTGTATCTATTTTCACACTTCTACGTACTTCGGCAAGCACTGTCTTGTTGCTTGGCAAATTGAAATTCAAAAATGGAAGCGATATGTTCTTAAAACGCTTAGGGAATCCTACGTGAGATTTCCGAAATGAATTATCAGGCTATTATTTGGATTGACTTGCATCAAAGCATTCCAATGAACTGTCTTTCGTTTATTGAATAATTTGAAAGGCATCTTATTACGACACAAATGCACTCGTCAATAAATCATGAAAAATTAGAAATCAGAGGAATGTTTACTATGTAAAGTAGTACCGAACATTGTGCTCGAACGAACGGTAGGGCATTACTGATTTGCATATGATACTTGACAGATCAGCGGATATTTTGTGCATTTCCTATTTGGTGTTTTTTTTTTGCTTTTAATAAGCTTCAAAAATCCTTCGAAAGATATCTGTTGGGGAAATTTAATTGCAGTTTATATATTGTTTGTTTTTTTTTAGAATAAAATCCTCGTTGTAAAATACAGGGTGTCCGCCGGGAAGGTATACTACTTTGTTTTGCCGCCATTTTGGTAAACATTAGTCTTGACAGTTCATATTTGGCAGTCGTGAAGTAGATACGTGGCAAATTTATGATGGAAAAATATTCGATAAACCAACGTGCTTTAATTGTTAAAACATTTTATCAAAATCAATCATCGAATTCGCCCATGACAACCCCGATTTTCATGAAAAAATCATAATGAGTGGCGAGGCACATTTTCATTTGAATGGATATGTGAATAAACAGAATAGTCGGTTCTGGGCAATGGAAATCCCTCAAATTATTCATCAGTAACCTTTGCATCCATTAAAAGTTACGGTCGGGTGTGCAATTTGGTCATTAGGAATCATTGGACCTTACTTCTTTGAAAATGAAAACGGCGTAACGGTAACTGTGAGTGGGAAGCGATATCGTGATATGATTGAAAACTTTTTAACGCCACAACTTCATGCTTTGGGATTGATTAAAAAGTTGTATCAGCAAGATGGTGCTACATCGCATGTAGCCAGGATTACAATGGAATTACTGCGAGACCTCTTTCCTCAACAAGTTATTTTAAGAAATGGTGATGTTGATTGGCCTCCACGGTCGCCTGATTTGAATGCTCTGGACTTCTTTTGTGGGCATATCTGAAAAGCAAGGTTTATGCAAACAAACCAGAAACGCTTGAACAACTCAAACAAAATATTCGTGATGAATTTAATGAAATACCGCGTGAAATGTGTGAGAATGTAATGAAAAATGTGCTCAAAAGGGCTCGCATTTGTGAGACTAACAGAGGCGGACATTTACCTGATATTGTATTCCATACATAATTGCCGACATTCAATAAAACATTTATCAATATAAGATCCATTCTCTTTCATTTAATCAAAAATTATAAACAAAGAAAGTAGTATACCTTCCCGGCGGACACCCTGTATATCATTGAACTTGTTTTTCAGGAAAACAAATTATGAAATTTAGATTCTGCCATGACAAAAAATGTAATGGATTCTAAAAAAGTTGTCGCACTAGGAAATGTGGAGGTCTAATTTTGTATTATTACGGTTCACTAATGATGTACATTTTTACTAAAGCTGGAAGCCATTAGTGATTATTATTAAGGCCGACTATGTACAACCAACAAGTAATCCATCGATTCCTGTCTTTCAGTGTAAAAATGTCCACCTGGGTGAGACTCAAAAAAAAAAAACGATGACAATGACTCATCGCTATGTGGTTGACTATTATTATCATTTGTGAATTTATTTTCCAGTATCCATCGTGAGTGTGTGAAAAAAGGGCAACCTTTGCATTTTCAATTATTCATTCTTGCTGTTGTGATGGACACTTTAGGTGGGTCCTTCGTCCATCCTACTCAAGCTTATTCCACCTGACACCATTTTTCATCAAAAATATTGATTGTGCTCGAATTTTCTGTTTGAAGAGATGACTTATGGTGGTGACGCCTCATTAAATAGGTATATTTGTTGACAAATGTTTGTGTGGATATGAACTGTATTTATAGACAGAGCGCACAACAAATCCGTGTATTTTGATTGTTATACAACCACGTATAATTAAAGTAAGTTATGCGCTTTCATTTAACAAATTTAATTCGATCTACATGACTGTGACTTTGTTTTACCCAGATACTCGGCGAGCATTTACTTCCGTCACGCAAGGGTATAGTATACCGTATACACCATATATTATACAGTCACGATAAATGAGACTAATCGGCTTCAAGAGCCCTTTCATATTATATTGATTTTTGTATCTTTATAAAAAAATATCTTGCAATTAAAGCACTTGTTGAACCGCACCCACCAAAGGGTGAGTGCCTCCACTCTTAAGAGTTTGATACGAGCATATACGACTATATGGAGATATAGGTATGTTGTATACTCGACTGACACAAAGGATTGCGGGAATGAATAGCTTCCTCTGCACAAGTCATATCGTTATGATTTGTTTTCTGCTCTCTGACTATAACAAGGACTGGTTCAAAATAAATTACCTACCATTAATTTGTATTGCCTTCCCTTCGGTGGAGCACTGTTTTCTCGACTGGTTGGGGTGCGATAAGATGTCCTTAAAAAATTCTCCTCGCGAGTTATTCTGCCAAGAAAATAAAGACGCCTTCATTTGTTGAATGCTATAAATTAATTTGCACATTATCGAAGTAAGGACTTTGCTTCGACTTGAGAATGCTTTGACTTGCTCATATACACATTCGCGCGATGTTCATTCTTCTTCTCGCTTGTTGTAATGTATTTTCTATGCTCAATTGAGTTGTCGATTGAGCGCTGAAAACTTTTGCATAAAAGCGGAAATGTGTGCGCGGTGGATGAGGGCTCGAGAAGGGCTTTTTTGTAAGTGTGCTATGCGAGTTTCAGTGTCGCATGAGAGAGTATTACGTGTAGTTGAACGAGTCATTTAGTCTTAGTGTATTCAAATTAAGTGTTATTGTGGCGGACACTGCTAAATACATTTGATGACATCGAAGGATGGTTGAATGTTATAGACTTGGCACATGAAACACTCAAATTAAACTACACTTTGGGGTAGCTTATATAGCTTTATTCTGACGTGTTTGTTTTAGCTAGCCTTGGGATTTGTTAGCCTACACATTTGTAGTGATTAATTAACTCGCTCGTGTAATATAGTAATGTGCCATTTCGTTTGCCGACAAACTGCCGAGTTGTTGTCGTTCGTCAATAAAAACAAGTCGACTCGATGTTAGTTAGCTTCGTGTAAAAACTTAAAAACTGAGGGAACGCGATTGCCCGTTTTATTGATAAACCGACTAAACAGTTATATTTTTAAATAGGGCACTTACCGGCCGGTTGCATACATTTTAGGGGCTTCAAATTTTAATTGCATCATGTTCGTCAAATATCATGAATGAATATCAGACCAAAAACGTAAATTTAAAAAAAGAGCCAAGTTCTTATAAAAACCTCTATGCAATAAATCGGCCGTGAAAATTACTGAGATCTAAAAGTACGCCAAGTTCTTACTTCATGGAGGTTTAATAACAAATAAATTTAAAGTAGAAAAATACTAAAATAACTACAAATTAAGAGAGAAATTTAATAATTTTGTGATAACTGAAACGCTACGTAACTGATCAACTTATTTTTAAAAATGAGGTACCCTACCGTAAAGATTCTTCGTTCCGTTTACAACTAAATGATTCAAAATTGAGCATGACACTGTCGTAGGCGTATTTAGTGTGTTTTCGATTCGAAACCCAAATTCCATATTAAGTTTTTAATTCCACTGCACCACCTCTTGCCAAACGTCTGGCAAACATCCGAGAGTATAACTGTCATGAAAAAGCTTCTCAATTGACCGTTTGGACTCGGCATAAATTTGTAGATCCCTTCCATTCGTTCCAAAAATGAAAAACTTACACAAAAGGAATGGTTGCGAGAGCTAGGCCTAGTTTCTCTACGGTTTTGTTCCGCCAACTATTTTTTTTATTGTTAAGTTCTACATAAAACCTGTTGAACAAATAATAATCTGTGGGTTTCCCAGAGTTATCTGGGGGGAAATATTTTGAACGTCTTCCAACGCTGGCCTGGCCGGAACAAAATAAGGATGACCCAATATCCATAAGAGCATTTTCCTGACTGAGCACTAGGTTCTTATGTATTGTGATTGTATGTATATGCGAGGCAGATAGGAAACTGATTCCGAAAGCTCCATTAATGACTTCAAATTGTTGTTAGCTCTTCTCTTATTCTTTTCATAATTTCAACAAATTTCGTGTCGTTTAACTGCCTCATATTAATTCTCAACTCATCATATATGTAAAACGTTCTTTCCACAATTTTTTTCATTCACGTTAACATGGCCACATCGAGATTCTATACTCTATAGTTCTTAGAAAAGTCATGGACTCTCAAGATGCATGTATAATTTTAAAATGACAATAAACAGACACTTTGAATAAAAAATCTTAGATTTTCAAGCTCTGCACCGATCTAGCCCATCTCATTATTCTACAGCAATCGGAAGTGCTCCAGAACGGCTAAGTGGAAAAATCCCCTAAGTGCAATGTGTTTATATATTCCAAGCCTTCTCACGCGATTTCCACACAAACTTGTTCGTGTAAGTGCGAAATGCAATTTAATACTGTTTTTGAAACTGATGTAAATATTTTTTTTTACATTTTTCAAACAAATTGAATTTGGAGCTACTTACCACATACGTAAGAATAATCAATGACATTCCGACTGACTTTAATATATTTAGAGTTAGTGAGCTCGAAATTGTTCACCTTATAAAATGTGCGCGTATAAGTGAAAAAAAGTCCCGACGTTATGCTCTTATACGTTCTCGACTGACAATAATTCTGAGAAAGTGGGCGGATACCACGCCCCTTATAGAGAAATTGCACCACAACACCTACCGTTGTGCGAAATTACAAGATTCTACGATGTCGGGAAGTGCTCCATAATTTTTAAGGATCTGTCAGTCAGTGAGTCAGTTACGATTTTTTTGTGATTTTTGGAGTCCATTATCTTGGGAACCACTTATGCTAAAAAAAAATGTTGGTGAGGCGCCTGTGCTTCATCAACTTGGTAAATATAATGAATTTAAAGTTTCTGACTTCATTGGTGCTGGAGATAGAGGGCAATCGAAAATCGCCTGAGTTTGTTCCTGTGAAAAGGGTGTCGTGCCAAAACCTGGCTGGACACTACCGTGTCCTTTGATACTACCCAGTTCTGGAAGGTAAAAGCCTTCGTACTCTATTAAGCATCAATCGCTTTTTGGATATACCTTACGCTCGTATCCTTTTTCGGGCCGAAAACCGTATAATAAATAATAATAATAGTTGGCGCAACAGGTCCGTTAACGACCCTAGGCCTAGCTTCTCACAACCATTCGTTTTGTATGAGTTTTTAATTTTTGAGACGAAGGGAAGGGATCCACAATTTTATGCCGAGTCTGAACGGCTAAGTGAGAAGCTCTTTCATGACAGTTATACTCTCGGATATTTGCCAGACAAGAGGTTCAAAAGAGGTGGCGCAGTAGGAAAAAAAACCTTAAGATGGAATTTGGATTTTTCGGTATTCAAACCAGGGACCTCGAGCTTAATAATCCAACACACTAGGTTAGGTTAGGTTAGCGGGTTGGCAGAACAGGGGAACCTGTACGTGCCACACTTAGATCAATGTAGATCCGTTGTGATGCCCTAGGGGTTTACTGCCCCCATACACTGGAAACCTATGAAAAACCTACGGATTATTTACAAATTTTAGTAGGTCGTTAATGGACCTATTTGAGAGTTCCTCTAAATCCTCGAAGTAGTAACTGCCAAGGAATTTATTTCTTATGTGACAGAGTGCTGGGCAGTGACAAAGAAAGTGTGGGGTGTCCTCATGCACCTCCTCATCACCGCATCCTCTGCACAGGTCATCTGAACTGATTCCCATCTTCTTGGTATGGTATTTCAGTGTATTGTGTCCTGTGATAATGCCCACAATTAAGGACAATGATTTCTTGCTCAATTGTAGGATTTTCTCCGTTTTCTGTTTGTTATAGATTGGCCACATTTTCCTGGTTATGACACAGGAGTCTAGTTTGCTCCATCTCTCAATTGTCGCCTTTAGTGTTCTGTTCCCAATCGCCTGTCAGAGATTTCAGAGGGGAATCATTACTGTGGTGTCGGCCTGGTTTAGTTCAAGGGAGGATCCCTTTCTTGCCAGCTCGTCAGCTTTTTCATTCCCAGACACACCTTTGTGCCCAGGGACCCAGCATAGTCTTACGTTGTGCTGCGCGCCAAGAACCCGCAGCTCTTCGCGACTGCTACTTACAAGCTTCGATTTTATCTCAGCGGCAGCGATCGCTTTTATTGCCGCTTGACTGTTAATGGAAAAGGTAATATCTGCATGAGGTATTGCCATCATTGCAACCTGTTAAGCAGCTGTAGTCACTGCCAATACCTCAGCTTGGAATACGCTGCTGTGGTTGGGTAGTCTGATTGAACTGGATAGTCCGAGACGTTCCGAGTAGAAACCCGCGCCAACGCCAATTTCCATCTTTGATCCATCCGTGTATATGGGTATGGTTGGTCCGATGGATGTTGGTTGGTCCTCATTCCATTCGTCCCTGCTGGGGAAACACGTGGTAAATGGTCTTCTGAAGTCTAGTCGGGGAATGATATAGTCCGTGCATATATTATTGCCCACGAATTTGTTTAGAATTTGTGCGCCGAAGGGCGCTGTTTGCAGCAGATTCTTGTACAAAGAGATCTAGGGGTTTGAGATGGAGTATAGCCTCTAGACCTGCTGTGGGGCTGGTTCTCATTGCCCCCGTGGTGCCAATACAGGCCATTCTTTGAATTTTTGTCATGGTTTTTAGGTTGTTAGACTTTAACAGCGCTTGCCACCAGAATAAACAACCATAAGTTAGTATCGGTCTTACAACCGCTGTATAAAGCCACATGACTATTCTAGGATTAGGGCCCCATGTTCTTCCGAATATTCTATTACAGGCATAGAATGCTATCATTGCCTTTTTGGCTCTTTCCTTAATGTTAAGGTTCCAGTTTAATTTCCGATCTAGGATAACTCCCAGGTATTTTGCACTATCTGAAATTATTAGCGGAATCCCTTCAATTGTTGGCAGTCTAAATTCCGGAACAGTTCTTTTGTTGGTGAAGAGAACTAATTCTGTTTTTTGTGGGTTTACTGCCAGTCCACATTTCTTTGTCCAGGTATTGACCGTGGATAGGGCTCTGTTTAGTAGTTCACTGATGGTGGACAGAAATTTTCCTGTCGCGAGCAGTGCTAGGTCGTCAGCATAGCAACTGCTTTAACTCCACTTAATTCAAGTTTAATCAGGATCTCGTTTACTACAAGAACCCAGAGAAGGGGTGATAGTACCCCGCCTTGAGGAGTGCCTCTTGATGCATATACCTTCGTTTCTACACCTCCTAGTTCTGAGATGATTATTCTATTTTTGAGCATACACATTATCCATTTGATGATAGCGGTATTCACTTTAAGGTTTGTTAGAACTCTTTGAACTGCTTCTGTTTCGACATTGTTAAAAGCTCCTTCAATGTCCAGGAAGGCTGCTAGAGTGTATTCTTTAACTTCCAATGTTTTTTCCACCGTGCTGACGACACTATGCAGTGCTGTTTCAACACTTTTGCCTTTTGTATAGGCGTGTTGAGCCGGAGATACAGTGTCCGGGTTTAGTTTAGTCCGGATATGAATATCTATCAGCCTTTCAAATGTTTTTAGAACAAACGATGTTAGGCTAATGGGTCTAAAATCTTTGGCAGTTGTGTGGCTGGGCTTGCCAGCTTTGGGTATAAAGACCACTTTAACTTCTCGCCATGATTTTGGAACGTATCCTAGCTTTAGGCTGCTTAGGAATATGTTTTTCAGATGTGGGGTTATAAGTTTCTCGCATTTTTGTAGCATCATAGGGAAGATGCCATCAATTCCGGGAGATTTATATGCTGAGAAAGAATTGATCGCCCAACTTATCTTTTCCTCCGTCAACATTTCCGTTGGAGCGCCGTCATCCGTGTAATATTCTAAATTCAGGTCATTGTTCCCGTTGGGGTTACATCCCGGGAAGTGAGTTTGGAGAAGGAGTTCTAGTGTCTCATTACACGATTCTGTCCATCGGTCATTGGGGGCCTTAAGAGAGCCCAAGGCGATGGGTTCTTTAGCAAGGATCTTCCTGAGCCTAGCTGATTCTGCAGTAGTTTCTACTTCATTACAGTAGGCTTTCCAACTACATCGTTTTGCACGTTGTGTCTCCGCCTTGAATTTTCTTTGACTGGATTTCCAACACACTAACTACTAAGCCACTGCGCCTACAAATCGTATATTTCACCAACAAATTAAAAAAAACTGTAAATTGATTTGAAAAAATATTGTTCAGTGTAGGTACATTTTATTCAATGAAAATTGTCAAAAAATACAAAATTAACCACAGAGCTATTCATTACCATCATCTGAATCGTCTTCGTTTTCCATTTTTATGTCTCCTTCTGTGAGTATGTTGTTTTGTAATTTTCATTTGAAGCAGTTACGCTTTGTTTTGCGGTATTCAAAGAAATCAACGTATGAATACCTTAAGGCGGCTTAAGTTACTTTTGATGCTTAGAATCGCCTTCAATATTTCCACTTCTAAGCGAGTTTTGTCTGAAGTCCAAGTTTTTTAGCTGCAGAAAAGATTCGTTCGATGATGAAGTACTCAACGATTGTAGGCATTTCTTTGTGTTAGCAATCGGCCTTATTAAGATGGTTGAATATTTCTACTCAGCGATTTACATTCGAAACATGGCCATTCTTCCATTCCTTGACTTTGACGCTCGTATAGTAGTTCTTTGCATGTCTGAATTGCGTGTGGAAGTTTGCCGCGTTTTCACTGGCATGGTACAAATTGTATTCGCTCAACTTACTCATGCCCGCTTCGACATCTTTCTATTTCGTTTTTTTTTTTATCAAAGTTGCTGTCCGTAGGTAGAAGTACAAGAGAGCAGCGACTGCCAAATTGGCTCTATTTAAGTTATATATTTTTTCGCAGAATACCGCAGTATATACTTATACAATTTGAGTCTAAAAAACAGTATAATACTGCGAAAAACAGTATAGATACGAGCCTTAGATATACCTATTAGTTGAAGGGTTTTTCAGTGAGGACGGCTCGATGTTGAAATGGAATAAAACAAGCTGCATCTGAGGTATTAGCTCTGAGGTATTCTTTCATTTTAAAGGCCCATATATGCCATTACTGAAATCATCATTCGCCGCGGCTTCTTGCGATGGCACGGATCCATGTCCTTTGCCGCATTGATCCGGATGAATTTGACATTGATTATGTTGGCTTTACGGTCATCGCTTTTTGGCATATACATGCGACTTCAGGAAACTATACAAGAAAATGTTGAGCGGTCCCAAATCGCGCGGTCTCTGACCAATTCACGTCACCTCTGCGAGAGGTAACCATACCCTCAAATCGTTCATGCAGAATCTCCATTATGACGTCTGCTGTGTGGCACTTACATATTAGCTCCATCCTGCTGGAACCACATGTCGCCTATTTCCATATCGTTCAGAAGAAATCAGTTAGCATCGTTATGTAGCGCTCGCCGTTAATGGTACTCACCAACCAACTGGTCTAAAATCCGCACCAAACAGTAACCTTTTGTGGATGCATTGCCACCTGGTAAACCTCGTGTGGATAAGCGTCGTCCCCTATACGGCAATTTTGCTTGTTAATAGCCCTAGCCCTTCATGCAAAAAAATGGTCCTCGTCGCTAAAGATGATTTTTCGAACAAAATTGTCGTATACTTTCAAACGCTCTAAAGCCCAGTCAGCGAACAAAAGCGTTTCCTATTGTCACTAACTTTGAGCTACTGGTGTCTGTTTTATTTTGTACGGGTGTAAGGCTCGGTGCAAAATCTGCCAAGTTAAACTCTGCGAAAGACCGACTTCTAGTGCACAGCGAGGAATTAACTGCTTCGGGTTATTCTGATACACTTTCACGGAGCGCGGCTATGTTCTCGGTCGATTTGGTATTCCTTTGACATACAGGCGTTGACTGATTGTTTACCGAAACGGTTGTCTCAAATTTGGCCACCAAACGTTGGAGAGTCGGCTTGAAAGGCCACCGCGTTTGCCGTAAAATGGGCACAACGCGCGCAACTTTTGCACTGACGGACCTCATTTTGATATAAATAGTTATCATTTGGACGTGCTAATGAACACCGCAGGTTAGACAGACGCCACAGGCTACCACCATTGACCTGTCCCAATTGAAAAACCCTTTATATGACTTGACATCCACCCTACCCACCATTTATTGGCAATGAGTGCACCTCTTCATAGTCATGTGCAGAGACAATACTGAGACCCCCAACTCACAATCGTCTTGCCGCTGGCCCCCTCAGTTTTTTTTTTTCTTTTCTTTCAAAATCGCCATTTTGTTTTCCTATCGGTGTTATGTCAATTTAGAATCCGTGTGACATGTAAAAACATACAAAAAATATATAATCAATGCTGCCAACCGCTACCATCCATGGCGGAATGGGATAGAGTTCGAGAGTACCACATTTTACGATAACTGAATGCTATTGGTTGGTTATTATAAATTTTTAAAAGACGATTAATATGATTTGTTTGGTTAATAATGCTATCTAAATGAGATGTCTTGTATACTAGAAACCAGCAGCGTCGCGTGAATTATTTAGATGGGTGTGCAAATTCTTTAAAATTATACATTTTTTAGAAATATCAATTAATTGCCTGAAAACACGTCCCATTTATTGTTTTCTCAATCATTGTTTTGCTGTTTTTGATATCTTATTATTTTTTCAAAATCTATCTATATATATAAAAATAACTTGATAAATGTGTGTGTGACAGCCTACCGACTGCCACACACATCCGATTTTGATTTAGTTTTTTTTGTTGGTTAATAGACCACGCAGAGAAGGTTCATATATTAGTATGATAACTTTTTGTAAGAAGGTGCAACCGCCATTCCAATAAATTAATTTTTGTACACTTTAAAAAAAAAGAAACTGGATAGAAATCGAGTAGTGACACTTCAAATACAAAAAAAAAATATTTTAAATTTTAAAGGCAATTGTTGTTGTCAATTATTTTAATTATTTTCCAACCAAATTGTTGTTGTCAACAATTTTGAAAGTTTTTTTTTAAATACCTAAAGGTACCTAAAAACTTTGTTATAATAAATTATGTTTACTATGTTACATTAAGTAACTTTTTGAAATGAAGTAGATACTTTGATTATACAAAGATGATATGGCCGACGATATTTTGCATCGAATTCGTACTGTGACATCGGATAATGAACTGGAGATGTCAGATGGAATGCTCAAAAAAGCTTTGATTTTGATCGAGGATATGTGTCTGCTCATGAGTGGCAATTTGTTGTGCAAATTGGGGATGCCACAGCCAAATCGTTCAATGCAAGACGCATTTAATCCAGAATTGGAGCGAGAAATGGACTTCGGTCGAATCGCATTGAGTCAAGCGGAGCTGGAAATACATTCATGATTTCACTTTGGCCCTAGCCTCTTCTGGGATAGCGGCTACTTTGTTAGAAGGCGGTCGAACAGTTCATCCTGCATTGAAATTGCCATTGAATCTGCAAGTGGAAGAAGAACCTACATGCAACATTTCAAAGAACACTGCGATGGCGAAAGTACTGCAGCAATGTAAGATTATTATATGGGACGAATGCACAATGGCTTACAAACGCGCAATGATCACCGGCCTGATTGAGTTTCCACAACATTTTTGCAACCTTACAACGACACCGGAAGAACTAATCATGAATTTTTTCCCGAATATCGCTCAGAATAATGTTGACCATTGGCTGAGTGTAAGAGAAGAGTGATTTTGGCTGCGAAAAACAAGAACCTCGAACATTTGAATTTCGCCATTCAAAACCAAATCGCTGGTGAGTTGCATTCATACAAATCAGTCGACTCCGTGATGGATGAAAACGAAGCCACCAACTATCCCACTTTGTTTCGCAACCTAAATGAACCAAAACTTTGTAGCGGTACGCGTTTGATTGTGAAGAATTTAATATCAAATATAATTCAAGCAACGATTTTTATTGGAAAATTCATAGGCGAAGGTGTTGTTATTTCGCGGATTCCACTGATTCAGAACGATTTGCCGTTCGTATTTAAGCGTCTTCAATTTCCCGTACGTCTCGCTTTTTCTATGACAATTAATAAGTCGCAAGGACAATCGCTGGATGTGTGTGGCATAAATCTTGAATTTCACGTGTCGGCAAAGCTCTCGCTTTGTACGTCTACACACCCGATAATAGAAATAGAAAAAAAATGTTGTGTACCATAAAGCATTTCAGTGAAAAAGCGGTAGGTTGGCCGACAAGTATTTGATTTTATTTATTTATTTAATTTTAATATAGGTACCTTTTGAATAAAAAATTTGAATTGACCGAATTACATGAAGCAGAATGAAGCGAAAGCTCGGAATTATTAATTTCATTACCTACATTAATGAATTTGGGCGGAACGAAGTTCGCCGGGTCAGCTAGTAAAATATAGAAAAATAAAACTTTCGCATACAAAATCAAAAGCACCGCACGAAACTGCAACCCCAATCCCCAACCACTTAAACGAAAAGCTAAGTTCAACCATTCATTCATCGGCTTTCGTGCACAGATTTTATTTGCACGAGTTCCGATGTAATACATTGTGTATTTGACCTATGACGCTTTACGGAAACAGAACAGAACAGATATGCAAAAGAAGAGAAAATGAATACAGCCCGTGCACAGAAAACCTTCGCACGAGTTCACTACAAGTTCATCAAAGTAAAGCGATTTAAGTACGGCGGCGTGCGGCCGACGAATGACGATGACGATGGGGATGAATACTGGAGAATTCTTGTAGAGGGATATAGTTTGGAGTTGAATGAATTTATTTGATGAAATCAACAGAATGGTGCACAGCGAGTTTTTGTACGAGTTAATTTTTTTTTTCTCAGCGGTGAAGGAATTTTGAAAGAAGATTTTTAATTAATAAAGGATGAATATGAATAGGTATGGTGTAGGCTGTAGCTGTTGTCTGTGTTATGGAGGTTTTATGGGTTATGGAATTGTGCATATCATTATTTGTGTGTTATTATTATTACACAGTGTTTGATGAGGGACTTATTTTCGTTAGATCAGGGTGTGCAATGCACACCTTGCACACCCTGACGAGACGCCACTGCTAGAAACATATTAGGACCAACATTGTTGTGAATTTTCCGCTTTTAAATATCATTAACTTCGATTTCATGTGTACATTTTTCTTAAATAACTGAAGAAAAATTGCTCAAAATGTTTTTATTTTCCTACAACCATTCTGCAGTAATCATTTTTCATAAATATTTTCAGCAAAAGTGAACTTATTCCTAAAATAAAATAAAATATAAAATAACGAATAATTTCAAATTTAACGGACAAAATTCCATGAACGCTGGCAGCAACTTTGCCGACAGCGGAAGTGGGACATGCAAGGTGCGAGTGCGAGGGTCTCAGTAATTGTCTCTGGTTATGTGTTCCACAACCACATTGTACCTTTACCTAAACTCTGGATCTTGAAATGTGTATATCGCGATTAGCAGTTTACAGTGTAGGCACAAAAAGCTCGCAATATCCACCAGCTCTGTGATGTGTAAGGAAATAAATTCGATTTGAATTTGCTAGGCGTCGGGAAGGTTTTATAAGTGATTTTCGGTATATTTATTCAATGATTTTCTACCGAAAGGAGCATGAACGGGACACTGGGAGTACCATACAGCGTTTTTTGTTTCATTTTTATGTGACAAACGCTATTGTCGTTTCAAAATACAGACTTCCACAATTGCACACGTGAATTTTCTCAATTCATTCCGTCTACATTCATACTGAAGAACGCACTAACCTAAAATCCAGTTGATCCCTCATTGCTGAAGTTAGCGATTCACTTAATTCGTCGCTCAATTTGCTTTGTGACATTAAAATCCGTCAGACTAACCCCCAAGCTTAGCTAGGTACACCTTCTGAATGCGAATACCCGTCATTGGCAAGTGCAACTCTCACAAAAATGCATACACTCCGCAACCAGCCACCATTGTTGTTCACTACTACTCCACCGGAAAACGACCATCATCAATTTCAATTAATTTCCCAGTTGTAATTAATCATCTCCGTCCAGCAGCCCCCATTCTATCACATACAGTGTGCTGTGCACCTTAAGATAATTACCAAGCGCGCATAAAGAAAATACTGTGCAAGCCGCAAAATCCTCCCCCTACTTATCTCTGTAGCAATGCAACAGACACACCGACTATAGGTATACAACAAACTCCCACTTAATGTTTCCATTATAACTAACATAACCCATGCCGTTGCAGCAACCAAAGGGGTAGGTAGTGCAAAAGTTACGCTACATAGTTAATTCGCATATATGCAGTAGGTTCATGGAATATTTGGTGAATTGGAGTGTGTTAATAGCAAAACAATACCGTCAGCGAACGAACGCATGCTGGGGGACCAGAGGACGCGCAACTAAGTATACGAAGCAGGACAAGGAGACTGATGTATTGTTTGGTTAACGAAACTATAACTAACGTGATGTTTGCGTTTGTTGTGAATAATTGAATTATAGAATTTATGCTGCGACAGAGAAAACACCGATGACTTTTGAGATATGAAGACCAGTGTGGGTACATAAGCTGTGTGTGTGTGAATGCAGTCAATCATCTTCATATGTTGCGTATACGACAGAGTGGATGGATGTTTATTTTTCTTCTTTCCTTTTGTGCTTCCGCATGAGATAGGATTGAGATGGTTGGGTTTAATTTTAAAGAAAATGAAAATGTGAGAGCAACTTTGTATTCAAGTTGAATTGTAAGCGGATTTTTGACAGTTGGACAGCGGGAGAACTGGGAGAATTTGATTTTTATTTTGAAATCAACCAAGTAAAACGATTGTGAGATGTCTGGCGCAGGAAGTGGTGGGTAAATCTTTTGATCGATATACATATTTACATTACATATATATGTATACGTAAGAATTCAGAGATTTTATTTTTGAATTTGCATTAGCAGCTACAGCTGGACACGTGTGGGGGTGCAAATGATTGTGTAAACTCCAAGTGCGCGAATTATTTTTTAAAGGTGCATATTCAAAATGGTTGAAAAATAGTAGAAGTGGGTATTATTGCTGCTGTTATTGCATTTTTAATGACTGTTGTAATTTGAATTTTAAAGTGCGGTATTGAGTTTTAAAAATATGTATGAACAGAGATCGGCTTTTGGGTATCCAGTTTTGGGAAATAAT
This sequence comes from Cheilosia urbana, assembly GCA_946477585.1. NCBI lineage: Eukaryota > Metazoa > Arthropoda > Insecta > Diptera > Syrphidae > Cheilosia > Cheilosia urbana. Next base: position 66,863,879 of record OX297855.1, read on the forward strand.
TAAATAACCGATTTATTCGAATTTTTTTTAGAGAAACTAAGTACGGGATCTTGCTTAGAATAGAGATATTATCTTTAATATGTATTTTGACCAAATCATTAGAGCGGTTTTGTAAAATTTGGCAGACAAAACAGTACCAAATATTGTCTAGTCTGAAAAATATTTGTTAACATATATAAATGTATAGCTGAAAACCGATTATGAGTTATTGTTCGGGATATAAGCATTACTTGGTTTTTGAAGTCTTATCGAAGTCAAAAATGGGTTCTTTCGAGATATGAGCAGTTTTTAGGATTAGCGTTTTCGGGGATTTGAATTGAAAATTAAGGACGCAGTCAGAATCGTTATTGCCGTTTTCAGCTAAACTAACTAAAGAAATTCAAAATTTTTTTTTCAAGAATCCATCGTACGATAATACAAGGAAATATCGTGGAAAAGAAAACCGGTCCCGAACTAGAAGCCCCCGAAATCCAAATCCGAAGTTTGAATGAAATCGGAGCAGACGTTTAGGCTGTAGGCCTTGGCACAGCCGGACAGAGAGACGGACAGAATTTGAGAAAGTAAAAGATCACCAAGAATAATATTTTTGCATTTTAAACAATTTGGGCGATTACTCAATATGCCAAATAGCCCAAATTTTAAATTCACAAAATAGTCTAAGCTTAAATGAACCATCGGCAAAAACATCGGCCCATTTGCATCCAGTAGCTGGATGCTTAAGATTATCTGCTATTAAATTCAATTTACTTAAGTAACAGGTACAGCATTTCTTTAAAATCAAAACATGTTAGAAGGGACCTAATTCCATAACTGTTTTTAATGGACTTATGTCCCACTTCAGTGTTTTAAGATTTAACGACATTTAAATAAGATAAGAAACATTTGACAGTATTAGGATCTTTTAAATGTTTTGCAAACTTATTGTTTGACTTTGAAAAAGAGGTGTGAAATCACTTACCACACATGCTATTTACTTCTGAATGATGAGCAAGAAGAGGAAGCTTCGCAATCTTTCGAAGAAGAACCTTTCGGCGTGTATACAATTGTTGTATTAACCATCAGTAACAATATGTCAGATATCGCATTACTAACCATTTTCGTGTTTCGTATTTGACCAACATTTTTTAAAGCAAGACAATTTCAAAAGGGTAAATCTACCTAAAATATAATGTCACACATTGATGGTAAAAAAGTGTTCTACTGTGCTGTTTAGTGATACTAGAGTTCGCCTAGTGGCGAATTATTATTCACCTGGCTTATACACAACATATTTGAAAACAAATTACAGGCAGCATTCGAGCGAGCAAATATGTTGTCTGGTTCTTAACTATTTCCGTTCCCCTATTTATCTGTAAGATCACCAAAGCGTTCGATATGGTCGATCATCACATTCTCCTGGAAAAACTTGTAACGATTAACTTTCTTCTGTTTCTGTTTTTTATTCATCCGTGTTGGTTCTATTTTAATAAAATAATTTATTAATTTCTTCTTATTATTATACGAACATATACATACAAAAATAATAATTGAATATTTGAGTAATAGAAACTAAGCCATATTTTACTATGTAATTATAATTTGAAAATTGAGCCTTTGAAAAATGATGGCTTAGATTTTATTTAATAATCCATGCCTTACGTCGTAGGCACTGAGAAGATTGCAAATTTTATAAGGGAAGATACCTAAAACTAATGGCCAGTGTATCTACATGGATGGGGTGGGAGGCCAAAGAGTAATATCAAGAACATTAAGGACTCCAGGTCCAAGTAATTTCCTTTCCGCCCTTGACCAAAGATCCCTCTAAAATTGTTCTAAAGTACTCTATTTAATCTGTTAATTTTCAATTTTTAATTATTTGTACTATGCTGTCGCCAGAACCAGCCCTTAGTCGGGATTGAATCATCAGATTTGCGATCACACTCAAGCCCAGTCGGCCTTAGTTCGCTTTGAATATATAAATACATTTCAAATTTCCCCCTCTGTTACTTCAGCATTTAGAATTTGAGAAAATAATAGCTTAAAATTTGCGCGAATTTTGAACTATTATTTTCTCAAATTTCCCTTCTAGTTATTTCAGCATTTAGAATTTAGTTATATATAAAATAATAGTTACATCCATTTCTGCAAATTAAAGATAAGTATTATTTATATATATATAAAATTCGGCTTTATTTCGCTTTCGCAAAGTAAAGTAACATAACAGTTTTGGAATTCGGCGTTATTTCACGGCACCCTTTCTGACAATCTAATGTTGTAACTTAAGAAATACATTTTTGGTCTAAACTGATTTTGATGCATTGAAAGTAGCTTCATTTTTTCTTAATGTTATGTAATAAGGCTTAATCTTGCTAAATAATATAAATATGTAAATTGTGTGTTTTTGTTTTTTTTTAAATGTAACCCCGCACACTTACTATAACTTTTCGAAATGCATTAAATTTAAAGTTTAAAGTGTTATGCCATTCAACAAAATTTTATTATATATATAAGTACATATAGTAATTACAAAATGTCAAATGAATTTCATAAATTAATTTAAATTAATGTTCATATTATTTATTTATGGTATTATAAAAAAAATTATGAACGGTGGATCAATTATAAAATCCAACATCCCATGTCCTCTGGCCGAATATAAATTGATTTCAAGTTCCTCTTTATCCGTTCACTTAATTGCCTATTACTCATCTCACAAAGGTTATTAGTTTACACACCAATCTCAGCATAACATTGTCCATCACTCGAAGCCACTGCGGGCTCAACCTCAAAGGGATTCAATTACGATATCCTGGCACGAACACAAACAACGACGTCGAGGTCAAATGAGTTCCGTCAAAATCAAAAGAAAGAACACCACTGCCAACAAGGTGGTAATTAATTCTTATTTCTTGCACAGAGTTACATTCTTCTGCAGCCTTTTCCTATACATGTACAGTAAAATATACGTACATTGTACACTGCCGAGAAAACGCACATCTTCCATCTCCGTCTAACTCGAGATTTAAGAATTTACTATAATTATCAGTAAGTAGATCGAAAGGGAGTGAGAAGGAAACGGAACAGGGAAATCCTCTGCGAGAAACGCTTAATTGTACTTTCTTGCATAATGGCCTCCATCGCAGTGAGCAAGGATCTTGTGGAGAATTATGAAAATTGCTCTGCAAAAGGATGCCGGGATATGGAAAGTTGCACTCATAATTGCACCGTCTGCGAATAGTTTACTTCTTTCATTCGACGAAGACGACGACTACGCGACGTCCAGAAAATTTATTTTTTCTATATATATACCGTTGTAACGTCATATCTGTGGCACGGCATCAAGAAAGGGATTTTCGTTTAAGGAATTCTCCCATTTTTGTTCTTGCTTTGATCCTTTAACGGAGCTATTATGAAACAGTATACAACGCCAATACGATGGAGCTGCACTTAATGAGGAGGAAAATGCAAGCATTACTTTCTATAATGGGCCTGATATGTACATATAAGACTGTTCAGTTACAGTGGTTGTTGGCAAGAAGGAGACTTATAGAAAGTTGACTTGCTGCGATTTGATAAGGCAAATATAAAAGCTGACGTGTAGGTAGTAGCTCGTCAATCAACAGAAGACTTAAAAAGCAATAGTACTTTTATTCAAGTTGCTGGTTATAATTATCAAGACTTGCCCAGCGACCAAGTAACGGGTGATTTTTTAAGGGGTTTAGAACTTTTTACAAAAAAAAAAAAAACACAAAAAATTCGAAAAAATGAATGAAATATTTATTTGAATCGATAGTTTGAACCTTGCAATTTAATGTTTAAAGATAATTTCATGCAAATGTTGACCGCGGCTGCGTCTCAGGTAGTCCATCCGCTGAGTCCAATTTTGGCATACTCTTTCACACATATCGGCCGGTATCTCACGAATGAATGCATGGATGTTGGCTTCCAGTGCGTCAATCGAAGCGGGCTTGTCCCTATACACATAAGCCTTGACATACCCCCACAAAAAATAATCTAATGGTGTCAAATCGCACGATCTAGGCGGCCAATTGACCGGCCCGAAACGTGAAATTAACTGTTCACCAAACTCGCCTCGCAATTGCGCCATTGTTTCGCGTGCTGTGTGGCATGTGGCACCGTCTTGTTGAAACCACATATCATGCAAGTCAAGAACTTCCATTTCGGGCAAAAAAAAGTTTGTTATCATCGCTCGGTAGCGTTCACCATTGACAGTAACGCTGCGATTCGCATCATCTTTGAAGAAATATGGCCCAATAATGCCGCCGGCCCATAAACGGCACCAAACAGTGGCTTTTTCGGGATGCATTGGTAGCTGTTGCAATGCTTCTGGCTCCAAATGCGGCAATTTTGCTTATTTACGTACCCATTCAACCAAAAATGAGCCTCATCCCTGAACACAATTTTTCGATAAAAAAGCGGATCCTCGGCCAGCTTTCCAAGAGCCCATTCACCAAAAATTCGGCGTTGTGGTAGGTCGGCTGGCTTTAGTTCTTGCACAAGCTGTATCTTAAAAGGCTTTACGCACAAATCCTTCCGCAAAATTTTCCACGTAGTGCTGTAACAAAGGCCTAACTGCTGGGAACGGCGCCGAATCGACATTTCGCGGTCTTCTGTCACACTAGCTGATACGGCCGCAATTTTTTCTTCACTACGCACAGTACGTAAACGTGTTGGTGGTTTAATGTCCAACAAAGTAAATTTGGTGCGAAATTTGGTCACAATCTTCCGAATAGACTGCTCAGAAGGTCGAGAATGCCGATCATAAAATGGAAGCAGCGCGCGATGAACATTTCGAACCGAGCACGAATTTTGATAGTAAAATTCAATAATTTGCAAGCGTTGTTCATTTGTAAGACGATCCATGGTTAAATTGCAAACCAAACTGAAGCTGTTTGACAGTGACACAAGGTACTAAACACACGTCAGCTGTCAAAACCAGTGTTGCCAAAACCAAACCAGCTAAAAAATCACCCGTTATATACTGGGGCGTTTTTTATAAAAAAAAAACTTAGACCATGTTTATTCAAACAGAATAGCCTCATTTTTAACTGCTACTGCCTCGGGATTGACCGCAAATGTGTATGCTGTCAATGATACAAAGTGTCCAAAAAATGTGTTTTTTTTGAAAACGCAGTTAACGACAAACTCCGCTTATGTTTCATTTTCAGGCCAACAAAGACAGAAAGTGTAGAAACTGAAAATATTGTAAGCGCCAACCTTAGAGCAAAAGACTGTTTCAACTGGGGCAGGCTTATGAAGTTGAGGCAACAACCAGTTAACGACACCTGTCATTTTTGCAATTTTTGGAAATCAAGAGTCGATTACTCAAGTAAGGCAAGTTTAACAAAATTGCATAAACTTTCAGCTAACTAACAGTGCAAAGGCGCTTCAAAGAACGGTTTGACTTGGCTGCACAGGGGCCTTCCCTAGCACTCCGGGCTCTGATCTAGATGCTATGATGAATCTCCCCTGACAACTTAAACCAGCGTCATTAATCTATTCCAGTCAAAATTAAAATCATATTCTAACAGATCAAAAACATAAACTCCTACTACGCTTGTCCTCGTAGTCTCGTAGTCAACTTGTTGTTGTTGTTACTTATTATAAAAAAGTACAGTAGGCGCTTATAACTCTCTAACCAGAACTTGCGACACTTGCCTATTACCGAGAGATTCAACTTTTAGAAACCCACGTTTTGACATGTAGGTACTGCTATATCAATTTCTAACACGAATTGCATCGTGGCTCAAAAAACACTTGGATACTGCAAAAACGCTCTTATGCGGCTAAAGTTTGCAAGAATGTGTTGTATGCCTTTTGCTAAGAGCTGACCGTGAGAAAGTTAGATAAGAAAAGTGTCCCTCTTTTGAAAAAGTTACCAGTCTAAACACGTTAGCAAAATATTTTTGTATTTCAATATTAACCCTTTTTGAAACGCAGTTTTGAAACAGAACCCCCTCAAAATCTTCATTAATATCCCTTCTAAAAGGGACACACGGTATCGTTTAAACAGCAAGTTCAAAGGACCACGTTTTTTTACCGCACCAATACCCTCCCGATATGTTTTTTTTTTCACAGTCAGCTCCGTAAAGAAACTTCCCTGCACCCTACACAAAAATTTAAATGAAATAAGTTGGAAATAGTGCCTCCGGCAGGACTGCTTCCCTCTCGGTAGCATCGGTTGAGCAAGAGCATCGCAACTGTCACTCAGAGTTACGTATGCACCACTATTGCCACACCCATCTTCTGGGTGCGATGTGTCATCAAAACGATTTGCACACTTCTGAAAAATGCATGCACATTCTTATCCCGTATCGTCGTTTGTGTCATATACAGCGCGCATATCTACCACACCAACAGTCTCGCTTCCATGTTGCCAAGTTCAATATTCAGTTCAAGTCTTAGGCATACGTACATCTCGTCATAAGGATTATACGGCGTTCTTAAATAAATTGCGAGCGGATTAGTGTGTGCGGAAAAAAATTGTCGTCGTCAAAGGCGTGGGCTTTTTTCTTTTTGTCTCATGGACTGAATGACGACTACTGTAAGGGATGCATGACGTCATGCAGACTTGGAGGAGTAATATCCACATATATCCGCATATCCGCATGCAGCAGCTAACAAAGAACCGAATAGACACATGTTGCTGTTATTATAGACAGTTAATGTCTTTCTGTCTGTTGCTGCCGTCTACATGTTACTTTATCGGGATAATGCCACCCTTTGCAAGAGTGGGAAGAGTTGGAGCATTAGTGCCATCATTTTGTGTCATAAAGACAGTCGTTGTGTGGAACAGAGCAGAGATATATCTGGTTTCATTTTAAAGGAATGAAGAGGTTTTTCTTCGCCCCATTGTTCTGCGAAGAACGAGGACGTAATATTGCTGGAAGGCGGTACAGTGCTATGGGTGCTATTGATTTTCTTTCGAAAGAAACAGAAACAAGATTTGGGACAGCAACATTTTAACTTAATCGTGTCAAAATAAAGTGAAGTGTCAGGCTGCTGCTGTCTGTGAGGTGAAAATAATTTTGAAAAGAACGCCTTAGAACATGGATTCGAGTGTCTTATTAGAGATATTAGACAGAGGGGGATTATAACTGAATACAAGTAATTGGCGAGGAGTTAAATAAAAGCAGGCCAACAGGTGAAGATGACGTTTTGTATGGGAAAAGCGAAATTTAGTTCAGTACTCATTTGGTGAGTGGAAGCCTCGAATTCGCCAGTCAAAACAGTCTACATAGTATGTCTCATCAGTTATATTTTTCTACTAAAAAACATCGAAGTTTCTAAATAACCGTCACTTAACATATTTTTTGATATGCTAATGAGTGGCGATCGCAGTTGTTTTCCAGGTCTTTCGATGTGGAGTTCTTATTTACATATCTATTACTGAAACTATAAGGATTTCAAATTCAAATGAACAAGAAATTTTGCCATATAATACACGTACAGAAGCGGCCCATGCACTGTAGCTTAATATTTGTCATACATTCAGATGTGGACGTTAAGCGCAATTCAGATGATCACGAGCAAGTAAAAGCAAATAGGTAGGCTGATGCGGTTTAATCATTTTTAATCATATTACATCTCCAAAAGTAAAATATTCACTTCAATTTAAATGAAGACAATTGAAAAAGCTGCGAACAAAAGTTAAAACGTTAAAACTTCGCTTACGTTTTTCCTGCGACCCACAAAGTGTTTACTTGCAGCAAGCTGTCACATTTACAATCCACAAATTAGTTTGACAAGCTTTTTACACTATCTTCAAATTTTGGAATAAAATGTTAAATGACTACGGGCTATAAGATTGTATTCACATAACAAATCTCACTTACGGTCTACAGGTTTGTAACAATTTCCATAAATCCAACAAAACAATCACCCGCAGTTAACTTCAATTACATTCCAACCAAAAATTACAAAACAGGGGTTGAATTACCACATCCGTGATCGAGTAATACGTGACTGAATTTGTTATTGTTTTGCTTATTAAATCCACAAAATTCAGTGACGTATGGCTCGATCACGGATGCGGTAATTCGACCCCAGATCAATTTCGGGAACCAAACAAAAAGTCTTATCAATGGCAAAATATCTGGGTGACCGAGCTTTGCTCGGTTATTACTATTTATTGTAGTATTAAAAACAATACAAATTAAAAAATATATATATTTAAACATGAACATAGGTATAAAAAAATGTATGTCGCCTAAATGCCGGTAGATGTCTTACTTCTTTCCTTTTACTATGACGCGGACGGCAAGAAACGAGTGTTACGAGTTCGAATCCCGCTCGGTGACTTACTTTTTTTTTTTTTTTTTTTTTTTTATATGTTCAAGTTTACATATATTTTTTTTAATTTGTATTGTTTTTGAAATTACAATTGGTCGCCCAGGTACTGATAACTAAAGTATGATACGAAATGTTGGAAGTCGCATTAGAAGTTTCACTTCAAAAATACTACCCTATTAAATTATATGTGTATTATCAAATCAAACTAAAACAAGTAAATGAAATAATGAGGACGCTACTCTTTGCTAACGGTCGCGCTGGCCTGTAACAGGTATACTACGCCCATGCGTTAGAGTGCCACGTATTCACTATAACAACCATTAAATGAAAAATCTTGAACTCAATTTATACACCACCATCCACCATCCGTCCATCACCACACCACACGTCATCATCCATCTGCGCATTTCCTCAGAAAGACATTGTCGCTGTTTCTTTTTTTCATATGAACGTGCTTGTGCGATGTGCGCCACAAAACCACCCCAAAGCAGAACAACGATCAAGAACCGCGGCTGCTGATAATATTCGATTTGAGAAAATAAATTTATTTTTTTCGTGTTAGATTTTAGGTTGTAGCTCAGCTTCTAGAGGACATAGAAAGCTGATTGATGGCTTGAAATAACTACTAAAGTGTTGGCTCTCCTACGTATTTTTTTTGTTTGCATTGATTAAGAATTGTTTGTGTAATGGCGAGTAAAAGGCAGTAAAGTCAGAAAAATAAGCTCAAAACGCATGAAAACTCGAAAACACGCGTTTTCCCAAACATAAGACTAATCTAGATCAATTGCTTACCCCCGAAAACCCCCATATACCAAATTTCAGCGAAATCGTTAGAGCCGTTTCCGAGATCACAGAAATAAATTTATTTATACATAAATAAATAAATAAATAAATACATACAAGATTAGCTCGTTTAAAGGTATAAGATATAGGTAGGTATTGCGACTATTTGCACTATCGCAGTATTGCGAAAAAAAAACCCCGAACGATTGGAGGTGACACCTTGCAATCGCCACGGATTTAGTTTAAAAGTTGTAGTCTTTCAATTGAATATTCGTGCTATGTACACTGTACAGGGTGGGCCAACTTGGACTGACTGATTTGAAATTCTTATATATATATTTTTTTTCCAGATAATTAAAATAATTATAAAATGTCATATTGTCATCATATACACTCAACGCAAGAACGAGTAAAAATTGTTGTATTTTATCATGTTTCCGGGCGATCAATTATTGCAACCCAAAGAAAATACAGTCAGCATTTCTAAAGGCCACTGTTGCTGTTGACTGCGCAAGACCAAGGTTGAAGTCGTTGCCGACACAGGTGCACAGCTGCAATTAATCGGCTTAAGTTTGGGTCCAATATCTTCCAAAAAATCAACGAATGCACCTCAAAAGCTTAATTTCATTCCTTGGAAATCAAATTAGTTACCTTCGGTTTTCCAGTTCCAAAGGATTAGATGCGACTGTCTCACCATGGTCATCTTACTTCCTTACTTAAGGTGGCGCTACAGTCCGGGGTGGACCTGGGCCTCAACCAACAAGCGTCTCCAGCCAGCGCGATCTTTAGCTAGCTGTCTCCAGTTTCGCATGCTAAGTTGGTTAAGGTCCCCTTCCATTTGCGTGCGCCACCTGAGTCGCGGCCTTCCTCTACTGCGCCTTCCCTCGGGTGTGGATTCGAAGATCTTGCGGGCCGGAGCATTCGTGTCCATACGCTCTACATGACGCAGCCACCTCAGTCGTTGGACCTTCACTCTTCTAACTAGGTCGATGTCGCTGTACAGCCCGTACAGTTCGTCGTTGAATCTTCTCCTCCATTCACCGTCAATGCAGACGGAACCAAAAATCACTCGAAGAATTTTCCTCTCGAAACAACCTAGAGTTACCTCATCCGCTTTTGATAGAGTCCATGCCTCTGCGCCATATAGCAGGACTGGGACGATTAGGGTCTTACAAAGGGTCACTTTAGTTGTTCTAGAGAGGGCTTTGCTACTCAATTGCTTTCTTAGCCCAAGGAAGCAGCGGTTGGCAAGAGTTATTCTTCGTTTAATTTCAGCGCTGGTGTCATTGTCTGAGTTCAAAGCGGAGGTAGACAAAGTCCTTTACCACCTCAAAGTTATATTTGTCTATTGTGACGTTCTGTCCGAGCCGTCGGTGTTGGGTGTCCTTTTTAGCTGACAGCATATACTTCGTCTTGCCCTCCTTAACCGCCAAACCCATCTTCGCCGCCTCAGTCTCAATACTCACAAACGCGCTATTTACATCACGCTGCGTTCTGCCAATTATGTCAATGTCGGCGTACGCGCGTAATTGGACGGACTTTTGAAAGATCGTGCCTATGGTGTTGGCGTTTGAGTTTTGCACTTTTCTTTCAAGTACGATGTTAAAAAAGTCTCATGACAGCGCATGGCCTTGTCTAAATCCTTTTTTGACATCGAAGGTCTCGATGAGTTCTTTACCGACCTTGATGGAGCAGCGTGCATTATCCATCGTCATCCTGCACAAACGGACGAGTTTGACAGGGATGCCAAAAATAGACATTGCTCTGTATAGCTCGTCCCTATAAATGCTGTCATATAGGCGTCCTTAATATCGATGAAAAGGTGATGGGTATCGATTTGAAGTTCCTGGGTTTTTTTCCAAAATCTGCCGCAGTGTGAATTTTTGGTCGATGGTTGACTTTCCTGGCCTGAAGCCACACTGATACGGACCAATCAGGTTGTTTATGAAGGGCATAGTTGAAACTTAAGACTTCTTGCCTAAGTCTGGCACCAACGACGAATCCATATCCGAATAAGCGCTGTTTTTGCTGCCGATAGCAGTCGCCGTAATAAATATCGCAGTTTTTTATCCTCTTTTTGCCCGGGCCATCCCATCGCACTTCTTGGATGGCGGTTAGATCTGCTTTATAGTGCTTCAGGGCCTCCGCTAGTTGTTCGGCTGCACGCTGTCTATTAAGGGACCTAACATTCCACGTACAGATCCGAAATTCATTGTCCTTGTATCGTTTGCCAGGTTCGTCAACAGTAAAATCATCCGTATCCGAGGCTTGTTGCTGCTTCGTAACTTTGGCATCATCAAAAAAATTCCACTGATGACATATTTTTCAATAAATTTTACATTTTTTTCTCGATCACTTTCCACATCAAAAATATTTTATAACTGTCAAAGTTGAGTTTTCAATCACAATAACTTTATTTTTTGCATTACGTTCACAATAGTTTATATTTTAATCAATTGTATTTCACAATACCAGTATCAATTTTAATTGATAAATTTTGTCAATCGTCAACCGATTGATAGTTGATCTTCGCAAAAGGGGTAGTATTGTGAACACAAAACTATTTTAATTGGATGAAACGTGAGTAACTTCGGTTACAGCTAGAATTCTCTATCCCGCTAAGACTACACACCAGACTTGGATTTTATAAGGTATTGCTTCGTAGAGTTTGGCTAAGACCAAAATTATCTGACGCAAACCCATGCATTCTCCGTCTTCAATTTGTATTTTACATTGGGTTTCTCTAGCTCCGTATTAGTGTTCAAACCTGTAATGGTCATCTTCAGCATCGATAACCTGTTATCGTCTCAGTTACGGTGTTACTGTAGATAGTCTCAATGTTTTATTGCACCGGCCCATATCTGACCAGCAGAAAATTATCGACTTAGAAGATTTACTTTTGGTAGGAGTAGTCTTTCACGTTGATTGGGAATCATGCTTGCTAGTATATCAATTACTGTAGTTATGATGTAACTTGAACATTGATCTCCAGCCTATGATAATGTTGAGGGACTTTACACCCCGGTCGTAAAAAACTTTTTTTCATACTCTTCGTAAGTCTTCTGCGGCTCATGAGACCGCATTGTCTTCTTTTCAACTTGATGCAGTACTTGAAAGTTGGACCTTACAGTAATTTTAAGTCGATTTGGGGATATCACAATGCGAGAGTGTAACCTTGCAGAGGAAAAAGCTAGGAATTTCTGCTCAAGCTCCTCTTAACCTCAGCTTCATTATCTGGAAATAGCTATTATCAGCCAGATTTCTTAAACAGTGTTCTGAAAGTTGATATAGGGGGGTGGTAGGCCAGTCGCTCGTTTTGGTGTTCTTGGCAAAAATAAAGAAAACATGTATAGAAGAGTTTTTTTTTTTTTTAACTTGGAAGAGAACTAATATCTGTGTTTTGTATATATCAACAAAACCGATAAAACTACCTTTTTGACACGAAAATCTATTCTCTTACTAGTCCAAAACTTGGCAATATGGTATGGCAATGGTAGACCAGTTTTTATTTTTTAATGTGATTGCTCCACTAGATGTTTTCGAAAAGGTACAACGTAAAGCGTAACTTTGTTCTTAGGCTAACTAAGGTCTAAATAGCTTATGAATCGTAGTTTATATTTAAGAAAAGTTTCCATCAGAATCTTTAGTGACTGACTGCAACTATCGACCCATTACAAGTTAACCATTGTTATGTGCAATGAAGGCGATTATTGGATAAAAAACGGTCTACCTGATCTACCATAGAAGTGTACGTATTCCTCGACATAGCTATGAAAATAATCTTTCTAGCTTACTCCATTTACGCATAAGCACATTGCCATTGTTTAAATGCAACTAAAGACTAAAGAATCGTTCGTTCCTTTCCTAAGTATTCCCATCTCATGAATCAGTGTGATAGTTGGGTAGTTCTTTACGCTAAAAATTTCAATGGAGAAAAAAAGTTACGTATACGCCCGAGTAAGTATAACACAAACACTCCCACAAACCGCAATTAGTTCTTTCAATCATCATCCTCCAATCATCATGTATTTGAACAGTTTCCCTATAGGAAACAATTAACTCCAAGTGCAAGCCAATCATTTTCTCATTTTCTTCCCGCATCTGATTATCATCCACAATCACTTCAGAAGCAACTGAATCATGGATGAAAACTCAATTAAACTACCAAAAGAGGTAGAGCAATTAATAAAGGAAAACCCTATTTGTATGTGTTCATATCCTATATCATATTATACATCCCGTACAGCTCTGGATCAATCAAATTCTGTATTCCTTTGGCAGCAATTTGAAAATTGTCCCACGTGGTGGGTGAGCATAGGACAAAAATAGAAAGGAAATCCCTTCTCGGCAAAAAATCGATGCAATCACAAGTACCGGCGAATGCTTACGATTGCATACGATATCCTGTGAGAAGCAGACGAATATCAGCAGCGATTGAGTACTTTTGTATAATTCATCCTTTACATGCATACACGATATGTATACATTTTTCGCACAGGATAACTATTTCTCATTTTTCAAGCAACAAAGAAATAAAATCCCTCCTCACACTGCAGTTTTATTGTATAGTTCAAGAGCAGTAGCTGATATCCCCAAAATGAAATCCAATGCAAAACACTCGGAGAGAAAGGATTTCTCTTTTTTTTTTGTGTTGTGTTGATTCCTTTTGAGAAAGCAGCTTAAATTTCATGCTTCGGCAAATAGAAGGAATTAAGGAGGATATGCCATGAAGGAAAAAAAAAAATGAAAATGTTAAATTTTTTCCATGTGTAGAATACCCGATGTAAACAGGCTGGGATACAGATGTAAGGACCAAAGGTTCGTAGTTTTTACGATGTAATTCCTTCCTGTTGCATGAAATTAGTCATCCAGTTTTCTTTTTTCCATTTTTCAAGCAAATTAAAGTAGCGGAATGAAATAAAATATTGGCATGAGTGATGCAGCAGTTTCGAGTGAGGGGCTTTACATTGCAGCGCTCCGGCGAGAAGTGGGGTGCCTTTCTTTAATTTTAAATTTAGTGCTGTTCAGTTTTGAAGTTGTTTACTCCGAAATGAAAAGGGGCCACTTGAAGTTTTTGTTTTTACAACACTTTATGCAAGGAGAATACTGCGCTGAAGAAGTTTCTTGATCTTAATGATGGCTGCAGAGATAGTCCTTCGGGGGTGGAAAGTAACGAGACTTGATAACATTTTGAATTGCATTATGAACATATATGTGGAAAGAAGGAAGACATGATATTACGATGTAGTCTATAGATGTGCGGAACAATGTTGAATATAAACACCTGAAGAGAAATGCAGTGGGCCTGTTACTTAGCGCACATGTCAGCGATGGCGATAGGGGAAACCAACTGTAGTTTTAAAATCACAATTGTTATAAATATTTATGAAAAGGATATTATGTACTGATTAAGAGTATTTGACAACTTTATGTGCTGTGTGAAACGACTTTCCTTATAGAAAAGATCCAGTTTTTTTTAACTTTCAGAAGTAAAAAAGTCGTTTGTTCGCTTCCGGCTCAAAAATATTTTGCATTTTTCAGCTTTATCTATTTTATTACAATGTTTTACTTAACTTAAAATTACTTACTTACTTAAGGTGGTGCTACAGTCCGGGGTGGACCTGGGCCTCAACCAATACGCCTCTCCAGTTAGCGCGATCTTTGGCTAACTGCCTCCAGTTGCGCACACCAAGTTGGTTGAGGTCCCCTTCCACTTGAGCGCGCCACCTAAGGCGAGGTCTTCCTCTACTGAGTTGTCCCTCCGGATTGGAATCGAAGACTCTCCGGGCCGGAGCGTTGATGTCCATTCGCTCTACATGCCCTAACCATCTTAGACGACTAATGCGTACTTTTCTGACCAGGTCGATGTCGCTGTACAGCTCGTAGAGTTCGCTGTTAAATCTTCTCCTCCAAATCCCGTCAACGCAAACGGGACCAAAAATCACTCGAAGAATTTTGCGTTCGAAGCGACCAATAAGATCCTCATCTGTTTTTGCTACACTGAAAAAAAAAGGTACACCATAGTAGTGAAAAAGTTCATCAATGTGATGAAAAAATCAACAATTTTAGTCCAGTGAACTTTTTCATTAGTATGATGAAACCGATTTCGTCAATATGATGTTGTTCATCATTCATCAACTTTGTTCATCAATATTATGAAAAATTCATCAATATGATGAACCCAAATTCCCCTTTAATTTCATAATGTGATGAATGTATTCATCATATTGACAAATTTGTTCATCAATATGATGCACACTTTCTGTGCTGTCAAATTTGTTTTCATGTAGTTGTAAGATTATTCACACAAATAAAAACATGAAATAAAAATACTGACACCAATATAAATCGTAAAGATATAGCCTTCCCACTTTCATGGGGATGCTAAAATACTTAAACGAGCATAATGTCATGAAAATGGTAATGGTAATATTATGTGAATTTAACTATTGAATTTCTTCGCATCCGAAAGGAAAATATTCAAACGAAAATCAGTTTTACCACGAAAGTCAATAAAGTGTAGTGGCAAAAACTCACGCGCTCAAGAAATATTGAAGATTTACAAAAATAAATTTTATTTCTGAGTTACTTTTATCACTCCTGGGACAATTTTTTTTTTTTTTTCATAATGGATCCCAATGAGAATCAGAGAACGGCCATTTGCCTGCCATATGCATAGAGTCACAGGGTGCATGTGCATACATTTGTGTTTGAAATGTGTTTTTTCGTTTTTTGTTATTTAGTTATAATTTTATTGATCCATTCTGTTGAATTTTATAATGTTGAGGCGTGAGAGAACAATGTACGAGAAAAGTTTGGTTAAATAACAATATTACATTAATTTTGAATCACAACGTTATAATTATATAGCGAGCTCTTTTTTTTACCAAAGGAAAATCGTTGTGAAAATTCATGATAATTGTAGTTTTATTTTAATGACATATTTATTTAACGTCAAAAATCGACCCTACTGCTAATGTTTCCACCGGAGAACATATTTTCATATGCGGCCTTAAAATTGATAAAAAGATGGTGAGTATCGATCTGGACTTCTTGGGTTTTCTCCAGGATCTGCCGTAGTGTGAATATTTGATCGGTCGTGGACTTACCGGGCCTAAAACCGCACTGATCAGATCGTTGACGAAAGGTTTCAGGCGTTCACACAGTACAGCAGACATGATCCTCTACGCAGTGTTAAGGAGACTGATGCCTCTATAGTTGGCGCAGTTAAGAGAGTCTCCTTTCTTGTGGATCGGGCAATAGATGCTGAGGTTCTATTCATCAGGCATACTTTCCTCTAACCAAATTTTGGAGACGAGTTGGTGTATGCACTCTACCAAGTCATCTCCGGCTGCCTTGAAGAGCTCGGCAGGTGAGCCGTCTGGTCCAGCAGCCTTGTTGGACTTCAGCTTGGATATTGCTATCCTCACTTCATTTTGGTCAGGTGGACGGAAGTCTTGGCTTTCATCATCCAGGTTGAATGGTTCGTTCTGCCTGACAGCGGAATTTGTGTCGTCTTCACCGTTTAGCAGTCTGCAGAAATGGTTTTTCCATGTCCTCAGCACCGACTGTGACTCTACTACAAGGTTTCCTTGTTCGTCTCTACAGGTCTCCGTTCGGGTCTTGTTGGCATGACACGTTCTTTTTACCTTTTGGTAAAACTTCCGAACATTGTTCCTGGAGTAACACCTCTCTATATCCTCGATCGCGCGCTTCTCATGCTCTCTCTTTTTTCTCCGGAGAAGCCGATGTTCTTCCCTCCTCTTTTGCTCGTAGAGCTGACGAGCTGCTCTCGTCCTTCTATGCAGCGACGCTTCGAAGGCACTTTGTTTTGCTGCATGTGCCTGCCGGCACTCTTCGTCAAACCAGGGGTTTCGGGGGGGTGGGCTGGTGAAACCGAGCACATCAGTTGCGGCGTTTTTGATGGCTTCTTGGCATCGATGCCACTGGTCTTCGGCACTTGATGCTGGCAGCATAGGACTTCTCGAAAGGTTGAGGGATACGCGATCGGCATAGGTTCTGGCGGTTTGTTGCGTTTGTAGTCGTCCGACGTTAAATCTCCTCACAGTATTTTCTCGTTGTTGTGGCGTCAGGGATATCCGCATCCGTACCTTGGCTACAACAAGGTAGTGGTCCGAGTCTATGTTGGCCGCTCGGAAAGTTCGGACATCTAGAATACTGGAAGAGTGCCTTGCGCCGATTGCAACGTGATCAATTTGGTTGACGGTTTGATGATCAGGTGACCGCCATGTTCCTTTGTGGATATTGAGGTGAGGAAACCGTGAGCTACCTATGGTAACATTACGTCCCACAGGAAAATCAATCAGCCTAAGTACGTTTCCAGACGTGGTGTCGTGTAGGCTGTGTTTTCCGATTGTGCTACCAAAGATGTCCTCCTTTCCTACTTTGGCGTTAAAATCACCCAAGACGATTTTAACGTCATGCTTAGGACATTGCTCATATGTTTGTCGAGGAGCTCGTAGAAACTGTGTGGGCGTGAGCGCACATTAGGCTAATGTTGGCGAATTTAGCCTTTATGCGGATTGTTGTAAGGCGTTCACTTACGTGTCGAAAGCTCAAGACTTCTTGCCTAAGTCTGCCGCTTACAACAAATCCGCATCCAAATAGACGCTGCTTTTGTTCCCTATAGCAGTCACCGTAGTAAATGTCACAGTTTTTCATCCTTTTTTTTGCCCGGCCCATCCCACCTATGGCTATAAAGCGGTGATACCTGCTTTATAGCAGTCTAGGGCCTCCGCTAGTTGTTCGGCTGCACGCGGTCTGTTCAGAGTTCGAATATTCCACGTGCAGATCCGAACGTCATTGTCCTTTTTTCGTTTTGCAGGGTCGTCAACAGTGAATCCGTCCTTATCCGAGGCTATTGGTTGCTTCGCAACATATATTGTTTTCCGTGGTAGGGTAGTTAGCCCCACGCACAACCCCCAACCTGGAGGACCAGGCCCTTTCTGCGACCACTTGGGCAAAAGGAGCCGGAATATTCCGGAGTCAGTAACCCGCTACGATGATGTGAGAGCTGCCGTTGACCCATTAAGGGCTCTTCCGCCACCATCTCTATTTCAACACCCTGACTAGTGTTGAAAATCCTCAATGACCTCAGCTCCAAGAAGTCTAAAGAAGTTATCACTTCAAAAAATCTCTACACATCGTGCATAAATAAGTGAGAGGATTGTCTTTACAAAACTATGCAAACAATAAAAGAAGGTTTGGGAAGTGTTCAAAAGCGCGCCTTTTGTAAAGCAGAATTTTGAAAGCAGAATTTTGACCCATCCAGAAAAAAAATTCTTTCTGATTTTTGTACAAACATAGTTTAAATGTGATTCAAAGTTTAGTTTTTTTTTATCCATAACTAGATGGATCTACCCGCCTTGCTAGGTCCATTAATAAATACATACATATGAGCATGAAGAACGTATATGGTATACAATACATTTTTTGTTCTCAGATTGAATACACTTTGTATGTACCTACACCTATATATTTTTTCAGAATCATATGTGAATATGAAATTATGTGATAAAATGACATTTTAGTTTTGTTTTATTTTTTAATATTTTTTGTATTCATAAAAATTAAATGATGATTGTGCGTAAATGCAAAGTATTAAGTTCTCCTTCCTTTGTTAGTCATGTTCCAATATTTTGCGTCGGCTCGTGATTATCACGACGCGTAAAAACCGACTGTACATGTTACCAGAATAATACCAAATAAAAAATAAATAATTACATTAAAAACCTACAAGAGTCCGAGAAAGAAGTGTGAAGAAGAAAGATTGTTGATTGCAATGACCTACGCATGTCTGTGAAATATCGTACATTGAAACACAAAGGGGCGTAAGTAACAAAAATCACATTTTGAGAATTATTACATAAAACAAATTGCTAAAGCAAGTTTTGGCATCACAAAAGGTCGTAAGTGAATTTGTACTAATCGAAGAAAAGAGTCATATTCAAATCTGTTCACCCATTTCGTAGTAATATGTGTATAAAGCATAAACAGCATTTCAGTTAGAAAATCATATAAAATGGTTTGAAGGGCCCAATAATGGACTTCGGATACTAAACTCCATCCTATGTACCATATAATATACCGCTACTCACGACAAATCGATTGATATATAAATCGTTGAGGTATCGTTATGTACCTACTTCCTACTCGCGGACAAACAGGAGAAGAGAAGAACAGAAGTTTACTCCTATGTACTTTATTTCCTCCTAGACCAAGAGCCGACAGCAAATTTTGGGAGAGGATGTATAACAAAAATTCATATACCTGTACGAGTTGATACACACAATAATAATACAAATTTAAACATCTGGCAGGGCTGCTTTTCAGCCGGGGCTGTGGGCGGGCGTTTGAAAACGGTAATTTTCCCAATTTTTGTGTCGGACGTATAACCACTTCAATGCATATTTAAACAATAGATAATTGCGTACTGATTTCAAATCTTTAGGTCCCAGACGTTTTACTTTCAGCTTTCCCTCTGTTTTTTAATATAAACATATGCTGGTCACATTATACCTCCACTCCGAAAATTTGCTGTCGGCTCTTAGACTATATCGATCAATTCTCCATTAATTAAATTATTTTTATTGGAAACTCCATTAATGATAATTGCTTCTTTTTTTTTTTTACTAATGTTAAGCTTCAACTTATTAATTTTTAGTAAATTCGTTTTAAATCCAAATTCAGTGGATTTCTGCATTCATCAGCAGAACCTCCAGAAACATACAACAAAGTATCATCCGCGAACAGTCTAGCCTCCGTGTGCTGCAACACATTTTCCAAATAAATCATTTATGTTGATGATGAACAATAGATATCCCAATGTCGCTCCCTGGGGTACGTCCCGTTTAACAGGTAAAACTTCCGAAAGTTTGTTTGGCACTTCTGTTTGTTCTGTTCTGTTCGATAAATAGCTTTTGAACCATTCAAGTTCTACACCTCCTATGCCATATTTTTCAAGCTTCTGTATCAGTATCTGTACTTCGATCTATGGTCTCAAATTGCAGTCATAAGTCTAAAAGAGGAACAATTTGAGGTTGCAAAAGATGACTGAACATTGAACAAGTTACTTGTGTCTAATCGTCCCACAAATCAAATTGAATCAAATTGACCAGTAACCTGTTCTAAAAATACTGGAAGTCTACACCACTTGTTACAACAAGGGTACATTGTTTGTACATTGGAATGCGCTTCCATTTATGCTACTGTTTGAGCGTACTTTGCTCTTTTTCGTTCACTTCAAATTAGCTTTTGACACAAGGCTGACACCTGTACTCAGATAGTCAAGCAGCTCTTTTTGAAGGGATATGAAAGATCCAAATGCTTGATGAGAAATAAGAAGCATGTTAGAGATGCACAAATAGTTTTTGTTGAGGATGTTGTAATTTAATCTTATCTCGACTATTATAAAACTGGTTCTTGTCAGAGTTTTGCTCTCGTATAGCTTCGTGTTATAGGCCGAAGGTGAAATAGATTAATATAAAGCTTGCCCTAAAGCGAAGGGCACACTGTTTCGGTCACCCGTCGTATATCCGAAGACGTATCATCCAATAGTTATCCCCAGTCTCCTCTCTTCAAAAGGTTGTCTGAGGATTACAGGCGAGGGGAAGACTCTTTCGGTCACCCTTCCCTCCATCCGTGAATTAACAGTCCCGACTCTCTCTACGAGGCGTAGGAGGATTGCATCAGACAAGGACAAATTCTCATAATCACAAAGACAACAATAATGCGCCTACTAGAACATGTCCGACCTAGATAGCACTCTGACCTTCTCCCCCTCTATTCCCTTCCCTTAACTCATGTGGTATCACAAAGGACCTAAACGAATTTGGTCTAAGTGCGTACATAACCTAACCTAACCTATAGCCGCACTTCTAAAAAGTGTCATTCAACAATTTCTTTTGAAAATTATTCCTGTGAGAAAAAATAAAAATTACCTTCTTGAAGAAAAGCGTCATAAAAGTTGCATTTATCAGCCTAATACCATTTTTGTTTCCTTCATTCCTTGTGCAATTGGTTTTTCGCAGATAAGCGAAGGATTTGAAAAAAAAATCTTAAAATTAAAACAAAAAACTGACTGTTCGCAATCAAGGTAGACGAAGTGTAAGGGTATAACCCCAAGGAACATCCCCTCAAGGAAACTATATTTCAAAATAATTTAAATTCACTGCAACTAAAGCCATTAGTGAGATTTGTGTTCGTCCAACAAAGCCGAATGACTCATAATTTTATGTCATTTGGCTTGCGTGTGTCCATTAAAAACAAATTGCAACCGAACGTTTGCGGAAATAAATTTCGCATTTTGTGGAGAATATACGAATGCAAATACCCAGCGTCCGTACGCCTACTATTGCATGCCATGCAGCATGCACTACTGCTTAATTTGACTTCGACTCGAAGTGCATGTGTGCTTAAATAAATTCTCATTTTATTTTCCTACCCCCATATGTCCCATCTCCCATGTCATATAGTGCAGCTCACGACAGTATGTGGCACGTTATATTGTTTGCACATGTGTGTCTATGCGCTTAAGTGCATGTAAACTAAATATGCAGCCGTCATTGGATTGGAATACAATTTTCCCAACGTTATCTGTTCGGGGGGATGCTAGTACGTGCAATATATACGAGTATATTGGGAGACGAGGAAAACCGAGCACAGATACGAGTAGTCATGCAATGAATTGACACAGAATTACAATTGTTGTTCTCATTGTATGTTCCATATTTTGTTTTCCACGAAATGGACATTTTCAGGGACAGTTTTCGCTACTTAAAAGCGTGGAATTGTAAATAATTTGTATGTGTCGTAAGGGCGAGTTGTTCTGTTAATCAATGGAGTGGTATTTGGCAATACCCATTTTCTGGAAGTTCAGTCTGCCAGCTTGGAAAGGCTTAATAGATTTTCCTGGGTAAACCCGTGCGAATAATCGCAAAAATCACTTGCAGGCGAAGGCCTTTGCACATCAGTTTCTTTCTCCTACTCCAGTCATTGCACTCATTTACTTTGGCTTCTATCACACCTAACCTATCAATAGCTCAGTCTGTCGTAAATACCGCTTCATCCCAAATGCCAGATAAATGCATATAATGGCACATTTTCCCTCTCCACCGAACAGTGATTATCGTTGATGTAGAACATGTCTCCAAACCAACACTTTTAATAAATCAACTCTCCTCGAAAGATGGCTGCCGTGGCTTTTATTCGAAAATTTGTCTCCGTTCTTATCTCTGTCTCGAATAAATAAGTGAAATTGTGCACATAACCATAATACCACTCCCCCCGGTGTAATGCGTTCTCGTGTAAACAACACGTAGACCATCCCGAAAAAAAGCCCCAAACAATTACCTAGAGAAAATCGCATAAAATTTAATGGCGCAAATATTGCAGATAAATTTCAACCAAAACAAACTTCGTAGTATAAAAGAAGCGAAAAAGAAAACACTTCCATTCAAGCGGAGTTGCTGCCTTCGACATTCCGTGCGGTTGGAGTGTCCTTCCTAAAGCAACAGTACCGCCGATGGATTTGCGCCCGGAAATGAAATTAAATTACTTTTGCACACACACAACAGAAAAAATAAAAAAGCAACTCCACAACAACTACAAGAAAACTGAGTACAGAATCAGTCACCTTTTGTCCAACTGACAACAATAGCCGACATCGGATGAAAGTGGGGGCCAGGTTGTAGGTCAATTCCACAAGGGTTGGCAAAATCCGAACGCAAAAAAAAAAAAAAAATCGACATTAAGCTCCACCTTCAGGAGGCTACCTCTTCCGCCGCTACGAGTTGTCAAATTGGATTACCATTCCAGCAGAAGTGATTGTTGGTTTCACTTCCACTCACTCTCTCCCTCTGTGCACTTGTCAATTTTCCACCTCGAATGGGCTCGAAAACGAAACGCGTTTCTGGAATCTGGACGCGTGTTCGGTGAACGGAGAAGTGAAACGATTAAATTCTGACATCTGGCTAGTTCGCGGATTATGAGGATAATTGAGGACTTGGTCTTGTCTCTCTATTCCACTGGGTCTACCGTCGCCTATTCTGCAAGTCAAATTGGGGTTGAAAAAAGTTTCCGCACATAAATACCCTCGGGGCAGATTGAAAACCCCAATTAGGTTACGACGAGGAAATGTAGACATCTTGATTTGAAAAGCGCTTTGACGTTAATCTAATTTTGAAGGCGAACAGATCTAAAGAGAGGTAGAAGAATTAGAGAAGTGCGAGGGAAACGGGACAAGATTTATGGCAAATATGTTCGAATCGCACATGAATACTTACTTTTTATGAGTTTCGAACGTGGCTCTGACGAATGGAATATGGGTTTCAACGGGATAATGGTTAATAGCTTGGATTTTATGAGCGTCGCTTTTATATTGTCGACTGCAACTGAAATGGAGTCTTAAATTTAGCAAAGAGTCCGTGTCATTGTTGGTACATGATGTTTGTCAGTCTGCTGCTAAAGTACAGGGTGTTTTAGAACATTTGAACATTTTCCTTGTCGTACAAATATTTACTGATTTCGATGAATCTTTTAGGAATTGTAAACTTTTTAAAGAGCCTATATAAAACTTTGTAAATTGTTTTTTTTTTTTTTTTTTTTGCTTGTACTATCAATGCAAATGGCGTGCGTAAATGAGTTATTTTTCAAACAATTGCATCAGTATCTTTCGTAGGTAGTCCGTCACTCTTTAGACGATGGATGTCAGCAGGATCTTCGGTCAGCGATCGGCACTGTTTTAAGGGCTTACTATTGTACTGATTTCAGTACTATGACTTTCCCGTACACAAGTACCATTTCTCAATTTTGAATACTATTTGTGCTATTTTTAATTTTTGAAACAAATCGGACATGCTTGAAGTTATTTGACTTCGGCCATATTATTCACTCCAAAAATTAAACCGAAGTTCAAAATATTCACTCATTAAACCCGAAAATAAACTGAGTTTTTTTTTAACTCGTCGACATTTAATCCGATTAAATTTAAACTGCACACCGAGACTAGTTTAAGTATTTTAACTCAGGTTAGAACTTAATTTCATAATATTGACATTTCTTTTTTCGCAGTTGACAGGAAATAAGTAAAAGTTCAGAAGAATATAAAAAGTAGCAATATGATAACGATTTCGTGGATTTTCGGGAATATTTCCGGCTAAAAAAAGAGACATTTTGGAGGCTAATCTCTATCTCCATCTCTATCTCTATCTTCTCTCTCTCTCTCTCTCTATACATAAATCAATTACTGTGAGTTAGTCGGCTCAAAAGGCTCCAGAAAGGCTCTACCGATTTGAATGATTTTTATTTTATTCGTCTTGAATCAGGAATGGTTTAGGAAAAAAGAATATTCAGAAAATCCTCAACTTGTGGCGTTGTAGGTCTATATTTCGTTTTTCAGTTCAATTCAGTTTTCTTGACTAATAATCGTATTTATTATTATTTATACCTATAATTCTTTCGGGGTGAAACTCGATGACGATATAACTCGATAACCACTGGGCCAGTTTTTATGATTCCACTTTTGTTTTGTTCGTATTGTTGTATTTCAGGGTAAGGTAGTCTTAAAAGATAACATTTCGGACCCGATAGGTGGCGTTGTTGTCGATCTCTGAAACCGCTCAACCGATTTCACTGAAATTTTGTGGTTCTATATGGTTAGTTGATGCTTGAAAGATATGACTATTTTGAACCCGATAGGCGGCTCTGTTGTCGATCTTCGAAACCGCTCAACCGATTTCAATGAAATCTTGTAGAAGTATAGAATACTTTTGGAACTAATAGGTGGCGCTGTTGCCGATCTCCGAAACAGCTCTATCGAGTTGATTGAAATTCTGTAGATGGGTATGGTTGCTTCCAGTTTTAAAGTTCGGAAAGTTTATGACCTTATAGGTGGTACTTTGCAAAACATAAGCGAGATAGGAAAACGGGCTGTGGCACTACCCATTCAAAAATAAAACCAAACGCTATTTATAAAGTTGTATAATTAAAATTATTAATGGATATTGTCCAAATAAAGCAATTTGCGAAATGTGAGCAAGATTTGATACGAAAAGTACGGGCAAAGCCGGGTGGGTACAGTTACATATAAAAGAGACTGACGTCCGTATGTGCACTCATAACTCGGGAACTGGTTGGACATATGCTACCTTTTGTCGTGAAAACAAAACCTTATGGGGGTTAGTTGAATTTTTGAACTCTTTGGTTATTTCGGGCTTACCTCTACATAATTTGGATTTGAGAGTCAAATCAGTCATAATTTTGTTGCGCAACATCAATTTGATGAAGGATCTCAAATCAAATGTCATGCAAGTGACGATTTTGAGAGGAAAATTTAAAGGCAAACACTCTCATTCCGCATATTCCGTTTATTCAGAACGATTTGCCATTCGTATTTCAGCGACTTAAATTTCCCGTGCGTCTCGCTTTCACTATGACAAATAATTTGTTGCAATGATAATCGATGGATGTTTTTGCAATTGTGGCATCAATCTTGATTTCCCATGTTTCTCACATGGTCAATTTAGTGAAAAAGCGGAGGGTTGGCCGACACGTCAAAATCATTGCGGTTTCGTTGAAACAAATCAACATTGCCTATCGTCATTTATTTCTATTGCATTTAATATAATTTTTTAACAAAGAATTTTAATTGACCGAATTACATAAATAAGCAAGTGCAGTGTACATGCTAGGAATTATTATTTTCATTACATTAACAAATTTGGGCGGAACGAAGTTTGCCGGGTCAGCTAGTAATTCATAATTATTAATACAATCGAAACCAAATATCCCGAGGATACAATCATCGATGGCAGAAGTGAAATTTCGGCCTCGAATAATTCAACGCATCCTTAAAGAACTAGATTGCAATAAGGCAACGGGACCCGATGGAATCCCGGCTATATTACTTGTAGTATCGACAAAATCTGTACTGTACTATTATAAAAATGAGTACGATCAACATGTCGAATATGAATAATATGTTTGACAGATTACTAGAATAAAGGAGAATAAAAGGACTGAACAGTGAACAAGCGAATAACAAGGACGTGTCCTACTTAGAACACTACAGTACTCAAGAACTATGCACAAGAACTTGCACCTGTACTCTGTAAGCTGTTTAGCATGTCGTACTCCAAGAAGACGTTTCCTTCTTGCTGGAAGACCGCTCGCATTCAATTTATTCCAAAGAAAGGGAAGAAATGTCTGCCACAAAACTATCGTCCAATAGCGTTACTTTCAATGCTCTCTTAAGTAATGGAAAAGGCAATAAATGTCGAAATAATCAATATCTAGAAGGCCATCGATTAATAAGCGACAGGCAATACGGATTTCGGAGCCGTCGTTCCACTGGTGACCTGTTAAGCTACGTAACGCACTTATGGACACAATCAATTGAACAACACGGCGAATCCAGAGCCGTAGCCTTGGACATATCAAAGGCATTTGACCGAGTCTGGCATAGAGCCCTATAAATTAGATTATTGTTCCCATATATGGAGCACGGCCCCAAAACATTCACTTAACCTGCTTGATAGCATACAGAGACGAGCAGTTCGACTCATTGGAGACCCTACACTCACATCGAATCTACAACCGTTGGTGCATAGAAGACAAGTCGCTGACCTATGCTTGTTCTATAGGTACTTCCATGGCAGATGTTCTGAGGAACTCAAAGACATTATCCCTCGAAATGCAACTTTTGGGCGCCCAACAAGAAAGGCTGCTAATGCTCATGACCATACAGTACACTTGACAACCGCGAGGACATCAACTTTCCAAAACTCCTTCTGTTACAGGACAAGCAAACTTTGGAACTCGCTTCCTGGGGATATATTTCCAGACGACTACAATTTGCAGCAATTTAAGTGCAGAGCAAACATACATCTGCAAGCATCTCGGGGCGCTGTTGAAGCGTTATAGGTTCGCCTTTCCCGGGACAAGTATATAAAAAAAAAACTCAGCACATAGCAAATCAAATCGATTATTAATAGTGACAAACAACAAAGATATATGTCATTTTATGTGAAATTTTACATTACTTACATTAATCGGTTTGAAATCTCCATGTGTATAAATGCATCTTTATCAGCTGGTTTAGTGCATGTTTTTAAGTGATTATTTTAAACTAGCTGTGCCCGCAACTTCGTACGCGTCGTGAGACTGTGTAGTTTCCAATAAAAGAGATTTGACCGTTTTCTCAACGGCATATTTGTTTAAAATCAACAATCTAGCTAAAAAAAAGCGGTGAACATTGTCGACATTGAAACAATAAATCAAACAAATCTATTTACCTAAAACACCAATTTAAGAAAATTAAATTCAACAGCGTAAGTACTGAAGTTTCACTTCCTTACTGTAGGTACCTACCACGTAGGTAATATCAAAACAACCACTTAAACAAAAGCCTTAACGGAAATTTGTATCTACACCAACAATAAATAAATCAAACAACATAATTCACCTATATCGTCTTTACTTCTGAATTCTTCAATTCTTTACTGTAGGATGTAGGTATCAACGTAGGGTACTATAACAACCATTAAAACAAAAAGCATGAACTCAATTTCCATATACACACCCTCCACCATGAGTCCATCACCACACCACACGTCATTAGCCATCTGCGCATTTCCACAGAAACACGTTGTGGCTGTTTTTTTTTTTTTCATATGAACTTGCTTGTGCGATGTGCGCCACCAAAAACCACCCCAAAGCAGAACAACGATCAAGAACCGCGGCGGCTGATAATATTCGATTTCAGAAAATAAATTTATTTTTTTAATGTTAGATTTTAGGTTGTAGCTCAGCTTCTAGAGGACATAGAAAGCTGATTGATGGCTTGAAATATCTATAAAAGTGTTGGCTCTCCTAAGTATTTTGTTTTGTTTGCATTCATAAAGAATTATTTGAGTAATGGCGAGTTAAAGGCAGTAAAGTCGGAAAAAAAACACATTTTGGTCAAAAACGCTCCAAAAAATAGGCATGGCAATGAAAGGAATAGCCTATATGTTGCACAGAATCTTAAGAAACATTTCAAAAAAAGTTTCATCGAAATCTGTGCAGTAGTTTTCACGCCATTAGGTAACAGAAAAATTGCCTACAGTTTTATTATAAGTATGGATATAGAATTCATTTTTAAACCCATTGATTGGGTTCAAAACATGCGGATGAAATGGTCGGGTGTAAAATTAACTTAAACCTAGTTAACAATCGGAGTGAATAATATGGCCGTTAGATTAATTAAAATGATTTTTTTTTTTTGCTTGAATAGTAAGGTATACCGTATACGTAACGCTCGTATCTATCCTCTTTTTTGGGGGATTATCCCTTTTTTCAAAGTCAAAAAAACTATCCCCTGAAAATTTCGAAAATCCCTTTTTTATCCTATAAACTCCTCTTTTTACCATAGCAGCAGATTTCTAACGATATATCGTCATATACTGTAAGCGAACCGACCTTATGCGCCATTGTGAATTCAACTTAACGCGGTGTTGTGAATTCATTTTTGAAAACTAAACCTGTGCCTTGATTTTGTGCGGTTTTTGTCGCAATTGCGCTAGGGAACGTTCCGAATCGGATTTCAATGTGTGAGTGCACCGCGCCCGGACCTGCGTGACTGTTGTGCAAAAATTTGACACTTTTTTCGAGGACTCTAATACAATTTGTTTGTACTTTTCTCCTTTTTTTTAGTTAAAAAAGGAACTTCGCAAATTCTTTAAACAACTGTGATTTCCAAATAAATATATTTAAAATGTAACGCGGTTGAGTATCGCAATACTATTATAACGTTAAGCAAGCCAATTGTGAAAATATTGTGCGAAAATTGTAAAATTTGCAGAGTACCTATTCACATGAGAGCGAATTGCGAACTGCGAACACGCGAGTATTCGTGGTTTCTGACACTTCATTCACATGAAAACTTTTTTTGGTCGCAGATACCCGCGTATCAGTTTCATTTTTAAAGGTTAAGTTGGAACGAATTTTTCATTCGTGGGTTTGTCGATCGCGACTGTTTTGTGTGGATTGTGAATTAAGTGTGACAGTTCGCGGCAAGAATTTTCAATTCGCGGCAAAATTGCTTTAATTGTTAATTTAGCTGCTTAAATCAATTGAGAGTAATGTTTTTTTTAGACTAGATGTTAGATTAATTAAATATAATGGTTTTGTGATAGAACAAATACAAATTTTCAATTCATAAGTGCAGTTAAATTGATTTGTTCGCAATTCGCCTATTCGCAGTTCGCTCTCATGTGAATGGTCCTTTATAGCCATCCGTAAAACGGAACCGTACAAATTTTCTTTTGCTTTTTTTACCACTTAAACTTGATGGTTGACCTCAATCTTGATCTTAAAATGTTGTTTATGAATTATAAAGTTAGTTTATCAAAAAAATAAGCAAATTATCTTTCAATTTTCTAGAAAACAAATTTATTAATTTTCCTGTGATCGGAAAACATTTCGTACTTTTCGTACGGACAAATTTATAAGTTCTTATTTTGGAAATACGAATTTAATAAAGTAACTTTATAATTCATAAGCAACATTTTAAGATCCAGATTGAGGTCAGACATCAAATTTAAGTGGTCAAAAAAAAGCAAAATAAAATTGGTACGGTTTCGTTTTACGTATGGCATTTGGACCTTAGTAATATTGCCCTTTATTGTTTCACCGCCCTGAGTGTTAGAGAAAGGTTATAAATTAGGTATAGGTAGTTTAAAAAAAAAAAAAAAAAATCATTTTCATAGAAATTTTGATACATAAAAAATAAACTTAAACAAAAAAAAAAACACATCAGGGATTTTTTTAAGATAGTTCAAAAAATAGATGCAATTCGTTTTCGAATGACAAATTTTAAAATGAAAACCTTAAAGCCTTGATTTTGTATTATAAATATATAATAATTAATCATGCTTATTTTGACATTCGAACGAATAGCCAATTCTAACGAATGTCTATCAAAATACACGCAAGTTCATTCGAACGAATAGTGACATTCGTATGAATTCGTTCGAATGTCAAAATAAGCATGAATAAAACATTGGCTGTAAATATATCAACTCATATTAATCCACATTTTAAGATCTCGTTCAATTTAGTTTTAAAAAGTTGCACAGAAAAAAAATGCAAGAAAAAAGTGCCTTTTCTGAAGCTTTTCAGCAAATCTAGAATTTTCTCACAATATTTAACAAGTAGATATTAGCTCGTTTTAACCGAAAATATTGTTGTGTTGAGAACAGCTTTATATTCTAAACACATTCATTTTGAAATCAAAATTTTTGAAAACTCCCCGAAGTGTCTTTTCCAACTAACAAAAAGGAACAAATTAGCAATAAATTGTATCAGGGTCCTCGGAAAAAGTACCAAATTGTCGCACAACGGTCACGCTGTTGTCAGTTGTTCTCATCCGACATCCTTCTCGCAACCTTAAAAGGTTGCGTATGGGAAAGCGCGCCTGGAATTTTCAGGAACAAGGCTACAATAGAACAGGAAATATTGGAAGCTGTCAGTTCTCGACATCACGCACACATTTATAGAATCCGCCTATACGTGAACCCTTTCCGCAACCGCAATTTCGACAAAAACCGCACAAAATCAAGGCACTGAATTGCTTCGTTCAATTGCTGCAGAAGACAAATATAAGAAGGAAACCAAAAGTGGAGAAATTGTTGGTATCAAAAACGATTCAGATGCGAATGACGACGATGGCGATGACGGCACGTTGGTTGTTTATTAAACAGATATGTAGTATAAAAATAATAACAATTTATTAAACACAATTTACATTAATTTTTTGTGTTGATATTATGGTTTCTCGTCAATTTCAGTGAGAAAACAAGTTAAAAACATATCCCCTATATTATCCTCTTTTTTGAATTGCGATATCCCTTGAAATCTCAAAATTTCGGGCATTTATCCCCTTTTCTGTTCGCAAAAAGATACGAGCGTTACGTATACGTTATGTCATTAAAAAAATAAAGTACCTGATTGGGTCGAAGAAAACTTTCTCGTTCATCACAAGTTTTTTTTTGTTTGTTTTCTTATTTTATTAGATAGGTTGGTAAAGATCTGAGAAGCAATGGTAAGTAAAAGAAACGGTTCATGAAATATAGAGAAAGAAATACATAATATTTACGTTGAGAAAACTGTACCAAATATTTCAATGTTTAGTTTGAAAAATACTGTTGTTTAACTATTTAGCTGAAAACTGAGTATTAGATATTGTTCGGGATGTAACCGTTATTTGATTTTCATCAATTTTACTCTAAGCATGCATTTTGGTCAAAATCGTACGTACCGTTTTCGAGATACATATACGTCCAAATTTCAAAAGTAGGTACCGTTACTATTCAATATTTAAAAAATAAATAAACAGGGTATGCAGTCATGGTAACCGAATCTATTTAAGCTTAAATATGAATTTTGGTTGAAATCGTAAGAGCCGATTTCGAAAAAATCAAACTGGTATGAAAATTATATACCTAATGGAAGTACCTACCATTAATATTGAGGTGACACTGAAAATAATCCGAAGTTTGAACGAAATTCGGACAGCCGTTTATACTGTAGGCCTCGGAACATACGGACAGACAGGCGGACAACATTTTGCGACCCACTTTTTTAAGTTCTTCTATCAACGTAATGTCAGAATTAATTAACATCTGGAGTTCGAAATTTTGTACGAATACAATATCTTTCTCTTACTACGTAAAAAAAGTGTTCGCGTCTGCTGCTGGCATCAGTACAATGAGCGGCGGCTATCTCACCAATTAATATTCATATGAAATTCACATTTTTTCCACCAGTTACCTGCTTTAATACAGTTTTTCCAATCGTTTTTATAAATGCATGCCACTGCATATGGTCGCGGTTAATTAGAATTTTACATACACTCAGAAACTGAACGCGTACCCTTCAGTAATTCCAAAAGCAAACAACTCATGCCATACATCAGATTAAATCGCTCCACACAAATCCATATATGAGAATGTTAATCCGGGACGACCGGGACCCTGCCCGCGCGCAACGAAAAAACATCCTTCTACCAACTCTTTCGGTGGAATTTTCAATTTCGAAAATATTCCTGCCAACAAACAGTCAGCACTCTTGCTACCTACCACAAGGCATTGATGTCACTCATTTGCACATACTTCGTAAAAACCCAGGCTACGAAAATATTCCGCCTGAAAAACTCATCAAATTCCATTACCGGGCGGCTGGTACACAAAACCCCTTTTTCGTATCCGCTGATGGTATGGAGCCAGCCTTTTGGCACATGAGTAGGTATTGTTTTTGCAGAACGGTTCGGCCGCCACATCATCATCATCATCATCATCATCTGTAGGATGGCCAGTTGGCCGACCGAATTGTGTACACACAAAACAACTTATAGTTCTTATATCTCTGTAATCTATTCTCCATTTGTTTCGAGCCCCTCTGGCTCACACGAGTACGGTTACTATGCCATTATCATGCAATTTCTGCATGAGCCGGTGAGGGGGTCGAAAACTATGGTATAGTCAATGTTTTATTGTGCGGACACGGACATCACCGGGTTTGAGCTGTTTCTCCAAAACACCCCAGTGTATGGAAGGGGCTACCAAAAACCAAAAACCCCTTCTATGCAGATAATGAGTGTGTTTGAGAGAGCCTGCGGAGGGTCTCCTTGAACGATGACAGAGTGACAATAGTTTCCGAAAATGGCCAACAATGTTGAGTTGTGTGTTAGCCGCTTTTGTTGAATTATGGACCGCACACACTTGAAGTATTATCTGCAGGATGACGCCTCAAGGGCACAGACATGTGTCACTTGTTTTTAAGGAATAACGAATTTCTGACAGTCAGGATAATATGCGGTCGTTTAACTTTAGAGACCCATTTGATCGGCTTTCGAGTTGTTTTGTATACAATCCGTGTTGTGATGTCCTTTTTTCCCATTGAAAATGATTTGGTAGTATTCATCCGACAATTCTATTTATCTACTGTCTGTCAAGATGGATTTTGTTCATCCTGATTAAAATTATAGGTTCGACGAAGGTCAACAGCGAGCGAAGGGTTTTTGTGTCAATTGTTTGTCTTTGATTGAGGTTGAGTCCGAAATTGAA
Organism: Cheilosia urbana; assembly: GCA_946477585.1. Classification (NCBI taxonomy): domain Eukaryota; kingdom Metazoa; phylum Arthropoda; class Insecta; order Diptera; family Syrphidae; genus Cheilosia; species Cheilosia urbana. The sequence goes on from OX297855.1 coordinate 66,897,076, forward strand.
CAGCTTTTATTTAAGGATGCGTGCGATAGGTATAAAATTATTTTCTATCGCATTACATATACACGAATGGACTTAATAGGGTCATCATCGTCACGGCAATGGACAAACCCTCCAAGTTGGCTCAGGTGCACTTGTAATTGTGAGCTCCAGCTAAGACGAGGTGTATCTCCACAGAACTTGGAACAGGGCATTAGTGTCCATTCGGCTAATATGCCCCAGCTATCACTGTACGATGTACAGTTTGTGTTGTTCTACTTCTCCAAATCTTGGCAACGCAAACGGAGCCGCAAAGAAACGAGGAAAAACTGCAAAGTATATCTTCATCTTCACACGACTTGGTTAACGTCCATGCTTCTGCGACATAGAGTAGAAACGAGATGATGGGGGTCTTACAGAGAGCCGTCCTAGTGTTGCCTAAAAAAAAGTCCTTCCACTCTCTGATTACCTGATGCTAATGCGTCATTGACAGCTCGAAAATGGCGTGTCAGTGTCGTCTTCATTTGTTTTTTTTTTTGTTTTAAAAAACCTGGGGTCAGACTCTGAAAGGCGAAACGTGCAAATTTCGCACTAAATTTTCTCAAGAATGACGTTGAAAACTTCACAGGACAGCACATTGCTTCCTCCGTAGGTAATTTGTTTACAGCAAAAAGTCTCGGTGAGATTTTTTCCGACTTTCACGAATCAACAACACTCGCTGTTCTCCATTGTCATTCTTCACAACCTTCCTCGTGAATACCTCCATTCAAATCTTGAAAATGATTGGGCAGTATGTTGCCAAACACGGGACTAAATTTGTGTTTAAAAAGGTTTGTCGGCTTCGCATAGGTCCGATAGCTGTGAGTTTTACACAATCGTGGAGGTCAGTTCTCATGTTCGTTACCCGAAATCATGCACTCATGTTGAAATTAAGGCACCATGGCGAGTCGACCTCCTCAATGGTGTCTCTTTGGATGGGTTTTATCAACTGGAGTTTTCGTAAATCATACATTCGAATAACGGACCGTAAATTGAACTTAGCACACGTTAAGTTTGACGAACTGAACCTCGATTTTGGGGTTGATCTAGAATAAGTCTGTTCATGGCGCAATGGTAAAATATACTTACCATATACCATATACTAACCACGACTCATCTCACAGCTGTCAAATTGACCGTCAGGTTAGGTTAGGTTAGGTTAACGGGTTGGTAGAGCAGGTAGACCCTACTATACCCCACTTAGGTCCTTGTGGACCCATTGTGATACCCTTTGTTGGGGGTTTATCGTTGGTGCTGTAGATGGTTAGCACATTTCTCTCCTTCATATATCTACCCGACGTTGTCCAGCCATCCTGATATCCTCAAGAACCTGTAAATATCAGAGAGTGTAATATCAGAAAGTTCTTCTAAGTCATGGAAGTAATAGCTTCCAAGTGTTCTCTTCCTCAAGTGACAGAGGCTCGGGCAGTTACAGAGGAAGTGAGGTGTGTCTTCATGAACCTCTTCGTCCCCGCAGCCTCTACATATATCGTCATCTTTGAGATTTAGTTTCATTGTGTGGTTTCTTAGAAAGTTATGACCCGTTAAAGCCCCTACCAGCCTAGACAGCGATGACCTGTCAAACTGTAGAAGTTTGATGGTTCGGCCACTGTCATATACTGGCCATAGCTTCCGAGATATTTCACAGGTAGTTAGTTCTTTCCACCTGTTATTGGTTTTCATACGAATCTTGTTCTCCACTCGTTCTCTGAGATTACAGAGTGGAGGCTTGATCGACTGTAGTGCTCTATCATGATCCATTGCAGACCCTTTTATCGCCAGTTCGTCAGCAATCTCATTGCCGGCTTTGTCACTGTGTCCAGGGACCCAGCAGAGATTGGTAGCGTGCTGCGAGCAGAGAACCTTGAGCTCTTCGCGACAGCTGTGAACTAGCTTGGATTTTATTTCATTAGCAGAAATTGCCTTTATAGCCGCCTGGCTGTCAATGAAAATGGTAATCATTGCGTGGTATTGCCAACAATGACACCCTTCGGGCTGCTTCCGCGATTGCCAGAACCTCTGCTTGGAAGATACTGCTGCTGTCAGGAAGCCTAATGGAGCAGTATATATTTAATTCCTCACAGCATATACCGGCACCGGTTCCACAGTCCATCTTTGATCCATCTGTGTAGATGTAGATGGATATCGATTTCCCCTTAGTGGGTTCGTCTGAATTCCATTCATCTCTGCTCGGAAAAGAGAAAATTGACCGTCACTTGCAACAATGTTGCCAATTTAAATACTAGACATTTAAAACACCCTTCATTATACTGTCCTTACTTTATTTTGATCGGGTGATCTGGAGTCTTGGTTTCCATCGTCCTTGCTAATAATTGAGCCGTCCCATTTAGCAGCGGAATTTGTGTCTACTTCGCCGTCTGCAGAACATCGAATGCAGTTCTACTAAAGGGTCTTTCATTATGGACTTGACAACTTCATTTTTAAATAAAATGCAAACTACTTGAGATATCTCAAAAAAATGTTATTGGCTTGAATAACTATCAAAACATTTATGATTGGAATTCGACTTCGTTCATATGTCCACCACGAGAACGTATGCAGTGGTCGATACGATGAACCCAATTTTCGATAACTTGGCCGCACATTTCGACCGATACAGCCGCTATTTCTCGTTCAATATTGGCTTTGAGCTCCTCTAACGTCGCCGGCTTGTTGACATAGACCAATTATTTTATGTAGCCCCACAAAAAAAAAAAAAAAAAACACTAGAGGCTCGAGTTTCGTTTCTTGAGATATCACGTTCACCGACCTGAGACTCGATTATTGCACCCGCTGTGTGGCTTGTGGCATCATCTTTTTTGGAATCACATATCACTGATGTAGAATTCATGCAATTGCTCAAAGAAATAACGTTACAACATGTCACTGTAGCGAATACCATTTACCGTAACGTGACGGTCATTTTCATCGACGGAAAAAAAAAAAAACGGCCCAATGACCCCACCGGCATGAATATTTAATTTTAATTTCAGTGGGGGCAATACCCCCATATATTTGGCTTAATACAAGCTAAAACTAACATTTAGGGTTAAAGTAACAACTTAAAACTGAGGTACTTAAAACTAAGACATGAAAAGCCTTAAAACTAAGCCTTAAAGATAAGGAGAGTGGTGAAGAAGAACAAGTTTAAGGTGGGCAGAGCTATGCGGTTGAAATCGAAAATTGAAAGGTTGAAATTAACCTTTCGCAGCATACGGGAGATTGGTTCATTGGAGCCATATGAGGTACGGTGGTTTGATGGGTAAAAGAGTCGAGGGGGTTTGTGTTAGAGAAAATAGAGTTGTAAAGAGACGCGCAATCGACGGATCTTGAGAGAAGACGATGAATGAAAAGTATGTCCGCAGCGTCTCTGCGTTCCTCAAGGGTATTCAGGTGAATGAGATTGAGTCGGTCTATATACGGTGGCAAGATAAAAGGATCGTCCCAAGGCATACCTCGGAGGGCAAGTCGAAGAAAGCGACGTTGGACGTTCTCAATTCTGTGAGCATGAACTCGATGAAAGGGAGACCACACTTGACTAGCGTATTCAAGAAGGGGACGAACTAAGGTGATATAGAGAGATCTAGTCATGTAAGGGTCGGAGAATTCTTTAGACCATCGTTTAACAAAGCCGAGTGATGAATTGGCCTTACGAATTATTTCGTCAATATGCGAACGAAAATTTAGCTCCTTGTCATACAATATGCCAAGATCGTGAAGAGAATGAACGAGAGAGATTGGTTGACCGTGGAGAAGGTAAAGTCGGGGAGGGCGCTTGTTGATATACCGCACCAAACAGTGGCTTTTGGCGGATGAAGTCCTGCTTCATGAAACAAATGAGGGTTCTCACCTGGCCCAGTAATGCATATTTTGCTTATTGATGAATCCGTTTAACCGACTCAGAATTTCGGTAGTAAATTTTAATTATTGTTGTTCCTTCGTGTACTTCACCAATATGAAAATGTTGATTTTACTGAATATTTTGAATATTTCTCGTACTTTTGTGCAGCTGCGTAAATGTTATCTTAATCTATTCCATTTACCCTGTTGACATTTTTTGCGGAGAATTCATTGACGTCAAATCAGCATTAGCTAGTAACTACCAACGGCATTAGACCAATTGTGTAAATAGAAATAAACACCCAAACAGATGTAATTGTATAATAAAAAGGTACACATATGTCTTCCTAAGTGATTAGTGATAAAGATATTCAATTGACGTGTATCCATTGTCATTTTGCCCACTCAAAACAAATAAAAGTAATTTCGCTGTCGCATCGAACACGGTATGTGTTCCCATTTATTATGTCATTTATATTTTTTACAGCTATTATCAGGAGACTAAAGCCATTTTAATCATCATTAACGCTTCAATCACGGCAATATTAGTATCGGTTGTTTTATCACAAAAACCCGTAGGCACTCACGTCCGCGGTTATTAAAAATGTGATTCGATAAGATAGTGCCAATACCTTACCTGCAAATTGTGGTGCCTCTCTCTCGAGGCAGCTAGATGCAACAACGCCACACACAAAACAAAAGGAAATGACACAATTCCCCAGTTGTATGCAATAGCTTTGGGTTAATGCAAAAATAATGTTCTTCTGTGATGGGTTTCCAATTTCGTTTATCCCAAGGCAATGTTACACCGGAAAGGTTTGAAGTGCCAATGTACATAGAATGCCAAGAGCCAAACTCATATAACTGTTTAAAAAAAAAAAGAAAATGAAACGTTCTCGAGCTATTTATTTTGCTCATGAAAGAAAGTCATGTTCGAGAGAGAGAGAGACAGGGAGAGTTGAGTTTCTTTGTGAGCCTCGGGAGAAATAACATTTCTGGTTATTACATTATTTTTCCATGTGCTATAAAAGGAATTTATATAAATGTACCTACATATATACGTTTTTAAAAGGTGAGCTCAGTTACGTAAAATCCTAAACATTCAGGGAATTATTAATTAATTTTCAATTTACTGCGCGGATCATGTTGAATAACAAACAATTAAGCGTGGTACATCTTAGATGTGGTGGGAGCAGAGTTTGGTTGTTGTGAGGGTGGATTGCAAACTTTTGGGGGAAAGCTTGCATTTCACATGGAGCAATCTACGAAATGACAATTTACTGTCGTCCATTGAAATTTGAATAAATCAAAATAAACATTAAAGCAAATGGGCGAACTTTTACTGGACCACTTTTAATGGTCTTGGAATCATAAAACTTGGGCTTGGTGGTTTTGTTGTGCACTACTGAACAAATGGTTTCCCGTTCAACCCTCAGAAAGACATAAAACACATCTTAGGTCTTTCTTCAAGTGTACCACTTTTTGCCAACATCTGACAAAATTCTCCGAGTGCTCGCCTTATTTCATAGGTGCCCTTATGGATATTATAAACCCAGCTGTTATTTTAATTTAATCCCCTTAAACTTGGACTAATTTGGTTAATGGTCAATATCTTAAAACAAAGTATTCAAGGATTCCGCAAACTGTTAGAGGATATTCGTTAAATGTAATATATTTCGTCGGCTGAGAATTGGTTTGACGTATACGCCATTTCAACTTTTTTGGGAAATCGCAACTGAAAGTTTACGGTTCAATTAAAATTAAATGGGTCGATAGAAGTTTCTCATTTTTTCTTCAGTATTATTAAGAATAAAATCTACTTTCTGATCATAATAACATAAAAGCTCAGTCTCTTCTAGTTTATTATTTATACAAAGATTTCCTCAGAATGGTTTTGACGTATACGCCACACAAGATACTTATTTTTTGTGTTCATACACGTACGTCAAAAGAACTGCACGTACGTCATTCCAATAGTAAGCACAGATGGTGGTGCTGAACAGAACACTACCTTCACAGAAACATAATAAAAGACCTTTTTTATGGAATTTGTTATTTTTGTTTATTAATGAATGCATTTTTTTGTGTTATACAGCATAAAATAATTCCTATGAAAAAAAAAAAAAACAAACGTAATAGAAAAAAGTAAACAAAAATAATATCTTCTTGGTCCTGAGTCGAAAACTCGAAAACACGCGTTTTCCCAAACATAAGACTAATCTAGATCAATTGTTTACTCCCGAAAACCCCCATATACCAAATTTGAGCGAAATCGTTAGAGACGTTTCAGAGATCACAGAGATAAATTTATATATACATACAAGAATTGCTCGTTTAAAGGTATAAGATTTTCCATCCCTTCTATAACAACCATTAAAACCTTGAACTCAATTTCTATATACACCACCATAGACATAGAGTAGTTCGCGACAACTTCAATGTCAAATGAGAAAAAAAAAACAAAGTGACAGCTGATGAGCAACTTGTAGGAAAACAAACGAAATTTTATATGGCGGGAGATAGGAATAAATTTGAAATTTAATAAAAATTCACGTAAATGCTCTGAAATCGGAAAAGGATTGTTTTTTTTTTTTTTTTTTTTTTTTTTATACTTCTCCCGGGAAAGGCGAACCTATAACGCTTCAACAGCGCCCCGAGATGCTTGCCGATGTAAATTGTAGTCTTCTGGAAATATATCCCCAGGAAGCGAGTTCCAAAGTTTGCTTGTCCTGTAACAGAAGGAGTTTTGGAAAGTTGATGTCCTCGCGGTTGTCAAGTGTACTGTATGGTCCTGAGCATTTGCAGCCTGTCTTGTTGGGCGCCCAAAAGTTGCATTTCGAGGGATAATGTCTTTGAGTTCCTCAGAACATCTACCATGGAAGTACCTATAGAACAAGCATAGGTCAGTGACTTGGCTTCTGTGCACCAACGGTTGTAGATTCGATGTGAGTGTAGGGTCTCCAATGAGTCGAACTGCTCGTCTCTGTATGCTATCAAGCAGGTTAAGTGAATGTTTTGGGGCCGAGCTCCATATATGGGAACAATATTCCAAGCCTGGTCTAACCTGTGCTTTGTAGAGAAGGAGAAGTTGCTTGGGGCTAAAGTACCTCTTTGCTCTAAATAGGTAGCTCAACTTTGCGGACGCCGATTTTGCGATATAGGATATGTGGTTCTGCCATGTGATTCCTGAGTTGACTGTGACTCCTAGAAGGTGCATTGAGTCCTTGTGATGGATTGGATGGTCATCCATTTGGATCTGAGGAACTGTTGATGCATTTTTTCTGGAAAATGTTGTGAGCTGTGTCTTGTTTGCATTAAATACAACCAAGTTGTCCTTTCCCCACTTCAAGATTTTGTCCAGATCATCCTTTAGAGAATTAATTTGTTCACATCTCTGACTGTGTGATGTAGCCGTATTCACAGACCCATTGTTCGAGATGGAGGATATGAGAGTGCTGTCATCTGCAAAGCTGTAGATATTATTATTTGTCGATCCAAGCAAATCGTTGATGTGGAGAAGAAATAGAGTTGGAGAAAGAACAGATTCTTGGGGCACTCCTGCATTTATAGCAAACGAATTGGATGATACACCATCTACAACAACTTAGATCGATCTTCCCAGAAGAAAATTTTGTATCCATCCGCAGAGTTGTTGTGGTAATCCGTAAGACGCTAACTTGCCTAATAGGGCTCTATGCCAGACTCGGTCAAATGCCTTTGATATGTCCAAGGCTACGGCTCTGAATTCGCCGTGTTGTTCAATTGATTGTGTCCATAAGTGCGTTACGTAGCTTAACAGGTCACCAGTGGAACGACGGCTCCGAAATCCGTATTGCCTGTCGCTTATTGTTGTTTTTAAGTAGCAATCAAACATAAAAAGTGACCAAGTGCAAAAAAAAGTGCTCTAAGAAGTCCATCGAATACCACATCAGTGTTTATTAAAAGTGTTAAAAGTAACTTAAATCTCGTATTTTTCTACTTGGTCTTCTGGCAATACGTTGTTTGTGCCGCTGGAGTCTTAAAGCCGATAGAGATGAGTTAAATTTACCGGCGTACCCCAGGAGGAGGCTTGGAACCCATTCCGGATTCAAATCGTCCGACAGTTTGGCACATTTACCTAAATATAATATTTGTTATAATGGTTACATTATTGTAAATATGTCAATATACTTGAAATAAAATGCCTGGAACAAACACGAGCTATTTTAGTATTAATTTTCTTTAAATTTATAGCAGCTAGCCATCGTTTGTGCCTCTCCTTAGACAGATTTCGAATTTCAGGTTTTGTTCTTAATTGTGGAAATATATAAAAACGTATATCTTCATTTTTCACTGCGTTGTTCGTACAGTTTTTAATGCAGCAACTTGTCGGCATTTTTTCTTATTTTATTATGTTCATTGCCGCCAACACTTTAAGCAAACACAATTTTAATTCTGCAATGTTTTAAGATAGTATTTTGCACTTTATCATAAATTTTTAATCTTCAAACGAAATAAATCATATCTCTCGCCATATAAAATTTGGTTTGTTTTCCTACAAGTTGGTTTGACGTTTAAGTGGAAGAGGAAGCAAAGTTTTGAAAGGGATAGCTTCGCGAAATACCCTAGCGCACGTCATCAGCCATCTGCGCACTTCCTCAGAAACACATTGTTGCTGTTGATTACATACACATTCACGTCCCATACTTCTCTTTCGTTTCACTTAATTTGGAGAAAACACCACGCACCCCAAAGCAGAACAACGATCAAGAACCTCGGCTGCTGATAATGTTCGATTTGAGAAAATGTTTTTTGTTTTTTTATGTTATATTTTAAGTTGTAGCTCAGCTTTTAGAGGACATAGAAAGCTGATTGATGGCTTAAAATAACTATAAAAGTGTTGGCTCTCCTAAGCATTTTACTTTGTTTGCATTGATTAAGAATTGTTTGAGTAATGGCGAGTAAAAGGCAGCAAAGTCAGGAAAATAAACTCACTCACGATTAAACGCAAGAAAACTCGAAAACACGCGTTTTCCCAAACATAAAACTAATCTAGATCAATTGTTTACCCCCGGAAAACCCCCATATTCCAAATTTCAGCGAAATCGTTAAGCCGTTTCCGAGAGCACAGAAATAAATAAATAAATTTATATACATACATACAAGAATTGCTCGTTTAAAGGTATAAGATATGCACATACGGCAAACCAAAACTAAACCTTTTGTTTTTGTCCACGCGTACGTGTATACGATGAAATACACATATTTACTTAATAACATGCACGTAGGTACGTCAAAACAATTCTGAATATACTTTTTAGTTTTCTTGTCGTATGATCGAAGAAGAAGTACTAAAAAATGAAAATTGGAATTGCGTAGAAAATTTGACGTAAATCCAAAAAAAAAAACGTCAAACCAATATTCTAACTTATTAATTTGGGTTGATATACGTCAAAACAATACTAGATATCTCAGGATTGGCTAGAGATAGGACCAAAAGACAACATTATTTGGAAAGAGCACACTTGAAAACATAAGACTGCATTTATAGTCCAAAAAGTACATTTTGTCGTATACTTAAAACCAATTCTCAGCCGACGATTTGTTAATTTGTATTTGAATTAAATAAACTGCAGACTCCAAATGCAAACCAATGGAATACCACATTAGAGAGATAATTTAATAAGAGATTTGGGCATAGAAAATAGACAGTGGCAGGAGAACTACGAGTTTAGGGTCAGAAAATACTTTGCATCTGCTTTGATATAAGCCACTGTACCTGCACTACTGAAATCATTTAACCAGTACTTTAAAAGATCAAAATTATCGCATCTTCACAATGCAAAAGATTCTGTAAAACGTTTTGATCTTAAGGCTTACGATATTCATTTGTTGAAGAAACTACAGCAAAATAAATACTAGGGACCTAAGGCATAAGTTATAGCTATCATTGAAATGCATCATTGGAACACATCGGTAGAATAATGGTTTACTTTTTTTGACAAGTCAGTTATAGCAATCATTGAAAAGTTGCTGGCAGTGGAAGGACCTGTCAGTGAAACTAAACAGAGAAAACTATAAAAATCGGAAAGCGAGTAAAACTGTTTGGTAATCGGAATTATGGGATTGCATAAAAGAAATAAAATGTAATAAAATGTTATTATTATTATTGAAAATGCTCAGTTTAATAAAAAAAGGAAAAGTTACAGTACAAAAGAATAACTTGCAATAAACAATTCCAGGTTTCGAGGTTGGAGTTGATCATTGAACGCAAAACTGACAGCTGAGAACAGAAAGAGAATCGAACGCATCAGTGAAACGATTGGGTTCCAAATTGGAGGAACGAAAATCAGCTGTTCATTGAAATCAATTTCAATCAGTGAAATAATAAAAGTGGATTTAAAGAAAAGTTTTAATCAGAATTAAGTTGTTTTTTTCGTAAAAAAATTCCACAATTGATTAGCTTTGTTTTGATACCAAGTAAAGCCAATATTGTTTGATTAATCGTCTTAAAATCGTAAATCAAAATTTTCAATGATGCATTTCAATGAAAGCTATAACTGGGGCCTAAGTAAGATTGTTCAGTTTATACTTTCATTTGGTGTGCCCAATCAGTGTACGGCGGCTAGTAATGACGACGAAAAAAAATTATAGGAAGAGAGCGCAGAACAATAGCGCCGTTAGTTTTATACCAACGGAAAACTACGATTGAAATTACAAACAACTTCGCTTGGTGTGATCGCCCTCTAATGTTAAATAGAAGATAAGGTCGGATCGCACTAAAACTAGTTGCTATAATAAATTACATTTACTGATACCGAATTTTGTATGTTTGATTTAAACAATGTTATATTTTCAGTCACATTCAGATATTGCCGTCTCATTCTGTTTTTAAAAGACATAAGTGCATTTGGGATCAGATAAATTTTTCAAATAATCAGACCACTGACGATTTTCTGTAATCTACTGAAAAATCGTGCTCGATCATCGGTCCATACAAGAAAACATATTTTAGTAAAGTTAACTATGTAGCTCTGCATTATACATATACCTAAACCTGTTTAAGTATGTTATACTTAATTATTTATTCAGGTAGAATAATAAGGCATGCTCATAGAAATTACAAAAACGACATTCTATTTGGGCTTTGTATATTTACAAGGATTTCGTCCCAGTTCCATGTAAACATACTCTTGACAGCCCCACCCTAGGCCCACCACTTTTTCATGAACTGAGAGATATTCGTTATTCCTTTTGTCGACTGTCTATTGACTCACACCCTACAAAATACTAGTAGGCAGTACTTAAACAATTATTCGAAAGAAAATCGATTCTATCCTCTCGAGAGGATGAAAGTGGTAATTTCTCTCCAAATACAACACAAACACTCAGATGTCACAAGCTGAGATAAGTAACTAAATTGCCAATAATGTAATTCAACTGGAAGTTGTCCTTCTCCACCCAGTCAAGTCCTCTTGACCTAAAACTATAGTGTGTCACCACCATAACGCATCGGTAAGCACATTCTTTCCTCCACACGTGTCTTGAATTAAGTATGTTTTTGTCTTCTTTTTGTAAAGTCATCGCACAAGCTGCTCTATTCGTCTATATGTTCAAGTTCATATCAATTTAATCAGGGTAGCGCATAATGAGCTTAATTTGGGATACCTCTTCTGCAGACTTCCACATGGAGAACAGCTTTTCTGTTTGTGCGGTGTACATAAAAGTGCATTTGACTGCTAACACGCCGATTGCGTGTGCCATGCCATTAATACGAGAGTGGGTTTCTATTTCCATCGCGGTTTCCATTTCAAACCAGAGCATCGCGAACCGCACGCCAGCGCCAGACTGTACATTTCTCTTTCTGATCTAATAAGTTTTAATGAAAGTTAGTAACTCAATCGAATATAAGTGCTGTTGCATGTTATTTATCAAACATGTTGTATGTACATAGAATTAGACGTTCCACCAGACGATGGATAGGAACCAAAGTACGCCCATAAATCAGAATATAATGGAAAATAAAACACAACTCCCACGTTTGTCAAAGATATGAAACCACTCATTCCGAATCCAGTGATGGAAATATACATGATACACCTTGCAGGACAATCGAAAGGAAGAAAAGAAAATTTATTGATTAATCAATCAGGAGGCAAACAAAATAGGAAACAACAGGAAAACCCACGTTTCCTCTTCAGCTTGCCGCTTGGCACATATTTCAAATGCCACATTTAGTCATCCCCCACAGCGACATGTACTGTATGTGACATAATAAGGACACGGAACGAATTTCCCCTTACTGCCACATCAAAACCCAGACAAACACAGAGACAGTCCAACAACATGGATTGTACATTCGCGGAGATAAAAAATTTATGAAAATTCTGAAAAAGCGAACCTGCGGATTGCGGAATATTCGAACGAACGGTACGCGGGGGGAGAAGGTTAACATGTTCTCTGGGTTGGATAGAGGATGAACGTTATCTAGGATAACAAGGAAGTTGACATAGTACACGGGTAGGTACTTGAAGTCAAGCTACATTGAAAGGAATGACAAAAGGCTATGCCAGGAAGGTGCTTCTTGTTTTCGTGTGATATGTAATATGGAAATTGATGTAGTTCAGGGACGGTTTGAGTAAATCGAACCATAGCATCTAAGGGATGTTTGGTGCGAAGTTAAAAACGATCCCATGCGCGGTATGGAAAATAGTCAAGTGAACCGAATTTATATGCAGGGATGCGCTGTCATGTGATTGAATGGACCACCATCGAAAGGAGCACAGGGACAAAAATGCTGCCTAGATAACGAGGAATTAATTAACAAATGAGAAGCAACTACAAGCCGTGGAAAAGCCCGCATGGAGCGAATGGAAGAGACCTACCAGCTACTACACTCATCGGCAGAAATATTTTAACAAAACAAAAGGTAAATTTTATGAATTTGGACGAAATGAAAAAAAAAAAAAAAAAATTAATACACAGTTTGCTACCTTAATTAACAGGTGAACATTGGCAGTTTTTTTTTTTAAATAAACGAAGATCGTCGCTAAGAAACCTGCCAGCACTCTTCCGAAAATATCCCTTTAACGACATCTTTAACCGTCGTCCTCAATTCAGTATTTTTAAACGGAAGCAACAATAAATTGCTACCCAACCGCACAATTACTATAATCTGCACAGAAGCTGCCATATCTCGACTTTGCCAGTCGTCCCATAACTTGCATCACATATAGCATCAAACGCATGGCCTCGACACACACACTCGAACCGAATCGCTTGCGGTCCTGCGATGGTAATAAAGTGCAAACTGTTGTAAATGCATTATACGGCGTCATGCTGGCCCATAGATGCCACCATCTTAAATCAAAATTAATTTCATATTGATATCGTCCGGAAATCCCCATGGACCATGGCAAACATGCGGGTTAACGTCGAATTGATTTTTCAATTTTCAACTCGGGTGTGAAAAATGATACCCGGTATTTTGTTGGCTTTCTTTATTTCTCCCTCGAGTCGTTGCCGATGTGCGCCAGGGATGTGAACTCTGATTGTGACAATTCTAATGTAATTACACTCAGTCTATAGGATAGGGATACAGGAGTCTGGCGTTGGCTGTGTCTGTATGTGCATGTGGAGGACAAATGATGACCAAACCGCAGCACCACACACCAAACACATCCTGTCCATTTGACAATGTCCTGTGGGAGCGGCCAGTGCTCTTCCAATTGAATTATTTTTAACAAGTTTTCCTGATTTTTTTGGGGATAAGCTTCTGTATCTACACCGGTGCAGCAACAGCAGTGGAGATCCTGAAATACTCTTCCCTTGCAGACCAAAATGTGTGATTATTGTCGATGCTGGAGAGGATTGTTTGTTTTTCATCCATCCTCTCAGGTGAATAGAACTGAGATCCGATAATATTGACCTTTCGGTCTTTACTTGCTCTCGGCACACAGGAAATGCAAATTAAAGGTGATCAGCATTGGAGAGGGGTATATGGGCAGAGAGAGTTAGGACCATGGCCGGAAAATGTCTCAAAACTTTTGCAATTTATGACCGAGAATAAATCGATGGGAAAGTTTTTTTTTTTTCTTTTCCTTCCTGCAGCCCTTTCATGGTTAATACGAAATTTTTGTAACGTTCAGGGATAATGGATGCAGCAACGATGACTAAAGAGACAAAACACAAAAAGCAACCGGCGGAAATTACATTGCATATAGAGCCGCATGACATGCATTTTTATAGATCCTTTGGTTGGATATAGATAGTTGATGGCTGAAATTTTGCCACAGGGGAGTGCAATGAATCGATAAGTAGGTATTGTCTCCAGTTGGTACGTCGGAGGAGCGGAGAAGTTGAACCATATTTAAGGATAAGGACGATAGGAGAAGTTTATTGCCCACTGCAGGCATTCTTTCTGATGGTGCGGGGCGAAAATCTTTTCAGATGTAGGTAGATTATGGTGGCGGGAAGTGGAGGGGGTCAATTCAAAGTACATTATGTAGTTTGTAGTGGGTTTGTTAGACTCCCTTAGAGAACTATAAGTTACCTGAAAAATAGAATCATTTGCTTCTCATTTGAAGCTTTCACATTTGCACGCCACCTAACCTACAGTCTTTATCTGGAACCTATATATAAATTGATTACCCTTGAAGTGCAAGGAGCTTACTTAGTGAGTCTTTTATGGCAAACCAAAGGAAGCAGAAAGATGAAGTTTTATGCAAATCTGTGCAAATCTTACGTCAATCGGTTACAAACATAAAACCTACAGTTGTCTTTTATGTCTCATCTATCTCCCTCTTTCTCTAACTTTTCTTTAAAAACGTATTTGGAGTTTTTCTATTTACATTTTTTGAACTTAAAATGGCTTCTAAAATAATAGCCAGTTGTGTACCTACTCCTTATTTTATAGAATATAGATAGTATATGATCTGCTCTTGCTCTCATCAAAGAAGGAAGAAGGGCCGAAAGGCTCGATTTAATGCATAAATAAAGTGCACGACTGGGTCGAACGAAACTTTCTCGTTCATCAAAAGTTTGTTTGTTTCTTTTCTTAATTTACTAGACAGGTAGGTAGTTAAAAATCTGAAACCCGATGCAAGATGGAAGAAACGGTTCAACAAATATACGAATAGTGTTGAGTAAAATCCACTTTTGTGTTATTTATCTGATACGGCAGTATATATCAAATAACAGGTGAGTTTTTGTAAGTTGAAACTCTCAGTAACAGGCAATTTGTCGCAAGTTCTATACTCTGTCCAAGAAAAATTGTCAGTACAGGCCTTATGGGAAGCTCTTTTTTCTACCAGTGGTGCCTGTAGTACTCTCACGGCACTCAAACACAGGATTTGCCACTGAAATAAAAACGAAACCACTGGCATTCCAAAGCATTTTGTTGTTGTAATTTTCCTGAAATTCGCGTACGTCCCTCCACAACCAGTCTGCCACACAGCCGCGGGCAGAATGAGCACGATCGCTTCTGTTCGCTTGCTATTATCATCAACAAAAATAAGCAGTGAGAGTGACTGAAGCACATCAGAGAAGTGTTACCATATGTCAATGTTAGCATATCATTAAGGGTTTTTCTTTGAATTTTGTCAAAGAACTTTCGGTTTTTATTGCTTTTTGGAGCTTTTGAGAGCGGCATATTATGTGGGGTGCTGCCATTCGGTTTTAATTTGTTTGTATTTCTGAAAGATCCAATAATATTCAGTTAAAACATATTTTTTAATGTTGTATTTTAGAAGTAATGTTTATTCGTGAGTTGTTTTAATGCATTCATTTCATTAACGCAACAAGTGATCATATGTGCGTTGTAGTGATATTGCAATAAATTAATAGTGATTACTAGGGCAACTCAACCGGATTCATGCAAAAGCATGGTATTTTAAGGGATAAGATTTGATTTAATATTTTATTATAGAAAACTAAGTACAAATTTTCAGCCTTATGTATTGTAGAGCTGCACAAGTGCAGTCCTTTTACCATCTGTTTAGGTATATGACATTGCGTCGTGGTTATATAATTTTTTCTAATTGCCTGTTTGTGTACATAAGGCGGAAACAATGGTTGTTATCTCAATAGCGGATAGTGCATCTAAGCAAGTGGTTAACTTTATTTTGCATATGAATAAACAGAAACATGGCAACAAAGTCTTTAAAGGATCGAAGTGTAGAAAAGAAACAACAAATTGTTGTTGCAATTGAAAAGTTCTATGGCCATTTTAAAAGTAAACCGGAAGCCGTAGGAAATGCGGCTACTGTTTTTTCTGTTACGGAACGAACTGTATACAGGCTTTTAAGGGAAAAAGCAATCAAAGGCCACAATTCACCACCAAAGAAGAAAAATAATTCCGGTATCCAGAGCAAGGTGGATGATTTTGACAAATGTGCGATTAGGCGGATACTCTATCCGTTTTTTATGGATAATGACCTTCCAACGCTAGACAAGATATTATTGCAAATACAAAAAAGTAAAAATATAACAAAACTAAGCAGATCAACTTTGCATACAATATTGCAAAAAGATCTCGGACTTAAATTCGTCAAACGTCAGCGAAAGAATTTGTTGTTGGAAAGAAGTGACATTATTTCTTGGAGACGAAGATATCTACACGAAGTAAAAAAAATTAGAGAACAGAAAATAAAGATTTATTTTACTGATGAGACCTGGCTAAATTGGAAGATGGTTACCCTAACAGTATTGCTCTCTGAGTTATGGCGAATTATCATACACACTATGGCAACCCTGTGAGAGCTTTAAGAAGGGACCGATTCACGTAAGTCATTGCAACCAGACTGAGAGACAAACATCCTATCTTCCCTGTACTGACAATTTTTCTTGGACAGAGTATAGTTAGAGAGTTTTAAGCGCCTACTGTACTATGTTAAAACTCTTTTACAAATATTTTTGAGTACAAAGCAAAGTGTAGAGTAGTTTCTGTTTTCGGATGTTTTTTTTTTTTGAATGGAATATATTAGTAACGCTGGTTTAAAGGTTCGTATTAGACCGATATCTTTACATGAATATATATATGTAAGATTTTAGAGATTTTTTTTGAATATGCATTAGCAGATATAAACCGAATATGCCGATGGACGTGTGTGGAAATGAAGTGGGAGTTTCTGATTGCGTAAGGCTCCAAGTGGTTAGAATTATTTAAAAGTCCATATTCAATTATAATTGAAAAAAAAAAAAAAAAAAAAAAAAAATAAGTGGGAAATATTTGCTAAAAATAAGTTTTTTGTAGTTGTAATTCCATTTTTATTGGCACGCTGTTGCGTTTCACAAAAATATACGAAGACAGATGGGAACTTGGGAAGTCATTTTTGATAATGGTTTAAAAAAATGGATTTATTCGATTTTTTTGAGAAAAACTAAGTATACTGATATTATTTTTAGTATGTGTTCTTATCAAAATCTTTAGAGCGGTTTTTGTTAAATTTGGCAGACAACACAATACCACATATTGCAATATTTAGTTTGAAAAATGCTATTGGTTAACTATTTAGCTGAAAACCAATTATAATTTATTGTTCGGAATGTAAGCATTACTTGGTTTTTTTAAGTTTTATCGAAGTCGAAATTGGGGTTTTCGAAATGTGATCAGTTTTTAAATTAGCATTTTCCGTTCTTAGAATTGAAAATTAAGGACAATATAATTTTTACAAAATCAATTTTACTGTATATATTTTGGTCAAAATCTTTATTGCTGTTTTAAAATGTGATTTTTTTCAAAAATCTATTTACGATAATATAGACAAAAACTGAGTTTGCTATAATGTTATAAATGACCATATAACCTTAGAAATGCATTTTTCTCACAATCGTCTCGAGATATGTTAAAATGTAAAAAGTAAAAAGTATCGTTATTCGATTTTTTAGCCAAAAAAAAGGTATGCAGTCATAGTAACCCCGTCTACTTAGTAAATTTGCGGATCCCTATAGTCGGTTTTAAAAACTGATGGCATTTTTGTAAGAAGCTTGGCTTAGGATTTAGATCAGGGCTTCCCAAACTATTTTGGGCAAGAGACCCCTTTTCCAAAATGAAATGAAACCTTAGACCCCTATAGCGAAATTACTTTAAAAACTCGATCTCTTATTTTGTTCCTATTGAAACAATATACATACCAATTTAAAAACTTTTCGCTTGGTTAAGTGAGTAAACTGGACATAATTTTCTCATCAAAATTTATCAAAATAAATAGACATAAAATTCAGTAAGTATCAAGTGTACCTAATTAATAATTATAAAAATAAATTAAGTAAAAATACTTCAGTAGGCAGGAATTGTTTATTGAAAAAACTTTAAAATAGTAAAGTAAAAAAAATAGATAAAAAAATCAATGTGATGGATGAACCTGGTGACTTTCTACCAATCTAGTTAGATCCGGTTCAATATTGGTGAGTTGCAACCTTAAATCCCCGCGTTCGTTGATTTTCAAACAGTTTCTTTGCTTTGTCAAAATATTTGTAACCACACTTAAACCTTTTTCGACTAAGTATGATGATGGAAAAGCGATAAGGTATTTTTAGCAATTTTCCACAATGCAGGATACTGTGTTTCAATGTTGCGTTGCAACCAGAACTTTTGATAGCCTTGGTTGAAATTCTGTTTAAGCTCCTCGTCTGTGCTAATGGTAAGCAATTCTTCTTGGATTATCACATTAGCTTCTTCCATGGCTATGATATTGTACGGATTTATTATCCATTGAGGAATTTGTAAATTTAGGAGATCCTCAAACCTTTTAATAAAATCCTTGTGTAATGCATCCAAGTGAGTAACATATGATAAAATAACATCGTCTTTAAGCATTTCAGGTATTTTTGACAAATGCGGAAACTGTGAATACTCTTTTCTGCTTAAATTTTGTTTATAAAACATGAGTTTACCCACAAAAGCCGATGTTATTGATTTGGTTTTAATCAAGTTGAGATCGTCACCCCACAGCTGCAAGTTAACTTTGTTGAACATAAGATATCAGTCAAGTAATAAATATCTGTTTTACAATTACTCAGATTTTCTTTCAAATTCGGATCTTTTTGTTGTAAAAACTCTAACAGAGATTCTAAAACAGCTGAAAATCTTGCTAAGCAAGAGCCTCCTGATAGCTAGCGAACTTCAGTGTGCAGAAGTAACCGAGTAAAAACTTCGTCGTTTTCCTCGCATAGCTGAGCAAATAGCCGAGAGTTCAAAGAACTGCTTCTGATGAACTGAATCTTGTTGACAGCATTTATAACATATTGTAGTGACTGATGCAATCGAGGACTCTCTAATGCGACATGTTTTCCTGACGTCAGAGCGCCATTTAAATGACACAAAAAAAATGACCGTGTAATCGCAGCTTTAGTTAAGATATTTTATAGGACGCTCGTAAACCATCGTCGTCTTTCATAGATGATCACGCAAACATCGATCTTATCGATGGCGCTTTCTCTAGTTTTTCTTTAAGTGCTTGAAAGAAGGACAAGGGCTTACTTTTTTTGTCGCTTATCGACGTGTTGAGTTTTTTAAAAGTAGAACAATGATACCTATTTCCAACTAAAATATTGGTCATTCGTATAACAAGTTGGTACAGGTTACACAACTTATACAGTATTTTGAACGTTTATAGTAAGAACTTCTGTTAATTAATAGGGGTCGATTTTTAGACTTCGTCGACCCCCAAAATCAGTTTTCGTTTATGTTGACCCCTAGAAAACTGGTATCGACCCCAAGGGGTCGATATCGACCACTTTGGGAAACCCTGATTTAGATGAACCTATTCCGCCAACTATTCATTTTTAACTTTTTTTAACTCCAGTATTGTTCTGACAATACGACAGAGAAACTTTCAATATGGTCTTGTTGAAGTCTTTCATTTCAATTTCAAAGTCGCCTTTGTACGACAGAACTTCTCTGAAAAATGGTTTCATCCTTTTTAACTTTTTCGATTGCGTTATAAGAGAAGGCTCTTATTTTCCTCAATAATTTGACTTTCCAAATACCCTTATTTGATGCACCGCCTGACACTATGCTTAATAAATGCTATTTTTAGAGGTATAGAACTTTAAGTTGGCAACACTATTTTAACTGGCGGCCATTATTACCATGGTTCTGTTCGAAATACGTATCGCACACTTCGTCCATTCTACGTTGTTTGGCGATGAAGCTCACTTTTGGTTGAATGGATACGTCAAAAAACAAAATTGCCATATTTGGAGTGGCGATAATCCTCAGGTGTATGTTGAGACACCGTTACATCCCCAAAAACTGACATTTTTGGTGTGCTTTATGGGTTGGTGGAATAATTGGTCCGAACTTCTTTAAAACGATGCTGGCCAGAATGTTACAGTCAATGCTGATGCTGACCGCTATACAGCCATGATTACTGACTTTTTCGTTTCACGTTGTGTGAACCGTGAATTGGGCTCTAAGATCGTGCGATTTAACACCTCTTTACAATTTTCTGTGGGAATATGTGAAGTCGCTAGTCTACGCCGATAAGCCCGAAACGATTGACCACTTGGAGGACAACATTCGCTTCGTTATTGCCGATATACGGCCACAAATGTTGGTTAAAATCATCGAAAATTGGACCTCCAGATTAGACTACGTCCGAGCCAGACGTGGCGGTCATATACCAGAAATCATATTTAAATTATAATGCCAGAAGATTATCTTTCGAATAAAGTAAATTTCATGTCAATTTAAAAAAAAAAAATCATATTTTTTTATTCCATTGCAAAGTTCTACACCTCTAAAAAAAAAAAAAAAACTTTATATCTTCTTAAACAAAAAGTTAATGACGTGGTCATTAGCATATTTTGTATGTGTCTTACTTCGTTTTAAGGTTTTGTGTGTACTATAAAAAACACCCAACCACCGTTAAATCCAGTCCAGGGGAAAAAATATTCGAAGAGATAGAGAGAAAAAGAGTTCGGAATAAATTAACGACATATGTATATAGAAAAAGAAAACTAGCAACAATCTTTGACCTTTTAACTTTCCAAAGACAGCGAGCATAATTTTATATCCAATCCCAAACAGAATTATATTCTGACAGCTAACTCACCACGATAGTGTCAACATAAAACCTGCGTAGAAGTTATCAACCTTTAGCTTTCTAACTTGTGAGCTTTTTTTTTTTTTTTTTTTAATTAAATAGTTTTTATACCAACATACAGTTTACTTACCCTATTTTGGCATGTGTAAACTGTCAAAACACAGTAACTATCGTAGTGAATATCCTGGCAACAAATTATGATAAAATAGCAAAAAAAATAATAATAATAATCGCCAAATCTGCAGATCTCAGTGCGTGCCCCATTCACTGGCAGCAATAATCCCTCGGCATAGCAAAGTCAATACACTTAGCCGATAAGAAAACACGTCTGCATGCGAATGCTGTTTGCCGCCTGTGACTGCTTATAAACAAATAACACAACCATGGCTCATGGGTGCCATGGCTGAACATAAATGATATTTTTTTTTTTTTTTTCATATCAAAAACGCCTATACTCATTCATTTTTGACATTGACTCGATCACCATCTCCTCTGTCAAGCGCTCTGTTGCACCCCATTTATTATTTTAGTCATGCATACGCATCATTCAATTATGAATGACGTGGTATTGTAAGAACACTTTTTACGGCAAAACGGTTTTGCTGGTTTGACTTATTCGCATGCTGTTACTGTCCGGCGGCGTGTCGTTGTTATACATCGAAAGTTTATTCACCGCATTCGGTGTTGTCGACTCTCTTAAGTCTACTACTCTTTCGTGGAGCTTTCGCTCTTCATCGTAACTCCCACCAAATCCAAAATAAAATTCCTCCTAACCAAACAGCAGCGAAAAAGCTACGCACACATCAGTTACGCGATAGGCGATACATTCCCCTCATCGAAGTGATCGTGTCGTGTACCGCCTCGTAGGTCTACCGTGAAGTTTACTCTACTTCTCAGAGGACCCAGTAAGTGAATCAAAAAAAAGTGTCTGTGTCCATTCTATATTCTATACATGTGCATTATCAATAATTTATGACAGACAAACAAAAATTCAAACGAAACCAACTCAGTTTCTAGTGAAAGTTCGATAATATTCCACCATGCAGCTGACAGCTGAGTTTACCACTTGTCAG
The DNA here is from genome assembly GCA_946477585.1 of Cheilosia urbana. Classification (NCBI taxonomy): domain Eukaryota; kingdom Metazoa; phylum Arthropoda; class Insecta; order Diptera; family Syrphidae; genus Cheilosia; species Cheilosia urbana. The sequence goes on from OX297855.1 coordinate 66,919,031, forward strand.
GTGGCACACTTCAGTTGACAGTCGTCGTTGGCGTCCCAAAGAATTTAAATATGAAATACGCGCCACGTTTTTGATATTATAAAGCAAAAGCAAGATATTTAACAAAATCAATTCCACTCTCAGTGACGTCATACAGAATTTGTTTTGAATGATCACTCTCAAGCCGCGCTATCATCACGAGTGACATGAATCGATTTGCTGAGGTTCCCAAGCATTCCAGTTTGCTGAGTTATCGTTAGAGTGTACAATCGACTATGGATGGGATGATTCTTTTTATTGACCTGGTGAAATAGAAATTAATATATTTGTGGACCTTGTCAAAGATCAAAGAATATGTGGTCAGATGTAAGTTTGTGGATCTTCTTTTTTTTTTACTTCGCATGGAAATTAGTTGACATCTAGAAAATAATTGCTATACTAATACGGTCGGGACAGAAAGTGTTGCTTTTATTTATGTAGAAGAAAAATAGCGAAAGTATGTTTTGTTGGCTTGACAATTAACAATACTTCGCGGTGAGTTCTAAGAAAATCAGAAATATATGTTTTCAATTGTGTGGTGCTTGTGAAATTTCGCCTTCGTCTACAGTTTGGTTGATTGCATTGCAAAAAGTTAACAGTAAGTAATGTCAATTATGTGCTTTATTTGGAGCAACTGCATATGTATGTATGTATGTATGTATCGAAGCGGCGGTGACTGAACGGCGAATAAACTCGAATAAACTGGTCAAGGGCGATTTTATGCACACGTTCGAGTATGAAGGGTTGTGCGAGTTCATTAACTTTGTCAGAAAAAAATCGCCTTATTTAATGGACGTGTGCGTTTTTCTCTTTTGAGTTTCTGTATTAGAAATCATTCGGTTAGTTGTGGACCTATTGGGTCGTATGAATAAAAACTAGCATTTGCTTTGAGTAAAAGGTTTTAGCGAAGCAAAAGCCCTTAGCAATTGCTTTGAATCGGCATGAATAAAATCCTAGTATGCTAAAGTAATTTCGAAAAATCGAATATAGCTTTTACTTCGTTGCACGTGTACTTGCCTTGCAATTTCTGTCAAACCTGACCAGTAAATTTGAATTTTTGAATTTTCCTTGAGATTCTAACGACTTTTGTTGAAATTGAAGTTAAAAAAAAAATTAAATTCAGAAATATGATTGCAATCTAAGCTCCAATTGCACATGTAAATATGATTTTTGTTGATGTTTTATTTCTTCTTCAGGTGCCCATGACAAAAAATAATTTATTTTTTCACAGGTATTTTGATGATTTTCCTGCACGAACAAAACTTAATTTAATTATTTATATACAAACCATCGAAAATTCGCATTGCTTACCTTTTTTTTTGTAAAAAATGTGCGTACAAAATACTTAGCAAAAGGTCTGAGTCAACTAAAGGGTGATTTTTTAAGAGGTTTAGAACTTAAAAAAAAAAAAAACACAAAAAATTCGAAAAAATGAATGAAATATTTATTTGAATCGATAGTTTGAACCTTGCAATTTAATGTTTAAAGATAATTTCATGCAAATGTTGACCGCGGCTGCGTCTCAGGTAGTCCATCCGCTGAGTCCAATTTTGGCAAACTCTTTCACACATATCGGCCGGTATCTCACGAATGAAGTCATGGATGTTGGCTTCCAGTGCGTCAATCGAAGCGGGCTTGTCCCTATACACATTAGCCTTGACATGCATGTGGCACCGTCTTGTTGAAACCACATATCATGCAAGTCAAGAACTTCCATTTCGGGCAAAAAAAAGTTTGTTATCATCGCTCGGTAGCGTTCACCATTGACAGTAACGCTGCGATTCGCATCATCTTTGAAGAAATATGGCCCAATAATGCCGCCGGCCCATAAACCGCACCAAACAGTGGCTTTTTCGGGATGCATTGGTAGCTGTTGCAATGCTTCTGGCTGATCTTCACTCCAAATGCGGCAATTTTGCTTATTTACGTACCCATTCAACCAAAAATGAGCCTCATCGCTGAACACAATTTTTCGATAAAAAAGCGGATCCTCGGCCAGCTTTCCAAGAGCCCATTCACCAAAAATTCGGCGTTGTGTTAGGTCGGCTGGCTTTAGTTCTTGCACAAGCTGTATCTTAAAAGGCTTTACGCACAAATCCTTCCGCAAAATTTTCCACGTAGTGCTGTAACAAAGGCCTTACTGCTGGGAACGGCGCCGAATCGACATTTCGCGGTCTTCTGTCACACTAGCTGATACGGCCGCAATATTTTCTTCACTACGCACAGTACGTAAACGTGTTGGTGGTTTAATGTCCAACAAAGTAAATTTGGTGCGAAATTTGGTCACAATCTTCCGAATAGACTGCTCAGAAGGTCGAGAATGCCGATCATAAAATGGAAGCAGCGCGCGATGAACATTTCGAACCGAGCACGAATTTTGATAGTAAAATTCAATAATTTGCAAGCGTTGTTCATTTGTAAGACGATCCATGGTTAAATTGCAAACCAAACTGAAGCTGTTTGACAGTGACACAAGGTACTAAACACACGTCAGCTGTCAAAACCAGTGTTGCCAAAACCAAACCAGCTAAAAAATCACCCGTTATATAGCAGACTCAGAATTTGCATAGTATTTGCTTTGTTTATTCATACCGATCTGAGTAAAAGGTCAGTGCCGCCGTCAAATTAGTTTTTATTCATACGAAACGTAGCAAATGCTTCGACTTTGACATTTCTCTTGAGTAAAAGCAATTGCTACGCTTTATTCATACGACCCATTGTAAGTTGCATTTATTACACTTTACCGTACACGGTATATACAAAATCCGCGTTTGGAATTCGACGATAAGTTGTTCATTTTGAGTCTATATTCAGACTTCGTCAAGAGAATATTGCAAAATTAAGTTATTTTTACCGATGGAAGCTTGTTCAGGTTGTGCCGGCATTTCTCTAGCGGATTTGCAGGGATTTGCCGCTGATTTGATCTAACCGCCCTTATCCGTACCCAAAATATAAAGTAATCCTTGGAATCTTTCAAATTCGTTACCCTTAAGGGAGACTTTGAGAGTTCTTGATCTGAAACTTCAATAAAAGTATTTTTTCTTCAATATCGAGTGTTAATTTAACGTCTGTTGGAAAGATTTTGGCGAAAAGTGGACACTTGATGCAAAAAATGTTCTCTCTTCCTCACATAATGTCTTCTCTTTATTGTGGCCTGCCTTAATTGAACAGGGAATAAAATGCACGACTGGGTCGATAAAAACTTTCCCGTTCATCAGAAGTTTTGTTGGTTGTTTTCTTAAATTATTAGATAGGTATAAGTAAAGATCTGAGAAGCAATGACAGGTATAAAAGAAAGGGTTCATGAAATATAGGAAAAGGATAATAGTGTTAAATAAAATTCACTTTTAGGTTTAAAAGTTGAAGCTCTCAGTAACAGGCAATTTTCGCCAGTTCTGGTTAGAGAGTTTATAGCATGTACACTTTACAAGTTTTTGAACACGAGAACAAGTGTACCTAATAGGAGTTTCTAATTTTTGATCTGTTTGGAAATGATTTTCTTTTGACTGGAATATATTAATGACGCTGACGTTGTCTATTGTTCGTAAATATGTATATGTATGTATATGCCAGTATTCAGAGATTTGGTTTTGAATATGAATTAGCAGTTATTAACTCAATATCACGATGAACGTGTGTGGGGGTGCAAATGAAGTGGAATACTCTGACTGTGTGAACTCCAATGTTTAACATTGTAAAATCTATGTTTGCATTTTGGTCAAAATCGTTATTGCCGTTTTCAAGAAAACTAAGGAAAACCAAATTTTTAAAAAATGACTTTCTTCAAAAATTGTTTAGAGAAAAACTGAGTTTGCCATCAAGTTAGAAATGACCTATTACCCAAATTTCAAAAGTACTGTTGTTCGAATTTTTAGCCAAAAACTGGGTATGTAGTCATGGTAACCTCACCTACTTAAGCTTAAATATCAATTTTGGTTGAAATCATTAGAACCGTTTTCGAACAAATTAAACTGGTACGAAAAGTTTATATGGGAAGTACTATTAATATTGAGGTTATCTTACAAAAAAAAAAAAAAAAAACGGTCCCGAACTGTTAGCCCACAAACTCCAAATCCAAAATTTGATCGAAATCCGTGCAGCCGTTTAGGCTGTCGGCCTGATGAAGGACGGGCAGACAGACAGACCGGACAGAATTTTGCGACCAACTATTTTGAGTTCCTCTATCATCGCAATGTCAGAATTGATTTCTCGAGTTCGAAATGTTGTACGACAACAAACTTAAATACTGCAAAAAAAAAAAAAAATGGATTTATGAAAAGAATAAGAGAGAAAGTGACGAACGCAACTGCAATTAAAATTTATAATGTAATTTTTGAAACCTTATTTTGAATATTGTTCAACTGTTCTGTTTTTGTGTAATGGAAGTCAGTTGAATAGATTACAAATGTTGCAAAATAAAGCAATGAGATTAAAGTGTAGTAGGTATACGCCAATTCACACAAAACGAATGGTTGTGAGAAGCTAGGCCTGGGTCCCTTCGGACCTGTTGCGCCAACTATTTATTTATGTTCAGTATCTTGCGTTAGTTGTCTTTTAAAATATAAAGAAACAATACAATGCCAAGATATTTGATGAAATAATGTCCGAGGTCCAACCTTATATTTTAAGAAAAATGATTGACCTAAGGTTAACAAATATAGTAAAAGCAAGCAAGGGCTCAGGGCTCACTTATTTATAAAGGATTCAAATTATATAGTGAACTGCCAAACATTATGTAAGACAGTAAATAATTGAAAATCCTTTAAAAAGTGTTGTTGAATTTGTAAAATAGAATATCTAGAATCATATTAATGTAAAAATTTATGTGAATAATAGCTATCTGTCACCCTTTGGCAACTATTCACCCCACTGTCTTCTGTTATCAGGGTGATTAAAACCGCACCTCACTCGTATTAGCATATGATTTGCAATTCGTCTCATATTTGTTTCATTTGCTGTCTTTATCACGGTAATCCGACTGCCACTTCAATCCGCAACGTAAACCTCAAAGCTCGTGGTCTAAATACGAGTATATACCTTTTGCACTAGCACCTTCATTTACTCGCTAGTACTACTTGTTTCTTTCTTCTTTATTGACCCACCATTCTAGCTCAGAAGTAATCGTAGGTAGAACGCTGTAGGCATTTTCAATGAAAAGCAAAACTCCAGTGGTGCTACGGACACGGTTTTTATGGGTTAGCTATGGGTGCGAAGTGAAGTACAAACGGTTCCAATAGACATTCCACTGTAGAACTGTGGAGTACTCCATATCCATACATTTATACATATATCTACAGTATGCATGTTTCTTTTCAGTTGATTTATTCGGAATTACTTCGCATTTGCCTTCAATCAGATTGGGGAATTGTTTTCTAAACACTAGGCGGCGAACAAGTTTTCTATTGGTCTCAACAAATTGTCTGTTCATATTATTTCTTTTAAGAGAGAAAATTTAATTACACTGCATTAGCTGAAAAATCAAAACAGATTTAATTATGCGGAAAATAAACAATTAACATTTTATTTTGGAAGCTAGTTTTTTGTCCGTTTAATTATTCACTCAGTTATAATGAGTGATGATATTACACATTCGTCTGCAGAATAGGTTTTACTACTTCATCTTGTCTGTTATGAGCTTAGTTTATTACAAGTTGTAAACCATAGAAGATCGTTGTTGAATTGTATACCAACAATATGCTTTTCTTATCGCAGTCTTAGATTTAGTTAATAATTTGTTGACATAAGACGATGTCGGAGTGGAATAACAGTGATTGTGTGACAATGGATGACAGTAAGGTAAATGGTTTTCGAAAATCAGGTGTGTCTTTTTGTAATTGTGTCTGAAAAATTAATTATTTCCGAAGATGCTTAGAACATTGCGTAGGACGAGTATTTATGGAAGTTTTAAAGTAATTGTTTTAATTTTTTACTATAGTGCAAGTATATTTATAGTTGATGGTTTGCTGAACATTTTCTTATTTGAGATAGAAGCGTTTAAAAGAAATATTGAAAGTTTTAATCTGTTACATAAGTACAAAGTACAGCATATTTAAGTACGTTTTCATCGAAAGGATAGATTATCTGTATACATTATGGCTGAAGTTTGTTACCGATCTCAATATTAACGAACGTGTTTACTCTGATTAGCTACCGCTGTCAGTTGTGATGTCCTTGGATGTATGCATCAAATCTACAGCGTCAGAATTGCATTTACTACCTAAACTTCTGCGGAAAGAATTTACTCCCATAACTATAAACAACACCTGAATCGTAAACTCAAGCTGAAAAAAAAGGTACACCATAGTAGTGAAAAAGTTCATCAATGTGATGAAAAAATCAACAATTTTAGTCCAGTGAACTTTTTCATTAGTATGATGAGGCGTTGTAACTGTTCATACACATCAATTGTGCTTATTTTACCTCCGCGTGGTAGCCACCGGGTACTGGTCTTGTCCTTCCGGGCATGACTTGCTAAACTTATAAGCGCGAGTGTTGAACACGAAGAAAATAGCAACACTATAATGCTCTGTCGGAATGACTGCCTGATCGAGTCTCAGAGGTCTTACATGAGCCCCTCAGAAAGAGGACGTACGGCGGATGAATTCACATGGTTGAATCAACGGTGGCGTCAACAGTCAACATGGCAGATACCTCAATGAGCTACTTCGACTTATTTGAAGCTGAGGTCATTGAGGATTTTTCAGCACTAGTCAGGGTGTTGAAATAGAGATGGTGGCGGAAGAGCCCTTAATGGGTCAACGGCAGCTCTCACATCCCCGAAGTGGGTTACTGACACCGGAGGAATCCGGCCCCTTTCGTCCAAGGGGTCCAACAAAGGGCCTGGCCCTCCAGGTTGGGGGTTGTACGCCGGGGTAACTGCCCGACTGCGGAAAAATGTTTCTAGTTACGAAGCAACAACAAGCCTCGGATACGGATGAGTTTACTGTTGACGAACCTGGCAAACGATACAAGGACAACGAATTTCGGATCTGTACATGGAATGTTAGGTCCCTTAACAGACCGCGTGCAGCCGAACAACTAGCGGAGACCCTGAACCACTATAAAGCAGATATAACCGCCATCCAAGAAGTGCGACGGGATGGACCGGGCAAGAAGAGGATGAACAACTGCGATATCTACTATGGCGACTGCTATCGACAACAAAAACAGCGCCTATTTGGTTGTGGATTCGTCGTTGGCGGTAGACTCAGGCAAGAAGTCTTAAGTTTCAGCTGTGTGAACGAGCGCCTTACGACAATCCGCATCAAGGCTAAATTCGCCAACATTAGCCTAATATGCGCCCATGCCCCCACGGAGGAGAAAGACGACGACACCAAAGAGAGGTTCTACGAGCTCTTAGACAAGACGTATGAGCAATGCCCTAACTATGACATTAAAATTGTCCTAGGTGATTTTAATGCAAAGATAGGAAGAGAGGCGATCTTTGGTAGTACTGTCGGAAGGTACAGCCTACACGACACCACCTCCGATAACGGGTTTAGGCTGATCGACTTCGCGGCGGGGCGAAATGTTGTCGTAGCAAGTACGCGGTTCCCGCATCTCGATATTCACAAAGGCACATGGTGATCCCCGGACCAATCAACCGTCAACCAGATTGACCACATTGCGATCGACACAAGGCACTCCTCCAGTATTATGGATGTCCGAACGTTCCGAGGGGCCAACATTGACTCGGATCACTACCTTGTTGTAGCCAAGGTACGACTGCGGATATCCCGAACACCGCCAAGACAAGTAAATACTGTGAGGAAGTTTGACGTCGGACGGCTGCAATCGCAAGATATCTCCAGAGCCTTTTCCGATCGAGTCTCTCTCAATCTCTCAAGATGTCCTATGCAGCCAGCATCAAGTATTGAAGACCATAGTGGTACCATTGCCAAATAGCCATTAGAGACGCCGCCTCTGATGTGCTGGGTTTCACCCGACCACCGCAAAGAAACCCCTGGTTCGACGACGAATGCCGGCAAGCACATGCAGCGAAACAAGAGGCATACAAAGCGGCGCTGCAAAGGAGGACAAGAGCTGCCCGTGAGCTCTACGCGCAGAAGAGAAGAGACGAACACCGGCTTCTGAGGAGGAAAAAGAAAGAGCATGAGAAGCGCGCGATCGAGGAAATTGAGAGATGCTACTGCAGGAATGAGATTCGGAAGTTTTACCAAAGGGTTAAAAGAACTTCCCAAGGATACAGAGCCCGAACCGAAGCCTGCAAGGACGAACAAGGGAACATCGTAGTAGAATCGCAGTCGATGCTGAGGGTATGGAAGAACTACTTCTGCAGACTGTTTAACGGCGATGACGAACAAAATCCCGCTGTCAGGCAGAATGAACCATTCAACCTGGACGATGAAGACCAACAATTCCGTCCACCCGACCTGGACGAGGTGAAGATAGCCATATCTAAGCTGAAGTCCAACAAAGCCGCTGGAGCAGATGGCCTAGCCGCCGAGCTATTCAAAGCGGCAGGCGATGACTTGGGTAGGAGCATGCACCAACTCATCTGTAAAATATGGTCGGAGGAAAGTATGCCCGATGAATGGAACCTCAGCATTGTTTGCCCGATCCTCAAGAAAGGAGATCCTCTGAACTGCGCCAACTACAGAGGTATAAGTATTCTTAACATCGCCTACAAGATCTTATCTGCCGTGTTGTGTGAACGCCTGAAGCCTTTCGTCAACAACCTGATTGGTCCCTATCAGTGTGGCTTCAGGCCAGGAAAGTCTACCATTGACCAAATATTCACACTGCGGCAGATCTTGGAGAAAACCCAGGAAGTCCAAATCGATACCCACCACCTTTTTATCGATTTTAAGGCCGCCTATGACAGCATTTATAGGGACGAGCTATATAGAGCAATGTCTAGTTTTGGCATCCCTGCCAAACTCGTCCGTTTGTGCAGGATGACAATGGAGAATGCACGCTGCTCCATTAAGGTCGGTAAAGAACTCACCGAGACCTTCGATGTCAAAAAAGGATTTAGACAAGGCGATGCGCTGTCATGTGACTTCTTTAACATCGTTCTTGAAAGAATAGTGCAAAACTCAAACGCTAACACCAGAGGCACTATCTTCTATAAGTCCGTCCAACTACTCGCTTACGCCGACGACATCGACATAATCGGCAGATCGAAGCGTGATGTCACTGACGCGTTCGTGAGCATTGAGACGGCAGCGGCAAAGATGGGTTTGGCGGTCAATGAGGGCAAGACAAAGTATATGCTGTCATCAAGAAAGGACAACCAACACCGACGTCTTGGACAAAATGTCACCATAGACAGATATAACTTTGAGGTGGTAAAGGACTTTGTCTACCTAGGCTCCGCTATGACTTCAGACAATGACACCAGCGCTGAGATTAAACGAAGAATAACTCTTGCCAATCGCTGTTTCTTTGGGCTAAGAAAGCAATTGAGTAGCAAAGCCCTCTCTCGAACAACTAAAGTGACCCTTTATAAGACCTTGATCATCCCAGTCCTACTTTATGGTGCAGAGGCATGGAATCTATCAAAAGCGGATGAGGCTACTCTTGGTTACTTCGAGAGGAAAATTCTTCGAGTAATTTTCGGTCCCGTCTGCATAGACGGTGAATGGAGGAGGAGATACAACGACGAACTGTACGGGCTGTACAGCGACATCGACCTAGCCAGAAGAGTGAAGGTCCAACGACTGAGGTGGCTGGGTCATGTAGAGCGAATGGACGTCAATGCTCCGGCCCGGAAGATCTTCGAATCCACACCCGAGGGACGGCGCAGTAGAGGAAGACCGCGACTCAGGTGGCGCACGCAAGTGGAAGGGGACCTTAACCAACTTAGCGTGCGAAACTGGAGACGGCTGGCCAAAGATCGTGCTGGCTGGAGACGCTTGTTGGTTGAGGCCCAGGTCCACCCCGGACTGTAGCGCCACCTTAAGTAAGTAAGTATGATGAAACCGATTTCATCAATATGATGTTGTTCATCATTCATCAACTTTGCTCATCAATATTATGAAAAATTCATCAATATGATGAACCCAAATTTCCCTTTAATTTCATAATGTGATGAATGTATTCATCATATTGACAAATTTTTTCATCAATATGATGCACACTTTCTGTGCTGTCAAATTTGTTTTCATGTAGTTGTAAGATTATTCACACAAATAAAAACATGAAATAAAAATACTGACACCAATATAAATCGTAAAGATATAGCCTTCCCACTTTCATGGGGATGCTAAAATACTTAAACGAGCATAATGTCATGAAAATGGTAATGGTAATATTATGTGAATTTAACTATTGAATTTCTTCGCATCCGAAAGGAAAATATTCAAACGAAAATCAGTTTTACCACGAAACTCAATAAAGTGTAGTGGCAAAAACTCACGCGCTCCAGAAATATTGAAGATTTATAAAAATAAAAAAAAATAGTGCGTGGAGTCCCTCCAGGCGGAAGAAGTGAAACTTCGTAATGTGGAAATGAAAATAGGAAGGGGTAGAAATTGATTTTTAGTGAAATCATATTGTTTCTTTAAGCCTAGTATCCTGCTCGCGCTAAATTTTAGCGCCCCTAGTCTCCACTTCGTTTCTCCACACCGAAGATAAATGGTCACTAAATTATTATTAAACATGATTTAGATGGGACAAAACCCATATCCTTATGAACCATGAGTACCATGACAGATATCAGTAAACGTAATCTTAATAGAATTTTCGAATTTCAAACTTGAAAGACGTAAGAAACCTAGAAATTATAAGAAGAAGTTCGACATGTGCCCTCAAACTTTCCACAATCTCCTTACCATAGTGGAACACTTGTTATTACCCAAAATACGACGCCAAATTAGAGCATAAGTCCCCCTGAAAATCGATTCGCTTTATTTATATTTATATGTAGGTATCTCTGTTTTGGCTCTGTTGTTTGGCTTTGCGTTTTCTTTTATTTACCACGCAAACATTGTCTGCGTTTTCCGCAAAAAAAAAAAATCATTGCAAACACAACACAAACACTTTCCTCCGTTTTTTTTATGTCAAAATTTATCTTCGATTTAATGCACCGGACATTTATTTCGCGAGCTAAATGAGTGGAGACTTTTCATCGGCCTATCTATATGAAGTTAAGGATTTAGCGTGCGAACAGGATACTGATGCTTTGCTAAACTGCTTCGCTTAATTTTATCTTTGTAGACATTTTTGTATGGGAGATAAAATTTAGCGCGAGCAATATACTAGGCTTTAAGACAAACTTTATTAAAATTGCTTACAATTCACAATTAATCGCATCTTTTAATTATCATTTTCGAGTGGAGAAATATCCAAATCCATAACATTTACAATGGGATAATGACAACTAAAGTAAGATACGATATGTTGGAAGTCGCATTAGAAGTTTCACTTCAAAAATATGTACTACCCTATTAAATTATAGGTATGTGTATCAAATCAAACTAAAACAAGTAAATGAAATAATGAGGACGCTACTAGTTGCTAACGCTCGCGCTGGCCTGTAACAGGTATACTACGCGCATGCGTTCGAGTGCCACGCATTCACTCTCGCTCTGTCTCTTTCTATTCCCCCTCCCCAAGAGCGTTGAACGTTTAACGCAACCTTGTTGGAAGTCGCATTAGAAGTTTCACTTCAATAAGACATTAATTGCCAATTTAGTCATTATTTTTGGAAATTAATCTTTACCACAGAATATTCTTCTCCCAGCATTTGGTGCCAATAAACTCACTCACCATTGCATACTCTGAAGCGTGAGTGGTACCCTCACACCTTTGAGTATGCAATGCTTATAACTAGTAGCATTAAGCATTTAAGAAGTTTCACTTCAATAAATCAAACAACATACATTATTCACCTATATCGTCTTTACTTCTTGAATTGTTCAATTCTTTACTGTAGGTATCAACGTATGTAGGTATGTACTATAACAACCATTGAAACAAAACCCTTGAACTCAATTTCTATATACACCACCATAAGTCCATCAGCGCACGTCAACAGCCATGTGCGCATTTCCTCAGAAACAACCACCACTTTTCTTTTCTTTTTCATATGAACGTGCTTGTGCTGTGCAATGTGCGCCACACTCACCCTCGCTCACACCTTTGAGTACCCAATTATTAGCGTTAAACGTTTAACGCGACCTTGAGTTGGAAGTCGCATAAGAAGTTTCACTTCAAAAATTTTATTTCTGAGTTACTTTTATCACTCCTGGGACAATTTTTTTTTTTTTTTTTTTTCATAATGGATCCCAATGAGAATCAGAGAACGGCCATTTGCCTGCCATATGCATAGAGTTACAGGGTGCATGTGCATACATTTGTGTTTGAAATGTGTTTTTGCGTTTTTTGTTATTTAGTTATAATTTTATTGATCCATTCTGTTGAATTTTATAATGTTGAGGCGTGAGAGAACAATGTACGAGAAAAGTTTGGTTAAATAACAATATTACATTGATTTTGAAAATATTTTTAAAAAGTAAATATTTATTTACATTTATGTGTGTAATGAAATCACAACGTTATAATTATATAGCGAGCTCTTTTTTTTACCAAAGGAAAATCGTTGTAGAAAATTCATGATAATTGTAGTTTTATTTTAATGACATATTTATTTAACGTCAAAAATCGATCCTACTGCTAAGTTTCCACCGGAGAATAACTGCGAGATTTAGAAAAATTTCCGTAAATCCCGCATAAATCTCGGAATTTGTCATACGAAAGTAAAAAAGGGAGATTACAAATAAAAAAACACACTTTTCACAGCTCGATATGTCAAAAGTTAAAAAAAAAAAATTGAAGAAAAGACGTCAAAAATGGAAAAAATGTCTCTCTCTCTCTCTCTCTCTCTCTCTCTCTCTCTCTCTCTCTCTCTCTCTCTCTCTCTCTCTCTCTCTCTCGTCAAATGTAATTTTCTCTCAAATGGACAGAGCCAGAGAGAATACGTCAAGTTAATCTTCTTTTATTTGGTGGAAACACTTCGGGATTAATTCTAAACCTCTTGTACTTAATCTTGGTATTTGTGTTCGGTGGAAACGTAGCTTAACCTACCTTTTAGAAGTATGTATTCTAAAACACGTACAACAACATTTTTCGATATTTACGTTTTACTTTTTACAAATGGAAAAGCTATATCAAGATATCGGAAAAATAAGCCCCTTTGAAAATTAGATAGTCTTACTCATGATTTAGCTTTTAAAACGTCGCTATGAACATTTAGAGCAAACAATTTATGCCGAAAAACGTTCGTTTACATAGTAAAATCATTGAAACGAGATCACTTGGTCAACACCTCCCAGATATATCTATGCAACTGAATTAAAGTTATACATTAATTGCATACCTTTAATTAAGGTTAGGTAAATTGCATTCTTTTTAGGGTAAATGAGGCGCTCCATCGAAGATAAAGGTTCTAATCATATAAGTTCCATTATACTGATAACATAATAAATACTTAAAATATATTAATGTATTAAAGCTATTTATGCAAAATTTATAACATTTTATATAATGTGAATAATCGAAGTTAGACTATAGCTTTTTTATATTTCCACCATTCTTACACTAATATTGAATTTTTCACACTTCATTAATTGTTTTAAATTGTATATACTGCAGTTTATTTAGCAAAACCAGTCGCCCGTAGTAAAAGAAAAAATAAAAAAGTTTGTTCATCGGCAAGCAATTGTCAATACATTGTTTAAAATGCAAATGGGTACTTTTGGGGGAACATTAATTAAAAGATAAACAAATAATTATGTGATGAAATTTCTAAATCACATATATCGAATCTTTTAAGATATTCATCGTTCCTCGTAAAACCATTCACAATTTTCTTCTATGCCACCCTGTGTAGATACTTTACGCTTGATGAGCAATGACATATAATTATCTACGCATATATACATTAAAAGATTCATCATGCGTGTGTGAGTATAAATGCTGTACCAACATCACGTGTGTACACCTACAGCATACATCATATTAACAATCTGTGCATCACATTGAAGAAACCGATGAAAAAAGTTCATCAATATGAGGATTCCATTCATCAATATGATGAATATAACGGTGAATTTAATTTTTTTCATCAATATAACGAATTAGTTCATCTATATAATGAAGGTTTACATCAACGTTCTCCTTAATAAAAATGAATGTCTGTTTTTTGACGAACGCTGTCATCAATATAATAAAAGCCGTCATCAAAACGATGAACATCGTTATCAATTTGATACAAATTCAAAACTTTACAATCGTACTTGAATATGATGATTCCATTCATCAATAAGGAGAATAAATCATCAACTGGATGAACAAATGACTAAATTCATCAAAATAAGTGTTTTCGTCATATTGATGAAATGTTTTGATGAAATAATGAACGTAATTCATAAAAACATACGCTAAATTCTCTTCAGAATCCTGTTGAAAAAAAAGATGAATTCATTTTCATCATATTGAAAAACTGTTCATCAATTGTCAAAAAGTTTTCATGAATTTGTTCATCATATTTATGAAAATTAAGTCATATCAATGAATACCATGTTGATGAACGCCATTCATCAATACGACGCCGACTTTTTTTTTCAGTGTACTTTTGGGCCTCTACCGGCTGTTGAAGTTTTGGAAAAAAATGTTGTTTCCCCTACATTTTTCTTTTTCAATATTTTTTTAATAATGCTTACATTTGTAAAGTTATAGCATATTCTCTCAAATCAAATGCGTTTTTGGTAGCATTTGAGCACTTAAGAGGTTATTTTGATATCTCTTAAATGCTGGAATCAAAAAATACATTTGTTTTGTTTTAACCACAAAATTCTATATGTTCACAAAAATAGGTAAATTCGAATTTTTTAATTTAAATATTAAAACATGTAAGCAAAATGACTTCCGGACTCCATCTCCGAGAGTTATTCTGTCCTCTTTTCGATCCCTTTATAGTGAATTAAAAAAAAAATCATTTACCGTCTGTAAGAGATGTAAAAAAGTATACCTATGCTTTTGATCCAAAGAAATCTTAAAACAGAATACGGTGAAAAGTCCTCTAATTCCGAATTGTTTATTATAGTGAGTGCATGCAGATATCGAACAGATTTTGAAGAGGGCTTCAATTTCAATTGTGTGCCACAATCAAATACTAAGACTTATTAAAATGAACTTCCATAAATATATGACTCTAAAAAGATACCCAAGTATGAAAAAATGCAAACTATCACAATAGAGTACAAGATTTCATAACATTTTCTAGTACAAAATTGTTTGACATTGCCTCATGTAAATTTGATAACTGCCACTGTACAAAGAAAAAAAGTGCCTAGTAATGAAAGGGTATTGGAGGATAAGTGTTGATTACCTAGAGACGATTAAAATGCAAAAGCGTCCAGATCGAAAAGAACGTAGTGCATTGAATAATCTTGCCCCTCCAAGTTTACTCCAGAGAGTAGATCCAAACGAAACAGACGAAAGAGTGGAGCCAGTCAAGACAGTAAGGTCACTACTTTGTTCTTCAGAACTATCAAAGTCTTCTTCAGATCCTTCCACGTTTTCAGATAAGCTCAATTTGCTGGTCCAACCATCTGTAGCAAGAGTTTTTGATCGATTTGGAGTATCGGAACGATCTGCCCCAACAGTCGCTTCAGCGGTTTTGCACGATGCTGGACTCGCAAATAACACTGACACGAGGCTTGTGATCGACAAAAATAAGATGCAGATACTGAGCTTTGTCAAAATCAAGAGAGCATCTAAGAAGCCAATACAATGATGCCATTCCTAAGAATATTTATCTTGACGGACAGAAAGACAAAACCCTTGTTTCAGATCAAAAATATAAACGTCATTTTCGCAAGGAGCTCTTAGAAGAACATAACAATATTTCTCCGATATATTATTCAGGGGAAGAAATATGCAATTCAAAGATTCATTTTATAATTTTTAAGGGCTACATACCGCGATACTAATTATCATTTTTAGTGTCCAGGCTATATTTTTTAACTCACAATGGTGAATTTTTCGAATTGCATATTGTGACCTACAAAATATTCAGTCTCAATGTTAAAAATGATTATTAGTATAAGGTCCATGCCATAGACATTATTTTTTAAAATTAATGTCAGACAACTCCTCCACCTATCTTAAAATATCTGCCTGATGATGAACTTTCATTGCTTGCAAATGCAACAGAGCTCAGAATACCAGATATAAAACAAAATTGAATCTAGAAATCGGATGCCATCTCTTAATTTCAAAAGCCAATTTTCAATGTAAAATTTGTATTTATGCCTTAATAGCTTCTTTTAAATTAATAATTTAAAATTGTTGATTATACGCAAATGAATATTTATTATTTTAATTTAGTACCAAGTTATATTTGTGTATATATTTTTGAAATAGTAATAATATTTTGAACAAATAGAAAAATTGAAAGATATAAGCGCCTTAGTTACTTTTCCCTGTCCTTCAATCGTCGGTAGAGGCCCAAAAGCTATGCCGTAATCAGAAAGTAAGTACACATTCGGAATCTTCTCGTCAATACGCAACTTTTGATACCCCTTTCGATGAGATTTTCCACGAAATTGTTTTCTTCATACAACGACGGGACACCCTAATGGACGTGTGCGTTTTTCTCTTTTGAGCTTCTGTATTAGAAATCATTCGGTTAGTTGTGGACCTATTGGGTCGTATGAATAAAAACTAGCATTTGCTTTGAGTAAAAGGTTTTAGCGAAAAATCGAATATAGCTTTTACTTCGTTGCACGTGTACTTGCCTTGCAATTTCTGTCAAACCTGACCAGTACATTTGAATTTTTGAATTTTCCTTGAGATTCTAACGACTTTTGTGGAAATTGAAATTAAAAAAAAAAATAAATTCAGAAATATGATTGCTCCAATTGCACCTGTAAATATGATTTTTGTTGATGTTTTATTCCTTCTTCAGGTGCCCATGACAAAAAATAATTTATTTTTTCACAGGTATTTTGATGATTTTCCTGCACGAACAAAACTTAATTTAATTATTTATAAACAAACCATCGAAAATTCGCATTGCTTACCTTTTTTTTTGTAAAAAATGTGCGTACAAAATACTTAGCAAAAGGTCTGAGTCAACTATATAGCAGACTCAGAATTTGCATAGTATTTGCTTTGTTTATTCATACCGATCTGAGTAAAAGGTCAGTGCCGCCGTCAAATTAGTTTTTATTCATACAAAACGTAGCAAATGCTTCGACTTTGACATTTCTCTTGAGTAAAAGCAATTGCTACGCTTTATTCATACGACCCATTGTAAGTTGCATTTATTACACTTTACCGTATACGGTATATACAAAATCCGCGTTTGGAATTCGACGATAATTTGTTCATTTTGAGTCTATATTCAGACTTCGTCAAGAGAATACAGCTTGAGGGTATTGCAAAATTAAGTTATTTTTATCCGATGGAAGCTTGTTCAGGTTGTGCCGGTATTTCTCTAGCGGATTTGCAGGGATTTGCCTCTGATTTGATCTAACCACCCTTATCCGTATCCAAAATATAAAGTAATCCTTGGAATCTTTCAAATTCGTTATCCTTAAGGGAGACTTTGAGAGTTCTTGATCTGAAACTTCACTAAAAGTATTTTTTCTTCAATATCGAGTGTTTATTTAATGTCTGTTGGAAAGATTTTGGCGAAAAGTGGACACTTGATGCAAAAAATGTTCTCTCTTCCTCACATAATGTCTTCTCTTTATTGTGGCCTGCCTTAATTGAACAGGGAATAAAATGCACGACTGGGTCGATAAAAACTTTCCCGTTCATCAGAAGTTTTGTTGGTTGTTTTCTTAAATTATTAGATAGGTATAAGTAAAGATCTGAGAAGCAATGACTGGTATAAAAGAAAGGGTTCATGAAATATAGGAAAAGGATAATAGTGTTAAATAAAATTCACTTTTAGGTTTAAAAGTTGAAGCTCTCAGTAACAGGCAATTTTCGCAAGTTCTGGTTAGAGAGTTATAAGCACCTACTTAACTATTTTATAGCATTTACACTTTACAAGTTTTTGAGTACGAGAACAAGTGTACCTAATAGAAGTTTCTAATTTTTGATCTGTTTGGGAATGATTTTCTTTTTGACAGGAATATTTTAATGACGCTGACGTTGTCTATTGTTCGTGATCGATCGATTTTTTAGCTGGTTTGGTTTTGGCAACACTAGTTTTGACAGCTGACGTGTGTTTAGTACCTTGTGTCACTGTCAAACAGCTTCAGTTTGGTTTGCAATTTAACCATGGATCGTCTTACAAATGAACAACGCTTGCAAATTATTGAATTTTACTATCAAAATTCGTGCTCGGTTCGAAATATTCATCGCGCGAGTTAAGTATCCATAGCAAAACATATTGAGAAAAAAGATAACATTATTTGTATTCAATGATATCTTTAGTCTCTAGTACAGTCTTGCACACAACGCTACAATGATAACATATGTAAAAGAGATAATATCGTTTGTATACAATGTTGGAATATTATCTCTTCTTCATTATCAAGCAAGACGATTGTACGCTTGGGTCTCCTTGTAGATAGATAAGAAAAGTATATAAATACGACTGTATGATGAATTTATCAACAGTCTTATTGTAACTACATAGTAGCCTTAAGCTCCTTTTAGAATTAGTAAAAAGTATTTCAATAATAAAGGACATAGTTCCAAATAAATATTGTTTAATTTTAAAAGTAAGAAACAAGTGTTTTAATTGGCGATCCTGCCAGGAGGTTAAATATACTTTTTAACTTCAATCGAGCGGACCTCGGGAACAAGTAGTGAAATCTAGTATAAACAGAACACTCGCGTTACCGGTTACAAGAATTACCTAGCATAGCAGGTACAAATATAGCTTCTTCGTACGAAGCAGCAAAGCAATTCAGTGAAAGTGTATATGTGGAGAAAAAAAACACACAAATTCGACGACAACAGACACGAGTTCAAAATGGAACAACTCGCAGTATTAATGGCAAGATTAGAAGCTTTAGAAACCAGGAGCAACACAGTAACACAAACCCTAGAGCACACACGCACAGAGAATGCAAGGTTAGCAGCAATAATAACTAACCAAAATCAAATAAACACTAATTTAGAAACAAAACTAAATGAAGTAAAATCTGGATTAGGCATAGTACCAAACATACCTGTGCTAGAGGAAATAAGAACCACATATACAGATGGTAGTGAAATACAGTTAGACGCATTTAAAAGCCTACCTATTTTCAACGGCGATCAATCAAATTATCGGTCGTGGCGCGAAGAAGCATCCAGATTAATGGACAGCATTAAAAACTTCAAAACACACAGTAAGTACGCAGCAGCATTGACTATAGTGAAAAGTAAAATACAGGGTGCAGCCGCGAATGTGTTAACTAATTATAACACAAATTTTAATTTTGAGGCGATACGTAACAGATTAGATTATACGTACTCTAATCAAGAACCTCTATACGTGCTACAAGACATGATGAAAGCCATCACGCAAAAAAGAAGCACACTGTCTGAATACCACGACGAGATAAATAAAAATCTCAATTTAATAATATCAAAAATCACTATGTCAGGTGATCCGCCGAATATAATCGACAGACTAATTAAAAATGCTAACGACGACGCAGTTCGTATATTCATTGATGGTATGAGTGACAACTTTACAAGAGGATCATTATATTCAGCTACAATAAATGATCTAGAACACGCATTCGCAATTGCTCGCAGAATAGAACATGATAATGTGCACAGGCATTTACATCTCACTCAGGATAAGCACCACAAAAATATGCCACATGAACGCAGAAACGAAAGAAGACCAAATTATTCGAGCCAAACAACGAATTATCAACCCCAGAAGCAATACGATAATATGCAGCAACACAATCAAGGACCACAGCCGATGGAGATAAACTCGAGACAAATTGTACATGCACAGCGACAAAATTGGAATCAATACAAACCCGATGTATATAATCCACCAGCGAAACGTGAACACAGCGGGAGTTTCAACACACACAACAGACCGCAACGATCTTATCAGCAGAACTTCAAGCAGCAGAGAGTAAATAACTCCCGACAACAACGCAGAGACGATGTCAGCAGTACATATGCAGAAGCAGATGAAACGGAATGTATGGTAAATAATAACATAAGAATAGATCATTTAAACTAGTAGACGGGTTGCCCTGCTTAAATTTAACTAGTACTATTTCTAAGAAAATTTATAAAATTCTTATTGATACTGGTGCAACCCATAATTACATTAATAGAAAATGCGATTCTAGCAAAAAAATTAAAATTAAACCTATAAAAATAAAAACAATGCATGGTTATTCTATGGTAGATACAAAGAAAGTAGTTAGGATATTAAAGAAAAATATAACATTTTTTGAATTAGAGGATATTCAGTCTTTTGATATGATATTAGGATATGAAGGACTTAAAGTTCTAAACGCGGAAATAAATTTCAGTAATATGACTCTAACTACCATAAGCAGTGTCGAATCTATTCAGAAAATTAATTACATAATTGGGGAAAATAATATTTATAAAGCAGACATAGATAGACTGATGAAGATTAATAACAGCATAGGACCGTTACCCTTTACAGATACTATAGAAGCAAGCATTAGGACGACCAATGATAATCCGGTTTATGTTAAACAATATCCATATCCCATAGCAGATAACGAATTCGTAAACAAAGAAATACAGAAACTCTTACATGACGATATAATAGAAAAAAGCCATAGTCCTTATAACAGTCCCATATGGACAGTACCTAAAAAAGGTTTGGACGAAAAAGGAAAACCAAAACGGCGCATGGTTGTTGATTTCCAAAAACTTAACGCTCACACTGTAACAGACAGATACCCCATTCCGGATGTCAACATGACAATTCAAAATTTAGGTAAAGCCAAGTACTTTACAACATTAGATTTGGAGTCAGGTTTCCACCAAATTAAAATCAAAACAGATGATAAAGAAAAAACAGCTTTTGCTATAAATGGCGCAAAATATCATTTTAAACGAATGCCTTTCGGGCTCAAAAATGCACCAAGCATATTTCAGAGATGCGTGGACGACATTTTGAGAGACTTTGTAGGTAAATTCGTACACGTTTACATTGATGACGTATTGATATATTCTTCATCTGAGGAAGAACATATACAGCACATAAGTCAAGTATTCGACGTACTCAATAAAGCCACATTAAAAATATCTGATGAGAAAAGTAAGTTTTTTCAAGAAGAAGTAGAATACTTAGGTCACATAATCAGACATGGTAGAATCACTACGAACCCTGAGAAAATAGCAGCTATAGAAAATTTTCCAGTCCCACAAACGGTAAAGGATTTGAGAGGATTTTTAGGTCTTACAGGTTACTATCGTAAGTTTATAAAAGGATACGCAAGCATAGCCAAGCCCCTGACATTATATTGACGAGGAGATAACGGTAAAGTAAACAAAAAACAAAGTAAAAATATTAAGTTAAATCTGAATGATTCAGCATTAGAAGCGATTAGAATTTTAAAAAATTATTTGAAAGAACAAGTCGAACTTTTTCAACCGGATTATAGTAAACCATTCGAGCTTACTACTGATGCATCCAACATAGCTATTGGAGCCGTACTAAGTCAGAATAAGCAACCTATACACTTCTTGTCAAGAACACTGAGTAAGACAGAAGAGAACTATAGCACAAACGAGAAAGAGCTATTAGCGATCATATGGTCCTTACAAAAACTCAGAAACTACATATATGGTATAGCAGACTTAACCATATATACCGATCACCAGAGCCTTATATATTCTGTATCAGAAAAAAATCCCAACACAAGGCTGAAACGTTGGAAGGGAATCATTGAAGACTTTGGAGCAAAATTAGTTTATAAACCAGGAAACCTAAATCTTGTAGCTGACGCATTATCACGTCAACGCATAAATACTTCTAACATAGAAACGAGTATAAATAATCTCATAGAAAACAATAATAAACAAAAAACTATAAATTCTAGATTTGAACAAATTTTGCAACAATTCGAAGGTCAGAGCCTTAAAGAACATTTAGTAATAGAACAAGTGTACGAACAATTATTATTATTGACCAGAACAATTAATGCAGCAAAAAATAATGAATATTTATCAGAAAGCCTAGACTTAGATGACATTAAAAATATTATTCAACATGAAATAATTCAAGTACCCATAATAAATATACTTGAGTACTCTAAAATATTATTAGCTAGAACTGATGAATTCTTCATCACAATATATAAATATCCAGTTCTAATTAAATCATGTAAATTGTATAAAGTAACACCTTTAAATTCAAAACATGGAAAAATCATTACAGATAAAACAATTGCCTTATGTAACCAAACTTATTTAAGAACAAGAAATTGTCAAAATCATCTAAGTAAAAACATTTGTGAAATTAACTTTGAAGAAGAAAATTGTCTTATTCCACTTTTAAAGAATATAACTTCAAAATGCAACATTAAACAAGAATACGATTACGACTTAGAAATTGAATCCGGTGTTATGTTATTAAGCGGTAAGCATAAGTTAAATAATCAAACAATTAATGGTATAAACTTAGTTACTTATGAAAATACTATAAATCTAGACGATAAAATATACAAAAACATGCATAAGCAAATTAAAGAAGTTATATTAAGAAATCATAATTCAGAGTCTTACATCGACCAAATAATTAAAGAAGATACAATGTACAAATTCGATAACATAGATACTTTAAAAAAACTAATTATTCCTTTTGAAGAAAAACCGATATTATCAACTATATACACAATTGTAACACTGATTGTTATTCTAGCATTTACGTACGTAATGATAAAAACTATACAATGTATAACAGATCGTCAAAAACAAAAAAAGATTGACGCATATAACAAAACTTATGAAAGAGAAATGTTAAAAATAGCGTCGAAAAATCGGGACGATTTCGTTTAACAAGGGGGGGAGTTAAGTATCCATAGCAAAACATATTGAGAAAAAAGATAACATTATTTGTATTCAATGATATCTTTAGTCTCTAGTACAGTCTTGCACACAACGCTACAATGATAACATATGTAAAAGAGATAATATCGTTTGTATACAATGTTGGAATATTATCTCTTCTTCATTATCAAGCAAGACGATTGTACGCTTGGGTCTCCTTGTAGATAGATAAGAAAAGTATATAAATACGACTGTATGATGAATTTATCAACAGTCTTATTGTAACTACATAGTAGCCTTAAGCTCCTTTTAGAATTAGTAAAAAGTATTTCAATAATAAAGGACATAGTTCCAAATAAATATTGTTTAATTTTAAAAGTAAGAAACAAGTGTTTTAATTCGCGCTGCTTCCATTTTATGATCGGCATTCTCGACCTTCTGAGCAGTCTATTCGGAAGATTGTGACCAAATTTCGCACCAAATTTACTTTGTTGGACATTAAACCACCAACACGTTTACGTACTGTGCGTAGTGAAGAAAATATTGCGGCCGTATCAGCTAGTGTGACAGAAGACCGCGAAATGTCGATTCGGCGCCGTTCCCAGCAGTTAGGCCTTTGTTACAGCACTACGTGGAAAATTTTGCGGAAGGATTTGTGCGTAAAGCCTTTTAAGATACAGCTTGTGCAAGAACTAAAGCCAGGCGACCTACCACAACGCCGAATTTTTGGTGAATGGGCTCTTGGAAAGCTGGCGAGGATCCGCTTTTTTATCGAAAAATTGTGTTCAGCGATGAGGCTCATTTTTGGTTGAATGGGTACGTAAATAAGCAAAATTGCCGCATTTGGAGTGAAGATCAGCCAGAAGCATTGCAACAGCTACCAATGCATCCCGAAAAAGCCACTGTTTGGTGCGGTTTATGGGCCGGCGGCATTATTGGGCCATATTTCTTCAAAGATGATGCGAATCGCAGCGTTACTGTCAATGGTGAACGCTACCGAGCGATGATAACAAACTTTTTTTTGCCCGAAATGGAAGTTCTTGACTTGCATGATATGTGGTTTAAACAAGACGGTGCCACATGCCACACAGCACGCGAAACAATGGCGCAATTGCGAGGCGAGTTTGGTGAACAGTTAATTTCACGTTTCGGGCCGGTCAATTGGCCGCCTAGATCGTGCGATTTGACACCATTAGATTATTTTTTGTGGGGGTATGTCAAGGCTAATGTGTATAGGGACAAGCCCGCTTCGATTGACGCACTGGAAGCCAACATCCATGCATTCATTCGTGAGATACCGGCCGATATGTGTGAAAGAGTATGTCAAAATTGGACTCAGCGGATGGACTACCTGAGACGCAGCCGCGGTCAACATTTGCATGAAATTATCTTTAAACATTAAACTGCAAGGTTCAAACTATCGATTCAAATAAATATTTCATTCATTTTTTCGAATTTTTTGTGTTTTTTTTAAAAAAAAAGTTCTAAACCTCTTAAAAAATCACCCGTTATTTTAAGTAAAAATGAATGACCTAAGGTTAACAAATATAATAAAAGCAAGCAAGGGCTCAGGGCTCACTTATTTATAAAGGCTTCAAATTATATAATGAACTGCCAAACATTATTTAAGACAGTAAATAATTGAAAATCCTTTAAAAAATGTGTTGTTGAATCTGTAAAATAGAATATCTAGAATCATATTAATGTAAAAATGTATGTAAATAATAACTATCTTTCACCCTTTGGCAACTATTCACCCCACTGTCTTCTGTTATCAGGGTGATTAAAACCGCACCTCACTCGTATTAGCATATGATTTGCAATTCGTCTCATATTTGTTTCATTTGCTATCTTTATCACGGTAATCCCACTGCCACTTCAATCCGCAACGTAAACCTCAAAGCTCGTGGTCTAAATACGAGTATATACCTTTTGCACTAGCACCTTCATTTACTCGCTAGTACTACTTGTTTCTTTCTTTTTTATTGACCCACCACTCTAGCTCAAAAGTAATCGTAGGTAGAACGATGTAGGCATTTTCAATGAAAAGCAAAACTCCAGTGGTGCTACGGACACGGTTTTTATGGGTTAGCTATGGGTGCGAAGTGAAGTACAAACGGTTCCAATAGACATTCCACTGTAGAACTGTGGAGTACTCCATATCCATACATTTATACATATATCTACAGTATGCATGTTTCTTTTCAGTTGATTTATTATGAAGTAATTCAGTTCACATTTGCCTTCAATCAGATTGGGGAATTGTTTTCTAAACACTAGGCGGCGAACAAGTTTTCTATTGGTCTCACAAAAATTGTCTGTTCATATTATTTCTTTTAAGAGAGAAAATTTAATTACACTGCATTAGCTGAAAAATCAAAACAGATTTAATTAAGCGGAAAATAAACAATTAACATTTTATTTTGGAAGCTAGTTTTTTGTCCGTTTAATTATTCACTTAATTATAATGAGTGATGATATTACACATTCGTCTGCAGAATAGGTTTTACTACTTCATTTTATCTGTTATGAGCTTAGTTTATTACAAGTTGTAAACCATTGAAGATCGTTGTTGAATTGTATACCAACAATATGCTGTTCTTATCGCAGTCTTAGATTTAGTTAATAATTTGTTGACATAAGACCATGTCGGAGTGGAATAACAGTGATTGTGTGACAATGGATGACAGTAAGGTAAATGGTTTTCGAAAATCGGGTGTGTCTTTTCGTAATTGTGTCTGAAAAATAAATTATTTCCGAAGATGCTTAGAACATTGCGTAGGACGAGTATTTATGGAAGTTTTAAAGTAATTGTTTTAATTTTTTTACTATAGCGCAAGTATATTTATAGTTGATGGTTTTCTGAACATTTTCTTATTTGAGATAGAAGCGTTTAAAAGATATATTGAAAGTTTTAATCTGTTACATAAGTACAAAGTACAGAATATTTAAGTACGTTTTCATCGAAAGGATAGATTATTTGTATACATTATGGCTGAAGTTTGTTACCGATCTTAATATTAACGAACGTGTTCACTCTGATCATCTACCGCTGTCAGTTGTGATATCCTTGGATGTATGCATCAAATCTACAGCGTCGGAATTGCATTTACTACCTAAACTTCTGCGGAACGAATTTACTCCCATAACTATAAACAACAGCTGAATCGTAAACTCAGTGATACAGAGGATATCGAATTTGAATCAAATTGCGGTGTGAAAGCCAAGAGCAATTTAAAAAAGAAGCAAAGGCGGTATTAGTTAGTGGCGCAGTGGCTTAGTGGTTAGTGTGTTGGACTACTAAGCGAGGGGTCGAGGTTCGAATCCCGCAAAAACCCAAATTCCAACTTAGGGTTTTTTTTCACTGCGCCACCTCTCGCGAACGTCTGACAAACATAGAAGAGTATGACTGTCTTTAAAAAGCTTCTCAAATAGCCGTTTGGAGTCGGCATAAAATTGTAAATCCCTTCCATTCGCTCCAAAAATGAACTCACACAAAAACGAATGGTTGTGAGAAGCTAGGCCTAGGATCCCTCCGGACCTGTAGCGCCAACCATTTTTTTTTTATTTAAAGGTGGTATGATTGGGAGTGTGTTGCAGCGAAAATAAAATCGTTCGCCTAACTACGCTTAATTCGGCAAACAAACATTTACGTTGCAAAAGACATGTATCTACACTACAGGCTAACAAGGCACAGAAAGCCATCTGCAAGGATAAACAAAGAATATATCTGCAAGAGCTGGCGAGACCATTGTATGATATCAAAGATAGTCGCGAATTTTGGAAGATTGTACGAGCTCTTAACGGTATACCGTTCGCTCGAGGCATCCAGGTTGAACTGCCTGCATTATATGCCCATTTCAAGCAGTTGAAAGCTAGAACTGAATTATGCCCTTCCTTTCATAAGAACCAGTTCATTAGACCTGCTAATCATACAATTTTCTCGCACTCCATAATTTTAACTTTCACTTATTTAGTTAGTTAGTTAGTTAGTTGTGGGGTCTTCATTTGGGATAATTTTCATAATGAAATAAGACACCAATTTTCATAAGGAAATAGGTTTCCAGAAAAGTAAATAACACCCAAAATTTTATTTATAATCGTTGTTGTTTCCTGTATAAGGTATAACACTAGTTTACAAAATATACAAAATTTCATGTCCTTCCAGTGAATTTCATATCGTTTTGTTTAGTGACAAAAACCAAACGCAAACATATATTTGTTTTATTTTTATTACGTCAAAGAATCAAGTTTCAAGAATCAAGTTTCAAGAACTTTGTCAAGGCTTTAGATAAAACTAGCGTAGCTTTTAAGCATTTGTGCTCAATTTTTCCTAATCTTTCTGAGGCGAAACTGAAAGAAGGTATTTTTATTGGACCACAAATCAAAAAAATGTTGAAAGATGAGATATTTGAAAACAGTCTTTCGGATACTGAGAGTTCTGCTTGGAATTCACTACGACATGTTATAAAAGAGTTTTTGGGCAACAACAAAAATGAAAATTACAGACAGCTGATTGCTGATTTATTACATAATTTTCAACGAATGGGTATCAGCATGTCTCTAAAAATTCATTTCCTTCATTCACACCTTGATTTCTTCCCTGAAAACCTCGGAGAAGTCAGCGACGAACATGGAGAGCGTTTTCATCAGGATTAGTAATTTTTTGAACAAAATTATCAAGGGTACTGGGACCCAGCCATGTTAAGTGATAATTGCTGGTCTGTTATAAGAGACACAGACTCAAATAAATACAAGAAAAAAGCTAAAGCAATTAATTTTTAATTTTTTTTTTAATATTTTTGTAGGCATTTCTTTGTAAAAAATAATAATAAATATTTTGGAAACTTGACGTGTTGGATTTTTTTCATATATTTTTTTAAACTCGGGGAATCTCAAATGATAAGAAAAAAACTTTTCATTTCTAGGACAAAAACCATGTAAACTAGTGTAATTTCTTGGGGCCTTATTTTGCAGAGCCGGACTTTACCAGCTAGCTACTTAAAGACTGCATTAAAATACCGCAGCAAATAATGAACGCAGCTTTTTAAATAACAACAAATGAAACTTTAGTATAATTATCTCTTTTCTTCGGCTGACGTCAATGGCCAAAGTCTTTTATTGTAAATTATTGTAAACAAAAATCAATGAAATTGAATTACTACCACTTACTTACTTACTTATACATGGTGTACAAATATTCTCATCGCTTGGACGAAAATCTATTGGCATGCGAATGACTGATAACTGATAACACATATGCTGACAAGATTATACAAAATTGCAATTTTTGCTGACTGATTTCAAATTTGCTGTCACCATATAATTTGCGTCACTGTCCAACCACTTAATGCCTCTATCGACTAATATATCACTTTGTGGTTGTTATTTGAAATACTAGAACTATTTCTATCTATAGATTTGGGGTGACAGCTCCTAATAAATATTGCTGTATATTTAATCAACTTAAAACAAAACTAGTTTAATGCGATTGTTGTAGAAAAAAACGAAAACTAGTAAAAAAAAAGGAATCGATATTCTTAACACACAACCAGTTTAAGATTTCAAACGCATTTCAAGTTTAAGGGTCATCAAATACAAACCAAGACCCAGAAACACACTAAAATGAGATGATAATCATTCTCTGAGGGAAAAATAATTTTATTTATCTAAGCAGTGGTAGCTCTATCGTCGAATAAACGAAATGAACTGGTCTAGATCACAACACAAGACAAGACTAGGCATAATGAACATGGCCACACAGATTTTATGTGAGTAGAAAAGAGTGGCTCAGTGGTTGCCAGAAAGTTCTCGCTCATATATGGGCACCTGTCAAATTATTTATGATTTTACCCCAACTGCTCAATTTATTGTGAGCTTTAAATGGATAAGAAACACTTATTATTAGGTCTGTTCCTTTACTTTTGTAGTAAGAATGGAAAAGACTGTCACAATGGCAGTGGTGGGGATAAATTCTCTCACAGAGAGAGACGTTTACGAAAAAGTTAAGGAACGCTTTTGTAGTAATTTATGAAAAATGACAGATACATAAATCAAATATTCAAAAAATTATACGAAAAGTCGTTAAAATGTCTGATAAACTCGAGGAATTTGTTAATTTACTAAGAAAATTAGTTCTATCATTTATTTTTAACTTTATTTTGATGAATCTGAGTATGTAGAAGAGTTTGTACTGATTAAACAAGCATTCGAGAAGAGGAAAAAGCGACACTGCATTAAGAATTACATGGAAGAGATTGTACCTTGTTTCAGTAAGGAAGAATTTCGACGCCAATATCGAACAGAATCTTAAAGAGAACATTCAATTTTATTTTGCCGCCTGTTGATACCATTTTAATAAGCAAAAAGTCAAAAAATAATCAACGCATATGCCAAATGGGACAACAAATTTCAAAACAGCTGTTAGTTGTGAGGTGACTAACAGCTTTTCCACTTCTTACACCAAGAAATTTGTTGAGTAAAAATTCGTATGATTCTCAGTGGAGGGGTAATATCTTGCTCTCTCGATGACGCTCTCTTTTACGAATTTTTTGAGGTAAGGAACGGCATTGAGTAAAAATTCGTAAGAATTCGTAAGAATTTGTAAAAATTCGTAAGATTTAAAAGTAAAGGAACAGACCTATTATTTTTTGACTCAGCTCTGAACGAAAAAGTAAAACGACCTAAAATATATGTATTGAATTATAGGTTGGGTGTTGACAGCATTCGCCAATAAATTACATATGGCTTAGATTTCGGGTAGAGCCTTATTAATTATTAACCAACTTAACAGTACCGTGTGTACTTAGATTTCAATTAAATTTGTGCCCGAAACAGCATGTAGCATCTTTGTAGAAAGGTATGCTTCCTCCCGCAGTACCTACATCGCTAAAGTCAACGTCATTGTGTACATAAAGCTGATCTCTCTCTCTCTCTCTCTCACTCTGCATTGCGTAACTACCTTTCAATGGGGCTATGAAATAGTTATGTGATTTATGTTACCGTGACATGTCAACTGACAGTACTAGATTATTGGCCAAATAATAAAATTGAAATGCAAACAATAATGCATTTAATTTCTCTTAAACTCTGTTTGGTTTTTCATTTATCATTCATCATTTATTTACTCAGCAATTTACGACAATTGTGTGGCGAACAAGTTTCACTGTGTGTCGTCGTGTGAGTAAAATATATTTGCAAATCAGTAGGGTAGCTCTTAACTGAAGCCTCTTAAACATTTTACATTGTATGTACTTCAAAACGTGATTGTTGTAAACACCTTTTACTTCTTTTGCAAGTTTTGACTGCACTAAACCGACTGAATTTGAAAACTATACTCTTTTTCATAACAGCAACTTTGAGGACAAACATTTGTCATTTCCACCATGCAATGAATATCAGACCAGCACTGGCATTTACCATCATCCTCTCCTTGACTTTTGGTTCTGGTCCATCAAGCAGTGTCGAAAAATTACTAAAAAAAACATTACCCCAAAACAAACAAAAACCACAAATAAAACTTTCAAAACATTTCACATTCCGAGCGTATAGCTCACCCCATCTATGGCCCTCGTGGTATGCACTCCCTCATAACCTCCCAAACATTTCCATTGATTGTTCTCGAAAATTGTTTCCTGAATTGTCTGCCTGCTCACAAAATATACTTTCGCCCATCATTTTCCCAACAAAAAAAAAAAAAAAAAACTTCAAAAGTTCTTGTTTATTATTTAACTTTGCACATTGAGGGTTTGGGGGGTGAATGCAAGCCTAGGTCCCACAACTCAGCAACTATTTTGCATGAGATATTTTCCAATATTCCTGGAATGCTAATTAATGGCGCGTTTTTTTTTTTTTTTTTTTTTCTCTCATTTTAGTCGGGCTCCACATTAACCCCCGAGATGCTGCTCTCAACAGCGGAATCATCGACGTATACCGCGCAAGAGGTAGCCGGTCGACTACAGGTTGACGTCCGCAGTGGTCTCAAATGGACGGAGGCAAAATATCGGGCCAAGATAATTGGCCACAATGAGCTGAATGTGATTGAAGAGGATCCCACCTGGAAGAAGTACATTGAACAGTTTAAGAATCCGCTTATCCTGCTGCTCCTCGGCTCGGCAGCTGTTTCGATTTTCATGAAACAATTTGACGATGCGGTCAGTATAACCATTGCGATAATAATCGTCGTGACGGTGGCGTTTATTCAAGAGTACCGATCAGAGAAGTCGCTGGAAGAGCTAAAGAAGCTAGTGCCGCCCGAGTGTCATTGCCTGCGGGAGGGCCGCTTGGACACGTTTTTAGCGAGAGAGTTGGTGCCGGGCGATGTGGTCTACTTGAATGTGGGCGATAGGGTGCCAGCCGATGTGAGACTATTCGATGCCATCGACTTGTCCATCGATGAGTCGAGCTTTACTGGTGAAACAGAGCCGGCGAGAAAGTGCACGGAGCTGGTGTTGAACAATAGCGGCAACAAGGATCACACCAACATGAAAAATATCGCATTTATGGGCACCCTAGTCCGGTGTGGCAATGGAAAGGTAAGTTTTAGCTCACTTTCTCTGTATGAACTTTATAATATGTATCCTTCTGTTTCAGGGCATCGTAGTCAGCACTGGGGAGCGCAGTGAGTTTGGTGAAGTCTTCAAAATGATGCAGGCTGAGGAGGCGCCCAAGACGCCTCTGCAGAAGTCCATGGACATCCTGGGAGCACAGCTGAGTTTCTATTCGTTTCTAATCATCGGCGTTATCATGCTGCTCGGGTGGTTGCAGGGCAAACCTCTGACAGAGATGTTCAACATCAGTGTGAGCTTGGCCGTAGCTGCTATCCCCGAGGGCCTTCCAATTGTTGTCACTGTCACCCTGGCTCTAGGAGTCATGCGAATGGCCAAACGCAATGCTATCGTCAAGAAGCTGCCAACCGTCGAGACACTCGGCTGTGTTAATGTCATATGTTCCGATAAGACCGGAACTCTGACCAAAAACGAAATGACGGTCACCGTGATAATTACGTCGGACGGCTACATGGCTGATGTGACCGGAGCTGGCTACAATGACCAGGGCGAGATTCACATTCGAAACTGCAACAACGTCGAAGTGGCCAAGCAGAATATAACGAATTTATTAGAAATTGGTGCCGTGTGCAACAATGCGTACATCCAGAACGAGACATTGCTGGGACAGCCGACAGAAGGCGCCTTGATTGCGGTCGCCATGAAGAACGGCATGTATGCAACGGCTGAGAACTATGTCCGGATTCAGGAGTATCCATTCTCGTCAGAGCAGAAAATGATGGCCGTCAGGTGTATACACAAGTATAACAACAACAAGGAGGAGTTGTTCTTCGCAAAGGGTGCTCTAGAGATGCTCCTGCCACAGTGCACGAAGTATATGTATGGATCGCAGGTGGTTACGCTGTCGAAGCAGAACGAGGCAGAGTTCTTGGCTGAGGCATACGAGATAGGACGGAAAGGTCTGAGGGTGCTGGCACTGGCTAAAGGAAAATCATTGCAAGATTTGGTGTATTGTGGTTTAGTTGGTATTACTGATCCACCGCGACCATTGGTGCGCGAATCGATTGAGTTGCTGATGCAGAGTGGTGTGCGCGTGAAGATGGTTACCGGCGATGCACAGGAGACTGCCATGGCTATAGGTGAGTGAGAAATTTTTTGACATGAAATGGTAATATAAAACCTGCACCTATTGGGATAATCTCAATACTCTTGTATCTTTATAAATCACGGGAATCAGTGATACCGGCGAATGCAATGAATGTTTAACACTTTTTATAAAAAGTGACAGCGCAACCTATCACATCATCGTGTATGCTATGCTGTATGCACCCAAAGACGTCGGCTTCAAAAAGAACAATTGATCTCCCAAACTTTGTTAGTAGTTCTTCTTCCCCATTCATGGATTAAACTATTTATCATGCTTTGCAAATACAATTCCCAGTCTAAAGATAAATGTCACCGACCGAGTAAAAGGGCTGCAACTAGCATCATAATTACTTAAGAATTGCATTCATCCCCCTCGGTTAAAACGTTTCCAAGTACCTATCCCCATTGACTTCGTTTAACTGCATTGTCATCTTCAGTTCTACCTTCTCAACGACAACGACAAGGTATGACTTCACTTAAGCAAAAATTCCTTAAAAGTCTTTAATTCAATTTGTATAGTTGAAGTGAAAAGTTTTTCTAGTTCACTATCAGAATTTCAGTCGAGGAAGGGGAAAGAAAACAAAGAAACCCCCCAAACTTCTTTATTTCTCTTTCAAGTTTCATCAACGACAGAGAATTGGAAAAAAAAAAAAAACATGTCTCCTCAGGTAAATGAAGATAGAAAAATGACATTAAATTGAAAAAAAGACGCACCCAGCTATGCAGCTAAACAAGTACAATGTCCTTGCACTTGAACATCGACTTCTGTCGCATCCTTTCTGAGGTAGGGTGAAGGGTATATCTATATAGCTCCTATTGCAGGTGTATTGTTAGAAAAAATCCACTTCCTTTGCATTAAAAAAATGTTTCATTATATAGTTACCTGTCTCTGTGTTGAAAATGAGCAAAATTCGAAGGACAACAGCTCGGATGATGATAATGATGATAGAAACTTTCATCAGTTCGTTGTGACTCGTTGCGAAATTATTATTATTGAACAAAGGGCACCTTATTTTCGTGGCGTCTTTCAAAAAATGATGATAAGTTGATGAGAAAAATAAGGACGAATATTATCATCTTTCGTCATCGTAATCAGCAACTTCGCCGTTGTAAATGGAATACTTTTTGGTCATTCAAAAATCGATGGAATTATTTTTGTTTGTGCCATTAAAAAGTTCTGCAAAGAACAACTGCTAAGTGTAATGAATGCACTGAGACGATTAGGAAGTTTTTCCATAGAATATGTGTTTTCCCTATTGCACAATTTAAGTCAGAGGTCACTCGGGCGTATTCATAACATACTGGTGAACAAGGAAAAACGTTTAAACTGCTCTGGCGTGACCTAATCTTCTTTCGTTAAGTTTGTTTGCAAGGACTTGCAATGAAATCATTCGATTGTAGTACGACTTTTTGACTCTCCGTGCGGTCTGTTAAGACATACGTTTTTGGCATACCATACATTTTTAATGTGAATGCGATAGAAATGTGAAGTGTAGTTTTCAAATGTACATATTCGGCATAAAGGCACAATTTGAATCAAATGCGTTTCGAACTTAGGAACCTACTTCAATTTTGATGGAGAGTATATAACTGGACACAAAATTACATAATATGGAAGTTGTAATCCAAACATTCAGCCCTATCTTTTTCTAGCTAAGACATCGTAGGTATGATTCTCTATTGAGTTTTTACTATAGAGAAGAATCTTCCAAAATATCTGACGGAAAGCTTGAGCACTTTAAAGAGCAATCTTGAGCAATGACAGCGGTGGGATTTTTGTCAAATTCACAACTTATTGTAACAAAATTAATCTGCTTCAGAACCAAAGCAGGAAAGTCGCCAGAGCGCTTATCTGCGTTTAGATTGAGGTTGTTTAAAACTCTAGTTTACTATAGGAACGTTCTAAATGTTTGATAAGTAAATCTGACAGCCTGCTGATGTTTTTATTGCCCTTGTTTTCCCGTAGTAAAATGAACTGACTTTGCTAATAGCTATTTAACGATTTTACTTGAACGGATGTAAAACAATTACTAATCACTTACCAAACAAAGGAACACAGCGAGTGTTGATATGATATTATTCTTCTTCGTGGTCGTCGCTGGTTCCTCATACGCCTCGCATTCGCATTCGCATCTCTACCGTTGCTCTCGCTTGTCGATGCAGCTATTGCTGTTCCTGACCACAGTTGTCGTTGCGGATGGTGACTGGGTTTGTTGACCATTCTGCATAGGTTCGTGGAGCCCTGAGTAACGTGTGTGACTCGAATAAAACAATTATTTAAAACTTTTTGTTTACACTTTATTTAAATATCTTCAATATTAATAAAACACTTCTTTTACATTTATTTTTAAATGACTTAAAACTTTTATAATAACTATCATCTATCGATGGTCAAACTTGAACTAACTCAAACCAATAGTCTTGGCTCATATTTATACTTGGTTTCAAAATAGCAAAACAAAGCAAAGAATATATATGTAACACACAACACACAACAGCTAGACAACAGAAATTAGACTCCTCGCTTGTACTGTTATACAGCTGCAGGCAGTGCATGCATATTATAACATGTTCACTGCTTCTTTCTATTAGTTCCGTTGTTGGAACATGACTTTTTGATAGGCAGCTGCAAGCTGGCTTGGATATGGTAAACACATTTACCACATTTGCTTAGTCCTGTTATACAGCCGCACTTGCTGATTTGCAGGTGCAGGCCGTGTGCAAAATTGGTAAATATATTTACTGCAAGTGCAGGCCGTGTGCAAAATTGGTAAATATGTTTACTGCAGGTGCAGGCCGTCACGTGGCTTGCTCATGTTTCATAGATTCATGTTGTATGGATCTTGGGAACATGTAACTCCTCCAACCGTAGTATGGAGAGAACGTGTTGATAAGACGTGAATGTCCATACGTTATTATTATTATCATTTTTTTTTTTTTTTTTTTTGCAACGTTGATCAGATTTGTCTATAATTATTAATTGCCAGCATCGGTATTTATTATGTATACGGGCTACTGTGGCGTATGCGTAACTATTCTTCCTTAATTCTTTACTTTGCTTGCTATTGATTTAGAATTTTATGTATGTTCTTAGATTTATTTGTATTAATATAATTGTTAGGAAATGCATGTGCTTAACTAATAAGTCTAAATATTTAGTACGTAGTTAGATTTAAATTAATTAATTCAATTATTTAATTTATTAATTATTTAATTAAAATTAAATTAAATTAAATGAAATTTTAGATATTATTAAAAAAAAAACGAATGTACACGGAAGTGTGTTAACTAAATTAAGTTTATATTCTAACAATAATAAAGGCTTATAGTATAATAATATGAGGCTGTTTAACATCAAATTAATTTATTATTACAATTTTATTTTTTTTTTTTTTTTTTTGCAAGAATTAAACAAGAATTACATTGTTATTATTATTTTTTTTTTCTTTTGGTGTAATCTCTTCCTGTAAGCCTTCTATCAAATTGTATATTTCCGATTGGATTCTCGTGTTTATAATTTCTTTTTACAACTTGCCTATCACGTTTAAATCCATCTTTATCTTCAAAATAAGTTTTGTCTTTTCGTTTAACATCTTTTATTATATATCGTGGTAAGTATTTAATGTTATGAAAGCCTAAATTCTTAACTAATTCACGATCTCTATACTGTGGTGTATCTACTCGTGTATTGTTAATTTTGTTTATTTTTTTTTCTTTATTTGAATGAATTCTTTGTTTCAGTTCTTCCCATTGTGATTTGTCCAAAACAGAATTAAGAAGATCGTTTGGTTTGTATTTAGTTGTCGAATGAAAAGTATCATTGTATAATTCGACTGCTTTAAATACTAGCAACTTATCATTAGTATCTTTATTTTCTTTATTAAGTTTTAATAATCTAATATGCTCATTTAATGTTAAATGAAATCTTTCAATTACTGAATTCCCTGTGTGTGTGTTTGGGGATGTAAAATGGTATAGTATATTTTCTTTTCTTAGGAAATCCTTAATATATGCGGTGTTAAACTCATTGTCAGAAACTATTTTACCTGGTTTACCTAAGATTGCAAACCTTTCTTTTAGAGTATCAACTATAGTTAGGGAATTTCTGTCAGTTATGGGGTAAATAGACACATGTTTAGTCAATTTATCGATACACGTTAGAAACATAGTGTTCTTATTTAAAAACCATATATCTATATGTACTATTTCGTTGGGTTTGTTGGGAGTCTCGGAAATCATTAATTTTGGTTTGATTGGGTTTCTGTCATACTTACACATATTGCAAAAAATACAGTTATTTATGTATTTATGTATCTCTAGTCGAAGATTTGGATAGTAATATAAATTTTTAATTTCAAAATAGGTTTCTTCAATTCCCCTATGATTTTTATTCAGATGAGTTTTTTCAATTATTTCTAATAATTTTTCTTTGCAGGTAATGTCTGGTAAAATCTTGGTACATCTAAGAAACTTCATATCCGGTGAATTTGAAAAAAACTTCACTGCTGTTTTTTGGAACTCTATAAACGTACGATCATGATCACAATATACTCCAACTGTTCCCTTTATTGGAAACATTTCTTTGAGGACCCTTAAAACAAACTCCTCATCATAGTTTTTCACTGTTATAATTGTCCTCCTTTTCTTTTTATATAAAAATTTGTTGGTTTTTTTGTTTGCGTAGCTTTTCTCTAATAGAATCTGGTTTTTGTAGACATTTAATGGGGTTTCTGTAATAAAAATATGGTCGTTTTGATTTTCAATACCACTGTGTATTGTTGCCAAATCAGATCTAATATCATCATTTTCGACATAATTGGTTTCTAAACGACTTAAGAAATCGGCTACAGTGTTTTCTTTTCCTTTAATGTATTCGATATCAAAGTCATATTCATTCAGTTTGATTTTCCAGCGTTGTAGCTTGGAATTTGGTTCTTTCAAGGAATGCAACCACACTAACGGTCGATGATCAGTCTGTACTATGAATTTACGCCCAAACAAATATGGTCTAAAATACTTAGTCGCCCATACTATGGAGAGAAGCTCCTTTTCCACCGTGCTGTAATGCATTTCATGGCGATTTAAAGTCCTTGAAGCAAATGCAATGGGATGTTTATTTTGAGAGAGGACTGCTCCCAAAGCTAAATTGCTAGCATCGGTTGTGAGCGTAAATAGGTTGTCAAAATTTGGATATGCCAAAACTGGGCAGGTACATAAGAGTTTTTTAAGCTTGTTAAAAGACTCTATGTACTGCTTGTTTTTAACGTCTATTTTAATGCCTTTTTTAAGGTATTTTGTCATTGGGAGAACTACTTTTGAGTAGTCTTTAATGAATTTCCTATAAAATCCTGTGACTCCTAAAAACGATTTTATTTGTTTTATGGTCTGGGGTACTTTTATCCGTTTAATCAATTCGATTTTATTAGGATTGGGCTTTATACCTTCCTCGGAAATTATGTGTCCCAGATACTCAGTTTCACGCTTTAAAAAGTTACATTTGTCGATTTGGACCTTAAGATTATATTGGAGAAGTCTTTTAAAGATTTTGTTAAGAGAATCTATGTG
Source organism: Cheilosia urbana (assembly GCA_946477585.1). Lineage (NCBI taxonomy): Eukaryota > Metazoa > Arthropoda > Insecta > Diptera > Syrphidae > Cheilosia > Cheilosia urbana. The sequence continues at coordinate 66,957,244 of OX297855.1, forward strand.
CTCCTGAAGTGATGTTGAGAAAATAAGTATATCATCTAAATATACTACACAAATTTTATTAACAAAATCGGATAGAACTTCGTTCATCATCCTTTGGAAAGACGCTGGAGCATTTTTCAATCCGAACGGCATTCGAGTAAACTCATAGTGCCCGCTCGTGGTTGAAAAGGCTGTTTTATGCCTGTCTTCTTTACTTACAGGAATTTGGTGAAAGCCTTTTGCCAAGTCGAGGGTTGAGAAGTATTGGGCATTTCCTAATTTGGAAAATATATCCTCCATATTAGGGATTGGAAACCTATCATCGATCGTAGCGTCATTCAGTTTCCTATAATCGACAACAATGCGCCATTTTCGCTGGCCTGAGTTATCTATCTTTTTTGGGACAACCCAAATTGGAGCACTGTATGGGCTGTTTGACTTTACAATAATCCCAGAACTAAGCATGTCTGCTATTTGTCTATCAACTTCAGCTTTATGTACCTCAGGATACCTATATGATTTTGAAAATATAGGAATATCGTTTCTTGTCGGAATTTTATGACTATATTTTATGACAGATGACAAATGTTCCCCTTCTATGTAAAATACTTCTTTAAACTTTCGAATAGTTGCTGTTAACGACTGTATTTCTTCCCCATTAAGGTTATCGAGCTTCAATCTTTGTATTATATTATATATATCGGGTTTTTCAAAATTAATTTCATTTTGACTGATGACATGAATCTCATCTTGTGAAAATGGAGTTGGAAGATTGCTAAAAACTAGTGGTATTGTAGCTTCTTTTGTTATAAGCTGTGAATTAGAAAAATCGATTTTTGATTGTAAAGGCTTTAAAACATTACATCCAATTATGCCATCAAAATCACTATATAATTCTGTTTCAAGCATTTCGATTTTTGCTAAAGGTCTGTTGAACTCCTTAAAAAGTGGAATCGTTATTTTTGTGTTAATACACGACCTCGAACTGATAGACTTAAGTATCAGTGGCTTTTCAAGTTCCGTTTTGTAGGAACTATGAAATATACCTTTTTGTATAACCGATGTAGTTGCTCCGGAATCAATAAGCAATTTTAATGGACTTGAATTAGTTCTCACTATTATGCAAGGAAGAGCTCTGAGGTGGTTGATTGAAAATTTTGAAATCGTGAATCATTGAAATGTTCAGCTTGGATATTTTCTTGCAACTGACCTTCATGAGAGCTGTCTGTCTGTATGTGGTCTACTTCCATATTTTGATTTCTATTTCTAAAAGATTCTGAGCCCCGAGTATTGTGCCTGATCCCTGAGTTGTTAGTTCTATTATTTATATGGACTGAGTTATTTGGATTATTATAACCTGAGCCATTTGTAATATTTTGGAAGTTATGTGCCCTATTCTGTTGAAAATATTCTGGCCGATAACTTCGATAATTTTCTGTATTCCTTGGATAAGCTTGTCTGTTAATATTTACTGAATTTGTCTGTTGTACATTTCTATTTATGGGTCTAAAGTTTTGTGGATTAGAATTAGAATGCCTATATATGAAATTGCTATTGATGGGAAAGTTTAGATTGTTCTGAGTTTTTATTTGTGTATTGTAATTATTATAAAACTGCTTAAAAAAATTGTCAGTTTCAACAAGAATAGCTTTTGCTTCTGCTAATTTTGATGGGTTCCTAGCATTGAGAATTAATTTTGGTTCACTAGGTAACTTGCTAATAAATAGCTTTAAAACAATTTCCTCATTCTGTCCGCTATTAAACCACGTCGGGATATCCGAACTCAAAGAAGATTTTATATTCAACTTTGTTAAAAGATTTAAATTTTTTTCAAAGAATTCTTCAACTGAGTTTTCAAATTTTAAAACTTTTATTTCATTAACAATATTTTCGACACTTTCGTTTACACCACAGTTAGATTTTAACACATTTTTTATTAAAGGCCAATGAGTTGGATTATTATTATTAATTAAAATTAAATTGGCTTTGCCTTTAATTTTTTGTCGTATTCTTAAATCTAAAAAGCCTCTTGAATTTTCATCTAGAGTTTGTATAAATGTATAAATATAGTCAACTTGCTTAATAAATAAATCTAATTCTTCTGCTAATCCCGTGAAATCCGCGATTTCTCTTACGAGTTCAAGTAAATTAAAATTTGCCATACCTCTGTTTTTATTTTATTTTGCTTCTTAAAGGTGTTTCTGCTAGGCTGTTGATTCCGATGATGACTTTTCTTTGAAATGGAATGAGTTCTTGTTTTTTTTTTTTTTTTTTCACTTATTGTCTTATTTTTTTTTTCACCACTTTTAAACGTTTTTTTTTTTTTTTTTTTTTTTTTTTTTTTTTTTTCGTTTTTTCCGACTGCGCCAGTAACGTGTGTGACTCGAATAAAACAATTATTTAAAACTTTTTGTTTACACTTTATTTAAATATCTTCAATATTAATAAAACACTTCTTTTACATTTATTTTTAAATGACTTAAAACTTTTATAATAACTATCATCTATCGATGGTCAAACTTGAACTAACTCAAACCAATAGTCTTGGCTCATATTTATACTTGGTTTCAAAATAGCAAAACAAAGCAAAGAATATATATGTAACACACAACACACAACAGCTAGACAACAGAAATTAGACTCCTCGCTTGTACTGTTATACAGCTGCAGGCAGTGCATGCATATTATAACATGTTCACTGCTTCTTTCTATTAGTTCCGTTGTTGGAACATGACTTTTTGATAGGCAGCTGCAAGCTGGCTTGGATATGGTAAACACATTTACCACATTTGCTTAGTCCTGTTATACAGCCGCACTTGCTGATTTGCAGGTGCAGGCCGTGTGCAAAATTGGTAAATATATTTACTGCAAGTGCAGGCCGTGTGCAAAATTGGTAAATATGTTTACTGCAGGTGCAGGCCGTCACGTGGCTTGCTCATGTTTCATAGATTCATGTTGTATGGATCTTGGGAACATGTAACTCCTGGGGTATGCACCGATTATATGGGTATATCCAACCGTGCACAAAAGTTTGTAGAGCAGCAACAGACCTTTTACTGAGAATTTCTCTAATGTGCCCCATGGCCATGTCTAACAGCAGAGAGCCGTTGCATGGCTGCATTTTTATTGGTTTCTGTTTGTGTTGACGTTTATTGAGGAGTAGGTAACACTTCTAGTCCAGAATTTCTTGACTGAGCCTAATTTCGATGGTAAAACGGACGTGGTAAAAGTGAGGTTACCATTCAATTTTGCATTTTACGTTGGGGGAAACTCTTGTACAGACAAATCTTGTCGAAACTTAAGTTTACTGGATTTATGTATTTTAATTGTATCAAAAAGTCTAAATAAAGAAACTTTAACTTCATCTTAAAACGACTTAAGTATTTCATGTACCCAGTGACTGTGTTCACGCAAACAAACCTAGCGCTTCTTTTCGTTTTTCTACTTGTTTTCACAAAAATGCAACGTTTGTTTGGATTGAAGGGCATATCCGCTACTATTCCAACAAAGTGGAGCCACCGCCCAAGGGCTTTAGGTTAGCTTAGGTTAGGTTGAATGGGGTTGTGAGATCGTCACAAAAGACCAGGCACCAAAGCGGGCCCATCGCCATCCCCAGTGAACTATACGGTTAAAAACCTAAACCAAATGGCCAAAACAATCAATTTCCCTAAAGAGATTGATTATGGTCCCAATATTATTTGAGGAACCAACCTCTAAGTTATAAAAGAAGAACCTGCCTAGGTGCTTTCTTCTACTCCGTGCAATTGCTTGACACTCGCATAGAAGGATGTCTTCCGTAGCTTGTAGGTCCTCACAGTACCTACATGTATCCATATTAGCTAAGCCTAGTCCCATAGCAAACTTCCTTAGAAGGCAATGTCCAGAGAGTATTCCTACCGTTAATCTAAACTGTGTTCTACTGAGACTTTTTTTTTTTTTTTGTTACTGAAGGTGAAAATCTCGAAAGACACAATGGGGTTAGAAACCCAGAGTAGTGTGGGACTCTAACCGCACTAAAAACACCTCCTTAATCATGACCAATCAAAGAAAGATCGACAAATGATTCTAGTTTCAACGTTCAGTTGCGTTTGAGAAAGTGTTACAATTTGAATACGGGTTCTCATTGTTTTGATTATAAGGTCGTGAGGTTTAATTCTTCTCAATCTACGAATATTGTATCGTACATTTAAGACGTCTTCTATTTCAGGATTAATATGCATCTGCAGACGCTCATTGTGACGAATTGCGTACTTTTTAATTACCTCCGTTACAAGATCAAGTTATGTCCTAGCAACCAATAAAGTTTTCTATATCTAATATTTAACTCTTCTACTTTCTTTTTCACATGTTCTTTCCATTTCAGCTTAGCATCTAGATTCATACCCAGATACTTAGCTGTGTTAGAATATGGAACTACTTGGTTATTAATAACCACCGGAACATTTATAATTTTTTTATTTGTAAAATTGATATGAGTGGACTTTGACTCATTGAGTCTAACTCGTCATCGTTGTGCCCAATCACATATTTCGTTAACTGAATTTTGCAGCTTTTCTGTAGATTTAGTCACGCATCTATCAGTTGATAGAAGATCAGTGTCGTCTGCGAATGTGGCTATCATCGTGTCGTTTGTATGTGGTATATCACTAGTATACAATAAGCAAAGGGTTGGTCCCAGAACACTTCCCTGTGGAACTCTTCCTTGTAGTTCTTTAAGTTCAGAATATACGCTGAACCATAACGAACTCTAAAGAATCTATTTGAAATATAAGATTTAAGTATCTCATAGTATTGTCTAGGTAGGTCCCTATGAAGTTTATACTCTAAGCCCTTATGCCAGACCTTATCAAAAGCCTGAGCAACGGCTAAGAACAATGCAGAACAAACTTGTTTTTCTCCTAGTGGTCTATTGTCGAGTGCTTATTTCTAAACCCGAACTGATGAGTGGGAATAAGCCTTCTCTACTCTATGATTTTATCTAGTCTTTTAAGAAGCAGTTTCTCAAAAATGTTTGATAGTACAGGTAAAAGTGAAATTAGCCTGTAAGAGGTGACTTCTGATGGAGGTTTACCTTGTTTAGGTATAACTATAATGTGGAACATATCTTAGCTTAAAACAAGCATTAATTAAAAGCTTAAGTTTAACCAATGCTATGAAGGGTAGTTCCTTCAGGATTTGGGCAGTTATTACATCATAACCTGGTGATTTTCTATTAGAGAGCTCATGAATACATGTGCTGATCTCTTTTAGCGAAACGTAAGTGTCCTCATCAATTCTATCAGAGAATTCAAGGCATTCGCCTGCCACGCTAGGTGGAAAAGGTTTAAAAACATTTGTCAAATGTTCTGAAAAAAGTTTGACCTTTTCTTTTGGGTCGCCGATCCATTTCCCATCAGATGTTCGTAACGGGGGATCTTGCGTTTGAGGTCGTTTTAAATATTTGGCAGCCTTCCAAAGGGAGTAGTCTGTGACTTTGTCAGCAGTTAAGTTGAAAAGGTATTTAGTTAGAGATCTATTTTTAAATTCACTAATACTCTTTTTAAGTTTATTATTAAATCTTTGAATATAGTTTTATCGCCGGGATATCTTGTCATTTGCCATTTTCTCCGGGCTCTTCTCTTTTCTAATATTAGTTCCCTAATTTCTATGGGATATATTACCGATGCTTGTTTACGTTGTTGACCAGTTGGTGTACTATCTTCTGCTGCCTGTTGTATATCGGCAATGAATTGTTCCATTTCGATGTCAATATGCCTTGTTGTGACCAGTGGAGATCTAAGGTTTATAAAACCTTCGAGTATTTTTTTTAAATTACACCAGTTTGTTCTTTTGTTGGTAAGTCTTTCATTGCTTATCTGCTCTACTAACATGCCGTTGACCGTTAAGATTACGGGTGTATGATCCGACGACAAATCATCACTGCTTTCAACTTTAAGTTCTTTTCTATTGATTCCTTTCGTAATGAAGAAGTCAATAAGGTCTGGTATTTTTGATGGGTCGGATGGCCAATAAGTAGGCGATCCAGTCGAAATAAAATTACAATTAAAATTTCGCCCTGTTTTGTAAAGCTTCCTGCCTTTTGTCGTTACTAATCTAGACCTCCAGTAGGTGTGTTTTGCATTGAAATCACCTCCAATGATAAAGTTATTACCTAGAGATCGAAATAGGTCGTTAAGATCTTCCTCTGTAGGCGAATGTCTAGGTAGACAATATATAGCAGCTACGTTAAATTGCTTGCTTTTAGTCAGAATGTTTACTATCGCTACTTGCATGGTTTGTTTTCCTATTTTGGGCATTTCATAGGGTTTTAAAATACTTTTTACAATTACAGCACTACCTCCCCTGGCACTGTCAGAAGGATGGGGAGAGTGGTAACAGAGGTACCCAGGAATTCTAATCGTTGTTTTCTGTTAGAAGTGGGTTCTGTTGAGACTGATTAATTCTTCAGACTTTCTCCGATTTAAAATTGGGCACAGTGCGTTTGACCATCTTGTATGACGAAAACAACCCTTCTAGCCAGGGCCATAGGTGGTCTTATACCCTCAATCATTGTATTAAGTGGGAGCTCCGCTCCTTCCTTGGCCAGAACGTCTACCTTTTCGTTACCTTCAATGTCGTACTCCCAGAAGACGTTTCCTTCTTGCTGGAAGACCGCTCGCATTCAACCTATGCCAAAGAAAGGGAAGAAATGTCCGCCACAAAACTATCGTCCAATAGCGTTACTTTCAATGCTCTCTAAATTAATGGAAAATGCAATAAATGTCAAAATAATCAAATATCTAGAAGGCCATCGATTAATAAGCGACAGGCAATATGGATTTCGGAGCCATCGTTCCACTGGTGACCTGTTAAGCTACGTAACGCACTTATGGACACAATCAATTGAACAACACGGCGAATCCAGAGCCGTAGCCTTGGACATACATATCAAAGGCATTTGACCGCGTCTGGCATAGAGCCCTATTAGGCAAGTTAGCGTCTTACGGATTACCACAACAACTCTGCGGATGGATGCAAAATTTTCTTCTGGGAAGATCGATCCAAGTTGTTGTAGATGGTCCAATTCGTTTGCTATAAATGCAGAAGTGCCCCAAGGATCTATTCTTTCTCCAACTGTATTTCTTCTCCACATCAACGATTTGCTTGGATCGACAAATAATAATATCTACAGCTTTGCAGATGACAGCACTCTTATATCCTCCATCTCGAACAATGGGCTTGTGAATTCGGCTACATCGCACAGTCAGAGATGTGAACAAATTAATTCTCTAAATGATGATCTGGACAAAATCTTGAAGTGGGGAAAGGACAACTTGGTTGTATTTAATGCAAACAAGACACAGCTCACAACATTTTCCAGAAAAAATGCATCAACAGTTCCTCAGATCCAAATGGATGACCATCCAATCCATCACAAGGACTCAATTCATCTTCTATGAGTCACAGTCAATTCAGGAATCACATGGCAGGACCACATATCCTATATCGCAAGATCGGCGTCCGCAAAGTTGATCAACCTATTTAGAGCAAAGAGGTACTTTAGCCCCAAGCAACTTCTCCTTCTCTACAAAGCACAGGGTAGACCAGGCTTGGAATATTGTTCCCATATATGGAGCTCGGCCCCAAAACATTCACTTAACCTGCTTGATAGCATACAGAGACGAGCAGTTCAACTCATTGGAGACCCTACACTCACATCGAATCTACAACCGTTGGTGCACAGAAGACAAGTCCCTGACCTATGCTTATTCTATAGGTACTTCCATGGTAGATTTTCTGAGGAACTCAAAGACATTATCCCTCGAAATGCAACTTTTGGGCGCCCAACAAGACAGGTTGCTAATGCTCATGACCATACAGTACACTTGACAACCGCGAGGACATCAACTTTCCAAAACTCCTTCTGTTACAAGACAAGCAAACTTTGGAACTCGCTTCCTGGGGATATATTTCCAGAAGACTACAATTTGCAGCAATTTAAGTGCAGAGCAAACATACATCTGCAAGCATCTCGGGGCGCTGTTGAAGCGTTATAGGTTCGCCTTTCCCGGGAGAAGTATATATATAAAAAAAAATCGCAATGCCCCAGGTACCCAATATAATCTGACACGGTTTACATAATGCGAACATAATGCCTTGAGCATTCTGCGGCAATTCCTGACTAGTTAAGATTTATTATTTATTTATTTATTTATTTAACTACTAAACATTTAAGCCACTGTTAATCAATTTTTAATATTATTATTATTTTTTTTTAATTAGTTATTTTAACATACATACATATTATTATTATTTAATATTTGTTTTAAATTTAATTTTGTAACATGGCAGGTTGAAATCAATCTTATTAAAATCGTTCGTCAAGTTATTGATGGGGCCATTGCTTCCAAATTTAGTGGTATGTGACTCTAGCACTTTAAGCGCAGCCTAACTATCAATGTAGATGGCGATATTCTTATTGGATATCGATCTCATCTCAAGTAACTCCGCAGCTTTGAGTACGGCCAGAATCTCTGCCTGGAACACACTGCATGTGTCCGGAAGTCTCAGGGCCATCGTTGGAGTATATACCTGACCCCGTACCCTCACTGGTTTTGGATCCGTCAGTATAAACTGAGATCTCATTTCCCTTCGAAACTAAGTTCCTATGCCACTCCTGTCGGTCAGGGTACGACACATCAAACGGTGTGTTTACTTTTAATGGTCTTTTTGAGAGAAACCGCGCCAAGTTATTATAACGACGTAGTTATTTAAAATTGGAGACGGTCAGTTTCCTGTTAGCCCACAACTGGGCTTACAAACTGGCAAACAATTTCTGTAATCATTTGGGGATCATCCGAGAAGTAATTGAATAACGTGAAGGCCAATAACCATCCGAATTTTGTTTGATGTTAATGAATCGAAATAATCGTTTAAAGTCAAAATTGAAATTGTTTGTAACGCATCAGGATTGAATATGTAGTTCATTTTATTGATTGGCGCAGTTTCGAAAACAGTTGTCCTAAATCCTGTTCCTTTTATTACAAGATGAGCGGATCTCTTTAATGGGACGGATTGATGGAGAATGTTTCACTTTTAAGTTACAAAGTGCAATCCACTTGCACTTGCCGTCTTCTGTATGCAAGATCAGTTCTATGAATACACAACTTAAATGTAACTACCTGCTTACACAGCACATCGATCAAACTCACTAAACTGGTTGACATCCTGTGACTTTCCCATCAGGTGACCGCTGTTAGCTCAACCATAAAAGTCAAACATTTCCTGTCATAAATCAAAAATATCCATTGTTGTTCTGTTCACAATTATAGGTGACCACAACTCAGCAGTCACAATACTCCCATCATTCGCTATGTAAACCACACCACAAAGCCACAAACCTATCAATTTGTTTGTTTTACCCTGTTTCTAGGACACCGAATCGACCGCAAATGCAAAATTCTCAATACAATAATTCGAAAGTTGATTAGTTTTTGTGGTCGGAAATAAACAAAGAAATATTCCCCTCATCCTTATTGCTGATTCTGATGATGATAGCCACAAAAAAGTGATGTTAATGAATTTGTCCCATCCTCTTTGTTAAATGAATTTAACAAAATGACGCCCATTACATCGGTGCGTAATCGACAGCATTATAAGGATGACGGACTTGTAAGGACTCCCTCTATTGTTTGCATGAAATTGAAAAACAACGACGCGTATACGAAACCGTACAAGCAAACATCAGACAATAAGGCAGCCATTTTATATAACCACAGCAGGAGTTCTCCAGCCTCCTGTGCTCGTCCTTTCCTAATTTCATTATTCCATCTCCAGAGGTGGCAGAGGGATATCTGTTTCTATTCTGATTTCGAAAGCGCAACAAACCAAAACATCCCTATTTATATCTATGTGTGTGTATTTAGTGATTGCAGGAAGTAAGGATGAGATTGGATGAGAATCCTTACAAGTATTCGTCTCTTCGGGATGTTATTTCATTTTGCCAACTCCTCTGAGTGAGTGACTGTGAAAAGTGCACACGAGCAAGGAAGCAAAAAAAAAAAGGCAATGAAACCTAATTGACGAATACCAGGATGAGGAGTCGAGTCTTTAAATAAAATTTCAAATGAAGTAGCAGCTAGAATCCTTCTTCCTTTTTTTTTATTCTTCTCATTTCGTTGCCTACTTACTTTTAGCAAAACCACATGAAATATTTGAAACTTTCTAAATGGCTGCCAGTAAAAGTCATCCAGTGGAAAATCACTGTGAAACTTAATAAGAGACGGGTATATCAGAGAGGTGGGAAGAGGGTGTAGTTCACAAGTTGTAGGGATCCATTGAAGGTCTCTTCGGTGTGTGCGTTGAAAGTTTGAATAAGCCCGCCGAGTTGACCACAAAGGAATGCCACAAAACTAGCTGTAAATTACACACACACACAAGAAGCTGAGATTAGCTGTAGGATTCAACGATGAAGAGACTCTGAAAATGGCCCTAAATATACTTCCTTCTTGTGGTTGGAGAAAAAGAAGTAAGAGAAAAAATAGCAACAATGACGAGAGCATTTTGGGAAAAAACTTTGTCGTGATTTTTTTCACCGACATCCCAAAATCCTTCTTTTATGCAGCACATACGACGAGAGTACAATTCTAATCGAAGACCATAACGACCAGTTACGATGTTGTGTGTCCAGTTAACGGGCAGATTCACATGTGAGCACCACATGAATAATTGAAGATGCTTGTGAAGTGAAATTTGCAAGGACACTTTGAAGTTTGTTCAGTGAGGATGAAAAATTTCCAAGTTTTTCCACGACGCTGGTCAGAGGATAAAGTTTTCTTTAAAGTTGGAAATTGCGGTAAATCCGGGGGAATTTAAAATTATGTGGTATTCTTGGTGTTGAATATTCTAAGAAGCTTTTAGTTAGAGTAGGATTTTTTCCCAGCTAGAATAATAGATGTAAATATAGATGATTGTTAAAAAATGTAACGATGCCCAAAATTGGGGAATGAATGAAAGAATTTGCGTGTGGAGACGTCTTTTTGCATAACCGAATTGAGGAGAAGGAAAATCGGTGTCAAACTAAACGTTAAGGGGCCCATTGATGTTTTTCTACAACAGACCGATCGTATACAGCACCGTTTGTTGGGAACTCAGGATGAAGTTGGCTGCTATCAATATAACAAACGTTTGCTGGTACAACTTTTTGACAGTCAGGATATCAGCGCTACATATGTGTCATCGTTGCATACTTTCTTTTAGGAAGGGCTTGGGGTATTTTTAAAGGATTTATGGGCTCGCTTTCAAAAACGAAAATTTGCTACTACAGCGATCAACAATTTAATAACACACGCAAAATAAATGTTTCTTATTTTGGAAGCGTATTGGCGTCCCGCTTCTTCAAATCCGTTTTTTTTTTTTTAAATCCCGTTTAAAAAGTCTTAAAACACCGTCTTCTAAAATCCCAGTTTTCTAAAATACTGCTTCTGTAAATCTCGTTTATTCTAAATCCCGATCTATTATAATCCCGCTTTTTAAAATGTCGTTTAATCCCACTTAGCGCCGATTTTTTTTTTAATAAAACATCTGTTTTCTATTGCAAAAGCTAGATTATTTAAAAAAGCAGGAATAAAAGAAATGGGCTTATAGGAAACAGGATTATAAAAAGCGGGATTGTAAAAAAAACAGGATAAAAAAAAGCGGGATTTTAAAGACGGGATTTAAAATAACAGTTTTTTGAAAAGCAGGATATCGTACCCAACCCTCTTATGCTTCATTATGAGGTGAAACTGGTTTAACGAGCTTTCTAGATTCATGTGGTATCACAATGAACGTTTTAAAAGCCGTATTTTGTTATCAGTTGTTATACTATTCCTTTCTAGGCATTTAACATAAAATACAAGGCAATAATCCCAGAACGTTCCGAATGGGAAAATAGCACAATGGAAAATAACTATGCATTTGAAGTTTATACAGATGGATCCAAAATGGCGTAAGGCACAGGAGCGGGAGTCTTTTCTTAAACACCCTAGATGAAATGATGGCTATACGCGAGGCAGCCTGCATACTTGGCTTGTTGGCGATAGACGGTAAAGCTATCGCCCTGTACATAGACAGTCAGGCAGCCATAAAAGCCCTGAATACACCAAGGTTCTATGCCGTTAATATGCCGAATTAGCCCATCCTTTAGCTCTTGAATTGTTGCTGGCTTATCGACGTACACCTTTTCTTTCAAATAACCCCAAAGAAAGAAGTTCAACGGTGTCAAATCACATGATCTTGCCGGCCAATTGACATCGCCACTACGTGAGATAACACGGCCATTGAATTTGTCGCGCAAAAGAGCCATTGTTTCGTTAGCTGTGTGGCAAGTGGTACCGTCCTGTTGAAACCACATATCGTCCACATCCATATCTTCCAATTCGGGCCATAAAAAGTTCGTTATCATCTCACGTGAGAGGTGCAATTGTTGGGCACGACGACGAGTTGAGGTGGACGGCTCTTCAGCCACACTATCGTGAACAGCAGCAATACTTTCTGCAGTACGAGCTGTACGAGCATGTACTGATGTTTTCACATCTCCTACAGAACCGGTTTGCTCAAATTTTTGCACGATTTTTCCGATTGTACGCGCATTTGTACGATTAAATTGACCAAAAAAATCTCGAAGTTCACGATATGCATTTTGATTTGAACGCCCATTTTCATAATAAGCCTGAATAACTTTAACGCGTTGCTCAATTGTGAATCTTTCCATGGTTCAAATTGAGAAATGTCAAATGAAATGCAGAAAAAAACTTGACGTTTAGGTGTGGTCCACATTCAACATCGGCCCTTAAAATTTAACCACCCTTTAGAAACAGAATTAGCTCCATAGTAGGAGCATTAACAGGACACTGTTTGATATTCATCTTCTTTGTACCTTCCCAGCTCTTGCAAATCTGCGCAAAACCAACTTAAGAGAATACTTCTTTGATGACATCAGTGACTTGTATCGCACATACCCATACGTTGTGTCAACAAATACATTACAAATACCAAATTGTTCTTAAGATCTTCCACATATACTCAGCGTAAGCAGTTGGTTCTATCGACTACTGTTCGCACCACCTGCATCTCTTAGATGGGCAGTCGAGAGTCTAACCTCTAACCCATACGTTCTCCACCCGCATATCTAAAGGCATACTGTAGACCAACCATATTAAACCTCAAGTGCCTAAGGTATACACAACGAAAGAGCCGATGCAGGCGATGGAAAGATTGTTTTGGTCACCCTTCCCCTATCCAAGGATTAACTGCCCCGATTCTCTCTACGAGACGTAGGAGAGGAGAATTGCAGACGAAGGCAAGACGTGGCGCAGTGAAAAATAACCTTATGACGTTTTTTTTTTCCGGGTACCCCTCGTAAGTTTACGCAACTTTGATGAAATTGTTTTTTTACAATTTACAGATGATAATCCTGAAAAACATTTAAAGAAATTTTACAAACTCTTACGACTGTTTCCTAATAAAAAGGCATAAGCCTTTTTTGAAAGATTTGTTTTGTAAATGAAAATAGTCCAAAAATATTGGGACAACAAATTTTCACTGGCAAATATAGCTTAAGATTAAGAATTTTAAAATAACACACGCATTTATTGCATCATCGACTGTCATACTCAATTTTGAATCACTTAGTTGTCAACAGAACGAAGAATCTCTACCTAATAGGGAAAGGGTCTGAAAATGTGTCCCTGGCTTTCCAAAAGATTCCCGTATGAAATTACAGAACAAGTAACATAACATAAAAGTTCTTGTAGTTCGTTGTAACTTTGATCGATATTTTAATAAAAGTGTATTTTTATATCATTTATTATTAGGAAATAATGGTTCAGGGTTTATGTATAAGGTTTATGTTTATGAAATTAAATTTTTTATTTTTTTGAGTTGATTGTATTAAAGGTAAATTGAGGTTTAAGATTTATGACGTATAAAAAAAAACTACTCGCTAGATAACGTTCAAAAAATGTTCGTTTGAATCTTACATGGTAATGTACATCATATATTGTTTTTAAGTTTTATCGTTCTCTTATTTTAGAAGTTAGGGGGGGTGGTGGGGCAACATTTTACCACTTTGGAAGTGTCTCTCGCGCAAACTATTCACTTTAGAAAAAAATGATATTGGAAACCTTAATATCATTTTTGAAGACCTATCCATAGATACCCCACACGTATGGGTTTGAGTTTCAGTTCTATGTATGGGGACCCCCAAAATTTACTGTTTTTATTTTTTATTTTTGTGTAAAATCTTAATGCGGTTCACAGAATACATCTACTTACCAAGTTTCAAAGTAGGCGCAGGGCTTAGTGGTTAGTGTGTTGGACTACTAAGCGAGGGTTCGAGGTTCGAATCCCGCAAAAACCCAAATTCCAACTTTGGGTTTTTTTCACTGCGCCACCTCTCGCGAACGTCTGACAAACATCCGAGAGTATGACTGTCTTGAAAGAGCTTCTCAATTAGCCGTTTGGAGTCGGCATAAAGTTGTAGATCCCTTCCATTCGTTCCAAAAATGAAAACGCACACAAAACGAATGGTTGTGAGAGGCTAGGCCTAGGGTCCCTCCGGACCTGTTGCGCCAACTATTTTTTTACCAAGTTTCAACGGTATAGCTCTTATAGTTTCGGAGAAAAGTGGCTGTGATGTACGAACGGACAGACAGACAGACATGAAGAATCTAATAGGGTTCCGATTTTTGCCATTTGGCTACGGAACCCTAAAAACAAGAGTGTCGAGACAGTATCAAATTTTTTTTTTTAATTTATTTAAAAAATAAAATAATACAAATAAATCATTGTGCGGGTGGCCGTGGCGCAGTGATAGAGTGTTCGCTTGTTGAGTGGGAGGTTACGTGTTCAAATCCGAGCCAGTACCACGAAACATTTTCACAAATAAAAAACTGCGAATAAGTTTAAGTGAACACAAATATCAACAATTCTCCCCTAGCTATTAGGACGCCACTCGTGGAGAATATCCACTGCGCCACAAATTCTTTCCTATCCCTCTTTCTGCTGTGCCCCGCATTATACGGGTATTCATAACCCCTTGAGCGCGAGTAAAATTATAAAAAAAAAAAAAAAAAAAAAAACTGAGCTTCCGGACAAAATCGGAGGAACAGCTGCCAACCGTGGGGGAATGTGATAGAATTCGGGAATACCTACCGCATTTTAGTTATTATATATTTTTAAAAGGCGAGTAATATAATTTGTTTGGTTAATAAAACTATCTAAATGAGATGTTTTATATACTAGAAATATATCAGGACAAACATGGCGGTGTATTTTCAAAATACAATTATTATATTCGATTTCATGAGTATTTTTTTCGTAAATAACTGAAGAAAAATTGCTCAAAATGTTTTTATTTTCTCTCAACTAATCTTTATTGTTCATTTTTAATAAATATTTTAAACAAAAGGATACTTATACTAAAAGAAAATAATAACACATGGACTGTATCTGGACACTACAGTTAGACAGTTGCAAAAATTACTTCGATAACGAAGGTCACATTTTTTTTCGTTTCTCCGAGGTAGGTGGAAATCTTCAAGAAGACACTATGAGGACTGTCGGCGCGTGCTAGGGATGCCAGACGTCCCGCTCAGTGCGGGGCTGTCCCGATATAAGGCTTTTGTCCCGCAATTGTCCCGCGACGAAAAGTGTCCCGCAGAATGTCCCGCACTGAACAATTTGTCCCGTAATGTCCCGCTTTTTAACTTGTCGCCCTTACTTCATTATAAAATAAAACAAATTGCAATTAGTAAGACATAGAAATTAAGCGCTAGCCTTAGTTAGCTTAGCTATAACAATAACAAAGTGTGAAGTGCGCATTAATCGAATGATGATAGTCAGGGTTGCCGTTAACTTAAAAAAAAAGTCACTAACTCGAACCTAAAAATCCACCAGATATGCTAAATTTAAAAAAAAAGTCACTAGAAAAAAATGTTTACCTACCTACACATGAAAAAAAAAAATCAATTTTAATAACATTTTTATTTCTAACAATTAGTCAAAAACTTACAATATGTAAATAGATTATGTTAACTTACAAAAAAATGCAGTCTCAAAGTTACAATAAAAAAACAAAATAGTTTTTAAAATCCCTACAAATCACATTCACATGAGAGCGAATTGCGAACTGCGAAAGTGCGAGCACGCGAATATTCGTAGTTTCTGACACTTCATTAACATGAAAACTTTTTTTGGTTGCAGATACCCGCGTATCAGTTTCATTTTTAAAGGTTAAGTTTGAACGAATTTTTCATTCGTGGGCTTGTGAATAAAGTGTGACAGTTCGCGGAAAGAATTTTCAATTCGCAGGAAAATTACTTTAATTGTTAATTTAGCTGTTTAAATCAATTGAGAGTCATGTTTTTTTTAGACTAGATCTTAGATTAATTAAATATAACGGTTTTGTGATAGAAAAAATAGCAATTTTCAATTCATAAATACAGTTAAATTGATTTGTTCGCAATTCGCCCATTCGCAGTTCGCTCTCATGTGAATAGTCCTTTAGATCGATTTCATCTCATCACTTTCATTTACCTCAGGCATTTTTAAAATTATTTCTTAAAAGAACATTTCGTAGGAATTTCGTAGGTATTCATGACAACTTCTTTTTTATTTTTAGTTGATTTCTGATGAACATTATTGGGTTCAAAGTTTTTGTTGACATTTTATTTCTCAACTTATTTTTAACTATGTGCATCATACTAAAAATGCATTCCACTTCGGCATTTGTGGAAGCGACATTACAGTTCGACCATGTTGGAATAATATTGCAATTTGCAAGTGTCAAACTCGAATACCATGGATGTAACATCACCAGGGGCGTAATAATTTAGAAAAACATGTTTTTGCAAAAAGTCACTTGAAAAGTAACTAAAATTTTTTAGTGACAAAAAATTTTTGTCACCAAACTTTTGAAAATTCCACTAGATATAGTGACAAAGTCACTAAAACGGCAACCGTGATGATAGTTCAGTGGTCTGGGTGTCTGAACTCAAAAAGTTAGCCGCAAGCCGCCTGTTTGACATTTCTCATACTCTACAACTTTCAGCCTCAGGAAGAAGAAAAATATTTCAAAACAAGGTGATTTTGGAGCAATAGCTCCTATATTTGTTTGTATTTTATATAAAAATGGCTTGTCAGTATAATATATATAAAGTGTTTATTCTTATTTATTAAATTATAGTCGTTCTTGAATTTTTACACTTTTTAACTTGTAGGGGGGGGGGGGGGGGGGGGTAGTAGTAAATATAATATAATCGAAAATAAATTCACTTCAAATGCAAAAATGTCCCGCCGGCTAATTTTTCAGATCTGGCATCCCTAGCGCGTGCTCATAGTAGTGTGAGATTTTTACTCACTAAAACCACCTCCTACAAATTTCTTTTGTACTGCAACTAAGTTATGACTTATCAAGCAATTATTTTATCACGAAATTATACACGTTTGGCGGGCAACATTCCGGCGAATGTTCCTGCTCGTTCCACAATTTTAACGCGTTTGATAATTATCGCACTAGGTCCGAAGGTTTAGTTCGTTGTAAACGAAGGTCACGTGAGATCAAAATGGCGAAAAAGCCCTAATTGTCAATTGTGTTATGGTACATTGTACATGGTGTCGACAGCCACTATTTAGAGCTGTCAAATGGTGCCTATTATGTTAAAATGTGCTTTGTCTATGGCTATATATACACTGCCGCTCACTTGGATAGGAAAAGATTATTTTGTAGAACATATATACATATATATATATATATATTTTCTATTATCTCCTTCTCTCATGTTCCTATTTAAGTAAATGGCAGTGCAGAACTTTTGAAGCATCAAAAATTACATTTGGTTGGATTTATGTTTGTCGGCAGTCCAAAAACAAACGAATTTCCAATGAGAAAATACAATTAAGGGTAAAATTTCACTTTATTTAACATTTTACCGATGAACTCCATCTCCACTTCTATTTGTATTTCCAAATTTATTGTCGAATGGCAATAACAGCTTATTTTTCTATTGCATTTTTTCTCAATCCAGCTGGTAATTTTGCAGTAGATTTATTTATTTATTTATTTATATAATTTATCTACAAGCCACTTACAGCTAACATATTTTTCGGTTATAATATATAATCAAAAGAAATAAACATACAATAGCAATGCCTTGAAATTATCTCTGGATAAACATAAATCAATATTACAACAAGCTTCATTGAAAGATATGATTGCTCTAGACAAAGGTTCATTACACCCATATTTAGTTCTATGCATATATTGAAAAAGAAAATCTCTAGTTCTAAATGATCTGGCAGGTACATATATAGGTACCATTGAAAGAAGGGGTGGGCATCTAATAGTATAGCTAAGTATATATCTTACAAACATTACATTATGGATGGCTCGCCTCGATTTTAAAGATTTAATTCCAAGCAATTGACATCTGGCTATATACTCTGGACGGAAATTCCAACGCATTTTGAAAAAAATTTGTCTTGTGAACCGCCTTTGTATTCTTTCGATGCGATCAGAGTGAGTATTAAACGCAGGGTTCCAAATGATATCGGCATACTCAAGAAGCGATCTTACCAAGGAGATGTATAAAGATAAGAGGGCATATGGGTCCCTGAATTCTTTACAATTTCTATTAATAAATCCGATGGCAGAATTGGATTTTAAGACAATGTAGTCAATGTGACTTTTAAAACAGAATTTGGAATCCAGGATAACACCTAAATCTTTGATTTCATTAACCCTACAGAGAAGATTCGAATCAATCACGTAATCAAACTGCAAGATTGAACTCAACCTTGAGAAAGATATCACATTACACTTTTTTATATTAAGCTTTAAATCATTGCAGTTACACCAGTCCGATATAGATTTCAAATCTAACTGTACTAGGTGGCAATCCTCTAAGCTCCTAATTTTAAGGTATAATTTCATATCGTCAGCGTATAACAGACATTGACAGTGTTTAATCGCAAAAGTTATGTCATTGATGAAAATAATGAAAAGCAATGGTCCTAAATGGCTACCTTGGGGAACCCCAGAGGTGCATTTAATTGATCTGGAGCAGGCATTGCCAATGCGTACTTTCTGAGTTCTGCCCGTAAGATAAGATGATAACCAGCATAACATCTTCGAATGAAAACCAAAGAGTTCAAGCTTTTTCAGTAAAATGCTATGATTCACTGAGTCAAAGGCTTTACTGAAGTCGGTATACACTGCGTCGATCTGACATTTATTTTCAATAGCGTTGACAACGTATGATGAAAAAAGTGCCAAGTTGGTGGTGGTAGATCGACCAGATACGAAACCGTGTTGAGCTTCCGATAAGAACTCCTTAGTGAAAAAATCCAGTTTGTTTTTAACTATGCTTTCAAATAGCTTAGGAATCACTGATAACTTGCAAATTCCCCTGTAGTTCTCAACATTATTTTTAGGGCCAGTCTTATGTATGGGAACAAGAAATGAAATTTACTAAAGATAAAAAGAAATGAAATCTTCCATTCTTGAAGAAAGATACCATCAGACAGAGATTGGTTAAAAATGTTGAGTAAAGGGAAACAGAGGGAGTAACAACAAGAATTAAGAATAATAGCTGGGATGCCATCAGCCCCTCCCAAGGTATGGGGCTTAAGTTACTTAAGTGCCAAGAGGACTTCATCAGAGCCTAATATAAATGAGCCAATATCAACCTTACTTGCTATATTGTCTATAGAGTTTCTAATAAAACCTGGTTTTGAATAGACCGATTCAAAGAAGTCAGAGAACAAATCAAGACTGGAGTCTAAATCAGAGGACTTGATATCCTTGAAAAACATATCACTTGGAATTCCGACCGATTTCCTTTTAGAATTAATAAATGACGAGAAAGATTTACTATTATGTTTAACGTTATTTTCAATATTCCTGATGTAAGCCTTGTAAAGAAATAGATTAAAAATTTGCGCAAAAGCTGTAGCTACAGATTTTGGCACGGGGATAGGCATCTTACGTTCAGTTAAACGCAGCCACTGTTACTTATGTCCAACTTAAAGTAGGTAGTCACTTCGACGAATATTCGTATCTGCAGCTGCTTCTATGTTCACCATCTTTGCATGTGTTTAGAATTTGGCAGCTCATGTGAGTTGCAGTTACAAAGTCCATTATGTTCAGGCAGTCCATTTGCATACACTCCGACTACCATCACAATTGCAATCTTATCTAAAAGTGTTGTAATCTGTTATTTTACATTCTTTCCACTAATGCATGTAATGACGTTTAAATGAGCTCACAGTTCGAAAATGAGCAACCCCCATCCTATATTTGATCCTTTTATAGAACACCAATCACAAGTCGCTTTAGAAAGGCTTCATTCTACGGATTCCTAACAATGACTCTATAAGTCAATTACGTACGCAATTAAGTATGTCCATTCATTTTCCATTACAATGCGCTCAGATCCGACAGGAGCTTCATCTAAGTGCTTCATATCGACTCCATACCATTATTTACCACCCTGACAATGCAATTTTCTAGTTGCCGATTGACTTACTCCGTTGTGTGTTTGGAAGGTGATTCCAAGTAATATCCTTCTACACATCCCAGACGTTAACCAACTTAATTTAAATTGGACTGTATTCAAGATTGAATTGCTCGTGTATTTTTCTCTTATTTTCTTCAATTAAAATCATCTCTCCAATAGTGGTTACACGATGAGAAAGGAGCAACACGGAATTCAAAGTCTCAGCAGTTATCTCTGTTTTAAATTGGATATAAGCTGGAGAAGATGATTTCGACTCTTCTTCGGTGCTGCCGTCTCTAAGTGCGAACGTAATTTATGAAATCAAATGGAAGGATATTGAAATTGATGCGAATTAATGGAGCGCAAATGTTTGCAATATGAACTTGGTTCGGAAGGCAGAGGGATTGTGCGAAGATTATCTGCGCTGCCAAAGTTGTCGGTAAAACGGATTTTTTGCATGCATAATTTAGACATAACAGTGCGAGGGAGTAGGAGATGATTTCTGCTTCTTTTCTCGATCAAAATATTAATTTGTGAATCCAAGTCATAAATGTGGCCTTTCGGAGCCTTATTCATTAAGGTTGTATAATACTGCCTATTGTCCTGCATGTTTGATGTTGCTGCACGCCAACCCCCTTGTTCCTTGAAATCTGTATGGATTCCGAGAGCAGCTGTAACCTGTTGCGTATACAAATCCGCATTCTATGCAATACTAGCTTTGCTATTTAGTCCCTTTCGTCGCTCTTATTAAAGTCTAATAAAGTTTCCACTCTCATCACATTTCTTACCAGACAATTAGGCACTAAGGTTGAGTTCCATAAATGCCACTCATGCAGTCGAAAAGCATCAACGCACGTGTTAGGATAGTCTTCGTCATCCGACTAAGCAGTTGACTACTCGCTGTTAACTTCTACCGTTGCAGCGCCCTCTCTACTCGCATTTTATTCAGAACAACAACTAAAGTTTTTTTTTTTTTCTTCTTTTCAGCAAACTTGATCGGCATTGATACGATCCACCATCAGACATTGTCCGGCCAGGAAATGGACCAGCTTAACGATCATCAACTGGATAAGGTCGCCAACAATGTGAGCGTTTTCTACCGAGTTACACCACGACACAAGCTGTCCATAGTAAAATCTCTCCAAAGAACTGGCAACATAGTCGGAATGACAGGTGACGGAGTGAATGACGGAGTTGCCCTTAAAAAAGCGGACATCGGCATTGCCATGGGCAAAAATGGCACAGATGTCTGTAAGGAAGCAGCTGATATGATCCTCCTAGATGACGATTTCCATACAATCATGTGAGTACTAAACGCCCTGAGTCTGGCTCTTCCCCCGTGACCTGATGTATTTCTTTCCTTTCAGTGCTGCCATTGAAGAGGGCAAAGCGATCTTCTATAATATTCGCAACTTTGTCCGCTTTCAGTTGAGCACATCGATTGCAGCTCTCTCTTTGATCGCTCTGGCCACGCTAATGGGCATTGCCAATCCCCTAAATGCCATGCAGATTCTCTGGATCAACATCATCATGGATGGGCCACCGGCACAATCACTCGGTGTAGAACCGGTCGATCATGATGTCCTCAAGCAAAAACCTCGCAACGTCAAACAACCAATGATAACCAAGTCAGTTATCGTGAATGTCCTTCTCAGTGCCAGCATTATCATTTTGGGCACACTATGGGTGTTCCAGCGCGAAATGGCCGACGGTACTCTTGGTAAAACGAAACGTGACACCACCATGACATTCACCTGTTTCGTATTCTTCGACATGTTCAATGCGCTCAGTTGCCGATCGCAGACAAAGAGCGTCTTCACAATCGGTCTCACTTCGAATCGTATGTTTCTGCTAGCGGTTGGATTCTCAATCATCGGACAAATGTTGGTCATCTATTTTCCGCCGCTGCAAATGGTATTTCAAACAGAAGCGCTGTCTGCCTACGACATACTGTTTCTGATCAGCTTGACGTCATCGGTGCTGATCGTTGCCGAGATCAAGAAATGGTTCGAACGTACAATGGAACGAAAGATCTATAAGACACGCAACGACTTGGATTTCGTATGACAAAACGCAAGCGCTGGAAGATTGTTAAAAAATGATTAAACTTAGAAGAAGAGATAATAAGATATAGGTAGGGAGTGGAGAGGAGTGATAGAGAGATAGATAGAGGGAGAGCGAGAGAGAGTATGAAGTGAATGCAACTTTGCGTTTTGTTTTTTGCGTTTATCTTCTTTTCAGGTATATTTTCCATTACAAAATAAACAAAAGAAGAAGTGAGCGAGAGAGCAGGTTAATAGTTTTAATTATTATTATTAATTTTATTATAGGAGATTTTGTTTGTAAATTTAGTTTTTATTTAGTGTCCATCCGGCCGAATGAAGTGTGACAAACGAGTTCCAAATTTTACGATTCCCCTACTCCTATAATTTTATTTATAGCATGTGTACCTTTAACGGAAATAAATAAACAAAGGGGCAGACTACCAAAATAAGTTAACCCAAGCGGGGATAGTTTGTAGAGGACTCCAAAGAATTAATCATGAACAATAGACAGTCTCTGACAATGTTTGGGGATAAAATAATTTCTTTTCTTTTTTCATGGGAAACATATTTTTATAGGAAACAGTTTTATTGTTTATAGAAGAAAAAATACTTAAGGAAAAGTGTTAAACGAAAGAAGATGAAGAATAAAAGAGAAAAAGGATGCTTTCTTTTTGTGATATATTTTATAAGCAACATATTATTGTTTATTTTACTTTTTTTGTTTCCTTTTTTTTTCTGTGCACTTAATTATTAAAATTTCAACTTTTCTCACTACACCGCCAGTCAAGGTGTATTGATCTATAATTATTTTTTAGTTATACATATATACGGTTTAAATAAATTGTACGATTGGTTTTATGTTTGAGAAAAATAAAATTTATTTAAGTTTACGTTTACGGCTGTTGGTTTTATTTTGATTTCGTTTTTAGTTTGTTATTAATTATTTTAATTCTGCAGAATTGTGCCAGCTCGTTGGACGGCCAATGTAGAAGTATTGGGTTCTGTTGCATGAAGGTCTGAAATCTTCGGTTGGGTTTGGTCCGTGTATTAATTTTCTACTGACAGTTCATAGAACAGTTAATGGGAGTCAATATTTTGCTAGTATCCATTATCACTTCGTTCTGTGCATGAGGCTTTCCATTGAATATAAAATAGCGAGCTGTGATTTGGTTTGAAGCGTTCTGGTACAGAATTTGGAACGTCAATATTCGCAGGTATCTTTGTTTTATATGTCGCTTTCGCTGAATGATAATCAGGCCTATCATTGAATCCGACGGATGCTCTGCGGAGGGAGTAGTACCTGTTTTGCACATTTCCCCTATCATTGAAAACGCCGGTAGGTAAGTGAGCGGATGTCGGTAACGAAGCTCACATTTCATACCTATCATTGAAAACGCTATCCATTTTCGTTAACTTTATAAAAACAAAATCGAATAAGAATAGATTTTCATTTGACAGCTGACTCGCTGGACTACAAGCAATCGGTAATGCGGTTTTGCGGACCGATAATGTAGTCCATCCGCCGTTTTTTTCACTTTTGAAGAGATCGGATTGAATCCGTCCGCAGAGCATCCGTCTGATTCAATGGTAGGCATGAATGTTTTGAGATCAAGTACCTTTGTATGTGTAGTGTAGTGTTGGGCCACTTTCGCGCTGTTGATGTAGGTAGATGCTGACGTTACCAATTTTGCAGCAGTTGCCTATTTCAACTGGCAGCTGTGCTATTACAGTGCAGTAATCAATTAAAAAAAAATATCCTTCAGAATAATGACATTTTGATTAATGTTTACGTAACTATTTTTCAAGTTCTTGGGTGTCCAATATATTTGACGGTCTGCAAACTGCAAGTAATGGAGATATGTCGATTTCAGGATGTGCTCGTGAACAACCGTCACTACGGGAAATCACACGTGACTCTAGGAGTTTATGATTGAACACAGCTCCTTTTTGCGATGACATCTCAAGGAAAGGCCCTTCTTACATAAAAATGAAGGCATGATCGGTAGCAACTCCCTGTATGAATTCAACATAATAGTTTGATAACAACATCCAAGTCGGGATGGTTCAGAGCAACGTTCTTCAAATTCGAAAACTTTGTTGAGTAGATAATGGTCTCTTAACACGTTCATTAACGTGTCAAAATGGATTTACTTATGAAAATCACAAAAATCTTGGAACTGATTTACGATTTCCTAAAAGAAAAATTTGAACTGCGGCTGCATTTACGAAGTTTTCTATATTCGCTAAAACGTGTTGGTGCGCACTGCAGAAAAACGTATCCTTTTAATTCCATAACCTCAAAATGTTACAAAAATATCGCGAAGACTTGATTTGAGTACATCGAACGATCCCCACAACACTCAAATGAGAGAATAGGCACAAGGCATGGAAACTCCCACCGCGATGACCTGTCAGATAGGTATCTAAATTCGGATGTTTAATCTGTTGTGGGTAGACAACAGAGCTTTTACTTAAATACTAAATTATCTCCGAAGTAATTTTCGGTTGCAAATCTGTTCTTCACGAATAATGCCAGACCAATCATAATGATTTTATAATGTCATATTATATAAACTTATATAAAAAATGTTGTTATAATTTTCTTAGCAAATACTTTATTTTCCATTAAATATTATTCAATTTGCTCGCCATTTTCTTATGTTTATAATTTTAGCTGTTGATAGTGAGAAAAGTAAAACAAACAAAGCAAAGAGAATTGCAAAAGTGCATCAATTCAAAAAAACCTACTATACCAAGAACACCAATGAATAAAATACGAGAAAAATAAGTGAAAATCATTAAAAAAAAAAACGTATATCAACTATTTCTTTAACATCTCAAGAAATACGAACGAAAATCTTCTAGCGCATTAAGTTATTTTAAGCAATAACAGAAACAAAATAGGAAAAACATTTGAACAAAGATATTTTTTAAAATAGGTATGTTCAAAACTTGGAGAAATTAAAATTGGTAGAATTAATTAATGTACTCTAAGTTCGTTTGATTTAAAAAAAAAACACAAAATTTTACAGACTTACGCACAATCGTACATTTTTTACTTTCAAAATTTTACAGAAACACGTAACATACAATACTTTTGTTAGCGCACGAGGATTTAAGCAAATCTGACAACTTTTTAATAGAAAAAGGAAAGAGTGATAAATTAACATCAACAACAAAATAAAGAGCAAGCAATAAAACCGGTTTTCAGCATTTAAAATTTACAAAAAACAAAAGCAACTTAGAAGAAGAATATTTTAATAACACTAAGTCTTAGTAATAATAATAATAATATACATTTCCAATTCAAATTGATACCTTTTCGACTTGTTGCAGTTTTTGACTCAAATGCAAAATGTTCAATTTAAAAAATATAACATAAATGTAGTAAACAAAAAGTAACAAAATGATATATTCTTAATAGAAATTCAACCATCTGAAATGCACGAAATCATACACCTCATCAATTCCATCATATCCATAAATACAAATAGGTACAAGTAAAAAAAAACAAATTTAAGAAAACCAAATTAATACATATTTAATAGTTCAAATTTCTAAATACATAATTGATGCAAAACAAACAGAAAGACTATAGTGACGATTAAGAAAAAATCCTTAAATTAATTTAATAATAATACAAAAATATTGTCAGATGTGAATGACGTTCGGTTACAAGAAATGTTGAAATTTAGATGTAGTTTGGTTGTTGCTATTTTATGCCTGATATGCTGTTCACGGTGAAGTAAAGTTTGCAAAAGTGCCAAGTTTGAAAAAAAGTAAAGCTGGTTAGCTGTGCAGTACCTCGGCATTTCAAAACTAAAATAAAGCAATTTTGTTCACTAGGTACTGTAAAAAAATATTCTCCAACAATTTTAAGCTACCGAATAATTGCGCCGTACTAATAACAAATTTTAGTCTTGACTTTAAATTTACGCAAGCTCGCAATTGCTTAATTTGTATGGAAAATATACCCACTGTGAACTACTTAAATTTAGAGTCGAAACTAAAAATGTGTGTTGGTAAGGGCCATTGTTTAATGCACTGGCCATCTAGTCATTTCAAGTCGACTATATTTGTGCTAAATTTTGACAGATGCATGCAGTACATTCTGAAACAACAGTTTGATTATTTAGCTCGAGCAGCGTACCACTCAGCTAAATACTTACTTACTTAAGGTGGCGCTACAGTCCGGGGTGGACCTGGGCCTCAACCAATACGCCTCTCCAGTTAGCGCGATCTTTGGCTAACTGCCTCCAGTTGCGCACACCAAGTTGGTTGAGGTCCCCTTCCACTTGAGCGCGCCACCTAAGGCGAGGTCTTCCTCTACTGCGTTGTCCCTCCGGGTTGGAATCGAAGACTCTCCGGGCCCGATCGTTGGTGTCCATTCGCTCTACATGTCCTAACCATCTTAGACGACTAATGCGTACTTTTCTGACTAGGTCGATGTCGCTGTACAGCTCGTAGAGTTCGCTGTTAAATCTTCTCCTCCAAATCCCGTCAACGCAAACGGGACCAAAAATCACTCGAAGAATTTTGCGTTCGAAGCGACCAAGAAGATCCTCATCTTTTTTTGCTAGGGATGATGAGAGTCTTATATAGAATCTACTTAGTGTTTCTTGACAAGGCCTTACTAATCAATTGCCGTCTTAGGCCAAAGAAACAGCGGTTGGCAAGTGTGATTCTTCGTTTGATTTCTGATGTGATGTCATTTTCAGAGTTAATAGCGGAGCCGAGGTAGACAAAGTCCCTAACTACCTCAAAGTTATAGCTGTCTATCGTGACGTTCTGTCCGATTCTTCGATGTTGTGTGTCCCTTCTTGTTGACAGCATATATTTTGTTTTACCCTCATTCACCACTAAACCCATTTTTGCCGCTTCTGTACTAATACTTGCAAACGCACCAGTGACAGCTCGCTGTGTTGTGCCAACAGTGTCAATGTCGTCAGCGTATGCAAGCAGTTGCACAGACTTATGGAAAATTGTGCCTCTGGTGTTGGCTTGTGAGTTTCGCACAATTTTCTCAAGAATGATGTTGAAGAAGTCACATGACAGCGCGTCACCTTGTCTAAATCCTTTTTTGACATCAAAGGTCTCGGTGAGATTGTTTCCGACCTTTACGGAGCAGCGAGCGTTCTCCATCGTCATTCTGCACAATCTGACAAGTTTGGCAGGGATGCCAAAACTAGACATGGCTCTGTATAGCTCGTCTCTATAAATGCTGTCATATGCGGCCTTACAATCGATAAAAAGATGGTGAGTATCGATCTGGTATTCTTGGGTTTTTTCCAGGATCTGCCGTAGTGTGAATATTTGATCGGTCGTGGACTTACCGGGCCTAAAACCGCACTGATAGGGACCTATCAGATAGTTGACGAATGGTTTCAGGCGTTCACACAGTACAGCAGACATGATCTTATACGCAGTGTTCAGGAGACTGATGCCTCTATAGTTGGCGCAGTTTAGAGAGTCTCCTTTCTTCTAAGCTAAATGGGTTCGCTTAAATTTAGCTCATCTAAATTTTGGAGAGAATTTTGTATAGGAGTGAAAATGTAGCTCGAGCAGCGTACTAAGCTATACATAAAACGAAACCGTACAAATTTTCTTTTGCTGTTTTTGACCAATTAAACTTTATGGTTGAAATCAATCTTGGTCTTTAAATGTTGCTTATGAATTGTAAAGTTAGTGTATGAAAAAAGTAAGCAAATTATCATAAAATTTTCTAGATAAAGAATTTATTCATTTTTCCGTGAACGGAACGAAATTAAATTAAATTTCTTTTGATGTGCCTAGTTGCCTATAGTGGGAATCACAATCACAACCCACAACACAACACTTAATTTTAAAATATTTTAAGTATTTTTTTTTTTAACTTTATAAACCACTGAATATTTGCAAACACTGCCGAATAGCGAATAATTTCAGAGTGACAGTTAACTTGCTCATATTACGTTTACTTTAACAGCAGCGCGTCGAGCGCCTCAGTATTTTTGGAACATGCGTGGGAGCATTCCATATAAAATAAGTGAACACACCCCTTTTGTATTTGTTGTGCTACAGTAGTTGCTAAAGTTCATTTTAGATATCGAATAGGCACATTTTGCATAGGTATCTATATGCATAGTATTTTCGGTAGCTTGCTTGTTACTCAAGGGTACAAATTCAATGAGAAAACTCGAGATTAATGGTTGAGTTGAAACTGAAAGGTAGCTTGCTTCAGAACCAAGTCAAAAATAATGTGGATTTTCCTTAGACCAATATAGACTACAAACTAATTTCAACATTCCTTGTGACCAACAACTGATTTTGACCATTACCACTATATTATAAATGATTTATCAACTCAACAACATAGCATCATCCGAATCAAAGAATTGTATCAAAAAAATAAATGACAACAAATTTGCGAAATCATCACACATATCATCTTTAGAAAACTAATAAACTAGAAATATAAAATAAAAAAAAAAAAAAATAGAAAAGAGACTTCTTGTAGACATCACAAAATCATCAATTGACATCGGGCTCATACACTCTTTGAAGTTTGAACACATTTTCACTTTTAACAACTTAAACATTCACTTTTCAAAATCACCTTTGGATCCATCATCTTGAGATCACACGGCTAAAAAGCTTCTTTTAGCTTCTTTTAGTTTTAAGTTTTAAATTGTTAAATATACGAGTATGTATCATTATAATTAAATTATTTAATAAATGTATAAGTTATTTGTAAGAATACCAATCTGTTGTGGTGAGTAAATGTAGAGGTGGGTAGATACTTGGGCGCATGGTGGTTTATAATGTAATGTATATACACTGTGAGAAGTGTCAGCTAATTTTCACGCCTGTCAAAAACCCAGCACAAATTGTTTAAAATGAGTGCACTCAACTCTGAACTTGTGCTTTCCATATTTGCATAATGTTGATAAAAGTGTTTGGTATAAAGATGATGCGTTTGAAAATGTATTAAGTTCTGATACCAGATTTTTTCCATTCCGTTTTCCTATAATATAACATTTTAGTTCATAAATAAAAACTACGTTTTTTCAAACAATTCACTTTTGAATATCAAATTTATTGTATTTACCTTTATCACTATCTAAACAAATGAATGACATCGAAACTCAGCACTGAATTTTTGCCCTGACAAATTAACTGAAATCAGCTCAAGTAGTTTCAAACACAGGTTTTCAGTTCCAGGCGAGCTCAGTGATATATCGAACACAAACAAATCTATTATATTTTATATCACTTATTTAAGACAGTAAAAATATATGCTAATAGATATGTGAAATTTTTCAAATCATTCGTTTTGGCCAAACGTTTGGCCTCGAAATACACTGTCTGTTCGGCAGTATTTGTTTAATAGCTGTTATCTAGGCTTCGTAGGCGCAGTGGCTTAGTGGTTAGTGTGTTGGTCTACTAAGCGAGGGGTTCGAGGGTTGAATCCCGCAAAAACCCAAAATCCAACTTATAGGGGGCATACACGACACGGACATATCGTTGCAAACCAAGGAAAATTCAAAAAGTTTTGAATTCACGCAGACGGTCGTTGCAAAGGAAAGATATAGGATACACACGATACTGATGAGGACAAATATATTAATTTGCAACGACATGTCTGTGTCGTGTATGCCCCCTATTAGGGTTTTTTCCACTGCGCCACCTCTCGCGATCGTCTTAAAGGGGGCATAAACGACACAGACATGTCGTTGCAGACCAACATATGTTGTGCACATGTTTGCACAGACCGTCTGTGTCGTGTATATCCTTGTCTAGTGTTTGCAGCGACCGTCTGCGTGAATTAACATTTTTTGGAATTTTTCTTAGTCTGCAACGACGTGACTGTGTCGTGTATGATGAATTTGCACAGACGAGCAAGAAAATTCAAGGCATAACCATGAACAAAATAAGCGGAAGACAATTCTGGGTTGAATTTTTCATCGACCCGACGACCACGACGAAACGATACAAAATAAAATTTGTGCAGATTGTTTGCATCAGAGAAAATACTGAGACCCCCAACTCACAATCCTCTTGCCGCTGGCCCCCTCAGCTTTTTTTTCAAATTCGCCATTTTGTTTTCCTATCGGTGTTATGTCTATTAAGAATCCGTGTGACATGCAAAAACATACAAAAAATATAAAATCAATGCTGCCAACTGCTACTAACCATGGGGGAATGTAATAGAGTTCGGGAATACCACATTTTAAGATAACTGAATGCTATTGGTTGGTTATTATTAATTTCTAAAAGACGAGTAATATAATTTGTTTAGTTAATTATGCTATCTAAATGTGATGTTTTATATACTGGAAACATATCCGCTTTTGAATATCATTAACTTCGATTTCATGTGTACATTTTTCTTAAATAACTGAAGAAAAATTGCTCAAAATGTTTTTATTTTCCTACAACCATTCTGCAGTATTCATTTTTCATAAATATTTTCAACAAAAGTGCACTTATTCCTAAAATAAAATACTATTTACACGAAACGAATAATTTCAAATTTAACTGACAAAATTCTATGAACGCTGGCAGAAACTTTGCCGACAGCGGAATTGGGACACGCAAGGTGCGAGTGTGTTGGGGAGTGAAGTTACGTGACATTTGTCAATACGAATTTCTATATAACAATACTAACGCACTTAGCGTGTACCACCCCATATAAATATAGCTTGTAGGCAAGTAACGGAAAATAGGCCGAAGTTGGGGGTCTCAGTATTGTCTCTGGTTTGCATTAGAGACAATACTGAGACACCCAACTCACAATCCTCTTGCCGCTGGCCCCCTCAGTTTTTTTTTTTTTCAAATTCGCCATTTTGTTTTCCTATCGGTGTTCTGTCAATTTAGAATCCCTGTGACATGCAAAAACATACAAAAAATATAAATTCAATGCTGCCAACCGCTACCAACATGTTTTTTTATGTGTTGAACTTACAATTTTACAACAAACGATAGGATACGCAATGAATTAGCTGCGTATTTGAAATGTCAAAGTTTGTATGGGGAGTTTCACTTCGATCGTTTTCTACGATCGTGTTAAACGCATTCACTTTACCGACTGGTGAATCTTTCACTTCGAATGTATTCTACGATGCCAAGTATTGAATTCGGGTGAAACGTTCCCCCCGGCGTATTCCACGAACCACGATAGAGGTGAATACTATCTAAATGAGTTATTTTATATACTAGAAACATATTGGGACAAACATTGTTGTGTATTTTCCGCTTTTGAATATCATTAACTTCGATTTCATACGTATGTTTACGTACATTTTTCTTAAATAAGTGAAGAAAAATTGCTCAAAATGTGTTCATTTTCCTACAAATATTATGCAGTGATCATTTTTCATAAATACTTTAAGCAGAAGTACACTTATTCCTAAAATAAAATACTATTCACACGTAACGAATAATTTCAAATTTAACGGACAAAATTCTATGAACGCTGGCAGCAACTTTGCCGACGCCGGAAGTCACCGGAAGTTGTTGATATTTTTTGAGGGTGTGTTTGTGTGTTGAAGTTTCGTGACATTTGTCAATACGAATTTCTATGTATCAATACTAGCGCACTAAATTGTGTACACTCCGTACAAGTATTGCTTGTAGGCAAGGTAACGGGAAATCGGCTGAAGTTGGGGGTCTCAGTATTGTCTCTGGTTTGCATGGTGTATGGCGAAGGCATGTTTGCACAAACTACGGTCTGCAACGACATGTCTGTGTCGTGTATGCCCCCTATTACAAACATCCGAGAGTATAACTGTCTTGAAAGAGCTTCTCAATTAGCCGTTTGGAGTCGGCTTGTAGATCCCTTCCATTCGTTCCAAAAAATGAATGAAAAACTCACACAAAACGAATGGTTGTGAGAAGCTTGGCCTAGGGTCCCTCCGGACCTGTTGCGCCAACTATTTTTTTTTATCTAGGCACTCTAGACACAGCGCATGGTCAGGTCACTTCTCTTTTGCTGGGTTGTTATCATTTATCTGATAGATTGTAAGGCGGTAGAGCCTTCAAGGGGCTTTGGCTCTGGCACTGCGGCTTCTTAAAGCAGCCCAGGGATGGAAAGTTAACATTTCAGATGGTACTTTTCACAAGTTGAAATTGTATCTTTTAGGACCGAAGCGTAACTTTTTCGTTGTGGAAATTCGCAGCTATACGAATGTTAAGATAAATATGCTTACGTACCTTTTATTACCTATTTATTGTTTTGGAAAACAAGGAACTTCAGACTTTTAAAATAACGTAATAAATAATAATTCAGTTTCACTTGAGTATTTATGCAACTATCGGGTTTTTCAATAAGAGCGCTACAAAAGTTTTTTTTCTAAATAAAACAAATTAAATTCCTGTGAAAGTACGTTCGATGCCATTATGTATGGAACTCGATTTCTTTTGCATGGCCACCACGGGCACGCTTGCAGAAGTCCAGACGCTGAACCCAATTTTCGACGGTTTTCAAGCATAAATCGGCCGATACTGCTGTGATTTAACGTTCGATATTCGTACGAAGTTCATCTATCGTTGCGTCAATTTAATCTTGTAAGAATGTAGGACAAGATCTTTTCGCTAAATTCGTCGAAACGACGTCACAGAGATGCCCAACGCTTGAGAACGACGTGTGAGAGACACATTTGGGCTTTCTTCAACTGAAGCCTAAGCGGCAGCAATATTCTCGACACTACGGGCACTTCTTTGTCTCACTGGCACGGGAACATTTTGTACTGTGTCAATTGTTGATCTACTAGGACGATTATGACGACCATAAATTGGACGAAGCGCTCTTAACGCTGAGGCCACTGACTCCGAATTTCGGTAGTAAATTTTAATAATTTCGACTCGTTGTTGGCTCGTACATCTTTCCATCATGAAATGGCAAACCTTACTGAAGAGAAATGTCAAAAGAGCGGCAAGAAATTCGGCGTCGTTTGCTGTCCCTGTCGCTCTACTTTTGTAGCGTCCCTGTTTAAAAACCCTTTACTTGTTTATTATAGAAGTGCGTCTTTTGTTACTTTTGAATAGGGATGTTACGGAGGTGGTTTTACCGGAGTCGGAGTCGGAGTCGGAAGCGCCATACCAACCTCCGCGAAGTCGGAGTTGAATCGGTCGGAGGCGGAGGTCGCACGCAGACACAAATTATTAATATATCAAATTTGAAAATATAAAATTGACACACGCACTCTCAACTTCAATGCAAATCTCGCCGAGTTATATTAAATACATAAAAGAGTGAAAAGACAGTCGTATTGTAAAATGTCGCAACTCGATAATTCTTTGTTGTTCATGTTCATCGGTCGCCTCGTCACCCATGATGGTGCTCCGATAAACCTCCGATGTGATTATATCGAAACCGAAGCCGGATTCGGAGGTGCCATTTAAACTGGAAGTTCCGACATATCGGACTCGGAGTCGAAGCTCCGTATCATCCCTACTTTTGAAGCAAACAAAGTTTTTGGTAAATTGTATCTTTTTCGAGTGGATTGTATCTGTGTAACTTTATTTTCTGATTGTATCTAAAAAGATACAATTGTATCCAATTTCTCATCACTGAAGCAACCTATTGTACCTTCCCTAGTAAATTCTTAGAGCCATATTTTCACTCCAGAGACCGTCAGGAAGACAAGGATCTTCTCTGGTATATTCGCAACAGTTGCTGAATTGACGATTTCATAACCAAGGATGTTTTTCCTGAGACGACAAAGAGCCAGACAGCGGACAATCTGTGATTATGTGAAGAGAGGATTCGTCACTCTCAAGACAGAGTCTACAGATGGGATTCTAAGACGAGTTTGGATTTGATGACAGATGAGTCAAGAGCTGCTTGGATATCTGAGAATATGAATATAGTTTTTCCACGTGTGTTAAAACTTAGATTTATTCTAGCGCAATGGTTGATTGCAAGGACTTCAGCCTGGAATATGGATAAGTTTTTGCCAAGGCTGACTGACAAGCTCACCAGGTTTGACTCACCATAGATTCCAGAGCCAGTCCCTGATTCCATCTTAGTACCGAGTTATACTTCGTTTTCACCAGCTCAAAGTTTTCATTTGAATGGTTTCCCCTTACAATATCTTGCCTTAGGGGTCCCTTTTCCAAACTCTATGAACCTCTAGATTATTTAAATTTGTCATTTGCCCCCTTCTGTATAGTCTTTTTTTTCCAACAAAAAGTCAAGACCCTTTAGGGGGCAAATGTCCCCTTTTTGAGACTTAAGACCACTGTTTTAAAAATGCTCAAAGTGGACTCTTTTTCACTTTCAATAAGATGATTTCATTCTTTATTGAACAAAAAACAATGCAAATATATGAAACAAAGTGATTCGCAATGAATATCCCAAGTAGAAATTGATGGTTATAGTGGAGGCGCTGATCCTACATTTCGGAATGTTTCCGTAACAGTAACAGTGTGTATAGGCTCACAATGTGCGTACTGTTTCCACTGCAGGGTGTAACGCTGACCAAAGTGGGGAATCAGTTTTACCTCTTTAAATTACTATTTCGGGAAACACACATAATGGTATTTCGGCTATGCTTTGTAACCAAAGTGTGACCGAATCTTGGTGAGCTGTCAAATTTGTTTTCATGTGTTTGTATGTTGCTTCACATGAAAAAGAAAATGTGAAATAGAAATACTGCGATAGCAATATAAAACGTGCACACATAACCTATCCTCTTTAATGGGGATGCTAAAATACCTAAACGAGCATATGTCATGAAAATGGTAAAGCAGGTAATATTATGAGAATTTGATAATTATTGCATTTCTTCGTACCAGAATGCTAAATATTCAAACGAAAATCAGTTTCACCACAAATATCAATAAGTTGTAGTGGCAAAAACTCACGCGCTCAAGAAATATTGAGTATTTAAGAAATTAATTTTATTTCGAAGCTAGGTACTTTCATTTTTCCATGGACTATTTTTTTTTTTTTTTGACAATGAATCCCAATTAGAATCAGAAAGCGACCACTTGCCTGCCATTTGCATTTCTTAAGGAGGGAGCACAGGGTGCATGCACATACATTGAGGAAACTTTTTTTTTTATTATTATTACGATTTAATAATTAAATGATTCATTCTTTTGAATTCTACCTTTTAGAGTATATGAGAAAATGCACAAAAGTTTGGGGGGAATAATAAGAAACGGATTTGCAAATTTTAAAATATTTTCGCTTCTAATTTTTGTACTGCTATTCTGGTTTGCTAAGACCGACATAATAAAGTTAACATGTTTACCTACATGTAGGACATACAATTGAATGTATACAACGTTTGTTGTCCATATATGGGAATATTTTCTTACAAAACCCACCCCTCATACGCATTCACTTGGCTGGTTTAATTTTATTGTACTAAATTGCTGCAGAAGGTTATGATATTTCTACCATTATTTCATTTTTTATACGTATAACATGCTATTTATTCAAAAATATTGGTACCATTTGATATAATGTGAATGATAGAAGTTAGAATATTGTTTTTTTTTTTTTACTTTTTCAAATCAAATATAATTATTTTATTATCTCGCACTTCATTAATTGCTTCCAATTCAATCTGCTGGAGTTAATGTGTAGTAAAATCGGAAAGCATTCTCATTTTTCTCCTACAATACTATTGAAACGTCGGAAAGCAGCGTAGCGCACAAACTAAAAGTACAATGAAAAGTTTATTCGATGTTGCACTACAACGGCAAACAATTTTCAATACACGTTTTAAAATTAAAAATAATACTTTAGGAGGAAAACTCATGAAAAGATATACGTATTCCAAAATAATGAAGTCTCTAATTTACATATTTCCATTCTTTTTAGATAGATTCATTGTCCATCATAAAACCATTCGCGGTGTTTTTTTTTCCATGCCACCCTATATTCCCTTTTACGCTTGATGCGCCATAGTTATAGAATTATCCGTGCACGCCTGGTTGGTAACAATCAGTGGTCACAATTTCGACTGTGCGCAGTCGATTTGCGTAGCTGTTAAGTGGTAACCAGGTGGTAACATTAAATAGTAACCTCACAGTTTTTGTGTGTTTGAAATGTTACAGTAAAGGACATTTGTATCTTTGAGACACGTAATGGTCACAAAAATGTCAAATCGTTACCATCTTATTGGAATGGAGTTAAGCGACACAAAACCGAGTCGAATATACCGTTTGGTGACTATAGTTTAAAGTAAATGTGGATAAGAGTCACAAATTTCTACTTGGGATGTAAGTTTTTTTTTTTTTTGGTAATAAAATATCCAAAGCCGAGTGCGAAATTTCTTTCAGAAGCTGTTGTTTAAACCTGTGTTGTGCAATGATTCGTACGTTTCTAAAAGCACTCGAACTATGGTCATAGCTCGCCACTCATTTGAAATTCCAGTTGAACTCCATAATAAACGAAGTGACCCAGAAGCGTTACCTTCTCATTTTCTATTCCAATTCAGATCTATAGTGTTCATGCAAGCAAATTCATTGTTCAGGAAACCCTTCAAGTAACAGACAAACCTGACAAAACTCATATTCGATATAACAGACCTTCAAATTTTGAAACTGTGAATATATTAAAAGTTTAACTGTATTATACAGTACCTCCAACATCTTAATAAAATCCGCTGAAAAGCAGCCAAAATAAATTATCTGGAAAATAGTTTAAAATAAATATCTTTGAAATACTCGTACGTGATTTCTCTACTGGCAACTTTTTTGTGATAAATCTCCACCCACTCAAGAACAGACACTCTACATTTATTCATAGACATCACTTTAAAATGATTTTACAAACATTTTTTTCGTTAAGTTTAAATATAAACAATATCCGCCATTATACAAATGCAACATAACAAAAATGTACTACTCTCACTTTTCAAAATACATACACATCCACAATGGTAACAATAATTAGTATTATAAGTCTTAATTAAATATATATATTTTAATGGCAAAATGTATAATTATTTAGTAACAAAAAAAAAACGAAACTATCGCTCACCTATAAACTGACATTATTTATTAGAAAAACAAATAAAATATTAACAAATACAATAAGTATACAAAAATAAAAATATCAATGAGTGTTTGGTGTATTTTATACGAAAACGACATAAAGATTTAAAGGACTCATAAACTAATGAATGTGAAATATTAACCAAATTACTACACCCTCTTTTTCTCTTGCTTAACTTTTATTCTTCTTTCACTACTTTCTCTTGGGATTTGTTTGTTTCCAAAACTCATCATTCAACTAATCTAATTCTAATCTGTGCTATTAATTTTAAGTCAATGTTGATCCTATGTTTACTAATATATTTACACAATGCTTTCTTATTCTATTGTTAAAAAAATATCTTATTGCAACTGTAAAGATAAATAAACTAAAATCTCATTCATTTAGTCATACATACATACGGTGACGGTGAAAAAAAATTATTCGTACAACTAAATCTAATATCATTACCTTAAAGTAAACTTTACCTTGAAAAAATAATAATATTAAAAAATAATTCTCAATATGAAACATTATAATATATTAACAATAATGAAAACGGAAACGGAAAGTAAAAAAATTGTTTCCATTATTATATTGTATTCATTATTTTGACCAATTAAATAAAAAAATGATGAGTTACGCTACTATTTTGCGGATGTTTCGTCACAATAATTTATATTTATATAGTAATTTAACAATAAAAAAAACAATAATGCAAAAACTATTATACATATGAACCAAAATAAGAAAAACTATGAAAAAAAAAGAATTTAATAAAGATTTATGTAGAAACAAGAAATTCATTTGAATTGCACGAGTTTTGCAGTTTTCCAGACACCACGTGCGATTTGAAAAACTTATGTGACGATAGCGCATTTCGAAGAGCAATATTTTAACTAAAAGAGCAAGAACTAGCAGCGTAAATGTAGCACTTGGAAGACTTCCGACTTTGTAGTTTCGTGATATAGGTCCCAGACGTGCCTCTTACCTGGAGAACATAATGCGGGAAGCCGCCTGTTTCCGTCTGCCATAACGTAAATAAATGTTCGCTTCGTGGCAGTGACTTTTTTAACTTAGAAATATATGTTCAAATACTTTGGGCCCAGTCCCAGTGGCGATGCTTCCCTCACTTTTGATATGATGCATAATGAAAAACCTATGGATCAGTCGTACAGACCCTTGTCAAAGCCTGGAAATATTTATAATACAATTTACTTTGTAACAACTTTGTTGTTAAGAAAGACACAGCTTGCAGCTTCATATTTTCCCTTTATCTAATTTTTAATCGTCTAATTGTTTAAAAAAGAAAATTTATAGATATTGGGGATTTTCGTATCCAGTTTATTAATGTCGTTTTCGATTTTCCAAAAAATGAAATTTTTTTTAAACTGGGTGAGGTACATTTGAGAAATCTCGATTTTTTCTCAGATTTTCACATACTTTCACTAATACCAATATTTATTTATACAGCTGGCGGTTACGAATTGTTTATCGTTGGAAGGTTTGCTTTTTTAGCTGAATTATTAATTTTACGCGTATGGGAGCGAGTTAAATTATTTCGAAATGCGTTACTTATAAATGTGTAAAAATCAGTTGAAATGGACTGGAAGTGTAAGTGAAAAAGTTATTTTTGTTGTGGCAACTAATGTCGTTTTCCATTGGGACAGATTCAGAGCAGTTTTTCTGCTCTCGAAATCAGCTGGCTGTCAGATTTCATGTTCCATTGGCCGCAAAAAAAAGCATTTTGCGAATCTCGATATCTCAGCTAGATTTACACTTATTTGCACTAACACCTAAATATTTGTCGTTTTTCAAACTTTAAAGTGTGTTTACTTACGTTTTTAGACGAGAAGTCTTTGAAAAATATAAAAAAATTACATTTGGCCGTTACAAAGGGTATAAGCATAATTTAAATGGATTCTTATAAACAGAAATTACAATTTAAGAACAGCTGACTTTTAAAACACGCACCACCAGAATGCAAAGGAAGAAAAATCTTGTTTTATGTTCCATTGGGCACGAAAAATCTTAAATCTGAGAGCAAAATCTGAAAATCCCCATGGAAAACGAAATAATACACACAAGAACCAATACAATTCGGATTTAATGTTCGATTTGGTGCAGAAATCTGAAAAGCCAATCGAAAAATGACATAAGTCTGACAGCTGGTTGGCTTGTTGTGCCTTACGTCGTTTTCCATTGGCACAAAAAATTAATAGGTATATAATGTATACATATAAATATATCTTTTTTTTCATGTGTAAACATCTAAAGGACCATTCACATGAGAGCGAACTGCGAATAGGCGAATTGCGAACAAATCAATTTAACTGCATATATGAATTGAAAATTTGTTTGTTGTTTGGTCTATCACAAAACCATTATATTTAATTAATCTAACATCTAGTCTAAAAAAACATTACTCTCAATTGATTTTAACAGCTAAATTAACAATTAAAGCAATTTTCCCGCGAATTGAAAATTCTTGCCGCGAACTGTCACACTTTATTCACAATCCACACAAAACAGTCGCGATCCACAAACACACGAATGAAAAATTTGTTCGAACTTAACCTTTAAAAATGAAACTGATACGCGGGTATCTGCGACCAAAAAAAGTGTTCATGTGAATGAAGTGTCAGAAACCACGAATATTCACCTGTTCGCAGTTCGCAATTCGCTCTCATGTGAATAGTCCTTAAGCGCGCGTTGTTGGAATCTGGTGGAGTAATTCCACAGATTAAACTTGATGGGACGGAAATGCGTCACTCTGTTTTATCATTGCATAAATTTTTTGGAATCTGGTGGAGTAATTCCACACATTTAACTTGCGGGGACAGGGAATGCGTCACTGTGTTTTATCATTGTATACATTTTATCATTGCATACGTTTTTATCATTGCATACATTTATGAGCTGGGGCATGTTAATTTCAGCTTTTTGTTGATGTGAAATTAAATTTCTCCATTTCGTCCTTGCACCGTACTCAGAAGAAATTTCAAGAATTCTGCAGGGAGATTATCATCTTTTACCAATGATCATAAGCGGAGACTTCAATATCAATTTTGCAACTCCAGAAGCTCAACCATTTATTGATTTTATGCAAGATGAATTTAATCTTCAAATGAACTCCAACCGGAAAATTTCAACAACACGATATGGAACAACCATCGATGCTGTCTTCCAGCGTAATCTAGATAGATTACAGTCTCGAACGTACATTATCTTACTTCAGCTACCACAATCCGATTGTATCTATTCTACCGAAACTAGCGCAGAACGAATAAATTATTGTTATTTCATAATATCAAGAATACGGTTATTTCAATTCCCTCTTTTTCAATGACGTGTATCAAGCCACACACATA
The DNA here is from genome assembly GCA_946477585.1 of Cheilosia urbana. Classification (NCBI taxonomy): domain Eukaryota; kingdom Metazoa; phylum Arthropoda; class Insecta; order Diptera; family Syrphidae; genus Cheilosia; species Cheilosia urbana. Next base: position 66,998,126 of record OX297855.1, read on the forward strand.
CCGCACGCACGGTGTTTACACATACACATATTTCGGGACTGTTGGATACAGTCGTCGCACCAATTTTTTTTTATCTAAATCACTTATGTTCTATTGCGGGTGGCCGTGGCGCAGTGATAGAGTGTTCGCTTGTTGAGTGGGAGGTTACGTGTTAAAATCCGAGCCAGTACCACGAAACATTTTTCACGAATAAAAAACTGGAATAAGTTTAAGTGAATTATAAGCGAACACAAATATCAAAACATCGGTCCTTGAGTCACAGTCCACGGTTAACGTTACCGGAAAATTATTTGTGTAATACTGCCCATGAAACCATTGATTGACTTCAATATTCGGCTTTATCGTGAATAAAAATTCCCTCGGATTTTTTCCTAATTCCCAATACTCCTATCGTAAATGATGTTCGAAGTAGGGAAAATAATTCCCTGGAAAAAATACCTATCGCGAATGAAAATTCGGGGGAATTTTTGTTGGATTTTCCCTCCGATATTTCCATCATTATTTAGTTGGAGAATTTATGAAAAGCAAGTGGGTTGGTTCTCAAAAATTAAAAATAATTAAATTAATAGAATGTCATAAACACCAATTCAATGTTTTAATTAATTTAATGGATGCCAGTGCAGACATTGTCAGACGATTTCATAAAAGGAGTAAGGATTAAATTACTCGATTTTAGAAAATGGTCGAAAGTGAACTACACAGTCTAGGGCCGCCATCAAAATCAATTTTTGAGAGGAAAAAAGTAAATTGTTGTATGATTCCCTATGGTAACATATTCATAAAAGAGTTAGGTTTGGAATGACCAAAAAAAAAAAACATTCCAACGGATTTGAACAATATCTTAAGCGTCTTCTAATTGAACGTAGTCGCTTAAATTCCATTTCATCCAATTCCTCAGCCACAACTCTAAATGCAATGCTAAACATTTATTTGTGTCACCGAAATAAAATGTTCGGGTCTATCACAGAATCCGTCGTATTCGGAATTTTGCTACGAATCCCGAAAGAACTATCAGGGTACATTTTTTGCTTTCGAAACTCGTAGAACGTGGTATATTCAGTGATACCAATTTCTACGAATTTCAAAATTCCCCTACGACGGATTCTGTAACAGTTCTTTCGGGGTTCGTAGCAAAATTCCGAATACGACGGATTCTGTGATAGACCCGGTTAATCTTGGATTCTAACCAAATATAATTGACAGAACTTTTTCGAAATTAACTGTTTTTCTTTTCGAGGAGAGATTTCGGTTTCCGAGGGAAATCGAATTCGAGGGAGATTGGCGATAGGCGGATTTTATTCATGGGAACACACAAATTCGGGGGAAGGAAATATTCCCTCGGAATTAACGATAAGGCTGATTGTATTGCCAAATGAACCAGTAAATTGGCCACCTAGATCCCCTCATCCATTATTTATGTGCCTGTACATAACTATATAGTGAACTATTCGAAAACCTTTCTTCAACTCGCTTAAGGAAGTCTTGATGAATAGCATTAAAGAGGTAACATAATTTTATTTTTTATTTATTTTGGTGGGGGCAAACGCCCCCATTTATTCGGCTTATTACAAGCTATAACATTGCTTAACTACTAACTTAAAAAAACTAAGACTTACGAACTAAGATTTGTAAGGGAAAGATTGGGAAGCAGATCGAGTTTAAGGCGGGCAGTGCTGCGGTTGAAATCAAAAAGGGGAAGCTTTGAGTTAACCTTCCGCAGCATACGGGTTATTGGTTCGTTGGAGCCATAAGAGGTGCGGTGAGTCGGTATATAGAAAAGAGGAGGGCATCGCAAATTACGAGGGTTAGTGTTGAAGAAAATTGACTTGTAAATAGACGCGAGGTCGACAGAACCTGAGAGAAGTCGATGAATGAAAAGAATATCTGCTACGTCCCTGCGTTATTCAAGGGTATTTAAGTTAATGAGTTTGAGGCGGTCTTGGTAGGGGGGTAAGACGATAGGGTCGTTCCAGGGTAAGCCTCGAAGGACAAATCGAAGAAAACGACGTTGAATGTTTTCGATTCTGGAATCTGGATACGTGAACTCGCTGAAATGGCGACCACACTTGACTGGCGTATTCGAGAAGGGGGCGAACAAAGGTAACGTAGAGGGATCTAGTCACGTAAGGGTTGGAGAACTCTTTGGACCAACGTTTGACAAAACCGAGTGATGAATTGGCTTTTAGAATTATCTCATCAATATGCGAACGAAAATTTAACTCCCTATTATACAAAATACCTAGGTCGCGAAGAGATTGTACGAGGGTTATGGGGTGACCAATAAGATAATATATTCGGGGTAGGGTCTGGATGCACTTACGCGATAAGGTAATAGATTGGCATTTCGCGATGTTAAGCTCTAAGCAATTTTTGTGGCACCAAATCGAAAAGCTATCGAGGTCTTGTTGAAGGAGACTAGAGTCTAGGGGTGAAAGAATGGTCTTGAAAAATTTGGTATTGTCGGCGTAGAGGGACAGGGAGGAGTGTTTGATGACCCTCTCAAGATCGTTTATAGTGAGGATGAAGAGAAGCGGACCTAGATGGCTACCTTGAGGGACACCTGAGGTTGCTAAAAAGGGAACCGAGAGGACAGATCTGAAACAAACACTATAGGAACGGTTTTCGAGATAAGAGGATATCCCTTTTAGTAATATGGGTTCAAAGCCTAGGGCAGACAATTTGAAAATAATTAATTGATGAGATATCTTATCAAAAGCCTTACTGAAGTCGGTTGCAATTACATCTACTTCGTTGCCATTCTCTAAAGCAGAGAGGGCAAAGGAGACGAACTCAACTAGGTTTGTAGTAGTTGATCTGCCTTTAAGGAAACCATGTTGGCAAGGGGAGATGATGGACTTACAACGAAAGCTTAAGGTTTCGTATAAAATACTTTCGAAGAGTTTGGGTATATGAGAAAGTTTAGCAATGGGACGATAGTTGGACACTTCGTTCTTTGACCCCTTTTTATGTATCGGGGTTATGAAAGACGTCTTCCAAACCTGGGGAAATTCTCCTAGTGAAAGCGGTAGACGAAAAAGATGGGAAAGGCAAAGGTTGGAAGAACATCTTTTAAGGAATATGGCAGGGACACCGTCTGGGCCGGGTATGAATTCGTCATTGAGATTCTGTAACTTATTTTCTATAACAGTAGGATCAAAATTTTGAGAGATAAAGGGGCCATGGAGAAGTTTAGTAAGTAATTGAAGTAAGAGGGGTCGGGTACGAATGAGTTATCAGCAAAATATTGTTTAAAATAGGTGGCAAAAAGGTTGGCAATGGTGAGTGGATCTGTTGATGATTTGTTTTCAAAAGATAGGGATGTAGGGTAACCGTCGGATTTTCTTTTATAGTTGCCTTACTAGATTCTAAACGTTCAGAAACAAACCCATCGCTTTTTGCCAGAGTACTTGGAAAACTGGAAGCAATGAAAGTATATAGTATGTAACTTTTACTGATCCATTTCCATAATGATAGCAATAAAAAAGGTTCAGTGCAAGGCCGTATGACCTATTGTGAATGTGCAATTGTGCATTCTCACAGCTTAAGTTACTTATCGGTCAGATTTTGGACCCAGCCAGCAACTACTTTAATCTCCATCAATAATGACACAAACTTAAGATTTTCAAAAATATTTTATTTTATTTTATTATTAATTATATTGGTACCTATTGTGTACCGTCTACGTGAAATTCCCTACAAAATGTTTATCTTGATCTCTCTGTCAAGATTAACAATTCTCAATTCGTCTCGATTATGTATTTAATAAAAGTCTATATTTTGTTTTCATTTCTATTTCTATAATAATCTTTCTTTGATAAAATTCCAACTTAAAATAAGATTCAATAAAATGTCTTCTTCACTGGGAAATTCAGTTTGTTTACGTTTTTTTAAAGCAACAAGTTTCAAGTTTGTGTATAAGTTCATGTTTGTCTCTTTCTGACGTAGGAAGGAAGTATTTTCAATTATCTCATTCATTGCTTTTGAATAATTCGGCATTTAATAATATAATCTATCCTAACAGCTATTCCAAATAAAAATCTCATGGTTATTCTGTCATTTACTGGCCGGGAGTAGAATTCATTTGAATAAAATATTAACACTTTTGGTCGTTATTCATTGCGAACCCGCAAAATGTCCACTTGGGTTCCACATTTGTACCAGTTTGTTGCACACTTTCCTTGAATAGGTTTGAATATTTTCGCAAGATATCGTTTAGTCGATCTGATTGTAAATTGGTGTTGTTGGTGATTTTTTGAAGGTATGAACAGATGTAGTCCGAGCCGGCGCCAATTGGATGGATAACCAAAAATGTGGATACCAGGCTGATGATGTGGGCATCATCTAGATCAAGTGATGCAGTTTTCATCTTAACACAAAAAATTCAAATAAATTCCATGGAGAATCGTTAGAATAGTGAAATCTTACCTGGCTGATACCATCCTTGGGCTTATCGAGCTCATGACTGTCCTCGATCTTATTGACTGCAGCTCTATCAATTGGCCCACCTGTCTCATGATTGTCATCCATCTTATCTGTCTTTGGGTTTGGTTCGTCTGAGTCATGACTGTCCTCGATGATAGTGGCTGCAGGGGAATCCTTGGGTTCATCTAGCCCTTGACTGTCATCGACGTTATATGCAACAGATGGGACATGCTGCCTTGCCTCTTCCTCGTCGTCATCTTTAAGTTCGATAACGTCATTCTGGCCCACTATTGGTGCAGAGATCTCAATTACTTCTTCACATTCGGAGCTCTTGGATGAGTTACTACTCCGCATGGCACTGACCTCGACAATTCTGGTCTTCAGCAAAAGTTGCTTAACATTGGCTTCCTTCAGCTTTTTCTCGAGGTGATCGATTTTATTTAAATCTTTTCGTTCTCTTGATTTGTTTTCGAGTAGCTGTGATTGCATGTTACGTATAGTTTCTTGGAGAACTTTAATTTGCTTGTCACGGAAATCGGTGTCAGACTTGATGTCGCATTTCACTAAAGTCATCTCGTTTTTGTAGGTCTCTAGCTGGCAGCGAAGACTATCGTTTTCCTCCTGTGAAAACAATGAAATGTTAATATCATATAAAGAGTGTGGATATAACAAATGGTAAGAGTTACATGTAGCAAATGATACACGCAAATGCGGGTAAAGAAAAATTTGTGACGAAGTGGAAAGTACTTGGGGTGTACGGAGTGGTACGCAATCACCAAACACAAACTATAGAAGCATAGTTCGAAAAAGTAACTGCTGGACGTATTCTGGTACTCTTTACCTTATTTCCCCGACTACCACTATTAAAAAACCGATAAAATACTATCTTGGCTTGTGTTAAATAGGCATTCTGGGGGCGATGCGAAGTTCACGTATACTTCAATCGCACATCGTTCTGTACCGCAAGGTGGCGTTTCAATCCCTTAAGAGTTATTGCCGAGACTTACAGGCCGAAGATTATTTGACTATACTCTGTCCAAGAAATATTGTCAGTACAGGGAAGATAGGATGTTTGTCTCTTAGTCTGGCTGCAATACATAAATCGGTACCTTTTTAAAGCTCTCACAGGGTTGCCGTAGTGTGTATGATAATTCGCAATAACTCAAAGAGCAATACTGTTAGGGTTACCATCTTCCGATTTAAAATATAAATATTGCTGAACGAAATAAATTCCGTTTATCTTTTTCCTTTTCCGGTAAGATAATAGGCGCTATTTTTTAAGGGAATCACCAGTAGGCCTAATCGCTTTAGTTTGTTTTCCACAAAAAAAAAATATATACAGTGAAACTTGTAAAGTTGGCCACCCTTGTAAGTTGGCCACCTGCCGAAGTTGGCCAATATATATGTAGAAGCACTAAGAAAATTCAATACAAATAATTCTCCGAATGCCTCTATATGTTGGCCACCTGTCTATCTTGGAACTTGGCCGCACATTTTTATAAATTATTGAATCTTTCGCACTAAATAACCTCCGAAATTTGGCCAGCAACATATAGTCGTCTGCTGGTCGCCAGGGTGGCGTTTGCATTTTTAAAAATGCACTGCACACTATGTTCAGGCAGACATAGCGGTAAAATAACGTCCGTGTTAATTATTGTTGGGATATAGATAGATGACTTCATTTCTACAGTTTGTGAATGACTTCAGTGTAAATGCAAAATATGGATAAAAACGAAGTTCTTTACTAACAAGTGTTGAAAAAAAAAAAAAAAACAAACATATGTATGTACTTGTACATACAGTTTATACCCTTATAAGTTGGCCACCTCTCTAAGTTGGCTAAAAAGACTTGCACCGCAGCTTTCCAACTTACGCAGGTTTCACTGTATAAACACAAACAGGCAATAAGAATACAAAATTATATAACCACGATGCAATGTCATATTACCTGCTTCATCATTTTTATGTTTCAGTGTGAAAAATATGCTCTAAATATGAATTTATACCTTACAAAACATGCAGAAATATGCCCTAACGAATAAGGCTGATAATTTGTACTTAAGTTTTCTATATTAAAATATTTAATCGAATTTTATCCCAAAAAATACCATGCTTTTGCATGAATCCGGTTGAGTTGCCCTAGTAATCACTATTAATTTATGGGTTGGGTACGAAAACTCCAAAACTAAAATCCCCAACCTGAAAACCCTAAGTCAATATCCCAAACCCAAAATCCCCAATCGCAAAATCCTTAAACATAGATTCCCAATATTTCGAGTGTGTCTAATGTGGTATTCGTTTGGGCTTCTTCAGATTCGCTCTCAGATTTCAGATTTCGTGTGGCTAATCGAACATAAAAACGTCACTTGCTCTTTTTTATGATAATATTCGTGCGATTCGAATATGTGTAGCCTTCAACACTTTTCAAAACGTTTTCTATTCACTGCTTAGGTTTTAAATTAAAACATTCGAAATTTGCGTCTCGATTGATTTTTAAATATTTATACATAACCAATTTACTAAAATAAATTAACCCGATGCAATGCCTTTCTTTGTTGTAGAACAAATTCACGAAAACCTAAACGCCCTCCACCAGTTGTCAAACTCAAACGCACTTGTGTTGGTAAATCTGAGAAAATATCTAGATTCGCAAAAGTGATCTGAAATCTGAAAAAGATTGCTTTTTTTTGTACCAAACGAACATAAAAACTGATCTGAGAGCAAAAAAAGTGATCTGAGAACGCCCAAACGAATACCACATAAGAATTGATGTTTGGCGCCAAAGAATTTCAAAAATTAAAATTGTAACTCATTTTTCAATTATATTTAATATAATAACTAATATAATATTACAACTTAAATTCAAAAAATATAACAAAAAGGACTTCAAGAAAGAAAAACTAATGAAAAATAAGAACGTCTTAACATAATGATATTATGTTATCTATACTTATAATAAAACTGTAGGCAATTTTTCTGTTACCTAATGGCGTGAAAACTACTGCACAGATTTCGATGAAACTTTTTTTGAAATGTTTCTTAAGATTCTGTGCAACATATAGGCTATTCCTTTCATTGCCATGCCTATTTTTTTGGAGCGTTTTTGACCAAAATGTGTTTTTTTTCCGACTTTACTGCCTTTAACTCGCCATTACTCAAATAATTCTTTATCAATGCAAACAAAACAAAATACTTAGGAGAGCCAACACTTTTATAGATATTTCAAGCCATCAATCAGCTAAAAAAATAAATTTATTTTCTGAAATCGAAAATTATCTATCAGCCGCCGCGGTTCTTGATCGTTGTTCTGCTTTGGGGTGGTTTTTGGTGGCGCACATCGCACAAGCAAGTTCATATGAAAAAAAATTGTGCGTGGAGTCCCTCCGCGCGGAAGAAGTGAAACTTCGTAATGTGGAAATGAAAATAGGAAGGGGTAGAAATTGAATTTTAGTGAAATCATATTGTTTCTTTAAGCCTTGTATCCTGCTCGCGCTAAATTTTAGCGCCCCTAATCCCACTTCGTTTCTCCACACCAAAGATAAATGGTCGCTAAATTATTATTAAACATGATATAGATGGGACAAAACCCATATGCTTATGAACCATGAGTACCATGACAGATATCAGTAAACGAAATTTTAATAGAATTTTCGAATTTCAAACTTGAAAGACGTAAGAAACCTAGAAATTATAAGAAGAAGTTCAACATGTGTCCTCAAAATTTCCACAATCTCCTTACCATAGTGGAACACTTGTTATTACCCAAAAGATGAAGCCAAATGAGAGCATAAGTCCCCCTGAAAATTGATTCGCTTTATTTATATGTATATGTATCTCTGTTTTGGAGCTGTTATTTGGATTTGCGTTTTCTTTTATTTATCACGCAAACATTATCCGCGTTTTCCGCCACAAAAAATTCTTTGCAAACACAACACAAACACTTTTCTCCGTTTTTTTATGTCAAAATTTATCTTCGATTTAATGCACCGGACATTTATTTCGCGAGCTAAATGAGTGGAGACTTTTCATCGGCCCATCTATATGAAGTTAAGGATTTGGCGTGCGAACAGGATACTGATGCCTTGCTAAACTGCCTCGCTCAATTTTATCTTTGTAGACATTTTTGTATGGGAGATAAAATTTAGCGCGAGCAGGATACTAGGCTTTAAGACAAACTTTATTAACATTGCTTGCAACTAACAATTGATCGCATCTTTTAATTATCATTTTCGAGTGGAGAAATATCCAAATCCATAACATTTAAAATGGGATAATGACAACTAAAGTAAGATACGATATGTTGGAAGTCGCATTAGAAGTTTCACTTCAAAAATACTACCCTATTTAATTATAGGTATGTGTATCAAATCAAACTAAAACAAGTAAATGAAATAATGAGGACGCTACTCGTTGTTAACGCTAGCGCTGGCCTGTAACAGGTGTACTACGCGCATGCGTTCAAGTGCCACGCATTCACTCTCGCTCTGTCTCCTTCTATTCCCACTCCCCAGGAGCGTTGAACGTTTAACGCAACCTTGTTGGAAGTCGCATTAGAAGTTTCACTTCAATAAGACATTAATTGCCAATTTAGTCATTATTTTTGGAAAATAATCTTCACCACAGAATATTCTTCTCCCAGCATTTGGTGCCAATAAACTCACTCACCATTGCATACTCTGAAGCGTGAGCGGTACCCTCACACCTTTGAGTAGGTATGCAATGCTTATAGTAGCATTAAGCATTTAAGCAGTTTCACTTCAATAAATCAAACAACATAATTCACCTATATCGTCTTTACTTCTTGAATTCTTCAATTCGTTACTGTAGGTATCAACGTATGTAGATTGTAGGTATGTACTATAAAAACCATTAAAACAAAAACCTTGAAATCAATTTCTATATACACCACCATAAGTCCATCAGCGCACGTCAACAGCCATGTGCGCATTTCCTCAGAAACAACCACCACTTTTCTTTTCTTTTTCATATGAACGTGCTTGCGCTGTGCAATGTGCGCCACCCTCACCCTCGCTCACACCTTTGAGTCCACCAGCGCACGTCAACCAACAGCCATCTGCGCATTTCCTCAGAAACAACCACCACTTTTTTCATATGAACGTGCTTGTGCTGTGCAATGTGCGCAACCCTCACCCTCGCTCACACCTTTGAGTATCCAATTATTAGCGTTAAACGTTTAACGCGTCCTTGAGTTGGAAGTCGCATAAAAAGTTTCACTTCAAAAAAACCCAGCCACAACGTGTTTCTGAGGAAATGCGCAGATGGCTGATGACGTGTGGTGTGGTGGGGGACGTATGGTGGAGGTGGTGTATATAGAAATTGAGTTCAAGGTTTTTGTTTTAATGGTTGTTATAGTAGGTTGTTATATAGGTTGCGTTAATATTTACAGTAAAGAATTGAAAAATTCAAGAAGTAAAGACGATATAGGTGACTTATGTTGTTTGATTTATTTATTGTTGGTGTAGATACAAATTTCCGTTAAGGCTTTTGTTTAAGTGGTTGTTTTGATATTACCTACGTGGTACCTACAGTAAGGAAGTGAAACTTCAGTACTTACGCTGTTGAATTTAATTTTCTTAAATTGGTGTTTTAGGTAAATAGATTTGTTTGATTTATTGTTTCAATGTCGACAATGTTCACCGCTTTTTTTTAGCTAGATTGTTGATTTTAAACAAATAGGTATGCCGTTGAGAAAACGGTCAAATCTCTTTTATTGGAAACTACACAGTCTCACGACGCGTACGAAGTTGCGGGCACAGCTAGTGTGATATAAATTGTAAATATTCAATTTTGCCGGTATTCGGTTGTTTTGAAATAATTTATTTTTTATTTTTTGTAACGTTTAATGCGAGATTTTTTTAGCACTGCTTCCTCGCCACTATTTAATTTTTGTAGTGTTGTTTTCACGACAATCATTTCTTTCGAAAGATCTTCAATTAAATCATACAAGCCAGATCTTTTTCTGCCAACTATGCTTTTGAGGCGGCGGTGCCAGGCTTCCACACAGTTCTGTGTTCGAGGAAAATTTGTCTCAACACAATCGGCAACTGACCAAAACTCAGGTTTATATTTTTCGTTATTACCGAAGACATAGTTCTTTTGAAACCAAGCCTGACGTATTTTTTTTTTTTTTTTTTTTTATATATACTTCTCCCGGGAAAGGCGAACCTATAACGCTTCAACAGCGCCCCGAGATGCCTGCAGATGTATGTTTGTTCTTCACTTAAATTGCTGCAAATTGTAGTCTTCTGGAAATATATCCCTAGGAAGCGAGTTCCAAAGTTTGTTTGTCCTGTAACAGAAGGAGTTTTGGAAAGTTGATGTCCTCGCGGTTGTCAAGTGTACTGTATGGTCATGAGCATTAGCAGCCTGTCTTGTAGGGCGCCCAAAAGTTGCATTTCGAGGGATAATGTCTTTGAGTTCCTCAGAACATCTACCATGGAAGTACCTATAGCACAAGCATAGGTCAGCGACTTGTCTTCTGTGCACCAACGGTTGTATAGATTCGATGTGAGTGTAGGGTCTCCAGTGAGTCGAACTGCTCGTCTCTGTATGTTATCAAGCATGTTAAGTGAATGTTTTGGGGCCGAGCTCCATATATGGGAACAATATTCCAAGCCTGGTCTAACCTGTGCTTTGTAGAGAAGGAGAAGTTGCTTGGGGCTAAAGTACCTCTTTGCTCTAAATAGGTAGATCAACTTTGCGGACGCCGATCTTGCGATATAGGATATGTGGTCCTGCCATGTGATTCCTGAATTGACTGTGACTCCTAGAAGATGCATTGAGTCCTTGTGATATATTGGATGGTCATCCATTTGGATCTGAGGAACTGTTGATGCATTTTTTCTGGAAAATGTTGTGAACTGTGTCTTGTTTGCATTAAATACAACCAAGTTGTCCTTTCCTCACTTCAAGATTTTGTCCAGATCATCATTTAGAGAATTAATTTGTTCACATCTCTGATTGTGTGATGTAGCCGTATTCACAGGCCCACTGTTCGAGATGGAGGATGTAAGAGTGCTGTCATCTGCAAAGCTGTAGATATTATTATTTGTTGATCCAAGCAAATCGTTGATGTGGAGAAGAAACAGAGTTGGAGAAAGAACAGATCGTTGGGGCACTCCTGCATTTATAGCAAACGAATTGGATGATACACCATCTACAACAACTTGGATCGATCTTCCCAGAAGAAAATTTTGCATCCATCCGCAGAGTTGTTGTGGTAATCCGTAAGACGCTTACTTGCCTAAAAGGGCTCTATGCCAGACTCGGTAAAATGCCTTTGATATGTCCAAGGCTACGGCTCTGGATTCGCCGTGTTGTTCAATTGATTGTGTCCATAAGTGCGTTACGTAGCTTAACAGGTCACCAGTGGAACGACGGCTCCGAAATCCGTATTGCCTGTCGCTTATTAATCGATGGCCTTCTAGATATTTGATTATTTCGACATTTATTGCCTTTTCCATTACTTTAGAGAGTATTGAAAGTAACGCTATTGGACGATAGTTTTGTGGCAGACATTTCTTCCCTTTCTTTGGAATAGGTTGAATGCGAGCGGTCTTCCAGCAAGAAGGAAACGTCTTCTGGGAGTACGACATGCTAAACAGCTTACAGAGTACAGATGCAAGTTCTGGTGCACAGTTCTTGAGTACTATAGCCGGGATTCCATCGGGTGTCGTTGCCTTATTGCAATCTAGTTCTTTAAGGATGCGTTGAATTATTCGAGGCCGAAATTTCACTTCTGCCATCGATGATTGTATCCTCGGGATATTTGGTGGCTCCAGCTGTGCAGAATCTAGGGTGGAATTCTTTGAAAACATGCTAGCGAAAAGATCTGCCTTTTCTTTAGGTGTTGTTGCTAGCGTGCCGTCTTCTTTTACTAGAGTTGGAAAAGAAGAGCAACTAAAGTTATTACTGATTGCCTTTGCCATGGACCAGAATGCGCGTGAAGCCTTTCTTTTTGTACCCTCCTCCAAATTATTTGCCCGAAATGAAACAAACATCCTTGGAAATGAGCAGAAGGGAAATAAGGTTTTGCTGTCAAATAAATGGTACTTTCAAAATCAGAAATGATTCTTAACGGAGTTAAGTTTATATTTTTTTTTCCAGCGCCAATTGAAATTATTCATAAAAGAACTCATTATAAGCCTGCGAAGTTTTTTTGCTCATAACGCAAAAAAACAGAGGCACAACCTGTCCATCTATAAGTCCATGTATACTAAACAATTGACGCATAATAGATGGAACAACATAGAATGTTCCATCCATTAGCCAACACTGACTCTCTCCCAAAGCTTTTAGTGAGGTTGTAGTTCCCAGAATTATATTTTTTTCGCCATTAAATATCTCGCTTAAAACAAAGAGTTCGCCTTCTATAGTTAATAGTTCTTCAGGAATATTAATTGATGTTAAATCGGCCGGTTCATCACGAGTTTTATTTATGTGACGAATTCGACCTACCTTCCTTTTTTGAGCGTCTTTTCTTGGTAAGTACACACGACATTCCGGTTCGCATCCGACAATACATTCCCGAGCTATTTGCGGCGGTTGCAAAGATGTTGAACTTGCCATGTGCTTTAAGTTGTTATCAGCAATACAAATATTCAATTTATGTACTAAAGGGTCATGATTGTGGGTCGACGGAGATTTCTGAAGTTCGTGCTTTTCATTAATTTTGTTTGTGAACACAACACTTCCGTTTCGCACAAGACCATCTAAATTCGTTCTTTTTTTTTGTTCTTGAATGCAAATGGTAGTCATACCCATCAATAAATAATTTTTCTTTGCCCTTCTGTGATTTTATTACGTTAACATGCATAGCTGCCTATTTGATGTTTCTCCGCCAAATGTCAATGTAGAAATGACGCGACAAGCGGTAAAACTTGTTTGCTAATGAATCGATAAGCAGTACGTCATCTACTGTGGGGATTTTGCATTTGCAAAACGTTTGGGGATTTTGCATTTTGGGGATTTTGTACTTGGGGATAGTCAATTCGGGTATTTTTCAAAAGGTGGGGATTTTGGGGTTTGGGGATTTTGCACTTGTGTATTATGTAGGTATCCCTTAATTTATCGCAATATCTCTACAACGCACATATGATCACTTGTTACTTTAATGAAATGAATGCATTAAAAAAATTCACAAATAAACCAGAAATACAAACAAATTAAAACCGAATGGCAACGCCCCGCATAATATGTCGTTCTCAAAAGCACCAAAACAGAAAGTTCTTTGACAAAATTCAAAGAAAACCCCTTAATGATATGCTTTCATTGACATATGGTAACACTCTTCTGATGCGATTCAGTCACACACACTGCTTATTTTGGTTGATGATAATAGCAAGCGAACACAAGACGATCGTGCTCATTCTGCCCGCGAAGTGTGGCAGACTGGTTGTGGTGAGATGTATGCGAATTTCAGGAAAATTACAACACCAAATTCTTGGGAATGCCAGTGGTTTCGTTTTTATTCCAGTGGCAAATCTTGTATTTGAGTGCCGTGAGAGTAGCTACAGGCACCACTGGTAGAAAAAAAGCTCCTCCATAAGGCCTGTACTGATAATTTTTCTTGCACAGAGTACCTATAGCCGCCGACTTGTTCGACGGTAGTCGATCTTGTTCGGCTCTCCCACAAAGACGAAAACTCCATTTGGGAGTGTTCTACTATAATGATATGATATGAACGATCAAAAGAACACGGACATTAGAAATCTCCTACGCTTCATCGGAAGCTCCAACTGGTTCAGCGAGTAGGAAGAATAATTACATAGATTCATGTGGTATGACATGAGTGTAACCGTTGCCCGACTTAAGTTGCAATTTGGCACTTTATTTCAGAGTGACACAATTTTTTGCTATTTTGGCCCTTTTGTAGTAGACTGTAGACTGGTTGTGGTGAGATGTATGCGAATTTCAGGAAAATTACAACACCAAATTCTTGGGAATGCCAGTGGTTTCGTTTTTATTCCAGTGGCAAATCTTGTATTTGAGTGCCGTGAGAGTAGCTACAGGCACCACTGGTAGAAAAAAAGCTCCTCCATAAGGCCTGTACTGATAATTTTTCTTGCACAGAGTACCTATAGCCGCCGACTTGTTCGACGGTAGTCGATCTTGTTCGGCTCTCCCACAAAGACGAAAACTCCATTTGGGAGTGTTCTACTATAATGATATGATATGAACGATCAAAAGAACACGGACATTAGAAATCTCCTACGCTTCATCGGAAGCTCCAACTGGTTCAGCGAGTAGGAAGAATAATTACATAGATTCATGTGGTATGACATGAGTGTAACCGTTGCCCGACTTAAGTTGCAATTTGGCACTTTATTTCAGAGTGACACAATTTTTTGCTATTTTGGCCCTTTTGTAGTTGAAGAATGTGCTTAAAAAAATTTGTAAATGCTGTTATTTCCAAATAAAGAGCCAATGATTTTTAAATACCTATCGTTCAAAAATAAAAAATGTTTGCAAAACAGCTTTAGAATTGGCCCGTTTTTTCTCATTGGCCCGTTTTCTTGCGACTTCTCGGAATTCTGCAGGGGTCACACATAATTTTATGTCGAAAGTCCAAATCATCCAGCTTTGATGCGCTTAAACTGCTCAACGATATTTTAGCAACATAGGGAAGTTTATATTTATAATCGAAGTTTCTGACCCATAAAGGGTTCACCGTCTCGTCACTGTTTTCAATACCTACGTTATCTCTTGCTCAAGATTCAAACATAGCGGAATTGTTCTCGCTTGTTTAGTGTCAAAAATGGACGAAAAACCACTTGAATTCAGTCAAACTCTTGAATTGAGCCGCTTATATTCAACCCTATTTTGTTTGACAAAAATTCCAATACGAAAGTCAAATCCGATCGGAACACGAATTGCGTTCGAAGTATTCGTTTCGGAACAAAATAAATGAAGCATAAAAACGCGTGGATTTCACTTTATAATATTCCGCAGCAATTATGTGGAAAGATAAAAGAAATCTCTGAGACTTCCAGGCTAAGAAAGATTCTCGCATCCACACCTTAAGTACCGAGCTACCTTAAAAGAGCTGATGGATCGTGGACACCACCTATAGTGCAGAATCTCTGAATCTTCTACTGGATTCTCATTTCCCTAATAGCTGTAATGCTGCTTCGATAATAATTAGGTCTTCGGCAACGCCGACCTTCAGAGGAACGTTGACCTAATCCTTCCTCAGGTAACTGTAATATTCAAAAGTTGCCTGGATTTTGCTCATATTCCCAAGTCATGGACAGAAGTTAATGTGGTTTTTATACCAAGGCTGGTAAAATCTTAGATTTAAATCCCAAGGATCTCAGACCCATAACTTTGTCATCATTTCTGCTAAAAGCCTTAGAAAAATTACTACACATCCATATACGCTGCACTGTCAACTCAAATCTTCTGTCAGCTTCTCAACATGCGGATAGTAAAGAGAAATCGGTTGAAACGGTCCTTCACTCAATTGTATCTACTACTGAAAAATCTCTAGATTGCAAATAATTTATATACATTGGTTGCTTTCCCGGATATTGAGGGAGCGTTTAACAATTTCGAACCAAAGGCAATTCTCGGCGCACTGAACCAGGTGCTCACCAACAGGTTCATCAACTCAAAGATGGGCGAGGCCTCGGTTCGGAGGTTCGTCAGTAAGGGTACGCCACAAGATAGTGAAATCTCACCTCTTCTTTGCAACCTAGTGATGAATGAACTACTTCTAAGCCCAAGAAACCCAGAGTTATCAAACCTATACTTACATATGGCGTTGTAGTATGGTGGACTGCGCTTGAAAAGGCCATCTACTATAATCACCTTAGCCGCGTTCAAGGAACGGCATGCGTAGATATCTACTGCAAACAAGTGGCAACAAACGCAGCCACTCGTATGAAAGCAATTCGTTTGTGAACCAATTGGCAAACTTCCAACATTCGCTTCCAACAAATTGGAGGCGCTCTCAAAATCCTCGAAAACTGAAGTGGTTTTATTCACAAATAAAAGGAACCACAGTTTTTCGGACCTTCTGTTGGCGGTGTACCGTATACCCCTCAGAATATCTTACAGTGCAAAATACTTGAGACTTATACTGAACAAAAAAACTAAATTGGAAACTGAACACATACGAGAGAATCAAGAAAGCCACAGTAGCCTTCTACTACTGCAGCAGAATTTTTGGTAAAACCTGGGGACCATCCCCCAAAATTAAACTGTGGATGTGCACGCACGGCTATAGTAAGACCTATACTTTCCATCACCCACTTCTGTAGCCAGCCTTGCCAGTTTGGGGGTTTTTCTCCCAAATTCAGGATTTTTTTTTTTTTTGGCGACGGACGGAAATCTGGGGGGAGATATTGTTGTATTGTTTTTTTTTTTAAATTCTATATTATTTGTATTTTGTTATAATATCCTTTTTGGTAGCCTTAAAATGAGCTTCCACTGAAAAATTAAATTCTTAGGTATTCTGTGAACGTAAGAAACGCGTAAAGATTCTTCTTTATAAACAAGAATTTCATGAAATTTGCGTAAGGGCTGCGTATTTATTTGCCTCAAACTTTAGCGTATTTGGAAAACCAAATTTACATTTTCGCGTTTCAAATTCGAAATTCATACTTCTAAGTCGTGGATTAGTGGTTAGAGTGTTGGAGAACTAAGCGAGGGGTCTCAGGTTCGATTCCCGAAAAACCCTAATTCCAACTTAAGTTTTTTTTTCCACTGCGCTACCTCTTCCGAACGTCTGGCAAGCATCTGAGAGTATAACTGTCATGAAAAAGGTTCTGAATTGGCTATTCGGATTCTGCATAAAATTGTAGATCCTTTCCATTCGTTCCAAAAATGAAAGAGTCGCAAAAAATGAATGGTTGCGAGGAGCTTGGCCTAGCCTTGGGTCTCTACGGACCTGTTGCGGCGTAACCTATTTATTAATTTTAGTTGTACATAAAAAGTTGGGGTTTTCCAGATTATCTAGAGGAAATATTTTAACCGTCAGCTGCGGAAGGGGGGGTATATTGTTTGGTGATCGTAAAGTATGTCCTCTTTTTTTGTTTGAGGTATATGGGAACCCTACTGTATGGTCATGAGCATTAGCAGCCTGTCTTGTTGGGCGCCCAAAAGATGCATTTCGAGGGATAATGTCTTTGAGTTCCTCAGAACATCTACCATGGAAGTACCTATAGAACAAACATAGGTCAGCGACTTGTCTTCTGTGCACCAACGGTTGTAGATTCGATGTGAGTGTAGGGTCTCCAATGAGTCGAACTGCTCGTCTCTGTATGCTATCAAGCAGGTTAATTGAATGTTTTGGGGCCGAGCTCCATATATGGGAACAATATTCCAAGCCTGGTCTAACCTGTGCTTTGTAGAGAAGGAGAAGTTGCTTGGGGCTAAAGTACCTCTTTGCTCTATTGGCAATACCGGTGCGATGAGGACAACTCCAACCGCAGGTGTTGATGCTATCCTTAATCTGCTGCCGCTAGAAATCTTTATACAATTTTCAGCCGCCATTATTGTCATGAGAATAAGCCAGTCAGTAAACTCGAAACTAAATGAAAAGTGTCATTCGTCGATCCTACAGAAATATTTTGGGTATGTACCGATCACGGACTACATTACGCCATACTTAGAGCTCAGAAGACCTTTCTCAAGCGCCTATCCCAGCAGGGAAGAATGGAGAGATGGACTCACACCTAACACGCAATCCATAGCCGTTTTTATGGACGGATCTAAAATGGAAACCGGGGTGGGGTCAGGCATCTTTTCCGAGTCGCTGGGTATATCAAAATCGGTACGCCTCCCTGACCACAGCAGTATCTTCCAAGCAGAAGTCCTGGCAGTGACAACAGCAGCCCGTGAGTCTGTGGTAAGGGCAATACCACCTGAAGGTATTACCTTCTTTATCGACAGCCAGGCCGCAATAAAAGCATTAACTGCAATAGAAATAAAATCAAAGCTTGTGAAGTGCTGTCGCGAAGAAGTCGCAAACACTCAAGCTTGAAGCAGGGAGGAAGGCCACAAGAGAGGCGAACGCTTGATAAATAGGTGGTCTAATTGCACATCGTGCTGCACCGGGAAACAGATCTGGCCTAAGCGGGATCTCATGCGCTCTAAAAAGCTTACAAGACTAAAAAGATCCATGATAAGCATTTTAGTAGATGTCATTACGGGACGCTGCATCATAGGGAGGCATGCTCTCAGGTTGGGCCTCACTTCAAATGATTTCTGCAGAAAATGCACGAACGAGGAGGAGGAGGAGACTATTCTTCACCTCCTTTGCACGTGACCAGCCGTCTCATCCCGAAGAAAACTACACCTCGAAGAATACTTCTTCGACAATCTCAGCGAACTCGCAAATCTAGGCATCTACTGCCTCCAACGCTTTATTCTTAGCTACAGCTTGTTCAAATGGGTAGATTTTGAGATCATTGATCCTGTGGTATTATGTTGATATTCCGGAACTCGTCTGGACATTTCAGATTTCGACAGTCTCATGTTTTTTTAATAAAAAGATGATACCTATCTATTATTTGTTTCGTTTCTTTTGTTTTAAAAATACAAATTTATATTTTAAGTTTTAAATAACAATAGCATTTCAAAAAGTAAGAGAGAATACAAACAAATTAAATTCACATTTCTTTCCAGTTCATAAAAGGTTAATAAACAAAGTTAATTTATAATATATATAATAAGTAAAAATTTCAAGCATGCCTTTTACAAAGTTATCCCATATACAATCTTAATGAGTGGTTCTTGTTTTGACTGATGACTGTTACCACCTTTGGTGTTTGCTTTTACCAAATTTAGAAGATTCATTTTAAAACTAAAGCAATTTTCATAAAATTTGAACCAAATGAATGATTCGTCCTTTATAGAGTCAAATGCCATTCGGTTTCATTCTTCAGTATATAGTTCGTTCAATAAACTGAAAACTCTTTTGCAAAACAAATTATTGACGCAAGTGCAATTAAAATCAGCTTCTTCAAGTTTTTCAACTCATCGGAATAGTTCTTAAAAAGGGGAAACTGTATTTTGTCAATAGACACGCCTCTTGGAAGATGACTTACAGCTTCTTGGGAACAGCCCGGGCAAACACGAGCTTCTCAGGCGACCCGGCGCGTCCCCAGGTGGCGGATAGGGGAAGGCCACGTAGTGTGGTAGAGGTGTTTGTATCTCCGCGGACCAAGAGCACTAAAATTCCCAAGTCAAAGCGTCTGGAATACGTGCCGAGGACTGAATGGTGCAGGGAACTGAAAAATGTGCATCGCAAACGTAATTTCCCTATGAGATACCGGGCGACCTCTCATAATAACCAGCCTTACACCTGCATGGGAGCTCTACAGGTCTGGACGATACTTTCTCGCCTTACTCGTGGGATTGACATGAATAAAACTAACAAAAACAAAAACAAAACAACAACAACAAATACGATAACGGAGTCAGAAGAAGAATCTCTACTCCGCTCTCCAACTTCACAAATGGAGACAGATGAGTCTATCCTCTCATCTCCAGTGAATGCAACACGGCCCCCATCCCAAATCTCGGACCAAACTCATACTCGGGAACTAAATGTACCCAGTACAGACACAGCTGCAAATACGACTGCAAGGAAGCCCCAGCAGAAGCATGAACACTTCACTGGAGCCCAAAGGCGTCGTATTGCTGCCCTGATAAGGGATGAGAACACGCCAGAAGAGGCAAGACGACTGGAAAGGACCAGATATGAGCTTGTTCTCGCGCAAAGAAAAGAAAAAACAAAAGAACAACAAACTAATGGACCCAGTACCAGCAAACGCTGCAGATCCATTGATAGTTCTCCTATGGCGGAAACGCGAAAAAAACATAGGCCACACACAGAGTCACGTAAGGACACAAGTGAAGGTACGCCTAAAGGAAGAACTAAGCTAGAGTCAACTCTTAAATCCCACTCAGATGCGTCAAAAAGCTCAAGTGCGGTTAGGGTACAGAAGAAATCTTGCGGCAAGGAGAGTGCACAGGAAAGACCTAGCACATCAGGGCTTTCCTACAGGGATACAATGGCCCAATGCAAAGTCGCAATCATGCACTCCATGCACCCGGAACAGACTCTCACGGACCAACAAATCAAACTAGTAAGAAAGAGTCTACTAGAAGTGATGGACAAAACTGACACAAAGTGTCCCATCCTACGATTTGTATCCACCTCAGCTAAAGACGGATGGTTATCGATCACCTGCCACGACACAGAAACCAAAAACTGGCTCATGTCAACGGTAGGCAGAATCAAACCATGGAAAGACGCAAACCTGCGAATAACTCAGGGACACGATATTCCCAAGACATTCACCTGCGTTACCTTCGTTCCAGACAGACGTTGACAACGTTACCAAGGAAATTTTCCTAGCTCGGACTGCCAAACAAAATCCAGGCATATCCACAAAAAGCTGGCGAGTCCTCAGGATAACAAAAGAAAAGAGCGGAGGAGAGACCATCACTTTCACAGTAGATGAGATCTCTAAAGATTACATTTTAAAACAAAAATGTAAACTATTCCTTAACTTCTCGCAGGTATTCATAAGAATAAAAGAGTTACCAAGACCGGTCCAAGACAAAGACGTTGAGGCCAAAACTAAAGACAGAGCTCCAGCTCATCCAAAGTTTAGCGCCCAGACGAGACTGATCCATGCGAGGGTAGGAACTGATCCTGGAGCTATTAAGGCCCAAGAGAAGCACCAGACAGCTGACCCTTCCACATCTGGAGCTAGCAAACCAACGGTAGAGACTAAAGAAAAGCCTCTAGTACCAAAGACATCAGAAGACTCGTCCTCAATGTCTTTGATCTCAGAAGCTAGTCAAACCATTGGGGAAGCTAAAAATGTTGGCAACTCTGCCAACACACCTAAACAATAACCACTATGGGTCTAAGGTGCATCCAAATTAATCTACAGCATGCCAAAGCCGCTTCAGCGGTTTTAAGCCATAGATTTAATACGGATCACCTAGATGTAGCCTTTATCCAGGAGCCATATTTACATAAGGACCAGATAAAGGGCCTCTCAGGTGAGTTACTCTACGATTCCACAAATGAAGGAAGACCTAGAGCTTGTATTATGTTAAAACAAAATATAAAAACTATTCCAATTCCAGAACACACAAACAAAGACATGGCAGCGGCTATAGTTGAGTTATCCACCGAAAGGGGTAAGACAGAAGCAGTCATATGCTCAGCTTACCTGGCAGGCGACTCTCCTGACCTGGACTTTCTACCACTGCAAGGACTTATGGACTACTGTGGCAGAAGAAGACTCCAGCTTATAATTCTGTGGCCACAAGGAAAAACAACATAAGTCGACTTATGTCGAAATTGAGTTTTTTACACCATCGTATGCGAAATATTCCATTCTTTTTGCCATATTTTTTTTGTATTTTTATCTATTACGGTTTTTGAATTATAGAAGAAAGAAAACCACATGCGCCATACAACGCACAAGGAAAGGTAAACATTCAAACCGCTCTCCTGAAAAATTGCAAAAAGTGACTTATGCTGTTTTTCCTTGTGGCCACAGAATTGGTTGCGATGCAAATGCCCACCATGTGAACTGGGGTAGTTCAAATATATTTAAACGAGGTGAGCCACTCTTAGAATTTATTTATAAAAACAATCTTGAAGTAGTAAATTATGGGAATAGCCCTACTTTTATAAACAGAATTAGGGAAGAAGTCCTTGACCTCACCCTATGCACCCCCTTTATAAAAAACTTTATTAGGGACTGGCATGTTTCTACTGAAACATCAATGTCAGACCATCGTCAAATCTGTTTTGACGTCAAATCGGATTCCCAAATTTATGAATTCTATAGGCAGCCTAGATCCACAGATTGGGACACTTATAGCCTAGAACTCATGGATTCTACCACAAACTGCTACAAAAACATCAGAGATATTGACAGCCTAGAACTTTGCTGCGAAAATCTCAATGTTGCTATTAACTCCGCCTATCACCAAGCTTGCCCAGAGAAAGAAAAATCAGGCAATCGCTCAACTCCCTGGTGGAATAATAAACTCGCTAAGCTAAGAAAATCCACAAGAATACTTTTTAACAAAGCGAAACGCAATGGAGACTGGGCTCTATACTCTGAGACACTCACACAGTATAACCTAGAAATTAGAAGAGCTAAAAGAGAATCATGGAAAAAGTTCTGCCAAGATCTATCTGATACTCGAAGCAGTGCTCGTATCCACAGAATTCTATCAAAAGAGCACACTAATCAAATTGGACTGATGAAAAATCAGAATGGGACATATACGGAAAACGGCATACAGACGCTAAAGCTCTTGGCCGAAACCCATTTCCCAAACTCCACCACGACACCAGATTCACCCAATCATATTCTTCATGTAAGATACAACAGACCAACAAGATTGGACTGGAAAAGGTCAAAAGAAATCTTTAATGAAGACAAAATAAAATGGGCCATCAATTCATTTAGTCCATTTAAATCCCCGGGAAAAGATGGAATATTTCCAGCACTCCTCCAAAAAGGCAGCGCACAAATAACTCCGCTTCTCATAAATATCTTTAGAGTAAGCTACGCATGGGGTTACATACCAAAAAGTTGGAGGGAGGTAACGGTGAAGTTTATACCGAAGGCAGTTCGTAGACCAAACGATCTTCCGAAATCTTACCGACCCATTAGCCTCACCTCCTTTTTCCTTAAAACGATGGAAAAAATTATTGATAGGCATATAAGGGATGGTCCACTTCACATAAATCCATTACATAAAAACCAATATGCCTATCAACCAGGCAAATCTACAACAAATGCTCTTCAGGAACTCACAACCAGAATTGAGAACTCACTCAAGAGCAAAGAGATTGCTGTGGGCTGCTTCCTTGACATCGAAGGAGCCTTTGACAACACCGAACATACCCAAATATACAGATGCATCCATAACACAGGAGTAGATAATACTACATGTAACTGGATAAAGAACATGCTTAACAGTAGAAACATAAACGCTACATTAGGCAATGACAGTATCAGAGTCACGGCTGCGAAAGGTTGCCCCCAGGGCGGTGTTCTATCCCCCCTGCTATGATCCATCGTAGTGAACGAACTGCTAAACTTACTCAGTAACAATGGTTTCTATGTCCAAGGATATGCAGATGACATTGCGATCCTAATCAGAGGAAATTTCGAAGACACAATCTCGGAACTTCTGCAGAGGGCACTTAACCTAGTTACTGACTGGTGCAAAAAAGTTGGTCCCAACCCCAAAAAAAGCACCATAAATGCTTTCACAAAAAGAAGAAACCGAGGTAAGCTAAGAAAACCTACTCTGCTTGGTGAAACAATAGAGTTCTCAAAAGAAGTCAAATACCTAGGTGTAACCCTGGACGAAAAACTCACCTGGAACTCTCATCTCATGAAAACCATAGACAAAGCCAGGATCTCTCTGTGGACCAGCAGAAGTCTGATTGGTAAAAGCTGGGGTATAAACCCCAAAATCATGCTATGGCTTTACACAGCCATAACAAGACCAATTGTCACTTATGCAGCTCCAGTATGGTGGCAAAAAACCAAACAAAAGTCAACACAAGTCAGGCTCAATAAACTCCAAAGAATAGCTTGTGTATGCACTACGAGCGCAATGAGAACAATTCCAACTGCAGCGTTGGAAGTTATCCTAAATCTTCCACCCCTCCATCTTCAGATACAGAAAGAAGCCATGACAAATGCCTTCATGCTCATATCTGAAAACACCGAAAACTCCAAGCTCATCCTTCCAGACATCGTTATGGAACTGAAAAAAGATGAAATACTTGGAATTACCATAATAGACAACTGTCTACCGAAATTCAACTTCAGCCGAAACTTCAAAGTTACATTCCCAAATCGACAGAACTGGGAACAGAATAAACCCACATTTGCCAAAGATTCTCATGTACCGTACACAGATGGATCGAAAACAGATGAAGGAGTTGGAGCTGGAGTATACGGGGTCGACACAAAAACGTTCATCCATAAAAGCATGGACAAATGCAACTCCGTATTCCAAGCAGAAATCTTTGCAATAGAACTATGTCTCAGAGAAAATCTAAAAAAATCCATAACAAACAAAAACATATACATTCTCTCTGATAGCAAAGCTGCACTACTGGCTATCAATAGCTATGAAATCACATCAAAGCTAGTATGGGATTGCCTACAATTACTCACATCGCTAGCCAGCACAAACAGAGTACATCTCATTTGGGTGCCAGGACACAGCGGACATGTGGGCAATGAAATAGCAGACATACTATACTCTGTCCAAGAAAAATTGTCAGTACAGGGAAGATAGGATGTTTGTCTCTCAGTCTGGTTGCAATGAATTACATAAATCGGTCCCTTTTTAAAGCTCTCACGGGGTTGCCATAGAGTGTATGATAATTCGCCATAACTCAGAGAGCAAAACTGTTAGGGTTACCATCTTCCAATTTAGCCAGGTCTCATCAGTAAAATAAATCTTTCTTTTCTCTTCTCTAATTTTTTTTAATTCGCGTAGATATCTTCGTCTCCAAGAAATAATGTCACTTCTTTCCAACATCAAATTCTTTCGCTGACGTTTGACGAATTTAAGTCCGAGATCTTTTTGCAATATTGTATACAAAGTCGATCTGCTTAGTTTTGTTATATTTTCACTTTTTTGTACTTCCAATAATATCTTGTCTAGCGTTGGAAGGTCATTATCAGTAAAAAACTGATGGACTATCCGCCTAATCGCACATTTGTCAAAATCATCCACCTTGCTCTTGATACCGAAATTATTTTTCTTCTTTGGTGGTGAATTGTGGCCTTTGATTGCTTTTTCCCTTAAAAGCCTGTATACAGTTCGTTCCGTAACAGAGAAAGCAGTAGCCGCATTTCCTACGGATTCCGATTTACTTTTGAAAAGGTCATAGAATTTTTCAGTTGCATCAACAATTTGTTGTTTCTTTTCTACACTTAGATCCTTTGAAGACTTTGTAGCCATGTTACTGTTTATTCATATGCACAATAAAGTTAACCACTTGCTTAGATGTACTATCCGCATCCGCTATTGAGATAACAACCATTGTTTCCGCCTTATATATACAAACAGGCAATTAGAAAAAAATTATATAACCACGACGCAATGTCATATACCTAAACAGATGGTAAAAAACATACATTTTTTAATATAGACATATATACCTAGATTACATAATTGTTAAAAAATAATTACCCGTCAATGCAGAACTTCGCGGAAACAGTAGCAAAAAAAGGATCATAAAATCCTTTCAAGGCATTTGCTTTACTGGAGAGGAGTGACCGGATGTGGTAAAACCCAACGACCGAAAATAAACAGTATAGGTCTACCTGCTTCATCATTTTGATATTTCAGTGTGAAAAATATGCTCTACAAAGTGAAATATGAATTTATACCTACCAAAACATACAGAAATATGCCCTAACGAATAATGCTGAAAAATTTGTACTTAGTTTTCAATATTAAAATATTTAATCAAATTTTATCCGAAAAAATACCATGCGGTTGAGTTGTCCTAGTAATCATTATTAATTTATCGCAATATCTCTACAACGCACATATGATCACTTGTTGCGTTTATGAAATGAATGCATTAAAACACCTCACGAATAAACATTATTTCTAAAAGACAACATTCAAAAATATGTTTTAACTGAATATTATTGGATCTTTCAGAAATACAAACAAATTAAAACCGAATGGCAGCACCCCACATAATATGCCGCTCTCAAAAGCTCCAAAAAGCTCCAAAAAGCACCAAAACCGAAAGTTCTTTGACAAAATTAAAGGAAAAACCCTTAATGATATGCTAACATTGCCATATGGTAACACTTCTCTGATGTGCTTCAGTCACTCACACTGCTTATTTTGGTTGATGATAAATTGATAATAGCATAGACACATAATTACTAGATGGTGCATTCCATACCCAACCTGGAACAGCGTATACCTCACGCTTTTACTCATAATAGATGGCGTCCCAATGCAGTTTTTCAACTTATCAACCTTTTTTGTGTTGCATGTTCCCATATTTGTATCTACAGTGTTTACAAACATGATGCAGAGATTGGAGGAAGAAAAATAGGAAATGAAATCGGTGATGGAAATCGAGATCGAGTACTTTTTGGATGAATAGCATATAGCTAGTTGTATGGTGGGTCGTCTGTGTGGTAGAGCTAGCGTACTTTTAGAGTGACGATAGCATTGTGTATAGAGAGTCTCTGTATACAATGACGATAGATGACAATGGGGATGAAGTGTCTTACGAACCCAACAATGTGGAAAGAATGTGTATGGCAATGTGAAATAATTAGGTAGCTCTGTGTGTATATTCCGATATTTTATTGGCATAGGTCATGATGAAGGATATTAGGCTTTTTTTACTATGCCCACATGATCTATATAGATCATTGATTTCCATGGTTTACAACGATAATGCGGGATACACTTGTTGTAAACATTAAAATCTTTAAAATTTCGTTTTGATGGCAATTTAAAAGAAAAAGATTTTGAAAATCTGAAAACCAAATAAGTGAAGTTTCATACACATAATCTACGGGAGCTTATGTTTAGTTTCTTTAGTTTTTTACCTAAAATTTCCTTTTCAAAATGATTTGCACAGACAAAATTGTTATATGTACTCATTTCTGTTGTAATTCTCAATATGTTTAACCATACTTCCCTTTCTTTTGCTTTTTTCGGGATCGAAAAAAAATTGCCTCTTGGGAAAATCTTTCGATTTTTTACTGCACACAACACATTTAACTTTTTTTCTCATATTGTTTTAATTAAAATCACAAGTCAAATATAATCTTTTCGTATGCACACAATCCCACTAGTAATAATTATTAATTATTATTTATTATTATTTTTTAGACTGTAATGGGTTATTCGAAATTGTTTATTTAAAAATAAACACACACTCGCACAAAAAAAGCTAATGTAATGTTTTTATTTATGTTTTTTTTTTTAAATTGAAACCCCATAAAACTAACCTCAACTAGCTACCTTTTTTTGCACTTCTTCCGGAAACCTTATTCCCGTTCATATTAAAGGGTTTTTCTATATTTTGTAGAAACCGAAATTTACGGAGAAATCCTATAAACAGTCCGGTTTTTTTAACATTACATCCACGCCGAATTCCGAATATACCCTTTAGGGAAAGGTAATGCCATTGCTCTGACTTCTCCGTTAAAAAATATTATATTCAGGAAATGGGCGTTAGTGCATTGGGTAGCCCCAATGCCAATATAATATTTTTTTTGTTTAAGAAATCAGAATGTATGTAAGAATTCGGCTTATAAATAAATAGGTTTTTCCTGGATTTTTTAGATTTTCTGCAACGAGTCTTTAGTTAAATAAAAAAGTATGAAAAAAAGCATGAGGATAGAGATAAGTAAACTTAATTCCAATTTAACCAGTTGCAGAAATGAAGACTAATCCACCTGAACATAATGAAAACTTTAACTTGGTATTTTTAAAATAAGTTTCATACATCATACTTTTTTACTAACAACTGATAACTGAGAGCACACATTTAGCACTTGGTTTACCTACTTTTTTCAAAATCTATTCGACAGTAACAGATGTAAATTTTGAAATAAACATGCAATTTGCTTTACAATTTTTTCCCCACAAAATTGTACGCCCATAAAAAATTAAATACATGGAGTAAAGCAGGATAATCAATCATAATGCCCATAGAAGATATAAATCCAATTTGTAATATTATTCATGTGTGCTCAAACCAGAATTGAAAAATCTCACAAATCGAAATGCACAAATTCTTCGACAGAAAAAGAAATGCATATCCAACTACACACACAGTAGGTACCTATCCATCTCATTCATAAAGGCAACAGACGAAAAATCTAAACAAAATATGAAATCGAACCAAAAAGGCAGAGAAAGAATAGATTACAAAACCCATCCCTCATCCACACTCTGAAATCGAAAAGGGAAAGCATATCATAAAACAGCAATGCAAATGCATACGCATTCTCTTGGGAACATTTTGTTGTTTGGTATGTTTTGCGAAAAAGGAAAATAAAGAAGAATCAGGTATGAACTTCACTGAGTAGCCAACGAAGACCAAGGTTCATGTTGATCGGAAGTGTTTGTCAACAGTACACCTCAAATAAAATGTTTTGCAGCATGTATCCGAGTTTGAGGTATATTTTCACGGTGGCGCCATCTAGATATTGGGGTGCTTCGGAATAACCATTTCCTTTATATGAAATGCACCATCTAGTAATTATGTGTCTATGATAATAGCAAGCGAACACAAGCGATCGTGCTCATTCTGCCCGCGACTGTGTGGCAGACTGGTTGTCAAGGGATGTATGCGAATTTCAGGAAAATTACAACAACAAAATTCTTTGGAATGCCAGTGGTTTCGTTTTTATTTCAGTGGCAAATCTTGTGTTTGAGTGCCGTGAGAGTACTACAGGCACCACTGGTAGAAAAAAGAGCTTCCCATAAGGCCTGTACTGACAATTTTTCTTGGACAGAGTATAGCCAGAAAAGGATCAGCATCCACCGTTATGATGCCAAGACCATTCTGTGGATTACCCCTTAGCACCGCTAAATTCCGCATTAAAACCTGGCTGGAAAACAAAGCAAATCATTACTGGACAAACACTGAAGGTAACAGACAAGCTAAAATGTTCATGCCAACTACTTCCCGTTCAAGAACAAAACAACTCTTTAACCTAACAAGGAGTCATACAAAATACAAGATACCACCCTTCAAGCTGCCCAGGCTTGCTGGAGTGGAACTTGCTCTTTCAGAGAGCGCAAAATATCTTGGTACGGTATTAGATAGGAAACTAAATTGGAAACTTAACGTCCAGGAAAGAGTCCGCAAGGCTCACAATGCTCTCTTCATCTGTAAGAGAACAGCAGGTAAGAAATGGGGCATGAGGCCTTCAATGTTGCGTTGGCTATACGTAATGGTAGTAAGGCCCATAATTACATATGGGGCTCTTGTCTGGTGGAAAGCCGCGAACAAGAAGTATGTACGGGATATGTTGACCAGGGTACAAAGAACAGCCTGCATTGCCGTTACGGGTGCTTTACGTACCACACCAACGGCTGCACTGGAAGCATTTATGCATCTTTTACCACTGGATTTACAATTACAATCAATAGCAGGTAATAGTGCGCTACGGCTCACTAATGCAGGGCTTTTTAAAAATAGTAGGATAGGACACAGTACTATTTTAAAGGAAACATTCTCCGAAATCCCGGGAAAAGCTGATGAAAGTCTCGGTACACTTGATTTTGACACACCGTTCGATGTGTCGTACCCTGACCGACAGGAGTGGCATAGGAACTTAGTTTCGAGGGGAAATGAGATCTCAGTATTTATACTGACGGATCCAAAACCAGTGAGGGTACGGGGTCAGGTATATACTCCAACGAGTTGGACCTACATATGGCCCTGAGACTACCGGACACATGCAGTGTGTTCCAGGCAGAGATTCTGGCCGTACTCAAAGCTGCGGAGGTACTTGAGATGAGATCGATATCCAATAAGAATATCGCCATCTACATTGATAGTCAGGCTGCGCTTAAAGCGCTAGAGTCACATACCACTAAATCTGAACTAGTCAGGAATTGCCGCGCAATGCTTAAGGCATTATGTTCGCAGAACCGTGTTAGATTATGTTGGGTACCTGGGCATTGTGATATTGAGGGCAACGAAAGGGCCGACGTTTTGGCTAAGGAAGGAGCGGAACTCCCAGTAAATACAATGATTGAGGGCATCAGACCACCTATGGCCGTTGCTAGAAGGGTTATCGTTGAGAAAACTACCAATAAAGCAGCTACAAGATGGTCACAGCTAGAGGGGCACAGGGTCTCAAAGGCACTGTGGCCCACTTTAAATCGGAAGAGGTCTGAAGAATTAATCAATCTCAGTAGAACAAAGTTAAGATTAACGGTAGGAATACTCTCTGGACACTGCCTTTTGAGGAAGCATGCCATGAGACTAGGTTTGACTAATACGGATACATGTAGGTACTGTGAGGACCTACAAGCTACGGAGGACATCTCCCACCTTCTATGCGAGTGTCAAGCAATTGCTCGGAGTAGAAGGAAGCACCTAGGCAGGTTCTTCTTTAACAACTTAGAGGAGGTTGGTTCCTCAAATAATATTGGGACCATAACCAAATTCTGTAGGGAAATTGATTGTTTGGGCGAATTGGTTTAGGTTTTTAACCGTAATGGTTCCCTGGGGATGGCGATGGGCCCACTTTGGTGCCTGGTCTTTTGTGACGATCTCACAACCCCACCCAACCTAACCTAACCTAACCTAACAAGGAGTCAGATCAGAACAGTCACAGGGTTCCTCACGGGGCACTGCCAAGTCAAAAAACACCTCATGACTATGGGAATAATACAGAACAACACTTGCAGACTATGCAACGAGGACGAAGAATCAGCAAAACACATACTGTGTCACTGTGAATGTCTAGTCAGATTACGTCAACACCACCTAGGTAAACCTTACCTTGGGGCAGAGGACATTTCTGACAGCGCGCTCAAAGATCTACTAGGATTCATAACCAAGTCCAGTATCATGAGCGAGCTCTAAGTGGAGGAAATCACAATAGGCCCACTCGTGGCCGCAGTGATATGGCAACTTTATTCCACCTCCCTCAAACAATCTAAATCTAAATCTTCTTGGGAACAGCATTAATGTAGATATAACATAGAGCCAGGTATACTGAGACCTGTAATCCGACTATCAATTGCAAGCAAAACGATAACCATATTGTCTCAAAATACTCGTACGTGTGAATTAATTTTTGTTATTTATCTACTTATATTAGCAGAAAGAAATCTCGAAAAATAGAAAATTGAAAGTTAAAAAAAACATATGGCCGGGTTTGGCATTTTAGTTCATTAACCTATCGAAAAGTGGGGTTCAACATTAGTTTCAAAGTGATATAAGTTTCGTTAAGTGGATGAGTTCTATCAAATTCCGACCTTTTTAAATTAAAAACATTTAAAAGTTTTTTTTGACTGGACAAATTGTTTTGAACCGGGACTCTGGACACGGCTTAAACAATCCCAGCGAGTCCCGGCCGTCTGTCAACCAAAGCTAGATGTCATCGGAGAATTTTTTCGGATGTTCTATCGGAACGGATGTCTCGAATGGAATTTCTCCGATTTCGTACAGATCGAAAAAAAAAAACTCCATTCGGATACCTCGATAGGGTGATTACTGATTAATAATTAATAAATATGATGGCCACGAAATACAATTTCAACACAATCACTCGTAGACTTGTAATGCTTCTATGGTTCTCCTCAAGTAACATTTTTTTATAAAATAAATTTCAACCACAACAACTTACCTTCAAAGTGTCATTATCGTAGCGACATCGCTTGTTACTCGGGCTACGATAATCTCGATCATCGTCAGACATTTCCATTTCATCGTCTTCGATCTGCACCGACCGCATTTCCTACACACACAAAAGGAATAGATCTATGAATTAACTAAACAATTACCAAAGAGTACCGAAAAACGCCTTAATAGTCATCTGTCAGTTAAAAAAAAAATAAACAATCAAAAGAAAATTCCATAAACAACAGTAGTGTTTGATTATTTTTCTTTTATTGCATTGCATTGTGTCAATAATATTAAGTAACCTTTCTTGTTTCGAACTTATGAGTGTCCATCAATGCTGTCGAAACTCTTTAGTCTTTCTTTCACCTAGAAAGTAATGAGTGAGTGTGAGAGTGTACTTACCTCGAACTACTAAATACATGTCAGTTGTTTAAATTGTTTTTATTTTATTTTAGTTTTTAAAATTAACCCTTCTTTAGCTAAACAAAACCGTACGAAATACATTTTTAATTTGATTAATTGCCAGCGTTATGAAAGGACAGTGATTGCGCTTTGCTTAATGTGTTAATTCACTTCCGCTCCCATTGATTTATTATAGTTCCTTTTTCAGGCCGAATGTGGTAGTTTGCTTAACGTATTTTTATTTTTTGAGCGATGTGATGAGTTATACAAAATAATTGTTATTTGATTACAAAAACACCATTTAAATTGAAGCAGCAGTTTTAATTTTCTGTTCAAGTTTGATTTTGTTTCCTTTTTTTTTTTTTGCGAAAATAATATTTATTTTTTACATTAAAGTGTGAGAAATAGAAAAATGTGATTTATAATAACAAAAAAATATAAGAACAATTTTCTCTATACAGTTAGAAACAAAGGTAATCTGAGCGAATTGTTGTCATGCAAGAGCAGGCACTGGTGCGTGTTATTACTGTCAACAAGCAAAGCTGAGGATACTACTTAATAATTGTTGAACTTGTAAGCGGAAAACTGCTACAAATATTTGGATTTTTAAATGAGATGCCACAATCTGAACATAAACAAGGTATGTACTGTACTGATGTGGGAAAACATTGGTCAGTGAAAAATACGCGTTTGAAAGTTCGTTCTTCAGGCAACCTGTCTTGTTCGTTATTACGAGTTATCACTAGTTTAGGTTTGATAAGGATGACAGTTTACTTTACGGAGGCTCATTTTAGTAGTTATTTTTATTAGTTCACAGACTTTCTGAAGTGGAATTTGCCTTTTCGAAAAGCGCAACATATCTTGGTACGGTATTAGATAGGAAACAAACTAAATTGGAAACTTACGCAGGGTACGCAAGGCTCACAATGCTCTCCTCTTTGTAAGAGGACAGCAGAGAAGAAATGGGGCATGAGGCCGTCAATGTGGTATTGTTTATACTATTATACATACAGGCGGCAATAAGAGCGATCGCTGCCGCTGAGATAAAATCAAAGCTTGTAAGTCGCTGTCGCGAAGAGCTGCGGGTTCTTGGCGCGCAGCACAACGTAAGACTATGCTGGGTCCCTGGGCACAAAGGTGGTGTCTGGGAATGAAAAAGCTGATGAGCT
Source organism: Cheilosia urbana (assembly GCA_946477585.1). Taxonomy (NCBI): domain Eukaryota; kingdom Metazoa; phylum Arthropoda; class Insecta; order Diptera; family Syrphidae; genus Cheilosia; species Cheilosia urbana. The sequence continues at coordinate 67,031,513 of OX297855.1, forward strand.
GGCAAGAAAGGGATCCTCCCTTGAACTAAACCAGGCCGACACCACAGTGATGATTCCCCCCTGTAATCTCAGACAGGCGATTGGGAACAGAATACTAAAGGCGACAATTGAGAGATGGAGCAAACTAGAATCCTGTGTCATAACCAGGAAAATGTGGCCAATCTACAACAAACAGAAAACGGAGAAAATCCTACAATTGAGCAAGAAATCATTGTCCTTAGTTGTGGGCATTATCACCGGACACAATACACTGATATACCATACCAAGAAGATGGGAATCAGTTCAGATGACCTGTGCAGAGGATGCGGTGATGAGGAGGTGCATGAGGACACCCCACACTTTCTTTGTCACTGTCCAGCACTCTGTCACATAAGAAATAAATTCCTTGGCAGTTATTTCTTCGAGGATTTAGAGGAACTCTCAAATAGGTCCATTAACGACCTACTAAAATTTGCAAATAAAACGGACTGGTTTTCTAATCCGTAGGTTTTTCATAGGTTTCCAGTATATGGGGGCAGTAAACCCCTAGGGCATCACAACGGATCTACATTGATCTAAGTGTGGCACGTACAGGTTCCTGTTCTGCCAACCCGCTAACCTAACCAAACCTACTATTATACATAATAGTAGTAAGACCCATAATTACGTATGGGGCTCTTGTCTGGTGGAAAGCCACGAACAAGAAGCATGTACGGGATATGTTGACCAGGGACGTACCACACCAACGACTGCACTGGAAGCGTTTATATTGTACCACTGGACTTACAGATACAATCAATTGCACGTAAATTGCAGGTGAGCTACGGCTCACTAAAACAGTAGGATATGAATTTCCGAAATCCCGGAAAAAGCGATTGAAGTCTGCGTACACTTGATATTAACACACCGTACGATGTGTTGTACCCTGACAGAGAGGATTGGTATACGAACATAGTTTCTGGTACTGGTTCCAAAACCAGTGAGGGCACGGGGACTGTGTGTGTTCCAGGCAGAGATTCTGGCCGTACTCAAAGCAGCGGAGGTACTTGAGATGAGATCGATATCCGATAAGAATATCGCCACCTAGATTGATAGCCAGGCTGCGCTTATAGCGCTAGTCACATACCACTAAATTTGGAAGCAATGGCCCCATCAATAACTTGACGAACGATTTTAATAAGATTGATTTCAACCTAACAAAATTAAATTTAAAACAAATATTAAATAATATGTATGTTAAAATAATTAATTAATATATATATATATATTAAGAATTGATTAACAGTGGCTTAAATGTTTAGTAGTTAAATAAATAAATAAATAAAAAATCTTAACTAGTCAGGAATTGCCGCAGAATGATTAAGGCATTATGTTCGCATTATGTAAACCGTGTCAGATTAGGTTGGGTACCTGGGGCATTGCGATATTGAAGGTAACGAAAAAGTAGACGTTCTGGCCAAGGAAGGAGCGGAGCTCTCACTTAATACAATGATTGAGGGTATAAGACCACCTATGGCCCTGGCTAGAAGGGTTGTTTTCGTCATACAAGATGGTCAAACGCAGCACTGTGCCCAATTTTAAATCGGAGAAAGTCTGAAGAATTAATCAATCTCAGTAGAACAAAGCTTAGATTAACGGTAGGAATACTCTCTGAACATTGGCTTCTAAGGAAGCATGCCATGAGACTAGGCTTAGTTAATACGGATATATGCAGGTACTGCCAGGACCTACAAGTCACGAAAGATATCTCCTACCTTGTCTTTGGGTGTCAAGCAAATTGCTCGGAGTAGAAGGAAGCACATGGTCAGGGACTTCTTTGATAACGTAGAGGAGGTTGGGCCCTCAAACAATATTGAGACCGTACTTAAATTTTGTAGGGAAATTGATTTGGTTTAGGTTTTAAACCGTAATGGTTCCCTGGGGATGGCGATGGGCCCGCCTGGTATTTTGTGACGATCGCACAACCCCACTCAACCTAACTTAACGTAACCCATGATAGTTCACGCTTTATGTGGTCATGCTAAAAGCGATTTCCACTGCATGGAAATTCCACTACAGGGTTTAAACCTCTGTGCATACTGTATACGACTGGGAAACTCGTAGAGAAGGTGCTGATGAGAGCATGTGAACTACACGATTCACAATATAAAAGCTATCCAAGAAGTGATTAGCCTAAACGACAAGGCTGTGCTGATGACATCTTCGCGATAAATAAAATGCACAGTGGAAGCTAGACCCAGTCGCAAAGCGCGTGCACGATTAGTGACTACAAGACCCTACCCTCAGTCAGAACACAAAAAAAACAACAAAGATAGTCCTCTTGAATAATAGACATACTCCGAAGATTGTTGAGCTCCAGGTATAAGTTGTAAGCTGCAAGACTTGGAATAAGGCGCTTTGTGGCAGGATATATAGACCGCTGTTAAGCATGCTGTAACAGGGTTATGTCGAACGGCAAATAAAAGAAGCTTACTTATATCGATCAGCCACGCCAATGATCTGGAACCAACGGAACAGCACAGAGTCTAGGAGAAGCACAATCCTACCGGAACCGGAACTAAACTTCCTTTGACAATTAAATTTTCTGGTCGCAAAAACGTCCGATTACACGATTACGAAATGACTCATGCAGCAATGCTGTATGGCATGTGGCACCGTCTTGTTGAAACCACACGTTGGTCCATATCCATATCTTGTAATTTAGGCACTTAAAACTGGGTTTTCATGTCAGGATAACGAACACCATTAATTGTTACTGACTGACCAGCCGGATTTTTGAAGAAGAATGGTCCGATAATGCCAGCCCAAAATCCGCTCCAAACAGTTACGCGTTGTGGATGCATTTGTTGCTCAACAACTACTCGTGGGTTTTCTAAACGCCAAATGAGACAATTTTCGCGATTAACGAAGCTATCAAGATAAAAATGACGGCCATATTTTGTACGAAAATTGCGGAGTGTAGCTGACAGACCTTCATTATTTTTAAAATATTGTTCAACAATGAAAATGCGTTGTTCTTTCGTATAGCGCTATATTATTACTAACCCCGAACTGTCAGCTGTCACATTTTTTTTTTTTTTTTTTTCGTTGGCATCACTGTACTACTATTAAATGGCGCAAAATTAAAATTTTGCGTTAATTATGGGACACCCTTTAGAAGCAGTAGTGAAAACGGTGACGGAAGATACAAAGGAGAAAAGTGGCGATGGGGCGGCTTAACAAGACTTAGAGTGATAGCGCGGCATTTTGATATGGAAATACAAAAAAAAAAAAAAAAAGTGGGAAAGAAGGAAGCAAAGTTTATAAATTATACGACGACTGCACGGTAGACGATTCTTACCACGTCTTTTCCATCTGTAGCAAATGGACAGAAGAGGCTAGAGAAAACCAAAACCCAGTTTCATAAAGCTCGATGGAGCTTTCCGGTTGCAAAGTTGTGGCCTATGCAGACGACGTCGCCTTACTCACTTCAGGAAAGTATCCGCAGACTAGTAGTCTGGACCAATAGTTGCGGTCTAGGCGTCAATCCGACGAAAACGGAACTAGTTCTTTTCACTAGAAGGGTTAAGATACCTCTTATCACCCCCCCCCTAATCACAACAGCACTCCACTCGAGTTTGTCAAAAGTGCCAAATACTTGGGGCTGATATTAGACAGCAAGCTTTTATGGAGGGAAAACATTGCCGAACGTGCTAGGAAATCCCTAGTGGCACTCTACTCCTGCAAAAGGGCTGTCGGCTCGAGATGGGGCTTCCAGCCCAACATAATGCATTGGCTTTACACTGCGGTAATCAGACCGATTATCCTTTACGGCATAATAGTACGGTGGCCGGCCTTGGACAAGATCTCCAATCTAAAGGCCCTTGAGAAGACTCAACGCCTAGCATGCATTAGCATCACGGGTGCACTGAGGATATCTCCTACCGCCGCTCTACAGATAATGCTCAATCTTCTTACCCACTAAAGGAGGGTAAACACTGGAGAGGAAAACCAACTGGACATGCCAGCATCCTCCTGCAGACAAGCCCTTACCTAATACTACTGACTACCTGCTACAAAAATCGTTTTCGAAAAAGGCTTCACAAAGGAAATACCGAAAAGATCCCAATGGGACTCACGGAATGTCCTACATGTAGGAGCACTGTCAATATTAACGGACGGCTCCAAAACATTAGAGGGAGTCGGGGCTGGTGTATTCTCAGAAGAACTGAGCTTGCGCCTCTCCTTCTCCCTTCCGAAACACCGTAGTGTCTTCCAAGCCGAAATCACAGCTATTCGTCAAGCCGCTGCGTGGCTGTCGATTAATAGTATATCACACAGGGATATTGTTGTTTATATTGACAGTCAGGCTGCAATCAGATCCTTAGTCTCCAGCGAAATAAGATCTAAGGCGGTGGAAGATTGCCGCGTATCTCTTAACGAGATAGCTGGACAGTACAACCTTACCCTTTGCTGGGTTCCGGGACACTGTGATATCCCAGGGAACTGTGCAGCTGACGAGCTTGCAAGATTAGGCTCCTCCGGTGTTGATAGCGTTAGTCTGTACAGCGTACAGGCACCGCTATCGTACGCTAAACAAATCATTAACGCGGACGCAACAAGAATTGCAAACCATAGATGGAAACATCTGGGATATTGCGACGTTGCCAAGCTTACCTGGCCGACCCTGGATACTAAAAGATCCAAGGAGCTTCTGCGACTAAACAGAACTAGCATCTCGCTGGTTGCAAATGTCATTACCGGTCATTGTATTCTGGGCAGACACGCGCAAAGACTTGGATTGCCATACAATGACTTTTGCAGAAGCTGCAGGGATGAGGAAGAGGATGAGTCCGTCACTCACCTTCTCTGCAGCTGCCCAGCTCTATCCAATCTAAGGATGGCGTACTTAGGAAACTACTTCCTCAATGATCTTAGTGATCTATGCGACACCAGCGCTGCTAACATTCTTAGCTTTATCAATGGAAGCAAATGGTTCACATGAGTAACCAGATAAGGAACCCCTAAACACCAGTGGTACGCACAATGGGCCGATTAACGGCCTAAGTGTTCCTCTCATCGAGAGCCACTTTAACATAACATAACATAACATTCATAAAATTAGTGAATGACCTAAGTCGTCTCTGATTAAAGCTGCCTTGAAAGACCAAAAAAAAAAAAAAAAACAGGTTTGAAAACGTTCTTCTCCCTTAGTCTGGGCGACCGTTTGAACGTCACCCTCTTAGTATGTAGGCCATAAATTAAGTATTAAATAGACCGACAGCTCAGACAATTAACGACTCTAAGCCGTTTTCCGTTTTGGGGGCAAGAAATGTGTGCTATGTTAAATAAAAAAACTATCCGCATTCATTCTTGCACATTAACCTAACATATCATTCTGTTTTTTTCTTTTATTACACCTTCCGCGTCCCGCCATTCCGATTTTTTGTTTTCTGCTTCACAGATAGGAAATTGAAGAGAGAATTTTATTTTCTAAAATTTGCGGGCGGAATCGGGTAGGTGCGTGGGAGCTGACAGTGGGGTATAGCGTATAGGTCGGCTTGTTGTGGTCTGAAAATTTGTGAAGACTTCTTATTCAGGCAAACAATCCATGAGGTAGGACTTAGTGTTAGCAACCTCCCCCAAATATTTAGTCGTACCATAAGTAATAATGGAACTTACTATCGCGGTGTACAAGCAGTGAACTTTAGGTGTTCACCAGCAAGCCTTTCTACAGGCGCAAAAAAACATTCATCACTTTCATCATGACTTCCTCTAATTTTAAAGTTTAATAATTTGAAGTTAACTACAACATCGGGGTACTTGGCTTTGAATGATCGATTAAACACGAATCCTTCCTGTCAATGGTTCAATCCAAACTGCAATTACCACAGTGGAAATACAATGGCCGCATTGTTTCAAGATCAACAATTATTTGATTTTTTTCCAAGACTAAAACTACACTATAAACTTTTTATAAATAAAAACAATACCAATTTGTTCAAATGCTATTTATTCAAGACAAATTTACTGAAATCAATAAAGCAACCAAGCGATCAACTACACATGCAATTAAAAATATACAAAATAACTTTAACCCGCTACAAGCGAAAAGCTAAATATATATACAAATAAAAAAAAAGGAAAGGATTACAGGAGTGCTACCAAATTAATTGCACTATTAAAGAGGAGATTGATTTGGGAAATTTTGAAAAAATATAAACCCATACCAATTAAACAATAGAGAAACAATAATAAAATAAAAAAATATTGATACAACAACAACAACAACGATATGTGTGTGTATATTCTTGTGTACGTACCATTGACAGTTTCTTCCATTGGTCGATGTTTTTTCTTTGGGCCTTGGTGAAATGGTCCCAAACCTTCTTGTGACTAGCTGCACTGAACACTTTTTCAATCTGAGTGACTGATGGGAGAGGAGGGTAAATATAGATAGAGATAATAGTAACAACAACATCAACAACAACAAAAAAAAAAAAAAAAAACATCAGAGAAACTTGTTGGTAGTTTTAGTTTCTTTTATAATTTTTTTTTTCTTTTCCTTTCGGGGAGAGTTATTACATTTCTCTTTTATTTTGTTATTACAGGTTGTGTTTCTGGTAAAAGCTAAACTGGTCCTAAATGCACAAAATAACTGCACTTTTGATAAACCAATTCCAGATAGGTCCTAAGCGGTCTTAGCTATTCCCGAAGTTAGTAGCGGTTGTGAAATTTTGATTGTTTTTAAACGCGTGCAGGGTAATTTTGATATTAATTATTTTACCTACGCCATTTAAAGGTTTTGAGAATTAGAAAAGAAAGACTAACCGCTAACCAGTAAAGCAGCGCAATTGCAATTTGATACTTTTTTCGTCTCAGGCCCATCACAACGTTCAAGGGATATTTCTTTCTAAATTGAGAACAGACTTAAATCGAATTGCAAACAAATCAATTTAACTGTATTTATGAATTGAAAATTCCTATTAAATAATAAATAAATAATAAATAGCGAAATTAAAATTACAGCAATTTTTTTTTAATTCTTGCCGCGAACTGTCACACTTTATTCACAATCGACAAAATACAGTCCCGATCCACAAACCCACGAATTACAAATTCGTTCGAACTTAACCTTTAAACATGAAACCGAATCGGGCGTATCTGCTACAAAAAGTTTTCATGTGAATAATATGTCTGAAACTACGAATATTCGCTTATTCGCTGTCATATAAATGTGCACTCGAGCTCACAAAAAAATTGACGGCTGTAATATGATTTAAGGTAAGACGTCTATTTTTGAACTTCTCAATTCTACGAATTTTTAAGGGAGCTGTTTCGAGAGAGCAAGATTTCCACTCCACTCCACAGCGAATTTTACCTGTTTTTACTCAATAAATTTATTTTAGTAAGAATATTGGAAAAGCTGTAAGTCACCCGACAATTGACAGATGATTTGAAATTTATTTTTCTATATTAAACGAGGAATAACCCTAGATAGACATATAGATAGACCCAAGTAAATGTCTGTCCATCCCTTAAAGTACATTTACACCGAACCTAATGTGGTTTTCCATTGGGACCACCAGAAATCTTTTTCAGATCTCAGATTTTACTGTGCTCATGGAACGCGCAACGAGATTGATCTGCTTTTGTAAATGGATTAGTGCGTTAATTGACAACAATATCAGCTGTTCAAATGGCATTCGTTTTTGGCTAAATCACAAATGGATATCGCCCTCAAAAATGTTTTCCTTCTTGTAGATACAAATGAAGTATTATTGGTGGTTTGTAGTCTTCAGATGACGAGGGAGATAATGAAGATAATAATTCCTCCGAAATCGTATCCATAGCTATTTATGTATTTTGTTATTTTGGTTTTCACGAAACTTTGCGCATTTGCCTCGAAATGAAACTTCTTAAACTGACGTTAAACAGCTGTACAAAGTATATTGGTATGCGTAAATCTGAAAAAATATCGAGATCTGCGAAAAGTGATCCGAATCGAAAAAAAGATTGATTTTTCGTCCCAATGGAACGCAAAAAGTGATTTAGATCAAAAAAAAGATTGATTTTTTGTCCCAATGGAAAACCACATAAATTCGAACAAATTTTTAAAATCCAATTTTGCATTCCCACTGAAACTTCAACATTTCAAATGACAGCTAGTGGTAGAATTGTTTACTTATCTTTTTGTCTGTTTATAAATTTGAAGTGTTTGAACCTAAAGAATTTATTTTTTAGCTTATTAATGTAGGTAAACATGAATTTAAGTGTTAATTCATACCTATTAAATATATTGCTGACTCAATATAGAGGTATGCAACCATTTCCTTCTTTTTTATTCACTTTTTCGATCCATATTATTCATAATTTAAAAAACTTGAAATGATTGATTTGTTGACAACTGTTTATTTGGTGGTTGTCAGCGGGCTAGAAAGTTATTAAATAACTTGCGCAATTTGTAAAGACGTTTGTTCGATTTGACAAACTTACAAATAGAAATGTTGGAAATATAGCCGAAACGATGAATTTAGGTGTGGTGTAAATGTATTATTATTGATACAGATTTCACATGACACTGAGTGAAGTTTTTTTTTCAAGTCGTTTATTAAGGAACTATTTGACACTTGTCTGAACTTCTAGGGCCATATAGTATATGAATGCTAAAAAACAACAAAAACTTTCCGAAACAGAAAAAGGGACTTCTCCTTTCTGGCAGGAGCTGATAGTTCTATACTCATGAACGCAGTGGGAATATGATCGAGTGCCGTGGGAGTTAAGTCTTAAGTAACTCGTCTGGAACAGGCGGTGGATGGGATTAGTATTTAGCTTTAAACCATACTAATACTATACACGTCGTATATTCAATGTCAAAGCCTAGTACGCACTTGTTCCGGAACGAAATTTTCCGATTGTCTCCAAATAGACAGCGAAACGTCTGCGAAAATGCAGAGGAAAATAATTTGTGGAGAGTTCCAACAGCTGCTACACAAGTATCAGTGTTACCATCACTGGATATTTATCTTCGATTTTGATACTCCAACTTTTCACTGGCTCTTCAAAATTGTCATTTGGGAATTATCCTAATTTAGACTATTTATTAAAGTTTGGAAATTTTTAGACTACTTAGGTATTTATAAAAAACAATGCATATTTCAATTGCGAACGTAAATACTCTTTTCGTATAACTACAGCTTTCTCTACAGTTATTAGCAAATGAACCAACTTCATTTTATACTGTTTTCATCATCTTAAAAGATATGCATCAATATGAAAACACACTGTCCACAAGTATACAGTTATACGCTACGTACGTCCCCTTATTCCAGCAGGATGTTTTTGTTTATCAGTGGAAAATGGAAACTAGAAAAGTCTCTCAATTACGTGTTTGTTTTGTTTTTTTAATTCAACATTGTCGTCTTTAAAAACAATTTTATCAGAACAATAGTGTGCAATTGAATTACAAAAGAGCGCATTTTTTATCTTCATATTTGATTTTGGATATTGTTGGCTCCAAAATTTCTCAATTTGGCTCCACACCTCTTAAAAAAGCTGGCAACACTGCAGTACAAGTGTCAAATTTTCTGCGAAACGAAAAGTAGAACGAAATTTTTCGTTCATAATTTTGTAGCGTCACTTTTGTTTTGTTTCGATTTTTCATTCCGGAACATCTTTTTTTCGATATACTCGCTGAAGTTATGGAAAAAATAATAACTGAACGTTTCGGGTGGATCATTTTTAACGCAGAAGTAGTATCGCAAGCTGAAAACAAAAATGCAACGAATCGGTTTATGGAAAATGGACGCACATGCTCATAATAGTGGCCGTGTTCTATTGCTAGACGTATAGTACAAAATATCCCAGATGATGGAACACCCGCGCTAGAACCCTAGCGCCAGCGGCAAAAACACATTTGACACGATTTTTCGCAAAATTATTTCCACACTGCATTTAAAAAATGATGCAATGGATCTATAAACAATATCTGAACTGATATTTGAATTACCGGGTATTTTCGGAAATGTCATCTGCATCAAATTGCATTTGCAGCATGTTCGAAAACGCAAGTTGCCAAAGTCATGTGTTCGGAAACTCAATCATAGCAAAACTGCATTAGCATGTGTTCGGTAATGCAGTTCTGCAAAGATCAGATGTTTGTAAACGTCATTTGCGTGTTATCTGCCGTGCAGCAAAGAAGATAACAAACGGCCGTGCATTTTCTCTCACGTACAAATTAAATAAATAAAAATTAAAAGAAAGTGCTCGATATCTGGGAATGGATACGAATTCATCATCATCATGCTCAGAGGAGTTTTCTCGGTCTAGATCTAGGTCACTTGAGCGTTAAGAATGTTTTTTTTTTTTTTTTTTTTTGTGATAAGGAATTATAAATTTACTGAGTGGGGGAAGCGAGGAGTAACAACGATTCTCGCTCGTTGGGAGTTACCCTGACAATTTCTGTTGGGAAATTATGTCGAATTTCAGTTTATTAATTGTTTTTTTTTTTGAGGGAAGAACTCTTGACAACAACTTTTAGACACAGTCACTTTTGGTAGGAATGGTAGGAATGATAGCTATTTCGAACTACACCACTAATTCATCATCAGACTCCTTTGAAGTGATTGTTTGAATAGTTTTGAATTCTGACAGTCAATTCTCCGTATATAATTCCATTTGGAAAGACATTTCTGTTTTTCTCCCGTCAGGAAATGAACTTGCATTTCGATTTTTCTCCAATTGACCAAGTGACTACCACTTGCGCCAACTGAGCGACGAGTACAAGCCCGACAACTGGTGATCAGAACGGAGGGGAAGACCTACCTCAGTGCGTTGTTGTTGCTACGAGGTGTTTATTTTGTCAATTGTCGTTCTCTCGGGCTTCTTCGCCTATTCGTCTCTTATATATTATATATTTAATTCAAATAAATTATTGTAGAACCTCAAATCAAGCTCAAGAGGAGATTATTGAACGTTGGACCAGGAACAGAATAAAATTGCTTCTTTATGTTAGGCTGAATTCGAAGATTCTTTCCAAAATGGAAAAAAGTCATAAAGATCTGTGTGGAGTGGTGTACCGAAAATTTTTTCTAGATGTAAATACTGTTTATCATTGTTTCCATTAAAATTTTGCATCAAGTTATCCAACAATTTTTTTTTTTTTTGTTATATATAAGGGTTGAATTTGTTCATTCAACGTTTTTCGGAAACATCAGGCTGCACTTGCAAAAAAAAGACGTTGACCAGACACAAGTCAGAGGCACAAAATGGCATTTGCAAACAGATGACCGATTGATTTCTGTTCTGAATTGACGGTCATTTGCAATTGCAAATGACTTTTTTTTACATTTTCGAAAACACCCACCTTATTATATCAATTTTATCACAATTGCACTTGCTCGGCTTCGTATTTATTCTTATTATGTACACGTTTGAACGATTTCCATTTACAAGTAGTTTTTTTTATTTCTTCTTTCAATGCAGCGGATAGTTTTGCGCTAGATTAAGAAATTTTCCTGAAAGGGATACTTCACAAAAAGTGCTAGACGTCTAGGGCAATAAAATTATGAAATGTAATTTTTTTTTTTTTTTTTGGATATGCAGTTTGACATACCGCAGTTATCTAGCGGGCAGTGAAACGAGGCCAGTGATCGATGCATTAATTAAGCAAAATAATGGCGGTCTTTCTAACTCTTGCGATGGATCGGGCTGGAATGATAGTTAGGGGCCATCTCCGCCGCTGACTGTGGAGCCATCAAACGTAAGTAAAGTAAGTAATTCCCTGATCAGAGTTCGTCGATAATGACATACGACTTTTGCAGTTATGAAGACCTAAATAAGTTTCCCCCCAACCCTAGGCTGAGTTCTCAAAACCTTCAAACGCACATTTCAAAGTAAACAAATTAAAAAAATTGAAACTAATATAAAAACATAAATATGATAAAAAGTCACGAAATACGCAAATCCTACATAGAAACCCATTTGCCAAAAATTTCCCAAATAACTTTATTATACATATTTTACCATTTTAGTGATTATTATTCGGTTTCAATAAATTTCCGCCAAATTCATGGATAGTTGGTGTCTGGACTGAGTCGTAATTCTTTTTTTAATTTACGTTCAATTAAAATTTTGTTCATTTCATTAAGCTTCAACAAATTGAAAATCATAATTTTGTTTTATTTAATTTTTTGTTTTAATTTAATTCTACATACCTTGTTTTTTGTGGAGTTTTCTAATTTTATTTTATTTCTTAGTACAAAAACAAAGAATCGTAAAAGAAAAAACACATTTCAACGTGTAATACCAATAAAAATGTTTTCTAAAAAAAAAATATACATGTATTTTTATATAGTATTTTGAAATAACATGTTACATAACCTAACAACGAAATAATATGTTGTGTGAGGTGTCAACAAATATTTAATTCCATAATACACAGCCACAGAGAAGGAATACATGTATGGATGCGCTTTGTCTAGTACAAAACGGTGTTTGAAATAAAATTGAATTGCGAGAAGCGAATACTATTCAGTAGCGAATCACATTCAGTTTTGATTCCGTTTGTGCTCACCTTTTTCTTTCATTCTTTGGATATTCAAAAAAATAATAAAAACTGCAGAATACCCATATCGTTGAGTTGGAAAACATAGAGGAGCACTCTATGTGTATGAACTCAGCTATGTAGACATGCTAGATAACAGGCAACCGAGGCTGAGAGACTTTTATGTTTTAACTTCTAGTCAAGAAGTGCTAAGCAAGTTGTGAATTTTTATCGTTTGTTTTAGGGAGCAGCATCAGTGCACGCCTCAGATCAAGGCGAAGACAAAAGATATAAATAAACTTTGCTGGAGGTAACGTTCCGATCTACTTGTAAAAAAGACATGGGAATATTATGTACATGGGTTATTATAAAGCGAAGGAAGGAGCTGACAGACTGAACTACGATAGATAAACTGTGACTGGAAGTAGTGAGGGGAATTGTCACAATAAACCAGGGACCATCGACCATCTTATTTGTGGGGAAGCACTATCTAGTTTCTTTAGTTCGACATAGATATAACAAATTCGAACTCGTTTCCAGCTGTAACATTATTTCATCACAGCCATTCAAGAAATACAAGCTTCTGAATGTAATAAAGCTCGACAGCAGAAATTTAATGATTGACAAAATACGAAGGCCAATTTTTTCGAAGCTTATTACAGCAGCTATAATCGGAAATCATCTACTAGTGGAAATAAAATTCGTTGTGAAAACTATAAATTGTTATAATTGTTCAAACAATCACTTAAATAAGTTTGACCTCGAACTTGTGGTGTATTTCGAGACAGCTTTAATTGCGACCAAAGTGTTTGTGAAGAAGTCGTGGAGGTTTTTTCGGTTTGAAACGACGTTGCTCTTTGTTTCCCCTATTCGAAGAATAAGTCACAGAAAATGTATTTTACAATAAATGTACCTAAAACCTCAGACGTCAGTTCAATATCTCACTGAATATAATACGAATGAGTTTTGCTGAATCAAAGACAATGGAATACAGAGATATATAACTTTCCAGTGGAAAGGCTGCTGCCTACAAGCTGTTTTCCCAAAAAATTCATGTAGTCACGCTCATAGGCTCATTTCTTTTCTAGCTTATGTGAGTTCATGGATTGGACTTTAATGCAAGAATGCGCTATTCCGAAATGTGTGTTTCACTAGTCTCTTTATTATGATCGAAGCCTTAACAAAAACCAAACAAGTTCAATATGATATACAAAACTAATGGCACAGCGCGATTATCATTAAAAGTAAAAAGAATGGTGGCCAGCCATTAGCAACATGCTTTTTTTAAGTCATACGTAGTCATAGCCAGGGATTGAAATTCCAAAAACAACAACGTAATGCTTAATACAAGCTACAGCAATGACTTAAAGCAACTTAAATAAATTAACTTATAGCTAGGACTTGAAGCTAAGGATGCTTAAGAAGATCGGTTTTTAGGGAAGTAGTGCTGCGATGGAAGTCGAAAACAGTGGGGTTTAAGTTAAACTTTCTCAGCATACGTGATATTGGTTCGTAAGAGCCATAGGAGGGGCGGTGGGTTTCAGGATAGAAGATAAAGTTGCAACTTAGACTACGAGAGTTAGTGTTAAAGCAGATAGAGTTGTAAAGAAACGTGCAATCTACCAAGCCAGTGAGTAGTCGGTGAATGAAAAAAATGTCTGCTGCGTCCCTGCGTGTACCGAGTGTATTCAGGTTAATAAGTTTGAGACGGTCGCGAAAAGGAGGTAAGAATAGGCGATCATTCCCAGAAAGACCACGAAGAGCAAATCGCAGAAATCGACGTTGTATGCTCTCGATTTTTGAAACATGGACTTGTTGAAATGGATGCCACTCTGGCTAGGTACTCGAGGAGGGGGGGAACAAAAGTGATGTATCTGGTCACATACAGGTCGCAGAATTCTTTGGACCATTTTTTAACGAAGTCAAGTCAAGAGTTTGGCAATTATCTCATCAATATGCGAACGGAAATTAAGCTCCCTGTCGCATAAAATGTCAAGGCACGAAAGATATAATGTGTTGACCGATAAGAAAGTAAATTCGGGGAGGAGACTTCTTGCTTTTACGTGAGAAGGTAATAGATTGGCATTTGGAGACATTAAGTTCTAAACACTTTTTGATGTGAAACATCTATTGGCGCGACTGGAGTGAAATAGACTCGAATTAGACGGAAATTTCGGCGCTACGGCGGAAATTGGCCTGTCGCCATCACTCTTGACTCCTGAGGCACTTAACCGATTTCAATGAAACTCTGTGGGTGTGTATGGTTGGTTGCAACTCGAAAGATAGGATAGGTTTGGACCCGATAGGTGGCGCTATTGCCGAGATTTAAATTTGTTTTCAATTCTTTCAATTTAATTCTTAAAGTTATTACTTATATGGGCACGCTGGACCTACGGAGTGAACTGATAAAGCTAGTTCTTACACAGACAGTAGACTACTGAATGAGTTGATACAATTAAATCTTAGTTGTAATGTTATGAGAACAAAATGCAAACAAAAATAAAAGTAGAAAACGTTGGACACTCTCTGTTTTTAAGGCACCAGGTGGAAACAGTATTCAGATCTTTTTGAATGAGGCTGGAGTCATGTTGAAAAATTTGGTGTCATCAGCATAGAGAGAGAGAGTGCTGTGTGTTGAATGACCCGAGCTGGTTAAGGTAGGGGCTGAGAGAACACAACTGAAGCGAACTCTATAAATATGTATTTCCAGGTATAAAGATATCCAATTACGTTATATAGGTTCGAAGCCGAGGGCAAACAAATTGAAAAATATTAATATATGGGAAATCTTATCAAAAGCCTTTCTGAGGTCAGTTGTGATAACGTCGTCTTCTCTACCGCATTTTAGAGCAGAGTGTGTAAAGGATATAGATTCGATAACGTTATTGGTTGTGTGATCCCTTTTTGTGTATCGGTGTTATGAAAGAGGACTGCAATATCTGACTAAATTCACCATGAGAAAGCGATAGTCGAAAGAAATATGAAAGGGGGAGGGTAAGATTAGAGGAACGATTTTTAAGAAATATTGCAGGAAAGCCCTCTGGGCCGGGAAAGTATTCATTAAAGTTCCACTTTAAATCCTATGGGACAGTTTAGGACGTATAAAGGTATTTAAGTAGAACTTAAATCGCTATGAGTCGTATCAGCAAACGGGCCTTGGGTTTGATATATGTTTTTATATAAAAGGGATAGAGGAAAACCGTCGGATTTTTTTTTTTTTATAGTTAGCTAATTGGAAAAACTACTTTGAGTAATTTATAAGCATGGTTTTTGCACTGTTAAGATGGTGTTAGTCTTGGTATAGGGAGTTATATCAGTGAATTGAAGTTATGCACCGAGATAGTTGGAGTAGTCTGAAGTCATAATTTGTTTCTCTTCTTACATAGAGACTGAATTATTCGATTTTACCAAGGGCGCTTTTAGAAGGGGTTTGTTTTGTTTAAATTGCGGGAAAGTGGAACATAGAGGGAAATTGAATTAAATATTTCTGTGTGGAAAATGGAAAGGTCATCATTAAGAGATAGATTAACGAACTCAAATGAGCACTTGCTAAGATATTCGTTAATTTTGGGGAAACTAGCTTTGAAAGTCGTAAGAGTATGCGGCTGCTGAAGAAATGGGCTGGATAGGAGAGTGGAGGAATTGAGAAATAAGAAATGGTGGGTGAATGTTATCAATGGTCGATAGGAACACAGTGAAACAGAGGAGTTTGCAGTGTCAGTAGTGAAGATAAGATCTAATCGCCTACCCATATAGTTCCGCATTGACTTGACATAAACTTGAGTCTGTCATCCCATCCAAAGAAACATTATTTACTTGAGTTGGGGTTTGAAGCGATGAAAAACCTTTCATCATCTGATAGGGTTCAGTGCAGTGCGGGGTAGAATAAAGTCGCCAAATATAATAATATCATCACGGGAAGCAGATATGTTAATTGTATGGCGAGTTGGTAGGATTGGATAGGTTGAGCCGGTAGTATGTAAGAACTCCAAGGTCATTGTTAATGGTCAGTAGGATGCCACAAGTAGAGTCGTTCTTTGGACTGGTGCAATAGCTCATGGTTCTTTATATCGTACGAAAGATATCTATCTCTTTTTAGTATGCATCTCTGGGCTAATTGCAGATTCGAATCGAGCCAATGAGCAAACCACCGTCTGAGCTAACAGGTTACATAGAGATTCTAGGGCTAGCTCCTCACAAACATTCGTTTTATGTGAGTTTTTCATTTTTGGGAGAGATGGAAGGGATCTAAAATATTATGCCGAGTCCAAACGGCTAATTGAGAAGCTCTTACATGACAGTTAGCTATACTCTTGGATGTTTTTCCAGCCTTTCGCGAGGTTTCGCAGTGGAAAGATAACCTTATGATGTAATTTTTTTTTCCGGGAGTAGTCCAACACACTAACTACTACGCCTACACTTTTTTTACGCGACAAAATATTTACGGAAACTGCGCAAACGGCAGCAAAATTATTAGATTTTTGCCACAGTTGACCATAGATAAACACCACAATACGAAACCATAAAATGCAAGCGCCAAGCAACGGAGTGTCTACTAAACTGCACGATAAAAATTCACAAAATGCTCCCCATCACCAGTAACTTACAGAGACATTATGTGGATCGGATCTTTATGATTAACGATAACAGCGCAGAGAACACATAGAATGTACAAGAATTATAAGCACACACAAAAGGAAACAAATTCGAAAATAAGGAAAAGTATTTCTATGGTAAAATACTAAAACCGGCGCACTCTACAATCAAACTGTACTCACATTGCTTGGTCATGATGAGCATTTGTTTCCTGTAGTGCTCCCGCACTTTGCGCAGCTCCTCGTCGTACTGTTGTTTGTCGGTGTTCAGCCGCCGAACATGTGCATTCGTGCTCTGTATCATCGAATAAAATACATTGGCGTTCTTTTTCGAGCAATCACCGCGCTCCAGCCAAACAATAAGCGTTTGCATGGCGTTCATGAAAGTGTCATCGGCTTTTAGGTATTCGGACAAGGTAAGTGCTTCGTTCTCGGTGTAATGAACTATTGGCGGTGGCGATACTGACCGATGTTTGTCGCGTTCCATGCGCTCGCGGTGACGTTGTTCTCTCTGCAGCTGACGCTGTTTGCACTCCCATTCGTATTGATCATCTCTTGCTTGGGCATAGTCGACATGGAGACGGCCACTAGTTACTGGATCTTTGGAACCGAAACGGACCCGATAGCCCGACAGATATATAGCCGCATCAACCGAAGCCTCATAGACAAAGCGAACGTGACAAAAGTTCTTTTTCGACAGTCGTAATGTGGTGATCTCGCCGCAGCTATCGAATATCTCACGGATTATGTCTTCGGTGATGTTCTCGGGGAGACCACCCACAAAGACAGTCTGACAACCAGGCGGACGATCGCGAATTGTAGGAACTGGGGACGTTGGACTGGGAGGCAGTAGAGTGCATGACTTGCAGTGAATCACTTCTTTGAGTGGAACATTAGCGGTTGCTGTAGACTGGGGTGCAGACGTAGACGGTTCAGTGGGATTGGCGATGTCTGGCATCATGGGAAATCGCTGCATGTGTAAGGCTATAGAAGCTGGGTCCATCATCATGGCAGGCTGCATCATCATGAAGCCCTGATGTATCATGCTGTTTAGAAAAATCTGCGCTTGGTTATCGGCCACCGGAGCTGTTGACGGTTCATCGGAATTTGTTTGGTTGGCTTCGCGATTTGTAGAATTTCCTGTGAGGAATTTTCTTAGATTGGTGTATGATGACGCCGCATTGGGCTCATTGTCGTTTTCTAGATCCATTGGCCCTGGTCCCAGTTGATGGTTCTTCGGATCGCGGTAGGATCCACGATCGCCATGGCTATATGGCGGTTTGGAAGAGCCACCGGCAGTAATTGCGGGCTTAAAGTCTAGTGGAGCGTCATTAAATGTGGCATGTGGTGGTCCTGCACGATTGTTACCGACAGTTCCTACTGCTGATGACGGTGTTGGGTGTAAATTCCGAGCTGTGGCAGCGGCGGTCATTGCTGCGGCGATTTGTGTTATGATGTTGTTGCCTGTGGAGGACCCATTCGCAAGGTTGTTCATCACTGGAATAAAGGAGAAGAAGTTTTGGTTAGAAAAGGCGGGCAACTTTTTTTGTTTCTAATAGGTATGAAGTATGACAGAGTGTAGATTCTTAAAAGAGAGTATGAGCGTGAAGTGTAATGGAATATGCCATTAGGATAGGACAACGATGTGATGGTTGGATGAATTGTAAATATTTACTCCTGGACGTCACACAGCGTTGAGACCCATTTATGATGGTGAACTTGTGCTGTGTATAGACATTTGTATGTCTGAAAAGCTATTGACTTACGCAGATGGGACCAATGTTAGTCACCAAAGTTTGGCGTACAGCAATGGCTATAGAAAACCATAAAGCTGTTATAAAGAAAACTACTGAGAATAGAAATAGAAAATTTACATAATAATTGTGGACGAAAATATAGGTTGCAACAGTTTAACTAAATGATCGAGGCCACACTTTGATTTGTAGCTCGAAAAGAATAGCCCAGGTCTGACCCCGCATTATCACAATTTACCAAAGAATAAATGTTTTAATTAAATTTCTATATCCAAATCCACCTAATAGGTACTACATTCTTATTGTTACGGCTGCTATTCAAATACCTAGCTATCAACTCCACAAAGCGAAGTGTAAACAAAAACAATTCAACCGGCATTTTCTAATCAAAAGAAAATATTTACGAACCAGGAGAAAAGCAAACCCAAAAATGAGCAACAGTTTTGCCAAATTCGAGAGAACGAAAAACGAATTTTGCAATTAGAAAAAAAGAGAGCTTGTCCTCTTTAACCAGACAAAATGGCGTCGGAAATAAAAATTTTCACACAGCACCTAAAAATCCAAATAAATCCCAAATGGACGACCAAAACACATAAATTATGTGACTAATTTGTTGGAATATGTTTTTAAATAAACCACTTACTCATATTTTGCATTGGGTTGCGACCCATATTCGGATAATTGAAAGACATCTCAAGATCACAATTGCGTTCGATATTTTTTTGCACTAACAAAATCACGACCAATTCACAAAATTAAAGAATTGAATTATCACAATGTATATGGCATATTTGTTGATTTAGATTTGTAAATATTATGCTATAATATATTTATTATTTTAATTTCAAGCGGACACGGACACCACCCCTAAAGTTGAAGTAGAAAAATTCCGAATTCTGATTGACTTTTTTTTTTTCCTTGCAAAATTTTGACGTTTTACTTTGATTGATTTCTTGTTTTTGCGAAGAGAAAAGGAAGGTACATTTCAGGTTCGAACCATGGCTTTGTGTTTGAGTGCGTTGAGAAGTAATTTTGCTCTGCTATAGATGGCGCTAGGGAGAATATGAAGAAAAGCAAATATTGTAATTTTTAAAAAACGCCCGTAAAGCGAAATATGATTAGAACTTTCAAATAAAGCAATTAACATTTCGCAAGACATTGGCGTCTTCCTCAGGAAAAGCTACAACTCGTATTAAGAGCACTTGAAAAAACGATGCATTAACTCTGGCGCATATTCACACAACATAGGTAATCTAGACGCCGTTTCGCCCATTTTGGAGCATCTTTCACTTGTTCACGCTATCGGTTGGGTTGGGTTGTACCTAGTTGTATAGTTAGGTATGGTATAACTATTTAAACGGCAAGCTTCCCGCAAGATAATACGTATCAATAGAATTGGAATCACAAATTAATTGCTAACCTGTGTCTGCCTGCACCCAGCGTTACCGTTGATGAATTTTGAAAAGTCGCAAGAAAAAGGGCCAAGGAGAAAAAAAGGGCCAATAATATTAAGTAATGACTCCAAATGAAAAATTGACTAAAAAAAGCAAGACATTATACTGGTAATATTATTAGAGCTAAGCAATTCAGTCCAATAAAACATACCATTAAAAACAAAATAACATTAAACGTAAAATCAGTTTCATAACATACATAAATATGAGGTATTTTTATTTTTTGTTAATGTACTTCTGTACTTATTGACAAGATCAATACTTGACTCCCAATCTTCCAAATCTAAGCGTTTGAACAAATTTAATGCACAAAGCATTGATGACAGGAATCAAACCTATTGGTTTGTTTATTCTACATTAGGGCTACATTTGGAAATATGCGTTCAGCACAGGCATTGCTATGTGGTATAATATCTGTATTTGAACAACAAAATGGTACAATTTTTGGTTCACCTTTTGTAGATTGCTTGTTAAAAGACCATAAGCACTTGTTATCTCGAAATAATCTATTCCCTCGTCGGATATAATGATTTTCGGAAATTTAGGTTAAATTCAATTCAATTTAGGTTAAATTTAGGTTACATTAAAGTTAAATTTAGGTTAAATTTAAGTTAAATTTAGGTTACATTTAGGTTGTATTTCAGTTAAATCTAGGTTAGACTTAGGTTAAATTTAGGTTAAAATTACGTTAAATTTAAGTTAAATTTAGGTTAAATTTAAGTTAAATTTAGGTTAGATCAATGTTAAATTTAGGTTACATTTAGGTTAAATTTAAGTTTAATTTAGGTTAAATTTGGGTTACATTTAGGTTGTATTTAGGTTAAATTTAGGTTAGACTTAGGTTAAATTTAGGTTATAATTAAGTTAAATTTAAGTTAAATTTAGGTTAACTTCAAGTTAAATTTAGGCTAAAATTAAGTTACATTTTAGTTAAATTTAGGTTAAATTTAGGTTAAATTTAGGTTAAATTTAAGTTAAATTTAGGTTACATTTAGGTTGTATTTAGGTTAAATCTAGGTTAGACTTAGGTTAAATTTAGGTTAAAATTAGGTAAAATTCAAGTTAAATTTAGGTTAAATTAAGGTTACATTTAAGCTAAATTTAGGTTAAATTTAGATTAAATTTAGGTTAAATTTAAGTTACATTTAGGTTATATTTAGGTTACATTTAGGTTAAATTTAAGTTAAATTTAGGTTACGTTTAAGTTAAATTTAGGTTATATTTAGGTTAAATTTATGTATGTTACATTTAAGTTAAATTAAGGTTACATTTAAGTTTAATTTAGGTTAAATTTAGGTTACATTTAAGTTACATTTAAGTTAAATTTAAGTTAAATTTAGGTTACGTTTAAGTTAAATTTAGGTTATATTTAAGTTGGATTTAGGTTAAATTTAGGTTATATTTAGGTTAAATTTAGGTTACATTTAAGTTAAATTTAGGTTACATTCAAGTTAAATTTAGGTTACATTTAAGTTAAATTTAAGTTAAATTTAGGTTACGTTTAATTTAAATTTAGGTTATATTTAGTTTAAATTTAGGTTACATTTAAGTTAGATTTAGGTTAAATTTAGGTTACATTTTAGTTAAATTTAGGTTCCATTCAAGTTAAATTTAGGTTATGTTAAGGTTAAATTTAGGTTAAATTTAGGCTACATTCAAGTTAAATTTAGGTTATATTTGGGTTAAATTAAGGTTACATTTAAGTTAAATTTAGGTTACATTTAAGTTTAATTTAGGTTAAATTTGGGTTAAATTTAGGTTACATTTAAGTTAAATTTAGGTTAAAGTTAAATTAAGGTTAAATTCAAGTTAAATTTAGGTTAAAATTAAGTTACATTTAAGTTAAATTTAGGTTAAATTGAGGTTAAATTTAGGTTAGACTTAGGTTAAATTTAGGTTAAAATTATGTTAAATTTAAGTAAAATTTAGATTAAATTTAAGTTAAATTTAAGTTAAATTCAAGTTAAATTTAGGTTAAATTTAGGTTAAATTTAAGTTACATTTCGGTTAAATTTAAGTAAAATTTAGGTTAGATTTAGGTCAAATTTAGGTTACATTTAAGTTAAATTTAGGTTAAATTTAGGTTACATTTGAGTTAAATTTAGGTTAAATTTAGGTTGCATTTAAGTTAAATTTAGGTTTAATTTAGGATAAATTTAAGTTACATTTAAGTTAAATTTAAGTTAAATTTAGGTTACATTTAGGTTGTATTTAGGTTAAATCTAGGTTAATATAATAATATAGTTGGCGCAACAGGCCCGGAGGGACCCTAGGCCTAGTTTCTCACAACCATTCGTTTTGTGTGAGTTTTCATTTTTTTTTTGGAACGAATGGAAGGGATCTACAATTTTATGCCGACTCCAAACGGCTAATTGAGAAGCTCTTTCAAGACAGTCATACTCTCGGACGTTTGTCAGACGTTCGCGAGAGGTGGCGCAGTGAAAAAAACCATAAGTTGGAATTTTGGGTTTTTGCGGGATTCGAACCTCGACCCCTAGCGTAGTAGTCCAACACACTAACCACTAAGCCACTGCGCCTAAATCTAGGTTAGACTTAGGTAAAATTGAGGTTAAAATTAGGTAAAATTCAAGTTAAATTTAGGTTAAATTAGGGTTACATTTAAGCTAAATTTAGGTTAAATTTAGATTAAATTTAGGTTATATTTAGGTTAAATTTAGGTTACATTTAAGTTAAATTTAGGTTACATTCAAGTTAAATTTAGGTTACATTTAAGTTAAATTTAAGTTAAATTTAGGTTACATTTAAGTTAAATTTAAGTTAAATTTAGGTTACATTTAAGTTAAATTTAAGTTAAATTTAGGTTACATTTAAGTTAAATTTAGGTTACATTTAAGTTTAATTTAGGTTTAATTTGGGTTAAATTTAGGTTACATTTAAGTTAAATTTAGGTTAAAGTTAAATTAAGGTTAAATTCAAGTTAAATTTAGGTTAAAATTAAGTTACATTTAAGTTAAATTTAGGTTAAATTGAGGTTAAATTTAGGTTAGACTTAGGTTAAATTTAGGTTAAAATTATGTTAAATTTAAGTAAAATTTAGATTAAATTTAAGTTAAATTTAAGTTAAATTCAAGTTAAATTTAGGTTAAATTTAGGTTAAATTTAAGTTACATTTAGGTTATATTTAGGTTACATTTCGGTTAAATTTAAGTTAAATTTAGGTTAGATTTAGGTCAAATTTAGGTTACATTTAAGTTAAATTTAGGTTAAATTTAGGTTACATTTGAGTTAAATTTAGGTTAAATTTAGGTTGCATTTAAGTTAAATTTAGGTTTAATTTAGGATAAATTTAAGTTACATTTAAGTTAAATTTAAGTTAAATTTAGGTTACATTTAGGTTGTATTTAGGTTAAATCTAGGTTAGACTTAGGTAAAATTGAGGTTAAAATTAGGTTAAATTTAAGTTAAATTTAGGTTACACTTAAGTTAAATTTAGGTTATATTAAGGTTAAAATTAGGTTAAATATAAATTTAGGTTATATTAAGGTTAAGATTAGGTTAAATTTAAGTTATATTTAG
Organism: Cheilosia urbana; assembly: GCA_946477585.1. NCBI lineage: Eukaryota > Metazoa > Arthropoda > Insecta > Diptera > Syrphidae > Cheilosia > Cheilosia urbana. Next base: position 67,055,356 of record OX297855.1, read on the forward strand.
GTTAAATTTAAGTTAAATTAAGGTTAAATTTAAGTTAAATTTAGGTTAAATTTAGGTTAAATTTAGGTTACATTTAAGTTAAATTTAGGTTAAAGTTAAATTAAATTTAAATTCAAGTTAAATTTAGGTTAAATTTAAGTAACATTTAGGTTATATTTAGGTTACATTTAGGTTAAATTTAAGTTAAATTTAGGTTAGATTTTGGTTAAATTTAGGTTACATTTAGGTTAGATGTGAGTTAAATTTAGGTTAAATTTAAGTTACATTTAGGTTATATTTAGGTTACATTTAGGTTAAATTTAAGTTAAATTTAGGTTGGATTAAGGTTAAATTTAGGTTACATTTAAGTTAGATTAAACTTTAATTTAGGTTAAATTTAAGTTAAATTTAGGTTAAATTTAGGTTACATTTAAGTTAAATTTAGGTTAAATTTAGGTTAAATTTAAGGTACATTTAAGTTAAATTTAAGTTAAATTTAGGTTAAATTTAAGTTAAATTTAGGTTAAATTAAGGTTAAATTTAAGTTGCATTTAGGTTAAATTTAGGTTACATTTAAGTTAAATTTAGGTTAAATTTAGGTTAAATTTAAGTTATATTTAGGTTACATTTAGGTTAAACTTTTGTTATATTTAAGTTAAATTTAGGTTAAATTTAAGTTACATTTAGGTTATATTTAGGTTACATTTAGGTTAAATTTAAGCTAAATTTAGGTTAGATTAAAGTTAAATTTAGGTTACATTTAAGTTAGATTTAAGTTAAGTTTAGGTTAAATTTAGGTTAGGTACATTTAAGTTAAATTTTGGTTAAATTTAGGTTAAATTTAAGTTACATTTAGGTTATATTTAGGTTACATTTAGGTTAAATTTAAGTTAAATTTAGGTTAGATTTTGGTTAAATTTAGGTTACATTTAGGTTAGATGTGAGTTAAATTTAGGTTAAATTTAAGTTAAATTTAGGTTAAATTTAAGTTAAATTTAAGTTAAATTCAAGTTAAAATTAAGTTAAATTTAAGTTAAAGTAAATTAAAATTAAGTTAGATTAAAGTTAAAATCAAGCTAAATTTTAAGTTAAAGTCAAGTTAAATTTAGATTAGTACAAAGTTAAATTTAAGTTAAATTAAGGTTACATTTAAGCTAAATTTATGTTAAATTTAATTTCAATTTAAGTTAAATGTCCTTCCTTGGTTAACTACGAATCCACCAACCACAATCCATTCCCGAGTCATGAGTGCACATACGGGCGTCAGTCTCTTTTACACCCGTACCTTTCATATTAAGACCCACCCAGATTTCGCAAAGGTCCAAATGTCCAATAATAATTTCAATTTATGCAACTTTAGATATACCTAACGTTTGCATTTTCTGTTTTTTGAATGGGATTTGCTACAACCCGGTCTCCTATCCTCATTATCTTTTACAAAGTGCCACCTATCGTATCCAAAACTATTCTATTTTTAAAACTTTAACTAACCAAAATAGTATCCTTTCTATCCAACTGTAACCAACCATAGGTACACACTTAAAAAATTTCATTAAAATCGGTTGAGTAGCTTAGGGGATCCGCAAGAGCGCCACCTATCGTGTATAAAATAGTCCTGAGCTGTATACGCAATGTTTATGTGTGGAGAAAACCCGAAACATACCGAAATTCATGTGTTTTTCACTCACACACATACGTTTTCTGATTGCAACCAAACTCCACAAGAACTATATATAGACTAATAGCAAAGATGTGTGAAAGTTGTGTTAAAATCGTTAAATGCGTTAAGCCGTGAATCGGCGACAAAGGAACACAATTTTAAGGCTCCTTTGTCCAATTTAGACTAATCTTCACAGGTATACTCCTGGGCCAATACCTAAGATTGTGTGTAAATTTGAACTCAATTGGTTATGAACCAATACACCTGCAAAGACCGTATATACGTACGAACCATCGTATTAGGGAAATTTCGAAAATCAAAATCGGTTCCCGCATTACAGAGAACATTGGCGACAAACACAATACAACTTATTTATATAATATAAAGAGATACACATATATGTATACGTAAGAATTCTGGGATTTCTTTTTGAATTTGCATTAGCAGTCACGAACTGAATATCCCGACGGACGTGTGTGGGAGTGTAAATGAAGTTGGATTTTCTGATTGTGTAAGGCTCCAAGTGGTTAGAATTTTTTCAAGCTGCATGTTAAATATGGTTGAAAAAAAGGAAGAAGGGTCATATTTGATAAACATAAGTTTTGCGTTGCTGTTATTGCATTTTTAATGGAAGTTCGGAGTTTCTTAAAAAAAATAAACCTATGAACACAGATCGACATTCTTGTAGTCATTTTTGAGAAATAATTAAAAAAACTGATTTATTCATGTATTTTGATCAAAATCGTTAGAGCGGTTTTTGTCGAATTGCGTAGACAAAACAGTACCTACCAAATATGTTTCGAAATTGGGACTTTCAAAATATCAGTAGTTTTAAAAAAAAAAATCTGAGTCTGCTATTCAGTTAGAAAGTACCATATTACCAAATGCATTTTTGTTACAATCGTATGGACCGTTTTTGAGATATGTATTCCGAAATTTTGAAAAATTACTAGGGGCGGCATAAATTGGATATGCCCCAGGCGGCCATAACCCACGCTACGCCATTGCTTCCATTGGCTTGGCACTGATCAACCCAAAAAAATCTGTATTTCAAGAAGACTTCGTATAAGGAGACTAAGTACACCAAATGGAAGAATCTCACATCTTGAACACCTCCATACCAACTAGGGAACTCATAAAATGCGCTAGCAATTGACTCAATCGGATATCAATTAAAAATCCCGAACCCGATGACGTTTGAGTAAACGTTTTGCCGACCATCGCGTCCAGCCAAGAGAGGCATCACGTAATTAACAGCAACAGCAGGTGGATAATGCCAAAAGAGGAGAAAACAAAATCAGATATCCTCCCCACACCCCACTTCCAACGATTGGTTTCTATTGGATAATTAAATGATTGCAGCTTTGATCGTAGTCATTGGAATGCCATGCCATGCCTCATCATTGTCGCTCATTTAAGGTGATCCAATAATTAGACTTAATTTCCAGCACCATACGTCTCGCTTTTAAGCCTCCCCCTTGAGGGAGACTCAAGCCTGAATATTCATAGTACGCCACACATGGTCCGAGCATGAGGCTAATGATGTCCTTCTACATTAGAGAGCAGCCTGGCTCCACATGCCGTAGCACCTCTTCGTTCGTCTATCCATGCACCTTTGCGCACGCAGAGCGCACCGCGCACGTTCGCCACGTTCGCATGTGCGTCAATTTTAGCTATAGAAAATAAACCAGTCGTTTTCCACTTGTGCCTTGTGCGGGTTCGGTTGGAATTTCCCTAGACACGCCGGTGAGTACTGTGGTCCAGTGTACATAGCAGGCTGTGCGGAAAATGCGTGTCTTATTTTTTGCGTGCTCTCTTTGTGCCACTCAGTTGCGCATAAAGTGTGAGCAATCGATCTTATGCTAATCGGGGAGAGTGTGTGCTTTTATTCAATCGTTTCGATTTGGTATTCTTGATTGTTGGCGAGGAAACCACACCGAAGGAGGTAGGAGTGTAGTTGGCTATTTGACAGCGCAATGACAATGATAAGTCTCTGTTTTGCCGCAGATTGACGGTTATATTTATATAGTCGGGTTGCGGCCAAAGTTGGTTAATGAATCTGACATGAATGTGAAGTGCGTATAACGCAGGCAGCAATCACGAACACTGTGTGCTACTGCTAATTGATGTATTCTGCATTCAGATGCATTTTTTAGGGCTTAGACGGGGTCGGTTCCTGATTGCTTTTCTTTGGATCGATTATCAAACAAACTTGTCTAGTCACTAGGTACAATCTTTAGTTGATTACAGTCAATTTTACGCGCCGAAAAAGATACAGTCTAAAGGAGCCTTACAAGTGTAGACACGGTTTATATTGTTTACGCACTCTTAAGAGGCCTCACAGATTCAAGAACGCCAGGTGAAACTGATGTGCCATCTATCTTTGGTTCGTAACTGTCAAAATAATTGAAAGTATCACCTCCAAATGACTAATGGGGAACGTTTTATGGAAGAAGCTGATAGTGATAGATGTGTCAAACGATTCACTTTACCTTGAAACAATACGGAATGTGGAAGTCGACACTCAAGTCCTGAACAAATATTTTTAAAGAAAGTCGTGCTTTTCATAAGGTTGAGAAAGCAGCAGAATCCATGGCTTATACTCCAGCGAAGTCAAAAATCTCAGAGCTCGAACATTTACAGCACGCTGCTTTAGTATAGTATATATCTGTCTTGAGAGGGTTTTCGGTTGAATAGGCTCGCACTTAATGTCGTTTTCCGTTGGGATTCTCAAATTTTGCTCTCAGATTTCTCTTTTTCATAGATTTGTCGTCAAAAAAAGTAATTAATAAGACACTTTAAACTTGGACAAATGACAAATGTTTTCGTGTTAGTGGAAATAGGTGTAAGTCTCGCTCAGAAATCGAGATTCACAAAATTGCTCTGACTCTGAAAAAAGTGTTTCTTTTGCGGCCAATGGAACATGAAAGTTGACAGCCAGCCGATTTCGAGACTGAGTCTGCAAGAGCTTTTTCTGTCCTAATTGAAAACGACATAAAGTTAGTTTATACAAAAAAAAGAATAAAATAAATAGGCAAATCATCCTTAAATTTTCTGGAAAAATAATTTATTAATTTTCGTACGGAAAAATGAATAAATTATTTTTCTAGAAAATTTAAAGGTAATTTGCTTAGGTACTTTTTTGATAAACTAAATTTATAATTCTTATGTAACATTTTAAGAAGAGATTGAGTTCAACCACAGACAAGAGAAATATACAGATGTAGAATGATAGAACAAACGCATGTTCAAGAAAAATTAAAAACCAGCATACACAAATCGGGAAAACCAGCATACACAATACAATACCTGGTATGAAGTGCCAGCAACATGAAGCAAGTCCGTAAGGATTGTATGATTCGAACGAAAATGTATTTTGGGTTTTGTTTTTCGCAATTTCCTTTTTGTGTGTTGACCTTGTGCTGACGATATTATTGTTGTACATGTACTGCTAGGGGTTTTTGGAATCGTTATGTTAGGTATTGTAATTATTGTAATTTTTTGTCATTCATTAGTTCCATGGTTCCTGTTCTTTAAGCCATGTGTACAAACAGGAGAATTATAACACTGAATTTCAATTGATAACGTGAAATAAGAAAAATCTTCGTTTTAGATTGGAGGTTGGTGAACTTCTATTTCAAACACTCCCAATAGTCAGGAAATAAGCAAAAAAGCATTGAACTTCTGTGTATTTTTTCATTTTAAACATTTTCGCAAATCCCATGCAAAAGAAAATATGAAGAAATTAGCATATCATATAAAAATTTGTTTTCCGACACGGTGGATGTATACCAAAAATGTTATCGAGAATATTATTTAGCGCAAATGCATTTGCTTGTAAGAAAGTATTTTTTTTTTAGTTTCAGTCTTGGTACCTAGGTATTGTAAAGGATTATTCAATAAGAGGTGTTAAAGGATATGGTCCTGTATGCGTGCTCGTGGTGGCCATTTGGCTGATGTAGATGTTCATTATTAACGGCATACCTGCCTCTTTATTATGAAATAAACATCCGATTATTTATCTCAAAAAATGACATTTTTCTTTGACACCTCTTATTGGAAAACCCTTTATTACTCACGAAACAAAAAAAAAAAAAATTATATGATTTACAAATGGAATCTTGCAGAAAACTCGTAACGAATTTTGTTTGTTAAAATAATGTTGAATCAACGAATGCATAAAATAACATAAAATATTTACAAAAATTCAAATAAAAAAAATATAGGTATACATAGATATAATAAAAATAAAACAAAAAAATTAACTCAGGCTTATTAAAAAAAAAGAAGAGATTGTGCCTTCTACCGGACATTATAAGAAAAAACGTTGTTATTAATTCCGTGGCAAATCCTGACAGTTCTTATAGGTTCATTAAATTTTCTAGTCCTTTGTTATTAGTGTTTTTTGTTTTAAATTTTTGCATCAATTTGTTGGCGTTTTTGCTGGTCCAAATACAATTTTTTGTCTTAAGAACACAAGGACCATAAAAGAAAGTACTTTTAAATGGTGCTCCGGCAGTTTGTCAACTTTTCTTTGATTTTCGTTAGAACTTCTTCATGGAAACCCGTTGACAATTCTTTTATTTCCATCCACTTGTATAAAGAAGTGGTGTGAGGGAGATGGAAGTCAAGAGTTTCTCTCATAAAATAATATAACGCGGCATTTCTAAAAAATGAATTTTGTGAAATCCATTTTTCTTTTTAAGAGTAGGTTTCATTTTTTGTTAAAAGCGTCCCGGTAAAAATATTTGCATTTTCCAACAGGGAATGAATCGATTGACTCAACGACATTTTTTAGGCTGTCTTTTTATTTGTTTTAAATTATTTGATTTGCACATTTGTCGAATAGTCTTTTCCAAATCATATGTTCTTTTTTTTTTGTTTTTTTTTTTTTAATTTCAAGATTTCTGATTTATAATCTTGAACATTTGTAACGTTCTCAGAATTCAGTACATGCTTGTTGTTGAAACAGAGCCTTTCTTAAGTTTCTGAATCATAACTAAATCTTTTTCAAAATGTATTTCTCTCTTGCTGGGAAATAAAAAAAAAGAAAACCTTCTGCTAAAATTTGCTTGCCGCTGGGTGCGACAACAGTTTATGCAACATTGAATACCGTACACATATTCTCTAGTTTTAAGCATTATTTCGTTCATATAGCTGAAAAAAATGCAAAAAAGGTAAAAGCCAAGCGCATCCACAACCATACGTTCTCAGAACAAAAAAAAATAAATATAAATAACAAAATTTGCACTCCATGACTGAATGAAACCGAAGTGAAAAAATAAATTTCAGATGTCCTCACTTTGGTCATTATACTTGTTGGGCGTTATCACAGAGTAAAAAGAAACCTCTTCCACAACGTTTTTTTTTTTTTTTTATACCTAGCTTGCGCACACACAGAACACAGATCGCATATCATACCATACCTCCCGAATAGAATACCTTCTCCATATGAAAATACTGTGAGCGGACAAGAAGAAAACAAAGTAAATGTTGGGGTTGGAGTTTGCAAATGCAGGCTGCCTGCATGATCATACAATAATCGAAAAACAGAGTAGCTATACTCTGTTCAATTTATATTTTCAGTACAGGGAAGATAGGCTATTTGCCTTTCACCCTTACTATTATGGATTTTAATAAGCTGTCTCCATTTTAAAGCTCTCACATGGTTACCATAGTGAGCACTATAAATTGGCATAATTCTCTCACAAATATCGGTAGGGTTACCAAATACCAACCCTTTATTAAGAAAAAATGGTTTAACTGCATGTTAACAGATCCTTCAGATATACAAAATAATTTAAGGAGTACCTAAAAACTGTATGGCAACATCCCACATAATCAAACTCATTTATTCGCTCTCAAAAGCTTTAAAAAGCACCAAAACCGAAAGTTCTTTGACAAAATTCAAAGAAAAACCCTTAATGATATGCTAAAATTGACATATGGTAACATTTCTCTGATGTGCTTCAGTCACTCACACTCAGCGTTGCCAGACAGTTGAAATATTTCCCCCCAGACAAATCTGAAAAACCCCCAGATTTAGTTATTTTCTAAAAAAAAACAACAACTTTTGAACAAAAAGTTGAACGCAGTTAAAAAAAAAAACCCCAGATTTCCCAATAAACAATCAAAAAAAACCCCTAGATCTGGGGGGAAAACCCCCAAACTGGCAACGCTGCTCACACTGCTTATTTTGGTTGATGATAATAGCAAGCGAATGCAAGACGATCGTGCTCATTCTCCCCGCGGCTGTGGGGCAGATGTATGCGAATTTCAGGAAAATTACAACAACAAAATTCTTTGGAATGCCAGTGGTTTCGTTATTATTTCAGTGGCAAATCTTGTATTTGAGTGCCGTGAGAGTAGCTACAGGCACCACTGGTAGAAAAAAGAGCTTCCCATAAGGCCTGTACTGAAAATATAAATTGAACAGAGTATAGAGCCATCTACATGAAGAAAAAGAATTAAACTCGATGTGTACCATATTCTACATCTGTATATTTCTCTTGTCTGTGGTTCAACTATTGAGTTTAAGTGGTCAAAAAAGCAAAAGACATACCTGGAACCTAACTCTTCTTCAGCTAGAAGGTCCCCTCGCAACAAAGCGAAATTAGGTTATAAGGCCAATGAGCCTACCTCTTGGTACTAAAATCTATGCATTACTTAAGTTACGCGGTAAAAACTTTGCAACTTGTTTGCTTAGATAAATCGCTTCAAAAGTAAACCCCACTAATGACTATCAATTCTTCCAGTTAACACCTCTGTGATTAGTTGCATCGTCATTAACTGATCAACAACTTAAATTGTGAGTCGATTGCGCCGACTCGGTGCCTGGGTGGACCACTTTTTTATCCAATTCAGCATTTAGATTTCCCTGTAAGAAACTATCCACCAACCGGCACAGCAGGTAGTCTCGCGCCATGTTGCACTCCAACGAGCATTTCCTGCTTCATTTCGTAATTCGCACATTTTAGGACGCGCACGAATGCATTTATGCAGATGCCCCCTGTCCCTAGTGAATACGCAAACCCGTCTGGCAGTTGGGAGTCGGAGTACACGCACCATGGTTAATGGAAGCACAGCTCGGCATGAAAATGAAAATCTATTCTCGAACACGAATGGACATCATCCACCTAATGCCATCACAACCACTTTGAAGTGGCTGGGGCGCATACATAGTGGATTCACTCGAAATGAGGAAAACGTTGCAAGGTAATTAAAGACCGCATATACGCCTGGTGTATGAAGGTTCCATCTCAGTAGATCTTAATCCACTTGAATTGGTGTTACGCATCCTGAAGAGTTGGCTAAGAACACTTACATATGGGATGGCTCCGCATAGTTGCCAACAGTGCGCTTCCCAGAGGCTATTGTATGTCAAACTGGCAGCCTCTTGGGATTAAGGCAGCGGGAAGATGTGCTCGACGTTTGCCCATTTCGGTGACCTAGAATGGAAAAAAAACTCTTTTTTTTTTTATAACTACAAACGATAACAGCCTTAAATGGCTGGCGAGTTAAAATTAGTTCGTGACTTTTGTAGTTAATAACTTCAAATGGATGTTGAATATTGTCGCACTACAAAAATTCGTTTGCCCAGGGCGCCTTTGGAGCAAGGCTTTAAATTGTGGATACGGTTTATTATCCGCGAGTAAGTGATATTGAAAATGATGGCACAGGAGGAGGAGCTGTAGTTTGTGTAGATGGATGTGTGTATCATTTACAAATGTAGTTATTGAAAAAGAAGTACGTAGGAGAAAGAAGAGGACCGAGGAAGTCTTCCATCTCGAAGATTATGCCTAGCAAGTGGTCATTTACTTCTTGACTGTTGTTCGGCTATAATAACGGGTGGTTAGGTTTCAAGGGCCGATGTTGAATGTGAACCACACCTAAACGTCAATTTTTTTTCTGCATTTCATTCGACATTTCTCAATTTCAGACTAACTCAATTTGATCAATGGAAAGATACATAATGAGCAACGCGTTAAAGTTATTCAGGCTTATTATAAAAATCGTTATTTTTTTGGTCGCTTACAAGGTGCAATTGACTCAAGAACTAAAGCCATGTCCATTTCAAGCGTCGTCAATGGTCAGAATGGTGGCAAGAAATGGATGATCAATTTTCGAAGAAAATCCTCTTCAGTGATGAGGAAAATTTTCACTTCAGTGGATTCGTCAATAAGCAGAATTGCCGCATTTGGGCGAATGATAATCCAAGAGTGATTGCCGAAAAACCAATGCACCCACAAAGAGTGACTGTTTGGTGCGGTTTACGGGCTGGCGGTATCATCGGGCCGTATTTTTTCCAAATTGAGGCCGGTCAGGCAGTTACTGTGAATGGTGTTCGCTATCGTGAGATGATAACGAACTTTTTATGGCCCGAATTGGAAGATATGGATGTGCACGATATGTAGTTTCAACAGGACGGACTTGCCACACAGCTAACGAAACAATGGCTCTTTTGCGCGAAAAATTCAATGGCCGTGTTATCTCACGTGTTGGCGATGTGAATTGGCCGCCAATAAAGGTGTACGTCGATAAGCCAGCAACAATTCAAGAGCTAAAGAATGAGCTAATTCGGCACATTAACGGCATAGAACCTCAATTATGCCTCAGTGTCATCGAGAATTTGGACCATCGGATGGAGGTGTGCCGCCGAGGTCGCGGCATTGAACCATACCAATATTATCGTAATAAAAAGAAATGACAATAATTTCCTAATAAATTTGTGTTTTATTCAAAATCAACATCGGCCCTTAAAACTTAACCACCATTTATATCTGGAACTAGAGCTTCCACATAGTACTATGCCCTAGCCTCAAGTTTAATACTTTCGGCATAGAGTTCCGTCTTTGATATCCATCATATTTTGAACGAACATTCTCTCTTGTGCAAACAAATTCGTGTCTGTGAATACGGCCGCCTCCTCCATTCAAATTTCTCGTTTCTTTAATATTACATTCATTTGGTATTCGATTGGGCATCTTCAGGTTCGCTCTCAGATTTCGTGTGGCTAATCGAACATAAAAACGTCACTTTCTCTTTTTTGTGTTGATTATCGTCCGATTCGGATATATGTAGCCTCCAACACTTTTCGAAGCGTTTTCCATTCACTGGTTAAATCGGAAATTTGCTTCCCGATTGATTTCTAAATATTTATCTTTATATTATTACATATATATTATTATATTTATTTATTATTATATCTTCTTCTTATATAAAAATGAATCCCTATTTCACTTGGTCACGGCATCACGCGTGAATGGCTGGACCGATTTCGCTAATTTGTTGTGTTTGTTATTGTCAGGAGAAGAATCTTATGAAAGAAAAAAATTAAGAAAATTGCGCGGAAAATTAGAAAATTTAAGAATACTTAACCACCATATTAAATTATATCTAATGTAACCATAGCGCTTTTACAGTTCAAACTTTTTTGATGTAACCTTATGGCGTTTGGCATAACATTGACAGAATGCGTGCTGCAAATATCGTCAAAAGGATGTAAAAAAAAAATTAATATCGTTTAAAACAGATGCTTCGATCGGAGTTATTATATTGATAAAATACATATAAAATACCTAATTAATTTATTGTTTCTAACTAAAACTGAATTTCTTAGTGCACATCACCGTTAGTTCAGAGTTATCGCGCCTAATATTAAATGTTCAATTTAATATGGAGTTTTGGTAAGTTTGGATAGACTAACATATCAATTGCTGTGCGTTAGTCGGGGAAAGGCTCCAGAACAGCTAGACCGATTTAAATGATTTTTGTTTTGTTTTGTTCGTCCTGAATCAGGGATAGTTTAGGATAAAAGAAAAGTCGGAAAATCATAAGCATGTGGCGTTGTAGGCGTATATGTCGTTTTTCAGTTCAATTAAATGTTCTTTAATAATAATAATAATAATAATAATAATAATAATAATTATTAATTAATTTATACCTATAATTCTTTCGGGATGAAACTCGATGATGATGATATAACTCGATAACCACTGGGTCAATTTTTATGATTCTTCTTTTGTTTTGTTCGCATTGTTGTATTTCAGGATAACGCAAACTTAAAAGATAAGATTTTTGGTCCGCTATATGGCGTTGTTGTCGATCTCCGAAACCACTCACCCGATTCAATGAAATTTTGTAGATTTATATTCTTTACTCCCGCTTGAAGGATAGGATACTTTTGGACCGAAACAGCGCTACCAAGTTGATTGAAATTTCGTAGATGGATATGGTTGCTTCCAGTTTTAAATTTCGGATAGTTTTTGACCCTATAGGTGGTACTTTGAAAAACACAAGCGGGATAAGAAAACGGATTGTGGCACGTCCCATTCAAAATTAAAATCGCACGCTATTTCTAAGTTGTATAATTAAAATTATTAGTGGACATTGTCCAAATAAGGCAATTTCCGAAATGTGAACAAGATTTAATACGAAAGGTACGGGCAAAGCCGGGTGGGTATAGTTACATAAATAAAAGAGACTGATGTCCGTATGTGCACTCATAACTCGGGGACGGATCGTTCGATTTTTAAGATTTTTGATTGGAAGGAAGGACATTATGCTACCTTTTGTCGTGAAAATAAAACTTTATGGGGATTAGTTGAATTTTTGAATTCTTTAGATGTTCCGGGCTTACTTCTTCATAATTTGGATTTGAAAGTCGGCTCAGTAAAAATTTTGTTGCGCAACATCAATGTACCGAAACTTTGTAACGGATCGCATTTGATTTATGGTGACGGATCTCAAATCAAATATCATGCAAGTGGTGATTTTAAGGGGCAAATTCAAAGGCAAACACTCTTATTCCGCAGATTTCGCTTATTCAGAACGATTTACCATTCGTGCGACTTAAATTTCCCGTGCGTCTCGCTTTCACTATGACAAATAATTTATTGCAAGGATAATCGATGGATGTTTGTGCATTTGTGGCATCAATATTGATTTTCCATGTTGCTCACATTGTCAATTTAGTGAAAAAGCGGAAGGCTGGCCGACACGTCAAAATCATTGCGGTTTGATTGAAACAAATCAACATTGCTATTCATCATTTATTTATATTGCATTTAATATAACTTTTGAATAAAGAATTTTAATTGGCCGAATGCACAATGCACTTCCTAATTTATGTAGGAAGTGCATTGTTCATGCTCGGAATTATTATTTTCATTACTTTAACAAATTTGGGCGGAACGATGTTTGCCGGGTCAGCTAGTAGTTTTTTTTTTTTTTTTTGTTATTAGTTTTTTGTACCAAACGAATATGAAAAGTGCTGTGACTATAAGAGCAAAAAAAAATGCGTCCAATCTATACTATAATACCACATTACACTACACTACATTTTTAACAGCAGTATTCAGGCCGCTGCGCTGCCTTCTGTAAAATCTGGTGGTTGTTCCAAAACTGAGTTAGCAAGTTTTACTGAAGTTAAGGACTACTCACATGAGAGTGAATTGCGAACTGCTAACACGCGAATATTTGTAGTTTCTGACACTTCATTCACATGGAAACTTTTTTTGGTCGCAGATACCTACCCGCGTATCAGATTCATTTTTGAAGGTTAAGTTCGAACGAATTTTGCATTCGTGGGTTTGTGGATCGCGACTGTTTTGTGTGGATTGTGAATAAAGTGTGACAGTTCACGGCAAGATTTTTCAATTCACTGGAAAATTGCTTTAATTGTTAATTTGGCTGTTTAAATCAATTGAGAGTAATGTTTTTTTTTTAGACTAGATGTTAGATTAATTAAATATAATAGTTTTGTGATAGAACAAATACCAATTTTCAATTCATAAATACAGTTAAATTGATTTGTTCGCAATTCGCCTAATCGCAGTTCGCTCTCATGTGAATGGTCCTTTAGAGTAAGTTCGGGTAAAGTTTGTTTCATGAAATATTTCGGAAATTGAAACTGATTTTGTTAAGAGAAGAATATTATTGGAATATTGTTGCCAGCATTTACTTTGCTAATAGCTCAATTTTTTCACAAACAATAACAATATTTGCAAAAGTGTAGAAAAGTTTTAAATTTGGTCATTTTCAAAAGTGCCGGGTAATTTTATTCTATCATTGTATTATGCACCTTGTTCCCCTTAAGGTTCTGTTCGAAAGTGGCGACGAAATTCTTCTTCGCTCTAAAAAGGGTCAATCTCCTCCACGTTTTTTCCTCTTGTTGAATACTTATAGTTCCACATACCTACTTGGATTCATCAAAAAGTCGTTCGATTCCGAATCACTTTCATCGCTAGATAAATCAAATAATATTGTTAATAAATTAAAATTAGTCAACTCTTCGAGTTTATCTGACATTTTAGCGACTTTATCATAGATTACTACAAAAGCGTTCCCTAACTTATTCGTACCTAAGTGTCTCTCTCTAGGAGAGCATTTATATGACTGCCATTTTGACAGAATTTTCCACTTTTACTGCAAAAGAAAAGGAACAAACCTTTTGTTTCGCAGTTAGTAATGCCGAAAGTACTCCTACTACATAGGAGTATTGTACTACTTTCAAAACCTCCGTTCCGTACTCTTCTCTTAACATTCGTACTGCTGTTTTTAGCACCAGAATCAACTGCTGCAAGAGCCAACGATATCCAATTTTTGTTATTAGAATTAATAATTTTTTTATTTACTTTTAGTATTTTTTAACTTAATTTTTAAAGTTTAATAAAATGTGTGTGCCCACATTTATTTTTAAAGAATAACAAATGTCTGTACTACAATCTTTTTTTCAAAATACTCTCCTTTTTTGACTGCGGAACTACCTTATAATATTTCTCTCCATCAATACTGTTCGCAGTTGACATTCAAAATTTCTATTTTAATTCTCTGTTTTAAGTAGGTCCCATTCCTGTGTTTCGTTTGTTTCTTGTTGTTAGACCTAAATAAATACCTCTGTTTTTTTTTAAGGCTTGTTATTAAATTTACATTCAATCTGAATCTTAAGTCAACCCGCCGAAAAAAATATCAAAATATCGGTTCGTCAAAACAACATATCTCCATTAAAACATATTTTTCTTATAATTTTTTAAATTTTAGTAATTTGTTATTGTACATCTATAATTTCATATCTTTATTGCATTGTAATATTACTCTAACATGTAATATTGATTAAGAAGAATTTTTTTAACTTTAAAATACGTCTATCTCAAAACTACGATTTAGGATTTGTGTTGTTTTGATCAAACTCCATAGATATTTTGTATTTTGTATTTTTCCCGATTAACATGAAATGCAAATCACAGCACATGATTTTTTTTTAACATTACCTTGTGGCTCGTCATTTAGTGCTGAAAATAGGTTCTAATGGTGATGCAATACTATGTATATCAATGCATCAGTGGCGTCTCGTCAGGGTGTGCAAGGTGTGCATTGCACACCCTGATCTAATGAAAATAAGTCCCTCATCAAACACTGTGTAATAAAAATAACACACAAAAAATGATATGCACAATTCCATAACCCATAAAACCTCCATAGCACAGCCAACAGCTACAGCCTACACCATACCTATTCATACTCATCCTTTATAAATTATAAATCTTCTTTCAAAATTCCTTCACCGCTGAGAAATAAAAAATTAACTCGTACAAAAACTCGCTGTGCACCATTCTGTTGATTTCATCAAATAAATTCATCCAACTCCAAACTATATCCCTCTACAAGATTTCTCCAGTATTCATCCCCATCGTCATTCGTCGGCCGCACGCCGCCGTACTTAAATCCAGTGTTGCCAGAATTTCAAACAAGAAAATGCTAGACTGCAAGAAAAAATATGCTAGAATGTATGAAGCCAAAAAATAAAAATGCTAGACAAAAAAAAAATGTATTTTCAACAGCTTTTTACAATAAAAAAAATATTGTTTTGTCTCTTATACAACAAATTCATCTGAATGTATGTTTTGGCCTATTCTAGCCTATTATATAACATAAAATGTAACTCTCTTTTTAGTATGGAATTTCGACCCTAAAGCCTAAATATATCTCAGAAAATAATAAAAAGCATGTTTTTTTAAATAATGAATTTTATTTTTACTGAACATTAAAGTATCAGTCTTTAGAAGAAAAACAAAACAAAGAAATATCAACAGTAATTACAGTGGGTGCATTTTTGTTGCCGTTTGATGGCCACTATAGATAAGATATAAATTCTTCACCACACGTCTGAATTAATTAGCCCATGGTAGTGGCCAGCCAAGTTCTGGTTCTACACCCTTTTAACAGGAACAAACTCAGGCGATTTTCGACCCACCTCTGTCTTTAGTACCAATGAAGTCAGGAACTTCGAATTCGGAATATTTGCTAAGCTGATCAAGCACAAGCGCCTCAGAAAACTTTTTAGCATTAGTTTAGTGGTTCCTGAAATAGAGGGCTTCAAAAATAACAAAAACCGTAAGTGACTGACTGACAGATCATCAAAATTATGGAGTACTCCCCGACATCGTGGAATCTTGTAATTTTGCACAACGGTATGTCCTATGGTAAAGGAATAAATCAAATTTGAGGTTTCTCTATAAGGGGACGTGGTATCCACCCACTTTCTCAGAACTATTGTCAATTATAAGGACTTCCGATTGCTGTAGAATAATGAGATTTGGTTGATCGGTAGAGCTCGAAATTTTTTTCATTCGACGTGTTTTCCTATCGTCATTTTGAAAATATACATGCAACTTCAAAGTTCATGACTTTTCTAAAAACTTATTACTGACTAAAATTTGGTGGGCTTACTTGGCCAGTTTTCTCTTTACTACAAACTCGAAAGGTTTTAAAAACTGGATCAGTGAACCCACCAAATTTTAGTCAGTAATAATTAAATAATAAAATTTCTCTCTTAATTTGTAGTTATTTCAGTATTGTTCTACTTTAAATATTTCGTATTAAACCTTAATATAGTAAGAACATGGTGTACTTTTAGATCTCGGTACTTTTCAAGGCTTACTTTGTTACAAACATAGAGGTTTTTATGTAAAAGAACTCTCTCTCTCTGGCTTTTTTTTTTTAAATATGCGTGGGAAAGTGGTGGGAAACATCTTAAACTTCGATGCAATGTGTAGAAGCTTAATGTACACGAATGACTAAAATCTCAGAGCAAATATCCAAAAATACTAAAATCCAAAAAAAATGCTAAAACAGCATCTGGCATTTTTCTTTTTTAAAAAAATGCTTTCAAGTTTTCGAAAATGCTAGATCTAGCATTAAAAATGCCAGAATGGCATCACTGCTTAAATCGCTTTACTTTGATGAACTTGTAGTGAACTCGTGCGAAGGTTTTCTGTGCACGGGCTGTATTCATTTTCTCTTCTTTTGCATCTGTTCTGTTCTGTTTCCGTAAAGCGTCATAAGTCAAATACACAATGTATTACATCGATACTCGTGCAAATAAAAGCTGTGCACGAAAGCCGATGAATGAATGGTTGAACTTAGCTTTTCGTTTAAGTGGTTAGGGATTGGGGTTGCAGTTTCGTGCAGTGCTTTTGATTTTGTATGCGAAAGTTTTATTTTTCTATATTTTATTTTGAAAACAAATAAGATATCAAAAACAGCAAAACAATGATTGAGAAAACAATAAATGGGACGTGTTTTCAGGCAATTAATTGATATTTCTAAAAAATGTATAATTTTAAAGAATTTGCACACCCATCTAAATAATTCACGCGACGCTGCTGCAATGCATGTAGGCTATTACTCATTTTTAACTACAACAAATATATGCGGCAATCCATCCAGAACCAATTGATTGCTATTTAATTTCCAATCTCGAAAGGAGCAAGATTTTCGTGTAATAAACAACTGACACTCAGCAGTTTCACCTTTTTGTGGGAATTTCAATTTCCGAAAAAAATTCCGTGCGTAAAAGGAAAAAAACATCAAAATTGTGGAAATATCAATATCAATCTATGTTTCAGATTTCACTTCATTTAAATCGCCTTTTAGCAAAAATTTCTAGTACCAAAAAATAGTCATTATAATGTCAACAAACTGCGGTTTTTATACTGAAGGTTGATTTAATGTAATTATCCTTCCGAAGATAATGGTCTATGTCCATCCGGAATTGACTTGCTAAACTTATAAGTGCGAGTGTTGAACACGTAGAAAATAGCAACACTATAATGCTCTGTTGGAGTTGACTGTCTGCTCGAGTTTCAGAAGTCTTACATGAGCCCCTCAGAAAGAGGACGTATGGCGGATGAATTCACATGGTTGAATCAACGGTGGCGTCAACAGTCAACATGGCAGATACCTCAATGAGCTACTTCGACGTATTTGGAGCTGAGGTCATTGAGGATTTTCAACACTAGTCAGGGTGTTGAAATAGAGATGGTGGCGGAAGAGCCCTTAATGGGTCAACGGCAGCTCTCACATCCCCGCAGCGGGTTACTGGTCCTCCAGGTTGGGGGTTGTGCGTGGGGCTAACTACCCTACCACGGAAAACAATATATGTTGCGAAGCAACCAATAGCTTCGGATAAGGACGGATTCACTGTTGACGACCCTGTAAAACGAAAAAAGGACAATGACGTTCGGATCTGCACGTGGAATGTTCGAACTCTGAACAGACCGCGTGCAGCCGAACAACTAGCGGAGGCCCTAGACTGCTACAAAGCAGGTATCACCGCCATCCAGGAAGTGCGGTGGGATGGGCCGGGCAAAAGGAGGATGAAAAACTGTGACATTTACTACGGTGACTGCTACAGAGAACAAAACAGCGTCTATTTGGATGCGGATTTGTTGTAAGCGGCAGACTTAGGCAAGAAGTCTTGAGCTTTCGACACGTTAGTGAACGCCTTACAACTATCCGCATCAAGGCTAAATTCGCCAACATCAGCCTGATATGCGCTCACGCCCCCACAGAAGATAAAGACGATGCTACCAAAGAATGTTTCTACGAGCTCCTCGACAAAACATATGAGCAATGTCCTAAGCATGACGTTAAAATCGTCTTGGGTGATTTTAACGCCCAAATAGGAAAGGAGGACATCTTTGGTAGCACAATCGGAAAACATAGCCTACACGACACCACGTCTGGAAACGGACTTAGGCTGATTGATTTTGCTGCGGGACGTAATGTTACCATAGCTAGTTCACGGTTTCCTCACCTCAATATATACAAACGAACATGGCGGTCACCTGATCATCAAACCGTCAACCAAATTGATCACGTTGCGATCGACGCAAGGCACTCCTCCAGCATTCTAGATGTCCGAACTTTCCAAGCGGCCAACATAGACTCGGACCACTACCTTGTTGTAGCCAAGGTACGGATGCGGATATCCCAGACGCCACAACAGTGAGAAAATACTGTGAGGAGATTTAACGTTGGACGGCTACAAACGCAACAAACCGCCAGAACCTATGCCGATCGCGTATCTCTCAACCTCTCGAGAAGTCCTATGCTGCCAGCATCAAGTGCCGAAGACCAGTGGCGTCGATGCCAAGAAGCCATCAAAAACGCCGCAACTGATGTGCTCGGTTTCACCAGCCCACCCCCCCCAAACCCCTGGTTTGACGAAGAGTGCCGGCAAGCACATGCAGCAAAACAAAGTTCATACGAAGCGTCGCTGCATAGAAGGACGAGAGCAGCTCGACAGCTCTACGAGCAAAAAAGGAGGGAAGAACATCGGCTTCTCCGGAGAAAAAAGAGAGAGCATGAGAAGCGCGCGATCGAGGATATAGAGAGGTGTTACTCCAGGAACAATGTTCGGAAGTTTTACCAAAAGGTAAAAAGAACGTGTCATGGCAACAAGACCCGAACGGAGACCTGTAGAGACGAGCAAGGAAACCTTGTAGTAGAGTCACAGTCGGTGCTGAGGACATGGAAAAACCATTTCTGCAGACTGTTAAACGGCGAAGACGACACAAATTCCGCTGTTAGGCAGAACGAACCATTCAACCTGGACGATGACAGCCAAGATTTCCGTCCAACTGACCAAAATGAAGTGAGGATAGCAATATCTAAGCTTAAATCCAACAAGGCTGCTGGTCCAGACGGCTTACCTGCCGAGCTCTTCAAGGCAGCCATAGATGACTTGGTAGAGTGCATACACCAACTCATCTCCAAGATTTGGTTAGAGGAAAGTATGCCTGATGAATGGAACCTCAGCATTGTTTTCCCGATCCACAAGAAAGGAGACCCTCTAAACTGCGCCAACTACAGAGGCATCAGTCTCCTGAACACTGCGTATAAGATCATGTCTGCTGTATTGTGTGAACGCCTGAAACCATTCGTCAACGATCTGATAGGTCCCTATCAGTGCGGTTTTAGGCCCGGTAAGTCCACGACCGATCAAATATTCACACTACGGCAGATCCTGGAGAAAACCCAAGAAGTCCAGATCGATACTCACCATCTTTTTATCGATTTTAAGGCCGCATATGACAGCGTTTATAGAGACGAGCTATACAGAGCCATGTCTAGTTTTGGCATCCCTGCCAAACTTGTCAGATTGTGCAGAATGACGATGGAGAACGCTCGCTGCTCCGTAAAGGTCGGAAACAATCTCACCGAGACCTTTGATGTCAAAAAAGGATTTAGACAAGGTGATGCGCTGTCATGTGACTGCTTCAACATCATTCTTGAGAAGATTGTACGAAACTCACAAGCCAACACCAGAGGCACAATTTTCTATAAGTCTGTGCAACTGCTTGCATACGCTGACGACATTGACATTGTTGGTACAACACAGCGAGCTGTCACTGGTGCGTTTGCAAGTATTAGTACAGAAGCGGCAAAAATGGGTTTAGTGGTGAATGAGGGTAAAACAAAATATATGCTGTCAACAAGAAGGGACACACGACATCGACGAATCGGGCAGAACGTCACGATAGACAGCTATAACTTTGAGGTAGTTAGGGACTTTGTCTACCTCGGCTCCGCTATAAACTCTGACAATGACATCACCTCAGAAATCAAGCGAAGAATCACACTTGCCAACCGCTGTTTCTTTGGCCTAAGACGGCAATTGATTAGTAAGGCCTTGTCAAGAAGCACTAAGGAGATTCTATATAAGACTCTCATCATCCCTGTCCTGCTCTATGGCGCAGAAGCATGGACCCTAGCAAAAACGGATGAGGATCTTCTTGGTCGCTTCAAACGCAAAATTCTTCGAGTGATTTTTGGTCCCGGGATTTGGAGGAGAAGATTTAACAGCGAACTCTACGAGCTGTACAGCGACATCGACCTAGTCAGAAAAGTACGCATCAGTCGTCTAAGATGGCTGGGACATGTAGAGCGAATGGACACCAACGCTCCGGCCCGAAGAGTCTTCGATTCTAACCCGGAGGGACAACGCAGTAGAGGAAGACCTCGCCTTAGGTGGCGCGCGCAAGTGGAAGGGGACCTCAACCAACTTGGAGTGCGCAACTGGAGGCAGTTAGCCAAAGATCGCGCTAACTGGAGAGGCGTATTGGTTGAGGCCCAGGTCCACCCCGGACTGTAGCGCCACCTCAAGTAAGTAAGTAAACACGTTCGACTTTTGCGCGTGACGTTTTAAACACAGAGTTTTGAGGAATAGTAAGGAGAATGAGAGGAAATTGTTTTCCTGCAGTTAATTTTCTAAAGTTTGCAATCATGTTTGCCTTACTATGCTTGCTGGTTTCTCAACTACGGGAGTTGTTAATTGCTATACCTAATAAGGTATGCCCGTACATAATTTTAATAATTTTCATGCCTTCCTGAAGTTACAAATTGTCAATAGGTACTGATTTATTCGAACACTGTTTGACTATTTTTATGATTGATAAAACGCTGATTTATCATGTTATAACGTTTATTGTTGCTTAACCACTAAATCAAACACGAAGTTGTTCATCAAACATTAATTAATATTTGAAACAATCAGGAACATGTTCAAATCAACCATTTTCATGATCTCTAAACAAAAATTATCAACAACGTCGCCTTAGTTGATTCAAGCATGCAGCTTTATTTGAATCAACCATTTTCTTATTCAGTTTCAATATTTTCAATGGATTTTCAATCAACAATGAAACGTGATTGATTCAACTAGGGTTTTTTCTTTCGATGTAAGAACACTGACTGAGATTAGTGTATTTGGTGAGTTAAGGCTTTTTTTCTTTTTAGTTTATGGGTCATGAAATTGTTAGGTATATTCGTTTTCTTCTTCAAAATCATAAACATTTCCAATTAATTTGAAATCACTCTTACATGAAATGGAATTGCAAATGAATCTTTTCGCCCATGATGTCGCTCTTTTGTTTACATGTTTCTATGGAAACGATTTTTATTTTTTTTTTTTTTTTGAAAAAAAATCACTTTTTTAATTTAAATTACTATGGTAATTTCAACTTGATGAGGGCATGTGCATCGTGGGTCGTGGCTAATCCGCTGTAAAACAGTAGCGCCTGTGCTGTTTTTGAACATATTTTCTCGCAGAAGTTGTAGGCAATCCCTCTTTTTGGGCTGAAGTTGTCAGTCTATTTAATACTTAGTCCATGCTATACTGGAAAAGAAGGCTTGCTTTGCTTTAATGCCATTAAAGAGTACCCCCAACTATACGCACTAACTAACCAGTGATACCCCACTCGACTTTGACCCAAAACTACATGTCTAAACAAATAACCAAATCCACTTGCGTTCACGCATCGCTTAGATTTAACGTTTACACAACAAACGTGGGCCTATCGTATCGCCATGTCCACTCCATATATACCTACATGTACATATATCGAAGCATATCGTCCAATTGCATTGGCTTGAAAGAGATCGATTCTATATGTAGGTACTTCCAACTCGATTGGAATCCATCCGTATATGGACAAACAAGCTGCACTCAACAAAATGTCCAACTGGTCAGAGCCTAAGCCACTTCACGGATAATCCTCAATTGGCTTATTCACGATTTGACGATCGTTTCGATAATGGCCAAATGGTAATGCATTTTAAATTGGGTGGAGAGCATGGTAGGAGGCCAAATTGATCGCTGTAACCCAGGTGGGGATGCCTCCTAAACGCTCTAGCGCAGCTCCAAGCAGCGTGATAACTCCTGTCAACCACCATCAGAGTCAGCATCTCGTATACATGAGCACCGCGCGGGCATGTCAAACAGTGATGACGATGATGGTCGATGCTGCTTACTCGATTTGCCATCGTGAACAAGTGGTCACAAGCGATCTGCACATAATAGACATCCACCTAACCTATACACGCTGACTGCCTGACGTTTCGGCTTAATAATGATAATTGGCTATTGAATTGAGGCTAGTGAGCGAGCAAATGCGCTCGTTTAGGTCATTTCCCGTACTAATTTGTCCGGTAGTAGGTACGAGTACGATTATGTATATACAGCAAACGATTCCTGTAACTCCTGAAACGGCAGTTGTGTCCCTCGTGCGCGTGCACGTTCGCTGCGACGATTATCGTTCTGAATTTTACGACTTATTGCTGCCGAATGACATGACCAGATCGATTGGCGACGACAGGCTAAATGCACAAACAAGTGGGCTTGGTAGATGTATGCTGATTGGTGAATTGCGGTTGGGTATGTCCATTTTAGTGATCGGTGTCATTCGTCATCGCGTCTGGTCGTTATGAGCAAAGCGGTTGTTTTATGGATATAGGAATGCGGCGTGCATTTCCAAACTAATCCGGGTTTGGTTTGACGATATTCCTTGGAAGATGAATAGTTTGGGTATGGCCAATTATTTGTGGTCGGCAAGGCGATGTTTTGGTAACAGAAGTACAGGGGTAAATGAGTGTTTGACGTTTTGATGCGGTTGCAGGTTTTACGCAGTCTGGTGCGGTAGGGTGTGCTGATACCGACTACTTATAACAATAGGGTGATACCGAGTCAAAGCGACATAATATTGACCCATTTCACTTGGAGGTTGATTTTTAATTAAATGCCTTTTTTCGTTATAAGGAAAAGTTCATGAAGCACTGTGTTTAAGTAATTACGTCCTCGATTCTTATTGAAGAATTACAAGTGTCGCACCAAATATCGGAAATGCTTTCTTAAAATCGTAAATAATTTCCGTCTTATCACCATGAACCATCAGCTATACAAAACTCAACAAAAAATAAATCACAGCTGTTACGTCTCACGATCTCGTTGGCTAGTACATTTTTAGGGTTCCGTAGCCAAATGGCAAGAATCGGAACCCTATTAGATTCGTCATGTCTGTCTGTCCGTCCGTATGTCACAGCCACTTTTCTCCGAAACTATAATAGCTATACCGTTGAAACTTGGTAAGTAGATGTATTCTGTGAACCGAATTTAGATTTTTCATCAAACCCATACGTGTAAGTTATAAAACTAAAATCTAGTTTTATTAAAAAAAACTTTATTTAAAAATTCGGCAGCGTTTCTGCCTCCTGACTTAAGACTGACATTGAAATTCTTACGACTAGCTTAAATACTAATTATCTGCTGCCACTGCACTTCTGTTTCGAATGTATTTTCCTGGAATCGTACGGTCGTCGCCGGTCGGTGTCATATGCCCGTGCGAAAGTGCTTTCGATGCAGGTCTCGTCGCTGGTTGCTAGATGGCATGATTTCGGGTCGTTGCTCCGTGTGACGGTGGCATGTGTTATAGATTGTTTTACGTTAACTCCTCCGCCCTTAAGAGTGGACGCCCTCGTTCACTTAAAAGAATGGTATTTGGCTTATGCGGGATGTTCTTGCCCTTGGTCGTGGGGACGGCTCGCTTTTGGTAGTCTCCAAGGCTTCTGTCGATACTTCTGGTTTGGTTACAGTATTCTCTACTGAGTTGTTGGCTTTCGTAAATTTCCTGAAGATGACCAATATGACAATGCAGGATAGTAGACACGCTCCAAAACTTAGCATAGTATTATTTTTGAAGTCGGTTTTCAGGAGCTGGATGTACTGGGTGTTGTTTGTGTGGAGTTCTTTTACCATTTCCAGCGAGAGAACTTCTTCTAGTATGTTGTCCGATGAAGTTGGTTGCAGGATTGGCGGGAGAGGGTTGAGATGACTGGTTTCGATGGAATTAAACGTGTTCTTTCCAATTTGTATACTGCTGTTATCATACCTTATAAGGAACGTACCGTTGAGTGAGATCATGTTGTTGTTTATTGAGATTTGCCCATCGTACCGATTCAGAAAAATGATGTCTGATGATATCTCTTCGACCGCAGGAATGTGTTGGCTGTTGATTGCAGTACAGTTGGCTGGGATACTACGTATTAGGTTTGGAATACATGTTGTATTGCTTATGTTAATAATATTAATTCTAGGACAAATGGATAGTTTATTCACTGTTTTACAATCTGTTACAATTCCATAGATTTCGTTTTCACATTCTATAATTTCCTTAAAGTCGATTTTTATTATTTTTGTTTCTTCTCTTACTGCTTTTATAATAATTTTTTTACAAATTTGTTCATTTACAGTTGGTAAACTTACTATGTATAATAAAATGGTATTGTTAAATGCTATCTTTATCTCTGAGAACTCAATTGCCTCTTCTATATTCTTGAATGGTATTTCTTTATTATTTATAATTTTTTCGATAGTATTTATTTCAATATTCGACAGGATATATGAATTTATAATATTTACTCTTGCCCAATGTAAGGCATATGCCACGTTTGTTATTTCTTCTTTTAATAGATCTAATTTATATTTTATGTTGAAAACTAACTGTTCTATTATGTTTCCATTTTCTTTTACATATTTATTTATTTCGTTAGTTCTATTAGCTACGTTATTTATTTTATCTATTACAAGTTTGTTAATTACTATCTGTCTATTATTATTTTCTAGGACGTTATTAATTTTTTCTTGAATTATTTGGAAGTCGTGTTTATCTGGGTTGCCAGTAATGAATTTCCAAGCGCTTCCTAGGAAGTCAATTGACCTTCTGGATTTTGGATGGTTTGGGACTAAACGTTTTATCAAGGAATTGATTGTTGATATTTCTTCGGATAACAGGTGAAAGCTATTGTGGGAGGTTGGTAGATTTTCTCTCATGGATGTCTCTATGCTTTCTATGGCTTCGGAATATTTCGACAGATCGATCTCGTGAATAATCTTATAGGTTCCTGTTTGTAGTCTTGATGTACCCGTGTTTATGGTCACAAGTCTTGCGTTTGTATAGTCCAGTATCTGTACGTCAGCTAAGCAGTCGGTCATGTATAGGTACAGTTGTCTAGAAAGAAAGGTATAGGAAGATCTATTATGATTTGATGTGTGATTTGTGAACAACTTTGCCGGATTGAGTAAGAATCGTTGTTTTTTTATTTTCTTTTACGATTTCCTTTGCGTATCTCGGCGTAAGTTTTGAGCCTAATCTTTTGTTTCTTTTGACGTATATTACGTCGCCTGTTGAGTAGTTCTTTACTGGTTGCTTTCCCTTATTATGGTAAGCTAAGTCACGTTCTTGTTTGACTTGTAATTTGTCCTTGGTTTCCAAACGGATTTTGTTAATTTTGGTAGGATCTGCGTTTCTACTAAAAAATATATCGACCGGTTTCCTACTGGTCACAGAGTGTATTGAAAAATTATATGCGTTCGTTGCTGCCTCTAAAAGTTCCGTGAAGGATTTGTGTGTTTGTTCACATTTTATGCATCGCATGATTTCAACGAGAGTCGAGTGAAATCTCTCGACTTGTCCATTTGAGCTGCTCGTGTATGGTGGTGTTTTATAAACTTCGATGCCGAACTCATCCTCAATCATGAATATGATCGGGATTGAATTAAAAGACTTCTCATTATCGAATACTATAGTCTTTGGAATACCGTAAGAAAATATAATCTCTCTGAGAGGTGTTCGAACATCCTCTATGGCCTTCGATTGTATTCTTTTAGCCTGGGCGTATTTAGAGAACTTATCTACCGCAGTCAGTACAAGATTGCCTTCAGTTGAGAAAATATCTAGGTGTATTATTTGTCCGGGGTAAGTTGGTATAGGGGTCGCCTGAATTTCGATCTTCTCCGGGTGTCGGTCGTACTTATTTTCTCTACAAACCGAGCATAGTTTTGTTATTCTTCTTACTTTGCGAGACATACCGGGAAAATAAAATTTTTCAAGAATCTGTAATTTGTTTTCGCGATCATTCCTATGAGCACGTTGATGTGTCCTTATTATTATCTCTTCTTGTTGATTTTCGTCGGTTACATCTTCGACAAGAACTTGGGAGAATCTAATGCGATAACTGTGAAGATGGTCTCTATAGATTTCTTGAATCATACCCTGAATTCGTTCCTCTGTTCTGATGCAATTTATAACTGTGGGGTTCAATCGTACTTTTAGGATTTCTATTAAATTATTATAGGTAAAGGAGGGCTCTGTTATTAGGTGTCTATGGTAGGTGGGAAATACTATGCGAAACTCTTGTTTACTCGTATCACCAATATTTAAGAAAATTTGATTTTTATAAGCATTTATTGGCGTCTCAACACTGATTATGAGGCCATGGGACGAGCTTTCGTCACTGTGTACGGTTGGAGTGAGGGAGTTAACTTCAGTTCGAATGGGGGGTCTGGAGAGGGCGTCGGCAACTATGTTTGTTTTTCCTGGCTTGTACTTTATCTCATAATTATATTCCTCTAAGATCGCTTTCCATCTCTTAAGTTTGGTGTTGTTGTTTTTGTTACTTAAGGAGTAGGTAAGCGGTTGGTGATCAGTGTGAATTATAACCTTTGCTGGCCCATATAGATAGTTCCTGAAGTTGTTCAATGACCAAATTATAGCTAGCATCTCCTTTTCATTAGCTGCATAGCTTTCTTCGGTTTTAGTTAATGTCCTAGATATGAACATAATGGGCCTGTCCTCTTGTGATAGGACAGCTCCTAGGGCGTAATTTGAAGCATCGGTTACTAACTCAAAGGGTTTCGTGAAATCGGGGTATGCGAGTATGATTTCTTCTGAAGTTAAGGTATTTTTGATTCTCTGAAAGGCTTGTTTGGCTGGTTCATCGAGGTGGATTATTTTTTTGCCTGAGAGGTTTTTGGACATTCGTCCGTCCTCCCCCCTTAAAAGGGCTGTTAGGGGTTTCGCAAGCTTTGCGTAGTCCCTAATGAAGCGGCGATAATACCCTGACAGACCTAGGAATGAGCGAAGTTCCTTTAGGGTACGAGGGTAGGGGAAATCTTGGATTGCTCTGACCTTTTCTGGATTGGTTTTAATGCCGTTGGGCGAAATAACAAAACCAAGGAATTCTACTTCTTGCCTGTAGAATTCGCACTTATCCAGTTGCACTTTCATATTTGCGGCTTGTAACGTTTGGAAAACTTTCCGAATATTTTGCTCGTGTGTCGCCTCATCTTTACTAAAAATGACTATGTCATCTATGTAGACATGACAAATTGCACCAATATGTTCGCGCAGTATGTCGTCGAGTGCTCTCTGAAATATAGATGGAGCATTCTTGAGACCGAATGGAAGCCTCGTGAACTCATATTTGCCATTGTTGACCGAGAAGGCCGTTTTTTCGATATCAGATGCTTTTAAGGGGATCTGATGAAACCCGCTTTTTAAATCTATTACAGTAAACCATTTATTTTGGCCTAGTTGTGCTAGCACATCATTTATTTGAGGGATCGGGTATCGATCTGCCACGGTAATACTGTTTAGCTTCCTGTAATCTATGACGAGTCTGTATTTTTTCTCTCCGGAAG
Source organism: Cheilosia urbana (assembly GCA_946477585.1). Lineage (NCBI taxonomy): Eukaryota > Metazoa > Arthropoda > Insecta > Diptera > Syrphidae > Cheilosia > Cheilosia urbana. The sequence goes on from OX297855.1 coordinate 67,083,594, forward strand.
CATCGGCTTTTTTAGGCACTACCCATACGGGAGAATTGTAAGGGGATCGTGAAGGCCTAATTATACCATCGTTGAGAAGTTTGTTGATTTGTTTTTCAACCTCACTTTTAAGAGATATAGGGTAGGGATAGCATCTGGTGTACACGGGTGAATCAGATGTTGTCCTAATCTCGCCTTTTACCACGGTGGTGTAGGTTAATTTCTCTTCAGGTTCATCGAAGAGTTTCGGGAAATCGAGTACAATTTTGTCTAAGGAATTTCTTTGTATTGAGGTCATGTGGTTCGTCCTAATGTTAAGTGAGTTAATGGATTGCGAAGCCATCTGTTTTATACCTATCTTTACTTTGTTATTGATAACCATGTAGTTATCTTTGGTATGTATAACTGCAGAAAGGCTCTTAAGACTGTCATTCCCGAGAATGGCGTGAAACGATTTGAGTTTGGGCATAAGAAAGAATTTAATTTTTATGTTTTGAAGACCAAAAAGATTGACAAAAGTATGCTGAGTGACTTGGATGTTACCTCCAATCGAGTTACAACAAAAAGGTTTTTCATTTAACAAAGGGTTCTTTACTAGGGATGGTTGTATGTAATTCTTATTGGATCCGGTATCAATAAGAATTTTTAATATATCTCCATTCTTCGTTGCACATTCAAAATATGGCAGCGAAGAATTGGTTAATCTAAAAAATGTATATCGGTTAGTTGCATGATATCGGTAGAATCGTTATTGTCCGGTTGCGTCATGTCAGTATAGTCTTGTAAAGTTTGGTCATATTCGTTCGAGTTGTCTACGTACGCTTGTATGTCCTCATATTGGCTGATTTCCTCTGCTTGAGTCATATCGGTACCAATATGAAAGTTTCTTTGAATCTTGTTAGGGTGTACTTGCTGAGAATGGGGAGCTGATGGTCTTTTCGGTGCTGGTGGCCAATTGTTCATACGGGGTCTGTTTATATAGTTTACGTTGTTCGTCCGAATTGTCGATATATCCATAGGCTCTTGTGGTGGTTGCCGGGGATTGCCAAAACGTTGTTGGTATTGTGGATTAAATTGTTGTTGGTATTGTGGGTTAAATTGTTGTCGATTTTGCTGTGGAACAACCTGCCTTTGAGGTAGAGGAGGCCTAGCGTTGTATTGATATGAAATCTGTTGTCTGGGTGGTTGAGGTAAATATGTTAGTTCTGGATAGAATGACTGGCGGCTTGGACCTTGTGGGTGGTTGAAGTTTCCTCGTCTAGGTGGGATTGGTGGCGGTTCGGGGTGCTGAATTCTTCTGTTATTGTTATTTGCAATCGCATACTGTGATCTGAAGTTTTGATTTTCTAGCCTCAGGCACAGATGCAAGGCTTGAGGTAGATCCAAGGGTTCTTTCATTCCCAACAGTCTGGGAAGGTCACCCTTAAGCCCTCTAATAAAAGTGTCAAGTGCCTTATCTCTATAAGTTTGCATAAGCAAATTGAGAGCGTCCGCACTGATATCCATGCACGATATTTTATTGAGAATTAATGAAAGATGCGCGTATACATTTTGATAGAATTCCTGTATAGATGTGTTGCCTTGCACAAGCCCTGTCATTTGGTACTCTAGTGTTCCCAAATCACGCTTGTCAGCGTAGTGCATGGTCAAGCATCTTGAAATACATTTCCAATCCAATGGAGTGTTGTACGACTCCAGGACATGGTCTGCATTTCCTATGATTTTGTTTCTGATGGTATTTATAATACCAAAGTATTTTGCTGATCCTTTGATCGAGTCATATATTTTTAGGATCCTCTCTACGCTCTTGCGCCATGAACTAAATTCTCCTGGTTCCCCAGAGAATTCGCGTAGGCTGCGTACCACATCTGGAATTTTATCGAGGTCGTTAATGTTTGCTTGTTGGTCGGGCGATATAGCTTGGTCAGTTCCCGTGAACTGATCCGCATATGGGTTTAGAATGGAGTGTACAAGATTTCGACCCTCGGTCTGAAAAGCTTCACGAACCATAGAAACGATGACGGATTCCAAGGGAGGGTTAATAACAGGATTTGATGACCCTGCTTGGCCAGCTTGAGCCGCATGGCCATCAAGCGCGGATGGTCGTAGCAAATTTTCATTAGGCATTTTAAGTGGAATTGAAATTATGAAATTAGACCGACAACCAAATAATTCTTGTTCTTATAATGTAAGTGATGATAAGTGGAAATTAATTTTCTTCAACTGCTTTATGCAATAATCAGATGGTAATTCTCTTTCGAGTTATTCTTACGCTATTTTCTTTAGTTTCTTAAGGAGCTTCACTTTTCTTGTGATTACATAGACTTGTATAATATTCTTTTCCTTACTTTAATTTGATTAACTATTTATGTTCCTAAGTATACCTTAATCTATGCTTACATTAAATACACGATCATCAGCATGTTGTTGGCGGCAGTAGTCTTAACTACACCTGTTCACTGTTTGTTACTAGGGGGCCCTTGATGTTTTCTCCAACTCTGGTTCACCAGCACTAGTTGTTTAGATGTTCTTCTAATATTTTGAAGTTTTTTCCTTTGCACTGTACCGGTTACACTGATTTTCGTGCGGACCCTGGTTTTTGACGCACTCTTTACACGCACGTTACACTGGTTAAATGTTTTATCGGTTTGTACCACTTGGGGACTTTTCCGGATACGGTATAGTTATTGTACCACTTGGGGACTTTTCCGCGACTAACACACGTACCACTTGGGGACTTCTTTTTTTAAAAAAAATGGTTAGTTAAGTACTACTTAAGTACAAGCGCGACTAACTATAGTGAACTAATTTTTTTACCGTGTTACCAGGGTCCCTGCTCGGGCGCCAGTTATAAAACTAAAATCTAGTTTTATTAAAAAAAACTTTATTTAAAAATTCGGCAGCGTTTCTGCCTCCTGACTTAAGACTGACATTGAAATTCTTACGACTAGCTTAAATACTAATTATCTGCTGCCACTGCACTTCTGTTTCGAATGTATTTTCCTGGAATCGTACGGTCGTCGCCGGTCGGTGTCATATGCCCGTGCGAAAGTGCTTTCGATGCAGGTCTCGTCGCTGGTTGCTAGATGGCATGATTTCGGGTCGTTGCTCCGTGTGACGGTGGCATGTGTTATAGATTGTTTTACGTTAACTTGTATGGATAGGTCTTCAAAAATGATATTTAGGTTTGTAATATCATTTTTTTCTAAAGGTTAAGTTTGCGCTAGAGACACTTCCAAAGTGGTAAAATGTTGGATTTTTTTTATACGTCATAAATCGTAAACTTCAATTTATTTAATTTCATAAACATAAACCTTATATATAAACCCTGAACCATTATTTCCTAATAATAAGTGATATAAAAATACACTACAGTGAAGTCTCACTTATATGAACTCTCAGTTATATGAATTATTCCAATATATGAACCACAGAATTTTTGTACTGGAATTCAGTTATACCTATGAACTGATACTCTTATAAATGTACTGCAGTGTCATATAAGTGAATTTGTGTTGAAATTTTTCTGAAGTTAAAACAGTTATTTTGTCTAGACAGACAGACAGACAGCAACATCGGTTCGGTGGTGATTTGTTTTTTTTTTTTTTTGTAAAAAATACTAACGTTATAATGTCGATGGTTGCGTGGAAACAACGAAAACTTCGTAAGTGTTTGAATATGGAGCAAAAGGGACAGATTATAATGGAATTAGAAAAGGGGCAGTCTGCTAAAACTCTCTCAAATAAATTCAACATTGCAAAGTCCACCATTGTGGGAATAAAAAAAAAACAGTGCAAACATTAAATCTTTGACAGCTAAAATGGTTTCTGGAACCGCAAAAAAAAAAAAGGTTCACCAAGGAGATTTTCCGGAGATGGAAAAGCATTTGTACAAGTGGTTTCTCAGGCAAAGAGAAGCCAATGTGCCCATTTCAAGTGAAATCTTACGAAATCAAGCTTTAACTTCGTTCAAACTCAAATACGGAGAAAAAAAAACCTTTTCTGCCAGTAACGGCTGGATGGCGAAATTTAAAAAGAGGTTTGGCATCCGATTGTTGGCTATATGCGGAGAAAAGCTATCGTCTCAGCCGGAACTTATTCCTCCATTTAAGCTTGAACTTGACCAGAAAATTAAGCAACTTGGACTAGAAAAGGAGCAAATCTTTAATGCAGATGAGTCTGGGCTCTACTTCAAAATGCTTCTAGGTAAAACATTTGTATCCGCCTGTGAAAAAACTGCCCCCGGAAGGAAAATAGCAAAAGAGCGAATAACATTCTTAGCATGTACTAATGCTACTGGCACTCATAAATTAAGGCCTTTAGTTATTGGTAAAGCCAAAAAGCCAAGATCATTTAAAAATTTTGAAATTTCAGTTGATTATGATCATTCAAAATCAGCTTGGATGAATACTTCGATTTTTAGAAATTTGTTTCATAATTCTTTTGTAAAAAAGGTTTTTAAACATTTGTTAATCGAATTCAAAGTTAATTCTCCATTTTTTCAGGTCCAAAACCATCTAGTGGAGAGTGGATATCCTCCAAGAGCATTGCTTCTTTTGGATAATGCTCCTAGTCATCCTCCTGCCGATGAGCTGATTAGTGCTGATGGTCAAGTTACAGTTATGTTCTTGCCACCAAACGTCACCGCACTTATACAGCCCATGGATCAGAACATAATAAGGCTGACAAAGCTGTATTACCGCAATTTTTTACTGCATAACATTATAGCACGAGGGGAGAAGAGTATATACGACCTTTTAAAAGCAATAACTATAAGAGATGCTATTTTATATTTAGCCAGTGCTTGGGAGAAAATCAGAACAGATACAATCGCAAAATGTTGGCGTGAGATATTTTACAATCCTGATGAACAGGACTTTACTGAAGAAGATGATGTGCCTTTGTCTAAGTATTTTCAAGCAATTCAGCCCGAACTAGCTGATGCTGCTCACATGAGCTTAGCGATGATGAAAGAAGTCGCCCCTGATGAAAATGTCGGCAATCAAGCTTGGAAAGAGTTAGCAGAGATGATGATGATGACGATTCACTAAGCCATGATACTCCAGAGGATAAAACAACAAAAAGAGTTCAGCTTGGGGAGGCAATGAAAGCTCTTAACACACTGATGGATTGGGCTTCAGAAAATGAAGGTCCTTAAGAAGAACTACTGATGCTGAGAAAAATGCGTGAAGGAGCTATTGAACTTGCATTTAAAAAAACTGCTCAAACAAAAATATCCAACTTCTTCAAACGAGTTTAGCTCAACAAAATTAAAACGAATTATTTTCTGTATATTGTAATATGTAATTTAATTTCATTACATTAACCGTTTCGCAGTAGCTTAGTGGTTAGTGTGTTGGACTGCTATGCGGGAGTCCCAGGTTCGAATCCCGCAAAAACCCAATTCCGACTTAGGGTTTTTTTCCGTTGCGCTACCTCTCACGAACGTCTGACAAACATCCGAGAGTATAAATGTCTTGTAAGAGCTTCTCAATTAGCCGTTTGGAGTCGGCATAAAACTGTAGATCCCTTCCATTCGTTCCAAAAATGAAAAACTCACACAAAACGAATGGTTGTGAGAAGCTAGGCCTAGGGTCTCTCCAGACCTGTTGCGCCAACTACTTACTTATTTACATTAACCGTTTCAATAAAATATATTTTTTGCTACATAGTTACAATATATGAACTTTTCGGTTATATGAACTAGCCCAACAATCATTATTTCATATAAGTGAGACTTCACTGTATTATTAAAATATCGATCAAAGTTACAACGAACTACAAGAACTTTTATGTTATGTTACTTGCTGTTTCGGAACCATTCATGAGCGAGTCCGACTCGCACTTGTCATACTTTTTTATTTTTGATTAACTATATGTTTTAAATAAATCGAGAAATGACACGTAGCTCCATCTTTAACAGAGAAAACTACTTGATTATGGTACAGCTTACAGCTACTGTTTTGGGGTTTGTAAATATGTTAACAGTTATATTATTTTTTATAGTTAGAATTCCTATAAGCAATACCAGCGACGTATTAGTGTTGAATTACTTGAAACGTTTGTACGGCCAGACAATGAAAAGAAAATTGAAAACTTGAAACTTGAAACTTGAAAATTGTATTTCGGGAAAAAAATGTCGCAGAGTTTCGAAATTTATTAGCGAACTTGGACTGAAATGACAAAACGTAGCTACACAAAAAGATATAAGAGCTTGTGTAAGTTTTTGAAAAATGGTTAAAAGGTTTTTGACGAAAATTTGGTTCGGTGTGAAAATTGTTAATGCTTTTGACGAGGCCTGTTTTTTTTTTTTAATGCTTTAAACGTTTTAGTTTAAACACATGGTGCGAACATGGTTCTAGTTCGCATCCAGCGTAGAAGTTGACATTACACTCCACACACATGACCTACTTCTACCTCCCATCTAAGATGAGGTCTTAAATTGACTACAATTTCCGACACTTCGGTGCACTTTCATTACCACAACCACGGCTAAGTCTATATTTGGCTTGTGTGTGCGTCTTGTTTTCGTTTTCACTTTAGGACCTAGTTCCTTCATTTCATCTTCTCGAACCTACATACAACGACAGCAAATGTACTCTAAGCAAAAGTTGTCTCGATTTTTTATTTTTATTATTTTCACCTTCATGGTGTCATCCCTGCCGGCTTCGTGGCACATTGAAAAGCTCGCCCGACCACCCCTACTACACGGAACAACTTTCGCGTTACCCACATAATCCGGATTCCCAGTCTTTGTTTGTTCTTTTTAATTTGTGTACTTCTCCCCGGCTGACTGACTGTCTGTGTGCATTGTATTTAGCTCTGTACATAGCTGTATCTCTCTATTTCATGAGTATACTTTCGCCTTAGTTTCTCACTGGCTAACTGTAGTGTAGTTTAACTGTTGACTTTGCTCCTGGTTTGTTCGAGACTTTCACTTTTGTGCGCATAAATTTCTTCATCCCTTCGACGATACCTACCAATACCATATATTCGCGGGCTTAGTTGTTTTGCACTTTTGACCTTTTTTACAGTTGACATGTGCACGACCCCATCAAGCAAAGACGGGATTCAACTGGGCGGCCAGCCAGGTGGGGCTGTTGAGTTTAATTCTTTAGTTTTCTCCTTTTCCCGGTTTCGGTTTTCGAGTTTTAATAAGATTTGTCAGACATAACGGTTAATTATGGTTGCTTTCCCGTGAGGGATAAGAGGATGAAGACCGTAAGACGATGTTGTGCTAAAAAGTCGCAAAACATATAATTTCTGTAAGCGGAAGGGTGTGTTCATGTTCGGTAATAGCAACAGTTACCTACTTTTGACCAGGTGGCAGGTAACTCGTTTGTAATCTGCAACTTAAGCGCGTTTGTTTTACAAATTCGGTGGACAATTGGGTGTGGTTTTTGTATGAATCGCGGATGTTCATGTCATGTTCATGTACCTACAAATTTCCAACTAATGCATAATACATAATTGTAACAGAAATGTAAATCCTCATATTTTTATTTAAGCTTTTGCTAATTGTCCATAATTTTCCCCTCAAGTACTTTTCCCACAGCCTCTGAAAGTAGATTGAATTACATTTTTCTACTTATTTCATATTTGGTTTTGATTGTAAAACTTTTTTACCAACAAAATATTAATTGTTTTTGCACATCCTTTTGAAAGTTTTATGATTAAGTATATAAATAAGGTTTTTTAGTTCACCCTGCTAGAGTGTGGAAAAGTTCCATCAGTTATTTGCGATGATGTATGTGTGATAACTTTTAAGAACCGAGAAGGAAATTGTTTGGTATCCCTTATTAATAACAAATTTAAAACAAAAGCGTACCTAAACTGCGTGCTTCCTTGGACAGATCCCTTAAAATAGATAAATTTTAAATAAATGGCAGCTAGGTATTTCAAGCTGCATGTGCGAAATATATGCGTTGTGTATCTATTTTAGTTTTTGTAGAAACTTGATGAATACTGATTAATTAACTAAATAAAAGATTACTTTTAATTACAATATAATGTTCCTTACTTTATCTTCAAAATGTTTTTGTTCTCTTACACATTTTGATTTTCTTTGCATCACAATCTTTGGCCGCTGAAAATTTATGAAAAGACAAAAAAATTCTCCGTTAATATAACACCGTTTGGCACGAGTGCGATAACTTTGGCGCCGAAAATTGATAGATACCTAACGTTTTTTTGTAGGAGTGGGGGCCTATCTTTCTCTGTTTAGGCTTACTTACTTACTTAGGTGGCGCTACAGTCCGGGGTGGACCTGGGCCTCAACCAATACGCCTCTCCAGTTAGCGCGATCTTTGGCTAACTGCCTCCAGTTGCGCACTCCAAGTTGGTTGAGGTCCCCTTCCACTTGCGCGCGCCACCTAAGGCGAGGTCTTCCTCTACTGCGTTGTCCCTCCGGGTTAGAATCGAAGACTCTTCGGGCCGGAGCGTTGGTGTCCATTCGCTCTACATGTCCCAGCCATCTTAGACGACTGATGCGTACTTTTCTGACTAGGTCGATGTCGCTGTACAGCTCGTAGAGTTCGCTGTTAAATCTTCTCCTCCAAATCCCGGGACCAAAAATCACTCGAAGAATTTTGCGTTCGAAACGACCAAGGAGATCTTCATCCGCCTTTGATAGCACCCATGCTTCTGCACCATAAAGCAGGACTGGGATGATGAGGGTCTTATACAGAGTTTCCTTAGTATTTCTCGACAAGGCCTTACTTATCAGTTGCCGTCTTAGGCCAAAGAAACAGCGGTTGGCAAGTGTGATTCTTCGCTTGATTTCTGAGGTGATGTCATTGTCAGAGTTTATAGCGGAGCCGAGGTAGACAAAGTCCCTAACTACCTCAAAGTTATAGCTGTCTATCGTGACGTTCTGCCCGATTCGTCGATGTCGTGTGTCCCTTCTTGTTGACAGCATATATTTTGTTTTACCCTCATTCACCACTAAACCCATTTTTGCCGCTTCTGTACTAATACTTGCAAACGCACCAGTGACAGCTCGCTGTGTTGTACCAACAATGTCAATGTCGTCAGCGTATGCAAGCAGTTGCACAGACTTATAGAAAATTGTGCCTCTGGTGTTGGCTTGTGAGTTTCGTACAATCTTCTCAAGAATGATGTTGAAGCAGTCACATGACAGCGCATCACCTTGTCTAAATCCTTTTTTGACATCAAAGGTCTCGGTGAGATTGTTTCCGACCTTTACGGAGCAGCGAGCGTTCTCCATCGTCATTCTGCACAATCTGACAAGTTTGGCAGGGATGCCAAAACTAGACATGGCTCTGTATAGCTCGTCTCTATAAACGCTGTCATATGCGGCCTTAAAATCGATAAAAAGATGGTGAGTATCGATCTGGACTTCTTGGGTTTTCTCCAGGATCTGCCGTAGTGTGAATATTTGATCGGTCGTGGACTTACCGGGCCTAAAACCGCACTGATAGGGACCTATCAGATCGTTGACGAATGGTTTCAGGCGTTCACACAATACAGCAGACATGATCTTATACGCAGTGTTCAGGAGACTGATGCCTCTGTAGTTGGCGCAGTTTAGAGGGTCTCCTTTCTTGTGGATCGGGAAAACAATGCTGAGGTTCCATTCATCAGGCATACTTTCCTCTAACCAAATCTTGGAGATGAGTTGGTGTATGCACTCTACCAAGTCATCTATGGCTGCCTTGAAGAGCTCGGCAGGTAAGCCGTCTGGACCAGCAGCCTTGTTGGATTTAAGCTTAGATATTGCTATCCTCACTTCATTTTGGTCAGTTGGACGGAAATCTTGGCTGTCATCGTCCAGGTTGAATGGTTCGTTCTGCCTAACAGCGGAATTTGTGTCGTCTTCGCCGTTTAACAGTCTGCAGAAATGGTTTTTCCATGTCCTCAGCACCGACTGTGACTCTACTACAAGGTTTCCTTGCTCGTCTCTACAGGTCTCCGTTCGGGTCTTGTTGCCATGACACGTTCTTTTTACCTTTTGGTAAAACTTCCGAACATTGTTCCTGGAGTAACACCTCTCTATATCCTCGATCGCGCGCTTCTCATGCTCTCTCTTTTTTCTCCGGAGAAGCCGATGTTCTTCCCTCCTCTTTTGCTCGTAGAGCTGACGAGCTGCTCTCGTCCTTCTATGCAGCGACGCTTCGAAGGCATTTTGTTTTGCTGCATGTGCTTGCCGGCACTCTTCGTCAAACCAGGGGTTTCGGGGGATGGGCTGGTGAAACCGAGCACATCAGTTGCGGCGTTTTTGATGGCTTCTTGGCATCGATGCCACTGGTCTTCGGCACTTGATGCTGGCAGCATAGGACTTCTCGAAAGGTTGAGGGATACGCGATCGGCATAGGTTCTGGCGGTTTGTTGCGTTTGTAGTCGTCCGACGTTAAATCTCCTCACAGTATTTTCTCGTTGTTGTGGCGTCAGGGATATCCGCATCCGTACCTTGGCTAAAACAAGGTAGTGGTCCGAGTCTATGTTGGCCGCTCGGAAAGTTCGGACATCTAAAGTACTGGAAGAGTGCCTTGCGTCGATTACAACGTGATCAATTTGGTTGACGGTTTGATGATCAGGTGACCGCCATATTCCTTTGTGGATATTGAGGTGAGGAAACCGTGAGCTAGCTATGGTAACATTACGTCCCGCAGGAAAATCAATCAGCCTAAGTACGTTTCCAGACGTGGTGTCGTGTAGGCTGTGTTTTCCGATTGTGCTACCAAAGATGTCCTCCTTTCCTACTTTGGCGTTAAAATCACCCAAGACGATTTTAACGTCATGCTTAGGACATTGCTCATATGTTTGTCGAGGAGCTCGTAGAAACACTCTTTGGTAGCATCGTCTTTATCTTCTGTGGGGGCGTGAGCGCATATCAGGCTGATGTTGGCGAATTTAGCCTTGATGCGGATAGTTGTAAGGCGTTCACTAACGTGTCGAAAGCTCAAGACTTCTTGCCTAAGTCTGCCGCTTACAACAAATCCGCATCCAAATAGACGCTGCTTTTGTTCTCTGTAGCAGTCACCGTAGTAAATGTCACAGTTTTTCATCCTCCTTTTGCCCGGCCCATCCCACCGCACTTCCTGGATGGCGGTGATACCTGCTTTGTAGCAGTCTAGGGCCTCCGCTAGTTGTTCGGCTGCACGCGGTCTGTTCAGAGTTCGAACATTCCACGTGCAGATCCGAACGTCATTGTCCTTTTTTCGTTTTGCAGGGTCGTCAACAGTGAATCCGTCCTTATCCGAGGCTTTTGGTTGCTTCGCAACAATTCTTTTTTTTCCATGGTAGGGTCGTTAACCCCACGCACAACCCCCAACCTGGAGGACCAGGAACTTTCTGTAACCCCTTGGGCAAAAGGAGCCGGAATATTCCGGAGTCAGTAACCCGCTGCGGGGATGTGAGAGCTGCCGTTGACCCATTAAGGGCTCTTCCGCCACCATCTCTATTTCAACACCCTGACTAGTGCTGAAAAATCCTCAATGACCTCAGCTCCAAATACGTCAAAGTAGCTCATTGAGGTATCTGCCATGTTGACTGTTGACGCCACCGTTGATTCAACCATGTGATTCATCCGCCGTACGTCCTCTTTCTGAGGGGCTCATGTAAGACCTCTGAGACTCGATCAGGCAGTCATTCCGACAGAGCATTATAGTGTTGCTATTTTCTTCGTGTTCAACACTCGCGCTTATAAGTTTAGCAAGTCATGCCCGGAAGGACAGGACCAGTACCCGGTGGCTACCGCGCGGAGATAAAATAAGCACAATTGATGTGTATGAACAGTTACAACGACTGGGCATCGCCAAGTTGACGCCAATCAGTGCCTACCCTATTCATACAGCACCCAACCACCAGTTTCTCTGTTTAGGCGGTTGGTTTAAAAAAAATTACTTAAAATGGAAAAATATATTATATGTATGTACATACACATATATATATATATATAAACAACGGCAACACCTACAATAAAGTACTTTACCATTTTTGCAAGCCAGAAACCGTTCTTTCAAATCATTTGCAAACCATGTTATTGCTTTTAATAGTTTGAAAAAAAATACTTTTAAACTTGAAATTAAAGGAACAAATAAAAAAAAATAGTTGAATGCTGATTTGTCCAATATTGTGAACAAATACTAAATTTGTGAAGCTAAAAGTAAATACAATTCATACAATTCATCATACAATTTGATTGAACCTCGATATGATCAACTCTGATGGTTTTAAAATGTTTTTCAAAATTCATATTCAACTATAATTGCGGGTGGCCGTGGCGCAGTGATAGAGTGTTCGCTTGTTGAGTGGGAGGTTACGTGTTCAAATCCGAGCCAGTACCACGAAACATTTTTCACAAATAAAAACTGCGAATAAGTTTAAGTGAATTATAAGCGAACACAAATATCAACAATTCTCCCCTATCTATTAGGACGCCACTCATGGAGAATATCCACTGCGCCACGAACTCTTTCATATCCCTCTTTCTCTTCCTAAAAAAAAAAACAACTTGAATGCCGCGCTGTGCCCCGCATTATAAGGGTATTCATAACCCCTTGAGCGCGAGTAAAATTATAAAAAAAAAAAAAATAATAATTTCTATTCTCAAATAATTTTTCACAGCTGACTTTGTCAATGAAAGACTGCAGTCGAAATCATTATCGGAAGATAAGGCAGTTCCTAGGTTTGGAATCTGACAGCGTGCGCAAAAATAAAACAACTGAAAATGTTTGTTTGACTTGGGGTGCAAAATTCCGCTGCTGTTAACTATGTTGACTTCAGCGTTGACTGTTGTGCGATATCGAAGTGAAATTAACTAAATTAACAATGGACAAGATTAGGGTTCGTGGCCAAAGCAAAGCACACAGCCTTGCTTCCCTTCAAAAGATATGGCTGTTGAATAGACACATGTAAACCCCTACTCCCTACATGCCGGTGAATTTTATCTCTGAAAATTCACTAAAAATTAGCCCAGAGACCTGTCACCTGTCGCTTTCAAAATGTAGGTATTTACTTAATAATGGAGACTTTTAACAATTGCGTTGATGTAAAAAATTATTTTAATAATAAAAATAAAGTATTTTTTTAGTTGTATTAACACACACCACATATCAATGGACTTTACACAAAAATGAAGTCAAAAATCCAGCACTACACTCTTGCTCAGACTTAAAGACTAAGGTGAACTTAGTCTTCAACAACCCCAGAGCTCACCTTAAACATGGCAAATAATATAGGCTATAAATGTCTATACATGCTCAGTTACCCAGGTCAGGTCCCAGTGTGGAATGTACCGAGGAACCTAAAATGGTGAAGTGTAAACAACCCACTAGTCACCAAACAAGTTCCACTTGGAATTGGAGACTCGAATCTGTCAAATAAGTTAAGAGTTAAGTGAGCTAATTCTAGAACTAGGAGAAACAACCGGAATAAACTAGAAACTTCTCGATAGATGGCAGAGCGGATATAAAGAGCAGATTTGAGAACAGGTTCGGCAAGTTGATCTTTAAACAGTTATTGTTAAATTTCAAAATAGTAATCGGTTGCGAAGATAAATAAGTGTAAAGTTATTACAGTGAATTAAGTGATTGGTTTGAATCGTTTAAGAATTTTTGTAAGTGATATTGTTTTCGTTCCTAACAGGTGACTTATTAGAATAATCCAGAAAAGGGTAAATAACAAGAAGTGGTTTTATTAGAAAAGTTCAACAGAATAGTGTTTTATCATTTCGAATCCCAGATAGAATGTAACAAATAAGTAATAATACGTTACGTCTCCACTCCACATGCCAGCCATCTGATTCTATTCGTAAACGACATCAAAAAACAGGCTGTCAACATCATTACAAGCGTGTCATTTTTATTTGTGAGATGTAACGGAGCCGTCAACAACTCTGTGTTGATTGAGTGGATTTACTTTTTCGGTTGGCATTATATTTTAATATTTTCATGATGGGTTTTTTGAAGTCGCTTAAAATATATAATCTATCTCTGCGCATGATTTATCTCGAAAGAGATTCGAGTTATGACACCCAAGAAATTGCCACAGTTCCTGTCAAAAGATTAACATATTTTACAACAGAATTTCTGTCACATTGAAAGGAATCTATATATTAATACAGAGTTGACTATAACGTGTTTCCACCCATTTTTGCTATATTTGTATTCTATGCACCCTTTTCTACCTGTGATATAAAATTGAAGAGAGCATTAATGGAAACTTTTTATTCGCAATTTAAGGGAAGCCTGAAATGGTTTCGATTGCCTATTTTTAAGCGCTCCGATATTTCCCCTTCAAAAATGAACTTATAGAATAAATTGGTCGAATTTCGACCACGGGGCGACCCCTAGTTATATTAAATGGAGAAGCATCTAATGTTTGACACTTTTTTAATTCCCGCTGACCTTTTGACTACTGGTGTACTGTGTACAATGATCATTTCCCAGTTCGACATTTGAATTTATAATGCTTTGGAGGTTAGCCCGTAGCTCACAGCTGTGGGTTTATTCCCATCCTACCGAAATGCATTAGCCCGAAAAAGCTCCATTCTAAGTAAAACCAATAAATTAAGTTAACAATTTTTTTCCCACATCCGCCTCCGCGTGATTTTATTTATTTAGTTTAAACAACAGTTTTCTACTCGTAAATATTCATCCTAAGAAAAATAAATATAAAAATTTTATTTTTTTAAAGTCGCAACCGCAAAATTGCAAAATAACACAACCGTCGTCCAGTCTATGGTCCGGCGTCCGGGTCCGGTCAACCGCGTGAAATGACAAAACATTCGAAGGGAAAATATTATTCCAAATATTTTCCTTTATGCGAAACGAAAAAAATAATAAAACTATTTGCCTGTGAAATTTATATGCGTATGACAAGCCGTCCCGAGGGTTTTGGCTGTACCACAAAAAGTCACCTCAAACCACCCTGGGCGATTCGTGCTGCTCGACAAGTTATCGAAATAAAAATGTCAAAGGGATGTGTGCGGTTTTGAGCGGGTGCGGGCATTTTCTGACTCCCACCCCCAAAGTATGTTTTAACTGAATTTCGTTCAGCGTATTTATTTTTGGTTGGCACCAAAAAAAAAAATTGTTATTGCCTGCGGCCGCATAATTACAACGCAGTTGGGCCACATTAATTGGGATTTTTACTTGACATCCATGTCATAAATAATTAAATTGTGGGTGGGGAACTCACGCCACCCTTCGAAGGGATTCGAATAATAAATATTTTTATTTTCGGGGTACAGCTTTCATTATTTTTGGGCAATTTCCGAAGTGAAGATTTTTAATGGCCACCAACATAGCTGCAGCTTGCACGCTGAATATGTGAAAATGGACTAAAATAAGTCAGAGAAACTACCCCATAAGGGTTGATGATAGAAGGATCCATCACTGACGAGAATTTTTTTTTTTTTCTGTCATCATTGTTGCTGATGGTGATGGATTTATCTTATTTCAACGGTAGGATTCAAATTTCAACTTTATCCTCCGGCAGACACTCACTGGAAGTTTAAAGGCAGAGGGAGGTTGAAAAAATAAGCATTGCCCAAATTGAAAAATAACACTGCGGTTCAACTGAAGCAATGATTCCGATTCCGTGATCATTCTGCGGCAAACATTACTTGTTGTTGTTTCATTTCCTCCTGAGTTAAAGTTGGAATTTGAAAGCAATAAACAAGAATTTAGAGAAGTACCGGACCGGTGTTATGGCAACTTCTTTTTAAAGGTGTAGTTGTTGAAATGTTAAAGATGTCAGAAGACAGTGAATCTGAGATTATTTTCAAGTCTAGTACTTTTTTTTTTTTAAATAATATGCAATGACACGGTTCTCTTAAAACGCATGCAATGCAAATGCACAAGCACCCGATTGCTTGAAAAAAAAATCCATTGTTTATCGGCTGCCACCCACAGTCACTAATCGCAATCACTCTAAACCATGACCATCCTTAACAACAATTTGAATACTCCCTTCAAAATATTATCATATATGGCGACCATAACCTCACCAATTTTCACGCACCTTCCAAAAGTGTTACACCGTCCACCATAAACTATCGTCAAGAGTGACAGTAATGTCATTGCTGAAAGGAAAATGTTGACTCTTTTCCATTCCACCCAGCGTCGGCAGCCTCAGCAAAAAACGCCTTACTTGAAAAGAGGCAACTAAAACAAGACGCGACAACAACGCAAAAGTCAACGACAGTCTCGTAGTGCGGCCTGATAAAGTGTTTTTAGCGCCCCTCTTGACTTTCGGTGGACTTATTTTTGGCCAACAATAATACCGCCACGGCGCACCGGGCGAAGACAACCATTTTTTGTCTTCTTTTTTTTTTCCACTCGCTACAATCACGATTGTCATGAACGATGCGGAACGTGTCGTGTTCGCTGTACGATCGCCAAAGGTCATTGCTGTGGCGCGTCTTGACCGATTAAAAAGCGCGTTTTGTGTTCTTGTCTTCTGTTTTGATGTGGTCATCGGTTGTTTTAGTGGTTGGTTGTCGTCTTCTCTCTACATGTTGTTCATTAATTTTATAAGGGAATTACATATTTGTATAAACAAAGTGCAAAATTGAGTGCACGTCATAATTTAAGCCAATTGGGCGAGTTACGTTACGAAAGGCATATTGGGTCTGGGTGGGTTGGGTAGGTTAGGTACCATTCACATTCAGTGTTATGTCGCAATGGAGCGACATTCTGCGTTGGCAAGTAAAATGGGTTATACGTGCGAATGTGTCCAAATGGCTATAGAGAGATTATTACTGGATATTAATTTCGTATTTTGTATACAGAGTGAGGTGCTGTTATATAAGGCACTAATGGGTAAGACGAATAATGTGTAGGGGCAGCATTTTTAAAAACAACATTATGAGATGTAGACGAATGCGAGGAGTTCCTAAGTTTGACGGTGACGTGTTCTAAAGACCACTTATATTTGGATATAACTCACTCAATGAGATGTTTGGAATTTTGCACATTATGACATTTAATCACGTAAGACAGCAGAGGGATTTTATTTTTAATTTATATTTTGAGTGTTAAGTGATGATCCTAAGCTAATTTTCTGAAATTTATGTGAGTGTTGAGAAGAAATCTTCACCAATCTCCGACTCCGAAACACAGATGTCCTCCTTTACGCTGAAGTAACAACTAGGAAGCGAGACAAAACGTCAACAAAATATGTAGCTAGATCAATTCAATAATGATTTGCAATAACTTGCTGTCACTTAACTAACCCCGACATTGTCAATTATTTAGCAGTGTGTAATTTAATCAACGCAACGCAATACCCACGGCCTAAGTTCGCCCGATTTGCTTATTCGGATTTTTCAAACCGCATAGTACAAAAAAAGTGATTTTACTTTTTGGTCAATTTTTGTTCCTAATTTATTTATTTATTTATTTATTTATTCATCAAATGAGAACATTCACTGCTCTAGATAGATTACTTAATACAAAACTTAAATACTTAAATACTACCACCAAAGCCTAAAGTTTAAATTAATTTATTTTTAAATGAGTCTCTACTGAGATCAAACTCAAACAAATTACTATAAATTATTAGATTCTCTTAAGCATCTGGTAAAAAACACAAAATAAAAAGCGATTTCTAAGCACTCTAGATGGAGCATAAAAACCAACTATAATGATAAAAGAAAAGGATTTACTAGTTTCGTTAAGAATAAAATAAAAAAAAATAGTCATCCTACGATCAAATTAAATATTTTCATGTTTAGAAAAAAGCCATTCAAAATATCTGAATGCATTCATTTTCTTTTTTTTTTATTTCCCTAAACTGTTTCATAAACTGACATATCTGTGGTGAAAATCTCAACTCACCGGTAATTTGTTTTGATTGTTTTTAAAATTCAAAAGAAATGATTTTATAAAATATTTGTTCCAGAGTAATCTCAGCAGAACAAGTAAATAAGATTTCAAAAACGAAAAATGGCCAGGCCAACAAGAAAATTATTGTGTTAAATATTTCTTGAGACAAAATATCCTTTTAAAAATCAAATTGCTGACTTAACAATTCGTTCTCCACTTAATAATTATTATCAAGAACAAAAATACTTACCATAACAATGCAAAATCTTAACTATTTGTAAGATAATCTGATTTAACTACATATTTCTTAAAGCCAAGAAAAAAATTGTCATTTCTTAGAAAAGGTAATTTAATTATTAAAAAAAAAAAAAAACACTATTGAATGTTAAAGAATTGAGAATAAAATTCTTCTTATACCAACAATCTGTTCTTACTTATGTTTTATTCAACATTTCATAAGAAAAAGCGAGATAAAATTATGGCGCAGTGGAGGTGGTGGTCTGAAGTTTGACTCATTGCGTAGACGTAGAGACGTAAACGATAAAGACAAAATCCTTTTAGTTCAATCTACTCTTCCCTATTACACGATGCCTTGTAATCTTTCTTTCTCTCACCCACACATGCTGAATCAGAGAATATAACACTGTCGCTTGCATACCAATGTAGGTGGCACCCTTGAAATGCTTGTATAAGTTGGGGATTGTTCTGCGACGAGCTAAAACCATTGGATGAGTGTCGCCTAGCTTCCCAGGAACTGCTCAAAATTACCAATTCCCATGCAATTGATAACATCTTCAATAAAACAGAGTTTTTGACGGATAGGATCAAATTCCGATATGGTTAACAAATGGAGAAAAAAAGCTTATTTTTGCGTCAAAAGTGTCACTTTAAATAGCCCTGAAGAAGTTTTTCGATTTTAGCTATTCTTTTTTTTGTGAAATGTGAAATTCAAGATTTATGCCACACACGACACACATCCAGCGATTGTCCTTGCGACTTATTAATTGTTATAGCAAAAGCGAGACGTACGGGAAATTGAAGACGCTTAAATACGAACGGCAAATCATTCTGAATAAGTGGAATCCGCAGTATAAGAACATCTTCGCCTTTCAATTTTCCAATAAAAATTGTTGCTTGAATAATATTTGATATTAAATTCTTCACAATCAATCGCGTACCGTTGCAATGTTTTGGTTCATTTAGGTTGCGCAACAAAGTGGGATAGTTGGTGGCTTCGTTTTCATCCATCATGGAGTCGACATATGCCATATGAATGCAACTCACCAGCGATTTGGTTTTGAATCGCCAAATTCAAATGATCGACGTTCTTGTTTTTCGCAGCCAAAATCACTCTTACACTCAGTCAATCATGGTCAATATAATTCTGAGCGATATTCGGGAAAATATTCATGATTAGTTCTTCCGGTGTCGTTGTAATGTTGCAAAAATGTTGTTGAAACTCAATCAGGCCGTTGATTAAGTTTGCTGGAATCACACCATTGCCCATCGCCAACAATTGCCTGGAGAACTCTGCAGCGGACTGGTCATTTTGTAAAGAAACTCGCGTGTTTGTTGTCAAATGCAATTTTTTGACAACAGATGCCTTCAGGCAATCATTCAATTCATCTGCCGGAGTTGATCTCAAAATGACATCAGGCAGCGTTTGCGGATTTCATCTGACATCTCCAGTTCATTATCCGATGTCACAGTGCGAATTCGATGCAAAATATCGTCGGCCATATCATCTTTGTACAGTGGCGTAGCGTGGGTTGGAGCCGCCCGGGGCAGACCCAATTTATGCCGCCCCCGTAATTTTTCATATACTAAAAAGACCTTTGTAAACTTGGTAAAATTTCTGGAATCGAATAACGGTAGGTACTTTGGAAATTTCGCAATATCTCGAAAATAAAAATTCATTTCTAAGGTAATATTGTCCTTTCTAACTGAATGGCAGACTCAGTTTTTTTTCTACATTATCGTAAAATAGATTTTCGAAAATTTGGTTTCTTTAGTTTTCTAAGGAAACGGCGATAAAGATTTTGACCAAATTGAATCACCGAAAATCCTAATTTTGAAAACTGCTTATATCTCGAGAACCCTAATTGTGATTTCGATAAAACTCTAAAAACCAAGTAATGCTTACATCCCGCAAAATAACTTTTAGGTAGTCAGTTTTCAGCTATATAGTTAGGCAATAGTATATTTTTTAAACTAAACATTGCAAAATTTGGTACGGTTTTGTCTGCGTAATTACAAAAACTGGTCTAAAGATTTTGATCAAATAAGACCCCTTACCTAGATTTCCTCAAAAAAAAATCGAATAAATCAATTTTTAAATTATTTCTCAAAAATGACTACCCAAAAACCGATATTTGTGTTCATATTTTTTTTTTTAGAACTCAGCACTCAGTGATGCCAACCCTAACTTTCAAAAGTCTGTAGATGAAAGATAAAAATTCTGTGTAATTCTGTATCCAGACTTCTTTTTTAACATAATAAAAGTGCTAAAAATGTAAAATTTGAGTGGCATAAAATATCACTCTTTAACTATAGTATTTATTAATATTGTACAATTACATAATTTTTATTAGACGCTGGTATCGCTGGAACCTGGAATCCACCTACTACCTACTCTGGTTTAAAAAAAACACAACTCCAAAATTTTGTTAAACGTTATGAGTATTTTGTCGTACAGCAAGAAAGAGTTTTTGGGTGCTCCGATTGCATTTCTTTGTTTAGGTAAAGAAATATACCAACGCAAAACTAAGGAAATCAAGTTTTTACTGGAATCTGAGATTTCTGTATATTTAAGTTTGAATTCTGGCAAAGTGACAATTCTGTAGATGTACAGAAAATTCTATAGGATTGGCATCAGTGTCAGAACTTCCATTATAAATGCAATACCAGGAAGGCAATACTTATTTTTTGCAAATATTGCCCACTTCTTCTTTTTTTCAATCATTTTGAATATGCAGCATAAAATAATTCCAACAATTCACTTCTTTTGAGCAAAATAAAGCACAATAGAAAAGCATAGCTTTTTTTTTTTGGTTGCGCCAAGGATGTGTAATCTTAATTATATTAGATAGGTACCTCTAATACCAACAAAAGCAAAACTATAATTACTTATTCGCACTAACTCCTGTTTCCAGCACAACATCGCTTACAGTTACATACGCACACACCCTTCTAGCGAGAAAAGAGCAAATGGGTAGGTATTTTCCAAGGTATATAGAATACATGGTATGATATTCCGGAGGAAAATATTGGTTCAGTTCTGCGCATGTACGTCACGTGTATCACATATTTTGACACTTCAGAACAAATTAGTTCACATTCATGTACTTTATATTAGAATTGTGGATTTTTAATTAATAAAAATGTGATTTGCAAGATATAGTGGCGAAATTGTTTTAAAGTGAGCTGATGGTGGTACGATACCACTTGTTTCCACAGCAATACAACAAAGAAATCTAATGTTGGCAGCTGTTATTCGCAGTTTTATTCTTTCAACCAAACCTCATAACCATAATGTATAAAAAGTCCTTTATAATCTGCGAAAATATTACAAATAAAAACAAGTACATATCAGTTTTACAATTAGTTCAGCGTTTTATTCACTTTTCTTTTTTTTTGCAGTGATATTCGTAATTAGTGTTTTGTTAAGAATTCGAATCTTAAAGAACATTTTGCCCCGAAAAAAAACAACTAATTGATCGCGCGATCTAAATCAATACGTTCGGCAAGGTCTAACAATGTTTTTATGTAATTTTGTCCAGTTTTTAGACCAGTCGAGTTATATTCATTAAAAATACTTTCAAGAAGTCGTATTTTTTCGATAAAAATAGTGTTGGGTTTTCGAAGTCTACCTTCGCTGACTTGATCTGTCCATGTCCATGTGGATCCGGTCGGTTGTTCTTCAGCATAATTTTGCAGTAGGTTCATTGGTGTCCTGGGTAACTTGCTCACTTGGAAGGGTTTTCCTTTGAAAATACAAATTTTAAATTAGGTACTAATTACGTATTTATAATTTGTTCACACTTAAAACTCACAAAATTTCGCGCACAATTTTTTGTTTTGTATTCCGCCTTTCATAATTCTCCTGGCGCTTATTGTCAGAGTCCTTGGAAGTGAAAGGCAATTCCTACTGTTTTTGGGTGAATAGTTTAGCAGCTCATGTTTCAAGTTTGGCGCATATTGGTCACTGTTAAAGTGTTTCGAGCAAACAAATGCATTATTTGCATTAAACTTGTCTTTTCTACCACACTTTTTTCATAGATTCATCCTTGGGAAATCTGAAAAACGACAATTTTTCGCGCCCGGGAACCTTGTTTTGCTTTCGTTTCTTGTCGTTGTTATTATTACAGCCGAATATCGCACAAATAACCATTTTATTTTTATTTGTTTAAAAAATATTCCACAAAAACCTTAAGAGAACGTCGAACTTGCACTGAAATGTCAAAACAGTGTGATACACGTGACGTAACAGTGTGCGAGTGAGATAGGATGCGGACATGCGCAATATTTTACCATGTTATTCTATATACCTTGGGTATTTTCGAATGCAGATGTGCACAGTGTTTAATTTGTGTTTTAAATTTCTGAAAAAATGTAGTTGCATACTAGGGAGCAGCGTTCATTGGATTTTGTTGTTAACCAACACAAGGAATGTCTGATTACTTACTGTGAAGCAGTGTCCGTTTCGTCAATTTTATAAATTGAAAAAAAAAAAAAAAAATTAACTGCTCCAAATTGCCGCCCCTTGCAAAGTGCCGCCCGGGGCCTATGCCCCCCTTGCCCCCCCCTTGCTACGCCACTGTCTTTGTATAATCAAAGTATCTACTTCATTTCAAAAAGTTACTTAATGTAACATAGTAAACATAATTTATTCGAACAAACTTTTTAGGTATCTATATTTAAAAAAAAAATTTAAAATTGTTGACAACAACAATTTGTTTGGAAAATAATTAAAATAATTGACAACAACAATTGCTTTTAAAATTTAAAATACTTTTTTTTTTATTTGAAGTGTCACTACTTGATTTCTATCCAGTTTCTTTTTTTTCAAAGTGTACAAAAATGAATTTATTGGAATGGCGGTTGCGCCTTCTTTCAAAAATGTATCATACTAATATAAAAACCTTCTCTGCATGGTTTATTAACCAACAAAAAAAACTAAATCTAAATCGGATGTGTGTGGCAGTCGGTAGGCAGTCACACACACATTTAGTAAGTTATTTTTATATATATAGATTTTGAAATAAATATATTCTTCGTATGTATTATCTACTTAATTTTGAGCGTTTCTTTTTTATACTTTGTTGTTCTTAAATATATTTGTATTTCCAATATTTGTGTTAATTTTCGTCTGGAGAAGGAATATAGTTTTTCGATTGCTCCAACAAATGGATTGTTCAATTTTAAGGTAATTCTAAATTGAGGTATAAAAATGTTCTTTGAAAAAGACAAAGACGTTTTTACATAACGTATAAAAATGTGTAAATGCTTCCCGTATGGTTTACCTCTTAAATAAAACGTATGGACATTTAGTTTTGCCGCTGCATTATAATTCCTACATTAACTTTCTGTCATAAAATTTATATATATGTACCTATATTCTCATGTCTGTTTCAAATGTATTTATTTCAAGAACTATTATTTTTAAAGTAAGTTGATAACGAGTTATTCACGGAACAATTTAAGATTTTGGAAATCTGACGATTTACCTTAATATTTTAACCATCAATATTATTTCATTATTTTTTTTAATTTGTTCTTGTGTCAACAAATTATATTTTTAAAAGTTTTACTTGTATTTATTGTTCTTGAACCAAGAATTTTCTCTCTTAAAATTTTAATTATTTTCGTATTTGGCCAACCGATTTAAATTGTTCAGCTTTTTTAACAACTCGTTCTTCAGACAATAAGTAGTTTACATTTTACACCCGTATTAATAAACACTGTGTAAAAGTTATCAATTGTATGCTATCTGACGTTTGCTAACTAACTTACTTGTGCACATTTTTTTATTAATAAGGGGGTTAAAATGTTGATATTTTTTATCTTTAAGTCCAGAATAAAAGCTCTTGCATCACGACTTACACTTGCATTCTCAAATTAAGGATTTTAAGTACTTGGGTTGATTTTAAATTACGAAAATTGTTGGGCTAAAGTATAAAATTCTTAATACAGTGATCCCCGGATAAGTGACCCTCGCTTAACTGCGTTCCTCGTTGAATTCTTCCGAAAACTGAGCAGACACAGCGTTCCATAAAAATTTACAGAACTTTTCTCGTTAAATGCGTCCCGCTTAAATCCGTTACCCGGTTATGAACTACTAAAAGTAAAGAAAGGGATAAATCCCAAAATTAAAAAAAAAAACTGACTCAGTCTACGAAGTGAAAAAGGGGTGGCATGTTCATTTTTTATTTGAAGCTGGTTGTGTCTGCTATCTGGGCGAGTATGTGGCTACGTAAGCCTACTATATTGAGGACGTTCAAGTATCTAGTTTGGTAAGTTTGACGGTCTCGCCTTTGTGCCCATTGAAAATTGTTTTTATTGTGAGCTTTAAAAAATACAGCCGGAACAAAAATAATTTGATGCGTTCCATTTCAGATTAAAAAAAAATAAATAGTTGGCGCAACAGGTCCGGAGGGACCCTAGGCCTAGCTTCTCACAACCATTCGTTTTGTGTGAGTTTTTCATTTTTGGAACGAATGGAAGGGATCTACAGTTTTATGCCGACTCCAAACGGCAATTGAGAAGCTCTTACAAGACATTTATACTCTCGGATGTTTGTCAGACGTTCGCGAGAGGTAGCGCAGTGGAAAAAAACCAGAAGTTGGAATTTGGGTTCCATTTCAGATGAAAGCTCAAAATACGGGAAATCGAAAAATCGGACTAGATTTGTAGTCAAGTGGAGCAGCGGAGTAGATAAAACTGCAATTGCAGTAAAGTTCGAACACTGAGTGGTGACGTTCTCCTAGTTTTTGCTCCCTGCAAGCAGTTTACTACAAATCACAAGAAAGGTGTCAAAAAATGCATAGTGTCAGTCTCGACAAATACCTAGTGTCAATCTCAAAATTTCATGTAGAGGATAAGACTCACAGTGCAGAGAAAAATGTCTGTGTATTAAAACAGGCCTATTGAAAATATTGATACAGATTTAAGTGCTCATATCTTTTCTAGTTAAAATGCAACTGGAACTAGCTGTGGTCCGTCACCTTTATTTATTTGACATACAATCGCCTGCAACTTAAAAAATATGAGTTGGAATTGGAATCTCCAATTTTATATACATTCAGCGTTGCCTTGCCTAATAAGACGCAAGTTAGTAGTTATTTCCCACTGCAATCTGTTTTGATTCGATTTTTTTACCAATTTCAAAACAAAGTCCCATAGTGCGATCACCTGTTGGAATCACAAGCGGACTTCGCCAAATTACTATTCACCCAACACGTCCGTTTGCCATTACTATGATATGCGGGTAGCATATCAAAGCGGCGGGCGGCCCTCTCGTCATGAGTGTCTAGTCAATCTCAACACGGGATGCATTTCAAATTTGAAACACCCGTATGGATGACCCAAAGTGGGTGTCCATTCAATCCTTTATCCGTGAATATGATATGGAAGTTCTAGACTTTTCTGTAATAGGTGTGCACCGATGGGACATGGATTCGACATACGTACCGACGCAGTGCATACCCCACACCGCCTCGAATTCCGCGAATCAGAAAATATGCTGGCTGATCGATGGCTTTACGTGATCGTTGTACTGATGCACATTTATATTTGCGCAGGCTTGACGCGCGTTCGTCAGTGTAACACTTTTTGGACAAATTTCCAGAGACGATGCGGTACGCGACGCTGCAATTAAAAATTTTGTTAAATTGACAACTTCATGTCAGGCCAGATGTCGGTCAATGTCGATCGATCGGCGGAGGCGTCGTCTTACTAGACATTACGCTACAATTCAGGCGGGCTTGCGACAGCTGAATTAATAAGCAGCCTACCGCTGTGGCAGAGTATAAAAAACGCGTTTGATTATTCAATTGATATCAGTTTCATTTGGATACCCTTTCCGTTTGGGTGCGATATACACAGAAAAAATCGACAAATATGGCATCGAAATTAGTGCTGATCGTCCTGGCGTGTACTGTTGTGGCCTGCAATGGGGAGGCCCCATTCAGGGGATACAACAATCGCGCACCACAGCAACAACAGCAATCAGCACCCTATCCGGCGGCTGGATACAGACCGAATAGGACCTTTAATCTGCCCTCGGATGAAGCTATTGCGCAACAACTGCGTTTGGCACAGATTGTTAAGCTGCAACAACAGTACCAGGCACAGCAACAGCGGCAACAGCAGCAACAGCAGCAACAGCTACTGCAACAGCAACAGCAACAACTTCTACAAGAACAGCAACAGCCAAGTCAACTCTACGGAACTCCTTCAGAGAATGAAGCTTCCCTGCCTCAACAGCCATCCGGACTGTATGGTACACCTCAAGAAGAGCAACTACCCCAGCAGAATACGCGTCCACAGCGGCCATCTCAAGTATATGGAGCACCCCAAGAAGCAGCTGCCTCCCAACAGCAGCAACAAGTCGCCAGACCCCAGCAACAGGCTCGCCAATATGGAACAACTCAAGAAGCCGCTGTGTCTCAGCGACAAGTTCAATTCCAGCGTCAGCAACAACTGCAGCCATCCAGTCACTACGGCCAATCGCAGCCAGCACCCGCCACCCAAGCTACTCCTGAAAGCAATAGCGCCGAATCTCTAGAGGAAAGTAAAGAAGTCGATACCGTTGCCGCAGTCAGCAACGCTGTAGACATCAAACCCGCCCGCCTGACTCAAGGCAGCGAAGAGAGAGATACCGAAAATGACGAAGCCGAAACCACCAAGACTACATCTGCTACCGCACAGCCATCAACCGGCTTCGTGTTGGTTCCACTTACAGCGGCCGGATATACTCCTCAAAAGTTGGCCTACTTCCAGGCAGCCCCAGTAGCCGCTCAATACGCCAAATTACAGCTGCCCACAGTTTTCGGGGTGCAGCAGCCTAAATTATTTGCCCCTCAGTTGTTGGCAACGCAAAACTACTATCAGCCGCAGCAGTTTGCATATGCCGCTCCACTGCAGGCTTGGTAAGGCGTAAAGCTAAGACTAAGACTACATGTGTCATTTTTCGTGGCAAATTTTGACATGGTGACGTCACAAAAATTCGCTCTTTCTATTGTCACTCGTGAGAGTAAGCTGCGACACCTAGTCTAGCCAGACACTTGACAGCGACGTAGTGACACATCTAGGACAGGTGTTTACGTCATAATGACTTCAGTTTGTCAAATTTGCCACGAAAAAAGACACGTATAATCTTAGCGTAAGGCAGGTTTGAATTTGTTTTATTTGTTATTGTTTATTTACGTATTTAAGAGTGTTTTGCTGGAAATACAAAGATTTTTATTTAAACTGAATTTTGAATTGTGATTTTTATTATCGGTGATCGTGGTTGACTGTCATTGGTGACGTCATAAGTGTATGAAGAAGAATTCTATAAGACTGATTTGCTTTACTAACATTCTGGTTAAAAATTTGGTTTATAAACGTGTAAAGTGTGTTTAGCAGACCGATGGCGTTAATGGTCACTCTCATGTGTGCACAGCTTAAGCAGTGGTAAAATTCCCGAAAAACAAAATTTATGAAGAAAACTAATTTTCCCATACATTTTGTATGCAGCGAGTGACAATATCTTCTTCTATTTATAAAAGAAGGCATTGAAATACTTGATTTTTGTACTTTTATTGAATTTGTATTTCCTAATGAACTATTGAACTTAATTAAAATAGTAAATTAAGTTAAGTTAAAAGGTATCATTAAATTCATTGACAGTTAGGCGGTACGAAGTTCGCCAGGTCAGCTAGTAAATTATATATAATAGTAATTAATTAAAAAAACCGACTGATTGCAAAAAAGATCTCACTGACATTTGTGTGACAATTGTTTTTTTCTTTTTAATTTATATTTTTATATTTATTTGTTTAGCTATGATACTCCGGGAAAAAATACCAATTTAATGACACTTCACTCTTCAAAATCGGTCAAGCCGTTTGGACTACAGTGTCACGTAGGAACGTACATAGAATACGCGCAAAACACATAACTTTCCGTGTCCAGTCGGGTAAAAACTAAGTTGCATTCATAAAACCGCCCATATAACTCGAGTCGAGAACGGGTTGTCCGATTTGAGCTATATTTTCTTTGCTGTGTTTGTTTACACCTATGGAAGGTTCATACGGCAAGAAAATTGGAAAATTTTGAAAAGAAATTAGAAAATTCGTAAAAATAAAATTTCCATAGGTTCCCGTACCGGGAAAAGCTCAGGGTGATTCAATTGAACCTTCATCACAGCAAAGCAGCATCAGCAATGATGACTAAATGCTTTGATGAGGATTCGTTTGATATAGCCCTCATACAGGAGCCTTGGATCTTTAGAGGAAAGATTAGAGGACTCCCAAATAGCATGGCTGAATTGCATTATGCGCAAACCAGCGAAAGAGTTAGGTCCTGTATCCTGGTGAGGCGCGGAGTTCAAGCATATAAATTGCCGGATCTGTGTGCCCCAGACCTTGCAGCAGTACGAGTAGGTTCAGGTGCGGGAACTTTTGTTGTAGCATCTGCATACCTGCCGTATGATTCTCCGGATCCTCCTCCGACGAGAGAGTTGGAGTCTTTGGTGAATGCATGCAGGAACAGGAATGAGGACTTAATAATTGGGTGCGATGCCAATGCACATAACACAGTGTGGGGCAGCACCAACGATAATTACAGAGGAGAAGCATTATTCGAATTTGTATCATGCAAGGATCTGGCTATATTAAACAGGGGAACAGAGCCAACCTTCGTGGATGTGAGGCGGAAGGAAGTGATCGATGTTACCCTGTGCAGTAGCCAGATAATTGAAAGAATATCAAATTGGAGGGTAAGGGATCAGGCTACATTGTCGGATCACAGAGCCATTTCATTTGATGTTCGCTACGGGTCTAAAAGAAAAAAAGATCGGAAATACATCAGAATTCCGAAGAATACGGATAGGACTAAATACCTGGAAGTATTGGAGGAAAAACTGAATGTAGCAGGATTCGGAATACCGAAAAACACTTGGCATGTAGAATCACAGCTGAAGCATCTGCAATCGGCTGTTGAAGATGCGTATCGAGTGGCTTGCACACCTACCTTAGTGGAAAAACAAGATCCAGCGCCTTGGTGGTGTAGGGAACTTGAAAAGCTAAAGAAGGATGTGAGGAAGGCCTTCAATCACGCCATGAGGAGGGGAGAACCCGAAGCATGGGATGAGTATAAGGCGAAAAAGAAAGAGATGAATGTTACTCTGCGACGACGTAAAAGGGAGTCATGGAGGGACTTTTGCTCGAGTATGAGGAGTACGTCTGAAGTCAGTAGACTACAGAAGATTGTCTCCAGGGATCCAGTTTCCAAGATCGGACTCGTTCGTAATAGAGATGGGGAGATGTTGGAAACACTGGATCAGACAAATGAGGTCCTAATGGAGGCACACTTTCCAGGAAGCTATAAGTCAGATCAGCCCTGGGCTCCAAGGAAACAAGGAGCGAACAGGATGGATAGGACGGAAGCAGAACGGATCGTAACACCAGAAGCGGTCAAGGGTGCGATAGCAACATTTTCACCCTTCAAAACCGCGGGGCCGGATGGTATATTTCCAGGTCTAATGCAATGGGGAGTAGACGTAATTGCACCAAGGCTCAGGAATATATACGTTGCATGCCTAGCAATAGGCTATATCCCGATTACATGGAGGGAGACAAATGTGGTCTTCCTTCCAAAGCCGGGGAAAAAGGATTACACCGAGGCAAAGGCCTTCAGGCCAGTTAGCCTAACATCCTTTCTGTTGAAAACAATGGAAAGGGTGGTGGTGGACTACATGGAGAGTACTGCGCTTAAGATTAATCCTTTAAATAGTAGACAGCATGCCTACAGGACAGGCATGTCTACAGAAACAGCGCTACATCAAGTAGTACGCGTTGCAGAAGAAGAGCTAAATACCGGGGGCATTGCGATGACCACCATAATGGACATTGAAGGTGCCTTCGATAAGATATGCTTTGAAAGTCTGAAACAAGCCTTGGAAAAACGTAGGGTTAACCCATTGGTGGTAAGATGGGTGGACAATATGTTGAACAAAAGGGCGATAAACATTCAGACGGGAACCTCAAAACTCAGAGGAAGGGTTAGCAGAGGTTGCCCACAAGGAGGTGTTCTCTCTCCTACACTGTGGAATATCACTGTGGACTCTCTTCTCGACAGACTTGAGGCGACTGGCATTCACACAGTGGCATATGCCGACGACATAGCAATAATGGCCAGAGGCAGTTTCATAGACGTCACCGCAGATATCATGAGGAATGCGCTCAAAGTGGTGGAACGGTGGTGTCTGGAACAAGGGCTTTCCATTAATGCGGAGAAAACAGATCTAATAATCTTCACAAGGAAGTTGAAAAATCTGGAATTTCGACCCTTAACACTTTTCGGATCGGAACTAAAAATGGCCAAGAAGGTTAAGTATCTCGGAGTCTATCTAGATACTAGACTTACTTGGAACTACCATGTTGAGGAGAAGGTCAGGAAGGCAAAAAGGGTACTACATCAGTGCAAACGTGTATGTGGACAGCGGTGGGGACTCTCGCCTAGGTCAGCATACTGGATGTATACGATGATAACTAGACCCATTATTACCTATGCCTCGGTTGTATGGTGGGCGAAAGCCTCCCAGAAAACTGTGAGGAAGCACTTGGATAGGGTCCAACGTTTAGCATGTATAGGAGTTACAGGTGCAATAAGGACAACACCAACATGCGCATTGGAAGTGATCCTAGGGATCTTACCGCTAGACTTATTTATTAAGAAAACAGCGGCCCTAGCGGCACTTCGTTTGCATCGAGATGCGAAATGGCACAATCGTGGTACCATCTATGGACATAGGAAGATCCTGGAACTTGTCAAAAACGAGATTAGGGAGCTGAACATGCCTATGGATGGGATAACAAGGGTGCGTATTATGGAAAGGAATCACAAAACTCGTATTGAGAACGGATTACTTCCAGAAAAAAGGAGTGGTGAAATAGTGATTTTCACAGATGGATCCATGATGGATGACGGAGCGGGTGCCGGCATCTATTCAGCAGAGCTGGAACTAGCCCGTCACGTCAGCCTCGGGAATTACACTTCTGTATACCAGGCTGAGATGATTGCATTGCTGCATGCGTTGGACTACTTGCTTGAGAGTCAGGTGGAGGGAAGAAACATCCTTATAGCACTGGACAATCAGGCGGTGATCAGATGCATGGAACAAACAAACATCACAACATCATTGGCATTGGAATGTGTACTTAAGCTCAATAAGTGTTCATCTAAAAATGAAGTAACACTGACTTGGGTACGAGGACACATAGGGATCGAAGGCAACGAAAAGGCGGACGCCCTTGCAAAACAGGGGTCAACTGAAAAGTTGCTGGGACCAGAACCATTCTCTTCAATTGGCAAAGGAATGGTAGAACAGCTCATTCACAAATGGATCACGGCGGAACATCTGAGAAGGTGGTCAACCGTGGAACAGTGTAGACAGGCTAAAATGGCAATTAAGTGGCCGACCTGCTCCACTCAAAGAAGGGTTCTAAGCATGAGTCGAGGAACATTGAAATGGGTGGTGGCTTTGTTAACAGGACATGGTAATTTCGGGTATCACTTAAGGAAGATGGGCCTTAGAGAGGATGATACCTGTAAACTATGCCTGGAGGAACCTGAGACAGCGGCACATATACTGTGTCAATGTCCGGCGTTGGCTGGCAAACGAATGAGGATCTTGGGACATCATTGGGTCGAGACCCAATCGATGAAACAGATCTCCCATAAACAGATGCTAGCGTTAACACTAGGAATTGAGCTCAGGGAAGAACTCTGGAGAAATCCAGAAAGTCTCTCTGGGTAAGATTTATAGTGGTAGAGAGACGAAAAGAGACCCGACAATGGTGGTCTGATTCGAATATCTCTCGAAATCTATATATAGGTACATTTTGTACGTGGATTTTTTTTTTAATTTTTATCGCGATATAGGTATTTGTTTTAATTTGCAATTGGATTTTTCGGTAACTTGCGAAATATTGATTACCTATTTATTCATAGTTAATTGTTCCAATTATATCTGTTTTGACTTCCAGTGTGGTATCTTAATTTTGTTTAGTCTTCCGCATAGTTTATGATTTTTACCAGTGATTGAAGTGCAAATTTAAGTGGTGGCTAGATTTTAAGGTTTTCATTACATTTGACAATATAAAAATAATTGCGAATAATAACTTAAATTCTTCGATCTTTGAGCTTTCAGTGTTAGGGAGACATTATGCCGGCGATCAGAAGATCAACCATAGGCCGTCGTAGTCACAATACAGAATACACGCAAGCAGATTGGCGAAATTTTAAAATGGAATTGAAAAATTCTTACAAACAGATTCTCCATGCATTTTGTATACCCACCTACTGAGTTTTTCTTTATTTTTTAATTTTAATCGTAATCAGGCTTTTCAGGCTAACAAAATCGAAATCGCCAATCTTAGATTGAAAATCGTCGTATCAATAAATCTCCGTCGCAATAAATCGCCAAATTAAAAGTATTGTAAATTCAAATATGTATAACCAAGGAACTTATTATTTAAAACGCATTTATTAAAAAAAAAAAAAAACAATTCATATCGTATGTATTTAAAAAGCTTTTTTTTTACTTTTGTAAATACTTTTGTATTTACATTTAAGCACTTGAGCCCGAATTGCGAAAAAGTCAATTTCATTTTATTTATGAATTGAAAATTGTTTTTTTGTTTTACATACCATCAAAGCATTATATTTAATTAATATAATATTTCTTCTAAGAAATAAACTGCCTCTCAATTGAGACACAATCCGCATAAAACAGTCGCGATCCACAAACCCACGAATGAAAAAATATTTCGAACTTAACCTTCAACAATGATAACTAATTCGCGGGTGCCTGCGACCTGCGATTAAAAAAGTTTTCATGTGAATTCATTGTCAGAATCTATGAATATTCGCCTGTTCGGAGTTCGCAATTCGCTCTCACATATGAATAGTTCTTTACTTACCCAATCACATGGCCAAGTTTGGAAATTCATTATGACGGAGTCTTTCAGTTTGACACATAGTGAAAAAAACCCTAAGTTGGAATTTGGATTTTTGCGGGATTCGAACCTTGACCCCTCGCTTAGTAGTCCAACACACTAACCACTAAGCCACTGCGCCTACGTGGTTATAAGTACAGTGACGTTTCATAGACAGATGTTTGCCTACTTTCAGCATGTCATTAATTTTAGGGTGCATTGTGCAATTTACTTCGATCAATTTGAAAATCGATAGTAATTTCTGCGACGAGACTTTTGTTTTCTTTTTATTAGTTGGAAATAGAAATACATATACATGTGTATTAAGATTTAATTTAATAATAATTAAAAATGCAAAATCACCAAAAACCGCACGTTTTTGGGTATGTCCCCAAGCAGATTTTCGTATCGCCAAATGAGACTTAATATTTCCCATTTGGCGATAAATCGCCACATCTGAAAACCCTGATCGAAATATACAGTGAGATCATGTTTGTCAAAAGTTTTGCTAGACTTAGATGAAATAAATTTTCTTAACGGAAAAGAAACGCTACTGAAAAGTTAAAATCAGGAAAGCCAATAGTGGCGAATAGTGGCCCTCGGACAGCCAGAGTGCAGACCTACGCTCAGGCCGCGGCATCCGAAGGAGAAAAAAACGTTAAAACTTCGCCGGACCCTGTTTCACATGTTTTCTCAGTTATTCTCCAGAATTTGAAGAACAAAGCAAAATAAATAAAATTAGTCTCGATCGCTTGGTTTAGCTCGAAAATAATTCACGGAAATCAAGCGTACATTAAATATATAACATGAATGAAAAACAAATCTTAAAAATATGCACTTGGAATGCAACGGACTTTTACAAAAACTCGACGAATTGGAAATATTCATACGCGAGAAAGATCTTGACATTTGCTTGATTTCTGAAACTCACGTGAAAAAGGGATCGAGTTTAAAAATAAAAGGCTATAATGACTTCCACGCTTTTCACCCTTCAGGAAACGCGAGAGTTGGATCTGCATTGTTTATTAAAGACTGCATTGAACAATACGAAGACCTGAAGATAGACCTTGAAACTATGCAACTGTGCACGATTCGAGTAAAAAATAGTCAGCGTACTCTTAGAATTGCATCTATCTATATCTACTGTCCACCGCGTACCGCGCTTGAAAAAAGTGATTAAACTAACTTGCTTAAATCGCTCAAACCAAACTTCATTATTGGCGGCGATTTTAATGCAAAACACACGAAATAAAAGAATTGGTCAACGAAAAAAGGAAGGCCCGTAAAAAATGGCAACAAAGTCGCGCTCCGCAACATAAAACACATTTGAATTATTTGTGCAATTTGTTAAAGACAGCTATTAAGGACTTTAAAAATCGTGCGATAGGTTCTTACCTTGAAAGCTTAACGGCGATAAAAGATTCCAATTATTCACTTTGGAAAGCTGTAAAAGACACCAAAATCAAAATGAATGGGCAAGGGAAGATAAGGAAAAAGCGGACCTTTTTGAGGCCCATTTAGAAGAAACTTTTAAACTGTACGATGGTCGGGCGGTACACGAGTGTTATTGGGACGGAATTACTATCCGACGATTTAATACTCACAAGTGCAACGCTAAGGGAATTAAACGTGAAATTGAAACCCTAAAACCTAAGAAAGCTCCTGGTTATGATTTGATCACGGGAGAAGTTATCAAAGTTCTACCAAAGAAAACATTAATTAAGCTTCTTCATATTATAAATGCC
Source organism: Cheilosia urbana (assembly GCA_946477585.1). Taxonomy (NCBI): domain Eukaryota; kingdom Metazoa; phylum Arthropoda; class Insecta; order Diptera; family Syrphidae; genus Cheilosia; species Cheilosia urbana. The sequence goes on from OX297855.1 coordinate 67,118,312, forward strand.
GCGCTCAGACTAAAACAGGTGCCGAGCCAATGGAAAGTTGCGGAGGTCATAATGGTTTTAAAACCAGGAAAACCGCCAAATGAAGTAAAGTTGTATAGACCAATTTCCCTTCTTCCAGTTATATCCAAAGTTTTCGAGAGAATTCTACTAACGCGCCTACAACCGGTTATAGAACACAAAAATCTTATCCCTGACCATCAGTTTGGGTTCAGAACCAAGCATTCGACGATTGACCAAGTGCATAGAATTACTGACGTAATTGAGAAAGTATTTGAAGAAAAAAAGATATGCTCATGCTCAAGCGTATTCATTGAGGTCTCACAAGCCTTTGATAAGGTGTGGCATGACGGCTTGAAATTTAAATTACAACAAGTTCTTCCCGTACGCCTATATGATATTCTGGAATCATATCTCGGAAATAGACTCTTCCGTGTTAGACATGGAAACGAATTCTCTCGCTTAAGGAAATTTCGGCCAGCGTGCCGCAAGGAAGTGTCCTTGGCCCGCTTCTCTATCTGTTATATAATCGCGATATACCAAAAGAAAATGGCACTACTCTTGCTACGTTCGCCGACGACACTGCTATCTTAGCAGTAGGTAATACAATTGAAGAAACGACTGAATAAGGTATATGAATGGACGAGGGACTGGTGGATCGCCCTCAACGAAACTTAATCTGTTCACGTGAATTTCACGTATAAGAAAACTAATGACTTGCCATTTTTCCTAAACTTGAGAAATTTACTGGCTACTCGGAAAATATTCCCAGCTCAGTACCGAAAACAAACTGCTTCTATACAAGCAAGTGCTAAAGTCGGTGTGGACCTACGGTATACAACTCTGGGGTTGTACCAAGAAAACAAATGCCAATATTTTACAAACATTTCAAAATAAAGTGCTTAGAGAAATTGTACAAGCACCATGGTGTATTAGAAACGACGATATCCACAGGGATCTCGGAATTCCAACAATTAAAGCTGGAACTAGAAGCTTCGCGAGAAAGCATAGAAACCGACTAATCGGACATATCAACAATACAGTCCGACAAACAACGAAACCGTTCGACTTGGCAAGATAAGATTAACCGCGTTTAAATTGCGGAGCATGCAGGATCTTTCATTGGAAAGTAGCCTGTCAAAAGTTGTTATTTCGTTATAGAAAAATTGCTTGATAAGTAATATCTTAGTTGCAGTATCTAACAATCTTTCGAAGGGTGGTATTTTTAGTCAGTAAAAATCTGACACTACTATGAGCACGCGCTTGCTATTCTCATAGTGTCTTTGGAAGATTTTCACCTACCCTCGGTAAAAAAAAAAAATTTTGTGTGCTAATTTGAAATTGGATTTTCGATAATTTGAAAAGCATTGATTATTTTTTTGATATCTCCATCCAGAAAGCGATATACGTTTATGGTTACCTGGGACAGCCAGCGTTGCCTCTGAAAATTTTCAAAAGGGGTTCGCAAGCCGACGAAAGTGGCCTCTACATAAAATACATACTAATACATACATAGGTATAGCAACAAAAAAAAAAAAACAGCAAAGAGATGTATTCATAACAAAAAAAATAAATAAATAAATAAATAAATAAAAAAAATTATTGGCATTAACGTTTTTTTGTAGAGGGGAAAAAAAAACAATTTTTGGGTCTGTCTCGCCCCGTTTAGGCGGAAAAAAAAATCTTAAAATGAATGAAAAGACATAAATCAATCTGGTTTTTAGTGTTCGATTAAGAATAGTAAATACTAGATAATACTAATTTAAGGCCTTTGTTCAGAATTTAAAAAAAAAAAATAATTATAATTAAATAATAATTAACTTTTTGTTTTAATTTTTGTTCCTTAAATTTCAAGTTCGAAAGTATTTTTTTTTCAAAAACTATTAACAGCAATACCTTGGTTTGAAAATAACTAAAAGAACGTTTTCCTGGCTTTCAAAAATGGTAAAATACTTTATTGTTAGTGTTGCCGTTGTCTTTATAATGCATTGTTTTGCATTTTAAGCATACATTTTTCCAGCCCAAATGGAGCGAGATCGACCATCTCTCATAGCAAAAAATGCTTGTACCCCTCTGTAAAAAACCGTTATCAATACTTGGCGCCAAAGTTATCGTACTCTACCCAATTTATTCATTACGAAACACTTTTTTCATATTAAAATCTTACCCAAACTGAAAAAAGGGCTATTTTGGTAATTTTTAAGAACATGGGGGCCAAGGGCACGCTGAGAAGAGCGCCATTCAGCGTTCCCGAACCACTCACACTCTCATACACAATTTTTTTTTTTAATGGCATTTTCTGTTTCGTCACCTTTCAGAAGGTACCTACAGTAAAAATTTATGATTTACTTGTAGTAAAGGGTATGGATGGGTATACCGTCGAAATGATTGTGTATCCCCAGGTCCGCCCTCAAAGGCATTTGACAGAGTTTGGCATCAAGCTCTTTTGTCGAAAATGCGTGCTTATGGGATCGATGCGTCTCTTATTCAATGGATTAGAAACAACATTTCTGGCCGTTCAATTCAAGTTGTTTTGGATGGTTTCAGTTCTGAAACTCACCATATAAATGCTGGTGTTCCCCAAGGCTCAGTTTTGTCTCCGACTCTCTTTCTCATTTTTATAAATGATCTCTTGTCTGCAACTTCTAATCCAATCCATTCCTTCGCTGATGACAGCACTCTTAGCTTTTCATATTCTTTCCAGGACTCACGTCCCTGCTCTTCGGCCGTAGAACTGGAACGGCAACGTATGTTAAGCTGGGGATATATTTCCAGAAGACTACAATTTGCAGCAATTTAAGTGCAGAGCAAACATACATCTGCAGGCATCTCGGGGCGCTGTTGAAGCGTTATAGGTTCGCCTTTCTCGGGAGAAGTATATATAAAAAAAAAAAAAAAAAATCAAAATGGGGTTCAGAAAACAGAGTGGAATTTAATGCTTCAAAAACACAATGCTGTCTGCTGTCTCTAAAGCGAAACCCAAATCTACAGCCATTATCCATGAATGGCACTTGCATTACCGAAACCGAAAGACTTTCTATTCTCGGTATGTGCGTTCATGACAACCTTCGTTGGAATGACCAATTCCCACATCTGGTCTGGTGCAGCGAAAACTATATTGCACTAACTATATAGGATCCAAAATCGTGCGATGAAACTAATCGGAGACACGAATATCGCGAGTTCTATCAATTCGCTTGAACATCGTAGAAACGTTTCGTGTCTCTCATTGTTTTATCGTTTTTTCTACAAACAGTGCTCAAATGAAATGGCCAACTGCATTCCTCCCCTGCAGAAATTCAACCGCAATACTCGCCATGCTAGGAATGCCCATCAGTTTACCATCCAGCCTATCTTCGGACGTACAATGAAATACAGAGACTCTTTCATAAGCCGTACAACGCGAATGTGGAATGCCTTGCCCAGCTCTGTCTTTCCTCCCCAGTACAGTACCCCAATTTACAGACATTATTAAGACCAATGTGCATCTCCTATCTCCTCTATCCCAATTTCCTTAATGCCCGCGCTGTGTTAAAACACTATAAGAGTAGTCATAACCTCTTTAGCGCGTGTCAATTATAAAAAAAAATCGAAGAGTCACCAATATTTCGAATAGTCCACTGCAGCGATGGGACTTGAGAAAACCGCAGCGGCTGTAGATAGCCTTAAAAAAAGGCGGTAGAAACGTTTTTTTTTTTCCATATATCCCATAAATTTATTTGTACCAAATAAATAAAAAAAAAAAAAAAAATCAGTCATTATTATTAATTTCAATTATTTTTAAAAATCACATTATGTCGTTCAAAGCAAACAAAATTATTACTTCGTAACATATTTTACCAAAAATTCCGCGGGTTCAAAATCCCCACCGTTCCCCAGAAATGCCTTTTTTCTCATTTTTTTATTGGACTGGTATTTTTGGTAGATTTCCAGTTCAGGTTGGTAGAAATTCCGAAAGTGTAAAAAGTGGTAGGAATACCAATTAAGTAGTAGAAGTCCCATTACTGGTCCACTGTTGTGCAGATTCAAACAAACTGTTGACACAGTGCATCGGTAGTAGTCGCAGCACCATATTGAAGTCCCAATATGTCGCCATGCCAAATAACTCTTACTATATATATCTGTCAAAATTACTTTTAATTAAAGTCAACATCATAAGGCATCTATCACTTCACCAACGCCCATGGCTTTAACGCAAAAACCCTGCAGAAACATCACACTCTGTGAAGAGCATATAGTGTACAGTTTGAATGCATTTTTGCATCACTGCCAAAAGTACCATTGAACTTTAGTTAATCTAAAAATAAACACGGCAAATGCAACAGCGCCGCGCCAAAGTAAAAAACTAAATACCTCGCAACGACCGACAAGGAAAATCCTTGATAACCAAAAACATTGTATGGATGTGTGCTGTTTGAGTTTGTAATTACCAATCCCTCAGTCTAACATCACTAATATAGGCCCGCCCTTGCCGCCCCACTCCTCTTCTATTGGTGTTTCGGGAGGAGCATTTCATGCGAAAAACTCTTGCGTCAATTCGATGCGTGCAGAGTGCATTCATTAAGCAAATCTTTCTCGCTCCGGGGTGAAGGCAAATTGATTTTTTTTCCTTTATTTTGTACCTATATACGTGCACAGGTTTATTTTTGTAATTTTCAAAAATGTCAAACGAACGAGCGTTGCATTGGAAGAGGGCGCACGCGGATGGATGACATGCATCATCGCATCATCGATCATTGCACTCTTTGCTGCTCAAACAAAGGCCTTGGGCTGCTAGCGTCATTATCCATAGCGATAAGCAAATAATGCGCAACGCAGATGCAGTAGCTAATGTTGAAAGCATTGTGTGTGTGTTTGGTGTGTGGTTCGAGTGTTGTGTTAATAATGTAAATCGTCAATTGATTTGGCCACGGTTTTGGAGCGTGCACAAACGCATTTAATTAATTTAGATAAATATAATTTTTTCGGATCAATTCAATTCTGATTATTAGGCAACTGAAATTTTTTTTTTATACTAAAAATACTGAAATAGTGTCAATGGTATTATAATAACATGAGTTTAATTAATGGTGGGGTAACAATTAAATTGTAATGCACACATTTGAAATAAATAAAGGTTTTTTTTTTTTTTTTTTTTTTTTCTGTCGGAGGTTGTTACTATCCGATGGAGCACTCAGACACAACTACTGGTCCATTGTACTGCCAAACAGACACCTTACATTTATGTACTTAGTTTTCCCGTCTTTCGAAGAAAGATGAGAAGGAGCTTCAGTGATGAAGAACTTAGATGTTCGGCACTCACCACGTCAGCCCCAAAGATCCGCCACCTGATGCGAGCAAAGGCAGGACAGCTACAGAGGAAGTGCTCCGCTGTATCGTCATCCTCTCCACAGGCAGGACAGATGGTGGAGATGCTTAAGCCCAAAACATTTAAGTGTTTGGCAAAAGCTTGGTGGCCCGAAAGGACGCCCACAAGCAGTCTACAGTCGCTTCTTCTGAGAGACAGAAGGAAGGCCGCCGACCTTTTGCAGATGTCCGGACGCAGTCGTTTGGTCTGCCCACACCCAGCACAGCCACGCCACCGACACTCGTGTTCGCGAGAAACCCAAGTATCAATGGATGACTTAACCACCGATGAAGGCAGACCCAACACAGGTTCAGGTCCTAAGAATTCTTCCTCTGAACCCAGCCTGGCAAGCTCATCAGCTATCTCATTTCCAAGGATACCAGTGTGACCTGGGACCCAAACAAGATACACTGTATTTAGCCTTCCGACCAAGTTCAGAGAAAGCTTGAGTTCGAGCACTAATTTAGACGAGGTAAGAGGGTTAAGCAGCGCTTTTAATGCAGCTTGGCTGTCGCTGCAAACGCATATACTCCTAGCCCTCCACCTGTTTGTCACAATATAGCGCATAGCCATAAGGATAGCGAATATCTCCGCTTGGAAGACAGACGCATGGTTTCCTAAGGGGTAGTGAAGTCTAAAGTTCTCGCTTTCCACGAAGACTCCAGAACCAGACCCCTGTCCGGTTTTGGAGCCATCCGTAAAAATACGATGGCATTCTTTCCCTGGCTCAGAGTCTGGCCTAAGCCATTCCGTTGCCTGAGGAAAGTTGACGTGGTAGTTTTGTCGCAGTAGGATTTCTGGAGTCATTGCGTCAGAGGGCATATCCATAAGACAGGGGTCAAAGGATAATTCTCGCACAAGTTCTTCAAAACTCCAATGCGCGTGGTACCAAAAGCCACCTCTCTTTAAACGAGAGATGTTTTTCAGCGTACACCCCATGATAAAAATATCAAGGGGGGGGAGGTTCATCATAGCGTCTAGAGCGGAGCCCGGTGTGCTGGGGAAGGCCCCCGTGCAGCCGAGACAAACCGTTCTTTGAAGTCTGGCAAAAGAGGCAGTAACACGTTTCCGTGAAAGCCTGTTCCACCATACAACCGACGCGTATGAGAGGAGTGGTCTTACCATTGCCGTATAGATCCAAAGGACCCTTTTAGGAGATAAGCCCCATGTCTTGCCAAATGCGCCTTTACACTGCCAGAAAGTTGACAGCGCTTTATCGGTTTTCGATTCGACATGCTTGGACCAAAGAAGCTTTCTATCGAGGATTACTCCCAGATATTTGACTTCATCGGAGATCGGAATAGTGACACCTTTTAACACAAGCTGAGTCAGACCAGTGACCTTCCTCCTTCTCGTGAAGAGAACAACAGTTGTTTTAAGAGGATTCACTGAAAGCCCATTTCTTGTGCACCAGCCATCGATCAAGCCCAAGGATCTCTGAGCCCGAGAGCAGACAGTCCCTAGGTCAGAACCGACAGACAGAACGGCGACATCATCCGCGTATGCTTGAGTATAGGTTCCAGGAAGATCGAGAAGCGTTAGCAGAGAGTCAACTACCATACACCATAAAAGGGGAGACAGAACACCGCCTTGAGGGCAGCCCCTGTTAACCCCTGTCACGACGCATTTACCACAATCCGCCTCGGCAATCAACGTCCTGTACATTAGCATTGATTTAATCCACAACACTAATGTTTCATCTATACCATGATGTCTGGCTGCAGTGCACATGCTATCAAAAGTCGCATTATCAAAAGCCCCCTCAATGTCGACGAAAATGCCCAACGCGTACTCCTTCCGATCAAGAGCACTTTCAATCCTACCAACAAGGTTCTGAAGCGCAGTTTCACAGGATTTTCCGCGCTGATAGGCATGTTGCATCTCTGAAAGAGGGTGCGATCGAAGAGCGACATTTCGCACGTGCAGCTCAACCAGTCTCTCCAAACTTTTCAGCAGGAAGGAGGACAGACTTATGGGTCTGAAACTTTTGGCGAGAGTGTAGTCAGTCTTACCAATTTTTGGTATGAACACGACTTTAACCATACGCCAAGGAGAAGGTATGTAGCCCAAGGCCAAGCTAGCGGTGAAAATTCTTTTCAGCGCCGGCATCAGCTGACTACATCCTTGTTTCAGCATAACCGGATAGATGCCATCCGGACCAGGCGACTTGAAACCATCAAACGATGCAATTGCATATTTGATGGCCTCATCCGTCACTACTCTGGATGCAACATACCAGCTACGCCGCGTGGTGTTTGACAGATCAGGAGTGGCCACCGTTTCCGGTACCACTGAAGAGCATGTAGTAACCTGATTTCCCGGGAAGTGAGTCTCCAGCAGGAGACTGAAAGTCTCCGCCTTTGTCTCAGTGTAGGTACCATCAGATTTTTGGAGCGATTCCAGTTTGCTTGGTCTGTCCCTTTTGAGGACTTTAACAAGCCTACTGGTCGCACTTAGTGATTCGACCTCCTCACAAAATTTTCTATAAGAGTCATTTTTCGATTTACGAATTAGTCTCTTAAATTCTTTTTGTTTCGATCGATATAGATTCCAGTCTTCTTCCAAGTTGGTTTTTAAAGACCGATTTAGGAGCTTCCTGGTTTCTCTGCGAATACACTGCAGTTCGGTACTCCACCAAGGTACCGGTTTTCTACAGGAGTTTTTTGTAACTGGACACGCTAGTTCGAAGCAGCGGATAAGGGTGCTACTCAGATCCTGAGCAGACCTCTCTACCCCCAGTATCGATCTTAGTTTGAGTGGAACTTTAACAGAGTTGCCAAGCTCCTCCCCAAACCGAGCCCAGTCCGTTTTTCTCGGATTTCTCCTCTCTAGCAAAGGCGAAACTTCACAGAAGATTTGAAATTCGATGTATCTGTGGTCTGACAAAGTGCTATCTGGTGATACCCGCCAATTCGTGATAGTCTTGGAATGCCGGTTTGACAGGGTAACATCAATTACTTGCTGTCTCCTGGCTGTAACAAATGTAGGTCGACAACCCACATTGTTGATGGTAATGTCAGACGATAATATGAAGTCCAGAAGACGATCTCCTCGTATATTGCATTTGCTGCTGCCCCAAACAGTGTTTTGAGCATTAGCATCGCAACATAGAATAAGACCTATCTTTTTGGACTCACAGTACTCTACGAGCTCAACAACCGCCTTTGGTGGTGGAGGAGTTAAAGAGTCATAGGGAAAGTAAGCCGATGCGGCGACAAAGGTTTCCCAACTGTCGTTTGCATGGTAAGTAATAGTTGCAGCAACCAAATCTTGGCAACAGAAGCGTTTGATTGTAACTGCCGTGAGGGATTTCGATACAACAAGACATGTCCTAGGTCTATCGGACAGCCTATCGTAAAGAACGTTATGCGAACCACTCAACTCACCAAGGCCACAGATGCGATTTTTCCACACCCATGGTTCCTGGATGGATGTTATGCGATTCTTTGTTCTACTTACAGCAAGCCTCCTACTTAAAAGAGCGGTAGCAGCCTTGCAGTGCTGTAGGTTTATCTGAGTGAACAAAATGGATGTAAACTCTGGGTTACGACCACTATTTGCACTACTTGGCATTGAAATGGAAACGAATCCTACCAAGATGCAGATAGGGACGCATGTCGTACCTAGACTTGATGGTCTCGGCAGAAGCCATGTCTATGCTCACAACCAGAGAGCTACCATCTTCATCGTGACGGTTTTTGCTCTGCCTGTGAGAACGGACAATCCAGGCTTTTGTGTCGAGGCCAGGGTTCTGGGCGTGCAAACGCTTTAGCACATCCGCCGATTTCCCCAGTTTCCCAGGGATCCAGCAGACTGCGCGCGTGAGCTTGGGTGGCTTGTAGACCTCAAAAATTGTAGTCCCAAGGGGAGGGATCTTCGGCACAATACTGCTGACCCATTCAGAGGTTTGCTGCGAGGAGGTCTTCACCATGAAGGTTCCGTCCTTGAACTCACAGCCCTCAACCTGGATGCACGCATTCGTTTCCGAGGCAAGCTCCAAAAGATGAGCTTTGCAGTGTTTACACTCTGCATCGCTCATGCTATTATCATTGCCTGCTTTCCCTATACGAACTGCCAAAGAGGAGACAGCAGCATCCTTATAGGACAGCCTACTATCTCCCACCTCAGCTGTTCTGCGTTCAAAAGAAGCACTCCGACCACCAGAGCCATCCGCGACAACAAGGTTCTGTCCGCTGGTACTGCAACCTGAGTTGGTTTCAGCACCTGCATCATTCGTTACCAGTGCACGGGCAGCCCCAGCGATAGGATTTTTTTTTTTTTTTTTTTTTAACCGTGGGTAGGTGAAAATCTTCCAAAGACACTATGAGAATAGCAAGCGCGTGCTCATAGTAGTGTCAGATTTTTACTGACTAAAAACACCACCCTTCGAAAGATTGTTAGATACTGCAACTAAGATATTACTTATCAAGCAATTTTTCTATAACGAAATAACAACTTTTGACAGGCTACTTTCCAATGAAAGATCCTGTATGCTCCGCAATTTAGACGCGGTTAATCTTATCTTGCCAAGTCGAACGGTTTCGTTCTTTGAAGCCGGCGCAATAAATTGTTCTCGTCCAAAATTTGTCGGACTGTATTGTTGACATGTCCGATTAGTCGGTTTCTATGCTTTCTCGCGAAGCTTCTAGTTTCAGCTTCAATTGTTGGAATTCCGAGATCCCTGTGGATATCGTCGTTTCTAATATACCATGGTGCTTGTACAATTTCTCTAAGCACTTTATTTTGAAAAGTTTGTAGAATATTGGCATTTGTTTTCTTGGTACAACCCCAAAGTTGTATACCGTAGGTCCACACCGGCTTTAGCACTTGCTTGTATAGAAGCAGTTTGTTTTCGGTACTGAGCTGGGAATATTTTCCGAGGAGCCAGTACATTTCTCTATATTTGATATCGAGTTCTTTACGTTTCATTTTCACGTGCGAATTCCATTTCAGCTTTGCGTCGAGTGTCATTCCCAGGTATTTGGCCTCGTTTGCAAAGGGTATTCGGGCCAAGTTTAGGAAAATTGGCATGTCATTAGTTTTCTTATACGTGAAATTCACGTGAACAGATTTAGTTTCGTTGAGGGCGATCCGCCAGTCCCTCGTCCATTCATTTACCTTATTCAGTGCGATTTGAAGTTTTGCAGTCGTTTCTTCAATTGTATTACCTACTGCTAGGATAGCGGTGTCGTCGGCGAACGTAGCGAGAGTAGTGTCATCTTCTCTTGGTATATCGCGAGTATATAACAAATAGAGAAGGGGCCCAAGGACACTTCCTTGCGGCACGCCGGCCGAAATTTCCTTAAGCTCAGAGTATTCGTTTCCATGTCTAACACGGAAGAGTCTATTCCCGAGATATGATTCCAGAATATCACATAGGCGTATGGGAAGAACTTGTCGTAATTTAAATTTCAAGCCGTCATGCCACACCTCATCAAAGGCTTGTGAGACCTCAAGGAATACGCTTGAGCATATCTTTTTTTCTTCAAATGCTTTCTCAATTACGTCAGTAATTCTATGCACTTGGTCAATCGTGGAATGCTTGGTTCTGAACCCAAACTGGTGGTCAGGGATAAGATTATTATATTCTATAACCGGTTGTAGGCGCGTTAGTAAAATTCTCTCGAAAACTTTGGATATAACTGGAAGAAGGGAAATTGGTCTATACGACTTTACTTCATTTAGCGGTTTTCCTGGTTTTAAAACCATTATGACCTCCGCAACTTTCCATTGGCTCGGCACGTGTTTTAGTCTGAGCGCGGCATTTATAATATGAAGAAGCTTAATTAATGCTTTTCTTGGTAGGACTTTGAGAACTTCTCCCGTGATCAAATCATAACCAGGAGCTTTCTTAGGTTTTAGGGATTCAATTTCACGTTTTAGTTCCCTTAGCGTTGCACTTGTGAGTGTTAAATCGTCGGATAGTAATTCCATCCCAATAACACTGTCGTGAACCGCCCGACCATTGTACGGTTTAAAGGTTTCTTCTAAATGGGCGGCAAAAACGTCCGCTTTTTCCTTATCTTCCCTTGCCCATTCATTTTGATTTATTTTAATTGGCGGCGCGGGGATTTTGGGCCTTTTGGTGCCTTTTACAGCTTTCCAAAGTGAATAATTGGAATCTTTTTTCGCCGTTAGACTTTCAAGGTAAGAACCTATCGCACGATTTTTAAAGTCCTTGATAGCTGTCTTCAATAAATTGCACAAATAATTCAAATGTGTTTTATGTTGCGGGGCGCGACTCTGTTGCCATTTTTTACGCGCCTTCCTTTTTTCGTTGACCAATTCTTTTATTTCGGGAGGATATCGTAAACCGTATTTGGCCGGCATTTTCCTTGGATTAGGCGTATTATTCCAGGAAGCGACCTGTACGATCTCAACGAAGCGATCTACTTCAACCTCAAGTTCATAGGGTGTCGTAAGTGGAACGCTAAGTTCAACATTCCCTTCAATTTCGTTCCTAAAGCCTTCCCAGTTAGTTGTTCTACCAGTTAATCTCGCTGGCTCAAGGTTATTTACTAGTTTTACGCTCAATGTTAAAATAACCGGTGAATGATCAGATGACAGATCAAAGCTCTCTTCAACTTTAATGTGGTTGGTAGATATTCCTTTCACGACGAAAAAATCAATCAGGTCAGGTGTTTTTGAAGTATCAGTTGGCCAGTAGGTTGGTTTGCCCGTCGAGTGGAAATCACAACTATACTCCATACCTGCCCCATAGAGCATTCTTCCTTTTCGCGAGATATATCTAGAACCCCAGAACGTGTGTTTTGCATTAAAATCGCCGCCAATAATGAAGTTTTGTTTGAGCGATTTAAGCAAGTTAGTATAATCAGTTTTTTCAAGTGCGGAACGCGGTGGACAGTAGATAGATGAAATTCTAAGAGTACGTTGACTATTTTTCACTCGAATCGTGCACAGTTGCATAGTTTCAAGCTCTATCTTCAGGTCTTCGTATTGTTCAATGCAGTCTTTAATAAACAATGACGATCCACCTCTCGCGTTTCCCGAAGGGTGACAAGCGTGGAAGTCATTATAGCCTTTTATTTTTAAGCTCGATCCCCTTTTCACGTGAGTTTCAGAAATCAAGCAAATGTCAAGATCTTTCTCGCGTATGAATATTTCCAATTCGTCGAGTTTTTGCAGAAGTCCGTTTGCATTCCAAGTGCATATTTTTAACATTGGTTTTTCATTCATATTTTATTTGATGTACGCGTTTTCCGTGAATTATTCTCGAGCTTAACCAAGCGATCGAGAATAATTTTATTTATTTTGCTTTGTTCTTCAAGTTTCTGGAGAATAACTGAGAATACATGAGAAACAGGTTCCGGCGAAGTTTCAACGTTTTTTGCTCCTTCGGATGCCGCGGCCTGAGCGTAGGTCTGCACTCTGGCTGTCCGGGGGCCACTATTCGCCACTATTGGCTTTCCTGATTTTAACTTTTCAGTAGCGTTTCTTTTGACAACAGAGGTCGAGGGCTTTTCTGTTGTCTCTTTTTCTTTGACATTATTACGCTCTTGAAGCGGAGATTTTATATTGCCTACTACCTCCCGGGCGGTCTTACGCTTTGTCTTTGTTGGCGGCTTTGTTTTTATATTTTGTGGCTTAAGGAGCGCATCTCTCCGTTTTTGCAACTCTTTAGCTACTTCGCAACCTCTATAATTTGCCGGGTGCTTTCCATTACAGTTGGCACAGGTAGCGGCGGATTGTTTATTTGCTCCACAGTCTTGGGAGAAATGATTTCCGGCGCATTTCACACATCGCGGCTCTTTTTTGCAATACATTTGCGTATGATTAAATTCTTGGCAACGTTTGCACTGTGGAATTATTTTTAAATTTCTGCGCATGGGCTCGATTTTTACCACAATATTTAGTATTGTTTTAATTCGGTAGATATCTTCGATATTATCAGACCTATCGAAGGTAAGCATAAAGAGCGGAAGTTCACGCCTTACCAGGACATCCTTATCTTCTTCCGATTTCTGTTTCTCCTTCTTGATGATATTAACGGCATCAAGAATTTTAAAACCTTTGGCTTGAAGGTCGTTTATAACCTCTTCTTTTTTGCATGAGGGGTGGAGTCCCCTTGCTACAACACGATGTGGCCTTTCTGACTTTATTTCGAAAGTATACCACTGGATCTTTTCGGTATTTAGCTTTTGGGACACTGCCCGGTAGTCTTCGTGGTTATCGATGTTAATTTTCCACGCATTATTTCTCGAAAATGTTACCTTAAATTTCGATGTTATCGTTCCTTTAAGGAGGCTGTTCAATTTATTATAATCCGTTACCCCAACGACGTTTATTGGAGGTGGTGCGCGAATATGCTTTCGGAGTTGTTTTTCTTGCGGTACTTTACGCGTTAGTTCTTTTAGGGGCTCGACTTCGGGCGAAGAACCGGCTCTCCTTTTCTTACTAGGTCTTTTCTTAGTTACCCAATTCGTTTCGCGTGCTAGCTCTTCTTCGTCGGTGTGGTATTCCCGACTAGCTAACCGTGGTGGAGTACATTCGCGTTCTTTCTGCAAATGGGTGTTCCTTAGAACCTTATTTTGTTCTTTTAACAGTTCTATCTCTTTCTTAAGATCTTGATAGAGTAGATCCATTTCATTAAGCTTGATTCGGAGTGCTTTATTTTCTTCCTCAAGACTTTTATCTTTCACTGAGTCCTGTTTTTCACGCGCTAGCGCTCCCGGCGGACTTCTTTTCCCGGCGTTATTCGATCTTGTTGGAGGAGATCGAGATACCCTTGTGCTTTTAATAAAAGGGTTTATGGATTGCAATAAGCGGCTCTCCCCAGAATCCGTAGAGCCGACCTCCGAAGAGGGTGGATTTTCCAGTAAAGCTGGACTGCCACCTGGGGTACTTAATCTTTTTGTTTTGTTCATTGCATTTTTTTTTGTATACGCCATTTCGCTCGGTATACGGAGATTGGATTTTAGTCGCCTTTTACGACAGGCATGCCTACCTCGGGTATATTCTAACCCCTACCCGAAGGGCGATAGGAGCGCCTCCGGGGTTTATTCTCTTTACGAGCTTGGGTCGCTTCTTCTTGCTTTTCGGTTCGGCAGAAGAGGAGGCAGTGCCCGATCCAAGGGGTTGGTTGGCTTTAGTTGGAGTGACCTCCACCGACCTGTTCCTTTTCAAAGACACCGCCGAAGAGCTGAGAGATGTGCTAGCGCCTTCAGCAGATAAAGCATCTTTGCGCCGCGGATCCAACAGCTTCCTCATTTTCCTCTTCCGCTGTCCCTTAGACAAGCGCAGCCCAAGGCCCAACTCTTCAGGAGCCCGTTCAACCATGGAGGTATCCCGAGTCTTACCGTCAGTGGCAGTGCAGTGGGCAGCAGCCTGTCTCTTGCTCAATTTGCCGAGTGAATCGGACATAGAGCCACAAGAGTCGCTTGTCGGTTTGGTGCTCACGCCTGTAAGTGTGACCGCGACGTCCGGTTTCCGTCCGCCAGTACTACTTCCATTGCTGTTAGTAGCACCGGCTTCATTTGGCGACCGTGCGCGTACAGACTCACAGACTTGAGCGAGGTTTATTCTCTTTACGAGCTTGGGTCGCTTCTTCTTGCTTTTCGTTTCGGCAGAAGAGGAGGCAGAGCCCGATCCCAGGGGTTGGTTAGCTTCAGTTGGTAAGACCTCCACCGACCTGTTCCTTTTCAAAGGCACCGCCAAGGAGCTAATAGATGTGCTTGCGCCTTCAGCAGATAAAGCATCTTTGCGCCGCAGATCCAACAGCTTCCTCATTTTCCTCTTCCGCTGTCCCTTAGACAGGCGCAGCTCAAGGACCGCCTCCTCAGGAGCCCGTTCAACCATGAAGGTATCCCGAGTCTGACCGTCAGTGGCAGTGCAGTGGGCAGCAGCCTGTCTCATGCTCAATTTGCCGAGTGAATCGGACATAGAGCCACAAGAGTCGCTTGTAGGTTCGGGTATGAATGTTGGGGCCTCCAGAATCCGTGCCCCGGCCGTAGTCGAGAAGACTACGGGTGGATTATGGCTATTGCCATTACCACCTGGAGTAGACAATTCCTTTTGTTTCTCCATTCATAGCGTTATTGAGTGTTAACCACTAGCTCCTGTGGGTTAGAGTACACTAACAGTTGATTTCACTGAGGATAGGCTAAACCGTTACCTCAAACCCTCCTCCTTTACCCGGGCTTGGGACCGGCATGCTACTTCCGTAACACGGCGGAGTGTGGATTTTAGTCGCCTCTTACGACAGGCATGCCTACCTCGGGTATATTCTGTCCCCTACCCGATGGGGTAAATAAAGGTAATACTATACCATTAAGGTACAATTCAAGTTACGTATAAAGCTAAATTTTATAGAAAACGTAGAAGAAAATACTTAAGTTATAAGTTATATTGTTCATAACATTGCATTTTTTTTTAGAATTAAAAGGGGCTGAATTTTATTTCGATATGCCCCTCCTCAGCTTACAATATTGCCTTGAGTGAAAAATGCCATAGTAAATAATTTTTTTATAGTTTGTCCGAAAAAAAAAAAAAAAAAATGTTTAAGATAAAAGGCTGTATATTGTTCACAAAGGTCATTTTACAGTCAATATGGAGCCCCAAGAATGTACACTCTTCTACGTCCTCAACTAAAAAAAAACACTCATCACTGCAATGTTGCGTGTTACTAAAAGTGGAAAAAGAAGAAGCAGAGACAAAATGGCAGTCCAGCAGTATACATATTTATCAATCCGTAGAATGAAAGCATTACAGTCGAATGCAGTCGATAGGTTAAAAAAGATTAGTTTAGTTTTAGAGCTATTCTTCAATTTCTGTTTGGCAAACCAGATCCTCAATAAGTTCAGATTCCAGTTGATATCAGAAACCTTGTCCAAAGCACTACCTGAACCGTAGGAATATCCAATATCATTTGTGAAGGCAGTAAGTGTACAATTAAAATCCAGTTGAAAGAGTGAGTTTATGTACATCTATGTATAAGGAACAAATAAGGTCCCAATGCAGAGCCTTGAGGCACTCCCAATTTCAAAAACTGAACATCATTCCATATTTCACTGATCTTAACTCTTTGGGATTTATTTGACAAACAAAATCCGAACCATACAAGCAAAAAGCCATGTTCTAGCTTTCGCAACAAGATTTATTGTGCTCAACCATGTCGAAGTGGCTTAGTGGTTATTGTGTTGGACTACTAAGCGAGGGGTCCCATGTTCGAATCCCGCGAAGACCCAAAATTCCAAGTTACGGTTTTTTTTTCCACTGCGCTACCTCTCGCGAACGTCTGACAAACATCCGAGAGTATAAATGTCTTGAAAGAGCTTCTCAATTAGCCATTTGGAGTCGGCATAAAATTGTAGATCCCTTCCATTCGTTCCAAAAATGAAAAACTCACACAAAACGAATGGTTGTGAGAAGCTGTTGCGCCAACTATTTATTTATTTAACCATGTCGAAGGCGTTCGTGATATCTACAAATAAATCTGCAGTGAACTTTTTTTCATCAAGGTTGGAGAAAACACTGGTACAGAAATTTAGAAGGGCATCTTCAGTTGACTATCCCTGCTGAAAACCATACTGTCTATCAGGTCTAAAGGTATCATACTTTTCAAGCTAGAACCAACCATATACATTCACAAAATCGGTTGATTGGTTTCGGAGATCGACAACAGCGTCACTTATCGGGTCCAAAAGTATCCTATCTCTTAAGACTTCCTAAACCTGAAATACAACAATACGAACAAAACAAAAGAAAAATCATGAAAATTTGCCTAGTGGTTATCGAGCTATATCATCATCGAGTTTCATTCCGAAAGAATTATATATATAGAAGATATATAGAAGATTAGTATGGAAGATAATTGAATTAAACTGAAAAACGAAATAATGCCTACGCTACATGTTGAGAATTTTCCGACTTTACTCTTTTTCCTTAACAATCCCTGACTCAAGACGAACAAAACAAATCAAAAATCATTCAAATCGGTCGAGCCGTTCTGGATTAATGAAAAAATCACTGAATTTTATTTGATCTGTTTTATTTGGAAGCCAACAGTAATGCTGGACATACGGAATGGAAGTACATTCATCAATGTGTTTACTAAAATAATTTAAGAACAATGTAAATGATGCAGAGATATCACTTTCCGCGCAAACCTCATTCCAAAACTCAGAAAATAGATTGCTTTTAAGTCTTATGAAATCAACACGAATTTAACACTTCTAGAGCCACTCTACCCCGACATTTGCTTTTATAATTAGACCAGTGAATTTGACCAAGAAGGCTGTCATACTGTGGTCGGTAATATTCAGCTTAAAAATGCCGCTCTCGCATGAGCTTTATGAGATATTGGTTAATCGCCCATAAAAGTGATCCCCGAGACCATCCTAGTTTGATCATTAATAAAACTTGCAAGACCTTGCGATGCCAATATATCCAAGTAATTAGAAATCAAATCACTCCTACTAATAAATTGAGATTAAAATTAAAAAAATGAAATCATTACATTACTTGATTTTTGTTTATCTAACAGGTTGGAAAATTCTTCCACGATCGAGACAATATTAAATATATTAATGTTACGAATAAAAAATAAAAATAAATTATAATTTAATTATAGCCCATTGCAATCATATGGGATCTGGTTAGAAAAATACCACTCAGTTAAGTCCGATCTTCTATAAAAGACAAAGGTTTTAAATAAATTGACAGTTTGCACTTTTATTCGTCCTATACTTATTTATTACAGCACAATGCCAATCGGTAGCTTTAGTAGATTACTTAAGTCATCAGCATCAGACTTCTCATATAACTGGTTAAAACTCTTTTGAGGATTTTGACTATCCGTTAGAACTGCGGATATTTCTTTTGAGAAATGCCACCGCAACGTAATTTGTGTCGCTCTTACCTTCGTGAACTATGAAAAGAGAAAAATCTATGGTCAGAAAATCTGAGCCGATTTCTTAGGGAAAAGGATTATCGATATTGAAAATAATTCATTGACGATGGCTAATTCGAAGAAATTTAACCGATTTAAGCATAAATCTTCTGTGACAGGACTGCACAACAAAACTAAAGCGAAGAATCGGTTCTCCGGCAGCTCTTTTATAAAAACAGGCCGAATTAACTACTGAAGCGTATACCAAAGGCTGGCGAGGCAAGTCACACCAATGCAAAAGACTTCAGACCAATAAGCCTCACTTCTTTCATATTGAAAACATTAGAAAGACTGATAGACATACACATTCGTAGCAGACTTCGCTCGGGCGACCTCTCCCCGGCACAACATGCTTACACAAAAGGGAAAAGTGTGGAGACCGCGCTACACTGTGTTGTTGGTACAATTGAGAAAACATTAAAATATAAAGGTATCCCCACTGCTGTGGGTCATAGTTATAAACGAGGTGCTTATGCAGCTTAGAAACAGTGGTGTCAGAACAACGGCTTATGCCGATGACGTAGTGCTGTTGGCAACAGGTAAATTCCTCCCAACACTTCCGAACAAATTGGAGGCGCTCTCAAAACCCTCGACATCTGGACCAGGAAATGTGGCCCAACGGTAAATCCTTAGAAAACCGAACAGGTTATTTTCACAAGAAAAAGGAAAATACCAGAGTTTGTCACACCTTCTGTTTGCAGCACACACCTCAGAATCTCTGACAGAGCGAAATACCTACTGGGACTTATACTAGATAAAAGACTAAATTGGAAAATGATCACACGTGAAAGAATAGAAAAGGCCACAGTAGCCTTTTACTCCTGCAGCAGAATTTTTGGGAAAACCTTGGACCATCTCTTACTACAAAGCCACCTACCTAAAGGGCATTACAAAAGTACAAAAAAACAGCGTGTATCGGCACAACCAGTGCAATGAGGACAACCCCAACTGCAGGTCTTGAGGCCATCCTCAATTTGCTTCCGCTAGACATCTTTGTACAAACATCAGCCGCCATTAGTGCCATGAGAATAAGCCAATCAGAAAATTGGAAACTGAACGAAATGGGTCATTTGTCGATCCTACAGAAATACTTTGGCTGTGTACCGATCACGGACTACATTACGCCATACTTAGAGTTTACAATACCTTTCTCGAGCGCCTATCCCACCCGAGAAGAATGGAGAGACGGACTCGTACCCAACACGAAATCCATAGCCGTTTTTACGGACGGATCTAAAATGGAAACCGGGACGGGGGCAGGCGTCTTCTCTGAATCGTTGAGTACATCAAAATCGATACGCCTCCCCGACCACAGCAGTGTCTTCCAAGCAGAGGTCCTGGCAGTGACAACAGCAGCCCGTGAGTCTGCGGTAAGGGCAATACCACCTGAAGGTATTAGCTTCTTTATCGACAGCCAGGCAGCAATAAAAGCCTTAACTGCAACAGAAATAAAATCGAAGCTTGTGAAATACTGTCGCAAAGAACTCAAGGTTCTTGGTATTCAGCACAAGATATTGCTCTGCTGGATTCCGGGATATGAAGGCATTTCAGGCAATGAGAAAGCGGACGGCAGCGTAACAGAACAAGCTGATTCCTCGGTGAACATCCCGCCTTGCTCACTTAAGCTTGAAGCAGGGAGAAAGGCCATAAGAGAGGCGAACGCTAGATGGGCTGCACTAGAAACTTGTCATATCCATAAGAATGCTATGGCCAACCTTTAATGAAAACAGAACCGAGAGTCTCATACGAAAGGATAGAAAATAGCTTTCCATCCTCGTAGGAATCTTATCAGAACACAACATTCTGCGGTATATCACATGAAGAAATTGCGCTTGACGGAAGAAGAACTTTGACGAGGAAGCTCTTGAGGACACAACCCACTTCCTATGTCACTGCCCAGGTCTCCAACATAAACAGTACAGATTCCTAGGGAGACACTTCTTCCACGATCTAGACGAGCTTTCCAGCACACCATCAGACAAGATAATGTGCTTTATCAAATCCACAGGATGGTTTGCGTACAACAGCAGAGTGAGTAATTAATTGCCATTGTTTATGGACAGGTTTATTATGGGTAAGGGACAACCTGAGTGTGGCACGGAGTACTCCGCGCCAGCCCACATACCTAACCTAACCTAACTACTGAAGCTTCAAATTGAGGATCTATTTCGCAAGACCAATATGCTTGCTTAGCTTTTGACTAGATTTTTTTTTTGCGCTTTCTTAAGATGGTGTTGCGTGTTTAGGGCTGAATTTCATGAATATCTTTGAAGTAATAGTTGGGGGAATTCTTATGCGATTTTAGTGACGATTTACAGATGAGATCTTAATACCTAATTGCAGTAGCTGCGTTCAGAGTTTTTACAACTACATAAATGTATACCTACACATTGAACTGCATATATGGCTCTATTTTATTTTACTCTCTCTTTCCGTCGAACTCCATTTAGGAAGCATTTCCTAGACAAACTGGATTGGTGAGTTTACATCAAAGTGTTGCTGAATAACTAGCCCCCTCAGATCATTTAAGTGGTCAATAGGGCTACACACCGACAAAAAGCTGGAAGCCACATTACATTATAAGACAAGTTGAAAAATGGTTAGATCCACAAGGCTTCTTTTTCAGTTCCTTAATTTAACTCATGCAATCTATCAACTGCAATCCATTTTAATTGCGACCCCGAAAGAACAGCGCCAGGCAACAGCATCCACTCCACTCAGCGATACTCGTACGAATCGGTGCACCTCATGAGTACTTAAGAGTTCGCTACAGCAAGCGCGAAAAAAAAATCAACCATTAATCTTCATCACGCAAATGATGCTCCTCTGGAGTCTTGCAAACGCATCTTCTCTTCAATGAAACAGAACGAAGTCGAAACCCCATGGTGACGTTACGCTACACGTCTTCACGCGCGCACAAAAGAATAACTCCCTTGTCGTGGAGCTGCTTTCCATCTCCTCGTTTGACCCTACCAATCCCTTGACGTTTACAAGTATCGTGCTCCTATCATTCTTTTGCCAACAAATTCCATTTATACCACTTCGCGCACCATACTATAAGCATGAGTTAGTGGAATGGGCAGAACATAAAAATGGTTTGTTCTCGCTTTCATTCTAATATATGTTGTATATCCATGTCCATGCATATAAGTCACGTGTAAAGATAAAGAATATCCTTATTCGTTGGCTCTGTTTGTCATGCGCCCAAGTGGGACCATCTTGCCATATATGCATTTCCAGACCACAAGGTAAGACTTTGCGATGCGAATACATCATAGACATGAAGATTATTTAAAATAAAAAATTTAATTTATGTTAAGTCATAAATTTATTCACATTTGGATCGCAGAGCCAGAGCGCAATGCCCAAGTGATGCCTTTCGCTTGCTGGCGCCAAATTGCACAGCACGATCTGAGGTAATATTTCGTTGTTACTTTGCAGGAAAACAAATTTAGATTTTCTAATCTGTTTAGATGTAGTAAAGTGCGCAGGTATGCGTATGGCGACTACCTACCTCTTTTCATAAAAGGACCTAGACTTGGAAAGTTCTATGCAGTGAACTGACTCGGGCAGCCGTGGCTTAGTGGCAATTTGATTGATATAGTTGAGTCGAAGTCGGAGGACATGGAAAAACCATTTCTGCAGACTGCTAAACGGCGAAGACGACACAAATTCCACTGTCAGGCAGAACGAGCCATTCAACCTGGACGATGAAAGCCAAGATTTCCGTCCACCTGACCAAAATGAAGTGAGGATAGCAATATCTAAGCTTAAGTCCAACAAGGCTGCTGGACCGGACGGCTTAACTGCCGAGCTGTTTAAGGCAGCGGGAGATGACCTGGTAGAGAGCATACACCAACTCGTCTCCAAGATTTGGTCAGACGAAAGTATGCCTGATGAATGGAACCTCAGCATCGTTTGCCCGATCCACAAGAAAGGAGACTCTCTAAACTGCACCAACTATAGAGGCATCAGTTTCCTTAACACTGCGTATAAGATCATGTCTGCTGTACTATGTGAACGCCTGAAACCTTTCGTCAACGATCTGATAGGTCCCTATCAGTGCGGTTTTAGGCCCGGTAAGTCCACGACCGATCAAATATTCACACTACGGCAGATCCTGGAGAAAACCCAAGAAGTTCAGATCGATACTCACCATCTTTTTATCGATTTTAAGGCCGCATATGACAGCATTTATAGAGACGAGCTATAAAGAGCCATGTCTAGTTTTGGCATCCCTGCCGAACTTGTCAGATTGTGCAGAATGACGATGGAGAACGCTCGCTGCTCCGTAAAGGTCGGAAACAATCTCACCGAGACCTTTGATGTCAAAAAAGGATTTAGACAAGGTGACGCGCTGTCATGTGACTTCTTCAACATCATTCTTGAGAAAATTGTGCGAAACTCACAAGCCAACACCAGAGGCACCATTTTCCATAAGTCTGTGCAACTACTTGCATACGCTGACGACATTGACATTGTTGGCAGAACACAGCGAGCTGTTACTTGAGCGTTTGCAAGTATTAGTACAGAAGCGGCAAAAATGGGTTTAGTGGTGAATGAGGGTAAAACAAAATATATGCTGTCAACAAGAAGGGACACACGACATCGACGAATCGGGCAGAACGTCACGATAGACAGCTATAACTTTGAGGTAGTTAGGGACTTTGTCTACCTCGGATCCGCTATTAACTCTGAAAATGACATCACCTCAGAAATCAAGCGAAGAATCACACTTGCCAACCGCTATTTCTTTGGCCTAAGACGGCAATTGATTAGTAAGGCCTTGTCAAGAAGCACTAAGGAGATTCTATATAAGACTCTCATCATCCCTGTCCTGCTCTATGGCGCAGAAGCATGGACCCTAGCAAAAACGGATGAGGATCTTCTTGGTCGCTTCGAACGCAAAATTCTTCGAGTGATTTTTGGTCCCGTTTGCGTTGACGGGATTTTGAGGAGAAGATTTAACAGCGAACTCTACGAGCTGTACAGCGACATCGACCTGGTCAGAAAAGTACTCATTAGTCGTCTAAGATGGTTAGGACATGTAGAGCGAATGGACACCAACGCTCCGGCCCGGAGAGTCTTCGATTCCAACCCGGAGGGACAACGCAGTAGAGGAAGACCTCGCCTTAGGTGGCGCGCGCAAGTGGAAGGGGACCTCAACCAACTTGGAGTGCGTAACTGGAGGCAGTTAGCCAAAGATCGCGCTAACTGGAGAGGCGTATTGGTTGAGGCGCAGGTCCACCCCGGACTGTAGCGCCACCTTAAGTAAGTAAGTAAGTAAGTTGAGTCGAAGGTTGGATGTTCAAAACTGAGTAAAAACGACGAATTCAAGTCTAAAATCGAAACATGTAATAAATAAATGAGCTGTAAGTGACTCTTTTTTTTGTAAGTGACATTGAACTTAAAAAAAAGCAGCGAATTATAAAAAAGAGAAAATGTCCCTTCGTAAATAAAAAATCTTAAAAACTGCATCCAGGAAACCTCTTGACTCCGTTAAGTTATGGCAATCCGCAATTAGCAACTCGTTAAGCTATAGGTAAGTCCACTTAGACTGTGTAATCGAATACCATACTTATTCATGCGTGATTCCAAAACAAAGTACAAAGCGTTGCGAAAGCTTTATTGAACCGAATATTGATAGGATTACAGAATTCCGTTCTGTACTATCTTTCGTACTAACTCGTTAAATGACATATTTCGAAAACAACGTCAAATGGTATTGACAATTGTCTAAAAAAAAATTGGATATAAATCAAATAACAGAAGAAGTGCGTCGGTTAAAAAATCGAGTCAGTCAATGAGAAAAAAAAATCCTTATGCTAGTAAATTCTGTTCAAAAATCTCTCCCGGAGAAGTATCCAAAAGCCTCTTCAAAACGATTGAAAAATCACACAATGCTATGCCAAAAATACCACCAATGTGATCTGCGACCTGAAACCTAAGTATGCCTCAGAATTTCCTCAAAAGTTTATCATTCTTTATCTATGAATAAATCATTAAAACGCATTAATAAGCAACAACAAACGGACAAATGCTATCCCCTCAAAAACGCACTTGAAGTATCTTTAAAAAAAAAAGTCCAAGCAAACAAAACAAATGTGTACAGTTTGGACTAAAAAGGGTTTAGTAACTGCGCCTCAAAAAGTGTCAATGTGGCGCTAAACAAAAATATCGTTTGTAAAGTCATCTCAAATAAAGTGCACGACTGGGTCGAACGAAACTTTCTCGCTGATCAAAAGTTTGGTTGGTTGTTTTCTTATTTAATTAGATAGGTAGGTAAATATCTGACAATGAAAGCAAAGCTAATTAAAATAAAAAGTTAATAAGTTTATTGCTTTGTTTTGCCGCCATTTTGGTAAACATTAGTTTTAACAGTTCATATTTGGCAGTCGTAGTAGACACGTGGCAAATTTATTATGGAAAAATATTCGATAAACCAACGTGTTTTAATTGTTAAAACAATTTATCAAAATTAATCATCGATTACTGTGACGATGAGAAAGTTACGTGAAATTTTTGGGAGAAACAACGTGCCAACAAAACGCACTATTTATCGTGTAGTGAATGATTTCGAAGAAAGAGGGTCTGTAGGTAATAGGCCCAAGCATGGACCACAACGTACTGCAAGATCGGCTGAAAACATTACTGCTGCTCAAGGCAGTGTTCAAAACAATCCATTAACCTCAATTTGACGCCGTGCTCAGGAGCTTGGTCTTCAAAGAACAACTTTGGCGACAATTTTGCACAAGGATTTGCATTTGTTTCCATTTAAGATTCAGTTGACACAAGAGCTTTTTCCACAAGACCATTTACGCCGCCGCACATATGCCAATAGGATGTTACAGCTACCCCATGGCAACCCCGATTTTCATAAAAAAAATCATAATGAATGAAGAAGCACATTTTCATTTGAATGGATATGTGAATAAACAGAATAGTCGGTTCTGGGCAATGGAAAACCCTCAAATTATTCATCAGTCGCCCTTGCATCCATTAAAAGTTACAGTCTGGTGTGCAATTTGGTCAGGAGGAATCATTGGACCTTACTTCTTTGAAAATGAAAGGACGTAACGGTAACTGTGAATGGGGAGCGATATCGTGATATGATTGAAAACTTTTTAACGCCACAACTTCATGCTTTGGGCTTGATTAACATGTGGTATCAACAAGACGGTGCCACATCGTATACAGCCAGGATTACAATGGGTCTATGACGAACACAACTTGCAACTTTTTCGGTTGAATTTTACGTATGGCTATAACAACTGGGGCCTTACTACGTAATTAAGACAGTTAGAAATGTAGTTAAGAGTCGTAAAATTCTTACAATTCGTCAGGCTTGAGAATGCTAAGACTTAAGAAAGCAGACAGAAAACTTTGATGAAAACAAACCCGTATGCGTAATTGTAGTTCAATTAAATACCCATAGATGAGCACAAACATTTTCTTAAACTTTGAAACTTAAGTTTAAAACAACGAAACCTAAATAAATAAATAATTAATTCTAATAACAAAAGTTGGCTATCGTTGGTTCTTGCAGAAGGTGATTTTGGTGCTAAATATAATAGGAGCAGTAGCAGACTCATTTGTTTTGGTACCTCAAAAGGCACACTTTAAAAGACACATTTACAGCTTTTTTTGCCTTTACCGCGTCCAAGGAATCCAATTTCACTAAATATCTATAATACAAGTTTACTTTGTTTAATTCTATACAGTCTCAAGCAAAAATAAAATAAATACCGAACTGACAGATGAAAATTGCATGAAGCCAACGAAAAACAAAAACAAACTAGGAAGAGAGAAATTCCCTTTTTGACAGACAGTTTGGTATATAAAAGTACTGCCACATTTGCATTAAATTTGAAGTGAATTAAGTCTCATAAATATCAGAGTATAACTGTTCGAAATTTCCCTTGGGCTATAGTTTGAGTAAGCTGTCAGATTTCTCCCCTAAAAACTCCACGTTTTGCTTTTACGTTTCAGTACTTCTGAAATAAGAAAACTCTATCGCACAAAGATTATTTGACATGTTGGCAAAAAGTACGGAAACTTACCTATGAAATTCAATTTTCGTACAGGCGTTGGACGTTTTTTAAGCCAAAAAATATGACAAAAATGAGTTACACGAGCTCAAACATAAAGGTTCTTAAAAGTTGAAATAATATTTGTAAACGCTTGTTTTACATAAATTTTTCGGACAAATCTTGACACACTTTTCTTCATATTTTTGGTGAGAAATTTCTTAGATTTTCGACTCAAAACGTTCAGAATTGGAGTGGGGTTTTGTTAGATGATTTTCTGTCTAAAATTCGTACCGTCAACTGCCCTAACATTGACCGGACCCCTAACATTGACCAAAAACAGGAAAATATTACTAAACGCGGTGGTGGGTAGTTAATTTATAATTTCTATATAATTTTTTGTTTTTCGTATTAAGCTATTTGTTACTAGATGGCATATTATATGTTCAGGGAGAATTTTTAATGGATTAACGTTTTCGCAGGAACTTTTCAAGTGCTCCTAAAATTGTGTGATTTTGAGTGGTGCAAACTTTTGTCTGTTGTACCGAAACTACTGCTTGTATAGCAAAATAATTGTTAAAGGGAGTAGCTCAACATTTTTTATAATGAAAACTATTTTTGTTTGTCTATTAAAATACTAGAAAATTATATATAATAAGGTTTTTGAAAAAGCTATTCGAATATTTATCATATTGCCTAACATTGACCGACTGGATCCTAACATTGAACACTGTTTCTTTTGATCGTTTTCTAACAATTAGGTATCAATCTTTAAATGTTTTACAATATTTTTTACCCTAAACACTTCATAACACTAGTTCTTCGTAATTTAATTTAATTCTAGTTTAATACTATTGTAAATAAAAGGTACAAACTAAGTTTCTTTTAATTTTATTTATTTATAAGTATTAAAACATTTACATTTAAAAAATATATAGGTAGGTATATTAAATATTCAGTAAAAGACAATAGAGTTAAAATCTAATGTTTGAGAAAAAAAAAAAGATTATATAAAAAAATACTTGAAAAATCGTTATTTCTGGTACAATTTCATCACTGGTCAATGTTAGGAATTCGATGTCCTAACATTGACCACCCACTTTTTCCTATATAGATCGAAAAGGAATCAAACAAATTTAGTAAATCTTTTCTTTTATGATACAGAACTATAGTCCCCATAATCTAATAGTCGAAAGTTGTGGATATCTTTAAACAGAGCTGTTAAATTCAACGTCAAAGTTGAAAACTGGTCAATGTTAGGGTAGTTGACGGTACTAATCGTGTCTGAGTTCGAATCTACCAATTTTGAAGCCAGAAGGTAGTCTTTGTTAAATTGCAATTGACGTTCAAGACTCATGAAATCGTACGAAAATTTCTGCAAATTCTTTTCAAAAATATTGTGTGAGCCACCATCTCAACTGCGTCAAATAAATGCAGGCTTTCCCTGTTGCAATACAAAGTTTGAAAATCATTTTGTTATTAAAGTCGAGTGGAAAGAAGTATAGTACGTTTGTCGGATATTTGCCTGCCACTTCGACGTTTGTTAATAGAAAGGATAAACTAATTAAAACGTTGTTCTTTTACGTGCACTAAATCTTTAACAATCTTCGACGCACACCACACAACAGCTGAATGCAGAAAACACCTTTCCTTGCCGAAGGCGTTAAATTTCTCTGTCGCGGGTCTACTACAACATGGTCTTTGCCTTATACTCGTAATAAAATAAGGGATATTTAAGTTTATTGCATTTTAAATCGAATTTTAAGTAGATATTCGCTTGCTTGATATGGTAAAAGCGCAGTTTTTATGGCAGCCATCGTAGTTACCTCGGAGGAGAGTTTCGCACTCGTCCCATATATATTATATATGGCTATAGTTTGGATAATTACCTCGTAAAAATATTTCTGCATTTTATGCGTTAAATATATTTTTTAATGTACAGTGCACAGCACATTCATAAAAGTGTAGCACAGATGCTAACTTAGAATGGAGGGTGATCCATCCGAAAAGGCATGATAAACTCGCAAGTCCAGACGATGAGGAAGAATTGATGGGAGGTGGAACGATGATTCTGTTTATGCTACCAAAGTTGTATATGTCTCACTTTTTAGCAGGCAATAACTTGCAATTTACACGTAATCGTTATCTCTTTTTGTAGCGTATAGTGGTCGTTCTTTCATTGATCTTATCGTCCATGGTTTTATTGAGGATTCAGTTTTGGAAAATAATGTGGGTGCATTATTTCGAGATAGCATTACAATGCAGGGGGTGCAGTAATTGTGACTTTATTTAGTTGTATATATTGGTTTGTATGCTCTTGATACATTTTGAAGAGTTTTGTGTGCGCTTTTTGACACTAATTTTGTGTTGAACTAGCTAGTTACAGACTACTTCTTTTTTTTGGGTCTTTCAAAGCTTTTTGACTGCTTTGGAAATGATTAAATTACCTACTTTTTTTGGTAATTTTTTGAAAGGTGGTTGACAGTTGCAATTAGTATTATTTGTTGTGCGCATTTCTGGGCATTTCAAAATCAATTTTGTTCACTTTATTGAAACTATTATTGTATCGTAGCTCAGAGAAATTAGTGGAAAAAAAATATAAAACAGATCGGCACAAAAGTAACACGCGTCAGAATAAATAAAACACAAGGCAATTATAGTGGAAAAAATGTTACAAAAACCACTTGTATTTATTCCGTCTCAGTGATGTTGTTCCTATCACATTGGTTCCTGCTGTGTATCTGACTTTCATCGTACAATCATTAGAACCATCTCGGTCTTTCGTTAAGTTTTATATCCTATCTCAATACATCGACCGCAGAGTAGCAATACTCATGCAGTTCGATACAGTCCCGGCGAAAACCTACGGTTTTCCACCCTTTCGCTTTTTATTTAAATATATTTCTGCTAAAGCTAAACATAAATTACAATAGTTAGATCATTCCAGCTCATCGATTGGCAGGATGCAGATCTTCTGTACCGGCCTCGTAAGTTGATTGGTTGCTGTTTGTAGAACCACGCTTCTCACTAGTCCATCTCTGCTGGGTATTAATCTCAAAATTCGCCCCATCGCCCATGTCGATGGTGGGTAATTCTCGCTCTTTATTATGCACAATTGTCCTGCTCTCAAGCCGTATTTCTCCTTTCGCCATTTCTTTCTCTCGTACAGAGTAGATAAATACTCTTCCTTCCACCTGCTCCAGAAATGCGCAAGCATAGTTTTGCGCTCCTTCCATAATCTTATACCTTTTGTATTTGGCATCTCATTGGTTACGAAAGGTAACGGTAACACAAGTGGCTCACCAACCAAAAAATGTCCCGGCGTTAACGCCTGCAGATCATTTGGATCATCGCTTAATGGGTGTCTTGAATTCAAGATGGCTTCTATCCCAGTCAGCAGTGTTAAAAACTGCTCATATGCTAAAACCTTCACTCCAACAATTCTCGTCAAATGATATTTCATTGACTTTACCGCTGCCTCATATATACCACCTTGATGTGGCGCGGCAGGAGCCATAAATCTCCATTCCGTCCCACTTAAGTGTTCAAAAGTATCCTTCACTAGCCAACGCTCTTTTGCCTTCTGCAATTCCTTCGCCGCACCGACAAACGCTGTACCATTGTCGCTATATAACCTTTCACACCTGCCCCTTCTCGCTATGAATCTTTCGAAACAAGCAATAAACGCCACTGCCGTAAGATTTGATACCAAATCAATATGCACTGCTCTCGTTTTGAGACAAACAAAGACGGAAATCCAACATTTCTGCCTTATTATTTGCTCACCTGCTCTGTCGATCATTTTGATCTCAAACGAACCTGCGTAGTCTACCCCTGTGTGTAGAAAAGCTTTTCCTGCTGTTACTCTCTCTGATGTCAAATCAGCCATCAATTGCATCTTAAAGCGATGATTATGTCGCACACAAACCAAGTACTTATGTAGATAATTTCTCAGCCCACTTCGCAGCCTTGGAATCCAGAATCTCTGACGAATGTACTGCATCATGACCTGCACTGCTCCATGCTTAGTTGCTGAATGAGCGCTATCCATGATTAACCAAGCTAATCGCGAACCATTTGGCACGATTGCTGGATGATTTCTCTCGTATTCCATCTCTGCTCTCTCTAACCTTCTCCAACTCTCAGAATCTTTCTACCACCTAGAATTGGCTTCAAGGATTCTATCCTGCTCTTGTCAGGTAAACACCTGTTGTTCTCTATACAAGCAATTTCCTTCGCAAAATGTTTTTCCTGCTCTTTTCGTAGTAAGTGACCAGCTGATTCCATCTTCTCTTCGGAAGACGGTTGATCAAGTACCCCTGCTATATTTCCAGCTCTATTACCTGCTCTTTCTCTCCTTCTCACCTGACGTACAGAACGTCTCCGTATATTGCCATATCTCTCCTCATCATCCTTCCGTTGTTTTATCTTTGCTCTAGTTGCATTGATAAAGTGAAGCACAAGCCGATTATATTTATAGTCTTCTCTAATGTGGACGTGTATTCAATCAGTGGAATACTCCTTCTCCTGCACCTCACATGAATAGATAAAGGTTCTGTGAATTTCATGATCACAAACTTTCATCTCATCCCTCCCCCCATCTGAAACATTTGGCACAAACTTTTCAGATGACTAGCTCGACCAAGGTTTTGTCAACCATTCCAGCCCATGCAACCACAACTTGTTATTAGCCAATGCTGCTGGGTTTACTCCTCTACTTAGGAGATCAGCAGGATTATCCTTCGTTCCAACATGTCTCCACCTTTTGACTTCGGTTTTTGTCTGTATAGACGAGACTCTATTCGCTACAATACTTTCAAATTGCATGATAATTTGTTTATCCAATGCAACGCTACGAGTGAGTCTGTCCAGAGATCATACTCGATACCTTCCCATTCCCTTGTTTTGATGACGCTAACAATTAGTCGTCCCAATAGTTCCACTGCTGCAAGCTCCAAGCACGGTAATGTCACTTTTAAGTGGTGCAACCCTTTTTTTTTAATCCAGCCATTTGCCCATATCGTTCTCACAAAAATCGCTGCTCCATATGCTCTTTCGGAAGCATCCGAAAAACCATGAATTTCCTTCCGTACCTCTTCCGAGGTACCTATCCTTCTCTGAATTCTTACATTATCGAAGAATGTTAATTCCTGCCAAAATTCTTTCCATCTCACATCTATCTCTCTTGGTAATTTCTAATCCCAATCCACGTTTAAACGCCATATGTCTTGGATAAGAATCTTTCCCACAATCGTAACGGGAGCTATGAATCCATTAGGATCATAAAGTTGCGCGACGCAGCTCACTACCCTTCTCTTCGTCATTCCCTGCTCAGTCACTGGTGTTTTCACTACAAATGTGAATTGATCCTTCTCAAGGAGCCACTTAAGGCCTAAAATTGATGCCTTCTCGTCATCTTGAAACAAGACTGACTCCTGCACTTCATAGTTCATATCCTTCACTAGAGCCTTGGAATTTGATTTCCATTTTCTGAGCTCAAAACCTGCACCTTTTAAAACATGATCGATATCTTTCGATAATTCGATCGCCTTCTCTTCGGAGTCAGCACCCGTGGTACAGTCATCCATATAAAAGTCTTCCATAATTGCCTTAGCAGCTTTTGGAAAGTCCTGCTCTGCTTCTCTTGCACATTGTATTAACGCTCTTACAGCATTATAAGCTGATGAGGTCATACCATAGGTGACTACCGTCAGCCAATACTCTCTAAAATTATCCTGCGGGTTTTCTCTCCAGAATATGCGCTGCAGATCCCACTGCTCCTTCACAACCTTCACCATTTTGCACATCATTTCGATATTCGCACTAATAGCAACTCGGTGCCTGTGGAAGCGTATTAAAATTTCGTGCAGATCCTTCTGTAGCTCTTCACCCTGCATTTGCACTTCATTAAACTAAATGTTCTTATTTGTCCTGCAGCTCGCATCAAATAAGACTCTAAACTTTTAGTGACGCAATGATATGGTATATAGTTTTGCCATGCACTGTACCAGTCACTGGTCTCATGAGCCCTGCTCTTTCATGCTCTCTTATGAACTCCACATACTTCTGTCTCAATTCAGAATCTCCTGCTAACTTCCTTTCTAAAGCAAAGAACCTACGTCTCGCCGTAAGCTCTGAGCTTCCAAACTCCTTCTCTAATTCCTTTAGAGGAATCGTAACAACAAACCTGTCAGAGTCATCACGTAAAAACGTATTAATGAAATTTTGCTCCACCTGCTCCTGCTCTTTTGACCTGCTTGATGCCACTTCAATGTCATCCAACTGCCATAAACGCTTAAGCGATTCATGAAGTTGATTGTTGTCCATGTACACGACATGAGATACCTGCTCAAGCTCAATGCCCCTGCTATCCTTCTCGCTTTCATACTCTCCGAGTATGATCCTGCCAAAAATAGTTTCCATCTCTAGAACACCACCTGGCTGATGCCCTAAAACAGAAACAAATGATTCTGCTATAAACCTGCACCCTAGCAATAAATCTACAGGACCTGCTTTCCAATCATCTGAATCAGCAAGTGGGAACCTTATAGAAATGTCTATCTGCGGCGATCCCAAATTGCGTGTAGGCACAATTGACTGCCATTTACTTTGCTTGGATAGTACCCAGAAGTCCTGCTTTACTGAAACCTGCGAATCAAATCATGAACTTACAAGAAGTGTGGTTTTGCATTTTACGTTGACCGGCTCGCCTTCCACACCAATCACTCTCTTTGCTATTTACACCTATGGCAGGGCCAATCTCTGAGCAAGTGTATAGCTCACCAGATTAGGTTGTGCCCCGGTATCTAATAGTGCTTTATCGCGCCATACTTCCTGCCATCCATCTCAATTCTTACCTGTGCCGTAGGCATCAAGGTACATTTTTCCTGATCATGCTCATTATAATTAAGAGATGTTGAATAAATATTCTTTATATCTCTGACTCACTCTCTGTTTCCTTCACACTTGCTGTACCTGCTGTTTGCTCTGTCCTGCTTTTGTCCAACCGAGGGCGTCTCTCGTGAGGGACAATAAGTGAATCTCTCCTCTGCTTGTTTTCGCCTTCCTGCTTATTCCTTCTCTTCCTGCGCATGAAAGACCGTTGCTTCAACCTTCTTAAACTCTCTCATAGGACAGATTACACTGTTGTGCAGTTGCTTCCCGGGGCATCGTACACACGGTCCCTGGAAGCACTCCTAAGCACTCCTTCGAAGCATATCCAGTTTTAAGGCAATTCGAGCAGAGTGCCTTCTCCTTCACGAAGTCCGGGCAACATTAAAAATAAATAAATAGTTGGCGCAACAGGTCTGGAGAGACCCTAGGCCTAGCTTCTCACAACCATTCGTTTTGTGTGAGTCTTTCATTTTTGGAACGAATGGAAGGGATCTACAGTTTTATGCCGACTCCAAACGGCTAATTGAGAAGCTCTTACAAGACATTTATACTCTCGGATGTTTGTCAGACGTTCGCGAGAGGTAGCGCAGCGGAAAAAAACCCTAAGTCGGAATTGGGTTTTTGCGGGATTCGAACCTGGGACTCCCGCATAGCAGTCCAGCACACTAACCACTAAGCTACTGCGACTACATTGGATGACGCAAATATTTGCACGAGTGACAAGGTAATAGTCTTTTGTCCCCTGCTACTTTCTCTCTGCGGGCATTGCTGCCACCTGCTCGAACATTTTCACACCTGCTCAAATGTCACCATCGAAGATCCTCAAGTGTTCTTCACATCGTGTTGGGCGAATGGTGAACTAACTTGGACTTCGATGGGCTGTCCTGCTCGACCTGCTGCTGGAGTTGTTTCAGCTACCTTTTTTAATGCTGCATAGGCGGCATAATATTTTACCTCCGCTTAAGCGGTCCTGCGCTGCATCTTGGCGTTGATCAATAAATCATCGACCAGTGCGATCGTGCTCTCAGACACCTTCACCTTCACTGCTGCCAACGTGCAAGTACCAAAGGTTGGGAATTGCACAAAGGCCAGCATCCTGCTCACCGAAAATATTCCGGCATCCAACACATAATTATCGTTGCGTTCCTGCTCTTTTTCCATCTCATCATTTACCTGCTTGCCTTCTCGTTTTTTTTATTATTAATAAAAAATGCCTGCTTGCTTTTCTTTTCTTGAGAAATACGTATATAAAATCGTATTGCATTAGAAATCATGTCTCAATAATGCTCTACCCTGCAAAAATAAATAAATAAATTAAAGCTCGCAGTAGGTACTGTAATGCGAAATTTCCCAGTATGCGATAGAGAAAAAAAAAAAAAGGTGTAAAAATAGTAAATAAATAAAGAAAATATGGTGAATCGTCAGTAACTCTACCCTGCAAAAATAAATAAATAAATAATAGTTCGCAGTAGGTACTTCAATGTTAAATTTCCCAGTATGCGAAAAGAAATAAATATAATAATAGTTCGCAGTAGGTACTTGAATGTAAAATTTCCCAGTATGCGAAAAGAAATAAATATAATAATATAAACAAATGGGGCGGTAGATTGTTGTTGTTTGTGTAGCTGTTGTCGTTTTATACTCCTATTTTTGCTCCCAATCTCACTCACAACAAATTAAATAATTTGTTGTGTTTCAGAACTCAAGTCAAGTTGAGCATTCTGAATATTTATTCCTGCTGCTTGCAAGCATCCCTTCTCTTAAAAACTAGCACCGTCGTGCTTTAAGTTTTTTCCTGCTCCTGCTATGTCTCCTTTTTTTTACATATAAAAATCAAATTATTTCATGCTATATGGCAACTGGTGCATTTGCACTCGAGTTCCTCCTTCACTCCTTCTCGTTTACTTTGGTAACTCGCACACAAGTGCTCTGAGTTCCACCTGCTTTCTTTCCCATGCACATTCTTTGTCTCGACAAAGTAAATAACTTGGCAAGAAAAAAGGTGACAAAAAAAAAAAAAACTTAACTCAAGTAACCTAAAATGACAAATAACATTTGTCAACCCCTATCTCACAACAACAATCACCATTCCTATCATTCATTTGATAAATATAGAATTCTTGTTACTACCACTACAATAAAAGAATAACAATAACAAAAATAAAAAAAAAAAAAAAATAAAAAATAAAAAAAACAAAGAAGATACTGAATTGTTAATACTCCCGATCACACAAGCACACAACAGAATATGGAATTATTAATTCCCAATCAAACCAGCACAAAACCGAATTCTCG
Organism: Cheilosia urbana; assembly: GCA_946477585.1. Taxonomy (NCBI): domain Eukaryota; kingdom Metazoa; phylum Arthropoda; class Insecta; order Diptera; family Syrphidae; genus Cheilosia; species Cheilosia urbana. Next base: position 67,153,779 of record OX297855.1, read on the forward strand.
AACCGGGAATAATTAATATTCCCGATCACACAAGCACAAAACAGATCATGCGAAATTATTAATATTCCCGATCACACAAGCACAAATCAGAATATGGAATAATAATTAATAATAATATTCCCCCTTCACACAAGCACACAAAAACAGAATGCGCACACTCGTTTCATTTATCGGCATATTTCCTTCTCCATCACTCCATCTGAAAGGTAAATGACAAAAGGACACCCTGCTTTCATCCCGTCTCACGTTGCCGTCGCCTGCACACATTCACTTATGAAAAGAAAACAAAAAACAAGCTCGTTGCTAAATAAATTACTGCAAACCGTTTTCCTGCTGTAAATGTGGACTGTATTTTTGACCTATATGAGAAATATTTTATTAATTTGAATATATTTCTTATTTGTTGTTTCGTTTTTATTTGTTTTCCAATTAATTTTTCGCCTAGCCTAGACGAAACCTTCTCGTTTTTCGATTCTCGGTCGCTGCTCGTGGTGAGTATGTATTTTCTCGCTGTGAGGTGAGAATACAAACTCTCTTACTTGCTCCTGCTCTCAATTCTTGATGAAGAATTTGTATCGGTCGCTTCTGGTTTCCATAAGGGGAAAACAACGAAACAATATCTCTTCGCTTACTTACATGCTGGTAGGTAGATACTGACACTGTGTAGAGGGTCGTATCGTTTCTTCGCACTGCCTGCTGGCGGTAGCGGTATGTAATTTCCTTCACTCCCTCACGTATCATGTCTGAACATGATTCCTGCGCACATTCTATTTTATTTTGCGACTGCGTAGTTTTCATCGCAGCGCATTTCACAATCACAATTTATGTTCGTAATGAACCGAAGCCCTGTTCACTCACAAATCACAATGCACTTATTATTGTTTTTTTTTTTTTCATTCATTTTTTTTTTTAACAAAGAAAACCTGCACCATCCCGTCACTGGTACAATATCCTGCTCGACACGGACCAAAATGTATCGTAGCTCAGAGAAATTAGTGGAAAAAAAATATAAAACAGATCGGCACAAAAGTAACACGCGTCAGAATAAATAAAACACAAGGCAATTATAGAGGAAAAAATGTTACAAAAACCACTTGTATTTATTCCGTCTCAGTGATGTTGTTCCTATCACATTGGTTCCTGCTGTGTATCTGACTTTCATCGTACAATCATTAGAACCATCTCGGTCTTTCGTTAAGTTTTATATCCTATCTCAATACATCGACCGCAGAGTAGCAATACTCATGCAGTTCGATACAATTATCTTAGACGTAACTAAGTTTTAGTTCTGATGATTTTGTGTGACTCTTTTGGAAGCTTTTTAACTTTCTCGATTACGTAATAAGAAAAAGATATTGTTAAAAAAAATAGTTGGCGCAAAAGGTCCGTAGGGACCTTATAGGCCTGGCTTCTCACAACATTTAGTTTTGTGTGAGTTTTTCGGGATCTACAATTGTATGCCGATTCCAAACGGCTAACTGAAAAGCTCTTTCAAGACAGTTTTACTCTCGGATGTGGAAAAAAACCCTATAAGTTGGAATTTGGGTTTTTGCGGGATTCGAACCTGGGAACCCTCGCTTAGTACTCCAACACACTAAGCACTAAGCCACTGCGCTTACAAAGGCATTTTGTAATCGTACAAAATTTCGAACTCGAGTTGTTGATCATACTGGCATTACGATGATAGAGGCCTACAGTTCGTGGCTGTTTTATTTTTTTTATTTTGCAAGGTTACCTCAATATTAATGGTAGGTACCTACTTTACGTACAAAATGTTCATACCAGCTCGAAAACGGCTCCAACGATTTCAACCAAAATTTATAATTAAACTTAAGTAGGTAAGATTAAAACGGCTGCATACTATGGTTTTCACTAAAAAAAAAAAAAAAACTAAAAATAGTGCCTTTGCAATTTGGACGTATATATCTCGAAAACGGTCAATGCGATTGCAAACTTAGAGTAAAATTGATGTTTTTAAAATTATTGCATCCTTGATTTTCAATTTGAATCACCGAAAATGCTGATTTAAAAAAAAAAAACTCCTCATATCTCGAAAACCCCATTTTCGACTTTGATAAAACTTTAAAAACCAAGTAATGCTACCATCGCGAACAATACTTGAACTCGGTTTTCAGCTAAATGGTTAAACAATAGTATTTTTCGAACTACACATTGCAAGATTTGGTATTGCTTTGTTCGACAAATTTTACAAAAACCGCTTTAAAGATTTTGATCAAAATACATATTAAAGATAATATCAGTACCTATTCTAAATAAGATTCCGTACCACACAAAACTTATTTTTAGCAACGATTACCCACTTCTTCTTTTTTCCAACCATTTTGAATATGCACCTTAAAAATAATTCCAACCACTTCGAGTTTACACAATCAGAAAATCTTACTTCGTTTGCACATCCATCGAGATATTCAGTTTATAATGATAGTGCAAATACAAAAACAAATCTTTGAATTCTTACATTATACATATGTAAAGATATGATATGATATGACGAACACACCCTTGCAATCATTTACAACTTAAACCACCGTCATATGATTTTTTTTGAATGGAATAGATAATTGACGCCGTCATTCTAGTCAAAAATATAATCATGTCCTAAAAACAGAAACTCTTATACTACGGTTGTCCTGTAGGTACTCAAAAATCTTGTAAAGTGTATGAGCTTATAAAATAATAAAAGGCGCTTTTAACGTCCTAACCAGAACTTGCGAAAATTGCCGGTTACTGAGAGCTTAAACCTTTAAAACTGCCATATCAGTGCCTTGATTTTGTGCGGTTTTTGTCGCAATTGCGGTTGCGGTTGCGGAAAGGGTTCACGTATAGGCGGATTCTATAAATGTGTGCGTGATGTCGAGAACTGACAGCTTCCAATATTTCCTGTTCTATTGTAGCCTTGTTCCTGAAAATTCCAGGCGGGCTTTCCCATACGCAACCTATTTAGGTTGCGAGAAGGATGTCGGATGAGAACAACTGACAACAGCGTGACCGTTGTGCGACAATTTGGTACTTTTTCCGATGACCCTGATACAATTTGTTACTAATTCATTCCTTTTTGTTAGTTGGTAAAGACACTTCGGGGAGTTTTCAAAAACTGCGATTTCAAAATAAATGTGTTTAAAATATAACGCTGTTCCCTATCACAACACTATTTTCGGTTTAAACGAGGCAATACTTGTTATAGATATTATGAGAAAATTTTAAGCTTGCAAAAGAGCTTCAGAAAAGGCATTTTTCCTTGCATTTTTTTTTCCGTGCAACTTTTTAAAACTGAATTGGACGAGATCTTAAAATGTGGATATAAATATGAGTTAATATATTTATAATTCAAAATCAAGGCTTTAAGGTTTTCATTTTAAAAATTGTCATTCGAAAACGAATTGCATCTATTTTTTTAACTATCTTAAGGACATCTCTAATATGTGTTTATTTTTTTTTTTACATGAAATTTTAGATGAAAGTGATCAATTTACCGTCTGTATATATTAAGAGCGTAAAACAAAAACTGTAATTTATAACCTTTCTCTTACACTCAGGGCGGTTAAACAATAAAGGGCAATATTACTAAGGTCCAAATATCATACGTAAAACGAAACCGTATCAATTTTCTTTTGCTTTTTTTGACCACTTAAACTTGATGGTGGACCTCGATCTTGATCTTAAAATGAAATGTTGATTATGAATTATAAATTTAGTTTATCATATTCATTTTTCTAAAATAAGAATTTATAATTTGTTCCGTACGAAAAACGTTTTCCGATAACAGAACATTTAAAAATAATTTGCTTATTATTATTACTTTTTCTTTTTCTTTTTTTTTATAAACTAACTTTATAATTCATAAGCAATATTTTAAGACTTAAATAGATTAAGGTAAACCATCAAGTTTAAGTGGTCAAAAAAAGCAAAAGAACATTTTTACGGTTCCGTTTAACGGGTGGCTATAACTGAGGCCTAAAGCTTCTCTGCAAATTTTACAATTTTCGCACAATATTTTCACAGGTATTGGCTCGCTTAACGTTATAATAGTATTGTGACACTCAACCGTGTTATATTTTAAATATATTTATTTGGAAATCATAGTTGTTTAAAGAATTTGCGAAGTTCCTTTTTCAATTAAAAAAAGGGAAAAAGTACCAACGAATTGTATTAGAGTCCTCGAAAAAAGTGTCAAATTTTTGCACAACGGTCACGCTGGTCGAGCGCGCGGTGCACTCACACATTCAAATCCGATTCGGAACGTTCCCTAGCGCAATTGCGACAAAAACCGCACAAAATCAAGGCACAGATGGATAACCCAGTGAATTTTATTTAACACTACTCATTTTCCTATATTTTATGACCCGTTTATTTCATCTAGCATTGCTTCTCAGATCCTTACCTAACTATCTAATAAAATAAGAAAACAACCAACCAAACTTTGGATGAACGAGAAAGTTTTGGTCGACCCAGTCGTGCACTTTATTTATGAGGGGACAGCCAGCGTTGCGGTTTGGCCCCTTTTTCAGTCTCGGGACCCATGACCCCCACTTTTCTGAAACTGATCGAAATGGCCACTTTTTCAGTTTAAACCTCACACGAACAGAAATTTAAATTTACTAAAGTAAGACTTGATTCTTTATTGAACGAAAAAGAATAAAAGAAAAGTAAAAAGTATAAATATCTAGAAGATATTATGTTCTGGACGCAGCCGTTTCATTTTCGTTGATAAACGCACCCATCTAGGTAAACCATCCAACCAAAACCAATGCCTTGATTTTGTGCGGTTTTTGTCGCAATTGCGCTAGGGAACGTTCCGAATCGGGTTTGAATGTGTGAGTGCACCGCGCGCTGGACCAGCGTGGCCGTGGTGCAAAAATTTGACACTTTTTTCGAGGACTCTAATACAATTCGTTGGTACTTTTTCCCTTTTTTTAATTGAAAAAGGAACTTCGCAAATTCTTTAAACAACTATGATTTCCAAATAAATATATTTAAAATGTAACACGGTTGAGTGTCACAATACTATTATAACGTTAAGCGAGCCAATACCTGTGAAAATATTGTACGAAAATTGTAAAATTTGCAGAGAGGCCTAAGGCCCCAGTTATAGCATAGCCATACGTAAAACGGAACCGTACAAACTTTCTTTTGCTTTTTTTGACCACTTAAACTTGGTGGGTGACCTCAATCTTGGTCTTAAAAAGAATTTATTAATTTTTCTCTGATCGGTAAAAGTTGTTCGTGCGGAAAAATTATAAATTCTTATTTTAGAAAAATTAACTTGATATACCAACTTTATAATTCGTAAGCAAAATTTTTATACCAAGATTGAGTCTAACCATCAAGTTAAAGTGGTCAAGAAAAGCAAAAGAAATTTAGTACGGTTCCGTTTTACGTATGGCTATAACTGGGGTCTTAGTAATTGCACTTTTTTGTTTCACCGCCCTGAGTATTAGAGAAAGGTTATAATTATAGTTTTTGTTTTACGCTTTAAAAAAAACAGATGCAGTTCGTTTTCGAATGACAAGTTTTAAAATGAAAACACTGCCTTGATTTTGAATTATAAATATATAATAATTAATTAAATATTGGCTGTAAATATATCATCTCACATTAATTTATATCTACATTTTAAGATCTCGTTCATTTTAGTTTTAAAATGTTGCAAAAAAAGATGCAAGAAAAAAGTGCCTTTTCTGAAGCTCTTCTGAAAATTTAGAATTTTTTTACAATATTTACTAAAAAGTATTGGCTCAATTTCACCGAAAATAGTATCGTGATAGGAAACAGCGTTATATTTTAAACATATTTATTTTGAAAACTCTCCGAAGTGAGTTAGCAACAAATTGTATCAGGGTCCTCGAAAAAAGTACCAAATTGTCGCACAACGGTCACGCTGTTGTCAGTTGTTCTCATCCGACATCCTTCTCGCAACCTAAATAGGTTGCGTATGGGAAAGCGCGCCTGGAATTTTCAGGAACAAGGCTACAATAGAACAGGAAATATTGGAAGCTGTCAGTTCTCGACATCACGCACACATTTATAGAATCCGCCTATACGTGAACCCTTTCCGCAACCGCAATTGCGACAAAAACCGCACAAAATCAAGGCACTGAACTCAACAATTTGACAGATGAAAGAGATAACACAATATTCCAATTAAAAACCTATTATACGAATATTCTAAAAAAAAAAAATTATTTAATTTAAAAAATTCGGAACAATAAAGGTCTTTTAGAGGCTTAACGTTAAAACATTAATACCTCCGGGCTCCGGAGGTATAGGCTTGCTAGATTATACCTCCGACGCCCGGAGGCTCTAAAAGACCTTTATTGTTCCGAATTGATGTAAATTTATTATACTCAAATTGAATGATAAGTGCACTTTGGATAGCCCCAGCGCAATACCCGTCTTTACATCGAAGAACGAGCTAAGTCTTTTCTTGACCGATAAATTCAAGTTCATGAATGAGGGCAAAGATCTTATCCGAACCCTATACACTCCACTCACTTCATAGCTCGCGATATATACATAGTGTATAGGTATAGGAACGCTCCTATTTTTAGAACATATCCAACACACACAGCGCAGACCTCAGCCTACGGTACACAAACACAATACACATTGGTCTTCATCTTCTGTGCAGAGGAGAAGGTTCAGTATTTGCTGAAAAATTATGCATTCGCGTCTCTCCCTCTCTGATGACTGATCCTCGCAATGAAAACCACGTAAATACAAATTAATTGAGCACTTAGCTACTTAGATGTACCAGTCTGGCATCGTCCAAGTGATTAAATACTTCTGCAGTGCATTCGATTTATTATTGTCACACTTGATACTCGATCGTTAAGATGTCTACATAACTACGTAGAATTTCTGCGAACCTCAAAGCCTGTCCTGTAATTCTTCACACAATGCACCAGTCATTCTGGAATACTACACCCACGCAGCCGGACACTTTCACACTTGGCATTCAGCCAACGATCCGCAGTGGTATCTGGGGGGATTTATTCATTGCCGCAGTATCTAGATGCAACCCAATCCATTTGATATTCCCTTTAATCGGTGTATTCGCCTTGCGAACAAAAAGGAACTCACTAACACACTTCAAATCGGGCCAAACAAAGTAGCTGCGCCTGCAGTCATATATCTGCGAGTATCTATAGGTTAGTAAGAGAGACATTTGCCAAGTTGTTCGCGACCGATTGACCTTGAAAAAGTTTAAATTGTTTTGCACTCCTCGGATACACGGTACAGTATTCACCCGTACGTACCAGCATGGAGTTGATTGGCTGATTCTTGGAGGCTCCATATGGTGTATATGTCCATATCCATGGATTGGATATGCAACACACATTCGATTGTGGTTTCAAGGCACGTCGCAATAGTGTCCGCCGCGCGCTGACGTCGACTTGCAGCTATATAAATATCCGCGATGTTGTGCTGCGCCAGGCGCAATACTATCCGCAGGCATTCAATGGTGTGGCCCCGCTGACCGAATCATCTTCGTGAATTTGAAATCGAATGGAACTGCCTGAACGGCTGACTTGCTGCTTGTTTGCTTGGCTTCGGTTGACAGGCAGCGCCTATGACTGGAACTGTTGAAAATTGAAGGAGACCCAAGTGCAACGCACCAAGGTGAAGGTTAGCTGGGGAAAATGTTATTAAAAGATCGTATAGGTATGTACCCCTTGCCCAAGAGGTGGTGAACCACGAGACGAAGAGAGAGTTGGCTGAACCCACCCATTTAGAGACCTGTTTAAGGCAATAAAACAAAGTTCATTCATGTGCGTGCCTCTTTAATTAACGACATACATACTTAAGTCTTAAACAAGCAACTTCAACGAGAAATGCCACGAGTACCAATGTATAACCGACTGCCAGAAGGCGCCAAGAAACCCTAAAACAGTCCAAGTTCAGGGCCGTAAACCCCGATCGATCGGGCGTTATTAAGACTATCAACCCGCCGACTATACCGTCGTCAATCAGTTCATCGTTGAACTTGTCATAGAAACCGTACTCAATGCAGCGCTGGATGAAGTTCGCATACAGTTTGACATACGGCGACGTAAGCGGCATTACGAACGCGGGAGCGACATTCAGTATGGGCTTATCGATGAGTTTCACGAGCGGCTCTCGCAGATAGATCTGCTGATGGGCGAAGAATCGAAACTTCCACTTGGTAACAATGTCGATTGTTGAGATGCTCAAATTGCGATAATGCTGCGTGACATTTGTTGTGTCAATAATTTGAACTTTCGCCAAAATCTCCCTGGACACACCCAGCATCTGCATAGTCTTAAATTTCGCACTCCCTATAGGTAAATCGGAGGCGATGACATCCTCATGCTATTCATCTGGTGCTCATAGGCGGGTGTTGTTAGAAATGTTGACAGCTGGGCTAGGTACATGTTTGAAAATATGACGCCAGCTATGGACAGAAGGCCGATTATCGAAAGCAAAACCCACGACTTGTAGCTTTGAATGGGACAGGCGATGTTCAAAATGCCAGCCAATGCCTGCAGAAAACCACGGCCAAGATCTGAATGTCCGGCAGTGCGTCAGGTCGCCAAATATATATCCCAATAGTGAAAACGAAGAGAGCGTGTACCAATCCCAACCAAGCGCGTCTTTGAAATGGCAGAATCACATACATGGTTTGTTGCACGGGCTTCGCAAATGGCACCATCAGATGGAAGAACACTAGACAGTTCGGATTCGTGCTGAGGAAATCCTCGTTCGACAGGGATGTGGGCAGAGCGTAAATCCCAATGTCGACTCCATTCCGCTTGATGATGTTCATGTAGTCGGGTATGTTGAAAGCAAAAGGGTATGGATCCGGCAGATGGACTTCCTCTACAGTCGCATGGTAACGCCTGATGAAAAGATCAAACAATTCGTAATACAACCCGGAAAAGGCGCTTTCTCCTTGTCGGCTGGTGTATCGAAAGATGCTCGGTGGGTCGTCAGCAAGAGGGGTTCGCAAGGGGTGGCCATGAAAGTCTGTAAGGTCTTTCTGAAGACTGCTTTCATAGATGCTGCCAATGCTGACGCAGGTGAGTGTTATTGGAAATGGATGGAATTCCGCCAGCTGTGCCAGGTCTTCATCATTCCAAAACAGTGCGACGGAGTTTTTGAAGCCATTGGCCCAGGACCAGTTGAAGATTTTATACGGATTTGATGAGTCGAGCAGTACAAACAGCACGTTGACTTGATGCATCCCATGAAAGACGCAACTCAAGCTATCTTGGATGGATTCGGTGGAATTCAGGGTGAGTAGTACGAAAGCTAATATGCCCTTATTCCACTCGTGGATAAAATGAAAATTCACTGGACGTGTGATGATTAGGCTGGGTGTTTCTACTGGCGACACAGTTTCGGGTTGAATGTTGTCGAAATTGAAGAGCACGTTGGTCTGAGTTGAGAATCGCCTATTTATTTCTTTAACAGTTGCTAGGACATCGTCGTTGTAATACTCTGATGTAATACACGATGTTAATGTTCTGTCTATCGCGCATGAAAATGGCCATTTAATGGCATTTATCGGCACGTAGGGCTATTAAATAAATTGTGGATGTCGCACGTAGTCCCTATAATTTTGGTGGCAACAAAGAAGCAGTGTGGGACTTATTTAGTTGCGGGTCTCCATACTATGTTGCTATTTTCGTCTAAGGCGGCTCTCCCACCGAGGCAACAAGAAACTGGCAAATGGCAATATGAAACAACCGATATTATCGCTAACAATTAGTTTACATTAAATCAAATTAGGGGTCTCATTATCAAGCGATATAATATCGCGTCTTAGTATCAATAGTTGAGCCCTTTTAGAGACTTTTGATTATGTTAATACGTTTTATTTAATTAAGAAAATATGTCGGACGATCCAGTTTATAGTACAAAATTTGTAGAAATATTGGAAAAATATCCCTGTATTTGTATTTGTCTTTTTTTTTTGTAATTCCACCATATTATTATCATCAGAGTCTTGGGATGTCATGACAGCTAGAAATTTTTGAGAACATGAGGTCTGTTGCCTTACTTTCTCATTCAATATTAGCAATATGTCACATTTCCCTTATTGCGAGAGAATTCGCTTCCCGAGATGAAATATAACCAAAAAAAAAAAAGGAACCACAAATTTTAAAAATGTGATATTTTTCCTAGGTAGGAATATTCAAATGTCAATAGAAGAAAACACAAATTTATATTTAAGACCAAGATTTGAATTACTTTTATGACAGAAATTAAAAAGTTCAATTCTTTTGCATCTTACATCTAATCTATTTTAGTGCTATATACAAGCACAAAATTTAAACCAAATCAAATAAAAAGTCAGTTACAAATTAGCATTTGAACGATTTGACAACCTTCTCTCAGCAATAACCAACTAAGTCAAAGAAATTTCTTGGGCTTATATTTGCCGGTTTTTTATGGAGGGGAAACGTTTTGTTCTCTCTTTTCGACTCTCTTCAGCCAGAATTCTGCAGTTTGACTAAATTTGTTGAATGCATTATTTTATCTTATTGCTTATTGCATTGGTCAAAGAAAGTGTAAAAACCGAGTTCAAAACACGTCAAAAAACGCATCCGAAAACGAGCATCAAAGCGCACACAAAATTCTTAAAAAAAAACACATGAAAAATGCTGCCCACAAAAGGGAGTCAAAAAAGCCTTGAAAACATGTCCAAAAAAGCGCAAAGAAAAAAAACTTCGTTTCCCAAACACGTAACAAAACGCGTCAAAATAAGCGTCTAAAACTCGTCCAACACGCGCCAAACGACGCGTCTAAAACCTGTTCCAAAAATGCAAATATGTAAATAAACGTTTTCGTTTTGAATTTACGAGTATCAAGTGTTTTATTGAAAAATAAACTTCCCCGTCGTTTGGAAATGTCAAAAGCGGTTACAAATGCATTTTCAAAAGTACTACAACAGCTATGCTACTACTTTCATCACCTACCCCCATTAACAACAACATCCCTACGATCTACTTAAATCTAAAGTAAACTACCTCCACAAACAGACACAAAATTCCGACTGCGTAGCCATAGGCTAGTACAAACCAAGATACCGTGAAACATGTCAAATTCAGAGGACTGACTTCCGGCGTATCATCCTTAAGGAAAGCTATCAGCCCCACAGTTATACCGTCATCGTTCAGTTCGACATTGAATTTGTTATAGATGCCGTGCTCAATGCACCGTTCCATAAAAGTCGAATACAAGCTGACATACAGTGAGGTAAACGACATTATATAGCCCGGGGCAACGCTTACAATAGGTTTCCAAATAAGTTTCACTAACGGCTTGCGCAGTTGGATTTGCTGATGGGAGATGAACCGGAACCTTCGCTTTGTAACTATGCTGATCACTGTGCTGTTCAAGGTGCGACGGATCTGAGACACCGCTGCTGCATCAACAACTTGGAATTTTTCCAAAAGACCCGCCGGAACACCCAAATGTTTGTAAACCGTTTCTTCCGACTTCTCGACAGCGATGGGCAGGTCAGAGGCAATGACATCTTCAAGACTGTTTAGCTGCTTCTCATATGCAGGCGATGTTAGAAATGCTGACAGCTGGGCTAGGTACATGTTTGACAAAATAATTCCGACTATGGACAGGAGTATGAATAGCAGCAGCAAGACTCTCGACTTGTAGATGGCAAAGGGGAATGAGATGTTTAAAATGCCGCTCAATGCCTGCAGGAAAGAGCGGCCAAGGTCCGATTTGCCAGTTGTTTCTCTAGACGCGAAATTTATTCCCACTGCGAAGAGGAAGAGGGCCCCACCCAAACCTCCCCAAGCCCCTGTTTGGAAGGGTAGTATCACATACATGGACTGTTGGACGGGCTTCGCGAACGGAACCATTAGGTGGAGAAATACCAAATTCATCGAATTCGTAGTGAGAAAGTCGTTGGTGTACAACGGTACTGGGTACAGCCCAATGTCGACTTCGTTCCTCTGAACGGCGCTCACGTAGTTCGGGAAATTAAATCTGAAGGGATACGGTGGCGGCAGGAATACCTCCTTTAAGCTGGCATTGTAATGGTTTATAAAAAGATCGTAGATTTTGTAAAACACCCCGGAAAAGGCACGTTCCCCCTGTTGGTTGGTGTACCGAAAGATGCCCGGCGGATCGTCAGCAAGAGGGGTTCGCACGGGGTGGCCATGAAAGTCTGTAAGGTCCTTCTGAAGACTGCTTTCATAGATGCTGCTAATGCTGACCCAGGTGAGTGTTGGAAATGGATTGAATTCCGCCAGCTGTGCCAGGTCTTCATCGTTCCAAAACAGTGCGACGGAGTTTTTGAAGCCATTATCCCAGGCCCAATAAAAGGTTGAGGATGGATTTTTACAGTCAGTCAGTACAAAGAGCACGTTGACCTGATGCATCCTATGAAGCACTCGACTCAGAATGGCTCTGCTGGAGTTCTGATGGGTCACATGTACGACAGCCAGAACGTCCTTGTTCCATTTGTGAATAAATTCAAAGCTCACTGAACTTGTTATAATGAGGCTGGGTACTTTAAGTTCAGAAAGCAGTTTCCGTGAGGATGTTGTCGAAATTGAAGAACACATTCGTCCGAGTTGAGAACCGCGTGTTGATATCTTTAACAGCTGTCAGGACGTCTTGGCTGTGGTATGCAAGCAAGGTATACAGAACTACAAGGTATGATATTCCGCGATTAATTTTTCGCTTGTTCTGCGCATCTACGTCACATGACGACAACTATTTTGACGTTTCTCTGCAAATTTATTCATATACGGGTGGTTTTCTGTTTGAAAGTTATATTTTTAATAATAAAAGTATTTTGTGTGCTGTTTTCAATTAGTGTAATGGTGTACAAATTATAAAAATTGCTTATGGATCATTAATTCAATGTGCATAAAAGCTTTTGTCATGTGGGTAGTCCACATAAATATATCGAAACCTATGAAGGTCGCTCAAATGATATTTTTGTCGGTGAAACTATTTTGTGCATTTCAATAAAAAGATTAAAAGCAACTCGCTACATCTTTTGTGCCAGTGTTAAAGAAGACAAGATGCGTCGAAATGGTCACCGACTGGACAAGAATGTTGAAGTCAATCAGAAAGATTAAAGAAAGAAGCTGTAAAATGTTAACTTAAATCAATGGTAGGTAATAAAATCTTTTTTTTTTTTTTAATCTAATACACAATTCGATATTTTGATATCCTTAAAGGCCTTTTGATGCGCATGAGGATGACCAGCAGGAGCAACAGTAGCAAAGATGACAGAATTCCTCAGAAGTGGTCCATTGAAATCATCTCCATTTGAAATTTTGGAAAAATAGGAATTATCAACTTCCAATCCTGATCAACGGGCATGACGACGGCTAGCCGAAATGTTATCTGCTAGAACCTATTGAAAAACAAAGGAGTTAAATAAAAAATGATATTAGTTTCATTTTATTATTTTGTTTATTTTTCGTTTATTCGTGTTAACATTTTCGTGCATTTGTGAATTTAAAGTTTTAATTTACATCGAAAAAACAGTTTCTTTATTTCTTTTTCCAAGGTACAATTTTCAGACAGCAACATTAACTGATTGATGTAATTAGAGCAGCATTTAAGTGAGGTGGAATTGTACATAGAGAATATTTTATCAAGGGATTTCTAGTTTTTGTATGAGTTCCTGATTTGGTTGCGGAAGCCCTTCTTCCGAAACTAAGTTCGTCCAACAAAATGAACTTGTGTTGTTAGTATCCGAATATTTTTGCATAATTTCTGGCATTTTCAGTTTAAGTCTATAGATAATGTATCCAGCTACATGCTGAAGTGCATCATACTGAAGATCCTCCATATCTTGAGCAGCATCTGGGATACTTGTGTTGTGGTTTTCTTCAGTGAAATCTGAGAGCAATGTGGAAGTAATGACACTATACCGGGACAATCTTCAGATTCTTTTATAAAAAGCTCGTCTTCTTCATTAACGCAGTGACCCATCCAGTTTTTTCTCATCGCTGCTGTCACATTCAACATTGGCTGATTGCGACATAATGCACTCGTTGCGACCCAACAGCTTCTCAGACGGTACTTGAACTGTAAGGCAGTTGGATGATCATAAAGACCTCATAACACCAAAAAACATTTCTAATGGATCTTGATTCAAACGAAATGTAAGCAAGTACTTGATTTTATACTTTTCCTTTAAGTCCGCGAATAGCAATTTCAATGCGCTGATGTTGTTCAATATGCCCCTTTGAAATGGTAAGAGTGTTGAGAGTTTTTCAATTGTTTCTGTCTTATTTCGACTTAACTTTTTGTTATTGTTGCTGTTGCAACCAAACACTGCACATTGTACCATTTTCAAATCACTAATATTTAACTTCTTTTTCATTTAAATAATTATTTTTCGGGCTAAAGTATAAAACACTAGCTACGCTTTTACAAACATTTTCACCGAAATTTCAAATGTGTTGTCGTCGAGTGACGTAACAGTGTAAGAGAGAGATGCAAGAAGACATGCGCAATATCATACCATGTAGTTTTATATACCTTGGTATGCAAGGATTCGCGTGAGTTGCAGCGCAGCTATTACCAAGAGAAGAGGTCTCATCGCGACTTTTCAGTTGAACTATTTCACGAAATTGAGGTTGGTCAACAGTTACCCACTCTGTTGTTAAATTACAATTGAATTATAGTGCGTACATATATAATGTACTCCTCGGGGTTAATTTCATGGTAAGCTAGTGATTACTCAGTAATGGCAAACAAACACGAAGCCACCAAGGTTGGCAAAGGCAGTAATGTACCTATTATAAGACTTTTATTTAATTCAAATTACTTATTTATGTTTGTAACAAAGTTTAATTTAAGAATTGAGGTATCTAGCCCCAACACAACCTTCATGCTCTCTGTCACAAATAAGAGTCCTCTACTTTTTCTTTTCTTTTCTTTAGTCCCCTGAACTTCATTGCCCTTGGACGAAAAATCGCTGACTATCTTGTCTATAGATGGAAAATGAAAAATTAAAACTTTAAGTTTAATAGGTAGGTATTTAGCTTGTAAAAAATTCAATTCCAACTTGTTTTGTAGATGCTGCATTTACAGAGAAAGGTTGTTTATTTTATTAAATTAACATTTTTCAGTTTTTTTTTTTTGATAAGTTTTTAAATTCATTTTTTTTTTCTCTTCACTTGATGAGTTTTTTTAATCTTATTATTCAATTAAATTAACATTTTTAATTTTTTTTTGAGAGCTCTTTTTTTATTCGTGTCTTCTTAAAATCTAAAATCTACCAACACGAAACACTACTATTTATGGTTATCCATGTTTAAGGCGCGGTTTCCTGCTGGGTGCTCGCATGGTCTCTTTTGTTAGCGCATCTGCCGTTTTATGACTTCCATAAGTTTGAAATATCCCAGCTTGCTATCCTTCTGGGAGGTCGTCTTTTGTTGGCACATCTGTTGTTTTTATTGCTTCCGCTCAGAAGAGTCGATCCCTGTTTAGTTGAGCTGCTGACATAACCTATATATATTTTTATTTCTTAAATATTTTTTCTCTTCCTTTTTTTTTTAAATTATGTAATTACCTAGGTATATATAGTCTGTAAATTGTAAAATGGTAGACTTAAATAAATAAACAAATAAACAGATAATGTCAAAATGACCTTTCTTAAACTTTTTGAAAGAAAAGCGGTCAGATACTTCCGTTGAAATCGAGAGATTTCTCTCTCGATAGGTACTTGAGATTTGAAATCTTTCATTTCTCTATGCTGAAACAGCGTTGCCGCTTGCCATTGTAAAATGGGGACTAAAAATAGGCCCAAGCCTATAAAAGGCCCTCCACATTAAATACTAATACAGAAAAAAAGAAAGAAAAACAGAGCAACTGAGACATTTTGATACTTCTTTTCATATTATGTTTGCAGTATTTTTCGTTCAATTAAGAATAAAATCTTAATTAAACTGAAAAAGGTGCCATTTTGATAATTTTTCAAAAAGTGGTGGACAAGGGTCCGGAGGCTCAAAAGGGGCCAAACGATAACGTTGGCTCAAAATACCTACATGAACGAATCTAACAATGAATATACTCGTCGATAAACTGCTAGCTGCCGCAGTGACATATTAAAAAAAAATAGTAATTTTGATACAGATTGTTCAATGACACGCGAAAAATGTTCATGTATTTTTGACCTACCTTATAATAAAAAACCTGTACAAATAGATGTTGCTCTGTTCCTTATATCAGTCACTGCAGTAAATGTCACAGCTTTTTGTCCCTTGTTCAGTCATCCACATTCATTGTAAAGCGTCACGATTTCTCTTCAATGAGCACCAAGCTGAAGATCTTAAAAAATCTCAAATTAAACTCCGCAAATATAATCCCATCCTGCTGCGAAAATAAGATAATCCGTCACACGATACTTTCAGGACAGTTTCGAATATCAATTAGGCAGATGTGATCGCACCACAACAAACATAAAATTGTACTCAAAACTTTAACTGACGTACTTCGACCACCTTTAGCATACCTCCAAATATGCATCGATCCACTCTCGTCATCATGCGGCATACACTCGTAGCTCATACCACACCATAACACATGAAGTGATTTTTATGGGCACGATCGCCAAACAGCCTCTTGAGCTACTCCTATCTTCGTGGTACTGGGTCGTACTGCACCACTCCAACCGACTTGGGGCTGATTGGAATTTTCAGCACGATCCACACAACATCCATTTTGCCAAAACCTTTTCGGAGCAATATAGCAGATTTTTGGTATTGGCTCAAACTTGTTCTAGCTGCTCCATGCGATCGCAACAAGAATACCCTCACGATCAGAGAAACTCTTTATCGTGCACAACGACTATGTACAGAGTGCCACACCGCAGCTGCCTGCGACTGGTTTTCCACCCAAAAATGACTTCATCTCGCGCAGTGAGCGTTTTAATTGAAATTTAATTTACCATCTCTCTGCGGAACTGAACTCTCCGCATGTGGGCCGCAAATGCTATCGATATGTAGGTTGAAACGTGTCTCTGTCGCACAGGAATTTCTCAAATCTTCTTCTTGTGCAATGGCCATGGCCAAGGAACACCATACGTGTCAAATAATTTGTGATGGATATTTGGCTACACCGAGTCGAGTGTGGCATTAGAAAGTTTCTCCGACGAATCATGATTTATTCACTCCTTTATCGTATATTCACTTCAGAAACACACTGTATCCGTGGTCTGATTTATTGACCAACATGGCGGATGCAAAGCATGCGTCACACACTATTCATCTTGTTGACACGGTGATTCGTTAAAGGGGACAAACGAAAAAATGTAACTTTACCGTTGATAATTATAAACAAGAGACGCTTTCTTGCGTTTGCTTGGTGCATGTGGCATGTCCTTATAATTACATGTACGCATGTCGGAGCCGCCAAAGGATACTATGTACTCTGTAATTTGGAAAACACAAAATTGGACGTCGTGGTTGTACTTGGGTACCTGAGAGATCCCTTAAGGATCGCACGTAATTGGAGGCGGTCGTAAACACATCGTAAATTTAGTAGTCTTCTCTTTTTTATTTCATCGTAATCAAGGACTCGGCACGAAAGATGTAGCTGGAGTGCATCTGGGGTGTGCAAGCACTACAAATTATGGGGAATTAAAATGCAATTGACTTTTTCTGCCGACCAGACTGTGAGGAAAATTGTAAGGCTCCCCCAGGCAAAGGAGCGATAAGGAATGGGTCTTTAGCTTGCGAGTATTTTTTTTTTTTATAATTAATGCTTTGTTTAATGGACTGCCAAGGTGATTCAGAGATAACAATTAACGTTAAAGGATGCAAATTTATCTTAATCCTTTCGTGCTTACATATTGATATTTAGAAATGTGTGCGTATTCAGTTTTCTACATGGAAGTAATGTAGAATTTATGATAAATATATTTAATATAGGTACATAAATTATTGACAAATTGTTTGTTTATCGGGGTTTTGAGGATTATCATCTTTGGCTTATGGAGTGTTAAGTCAATGGGAATGTATGTAGTGTGAAACGATCTTTGGAGACGTTTGGGTTAAAATAAATGTTTGCCGCAACAGGTCCGTATATAGGCACGGAAAGAACTAAAAATTAGCAATTGAAAAATTTTGAGTTGCAATTCACGAAATATATATTTTTCGCAAATCACAACGAAAGTCTTGAATTGATACAAAACTTCGTAATTTGACATTGAAAACGGCGAAGACTATCAAATTCTATTTGTTGAATTTTACGATTAGAAGTATTAATTCGAGCTTCTTTTATTTGTAGTGATTTGCGACATTTTTGTTGCAATTTACCGTTTCAATAGGTTAATTTCTCAAACACCACTTTAAAATTGCTAAAATATATTTCGTGATTTACCACCACTGAAGGATGAATCAAGAAAATCTGATAAAAATTTCGCATATGTAAATTGAAAACGTAAATTGACTTAGAGAAGTCGTAAATTGCAAAATATTTTTTTTTTTAATTTCCATGGAACTAACTACTTAACGTGTGAAGGTTTTTTATGCATATCCTTTTAACTCTTTTCTTTTTATGGACGGATATATGTATGTGGTGTTGCTGCACAGCTGCAATCAAGTATCACGGCATGGGCAGAGGCAGACATTCGGTATTCAATCTTTGCTTAAAGCAGTCGCGTTAAAATTGTTTAGGTAGGTATAGGTAACTAGTTCGCACGATAATGAGTGTACTAACCAACGGATTATAATCTTCTGGAACATTATCTTGTAAGTACCTACCTATTTAATAATAATAAAAAAACTGAAGTAGGTAAATAAATCTGTATTTTGTTTCAGAATATACATCTCGCTATTGGAAAGGAAGTAACCTATACTCTGTCCAAGAAAAATTGGCAGTACAGGCCTTATGGAGGAGCTTTTTTTCTACCAGTGGTGCCTGTAGCTACTCTCACGGCACTCAAACACAAGATTTGCCACTAAAATAAAAACGAAACCACTGGCATTCCAAAGAATTTGTTGTTGTAATTCTCCTGAAATTCGCACACATCCAATCATAACCAGTCTGCCACACAGCCGCCGTCAGAATGAGCACGATCGTCTTTTGTTCGCTTGCTATTCACAGATGAAAAAAAGCTTACTATTGTACTGAACTGATTTCTGTACTATTTGACTTTACCGAGTACGCAAGTACTACTTCTCAATTTTGAATACTATCTGCACTATTTTTAGTTTTTGAAATGTACCGAACATAATATGGTGTATGAGGTTATTTCATTCCAAAAACAAACCCAAGTCCGATTCAAGTGAAACTGCATTACGGAGACCAGTTTAATTATTTTAACTCGGGTTAAACTCAATTTCATAATATTGACATTTCTTCGTTCAGGGAATAAGTAAAAGGGAAAAAGAATGTGAAATATAGCAAGAAGCTTTAAAAATTGATTTTGATGGCTTCGTAGTTAGAAGATGGGTTTATTGAAGAGCTGATGGAACAGCAGAGGGTGTAAAATTAACTTAAACCTAAATTACACTCGGAATTAATAATATGGCCGTTAAATCCAATAAAATATGATTTTTTGATGATGATCTTTTTAATGAGCATTAACAATGGAATATAAAAAATATGTGCTATTTTGTACGTATCAGTACTGTTTGTTTTCAGTTCTTAGTACAATTGAGAAAAGTCGATTTGCATCACTGTTGCTATGATCATCAACCAAAATAAGCAGTGTGTGTGATTGAAGCTGAAGCACATCAGAAGAGTGTTACCATATGTCAATGAAAGCATATCATTAAGGGTTTTTCTTTGAATTTTGTCAAAGAACTTTCGGTTTTTGCCCTTTTTGGAGCTTTTGAGAGCGGCATATTAAGTGGGGTGTTGCCATTCGGTTTTAATTTGTTTGTATTTCTGAAAGATCCAATAATATTCAGTTAAATCATATTTTTGAATTTTGTCTTTTAGAAATAAGGTTTATTCGTGAGGTGTTTTAATGTATTCATTTCATCAACGCAATATTGACCATATGTGCGATGTAGAGATATTGCGATATATAAATATTGATTACTAGGGCAACTCAACCGGATTCATGCAAAAGCATGGTATTTAATCCATATTTCACTTTGTAGAGCATATTTTTAACACTGAAGCCTAGTATCCTGCTCGCGCTAAATTTTAGCACCCCTAGTCTCCACTTCGTTTCTCCACACCAAAGATAAATGGTCGCTAAATTATTATTAAACATGATATAGATGGGACAAAACCCATATGGTTATAAACCATGAGTTCCATGACAGACATCAGTAAACGTAATTTTGATAGAATTTTCGAATTTCAAACTTGAAAGACGTAAGAAACCTAGAAATTATAAGAAAAACTTCGACATGTATCCTCAAACTTTCCACAATATCCTAACCATAGTGGAACACTTCTTATTACCTACGCAAAAGACGAGGCCAAATGAAAGCAAAAGTCCCCCTGAAATTCGGTTCGCTTTATTTATATTTATGTCTCTATTTTGGCTCTATTGTTTGACTTTGCGTTATCTCTTATTATCACGCAAACATTATCTGCGTTTTCCGCCAAAAAATTCATAGCAAACACAAGACAAACTCTTTCCTCTGTTTTGTATGTCAGAATTTATCTTCGATTTTATGTACCGGACATTTATTTCGCGAGCTAAATGAGTGGAGACTTTTCATCGGCTCATCTGTATGAAGTTAAGGATTTAGCGTGCGAACAGGATACTGCTTTGCTAAACTGCCTCGCTAAATTTTATCTTTGTAGACATTTTTGTATGGGAGATAAAATTTAGCGTGAGCAGGATGCTAGGCTAGAAATATTAAAATGATGAAGCAGATAAAACTATACTGTTAATTTTCGGTCGTTGGGTTTTACCACATCCGGTCACTCCTCTCCAGTAAACCAAATGCCTTGAAAGGATTGTATGATCCTTTTTTTTTTTGCTACTGTTTCCGCGAAGTTCTGCATTGACGGGTAATAATTTCTTAACAAATATGTAATCTAGGTATACCTATATGTCTATATTAAAAAATGTATGTAGAGCTGCACAAGTGAAGTTCTTTTACCATCTGTTTAGGTATATGACATTGTGTCGTGGTTATATAATTTTGTATTCTAATTGCCTGTTTGTGTATATAAGGCGTAAACAAATGGTTGTTATCTCAATAGCGGATAGTGCGTCCAAGCAAGTGCATATGAATAAAAAGAAACATGACTACAAAGTCTTCAAAGGATCTAAGTGTAGAAAAGAAACAACAAATTGAAATGAAAAATTCTATGGCCTTTTTAAAAGTAAAACGGAAGCCGTATGGGAAATGCGGCTACTGTTTTTCCTGTTACGGAACAAACTGTATACAGGCTTTTAAGGGAAAAAGCAATCAAAGGCCACAATTCACCACCAAAGAAGAAAAATAATTCCGGTATCAAGAGCAAGGTGGAAGATTTGGACAAATGAGCGATTAGGCGGATGGTCCATCAGTTTTTTATGGATAATGACCTTCCGACGCTTGACAAGTTATTATTGGAAGTACAAAAAAGTGAAAGTATAACAAAACTAAGCAGCTCAACTTTGCATATAATATTGCAAAAAGATCTCGGACTTAAGCCGGAACCACACTTGTAACGTGTGTGGAGTGGCATGTCGCTATCACTCCAATGGATTTTATATGCGTAGAAACATATTTTTCTCGTGTGTTTTGTTGCAGTGTGTCGCGTTGTGTCGAAATGGCTCCTGTACCGATTGCATCACAACGCTCTATGGCGCAATGAAACGAGACATATATAACGGGTGATTTTTTAAGAGGCTTAGAACTTTTTTTAAAAAAAAAACACAAAAAATTCGAAAAAATGAATGAAATATTTATTTGAATCGATAGTTTGAACCTTGCAATTTAATGTTTAAAGATAATTTCATGCAAATGTTGACCGCGGCTGCGTCTCAGGTAGTCCATTCGCTGAGTCCAATTTTGGCATACTCTTTCACACATATCGGCCGGTATCTCACGAATGAATGCATGGATGTTGGTTTCCAGTGCGGCAATCGAAGCGGGCTTGTCCCTATACACATTAGCCTTGACATACCCCCACAAAAAATAATCTAATGGTGTCAAATCGCACGATCTAGGCGGCCAATTGACCGGCCCGAAACGTGAAATTAACTGTTCACCAAACTCGCCTCGCAATTGCGCCATTGTTTCGCGTGCTGTGTGGCATGTGGCACCGTCTTGTTGAAACCACATATCATGCAAGTCAAGAACTTCCATTTCGGGCAAAAAAAAGTTTGTTATCATCGCTCGGTAGCGTTCACCATTGACAGTAACGCTGCGATTCGCATCATCTTTGAAGAAATATGGCCCAATAATGCCGCCAGCCCATAAACCGCACCAAACAGTGGCTTTTTCGGGATGCATTGGTAGCTGTTGCAATGCTTCTGGCTGATCTTCACTCCAAATGCGGCAATTTTGCTTATTTACGTACCCATTCAACCAAAAATGAGCCTCATCGCTGAACACAATTTTTCGATAAAAAAGCGGATCCTCGGCCAGCTTTCCAAGAGCCCATTCACCAAAAATTCGGCGTTGTGGTAGGTCGCCTGGCTTTAGTTCTTGCACAAGCTGTATCTTAAAAGGCTTTACGCACAAATCCTTCCGCAAAATTTTCCACGTAGTGCTGTAACAAAGGCCTAACTGCTGGGAACGGCGCCGAATCGACATTTCGCGGTCTTCTGTCACACTAGCTGATACGGCCGCAATATTTTCTTCACTACGCACAGTACGTAAACGTGTTGGTGGATTAATGTTCAACAAAGTAAATTTGGTGCGAAATTTGGTCACAATCTTCCGAATAGACTGCTCAGAAGGTCGAGAATGCCGATCATAAAATGGAAGCAGCGCGCGATGAACATTTCGAACCGAGCACGAATTTTGATAGTAAAATTCAATAATTTGCAAGCGTTGTTCATTTGTAAGACGATCCATGGTTAAATTGCAAACCAAACTGAAGCTGTTTGACAGTGACACAAGGTACTAAACACACGTCAGCTGTCAAAACCAGTGTTTCCAAAACCAAACCAGCTAAAAAATCACCCGTCAGTAAGATCGTATCGCACCAACAATGGCTAGAAAATCAGATACTGTAAGAGTGAACCCTGTTTGTGTTGGCGCTTGCGAGAATTCCTAATTGCCTTTGTAAATTCCACCCCATTTTCCATTGTGCTGTCAGTAGCGATTGCCCGTAACCGTTCTCATACGACCCTATATAAACAATATTTCCATTCAATAACCTTTCTGAATAAATTTTAGCACTTGCTTGCAGATAGTCATAATTATTTCAAAATCTTGTTGAAACAAGAATATGGCTAGGTAGGTAACTATCCAAAATGTCGGTGGATCATAATCGCGCATTCACACACCGACGCCACCACCACAGCCCACACCACAAGCTCACAATGCCCGTCATAATTTATTTCACTCTCGCTCTGCTGAACGTCAACAGGAATTTCTTCTCACACATGTCAAACAGAGCGAAATGAGCCCAACCTTACCATCTTCACCAATAGCAGCCAACCGTTAGCGTTTACAGCTCATAACGCATGCAAAGTTGCTACCCAAGATCGCAACAATAGGCGGAGTCCCGTGCATGCAACTCGAATTAACTCACCCGAACGCATCCCTGTAGGTATATCTACCAAGAGCCCAGCGTCTAAAGGTGCTGTCTGCTGGCATCGCATGACTCAAAGGCTTAATAGATTTCCGCCATATTTGCAATTCATTGAATGGAGATTTGAAAATTTGAATTTTTATTTCTTGTTAATTTGACGTCTGAATGGGATTTTGAGCGCCTTGTAATCATCTCGGTCATTTCCTGTCGCTTCGACTAATTTGCTTCAATTGAATATGCATCAATTGGGAGCACTCACGCAGGATGCGCTACACGCTTCAAGTAATTCACCAAGCACACACCAACACGTCCAGGTGTAGCGCAAAATGATGAGTATAATGATGTGCGATCAACATTGTCTTGTTGCATGTTTTTTTTCTTATGTTTCACTTTTGGCAGAACAAGGGGGCCACAGGCAGCGGCACCGACCGTCACAGCTACACCACACGTGTCCGTCACAAATCACAATTGTCATTCAGTTGCGATTGCGAGTTATGCGGTTGTGTTTCCGGCGGTGCGCTGTGGTTCGTATAAGTAGCACCGCCATCGCATCCTTCCGGTTTATTAAGTGGAAAATCGTGTGCTCCTAAGCGTGTTTGTTATGTTCCCGTATTCCCTTTGGATAGTAGTCCTTTTGTGTGATGAATCTCGGATTACCATGTTTGAATGTGGCGATGGCGATACCACCCTCTTCTTATTCTTCATCAGGTAGCACGTGGTAATGGCAATGTAATGATATGGCGTTCTACAGAGTGTATATGCAGAGACTGCAAAGTGCGCTGCACCATGAAGCAAAGGATTCAATTACACTTTACACTCCGTGTCGTGTGCACATTTGAGAGTAGGTATGGGCTATGGGGAGAACTGTTGGCAAATCTCTGTAAGTCAGTCGGCCATTATGTGCGCTGTCGAAGTGTGCATGTATAGGCTGGTGTCTGCCATCCATCCAAACCATATAAGCAAAGGAAGGAGTATGATGGCTGATGGGTCTTTGTGTTTTGCCTGAAAGCCGACACACGAGCCATCTTTGATGTCTGCCTCTGGAATTAGCGATTGATGTTCACGGACCGGTAGCGCGGCGCGGCCTTCGTTGTGCTGTCGAAGGTGCTGATGTCGGATTTTGTTTCTCATTCTTTTGCCTGTGTTTTTTGCGGGTTCTGCATGACAGTGTCAATATTGTAGTGCGGTATTGAGTATCACCGCTGGCCTTGACTGTATGGGTAGACATAATACACCGCTTATGCTTCCCATTGCGTAAACACTTCTCAATTGACTCTGTATAACAGTGGAAGTTTTCTATTTTAATCAGACAACTGCGTCTTATGATAAGATACAATATATATGTACTGCTTACCAAAATTCAATTAGGCAGCACATCACTATGGTACATAATCTTTAAGATGGCTATCTCACACGCTTTTCGTCGTGGCCGAGCGGTTAAGGCGTCTGACTAAACTAAGAGGGCCTACGCTCTGACAAGGAGACTGTTTCGCAGCAGTCAACTTGATTCCAGGGTGAAGGCCGTTTGCTACGTGTCCCTTATAAGGCCTACCATCGTCTATGGCTGACCCATGTCGTTCATATAGCACCGTTTTATATGGAAAAGTTTCGGGTGTTTGAGAGGCAATGCCACAGGGCCTGTCTAGGGTATGGGGTGTCCATATACCTAAAACGAAAAAAGAGGACATAGTTTACAAACAACTAACCTCCCAAACTGAATAGAATTGACAATTTCCTTGTCAAGGTGATTCGGAGGCACGTTGCTAGGGCGATGGCCAGCTATAATAACCTGATCTCAGGGGCTTATTACTCGATCAGGCCTTATCCCGCCTGAGGCATTTCTTCGTGTTAGTACAGATAAAAGACGGTGTGCTGAAATTGTACCACAGCCACCGGAGCACGAGGGATAAGTGGTGCATCCACGGCGGGTACGCCGATGCGCTATACTTTTGTAGCATTCCTCCCTAGTTTTAAGCTAGATATAAGTTAGTAGGTTTAGGTTAGGGCTAGCCAACATAAAAGAGTGCTTCAGAGACTTAACCGACGCTTATGGCCTCGATCGGGTCTCGGCGGTTCGGATGAACCCCTGTTGGCGGCCGACAGGCAACCAAGGATGCGATCAGGATGGTGGCCAATTTATAATATTGCTCACAACCCTGATTATAGGTAATGTAGGTTAAGTATAGATAAGATAGTTTCAAGAAGTTTTAAACAAAACAATAATAAAGAATTCAAGTTTTCTAAAGTTTCTTGAAAATTAAAAAACAAAACAAATCATAGATATAGATAGATTTAAGGCCGAAAGGCAATAATTTTAAGCATATTGTTAAGTTAAGAGCGCTCGCTAAGAGCCAGTAAGCTAGAATAAGATAAATGTTAGCTTTAAATTAGATTTAATCGTTTTTGTCTAGTATGTAAGTTAAGGAAAGAAATAATAAAAGTGAACTTCAAATGACGTATAAAACTACATTTTTTTTGCACTAACCGTATACGAAAAACTACAACGAAAATTACCGATAGAAGTGAATGCGAAAACACATTTCAAAAGATATGCATTCAAAATATATTCGAATTACATTTTTCAGGCTATATTGAAGCACTTTTAATTGGCAACAATTTAAATAAAAAACTCTCCACGCAGTCGGTAGGATTCGAACCTACGCTCCCAGAGGGAATCTGATTTCTAGTCAGACGCCTTAACCGCTCGGCCACGACTGCTTCACGGCGACTGCAGTTTCGATGGTTATGCTGGACAGTGTACTTGTTTAAATTCGATAATAGTTAGCTCTATATTCGCTAGAAATATCCGAATCATATTTAAAATACTTATCCGAGCAACAAAAACCTGCGGAAGTCAAACTTGAAAGTACAAGAAAGACATTGGTAAACAGCAGTGTTGGCAGTAATCGATTACTTCAAGTAATCGATTACGTAATCGATTACAAAAGTAATCGATTACAAGTAATCTGATTACAAGTAATCAGATTACATCTGTAATCAGTAATCCTGATTACATTTGTAATCAGTAATCAGTAATCAAATTGCATTTTTTTTTTATTACATTTTGTTTTTTTATAATATTGTGCGGAAAGCGGAACAGATCAACTATTTTGGGAAAAACACATACAGATGTTATGGCGAAATGCAATGAGCTATGGAACGCAGCCGGAAGACCTAAATCAGCTGAAATTATTCAAGAAATTCTCGGCCACACTCTATCACGTCCAGGAGCAACAAGATGGAACAGTCTTTATGATGCTCTAAAAAATATTATCAAAATCCTTACTATAATAAAACTGTAGCTTTTTTTCCGGCTGTAATCTGTGAGACGAGAATAGATTCAAAAAGTACTGCACGAATTTGATTTCGGTTTACACAGTTGCATAGGAAATTGTTCAGATTTGAACATAGGATATGTTTTACCATTATTCGCTGTCCGGAAGTGGAAATCTAAGCTGATATCTAAGAAAAGTTGTAATTCTCGGATGCCTTCTAGCTCCTAGCTTCGGAATCACTCATCCAAATGAAATGGGATTTTTTTTAATACAAAGTTCAATAATGTACAAAGATTTTAAGATATAAATCATCTTTGTACGTTATCCTGAAGTCGAACAATAAGCAATAAACTATAAATTTAATACAATTGAAAAAATCAAAATGTTCGATTGAAGCTAGATCGTTGGATTTTTCCAGCGTTGAGTGGAGGAAATTTTGTGTGTGTGTGCGGCAAAACCTGTTTCTCTCTCTATACATTTTCTGCCGTGTGCTTCTCTTTTTTTATGCAACTTTTGGGTTTTGTGTTGTTTTTTTTTTTTTTTTGCTCACGTTCTTAAATTATTAGTGAATAATGACAATGAGTAGTAGAGCGAATGTGGTGCATGGGATTGAGGGAGATAGCTATGTAATTGAGATTGAGGGAGTCACACTCAGTTGTTAATTGTGATTGTGATTTTTAAAATGCGCTATAGTGATTCTGATCTTATTAGTGATACTGATTCACGTCCATGCTAAAACCTGTTTGTGCATTTGCAGTTTTTTTTGCTTCATGTTTTTTTTTTCTCTTTTTTTAATTTGAACTTGAGGATGTTTGTGTTTGAGTAGTAAGTGAGCGAGTTGTTATGGGATTGAGATGGGGAATAAAATGTAACAAGTAACAACTTACAAGTGGAATGTAAATGAGATTGAGAGGGAATAATAGAAGTTAGCCTACCAAAGTATTTGTTTGGATTGTTTTACTGGCAGTTTTTCTTCTCTTTTTTCGGGTAAGCTACTTTTTGTATAGCGCTAATTATTTTGTTTTAAATTTGAGAAGTGGAACTCTGGCGAAGCAAGGCGAGCACATGTCAGCTAGTCAAAAATAAAAACTCAGAACTTGTCCGAGCTCTTGAAGTAAAAAGCCCGATCAGAGAAGCAGATTTTGATTACATCAAGGAATTCGTGCAGTGTGCTGATCCAATAGCAAAACGCAAAAGCAATTGACATACTTCAGGCCGATGAGTCCTTCTACGGAATTGTTATGCCATGCCTACTTGCTTTGAGGCAAAAAGTACAAAAACTTTTCAAACAAAGCTTTAAATATTGTAAGCCCTTGGCGAACAAATATTTAGAAAGACTTGAGTTCAGGTTTGAACAGTTTTTAAACTTTTCAAATGAGATAGCGAAATATGCCGCAAATGCATCACTTTCCTATCCACGATTTAAAAACAAATGGTTTTCGTGCATTGATTCGGCTACGGAAAAAAAGTGCCTTACTTGGATCAAATCAGCTTTGAGCAAGGAGCTATCTGAAAATTAAGAAAACCAAGAAGACCAGGAAAACGACAAAGAGAACCCTGAGGAGAAGGATGATGACTATTTTGATTTTAACTCCGACTCAGGGAGCGAGGACCAACCAATCAACTTCAAAAGAAAGGCAGACCTGATAATAAAGAACTATTTCACCGAAAAAAGCCGTGACGTATCCCTTTTGCATCATTATCCTGAGCTAAAAAGTGTTTTCATTAAATATTACATACCGATGCCATCCTCAGGGTCTGTCGAGAGAATGTTTTCATATGCAACCATGCATAACTCACCAAAGTCACACAGACAGTCAGATGAGCTATTTGAAGACCGGGTTGTTATGAAATCTAATTTAAATTATTCTAAAAAATAACGTACACAAATATACCTATATTATTTTGCTTTTGATTTATTTTTCTAAGTTTCATGTTACTTTTAAATTATGTAGTAGGTATGTTTTTTTTTTTAATTTATGAATTACTTTTATGTTACATAATCTTGAAATTCTTTTAATATTAATTTTGTGAGTTTTATAATAAAATTTTAAACAAATTTCTATTGTTTTATATGGTTTCTGTTGGTTCCACAAACTATTAAAAAAAAAAACAAATGTAATCAAAAACAATGTAATTTGATTACTGATTACTGATTACTGTAATCAGTAATCGATTACTGAATTTATACTAATTCTTACGAATTTTTACTGAGTGCTGTTCCTCAAGCCTCAACTCCAAAAATATTACCCCTCCACTGAGAATCTTACAAATGTTTACTCAACAATTTTTCTTGGTGTAAGAAGTGGAAAAGCTAAGATTTAAAAATAAAGGAACAGACCTAACAGCTGGTTTGAAATTTGTTGTCCTATTTGGCATAAGTACGGTGACCATATTCGCCGAAAAAAAATAAAGGACAATAATTATTTTGCTTCCAATATTTTTGTATTTATTTGTTAAAAAAAAAAAAGTTAATATCGTTTTAGATTTTGGCTTTTCAGATGTTGAGCTGACATTTCAAATTTCTGCTGCAAAATCGAACATCATATGTGGTTTTCCATTGGGACAAAAAATCAATCTTTTTTTTGATCTAAATCACTTTTTGCGTTCCATTGGGACGAAAAATCAATCTTTTTTTCGATTCGGATCACTTTTCGCAGATCTCGATATTTTTTCAGATTTACGCATACCAATATACTTTGTACAGCTGTTTAACGTCAGTTTAAGAAGTTTCATTTCGAGGCAAATGCGCAAAGTTTCGTGAAAACCAAAATAACAGAATACATAAATAGCTATGGATACGATTTCGGAGGAATTGTTATCTTCATTATCTCCCTCGTCATCTGAAGACTACAAACCACCAATAATACTTCATTTGTATCATTTGTAAGGAAAACATTTTTGAGGGCGATATCCATTTGTGATTTAGCCAAAAACGAATGCCATTTGAACAGCTGATATTGTTGTCAATTAACGCACTAATCCATTTACAAAAACAGATCAATCTCGTTGCGCGTTCCATGAACACAGTAAAATCTGAGATCTGAAAAAGATTTCTGGTGGTCCCAATGGAAAACCACAATAGTAACGGGTGATTTTTTAGCTGGTTTGGTTTTGGCAACACTGGTTTTGACAGCTGACGTGTGTTTAGTACCTTGTGTCTCTGTCAAACAGCTTCAGTTTGGTTTGCAATTTAACCATGGATCGTCTTACAAATGAACAACGCTTGCAAATTATTGAATTTTACTATCAAAATTCGTGCTCGGTTCGAAATGTTCATCGCGCGCTGCTTCCATTTTATGATCGGCATTCTCGACCTTCTGAGCAGTCTATTCGGAAGATTGTGACCAAATTTCGCATCAAATTTACTTTGTTGGACATTAAACCACCAACACGTTTACGTACTGTGCGTAGTGAAGAAAATATTGCGGCCGTATCAGCTAGTGTGACAGAAGACCGCGAAATGTCGATTCGGCGCCGTTCCCAGCAGTTAGGCCTTTGTTACAGCACTACGTGGAAAATTTTGCGGAAGGATTTGTGCGTAAAGCCTTTTAAGATACAGCTTGTGCAAGAACTAAAGCCAGCCGACCTACCACAACGCCGAATTTTTGGTGAATGGGCTCTTGGAAAGCTGGACGAGGATCCGCTTTTTTATCGAAAAATTGTGTTCAGCGATGAGGCTCATTTTTGGTTGAATGGGTACGTAAATAAGCAAAATTGCCGCATTTGGAGTGAAGATCAGCCAGAAGCATTGCAACAGCTACCAATGCATCCCGAAAAAGCCACTGTTTGGTGCGGTTTATGGGCCGGCGGCATTATTGGGCCATATTTCTTCAAAGATGATGCGAATCGCAGCGTTACTGTCAATGGTGAACGCTACCGAGCGATGATAACAAACTTTTTTTTGCCCGAAATGGAAGTTCTTGACTTGCATGATATGTGGTTTCAACAAGACGGTGCCACATGCCACACAGCACGCGAAACAATGGCGCAATTGCGAGGCGAGTTTGGTGAACAGTTAATTTCACGTTTCGGGCCGGTCAATTGGCCGCCTAGATCGTGCGATTTGACACCATAAGATTATTTTTTGTGGGGGTATGTCAAGGCTAATGTGTATAGGGACAAGCCCGCTTCGATTGACGCACTGGAAGCCAACATCCATGCATTCATTCGTGAGATACCGGCCGATATGTGTGAAAGAGTATGCCAAAATTGGACTCAGCGGATGGACTACCTGAGACGCAGCCGCGGTCAACATTTGCATGAAATTATCTTTAAACATCAAATTGCAAGGTTCAAACTATCGATTCAAATAAATATTTCATTCATTTTTTCGAATTTTTTGTGTTTTTTTTTTTAAAAAAGTTCTAAACCTCTTAAAAAATCACCCGTTACATTTACACCGCACCTAAATTCAACATTTCTGAAAAAAAAAATTCCGAAAAATTCGATTTTGCGTTCCCACTAAAACTTCGAATGTGAGTTTCAGAATTGATTATTCATCTTATTTTCTGTTTAAAATCAGAAATGGTTGTAGAGGTATGCAACCACTTCTTTCTTCTTTGTTATAATAACTTTTCGTTCCATATTGAAAATTTGAATAACTTGAAATAATTGATTTGTTGACAACTGTTTTTTTTTTTTTTTTTCCATGTTAGTCAGCGGACTGATAAGTCATCGTCTTCGATTTTCCAAAAAGATTAATTTTTTGGATAAAAAATCAATTTATTTTTGTGATGGATATTGCTTTTGGGTCTACAGGAAAAAAAAATAAAAAAAAAAAATAAAATGTGGATAGATTTAAAAACATATTCATTTTCATTACGAACACCTCTAAATTCTAAGTAGGGTTTTCCGAAACTACATTTAGTTATAAGAATAGCTTTAACAGCATATACATTCATTTGTGATTTGGCACTGCTCCAA
This sequence comes from Cheilosia urbana, assembly GCA_946477585.1. Lineage (NCBI taxonomy): Eukaryota > Metazoa > Arthropoda > Insecta > Diptera > Syrphidae > Cheilosia > Cheilosia urbana. The sequence goes on from OX297855.1 coordinate 67,185,623, forward strand.
CCTCCAAAAGTTATTCATGATTGAGAATACTCTTCAGTTGGTGCACCGTGTTCTACAAACCGGGTAGGCACAAACTGAAATTTAAGGTGTGCAGTGCATGCACTGAAGCACTGAGGTTGTAAACACAATTTCAAGTAATGTATGTACCTACATTATACGTAATATTTTTAATTGCACTAAATGCAAACAATTTTTAGTCAGTGTTTTAAAGGACAGTTTCAAAAATAAAGGACAAAATCCGTCCTTTATTAAAAAGAAAATAATAAAGGACAGGGGTTAAAAAGAAAGGACTGTCCTTTTAAATAAAGGACGGATGGTCACCGTAGGCATAAGCATACATTTGTTTGTGATTTTTTGCGTATTAAAATGGTATCAACAGGCGGCAAAATAAAATTGAATATTCTCCTCAACATACTTTTGGAAATTGGCGTTATTCTTAATGCAGTGTCGCTTTTTCCTCTTTTCGAATGCTTGTAGCTCAATTCGTACAAACTCTTCGACATACTAGGATGCATCAAAAAGAATATCGATTCATTCCAGATCACTTTCATCGATTTGTAGATGATGTAACTAGTTTTCTTAGTACATAAGCAAATTCCTCGAGTTTATCAGCCATTTTAACGATTTTTCGTAACACTTTTTTGAATAGTTGAATACATCTGTCATTTTTCATAGATTGCTATAAAAGCCTAACTTGTTCGTAAAAGTCTCTCTCTGTGAGACCCACCACTGCCATTTTGATAGTCTTTTCCATTTTTACTAAAAAAGTAAAGAAACGAACTATAACATTATCAACAACTAGAGGGTCTTTTATTAGCGACTTGACAGATCCAAACTTTCAGTGTGAATGCCTCCTTAAACCGATTACCGAACTGTAAATGTCAAAACATTCAGTAAAATCAACATTTTCACCATGGTGAAGTACACGAAGGAACAACGTTTACAAATAATTGAAATTTACTAGTGAAACTGCGAGTCGGTGGTGGCAACTTTAAGAGCGTTAACGCCAATTTTCAATCCTCAGCGATGAAGCTCATTTTTGGTTAAGCGGCTTCGGACAGGTAAGAAAGCACTGTTTGGTGCGGTTTTTGATTCGTCACAAATTTGAAAAATGTGCCTGTCGTTAAAGGGGACTAAAATCCAACCTCCGTATACCGAGCGAAATGGTGTATACAAAAAAATGCAATGAACAACACAAAAAGATTAAGTACCACAGGTGGCAGTCCATTTTACTGGAAAATCCACCCTCTTCGGAGGTCGGCTCTACGGATTCTGGGGAGAGCCGCTTATTGCAAACCAATAACCCTTTTATTAAAAGCACAAGGATATCTCGATCTCCTCCAACAAGATCGAATAACCCCGGGAAAAGAAGTCCGCCGGGAGCGCTAGCGCGTGAAAAACAGGACTAAGTGAAAGATAAAAGTCTTGAGGAAGAAAATAAAGCACTTCGAATCAAGCTTAAGGAAATGGATCTACTCTATCAAGATCTTAAGAAAGAGATAGAACTGTTAAAAGAACAAAATAAGGTTCTAAGGAACACCCATTTGCAGAAAGAACGCGCGAATGTACTCCACCACGGTTGGCTAGTGGGGAATACCACACCGACGAAGAAGAGCTAGCACGCGAAACGAATTGGGTAACTAAGAAAAGACCTAGTAAGAAAAGGAGAGCCGGTTCTTCGCCCGAAGTCGAGCCCCTAAAAGAACTAACGCGTAAAGTACAACAAGAAAAATAAACGTCGTTGGGGTAACGGGGTATAATAAATTGAACAGCCTCCTTAAAGGAACGATAACATCGAAATTTAAGGTTACATCATTACACATTGAGAAATAATGCGCTGAAAATTAACGTCGATAACCACGAAGACTACCGGGCAGTGTACCAAAAGCCAAATACCGAGGAGATCCCAGTGGTATACTTTCGGAATAAAGTCAGAAAGGCCACATCGTGCTGTAGCAAGGGGACTCCACCACTCATGCAAAAAAGAAGAGGTTATAAACGATCTCCAAGTCAAAAGATTTAAAATTCTTGATGCTGTTAATATCATCAAGAAGGAGAAACAACACACGGAAGAAGATAAGGATATCCTGGTAAGGCGTGGACTTCCGCTCTTTATGCTTACCTTCGATAAGTCTGACAAACTCGAAGATATCTACCGAATTAAAACAATACTAAATATTGTGGTAAAAATCGAGCCCATGCGCAGAAATTTAAAAATAATTCCACAGTGCAAACGTTGCCAAGAATTTAATCATACGCAAATGTATTGCAAAAAAGAGCCGCGATGTGTGAAATGCGCCGGAAATCATTTCTCCCAAGACTGTGGAGCAAATAAACAATCCTCCGCTACCTGTGCCAACTGTAATGGAAAGCACCCGGCAAATTATAGAGGTTGCGAAGTAGCTAAGGAGTTGCAAAAACGGAGAGATGCGCTCCTTAAGCCACAAAATATAAAAACAAAGCCGCCAACAAAGACAAAGCGTAAGACCGCCCAGGAGGTAGTAGGCAATATATAACCTCCGGTTCAAGAGCGTAATAATGTCAAAGAAAGAGAGACAACAGAAAAGCCCTCGACCTCTGTTGTCAAAAGAAACGCTACTGAAAAGTTAAAATCAGGAAAGCCAATAGTGGCGAATAGTGGCCGACAGCCAGAGTGCAGACACCTACGCTCAGGCCGCGGCATCCGAAGGAGAAAAAAACGTTAAAACTTCACCGGACCCTGTTTCACATGTTTTCTCAGTTATTCTCCAGAACTTGAAGAACAAAGCAAAATAAATAAAATTAGTCTCGATCGCTTGGTTTAGCTCGAAAATAATTCACGGAAATCACGCGTACATCAAATAAAATATGAATGAAAAACCAATGTTAAAAATATGCACTTGGAATGCAACGGACTTTTACAAAAACTCGACGAATTGGAAATATTCATACGCGAGAAAGATCTTGACATTTGCTTGATTTCTGAAACTCACGTGAAAAAGGGATCGAGCTTAAAAATAAAAGGCTATAATGACTTCCACGCTTTTCACCCTTCGGGAAACGCGAGAGTTGGATCTGCATTGTTTATTAAAGACTGCATTGAACAATACGAAGACCTGAAGATAGAGCTTGAAACTATGCAACTGTGCACGATTCGAGTTAAAAATAGTCAGCGTACTCTTAGAATTGCATCCGCGCTTAAAAAAAGTGATTAAACTAACTTGCTTAAATCGCTCAAACCAAACTTCATTATTGGCGGCGATTTTAATGCGAAACTCACGTTCTGGAGTTCTAGATGCATCTCGCGAAAAGGAAGAATGCTCTATGGGGCAGGTATGGAGTACAGTTGCGATTTCCACTCGACGGGCAAACCGACCTAATGGCCAACTGAAGGGCCCAACCCATAGAATCCGTTGCATCCGTCGCGTCGTCGGATTCGTCAATATTAACGCATTCGACGGAACGAGCAGTCCCATAGAATCCGTTGCATACGGTGACAGGCAGTATTTTGAATACTCGATCATTATTTTGTCCCACGAAATGTGGTAATTTTTCCCCTTCCATCATATTAAAATTCCCTTTTACATAATTCTCTTAATAGGTGTTTTTTTGTGAAAAAAATCTAACTTTTAAAAGTAAAATTCATATTGTCCGGAAAGACTATCACATTAAAATACATTTGGTATAAAAATCACAGTTTGTTAATATTATTATGATTACCTTTTTGTACAAGAAAATTTTGATACAAAAAAATAAGTAATAAGCTAATAATAAATAAGCTCTTTTTTAATGTGGTGCTTACATTGTGAAATGTAGACATATTTTTTTATGAAATTAAAAAAAAAATCTAGTTTGATGGTTTATTGCAACATTTTCTTTTTTCTCACGGAAAGCTTTTCCGGACACCGAAATTTCCCATAAAGAGGAAGAACTCCCACGATATAAGAGCACTAGTGACAGCCTATGATAGTTTCTCTTTCGCTCTCAATATTTCTCTCACGCTGTGCCAACTGTCAACGGGTGCGACGGACCGAAAAGTAGAAAGTAAACCTACTTTATCCGTCGCATCCGGCACGTGCGCTGCTTATGGGTCACCTTCCATAAGCTACTGTGTATTCTATTGAACTGTCAGTCGAAAACGTTGCCGCAACGGACGCGACGGATTCTATGGGTTGGGCCCTTGATACTTCAAAAATACCTGACCTGATCGATTTTTTCGTCGTGAAAGGAATACCTACCAACCACATTGAAGTTGAAGAGAGCTTTGATTTGTCATCTGATCATTCACCAGTTATTTTAACATTGAGCGTAGAACTAGTAAATAATCTTGAGCCAGCGAGATTAACTGGTAGAAAAACGGTTCACGACAGTGTTATTGCGGCGGATTTACTATCCGAGGATTTAATACTCACAAGTGCAACGCTAAGGAAACTAAAACGTGAAATTGAATCCCTTAAACTTAAGAAAGCTCCTGGTTACGATTTGATCATGGAAGAAGTTCTCAAAGTTCTATCAAGAAAAGCATTAATTAAGCTTCTTTATATAATAAATGCCGCGCTCAGACTAAAACACGTGCCGAGCCAATGGAAAGTTGCGGAGGTCATAATGGTTTTAAAACCAGGAAAACCGCCAAATGAAGTAAAGTCGTATAGACCAATTTCCCTTCTTCTAGTTATATCCAAAGTTTTCGAGAGAATTCTACTAACGCGCCTACAACCGGTTATAGAAGACAATAATCTTATCCCTGACCATTAGTTTGGGTTCAGAACCAAGCATTCGACGATTGACCAAGTGCATAGAATTACTGACGTAATTGAGAAAGCATTTGAAGAAAAAAAGATATGCTCAAGCGTATTCCTTGAGGTCTCACAAGCCTTTGATGAGGTGTGGCATGACGGCTTGAAATTTAAATTACGACAAGTTCTTCCCATACGCCTATGTGATATTCTGGAATCATATCTCGGGAATAGACTCTTCCGTGTTAGACATGGAAACGAATTCTCTGAACTTAGGGAATTCTCGGCCGGCGTGCCGCAAGGAAGTGTCCTTGGCCCGCTTCTCTATCAGTTATATACTCGCGATATACGCCGACGACACCGCTATCCTAGCAGTAGGTAATACAATTGAAGAAACCACTGCAAAACTGCAAATCGCACTGAATAAGGTAAATGAGTGGACGAGGGACTGGCGGATCGCCCTCAACGAAACTAAATCTGTTCACGTGAATTTCACGTATAAGAAAACTAATGACTTGCCAATTTTCCTAAACTTGATAAATGTACTGGCTACTCGGAAAATATTCCCAGCTCAGTACCGAAAACAAACTGCTTCTATACAAGCAAGTGCTAAAGTCGGTGTGGACCTACGGTATACAACTCTGGGGTTGTACCAAGAAAACAAATGCCAATATTTTACAAACATTTCAAAATAAAGTGCTTAGAGAAATTGTACAAGCACCATGGTGTATTAGAAACGACGATATCCACAGGGATCTCGGAATTACAACAATTGAAGCTGAAAGTAGAAGCTTCGCGAGAAAGCATAGAAACCGACTAATCGGACATGTCAACAATACAGTCCGACAAATTTTGGACAAGAACAATTTATTGCGCCGACTACAAAGAACGAAACCGTTCGACTTGGCAATATAAGATTAACCGCGTCTAAATTGCGGAATATGCCGGATCTTTCATTGGAAAGTAGCCTGTCAAAAGTTGTTATCTCGTTATACAAAAATTGCTTGATAAGCAGTTTCTAACAATTCTTCGAAGGGTGGTGTTTTTAGTCAGTAAAAATCTGACACTATACTATGAGCACGCGCTTGCTATTCTCATAGTGTCTTTGGAAGATTTTCACCTACCGCTAAAAAAAAAATGTTAGTTTTAAATTAATTTTTATTATTATTCTTTCGACAGCAACTTTGCTCAGGCTGAGCAAAATTTGTTGGCGTTAATAGGCGTTTTTTTATTATATGCTCACATGATCTATACAGATCATTGATTTCCATAATACAAAACAATAATTCGAGATCCAACTGTATGAATGGGTCAGTCAACCCGGAGCTTTTGCTTGCGCATGTCATCCAAGTCTGACTTCCCAAAAAAAACCAAAATTTCCAAACGCGATAGATCGCCGGATACCGAGGACAAACGATTGTCCTCGGATAAAAATAAAAAAATTAAAGCAATGAAAACTTCTAGTGCTACAAAAAATGACTCCAATACCAATTATTGGAGTCCTCTACAATGTCTTCCGGATAGTGACACCGACGATATGGACGAAATAATCTCGCCAAACAATACAAAAGTGTATGTACCACCAATCAAGCTTTTGCAAAAGTCCAGCGATTATGTGCATAATTTAATAAAGTCATTAAATGTACAGGACTATTGTATAAAAATTATATCTATCGGCATAAAAATCATATGCGAATCAATAGAATCGTACAATACAGTGATCGGTAAATTAAAAAGTGAAAATTGTCAATACTTTTCTCACGATCTGAAGAGTGAAAAAGCATTCAAAGTTGTGTTATACGGTATGGGCGAAATGGACGCAAATGTATTAAAAACAGAACTTGTAAGAATTGGACTTAAGTGCATTACAATAAAAAAAATAACAAAAAAGTACGACCGATACACCGATACCTTTTATTTGGTTTCGCTAGAAAATGGTTCAATCAAACTTATTGATCTAAAAAAAAACTATCGTTCCATTTTTCACACACAAATAAATTGGAGTTACCAAAGGAAGCTTAAAGGTAAGCTAACCCAATGTCACAACTGTCAGATGTTCGGCCACGGGGAAAAAAATTGCCACATAAAAACATATTGTGCAAACTGCGCTGGTCAACATAAGACTGTCGATTGTCAAAATGTTTCTTTGCCTAAATGTGCAAATTGCAAGGGATCTCACAAATCTACTGATCCCACGTGTATAAGTAGATCAAAATATTTGGAAATGAAGGTAAAATCCGCAAAGCAAAAACAAAATGTATTGCCAAAAGCTTCCAACAGACAATATGTCTCTCCTTCTTCTTACACTGGTGGGCAGAAACAGGTTTCAATTGCCTCTCTGACAGACTTCCCGTCACTCCCACAGCGGCGGCAGCTTTTACCCAGCTCTCAGTCGCAGTCAATGCAAAGAACACACTCTTTAAATTCTCAGCCTACGAGTGCGTGGGAAGAATTTGCCTTCAGTTCAAAATCAAATACCATCAACAACAACAACAGTGTTTATAATAATGTTCCAGTAGCTCCCGTCAACAATTCCAGTCATTCATCTCCCAACATTCCCAGCAATATTCCAGGCAACATTCCCTGCAACATTTCTGTCAACAGCAACACCAACACACTGTTTACAGCTGATGAGCTAAACTCGCTAGCAATGGAAATGATTACGAAGTTATCTGTTTGTAAAACAAAATCTGAACAATTTTATGTTATCACACATTTAGCTACTAAGTTCTTGTATCATGATGTTAAATAATATGGTAGATAGATATATAAATATTGTAACTTGGAATGCGAGAGGTATTCGCACAAAAATCACAGAGTTTATTCACTTTTTAAATACTAAAAACGTTGACATTGCCTTAGTAACGGAAACGTGGCTCAAGGAGGACTTACGTTTATCCACACCTGATTTTAAATGCTACCGATGTGATAGAATCGGTAGAGTAGGTGGAGGGGTAGCAATCCTAATAAGAAGATCAATTCAGCATTCGCTTTTACCAATTGTGAGAACTCGGTATATCGAAAATCTGGGAATTGAGTTGCAACTAATCAACCAGAGGAAAATAAAAATATATTGCGCCTATTTTCCTGGCGGTAGAATTTCAACTGACAAAAAAATAGGCCTAAAAAATGATCTCCGTAAATTGTTCACTCTCAATGGTGAGTTTTTAATTGGAGGAGATTTGAATTGCAGGCATAGGGATTGGGGTTGCTTAAGAGCCAATGCGTGGGGAAATATTTTGTCCAGTCTATCTCTTACTATGCCAATATCTCTGATATTTCCTCCTAGTCCAACCTATTTTCCTGGTGCTCGTCGTCGTCCTTCCGTTCTTGATTTATTTGTTACTAATGTACCTAACGAAGTTACGCAGCCTTGTTCGTTAAATGATCTGAGCTCAGATCATAATCCGGTCTTATGTCGACTTCTTAAATCAGGGATAAAAAAAGTGCAATACGTGCAAGACCTTAAAAATGCAAATTGGAATCGTTTTCGGTCGGAAGTTACGACTAGGCTCCAAAACATTCCAAGCAACTTAGATAATGTCATATGTAAAGAAGACGTTGATTCGATTGTCACACAATTTTCAGAAGAAATTTTAGGCGCTGTTAACAATAGTGTCCCTAGAGTTCCCAAAAAAATTGTATCGATTAAGCTACCTTCTAACATCTTAGAATTTATTAAGAAAAGAAACACTTACCGGCGACTTTGGCAAAGATATCGTCAGGCTTACTTCAAAGATCAAGTCGCGCATTTGAATAAGCTAATATCTAAGCACATTCTTATGCATAGAAACAATGAGTGGAACAAAAAACTAGGCACTCTAGAAAAAAATGCAAAACCCTTTTGGAACATAACAAAAGTAGTAAAAAACAAAAACAAACAACTTCCCTTTCTTAAGGATCCAACCAGTACATTTTTTACTGATCTGGATAAAGCAAATGCGCTTGCCTCGAGCTTCGAAAGGAACCATGTGATAACGTCAAATTTAGGAGACCACGCCACAAATGTGTTAGTAAACAATGCTATCGAAAATTTGTTAAATAATACCACCCAACCATCTTCAAGTGACTTTATAACCATTGAAGACACTGAATTTATTGTCAATAACTTGAGACTACGAAAAGCTGAAGGTATTGATTCAATAAAAAATGTATATATCAAGCAATTGCCTAGATCTGGTCTTCGATTAATAACTTTTATTATTAACGCCAGCTTAAAAATGGAATATTTTCCTGAAGAATGGAAAGTCGCAAAAGTCGTTCCAATTATAAAAGCTGGTAAACCTCCTGAACTGACTGACAGCTATAGGCCAATTAGCTTGCTGAGCAGTCTCAGTAAAATTTATGAAAAGGTCATAAAGGAAAAATTGTCGAAGCACATTTCGGACAACGGCTTATATCCTAATGAGCAATTTGGTTTTAGACGCTTCCACAATACATCTCACCAAGTACTCAGAATTTGCAACTATGTCAAAACAAATCGTTCAATAGGCAAATCAACTGGTATGATTCTTCTCGATATCGAAAAAGCCTTTGACACTGTCTGGCATGACGGACTTCTATATAAAATGTTGAATTTAAATTTCCCTCTTTATATTTGTAAAATTGTTCATAGTTTCTTGTCAAATCGTTGTTTTAAAGTCCATGTTAATAGTGGTGTCTCAAATATTATTTACTTTAGCTCAGGTGTTCCACAAGGCTCAGTCCTTGGGCCGGTATTATATAATTTATACACATCAGATTTCCCATCTTTACCCAATTGTGAAGCAGCTATCTTTGCCGATGATACTGCGATTTTATCGTCTCATGAATTCGCTCTCGATATTGAGAGGAATCTAAAAAATGCGATGGTCATACTAGAGGAATATTACAGTAGATGGAAAATTAAGTTGAATCGGGAAAAATTGCAAGCCATCTTTTTCACACGAAAAAGAAAAGCATGCTATCTTCCGAGTAGGCAGTTTAATATAAATGGTACAAATATAAATTGGAAGCCTGCCGTAAAATATTTAGGAATTTATTTGGACACCAAGTTGACGTTTGGCATTCATATTACGAATACTCTCAACAAAATTTCAATTGCTATCAAGATGTTATATCCCTTCATAAATCGAAAGTCGAAGCTCTCAAATCAAAATAAAATAATTATACACAAAGTAATTTTTCAAGCAATACTGCTATATGGTTGTCAAGTATGGGGAAATTGTGCAATGTGCCACATTAAAAAACTACAGGTCTCGCAAAACAAGTTACTCAAAATGATGCTTAACTTGCCGTGGCATCACTCGACTATTGACATTCACAATAAAGCGAATGTTGAATTGATCTTCGAAAGAATTCAAAAGCTGAATCAACGTTTTCTAGAACGCTGTGATTTTGCCGATAATCCTTTAGTAAATATTTTAAATACTAATTATATCCGACTCGATAGTTGATAAGTTTGTCATTTGTTTTTTTTTTCTCTCTTCTTCGTTATTTGTTTTTGTTACTTATTGGATGTTAATCCATATTTATATATTTTTTTCTATTTCTTATATTTATTTGTTTACATATGTGTATATTTATTTATTTATTTTCATATTTATTTTTTTTACATATTTATTTATTTATTTATTTATTTATTTATTTATTTATATACATATTTATTTATTTAATTATTAATTTATTTATATATATATATATATTTATTTGTTTATTTATTTATTTATTTATTTATATACCTATTTATTTATTTGTTTATTTATTTATAATTTATTTATATATATATATTTATTTATTTGTTTATTTATTTATTTATTCACCTATTTTTTTGCTGTTATTTGTTTCTTAATCTGTAAACTTCTTAAATACCTATGTATTACATCAAAATGTTCGGTGAAATCGTTAACACATGTACCTGATTTACCTTTATTTACTAGTCATTTTATATCCTTTTTTTTTTTTTTTTGTTCTTTTTCTCTCTACTTTAATTGAAGGTTTTCTTCGTATTTTCCTTCAAATGTAATATTTCAATGTAAATCTCAAAATCATCCTTATTGTAAAAATAATGTTTCAGAAGAAAGATAGGTATAACTTATCATATCTCTGAATTGTAAAATGTGCGGTAACAAAGTCCTTGTAAATTTATATACGAAATAAAGCTATCTATCTATCTAACTGTATGAATGGGTCGATGGACTGTAATCTTACCAATCAGCCACGGTAATTCTACTAGGGTAAGTACTTGTATTGGCCCTGGGGCGTTTAGTCAACGTCTTTCTCAGGGACTCTGATGTGGGTATGCCCACCGTGAAATTAAGTCGTAAAGGCAGGTGTTCACGTAAAGCATGCTTTTCATTTCTGTTGTTGTAATCTATGAAAACCAATGATCTATAGTATGGCTGGACTCTAAAAAGTTCAATGCTCGTGAAAGTTGCTGCTGGTATTACAGTGCCAATCTGTTATCCTATTAGCGTCAAATATTTTGTAGGTATATCACAATTGATAATTCAAAACCTAAAATTTTTTTGCAAAATAAAACTCTGACGCTATTAGTATCACACAATAAAAACGGTAACACAAACTAATATTGGGACACAAGCAAGTTCCGGCAAAAAAAAAAGTTATGCCTTTAAAAACAACGAAAGTATACCGAGGCGGCTGGTGCGTGATTCGTTTGCATTCGTTTTGCTTTTTAAGAGTAGAATTTATTGTAAAAATTACATTTGGTTAATATAGGTAACTATTTTAGAGGTTTCTCCTAATCTAAGCCTATAAATAAAATAAATACAGTAAAAAATCAGATTCACCAGATCACAGGATCGTCGACTGCAATAGCATTCTCTCAGCGCAGCGGTTTGAATAAAATTATTTTCCATAAGTAATCTGACGAATATTTACCCTCCATTTTGCCAAATGCCAATTGATTTTTTTTTTTTTTTTGTATACAGCAGTTTTAGTAAACCTCAGTTATTACTAATGTTCTTTACGGTTTTTTTTAAGACATCATAAATCCCTTTTTATGTCAAAATATAAATTTGTCTCCAACTGTGAAATAATAGTGCACATTTGAATTCATCTAAGAATTAAAGCCTCTATAGTTCGCATTCATAAAGTAAAGTCCCCCAGGCTATATTGGGTCTTTGGGGGAAGTAATCATCACAAATTCAGCTTTCTCTGAGAGATTACCCTTCTCTTGAATGGTATAGTTCAGTCCTGCTTTTAAAGAAAAACAAACTGAAAAGAACACAATGAATTGAAAGAAAAAATGTCATTGAGGTGTGTTTTTTTTTCGAATTTCAAAGCAAAGAGATATATTTTGTAACAATATTTATATCAAAAGGATACTCTCAAGGATAAGGAGAATAATGGCCGTTGACTATTGAGATATATAAGAAGAAGAAAGAAAACAAAATCGGTTTGAAAAGAGCTATGGGTCACTGCGCTCTGGTTGAGATGAACTCCTTTGCTGGGTGATAGTGTAGAAAAGAGGATGTTTTATTTTCTTTTCATTAAAGAAACTGAGCTCACTGAGTGTACTTGTTATTAGTTTTGAATGTTTTTTGTTTGTATTTAAAACAAAAGGAATGATGAAGGAAAACGATTTTTTTTTTAGATAGATAACCGTTGGTCTGTAGTTGATTTTAAGGACAACTAGGTCTTACGAAAGGTATTCCTAAATATTAATATAAAAAGAATAGACTTCTCTGTGGAAATTTGACAACGGGAGTGACTTTAGCTATGTGAAGCAAAAAACAAAAACAGCTTTATTCTGGCTATTAAGTAATTATTGTGCGGGGACAAAATATTAACTGCATTTAACTCTAGCGAGGACAAGCGTGTAATAACAAAACAATTTTTTTGACAGACATACTCAGCAAAAGATTTCTAAGGCTAAATTCAGAAGGTAAAAATAAATAAATAAATAGTTGGCGCAACAGGTCCGGAGGGACCCTAGGCCTAGCTTCTCACAACCATCCGTTTTGTGTGAGTTTTCCATTTGTGGAACGAATGGAAGGGATCTACATTTTTATGCCGACTCCAAACGGCTAATTGAGAAGCTCTTTCAAGACATTTATACTCTCGGATGTTTGTCAGACGTTCGCGAGAGGAAGCGCAGTGGAAAAAAAACATAAGTTGGAATTTGGGTTTTTGCGGGATTCGAACCTGAGACCCCTCGCTAAGTAGTCCAAAACACTAAGCCACTGCGACTAAGGTGGATTGTGAAAATTCATTCGCTTTGTTTGAAATAATTTTTCTATCTATACTTCGCAGTCTTTTATCCCTTACAAAATAACATAAGGAATACGATATACGACAGCTCTTTACGACCATAATCATATAATCAACATTTCATAAGTCCCACGAATTATGTGTATCTATGGAATAGTTATTTCTCTCTCAAATAATCTCAAATTGAATGGGGACATTCAAGTTTCTGGTTAATGTCGTTTTCCATTGATTAGTGCGTTATTTGACAGACTTAAGCACTTGGCAGACTAAAGCATAAACAAATCATACTGAGACCCCCAACTCACAATCCTCTTGCCGCTGGCCCCTCAATTTTTGCCAGGAATCCGCCATTTTGTTGTCCTATCCGTGTACGCCAATTCCTATCCGTTTTGCTTTGCCCACAGTGAAATGTAAAAAGATTAGGTGCAAATGTGTTGGTTGAGAGGATTTTTGACATTTGTCAATACGAATTTCTATGCAACAATACTAGCGCACCTAAACTTTTTGGGAGCGTAAAATTTAGCTTGTAGGCAAATAACTGTTAATCGATCGAAGTTGGGGGTCTCAGTATTGTCTCTGGACTAAAGCATTGAAGCTAACTGCACAGTCCTGTGTTTTTCTTTCCTGTTATGAGCATTTATCTGACGTAGATACACAAGTTGGCGTGTTGTTCCAATGCTCACCTCAACATTTACAGAACTAACTAATTGAAAATGGCGTCACACGGTAGATGCAAAAATAAATCTAAACGATGCAGAAATTTGGACAGCCTTTGAATTTATAAACTTCATTGTTAAGTGCGACTTTGATGAGAATTTATTTAACCATTTGCGTCTCAGTGGCATCGTGTAAACGAAGCTTTTCAATTTAAATTAATTAAGACTTATCTAATTTATCAACAAAAAGCCACAATAGGTTGACTAACCTCTGGCTATATTTTCAATCGAAAAGGCGCACAAAAAAATATGGGCTCAGTGGCGTAGCGAGGGGGGGGGGGGGGGGGGCAAGGGGTGTACAGGCCCCGGGCGGCACTTTGCTAGGGGCGGCAATTTGGAGCAGTTAATTTTTTTTTAAATTTACAATTTATACATATTAATAAAATTTTGACAAGTTCTGGTTCTGGTTCTTGGATAGTTCTGGCTAGAGAACTATAAGCGCCTACTGTACTATTTTATAAGCTCTTACAGTTTACAAGATGTTTGAGTTCGAGGACAATCGTAGTAGGCGTTTCTGTTTTTGATCTACTTTTTGATTACAAGTAGTTTTCGTGATAGATCGATATCCATACATATTATATAGTACATGTAAGAATTCAGAGATGTGTTTTTGAATTTGCATTGGAAGTTATAAACTGAATATCTCGATGGACGTGTGTGGAGGTGTAAATAAAGTAAAGGATTTTCTGATTGTGTAACCGCTCCAAGTGGTTGGAATTATTTTAAGGTGCATATTCAAAATGGTTGAAAAAAAGGAAGTGGGCAATATTAGCAAAAAAGTAAGTTAAGCCTTGTTGCTATTGCATTTTTAATGGAAGTGCGGAATTTTAAGAAAATGTATGAACACAGATCGGCTTTTGGTTTTTTTTTTTTTTTTGAGAAATAATTAAAAAATTGATCTATTCGGATGTTTTTAGAAAAACTAAATAGGGGATCTTTTTAATATGTATTTTGATCAAAATTGTTAGAGAGGTTTTTGTAAAACCACGCAGACAGAGCGTACCAAATTTTGCAATGTTTAGTTTGAATAATATTATTGACTAACTATTTAGCTGAAAACTGGATACCTATAATTTATTATTCGGGATGTTAGCATAACATGGTTTTTAGAGTTTTATCGATTTTAAAATTGGAGTTTTCGAGACATAAACAGTTTTTAAAATTAGCGTTTTCGCTGACTCGAATTTAAAATTAAGGCCACAATAATTTTGAAAACATAAATTTTACTCTTACTACTCATTCTGGTCTAAATCGTTATCGCCTTTTTCTAGAAAACTAAAGAAAACCAAATTTAAAAAAATATATATATTTTTTTCAAAAATCTATTGTACTATAATGGATATGGTAAGTTTCTCTTAAATTGTTGGGAAAATTGATGTTTCGCCGGGGTAGCGAAATGATCAATCTGGAGAAATAGTAAAACGGCGAGACGATATTTCGTTGAAAAATTACTTGACCAAAATTTGGTTATTTAATAACAAACTATAATACAGGTCAATAATAATGCCAATCAACAAATTGCCAAATGATTTTTGCGAAATGATCAAAAATTATTTCAAACAAATGCGAAAGATAAAAATGCCAATTAGTAATCGCGCAATGATTGACAAATTTAACGAATAAAAAACCGCATTTCTAATTCCGGATTACAAAATAAAGGAAATATTTAACGACTAAAGGCAGACAAAGAAAAGCCGAATGAATTTTGCAAAATAATGGTAGCCCTACGATAATATAGACAAAAACTGAGCCTGCGATTTAGATAGAAATGACTATATTACCTTAGAGATATTTCGAAATTTCACAAGTACCGTAAGGTTTCTTTTAGTGTGTGAAAAAATTACGGGGGGGAGGGGCTTAAATTGGGTCTGCCCCGGGCGGCTCCAACCCACGCTACGCCACTGTATGGGCTCAAAACTGTAGTCGGATAAAGGCCACTTTAAATTTATTTTATTACGTGACAATGTCCGTATTAGTATTTTTATAATTATAGTCGACATAAAACCAACTTCATCGTTCTTATAAAAAATTATACTTTATTCGTCAGTATGGACTCCAAACCGTGATTTTTTTTTAAAGATTTTTAAAAAAATGTTCCAAGAATTTTAATATTTTTGAAGATCTCGAAATGTTTAAAATCTTGTTGGGCTTTTAAGAAAAAGAAATGAATATAAACCCATACTTTTGAAGCTTTTGATGAAGAAGAGTTTTACTCTCGCTACAGATTCAATAAAAAAAAGTTGTTCTATCATTCTTGATAAAAAATTGTAATATTCACAAGCGTATAACAAATCGCGGGTTTCATATTCCTGCACTTTTTGCAAGTTATAGCTACTCTTCATTTTTTGTTTTCTTTCTGTCATTTAATTAATGTGGTTTTCCATTGGGACCACCAGAAATCTTTTTCAGATCTCAGATTTTACTGTGCTCATGGAACGCGCAACGAGATTGATCTGCTTTTGTAAATGGATTAGTGCGTTAATTGACAACAATATCAGCTGTTCAAATGGCATTCGTTTTTGGCTAAATCACAAATGGATATCGCCCTCAAAAATGTTTTCCTTCTTGTAGATACAAATGAAGTATTATTGGTGATTTGTAGTCTTCAGATGACGAGGGAGACAATGAAGATAATAATTCCTCCGCAATTATATCCATAGCTATTTATGTATTTTGTTATTTTGGTTTTCACGAAACTTTGCGCATTTGCCTCGAAATGAAACTTCTTAAACTGACGTTAAACAGCTGTACAAAGTATATTGGTATGCGTAAATCTGAAAAAATATCGAGATCTGCGAAAAGTGATCCGAATCGAAAAAAAGATTGATTTTTCGTCCCAATGGAACGCAAAAAGTGATTTAGATCAAAAAAAGATTGATTTTTTGTCCCAATGGAAAACCACATAAAATTTCTTTAAAGGGAATTCCCCAAACTGTGTTTGATTTCTCAAACTGTCAATTGTTAAGTCTGTTTGACAAAAACTTGCGTCGCGCCCTTAAATTAAACGATAGCTAATCACCGGCTTTAAAGTTAGGGTGCTGTTAGTTAGCATCTACTAATATCTCCTAACACACGTTGATCGACGACTATAATTTTTCGCCATTGATTTTAATGATATAATCGGAACATTCAGTGCAATAAAAGCTCGAAAGCACCTATAAATAAAATCTTCTTTTTTTTTTCTTAAATTGCTTAAGCGGTATAAGCTTGCCTTACCGCTTCGGGTGCCACTCCCTCTTAGTTGAAATGAATATCGTGGCTTGAACATTTTTACATAAAGTAGTACGTAAAGTATATTCATATTGTGGTAATATGTCAATCTGAAAAAAAAAACTCGTGATCTGCAAAAAGTGATCCGAATCAAAAGAAAATTTGATTTCTTGTCCCAATGGAAAACGACATTAGTAACTCTGAAAGCTGGATATGATTTGGTTCGTCTCAGGTTTGATTGGCCTAAATCGATCACATAAACAGTTTTTTCCAGTTGACGTCTATGGAGGGGTATCCGACTCATCTAATCAAGACTTTCGTGAGTATAAAGTTGACGATTCGTATATGTTGCTGACGTTGGAAAAGTGTGAACATTTTTTTGCAATTACATGCATCCCAGACCAATCTTGTCGATTTAAGATAACCAGATTTTTGAATGTGCCAATGTCAGAGCAGCGTGTGCTATTATTAGACGTCATTATGACTTCTTTCATCGTTTTAACGTTTCGTATAACTATTTTAACCGCAATTGGGGTTAACAGAAGTAGGTCAATGAAATTGCGAAGTAGGTATTACCTTATACCAGGACATTCCAGCGCATTCAAAGCACGTCCCCCCAAATCGTGATAAATCACTCTACATAACTCCATTAAACCGCAATAAAACATTTGGCATTCAATCTACCTATGCTCTCGCATTAATGGTGGAATCTCCAACAAAGTTATGTATAAAATATCACAAAACTCCAAGACTTGGGATAAATTATTTTCCTATTCAACAGAACCCATTCCATTAAGACAAAAGACAACTCTTTGACACCTGTCAGCTGGGGCGCACGCACATCACAAGCAAACATAGCTCAATAAAAAGCAAAACGAAAAAAGGCTTTATCTGATGACATGAACGTCAGGTATTTCGCGCCTAGAATTCAATTACAAATGAGAAAGAGATTCCATGGCTGCATATTTTATGCACTCCCTTTCGTCCATTTCCAAGTAATAATTAGTTTTAACGTCGTCGCTCGATACGCACAGACAGTGCTTCGACCATTGATTGACGCTATACTCCAACTGGATGGCAGCAGAGCACCAGCAGCCAGCACCACAAATTCAAATGGTGAAGAAAATAGAAAAAGGAGTTGCACCGAGGCATATTATGCCGGACACTTGAAAGCTATGAACGGATCAGCAGCGCTCTCAACGTTGATAGGTTTCACATTCCAGCCTTACTACATCCGTGATCCACTAGGGCCTAAACATACTTAACACTTAATCAGCGAGCATGCAATTCCGAGTGCGCAGCGTCGTTGCAGTGGAATTTTTGTGTGACTTTTTCTTCATATAATATGTTTGACGTGCCGCAGGTTGGTAGAAATACGGGTATAGTCTGTACTGTAGTGATGGTGGCGATGACTACTGCATATGAAGCTAATGAAGTTGTTTGGACTGCAATCATAATGCAGCATTTCTGATCAAAAGATTGCAAGAGTGGAATACCGACTGGTCAATCGAAATGACCAACTGAATGGCAAACAGGCTTGAGCACAGCCATCTAAAGTAACAAGGTCTATATAAGAATATTCCCCGTGTTCTTAAGTAGGTTTCCGTCTGTGAATAAGGTAATTGATTTGCGTTGATTAATCGGTGATATAAGTTCACAAATTGACAGTAAATATGAACCACAGACTGAAGGTATACCTAATCATCATAATGAGGCTGCATATTATTTTTTGCAATTACTTTGCGGTATTGTTGCTGTCTGTTTGAAGATACTGGAAACATAATCAGTAGGTATTCAAAAATAAAACCTTTTAGTGTCGTATCGAACATGGACCGATCTGAATCGCAAAATATACACAATACAAAAATTATCCACAAATTATGAATTACAGCAGGTAAATTTAAGCGAATTGGATGAAATAACAACAACAACAACATTGCACCTACGTGAAGTTAGCTCGCACTTTTTCTAGAATGAAAAACGTGAAATGCAGTTCGATAGAAAATCGTTTGTAGTTGTTTGTAGTTTAGTTCTTTTCGTTTGTACTTCAACTGTAAGAAAGTTAGAACCATTTCTGAAACGGCAGCAAGCAAAGTGATAAAATTTATAAAATCTATTTTTGAAAGTGTTCGACATTACTAATCTAATAAAATAAAAAATTCAAATTGTACCAATCGGCCTAAAGGTTTATGATATATATGAAATTTAAGTAAAATTTTGGCTTCTAACTTAACGTCCTCATAACTCTAAAACTGTTATTTGATATTTGATATTTATTGATACGAAACTCTGTACATCAAGATAGACTTATAATTAGTACAGGATATGACAAAAGAATGTGCAAAGAAAGATAAACAAGAGAATAATAAAAGAAAATATAATTTAATATGAAAACAAAATTTAAAGTTAAACATTAAACATTAGATATAAACGCAACCAAGGGCAAGTAAAAAGTTAAAAAAAGAGAAAATAAAAGCAAAGCAAAGAGGGAAAAAGGTAAGTCAGTTCAAATTGGAAAGATGTTCAAAACAGACAGTAAGAAATTTTCTTTCTGGTAGATTGTTCCACAGTTTGGCATAGATGAAAAATTGCCTGCGTGATGTTAAGCAGGTGTATGTGACAGGTCGCAAAACTATGAATCGATTAGTTGAGCATAAGTTAATTTTATTGAATAAGTAGTTTGGTTCTTTCTTGTGGATAAGCTTAAAAAGTAAAGAACAGCACCGATACTTGAAAAAGATATCCAGGCTGCATCCAAGAAGTTGACGAGCTTCAGAAGAAATATGATCAAACCGACGAAGATTAAATACAAATCGTGCAATACAATTGAAAGCGACCCTAAGTTTTTGAAAAGAGACGGAATCGAGATCTGCAAACAGCTCACAGCCATATGACAATATGGGAATTATTAGTGATTTAACCAGTTTTAGTTTAACTTGTGTGGGTAAAATTTTTCTTGTAATCGATAATCCTCTAAGCGATGCGTAGACTTTACTTATAATAGAATTAATGTGGGCATCCCATGTTAATTTATTGTTGAAGATAATCCCCAGATTTTTTGCGTAGCCGACGTATTCGACCTGACAAGAGTTTAAATAGATAGGAGGAAAGTCAGAGAAATGTGGTTGACGTTTGGAGATTGGAATGGCTTTCGTTTTATCAGGGTTAAGTTTAAGCCCATTACGTGTGGACCACTCGAAAATAGAGCATAGATCGTCGTTTACTTTTGCAATAGCGTCCTCAACCATGCCAATGGGAAAACTAAGGTACAGTTGGACGTCATCAGCATATATATGAAAACTACAGTGAGATAAAACGGAAGGTAGGTCATTGATGAACAGAGAGAACAGTAATGGACCAAGAATAGATCCTTGAGGGACACCATTATTAATAGGAAGAAACGAAGACAATTTACTATTACATGAAACAGCTTGCAGGCGATTAGTCATATATGAATAAATTAATTTGCTAGAAGTGTCAGAAAAGTTAAAATATGTCAGAAGTTTATCACAGAGAATATTAGGATTAACACAGTCAAATGCTTTTGAGAAGTCAAGTAATGTTATCACAGAAGTATAATTTGCATCAATTGCTTGCATAATATCGTCAGAAACTTTTAATACTGCAGATGTGCAGCTATGTCCACACCGAAAACCTGACTGCAGAGGGTTAAGAAGCTGTTTGTCTTTTAAGAATTTTTTTATTTGTTTGCTGATAATGGATTCAAAGGCTTTAGATAAGAAGGGAAGTATGGCTATGGGTCTATATTCTGAGTTTGTACCCCTTTTAGGAATTGGGATGATCTTAGATTTTTTCCATGCACTTGGGTATGTAGAAGTCATGATAATGGTGTTGAATAAATGGGTAATGTAAGGAAGTAAAAACGGAAGAAGAATTTTTATAAAGTCAGGATGAACATTGTCTAGTCCGACAGACTTGCATTTAATAGAGAAAACTGCGTTTCCTACGATGTATTCATCAACAGCCAATGAAAATTCATTTTCCCTATTGTCCAGCACAGCAAAAGAAAATACATTTTCATTATCATGCTGAGCAATCGTGCGGTCTGTGGCTTGTGACGCAAAGGGTGTAGAGAACCTATGGTTCAACTCATCTAAATCAATATTGTCATCTGAAGCTGAGATATTATCCTTACCCAATCCTAAATTACGAACTTCATTCCACAGAAACTTAGAAGTGCGATCTGAGTTAAATCTATAACTATAATATTTAAGCTTGGCCGATCTTATTAGTTTGGTAACGAGATTACGGGATGTTTTAAAATTTCTTATCATTTCTGCACAGCCAAAGCGTTTCCAACGACTGTTGAACTACAAACGATGAAGCTTTGCATATCTATTCTATGCACCCTTTTCCATATTTGTGTGATGTAAAATAGAAGACAGCACGCATTACTGGACACTTTTTATTCGCAATTTAAGAGAAGCCTGAAATGGTTTCGATTGCCTATTTTTAAGCGCTCCGATATTTTCCCTTCAAAAATTAACTTATAGAATAAATTGGTCGAATTTCGACCACGGGGCGACCCCTACTATATATAAATAGGAGAAGGAAAATAGTTAAGAACCACTTTTACTGCCTTTAAACACAACATATTGATTTAATTTTTTGTTGGGAAGACAGCGCTGAGTGCCTGAGATGCAATGCTGTCTGTAATTGTGTTTCCAATACGTTGAAAATAAGACAGGTCAATAGTGTAGTAGTTGTAGTAGTAGCGACTTTATTAACATCTAATATAATTTGATAATCATTTTGTTCGTATTTACAAACAATGTTGGATAAGTCTTTTATGGTTGGTTTGGCTTATGGCCGTCTACCAGATTGACAATTTAGCTATCATAAACTAGTAACTTTAAATATGTAAAATATATTTGTTTTCAAAAATCGCCTTCCAAGATACGAGTTCTATAGCGACTCGCAGTTGTGGAATAGTTGTACAGTCCAACACGGATATAAGGAACATATAAAAAACAACGAGATTTGTTTCTTATATCCGAGTTGTTCTTATATGAAAACAACGTTTATAAGAAACAAAGTTTCTTATACGAAAACTACTGATATGAGAAACAAAATTTCTTATATAAAAACATATGTAGGACGATTTGGCGGGCTTTTTCTACTGACAGTAGATAGCTGTCATTGTCATTGAAAGGTGTGTTCGCATTGTTCGCATCATACCTACCGTAATTCGTTTGCATGCATAGTTGAGCTGTTTTTGCATTTAAACTGAAATCCATCTCAACCAAGGAAAAAATTATGTTTCTTATCTATATAAATAAAAATGAAATGATGTTCGTTGGTAAGGGCATCACGAGAGAATGGCTGGACCGATTTCGCTAATTCTTTTTTTGTTGTGTTTGTTATTGTCAGGAGAACAAAGTTATGAAAGAAAAAATTAAGAAAATTGCGCGGAAAATTAGAAAATTAAAGTTTGAATGGGGAAATACACTTTGAAAAAAAATTAACGGGATAGAAATCAAGTAGTGACACTTCAAATAAAAAAAAATATATTTTGAATTTTAAGAGCAATTGTTGTTGTCAATTATTTTAATTATTTTCCAAGCAAATTGTTGTTGTCAACAATTTTGAAATTTTTTTTTTTTTTTTAAATATAGGTATAGGTACCCAAAAAGTTTGTTCTAATAAATTATGTTTACTATGTTACATTAAGTAACTTTTTGAAATGAAGTAGATAGATACTTTGATTATACAAAGATGATATTATGGCCGACGATATTTTGCATCGAATTCGCACTGTGACATCCGATAATGAACTGGAGATGTCAGATGAAATGCGCAACAAAGCTTTGATTTGCCGCAGTTAATCGAGAATTGGAGCGAGAAATGGACTTCGAACGAATCGCATTGAGTCAAGCTGTTCGAACAAATGTGCCAATGCTGAATCTATATATATAAAAATGAATCCCTATTTCCCTTGGTCGCGGCATGACGCGTGAACGGCTGGACCGATTTCGCTAATATTTTTTTTGTTGTGTTTGTTATTGTCAGGAGAAAAATCTTATGAAAGAAAAAATTAAGAAAATTGCGCGGAAAATTAGAAAATTTAAGAATACTTAACCACCATATTAAATTATATCTAATGTAGCGCTTTTACAGTTCAAACTTTTTTGATGAACCCTTATGGCGTTGGCATAGCATTGACAGAATGCGTGCTGCAAATATCGTCAACGAGGATGTAAACAAAATAAATATCGTTTAAAACAGATGCTTCGATCGGAGTTATTATATTGATAAAATACATATAAAATAATTAATTTATTATTTTTAACAAAAACTGAATTTCTTAGTGCACATCGTCGGAAAATCCTCAACATGTGGCGTTGTAGGCGTATGTCGTTATTCAGGTCAATTAAATTTTCTTTAATAATAATCTTCTTAATTTAAACCTATAATTCTTTTGGGATGAAACTCGATGATGATGATATTGACGCAGTGGTTAGGGTCAATTTTTATGATTCTTTTGTTTTGTTCGTATTGTTGTATTTCAGGTTAACGCAAACTTAAAATATAGGATTTTTAGCCCACTATATGGCGTTGTAATCGATCTCCGAAACCACTCACCCGATTTCAATGAAATTTTATAGATTTATATTCTTCGTTCGATAGGTGGCGCTGTTGCCGATAGTTGAAACAGCGCTACCAAGTTGATTGAAATTTTGTAGATGGATATGGTTGCTTCCAGTTTTAAATTTCGGATAGACCTATAGGTGGTACTTTGAAAAACACAAGCGGGATAAGAAAACGTATTGTGGCACGTCCCATTCAAAAATAAAATCAAACGCTATTTCTAAAGTTGTATAATGAAAATTATTAATGGACGCTGTCCAAATAAAGCAATTTGCGAAATGTGAGCAAGATTTAATACGAAAGGTACGGGCAAAGCCGGGTGGGTACAGTTACATATAAAAGAGAGTATAAAAGAGTCCGTATGTGCACTCATAACTCGGACGGATCGTTCGATTTTTATAATTTTTATAATTTATATATTTATCTACATAATTCGGATTTGAAAGTTGGTTCAGTTAAAATTTTGTTGCGCAACATCAATGTACCGAAACTTTGTAACGGATCGCATTTGATTCGTGGTGAAGGATCTCATATCAAATATCATGCAAGTGATGAATTTGAGGGGAAAATTCAAAGGCAAACACTCTTATTCCGCCGATTTCGCTTATTCAGAACGATTTACCATTCGTTCGATTTCAATTTCCCGTGCGTCTCGCTTTCACTATGACAAATAATTTATTGCAAGGATAATCGATGGACGTTTGTAGCATCAGTCTTGATTCCCCATGTTTCTCACATTGTCAATTTAGTGAAAAAGCGGATGGTTGGACGACACGTCAACATCATTGCCGAATTACATAAATTAGTAAGTGCATTGTGCATGCTCGGAATTATTATTTTCATTACATTAACAAATTTGGGCGGAACGAAGTTTGCCGGGTCAGCTAGTATGTGTAATAATTTCAACATAATAACAAATTGTGTGAATAAAAATACGTTTTTTATATCCGAGTGTTTCTTTTAAGCGAGTTTCTTATATGAAAACATTTTTATATGTGCATATAGCAAAAAAATCTCCGTGTTTTCACATGCGTTTCTTAAAAGCGAGTTGTTCTTATATGAGTGTTTCTTATATCCGTGTTCGACTGTATAAAACTTCCCACCCAAGACTACCGTTCAGTATGTTAATAACCTCATCCTCGTCCAGTAAAGTTCGTCCGAAGTATCATATACGAAAATCTCTTAAAATTGGGCATCTTCCGATGAAATGGTATACATCCTCCCTCTCATTAAGGTTGCACAAGTCACATAAAATAGGAAGTTCAAGACGATGCGGGATAAAATATAGGTTTAATAATTCACCTCTAAGCTTGAATATTGTGCTTATCATTTCCAGAGAATAGCGGTTAAGTAAGTAAGTGGAAGCGTTTTCAATAAGATTATAGTTCAACCTACTATACACCATCCTATGTTGCGATGAATGAGCTTCAGATATAAACCTGTCGTACATGTTACTGTCCGGTTTTTTTCAGGATGTCGGTAAACATAGATTTCAGCATCGAAAGCTGCATTTCAGCTGAGATATTCAAGCTCACACCGCCGTAACTAGCTGCTAACTCCTCCCAGTTTAGCACCAAGTGACCTCTTGTTGAAAGTATATGCTTCAGGACAATCCTTGGCGGTCTTCTTTCATCCATCTCCCCTATTTTTGCAATGTAATCTGCATGCAGCTTTAGGGTATCTAAAAACAGCGGCAGAACTCCGGTTTCTAAATGCAGCATATAATTCGGAGTACAAGTTGGAAGTCGAAAGATTCACTTCAGAAAGTACCTAAGGAATTTCTAAACTTCTTCAAAATGACAATAACCCCAAATTTGCGCTCCATACAGCAGTATAGAAGCTGCGGTAGCACGGAAGAGATTGTATTTCGACGTCTGTTCGATATACTTGTTGTCAATGCAACGGCTCTTTTAGCTGCTGCTAGATTAGCTTCAAAGTGTTTTTTCATACTTAGGTTAGATGTAATTAACACACCAAAGCATTTATACTCTTTCACTACTTCAATGCGTACACCCTGATAGGACCATTTTTCGTTACGAGCGTATCTTCCACCACCATTTATAAAAATCATCATCTTTGATATCGATAGATTTACAGTTAAATTCCATTGCTTGCAGTAACTTTCAAGACGATTGACAGCTAGCTGCATCCCATCTACTGTCTCCGATAAAAACACTAAATCGTCCGCGAACTTTAACGCTGGTCAATATAATGGTAGAGATTCTACAACAACAACGCTAGCACCGTTCAGCTATAGTAACTCTAAAAAAAATAGTATAAAAATAATCTAATCATAAATAATAACTAACATTCAAGAAGCTGAAGTTTAAGGTTAACATTATTTTAATAAAAACTGTAATAGCAAAATACAAATAAGAAATTAATACATTCCTCGCTTTCACGGCAAAGTGAAATAAGTAATGTATGAAAAATGTATGATTTTCAGGAACGATGTTTAAAGTCTTGCGTCAAACTAACAAACTGTTTTCTAGTTAATTAAAACTTAATAGGTACTAATTTCAAAACGACGTTTTGCGAAAAAGCTGAGAGTTTAAGTGTTTATTTTCTTATAAGTTTCAAAAGTGTCGTTTTGGCATGAAATGAAATTATAATGCAGTAAAAAAAAATGTCGAAATGGCACAAGAATCTTACCTGGACCCCAATTCTCAAAAATTCTCGCATACGTTTATCTGTCAAAATTTCCGATGCGATGCGAAAACTTGAAATTTGCAATTCTCAAAATCCGCATAAAAGAATTTCTCTTCGAATGTTGTGTCGTTTTCCATTGGGATCAAAAATCAATCTTTTCTTTAATCTAATTCACTTTTGAAGTTCCATTGGACAGAAAAATCAAACTTTTTTTTCGATTCGGATCACTTTTTGCAGATCTCGGTATTTTTTCAGATCTACACATACCAATATAATTGGCGCAGCTGTTTTACGTCATTTTGCGAAGTTTTAGAAAACGCCATTATTGAATGGTATCCATTTGCATTGACATATACATTATGTTCGGAAATAGTTCCATTCGTTCAAAGCAGTCTTAGGGCTCTCGGATAGTTAAGTAGGTATTTTTTGATTTCGCCTAACTGCTTAACTGAGAATCGAACAAATGCTGAGCTCATTTCGCCCAAAGTAGCCACTATGAAAACACATAAATGTTTATTAAACATTTTTTGTCAATCGAAAACAACAATTCCCAACCAATTTCAATTTTTTGTTTTTTGTTCACAAAATGTCAAAATGGTTTACTTAAAAAAAACCGTAAATCTTTGAGAATACCAATTTTTTCCTATGTGTAAATTTTAGGTGGATTTGTTCGTATACAAATTATCCTATGCGGAATTGGAGAATTGGGGTCCTGTTTGTTCTTGCGTAGCCTCACATTTTTCACAAAATGCCGTTTTGACGAAACAAACACTCTTACTCGCGACGCACAACCTAAACAAATGGCATAGAGGTACAAACAATTTTAGTGTTGTTATTGGAAAATCGAAACGACGCTGTTTAAAACGTTTTTTATACTAAAAATAAATATTTCTTATGTTCATTTCTGTAAACTTAACTCGTAAAATTAAAATTAAAAACCTAAATTTCGTCAGATGGTTCAGAGCCATAAATATTTTCTGTCAGGATGTTCAGCGGCTAAAATAAATTTCTTCATGATTTTTAGGGACTCAAATATATTTTTAAAGTAGCAAAATAAAAGCATTCTTCGCCCCTGGCCAGATACTCAGCTATTATCTTTTTTCCAATTTTGATATATGGAGGCGAAGAAAGAAGCTTATAAAATTGGGTTTAAATTTTAAAATTTTATTTAAAATATAAGTGAAAACTAGTTTTCTATTAAACTTCGTTTTTGATCTTTAAATACTGGTGTAAAAATATTTAGAGTAAAAGGAAAACAGAGTATCTAGGTTTTAAAATAGCTTTAAAATTTCGGCTCGGGTGATTAGTTTTACTTTTTAGGTCCTTTTGAGGTATTTTTATAAGTATTTTTATACTTTCACTGTTTAGAAAAAAATAAAAATAAAAATAGGAAGCACTCCATGCTTCGGAAACTTAATTGCGTAGGTATAATCAACTCGTATTTCAAGACATGCTATGGAGTCTTTTAGGTGGACTACAGATAAGAAAGCTGATGGTTGACAGTCAGTTGCTGAATATTACGATCTATATAGAGTCATATTGTGGATTCACTGACAAGGGATTGCTTATAAAGAAGTAAAATAATTACTACTTCTAAAGTTCTAAAGTCGGTACCTCCTCTAAGAGCTCAAGACTTCTTTTCACAATTAGTTTCCTGAAACATTTAGTCTTTCTGAGTAATGTCGAAGCCGCAACTCATGAAAGCAGCTCAGTCTACTTTGGTATTTTGGCCTTCCGATGTCCGATATTGGGTAGGCGTTGTCTTTGCTGCCGTTTTAGCTATTTAGTTGTGCCCCAGCCTCCCAAGAAGTGTATCTACCAACTTATGTGCAACAACTCGAGAGCTCCTCAGTATTTATTTGTCAATATACATTGGATTTCACAATAGCGCATCCCACAGGGAGCCTTGAGCACGATACCACCTTTTAAAATCCTCAACGTTTATTACTAACCATATACGAGTATAGATCAACTGTATCAAAAATAAACCCCAGTCCCACATCGACAAGAGTCCTACTGCTTAAAAATCAAAACTATAT
Organism: Cheilosia urbana; assembly: GCA_946477585.1. NCBI lineage: Eukaryota > Metazoa > Arthropoda > Insecta > Diptera > Syrphidae > Cheilosia > Cheilosia urbana. The sequence continues at coordinate 67,213,772 of OX297855.1, forward strand.
CAAATCATATATTTTTATTAATTAGTTCAGCACGATTGTACTTCTTCAAGCTTTGAGAGTCGAAAAATTCCAGTGAAAATAACTCTTTTAAATGTTTCCACGGTTAATAAGATCCCTGCAAGTCTGCAAAGGGCGGCTCCTTTTGAGCTCTTTACGGCACCCGTGTGCAATCGGAATAGCCCATCAATCTACGCAATCAGATGAGTCCAAGCTTCCTAGGGTAAGGTTATCCACTGATTCCAAACCTCGAGTACTACCGGCTTATTTTACTTTCTAGAAAGGCTTAGTTCTGGGAGTCTATGAGAGGGAAGGAGACGATCCCCTCAAGCTTACCCAAAGTGCCGAACAATTCGATGACAAGACTCATGGCAAGATAAGAGACTTAATCAAGGAGTAAGTACACACCTACCTACTTAATAGAACGCACCCTACCACAACTGCCTGCATTCTTAGGACAAATATAAGCGGCGCCCTCGGTAAAGGAAAGGTCTTCCACAACGTCGATTCTGAGTTCCTGGCCGTCGCTGTGATCGGCCTCGGACCGAAAGACGCCGACTACAACGCATCGGAGGTTATCGAAGAGGGCATGGAAAATACACGTGTCTGTGCTGGGATAGGTGCCCGTGAGCTTCAGCTGGTGGGCTGTTCTGAGGTGCATGTCGACGGCATGGATCATCCCGAACAGGCGGCTGAGGGTTCAGCTATCGCCATCTATCGCTATCAACAAAATCGACTGAAGCAAAACCGAATGAAAGTGCCAAAGCTTTGTTTGTTCGAGTCGCCGGCTATTGACGCCTGGACCAGTGGCCTCTTCAAGGCGGAGGCTCAAAATCTAGCCCGGCGATTGTCCGATGCACCCGCCAACCAAATGACTCCGACTGCCTTTGCGCAGGAAGCGGTTGACGCGCTCTGTCCATGCGGCGTCACCGTTGAGGTGCGCACCAACAACTGGATCGAAGCGAATCAGTTGAATTCGTTTCTGATGGTCGCAAAGGGTTCCTGTGAGCCGCCAATTTTCCTAGAAATCAGCTATTGTGGCACATCGCCAGAGGAAAAGCCGGTGCTGATTGTCGGTAACGGAATCACCTTTGACAGTGGCGGTCTGTCGTTGCGGTCCAAGCCAATGAATCATTATCGTGGGTCGATGGCGGGTGCTGCTGTTGTGGTCGCGGCAATCCGAGCTGCAGCCGCCTTGTCGTTACCCATCAACATAGCAGCCATCATTCCATTGTGTGAGAATATGCCCTCCGGGCTGTCGTGTAAGCCGGGTGATGTTGTCACGTGCCTTAATGACAAAACTCTGGCCATAGAGGTGGGTATAGTTGAGTTTTTTTTTTTTGCGCAAAAAACTCTGAAAGTTCTTTCAGGAATGCGATCGCATTGGGGTAATAGCCATGGCCGATCCGCTGGTCTATGGGCAAAATGCATACAAGCCGCGTTTGATCCTGGATGTCGGCACCATGGCCAAAGGGGTGCAGAGTGCCTTTGCGGGGGCAGCTTGTGGGGTTTTCTCGAACTCGGACGACGTGTGGGCGAACTTCAAGAGAGCCGGCATTGTAACCGGCGATCGAATGTGGCGCATGCCTCTGTGGAGTTACTACAGGAATTTGGTTGCCAGTAAGGGAGTTAGGTTTTTAACCAAAAATCGGGTAACTTATCTTTTGGAGATCTTTTCAGAACACACCGCCTTTGACATCAGCAACAAGGGCTGGGGTCCGGCTTCGTCCTGTATTGCAGCTGCCGTTCTGCACGTAAATTATTTGCCCCTTATTTCCGTAGTTGAAGGTATAGTGTAAATTTTTGGTTTCAACAGGAATTCGTGCCTTGCATCGACTGGGCACATCTGGACATCACTGGTGTTGGCATGCTTGCCGAGGAAGGGTGTGTACCATATTTGATACCACACCGCATGACTGGCCGTCCAACACGAACATTGATACAATTCTTACAGCAAACTGCTTGTCCTGAACAGGCGACGAAAATGCAGTGATGGGAAATTTGTGTTTGTGCTGTGTTTTTTTTTTAATAAATGTTTCGCCTCTGTGTGTGTAAACAAATCTTTTTTGATTGAAAAAAGAGGTCAGTTTTAGCTGTATTAAGGTGCAACAATCAAAGGGTCGTGTGCAGTGGTATATAGATATAGATGAAGCAACTTGGCCCTTGGCGAAAGTTGAGTAATTTACCTCGTTACTTCATAACCTCACTTAATGCCAAAGCAACGAGTTCCGATAAATTAGAAATTCTGGTGATAGAGTAGAGACCTTAGCCTATAGGTAGCATCTAACAATCATTCGCGTTTTGTGTGAGTTCGTTTTTGGATCTACATTTTTATGCCCAACGGCCAATTCAGAAGCCGTTTCATGATGGTTAACTCTCGGATGTTTGTCAGACCTTCGCGAGAGGTGGCGCTCTGGAAAAAACCCGATGGAATTTGGGTTTTTTCGGGTATCGAACTTGATACCCCTCGCTTGGTAGTCCAACACATTCATTTATTTTTGTAATTTTTCATTCATTTTTATTAATTGAGACCAAGAACTACATGCGGATCAACAGTCTTGGCCGCAGCAGCCATACACCGAAAGAAAATTCATTAGTTGAATTAACTATTTTACGTGATTAATCCGAAATTTGTTAAAAATGTTAAAATAAATCACGTATATGATGGAATCAAATAACGAAACGTTGTTAATTCAACTATCCAAACATTGTTGAAACAAATTATATTAAAGATCATGAAAATGTTCAGTTTGAAAATGTCTGTGATTGATTTGAGTATAATTTCAGTGTACATCAATAATTCCGTGATTAAAAAAATGGTAAATTAATAACGAACGTGTTAGCATTAAATTTTTACTACATCTGTCCTTGATTATCTTCAAAATTGATAAAATTATCACAAATATTTTCACAATAACGAAATAAATGCATATCTTATCACTTAAAGTTATAGCTAATCAGAAACATATTCAAAATATCATAAGTATTGTCTTAAAATTCTGTATACATAGTACGCAATTAAAAATGTCTGTGATGATACTATCACTAATATTTTAAAGCCAAACGTACCCGTATTAAATTATTAGTTTTTAAGATTTCTTTTGGGTTGATAAATCAGAGAAGAAGGGGTATTGAAAAGAGATAATGCATAAATATGTAGGTATTGTAATATAATAATGTATTGTAATGTGATAAGACCTTTATACTTTTCCCAATTTCAATGTAGTAGAACCTTTACACTCTAGCGAGTAGTGCGCCCTCAGCGGAAAAAATGTGAATGAGAGACAGCGGCGAGAAGAAGAAGAAAAACACGAAGAAGGCGGAAGCGAGAATCATCCATCTTGTGGCGCTGAGACGAGAAAGACGAAAAAGATATTTTGTATTGTTTTTGTATTGGTTAATCGTGAAAAATAAAAGGAATCTTTGTTGAGTTTAAATCTCAGATGTGGGGTTCAACCTAGAAAAATACCAAAGTGTTTAAAAATAAAATAAGTTTTGTGAAAGAATAATTATTCTATAAGGAAATGGCCAATAATAGAATTACAAGGCAAATGATGATGGACGCGTTACATGCGGCTGATACCTCATTCCCTTCGAGTGCAACAATTGCGCAACTGCGCCCACTATATGACCAAATAACGTCCAATGAGGTCCCAGAAAACCAGGAGACTCAGCAGCAACCAACAATCGACGAAGAAGCTGACCCAGAAAGCGGAACCCAACAGTTTCCACAGCAAGAAAACACCGTAGGTGCACACGAGCAGACTTTGCAGTTGGAAGCCCAATTGAAAATCCTCCAAATGAAACGTGAAGTGCTATTGCTACAACAGCAAATAAGTGCTATGCAAACTGACGCAACGCGGAGCGCCGACCAACAGGGCCACCGTCCTGCAAATTTCGAGCATCTGGAGCATGCGTTAAACATTTTCACTGGGAAGAACGAGTACGACATACGCAAGTGGTTCGAGGAGTACGAGCAGTACACAACGGCACGCTCGTTCACGTCGGATGAGATGTGTTTGGGGGTGCGTCGCCTGCTGAAGGAGACGGCCAAAGACTTTCTTGGTACACTAGGCGTCGTCAATTATCAGCAGATAAAATGTTCGTTGATCGAAACGTTTGGACAACAAGTCACACACCGAGATGTCTATCGCCAGATGGAAAACCGCAAAATAAAACCTGGAGAGACATGCTTGGAATACGTAATTGCCATGAAGTCAGTGGCCGCAAAAATTGATGTCCCTGAAACAGAACTACTTACTTTCATCATCGATGGTTTCAACGACGAAAGCAGTAACATCACATTGATCAACGACTGCCAAAGTCTCCCCGAATTGCTGTCAAAATTGGATCGCTACGAACACAAACGAAAATTTAGTACAGCACGCCAGAAGTCAACCGCTGTCAAAGAAGTCAACGTCCCGAAGTCACACACCGCTGTCCAACCGAAGGAACTCTCCGCCGTAAGATGTTACAACTGTAGTCAACTCGGGCACTATAAAAGTAGCTGCCCAAAACCACCGAGACCAGCAAATTCCTGCTTCATCTGCGGTGAGATCGGTCACTATCACCACAGCTGCCCAAAGCCGCAGAGGAAACACCAGAGGATTGTCGCCGCTGTCTCTCAGATGTTAAAAGACGATAGTGATGAAGAAACTGCTGGTGCCATCAGCGCCATGCAAGTGGTAAGTGTTGCCTTCTGCAATGGTCTAAGTAAACACACGAAATACACCTATTGTTCTTCTTTATTTGATACCGGTAGCGCCATTAACCTTGTTCAGCGGTCGATCATCCCAAGTAATATTAAGATAGCAAACCAATTGAAACCAACCAAATACGTTGGAATTGGACGAACAAAATTATACGCATACGGTACGGTAAAATGTTTCATTAAGTTTAGAAATGAAATTAAACAATTATTTCTCTTAGTTCTCCCGGACGATGTTATGATAGTACCGCTGATCTTGGGACGCGATTTTCTGAAAACTTTTAATATTCATCTGAAACAAGTTGTAAAAGTAAAACCGTGTAATGAAGTATTAAATAATAAGTCGGTTGTTCCTAATCGGTCATGGTTAAGTGTGTTTGACTTGGATGATTCAGGAAATGTAGCCAGTGAATGTAGTAGTCCTATAAATCTTTCATCCACCATAAGCGAAGTAATTGAGAAGGGCGTTAATGAATGCCCAGTTGATGTATTGGCCCCGTCCTTTGGTTTGTGCGGGGGTGTATCGGTGTTGCCGTGTAAGATAGATCCGCCAGAACACTGTGTTGATCAAGTTTCCGAAACTTTTGCCGCCGACCTAGACGCTGTTAGAAAAGAAATAGACATTTGTCCGCGGTTAAATAAATTCCAGGTAGATGCTCTGAAGATTGTTATTGATTGTGCTTTGTTAAATCCAATAAATGTAGCGCGTAGTCCACATGACTATAAAATGAAAATCCGCTTGACTGACGACACACCATTTCATTGTTCTCCTAGACCGCTGTCAGTGTTCGAAAAATCTGAGGTACGAAAGATAGTTAATGATTTGTTACGGAAGGGGGTGATACGGCATAGCAAATCGCCGTATGCCTCAGCCATTGTCCTTGTCAAGAAAAAGAATGGTGAATTGCGCATGTGCATTGACTATCGGGCGTTAAATAAAAAGACGATCCGAGACAATTTCCCACTGCCGTTAATCGAAGACTGTATCGAATTTATGGAAGGGAAACATTGGTTTACATTAATTGATCTGAAAGACGGATTCAATCAGATTGGCATGGAAGCTGATTCAGTGCAATTTACGTCGTTCGTGACCCCGGATGGTCAGTATGAATATTTACAAATGCCGTTCGGTTTAAAGAATGCCCCGGCTGATTTCCAGCGTTTCGTGTATCAGATATTCCAAGACCTGATTGAAGCGGGTGAAATTGTAATTTATATTGATGACATCCTAATTGCTACGACCGATTTCGAGTCCCACATAAAAGTTCTTGATAAGGTTCTGCGACGTCTTTACGAAAAAGGACTTGAACCAAAATTGAGTAAGTGTAAGTTTTGTTACGACGAAATTGAATACTTGGGTTATTTGGTCAATTCGACGGGGATACGACCAACAAATGCACATATTCGTTCCATTGAACATTACCCGATGCCGACCAATCAGAAAGAGTTACATACTTGCATTGGCTTATTCTCATATTTCCGCCGTTTCGTACCCTCTTTTTCCAGGATCGCTAGACCACTATTAGAACTTTTGCGAAAAGAGGTGAAGTTCGATTTTAATGACGCGTGCGTTAAGGCATTTGAGGAATTGCGTGACAAACTACGGTCGGCCCCTGTGTTAGCGATATATAGCCCAAATAGAGAGACTGAGTTGCATTGTGATGCCAGCAGTCATGGGTTTGGGTCTGCCCTTATGCAACGTCAGGACGATGGTAAACTCCATCCTGTAGCGTACTTTTCAAAAACTACAACAGCGGCCGAGGCCAAGTACCATAGTTTCGAACTTGAAACATTGGCGATAATTTATTCATTGCGACGTTTTAGAGTATACTTGGAGGGCATACGTTTTAAGGTTATTACGGATTGTAATTCCCTTACCCTTACCTTAAGTAAAAAGCAGGTCAATCCTCGGATTGCTAGATGGGCACTGGAGCTAGAAAACTACGATTATTCGATTCAACATCGGAGTGGAGCATCTATGGGTCACGTGGACGCATTAAGTCGGTGTCACGTCGTAGCTGCTATTAGTGGGGATGAGGTTGACTTCCAAATTCAAGTGGCTCAGAACCGGGATTTGAATATTCAAAAATTGCGAAAGGAACTAGAAGTAAGGGCATTAGAGCGATACGAAATGCAGGATGGTTTGGTTTTCCGTAAAGTTGAGCCTAAGATTTTATTACTTTATGTACCAATGGAAATGGAAAACAATGTGATACGTATGATACACGAGAAAATTGGTCATCTAGGAATAGATAAATGTTACAACCAAATACGAAAAAACTATTGGTTCCCGGGCATGAAAAATAAAATAGATCGATTTATCAGAAATTGCATTAAGTGTATAATATACTCTGCGCCGGCACGGTCTAACGACCATAACCTGTACAACATCCCGAAAAAACCAATCCCCTTCGATACAATCCATTTGGATCATTTCGGGCCACTGCCGAGTTTAACCTCAAAGCGCAAACACATTCTGGTTGTCATAGACGCCTTTACGAAATTCGTGCGTTTATACCCTGTCAATTCGACAAGTTTCATCATTTCGGGCCACTGCCGAGTTTAACCTCAAAGCGCAAACACATTCTGGTTGTCATAGACGCCTTTACGAAATTCGTGCGTTTATACCCTGTCAATTCGACAAGTACAAAAGAGGTCTGCGCATCAATGGATAAGTATTTTAGTTACTACAGTCGACCCAGGCGCATTATAACAGATAGGGGTACTTGTTTTACCTCTTTAGAGTTCAGTAGGTTCCTTGTAAGGCACAATGTCGACCACGTCAAAGTTGCTGTGGCATCTCCACAAGCAAACGGACAGGTGGAACGGGTAAACCGGGTGATTAAAGCCATGTTGAGTAAGATCAGTGAGCCAGTGAATCATGCTGATTGGTCAAACAAATTGTCAGAAGTGGAATTCGCGATCAATAACACTACTCACAGTTCTACTGGAGACTCACCTAGTAAACTACTTTTTGGTGTCGATCAACGTGGTTGCATAATTGACGAACTCACCGAGTACCTAAACGACAGATCTAACGGTGGGGTTGAACGAAATTTGGAATCTTTACGATCGCACGCTTCAAGTGCTATTAGAAAATCACAGGAATATAATGAACGGTACTTTTTAAAACACAGTGTTCCAGCTAAAACGTTTTCAGTGGGTGATTTTGTAGTTGTTAAACATATTGACACCACAGTTGGAACGAATAAAAAATTTGTTCAAAAGTATAGGGGTCCATACATCATTCATAAAGTATTACCTAACGACCGGTACGTTGTAAGAGACATTGAGAATTGCCAGCTGACGCAGTTACCGTACGATAATGTCATAGAAGCTATACGAATTCGCAAATGGTTAGAACCGGATGAGGGGTTAAGGACTACGGTGGCTGATAGCATTGTTGGTAGCACTTTACCAGTTGAAACCATATAGCGTGATCGGGGTCGATCACAACGTCAGATTAGCCGAGTTGTAATATAATAATGTATTGTAATGTGATAAGACCTTTATACTTTTCCCAATTTCAATGTAGTAGAACCTTTACACTCTAGCGAGTAGTGCGCCCTCAGCGGAAAAAATGTGAATGAGAGACAGCGGCGAGAAGAAGAAGAAAAACACGAAGAAGGCGGAAGCGAGAATCATCCATCTTGTGGCGCTGAGACGAGAAAGACGAAAAAGATATTTTGTATTGGTTTTGTATTGGTTAATCGTGAAAAATAAAAGGAATCTTTGTTGAGTTTAAAGTATATAAAATTGAAGTTAGTTTTGATAACAAGTTTAGCTACTGTTCCTTTTCAAACAGACGATTACTATATAATGTGATCAAATTATCACAAACGTACTCATAACTAATGAAAATGCAGGTTGACCGATCACAAACATAATTAAAAGAACACAAGTATTATCAATCATGCTATTATGATTATTTGTGTTTATATGGTCATAATTCAGTGATCTGTATCGAATCATGGTAATCCACTTTCCAATAGTCTTGTTAAGGAAACGTATAAGTATCGGAAGTGCTCGCGAAGTGTTAATCAAAATCAGTGAATAATTGTGAAATATATTTTTTGATAAACCTTAAAAGACCCTATTTAAGAGAATGACATTTACAAAAAAATAAAAACGTATGCTCGAATATGAAGGGTGTTCAAGATTTTTTTACGGATGCAGAGGATTTTGATGCCACAGAAACAGCTTTTAAAATCTCACGGCAGATGCGAAATGGCTTCAACTACCTACATAAAAAACCATGAGAAGAAATAAAGGCAAAATGTTGAAATTTGTGGAAAGACGAACACACATTTTAAAGGACGAATTTACAGCAATTAGAACAAATTAGCCACTGTTTATCTCTCAGCAGGTGTTTCACTAGTAACAAAACATTGTTTTTTTTTTTTATTATTATTATGTCTTATTACTTTATTTTTATTTTGATAGTAATTGGAACAGATAAACAAATAAATAAAGATATTGAAGGCTGGGACAACTTCAAATCTCCTGCAATTGCCACATTTGACAGATAAATCAAAGACAAAAGTTGCACGGAACTTCTCAACGATCTTCACGCTAAAAATTCTAGTAAAGGTATAAAACTATTATATTTTCTGTACCTATTCTTTTGTCCTACCCCTTCGGGTAGGGGTTAGAATATACCCGAGGTAGGCATGCCTGTCGTAAAAGGCGACTAAAATCCAACCTCCGTATACCGAGCGAAATGGTGTATACAAAAAATGCAATGAACAAAACGAAAAGATTAACTACCCCAGGTGGCAGTCCAGCTTTACTGGAAAATCCACCCTCTTCGGAGGTCGGCTCTACGGATTCTGGGGAGAGCCGCTTATTGCAATCTATTAACCCTTTTATTAAAAGCTCAAGGGTATCTCGATCTCCTCCAACAAGATCGAATAACGCCGGGAAAAGAAGTCCGCCGGGAGCGCTAGCGCGTGAAAAACAGGACTCAGTGAAAGATAAAAGTCTTGAGGAAGAAAATAAAGAACTCCGAATCAAGCTTAAGGAAATGGATCTACTCTATCAAGCTCTTAAGAAAGAGATAGAACTGTTAAAAGAACAAAATAAGGTTCTAAGGAACACCCATTTGCAGAAAGAACGCGAATGTACTCCACCACGCTTGGCTAGTCGGGAATACCACACCGACGAAGAAGAGCTAGCGCGCGAAACGAATTGGGTCACTAAAAAAAGACCTAGTAAGAAAAGGAGAGCCGGTTCTTCGCCTGAAGTCGAGCCCTTAAAAGAACAAACGCGTAAAGTACCGCAAGAAAAACAACTCCGAGGGCATATTCGCGCACCGCCTCCAATAAACGTCGTTGGGGTAACGGAGTATAATAAATTGCACAGCCTCCTTAAAGGAACGATAATATCGAAATTTAAGGTTACATCTTTGAGGAATAATGCGTGGAAAATTAACGTCGATAACCACGAAGACTACCGGGCAATGTCCCAAAAGCTAAATACTGAGAAGATCCAGTGGTATACTTTCGAAGTAAAGTCAGAAAGGCCACATCGTGTTGTAGCAAGGGGACTCCACCCCTCATGCAAAAAAGAAGAGGTTATAAACGACCTTCAAGCCAAAGGGTTTAAAATTCTTGATGCCGTTAATATCATCAAGAAGGAGAAACAGAAATCGGAAGAAGATAAGGATGTCCTGGTAAGGCGTGGACTTCCGCTCTTTATGCTTACTTTCGATAGGTCTGATAATATCGAAGATATCTACCGAATTAAAACCATAGTAAATATCGTGGTTAAAATCGAGCCGATGCGCAGAAATTTGAAAATAATTCCACAGTGCAAACGTTGCCAGGAATTTAATCACACGCAAATGTATTGCAAAAAAGAGCCGCGTTGTGTGAAATGCGCAGGAAATCATTTCTCCCAAGACTGTGGAGCAAATAAACAATCCTCCGCTACTTGCGCTAACTGTAAGGGAAAGCACCCTGCAAATTATAGAGGTTGTGAAGTAGCTAAGGAATTGCAAAAACGGAGAGATGCGCTCCTCAAGCCTCAAAATAAAAAAACAAAGCCGCTAACGAATACAAAGCGTAAGACCGCCCAGGAGGTAGTAGGCGACATAAAAACTCCGGTTCCAGAGCGTAATAATGTCAGAGAAAGAGAGACAACAGAAAAGCCCTCGACCTCTGTTGCCAAAAGAAACGCTACTGAAAAGTTACCATCAGTAAAGCCATCGAATAGTGGCCCTCGGCCAGCCAGAGTAGTGCAGACCTACGCCCAGGCCGCGGCATACGACGGAGCAAAAAACGTTGAAACTTCGCCGGAACCTGTTTCTCATGTATTCTCAGTTATTCTCCAGAAACTTGAAGAACAAAGCAAAATAAATAAAATTATTCTCGATCGCTTAGTTAAGCTCGAGAATAATTCACGGAAAACGCGTACATCAAATAAAATATGAATGAAAAACCAATGTTAAAAATATGCACTTGGAATGCAAACGGACTTTTGCAAAAACTCGACGAATTGGAAATATTCATACGCGAGAAAGATCTTGACATATGCTTGATTTCTGAAACTCACGTGAAAAAGGGATCGAGCTTAAAAATAAAAGGCTATAATGACTTCCACGCTTGTCACCCTTCGGGAAACGCGAGAGGTGGATCGTCATTGTTTATTAAAGACTGCATTGAACAATACGAAGACCTGAAGATAGAGCTTGAAACTATGCAACTGTGCACGATTCGAGTGAAAAATAGTCAACGTACTCTTAGAATTTCATCTATCTACTGTCCACCGCGTTCCGCACTTGAAAAAACTGATTATACTAACTTGCTTAAATCGCTCAAACCAAACTTCATTATTGGCGGCGATTTTAATGCAAAACACACGTTCTGGGGTTCTAGATATATCTCGCGAAAAGGAAGAATGCTATATGGGGCAGGTATGGAGTATAGTTGTGATTTCCACTCGACGGGCAAACCGACCTACTGGCCAACTGATACTTCAAAAACACCTGACCTGATCGATTTTTTCGTCGTGAAAGGAATATCTACCAACCACATTAAAGTTGAAGAGAGCTTTGATCTGTCATCTGATCATTCACCGGTTATTTTAACATTGAGCGTAAAACTAGTAAATAACCTTGAGCCAGCGAGATTAACTGGTAGAACAACTAACTGGGAAGGCTTTAGGAACGAAATTGAAGAGAATGTTGAACTTAGCGTTCCACTTACGACACCCTATGAACTTGAGGTTGAAGTAGATCGCTTCGTTGAGATCGTACAGCTCGCTTCCTGGAATAATACGCCAAATCCAAGGAAAACGCCGGCCAAATACGGTCTACGATATCCTGCCGAAATAAAAGAATTGGTCAACGAAAAAAGGAAGGCGCGTAAAAAATGGCAACAGAGTCGCGCTCCGCAACATAAAACGCATTTGAATTATTTGTGCAATTTGTTGAAGACAGCTATCAAGGACTTTAAAAATCGTACGATAGGTTCTTACCTTGAAAGCTTAACGGCGAAAAAAGATTCCAAATATTCACTTTGGAAAGCTGTAAAAGGCACCAAAAGGCCCAAAATCCCTGCGCCGCCAATTAAAATAAATCAAAATGAATGGGCAAGGGAAGATAAGGAAAAAGCGGACGTTTTTGCCGCCCATTTAGAAGAAACCTTTAAACCGTACGATGGTCGGGCGGTTCACGACAGTGTTATTGCGGCGGAACTACTATCCGACGATTTAGTACTCACAAGTGCAACGCTAAGGGAACTAAAACGTGAAATTGAATCCCTAAAACCTAAGAAAGCTCCTGGTTATGATTTGATCACGGGAGAAGTTCTCAAAGTTCTACCAAGAAAAGCACTAATTAAGCTTCTTCATATTATAAATGCCGCGCTCAGATTAAAACACGTGCCAAGCCAATGGAAAGTTGCGGAGGTCATAATGGTTTTAAAACCAGGGAAATCGCCAAATGAAGTAAAGTCATATAGACCAATTTCCCTTCTTCCAGTTATATCCAAAGTTTTCGAGAGAATCTTACTAACGCGCCTACAACCGGTTATAGAAAACAATAATCTTATCCCTGACCACCAGTTTGGGTTCAGAACCAAGCATTCCACGATTGACCAAGTGCATAGAATTACTGACGTAATTGAGAAAGCATTTGAAGAAAAAAAGATATGCTCAAGCGTATTCCTTGACGTCTCACAAGCCTTTGATAAGGTGTGGCATGACGGCTTGAAACTTAAAATACGACAAGTTCTTCCCGTACGCCTATATGATATTTTAGAATCATATCTCGGGAACAGACTCTTCCGTGTCAGACATGGAAACGAATATTCTGAGCTTAAGGAAATTTCGGCCGGAGTGCCGCAAGGAAGTGTCCTTGGGCCCCTTCTCTATCTGTTATATACTCGCGATATACCAAGAGAAGATGGCACTACTCTCGCGACGTTCGCCGACGACACCGCTATCCTAGCAGTAGGTAACACTATTGAAGAAACGACGGCAAATCTGCAAATCGCACTGAATAAGGTAAATGAATGGACGAGGGACTGGCGGATCACCCTCAACGAAACTAAATCCGTTCACGTGAATTTCACGTATAAGAAAACAAATGACTTGCCAATTTTTTTAAACTTGGCTCGAATACCCTTTGCAAACGAGGCCAAATACCTGGGAATGACACTCGACGCAAAGCTGAAATGGAATTCGCACGTGAAAATGAAACGTAAAGAACTCGATATCAAATATAGAGAAATGTACTGGTTACTCGGAAAACATTCCCAGCTCAGTACTGAAAACAAACTGCTTCTATACAAGCAAGTGCTAAAGCCGGTGTGGACCTACGGTATACAACTCTGGGGTTGTACCAAGAAAACAAATGTCAATATTCTACAAACTTTTCAAAATAAAGTGCTTAGAGAAATTGTACAAGCACCATGGTATATTAGAAACGACGATATCCACAGAGATCTCGGAATTCCAATAATTGAAGCTGAAACAAAAAGCTTCGCGAGAAAGCATAGAAACCGACTAATCGGACATGTCAACAATTCAGTCCGACAAATTTTGGACGAGAACAATTTATTGCGCCGGCTTCAAAGAACGAAACCGTTCGACTTGGCAAGATAAGATTAACCGCGTCTTAATTGCGGAACATGCAGGATCTTTCATTGGAAAGTAGCCTGTCAAAAGTTGTTATTTCGTTATAGAAAAATTGCTTGATAAGTTATATCTTAGTTGCAGTATCTAACGATCTTTCGAAGGGTGGTGTTTTTAGTCAGTAAAAATCTGACACTACTATGAGCACGCGCTTGCTATTCTCATAGTGTCTTTGGAAGATTTTCACCTACCCTCGGTAAAAAAAAAAAAAAAAAAAAAAAAAAAAAAACTTTTGATTTTACTGTTTACAGTTCCTGCAGACGTAATTGTTTGTAAATTGTAACATCTTCAATATTTATAATTATGTTCATTATAAAATATTAATAAGTAAAATAAAAAAAAATATTTGAAGAAATGTACAAGTTCCTGTTTTATGAATGTATCGTATGGAATATTTATGCTTAATAAGTAAGTAAGTAAGTAAGTAAGTAAGTAATTCATTTATTTTTTCGTTTTTTTCCTTGGATACATTGTTTATAATTTTTATGAATTTTGTAGCTATGGCATTGCCGTCAGCTCGGTTAGCAAATTAAATAAATAATATTATTGGTATGAATGAAATTTTTAGAAGAAATTTAATGCAATTTAGACAAATTCAGTTATAAGTAACATCCTATATTTATATATGGTTTTTAAGAAATTATTATTATGCTTAATATATCACGTAAGTACCTGCGACTGGAATCAAATATTAGGCGTGCTAGTTTATAATGATCGCGAATGTTGTACAACTAAACATTTGACGTTGATCACAAACATTGAAAGGTAAACATGAAAGTTTGTAACCAAAAATATTGCTACTGGAATAATCATATTAATGATACCTTTTTCATGACGGACCGTGCTTGATTGACAAAATTTGTCATCATTTTTTTATCATATAAGTGATCAAGTAAATTTTAAAGTGATTGTTTATAAATTTCACGTGTTGGGTTAACCACGCACAGCATCACTGAATGCACCACATCCGTTATCAAACAAATACGAACGTGATTGTTTAAATAAAACATGGTGTTAGTTTAAACACGAAATCAACTACGGGGTTGTTAAATTGAGTAATGAACGTGATAACTTTTAAATAAAACAAAATGACAACGCCACCTTAGTTGAATTGATCATGTCTGAAGTTGACGCATTTTCAACTAATGAAAATAGTTGATTTTACCAATGAAATTCTTTCGGTGTACAGCGTTAAGCTGAAATATGGAAAATATTTGATATATATTTGATATCCAATCGATATCCTTCGATAGATAAATAAATCTAGATGGAAAAGTTGCGACTTTATTGGCATAGATTGCACACTCAAATCATATGCTGTTCTCGTAATTCGATTAGTTGAACCATTTGACAGAGCTTAATACCATGTTCCCACCAACGTGATTTAGCTAAATCATCTCATAAATTACGTGATTTACCATACATTTTCGTGATTACTAATTACGTGATTTAGACGTGTTTAAATTTGAATTACGCATCTGTCCACACAAAATAAAATCGAACATACCTTTATTATGTTCAGCACTTCATTCAGCAAACGAAAAGTCAGTGATGGGACTTGAGGAAAGTGAAACGGTGGTAGAAAAAAAATTGTCCATGATAAATAATTCAGTATATAATGAAGTAATGGCGCAGTAAATGGTGTATACTGGACTGGACGTTTTTGCTGATGCAATTCTTCGAAAAAAATACTGATAGCTGAGTGTGTATGGGTAAAAGTAAGTAGTAGCAGTAGGTATAGTAGGTACAATTTTCAATTAAATGAAGGAAAATAAATATTATTACCGAATAGCTTTGTTAAAAGGTGTCTATCACCGAGTTCGAGTTCTGGTAGAATTTCCGAAAGAGTAAAAACTGATTGAAATACCACTTAAGTGTTATAAGTCCCATCACTGATATGGCAAAGTTGGCGTAAATGTCACATTTAATCACTTAAAGTTCGGTGGGGACGCGTTTCGTGATTTATAAATCACTTCGGCTGAATCACGCTGGTGGGAACATGGTATAAGTCAGCTTAAGCCGCAAACTATTATTACACTTAAAAGGGTCAAAACTCAAAACCGTGGACACAAAAGAGATCAATTGCGATTGGGCGGCCTGCGCAACACTATGACCATTTGCGACCAACTATGACACTCAAACTACAAAACAGTTTTTAGTAAAGTGAAACAATAAATCAAAAATTAAACACTATACACTACTAAATATAAGAAAATAAAGAAAATCAAATCAATTCGAAATAAAATAATAAAACGAGTTTATAATTTAATTATACTTTCTTTGTTTAACAACAAACTCTTGAACACAAAAAAAAAACATCAGAAGAAGAACAAAAAACAGCTTTCAAATTTGTTTCCAAGTGGAATCTTGAATTATTTTAAAATAATGACAGATACACCCCCATTGCGAAGATCTATCAATTGATTGATTGATAGTTGATACTTATTCATATAAAAATAAATAAATAAATAAAAACAAATTAAATTAAACAAAAACAAATTTCTTTAAATGGTATTGCGACGATCATTTATCAATTAAGTGTTAATCGACTGTGAACGTGCAGCAATTGTCGGTTGACAAATCGGTATTGTGAATGTCAATCTCGAACAATTTTATTGGTAGTTGTCAATTTTTCTATCAATCGCAATTTCGGGGTTGATAAGGACGGCTCTTAAACGAAAATGTTGAACATAAAATAAATAAAAAGTTGGCGCAACAGGCCCGGAGGGACCCTAGGCCTAGCTTCTCACAACCATTCGTTTTGTGTGAGTTTTTCATTTTTGGAACGAATGGAAGTGAGAAGCTTTTTCAAGACATTTATACTCTCGGATGTTTGTCAGACGTTCGCGAGAGGTATGGCGCAGTGAAAAAAACCCTAAGTCGGAATTTGGGTTTTTGCGGGATTCGAACCTCGACCCCTCGCATAGCAGTCCAACACACTAACCACTAAGCTACTGCGCCTACAACATAATGAACATAATCGTTTTTAATTGTTATTGTTGTTATTTCTTAAGGGCTATTATGTAAATACATTGTGCCATTCAAAAATTCCACTGATGACATATTTTTCAATAAAATTTACAGATTTGTAAAGCTCGTAATTATTGTTTAATTAAATTGTTTGCAAAATCCTTAACGATCACTCTTCAAATCAAAAATATTTTAGAACTGTTAAAGTTAAGTTTTCATTCACAATAACTTTATTTTTGGCGTTCTGTTCACAGGTTACATATTTATCAATTGTTTTTCGCAATAACAACAACAATTTTAATTGATAAATTTGTCAATCGTTTGATTGATAGTTGATCTTCGCAATAGGACTGAAAGTGTTCGTAAAATGAACAGAGTTTGAAGGTGGAAGCACATTCTTTAAGACCGAGGTTACATATAAAAGGGTGAGTTCATAATTGCAACATTGTTGCACATGCCATGCAAAAAATATCGATTCAATGCAATTATGAACAGAAACACTGCTGCAAGTTTGCAGCAGTTTTGCGTTTCCGAAAAATAGTTCATATATGCAGTACGTTTTTTTTTTCACTTCCATTCGTATAAAACACAAATAATATATTTGAACTTTTTAATAAAAAAAAACTTTCATTATTTTGGATAAATCTATTAAATTTTCATTTATTTTACTTACAAATTTGTTCCTGCCATATTCCTGCAACTTGGCAACAAAACAAAATTCAATGCAGAGTTGATCGCAGTTTGACTGTCATTTGGCTTATACGAACGCACTGCTTATTTGCCTCATGCAAAGATAATGCAGTATTTTTACATTAATGAACGCAAAAATTGCAGTCCTGCCGCATTTTTACTTTTATGAACTCAGCCAAATTCTTTTTGGCCAAGATTTTTTAAGAATGTTTTAAAAATAAAAATTCGGTAGGTACCTATGTTGGATTAAAAAAAAAATGTCTTTTTGGATATAAAAAAAAACCAACCTTATATCCTTAGCTTATAAAATAATGCCCAAAAGACATGAAAAACATTAGTTGGCATCGCTGGTCGCATGTGTTGTGGAATAGCCCCAGCATCAAATAAAGTCCCCTTAAAAATAAACCGCGCCTTTGATAACTAACATCAGCGTCTACTCGTCGAAATTACGTCCTCATAAAGAATTTGATTTCTGTTCAGACGCCAGTTGATGACAAGTTCTATCTATCCGCCTCATCCATTTAGATGCATATCAGATCACTAGCGCAGTCTCTCGATACACATGCAATTGTCTTGAGTGAGTAATTGAATTGAATTCACAACTCATTATTTTAATTACCGTCCGGTAGCTTCTTATCTCGTATCGATCGCGCTCTGTCCAGTGTTCAATCGTTCAGTGTCAACTAAGTGAATTAAACTCGGATAAAAATCGTATTAAGAGCGAACAAAAACAAAAACTCCACTAACATTCATTCGCCGGGACGCTTTAAGCATTTCCTCACACCCGACAGCCGACACTCGCTCGCATGCACTCGAATGAATCCTACACTGAAGGGAATTCGTTTCGGATGCGAATTGATCCTTTTTGTTCTACTTTTTGCGACATGGTTCCCTGTTAACTTTTTGTGCTCCCTATTTTGTGTGTGGGTGCTGATGGCGTGTGGGTGTGGTCGGTGTGTTCTCTCTTTGGAAATCCCATTTTTCCTTTACGCTGATCATCGCTTAATGAATTGCAGTTTCACCATCAATACCATCGCCGCGCCACCAGGCAGCGCAGCCTTTTTTTTGGGGCTCATGCCTGTACCCAGTTGCGGGTACATAAATAGCCATCTGTGACCTTTGCCGTGTATGTGTATGCCCATATATATATACCTATTACCTATATGGTATACACAGTTGTAACCACTGTTGTTGGGGCCAAGCAGTGTTGCCAGGTCGTGGGGGATTCCCCTTTTTGTGGGGAATATCAAGAAAAAAATATGCGAAAGGGGAAAAGGGGAATCTTCTTTCTTCCAGAACGAAATGTGGGGAAAATAAAAAAAAAAAATTAAATTTCAATACTTCACTCCAATATTGGGCACATTCATTAATCTAGTTATCTTCAGTAGACTAGATTGGTCTGGATAAGTCTTAAACTGAACGCAAAAACTAGATTGGTCGGGAACATTACTTTTTCTACTTCAAGCACATTATGCGAACTGTCAATTTAGTATTGTCACAATTTCTTGACTCATCGTCGGCTACCCCTCCAAAAATGTCAACTGCTTATATGACTGATTTCAGCCAATCAAAACCGAGATACATCTAGTCAGACGGCTGCTGTCAGAATTACTAAACTAGAAGCTTGAACGTCCCCATTGCCTTTTAAATAGAACCAGGGTTGTGCTGAGGTACCTAATAGGGTAATTTGGCTTAAGTATCTTAGCTTTCGCTCAGTGCTCCGAGCAAAAGAGAAATGACTCATTTTATTTGAACTTCTCTTCTGTTACACAATACGTTTGATAAACATAATTTTTCGATTCTACAATGCTTTTAATTTATTTTTTTCACTTTGTTATAGACTTTTCAGTACATTTTTAACATAATTATGCTACAGCCATATAAAATCTGTTTTGTTCTCCTATCAGTTTTTCAGTTGTCACTTGTTTTTTTCTTATTAGTTGACACTGACGTTGTTGCGAAATACCCTTTAACTGGTTAAAATATTAGCCAAGTGAATGGACTCAATTATTTTTTTGTAACTACAAAAAACTGCCTCTTGTGTGGAATGGCTCGGAAAATGGCTCAACGCTTCGTACGCAAGTAGCGCGTTTCATTATAATCGTATACCTATGAATGAGATTTATTGGCAAAAACTGTATAAGATCTAGACCGCAATAGAATAAAACCACTGCTCCTTTTAACATTATAAAAATAAGTAAAAGTTTATATATACAATAATTCATTTGAAGTTTTCTATTTACAAGAATTCCCCTTGTGGGATATTTGTTGTGGGTGAGTGCATTCCATGCATATTCCATATGCACAAGTTCATTCTTACTAGATTTCAGTTTTTATATTGGAACTTAGGTGAAAAATTTGTAAGAAGCAGTCAGTTTACTCAATATTTAGATTGTGGGGAATCCATGGGGAAAACCACCACGAAGAATGGGGAAAAAGGGGAATTTAAAGGTCTGTGATGGGGAATTCCACTTAAAGCGCCTGGCAACACTGGGGCCAAGTCGTGCTGACTAATGGCCAATGGATGAATGTGATGCGCCCGTGAATGGCCCTGTGTGTTGGGTAAGTAAGGTCTGCTGCGTGTAGATGAACGAATCGATGCATGAACGAGTCCGCGGAATACGCGCAACATTGCAATTATCTTCAGGAAATTATACATTTTGCTGCTCACGCATCCACAGCCATACAGAGTACTGTGGAAGTCGCATAGGTAATTCGAAAGGGTAGGAGAAATTAACAGGCGTGCGGGTGTTTGGGCGAAGAATTCAGGAGCTTCATGGTTAAGTGAAAGCCTTTAGGCATTGCCAAAAGTTGTGAGCTAAAAGTTTCCTATGTTAGAGGGCTAATCATTGTTGTAATAGTGTAAATGATGCAATATCAAGAATCTTATGTTTAATCCATCCATAAGTCGTTATAGGTACATCACATACATAACTCGCTGCGAAATTACATAGCTCGTGAGTTCCTTTGATAGAGGGCTATGAACTCCCTGATGGATGAAAACGAAGCCAACTATCCCACGGAATTTTTAAATTCTTTGGATGTTTCGGTCTTGCCTCCACACAATTTGAAACTAAAAATCATCTCAGTAATAATTTTGTTGCGCAACCTAAATGAACCAAAACTTTGTAACGGTACGCGTATGATTGTGAAGACTTTAATATCAAATATTATTCAAGCAACGATTTTAATTGGAAAATTCAAAGGCGAAGATGTTCTCATTCCGCGGATTCCACTTATTCAGAACGATTTGCCGTTCGTATTTAAGCGTCTTCAATTTCACGTACGTCTCGCTTTTGCTATGACAATTAATAAGTCGCAAGGACAATCGCTGGATGTGTGCGGCATAAATCTTGAATTTCACGTGTCGGCAAAGCTTTCGCTTTGTACGTGTACGCACCCGATAATAGAAATATAACAAAAAATGTTGTGTACCATAACTTCAGTGAAAAAGCGGTAAGTTGGCCGACAAGTATTTAATTTTATTTATTTATTTAATTTTAATATAACTTTTGAATAAAAAATTTGAATTGACCGAATTACATGAAGCAGAATGAAGCGAAAGCTCGGTATTATTAATTTCATTACCTATATTAATGAATTTGGTTCGCCGGGTCAGCTAGTCTATATGTATAAAAATGAATTACTGTTCGTTAAATAAATAAATAGTTGGCGCAACAGGTCCGGAGGGATCCTAGGCCTAGCTTCTCACAACCATTCGTTTTGTGTGAGCTTTCATTTTTGGAACGAATGGAAGGGATCTACAATTTGATGCCGACTCCAAACGGCTAATTGAGAAGCTCTTTCAAGACAGTAATACTCTCGGATGTTTGTCAGACGTTCGCGAGAGGTGGCGCAGTGAAAAAAACCCTGAGTTGGAATTTGGGTTTTTGCGGGATTCGAACCTCGATCCCTAGCGTAGTAGTCCAACACACTAACCACTAAGCCACTGCGCCTACAATTGCTGTTCGTTAGTCTCGCTAAAACTCGAGAACGGCTGGGCCGATTTGGCTAATTTTGGTCTTGAGTTATTTGTGGAAGTCCAGAGAAGGTTTAAAAGATGAATAAATATGAAAATGCTCGGAATTAAAAAAAAAAAGAAAAATGTTGTTTTTTCTTTGATATGTCCCCCGCACTTTTCTCACTTTGATTAATTACAATTTACGATGCCGAGGAGAAGGCGACCTGATTTAGGTAGTCGCAGTCAATCAAATGTGCGAAGACCTACCTCACGTGCTAACCGCACTGATGACCAGAGAGATATAACGGGTGATTTTTTAAGAGGTTTAGAACTTTTTTTTTAAAAAAAACACAAAAAATTCGAAAAAATGAATGAAATATTTATTTGAATCGATAGTTTGAACCTTGCAATTTAATGTTTAAAGATAATTTCATGCAAATGTTGACCGCGGCTGCGTCTCAGGTAGTCCATCCGCTGAGTCCAATTTTGGCATACTCTTTCACACATATCGGCCGGTATCTCACGAATGAATGCATGGATGTTGGCTTCCAGTGCGTCAATCGAAGCGGGCTTGTCCCTATACACATTAGCCTTGACATACCCCCACAAAAAATAATCTAATGGTGTCACATCGCACGATCTAGGCGGCCAATTGACCGGCCCGAAACGTGAAATTAACTGTTCACCAAACTCGCCTCGCAATTGCGCCATTGTTTCGCGTGCTGTGTGGCATGTGGCACCGTCTTGTTGAAACCACATATCATGCAAGTCAAGAACTTCCATTTCGGGCAAAAAAAAGTTTGTTATCATCGCTCGGTAGCGTTCACCATTGACAGTAACGATGCGATTCGCATCATCTTTGAAGAAATATGGCCCAATAATGCCGTCGGCCCATAAACCGCACCAAACAGTGGCTTTTTCGGGATGCATTGGTAGCTGTTGCAATGCTTCTGGCTGATCTTCACTCCAAATGCGGCAATTTTGCTTATTTACGTACCCATTCAACCAAAAATGAGCCTCATCGCTGAACACAATTTTTCGATAAAAAAGCGGATCCTCGGCCAGCTTTCCAAGAGCCCATTCACCAAAAATTCGGCGTTGTGGTAGGTCGGCTGGCTTTAGTTCTTGCACAAGCTGTATCTTAAAAGGCTTTACGCACAAATCCTTCCGCAAAATTTTCCACGTAGTGCTGTAACAAAGGCCTAACTGCTGGGAACGGCGCCGAATCGACATTTCGCGGTCTTCTGTCACACTAGCTGATACGGCCGCAATATTTTCTTCACTACGCACAGTACGTAAACGTGTTGGTGGTTTAATGTCCAACAAAGTAAATTTGGTGCGAAATTTGGTCACAATCTTCCGAATAGATTGCTCAGAAGGTCGAGAATGCCGATCATAAAATGGAAGCAGCGCGCGATGAACATTTCGAACCGAGCACGAATTTTGATAGTAAAATTCAATAATTTGCAAGCGTTGTTCATTTGTAAGACGATCCATGGTTAAATTGCAAACCAAACTGAAGCTGTTTGACAGTGACACTAGGTACTAAACACACGTCAGCTGTCAAAACCAGTGTTGCCAAAACCAAACCAGCTAAAAAATCACCCGTTATATAAAAATCAATTTGTGCGTTAGTCGGGTAAAGGCTCCAGAATGGCTCGACCGATTTGAAATTTTGTTTTGTTTTGTTCGTCTTGAATCAGGGATGGTTTAGGAAAAAAGAAAAGTCAGAAAATCCTCAACATGTGGCGTTGTAGGCCTATATTTCGTTTTTCGGTTCAATTCTGTTTTCTTCAATATAATCTACTTTATATACCTATAATTCTTTCGGGCCGAAACTCAATGACGTTATAACTCGATAACCACTGGGCCAATTTCTATGATTTCCTTTTTTTTTTTTTGTTCGTATTGTTGTATTTAAGGTTTAGGCAGTCTTAAAAGATATGATTTTGGACCTGATTTCAATGAAATTTTGTGGATATATTATGGTTGGTTTTCGGTTGAAAGACAGGATACTTTGGACCTGGTAGATACCGCTGTCGTCGATCTCCGAAGCCGCTCAACCAATTTCAATGAAATTTTGTGGCTCTGTATGGTTAGTTGAAGCTTGAAAAATAGGATTATTTTGGACCCGATAGGCGGCTCTCTTGTCGATCTTCGAAACCGCTCAACGGATTTCAATGAAATTTTGTAGATGTACTCTTCATTCCCGCTTGAAGAATATGATACTTTTGGACAGCTCAGTTGATGGAAATTCTGTAGATGGGTATGGTTGCTTCCAGTTTTGAAGTTCGGATAGTTTTTGAACCTATAGGTGGTACTTTTCAAAACATAAGCGGGATAGGAATACGGGTTGTGACACGTCCCATTGAAAAACAAAACCAAACGCTATTTCTAAAGTTGTAGGTATAATTAAAATTATTAATGGACATTGTCCAAATAAAGCAATTTGCGAAATGTGAGCAAGATTTAATACGAAAGGTACGGGCAAAGTCGGGTGGGTAGTTTTAGTTACATATAAAAGATACTGACGTCCGTATGTGCATTCATAACTCGGGAACGGATCGTTCGATTTTTATGATTTTTGGTTGGAAGGATGGGCGCAATGCTACCTTTTGTCATGATAAATAAAACTTTATTGGGATTAGTTGAATTTTTGAATTCTTTGGATGTTCCGGGCTAACCTCTACATAATTTGGATTTGAAAGTCGGCTCAGTTATAATTTTGTTGCGCAACATCAATACACCGAAACTTTGTAACGGATCGCATCTGATTTAGTGAGAAGGATCTCAAATTAAATGTCATGCAAGGGAAAATCCAAAGGCAAACACTCTCATTCTGTACAATGTACAACCCAAAAATGTTGTACAATGTGAAGCGGTTCAAATACAATTACAGAATGTCATTGAGGCTAAATCAGATGCAGGTATACCTTTTTTATAAAAGAATTTTATTTTGTTTCTTTCAAAATTTCAAAATATATTTTTCTTTAAGTAAAATTTTTCTTTAAAAAAAATTGTCAAAATAATCATGCCAAAGTAAAAAGTTAATTTTATTCATTTTAATAAACTTAAATAAATCCAGCTAGGTATGTATTTAAAAATAAAAATTGCTTATATTCACCTGTTAATTAAGTAAGCAAACTGTGTATTAAAAAACTATAACGTTAAAACTATTCCATTCCAATCCAATGTGTTTCCCAGTCACAATCGCAAAATGTTATTAGGTACCGCAAATATGTTTTTATCAGCCAAGCTTCCTACCTAATTGCTTTTGTCCATGCAGTGGTGGCTAACTATATAGGTAGTGTCAGCGTTACCTTCGGGACGCTTAAGCGTCCTTTTGACTCAGTGAAATCATTGAAATCGGACTCCTTTTCTGTAACTTAACCATAAAATTCTGCCCCATTACAACTCTTAGGCCCGTTTGCTGATACTTCTCATAGCGATTTAAGTTCCACTTAAAATCTTATGTGACAGTTTATGACATGGAAAAAGTAGCCCATAAGGAATTTAAGTAGAACTTAAATCGCTATGTGCAGTATCAGCAAACGGGTCTTAGAAATATAGAAATTTATTTACCTTGTACC
Organism: Cheilosia urbana; assembly: GCA_946477585.1. Taxonomy (NCBI): domain Eukaryota; kingdom Metazoa; phylum Arthropoda; class Insecta; order Diptera; family Syrphidae; genus Cheilosia; species Cheilosia urbana. Next base: position 67,238,823 of record OX297855.1, read on the forward strand.
TACATTCTACGTCTGTGTAAAGTTTATTGTAACTTCATTGACAAAATGCATGAAAGATTGGATATGGGAATGTGAAATTGGAAACTGGAAATTACTGCAATTGCATTGAATGAATTTTATTTTTGTGTGTCGTTGCTTTGGTCGTTGAATTGCTGTCGGTCGGGTCGGTTCGTCGGTGATTAGTGGATTTTTGTTTTTCTTTTAGAAAAACCATGGATAGGTAAAGAAAATAAGTACTTATTAATTTATTGTCTTAACTTAATGATTTGTTGGCGCAACATAATAATAATTAATCATAATAAGGGTAGGTACCAATTCAAAATTAAGAAACAAAATCAAACTCGAAGAAAACTTAGATCGAAATGGGACTCTTTTTTTAATTCGGGACTCTTTTTATACTCTTTATACAAATTTTCAGAGGTATTACTATGGGACTCCTTTTTCGGACTCTTTCTGAAAATTTGCAGAGGTAACACCCTAGTGTTTAAGCTAGTCCTCAATAAGTTTGCAGATCAGTTATCTACAGAAAATAGGTAGGTAGGTAAGTAAGTACATGTACCTCGAATAGAATTTTGAAAATAAATTCGAGCGTAACCTCGTCGCCTGTATCCTCAAACATTTTAAACTTGCAAAGTTTCGGTTCATTATCAATTTCCTAAGCTCCCTAGCACTAGCATGATAGCCATAGGTAGGCACCTACCTTTATTTGTTAACTTTCAAGGTCACAAAGTGAGGTTATCTCCTTTTTAACATCATCGTCATCCATCACCATCGGCCAACTCTGCCTTCGAACCAACCCTCAGCATCCTTCCCAATCTCACCTAAATACCTACTTGATACAAATAAACTTAAATGCAAACAAAGATCAACAAAAAAAGAAAAATACCTACCTATTCCAACTGAACTGATTTCAACCCAAATGTAGTTCAACTAGATACATGAGGACTTCGCAACAAAACGCCCGTCTCTTTGCCTCCTCGTCTCAGTTCCATATCCTTCTTTAAGCATTTCCCTGTCGAAGGAAAGTTGAATCACATGGATTCACACAAAATTCAAATTCCTAAAAATTCCGGTTTCGTTTTCAGTTGGACGGCAAAACAACTACAGCAACTAAAATTCTATCTAAACAGCCAGCCAGACGGAGTCCCAATCCCAAGTCACAATCCCAACATATAGTTTCCCCACTTTCTAACTGTTGTTGTTGTTGGCAACTACCACAAAAACATCCCGTCATTGTGTGGATGTATGTGTGCGGGCATGAGTACGCATTTTAGTCCACACTCCTCGCGCAAGTGAAAAATTACACATGCACATGCACAGTACATGCACTGCATTTGACTTGGGCCCATGCACACCACAAAAAAAGGGGGGAATGCGAAGAAGAGATAAAAAAAGCGGGTGGCATCTGTGTGTTTTTGTGTAGTATGTGTAGGTATGCAGCTTCTTTCGCATCAGGTACAGGAGTGTGCAGTGCACATTAATACCTATAACTCCCCATCGTATATACGCGGGAAACAAAAAGCTCTCATGTATTCACGCGTGTTTTTGCTGCAATTGCGATATTTCCCTTGTCCGCATTCGGCCCGGGGGATACACAGATGCGAGGAGATGTTGCCAATTGGCAACGACGCATGCGTCAAATGGTCTAACAAAAAACTCATTATCATATTGATTGGAGACAGTAGTGGGGACAGAGAATGTGATGCTATGCATAGCGATACATGAAGCATGAGATACAAAAACATGGAACAGAACATATAGATCCACACAAAGTAAAGAAGTTGAGAACGCATTGCGCATGGGTTAGACATTTGTGATTGTTTTTATAGTTGGGAGTTGTGACTTGCGGGTGCGACCGGCGGGATGGATAGGCAAAGGATTGTACCGGGAGCTTTCCGAAATTCGATTGCTGCTTGAATTTTTAAAGCTGACAGCTAACGTTGAAACATTTGAATGTTGCCATAGGACCGAAATGATTTGGATTTTGGACATCGCTTTGATTTTCTTTACGAAAAGGAAATTTGCGTAGCAAAAAGCATGAAAGCTTTTCCTTGTTTTTTAATGGGACCTTGACAAGTTTTTCAACAACACTTTGCCAACAACCAATTACAACAATCTCTCAAATTAACCAAATTTCAGAATCAGCTTATATAGATATATCTATTGAAAATCAGCTAATTAGAAAATGTTCCCTAAGTGACAACTGCTAAAATTTGCAACTCTTCGCTTCTTATATCAAATCAGTAAAGTATGATATTTTACAAAATGTTGTTACAGTCGGACCCGCTTATTTGAAACTCATACTTTCGAAGTTACTCAATCTACTATTGTCAATTTTTTTTTAATTTTTTTAAGTTGTACAAAATTGTGAACGTAAATAACAGTTATATGCGCAGAACCTTAACCATTGGCTCAAGCTTGTCAATGATGAAGACAACAGACAAACATTAAAACGACGGCGAGCTATTCAGCATTGTCTGACTTGCCGCTGAATAAAAAACTACATGCTTATTTAGTAAGTAAAAATATGGTCCTAGTAAAGAGATCTAAAATTGTGCATTTTTCATTAAACAAATTACCTACAAACAATATAAACCCATAACGTAGATAAGGTATTTCAACTCCTAGGAAAATAACATAACCTGAAATAAGACATCATGCAAATGGCTACTTTCGCAACACTGGTCTACCAAATTTGACTGAATATGGATTTTCTCGATCGCGGTAAATGCGTTGGGAGGGAGAAACATTTTATATAGGTATGGACAGTCACGCGTTGTAGATACATTTGTTTCTCAACAATTATCATCAAGTTGAAAATGAAGGCCGCGGACTGCAGCCGAGAGCCTTTCATTATTTTTAAAATATTGCTCAATAATGAAAATGTTTTTTTCTTTCGTATAGCACTCCATTTTTACTAACCCCGCACTGTCAGCTGTCACATTGTTATTTTTTTCCGTTGGCATCACTGAAACCTTTTATTAAATGGCGCAAAATTCAAATTTTGCATGAATTGTGGGACGCCCTTTAGAGCTGCGAATGGCGGCCACACTGATGCTGTTCACAGGGACAGAAACCGCCCGTTTTCATTTAAATACTAAAAACGAATATGCGCTATTTTTATTGATGCTATATTTAGATTCCAATGAAACAATAACGATGCTAGTTCGGATAAATTTGTAGAGCAGTGCAAACAAGATCATAAAGTTCACTAAGCAGTCGTGGCCGAGGTTAAGGCGTCTGATAAGAAATCAGATTCCCTATGGGAGCGTAGGTTCGAATCCTACCGGCTGCGAAGATTTTTTTTTTCCCCTCTCTCTCTCTCTTTTTCTTTGGTAGTTCTAAGCACTGTTGCCACTTTAGCGATTTTGTCGCTATTTCTAGCGTGTTTTTAAAGCTCTCGGCGATTTTTAATAAAACGTTGTCGCTAAAAAAAAAATTGGCGATTTCTAGCTACTTTTCATTACTACACCACCACGTACAAGTGGCATCTCCGACTCATTCGAATATAATTTTTCAAGTACAAAAATGCTACAGGTGTAAATAATTTGCAAGAACTGGCTGATTTGGCAATCACTGTGCTATCTCTTCCCCACTCAAATGCTGAAGTTGAACCAATTTTTAGTGCAATGAACCATGTAAAAAACAAATTTCGGAATCAGCTTTCAACCATGACGTTGAATTCTATAATATTGATTAGAAATCAACTAAAAGTGATAAACAGGAGTTGCTGTAACTACGACCTGCCAGACCAGGTTATAAAAAAAATAGGAGAAACAAAAAAATCTAAAACTGAAGAAAATATAGCCGAAGCCTCTACTTCAAACTTGGAAGAAATGGAAAGCCAAGAATAAGATGAGTCCATTTTTGAGCTGGAATTTGATTTGTAAATTTCAATTTATTTATTTTTTTTAAAACGTTTTTTTCTTACTTCAAATTATTTTTTTGTTATCTTGAATTTATCGGTTGTTTTTTTAATTCAGTATTTACTTTGATTAATAATTTAATAATTAACAATTTATTTTAAAAATAAATACATATTTTTGTGAACTTACATTCAAAATGATATTTTAGCGATTTCTAGCGGATTTTCGCAATTCAGAAACTAACATTTCTAGCGGATTTTAGGTTATGGTCTAGCGACAATTTTTTTTTCTCAGCGGCAACACTGGTTCTAAGTATCCATTTTAAAATCATGTGTGATTAAAGTATTACCAACTTCCATAGATGTTACGTTTTATTATAATTGTTTGAAGCGGGTGGTAGGCACTTGGTCTGTTGACGACGAAACGAAGTACAGGTTCACTTTCTGACATGGGAAAGTCTTTCCAGAGATACATTTTCGAAAAATTGCATTTCAATTAGAAATAGCTAGAGCTCCAGTCGAACTTAGTTGCTGTCCAATTTAAGCGAGTAGTCTTAGCTCGTGGTTTTCCCCAGTCAAAAAAAAAAAGAGACCTATTTAGCATCTAAATACGAGTATAATCAGCCTTCAGGTTAAGCATCTTACTTTCTTAAATTTGATCGTAACTTTTATCAAAGCCATGCATAGTCCAAGCAGCGAAGAAGATCAGCCTACTTATGCAACTCTACAAGTGATTTCTCTAAGCATTAATTAAGTGCCTGCGTTTTTCTATGGAAGGACACCTTCCAACACTGTTCCTGTCAACTGCTTACCCATCACTGTGATGTACCTACCTTGGTACCCAGCTTTAGGGCGGTAAATACATTATAAACCATCCGAAAGACCGCCTGTCTCTGTCTCGCCGTAGTTCAATAAGAACTTTTGCCTTCTTAATGGATTTATATCTGCACTCTTGTCAATCTAAGGTAGGTAACAACTATCAACTAGGTATGTAAGAAATTTTATTTCACTGATAAAACTCTAGGTACCTAGGAGCATTTTCAAACTCCTTCAACGCGCCACACTGCGTGACCGCTGCAGAATTCCGAAAAGAGAAAAAAGGCATTTTCTAAAGCTATTCTGCACATTTAGTATTTTCTATTTTTTTATTAAACAAGCATTGACTAGTTAAACACCATAATAGTGTTGTGATATACCTACAACTGCGATACATTTTGGAGGTTTTTATTTGGAATTAACAGCACCCTAAAAAAGAGCCAAAATAGAAAAAAAAAAATGTGTCACGCTCTCAAAGAACGTGCCAAATTGCAACTTTAGTCGCACAATGGTCACGCTGGCCACAACAGCAACCATAGTCCATTGCTCTAAAATTCCTTCTATCTATGAATAGGTACCTATACAATGTTCCTAGCCCATGTCAACTGAGTTCACTTCGTAAAATTCACATTCAATGGCAAAGCGAATTTCTTCGCTCCCAAGGATACCCACACCCAGCGCGACCTACACAATGGCCCAAAGAATTCCCCATTCGAGATGCCCCTCTGACACACGGTACCGTACGGTGATGGCGGGGCCACGGAAGACGGAACTGAACAAAAGATAATGCAATCTCTAACAAAAGCAGAAAACAAGTTATATTTACCCACACACACTCACACCAAGAAAAAAAAACGAAGCCGCAACCAAAATGAATCGAGCTTCCTCACAAAAAACAAACAGCCAGCAAAACCAAACGAACGCCAAAGCGAGTTGATTGTGAATCACACAAAGCAAAACACCAGCAAGCAAAAGAGACAAAAAAAAAGGATTTATGATCTCGTTCAAGGATACTACAACGTGCAGCACTACCTGCTTAAATGAGTAGAGGGTAGAACCTGGCATACGGGGGGCCACATAGAAAGAACTCCTAAAGAGTAGATTACGCGCGTAGGCTTAGACAAGACTCTGTTTGGGGATATTTTGTGTGGTGTAGGAGCGTATTTCTTGCTTCACACTGTGTGACCATGACCATATGAAATGGCGGCAAGCATACTTGTACGATGACGCTCTTCAAGTTGTAGATACAACACTCGGCTGTGGCGGTGCTGTATTGTATCTGCTATCTTCCACATCTTTACATCGCGTTGCATCGCATCTTCGCCTGTTTGCTGGTCCAAAGAACAAACAAAGCTACGGTCAAGGGCGTTCGCATTTTGATTGGAAAATTGTTGTTTTGCTAAGGGAAATTCGCTTAAAAAGAAGAAAATCGAGTGGAACGACGAAAACAATCATCCGAGACCAAATCCTTACGTTGGGGACGGGGACGGGGAGCAAACAAACCGAAAACTGCACAGAGAGCTTTTATTTCATTTAAGTTCCGAAGTTTGAATTTCCTCTTTTCTTCGGCACTTTGTTTTGATATTGTGTTCGGGGTTGACTTTGTGTTTTCAATTTGGGTCTCAAATTGAGTTAGGTGTGTGCTGTCTGCTGTGTGCATGTGGTTTTAGAAAAAAAAAAAACAAGAAAGATGGAGAAGAAGCTACTTGAATGTTCTGTTAGCAATTTTTCGAACTTGGTTACTGTTCTAAGCGAAAACCGGGTTTTGGCGAAAACTCTTGAAAACTTAATCGAAACATAAGTTTTCCCACACAAATTTCGGGTTTCAAAATGAGTCGCCTAATGTCGTTTTCCACGAAAACGACATCCAATCGTTGGGTTTTTGAAACAAACACACCTTTTGCAATATTCAGCCAATTCAACAGAACACCTGACCGAGCAAATGTCACAACTAAAAATCATTTATCACACTTAATTGATAGGGTAATATCGAAATTTGTAACCAAAATAGTTTACACAGAAGTTTCACGACTAGTGTCTCACAGCTGGATGGTTGAAACGTCAAACTAGTTGCAGTTGGTGTTCGGAATGTCTTCGAGTTTTCGGCCTATATTTTCAATTGCTTTCTCACTGAGAGATATTACGTTCGGCTTCAACATTAAGGTCTTGCTCTGAGATGTATTTATGTACACTTACCTGGGTTGGCATGTAGATTACTCGTATGTAATATACATGAGTTTTTTACGTAGATTACATGAGGTAGATTACTCAGCCTGATTCACCATGTAGAATACATAATGTAGAAAACATTTTTTTTCTATTTTTTTATGCGTTTAAATATAGACAAAAATAACAAAATTATATTTTTTAAAATTTGTCGTCGTTATCAAATTAATACAAAAATCGTTCGATCGCAAAAGAAAATAGACGTTGATCAATTTTTTAGACGTTTTAACCGACAACAACAAAATAGTATTTTGGTCGGGCACTTTGTTTACGTAGTAGGTATTAAAGGCAAGTTCTGCATGTTGATATTTTTATAGCAATGACTAAGAGAATTTCGTTTTCCTTCAAAACAAAATGGCTTCCGGAAGTGATGAAATGACAACTAATATTATTTAATATAATTCGCGAGGCCTGTCGTCAAATCAAACTATACAAAAACATAGTTCCGAGGCAAAAGATAGACATTTTCATTGATAGTCAAGCTGCCATCAAGCAGAGTTGTAAAAAATGAAATCTTTACAGTACTGCAGTCATTTGATTAAAAAGACGAATTTTTAAATCTTTTTACTTCACTTAACTACTTCAAATTTTAAGTCGCAGTCTATTTTGAAGTCTTAAGTGAAGAAATCACCTGATGCAGTCAAACGACTTAAAGTCAAAAGATTGCATTACTTTTTGATTGCTTGAATTCTTTGAAGTCTTTTTGAAGTCTTTCAATGTATTGCAGTCTTTTGAATGCTTGAAGTCGTTTGATTGATATGAAGTATTTTTTCTTGAAAAAAAACTATTATTGATTTGAATTTTTGAAATTCATATTTCAGATATAAAATGTAAGTTTAAAAATGTACACGTGCATGAACTACAAGAAAAACAATTTCAAAAAATACTTCAAATCAATCAAAAGACTTCAAGCATTCAAAAGACTGCAATACATTGAAAGACTTCAAAAAGACTTCAAAGAATTCAAGCAATCAAAAAGTAATGCAATCTTTTGACTTCAAGTCGTTTGACTGCATCAGGTGATTTCTTCACTTAAGACTTCAAAATAGACTGCGATTTAAGATTTGAAGTAATAGTACTGCTATGAAGTATTTTTACTGAAGTTGCAATAAGCAATCAAATGACTGCGACTTCAGCGAATGCAATACTAAAGTATTGCATTCTTTTACAACTCTGCCATCAAGGCTATCGCCTCAGTCAACATAACCTCAAAATTGGTATTAGAGTGCCGTAAGGAGCTGGCCTCGCTTGACAAGTTCAAGGTTACCCTGATTTGGGTTCCAGGTCACAGCAACGTTTGCGGCAACGAACATGCTGACGAGCTGGCCAGGCGAGGCTCAGCACTTCACTGTTCACTTTCGGAATCTGTTAAAATGCCGCTCGGAGCAGTCAAAGCAAAGATCTCCCTAGAGAACCCACCTTCTAAGTAAAACACGAAAATATATTGCCAGAATAACCACAGGCCATTGGCCAATAGGGGAACACGCAATTAGATTAGGGCATCCCACATAACATAATATACACTGCCGCAGCTGTAAACTGTAATGACACAGCCGAAAAGAAAACACTCACTCATTTCCTTTGCGCCTGTCCAGCACTAGCTAGGGCCAAACAGCGATCTTTTGGTAAACCCTTTTTCGACTCCCTTGAGGAGGTCTCGAAACGTAGTATTGGGGAACTGATAACCTTTTTGAATCCCACAGGCTGGATCTAAGCTCTCCTATTCGAAAATCGTAAACCTACCTACCTTAATATAAATTGATAAATTGTTGTTTAAATTTATTGAAACTATTTACCATTCTCATTTGATATGTTTTAAATCAGTAATGGGATCGTTTTCACGTGATTGCAGAAATGTTGATCACTGCAGCTTGTGTTTAGTTCCGTTTTATGTGTCCATAATTACTACAGTCGGACCCGCTTATTTGAAATCGTTTAATTGAAAACCCCGCTTATATGAAAAATTTAATTTGTCCCCGTGTACTTTTTCACTTATCCGAAGTCCGTTTAAATGAAAAACCTGGTTAAAAACGATTTTTTCTCATTTTATTTAAACGGGTTCGACTGTATTTACAAAAATACATTATTATGGTTTTCTACATGTAGAATACACATGTAATCTACATCGTTTATGTAGATTACATCGGCCGACTGAAAATGATGTAGTTTTGCCAACCCAACTTACCTTTTCGCTCTTTGGTTGATCGTTATTTTAAAAATTTGGATATAATTATCACTCCTCAGTTAACTTTTTCCATAAAAATGAAGTGGAATTGATCAAGCAAAGACCTCATATTTTCAAAATAAGTAAAAAAAACTCAAATTTGTATTGAATTCAGTTGTTTTCTTTATTTAACATAGCTATTATGAACAAAGAAAATGGCTTTATACTTAAGATATCATCATCTGAATGGGTAATCTATACTTAAAATAAAACTGTAGGCAATTTTTCTGTTACCTAATGGCGTGAAAACTACTACACAGATTTCGATGAAACTTTTTTTGAAATGTTTCTTAATATTCTGTGCAACATATAGGCTATTCCTTTCATTGCCATGCCTATTTTTGGAGCGTTTTTGACCAAAATGTGTTTTTTTTTTCGACTTTACTGCCTTTAACTCGCCGTTACTCAAATAATTCTTTATCAATGCAAACAAAACAAAATACTTAGGAGAGCAAACACTTTTATAGATATTTCAAGCCATCAATCAGCTTTCTATGTCCTCTAGAAGCTGAGCTACAACCTAAAATCTAACATTAAAAGAATAAATTTATTTTCTAAAATCGAATATTATCAGCCGCCGCGGTTCTTGATCGTTGTTCTGCTTTGGGGTGGTTTTTGGTGGCGCACATCGCACAAACAAGTTCATATGAAAAAAAAACCAGCCACAACGTGTTTCTGAGGAAATACGTAGATGGCTGATGACGTGTGGTGTGGTGGGGGACGTATGGTGGAGGTGGTGTATATAGAAATTGAGTTCAAGGTTTTTGTTTTAATTGTTGTTATAGTACCTACGTTGATACTTACAGTAAAGAATTGAAAAATTCAAGAAGTAAAGACGATATAGGTGACTTATGTTGTTTGATTTATTTATTGTTGGTGTAGCTACAAATTTCCGTTAAGGCTTTTGTTTAAGTGGTTGTTTTGATATTACCTACGTGGTACCTACAGTAAGGAAGTTAAACTTCAGTACTTACGCTGTTGAATTTAATTTTCTTAAATTGGTGTTTTAGGTAAAGAGATTTGTTTGATTTATTGTTTCAATGTCGAAAATGTTCACCGCTTTTTTTAGCTAGATTGTTGATTTTAAACAAATATGCCGTTGAGAAAACGGTCAAATCTCTTTTATTGGAAACTACACAGTCTCACGACGCGTACGAAGTTGCGGGCACAGCTAGTAAAAAATATTTTTCACTGTATTCATCTGATTTCCTGCCCATCGTCGCTTTCACTTGCGCTGAACATCCTTAGACGAGTGTTAAACAATGACTATTCAAACAAATTACTATTTCAATTTCGCATGCGCTGCTAACTAATAATGGCATACACGACACAGACATGTCGTTGCAAATTAATATATTTGTCTCTATCAGTGGCGTGTGTATCCTATGTCTATCCTTTGCAACGAGCGTCTGCGTGAATTTAAAACTTTTTTGGTCTGCAACGACATATCTGTGTCGTGTATGGCACCTATAAAGGTATAATATTTAGCGAAATAGTCAGCGGTTGACCGAAACCATAAAAAAACAAAATTCGCTCTGAGCGTAACAGAAAAAAATACTGTAATAAAAAACTGGTCATTATGTGATCAGTGATCACATTTAAAACTCTCAACAACTAAGAGTAATATACATATATATAAATACTAGCTGACCTGGCAAACTTCGTTTCGCCCAAATTTGTTAATTTGTTAATAGATTCCGAGCATGCACCAAGCACTTGCTTATTTATGTAATTCGACCAATTAAAATTCTTTATTCAAAAGTTATATTAAATGCAATAGAAATAAATGATGAATAGCAATGTTGATTTTTTTTCAATCAAACCGCAATGATTTTGACGTGTCGTCCAACCTTCCACTTTTTCACTAAATTGACAAACATCCATCGATTATCCTTGCAATAAATTTTTTGTCATAGCGAAAGCGAGACGCACGGGAAATTGAAGTCGCACGAATGGTAAATCGTTCTTAATAAGCGAAATCTGCGGAATAAGAATGTTTGCCTTTGAATTTTCCCTACAAAATTTCAATCAACTTGGTAGCGCTGTTTCGGCGATCGGCAACAGCGCCACCTATCAGGTCCAAAAGTATCCTATCCTTCAAGCGGGAACGAAGAATATAAATCTATAAAATTTCATTGAAATTGGGTGAGTGGTTTCGGAGATCGATTACAACGCCATATAGCTGGTCAAAAATCCTATCTTTTAAGTTTGCTTTAACCTGAAATACAACAATTCGAACAAAACAAAAGAAGAATCATAAAAATTTACCCAGTGGTTATCGAGTTATATCATCATCATCGAGTTTCATCCCGAAAGAATTATAGGTATGAATTAAGAAGATTATTATTAAAGAAAATTTAATTGACCTGAATAACGACATACGCCTACAACGCCACATGTTGAGGATTTTCCGACGATGTGCACTAAGAAATTCAGTTTTTGTTAAAAATAATAAATTAATTATTTTATATGTATTTTATCAATATAATAACTCCGATCGAAGCATCTGTTTTAAACGATAGGTAGGTATTTATTTTGTTTACATCCTCGTTGACGATATTTGCAGATATAATTTAATATGGTGGTTAAGTATTCTTAAATTTTCTAATTTTCCGCGCAATTTTCTTAATTTTTTCTTTCATAAGATTTTTTTCCGACAATAACAAACACAACAAAAAAAATTAAGCGAAATCGGTCCAGCCGTTCACGCGTCATGCCGCGACCAAGGGAAAGAGGGATTAATTTTTATATATATAGATTCAACATTGGCACATTTGTTCGAACAGCTTGACTCAATGCGATTCGTTCGAAGTCCATTTCTCTCTCCAATTCTCGATTAAATGCGTCAAATCAAAGCTTTGTTGCGCATTTCATCTGACATCTCCAGTTCATTATCCGATGTCACAGTGCGAAATCGATGCAAAATATCGTCGACCATAATATCATCTTTGTATAATCAAAGTACCTATCTACTTCATTTCAGAAAGTTACATAATGTAACATAGTAAACATAATTTATTAGAACAAAGTTTTTAGGTACCTATATTTAAAAAAAAAAAAAAGAAAAAACTTCAAAATTGTTGACAACAACAATTTGCTTGGAAAATAATTAAAATAATTGACAACAACAATTGCTTTTAAAATTCAAAATATTTTTTTTTATTTGAAGTATCACTTCTTGATTTCTATCCAGTTAATTTTTTTTTTTTCAAAGTGTATTTCCCCATACAAACTTTAATTTTCTAATTTTCCGCGCAATTTTCTTAATTTTTTCAATTTTTCTTTTTTTCTAAACCTTCGCGGAGCAATTACGAACAAATCCGCAGAAGGAAGTATCCAATTTGGTCCAGTCGTTTTCGAGTTTTAAGCATCCGAACAAACCAAGATCCATTTTTATATATATAGATAGATGTAAGTCAAATTTAATGTGACATCTGTCAAACTCAATTACTTAAAATTCCCATTGGGGTGAGCTCCAAGTTGCTTTATTGTTAAAAAGACAATTTTAAAGTAAAGTAAAAATTACTTTGGGGACTTGCGGCTTGAAACTTTTGTGCATGCATATGAGGTTTTCTGAATGCTTCAAGTGTGGCGCGGTAATGTATCAACAATCAAAAGTAACAAAAATTACATTCGTAGGTATTTACTTTTCAAATTTCCTTTATCTGTCAAATCATAGGTACTAAAAAATTTGTCATTTGGTTCATACCAACAACAACTTGATGCTCGCCTCTGGTGAAACAATAAAATCGAGTCACAAATCACACTAACTAGCAGATGAACCTTGTAACCAGAGACAATACTGAGACCCCCAACTTCGACCGATTTTCCGTTACTTGCCTACAAGCTATATTTCTATGGGGTGGTACACGCTAAGTGCGTTAGTATTGTTACATAGAAATTCGTATTGACAAATGTCACGTAACTTGTGTCCCACTTCCGCTGTCGGCAAATTTGCTGCCAGCGTTCATAGAATTTTGTCAGTTAAATTTGAAATTATTCGTTTCGTGTAAATAGTATTTTATTTCAGGAATAAGTGCACTTTTGCTGAAAATATTTATGAAAAATGATTACTGCAGAATGGTTGTAGGAAAATTAAAACATTTTGAGCAATTTTTCTTCAGTTATTTAAGAAAAATGTACACATGAAAACGAAGTTAATGATATTCAAAAGCGGAAAATACACAACAATATTTGTCCTAATATGTTTCTAGTATATAAAACATCTCATTTAGATCGCATTATTAACTAAACAAATTATATTAATCGTTTTTTAAAAATGTATAATAACCAACCAATAGCATTCAGTTATCTTAAAATGTGGTATTCTCGAACTCTACCGCATTCCCCATGGTTGGTAGCGGTTGGCAGCATTGAATTTATATTTTTTGTATGTTTTACATGTCACACGGATTCTAAATAGACATAACACCGATAGAAAAAAAAAATGGCGAATTTGAAAAAAAAACTGAGGGGGCCAGCGGCAAGAGGATTGTGAGTTGGGGGTCTCAGTATTGTCTCTGCTTGTAACCAGGTAAAGTTTATCTTCTGCGTGTCGATGCGATTCCTCTCACCTAACGGCTATAATCAAGTGGTAGAGCGTAAATCAAGTGGATTTCCTAGGAGTATGAAGTATCAGGATACAATTACTAGTGATGTATCTACTATTTGTAATTTATTCGCTGACTATTTTCAATCAGTTTACTCTTCAGATACTCCCCCTATCCAGAAGCTACCTTATATAAGTAGAGTTGTCAATATCGGTTCTTTAGTTTTCAGCCCATTTGAAATTGAAAAAGTTTTATCTAAATTGGATGTTAATAAGAGTAAAGGGCCTGATGGGATTCCTGCTATTTTGTTAAGGAAATGCTTTATTGCACTAGCTTAACCACTTTCTGGATTTTTTATTTTTCATTAGCTAATGGGCAATTCTTGGATTGCTGCAAAGTTTCTTATTTATCACCAATTTTTAAATCGGGCTCAAAACAGGATATCACCAATTATAGATCCATTAATGGTAAAATTTTTTGCATTCCGAAATTATTTGAAAAGCTAGTATGCAGTGGGTTAACTGAGTTATTTCAGAATCATATTTCAGTTTCGCAACATGGGTTTGTTGCAGGGAAATCAACTTATCAAGCATTAATAAGCAATGACATCATAACAAATATGGAAAATGGTTTCCAAACAAATGTTAGTTTTACAGACTTTGCAAAGGCATTTGACAGAGTCAACCACCAAATCTTATTAAATAAGCTAACTTCTCTTGGTATCCACTCTTCCCTATTGAAATGACTTGAATCATATTTAGCTGGTAGAGTACAAATAGTAAAAGTTTATAGTTCGCTCTCTAAATTTGTTTCCGTCCCATCTGGTATTCCGCAAGGAAGCCATTTGGGTCCATCATTGTTCTTGTTATTTGTAAACGATATACCTGGTGTTTTTCAAAATTCAAACTGCCTTCTTTTCGCGGATGACCTCAAACTTTAACGTAAGATTTCTAGTCAAACTGACTTTTGTTTTCTTTTGGAAGATCTGTCGAAGCTTGATCATTGGTGCAAGGAACCTTCTGTTTAATGTTTCAAAGTATCAAGTTTTGTCCTGTTTCCGAAATTCTAATCCCATAGTGTTTGATTATAATATCAACCACATAAATTTAGAACATGTAACTAGCAAGAAAGATCTAGAAGTAATCCTAGATACAAAACTCTCTTTTTCACCATATTTTGTTTATATAATAAACAAAGCAAATCAAATGCTTGGTTTTCTAAAAAAAAAACACGAAATAATTCTCGGTTCCATATACTCTAAAATCCCTTTACAATTCTCTAGTAAGGTCAGTTCTTGAGTATTATAGCATTGCTTGGAATCCGTATTATAATAATTCAATTGACAGAATTGAAAAAGTTCAGAAGCTTTTTACATGATATGCATTTTATAAGCTTGATTGGAGGATTGCAATTGCAAGGCCTACTTATTATAATAGATGTTCATTATTTGGTATGCATTCCCTTTATGATCGTCGGGTTTATTTTTCAGTTATGTTTATAAGAGGCATAGTAACATTTCATATCAATTGTTCGCCTTTGTTAACTTTAGTTAATTATGTGAACGTACCCTCTAGAACTACACGCCATCGGTTTCAATATGAGCAGTTTCAAAGTACAAATTATGGCCGTAATCAACCAATCACACGTTGCACCAGAGAACTGAATTTAATTTGCAATAGGATTGATTTTAATCTTGATGTTTCGAGGGATATACATATTTAAAAAATATTTATTAAATAACATTAAGAATGTAACTTATATTTTAATTATATAAACATATAGCATACAACAGTTATACCTATTTTAGTATCTAGTCTATAAAGATTGTAATCTAATTGATGAAATACACTATTAAACTATTAAAGATTTGAACCAAAATTGATATTTAAGCTTAAGAAGGTAAGGTAATCCGTTTTTCACTAAAACATCGAACAACGGTACTTTTGAAATATAGACATAGGTATGTACATATCTTCAAAACTGGCTATACGATTAAAAATAATTTCTAAGGTAATATGATTATTTATAAATTAACTAGCTGACCCGGCAAACTTCGTACCGCCCAAATCTATATATATAAAAATTGAGCCTTAAAATTGTGTTCGTTTGTCACCAATACACGTCTTAACGCATTTACCGATTTTAACCAAACTTGCATACATCTTTGGTATTGGTCTTTATATGATTTTTGTGAAGTTTGGTTGCAAATGGTAAACGTATGTTTGTGTAATTTGTTTACAAAAAACGGTGCAAAAAAAAATATGTTTGTGGTGCTGTTGTCGATATCCTAAACCACTCAACCAATTTAAATGAAATTTTATGGCTGTCTTTTGTTGGTTACAGTTTGAAAGATAGGATACTATTTAGGTATGGTGGGTACAGCTTAATGTAAAAGAGACTGACGTCCGTATGTGCGTGCACTCATAACTCGGGAATGGATCGTAGTTTGGTGTTAAACATATTTTTTGATGCCAAATATAAAAAACTAAAAAAAAAATGTTTCGTCAAAAATAAAAAGCAAAAATGTTTTGGATAACGTAATCACTATTATTTTTATTTAAAGTATGTGTTTTTTTAACTATCGCAGAGCTTTTTCATAAACTACATTTTTTGTTTTGTCCTGTGTAGTAGTATAAATAAACAGAACTGATGGCTTTCCTACACGTGAACATGATACATATAATTGTCCGTGGGAGAAGCATGGATACTCTAGGTCGATTCCACACAATTCCAACGATTGTCCTTTTGAATTCAAAAGTTAAATCTGGTGGAATCATTGGAATACGCGGAATCAATACATCTTCACCTTTAAATTTTCCTTTTAAAATCGTTGCTTCAATAACAGTGTTCATAACCTTTTTTACTGCTAATCTTGTTCCGTTGCACAATCGAGGCTGATTTATATTCCGAAGAAGAATAATTGGTGCACCAACTTTCAATTGTATACGATGAGGCGGCAATCCAGGTAAATCCAACGAATTCAAAAATTCCGTCGGATAATTGACAGCGTCATCTTGATTTGTGACCGTGTCTACTGATTGATACGTTACAATCTCACCAGGCACATCAGTTAAAATATCCGCATTCAATTGGCCGACGTCCTTATTTTTGGCAGCCAATATTGCTCTTTCAGCTAACCAATTGTGATTTTTATAATTTTGCGCAATGTTTGGAAAAACACTTGAAACCAATTGTTGTTTTGTTTGTGCGAAATTACAAAAATTATCTGGCAAAGTGATTAATCCAGTGTTATCAATAGGAATTTGTCCATTTCCTATCGACAGTAGGTAATTGCCTAGAAAATTCTTCAGCCGATGGGTCATTTTGTATTTGTACTCTCACATTTGTTGTTAATGTGAGTGTTTGTACATTTCTCCATAAATTTGATGACTTTAAATATGCCTTTAATTCATCTGCTGGAGTTGCACGGGGTATCACTGGCAGTGTTTGACGGAAATCACCAACCAATAATATTGAAGCGCCACCAAATATTTCTTGATTATTACTTAAATCTTTCAAAGTCCTATCCACAGCTTCCACCGATCTCTTATGTGACATTGTACATTCATCCCATACTATTAATTTGCATTGTTGCAAAACTCTTCCCATTCCAGAATTTTTAGTAATATTACACGTTGGATTTTCATTAATTTGCATATTCAATGGTAGGTAATTTAAGTGCGGAGTGCGCTGTACGACCACCATCCAATGTAGCAGCTATTCCAGACGATGCAAGTGCTAATGCTATATTCTTCGGTGATCTTTTAGTAGCTAGTAGCATGGAAATCAAAAACGTTTTTCCGGTACCACCTGGCGCGTATAAAAAAAACATTCCTCCGCTTTCGTTTTGTATAGCTTGAATTATTGTATTATATACATTTCTTTGTTCTCGGTTCAATTTCGGCAGATTCAAATTTATAAAAAATGTGTTCAGTTCATTTATATCGTATTGTTGTTCACGTTGCATTTCTTGATTAAATACGTCATGCAATGGTCAATTAGGAGCTGGCAAACCTAATTGTGACAATGTTTTATTTGCAATTGCTAAGCACATATCTTCAATTATAACAACTAATGCCTCATTATAAATTTCGAGTGTTGTTGTATTGTCAAAATCTTCCAACTCGTAGTTTTTAACTTCCGAACGACATCTTGAGACGTCAAATCACTATAAAAGGCCATATAATCTTGATGAAGGCCAAAACTATCTAGACTTCCTGAAAATATCTTTGTGTCATCATTTTAAACCAAAAATTGCCACTCATGAGCAGACACATATCCTCGATCAAAATCAAAGCTTTGTTGCGCTTTTCATCTCACATCAGATGATTATCCGATCCGATCAGTTCATTATCCGATGTCACAGTGCGAATTCGATGCAAAATATCGTCGGCCATAGCACACAACACACCGTCACCAGTCCGCAGCGCTTCGAACGAAGTAGGGCCACAACATTGACCAAAAGCATTCTCAAATAGAAGCAAGAAAAGGGTGAACTGTGTATATTCTACCAATTGCATCACTTGCATAAACACCACGAAATGCGGGAACTACTTCACCTTGTTTCCGCCGCTTGAACTTCTTCGACGACGCATTCCAATATCGGGGCATTTCGCAATAAGAAAGTGTTCGCGCAAACTCGTGGCTTCGGCAAGTGTCAAAAAATTGGTTAGTGTTGTTGCAGGTGCCATAGCCCTACTCACGAATGAGCAGAGTACCAAGAGTATTGGGGTTTACCATATCGAATGCTTTAGTCATGTCTAAAAAGAGAGCTATACTAGTACTATTGTTATCAAAACCATTATTAATTTCAGTACTCAGTTTAAGTATGGCATCTTCAGTAGATCTCCCCTCTCGAAAACCAAATTGATCATCACAAAAAAAGTTATTTTTATTGAGAAAAGAAACTATGCGCACTTTTACAAGTTTCTCAAATAATTTAGAAAATGTTGGAAGTATAGAGATAGGCCTGTACTGCGACATTAAATTTCTAGCACCTTTTTTAAACAGTGGAATAACGTCAGCCGCTTTTAGAGACGAGGGAAAGTTACCACAATTGACACTCAAATTGAATAAATGACTTAAAACATCAACAATAAACAGAGAAATACGTTTAAGAAGGCAGTTTGTGATACCGTCAGAAGTGCTGGAGTTTTTATTATCAAGCGACATGATTTGCTTATGAATTTCAAACGGGGTAAACGGTTTAAATACAAAACTATTGCTTCGAGATATTTCATCAACTACATCTGCATATAAATTACAACTACAATTATTTTGTGCAGGGAGTTGCTTTGATTGAGTTGCCACAGACACAAAGAATTCATTAAAATGATTAGCAATAGAAACTGGATCAGATATTGTTGCGCCTTCAACTTCAATTGTTAAAATCTCGTTTTTATCAGTTTGACTGCTAAGGATATTATTCACGACTTTCCATTCTTCTTTTACATTTCCTCTACAGTTTGAAAGTTTATCAGCATAGTATTTATCTTTACTATACTGTACCTGTTTTTTTACATCTTCATTTAACTTTAAATAGTATTTCTTTAACTTTGCATTAAGTGGATGGCGTAAACATTTTTTCCTAATCTCATTTTTTTCATTTACTTTTTTTAGTAGTTCTCTACTTATCCACGGCCTAAGACGTTTTAAATTGCACTTCTTTGAATTCAGGATTTCAGTGCAACTTGCAATATGCTTTTTTAAAATATTAAGAAAAATATCGTATGCTACCGAGGGATCATTTTCTGTATACACAGGCTCCCAAAACTCAAACATCAAACAAGCTATTAGATTATTAAAATTTACTTTCTTAGTTGATCTAAAAGGCAAATATTTATTTAAACTATTCGATTGGAATTTAGCTATATTTAAGTTAGTCATACAGTGATCGGTAATTTTGTGATCTAGTACTTCAGCAGATAATTTAAATGAAAATTTTTTGTCTAACCTTACAAAAATATGATCGATGCATGTTTTTGAAGAGTCTGTGATACGAGTTGGTTCCATTACATAAGGTTCCAAGCCATATGATGACATTAGTAGCATGTAGTTGTCAGTGTCTATGCAATTTTTTAAAATGTCTATATTAATATCTCCTACAACCAATAAGTTCTTCGTCTTTACATCCTTAAGTAAACCATTCATCTGCTCTATAAAAACATTCCTGCTTAAGTTGTTTTCATGTAAGCGATAAACACAAAAAATGGTAAACTTTTCGTCACAAATATGGCAATTGATTTGTAAGATATCGGCACTACTCACACTAATTTTAACTACATCATATTTATGTTGGTACTCTGTTTTTACATATACTACGATACCACCTGAGCTGTATGAATTATTGCAATTTGGATATGGTTCATAGCCAGGAATATTATAGTTGGATATTTCATTGTCGTACAACCAAATCTCAGACAAAACAATAAAATCAGCATTAATATTACAAGCATTCAAGTGAGTTAAAAAAGAATTAAAATTTGCTCTCATACTACGTATATTTTGATGAGTAATCAGTGTAGAAATGGTGGGAATAGCATAATCTTTTTGGTAATTTGAGTTGTTTTTATTCATTATAATAAATAGATTATAGATTTACAATCTATTGAGGTCTTCAAAACACCTCACTTTAATTACATTATTTCCCTCATTTTTACGCAAAAATATTATGCTATTCCTCATCCACATATACTTAATCTTTTTTTCCATTTTAACTTTTTTGGTGGCATTGAAGAGTGCTCGCATGTGGGACGTTAAGCTGTCGTTGATGAAGATTTGAGAGCCATCCTGATTGTCGCCCAGCAGTTTAGTTGTTAGTTTTTGTTTTCTCTGTTGTTTTGTTCTCATAATGTTCTCTTTTATGATCTGACGAGTGAAATTGATAGATAATACGTTGGTAGTGGGATTGGCCAAGTTGTTTGAGTTAGAAGCAGCTCTCTTTGTTCTGACTTGTTTTACGAAACATGAGTTAATGTCACTCTCACTCAGCTCAACACCCACTCCGACGCCGACAATTTGCAATGCGGTTTGTAATGCAGTAGAATTGTTGACATCTGGTACGTTGAAGATTTCAATTGAATTACTCAGTTTTGACTGCTCCAAGATATTAATACGTTCTTGCAAGTTATTGACAGCCGTTTTAAGTTCAATGTTTTCATTTTGTAGCACAGTAATTTTAGACAAGCAGTCCTGGTTAATTTTTTTTAATTCATGGATTTCATTATAAACCATTTCAATTGTTATGGTGTTATTTGAGTGTGTTTCAGTTTCAATTGCATAAGCTGGTCTTTTGTGATGAGAACCGGGGAGTGGGCTCTCAGTGGAGAATGAATTTCTACGCGAAGTAGAGCACTGAGAGCACCTCCAGATATTACGGTTTTTTTTCATAAATTCAATATCCACTGGTAAAACATTAACACACTTTGCATGAAAAAGCTTTTTACAGTCATTGCACTCAATTTTAGAGTCACTGCGTTCGACTTTTTTTTGACACAGGCAATTCATTTTTTTTTTTTTTTCTCTTTTTCTTTATTTGTAAAAAAGAATTTATAAAAACAAGATTCGAATGAAACTATTATTTTGCACTTTGTTTCACTTCGTACCTATTGTCTGATTTTTGTTTTATTTACTTTAAGACAAATAAGCTATATTATTGTTTAAGCTATTCTCGATACGTGTGTACCCCATAACACTCACGAGATGATATGTATCAAAGTATCTATTCCACTTTAAAATATTACTTAATGTAACATAGTAAAAATAATTTAAAAAAACAAACTTATTAGGTAGGTCCTATATTTAAAAAAAAAATCAAAATTGTTCACAATAACAATTTGCTCGGAAAATAATTGAAATCATTGACAACAACAATTGCTTTTAAAATACTTTTTTTTTTTGTATTTGAAATGTCACTACTCGATTTCTATCCATATTTTTGTTGTTTCAAAGTGCATTTCCCCATACAAACTTTCATAGCCTTTTTCATCCCCTCAAAGATTTGTTTTCGCGACAAAACTTCACACAAATGATATACAGACCAATAGCAAATATGTGTGAAAGTTTGGTTCAAATCGATAAATGCGTTAAGGCGTGAATCGACGACAAACGAACACAATTTTAAGGTTTTCTTTTTATATATATAGAAGAAGAAGAAAGATAGATAGCAAACTCAATCATTCTACATAATTATTATCAAATTCAATAGATTTTTGCAAAAAGTCTTCTTTTTTTTTAAATATGTTTTTCTCAGCTTATACCTGAAAACGGTAAGAACGATTTTGACCAAAATACATACTTGGATATGATTCCAAAATTATTGCGTCCTTCATTTTCAATTCGAATCACCGAAAACGCAAATTTTAAAAATAGCTCATGTCTCGAAAATCCCATTTTCGATTTGGATAAAACTTTAAAAACCAAGTACCTATTGCTTACATTCCGAACAATATCCTTTACTCAATTTTCAGCTAAAAAGTTAAGCAATAGTATTTATCAAAATAATTTTACAAAAACCCCTTAAACGAGTCTTAGCAAAACACATAAATCTAGGATAATACGATAATTCTAATTAAGATCACCCCCTACTTAGTTTTCCTCAAAAAATTCGAATAAATAAGTTTTTTAATTATTTATCAAAAATGACTACCCAAATTCCGATCAGTCTTAGTATATTTTTGTAAAACTCAATACCGTACTGGAAATGCAGTTGCAGCTACCGAAAACTTCTGTTCAGCAAATATTTCCCACTTCTTCGTTTTTGCAATCATATTAAACATCTTAGAATAATAATTCTTCATTTCATTTTCACCCCACATACGTCCATCGGCCTACCTACAATGGGCATATTCAGTTTATAACTACCAATGCAAATAAAAAAAAAACTAAAAAATCTTGTAAAGTGTAAGAGCCTATAAATAATACAGTAGGCACTTATAACTCTTTAACCAGAACCAACAATTGCCTGTTACTGAGAGCTTCAACTTTAAAAAAAAACTCACATTGCTATTTGATATACGTACTCACTTCCATATCAGATGAATAACCGAAAAGTCAAATTTATTTACCACTGTTCCTTTTTCTATATATTTGATGAGTCGTTTCATTTATCTAGCATTGCTTCTCAGATCTTTACCTACCTATCCAATAAAATAAGGAAACAACCAACCAAACTTTTGATCAATGAGAAAGTTTCGTTCAACTCAGTCGTGTACTTTATTAGCTAAGATATCTCATCACAGGAAGGTAACACGTCAGTTACCGAAACACTTTTCTACAGACTTATGCGAGACTTATCTGAGACATTTTCCTTCTTCTTCAAGTGTTAACATATTCAGTATATAATTATGCATTCCATCGCTCTAAATGAAAATTTAGTCTTCACTGCAAAATCAAAACTGTTTCGAAAACCTGTCACCCAATCCTTTTTAACTGCTCTATACCAATCTCTTATTTATACCATATTACAAAGTCATACATAGTTATTAAGTTTGATTTACCAATCGCCAGTATACATTGTAGTGAGTAATAACAGAGCAATAAGTTCTTGACTTAAACCGCTCGCCTTATCGAACAACCCATTTGGCAGTGGCACTTGCATCCCACAAAAGGGAATACTCTTCGCATTCCCCAAAGTCCACTTAAGCGGCCCACATAAGATCACTATCTCGAACTGGACCGTCACAAGAATTCACATTTCATTAACCATGAGACGAGGACGATCGATCGTTCGATCGCGTTCATATTATACGTGCTACCATTCTCCACCGCATGGCAATGCGGTTGCCCGATCGTTAAATTCATCATCAGCGAGATATGAAATTGAAACTTTAATACTTCATCGATAAGAATCGCGGTGGTTTCTTGATGAGATGGCCGTCGAGAGATGCGCTAAATTTTTCGCGATTATCGGTCTCCTTCTCTTGCAGCCGATTAAATGCTTATACAGAGGAAAGACGAAAGACACCAAAAGAACTCGTGTTCCGGTTAAAAAGTCAATTGATGTGACAAACAATGAGGCACATTGTTGCAGCGCCCCACCGCTCTCTGATCAGAAACATCTAAGAAACTGGTCCGGATTAGCTAATAAATCCGATGGTGGTTAAAATTGCACATGACACCTGCAAATCAATATGAAGTACTTGAGATAAGCATTCGTGTTTTTGACATGACAACTGGTCAGGCAACAACCTCTTGGTATGATCCAATGCAGAGGACTGAAGACCGAAGAGTCCATCTATTAGAATATCTGTTCTATGTGGTGTAGTTCTGGTTTGGTAATTAGCGACCAAGTATTATGCGTTTAGTTTATGGATGGGAACTTTGTGTAGGTTTCTTGTAAAATATAACGAAGGCGGGTATACCTTTGGTATTGACACGGTGCATCACTTTGGAGTGGAAACATTTCAGTTTTTTTTTCTATTCCAATGCGACGAAGCATTTCTTGGTAAAGATCGCACTTATACCTGTTGTCGATTTATGATTGCTTCTGTCATATTTTTTGTATAATACAAAAATGTTGTGCTATTTCAATGCCAACCTTAAAAGTATATTACATTAAATATAATGTGGTTGCGCCATTCTCAGTCTATTTCAATATTTGGTGGTATTATTCTTCTCAATTT
Organism: Cheilosia urbana; assembly: GCA_946477585.1. Taxonomy (NCBI): domain Eukaryota; kingdom Metazoa; phylum Arthropoda; class Insecta; order Diptera; family Syrphidae; genus Cheilosia; species Cheilosia urbana. The sequence goes on from OX297855.1 coordinate 67,263,126, forward strand.
TCGTACCGAAGTGAAGAAAAGCTTGAACAAATCACCGAGATGTGCGTCGTTCACTCCCTGGCAATGGAACAACTAAAAGGGGAATATGCGTATACGGTGAATTACTTATTAAAATTCAATTGCTCAAGGAATCATATTATTACAGTCGCCTGTTTCGTTTTATTTTTAATTACAAAAAATAAAAATAAAACTTTAGTATAATTCTCTCTTTTCTTCGGCAGACGGCAATAGCCAAAGTCTATTATTGTAAATTATTGTAAAAAAATGAATGAAATTTATGTCTATGAATAAATTACTACTTATTTACTTATGTACTTACTATTACAGTCGCCTGTGATGAGTAGTGGCGATGCCTGAAATGGCTACACATTCACAAACTTTGAAGTTGTTCACAAATACCTACTTGCTGATATAGGGGAAGACGGCGTCACAAGAATTGGGTTCATCATCATTTGTGCCAGAGGATACAAGGTCCTAATCCCAGACTAGATATGCCATTCGTCCCGCTTTCCTGCATTGAAAATATATCTCGTAAATTTCCCACCTTTAAACTTGTCACCCTATTATTACTTCATTATTAAATAAAATAAATTAGCTTTTATTTCTTATGCTAGTGAAACGTCCGAAAAGGCAATATTGTCGTAGAATCCGAGGACACTTCAGCTGTTAAGTTATTTTATACTCAGTACCGGCTCCAGCGAAACTAGCGCCCTGTGCAAGATTTACAGAAATCGCCCCTTTTTCATGTTTACACAATATGAATAGGTCTTTTCCAAATCATCCAGGAGGTAGACTTTCAATACGATTTTTTTAATTGAGTCCTCGGAACTACCTTGCCAATGGATTATTTTCGTTGATAACTGGAAATTGAAAAATTTCTATTACTTGTTTTTGAAGTTGCAACATTGCTAGTGATGTGAGTCAATGCACAAGAAATAATTCAGCACGGGTGTGATGGATGTTGTTATTTTGGGCTTATTTGAACAAGCTTTGACAGTATTTGTTCGCGGAAGATAAAATTAATTTTTCTTTCCTACATCTTGCACATATGGTTGGTCCGGTCCTGTTTATAAATACTATGAACAATGTTAGGGCTCAATTAAAAACGAAAGAAAACAAATATATTTCTATTTTGATATTTGATATTTATTTATTTATTGACAGACATTTACAAATATTACAATATGTATCTATAATGACATAAATGTGATCATGATAATTCATAGGTATACATATTTATTTATTATAAAAATTATGATTAATTTAGTATAATTAAACATTTAGTAAAATTAAATTTAAAATGACTAATCAAATTTTTACAAAGAACAAATAAAAGAAGAAATAAAATGAATGAAATGCAACATTTAACAGATAAATTAATTAAAATTGAAAAGCCCCAACGCCTAAAATTGCCAGCCAAGTATGAGAACAGAGAAACACTAAAACTATCAATAAAACAGAGTCTTCTTATGCTAAGAGGAAGGGAGTTCCATAAGCGAGCGAATGGCGTAAACACAAAATTGTCTTTCGGTTGTGATTGCGGTAGCTCTCGGTGGAATTATAGTAAGAGTACAAGATGAATTTGAAAAAGTTTCCGATATAGATATTCTGGATTCCTTGACATTATAATTTTATATAAGTATTTGATCGCACAATAATCCATGTATTTATCCAGTGGTAGACCCAGAATCCTACTTTTATATGAGGTTATGTAATCCTGGCGCTTTAGACCGTACACATAACGAGTAAAATTATTAAAGGCGACATTAAGTTTTCTTCTAGATTCGGCATTACAGTACATTGTCACTTCGGATCCAAATGACAAAATTGGAACAATAAGGTATTTAACTAACATAGGGGTATAGGACTGTGACATATACAGATTACGTAGGCATCCATAAACTTTTCCTACAACAATACGAACATGAAGATGCCATCTTAAATTTGTATTGAACCAAATGCAAAGATTTTTGGCCCTATCAACGAACTCTATCCGTTCATTTCCTAGATATATATTCGGGAAATCAGTCGAATCTAAATCATTTTTTGATATTAATAGATATTTTGATTTTTTGGGGTTCAGGCATAGTTCGTTTTTCTTTGACCAATGAAATATACTTTAAAGGTCATTATTTATCTTAAAAATGGCATCCTCAATTAGTCCTATTCTAGAACTAAAATACATCTGTACATCAGCATACATATGAACGGAAGAAAATAGAATGTTTTTGGGGAGATCATTTGTGTCTATTGAATTATTCTATGAGAATGCTCTTCATTATTTAGAAAAATATTTCCACCTAAACTCTAAGCTCACTAGTACTCATCAAGGATAAATTTACGAAATAATCCAAATTTTGCAAATTACATCAAAATTATTTTAAAATTTATCTCGGGGCGCTGTTGAAGCGTTATAGGTTCGCCTTTCCTGGGAGATGGAGAAGTATATATAAAAAAAAAATACAAATAAAGATATCCTTTTTTTAAGAATTTATTTTTTTTAATTTGTTTGCATTAAAGAGTTTTTTTTTTGAATGCGAGCTAAGAGATTTGGATGAAAAAACGATGTGAGAAATTGAATAAGTTTTTCCCAAAAAGATTAAGACGTCAAAATATCAAAATTATTTGCAATTTTGTATTTTCGTTTCCTATTTCTTGTGCTAGCTCTGAAAGGATATTCGATATGCAGTTTTATGAAGAGCTCATGGAGAGATGACCGAAATCAACTTTCTTTCAATGTAAGTATTGGAAGCAGAGCTTCTTGTAAAGCAAAATTCGAAAAAAATTTCATCCGATAAGGACTGAAATTTAGAGTTTGGCTTTCGTAGAACTGCATCTTTTTAATATAAAAAAAAAAACGTTGATCTGTATAACTTAACTTACGTATAAATTGCAATTAAAACGAAGGCTGTTAATATAAATTTGAAGTAATATACCTTATATTAATTAATATAGTTTCTCGTTCATCTTAACTTGCTAGTTTCGTGATATGAATCGTTCTTCTGTTTATATTTTTATATAAAAATTACTTAGTCAATACAAAGACTAATAAATTATTATTGCTTAGTTTATATGTAAGAATTCGATTGTTTACTTTTAAGTTTCGTTAAGAGCTAAGACTGCCCCCCACCCGAGGTAAGAGGTCTTAGTACAATCGCAAAGCAAGGTACGAGAGAAGACGACGACGATCACCAAATCGACTGGGTGTTCTTGTTCAAGTACGAGAACCACCCACTTAAGATTGATTATCTTAATATATAAAATATTAACAATTACATATTTGTATTAAGTTATGTTTATTCTTGAATTTTTACTTTTGAAACATGTAGGTATCTTATCGGGAAAATCCGAATACTAAATACGATTGTAAGCATTTGCTTTGAAAAAGTTAAATAAAATGTACAAACATGAATTTAAAAGACCTTTACCTTAACCAAATATTACTTATTACAAACAAATAAAATAAAATGTAAACTAAAATAAAAACGTTTTTTTTTTTTTACTTTAAATGCAAAAATAATTTTTCAGATCTGGCATCCCTGTCCAAGGCAAGCCCAAAAAAAAAAACGATTTCACGGGAGAAACCTGGAAAAACCTGAAAGTTCGCCAAGACCAAAAAAGCAGGTGAAGGATAAGTTTTTTTTTTGTTTTATCAGCAATTGAATTGTGATTTTGTTTTTTTGATAAATTTTGTTAAAACAGATGACACATTTTTTTATTCATAATTAATAAAGTCTGCTCAGAAAATGTCAAAATATTACCTTTTTTTGTAAAGGGTTTTTTGTTACAGCTTATCCCGTAGCAGGGGTAAAGGTAAAGAAATGCAATATACATACGGCGACCATCTGTTTGAATTTCAAATAATGACCAAAAAAAAAATTAAGCCCAGTTCTTAATTATTATTTTTTTATTTAAAAAAAAAAAACTCAAGAAAAAAAATATAACAAGGATTCAGTCTTTGCTTTATTTAGTTAAAATAAATATTACAGAAGGAACTCTTAATTTGTCCCTATGTTAGCCAAAATAAATAAATAAATAAAATCCAGTCTTAAATTTAACTAAATGTTGTAAAATAAAGTTTTCCATGGTTGGCAATAGAAAATGTGGCCATGCACTTGTGTTGCATTTCACATCGCCTTCTGTTGTTTTTTTTTTTTTTTTTTAAGAATTCATATTCTTTTTGTAGTTGAGACATTTTCTTCTGGGTGGCATCAGTGAACTTAAAGATAATTATTAATGTTTAATTAGGTATATTTTAATTAATAATATCAAATAAAATTTACCAAATTTAATGGTTACCTCAGCGAAAATTTGTCTTCGAAGTTTGAAAAGCTTTTGAATTGAATGCTCGATTTTGACATTTTTGAAATAAGGCTAGTTCCGAGAATGATGTAGGGAATGTTTCGAAATGAGAGATTTGTACTACATTACCATTTTTGCACATTCAGGAAATAAGGGGCACGTTTGAATTATCATTGTGCTTAAAGAATTTTTGTTTGGTTAGTTTTTCGTTTTTATTTCAACAAAATTGAATAAGATACTGAACAAATAATGAACAGCTTTTTTGAAATAATGAACATTTTTATGTTTTTGAATACAAAATAATTCATAATGAACATCTCCTTCAAATAATGAACAGTTTATTATAATAATGAACGGATGGTCACCGTAAATATACAGGAAAAAATTCAAAGAACCCTCTAAAACAAATTATTGTGTCAAAACGAGGGAAAAGGAGCAAGGCAACTTTACGGGAAATTTGTAGGTATATATCTCGGTGATTAACAAACTTGGAAGCCCTCCAGCTAGCTACTGTGCTTAATAAATAAGAAGTCGACTTCGAATAGACTTAAGTTGAAACGGCTCCCATCAGGAAGTGAATAGAGTCAATAAATGCATTCATCACCGATATTTTATACGATATTTGTCTAACTTTCCTTGGAATATATTGCATATCTGTAGACGAGGCCTTTGTGTGTTTATTCTTTCGTACTCCAAGCCTAGAGTTACGGTGTAGGAAGGTCTAAACAAACATGTCTTCTATTGACAAGCAGTGACTTACTTAAAGTGAACTCACAGGGTCTAAGCCGGGGTCCGAGTCAGAACAGAATAATTTAACTCGACAAGACTTTAGGCTTTTTGGGGCTGCCTGCAGACATTGTAGGTAGGCTTTTGCTGTATTAAAATTTACCATTTGTCAAACCGGTTATAAAAATAAAATTTGGGGTTACTGGCTGTGCATTTTTGTAATCGAAATAGTACTGCTCTTCAGTACCTTTATTTGGATCAAGTCTTTCGTATTATATATTGCAAAATTAGTTTAGGGGATATTGGTTCCGATTGTGCGCACTGAAAGATTCGCTTTGCAAAGGAACTTTGTAGTTCTTGTTTTTAGCATAGTTTACAGTGTTTAAAAGTCATCCCTTATGACGTAACTGCTCAATCAACTTGAAGCTACTCGGACTTCCTTTGTTACACTTGAGAAGTTTGGTAACTTACTTTTTCGATAGTTGGTACTCGTTGCGTTCTAACGTATAAAGCCGGCTATAGCACAGTGCAGCGTAGCGCATTTAATTTCATCAGATTAAATATGTTTGAATATATGTTAAACCTGCGGTGAAATTATTGTTCGTTTACACCACCGCTAACAAAACCCAAAGATTCGTTATACAGTATATCTATGTACTTAGGAGGTAAGGGCCAACTTGTGACGATCAGTCGCTCACGATAAATACGTCAACTCAGCTGAGGTGGACCCTGTCATTAACAAAGACAAAGAACGTGCGTAGTCTTCTCAAAAATACCAGAGCTCTAACACATAACGGCGAGCACTTTTGCTGGGCAATAAAACATTTGCTTTAGCTACCTACCTAGATATATTGTGCGTCCGCTCTTTTTCATTTTTTCATTTTAAATTCATTTTTATTTATATCTTTCCCTAAACTTACATACTAGACAAAAACGAGTAAATCTAATTTAAAACTAACATTTATCTTATTCTAGCTTACTGGCTCTTAGCGAGCGCTCTAAACTTAACAATATCCTTAAAATTATTGCCTTTCGACCTTAAATCTATCTATATCTATGATTTGTTTTGTTTTTTTAATTTTCAAGAAACTTTAGAAAACTTGAATTCTTTATTATTATTAGAGCGTCCGCTCTAACCAATACGAAATGGTAAACCACTGTAAAACATTCCTCGATACAGAAGAAGCTTTTCTAATACTTCTCCCCAAACAAGAGCCATATTTTACCAATCGTCTTATTCTCTTCCCTGCAACAGTCTCAAATAGCGAAGCTGGCAAAAAACGCCACGAGAAAATATGTTGGTATTCAGAAAAAAAAAGAGTCCCATGTCCCATCGCCTTGCTTCCACAAAAGTCCTTCAAAAACAAAAAAAGGAACAACGACCTATGCACCACATGCATGGATTTATTTAAATTGATTAATGATGCCGTATCATCTTTACATGGAGTATCCAGTTTCATTTGGTTGGTAAGCGATCGATGGGTGGAATATTTCACGATAGCGCGCATCCTTATGCTGGCTAATTAATGTTCGATTTAATTGTCAGTTAACAAGAACAGTGTACAAGAGTGATGTTCGCTCACATAAGAGATCCAATTAATCTGCGTCAACAAAAAAAAAAAGGGACATCCAGCGAACTGAGGTAAAAAAAAAATAAAACTAACCCACATCTGTAATTCTATATATCCTTTCAGTGCGTATCGTATTTTCATAACCGATTTCGAGATTTAAAAAGAAACCATCACTCATTCTAACAAATCCATGCTAGCGAAAAAATACAGCGGCAATGTGGATAGGGATACGGCGAATTCGAAAGATGAAAAATATCCTTCTCCACCCATAACCACTATTATGTTATGTGGCTTTAAAATGTATTCGCTGTTTACACACACAAACATGTTGCCCGTTGGGCCCCCCACAAAACATGTGCGCAATTATGTATACACAAAAATGCATAATGCGCGAGGACGAAAACCGGGATAAGCAAAAGCAAGCCGCACCACTATATTGTGGGTGGACACCACGATCACAATGCAATGGATTGAGGGTGGTGGCTGGTGTTTGGTTTGCTGGCTGGTGGGTTATCAAGCGAACATATCCCAGTGGAGAGCGATATAATATTTCATCGACAAAAGTCCTTTTTACGAGTTAACAGGCACTCGCTGCACTGCAACGGTACAGGATAATGGAACGTCCAAAGTATCATTTATATAGGTGGAGAATATTCTGTGTGTGTTTATACGGAGAGAAGGTACTTTGTGTAATGGTGGTTGGACTCATATGTAAAATGTAACTCTTTTCTGACAATTTACCAATGTTGTATACGTATACCTACACGTAAAAGTATCATCGTTTCATCGCATAGCATGGCAGGTTGTTGGAGAAAGAGGCGGAAGACCTCACGTAAAAAATAGCAAAGTTCGCCAGAGCGTAACGCTGGTCTATAACTTTTGATTGTAGAAGCTAACATTTCGCAATTAACTGTTCTATTGACGTACACGAAACAGAATGTTATCGATAGTTTTGTTTGAGTGAAACTATCGGGTTTTTCAATAAGAGCGCTACAAAAGTTTATTTTTTAAATAAAACAAAAACGGTTGGATATCAACGAAATTCTTTATTCCTGTGAAAGTACGAAAGTCGATGCCATTATGTATGGAACTCGATTTCTTTTGCATGGCCACCACGGGCACGCTTGCAGAAGTCCAGACGCTGAACCCAATTTTCGACGCTTTTCAAGCATAAATCGGCCGATACTGCTGCAATTTAACGTTCGATATTCGTACGAAGTTCATCAATCGTCGCTGGCTTGTTGAAATAGACCATAGACTTCATGTAGCCCCACAGGAAATAGTCTAACGGCGTCAAATCGCACGACCGAGGCGACCAACCGACTGGATCATTTCGTGAGATAACACGTTCGTATCAAACTTGGTTTCCAATAAATTGATTGTGACATTCGCTGTGTGACTTGTGGTACCGTCCAGTTGGAACCACATTTCCTCCAAGTCCATATCATCCAATTCACGGTCACAGAGATGCCCAACGCTTGAGAACGACGTGTGAGAGACACATTTGGGCTTTCTTCAACTGAAGCCTCAGCGGCAGCAATATTCTAGACACTACGGGCACATCTTTGTCTCACTGGCACGAGAACATTTTATTCTGTGCCTGTGTATTCAAATTTTTCCACTAGACGCTCAATTGTTGATCTGCTAGGACGATTATGACGACCATAAATTGGACGTAGCGCTCTTAACGTTGAGGCCACTGACTCCGAATTTCGGTAGTTAATTTTAACAACTTCGACTCGTTGTTGGCTCGAATATCTTTCCATCGTGAAATGGCAAACCTTACTGAAGAGAAATGTCAAAAGATCGGCTAGAAATTCGGCTTCGTTTGCTGTCCCTGTCGCTCTACTTTTGTAGCGTCCCTGTTGGAAAACCCTTTACTAAAGGAGTCTACAGTCATCAGTCATCACCATGTAACTATTGCAATGGAAGCGAGAATCCTTCAATTGAATATACCTAATATGTATACGGATCTCGAATGTCAATCAGAAATCATAAAACTGTGTCAAATCTCAACCAGAGCCATAATGCGATTTATACAGCAAAATTAACAGAATTTTTGACAGTTTGACAGTAGCTTTTTTAGAACCACAGATTTTTTTTAACTTAGGTATACTTATTTTTATAATACAGCGACATCGCCAAGGACGTTAGACCTATCTCACATTATAAACAAACCATGCAGTTTCACTGCCTTAAACACAACTAAGTATATTCACTTGATTTTTTTGGGAAGATTGTGCAGTGATGCAATGCTGTGCGTAATTTTTGTTTTCCAAGATGTTGTGTATCACCCAGGTCACTATAGGAAGGAATAGTAGAATTTCTACCACTTGGCGAATTCTAGTATTATAAATTCGATGTTGTTGTCCAGATGGTACCAACAAACTCTTAGTCAGTTCTTTCTATTTTTAATAAAATATATAACTCAACAACAGCAGTCCCTTTATGAATAGGCCTATTCGCGGCTCTGCGAAATAAGTCCTCAATGAAATAAGGCCCCAAAAAAAAAAAAGTAAGACAAGTGCGAGTCGGACTCGCTCATGAAGGGTTCCGAAACAGCAAGTAACATAACATAAAAGTTCCTGCGGTTCGTTGTAACTTTGATCGATATTTTAATAATAGTGTATTTTTATATCATTTATTATTAGGAAATAATGGTTCAGGGCTTTTGGTTGCTTCGCAATAGTGTTTTTTTTCCGAGGTAGGGTAGTTAACCCCACGCACAACCCCCAACCTGCGGGGATGTGAGAGCTGACAGCGAGAAAATACTGTGAGGAGATTTAACGTTGGACGGCTTCAAACGCAACAAACCGCCAGAACCTTTGCCGATCGCGTATCCCTCAACCTCTTGAGAAGTCCTATACTGCCAGCATCAAGTGCCGAAGACCAGTGGCGCCGATGCCAAGAAGCCATCAAAACCGCCGCAACTGATGTGCTCGGTTTCACCAGCCCACCCCCTCGAAACCCCTGGTTTGACGAAGAGTGCCGGTAGGCACATGCAGCAAAACAAAGTGCATACGAAGCGTCGCTGCATAGAAGGACGAGAGCAGCTCGTCAGCTCTACGAGCAAAAAAGGAGGGAAGACCGATGTTCTTCTCCGGAGAAAAAAGAGAGAGCATGAGAGGCGCGCGATAGAGAGGTGTTACTCCAGGAACAATGTTCGGAAGTTTTACCAAAAGGTAAAAAGAACGTGTCATGCCAACAAGACCCGAACGGAGACCTGTAGAGACGAGCAAGGAAACCTTGTAGTAGAGTCACAGTCGGTGCTGAGGACATGGAAAAACCATTTCTGCAGACTGTTTAACGGCGAAGACGACACAAATTCCGCTGTTAGGCAGAACGAACCATTCAACCTGGACGATGACAGCCAAGATTTCCGTCCACCTGACCAAAATGAAGTGAGAATAGCAATATCTAAGCTTAAATCCAACAAGGCTGCTGGTCCAGACGGCTTACCTGCCGAGCTCTTCAAGGCAGCCGGAGATGACTTGGTAGAGTGCATACACCAACTCATCTCCAAGATTTGGTTAGAGGAAAGTATGCCTGATGAATGGAACCTCAGCATTGTTTGCCCGATCCACAAGAAAGGAGACCCTCTAAACTGCGCCAACTACAGAGGCGTCAGTCTCCTGAACACTGCGTATAAGATCATGTCTGCTGTATTGTGTGAACGCCTGAAACCATTCGTCAACGATCTGATAGGTCCCTATCAGTGCGGTTTTAGGCCCGGTAAGTCCACGACCGATCAAATATTCACACTACGGCAGATCCTGGAAAAAACCCAAGAATACCAGATCGATACTCATACTCACCATCTTTTTATCGATTTTAAGGCCGCATATGACAGCGTTTATAGAGACGAGCTATACAGAGCCATGTCTAGTTTTGGCATCCCTGCCAAACTTGTCAGATTGTGCAGAATGACGATGGAGAACGCTCGCTGCTCCGTAAAGGTCGGAAACAATCTCACCGAGACCTTTGATGTCAAAAAAAGACTTAGACAAGGTGATGCGCTGTCATGTGACTTCTTCAACATCATTCTTGAGAAGATTGTGCGAAACTCACAAGCCAACACCAGAGCCACAATTTTCTATAAGTCTGTGCAACTGCTTGCATACGCTGACGACATTGACATTGTTGGTACAACACAGCGAGCTGTCACTGGTGAGTTTGCAAGTATTAGTACAGAAGCGGCAAAAATGGGTTTAGTGGTGAATGAGGGTAAAACAAAATATATGCTGTCAACAAGAAGGGACACACGACATCGACGAATCGGACAGAACGTCACGATAGACAGCTATAACTTTGAGGTAGTTAGGGACTTTGTCTACCTCGGCTCCGCTATAAACTCTGATAACGACATCACATCAGAAATCAAACGAAGAATCACACTTGCCAACCGCTGTTTCTTTGGCCTAAGACGGCAATTGATTAGTAAGGCCTTGTCAAGAAGCACTAAGGAGATTCTATATAAGACTCTCATCATCCCTGTCCTGCTCTATGGCGCAGAAGCATGGACCCTAGCAAAAACGGATGAGGATCTTCTTGGTCGCTTCGAACGCAAAATTCTTCGAGTGATTTTTGGTCCCGTTTGCGTTGACGGGCTTTGGAGGAGAAGATTTAACAGCGAACTCTACGAGCTGTACAGCGACATCGACCTAGTCAGAAAAGTACGCATCAGTCGTCTAAGATGGCTGGGACATGTAGAGCGAATGGACACCAACGCTCCAGCCCGAAGAGTCTTCAATTCTAACCCGGAGGGACAACGCAGTAGAGGAAGACCTCGCCTTAGGTGGCGCGCGTAAGTGGAAGGGGACCTCAACCAACTTGGAGTGCGCAACTGGAGGCAGTTAGCCAAAGATCGCGCTAACTGGAGAGGCGTATTGGTTGAGGCCCAGGTCCACCCCGGACTGTAGCGCCACCTAAGTAAGTAAGTAAGTAATGGTTCAGGGTTTATGTATAAGGCTTATGTTTATGAAATTAAATGGTTTTTTTCTTAGAGTTGATTGTATTAAAGGTAAATTGACGTTTACGATATAGCATGTACGGTAATGTACATCACATATTTTTTTTAGTTTTATCGTTCTCTTATTTTAGAAGTTAGGGGGGGGGGGGGGGGAACCAACATTTTACCACTTTGGAAGTGTCTCTCGCGCAAACTATTCACTTTAGAAAAAAAAAATGATATTAGAAACCTAAATATTATTTTTGAAGACCTATCCATACAGTTTCTTGAGTTTTTGAATTTCAGTTCTATGTATGGGGACCCCCAAAATTTAATGTTTTTTTTTATTTTTGTGTAAGATCTTAATGCGGTTCACAGAATACATCTACTTACCAAGTTTCAACGGTATAGCAGTTATGGTTTCGGAGAAAAGTGGCTGTGACATACGGACGGACAGACAGACATGACGAATCTAATAGGGTTCCGATTTTTGCCATTTGGCTACGGAACCGTAAAAAATTAAATAAGGTCCAAAAAAATTAAAACAACAATAATGATTTTTAATGGAATTTCCTTGCCTTATTTCCTAATGAAATAAGACCCCAAAAGAAGAAATGAAATAAGTCCCCAAAATTATTTTTTTATTATTAATTGTTATACCCTTCCGATATGGAATGCGTATGGGGGGGGGGGGCATATTGCCCCCCTGTGCGAGATTAAGTTTATAAAAAGTTCCTTTAATCTAAATAAGTTTATCCATTATCAACAATATTAAATAAAAAGTAGTTTTCATTATGTTTAATTTCATTATGAAATAAACCCCAAATTTGAGGCCTTATTGCATCTTTTGTTGGGGCCTTATTTCATATTGGAAATTGGGGCCTTATTTCATTTTATTTTTGGGGCCTTATTTCCTACAGCCTCTATTCGCGTATACTTTCCCGAGTCAAACACAAAACACTGCAAATCGGTCAATCTCAAAACATTTAGCGAAACTCTCTCCAGAGAGCTGAAAATATAGCTACTCAAAAGGACGTGAATACTTGGATAGGCTTCGAGCTACTGTGATCTCATCACACAAATAAATATATAACTTACCTTTTTGCAGCATATGAAACGTTCTAGGAGAACTTTCGACCATCGCAAATTGTATTTTTCTCTGCAAGTGGTTTTAAAGAGGGATTTTGAAATTTATATTATATATACCTATAGCTATGCCTATATCAGTAGGTAAGTACCTACCGCCCTACCGGTTAAAATTCTCTGAGCTGTTTCGTTTTTAAGTATGTACTCGTTATTTTGCTATTTTTCTGTAATTTTTTATGAAAGCTAGGAATCTGGAAGAACGGAGAGACAGACAGCCGGACACAATTTTGCGACCCACTTTTTTGAGTTAGTCTATCATCGTGATGTCATAATTGACTAACATCTCGAATTCGAAATACATATATATATTTCTTTTAGTACGTAATCGAGAAAGTTAAAAATATGTAATGACAAAAAGTTTGGTGTTTTTTTTTTTTTTTTTAAATAAGCAAATCGTTTTTCCGATTTATCTGGGCAAATATTTTAACCGTCTGTCAATGGAGTTCGGGTATTGTCAGTGACTGACGAACGCTGTAATCTTAATCATTTCTTATCAGCCAATTCTGCGCTATGCCCAGTCCACTTGATTTTGCTCCCAATGGACTAATCTGTCATCTTTCAATAACAACACGATAAACGCAAACCTAGTTTTACTGTTTTTGTGCCTAACAGGTCAAACTTAACGCTAAACATTTCCGAAATCGTCCCCAAATTCTTGGCACCAACTTCGTGGCTGGAAAGACAGTTTTTTGATCATCAATTAAATATGAGACTTCCTAAACAGCTTTGCTAATTCTAGGGTATTGTCTAATCTATTTTGGAAACAAACCAGCTTCACAGATTTCACTAAACCCCTTGTGACGACTAAGATAAATAAAAACTCCAAAGTTTCTCGCAGTGCATCGAGTCGAAGAAAATTGTGTAATGATTCGACAAGTAAATGTAAAAACCAAACTCACCGTACCGACCTACCTACCTACCTTTTAATAAAAAAAAAATACTCCACATAACCCCTTCACTACCTCGTGAGCTCCATACCGACATGACACCACTGTGAAAGGGTGGCGATCTTTCAAATGGCGGCACAGAACATACCTACAGTGTAGAACAAAATCACAAACCGTATGTAAACGATAAAAGCGTATCGCCGGGGTAGGTAAGTAGCTTCAATACCACCATCATTGTTCTCATCATCATCGTCATCATCAGGGGTAACATCAACATCAATCGCTTGCAGCAAATGCAAGAAGTGTAATTCCAACCAACCCAACTTGCACCCCAAACCACCTTTAAACTGATATGATTTCTTGCAGCGAGCATATTACGCCCGCTCACACTATATTTCGGGTTGAGGTAGATGACCAACGCGAGGAACAGAACAAAAACTCAATACACAAAGGGACGAACAAAAAAGCCCTCCACTGTCGTCCTCCTACAAAAAAATGTCGGTCTTAACTTAACACACATGCAGCATATTCATCCACAGTGCCGTCATGACTATAATCGCTCGATGCCTGCTCACGCTCGGTGTTAGCCCTGGGTTCAAGCACATACCAGTATTTCACCCCCTCAACGAAGAGTTGCTGGTAACGAGTCCATATCCGGACTCCGTTGTGTGCATTCCGCATCAACATTCACCAACACTAGCATCATAAGGTCTATTTTATCAAGTGGAGTGGAGCGGTGAAACCGGAAGAAGAAAGCTTTTTATGTGGACTTTTATCGACGTACAGTACAGATACAGATGATATCCCTTCAGCCCGCTTTAGGATTACGTATAAAGTGCGCATGACCCGTACGCAAAAAATGGAATAATGAAAGTTTTTTGTTTTGATTGCGAGCATAGCAAAAACATATTGAGGCACTTGGCGTATACAAAAAGCTTTAAGTTTCTGGCAGTAATTTATTGCGAAAAAAAACAAATATCGGTGAGCTATAAGTACCATATTTTTTAACTCATAGTTTGTCACATAATCCGCCGATGCAGACATCATAATCCAAAAGTAAGTCCCATCTTCTTAATCTGATAGCTTAAGTCACCGCAAGTCTTGCGAGCATCCTTACTACCAATTTGAGTGCTCCCCGACTTTTGCTTGGAACTCCTTGTTAAGACTATCCAATGAACAAAAAGTCTAAAATAGAAAGGGCATCTTGAGTGAATAATCAAGAACACTCTGACCGAAATGGTTTTTAAATCTAAGCTATTAATAGGCGTTTATCTTTTTTTACCCGACTGGACACAGGGAGGGTTATGTGTTTCGCACGTATCATATGTACGTTCCTACGTGACGCTCTGTAGCATAAACGGCTTGACCGATTTTGAAGAGTGAGGTGTCATTAAATTGGTATTCCTTCCCGGAGTGTCATAGTATAAACCAATAAGTACAAAAATATAAATTTTAAAAAAAAAAGTTATTTAAACAAACAAAAAAAAAAACCGACTGACTATAATAAAGATTAAAACAAGACACTTTCAAGTATAACTAATTGACAGTCAGAGACTACCTACACAATCTGACAAATATATTTTTACGGTCAGTCGGGTTTTTTTTTATTTAGATCAGAGCTGAGCGCTAAACTGAGCTCGAGCCTCGAGCATTATGAGCGCCCTCTGAGCCGAGCGTGCTCCGATCGTTGATCGTTCTGATGTTTTCCTTTTTTGTTTTTCTTTTTTTTTCTAACAAAATGTGACTGCTGGACGTATTTATGAATAATGTGTAAACAGCCTTTTACTCAGCTTTCTCAGTGAATTTATTATGAGCTCCATAGAGCGCGATCTGATCATGCTCTGAACGAAAAAAGAAACGAATTCGAGCTCTAATGTGTCTGAACTAAAAAAGAAACACGAACTTTTTGTATAACAGTTCAGGTTTTGCTCTGAACTAAAAAAAATAAACGCCCAATGCGAAACTGATTGCCGGGTTGATTAGGTTTGCTTATCTAAATGGGCATGTTCAACGTTAGGAACCCCTTTTCCAAAATGATGTTCATTTGTACGAACAAGAGCAATGCCTCCAAGGAATTTATCTTAATACTTTGTTTTGGAAAGTTTGAATCAATTGTAGATTCGATCTTTTCGTACAACCAGAAAAGCTGAAATCCATTTGTCCATACGGGTCTTAGGATCTGCTTATAAATCAGGAGTTTGTTTTCAATTGAAAGTTGTGAGGTTCTACCCATAAGCCAATACATATTTCTTAGCTTAATACCTAGCTCTTCTTTTTTCGTTTTGACATGCCCTTTCCACTTAAGTTAAGCATCTTGACTCATACCTAAGTATTTGGCCGTATGCAGTACCTACTTCTTTTCCATTTATATTAACTCTTACTGTACCTATTTATCTTAATGTTGGTATAGTTATTATGAAAGGATTTATTCTCATATATTCTCCATTTTTTCGTCCAGTTACCTATAGATCTTATGGATCTTTCTAGTGTGTGTGCTGCTTCTTCCGCATTGTCGTCAATATTGCCAATATTGCTGTGTCATCAGCAAAAGTGACAAGGCTAGGTAGTTGCTTCTTGTTCAGGCAAATCTCTTGTATACAAAATATACAAGATTGGACCCAGGACACTGCCGACTGCCCTGATGTACACTTGACGTTGTTATTTTTAAATCCGAGTATTCATTTTCATATCTTACACGGAAGTACCTGTCTGTAATATATGATTTGAGAATGCAATAGAATTCCTCAGGAATTTGTTTTATAGCATCAGCCCTACCACATCCTTCAACTTATTTTCGGTAATATTTCGCATCCAAAATTTGCTGTGGGCTCTTGCTCTATATCCCTTTGAGCTGTTAAAACTGTATTTATTTCATTTAGTTAACAACGCTGGAACTCGGGAGGCACGCTTAATATGAAACTAATGAGCATCTTTGAATAAAGTGTCAAATATTAGCTTTAAACGTCAAAAAGTTTATACTTACCTAATAACGTGGAACCTAAAAATATTGCAGACTTAAAATATAGTACAGGTATTCACGATTCGGTGTAATAGACCTAGTAAAATTGGGAATTTTTTTTTAAACGAAACAAATGACAGATCAGATCCAGTTTGACAATTGTTCTGCATTTCTGAAACCGAAAAATTAGTTTTTAAATATTTATTATGTATATCGAAAAAAAAACAAAAAGCGAAAAAGAAAAAAATGCTTCAATGTTTAATGGAAGATGATGCAGACAAAATTGGCGCAGGATCATAAGTCCACAGACCAAAAGTCCACAATGGTCTTTTGACCCACCACCCAGGTGAGCCAAAAGTTCACACAAATTTCTTGTGAACTTTTGACTTACTGATTGTGGTCTTATGGCTCCAAATTCTAGTAATGACCTCATTTGTGGTATTGCTATTTGAAAATTAAACACAAACTACAAGCGAAAGACCGCGCACCCAGCCCGTAATCCAAAAGAAACCCAAGCAGGGGGGTTGCATACATTTTATTATACAATGGTAGCAATTCGCATGCGCCATTAAATTATAAAACATTCCCATACTTTTTTAGTTGTTTTAATTTATTTTTTGTAGTCATATGGATAATTATGGACTTATGGCCTACATTCATTTTAAGATTGTGAACCTATGACCCAAATTATTGTGAACTTTTGGCCTGTGGACTTATGACCCTGCGCCGACAAAATTATGTGGACAAATGATGAAAAAAAAAAAAAAAAAAAAAACACGTGGCTTCGTGGTTAGTGTGTTGGACTACTAAGCGAGGGGTCCCAGGTTCGAATCCCGCAAAAACCCAAATTCAAACTTAGGGTTTTTTCCACTGCGCCACCTCTCGCGAACGTCTGACAAACATCCGAGAGTATAACTGTCTTGAAAGAGCTTCTCAATTAGCCGTTTGGAGTCGGCATAAAATTGTAGATCCCTTCCATTCGTTCCAAAAATGAAAAACTCACTTAAAAAACTTTGGTTCATAAAACTATCCAACTGAGATATTTTATGTTACTAGAAACATATTAGAACAAACATGGTTGTGTATTTTCCGCTTTTGAATATCATTAACTTCGATTTCATAAGTAAATTTTGCTTAAATAACTGAAAGAATTGCTCAAAATGTTTTTATTTACCCACCACCAAAATAATATAGCTCGTATGTATAAGTAACAAGGCAAGTAACGGAAAATCGGCCGAAGTTGGAGGTCTCAGTGTTGTTTCTGATTTACTCTGTTGCATTTTTCGGTTACAATAAGGTCAGCGTATAGGTATGTAGATAAAGTGCAAAAGTGTACCGAATTTGTAGTCAGCATAATTTTTTTGTCGTAGTGCAAAAAAAATAGCACTTTTGCACTGATACAAGACCAGTTGCATCGGATGGTGAATACGGTGTTCAGAATACCCATAGTGTTTTTTAAAAGTTTAATAGTTACATTAATAATGAAGTCACTTTTAACAAACACTAACGTTGGTAATGATTATTGGGCTTCTCAAAACACTTTTAGGTCACTTTTCATGCTTTTGGTTATATTTTTGGATTTGAGAGCACCTTTGTTCATTTGGAATAAATTAAAAATCTATAACGTCCTATATCCCGCCACATAAAGTTTCGTTTGTTTCCTACAATATTTATTCAAGTGCCATACTTTTTTTTTCTCATTTGACACGAACGTTGTCGCGAACTACCGATTTGTAATTTGAATAGGTATACCTACGTAGATAGATATACGTTCAAGATAGCAATCGTTGCCACACCACAACCTTTATTAAAGTGTCATTGGAAATGTCACTTAATAACCCTAAAGAACAGCTTAGTACGCTGCCGAGCTAAACTAAATTTGATCTGCTCTCCAACTTTTCTCTCCACACATTAGCTAACATTTTATAGAACACGTCACAGAACACAGTTGTTGTTCTTTGAAAATAACTTCCTTCATAAATTCCACTCTCTCTGATTTCAAACATTTCTGATTCTTTTACTCCTCGTTGAGGTATTATTTATTAAATACCTACCTACATCTCCGCAATACAAAAACGCAATAGAGCAACTGAACATGACGATCTATAAAAATTAAGCGGGCCAAATTTCTCAAGCTAAATTTTGACAGATCGTCGTGTACTATTATACCTATATATATTCTGAAACAAAAGGTGGTTTTTTAAATTCGAACTGCGTACCACTCGGTTAAAGGGATTAGGTTAAATTTAGCTTAGCTAAATTTTGGAGAGAAATTTAATGGGAGATCAAATTTAGCACGAGTAGCGTACTAAGCTTTAAAATTGAAACCTTCGCAAATAGGGCACACGCTCACGCAACGGATGTGAACTTCCAGTGTCTACCTACCTATCTGTCAACAAGGTGTGTAGATTCCACAGTTAAAAAAAAAACAGCTTTTGCCTGTGTCCATTATGATCTACAACCGCCGCATCTTTTTCTTCAACATCAGCGCACTCACCCTATACATTTTGGAACAAATCAACCAGCAAAAACCAGCCTTGTTCTTGTACAACACTTTTTGGATTGTCTTCCATTCTCTCTAGCATTTGCTCTGTCACTCTGCTCCTCTCTGTCTTTCCCAGCAATGCGATTGCCATGCCGGCACCACACTCGACCCACACCAACATACCCCAATACCAGTTCGTCCGCTCATCCATCTGCCCCATCATCGGCATGGCATAGCGTCACAGTTTCGCACACACTCCGCGCCAAATCTATCTCTACACCTACCAATATATGATAGCGCGCCGCAAATCCATACATGCCCCGCGCAGAGTTACACATAAGCAAGTGCAATCCATCCGTCTGGGGTCTGGCTCTCAGTGACGATAGGTAGCTTTTTCGCGGCAGCCACAAAAAAAAACCTGAAATATATAGTATCCCTCTTTTCATTTCGAATGTGAAAAAAGGAAAAAATAATTAAAAAAACAATAATCTGTACACTCATACACCTACTGCCTTGCCTGGCATGCTTTTAAATAAAAAACAACAGAAAAACAGGCATACACACAACATAACCGAAACAAAGGCAGCAAAAAAAAACTAGAGTGAGATACGGGTGAACAGCAAAAAATAAAAATAAAAATTAATAAAAATAATCAAAAAAAAAAAACCCCCGTTCGGGTCTACGATAACTTTCATCTCAATGGACTATAACGCACGGCGGGGTTGCATATAAAATAAAAAACCTACGACACCGACAAGTAAAAAAAAAAAAAACAAAAAGTGCAAAATTTTGTGTATATTTCTGCGTGAATTTGTATCTCAACCCCTTGACCGACAGATACAGCTCACAGCCACCCGCCAGAGGGGTAACGCAAAACTTCGTTTCCTATTATTGTTCGTGGGTTTTTATTTTTGAAACATTTTTTTTGTCTTACAATCGCGTGTGATTTTTTGATTTTTTCATATTTTTTGTCATCGGGGGTGTGTACACAGAGGGGTGGTTAATTGGGAATTATTTGTGCATTCTTTTCCTTTTGGACGTCCTTTGGGTTGGGTGGACAAAAATTTGCTCATTTGTTGATTGGAGAAGAATGGGGTAGTAACTAAAGGACTTCGCGTCATACAACACCGCCCAACTGGGAAGCGGCCCTCGCCCTATAGATACTATACGGTGAGTGATGATATGATACGTAGTATTTGATTTGCTTTTTTCGACTTCCAGGATCAGCCATGCTCATGCAGCGATGCAGGTGATGGTGATAGGGTAGATTAAGTTGTTAGTGTTGCGTGAGATGGTAGGGTACTGTTTGTGATGTGTGGGAAAGGGATTTAGTATTGCATAAGGCACTTGCACACGGAGATTTTATTTGTAAGGAAGCTTTTAAACAAGATACAGCTAGTTGATAGATTGATCGATGATTGATGTATGGTCTGTAGTTGGGCGCCACTCATGCACCACTTTTCTTTTCGAATTCGAATCAAACGCGCTTCAAGGCAGAAAAGTCTTAAATTTTTAATGATATTGACGGTTACCGCAACCAAAAAACAAATAAGGAAAAATATACTTTGCTTAGATTGAGAGTTCAATTGATTGAGAGTTGAATTTTAGAACTAGCCATAGGGTAAGCTTAAGTTTCGAAAATTGAGTTAGCTGTACGTGCCTAGTACCTATGTAGGTACCTACTCCACTTTTTTTGTGAATCGATTTCTCCTGAAACTCCTTTAAGGAAGAATTATGGTAAACTCCATTAGTTAGCGATGAGTTTAGTTATCTTGAACGATTACTGAATGCTTTATAAAGGCTGTAAAAGAAAATGTCAAGAATCAGGGTTTGATGACATAGCTAATTATAGTAGCTTTTTTCTACCATCAAATTCGAGAACTGCTTTTAAAAGGACAGTTCTCAAATTAAAGTTGGCTATTTCAGCAACAGAAATAAATTATCGGTATAGTTGCATCATCTCAGTAAATAAGTCGAGTTCGTAGATCCCACAAAGTAAAACATCGAAATCAGAAGAGGAAGATGTCTGCGGTGATAAAACGAGGATAGGGATAGGCTAGGGATGCCAGACGTCCCCCTTTAGGGGGGACAGTCCCCCTTTTTCATACAAAAATGCTGTTTGTCCCCTCTAGTACAAACCACTGTCCCCCTTATTAAGTTAAAATTAAAAACTTTGAAAATACTTTCTTTTAATATTTTTAACAAGATTATCGGTTGACACATCAATTTAAAAGTGCAAGAAAACTTTCAAAGCTGAATGCATCCACTCACGAACTACATACATCTCACTTCACGTGCTAAAGTTGTTCTCTTGTAAGTTTTTGTTTTGTACTGTCAACTGTCTCTCTTTCAGTTTTTGTTTTAAAATCCAAATTTACTTTGATAAAATGTGCGAACCGAAAGAAAAAAACTAACATGAAAATATTTGTCCCCCTTTTTGTATACTTGTCCCCCCTAGAAAACTCACGATGTCCCCCTTTTCGTATTTTTGAATCTGGCAACCGTAGGATAGGCAGACATTATAGATTAAAACTTCAAAGGTTAAAAAAATATTTTCTATGAAGATGTTTAAACAATATTTTAATATATAGGTATTTATTAATTACAAATTATTATATCATTATTTCCTTAAGTATTCTCAAAAACCGGGAAAGCTAAAAGATGACAAGAGAACCTTCGCCCTATAAATATGACGTGCATTTACAAAAAGGGTTTTGGACTAATTTCAATTTCAAGTTCAATTTAAAGAACATCTACCTATATTAATTCAAAACATTTTCCACCCTATACCAAGCTGGCTTGTGGCTTTTGAGAGGAATATTAATGTGAGGTTTGTGTAATTTATGTGCTAAGTATATCATAACAGTTAATCAAGAAATATTGCAAAAACAAAGTCGAGCGAAGATCATTGGCAATAATTCTACGGAAGAATACTCAACATAACTTTTCCTATCAACTTCAAGGATTTTGTGTCGATTCGTTCCGGATATTAGGATAGACGAAGGCAAAGGATAATTTTTGTGGTGGCTTTGATTTTATTGCATGTGAATGACATGCTTAAAATCTCCGTGTAGGTACTCAAAGCTAGCAAATTTTGGTGATGACATTCTCCGGCAGAAGTGACTAAGAAACGTGTAAAGCACACGGACTGACCTAAAAGCTTTAGCGAGTGATTGAAAATGGATAAGTTTATCTTAAGTATTGGAAAAAAATAAGCCTATTGTCATAGATTATTTTTTGTCTAACATACCGGAAATATCTTTGTTGAAAGCGTGCAAAAAGAATAACCAAACAAAGAAATATATTTTTTTTAATTTAATTTTTAATTAATTTTTACTAGTACCTACTTCTTTCTTTAACTTACATAAATGTAGTAGAGATTGATGTTAGCAGATAGGTACTGGGAAGATAGGAGTGGCCAAAATAATATTAGAAACATCAACTAATAAACTGGCAAAACAAGCGATAAACTGTGGAAGAGCGCAGTTAAGATTGATGGTGGGACTTATTTCAGGACACATCAACCTTAAGAAACATGCAAATAGAATCGGCATTTCACAAACATCGATATGCCCAAACTGCCAGGAGGAGGAATGTATAAAACATTTGCTCTGACACTGTCCAGCTACAGCGAGGCTACGTAACAAAATTCTGTGAGCATATTTGATCATCATGGAGTTCTGCAAGCGAAGAAACAGATTCGCCGACAACACAAACCCTACATCCAGTTGCTACCCATAATAGAATCAACCCTTACCCCCTGTCCTTTCACACATCCTACTATAAATATTCCAACCGTATAAAGCAAGAGGGGACCACAACGGACCCACCAGAGGCTTCAGTGAAGAACGGAAAACTCACCCTCAGCACCAACCAACCATACTAGACAAAAACAATTGAATCTAATTTAAAGCTAACATTTATCTTAGTCTAACTTGCTGGCTCTTATCAAGCGCTCTAAACTTAACAATAAATATCCTTAAAATTATTGCTTTTCGGTCTTAAATCTATCCATATTTAATTTAAATAAATAAATAAATAGTTGGCGCAACAGGTTCGTAGACCTAGATTCTCACAACAATTCGTTCTGTGTGATTTTTTCATTTGCGAAACGAATGGAAGGGATCTACAATTTTATGCCGATTCCAAACGGCTATTTGAGAAGGTTTTTCAAAAAAATTATACTCTTGGATGTTTGACAGACGATTGCGAGAGTGGTGGAAATAAAGTTCACGACTGGGTCGAATAAAATTTTTCGTTTATCAAAAGTTTTGTTGGTTCTTTTTTATTTTATTAGATAGGTAGTTAAAGATCTGAAGATCTGAGAAGCAATGCAATATAAAAGATGGCAGTGGGTACATAATAACAATGTGAGTTTTTAGAAGTTAAAGCTCTCAGTCGTCAGTTCTGGTTAGAGAATTATAAGCGCCTACTGTACTATTTTATAAGCTCTTGCACTTAACAAGATTTTTGAGTACGAGAACAAGCATACCTAGTAGGAGTTTCTCAACTTTGATCTGTTAGGAAATGATTTTATTACCAAATATTTCAATGTAAAGTTTGAAAAATACTATTTGTCAACTATATAGCAGAAAACTGATTATAAGTTGTTGTTCGCGATATAAGCATTAATTGTTTTTTTTTTAAGTTTTATCGAAGTCAAAAATGGGGTTTTTGAGATATGAGCAGTTTTTTAAAATTAGCGTTTCCGGTTATTCGAATTGAAAATTAAGGACGCAACAATTTTAAGAACATCAATATTACTCTAAGTTTGTATTTTGGTCAAAATCGTTATTGTCATTTTCTGGTAAACTAAGGAAAACTAAATTTAAAAAAAAAAATACTTTTTTCAAAAATCCATTTTATGATAATACCGAGAAATACAGAGTTTTCCATTAAGCTGGAAATGACCATATTACCTAAGAAATTAATTTATGTTACAATCTTATGGACCGTTTTCGAGATACATATTTCCAAATTTCAAAAGTACCGTTACTCGAATTTTTAGCCAAAAACTGGGTGTGTACTGTGTAGTCATGGTAACCTCACCCACTTAAGCTTAAATATGAATTTTGGTTGAAATCATTAGAGCCGTTTTCGAGCAAATCAAACTAGTACGAACATTTTGTATGGAAAGTACCATTAATATTGAGGCTACTTCGCAAAATAAAAAACGGCCCCGAGTCCTAAGCCCACAAAATCCAAATCCGAAGTTTTAACGAAATCCGGTCAGCAGTTTAGGCTGTAAACTTGTGGGACAGACAGACAGACAGACGGACAGACCGGACAGAATTTTGCGACCCACTTTTTTGAGTTCGTGTATTATCGTAATGTCAGAATTGATTAACATCTCGAGTTCGAAATTTTGTACGATAACAATATCTTTCTCTTATACTACGTACCTAATGGAGAAAGTTAAAAAAAAAACGCTAATAGGGGCCATACACGACACAGACATGTCGTTGCAAATTAATATATTTGTCTCTATCAGTGTCGTGTTTATCCTATGTCTATCCTTTGCAACGACCGTCTGCGTGAATTCAAAACTTTTTGAATTTTCCTTGGTCTGCAACGACATGTCTGTGTCGTGTATGCCCCCTATAAGGTGGGATTTGAGCTTTTTCTGCGGGATTCAAACCAGGATCCCTCGCTTAGTAGTCCAATACAATAAACACTAGATTTTAAAACGAGAAAAGGGCCCTTCGTTCATTTTTAGGGGAGACATTTTTTAAATTGGAGGGATAAAATTTTAACGAGCATCTAAATGCCTTAGTTTTTGATTTCAGATTTAAACAAAATTAAAACAACCAAATAGGTAAAAAGGTATTTCAAATATTTTGTTTAAGGGTGAGTTTTATGCAAAAAATAGTGCGGTGAACTTCTGCACAAGGGGGGTTCGAGGTTAGATACCCCGACAAATAAAGGGTTTCACTAGCGGCTTGACAACTCCAAAATTTCAGTGTGAACGCACCCCCAAACCGATTACCGAACTGTCAATGTCAAAATATTCAGTAGCAGCACTTCATCCACAATAAGTCACTGTTTGGTGCGGTTTTCATGCGGGTGGTGTCATTGGGCGGTTTTTTTTCGTCGATGAAAATTGACCGTCAAGTTACGGTAAATAATATTTGCTATAGAAAATATTTGCTGTTGGAATGTTATTCCTTTGAGCAATTGCATGAATTGCCACAAGCCAAGCAGCAGATGCAACAATCGATTTATTGATGTCTCAGTTCGGTGCACGTGCTATCTCGCGAAACCGACCCATCGATTGGCAGCCGAGATGGTGTGATTAAACGCCTCTAGACTTTTTTTTTATGGGGCTACATTAAGTCATTGGTCTATGCTAACAAGCCGGCGACGTTTGAGGAGCTCAGAGCCAATATTGAACGAGAAATAGCGGCCGTGTCGTACGGTTTCCAGAACATCTCTTTGAAAGAGAACATGTCCTCTTTTTTGTCAGCGATCTATTTTACACTTTCTTTTTTCGCTTGGCTCTTTTTTTGTCATCTTTATTTGTTCTGTCCTCGTTTTGTTCTCTTTTTTAATATATATATAAAACGAGGGAATTGTTTTTATATTGAAATTTATACATACACATATATGTATGTATAAATTTCAATACAAAAACAATTCCCACGTCTTATAACTTTTCCGTACGCCCATAAAAACTAGCAGTGGTAGCACTTTTCCGATGTAATTTATTTCTTCTCTGTTTCACATCAGACATCACCCACATCTGTAGCCAGCGTTGCCAGTTTTGGGGTTTTTTCCCCTGGTTATTATTGTATGGTGATCTTAAAGTGTGCCCTCTTTTTTTGTTTGAGGTATATGGACATGGACACCCTACCGTATCGGTTGAAATGTGCGGCCGAGTTATAGAAAATTGTGTTCAACGTATCGACCGCTGCATACGTTCCCGTTGTAGATATATGAACGAAGTCGAATTCCACTCATAAATGTTTTGATAGTAATTCAAGCCAATAGATTTTTTTTTTTTTTTTAGATCCTATCTCAAGTACCTATCATTTTATTTAAAAAAAGAAGTAATCAAGTCCTTAATGAAAGACCCTTTACAAATTAAGTTTGCATGCCTCAAAGTTTATGAATTAGATATAGGTTCGGTGCGGTGACCATTCGCCCTCTTTTTGTGAGGACAGTCTTCTATTTCGCTGCTTTCGTCTCTTACTCACCGTTGGGCGCCATCCCTTCTGTCTATACCTAGGTATATAAAACAAAGTGGCAAAAAGTGTATGTTTCCCTCTGTCGCCCGTAATTTGCAACCAATTCAGTTTTTTTTTTTAAATTGTCGGTAATTACGGTGATCAGTTGATAGGCCAAAAATAATAAAAAAAAAAAAACAAATAAATTCTATCAGTTCCTGGCGAAGCCGGCGGGTTGTAGCTAGTTGAATACCTATAAAATTTAAAACCATAAGTTCAAAATTTATATAAAAAAAAAAATCTGTTAACCAACACCGAACTGTAATAGAAAGAATACCAAAAACTGAAACGACTTAAATTCATTTCTTGTAAAAACCCACCATCAATCACCAGCTACCCTATGTGTTTCTGCCAATAGTACCTACCTACCCCATATTGTATAGATTCCTACAGAATCCGCTTACTTTAACCTATGAAATCCCACTACTAAAAAAAGAACTCTACAAAAAAAAATCTCTAAAAAAAGTACCTACGTATGTACCTACACATAATAAAAAAATGATGCACATGACGACAGCACAAAAAAAAAAAAAAAAAACAGTGAATAATAAATAGGTAGCCCCTAAAAAAGTACAGCAAAAAAATCATCCATTTCCCTGTTTCCAGCCTCAACATTTTTAATGGATAATTAGTATCGATGGAGCTTTTTCCAAACGCAGTTTATAATCATTTTCATTCGACTATCTAAGTTCTTTGTGCATTTCGGAGTTTTTTTGTTTGTGTTTCCCCATTAGAGAGACGTCCCGGCTCATTACAGACACATTTGCTCTTTATTCCCACAAATTTGATGTGTTTTAGTGTGGCAACGGCATATAAATATAAATGTAAATATAATACATCATCAAACCCGAAATCCCAAAGCGCAAAAAAGCACCTATCTCCGAGCACAGCACACATAACTAACTCATTACGAAGAATGCAAACCAACCAAAAAAATAAAAAAGTATCTTTTAGTTTAGAATCACCCATCATGACTGTTGGATACAGTTCTGTCGTCTAAATGCCGAACCGTATAGCTTGTCTAGATACTTAGATACCTACGACGTCTATAATTTCTTTTTTTGCTTCTGTTTGTTCATTTTCCGGTCCTCTGTAAAATTTCATTCCGATTTGAAGTTTTGGCGGGATTTTCCATTCTACGCTTTCTAGTGCAAAGATAAAAAGAATATAGAAACGAGACAAAATATTATTGCAATCAAAACGAGTAAGAAAATAAGAAAAAAAGAAAGAAGTAAGTGATTATTTTGTTCGTTTTAGATCGGGAAAAATATACAAAAAGATACAAAATTTGCGATTTCGTCTGAAACTATACAGAGAAATGAAAGAAAAAAAGATTAGTTGCAAATACATTTGCGTTCGTTTAAGTGCGGCATTGTGTGCGGTGTATTTGTGAAATTCGCGCATACAATTTTTTGTTTGCTTTGTTCGCGCTCGGTAGTGTTGGTTGGCGGTAGTGGGTTGTGCATCTGCGAGTGAATGCATTCGATGTGTTTCTGTTTATTCGATCGGTGCGGGAGGGTGAACAAGTTATTTTTTTTTTTGGCAATTGCCTGTGGAGAATGCGCCACGCCAAATACATTGATGCAACAATGTATGGTCGATGAGAGAGCGACAGAGATCGGCAGAAGGTGTACTTAGTACTTGACTGCGTCGTTGGAGTATGACTATCCCACTCTTGGAAGCGTGGAGAAGTTGGTGCTTTCGATGAACTGAAGAGGAGAATTCGGGGATACTTAGGTGAGGATTTTACTTGGAAATAGTGCACGTTTTAGGTGTCCAATTTGAAGAGGTCTTTAAGGTGAAGGAGATCGATATTTGTGGTTTGATTTGGTGATCGAGTTTAATTGAATAATTAAGGTGCAGGGGGGTGATGAATTAGGTAGCCATCGTGGTAACTGGTAACTAGGTATGACCACTACTCGCTTTACTGTGAATGTCAGAGTGAGTGTTACGCCTTACGCTTTGGAAAGCAATTTTATATTTTAAGTTTATTCGGGATTTAAAATAAATTTAGATGGCGGATAAGTAAAGGTAACTGTTGGCCATAGTGTTATACAAAGAGTGATTGGTTTTGACTGGGCTGTGGAGGTTCAAGCACCGGCTGCCACTTACTATAAAGAGGAACGAATAATATCAGAATGACACAAGAAAAAGGGGATTTCTGCTTGGTAGTGCAATTGACTGAAATCCCAATTTAAGGAATAAAGGTTTTGAAATCTCCTACAAAAGAAAATGTAAAACTAATAACGGGTGATTTTTTAGCTGGTTTGGTTTTGGCAACACTGGTTTTGACAGCTGACGTGTGTTTAGTACCTTGTGTCACTATCAAACAGCTTCAGTTTGGTTTGCAATTTAACCATGGATCGTCTTACAAATGAACAACGCTTGCAAATTATTGAATTTTACTATCAAAATTCGTGCTCGGTTCGAAATGTTCATCGCGCGCTGCTTCCATTTTATGATCGGCATTCTCGACCTTTTGAGCAGTCTATTCGGAAGATTGTGACCAAATTTCGCACCAAATTTACTTTGTTGGACATTAAACCACCAACACGTTTACGTACTGTGCGTAGTGAAGAAAATATTGCGGCCGTATCAGCTAGTGTGACAGAAGACCGCGAAATGTCGATTCGGCGCCGTTCCCAGCAGTTAGGCCTTTGTTACAGCACTACGTGGAAAATTTTGCGGAAGGATTTTTTTGCCTTTTAAGATACAGCTTGTGCAAGAACTAAAGCCAGCTGACCTACCACAACGCCGAATTTTTGGTGAATGGGCTCTTGGAAAGCTGGCCGAGGATCCGCTTTTTTATCGAAAAATTGTGTTCAACGATGAGGCTCATTTTTGGTTGAATGGGTACGTAAATAAGCAAAATTGCCGCATTTGGAGTGAAGATCAGCCAGAAGCATTGCAACAGCTACCAATGCATCCCGAAAAAGCCACTGTTTGGTGCGGTTTATGCCCGGCGGCATTATTGGGCCATATTTCTTCAAAGATGATGCGAATCGCAGCGTTACTGTCAATGGTGAACGCTACCGAGCGATGATAACAAACTTTTTTTTGCCCGAAATGGAAGTTCTTGACTTGCATGATATGTGGTTTCAACAAGACGGTGCCACATGCCACACAGCAGGCGAAACAATGGCGCAATTGCGAGGCGAGTTTGGTGAACAGTTAATTTCACGTTTCGGGCCGGTCAATTGGCCGCCTAGATCGTGCGATTTGACACCATTAGATTATTTTTTGTGGGGGTATGTCAAAGCTAATGTGTATAGGGACAAGCCCGCTTCGATTGACGCACTGGAAGCCAACATCCATGCATTCATTCGTGAGATACCGGCCGATATGTGTGAAAGAGTATGCCAAAATTGGACTCAGCGGATGGACTACCTGAGACGCAGCCGCGGTCAACATTTGCATGAAATTATCTTTAAACATTAAATTGCAAGGTTTAAACTATCGATTCAAATAAATATTTCATTCATTTTTTCGAATTTTTTGTGTTTTTTTTTTTAAAAAAGTTCTAAACCTCTTAAAAAATCACCCGTTATATAAGAGAGAAGATTTATTGTATAACCAAAAATACTATTGACTAGGTATAAATTTGTATGCTGATGAATTTCTGTGCGACGCGACGGCACGATTATGTTTTTTTGTACGGAACCCTTTTGACCCTACCACGGAACCCCAGGGTTCCGCGGAACACCATTTGGGAAACGCTGCCATATTCTATTCTACTTAGATCTACAAAAACGTAGTTTCAACTTAACTGCAAAAACAATAAATATTAATAAGTGGATTTATAAAAAACAACATTTACCCACTTATTTTGATATTATATGGTAGGAAATTCAATTCAAAATTGTCATTCATTTGAATAAAAAAAAAGACACTTTACACTTTTCTCCTAATTGTTACCGATAAATTAAATCAGACAGCCTTCCTTCCAAGTTTCCACTTTTCTTGACAGAGAAATGCAGAGTGGGCCTTTTTTTTTGCCGGGAGCCTGTTAAGCCCCGGGTTCGCCTACATTTAGTATCTTTTTTTGGTGATGCTTGAAAGTTTTGCTTGTCCATTCGTTGCTAGGATTTGTAGATTGATTCTCTATTTCTAAATCTTGTACGGCGGTGCTCATATAGGTATGTCTCCTTTTCAGAAATAACTTTGCTTAGTTCCTTGGAACACCAACACTACTGGGTCCTGGCATTGCGATTACCTATTACTTCGGTAGCTTCTCTAACTCCACCATTCATATTGTATTCATCACCTTTGAACTGCTTAGGAGTCAGGACTTACCTATCGATAAATACGAGCTCTTAACTAGAACGCCCATTATGACAAACAGGTACCTAATATATGTGTATATACTTCTTACCCTAATGTCACCAACATTAAGTCCAACTCGCGGGTAAAACTCGGCCGAAAATAAAAGGTGAAGTTCAGCTCTCTCGGGTTACTCTACTACTTGACTTGACAATTGACACATCCGTGAACTCCGTGAGCAAACTACGCCACCAACACACATAATAAAAGTGCCATCACTTTTCACTTATTCAAACCGAACATGAGTCAGACCAAAATGCTCTCCAACAGCGTTACCTTTGGGGACGCTTTAGCGTCCTTTTGACTCTTTTTGAACGCCCGGACTCCAGGACTCATCTTTTTGAAAATCAGTGAAATCGGACTCCTTTTCTGTAACTTAATCATAAAATGATGCCCATTCGTAGAGTCATTTTGTAAAATTTATTTGACTACCTATGTACTTGTATTTGGATAGCTTCATTCATTTTGTCAATGGCTTTGTGCAAGAAAACCTACATTCTACGATATGTGTGAAATTACAAAGACAACATGCATGAAACATTATGGATATGGGAATGAGAAATGGAAACTGGAAATTATTGCATTGAATGGATTATATTTCTGCGTTGTCGTTGTTTTGGTCGTTGATTTGTTCAAAAATTTGTACGATTTTGTAATCAAAATTTTAACATTGCCCCATAGTAGCGCGTGTGCTGAGACGGTATTGTCAAAATTGGCTATGACCAAAAATAAACTTATCAACCGACTTAAGGTTTTCGGCACTCAACTTACTAGAAAATAAGCAAATAGAAGACTGGGTTCCTGGCTCGAATTTAATTCAGCAGTACAGGAACAGAATTCCTAATAACTAATGTGTAAGATATTTATTTATTTTTTTGTGTTACCTGAAAATATTATTTTATTATTTTATTTTTTTTGAGTCTCTTTTTTTTTTACTTTACACGATGATTGTTTATGAATTTATGAATTAAATTATAAGTATAAGTTAATATAAGTTAACTAAGAACAGACAGCTGGCTACTTAATTTATTTATTTATTTTAAATGAACTGATTTTTGTTTGTACTATTTATAAACTTCTTTACCTGAATTTGCAATATAATTATAGGTTACGTATAAAAAAAATGGCGTTTTTTGTTATCATAATAAGGGTATTCAAACTCGAAGGTGGAAGTCCACTGAGCGCGCATTAAGAAAGCCTAGATCGAAATGGGACTCTTTTTTGACTCTTTATACAAATTTTCAGAGGTATTACTATGGGACTCCTTTTTTCTGTCGGGACTCTTTTTTGGACTCTTTTTGAAAATTTTCAGAGGTAACGCTGCTCTCCAATAGAGCGAGACGGTCCCAAATAAAAATGAGATACTGACACAGAAAAAAAACTCGCCGCCAGCAGTACACAAAACACAGCTACACCTACACCAACACCGGACCGAACACCACCACACCAAGCCAACACAGAACAAAAGTATATCTACCTCAACTCGCTCTTTCGACTGGCACCTCCACGCTCCACCTCCGCCTACCCACAAGCTACACAACCAACCTACTATCTACTACACACTATACAACCCTCCGACCCCTTAGGGGGTGGTGCGTGTATTCCCTGGAAGAAGAGCTTTTTTCGCTCGTTGGCGAATATTTTTTCGCAAACATGTGTGTTGGACGGACGTGGGACCTACGGCCGGTGGCAGAGATGTGTACATGCACAAATTGTTAGTGTTCGAGCGTTTTTTTTTTTTTCACAAGAGAGAATACAGATCAGAGAAGGAGGCTGCAGATGCAGATACACAACACAGAGAGCCGGGTACAGGATTTGTGGTTTGTGGAGACTGAGTTGAGGTTTAGGTTTTTTTTTTTAGGATACAAAATATTGGAAATATTGAGAAAAAAAAATCTGAAACTGGAACGCTGTGCTTGGGCTGAAGTGCTGCCTGCTGGTGACGGGCTCACCACTACGTTAACCGTAAGCACGCGCTCTCTCGCTCGCGCGCGTCTTCTTTGTGTTTGCGGCGCGCGAATTTTTTTCGGTGTATGTGCAAAAATATCTTCAAAAAAAAAAAGTATCTTGACGGTATTTGGAAGAGCACAGTGAAAAAAAAAACAACCTTACTTCGGATTCGGACTTACCAAACTTCATACAGAGAAAAAAAAATGGCAACCTCGTCGTGCCGCACTGCCCTCTTCTTCGATAATCAGTTGGCGCTTTTGCTTGGCTGTATTTTTTCAGTCTCTCTGTGTGTTATATTTTATATATTTTATTAATTTTCTGTTCTTTCTATTTGGGGGCACATTTTCAGTTTGTAGATTACATTTAATCCGTTCAGAAGGGCTGCCACGGTCTAACCACCGGTTTTTTTCTCACAATTTTTTGGGTTGGTCTACTATTGTACTTGTTCTTCTTCTTCGTGTTTCTTAGTATTTTTTTTTTCAAGTTTTTGTTTCTTTGGATACATTTCTTCGTCGATTACTTTTTATTATTATTTTTTTTTTCTGATACCTCTGTTGTATGCGAGATGTGGTGTCGTATCTTCTTGGGGTATTTTTTTGCCAGGCAAAGCGCGGGCTATGCCATACTCACGCGAAACCCCCAAGGAGAAGAAGGAAGAAGATATTTTTCTTGTGTGTGGTGCTCGAATGAAAAAAGTTTTCTGTTTTATACTACTCCTTCGAGACAATTTTTTTCGGACTCATCGAGTTCTTGTTTTTTTTTTTATGATAATTCCTTTTTTTGGCTTAAGATAATTTTGTATTTGGTTGGTGGTATTTGCAAGGTTTCCCATGCCAAGAATACAAATTCAAAGTGTGTACCAAAGGGAGGGAAACAAAATGTCGATTTGTGCATATCCCCTCTGAGTCTGAAGTCCTTTTACTGTTGGTGTCGTTGATATTTGCGTGTTTTTTTTTCCGTCTTGTTTCATAATTGGAAAAAGGAAAGTGTTGTGTTTTGTTGTTTGAGGGAAGTGCAGTTTTTCACGGTCAAAATCGAAATAAGACAAAACAAGCATACGCGCGCTCAAGGATATACACAAATGCGCGACGCGAATGAAAAGAAAACAAAAGGTGTGTGGGAATTCTGCCAAAGAAAGTTCCAAGTGGATATGAGTGAAATGTGTTTGGATTGTTTTTTTTTTTAACAAGTGAACCAGTGCGAAATACCGGTAAAATTCGTACACATGGATATATACCTAATAATGGTCGCTTTTATTGTGTAAACCAATGCATTTTTGCCAAACAAGTAGTGTCCTTGAAGTTATTAGAAAATAAAATTAAAAAATCCAACCTTCGGATTTAAATGCATCTTTATGGAGTATTCAACTGTTTACCGTATTTAAAAATGTTGGACGCGTTTATTTAAAACATAATGTGATCAACATCATCGATTGGACGTTTTTTTTTTCCAAACGAATGTAACCGGTATATTCCTAACTACCTACCTACAGTGAATGTGACTAGAATATTTGGAATGTTAAATCCTTTCCCACATCGATATATTATGACTGTGTTTTGCATTATCGGTTTAACTGGCGGTACTTTTAGTTTAACGATAAAACTTTGCAGCATTAAGTGCGAACAGATTGAAAAGTATTCTTCGATTTAGACCAGTGGTTAATCGCAGTTAATACCTTTTTGTTGACATACCTAATTTATGCACGACATGGATAAACAAAATACGATTTTGCTTTAAAGGCATAATTTCTGTGGCAAAAAGGAAGAACAACATAAATCGATTTAATTCAAAAATGAGTTCATGTTACGATCGGATGCACTGTACCCTGTTCCAGATGCCATATTTTTGTCATTCAAATACCTACCTATCTCTTACGGTTGCTGTTATGGATCACGAAAATGTCGAACGTTTAACTGAGCATAAAAGTGGTTACGAATTAATTATGATATTTTTCCTTGCTGTCACGGATTTGTATCCTTGAAGATAACCAAACGATGTAGCAAGTTTTTAATTGTTAGTCCGACGGTAACTTGTGCCAAAAACTAAACAAGCATCAGAGAAGAAAAAAAAGGCCTCAAACGTTAAACCTAGTAAACCACCGTGAAGGATCGTTATATTTCGCCAAGTTATTATTTAAATGGTCGATCCGTTCGGAATTATGGGTCGCCAAAGGCTTCCATTCGTTTGCCGTCGGTCGCTGAACGCGTTCGACACGCTAAGTATAATCATTTTAGTACAGTGATGCCAGATTTAAGATTTCTTAGAAAATATCCCCACTGAGCCCTAGGTAAAATGCAACCGAAAAAGTTGGAACAGTATGAAAATGTGCTTATAGAAACATTTTTCCCTACGAAAACAAAAAAATTACAACAAACCCTCCCCCACTGATTGGAATAAAAAAAATCCTGACAGATGGAACAGTAAAGATATGAAATACTACCTAGGTATATCAGTTGAATGTTTTTTTTTTTTTTTTTTTTTTGTGGAACTGACTGAGAACTTGATCCGAAAAGTTTTTCGTACTGAAAAATTAATAAATAATTTTTCGAGAAAATATAGAGATGAGTGTTTTTTTTTTTTAATAAACTAGGTAGCTCTATAGTTCATAAGCAACATTTTAAGACGAAGATTGAGACCAACCATTACCATTTTAGTGGTAAAAAAGAGCAAAAGGAAATTTGTACGGTTTCGCTTTAAGTATGGCTATAACTAGAGCCCTATTTAGGTGTCAGCAAATGCCTGTTATTTTTTGAAATAATCTAAAGCGTCGAATGTGAAAAGCCTATTTGAATATGTAACCCTTCTAAATTTTCGCTTAACACTGCAAATCCGAGTTTTGCCAGTCTACGAAAAACGTTTTTTTTTTACCGTGTTTCCACTGATGATACCTAGCAACAAGTACAAGATTAAGATATCTTCACATAATTTAAGACATTTATTATAAACTATACTCTGTCCAAGAAAAATTGTCAGTACAGGGAAGATAGGATGTTTGTCTCTCAGTCTGGTTGCAATGACTTACATAAATCGGTCCCTTTTTAAAGCTCTCACAGGGTTGCCGTAGTATGTATGATAATTCGCCATAACTCAGAGAGCAATACTGTTAGGGCTACCATCTTCCAATTTAAAATAAAAATATTGCTGAACGAAATAAATTCCAACAAAAAATTCTTTCGCTGACGTTTGACGAATTTAAGTCCGAGATCTTTTTGCAATATTGTATGCAAAGTGGATCTGCTAAGTTTTGTTATATTTTTGTACTTCCAATAATATCTTGTCTAGCATTGGAAGGTCATTATTCATAATAAAAACTGATGGACTATCCGCCTAATCGCACATTTGTCAAAATCATCCACCTTGCTCTTGATATCGGAATTATTTTTCTTCTTTGGTGGTGAATTGTGGCCTTTGATTGCTTTTTCCCTTAAAACCCTGTATACAGTTTGTTCCGTAACAGGAAAAACCGTAGCCGCATTTCCTACGGCTTCCGATTTACTTTTAAAAAGGCCATAGCATTTTTCAGTTGCATCAACAATTTGTTGTTTCTTTTCTACACTTAGGTCCTTTGAAGACTTTGTAGCCATGTTTCTGTTTATTCATTTGCACAATAAAGTTAACCACTTGTTTAGATGCACTATCCGCTACTGAGATAACAACCATTGTTTCCGCCTTATATACACAAACAGGCAATTAGACAAAATTATATAACCACGACGCAACGCCATATACCTAAACAGATGGTAAAAGGACTGCACTTGTGCACATACATTTTTTTAATATAGACATAATACCTAGATAACATATTTGTTAAAAAAATTACTACCCGTCAATGCAGAACTTCGCGGAAACAGTAGCAAAAAAAGGATCATAAAATCCTTTCAAGGCATTTGCTTTACTGGGGAGGAGTGACCGGATGTGGTAAAACCCAACGACCGAAAATAAACAGTATAGGTTTACCTGCTTCATCATTTTGATATTTCAGTGTGAAAAATATGCTCTACAAAGTGAAATTTGAATTGGTACCTACCAAAACATGCAGAAATATGCCCTAACGAATATTATTCACTATCACTATTAATTTATAGCAATATCTCTACAACGCACGTATATGATCACTTGTTGCGTTAATGAAATGAATGCATTAAAACACCTCCCGAATAAACATTATTTCTAAAAGACAACATTCAAAAATATGTTTTAACTGAATATTTTTGGATCTTTCAGAAATACAAACAAATTAAAACCGAATGGCAGCACCCCACATAATATGACGCTCTCAAAAGCTTCAAAAAGCTCCAAAAAGCACCAAAACCGAAAGTTCTTTGACAAAATTCAAAGAAAAACCCTTAATGATATGCTAACATTGTCATATGGTAACACTTCTCTGATGTGCTTCAGTCACTCACACTGCTTATTTTGGTTGATGATAATAGCAAGCGAACACAAGCGATCGTGCTCATTCTG
Organism: Cheilosia urbana; assembly: GCA_946477585.1. Lineage (NCBI taxonomy): Eukaryota > Metazoa > Arthropoda > Insecta > Diptera > Syrphidae > Cheilosia > Cheilosia urbana. The sequence goes on from OX297855.1 coordinate 67,300,107, forward strand.
CCCGCGGATGCGTGGCAGACTGGTTGTGGAGGGATGTATGCGATTTTCAGGAAAATTACAACAACAAAATGCTTTGGAATGCCAGTGGTTTCGTTTTTATTTCAGTGGCAAATCCTGCGTTTGAGTGCCGTGAGAGTACTACAGGCACCACTGGTAGAAAAAAGAGCTTCCCATAAGGCCTGTACTGACAATTTTTCTTGGACAGAGTATAAGAGCTATTAACTACTTATTCATTAATGACTCGTTTCTGCTAAGCATAATCTCGAACACACCATTTATACAATTTAGCACAAACAAACAGAACTCACAGCTGTCCATTTTTATTTTATTAAAAGCAGTTTGTTTGCTGTATGTATAATTAAAAGAGTTTCGGAATTAGTAATCAATTACTACAAAGTGAAAGTAGTGAAAATCGTAAAAAATGAGTTAATAGATTGACAGGCCCATGAAAAAGTTTGACAGCTCATGTCAATATCAAAATAAATCGTTTTCGTTTAATGGAAACATCTAATGAGATTTACCTACCGAAGTACCTAAATCGTTTGTCTAAATTCCAAAAGTGGAAGGTATGCGTTATTATGTAGTAGTTTTAGATTAATTCTGCTGGCAACGGCAATATTTGCTTAAACTCCTATCAGAATAATGGCATTTTAATAGTTTAAAATTGTTTTTATTATCAGCCTATACTCTAAATGTATTTTCTATGTTTTCTATAGTTCATTGAAGAAAATGGTGCACTAGCAATATATATTTTAAATGAATTGCTCTAAACTTACCAACGCTCATTTTCTAAATGTCAAATTCAAAATTTTTCTTGTGATGTTCGAAACAAATTTTGCGCTTTGTGATTCGAAAATATGTAATTAAATTTAAATGAAGCTTTATACCTATACCAACTTTAAAAGTGCCAAAATAGCAAAAAATTGTGCCAGGCTCTCGAAACAATAACTAGTTTTCGTTTAACGTTTAAATCAGCTGTGAGACACTAGTCGTGAAACTTTTGTGTATTTTGTTTACAAATTTCGATCGCACTAATTAACAAATAAAATTAATTCAGAGCATTTAAAAATAATATGAACCCTCCATTAAGCGTGGAAAATGATTTCAAGTTGTAAGTTCGGTCAGCTGCTCTGCTGAATGTTGCAAAAGGTGTGTTTGTTTCAAGAACCCAACGATTGGAAGTAGTTTTCGTGGAAAACCACTTTAAACGACTCGTTTTGAGAACTGAAATATGTATGGGAAAACTTTTGTTTTCGATGAAGTTTTCGAGTGTTTTCGCAAAAAACCGGTTTTCGCCTCGGTGTGAACAGGGTAAAAGAATAGCTCTTAGCCAGTGCTGCCAGTGTTCTGTTCAATTATTTTTTTGGTTCAAATTTGGAATAGCTTCTTAGGCAGCGCTGTCTATCTAAGTTATTCGTTGCCATTGTTTATAGTTATTCATGTCTTTAACGATGAAGTGTAAGTACGAGCGAAATTATAGTCCAGCCTACGCAAGCGTTTTAGGGCTGTTTTGACAGCGGATAGAGTCGTTAAAAAAATCCTAGCCAATGTTCAGTGTGAACTATTATGTTTCCACAAGTTATTGAAAATTGTTACCCCCGCATTAATAAACAAATGTGTATAGGTTAGTTAGCTAGCAGACTTCAGTTAGCTTGCAAAGATGTTACGTAACTGCTGCTTAACCAGTTTATAACTTCTACGAACTTTTACGGTGGTTGGTCTTTGGTGCGGTACCTATAAAGAATATACCTACATTTAGGTTATGTTTTTAGTTCAAACACTTAACACTTTACAAATTCGCAATTAAGGTAGGTAATAGGACTTGTATTTTTTTTTTTTCAAACATAGTGACCAGTGAAGACACAAACATGCCAAAATAAGGCTGCCCACTGAGAGCTGAGACTAATAAAAGCAGGAATGCTGGGTTGGGTTTTACTGTCATTTTTGTTAACTTGCCGTCGGCCGTTTGTCTAGGTAGGTGGATATTGCAGACATTGAACTATTTTTCTACAGCTGAAAGTTTCGATTCCTTTGACGTGTTGTATAAGATTAAGCAATGAATGAAAAGTGGAAGTTAGCACGTTAAACCATAAACGTTAAGGTTTTTTCGTATCGTTGACATATCACAGAAATTCCATGTTGGCCCATTGTATTTTTTTTTTTTATCGAAGCAAGTGAAGTTTTTACAAACGCTGTACAAAAATAATGAAATAGGTACGTGCAGAGAACTTAACATATCTCCATAGAAAATTGTTAATCAAATGCGAGCATAATTTTTCTTTTATTAGAAGATATAGGTAGGGTGTTTTCACAAACGACTGCCTAACTAAAATCTGCGTAAGACGTGTTCATAGTCAGATTTTTGATCGAACAAACGCAGATGAATTGCAGAAGATATAGGTATGTTCGTAAACGTCATAAATGTCATGGCAAATTGTGCATCCATATTTAAGACTGCAGAAAGCGCGGGAGGTAAAAAATTGTAAAGTGCGAAAAAAGAGTTTTATGGACAATTTTTTATGTGTTTTCACAATTAAATTTAAATTTTTTAAGGGAAAAAGAAACTGCGGCGTGGAATGTCACGAAAACCAAACTATTGTGATAATTTTTTTGATTTTTGTGTGACGATTATGAACATTTAGTGACTACTTCAAATTGTACTAAAGCAGGCCTGCACACGTGCTGCAGAACAGTGTTGCCGCTGAGGAAAACAAATTGTCGCTAGACCATAACCTAAAATCCGCTAGAAATGTTAGTTTCTGAATTGCGAAAATCCGCTAGAAATCGCTATAATATCAATTTGAATGTAAGTTCACAAAAATATGTGTTTATTTTTAAAATAAATTGTTAATTATTAAATTATTAATCAAATTAATAACTGAATTAAAAAAAAAAACAACCAATAAATTCAAGATAACAAAAAAATAATGTGAAGTAAAAAAAAAAACGTTTTAAAAAAAAAAAAAAAAATAAATTGAAATTTACAAATCAAGTTCCAGCTCAAAAATGGAATCATCTAATTCTTGGCTGTCCACTTCTTCCAAGTTTGAAGTAGATGCTTCGGCTATATTTTCTTCAGTTTTAAATTTTTTTGTTCCTCCTATTTTTTGTAACCTGGTCGTAGTTACAGCAACTCCTGTTCATGGCTTTTAGTTGATTTGTAATCAATATTATAGAATTCAACGTCAGGGTTGAAAGTTGATTCCGAAGTTTGTTTTTTACATGGTTCATTGCACAAAAAATTGGTTCAACTTCAGCATTTGAGTGTAGAAAGGGATAGCACAGTGATTGCCAAATCAGTCAGTTCTTGCAAATTATTTACACCTGCAGCATTTTTGTACTTTAAAAATTATATTCGAATGAGTCGGAGATGCCACTTGTATGGGATTTGTGTACGTGGTGGTGTTGTGATGAAAAGTAGCTAGAAATCGCCAATTTTTTTTTTAGCGACAACATTTTATTAAAAATCGCCGAGAGCTTTAAAAATACGCTAGAAATAGCGAAAAAATCGATAAAGTGGCAACAGTGCTGCAGAATAAGTGTATTCATTAATGCAACAAAAAAGAAACGACGATTGTACTAGCGCAGATTTTCGACGTTTATGAAAACACCCATACCTAGGTGCATTTGAAGTGAAATATGTATGTAGAATTGTAGATAATGCCAATGAACATTTCTTATTGATAGGTACGTAACAAAAATGACGTTTTGTACCTAAAAGCGATAGGGTAGTTCGCAACAACGTCAGTGTCAAATAACAAGAAGAAGAATACATGTGACAGCCAAAAAACAGTTTTTATGTGACTGTAGCATAATTTAATTATGTTAAACATTTACTGTAGGCGCAGTGGCTTAGTGGTTAGTGTGTTAGACTACTACGCTAGGGGTCGAGGTTCGAATCCCGCAAAAACCCAAATTACAACTTATGGTTTTTTTCACTGCGCCACCTCTCGCGAACGTCTGACAAACATCCGAGAGTATTACTGTCTTGAAAGAGCTTCTCAATTAGCCGTTTGGAGTCGGCATAAAATTGTAGATCCCTTCCATTCGTTCCAAAAATGAATAACTCACACAAAACGAATGGTTGTGAGAAGCTAGGCCTAGGGTCCCTCCGGACCTGTTGCGCCAACTATTTTTATTTTTAAACATTTACTGAAAAGTTTATAGAATTGAAAAATGATCTTTATAAAATGTATTTGATAAAAGCTGGGAATTTAAACTAATGGGAATTGTGCGCATTATTAATCGGCTTTTTTTATACCTACTACAAGTTTTTTTGACGTTTGAACGGAAAAGATAGCCCATCTGTGAAAGGATGGGCTTCGCGAAACACTCTATAGAAAACTACATTTTGTAAGCTTCCAAATTAGATCACCATCACCAGTGTTTGTAATTAGCCAACTTCGGCAGTAGGTGCTTAGAGGCCTATTAAAATAACGTATTTTCTACATAGCCTTCCTTGTAGAAATAAAATCGTAGACGCTATCAGTAGGTAAACATCAAAAATTAAAAGTTGGCCAACAATCTTTTAGCGCAATTCACACACGTCCTACTTCAGAGTTCAGACGACGCGTGGACACATTCAGGTAGATACATATTCTCTTTAAAAAAAAAATAGTTTAACAAATTTTTAGCGAATTAAATTTCCCCCTCAATCAATCGTCTGGTGATATATAGAAAAACCGAATAACTCCTGCTGCGAAAATAAAAAACGAATGAAATAATTATATCTATGCGTGGTAAAACAACATATTTTTTCCACACTTTGTAGGTACATATGTATGTACATATATCTATTATCTACTCGTATCTATTCTTCAAATTACTGCCTCAAGTGTTACAAATTGCCGGCGGCAAATACGTTAGACATTAAGAAAAAAAAAACAATTTTTCTAAATTATGCCTGCTCCATGATCACGTGTGTTGAATTTTGGCAACCTTAAAAATAATTCATTACAACAACAAACGCGAAAAGAAAAACAAATTTGCCCAATTTTGTGTCGTATTTTATGTGTGAATTTTTTGCAATGACATCATACAAATTATAATTTATGTGTACCGTGTACGCGTACATGACGCCGACGTGTCAAGCCTAAAATACAAAAACTGATACTCTACTGTCTACTCTACAGTCTACACTCTACTCATACAACATTGGTGTGTTCTCTTTCTCAGTTTGAATTTGTTTCGCTATACAATTTATTATCTACAACAAGAAGCTACAAACAGAGATATACCTACGTTAGGTATAATTAGTTGCTTCGTTTGCATGGTCATTTCTAGCACAGTTTATTATTTCAACTTGAAGTGATTTTGAGCGAAAAACAAAAATTTTACAAATTTGTGGACAGTTGCAGTGTTACCTACTCGTAATAAGCCATGTGTATCAGCGAACACATGTAACTGCCTTTCTGTTACATCAAAAGTTTGTATTTTGGAGCGATTTTCAAATCAATGTAACTCATATAGTTGTATGTATGTATGACTACTTGACTTTGCCTGGCTTTCACTTGAGACGATTGATTATTTAGAATAAGTACAAAAATACATATTGAGAGTGCGTATGAGTCAAATATAATCTATTTTCTAGCTAGAACAGATGTCAGCACTGGCTGACAGCTATCGCAGTGAGATGATGAGATAGATAGAATTATATCAGCAGATGTTGGACTTTTTGGATAGTTTTGCGACTTCATTAAAAAAAAAATAAAAAAAAAGAATGCAGATTGCTTGGGAAGAAGTTCGATCTTGAAAGATGAAGCCTTTAATAAAATGCTTCCTAAATTAGTTTCAAAGCTTGCAGTGTTAAGGCCAATTTCTATGGGACTCTCTGTTCCTTTTAACTTCTGCAAGAGAGTACGGACTAATTTCGCAGTAGAAACAGCTCTACACACGCTAACGCGTTCCATAGAAAATTCCGTTCATCATTAGGAGTGTACGACTCATCTGCGATCGCTGGTGCTCTGACAGCTCTTAACGTAGATGCCTCGCTTGGCGAGCTGATCAATTTGATGCTTAGTAGCTGAATTATCAACTCAAGTCTGGTTGAGATTGTTACGTTTCTTCCGTAGAAAAAAATGAAAGAATCCTTCCTATTTAAAATAATTCATTTATTAATCCAAATCTATACTTATAATAAAGCTGTAGGCAATTTTTTTGTTACCTAATGGCGTGAAAACTACTGCACAGATTTCGATTAAACTTTTTTTGAAATGTTTCCTAAGATTCTGTGCAACATATAGGCTATTCCTTTCATTGCCATGCCTATATTTTGGAGCGTTTTTGACCAAAATTTGTTTTTTTTTTCTGACTTTACTGCCTTTAACTCGCCATTACTCAAATAATTCTTAATCAATCCAAACAAAACAAAATACTTAAGAGAGCCAACACTTTTATAGTTATTTCAAGCCATCAATCAGCTTTCTATGTCCTCTAGAAGCTGAGCTACAGCCTAAAATCTAACATGAAAAAAATAAATTTATTTTCTCAAATCGAATATTATCTATCAGCAGCCGCGGTTCTTGATCGTTGTTCTGCTTTAGGGTGGTTTGGTGGCGCACATCGCACAAGCACGTTCATATAAAAAACAAACTGCGTGGTGTTTTCTCCAAATTAAGTGAAACGAAAGAGAACTATGCGACGTGAATATGTATGTATGTAATCAACAGCGACAATGTGTTTCTGAGGAAATGCGCAGATGGCTGATGACATGTGGTGAAGGTGATGGACGTATGGTGGAGGTGGTGCATATAGAAATTGAGTTTATAGTTTTTGTTTTAATGGTTGTTATAGTACCAACGTTGATACCTGCAGTAAAGAATTGAAGAATTCAAGAAGTAAAGACGATATAGGTGAATTATGTTGTTTGATTTACTTATTGTTGGTGTAGATACAAATTTCCGTTAAGGCTTTTGTTTTAGTGGTTGTTTTGATATTACCTACGTTGTACAGTGAGGAAGTGAAACTTTAGTACTTACGCTGTTGAATTTAATTTTCTTAAATTGGTGTTTTAGGAAAGTAGATTTGTTTGATTTATTGTTTCACATTGACAATGTTCACCGCTTTTTTTTTAGCTAGACTGTTGATTTTAAACAAATATGCCGTTGAGAAAACGGTCAAATCTCTTTTATTGGAAATTACACAGTCTCACGCCGCATACGAAGTTGCACAGCTAGTTCTTAATATGCGGAGATAACTTGACCTGACGGGTTGGAGGTTAGGGAAAAAAGAGCTACCATGAGTATTTATATTTGACAGTAGGAAGTAGAATTCGGCGAACTAAATTCTCTTTAGGGTGCGTTGATGTTGGCAGAAGGTTGGGATGTGTCCGCAAATACACAACAGAGATATCTACCTATTTCCTTGTATTATCACCATCATCATTATATTAATACGTGATCATCAAAAGTGTCCGTACACATTTTAAGTATTTATTATAAAATGAGAAGAATAAAACTTATATCATTCGCAAGGTACTGTGCCATACACATTTTAAGTATTTATTATAAAATGAGAAGAATAAAACTTATATCATTCGCAAGGTACTGTGCCATAGATGTGCACAAATAAAAAATTGTGGGTATATGTCGCCATTAAGGTTGGTAAAATTAAGTTAAATATTCCCCATACAAAATGCTTATCAGCTAAATGAAAGCATTTTGTTGCATAGTAACGTATTCAAATAAAAATCATCTTAGATAAGAACCTCTTTTCAAAGGAATGAAACTTACCTCTCCCTAAAAGTAGACAACTGTATAATTTTCTTTCAAAGATGTTAGGAAGGCACCTCCTATGGAAAATATTTTTCGAAATAAATATTTTGCTCTAATTTTTTATTGGAAAACCCTTTTTTAAAATGTAAATTATGAGTAAAACTTATTTTCACAGGACGTATTTTTTCGATATCTAGATGTCACTTTGTCGTTTATAAAAAAAAAACGTAAATATCGAAAATTGTGATACGTTTTTAAGTATTCAATATTTAAAAAGTTATGGTCGATTTGCGACCACAAGCGAGACTAGTTATGATTATTATCTGTGAGCAGAGGAACCCCACAAGGTGGGGTCCTATCTGCCCATCTTTAGAATTTGGTGGTGAATGAATTGCTAATATGCCTGGAAGAGGGAGGTTACAATGTGATATTGTCTATGCAGACGCCGTTGCTATTACTGTGTCAGGAAAGTAATTAATACTTTAAAAGAACTCCTACTACACGGTCTTAATAAGCTAATAAAATGGGCGTACGGATGTGGGTTGGGCTTGGGCGTAAACCCTCACAGAACTGAACTTGTCCTCCTCCTCTTCTCTAGGAAATACAAGATTCCACACATTGACCATCCATCTTTAAATGGCACAAGTTTGAAATTCTCAAATGAAGCTTACTTGGGTCTTATTTTTGATAGAAAGTTAACCTGGAAGCCTAACATCCAAGAAAGAGTTAAAAAAGCCACTGTGGCACTTTTCTCTTGCAAAAAATCCTTAGGAAAAAAATGGGGTTTACAGCCTCGTATCACTCACTGGCTATACATCTCTGATCTCTGTCATTTGACCGATACTCACGTACGCTGTGGTTGTCTGGTGGACTGCTTTGGACAAGCGATTGATCGCGGCTCATAGGGACATCACAGGTAACTGCAAGGCTAATGAACTCGCCAAATACTGAACAACACTACCAATGTCTCCAATTAAGGATTCCTTACAGGTATTACAACCGGCTCGACATGTTTAGCGACAAAACAGATTTGGCTGGATCAAGGCTGGATCTAAAACGCTCTAGGTATCTGATCTCCCTCTATAGGAAGAATATCAGTGCTACAATAGGTGTACCACATAACACTGTCTCATATGCAGGCATGGAACAAGGATTGACGAGGTGGAGGAAGAAACTATTCTCCTCACTCTGTAGATGTCCCGCTTTCTCACAAAGGCGAAAACTCCATTTGTGAGAGTTCTACTATATTGAACAATGTAAAAAACACGGATATTAGGAATCTTCTACGCTTCATCAGAAGCTCCAACTGGTTCAACGAGTAGGAAGAATAACTATTAGATTTATGTGGTATCAAGGGACTTTGTAATGGTATAAGTGTGTCGGCTATCCGACAGCCACGTCAACCTAACCTAACCTAAATTTCGTGTACCTTTCCTTTTATAATAATGACCTACCAGAATAGAAGCCTTTGAAGTTAAAATGGGCCTCAGCTGACAATCAAAAATACTCTGAAAATAGTCCGTCTTCATTTTCTTTTTCAATCAGTTCAAAGGAAGTACCTACTGCAATTATAAGGGCAGGTATATCAATTTTAAGTCTTCCCGGAGAAGTTTTTACTTATGTTTATTGCAGAGCTGTAGTCAAGTCAAGATTGGGGGATGAGCAGTGCAGTTCACCAGTCACTCTTCGAATGGTACTCGAGAGATCTGAAGAATATGGAGCACCTGGTCCTGGTCTATAAATATTTGAGGGCATATTACCGAGCGGCTCAAAGTAAACTATTGTGTATATGGGCTTGATATTGCAGTCGCAGCATTGATGAGTACCTTTCAAATTGGGAGAACTTCGCATCAATTGTTTGTTCGTTCGGCCCTCTCCAATTGAATTGAAAAATTGTTTTGCAGTCGTCTGTGTGGAGCTCCATTCAAGCAGATAGAGAAATCTAATTATGTGGGGCTTTATTTATGAGCGATGGCAAAAGAGATTCAAGTCAAAAAAGCCGAGATTTCCTGTCAGATTGGTTAGGCTTGGTTAATCTTGAGTCAGCTTTGTGATTCTCTCCTCAGGAAGACCGAATCATGGTTTTCCAAGCTATGCTGTCAGTCAGTTCGGTGTTAAATCTAGGATACAAGCTGTTGGAAAAGAATCCTTTCGCCGCATTGTTGGGGAGACTCGCCGAAATTCTATATAAGAATACGTGAGGTACTCAATATCAAGCACCTACCTCTATAAAAGGAGCCATCTATGCTTCGATGGTTTTGCACACAAAAATCGCTTGTACTCCTGAGCGATCCGTGCCAACACTCCTGAAGCTAAAATTACACGTGTCATTTTTCGTGGCAAATTTTTACGTAACAAAAACTCGCTCTTTCTACTGTCACTCGTGTGTCTCTCGTGAGAGTAGGTTGGGAGGTCCAGCGCTTGACAGGCAATCAAACGTAGTTACACAGTTAGAACAAGTCTCAAAATTGTCAAAATTTGCCATGAAAAATGGCACGTGCAATCTTAGCTTGAATCCTTATTTGTCCAAGATGAGATCAAATCCGACATCTGTCATTTGCCCCTATGAGGGTTGCCCTGATGATGATTTGGAGTATGTATGTATGACAGCTACTTTTGACCAAAAATGGAGCACTTTTACTTCGTCGTTTAACTCTTGTGAAATTAGCGTTCGTCTCATAGGGAGTACTTATCTATGCATATAGCAAAAGTTCCAAAAAACGACATCGAATGAAACGAATGTATTTCCACTATTTGGCAGAAATCGAAGCAGCAGCCCCGTTTTGTACTTGACTATTTTAAAACAACAATTGTATTTCATTGCACATAAAATCTGACCAGATTGTATGAATAAAACCGGTTTTAGAAAGCTGAATTTCCAAGTTTCTAAAGAAACTACTACCAAAGTCCTACTAATTTAGTGTAAACGAATTTCGCTGCGCCACATTGGCACATGCATTTTTAAATACCTTCGCCCGTTGAACGTATAAATATAAGTTCTTCTCGTAATCTGAGGTAAAGTCGGGAGATATGGCACAAATTTTTTGTCCTCGTTACAACTCAAAAAACAAAGCATATTTTAATTTAGAAAATAAATACAGTAACTCCTTATTTAATTTAAAAAATAAGAAATGGGAACATAAATATAGCTCATAGTTTAAATCATCAAAAAAAGTTCAATAAAAGACCGGAGGGTGATTTGGCACCCCCATAGGTGAGTAATATGGTACATTTAGTTTTCTTGGAGTTTTTCTTCAAACACCTGTTATAAGAATTTAAAAAAAGTACACAAGGCGTACGACAAAAAATGGCATATTAGACATTGAATCCATTCATCAGTTTTTAGATGTCAGAAAAATGTACGTCAAATATAAAACTAATAGCGGGAGAAATGGCGCCGGTGTCTCATATCCCAAACTTTAGAGCTGCCATATCTTCCAAATGATCACTTAACCAGAAATTTTAACCTGTAAATCAGGTAGGGCCTGCACCTGCATCCTTCAGTAACTTTCGTAAAACTAAATGATATTTTTATGTCTTTGTTTTAAAATAAAATTGTTAAGTAGGAAATTTTGAGAGCGTGCCATATCTAACATAGGACCCGACTTTACCCTACTTATCGACACTAACAAATCTCAATATCGCATGAAAAAAAGAAATAACCATTATCATCGAATTTTCATCAAATCGGAAACCATAAATCTGTGCACTGTCACTCTCACATTATAGTAATTACATTTGTTAATCATAATAGCCATGTAGTTGTAGGTACTTGGAATAATGAACTCGATCGACAATAACTTAACTCGTTGTTGGTAGTGTGTACATTTTTGTTATCGAGACTTTATCGTTATCGTTTTAATGAATTTTAAACGTATTTTAACAGAGTAAATGATATATAAATTGTTTATTATTTGTTAATTAGAACAAACGCCATCTTGAGTGTTATCGATCTTTTTTTTCGATAACGAAGGTTAAGTAGGGATAACCGGTAATGTGCAGAGACAGTCTAATAGAGGGCGACTTGCAAAACTAGTTAATTTTAATGTAGTGTACCTACACATTCGATAACAATCGAACAAAAATGTTTGCATAATTAAAGTTGTTGGACTTTCGACTGGTTGAGGTTCATTGTGTCAGTGTTTTCAATGCTGCAATGAAGACAGTCGAAACTCGATTACCCGGGATTCTTTTAACCGGGACGTTCTATTAACCGACGTTTTTTATATAAATTTATTTTCAGTTAATTTCCAATTAGTAACTCTACTAACCGGCATATACTCTATTATCCGTAGAAACAAACACAGTTCTGTTGTATCTTTGGATTCCAAAGAAATTTTTAATTGTTTCTTAGAAACATTTATCCGGTATTTCCTCTGCTATCCGTGACCGCCGCCGACATAGGTACAACTAACGTTGTATATTCTTTCATCGTTAAATTGATTTATTTTAAATGAATTGTTGTGTTTATTGATGAAGTTAATGTTTGTTTTTGTTTTATAAGATAAAGAAATAAAGTGTCATCAAATTAAGAGTTTTTTTTTATAAATATAGAGAAAAATCTATTATCCGGGTCTTTTGGTTATCCGTTATGAGATCGGTCCCAGCCATTCCGGTTAATCGATTTTCGACTAGTTCCATTTGAAGGGATAGATCAACTAAATGGGTATGCAGATTGCAGACACCAGACTTTCCCTTATATGGTCGAAGACAGGATCAACAAAGAAGAATCGACGAATGTAATCCGTTTCCAGTTAGGTTTGCCACCTTCTAGAAAATTTCGTGAAGGGGTTAAAAATTGGTTCTTTTTCCTCTTATTCTGTAACACAAATTCATTTGTCAATTTTTGTTTATTTGCTTCTTTTTCTTTCCTTCGTACAGCGCACGCGCACCGAAGCTGACACTTGTATGTTGTCTCTATCTGTTGTGTATATAAGCGTTGCTCGTTCACATAAATTTCTAATATATAAATAGCAAAAAAAAAAAAAAAAGAAGATAAGATGGAAGAGTAGAAAAACGATTTCGAAATGTAGCACAGGGTGTGACATAAAAGAAGCAAAAATCAATTTTTAATTATTTTTATTGAACATTTTATATAACTCTTTATAGGCCGATTTTTTGAGCTTCGATCTCATCCTACTTTACTTTGCTTTGCTGAGATGGAAGCTTAAAAGACACGCCTAATATAAAAGATGTGCGATACATGCCGTACACAAGGGGCATAAACGCTGATGGTTTGGTAAGGGTGAAAACAAGTTGCTAACATGTTTAGTGACCGAGGTAGAGTTATACCTACCCCCAGAATAAAAAATTTAGTACCCCGATGGTGCTAACACGGAACATTATGTGGTAATTTTGGAGTCTATGGGCGTAGGTAATATAACCCAATGTCATTCAAACCAATATTTGATAGTGCTTACGAAGACGCACTCACGGTAGGTACTCCCTACAACCTTTGGGAAAGTCATGCAGCTCTGAAGGCTCTTAGATCGTTAAGGCTGATTGGAATCGACTAAATCTCCTCGAGGATCTGCCGTTAGACTTTGCATATATACCATGCTCATGAAACCCCTAAAAGGAACCGACAGTAAACTCCATGTATAAGGATCTTTACTGAGCTCAGAGAACATATGGAACATGGAACCCAAATGAGTACTAACAATACATACGGAGCTGCGTATACGGCGCAACTTGGTTATAGTGTATAGTGACGTGGAGAAGTCGATAAGGTTATATTATGCCCGAAATGTCTAAAGAGGTCGTCAGAAAACGTCTTACCTATAGCAGGGCAATGGTTGTATTGTGTTAACTAACAAGGAAGTTGCTGTTTGGCACTGACAACAAACCAATATATAAAAAGTAAGCGCCATCATGTGTCCTGTCGGATCATTTTGAAAAGCATTGGTATTTCGATAGATAAAGACTAAAAATAATTACAGAATGTATACGACTTAGGCGACTGACACTTCAACGGATATTGGCCCCTTGTTCCAAGTGCAAAGGGATAGGGGACTATAACACTTCTTATTCTGTATTCCTTAGAAGAACCTCACGTCATGAGTAGACTGTCTCGCCAAGTGACATGGCGTTTAACGGCTAGCCGTCAGACAAGACAACTAATCCTTTTCCGAATCATTACTCATTTAAGGAATAAAAAAAAAACAGCACACCTTGCAAGTGTCCATTACTCACTTAATTCCATTGATGTGCTCGTCCATAATAGGCAACGACCACTCGTGCCCTCACTACTGAATAATCAGAAACAAGGAAAAACTCATTGAATCCTAGTCAGATAAATCCCTCTCTCTCTCTCTTCATCCATTTACATAGCACACTGTCTGTAATTCCCGTCGTGCATATTCCACTATACTGAGGATACTTCTATCCTCATGGCTCATTAAAAACGCGACTTCACAAATTGGTCCTTTGGGTTTAATTTCTCTTCCATTAAATTATCCGGACTTCCTTTGTGTCTGGATCAAGGTAGGAAACGATTCTTTTTTTCCTGTTTTTATTCCCTAATCCCGTGCCAAAGGGACTCATTAATATTGCATGGAAGGATTTACGGATGATTCATTTTTTTTGTTCACTCCCTGCAATACCATCAAACAACTACGCTTCTATAACATGTATCATTTTTCATATCAAATAGAACCAAAACTAATAATTTAATTCCACTCTCTACTTCCAGGTGCTTTTTGACTGTTTGGAACATTTTTAATAATTACGTTAATAGTTGTTAAAAAAAAAAATATTTTTTTTTCTTATTTACTGAAAAAATAAAATCTCTTAATTTGTGCAATTATTTCTCATTACTACAACAAAAATAGTGTAACAAGTTTATTTTATTACAAAAAAAAAACAAGTTTATTTTCCTTATAACACAAAATCAACAACAAAAATTCAAAATCTCTCTCCAAGTGTTCAGTTTCGTTTCGGTGTAATACAATTTTACAAAACAAATCAATAATAACGCAATAATAATCCAAAATAGTAAACAAAACCAGAAATTAATCAAATCAAGTTTCAGTTCGTGTTCTTAATTTTCAATTCAAATTGTTCTAAACCGCAAAATTGTAGTGATTCAAAAATCAGATATTTGGACGATAACAATTTAAATGTATACATAAGTATTTAACGTAGACCAAAAGAAAATAAAAGAAGTAAAGTGTGTGTTATTGAAGAAAATTAAGACCAAAAGAGATAACAATTTTCGGCTCAAGAATAAAACCATGAGGACTAAAGAATTTTCAACAAAATCACGGATTAAAATGTAAAACAAAAAAGAGGAACGAAAAGAAAAAGAAACACAAAAAATAAACTATTCAGAAATTAATTGCATCTATACGTGTAGCAGTCATAACGGAATATACATAATGTCAACTAGAATGTCAGTGTGCTGTTTTGAAGTGGAATCGGATGATGGTGAGTACTTACGCATGTACTTTTTACTTTACTAATGTTGAATATGTATACCTTTATCTAGTGATGGGACCGACAATCGACTGAGCTTTATGACTTTATAATTCTTAAGAGAACATACATTTGGCATTTTGTCAGCCAATCGCGCTCTTGATGCTGTTTTTTTATTTTTTGTAATTACATACTTGATTCTTTCTCACAAATGAGTAGGAGAGTCCCTCTGTGTTTTATCATCAGCCTTTTTAAAGTTAATGATTGTATTTAAAACGGCGCAGGGTCATAAGTCAACAAGCCAGAAGTCCATAATGGACCCACACGAAATTCTTGTGGACTTTTGACTCATCTGTTGTGGTCTTATGGCTCACTATGGTCCTCAATTGTTAAGTACTCACAACTCACAATTCAGAACTTTTTTAATGTTAAGTAAAAACGAACAACCTAAGAATATATACCTACTGGTAAACTTTCATCTTTGATATCTTTGATGTAGCAGAGCAAGTTTTTGAAAGATACTAAAGATAAATAAAGATAAATAACAAAAAAAAAAAAAATTATATAAAATAGGACAAAAAAATTAATAGAAGTGACATGGATGAAGTATTAATTAATTAATTTTAAATTGCGCGAATTTTTCAAAATATTAATTTTATAATTTCTTAAAATATAAATCTAAATATAACGATATTTAGTTATTTGAAAAAATAATAAAGTTTATAAAATTCGTACGAATTTTTCAAACTTTTCAAAACAGTTTTAAAAATTCTATTCAAGATTTGCAAAAACTGTTTTAAAAAAATAGTGGAGTAAACCTCGAAAGGAGTTACAAGTGCAATAAGGACAACACCAACATGCGCGTTGGAAATGATCCTAGCGATCTTACCGCTAGACTTATATTTATTAAGAAAACAGCGGCCCTAACGGCACTTTGTTTGCATCGGGATGCGAAATGGCACAATCGGGGTACCATCTATGGGCATAGGAAGATCCTGGAACTTGTCAAAAACGAGATAAGGGAGCTGAACATGCCTATGGATGGGATAACAAGGGTGCGTATTATGGAAAGGAATCACAAAACTCGTATTTAGAACGGATTACTTCCAGAAAAAAGGAGTGGTGAAATAGTGATTTTCACTGATGGATCCATGATGGATGGCGGAGCGGGTGCCGGTATTTATTCAGCAGGGGCCCTACTCTGTATTTCGTTCCGATAGTGAAAATCTCCGAAAACGAATATTTTGTACTCTCTATTTCAAAAACGGATTGAAATCTGCTACTTTCGGATAGACAATTCCGATAGTGGAATTTTCGTTGGCAACTCGTTTTCGAATGTCAAAAGCATTCGAAAACGGAAAATTTGTTTCTACAACAAATGTGATCACGGAAGTGACTACGAATGTTTTAAATTGTAAGTTTTTTTTAGAAAATTGATGTGTTTTGGACGCAATATTTTTTCTATCTACCTTTGCAATACAACTTGATGTTTTTTATTGTGCCATGCCAAGGGAATATCTAGTCAATATAGCCTCCTTGCCCTAAAAGCTTTAAGGTAAAAGTTAGGTATAAGATGGCTGGAATTGCAGTTGATCTTAAAGGAGCAAACAGTTCATCTTGTATGGCATTTAAAACATGCAAAAAAACGTTCTTCGAAAGGCGAAAGTTCTGTACAAAATTTAAATAATAAACAATAGTTAAATAGTGAACTGAATTCTTCCCACCAATAACATTTTACTTTTTATCACACATTTCCATAATGTTTAATTTGACCCGTATAATGTTTTGTTTCATCCAAAGTGCAACCAATCCATTTTCTTTTGTTTAATTTATCTTTAAAAATCATAATTTGTTATTATCCGTCTTGTTTGTTATTTGTTTTGATTTCTTGATTTGACAGATCTCATGAGAAATGATTCGAGACTTGACAAATGTAATGAGAAATAGTTCGAGACTTAAAAACACCAATCCGTAAAAGGGAAAAGTATTAAGTACTATTTTTTTCTGTTTCGAATATTTAACAGAGTACAAAATCAAAAGCGGAACGAAAAGCACTTTCGAATAGGATTGCTTTTCGGAACGAAATACAGAGTAGGGCCCCAGAACTGGAACTAGCCCGTCACATTAGCCTCGAGGAACACACTTCCGTATACCAGGCTGAGATGATTGCATTGCTGCATGCGTTGGACTACTTGCTTGAGAGTCAGGTGGAGGGAAGAAATATCCGTATAGCACTGGACAATCAGACGGTGATCAGACGCATGGAACAGACAAACATCACAACATCATTGGCAATGGAATGTGTACTTAAGCTCAATAAGTGTTCATCTGAAAATGAAGTAACACTGACTTGGGTACGAGGACACATACACTCAGAAAACTACAGAGCTACGATAGCCCGACTAAATGCGCCACCTCTGTTTACTTAGGCACTTCAACTGCTAACTTTGCTGCTGCTACAATCAAAAGTAAGGTGTGATGCCTTCAGTTATATGGGTACAGTACATTAACAGAGCTGCAGTAACCAACAAAATATATTTGAGGACATCCACGTTTGCTATCAAACCCGCATACAGAGCTGCTTATACCTCTTTCCAGAGCTAATGGGAAAGCATTGGAGGCTGGCTGGCACAGCATCTCACCAGATTTATGGTACCCATATACAGAGCTGTCAGAGTCTCATGAAAGGCTTTCACAGCCTCTCAACAGATGTATGGCACCCTTATACAGAGCTGCAACAACTTAATTTAATTTATTATTAGCCGTTGATTAACTGTCTTAAGTCTGACAAATTTCATACTTGCATAATGTACCTATAATTGAATTCAAAAGAGATTTCTTGTAGTTTGTCTGAAGACTTAAGGAAACATCAAAAATTCAAATAAACTTTAAGTTTTTCTATATAAATTATTTTTCACGCCGAAATATCAAATATTGAATGCGACTGACAATAAAACTCAAGTGTCTGCCAGACCAATCTTTGAAGCAGCTTTTTGCACGCCTAGTGATATTTTCACGTAGAAAGGTAATTTTGACATTTCGAAGGGCAAAAGTTGTATGAAAAATTGGGTTTCACTTGAGAGGCTTTACGTGTACTGCTTATAATGCATACTTACGGTGACCATACGTCCCGTATTTCCCGGGACAGTCCCGTATTTCAATAGCCTGTTCCGTTTTTTTTAAAGATTTTTTTAAGAAATACGGGACATACATCCCAACATATGTACATACAATTTTTTGTAATTTTTTGGAAATTTGTGTGCTGTTATACATTTTCACTTTTTCTGTCCCGGGTTTGGCTCTTAAAAATATGGTCACCGTATGCATACTAGGCTAAACATGGGTAGGTACACAAATTTCCACTGTTATAACATTTTTTTATATTAAGTTCGTAAACCAGAGAAAAATCAAACAATACCGATAAGTCATATTCATATTGGCTCAAGATGATAATGTATGATTTGTTCGTGTTTTATCATTTTTCCAGATTTTTGGTAACTTTTAGCTTGGTCTGGTAACTTTTTTCTTCCATTTTTTGGTCGCTATTTTTTTTTGCAAGTGGCAACCATTGATCTCGGTAGTCAAGCTACAGGCCCGTTTCTCGAGATAACACGTTCACCAAACTGAGACTTCAATAACTCGATTGTTGCACCCGCTGTTACTTGTGCCACCGTCTTGTTGGAACCACACATCACTGATGTCCAATTCATGCAATTACTCAAAGAAATAACGTTCCAACATATCTATGTAGGGAATACCATTTACCGTAACGTGGCAGTCCTTTTCATCGACGAAAAAAAAAAAACGTCCCAATGACGGTACCGGTATGAAAACCGCACCAAACAGTGACATTTTGCGTTTGAAGTGCTGTTTCATGAAAGTTATCACCTGTCCAGAAACACATATTTTTCCTGTTGACGAAGCCGCTTAACCAAAAATTCGCTTCATCGCTGAAGATTGAAATTTGGTGTTAACAAGCTGAATGTTGCGAAAACCGACTTGGAATTTCGGTAATAAATTTTAATTATTTGTAATCGTTCTTCCTTCGTGTACTTCACCATGATGGAAATGTTGATTATTGCTGAATATTTTGATATTGACAGTTCGGTAATCGGTTTAAGGGTGCGTTCACACTGAAAGTTTGAAGTTGTCAAGTCGCTAATGAAAAACCCTTTATTATAGTCCTGATCGGAAAAAAAAATGTTACCTTAATTCATTTTTTAAGTGAGATGGTAGGGTAAAAGCGTCAACAATTGCCATCATAAAATGGAAAAAAACGAGCTCAAAATCGTCTAAAGCATCATTTAGCTAAATACCCCAAATTTTCGCATATATGGCAGCAAATGGTTGCAAAAGTTTGCAGATGATTGGAACGACTGGAAAAGAATGCAATTGCGGTTGTAGTTTGCAGGTATTTGAAAACCACTTAAAAAATAATGCAAAGGTTGCAATTGACTGCAAATGATTAAAAGAAAGTACAAAACTCCCAATCGAAAAACCCTTAGTGAAAAATAAATTTCTTCGTTTTTGTTCTGTACTCACCGGTAATAGAAAAAATTTACTATAGGTACTCTCCAACGAAATTATGAAACTGCAGCCCTGTACAAC
This sequence comes from Cheilosia urbana, assembly GCA_946477585.1. Lineage (NCBI taxonomy): Eukaryota > Metazoa > Arthropoda > Insecta > Diptera > Syrphidae > Cheilosia > Cheilosia urbana. The sequence continues at coordinate 67,319,840 of OX297855.1, forward strand.
AGTGATTGGGCGCTTTGCTGAATGTTTTAACTTGTAAATCCTGTATTGCAATCGTCCCTATAAACAACACCTTCGTTCGGTAACACAGTCGCCAGAGAGAAACACCTGCTATTCTAACTGCAGTAAAATAAAATTTCCAGGTGTGCAAGAACCCCCAGCTCATGTACTAAATAACTTGAAGTGATCTCTTGGCAACCTCAGCATCGTTTGCCCGATCCACAAGAAAGGAGACTCTCTAAACTGCGCCAACTATAGAGGCATCAGTCTCCTTAACACTGCGTATAAGATCATGTCTGCTGTACTATGTGAACGCCTGAAACCTTTCGTCAACGATCTGATAGGTCCCTATCAGTGCGGTTTTAGGCCCGGTAAGTCCACGACCGATCAAATATTCACACTACGGCAGATCCTGGAGAAAACCCAAGAAGTCCAGATCGATACTCACCATCTTTTTATCGATTTTAAGGCCGCATATGACAGCATTTATAGAGACGAGCTATACAGAGCCATGTCTAGTTTTGGCATCCCTGCCAAACTTGTCAGATTGTGCAGAATGACGATGGAGAACGCTCGCTGCTCCGTAAAGGTCGGAAACCATCTCACCGAGACCTTTGATGTCAAAAAAGGATTTAGACAAGGCGACGCGCTGTCATGTGACTTCTTCAACATCATTCTTGAGAAGATTGTGCGAAACTCACAAGCCAACACCAGAGGCACAATTTTCCATAAGTCTGTGCAACTGCTTGCATACGCTGACGACATTGACATTGTTGGCACAACACAGCGAGCTGTCACTGGTGAATGAGGGTAAAACAAAATATATGCTGTCAACAAGAAGGGACACACAACATCGAAGAATCGGACAGAACGTCACGATAGACAGCTATAACTTTGAGGTAGTTAGGGACTTTGTCTACCTCGGCTCCGCTATAAACTCTGACAATGACATCACCTCAGAAATCAAGCGAAGAATCACACTTGCCAACCGCTGTTTCTTTGGCCTAAGACGGCAATTGAATAGTAAGGCCTTGTCAAGAAGCACTAAAGAGATTCTATATAAGACTCTCATCATCCCTGTCCTGCTCTATGGCGCAGAAGCATGGACCCTAGCAAAAACGGATGAGGATCTTCTTGGTCGCTTCGAACGCAAAATTCTTCGAGTGATTTTTGGTCCCGGGATTTGGAGGAGAAGATTTAACAGCGAACTCTACGAGCTGTACAGCGACATCGACCTGGTCAGAAAAGTACGCATTAGTCGTCTAAGATGGTTAGGACATGTATAGAGCGAATGGACACCAACGCTCCGGCCCGGAGAGTCTTCGATTCCAACCCGGAGGGACAACGCAGTAGAGGAAGACCTCGCTTTAGGTGGCGCGCGCAAGTGGAAGAAGACCTCAACCAACTTGGAGTGCGCAACTGGAGGCAGTTAGCCAAAGATCGCGCTAACTGGAGAGGCGTATTGGTTGAGGCCCAGGTCCACCCCGCACTGTAGCGCCACCTTAAGTAAGTAAGTAAGATCTCTTGGTCAGAATTTTAGCTAAATTCAGATTTTAACGTTATCGATGCTCTACTCCTTTGCTCTTCAGCGAAGGTCCACAGATAATTGTGGACTCAAGCAAATTAAATGTATTGATCAAGCGAACGGATTAATCGTTGCAACAAACTGTAGGTATGGCATGGTCGTCCGTGGACATAGTATTTCCAACGGAATGAGTGTATACACTATACACACTATGAAGAAACGTGCCTTGTACAAGCGTAGTATACCTATGTTCGACATGTCAGTTTGTAAGCATACATAACAAGGATTAGTTATATACTGGCTCTCAATTGTGAACGTCAAGTGGCACAACCAATCGATTATTTCGCAAACTAGCAAATTTTCCTCGAAGCACTTTTCCTTTCAAAAAGTGCGTGATTCACAGTCCCCTTTCCAGTTCCAGGATAACTCAGTCAAGAAAATTGTATTTTACCTCGCTCTGGTTGTTTCGTTACCCAATAGGTATAACCCTTAAAGTGTCCTGATAACTAAATTAGAAGTTCACAATCACACATCCAAAGGACACTCTCTACATACAGCTGTACGTAGTCGTACATATGTTTCAATGCATTCGCCAGCACGTCGAAACCATGTGCCCCCAAAGCTGTACAGTGTACATACAGAGCTTTCTCCATCGTGCAGCATCCCTTTTAAGGTAAATATATGCATATCAATATCACCGTCAACATCCCCGCACGCATATTCAGCCTTCGTGGAAAAAGAACACGTAGCGGGAGGTTGTTAAATGCTGTCTGCACATGAATATATTTTAACCAAAAGCACCCCCACATTCACTTTGCATGGGGAAGTGTTCATATGTAAATTTTTCGCGTAATGGGGGGGAGGGGTTAAAAAATATTTGTTGTAGGTCGCGGAACGAAATGTTTTTTGTCCTTGAGGGTGAAAATAAAACGAGTATTCTATACCGATCGGTTGCAAGTTGCAACCCCTTTCGCCAAACCGGAGCTGGCACCAGTGAAAAGCTCGACTTTTGTGTATGCAAATAGTGAAGAATTAAAATCATTTTCGATTAATTTGATAATCCTTGTGCTGCTGCTGCTGTTGATGATAATGTTGATGATGATGTTGATTATGATGATGATGATGATGATGATGATGATGATGCTGCTGCGGGGCAGAGCCAGTAGTGATGGTGATTTAAAACCACCCCTTGGTGACAGCGAAACTGTGTGTACTCTTCGTCCTAGGTACTGGACAATGGAAATTAATGTCGAGAACAAAAAAAAAAAAAAATAGAAACAGCACTGGCGATAGATAGTATATGGCGGCGCTTCTCAAAAATAAGATTTAAATTGGAAATTTCATTAATTGCAGGCGCTCACGGCATGGGATGTGAATGTGAGGGGGCCGCCAAAGCGGGACTGGTTAATTTCGGGGTGGAATGGAGTTTTGCTTTATTTTAATTCCGGCACATTGAGTGCGGCAAATATATATATTTACTGTTGCTATGCAGGCGATAATTGCAAATATGTACCCGGATATAGCAGCAGATTTTTTCTGCTCACATAATATAATGCGATGCGATGGTAATACCTGGCGGAGGATGAGTCCATGAGTCGGATGTGCATGTGCATATATGCAACTGGGGATGCGGATTATATGCGGATGTGAAAATGCAAAGGAAATTAAATGGAAATTGCACTGTGGGTGTGTCCACTAATGGCACTTATTTCCACTTAATCTATCTGTATATAGGTACCTACCAACTGATTTGAACCATATGGAGAGTGGTTATGATAGCTGTAAATGGAGTTAGTACAGTCTGCAACGGAAAATTAGTTCAAATCAGTTTGGAAATGCTCCTAAGTTGAGTACAGTTTCCCAAATGAAGCCGATTGGTGGGTTATTCCAAGTGAATTGTTGCGTTAAAGCTGTGGGTATGTTTGTAGCACTATGTGGTCACTCTAAGCGCCCTGTACTCATCGTTCCATCTGCTGCAAGTCTAGATCTTAAAAATAGTTGGCGCAAATATTTTGTAGAGTTAGAATCTTACTTTTCTTAAGGTGGCCCTACAGTCCGGAGTGGACCTGGGCCTAAATCCACATGCTTATCCCTCTGACGGTAGCACAACATTTTAGCCAGCTGTCTGCAGTTTCGTTTGCTAGGTTGGTAAAGATCTCCATCCGCACTTGCGTGTGCGATCTGAGTTCCCGTTTTCCCCTACTGCGCCGTCCCTCGAGTGTGGATTTAAATATCTTCTGGGCCGGAGCATTCGTGTATCCAGTCGCTGGAAACAACTCTTCTGACTAGATCTATGTGAATATACAGTTCGTCGTTGTGTCTCCTCCTCTATTCACCTTCTATGCAAATCAACTGAAAATTTCTCAAAACAATTTTCCTCGCAATACAACCAAGGGTATCCTCATCCGCTTTTGATAAAATTCATGCCTCTGCGCCATAGAGCAGAACTGGGACGATTAAGGTATTTTAAAGGAAAACTCTAGGGAGAGCTTTGGTTATCAATTGCCTTCTAAGTAAGCTAATGTTATAAGTACTATTTTTAACTCAGAGCTGGTTTTATAGTCTGAGTCCATAGAGGTGCCTAGGCAGATAAATTCCCTAACCTCAAAGTTATATCTGTCTATAGCGTCGTCTTGATGTCCGAGACATCGGTGTTGGGTAAGGCTAGAGACACTTGAATATATTTTACAGAGCACCCACTTTTTGTTTACTTAGAGCCCCAGGTTCTAGCTTCTCACAACCATTCGATTCGATCGCAAGAGGTGGCGCGGTGGGAAAAAACCTTAAGATGCAATCTTAATCGAACCTGGGCCCCTCACTTAGTACTGAGTCCAACACACTAACCACTAAGCCACTGCGCCTATACTTTCAGCCTGTCATATGACTCAAAGGCCTAATCAACTTCAAATTAAAAACAAGTTTTTTAAGATACATCTTCTCCTCCATTCGCTATCCTCGCACACAGGACCAAAAATCCGCCGAAGAATTTTTTCTTTCGAAGGAGCCCAGTATCAGCTCCCTTCTTGCCTATGGTCCAGCACTCGGCGCCGTAAAGCAGGACTGGCAAGATAAGGATCTTGTAGAGCACACATTTCGTCCTTCGAGTTAGGAGTTTTGAACCCAGTTGTTTTGCCAAACCGAAGTAGCAACGGTTTCCTAGGGTAATTCTTCACCGGATCTCCACTTTGGTGTCATTCGTGGAGTTTATGTTTACTCCGAGGTAGGTGACTAACTAACCTTAACTACCTCGAAATTGTTGCTATCAATAGTGACGTTTTGTCCTAGCCGGTGGACAGATGCTTGTTTGTTTGTTGATATCATGCACTTGTTCTTGCCCTCATTTACTTCAAGGCCAACGGATTTTGCCATTTTTCAATCGCCGTGAATGCTTCTATCACGGCACGCTGGGAGCGACCAATGATGTCAATATCGTCCGCATAGCCCAGCAGCTGAACGGACCTGTTGAAGATAGTGCCTTCCGTGTTGACACCTGCACTGCGCACTATCTACTCCAGTACGAGATTGAAGAAGTCGCATGATAGCGCGTCTCCTTGCCGAAATCCGGTGCATGTCTGAAATAGTTCGGAGGAGCTACTTCCAAACTGCACGCTGCAGCGCATGTTTTCCAGCGTCACGCGACACAGCTGAATCAGTTTTCCCGGGATTCCGAATTCGGCCATCGCCATATAGAGCTCCTGACGATGTATGCTATCATACGCGGCCTTGAAATCGATGAATAGGTGGTGAGTTTCGACTTGAAATTCGTTGGTCTTTTCCGGGATTTGCCTCAGTGTGAAAATTTGGTCTATCGCCGATCTGCCGCGCCGGAAACCACACTGGTACGTGCCGATTAGTGTGTTGTAGAACGGTTTTAGACGTTCACACAGTACGTTGGATAGGATCTTGTATGCGACATTAAGCAGAGATATGCCTCGATAGTTCTTGCAAGACATAGGATCGCCTTTTTTGTAGATGGGACATATGGAGCTGATAGTCCAGTCATCGGGCATGTTTTCTTCCATCCATATATTTATATTTATGTATGGTATATCAAAATTTGTTGAAATCGTTAGAGAAATTTTCGAACAAATCGAACTGGTATGAAATTTTATATTGGAAGTACCATTAATATTGAGGTTACTTTGCAAAAAAAGAAACTGCCCCGAACTGTAGGCCCCCAAACTCCAAATATGAAGTTTGAACGAAATGAGAATCATGGACGGCTGATAAACTTTTAGCCCGATGCATACCCTTTATGGGGTTTTAATTTCATAGCATCGTTGAGAGCTCCGTAGAGTCCACTAATCTGTCTTGATGTTATTGAATGACAGATCGCAAACATCTTCACGGCTAATGAAAATAACAAAGGTTTTGGGCCTTTTGCGGGCTAGTTCGTCACCCTCTTCGTTACTTTTGCAAGACTTGAGAGTCTTGGGACTAGGAAGTCAGGTAAGAGGCCCCTAATTGTGGACAGCTAGCTTTTGCCACAGCTTTATACTGTCTGAAAAATTCAGATATTTAACCATCTGAACTCTATATTCTGGATGCATATCGAACAAAAAACCACGCATCGTCGCCCTTAAATCTCTATGAACTACGCTGAGTTTGCTTACATAGAATTTTGATTTGAGAAATTAAATATTTAAATTTCAGAAAAACACCCAATCTTTATCTGTCTACGAGTTATGTGTAGAAACAAAAAGTACATTCATACAATACCTACTTACCTTGATAGTGTAGGATGTCGTCTTTGGCATTCTCTGGCACAGAGTTCAATTTTATAGACTTGAGCTTGAAAGCCGTTGATCTCGTGTGTTTAAGGGTTTTGGGATAATGGACTGAGCTGCACTGATCCATGCCCAACACTGGTTGGGCCATCCGTGTACTACGCTAAGGAATAATCTGTTAGCCTCTCCCATCCCGGGATGTATATTTTGTATTTACGAAGAAAAGTTAAGTTTTGGTCCCATGAAGCCATTCAGCTAAATCGAAGATTCATTGATCTTAGGGATCTTCATGCGACCCTTTGGAATGACGAGCTATATATTTTACAACTGGACGTAAAACTATAGCGTTTGCGTCACATGTTGGAGGCAGTTTGAATGGAGCCCCTTTAGATCCCTCTTTTTTGGAAATAAGATTATCACTTAGGTAACCTTTTTGAACGCAGTGGTTTAGTGTTTGTGTGACGTAGAAACCCCAAATACAGGGTGTAACATCTTTTATATCGGTATAGGTATGTAAACATTAAATAACTTTGCAATTCATCAACCGATTGACTGTCGTAAACATGTTTTATTGACGCCAATTCAGTACATTTTTACTCGCTTTTAGTCGCTTCACACCGATACACAACGTGCTGAAATAGTGAAGCTGTACATTAAAACTAGTCGTTCAGTTGTGTCAATTCAACGTGCACATCGTTGCTATCAAACATCGTCTAACAACACAATCCGTCGTTTGGAATCGAATTTTCGCTCATTATGTTTACCCACAAATATATCGGGTTTTTCAATAAGAGCGCTACAAATGTTTTTTTAAATAAAACAAAAACGGTTTTGGATATCAATGAAATTCTTTATTCCTGTGAAATTACGTTCGATGCCATTATGTATGGAACTCGATTTCTTTTGCATGGCCACCACGGGCACGCTTGCAGAAGTCCAGACGCTAAACCCAATTTTCGACGGTTTTCAAGCATAAATCGGCCGATACTGCTGCAATTTCACGTTCGATATTCTTACGAAGTTCATCAATCGTCGCTGGCTTGTTGGCATAGACCATAGACTTGACGTAGCTCCACAGAAAATAGTCTAACGGCGTCAAATCGCACGACCGAGGCGGCCAACCGACTGGACCATTTCGTGAGATAACACGTTCTCCAAACTTGGTTTCCAATAAATTGATTGTGACATTCGCTGTGTGACTTGTGGCGCCGTCCTGTTGGAACCACATTTCCTCCACGTCCATATCATCCAATTGGGGCGTCACAGAGATGCCCAACGCTTGAGAACGACGTGTGAGAGACACATTTGGGCTTTCTTCAACTGTAGCCTCAGCGGCAGCAATATTCTCGACACTACGGGCACTTCTTTGTCTCACTGGCACGGGAACATTTTGTACTGTGCCTGTGGATTCAAATTTTTCCACTAGACGCTCAATTGTTGATTTGCTAGGACGATTATGACGACCATAAATTGGACGTAGTGCTCTTAACGTTGAGGCGACTGACTCCAAATTTCGGTAGTAAATTTTAATAATTTCGACTCGTTGTTGGCTCGTATATCTTTCCATCATGAAATGGCAAACCTGAAGAGAAATGTCAAAAGAGCGGCAAGAAATTCGGCGTCGTTTGCTGTCCCTGTCGCTCTACTTTTGTAGCGTCCCTGTTGACAAACCCTTTATTTATAACCCCTAAAGACTATCCTTACACGAAAATTCGAAATTGTAATCTTCACAATAATTTATAAGACTATTTTGACTTTAAGACAAGTAACATTCCAACTTAATAAAATCTAAACATTCGGACATGTGATGGTCCTGAGGAAGCTTCTCAATTCAGTTTATCAGTTTCGTCATAAAATTGTAGGTCCCTTCAACTAATTAGAAAATACTTCTCTTCTGGGGTTTCTCTAAAAATCTGTTAAATACCGATCTTTCGTTGACCCAACAATTATGAAGCCATATCGACCTTTCAAAGGGTTTATATATATTTCACAACAAATCTATTGGCGTTAGTTTTGCCACCAACGTCTTATGTGTCAGCGCATTTCAATAAACTATCCATAAGCCCTTCCGTCAACCAGAAGACTAAAAACTTATTTAGTCCCAAACAGAACACCATAGGTTATAAAAAAGAAACCTACAATCCACAATCCACTTGTCCCATGTGCATGTACACCGTTACACCAAGCGGAATGCCATTAACTAATAATCACATCACAAATTGAGGTTACCGTAGGTTCAAGTAAACGAAATCAGCTTTACTCAGAAAGTGGAAAAGTTCACATGGAACCAAACGGCGGCGCCGCTATTAACTACACTAAAACATTTACAACTCACCCCCTCCCACAAAAAATAAGCTCTTTCTTCTAACAAGTCTGTCATATTGACACCAAAGTGTTTCTATTCGATAGACGAAGTGTTTCGTTGCGCGGTTTATATGCAGAGGTGCACCATCGTCTTGGGGTGAAATTGATTTGAAAATTGGTTCCAAAGTGAAGGAACCCAAATCCAAATGTGTGAACACTTTCAAAAGAAATATGAAATTCCATTTCCTGTAACATGTGTGAGCGGTATGCTCGCGACCCTTCTCCGCTAATCGCATTTGCTTGCATATCATTTAATTTGACTGTGCAGTGTGCACCATGCATCTACGCCAAATGTAAACAGCACAAATAGTCAATCCGATTGTGTAAAAGGTGCGAAATAGTGTGTAGCACAAGGCGCGCGAGAGCGCACACACTCTGTCGGCAAACACTACAAAGATGAAAGCCAGCCGGTAATGCAGTAGCGGCGGCGGCAGACTTACTTAGAAGTGTGAGTTCTACACAAGACTTTGGGTTTAATATGCAGAAAAGGTGTCTTAAATACCCACTTCAACCAGTACCTGTATAAATGTGCTTGTGCTTTCCAGGTCATTAGCTTTTCCCATAGTTTGAGCAAGAAGAATGGAAAATTCCATTCACTCCTTCCACTTGCACCCGATGTCCCGATTCCTAAATATACACACAGTCGACTGTTTAATTTTGCATGAAAGTGAAAACTTTTCAAAGGACTCTTATAGTCTTATTTTATTTTTGTATACAAATTCTCTCTCTTGCTTTTGCTTTGGGTATTTGTTTTTCTACCGCTTTTGTCCTTTGTGAGCAAATGCAAGAACCAACAACCAAGACCTAAATCCTCTACGTGAGAGCGTTGAGCTCGAGTTGCCTGGCGAAGAACAGACCAACACAAACACGAAACGAATTGAAAGCAACAAATCGACTCGGAAAGTTGGCGAAACGACGAAGAATGGCGTACAGAAAATGTGGAAGAAAAGCAGAGAAGAAGGATTTCGGTTTTATTTCGCTTTTTGTTCCCTCTACACAGATACTCGTTGATATGGAGTGCACTTGTGCACTGTTGACGCGTACTTTAGAGTAAACAGATTCTATGCGATGGATGAAATTTCAGATGGCTTCAGGACAAGATGATGGCGCACGTTTCATGAAGGACATCTGGATTTGGGGAAATGGTGGATCGAAGTCACTGACTGTGGAAGAAAGATACTTGTGCTTGTCGTTGATGCATCTGAATTTGAAGAGTCGCATGAACTTAAGTGTTAGTATTGTTTGAAGGATGGCCGAGTTGAATGAGCGCTTATCGAATGGCGATCGTGCGATTGGAGAATTTATCAGTTTGTTACTTTATTATTTCACTATTCAAGAAAAATAACGCAATCACAGCTTGAAATAGTCTCTGTGGGTGTTCATTAGCAAGGACTTGTTTTTAAGCGAGTAAATTGTGTCGCTAAAAATAATGAACAAAATCCCAGCACCTGCTGTAAACAATCTAGGCAAACGTCCCATCGTTGTGGGGATAAAAGTTTGTCAAGCACTCGAATGTGAAAAAGCCCGGAATACACAAACGACATAATATGAATAAACAGTAAAGCCTTTTTTAACCTTCAATCGAAAGACCGGGAAAACTACTCCGAAAACATTAAAGACTAGACCTTGACTTCTAACACTTATGGAAAGGTCACTTGAATTGGGGATCCAATTTACAAAATAGGTACATTTCCAGTTTTCACTCTTCGACAGGTCTGCTAAATGAAATCAAATAAAAAGTCAGCTATAAATTAGTATTTAAATGATTTGACAATCATCTGACAGTAATTACAATACAATAAGTTTACATGGTCTGAATTACCGCACATTGCCTTACACAGAGATTTGATACCTAATCGCATCTTTCTACTGAAGTAGTTTAATATTTGTGGTAAACAAGATAGATTATACATATGTTTAATAATAAATTGAGGAAAAAAAAAAAAAAACCTCATTAAAGCAGAAATAAATATACAAGCACACAACAAATAAAAAAAAATTAAAAAAAATATTAAGTAAATAAATAAATAAATGTATATATCTTTCAAATAAATAAATATAAATAAATAAGTAAATATATAAAAGAATAAATAAATAAATAAACAAATAAATAAATAAATAAATAAACAAATAAATAAATATATATATATAACAAACAAATAAATTAATAAATAAACCAATAAATAAATAAATATATATACAATATAACAAATAAATAAATATACAATAAATCAATAAATAAATAAATATACAAGTAACTTCTTAAAAAAGGTAACTATATATAAATTGCTTTGGTATATTGTAAAAACAAAAAAAAAAAAACAAAAAACGACTAGGAAAAAAGATTTTTTACTAGTGAGTTGTCAGAGTAACCACAGCGGGCCTTAAATTTTTCCGTAAGGGAGTTTATTCTTTTAGAGATTCAGTATTATTTATTATTCGCTCTTTTATGTAAAACCCTTGTAGAGAAATACCATGGAAGATTTAGCATCATTTTTAAAAGTTTGTTTTGTGCTATCTGTAACTTGGCTATATGGCACTTTGCGCAATCACCCCAAACCTGGCATCCATAAAGAATTATTGCTTGAAATATAACTTTATGTAATATCATTTTGTTTTCAGTTGATAACAGTGACTTTCTGCATATAAAGGGGTATAAGAGTCTTATACTTATATTTATTTTGTTCAGCGTTTCGCGCACATGTTGATTAAATAATATCTTTGAATCAAGGTGAATTCCCAAGTATTTTACGGAAGAGCTCCATTCGATTGACACATTAGCTACTTGTAAATGATTCGAGGGAATGTAACATGCTTTTCTTTTTCGAGTGAAAAAGATAGTTTGAATTTTTTCCATATTTAGTTTTATTTTCCACTTAGTGAAATAGCTTAAAAGTATATCCAGCGCATTGGAAATATTCCTCTCGATAATGAGAGGATATTCATGCGCTGTAAATACAACAGTGTCATCCGCGTAGATAGCAATACCGCAAAAAGGTAGATTAGGCATATCTGATGTAAAAACATTGTACAATATAGGTCCAAGAACAGAACCTTGTGGAACCCCATTGTTGAAGTATTTTATTTCAGACTGAACATTATTAACAGACACCCTAAAGGAACGATTACTGAGGAAACTTTGGATTATTTTACACAAAAGTAGGGGAAATTAAAACCAATCATTTTGAAAACAAGGCCGTTATGCCACATAGAGTCGAAAGCTTTTTCTATATCAAGCATAACCATGCCAGTTGATTTTTTTTGAGAACCTTATTCTTTAAGGTGTTTGACAAATCTTAATGCCAGGTGGGTAGTGCTGTGGGAGTTCCGGAAACCAAATTGTTCGTTTGGAAAAATGTTATTATCAATAATAAACTGCATTAACTTTTCCTTAATAACTTTTTCTAACAGTTTACTTAAACTACTGAGCAGACTAATCGGCCTGTAACTTTCGACTTTATCGGGAGGTTTGCCAGGTTTGTTGATTGAGATAACTTTTGCCAGTTTCCAAGAATCGGGGAAATATTTTATTTTCAAGCAAGCATTAATTATAAATTTTATAAAACTGATGCCAGCCTTGGGTAATTCTTTTAAATAGAGGTTGCTTATTTTATCAAAACCAGGGGCTTTTCTTACCTTGAGACTGCTCAAGTGAAACTCAACGTCGTCGTCAGAGACGAAGGCGCTTTGTGGAGTATCAATATGTGACATGTTAAAGCTATTGATTTGGTTATTAACCATGTCAATTGTAATAGGGTCGCTTAGATTCTGTGACACTAAGTGATTTTTAAAAAAGTTGGAAGCAAGCTCATTTGCTTTATCAACATCACTGTAAATATCATTTTGCAAAGGTGGAATCTGTCTATTTTTGTTTCTTATAATCTTAGCAATATTCCAAAAAGGCTTTGCGTTTTTTTCTAGGCTCTTAAGTTTCTTATTGCAAATAATATTACGTTCAAGGTTAATAAGCATTGAAATTTGTTTATTCAGGTAGTTCAATTCCTGCTTATAGGCGGGAAGCCGATATCTCTGCCAATTTCTTCTAGTTGAATTTCTAATTTTTATTAAATTTAGGATGTGATTTGGTAATTTGGGAAACCATTTGATTTTTTGTACTTTTGGTACAGATTCATCAAACGAATGAAGAATATTACGGGAAAAATATTCCACTGCAACATCCACATCGTTCTTTGAAATTACAGATACAAGATTTGTGGAAGCTTAAGGTCATTTTTTTCCTATAAAGTGCTGACAGTAATAATAAAATAGACCAAAGACTTTTGCGTAAAGCGAACGAAGTTTGACTAAATTTGGCTAATGTATTCGAATGCATTATCGTAAGGGAACTGACCCTATATCATACTTAGTTTATGACCTCATCTGAATCGACCTATTTTATTACTGCACTCCTGTCACTTGTTAAATTTCCTTTGCGGATTCTCTTGTGGAGCTTTTCGATCTGCATTCGCTTTACCTCAATATTTTTAATGGCAATTCGGGTGGTAATCTCTCTGTTTTAAAACTTCTTTTACTCTTTGACTCCTTCTTGGTGTCTCTGTTCTGAGAAGAGAATTGCGCTTCTCGATTTGAAGTCAGAATCCACTCAAAATGCTAGTTTAATTTATGTATTTTATACAAGTTAGCTGTTGGCTGCCGTAGATTACTTATGGCCATTTCGCCAATACTTTTGTGCATTCAACCAGAAGCAGTTTTCTTGTTCCATTGAATTACAGAATTGGTGGATCCCCAAGTGAAACCAATGGAAAACGACAAGAGCGAAAAGTCACGCATCGCAAGATTGATCTCCAACTGTCCGCCACAGGCCTACAAACCAATTTTGAGCCAACAACAGTTTGAACTATAGAGCTCTTAATTCTCCACCAGAAATAATCATAAAATCGGGACGTATTTGGACAGGTTACTCCAAAAAATGGTTGACGCTTTCAAATGTCTTTAACTTCCTAGGGGTAAACTTTCTAATTTCCCACGCCAAACCGATTTCTAGCTCGCGTCCAACCAACTTTCATATCAGCTTAACCATTGAATTCCTCCAAATCCTGCTCATGCAATCCAATGAACAAGTATGTCCATACATATAAAATAAATGTCATCCTTAAACAATGGAGCAAAGAGCACAAAATATCAATCCGATGATTGGCTGCCTTTCGCCTCATTTTTCTGTTGTTTTTTTAATATCTGCTACTGCTGTTTTGCAATTGCATATTTACCTCAAACTCACAGGACATCAACAAGACACAAAAACAAACATAATTAAATTAATTTCGGGACTGAATTCAATTTCCTGGATGCATTTTTATTACTTTTTTGTGCGAGTGCATTTTTTTTTTGTCGAAATTGTTCGCATACATCTATACTCGTGATTTTTCCTTTGATGGATAAAACAATTGAAAGAACATTTTTCGGTTAAAGTCGCGTGTATCTGCATACATCTGGCGATGGCGAGCACTGGCGCGATTTGGTTGGATGCATTTCCATTATTCTTTTGTTTTTAATTCGAAATGTGCGTTTGTGTGTGCAGTACTCTAGTATTTACCGGCACATCTCTCGCTCGGCTAGTTCGAGCAGCGTTCGAGGTATTTATTATTCGTGTAGGTACATTTCGTCGACTATAGAGAAATAGAGAGCTCGGCTATATATGGGCGCCAATTCGAACAAAAGGACTTTGTTGTGCGAAATGCACAATAATGGCATGTGAACGAATAAATAAATAAATGCTTGATACTATGTATCTATAGTAATGCGCATACTCGCTGTGAACCTATTTTTTGTGGTTGAAAGGGAAAAAATATATTTTCTATAAATTTCGCATGGCATCCTTCACCCATACATGAACACAGAATTGGTGTAATTTTTTTGGCAACTTAATGGAAGGTTGCACTGCATATGAGTGGGTATAGATTATGGGCTGTGCTGTGTGGTGAAAAATAAAAACAAATGCAGTAGGTATCTATAGTTATTTCAATTTTTTTTGGAACAATGAAAAAGGATTTTCGGAATTAAATTAATAGGACGAGTACCTCGGAGGATGCTTTTCAGTTGGTATGTGCATTTTTAATTTTCCCCCCAGTGGGATTGAGCAGCACAATGACAATGGTGCAGCCGGAAATTGCGTTTCTTTTCAACTATACCAATCTACCTATATGATGCATTTTGAGTGCCATTAAAAATAATTGAAAATTTCAATTTTAATATTTAATTTTATGGACATTGATAATGTGTATCGAGATTATACACGGGGGTGTGGGCGGGTTGTGGCGTAATCATTATTCCCCAGTGCAAGTATGTATGCTTTGTTAAGTTTTAAATTTAAATTCAAAGAGAAGAAAAAAAATCCTTAAGTGGATTTATTGCTAATAGGAGCCACCATAACCATTTAAGAGCGGAACGTAACTTTTGGGTTAAAAGGCACTGAAATATAGTCACATTTGTATACTCTTATTTTTGGTGTTGTTTTGTACATAATTGAATCAATGAGATGACAGAAATGTCTGTTCGATTTCCATCTGCATCCACACTAAATTTAAGAAGTAATTTACGTCTCAAAATACTTTTAGAGCTTGTATACATTTATTGCGATTTAAGACATGTGTTTTTCCTTCATTTTTACAACTTACTACCTGACATGGCGAACTTCGTTATGCCAAAATTCGTTAATGTAAGGAAAATATTAATTCATAGCATGCACAATGCACATGCTCCTTTATGTAATTTATTCAATTAAAATTCTTTAGTCAAAACTTATAATCATCAATAGAAGTAACTGAAGTATAGTGATGTCGATGTGTTTCAATCAAACCGCAATGATTGAGGTGTCGGTCAACCTTCCGCTTTTTCGCTAAAGTGTTTTATGGCACACGGCGTACAAAGCGCAAGGTTCATACACACGTGAGCACGCCACATACAATTGACCGTGTGAATAACATGGGAATTCAAAATTGATGTCACAAATTTCCAGCGATTGTCTTTGCAACTTACTAATTACCATAGTGAGAGCGAGATGCACGGGAAATTGAAGACGCTTAAATACGAATGGCAAATCGTTCTGAATATATGTATATAATACACGCAGAAACCTTTACCTTAACCGAAAGCGATTTTTGCTCGGTTAAAAAAATGGGTTAAAACTAAATAAGTCTCTGTAGAAAATACACGATTAATTGTTAAAAGCTAGGGAGTTAAAAAGTTAAAATGCATATTGTTAAAAAAAAAACACACACTTTATCAGTTTTTATTAACAAAGTTTATAGATTAATATCAACTAAACTGTTTAATTTTTTTTAAATCTAATGAGTAACCATACTTCTTATTACTATATAACCCATTCAATGTTTGCTAAAATCTAACAATCTCTCTGTTAAAAACAACAAATAATGAATCATAGATGAAAAGCGAGTATTTTAATTTATATTTTCCCCTCAACAACGACGCTTGCATGACATTTGATTTACGATTCTTCACAATCAAATCAAACACGATCCGTTACAAAGTTTCGCAACAAAATTATAACTGAGCCGACTTTCAATTTCAAATAGTGTAGCATTAAGCCCGGAACATCTGAATAATTAAAAATTAAAAATTTGAAATAATTTTTATTGTGTTGGAAGTGACACTACCCGTTTTTCTATGCAGTCTAATTTTTTCGAAGTGCGGTTTCCCATACAATGTTCTATCCCCAATCTCGCCCCCTTAAACTTTTATCTACACGAAATAAAGTCAAAGTAATGTCCTTCCTTGGGCCAATATGAATCCACCAAGCCCAAAATCGTAAAAGTCGAATGATGCACATGCGGACGTCAATCTCTTTTGTATTTGCCTATACCCACCCGGTTGTGCCTTGCCAACCTGTTTTCCTATCTTGCTTATCTCTTTTAAACTGCCGCTTATAGAGTACGAAGCTATTTCAAAATTTCATTGATATCGGTTGAGCGGAGTCGTAAATGGACGACAGCGCCACCTATCAGGTCGAAAAGTATCCTATCTTTCAAGCTGGGAAGGGAAGCAATCTTTTGTTCACTTAAAGGTTCGTTATAAAGAAGTTTGTCTGTATATACACATACAGGGTGGCCGAAGTACAAGTTTCTTTTATAAAATTAAATAAAATGAAAAAAAAAAAAAAAAAAAAAAAAAAAAAATTCCATGTACATACTATGACTTTTTTAGTAAGACATTCCCATTAATTATGGAACACAAGTCGTTTAAGTGGCTTCGCAGTAGCGCATTCAGTCACTCCAATTTTCCAAGACCTTGTTGATGGTTTTGGGCTGTAGCTCACGGATTGCTTGGATGATATTGGCCTAAAGTGCTTGAATCTTTTTCGAACTGTTGGCATAACATCGGTCCTTCACGGTTCGCCACACAAAAAAAAAAAAAGTCTAAAGGGGTCAAACCAAAAGATCGATTGTGGCCTGGCGCGTCATCCTGCATGAACCAGAGGTCGTCCAAATCTATGTCTTCAATTTCAGTACAATAAAATCGGTTAGCATGGCTCTGTAACGCCCACACCGTTGACCGGAACGTTGTTGCCAGCATAATTTTCAAGTCTCACACTCTCAGCTACAGCAGCCACATTTTCATCTGTGCGCACTGTGTGCGTACGACGACGGGGACCATGAGTGTTGTCCACAGCATACCAGTCTCACGAACTTTCTGCACAAACTTGCGTACAGCAGGCGCGGAAGCAGACTCTTCATTTCCGCCAAAACTTCTTTTCACAAAACGCACTGTTTGGGCTGTTCAGCACTCACATTTTTTAACGTCGTTCAAGCGTAAAACGACTCATTTCGTTCCGGGGAGACATGATACTGACGTTATGTCAAGATTTCGAAACAACTATCAGTTTTAAAATAAGCTATGATTTAAATTTGCTCCCTCAAAACTTTCATAACCAATTTCATTCCGTCAACGTTTTGTTAATCTTAAAGCAAAGGATCTCATTGTGATCGCAAATCACCTTACATGATTCCACCCCTGATTTTCGGTCAAAAATCTGCAATCACCGTAGGGACCCATATTTTATATTTTTCTTTTTTAGCTTTTAGCAGCTTCATATTTGCTTACATAAATCTCTCTTTTTATTTGCAGGTAAGCACTGCTTCAACTTGATCGATTGACTGTTTCATACATAAGTTAAGTGGGTAAGGTCGAAATAATTATTTTAACGAACGAAACGGTTTGTATAACGACTTTATGGAATTTCATTTTTTCAATGAACAAACCAAAAAGAAGCTCTCACTAAATGTACAAAAAACGACAGGCCTGAATCTACTAAGAAAAGCGGAATCTGCTTAAAATTGTGAAGACGTTTCTCCGCAAGTCAACAAAAGTTGACAGATTTTCATTCGGTCATTTATTTACATATTCATTTTCAATATTTCGCCTATCAATGAAAAGGATTGCGGACGAATTCTCAAGTTTAGCCTCTGTGTCTTTCGATCTTGTGCGATATTTTTACTACTTTATTTGTTTTCAAGTACTGTATGGCAGGTATAGATGGCGCTTACTGTCCGAGAAGAACGAAGGCTTTCACCAACAAATCCCTTCAGCCAGCCCGACCCCGATCCTCAGCTATAGCTGCCTTTCAGTTATCCACAACAATTAGGATTCTTTTCCTTTCCTTTGATATCTCTCAGGAGTGGACTTAAACATTCGTCGTCCCAAAGCGATGTCCTTGCTTTCTAAGCTAGATCGTAAAGTTTCAGAAGGTTCCGAAAGGGAAAGTGGCACATAAGAAAATAACTAGATGCACTTGAAGTTGGATCCAAAATGGCGGAAGGCACGGGAGCGGGAGTTTTTTCTCAATCACCAGATCAATCAATGGCAGATCTTGCTCAGCCGCATGAGCTAGTCGGCATCCTTCATCGAACTATGGGTTTCTGGTCAAACTAATCAGAACAGAGGCGGCATTTCGACGGTCTTCTGTTTTTTTTTTTTTTGGGAAATTCAAGGAAACGCGGTCATTAAGACTAAGGCAGGCTCTTATGATATCAGTCTTTCCACGTCGAATATGTTTATAAAATATTTCTTTGTTGGATTTTACCTTGGCATCTACAGCAGGTAGGCTGATGTTGGCGCTTCTCAATGTGCGGACGGCTAAAATGTTATCTGTTTGGCTTTTCGTGTTTTGATCAGGCGACAGCAACGTATCTGTTGTAATTCAGAGAATGATTTTCAATTTAACGATTTCAATGATTTATTTAGATTAACTTAAAATTAAATTACAGGGTAAGTAAGGTTCACAAGTGGTCAAGCAAGCCGGCAATCTAAGAATGACAATTAACCCTCTCATGCCCGCTGTTGCATATACGCAACATTGTATTTATGAGCCTCTAACTACCGTTGTTTTAAATTTTTTGTTTTGAACCGTTCGCAGAAATATAGCTGCATGTGTTGAGTGAGCTTACACCTAATTGTTTGGTAGTCAGCTGCACATGCGTTCAGTTAGTAGCTATTCTCCCGAGAGCGTAGTTGACAAATTCATTGTGCAAAAAAACGTGGTTTTAAAAAAGTGTTAAAAAACATTTAAATAATTACTTCATCCTAAAACCAAGTTCAACAACTAAATAAAGAAAGGTAAGTGAGTATTTAAAAAAAAACCCGCATGAAAATATTATATAGTTTGTTTCTAATAATTTTGTGAATGTCGTGTTGCGTATATGCAACATTGGTCTATTGTGGTAATTTTCAAAAAAATAAATTTTTTTTTTGTATGCAGATTGTAAGATGCGTCCAAAAGGTCTGACTCAAGCTGAGATTGAAAAATTTGTCAACTTTGATTGGGATGATTCGGCTGACGAGGAATATGAAGAAGAAGATCGAAGTATGGACGAAATTATTGAAGAAACTTTGAAAAATTTGGATAACAGAGCTGAAAATGTGAGTGTTGGTTTGATTGATCAATTTATTGAAAGCGAAAATGATGGGGATTTGAATGAAAATGAAAACGTTGTACAGGAGGTGATGGAAAAAATTGATTTGAAGAGTTTGAAGTGGAGAAGTGCCGAGTTTATGGAAAGCGAGACCACTTGGAAAAGTGAATTATGCAGCAATGCGGTGAAAAACCCCATCCAATATTTTAGTAATTTCTTTGCGGATGAACTGTGGCAGAAAATATGTGATGAAACAAATTTATATGCTATGCAAACGAAGGGCATAGAATTGAAATGCACTGTGCCTGAAATGAAAAGGTTTGTTGGCATACTTCTTTACCTTGCAGTTGTGAAAATACCAGCTTATAGAATGGCGTGGGCGGCCAATTTCAAACTAGCAGCCGTTGCAAATGCATTACCAAGAAACAGATTTGAAAAAATTAAACAGTTTTTCCATTTGAACGATAATTCTAAACAGCCTCAGAAGGGAACACCTGAATATGACAAGTTGTACAAGGCTCGGCCTTTGTTGGACCCCATAAAAAAAAAATTCAATGAAATTTCGCAGGAAGAATTCCAAAGTATAGATGAGCAAATGATTGCATATAAAGGTCAACATAGTTTGAAACAATATCTTCCTATGAAGCCCCACAAGTGGGGTTTCAAAATGTTTACGAGAGCTGGTGTATCTGGGATTATATACGATTTTACTCTGTACATTGGAGAAGGAACGTGCAAGACTTATGGCTTGGGCATTTCATCAGATATCGTGCTATTTTTATCATCCAATTTGCCAGTCAACCAAAATTTCAAACTGTTTTTTGACAATTGGTTTTCGTCAATAAGCTTGATGATTGCTCTGAAAGAAAAGGGCATATTGGCCGTTGGTACAATTAGAAGCAACCGATTGAAAAATTGTGCTCTAATCAGTGAGAAAGACCTTCAAAAACGAGGACGAGGATCAAGCGATTTCAAATATGAAGCAACGAACAACTTGATTGCTTGTCGTTGGTATGATAATAAGAGCGTACAATTAGTTTCAAATTATGCAGGTAAGAACCCAATGAGTGAATGCAACAGATGGTGCCGCAAAGAGAAGAAGTTTATAACTATACCTCGTCCAGGTATAGTTGAATGTTACAACAAACACATGGGAGGGGTTGATCTTGCGGACATGCTGCTTGAATTGTACAAAATCAACCACCGCTCAAATAAATGGTACATGCGCATAGTATACTGGTGCATAAATTCAAGTTTAGTAAACAGTTGGTTGTTGTACCGCAGAGACATCATACATACAGACGGCGAATTGAAGCATATGCCGCTCATAAATTTTCAATTGGATGTTGCTTCCGAGCTTTTGAACGCAAGTCAAACTAAAGTTGTCGCCAAAAAGAGAGGTCGTCCATCATCACTCCTTTTGACAATGAATTCATCCCCATCATCACCAGCTCCATCACCACCAGCTCCATCTTCACCAGCTGCATCATCACCAGCTCCATCATCACCAGCTCCATCATCACCAGCTCCTTCTACGGGCTCTGAATCAAACCCCTATAAAAGAGCTTATGTTGCAGACCCAGCAAAATCACTACGACTTGATGGTAATAACCATTGGCCGGAATGGGGAAAAAGAGGAAGATGTAGAGTATGCAGCACTGGGTTTCCAAGCTGTAAATGCAGCAAATGTAATGTGCACTTGTGCTCCAATCCCCAAAAAAATTGTTTTGTGTCCTATCATACATAAATATAAATAAACGGCATTTGAAAAAAAAAAATCAATTTGTCTTTAAATATATAGCACCATTGCCCAATGTTGCATATACGCAACATCCTGTAGCTCTTGAACCAGGACACCTAGGACAATGAAATTTTTGTCAGTTGATATTGAGGTCAACTCTAGCTTATATGTCTACTCAAAAAAATTTTAGCCACGCCCATTTTAATTCGGGCATGAGAGGGTTAAAAAAAGAACCAGCAGTATTGCCAACTTATTGCTTAATGTAATAGATTGGTGTAATTAAGGATGCTGTCACATCACTCCCTCTGACCTAATTTGTCCTATGCGCCCGACTGGTAAAGCTCCGGTTGTTTTCTTAGTCTTCCCGTACGTCTGAGTGCTGGTATTCCCGACATCTTTGTTCTCTGCGTGGTTATGATTGGTCTCTGCAGTTCACTCTGATGTCCTGGTGCCTGGCTGTCAGCTGTCACGGGGCTGGTCTCAGTTCTTCTTAGGTTGTCTATAGAGGGTCCAGCGTCGATGTCTGGAGCACAGTCCGGTGTCGATAATGGTAGTGCACCTAGGTCGATGTCGATATCTTCAGCTTCGTCTCTTGTCTCTTCATGTTGTCGCGGTCGAAGCTGGTTTTGGTGTCGTTTGATGAGGCCTCTAGATGTTTGCACGATGTAAGTCATACGTCCGATTACCTTGTTGATCAGTCCAGCGATCCAACGATGCCCTCTACTGTAGGACCTTGCGTAGACTTTTTTTCCAATTCCAAATTTGGTGGAGAATTTCTGATCTCGTTGTTGTCCAGGAAACATGGCCGAAAGAATGGTGCGAGGTTGACGGCCGTGCAGAAGTTCCGATGGTGACTTTTTTGACGATTGCTTTGGTGTTGATCGATATGTAATCAAGTATTTATACAAAGCCTTTTCTCGGTCATTTTCTTCCTGCATTATTTTTTTGAAGGACTCTTTGAAAGTCCGCACCGAGCGCTCAGCCAAACCATTTGATGCTGGGTGAAAAGGGGCTGTTCTAACATGTTCAATAGAGTTTAGTTCGCAAAATGTTTTAAATTCAGCTGATGAAAACTGTGGACCGTTGTCGCTGATGATCGTCCTTGGCAGTCCCTCGATTGCGAATATTTTTTGCAGTGCATAGATTGTTGATGCCGACGTTGTTGATGACAGCTCAACTACGAACGGAAAACTTGAAAATGAATCTACAACTATTAACCACATACGAGAAAAAAAAGGGCCTGCAAAATCGATGTGGATTCTTTCCCAGGGTTCAGCAGCATCCGGCCAAGAAGAGTATTGCTGCTTCGGTTGACTTGCGTTCAGGCTGCAGGTTAAAACAAGCTTCTGAAGACTTCTGAATTGCTTTGTCGATGTGGGGAAACCACACATATCTGCGCGCTAGTTGTTTCATACGGTTTTGACCCCAATGTCCGTCGTGAAGCATTTGCAGAACCTTGGTCTCGAGCGATCTAGGTATAACAACACGAGTGTGGTGTGTCTGAAGAAGCACAACTCCACTCTGAAGAGAAAGAGCAAACTTTCGATTAAAAAAAGGAACTAAATTTACCTGCGATTTAGTTAGCGTTTGTGGCCACCCGTTTTGGATGTAGCAGGAGACGCGACTGAGAACTTCGTCTTTTTTAGTATGTGCTGCTATGACATCTGCTCTCATTGGGAATTCTGCGATAACTGACTCATAGATCTGGTCAACCGTCAGCATTTGTTTCTCTTTGTTATCAAATTCGACGTCATCTCCAATTGGTAGCCGAGATAGGACGTCAGCATTAGCATGATTTTTTGTGTTACGGTAGTGAATTGAATATGTGTAGGCCTGAAGAATAATTGCCCAACGTTGCAGCCGATGAAGAGTCATAACGGGCAATTTTTTTGATGGGTGGAAGAGAGTGATAGAGTGAGAGATGATCAGTGAGTAGGTCAAAATGTCTCCCATAGAGGTACTGATGATATTTAGTGACGCCGAAGATTATTGATAAGGCTTCTCTTTCTATTTGCGAGTATTTTGACTGACTCTCGCTTAAGGTTTTCGATGCAAACGCAATTGGCTTTTCTGTACCATCTGGATAGCGGTGTGAAAGAGCAGCCCCAATTCCAGTTTTTGATGCGTCGGTTGCTAGAATAAGAGGAAGATTTTCATCGAATGAACTAATTGCATGGCTTTGATGATGTCATCCTTCAATAAATTAAATGCTGCATTTTGTTCCTCTCCCCATAAGAAATCTCTGTCTTTTCTTCTTAGTTGATTCAATGCTGAGGCCTTTGATGAGAAATTGGGAATAAACTTGTTGTAGTAATTTATTTTCCCAATGAACGATTCTAATTCAGTTATATTTTTTGGATTTGGCATTAACTTTATTGCTTCTATTCTTTTTTCAGATGGTCTGATACCTTTGGCGTCGATTTCATGTCCAACGTACTCTAATCTATCTTGTGCAAAGTGACATTTTTCTTTTCTGCATTTGAGGTTATGGGCGGAGAGCCTGTCTAAAAGTGTTTTGACATTACTTCGGTGTTCCTCATTATCTTTCCCAGTGATTATCACATCATCGAGGTATACTGCACACCCCGGTATACCAGCTACTACGGCTTCCATAGTTCTCTGAAAAATGCCAGGTGCGCTTGCGATGCCGAATGGCATTCTTTCATATTGAAAAAGACCAAACGGAGTGTTAATAACCATTAGTTTTTTAGAAGTCTCTGTAAGTTCGATCTGGAGGTAAGCGTCACTCAAATCGATTTTGGTAAACAATTGCCCACCACTGAGCTTATGGAACAGCTCCTCAATTCTCGGAATTGGGTATCGATCTATTTCGATTTGAGGGTTTACAGTGACTTTAAAATCGGCACAAATTCTAATTTTTCCGTTTGGTTTTTTTACGACTACGATTGGAGCAGCCCACTCACTTGTATTCACTGGCTTGAGGATATTTTGTGATACCAAGCGGTTAATTTCGGTATGTACGTCATCATAAAGTGCAAAGGGCAGATTGTATGGCTTGCAGAACTTAGGTTGGGCATTTGGTTTTAATACGATATTGGCCTTATACGTGGAACAGCGTCCAAGCTCTGATGAAAATGTGGATTGAAATTGATTTGTAAGATCTCCGAGTGCTACTTTAAGGGATTTTTGATCTACAGTAAAACAATGAGTGTTTAGAGTACTGTCGTCACTGATCACTGCTATGTTCCTAGGCATCTGTATGCCAAATTTCAATTTTTTAAACCAATCCATGCCGAGAATATTAGATGCGCTTTGACTATCGACTACGATCAAACTTAAGCACTCATTACATGAACCTAAGGCTACGTCAGCTACTATTGTGCCTTTTAATGGTAAGATACTGCCACCATATGCTCTTAAGATTTTAGATGTAGGTGTACAAATCGGTTTGTTCAACTGTTGATATGCTTCAAGGCCAATAAGTGAACAAGACGCACCTGTATCTACTTGAAATTTAAGGATTTTCTTATTGACGCTCACATCTATGAGTAGCTTATCCGAATGGACATGGCTTTGATTGACTTCAATATGTGGCACTAATGAATCAAGTAGATCAACTGTACTTACGGTTTCGAATGATTTAATCTGATTTATAGTTTCAGGCTTTTTGCTCTGCCGCTTTGGAACGTTTTGTTTTTGATTGTGCAACTGGGAAGATCGATGATATTGAAACTCTGAAACTTTTGCCGACATACATACTGCTGCAATGTGTCCAACTCTTTTGCATTTTTTACACACTGATTTATTTTTATAGTGAAAGCACTGTAACCGCTGATGGTCGATGTCGCATCGAGGGCACGACTTATTATTATCACTCGCTACGATCTTACTACCAGAATATTTATTAATTACCCGCTTACCTCTTGATCGATCATATGTTAATTGATGGACTGCATTCACCTCTGATCCATTTTTCTGCTCGCCCTTAAGCTCACTGCATGTTTTTGTGGTTTCTTCGTAAAGTTGTGCAATCTGAAGAACCTCCTCTAGTGTTGGATTTTCTTTTTGTAGAGCAGCAGACCGAACCTTATCATGTGGGGTATATAGAACAATCATATCCCTAATTTTAGAGTCCACGTACGATTCTCCACAGCCCAATTTTCCACATGTGAACATGCATTCTTTAGCCGTTCCGCGCAGCTCTGCTATCCAATCAGAATAAGTTTGGTTAGGTTGCATATACGTTCTATAGAATTTGAATCTAGATGCAAGCATGTGAGGTTTTTTTTTCAAAATGATTAGAGAGTTTTTCAATTAATTGATTGAATGATACTTGCGCGACCTTTTCCCCATATAATTTTTGAAGTAGCTCTAGAGATTCACCACCAATCCAACTAAGCAAACAAGCACGCTTTGTGTCATCTTCATGTACGTTGTTTGCAATGAAATGTTGTTCCAGTTGTAGGAGATATGTAGCCCAAGTTTCCTTAGCTTTATCGAAGGCTTTAAACGAAGAAACGAAGGTTTGTTTCACGGGTTTTTGTTCCAGCATGGACCTAAGAAATTCCTGATTGGAATCTTGAAGCTTTTTTAGGATAAGTTCAAGAGTTTCGACGTCCATATTCGGGAGGGTCGTTTCTTTACTCGTCGCCAGTTTGTTGTAATTCAGAGAATGATTTTCAATTTAACGATTTCAATGATTTATTTAGATTAACTTAAAATTAAATTACAGGGTAAGTAAGGTTCACAAGTGGTCAAGCAAGCCGGCAATCTAAGAATGACAATTAAAAAAAGAACCAGCAGTATTGCCAACTTATTGCTTAATGTAATAGATTGGTGTAATTAAGGATGCTGTCACATCAGTATCCTTGTAGGTATTTCATTTGCATGGGTTGTAGGTAGTTACAAAATATGGGATCTGTAGAGTAGATATAGTACATAAGTATACAATACGTATACACGCGAGTTTTGTGTTTAGGAAGCGAAAATAAAAATACGTCCTTGTAATAGAAAAGCCAAGCCCAAACTGAACTCAGTGAATGTTTTATTTCTCATCTTAAAACTACCTATGTACTAACAACATCGAATGATGTTGTTCCGTTTCCATTTTAAGTCATTGACAAAATACAGTAATCTTAACAACTAGACTTAAAACTAGGTCAAATATATATACATGTATAAATGTGTGATTTTGTTTGGTGAGACGTAACTTCTCCCTCCCCAAGATTCGAATTCCCCGAATTCGAGTTTAGGATTTCAGAATACAAGGAAATACATATTTTACATTTTTACCATACTATCATGACCTTATGAGATAGTAATTTATATAGAATAAGCCAATTTTAAAATAACTTAAAGTCTAATATACATTTTGTTCTAATAAACTTTAATACATAGTAGGTACAAACATGTTTAAATTAAATTTCTATTTGCTTATATTTCCTTTTAATATTCGTAGGATGTATATTGATATTATCATGATATTTATATTTAGGTTCATATTTGTGCCTTAATGCTTTATAATTTTTTATCAAAACTTTTTCTTCATTCCTATTTGGATCATTTTGTCTACCAATATTAATTTTATTTATTTTTTTTATTTTTTCTCTGTCCAATTTTTCTTTTATTGAGTTTCTGTCTGACTTTAGACGCCCTAATACAAAATTAAACGGTTTTTCTTTAGTGGTAGAGTGAACTGAATTATTGTAGATTTCTATTGCTTTAAAACACTTATCCTTAATATTCATGTCTTTTAATTCTGGGACAACATTCATGATTCTTATCTGTTCGTTAAGAGTATTGTGAAGTCTTTCAATATCCGCACTTCCAGTGTGGCTATTAGGCTTAGTTAAATGTAATATTATACTTTCCTGATTTAAGAATTCCTTTAATATTAATCCGTCAAATTCGTTGTCGCATATATACATTTTTGGTTTCCCTAAAACAGAATGCCGTTTTCTTAAAGCTTCTCTTATAGTTACCAAATTTCGATCATTCAAATCGAAAATCATAGCGTGTTTTGAAAAACGGTCAATACTTGTCAAAAATCGTTGTCCTTTTATAGTCCAGGTATCAATGTTTACAATTTCGTTTTGGTCAGGAGGAGTTTGCGTCAACCTAAATTTTAACTTAATTGGACTTCTGTCGTATTTAGCTAATTGGCAAATATCGCAATTATTGATAAACCTATGTATTAATTTTTTTAATTTTGGGTAATATATTTTGTTTTTGAGTAGTTCATAATTTTCATTGACTCCACGGTGATTCGATTCCTTTTCGTGAACATTTTTTATGTATCTTATAGTTTCATTTTCATCCTTTAGATCCTCTGCTAAATATGTACATCTTCGGAATTTCACATTTCTGTCCCTACTAAATAACTCAATAAGCTTTAGCTGCACTTGATTATACAATGAATCATCCAATTCGGTGTATATTCCTATAGTTCCTTTCATTCTAATTCTTCTAAAAATGTCATTTAAATTCCCTCTCTCTATGTCGTGTCTCGATACGTATATTTTTCTATTTTTGTTCGTAACTTCAGTTTCTTTAGTTTTCTGTTCAACCAATATAATTTGCATTTTGAATTTATTAACTATTGTTTCTACTATAGAAATATGGTCATCCATATTTTCTTCCTGGCTATGAATTGTCTCTACCTCCAAACTTTCAATTTCAGGAACTTCATCCGTATCTATTATATTTGCAAATGCATGTTCTATTAAATTAACTTTATTAATTTCATTTTTGTCGGCATTAATCCTGCTAAGAAAGTCTGCCACATTGTTATCTTTACCCTTTATATATTCTGTTTTAAATGTGTACTCCCCCAATCTTAAGATCCACCTTTGCAATCTAGGACTTATGTCTCTACACTCCTTTTTTATTTGTAACCATTTTAGGGGTTGATGGTCAGTATACACATCGAATTCGACCCCATAAAGGTATGGCCTGAAGTGATGAATTGACCAGACAATTGCCAATAGTTCTTTTTCGATTGTGCTGTACATAGTTTCATGTTTGTTAAGGGTTCTGCTTGCAAAACAGACAGGGTGATTTTCTTGGCTAAGTACAGCACCTATTGCAAAATTGCTCGCATCCGTTGTTAAATTGAATCTTTTCTCAAAATTGGGGTAATGCAAAACGGGAGGGTTCGTTATTAATTCTTTCAATTTATCAAATGCATTTATGAACGATGTGTCCGAAACGTTGATTTTTGCATTTTTTTTCAAATATTTTATGAGAGGTTGGGCTACTTTCGCATAGTCGCGAATGAACTTCCGATAGTAACCGGTAACTCCTAAGAAACTCTTAATTTGCTTCGTAGTAGTGGGTAATTTTAGGTTTTTTATAATTTTTGTTTTATTGGGGTTTGGCTTTATGCCTGTGTCTGTAAGGATATGACCTAAGTAATCAGTCTCTTTGGCAAAGAAGTGGCATTTATCCACCTGAATTTTTAAATTGTTTTCTCTAAGCTTTTTAAAAATGCAATCTAAACTTTGCTTATGTTCTTCTAAACTGGTACTAAATACAAGTATATCGTCCATATAAACCACGCAGATTCTATTAATAAGCCCCCTAAGTATTTGATTCATCATCCTCTGGAATGATGCAGGGGCATTTTTTAGACCAAAGGGCATTCTAACGTACTCATAATGTCCCTGTGGTGTAGAGAAGGCAGTTTTTAATTGATCTGCTTCGTCGACCAAAATTTGGTGGAAACCCTTCGCAAGATCTAATGTAGTAAAATATTGCGCTTTTCCCAATTTGTCGAATATATTATCAATATTCGGAATTGGGAATTTGTCGCTTACAGTGATATCGTTTAGCTTCCGATAGTCGATAACTAGTCTCCATTTCTGTTGACAAGAGTTATCAATTTTCTTTGGAACTATCCAGATCGGGCTGTTGTAGGGAGAATTGCTTTCTTTGATAATACCCTGATCTAACATTTCCTTAACTTGCCTTTCTACTTCTTCTTCGTGTACTGGAGGAAATCTGTATGTTCTAGAATAAATTGGTTCATTTGAGGTGGTTATAATTTGGTGCTTTACTCCGTTAACACTTGTCAAATGTTGACCCTCAATAAAAAATAAATCACTATTTTGTTTTAATATTTTTTTTAAATTTTCAAATTCTTCTTTATTTAATTTTGAAATATTTAGTCTTTCAAGTAAACTATCCTGAAGTGGTAATGGTTCTAAGGTATTGATATCCTCATAAGGATAGGGGCAATCAAGTCCCTTGAAACCAATTCTTTCTCCGTTAATTTCAACAAAATAGTTTTCAAAATCTATTTTGGCTTTCAGTGGTATTAAAATATTTATTCCTAAAATAGCATCAAAGTTTTTGTGTTTAAGAGCCAATAATTTCCAAGACATGTTGGCATTAAGCTTGAATTCATCTGGTACTTTCGTAACTTTTTCAAAATGAATAAATGTCCCTTCGGTTACAGTACTTATTGGCATTGGCAGAATATTATTTTTTTTTAATTGTGGAAACAAGGACTGATCAAGAATTGATATGGACGATCCCGTATCAACAAGACAGTCAATTTTTTGTCCATGAATTGTAATTTCAATTACTGGAAATGAATTGTATCCGAGGCATTGACACGAAAATTTTCTGAATTCTGTGCTGAAGTTCTGTTAATATTACTAACGTCCATTGGTTCTATTTGTCTGTATTGTCCTGAAAAATTATTTGTAAATTGTCCTGAGTTTTGTTGGGGAATATTCTGGTATGTGGTATTACCATGGTATTGCTGGTTGGGTATACCGTGTTGTTGTCTAGTTCTAAAATTATTTGAATTGTCATGTCTAAAGTTATTATTATTTTGTACGTTATAAGTAGTTCGTTCCAATCTATTACCGTTCCTATATCGCTGTACGTTTCTATTGTAATTTTCACCGTTTTGGTCGGGTCTAACATGACATTTTTCTTCCATTCCCGTAGCTTTTAATGCGAAATATGCCTCTTCTAAACTGTTAATATTTTTAATTCTGAGGTACATCTCCTCTTCTCTTGGGATTTTAAAAAGAAACTTAGAAAGAATACTCTCTTCATTACATTCTGGCTTATAATCTAATGGTGGATTTGAGTCTAAGCGATACTTAAGATTAAGCTTATCTAAAATAATTTTTAGGTCATGATAGTATTGACTTACATTTAAATATTTAATACCATCAGCTTCGTTCTTCAATGCTGCATACTCTTCCGGAACGCCAAATGTCCTCTTCAGCTGTGCCTTTATTTGTTCCCAGGTGCTGTTCAATGGAAGTTTTCTAATTGAATTCAGTGCATCTCCTTGAATTTTTGATACAATGATCCTCTTTAAATATTGTTTCGCTGCTTCATCAGTGACCAATGACAACATGTAGTCCCCTTCATCCATAAAGGATGTAAGAGCATATGAATCATCACCCCGAAATTGTGGAAGGCTCCTGGCTTCCTTCATTAGATCCGCCATTTTGAAATTCATTTTGGATTAGATAATGAATGTATATATGTATATATTTTTTTTTCACGTTTGATTTTTATTTTAAACAATTAAATTTTATTTAAATTTCGTTTATTTGTACTTAGAATTCACAATTTTTGTATTATTCTTCAATTATTAGTTATTATTTTCACTGCACTTTTTAAATTCGATATTAACTACTTTATTTATGTATATATGTATGATCAAGTCTTATCGCGATATCTACTACCAGTTTTCCGACTGCGCCAGTTTTGTGTTTAGGAAGCGAAAATAAAAATACGTCCTTGTAATAGAAAAGCCAAGCCCAAACTGAACTCAGTGAATGTTTTATTTCTCATCTTAAAACTACCTATGTACTAACAACATCGAATGATGTTGTTCCGTTTCCATTTTAAGTCATTGACAAAATACAGTAATCTTAACAACTAGACTTAAAACTAGGTCAAATATATATACATGTATAAATGTGTGATTTTGTTTGGTGAGACGTAACTCGCGTGTGCGAGAAGCGTAGCGATTTTTCGTTTTTCTAATTGTTTTCAAGAATGATGTTGAAAAAGTCACATGACAGCGCATCACCATCACCGTCTAAGTTCTATTTGGGCATCAAAGGTCTCGGTGAAATTGTTTCCGACCTTTATGGAGCAGCGAGAATTCTCTATCGTCATTCTGCACAATCTGACAAGTTTAGCAGTGATGCCAAAACTAGACATGGCTCTGTATAGCTCGTCTCGATAAATGCTGCCTTAAAATCGATGAAAAAATGGTGAGTATGGATCTGGACTTCTTGGGTTTTCTTCAGGATCTTCCGTAGTCTGCACATCTGGTCCAGCAGCCTTGTTGGCATTAAGCTTGGATATTGCTATCCTCACTTCGGTTTGGTCGGGAGGACGGAAGTCTTGGCTTTCATCGTCTATATTGAATAGATCGTTCTGCCTGACAGCGGAATTTGGGTCGTCTTTGCCGTTTAACAGTCTGCAGAAATGGTTTCAGCATTTCCTCAGCATCGACTGTGACTCTACTTCAAGGTTTCCTTGTTCGTCTCTACAGGTTAAAATGCATACTTAGAGTAAAATTGATGTTTCCAAAATTATTAAGTTCTCAATTTTCAATTCGAACCACCGAAAACGCTAATTTTAAAATCTCAAAAACCTACTTGCGATTTCGATAAAACTTTGATAACCATTTTTTAATGTTTACATCCCGAACAATAACATGTACTCAGTTTTGAGCTCAATAGTTTTAATAATTTTTAATGTTGTCGCAACAGGTCCGGAGGGACCCTAGGCCTAGCTTCTCACAACCATTCGTTTTGTGTGAGTTTTTCATTTGTGGAACGAATGGAAGGGATCTACAATTTTATGCCGACTCCAAACGGCTAATTGAGAAGCTCTTTCAAGACAGTTATACTCTCAGTGGAAAAAAACCCTAAATTGGAATTTGAGTTTTTGCGGGACTCGAACCTGGGACCCCTCGCTTAGTAGTCCAACACACTAACCACTAAGCCACTGCGCCTACGAGAGCTCAATAGTTAAGCAATCATATTTTTCAACCTAAACATTGCAATATTTGGTACTGTTTTGTATGCGTAATTTTATAATAACCGCTCTAACAATTTTGATTATAATACGTTTTAAAAATCTTAATCTTGTCTTAATATATAAAAACGTTCGTGCGTATGTATGACCGACCATAATGGATGAACCACTGAAGCTATCCCCCTTATACTCATGTTTGTGTGGTGCTCCGGGTGGTTTATGTTTATTTTAGACCCTATAGGGGGCGTTGGGTTCGCTTTTTTGAAAATTCTTATTTATGGACCGATTTGACTCAAATAAACACCATATAACCTTATTTAAAAAAAAAGATTTTGCCCAAGTTTGGCTCCGATAGGTGGCGCTTGGAGATATTTACGACAAGTTTCCCTGCATATCAATTTTGTATCAACAACATTATATTTGATTGTAATAATATAGTTGGCGGTTGGGTTGTCTATACTTTTTTGAATTTGGCATTTCAGTAATTCATATTTCATTTAGCTGTACAATTGTTTGATGAAAACTCAAAATTAATTTTTAATCATTTTTAAATAAGTAAATAACATTTCCATTCGATTTCCGGCACAATTAACATAACCAAGGAAAATGTTCATAACCACTTAGCCAATTTTCGTGGTTCTTCTTTTGTTTTGTTCGTATTGTTGTATTTCAGGTTTGGGCAGTCCTTAGTGGCACAATTTTTTACCAGATAGGTGGCGCCTATCGATCTCCGAAACCTCTCAATCGATTTCAATGAAATTTTGTGGATGTGTATGGTTGGCTCCAGCTTGAAAGACATGACACTTTTCGACCCGATAAGTGGCGCTGTTGTCGATTTCCGAAACAGTTTTATTGAGACGATTTAAATTTTTCGGATGGGTATGGTTGCTTCAAGTTTGACAGAGAAGATAGTTATGGACCCTATTCTTGGTACTTTACAAAACATAGGCGGGATAGGAAAACGGGTGCGGCACTTCTCATTCAAAAATAAAACCAAACGCTATTTCTAAAGTTGCATAATTAAAAATATTAATGAACATTGTCCAAATAGAGCACTTTGCAAAATCTGAGCAGGACTTAATACGAAAGGTACGAGCAAAACCGGGTGGGTACAACTACATGTAAAAGAGGCTGACGTCCGGATATGCACTCATAACTCGGGAACGGATTGGTAAATTTTTATGATTTTTGGTTTAAATTCGCATGTGCCCAAGGAAGGACATATGTATCTACTATGCTACTCTTTGTTGAATTTTTGAAATCTTTGGATGTTCCGGGCAGTTATAATTTTGCTGTGCAACGTCAATGCACCGAAACTTTGTAACGGAACGCGTTTGATTTGATGGTGAAAGATTTAAAATTTAAAATTTAAAACATTCTCATTGCTCGGATTCCCCTTATTCAGAACGATTTGCCATTCGTATTTAAGCATCTTGAATTTTCCGTGCGTCTCCCTATCAATCTCAGAGATGGTAACACCTACCACAACATATTTTATATGAGGGAACACGAGAACGGATCGTCCGATTTGAGCTATCTTTTCTTTGTTGTGTTTGTCTACGCCTAAGGATGGTTCATACGACAAAAAAAAAAATGGATAATTTGAAAGGGAAATTGGAGAATTGTGGAAATTTATTTTCCATATAATTTGTGCGGGGAGTGTTATTTTTTTTTTTTTTTTGTAATGTTTTTGATTTGATCGTAGTAAAAAGATATTTGGGATCAAAAAAAAAATTTCTGGTGGAATAGTGCATGCTCCAAATTCAAATTATTTTAGTCAAAAAGTCAATATTGGGCGGGACGAAGTTCGTCGGGCACTCTAGTAATATATAATTATTCTAAATAAGATTGTTTTGTTTTACTCGAAAAATTCGAATAAATAAATTTTTAATTACATATTTCTCAAAAATACCCAAATACAAATCTCCGATTTCGTACATAATATTATCTAATAAAAACATGTCCTAACAGATCATAAAACAGAAACTCATATTATACGTTTGTTCTTGATACTGATAGCTTCAACTTATAAAAACTCACATTGTTATTTGATATAATTACATATATCTACTGCCATTTCAGATGAATAACCCAAAAGTGAAACTTATTTAACACTGTTCCTTTTTCTATATCTAATGAACTGTTTCTTTTATCTAGTATTGCTTTTCAGATTTTTATCTACCTACCTACGGCACCCAGCCGTGCACTTTATTTTTAAAACAAAAGTGTATCTCAAGCATTTCCTCGCTTAAATAAAATCAATTTTCATATAACAGATTCGATTATGTTCATGTTTTTAAACACTGCACTCTTGCACATGAGTTGGATGTTAAATCCAGCTTATTAGCTCTTCTCTTCCACCGCTGTGCGTCTGTTTTAATTAAACGTGTGCTCTGTTTTAATTTGCAAATACGGAACATAAGCACGCATCGGTGCGTCAGTCAATCCGCCTCATTGCCATCGGCATGTGTGTACTATGTCCCTTCCGTATATTTTCCACCATTTATCCAAACGGTTAATATCAAATTGAAATGATGCAATTAGTTTGTCCCCCCGCCAAAAGATTCCAGATGGCTATGGTAAATGCGCGCATCCCTAAGGGGTGATATGAATAATTAAAATTTAAGCAATGCAACATTTTCAATAATTTTCGCTTGGATAATAACCAAATGCTATTTGCACCTACATATGGCGTCTGTTGTGTTGGTCCCTGGACAGATGCGGGCACAAACCGGATATATGGTCATAGTCAGATTGAGCCAGGTAGGCAATAATCATGCACATAAGCTCACACCTACATAATGTATGTGCGATTATTTGCATTGCATCGCAAGCTGTATGTAAATATCTATGGGGGGCAAAAAAAAAAAAACAATGATGGTTATTATCATCCATCAGCGATGAGTGCAGGAGGTGTTGGTCAAAACTCAAATACCCGCCCTATAATTGCCCAGCAAGAATCCTCCAATCGAAGTTCGTATGCACAAACAAAATACCCACCAACCCATTGTCGACTTAAAATCAGGCATCTGCTTCAATCACCCCGAGTATAGAACCCTGGCCATTGGTGGAGGACATCCAGCGAGGCCTTAAATTCGTATGTCCATCCATTGGACGCGTAAAAATCACCAATGGATAGGTACACATAAAGCGACCCGTACCTACATACAATCGCCCGGCGAAGCGTTATTTTTTAATGCACCTTGCATTATAAAAATCTGCACTTGGCCGGGGGAAGGTGAAAAGCCTGGTCCACCATTAACCGATGATGATGACGGGTGGTACAGCAGGGTGACTATACGAAATTCGATCAATACCTCTGCCGAACTTTTCAGTTGCAAGCTTTTCTCTCTGTTCTACTCTGTCACTCTGTGGGTTCCCAACCCACAGCAATACCAATAAATAGGGAGTGCATAAAAAAAAATATATATATCGCATAGGTGCATTATTTTCCACAGCCCCTGTCTACACTCTTTTAAATAAATAAAAAAAATGTTTACCAGATACATACGAATCGCATATGTAAGGTGCGCCCAGCACATTATATGAGACACTGGTCCTTTTTATATATATATATATTTTTTTATTGGGGAAATGGTGTTGCAGTAATGTGTTTTTGTATTTTTTTCATCCTTTCTACTGGTCCATGGGGTGGAAAGTTTTTTGAACTCATACATAAATATTTGGTTCGTTCGTTGTACAAGGGAATATGCCAGCTGCATGTACAAGCGATATTTCTTTTAATTTATCAACTGTGATCCATGGACTGCATATATATGCGGGGCTGTTCATATCATATTCACAATCGAATCATAAATAAACAAATGAACAAAATATATTGTTGCTAACGGTGGGTTGGAGCAGGCAAATGTTGGGGATGATGGCGTGGAATTAATTCCGCCCTTCGAGCTTTGATTTGTTGTGACTCCTGTTCTGTGTCTGGTAGGGATACCTTCCTATTTTGTAAGTGCCACCGATTTCGTGAATTTTGATATTGAATCTCGGTCCGTCCTGCAGTAAGTATTTGGGACGGTAATAGGTATAATTTTTTTGCGAAGGACCAATTGGCAGAGTGAGAGTTACGTGTGCCTACTTGTGAATACCGGAAATTAACTGGGGATTTCATAGAATGCGGTTGTATTTTTTTATTTTTCGCTTCGGATGTAATGGAAATGAAGTGGGAAGTGTGTTTCACTTCTTTTTTTTTGCCATCGAAAATTCTATTAACTTTTTGCAAATGAAGGATATTAGTTTCGATTTGTAGTCGCAGCACTAGTGGAATAGAATTGGATTTGTTAAAGCGGCCATACTCGTTTGGGATCGTCGATTTTGAAGGAAGGAATAACCGAATAACAGGAAGACAGCGTTGCCGCGGCCCGAGCCGAAAAAGGGACCTTCACATAAAATACTAGACAGCAGAACAGAGCAACAAAGACATTTATTTTTGGCAACAAAATATTTTTTTCATTACGAAACATTTCTTTTCACATGTTTGCAATATCTTTCTTTCAATAAAGAATAAAGTCATACTTAAACTGAAAAAGCGGCAATTTTTATCATTTTTTAAAATGTGGGGCCAAGGGTCCTCAGGATTAAAAAGGGCAACCCTGCCAGGAAGGAATTAAACGAAAACTGTTTGCACGTCGGAGGAACGGTGAGAAAAGACGTAGCTATCGAGTTGAGAATGAAAAGATATAACCACGAACTGATCATATAGCATACCTACACACTAGGCAGCTGTTGTCTAGCTGTACAGCTACAGCATACATCATATTAACAATTTGTACATCGCATTGAAGAAAACGATGAAATAAATTCATCAACATGATGAATATGACGGTGAATTTTTTTTTTCATGAATAAAACGAATTAGTTCATTTATAGGATGAACGCTTACATCAACATTCTCCTCAATAAATATTAAAGTCTGTTTTTTTGATGAACGCGGCCATCAATATAATGAAAGCCGTCATCAATACGATGATCGGCGTTATCAATATGATGGAAATTCAAAATTTGGCAGTCGAACTTGAATATGATGATTCAATTCATCACGAATAATTTATCAAAAAGTTTTCATGAATTTGTTCATCATATCGATGAGAAGTACGTGATATCAATGAATATTTTTGATGAACGCAATTCGTCAAAATGACGACGTATTTTTTTTTTTTTTTTTTTTTTTTTTGTCAGTGATGTACGTATTATGATATTACTGCGGGTTTGTTCACACTTTAAAGTTATTATTAAATTCGCAGTGACTAGTATTCTAGAACAAGCGAGTGACTAAAAGCGGGGGTGTTCCAAAGTTTGTGCCTTGGTAGTAGGCTCAGTAATGTTTTAAGGGCTAATTGTTGGGTGGATTTAATTAAGCTCTTTACACATAGTCCGACAATACCCATTACCATGTTATTGATTAGCATTTGGCGGTAGAATTTAGTGTCATAATTTTCCGACCAAACAACTGAAACATGGGTTAGATAGGTCCTTTTTTAACAACAAATGTACGCGACTGGGTCGCATGTAGCTTGCGCCTTTATACAATAATCTTTATGTGGCTATCACTGTTCATTTGGGAGCTAAATTAAAATTTGTAATGTACCTGCAAGCCTAATGTTAACTTAGCCGTTTAGTCGGCAGTGAGGAGTTGGGGCAATACTCATGTATTTTGGTTCGTGTATCATCATAATGTCATCTCGGATTAAAACCTTAAGACCGACAGTTATCCCGAACAAAAATCTTGTTGCAATTGTAGGAACAAGTAAAATAGTTGGCTACAACTTTAAGCTCTAAGAAGTTTAAAGTACGCACATTAAATTGAACGTCTTTTTACTTCTAACGAGTGTAGGTTAAGTGTATGCACTTTCTATTCCATCTAAAACATACTAGAACAACACAGTCGTAATTCCTTTATTCACATCATAAATCAAAGAATCAATTCTATCTATCTATCCGTCCGAGTTCTTACTTACTTACTTAAGGTGGCGCTACAGTCCGGGGTGGACCTGGGCCTCAACCAACAAGCGTCTCCAGCCAGCACGATCTTTGGCCAGCCGTCTCCAGTTTCGCACGCTAAGTTGGTTAAGGTCCCCTTCCACTTGCGTGCGCCACCTGAGTCGCGGTCTTCCTCTACTGCGCCGTCCCTCGGGTGTGGATTCGAAGATCTTCCGGGCCGGAGCATTGACGTCCATTCGCTCTACATGACCCAGCCACCTCAGTCGTTGGACCTTCACTCTTCTGGCTAGGTCGATGTCGCTGTACAGCCCGTACAGTTCGTCGTTGTATCTCCTCCTCCATTCACCGTCTATGCAGACGGGACCGAAAATTACTCGAAGAATTTTCCTCTCGAAGTAACCAAGAGTAGCCTCATCCGCTTTTGATAGAGTCCATGCCTCTGCACCATAAAGTAGGACTGGGATGATCAAGGTCTTATAAAGGGTCACTTTAGTTGTTCGAGAGAGGGCTTTGCTACTCAATTGCTTTCTTAGCCCAAAGAAACAGCGATTGGCAAGAGTTATTCTTCGTTTAATCTCAGCGCTGGTGTCATTGTCTGAAGTCATAGCGGAGCCTAGGTAGACAAAGTCCTTTACCACCTCAAAGTTATATCTGTCTATGGTGACATTTTGTCCAAGACGTCGGTGTTGGTTGTCCTTTCTTGATGACAGCATATACTTTGTCTTGCCCTCATTGACCGCCAAACCCATCTTTGCCGCTTCTGTCTCAATGCTCACGAACGCGTCAGTGACATCACGCTTCGATCTGCCGATTATGTCGATGTCGTCGGCGTAAGCGAGTAGTTGGACGGACTTATAGAAGATAGTGCCTCTGGTGTTAGCGTTTGAGTTTTGCACTATTCTTTCAAGAACGATGTTAAAGAAGTCACATGACAGCGCATCGCCTTGTCTAAATCCTTTTTTGACATCGAAGGTCTCGGTGAGTTCTTTACCGACCTTAATGGAGCAGCGTGCATTCTCCATTGTCATCCTGCACAAACGGACGAGTTTGGCAGGGATGCCAAAACTAGACATTGCTCTATATAGCTCGTCCCTATAAATGCTGTCATAGGCGGCCTTAAAATCGATAAAAAGGTGGTGGGTATCGATTTGGACTTCCTGGGTTTTCTCCAAGATCTGCCGCAGTGTGAATATTTGGTCAATGGTAGACTTTCCTGGCCTGAAGCCACACTGATAGGGACCAATCAGGTTGTTGACGAAAGGCTTCAGGCGTTCACACAACACGGCAGATAGGATCTTGTAGGCGATGTTAAGAATACTTATACCTCTGTAGTTGGCGCAGTTCAGAGGATCTCCTTTCTTGAGGATCGGGCAAACAATGCTGAGGTTCCATTCATCGGGCATACTTTCCTCCGACCATATTTTACAGATGAGTTGGTGCATGCTCCTACCCAAGTCATCGCCTGCCGCTTTGAATAGCTCGGCGGCTAGGCCATCTGCTCCAGCGGCTTTGTTGGACTTCAGCTTAGATATGGCTATCTTCACCTCGTCCAGGTCGGGTGGACGGAATTGTTGGTCTTCATCGTCCAGGTTGAATGGTTCATTCTGCCTGACAGCGGGATTTTGTTCGTCATCGCCGTTAAACAGTCTGCAGAAGTAGTTCTTCCATACCCTCAGCATCGACTGCGATTCTACTACGATGTTCCCTTGTTCGTCCTTGCAGGCTTCGGTTCGGGCTCTGTATCCTTGGGAAGTTCTTTTAACCCTTTGGTAAAACTTCCGAATCTCATTCCTGCAGTAGCATCTCTCAATTTCCTCGATCGCGCGCTTCTCATGCTCTTTCTTTTTCCTCCTCAGAAGCCGGTGTTCGTCTCTTCTCTTCTGCGCGTAGAGCTCACGGGCAGCTCTTGTCCTCCTTTGCAGCGCCGCTTTGTATGCCTCTTGTTTCGCTGCATGTGCTTGCCGGCATTCGTCGTCGAACCAGGGGTTTCTTTGCGGTGGTCGGGTGAAACCCAGCACATCAGAGGCGGCGTCTCTAATGGCTATTTGGCAATGGTGCCACTGGTCTTCAATACTTGATGCTGGCTGCATAGGACATCTTGAGAGATTGAGAGAGACTCGATCGGAAAAGGCTCTGGAGATATCTTGCGATTGCAGCCGTCCGACGTCAAACTTCCTCACAGTATTTACTTGTCTTGGCGGTGTTCGGGATATCCGCAGTCGTACCTTGGCTACAACAAGGTAGTGATCCGAGTCAATGTTGGCCCCTCGGAACGTTCGGACATCCATAATACTGGAGGAGTGCCTTGTGTCGATCGCAATGTGGTCAATCTGGTTGACAGTTGATTGGTCCGGGGATCTCCATGTGCCTTTGTGAATATCGAGATGCGGGAACCGCGTACTTGCTACGACAACATTTCGCCCCGCCGCGAAGTCGATCAGCCTAAACCCGTTATCGGAGGTGGTGTCGTGTAGGCTGTACCTTCCGACAGTACTACCAAAGATCGCCTCTCTTCCTATCTTTGCATTAAAATCACCTAGGACAATTTTAATGTCATAGTTAGGGCATTGCT
Organism: Cheilosia urbana; assembly: GCA_946477585.1. Classification (NCBI taxonomy): domain Eukaryota; kingdom Metazoa; phylum Arthropoda; class Insecta; order Diptera; family Syrphidae; genus Cheilosia; species Cheilosia urbana. Next base: position 67,360,587 of record OX297855.1, read on the forward strand.
CATACGTCTTGTCCAAGAGCTCGTAGAACCTCTCTTTGGTGTCGTCGTCTTTCTCCTCCGTGGGGGCATGGGCGCATATTAGGCTAATGTTGGCGAATTTAGCCTTGATGCGGATTGTCGTAAGGCGCTCGTTCACACAGCTGAAACTTAAGACTTCTTGCCTGAGTCTACCGCCAACGACGAATCCACAACCAAATAGGCGCTGTTTTTGTTGTCGATAGCAGTCGCCATAGTAGATATCGCAGTTGTTCATCCTCTTCTTGCCCGGTCCATCCCATCGCACTTCTTGGATGGCGGTTATATCTGCTTTATAGTGGTTCAGGGTCTCCGCTAGTTGTTCGGCTGCACGCGGTCTGTTAAGGGACCTAACATTCCATGTACAGATCCGAAATTCGTTGTCCTTGTATCGTTTGCCAGGTTCGTCAACAGTAAAATCATCCGTATCCGAGGCTTGTTGTTGCTTCGTAACTAGAAACATTTTTCCGCAGTCGGGCAGTTACCCCGGCGTACAACCCCCAACCTGGAGGGCCAGGCCCTTTGTTGGACCCCTTGGACGAAAGGGGCCGGATTCCTCCGGTGTCAGTAACCCACTTCGGGGATGTGAGAGCTGCCGTTGACCCATTAAGGGCTCTTCCGCCACCATCTCTATTTCAACACCCTGACTAGTGCTGAAAAATCCTCAATGACCTCAGCTCCAAATACGTCGAAGTAGCTCATTGAGGTATCTGCCATGTTGACTGTTGACGCCACCGTTGATTCAACCATGTGAATTCATCCGCCGTACGTCCTCTTTCTGAGGGGCTCATGTAAGACCTCTGAGACTCGATCAGGCAGTCATTCCGACAGAGCATTATAGTGTTGCTATTTTCTTCGTGTTCAACACTCGCGCTTATAAGTTTAGCAAGTCATGCCCGGAAGGACAAGACCAGTACCCGGTGGCTACCACGCGGAGGTAAAATAAGCACAATTGATGTGTATGAACAGTTACAACGCCTGGGCATCGCCAAGTTGACGCCAATCAGTGTCTACCCTATTCATACAACACCCAACCACCATCCGTCCGAGTTCAGTTTATTGGTATATTTCCCATCGGCCTCCGAAAAACCATACCGGATCCTCAAGTCAATACCTTATTAAATTAACAAATAAATATTTATCTCCCTCGATGGTAATGTCGAACCGGTTGAGTTCTTAAATTAACCACATCCGTGATAATGTAGATTTATAAATGTGCAAAAAAAAACGCCATTCCCACCAATTTTTGCTATGTTCCAGCTGCCTACCTATACTAAAATTTATTTGCACAAGAACAAATAATTATTTTATTCATTATTTATTGCAATTACCCCCTTTGACCGCAGATGGGTATACCTATACCCACAATTTAACTTTAAACCGAAACAATCAGTCTCATTGAGAAATATCTAGGAGCCAAAAAATCACGCTACTTTATTTTCGAAATAAAAAGAAAGAAATGTCGAAATTAACAACAGCACTAGCAAACGGTCAACTAACTCACCGGTTGTATAAAACATAGTGTATAGTGCACATTCAAGATAACAATATGATTTGTAGGAAAACAACGACGTTCCCGGCGGGCTAGGCGACTGTTCCGCGATAATTATGTATATAAACAATTGCAAGTGTATTTGTATTTGCGAATGTACCTACTCTCATTCCATCGAGTCGTTGTTTACCTACGCAAAAATTGATAGCAGCAAATATAGCTCTTTTGTTCCAATTTTAAATGGAATTAATTGTTTGTTATTTTGTATTTGCAATTGCAATATTGTGCAAAAAAAAAAAAAAAACGATACTCATAATGAAATGTGCGGAAAATAAATCTTCGCGCTCATCGTTCATTTACCCACAAAAGTCGATCACCCATCAAACGGCAAGTACTTTTGCCGTCGTCTTCTTTATTGTTGTCGCTATAGTTGAAAGTGAGCTACATGCTACAGTAGCATAGAGAGAGAAACATAAGAATAAAGAAGAGTATGTAATGTATGCTGAGACAGCGAAAACAGCAGTGTATTTATAGCGATAGCTTCACAACGTCAGACTGGATACATTTTGCACAAATCGTAAATGAATTCGCAAATCGCAAGATGTTGTTCGGTATGCGGTGAGCTTTATTTGTGTGGTGTGTTTGATCGACGAATGACGTCATTAACAGATGTTTTTACTCATCAAGCCCACTTGGCATGTTCCTTAAAATGTATATATCTGCTTCTGCAGATGTTCGGTAGCGGTTCATAGATAAAAAAACAAAGAGAAGCAAACGACGACGGTAAAAACTAATAGATGTATGTACATAATACACTCTGTAAGATGGATGCCGCGCATACATAAGCTTATGAGCAACTAAATGTTATTTTTAGTTTTGTTTGTTGTTGTATTCGAAATCCAATATTCCAATCATTGCTTTTGATTCTCTCGTGCTCTTTGGAGCTTGGGAGCTTTGGAGGGGGTACCATTTACCAGCCAGTGTTCTCAGTGCCGCCGAATCGGGGGTAGTAGATACGTAGTTGCGGACATCTTTTGGAATACAAAATGTAGTTTTGTTGAAGTAGGTAGTTGGTTAAAAAAGCAGTCCAGATTTTCATATATATAAAAAAAAAATAATCGGCGCAACAGGTCCGGAGGGACCCTAGGCCTAGCTTCTCACAACCATTCGTTTTGTGTGAGTTTTTCATTTTTGGAACGAATGGAAGGGATCTACAATTTATGCCGACTCCAAACGGCTAATTGAGAAGCTCTTTCAAGTTATACACTCGGATGTTTGTCAGACATTCGCGAGAGGTGGCACAGTGAAAAAAACCCTAAGTTTTGATTTGTGTTTTTGCGGGATTCGAACCTCGACCCCTAGCTTAGAAGTCCAACACACTAACCACTAAGCCACTGCGCCTACAAGATTTTCATACGCAACGACAAAAAAATCATCCGCATAGAATGTAACTTGCATGAAATAACAAACTCACTGTATGGTCTTTGGGAGATCCATTCCCGTGTGGGTTTCCTGAAACCTTATTCTTCGCAATTCCTTTTAATTCGATTTGTGTACCAAACAAACGTTTTCTTTGTTAAATGTTGTATTTGAGAATTTATTTTGATGCAACTAATAGTATCGAAGACGACTCAATTTAAGTGAACTTCTGTTTGGTATAGAAATTTAATAAATAAATTTACGAAAATAGATACCTACGTGTGCAATCGTTTTGCAGTGTGGGAAAATAACTCGGAGCCTACTAGTCATAGGCAACTGAAATTTCAGCAAGGGCAGTTTCATAGACAATAAATGCAAGCATTTATTTAAATTTATTTAATTGTATGCCCACGGGTAGCCTAAGAAGCCTTAAGTGGCTATTAGCACTGCTGCAAATGTGAAATAATTATTTCTTATTTTTATGGGTTAAGCTAAGATTACACGTGCCACTTTTCGTGGCAAATTTTGACATGCCGACGTCATTATGACGTAAACACTTGTCCTAAATTTGTCATTACGTGTGATCTTCTGTCAAGCGTCTGGTCACGCTGTCTGTCCCTGCGTACTCTCACGAGAGACACACGAGTGACAATAGAAAGAGCGAATTTTTCTGACGTCAGCATGTCAAAATTTTACATGAAAAATTACTTAATGGGCTTAGTGGCCTTATATTGCAGAAGCCAATTAGACATATTAATAAAAAGCAAACAAACAACTTTTTATGCAATTGTAAACGAAATATTGCACATTTTACCATTCTAAGACTGGAATACTAGATCAATCTATCGAAATATTTTCATAATAAAGTTGTTGTAACGAAATTTCGAGTTCCACACTTTCTGTTGCGACCAAAAAACGTTTTACAAAGAAACAAATAAAAAGTTAGCTCGAACTTTACCTTAAAATCTAAATGCCATTGCAGATTGTTTGTAAATATTCAAAGATACCTACGACCAAATAAAATATGTGAATAAACAGGCGACTGTCATAACTTGCGAATATTCGTGCGTTCCTAGGTCGCTCTCATATGAATATGCTTTTAGTGTCCTCCCTAAAAGAGTTAAACATATAACAGAAAATGACTGACTAGGATACAGGACACTACACATATGCATTTTATACACACGATATTGCCTTGGCGTTGTTCCTGCCTTATATCCCAAGAAGTGCCGATAGAACAAGAAACATATGGGGCATTATTATCATTTGAAAGTGGTTGTTGTACTGTCACCTTTTGTTCTACTGTATCGCCTGCTTACGTCTCAGAGATGTATATGTATGTATATCCCCTCATAAGAGTTCCCCTCACTTATAATTCCTTTCGGAATCATTTTAGAAGTTCTTATACTCTTGTTTCTCCTTGGTGGAAGAGCTGTGTTTAGTGACGGTATTTCCTCACCTGATAGTTGCTACTCTCCCAAAAATGTCAGTCTTTTGTGGATCCATGCCCCACATGATCCCAGTGCGTGTTCTAGGATTTCACTGGGCTCATCGCAGAATCTGCAGAGACCTTCTTCAGATATACCCAGTTTCCTAAGGTGTTCCCTGAGTTTGCAATGGCGCGATATACGGATACGAAGTGCATTATTACTTTAACTCTTCATATTAGTTCATGGGGAATGGTGGGCCTAAAGTCTAGCTTTTGACATCCATTATATTTATTATTGTCATCTTCAGTAGGATTAAAGTCATCGGAAACTTCATGAACTATACTGTATCACTTCGAATGTACAGTGGTTTTAAGTTCAGAGTTGAGTTATTGCACTATTTATATCCTAATTTCACAAAATGTTCCTGAATTTCAATGATTTTCTTCTACCGTATCAAAAACTGTCAATATTCTTATGACTTTCTGCATAATTAGATGCACAGTTTTTGTTTTCTAACGAAAATTGTGCCAGTTGAAGGTTTTTTTTTCAGAAAACGTTGTGTTAAAATATATGTTTCCAGAACACGCCTTCTATCTAGCGAAACCAGGGTCCTATTTCACCAACCACTTTTCATTTTGGACTTTGCAAAAAAAATAATTCCTGAAAATTAAAAGTGCGATGTGTTTCACTAAAAATGCAAAGTTCTCACGACTTTGCATTTTGCACTTTTTTAGACTTTTTGCGAAATGAAAAGTATAAGTGTTTCACCAATTAGAAAGAGAACTTTGCATTTATAATCGTGTTTTACAAATTTCCAAAGTGAAAAATATATGCGTGTATGTTTGTATATTAAATTGCACCCAACACGTAATATAGAACAAGCTTTATTGTCGTAAAAATGTTTGTTGGGCTTAAAAGAACCAAAGCGAAGTCCCTTGGAATGGCGTCAGCCAACCGAAAGTGGACCTTTGCCAGAGATAATATTTTTGGTTTATGGAAGAGTCGAACTTTAGTAAGTAACAAGAAAGTAACATTTGGGCTGGGATTCGAAAAGATAAAACACTATTCTGTTTAACTTTTCTAATAAAATCACTTTATTTACACTTTCTAATTATTCACTTATTAAGTACCAAAACAATATCACTTGCAATCCAATCACTTAATTCACTGTATTACTTTTACTTTACACTTATTACTATTTCGAACTTTACCAATCACTGTTTAAAAATCAACTGAGTGTCCCTCTTTTCAAACATACTCTTTTATATCCGCTCTACCACCTATCGCGAATGTTCCAATTATTCTGTATGGTTCTAGAATTAGATATAGTGGTTCTAGAATTTGAGTGTGATGAGTTACACTTGACAGATGACATTGATATTTGACAGATTTGAGTTTTCAATTAGAAATGGAAGTGGAACTTGTTTGGTGACTTAGGGGTTGTGGTTCACCATCTTAGGTTCGGCACTCTATACCACAAAATAAGTATACATAATGTTTTATATTTCTCAGACCAAAAGAGATAATGCAACAAAAACTTGAACTGGGGGTTTAAGGGCGGTTGTTCTTGATATTGTCGATGAAACAATTCTAGACATAGTCGGGAGTGATTCGCCTACTGTTGTAGGGCTGGATTTGCTAGAGGCGAGTGGCGATGGTGTTGTCGTACAACCTTCAGAACCCAAATCCATCCTTCCACAAGAAAAGAAAATCGGAGGATGACGAGTTAACAACTAAAAAGACAGCTCTTCATTTTCCCTGGGCGCATTAATGTTGATCATCGTACCGTCAACGCATCCAGCTACACAAGGGAATCCACCTTGAGCAAAAAATTGGCAGACTGTAGCTTTACTTATTCCGTGCATAGCAGCGACTCCATGATATTGCCCTCCATTTCCAATACAACGTAGTGTACATAGAATCTGTTGCAAGGGACTAAAGCAACTATTTCGTTCACTGTCCAATTGTTGACAAAACACGTTCAATACTCGTCTTCGTTAAACGATAGCCTTCCAGAGTTAAAAATGATTTCCAATTTCAAAATTCGTCCTTAATTTTACAACCCTTTGTACATTATTTGTATCGCCTTCGTCTTCAAAGAGTGCTTCGAAACGGTTCATTTTATATTTTTATAATTATATCACCAACTGTTCAAACAAAATCTCAACTGCAAATGATTTGTTTTCTTTGCATATTATTGACAAACTCTTCACGATTTTAAATGGAAAATGCAAATCTAATTTGTTCGGTGAAACGAAATGGAAAACTTTGCAATTTGCAAAAACATGCTTAGAGTGAAAAATTGCAAAATGCAAAGTGAAAAGTGGTTGGTGGAATAGGGCCCAGGGTTAAAATGAATATAACCTCTAAAACGCAATTCATCTGCCGTAAATTGAATACGTTGTCTATGCATTTATATATTGTTTGTAAAACAAACGCACAATCTCAAAAAATCCTGTTTAACTCTTCTTCATAAAATCATGTGTTCATCAAATCCTTAAAATATTCTACACAAATTATTACCTTAACGGTTTCGCAAAATAGAAATCAGATTCGGGGAATATTTCTCGAATTAAATGAACATGAACATGAAAATGACATCAATTCAAAAATTCAACAAAGAAAATAGTACGTATACGCCATAGTGTGCTCGAGCGTTTGAATTAAAAAAAGCAGTCATGGCAGTGGAACATGTGTATACGTTTCGCAGTGAAGGGTGCATTTTTAGTGTTTGCAGATTCAAGATAAGGTAATTTCCCTTTACGCAGGCATCAGGCTAGCAAATCACCGAACGAAAGACATCGATAACATTAGGTTTTTATCCAAATTTTCCGGATGTGAAATACAAAGTAAAATAATGTTGTCAATATTTCAATGAACGTTGAGGTTTCTTAGTAAGTTCTGTTTATCCGTCCAAAAATTACGATTCTTATTAGAAAGGAGTTACTGTGGTTGGCCGTGACTCTAAGGAGTTCTCCGACCCGTACGTGACCAGATCTCTGTACGTCACATTTGTTCGCCCCCCGCTCGAGTACGCTAGCCAAGCATGGTCTCCCTTTCAACGTGTTCATATAGACAGAACTGAGAGTATCCAACGTCGTTTTCTTCGATTTGCGCTTCGGGGGCTTTCTTGAAATGATCCCTTAATTTTACCTCCCTTTCAAGACCGCCTCAAACTTATTAACCTCAATACCCTTGAGGAACGCAGAGACGTAGCAGACATTCTCTTTATTCACCGTCTACTCTCAGGCTCCATCGACTATATGTCTCTTTACAACTCTATCTCCTTTAACACTTACCCTCGGAATCTTCGTTGTCCCCGTCTCTTCTATTTACCAATTCACCGCACCTCATATGGGTCAAACGAATGCTGCGGAAGGTTAATTCAAACCATACTGTTTTTGACTTCAACCGCAGTAGTCCCTCCCTTAAAATTGACCTCCTTCACCATCCTTAGCTTTTAGTAGTAGATTTAAGTTAGTCTTAGTTTAATTGTATTGTATTAAGCCAAATAAATGGAGTTTTTTTTTCCCCACCAAAATTAATAAAAAAAAAAATAAAAAATTAGTTAATGTGTTTTATGTGTCTATTTAGAAAACAAAAATTGTTTTCGTAAGTGTGCAACTAAAAAAGTCGATTTCAATATTACCTTGACACTAAGACAAATCATCATCTCTACTAAAACTACTTACATTTCACGACAACGACAACTCTTCTGCCAATTACCCCTTTTTTGTACACAAGCAAACCGCAAAGCGCCATCAAATTTCATTTCGACAAATGAATCTGCTGCTTACTGCTTCTGTGAAGTGAATCTAAGCTCCATCTCTATGTAAGTGGCGACTGGCGACTCTCCCACTCGCTCGCAAAGCTTCGCAGGGGTCAACTCACACTCGCACACAATAAGAAAGATACTTACATAGATACTTTTTTGTTTGCCATTTTGTGATGCCGTTCATGCTCCACCATAGGAAAGCTTCGCAACTTAGTTTAGTTGGTGTTTGTTGGGCTTTTTGCGTATACTTTCACTCGCCGTGAGTTTCCGACATTTTTATTATTTTTTTCCTTTGTTTTTTCTTGTGTCGTCTTTTATTTTTCTCGTTTGCAAAACCATACCGACACAGTGAGGGTAAAAATTAAAAAAAAAAAAAAAGTAGTGCGTGGAGTCCCTCCGCGCGGAAGAAGTGAAACTTCGTAATGTGGAAATGAAAATAGGAAGGGGTAAAAATTGATTTTTAGTGAAATCATATTGTTTCTTTAAGACAAACTTTATTAATATTGCTTACAATTCATAATTGATCGCATCTTTTAATTATCATTTTCGAGTGGAGAAATATCCAAATCTATGGATGGATTTGCAATTGCAAATGACTTTTTTTACATTTCCGAAAACACTCCAGGGCTATCGTTGTACTACAATAGCAGTATTTGTACTGTTGTGCTGCACAGCTACTTAAAATCATGCTTTTTAAAAATATGCGCATTTTGTTCTTAAAATCTTCCAAGATTATTATGAATTTTAAGCATCTGAAATACAGACGCACCCTTAAAGTATAAGTCCTGCATTTGCTTTACAAACATACCCAGAGAAAGATTGACATTCGAGACAACAGGAACAAACGGAAATGGCAATTGAATTGTCTTATAATATTTGTTTAATATAGAGTAAAAGCAATTTACATAAATGTAAGTGAACTAATTTCAATGTTGATAAATAGCTCCATACATAGCTACATCGTATACGTTATATGTACTGCTTTTTGTCGACTCGTCGTGCTGCTGCTTTTTGCCTCCAAACGACAGCCCTGAAACACCCTCCCTATCTTAACTTACGTTGAAGTTCAATCTTCAATGTCTTCTCTGTTTTCTCATTCAAAATCAAAGGCTCTCTATAAAGTAAGAGGGTCATCCAAAAATTCCGACCGACAATTTGGAAAATCATCGACCGGGGGCTTTATTATAATGGGTGTCAGCATCAACATCAATGTCCTCACTAAACGTTCATTGGACATCATGCTCCCCAGGACAAGGAAGAAAGATGCGATCAACTTTTCGTTACTTTGGCTAAAAATATACTCTTAGTGAGTGTGAATTTTAAGATTTGTACAAATTTTCCCTGCACATTGCAGCCCCTGTGACGAAATTTAGATATTTCCAAATTATGGGAATGGTTTTCTCTCTTTTTGCAAAAAGAAGTTCTCGAAGGGAAGGAATTTAAAATATTCAGCGACAAGCTGAATAGACATTTCTGTGCTTCTAGGTATTGTACTACTCGCTTTTTAATAAATTAAATTGCTGTCACAATGAAATAGAAATACATAGGTAATACCTACATTGTTGGGGTTTACAAGGACTGCTTACTCAGCAGCGGCTGGGCACAATTTGGCAAAGACAAGATTAATGCATGCAGAACTGTATCAAAACAAGACTTTAATTGCCGATTTAGTCATTATTTTTGGAAATTAATCTTCACCACAGAATATTCCTCTCCCAGCATTTGCTGCCAATAAACTCACTCACCATTGCATAGTCTGAAGCAGGAGCGGGACCCTCACATCTTTGAGTATGCAATGCTTATAGTAGCATTAAGCGTTTAAGAAGTTTCACTTCAATAAATCAAACAACATAATTCACCTATATCGTCTTTACTTCTTGAATTCTTCAATTCTTTACTGTAGGTATCAACGTATGTAGGTATGTACTATAACAACCATTAAAACAAAAACCTTGAACTCAATTTCTATACACACCACGTCCATCAGCGCACGTCAACAGCCATCTGCGCATTTCCTCAGAAACAACCACCACTTTTTTCATATGAACGTGCTTGCGCTGTGCAATGTGCGCCACCCTCACCCTCGCTCACACCTTTGAGTCCATCAGCGCACGTCAACCAACAGCCATCTGCGCATTTCCTCAGAAACAACCACCACTTTTTTCATATGAACGTGCTTGTGCTGTGCAATGTGCGCCACCCTCACCCTCGCTCACACCTTTGAGTATCCAATTATTAGCGTTAAACGTTTAACGCGTCCTTGAGTTGGAAGTCGCATAAGAAGTTTCACTTCAAAAAAAACCAACAAAACATGAAAATTGAAAGGAAAATAGAAACCGAACTTTGAGAGAGAATTGTTTTGTTTACGGATGTATAAGCATTAAAACGGTAGCAGAAAAAAAAAACAATAAAAAAAAATACATTTTGGAAGAAAAAAAAGTGAACAAATATTGAATAAAAATGCCGGCACAGACACAATTTGACTTTTGCGCTTTGAGCATATTTTGGAAGGGAAGCCACAACAACGTTTCGATTGTGTGAGTTTTATTTTGCTGTATTTGTGTTGATTTTTTTTTTCTATCCTGTACCAAAACCAATTCGTCATAACCATCCACCCACCATTTTGTTTTTTTCGTATTTTTATTTGCAGTCGTAGTACATTTTTGCAGGTTTTATTTTTTGTTCTTATAAAGAAAAGAAGTAAACAGAATATTTCTTATTTTTATTTTGATGTGAATCTGCGAGATAAGAACAAAAAAAATGTTTGTTTAGAAAAGAAAAACGTGTCCAGGTGGGTGGGAGAGAGGCGCCGGGCTATAAGAAAAACACCGACCATGTGCTTCTAAGAATGATTCCGATTTTGTTTCTGATGTATACGTATGTTGGTAGCTTTTATTTTAATTAAATTTTGCTGTTGAAGACTACAGAGAATAAAAATAAAAAGGAGACCCGATTGAAAGACAGAGTGCATTTGATAGCAATTGCAAGTGTTATAAATGGTGGAGAGGTCAAGATCACGTGGAGATGTAGTAGTGTGATGTGTTGATGCAGGCGACTATGGAATTTGCAACCCGTTCCACATGAGTGGCAGATATATATATTCGCGAATGTAGAGTATCTACATCTACAGGGCGGGTGTTTTCTTTCGCTTTTGTGTGCGGTTTTGAGTAGTACATATCTGCTGCGTTCTGCGTATCTGAAATAATTTATTGGCGGCATGATTGTTCAATGTAGTTGGTTGGTAGAACCATTCGATGAGCGCGTGCATCTGGAAACAAGAGTAAATTTGCTTACACCAGGGTGGTTTTGGCGTGCAAAGGCAAATTAGTTCTTATAGCTATTGATTTTTGATTATACAATAACTTGCCTGTGGGGTCAGAGGTGGTCTCGATGGTTGTACTATAATGAGAGTGCGTGACTGGGGTTCTGGCTTGGTATTTGGTAAATTGGTAATGCAAATCGATTCTATTTGGAACTAGACATGCATCTGCTTATGTTTTATCAGTCGACGCTTTACTATGTATTGATAGTTCATTTCCATTTTTGTCAATCATTCCCAACAAATTGTGGACCTTCTGATTTCCTTAGTTACCATTAGAACTTGACGCGTTCGTAAATCTAGTTCAGACAAATATAATGCTATGATTAACCATTAGGGTGTCCCTTATTTTTCGACTTTTTTTTTTAAACGCATACCTACCTGTGTTCTTATTTTATTTATTTGATTCTAAAGCGCAACCGAAAAAAAATTAGGTCATTTGGAGTATGTTAACCCGTGCCGACTTGGATCGAAACATGTCAGTACAAGTTACACTGAAAAAGTAGCACGTGTCTAAGCAAATTTTTATTGCATTTTTAATTTTTAAACGGTAAACACATATTTTTTAATCATTTAATGATGTCAATATAATTAAGAAGCAATACAAAAACCATTTACTTAACGGGAGACGTAAATCACCAAATGAAGGGTGCTAAATAACCGTCAAATCGACAAGTTCTTGAAGTTTTGGTTTTCAATATGCGGGAAGTTAAATTGACAGTCCAGACAGAGTGTACTATTTTTTGGGAAAAGTCAAGAATCCCTAAAAAAGCACTACCCAACTCTGTCAAGAAGCTTATAAGTTTGTATCAAGCTTAGAGAGCATTGCAAAAAAAAATTCAAAGAAAACCCAGAGTTGCATAAACGACGAGAATCAGACTTCCAGGACGATTTGGATAACATATTTGTCATAGGTCATGCTGAGCTCTTTAAAAAATTAAAATAGAAGAGGAAAGAGTCGTTTTACAGCGTAAGAGACAGTCAGGACGACCGGGCTGCTTAGCGGGGGTTGAGAAAAAAAAAACAAGCTGAAAAGGAAGATAGGTTTAGACAAAGGTGATTAGAAAAAGAACAAAAACGTAGTAAGTACATGTCATTGGCAATACCATCTTCTTCTTTAGCGTCCTTGGAGGAGGTGTTTCAGCCTTAGACAGATGTCAGTTGAGCATAAGAGTCTCTGTTTATATACTTAAGGCTACAGGGCAATCTCTAGGGCTTAACTTTGAGGATTTTGCAATCAATAAGTCTTCGATTCAACGCGTGCGGGCACGGATTAGAAAAGAACGAGCAGAAAACATTAAAACCGATTTTCAAAATAATATTCCGGAGGTCGTTACTGTTCACTGGGATAGGAAATTGTTTCCTGGCTTGAATGTTAGGTGTGATAGGGAAGAACGACTTACTATTACTATTACTTTTGGAGATGGGGAACAACTTCTATCCGTGCCAAAATTGGAAAATTCTTCTGGTAAAGAACAAGATTTTTAGAGCAATTAAAGACTGAAATTTAGATGATAAAGTTCAGATTATGTGTTGCGATACAACTGCATCTTACACATGTCTTTAGACCTCTTGGAACAGAAATTATAAAGAGAGTAGTCATTTTTAGTTGTCGGCATCAAATGTATGAGCTCGTGCTTTAAAGTGTCTTCGAAACGAACAGTAACAATAAGTCCAGACATACCTAATTTTAAAGCGTTTCGAGATGGATGGAAAAATATTGACACTAATTTCAACAATTTTCAAACCGGTGCAGACATTGAAATAACCGAATTTTTAAGTTCTTACTTTGGAGAGTTCTTACTGAACCTTCAACAATATACCTAGAAGGAGATGTCGATAAGTAACTAAAAATCAGGCCCCCAAAAATCATTCAGCAGAAGAAGAGCAAAAACAATATCTTCTTAGTTGTGTGAAAGACCACAGGAAGCTATATCCCGATTGCAGGAAAGAAGTTTTGAAGAGGAAGTATCCGCAATCATTTATTTTTGTTACCAATTATTCTTATTTAAGTGTTTAGTATAGTTATTTAATACAAATTTGAAATTGAAATGAAATATTTGCATGTGAAAAAATTGTTTTCTTAATTTTTCGTACAGATTTTCAATGTTGACTTTGCTAGTCTAGTCGGCACGGGTTAGCATCATTCCAGGAGCAAAATATTTTGCATCGAAGTTAGTATTGGCATTAAGAAAAAAAATAAAGGGTATGCGTAACCATAACCACCACATAACCATGCCACTTTTCATGTCAAATTTTGACCTACCGGCGTCATTATGATGTAAACATTTGTCTTAAATTTGTCGCTACGTGCGATCGCCTGTCAAGCGTCTAGTCACGCGGGCTCTCGCAGCGCACTCCCACGAAAGGCACACTAATGACCACTGAATGCCCGAGTTTTTGTGACATCACCATGTCAAAATTTGCACCGAAAAATGACACTTGTAATCGTAGCTTTAATAATTCTTGTACTCCCTTGTCCTTTATCATTTCATTGACAACTATTTAGACTAGAGCTACTAAACATCAATGGGCACATTCAAATAACATTTGACTTGATCGCTCTGTACTATTGTACCTTGAACGGAAAAACTGCGGGTAACGTCGCTTTTCCTACGTCAGACATATACCTATATGAACCTCCAACTTGGTACGAAAGTCTTTACTAGATTCGTCGGCGATACCCTGTGCCTACGGTGAACATTTTTTTCAATCACAAAAAAAGAGGACATTTTCTTTAAGTAAAACTACAGTCAAAGTTTGTGGGTCTTATAAAATGAATCGACTTGGTCTTTGAAAATCAATACTCATCAAGATTATAATCTAACTCCAGCTATGCAAGAATTGAGAAAGTACCTACTTGGATATTTCTTACCTTAAAAGGTTGCTCTCAACCAGAAAAATATGACTTTAGAAGTGAAGAAAGGTTTTATAAAACACCCACAAATGTCCTCTTTTACTAAAAACATCAGAGAGGACATAGTAGCGAAAAAAGGACTGTCCTATCAAGAAGAGGACGGATGATCACCGTACCTATACCCCTCCAATGACATTCACCGAAAAAAAATATTTATGTGATCGATCTAGGCCAATCACTGACACTGAAACACATCAAGTCAACCAGCTTTCATACTTACTACATTAGATATAGGCATTCGTCAAAATTTAAATTTATTTAATTTAAATTTCTATCGCTGAAATAAATGTGACGTAACGCTGTGTAATCCATTGAACACTAGTTAAACTGTACATACAGAAAAATAAAGTGCATGAATGGGTCGCACGAAACTTTCTCGTTCATCAAAAGTTTGGTTGAGTTAATTGGTAGGTAAAGGTAAAAAGCAACCGTACCTACATAAAATGTTAGAATAGGTAGGTACCGATAAATAAAATTCACTTTTAGGTTATATCGAATGAATAAGTAGGCACATATCAAATAACAATGTTAGTTCTCAATAAAAGACAATTTTCCCTATTTTATAAGCTCTTACACTTTACAAGATTTTTGAGTAGGTACGACAAGCGTAGTAAGTGTTTCTGTTTTTGGATCTGTTCGGGCATGATTTTATTTTTGACTGGAATAGATTAATGACACTGGTTAAGTTGTCAATATTTGGAAGTACTGTTCGTGATCGTGATAGATTGATATCTTTGTTTTTGAATTTGCATTAGAAGTTATAAACTGAATATCCCTATGGAAGTGAGAGGGGTTGCAAATTAAGTGGGTTTCTGATTGTGTTAACTCCACGTGGTTGGAATTATATCAAGGTGCATATTCAATATGGTTGAAAAAAAAGAAGAAGTGTAGGTATTACCCACTGCTAAAAATTTGTTTTGCGTCGCGGTTATTACATTTTTAATGGCTGTTGCAATTTTAATTTTGTGCGGTAAAATAGTATCAAATATTGCAATGCTTAGTTTAAAAAATACTATTGTTTAAATACTTAAAAACTGAGTACTGACTTATTCTTCCGGATGTAAGCTTTACTTGGTTTTTAAAGTTTTATCGAAATCGAAAATGGGGTTCTTAAAAGCAGAGTTTTCGGTGGTTCGAATTGAAAATTAAGGACACAATCATTTTGGAAACATCAATTTTACCCTAAGTGTGCATTTTGGTCAAAACCGTCATCGCCATTTTCCGGTAAACTAAAGAAACCCAAATTTAAAAAAAAAATATATATATATTTTTTTTTAAATCCATTATACGATAATACAGAGAAAAACTGAGTACCTATGCTATTAAGTAATAAATGACCATATTACCTTAGAAATTAAATTTTATCACAATTATATGGACCGTTGTCGAGATGATGTTCAAATTTCAAAAGTACCGTTATTCGATTTTTTAGCCAAAAACTGTGTTTGCAGTCATGGTAACCCCATCTACATAAGCTCAAATATCAAGTTTTCGAACAAATTAAAATGGTACGAACATTTTATATGGGAACTACCATTGAGGTTACCTTATAATAAAAATAAAAAAACGGCCCCGAACTGTAAGCCCCCAAACGAAATCCTGGCAGCCATTTAGGCTGTAGACCTCGTCACAGACGAACTGAATTTTGCGACCCACTTTTGTGAGTTCTTCCATCATCGTAATTTCAGAATTTATTAACAACTCGTGTTCGAAATTTTGTACAATATCTACGTAATCGAGAAAGTTATAAAAACATTCAAGCTCTAGTAAAATAATGGTAAAATTTGTCTTACGGGATATTTCTCAAAATTATCGCCTTCGTTTCGTTTCCTTTTAGTCGAATTATATTACCAGATCGTTATTTTTTCAAAATTCTCAATGTAATATAATTCGACTAAAAGTAAACGAATGTCGCCAAATTGAACCTGGACCTTAAAATGACTATTTGTGGGTACCGCAAATTGAGTTCTTCGTTGGCACCGAACGGCACCTACGTTTTGGTTGACAGTTTGTTTCACCAAATTTAAATGTTGAATAGACTGAAGGATTTTGTTTTGGTAACGAAAAAGAAAACGATCAAAATCGAAATATTAAAAAAAAAAAAAAGCATTTAAACTGTAACAACTGTGAATAAATGTAATGGAAAAACTCGCTTTGTCAGAAATATAAATAAAATTGGTCTTGCAGTGCCTCTTGACAGGATGCAGAGTGCTTTTGTGCCAATGCAACCTTTGCAAGCAACAGTGTACTTTCGCTAGACCAGGCAATGCAATTGATAACGACGCTGGCAGCAGAACTGGTGCTTATACAGGGTTAAATACATTTTCTTTTTTAATGCAATAAAATGAAGGAAATTAATTTTTTATGTTTAAACATCTAAGTGCGCGTTGATGGAATATGGTGGAGTAATTCCACACATTTTACTTGAGGGGACGGAAATGCGTCACTGTATTTTATCATTGCATAACTTTTATCATTGCATACGTTTTTATCATTGCATACATTTATGACCTGGGGCATATTAATTTAAGCTTTTTGTTGATGTGAAATAAAGCATGTTTTTCATATATGATGGTCTCATATTTCTTCCCTGTGACGGACATCTCGAGGAAATTCAGTGCCAAATCTTTCGTGAATTACCATGCACGCAGAAACCACAGCTGGATAACAACTTATTAAATTGTCGTAGACCAGCACCTCTACAATATGCAATGCAAGACGAATGAAATTCCAATGACACTTTCATTTACTGTATAACAGTTGATGTTATTTAACTTGCGCGGATGGATTGCATATATTTATGAGCTGGGCCATATTATTGTTATTTCATAATGTATCAAGAATAAGAATACGGTTATTACAATTCCCCCTTTTCTCAATGACGTGTATCAAGCCACACACATACCGCACGCAAGGTGTTTACACATATTTCGGGACTGTTCGATACAGTCGCACCAATTTTTTTTTTTCCATGTAGGTACTATGGCTTTATTAGTAAGAGAAATCCCATTAATTATGGAACACAACGTCGTTTAAGTGGCTGCCTCGGCTGACTTCGCAGTACTGCATTCTGTCACTCCAATTTTCCAAGACCTTGTTGATTCTTAACAATTTTTAATATTGCTACGATAGTCTTGTATTCCATTTGGATAGTTGGCGCGCCAGGTTTGTAAAGACGCTAGGAGTAGCATCTACAATTTTATGCCGAGTCCAAACGGCTTGATGGATAAACTCTGTCATGACAGTTATACTCTCGGATGTTTGTCAGACATTCACGAGAGGTGACGCAATGGAAAAAAAAACCCTCAGTATCATTCGTGTTTTTCCGGTTATCGAACCTAAGACTCCTCGCTAGGTAGTTTAACACACTAACCACTAGCCCACTGCGCTCTATAAAACATGCTTAAACTAAAAGTGTTGCTGTACTGTGTATCGTAGGTACACAAGAGTGCTCTATAGACACATGATCAATAAATGGTGTTATAGAAATGAACTTCCGATCAATCGTCTTAAAGTAAGTTAAAGTTAAGTTTTTATTTATGAAAATAAATCAATTGAGAGGTTTATCCAAACTTGTCCTGAATGGTGCAAGGTCGTTACTATCAACAACATTACAAACAATATCCGGCCCCAATCTTCAACAAGTCCTTAGAAAGTCCCCTGCCTTCTTCCTTCTTCAGGTTGAGTCCAATATATTCACCTAACATGGTTGTTAGCAGTGAGCTCCCACAAAACGCTAATTCGCAAATTACAGAAGAAACGTGACCTTCCTCAAAAAGTCACGCGTCTTTTCAACAATTGTGTATTCCACACACATTCACTCGTATCCAAAACGCCCACACACAGCCATATGTAATCCGAAATCAGATTACGTTATCGTCTGGAAATGTGTTTCTCTCTTCCATTCCGATTACAGGCGTGCGCCTTCACCTCTCAATTTAACTTCTATCTTGTGCGCTTTTTTTTTTTTAGATTTTCCGGAAGTACATTCCCCTTCTCCCCATTCGTCACGACAAGCTTTTTGTTTTCATTTCTTGCCACAAACTGTTGATAAAATAATTGCTCTAGTCATCGACGGACAATTTTTTTTTATGAAATTTTATTCAACAATTTAAAGATTAAAACAAACATTGAATCGGTGTTCAGTGAATGAAATACTTTTTTTTCTAGATACATACACGGAGATGAATTGAAATCTTTTCTATGCATTCATCATGGTTAATGGTATTTCATGTGTTTTGTTGTTTTTCCTCCATTTCAGATAGACGATCAAACTTTTAGGCGGAAATTTTTGTTTTCGGTAAGTTTAATGACTTATGAGAGTATTTTATACATGTGTACGTCGTACAGTGTACATGTTGCCATAGTTTATACTGGCTCTTTTCGTTGTTGTTTTGAAAATAAATTATTTATAGTTGGAAATAAATTTAGAAATTGAAAGCGCGCCAAAACTTGCAACAGATTGAGGGGGGGCTGTATGCGAGACGTAGTAAGATACATTTAGAGTGCAGTTTTAATCTCTTGAAGTGAAGGTATTTTTAGTGATTTGTTCGTTTATTTGTTTTGCGAGAATTGTGTAACTTATTTTTGCACTTTGCTCACGAATTTATTTACGAAAAATGTCTGCGAGGGGACAACACTTCTATAGAGGCATTTGAAGAATCATTGAGCTGTGGCAAATGGAATGGGTGCCTTGCATGCACACTCCTGTATTTAATTTAAGGAATATGTGGGAATGTCAAGTAATTTTGGAATAATAATTCCTTTGCGATCAAACTGTTTCAATTTTATGCAGTTCCACAAACAAAATATGTATGTTCTTGTCGTTTGTAGTTGAATTTATACTGAAATGTATGTTGTCTATTTTCATAAAAAAAAAATAGTCTCGCTTGTGGTCAAAAATCGACCCTACTTTTTTTTGTGATATGTGTAATACCTACGTAGCTACAACAATTTTCGATATTTATGTTGCTTTTTTAACAAACGAAAAAGCGATAAATAACTCGTTATCCAAAAAATACTCCCCTTTGAAAATAAGTTTTCCCTACTCATGATTTTCATTTTAAAACGTCACTATGAAAAGTCTGCGCAAAAAAAAAAAGACGAAAAATGTCCAATTCCATAGTAACATCATTGAAACAAATTTAAACAATTGCTTATTTTTAGGGTCAAGTAAATTGCATTTCTTCCAAAATAGGTGCTTTCTAATCAGATAAATACGTTACTATGGTAATACAAATTGAATGTCACCAAAATGCTTTCATTTAATGTTATGAAAAATCTGAGATCTGAAAAAGATTTCTGGTGGTCCCAATGGAAAACGACATAAGTTTCATGAAGAGCATGTCATAATAAATACTTAAAAAGTGTACGCAACCTTATGATGTTGACGTATTAATACTAATGTACTGATTTTCTTTTTGTATGTGAGATAAACATGGGGGTTATTGACAACTTCGTAAAAAAAATCATACAAAGTTTTCTTTGAGTTTATCTGTGGAGAAAAGTACCCCATTAATTTAATTTAATTTAATTCTAAATGCGTAGAAACTCAAACAAACTTAAGACAAAGAACAAATATTGACCCTTACGAAATTACTTAAGGCCAAATGATAATTACATTTAATTATACTATGGTTAGAAAAGGAATATGATAGTCAGGGTTAAGGTCAATTTTTGTAACCGGAGATCGGACTGGCAGCCCTATTATGGCTATCAAATATCAATTATTTGATACTTGATAACATCTATCAATTCATCGATAGTTTGGTATTATGAGTATCAATTGATAATTTTTACCCCATTGTGAATGCTAATCAAAAAATCATTGAGGAGTGGTTCTGTTTTGAGGTTTGACGTTTCTAATTTGTATTTGTTTTTGTTTTTTTTTTTTTCATCACAATCCCCTTCAAATAATAACTCTACCGATGACATTTCGGTCTAAAGTCGTTTTTTGAACAATAAAAACAAGGAAATAAATTTTATGATTTGATGTTAATAGATAATTTTAGCCGCGCGAATAATTTGATACGTATCAACAAGAAATTTGTGGTTGATAGAAAATTTGATGAGTATCAATTTTGTTGACAACCGTAATACCAAGTTTTTTGATAAAACTATTCACAATAGATCTTAAATCTTATATCATTCACAATTCATCAAAAATTTTAATAGGTTAGCCATAATACCGATTCATTCATTTTGTTGATACGTATCAATTATTATCAAATATCGTGTTGATATTTGATATTGATAGCCATAATAGGGCTGTGGGCTAGCATATTTGAGAAGTGGCCTTAAATAAATAAATATATATTTGGCGCAACACGTCCGTTAGGCAGCCTAGGCCTAGCTCCTCACAACCGTTCGTCTTGTGTAAGTTTTTTTCATTTTTGGAACGAATGGAAGTGATCTACAATTTTATCCAAACGACTCCAAACGTGTAATTGAGAAGCTTTTTCAAGACAGTTATACTTTCTGTTGGTCAGACTATTGCGAGAGGCGGCGCAGTGGGCAAAAAAAATCCCAAGTTGGAATTCGTATTTTTTCGGGATTTGAATCTGGGATCCCCCGCTTTACCTAATACACTAACCACTAAGCCACTACGCCAACCGCGAGAAGGGGCCTTTCAAACGTCAAATTGTTATCGATGTGGGGACAATAGTTAAGTTAAACATCGCCGATACTGCCTAAATGATAAATTAATGAAAAAGTGGATATACAGGCTCGTTGTTAATATAAAATAAAGTGCAAGGTCGAACGAAACGTTCTCGTTCATCAGAAGTTTGGTTGGTGTTTGCTTATTATATTAGTTTTTAGATTTTAGTAGGTAAAAATCTGAGAAGCAATGCTAGATAAAAGGAACGGTTCCTGAAATATAGAAAAAGGAATAGTGTTGAATAAAATTCACTTTTGGGTTATTCATATTCAGGCGTCACATAATAACAATATATATATTTTTTTTAATTTGTAGCTCTCAGTAATATGCAAGTTCTGTACTATTTTATAGCTCATACACTTGACAAGTTTTGGAGTACGAGAACAAGCGTAGTAGGAGTTTCTGTTTTTTGATCTGACTGAAATAGATTAATGACGCTGGTTTAAGTTGCCAATGATTGCAAAAAGTGTTCGTTATAGATCGATATCTTTACATTATATTATTATGTATATAATATGTATGTAAGAACTCAGTGATTTATTTTTGAATTTGCATTAGCAGGGGGTGCAAATAAAGTGAGATTTTCTGATTGTGTAAACTCAAGTGCTTGGAATTATTTTCAGGTGCATATTGAATATGGTTGAAAAAAAAGAAGAACTGGGTAATATTTGCTAAAAATTAGTTGTGCGTTGCATTTTTGATGTGTTTTAAAAAAGCATATGAACACAGATCTTCTTCGTTGTTGGACTACTAAGCGAGGGGTCTCAGGTTCGAATCCCGCAAAAACCCAAAATTCCAACTTATGGTTTTTTTTCCACTGCGCTACCTCTCGCGAACGTCTGACATCCGAGAGTGTAAATGTCTTGTAAGAGCTTCTCAATTAGCCGTTTGGAGTCGGCATAAAACTGTGGATCCCTTCCATTCGTTCCAAAAATGATAAAAACCAATACAAAACGAATGGTTGTGAGAAGCTAGGCCTAGGGTCCCTCCGGACCTGTTGCGCCAACTATTTATTTATTTATTTTTTTTTTTTTTTTATTAAGAATACTTATACATATTAGCTTTAGTATTTATTTTGATCAAACTCGTTAGAGCTGTTTTTGTCGTATTACGCAGACAAAACAGCTTAACTATTTAGCTGAAAACTGATTATAAGTTATTGTTGGGGATGTAAGCATTACCTACCTACTTGTTTTCTTTTTTAAAGTTTTGTTGAAATCGATAAAGTGGTTTTCGAGATGTAAACAGTTTTTAAAACTGCGTTTTCGGCGATTAGTTAGAAATGACCGTATTATCTTAGAATTGCATTTTTGTTACAATCATATGACCCGTTTTCGAGATATGTCCAAATTTGAAAAGTACCTACCGTTATTCGATTTTTTTTAAGCCAAAACCTGTGTATCCAGTCATAGTAATCCCTGTCTATTTAAGCTTTAATATCAATTTTGGTTGAAACCTTTAGAGCCGTTTTCGAACAAATCGAACTGGCATGAAGTACCATTATGGGAAGTACCATTAATATTGAGGTTTTAGTTTAGTTTAGTTTAGTTTATTTATTTTCTTTGAAACTTACACTTTAAGACAATACAGTCTTATAAAATAGTGAAGATTACAATTCTTTAAATTTCGAGCTACATAACAAACGTTATTATGATAGGTAAGAAATAATAATAATAATAAAAAAAAAAAATAGAAAGAGTTGAAAAAGAAAGAAAAAAAAAAAAATTTACAAACATTTTGAGAAAGCTTACAATATACTTATACTCTGTCCAAGAAAAATTGTCAGTACAGTCCTTATGGGAAGCTCTTTTTTTCTACCAGTGGTGCCTGTAGTACTCTCACGGCACTCAAACACAAGATTTGCCACTGAAATAAAAACGAAACCACTAGCATTCCAAAGAATTTTGTTGTTGTAATTTTCCTGAAATTCGCATGCATCCCTCCACAACCAGTCTGCCACACAGCCGCGGGCAGAATGAGCACGATCGCTTGTGTTCGCTTGCTATTATCATCAACCAAAATAAGCAGTGTGAGTGACTGAAGCACATCAGAGAAGTGTTACCATATGGCAATGTTAGCATATCATTAAGGGTTTTTCTTTGAATTTTGTCAAAGAACTTTCGGTTTTGGTGCTTTTTGGAGCTTTTTGGAGCTTTTGAGAGCGGCATATTATGTGGGGTGCTGCCATTCGGTTTTAATTTGTTTGTATTTCTGAAAGATCCAATAATATTCAGTTAAAACATATTTTTTAATGTTGCCTTTTAGAAATAATGTTTATTCGTGAGGTGTTTTAATGCATTCATTTCATTAACGCAACAAGTGATCATAGGTGCGTTGTAGAGATATTGCAATAAATTAATAGTGATTACTAGGGCAACTCAACCGGATTCATGCAAAAGCATGGTATTTTTTGGGATAAAATTTGATTAAATATTTTAATACAGAAAACTGAGTACATATTTTCAGCCTCAGGTCATATTTCTGCATGTTTCGGTAGGTATAAATTCATATTTCACTTTGTAGAGCATATTTTTCACACTGAAATATCAAAATGATGAAGCAGGTAGACCTATACTGTTTATTTTCGGTCGTTGGGTTTTACCACATCCAGTCACTCCTCTCCAGTAAAGTAAATGCCTTGTAAGGATTTTATGATCCTTTTTTTTGCTACTGTTTCCGCGAAGTTCTGCATTGACGGGTAATCATTTTTTAACAAATATGTAATCTAGGTATGCCTATATTTAAAAATGTATGTAGAGCTGCACAAGTGCAGTCCTTTTACCATCTGTTTAGGTATATGACATTGCGTCGTGGTTATATAATTTTTTTCTAATTGCCTGTTTGTGTATATAAGGCGGAAACAATGGTTGTTATCTCAATAGCGGATAGTGCATGTAAGCAAGTGGTTAACTTTATTGTGCATATGAATAAACAGAAACATGGCTACAAAGTCTTCAAAGGATCTAAGTGTAGAAAAGAAACAACAAATTGTTGATGCAACTGAAAAATTGTATGACCTTTTCAAAAGTAAATCGGAAGCCGTAGGAAATGCGGCTACTGTTTTTTCTGTTACGGAACGAACTGTATACAGGCTTTTAAGGGAAAAAGCAATCAAAGGCCACAATTCACCACCAAAGAAGAAAAATAATTCCGGTATCAAGAGCAAGGTGGATGATTTTGACAAATGTGCGATTAGGCGGATAGCCCATCAGTTTTTTATGGATAATGACCTTCCAACGCTAGACAAGATATTATTGGAAGTACAATAATTAGAAGAATATTGTATCGTAAACGATCCTCTCAAAGAGCTTTGGTACGCTAAAGAGTTTAGCAATAGATCTATAAGTAGAGATATTCGGCCTTACCAATAATCCACTTTAGTCTGGCAGTTTGCGCAAAGACTCCAGACTTTCCAAAATCGCTTTACCAATAAACAAATAAAGTTGTCAGAATATCGCTTACTGTAGGGTTAAATGTTAATGGTGAGAAAGTCATGTTCATCTCGGGCATTAGCTAAATAAATCCTCCCTTAATGTCATTTTGAAGATGAGTGTTGTCCAACCGCCCAAAATCACAGTATTAAATTTCGTAATAGGAGCGAATTTAAATACGATGTTGTTCAGCCTGAACGTTTACAATTATAAATTAATTTTAGTAAATTGTAAATGTTTTCTAATTTTATTCGTTGTAATAAAACAATTCTAATGGTTTTTAAGTCTAACAAATACAAATTTGTACAAATGTATGCAAAAAATATTACAATTTTGTTTTATTTCTAAATGCTTGAAGCAATATTTTCCGTGTTTTCCTCCGTTTTATCTTGTTTAACCGCTAGTTCTTGCTTTTGATAGGTTTTTTTTAAGATCAAAATGTATTTCTTTTCACACTTCTATACACTTTGGCAAGCTCTGTCTCGTTGCTTGGCAAATTGAAACTCGAAAACAAAACGCTTATGGCTTCTTAAGTGATATTTCTGAAATGGATTAGCAGGCTATCATTTCTAAATTGTGATTTCATTCTAATAAACTGTGTTCCGTTTATTGAATAATTTGAAAGGTATATTATTACGAAACAAATGCACTCATCAATCAATCATAAAGTATTAGAAATCAAAGGAAAGTGTCTATAAAAAGTACCGAAAATTGTGTCCAAACGAATGATAGGGCATTACTGATTTGCATATGATATTTGACAGATCGGCGGATACTTTATGGATTTCCTGTTTTGTGTTTTGTTTTTTGCTTATAATAAGCCTAAAAAAGCCTTTGGAAGATGTATGTTTGGCAAATTTAATTGCAATTTATGTATTCCTTTCTTTACAATAAAACCTCGTTGTGAAAAAACAAATTATGAAATTCAAATTCTGCGTGACAACAAATGTAATAGATTCAACAGAAAATCTTCGTACTATTAAAGGTGTGGTTCAAATTGTTTATTGGAACCCTTTCGAAAATGCTGTACATTTTATTGTAAACTGGCAACCAACTAATAGCCGACATTAGTGTTTGATTATAAGTAAGGCCGATTGTCTTTACACCCATATTTGTGTAGCGGAATGATAAATTCCTTTCACGATTTAGTGAAAAAACACAATTTGAAAGCTGGAAGGTTGCGCTACTTTGTTAATACATTCCTTTAAAATTATGGCAGAGAGAACATCTGGAACGGAAGAACAGCCGTCTTTGAGGAGGTTTATTTTTTCAACCACTGACGATACGCTTATGAAAATACAAAATATGTAATAACATCTGACCACGCTTGACTGTCACTTTTGTTAAAACTAATTCCAAATGTATGCTTATTGTTCCTTTAAAGGTCTTCATAGGACTGAATGGTGTTCTTCAGTCCAATGCTACTCTTTCAGTATTAAGCGCATGTTGGTAATTATTGCGCAACGTGAAAAGGAAAGCAAAAGGGATCGTTATTCGTCTGTTTTAGCTAATATAATAAGAAACTAAATATTTCGGCTTCAGTCTCTTCCGCCATGTGTTGTATTGAAGTATTCACATGATCTTGAATTAGGTCATAATGAACACATGGATCCCACTGATGGTCTAAGTGAAGCTGTGGTAACCGCCCCAAGAGCGTCCATTTACCTAACCTAGGATAATGCTTTACCGCATATTTTCTTAGTATGTCTTTGACATACCTTCTATACCACAATATGTAGAATTTCATCTCGAAAAGGTAGTGCTCAGAGTATGCAGCCCTGTGGAACTCCACAATTTACTATTGCGCAAAGTGTTATTGGTGAAACAATTTCTTGAAATCACACTCAAACGGAATTTTTTAAAGCTTTCTGGGTCCAAATTACCGATTTCATCACCGAGCTCACAGAACTAACTGGATTTATAAGCGAAACAAAAAGAAGTTCTGTCACGTAATGCTCGTTCACAGATGATGCGATTTGACTCGAGGGCTTATGACAATTTCCGTCGCTACTTGGCATTCCCTTCCCAATACCAATAAAATTGCCAGAAGCTGCAAACCAATCGTCCTTTAAAAAAAAAAAAAAAAAAAAAAAATTTATCGCAGGACAATGAAGAAAATTAAACTCCATCTGAACCCGTTGAACTGCAAAACCAACGCCCACGCTTACAACTCTCCCTGCACAACTTACTCCATTACTGGTTTCGCCTTTTGGAATAGGTTTTCCTCCCGCCTTTGCCTAAACGCTACAACAATAGACTCATTGAATGAAAAGAAATTGTATCTAGAGATACGAGTACTTGCGCTTCGCATAGCACAGATACAATCAATTCCACCAAAAATGTCGTTAAACATGTTTGGCCAGTGGCTGGTTGTATTCGGTTCGATTAAAGGTTAAGCACTCCACTTTAAGGTGAACAATTTCACCGCAAAAACACCAACTATCTCAGCGATTTCTCCTGTTACTCTCTGGCAGCTGGCCATGTGCGGAGGGTTGGGGGTACTATCTATCACAATTTGCCATTTTGCAGATAGAAATAGGGCAATGTGTGCGTGTGACTTATATGAACAGCATCTATATATTTACTAACACTTAAGGTCGGTCAATTTGGTGGCTGTATAGCAACGCACACAGTCCTCTAATGCACACTATCCCAGAGATGAGTGAACTTCATGCAAAATCTATATCTGTAACTAAATCGCATTCATATTTACGAAGGCAAAACCCACACAGAGAGGGTATATCTAACCTAAGTAACGCTAGTTATTCTCAGAAATTCACTTAGCAATCAGTTGCTATTTATGGAAGTTTTTTTCTTTTCTTTTCATTTCGTATTTTAATTTTTTCTTTCTGTGCGTGGAGTGCGGTTGATATGGTACCCGGCCGGCAAAGACATTTCGATCATAGTTTTGGGAACTGTGTGTGAGCAATAGTTTTTTGTTAGTTGATTGAGCGAATTTTATTATTTTTTTTAAAGGGGCATCTGAAATGGTCCAGAGTTGGTTCAATGGGGTTAAATTGGGTGAAAAATATGCATTGTATACTGGACACAGGGTGTTTCACTTTGTCTAGGTTTTGTAGCTCCTCAAAGTGGCTCAGAAAAATCTTCAATTTTAAGGTAGCATTGTAGGTGAGGGCTAAAGGCTGCCACTTTCACGTTATTACACCTTAAAACAGTGTACAGGGTGGTCCAAATACAAGTTTTTTTTTTTGTAAAAATGCAATAAAATGAACAAAATTAAATTTTGTCCACGTACACTCATGACTTGGCAAGCTTACCCATGTCCTGGATATCATTCTCAAATCGAGGCTAATGTAGCCAACAAAGAGTTACCATAGCTCTCTTTATATCTTCGTTTCTACCGCTATTAGTATCGAAGACATCGCGCTATTCAGACGCCCTATTAATTTCGCCAGGTAAGAGTTCAATTTTTTTTTTAAAACTGTTCTAATATTTTTGTATGCATGTAAATGTATCAAGAGTGAAAAAAAGACACCCATTCTTTTTCAATTTTATTTTTAAATACAACAGATAAGGACGAATATATGCAGCTATGAATCGGGTTTCAAGAGACAGCTGCTAAACAGTGAGCTTTCAAATTTCTTAGGAAGTCAGGCTAAGTATAGTAAGGGGCTTCCCATTTGGGTTGTCAGAACCTCTCAATAAGGTGCTAACAGCCCTGTATGTAGCTACTACAAATCTTAAAAGAGGCTGTGACAGCCTTTCAATAGGGTGTTACATCTCTGTATAAGGGTGCCATAAATCTGTGTAGAGGCTGTGACAGCCTTTCATGAGGTTCTGATAGCTCTGTATATGGGTACCATAAATCCAATGAGAGACTGTGGTATAGCCTCCACTGCCTTCGCATTAGCTCTGAAAAGAGGTATTAGAAGCTCTGTATGCGGGTCTGATAGCAAACTTGGATGTCCTCAAATATATTTTGTTGGTTACTGCAGCTCTGTTAATGTGCTGTACCCATATAATTGAAGGCATCACACCTTACTTTTGGTTGTAGCAGCAACAAAGTTAGCAGTTTATGTGCCACAAACAGTGCTGGCGCATTTAGTAGGGCTATCGTAGCTCTGTAGTTTTCTGAGTTTACTATGGCTTTATTAGTAAGAGCAAACATTCCCATTCATTATGGAACACAACGTCGTTTAAGTGGCTGCCTCGGCTTGCTTCGCAGTAGCGCATTCTATCACTCCAATTTTCCAAGACCTTGTTGATGGTTTCGGGCTGTAGCTCACGGATTGCTTGGATGATATTGGCCTTAAGTGCTTTAATCTTTTCCGGATTGTTTGACATAACATCGGTCCTTCACGGTTCCCTAAAAAAAAAAGTCCAAATGGGTCAAACCGCAGCTCTGAGACGGCCAATTGACATCGCCAAGACGGCTGATACGACACGATTTGGGAATTTGGTGCGCAAAAGACCGATTGTGGCATGGACTGTTGCACCATTCTGCATGAACCAGGGGTAGTCCAAATCCATGTCTTCAATTTTAGTTAAAAAAAAGTCGGTTAACATGGCTCTGAAACGCCCACCGTTGACCGAAACGTAAGCGTAAGCTAGGGCACGATTTTTGCGTGTCCCCCCATTTATTTGGGGGGAATGCGGAAGCGTCCAACTACAAGACGATAGTGCGTCCACATACGCGTTGCGTTCAAAACCACTTTTTTATTCAATTCGAAATTACTTTATT
The DNA here is from genome assembly GCA_946477585.1 of Cheilosia urbana. Classification (NCBI taxonomy): domain Eukaryota; kingdom Metazoa; phylum Arthropoda; class Insecta; order Diptera; family Syrphidae; genus Cheilosia; species Cheilosia urbana. Next base: position 67,389,745 of record OX297855.1, read on the forward strand.
TTCGGTCCGTAAGTTTGTATACTAAGAAAGAAGAGTAATAAATCAAAAGCAAATGTTATATATAGAATACTTTATGGCGAGTTCGATCATATGCACCCACAATTGCGAGCGGATGAGACTGCATTTCGCCAGTAGGTTTTCAAGATTGACGATGAAAACATTTGACCACATCGTATAAAACATATTTCCCAATATTTGTTATCATAGTATATACAGCAAACTTTCAGAGACCTACCTATATCTGTTGAAGAAAGGCTTTCATAACTTTAAGGTTATAAAACAAAAAAGACAATTCTTTTGAAACAATGTGTAATTTACAGCAAAAATTTTCTAAAATATGTTGAGAAAAATAATCTTCTAGACTCGCAGTAGATGTATGGTTATGAACGCTGTAAATAGGGGAAGTTGGTGCAGATATGTTGGCAGCAGCATTTAAAAGCTTCAAGTAGCCGCATTTTTTCCATTTCTTGCAGTAAGATGTTTTGAAATTTTGTCATCACTCAGACTCAGAGTTGTCGAATTAGATCCAATTTCCTCATAAATGGAAGCAGCGATCTCAAGAAAGTGAGTTGTCGTCCTCTGACTCTTCAAGTAAAGCAAGCTTTTTTTCCTCAATTCCAAGAAGCCTTAGCTCGACCTGGTTTCCAGCTTGTAGTCTTTTTCAGAAATACTTGTTAAAATTGTTGCATCATGCAATGAAGCCATTTCTTTTCCTTCAGTCTTGTTGTTAATTATAATAGAAGAATAAATATTTTTTGCCAGTCGAAATTCTGTTTCTAAATTACCGCACAGTTGACTATTTAAATGTTCGCGAGCGAAAGTGATAGTAAACCCAACGAAGCCAGCATATTGGCTTATTATTAATGTTTATTAATACGGGGTTTAGTATTTTTGAATGATATTTTACAAGCATTGGATTGCTAAACACCATAATACCTAATGTTGTGATAGGCAACTGCACTACATTTTAAAGGTTTTTATTTGGAACAGCATTTGAAAAATTGTTGAATCGCCTTTTCCAACTAAAAGAAGGGCCAAAATAGCAAAAATTGTGGCAGGCTCTCAAAAAAAAGTGCCAAATTGCAACTTTAGTGGCACAACTGTTACGCGGAGTACGGCAATTCTTCCATTATAGATCGTCAATAACTACATGTTTTCAAAATAAATTTGCACAATTTGGAAGCGTTGTTCAGGCATCAGGCTATTCATGTTGAAATGCCAAACCACCCATGCACCACGCTTCACTTGGTCCCATTTTTCTCATTGTAACACTCGCGCTTGTGAAGCCAACCCGTTTTTTTTTTTTTTTTTTCTGCACAACGTCGGTTAAAGCGCGGCAACATATCGAATAGAGGTCACCATAAACTAGCGAAATTCCAACGATTCCGTTTTCCATCGTCAAGTGACCCTCCACGCATCAGTGCCACAGTAAAACGGCGCTCGTCCCTCGTATCGGCGGTCCTACCTTTGTAACAAAGTAAGCAAATTGCTCTATGAGCGCGGGGAATAACTGGGAAGGTTCTGTATCTTGAATACTGCTCGTGCTGGCTGCTGGTTCTCCAGCAGTTGTCGATTTTGTCTGCGGCCAATACGCCTTTGTTTGGTCTTTGCGTCGTCATGTGTTATTTTCTTTAATCGCATTCGGGAATCTGTTCATAACACACATACATACAACATACAAAGTATCTGTGAATGGAGACATGTGTTGATCTCCTCTGGAATATGGGGGAAATTATATTATCGGTTTTGTCTGTCTGCGATCTCTTAATTCAGAGTTATTGCTCCGGGCGCGGTAGGGCAGGGATCGTCATCGACCGCAGCCGCCAATTGACCGAACCTCATTCAAGGTGTGCGCGGGTGGTTATGGGGATCCGTCAAGTCGCACAAGGCAAGGAGTACGCTTTAAGTCCCCCTCAAGGTTTATATACTTTTTTTTTTGTTCGCAAACCGCTTTTATTGTTCTTCTTCTTCTTTGTTTCTTATAGTCTCTTTGTCTTCTGTTGGTATGGGACATGGGAGATGGGAGTATGGGATTTGTTTTCTTTTGTAGCTTTGAGTTGAGGGTGTTTCACAGTGTTTGTTGACGGCTGATTGAGAGGTGAGGCACGGAAACAGGGGTGGAGTTTAAAAATCTTCCAGGAATTGACATTATGTGTCATTGAATGTATTTTTCTCTTTTTCGTGTTATTTTTAAACTCGACAGTGTGTTCGTGTTGTGTTTGAGTCAGAGATAAAGAGAGATTTACTCGCACAAGCCCCGACCCTTGAGGGGACGAATTTCTTATTCCAGCATGTGGAACGTGTATAAGTAGTTCGTTATTCATTTTAAGGGAATTGAAGAATGTGTCTTTTAAAATGGCCATGGACCATGGTGGAGTTTGATAAATGATAAAATGAAGTGAAATGAATTGAAATGCTTTCCACATGTGATGGGTGCAGCAAGAAGAAGTGATGGGACTTTAAGTGCCGCTGCGGTTAGTTTAAGGGAAAACTAAGTTTAGCTACAATCTTTATTTCTGTCGGTCGTGGCAAGTGAAAACATCGTTTGGGTGGGAACCATCAGCGTGTTTGATCTTCTTTTATTCAACTAATTTTGGTCTAACCTCAAAAAATTTGCAAAATTTTAATTACATATTACAAGCGATTTTCTTACCAAACAAGCTTCATACTTGTGGAGAGTAGCTGATTGAGAAACTGCGGCCTTCGATCTCTGGTACGTTGCTCTTAGTTTAAGATTAAGAGCTGTGGCATCCCCGACGGTTTATTATTTGGACGTTCGCGGTTTTCCTTGCCTTGGCTAAGTCGTTATTCGCTAGATGTGTCCTTGTTTATACCTATATTGACCGTGTTTTGTTTTTGTAGGTACTAGGTACACATCGCATCTATTTACAGCTTATACCTTATACCTACCTACCCGATCGTCGGTTTTATGTGTTATCTTCTTAGTTCGAATTACTCGCGCTAGGAAACAAAAATCCGTCCGAAGAAATAAGAAAGGTGCCGTGAAATAACGCCGAGTTCCAAAACTCAACGTTATTTCACTTTATTTATTTTTTTTTTTTTCCCCTCCGAGGTAGGTGGAAATCTTCTAGAAGACACTATGACAACAGTCGGCGCGTGCTCATAGTAGTGTGAGATTTTTACTCACTAAAATCACCTCCAACAAATTTATTTTGTACTGCAGCTAAGCTACTTATCAAGCAATTTTTTTATCACGAAGTCTTACATACACGTTTGGCAGGCAACATTCCGGCGAAAGTTCCTTCTCGTTCCGCAATTTTAACACGGTTCATACTTATCGGGCTAAGTCCGAAGGTTTAGTTCGTTGTAGGCAGACGCCGCAATAAATTTGTTTCATCAAGAATTTCACTGACCGAGCTATTAATATGTCCTAATAATCGATTTCTATGCTTTCGAGCGCATATTTTCGTTTCGTCCTTAACGGTGGGAATTCCGAGGTCTCTATGGAGATCTTCATTTCTAATGTACCAAGGTGCACTGAAGAATGAAGAATGATCTTAGCACTTTGTTTTGAAAAGTTTGTAAAATGTATAGATTTGTTTCGCTGGTACAGTCCCATAACTGTATACCATATGTCCATACAGGCTTCATCATTTGCTTATATAATAAAAGCTTGTTCTCGTGGGTAGGTTAGGTTAGGTTGAAGTGGCTGTCGGCTATCCGACACACTTAGACCATTTATATGGTCCCTTGTGATACCACATGAATCTATACTTATTCTTCCTACTCGTTGAACCAGTTGGAGCTTCTAATGAAGCGCAGGAGATTTCGAATATCTATCTTTGTGAGATCGTTCAGATCATTGAAGTAGAACGCTCCTAAGTGGAGTTTTCGTCTTTGTGAGAGCGCTGGACAAGTACAGAGAAGATGAAGAATAGTTTCTTCTTCCTCCTCGTCAAAGCAGCTTCTGCAAAAATCGTTGCATAATACGCCAAGCCTTTTTGCATGCCTACCAATAAGGCAGTGTCCCGTGATGACACCTATTATAGCACTGATATGCTTCCTATCGAGGGAGATCATATGCTTAGAACGTTTTAGATCCAGCTTTGGCCAGATCTGTTTTGTCGCTAGACATGTTGAGCCGGTTGTCCACCTGAGATTTGTTCTTTCGATGGCATCCAGCTTAATTGTGAGTTTGCAAGTAGCGATTGGAATACCTATGGAATCCTTGATTGGAAGCAGAGGTATTGTAGTTCCGTGTTTGGCGAGTTCATCAGCCTTGCAGTTACCTGGAATGTCCCTATGCCCCGGCACCCAACAAAGGTGAATATTGAACTGCTCCGCCATCTCTATAAGAGATGAACGACAGTCTTGGGCTGTTATAGAGTTTGTGGAGACCGATTCCAGGCACTTGATGGCAGCTTGACTATCAGAGAAGATACGGATATCTTTAGCAGATATCACGTTTTCCCTTAGCCAAGATAAGACTTCTTTTATCGCCATTATTTCCGCCTGAAAAACGCTACAGTGATCAGGAAGACGGAAGGAGAGACTAAGATTTAGTCTATCTGAGAAGACACCGCCACCAACACCGTCCGCTGTTTTGGAACCATCCGTGTAAAAGTGGATCGATTCATCATTCAGGAATGCATCCTCCTCCCAGAATATCCTAGTAGGAATGTAGACCTGGAAGCGTGGGTAAGCTTGGAATGTTTTCCGAGTAACCAATAACGTCCTCTATATTTGATTTTAAGTTCTTCGCATTTTTTCTTTACATGCGGTTTCCATTTGTCGACAGTCATTCCGAGATATTTGGCCTCGTTTGCAAACGGAACTTGTACCGCATTTATAAATACAGGCAAGTTATTTCTTTTTTTATATGTAAAATCCACACGGACCGATTTCGTTTCGTTAAGAGCGATCCTCCATGATTTTGTCCATTCATAGACCCGGTTAAGCGCGCCTTATAATAGTTTGTTTGTTTCTTTGGTCGTTGTACCCACTGCTAGTATAGCAGTGTCATCGGCAAAAGTGGCTACGGTTGTACCTTCAGTTTGCGGAATATCACACGTAAATAACAGGTACAGGAGATGCCCAAGGACGCTTCCTTGCGGCACACCTGCCCTTATTTCTTTAAATTCCGAATATTCGTTTCCGTGTTTGACACGAAAGAGTCTATTCTCTAGATACGGTTCTAGAATTTTCCATAACCGTTCGGGGAGAACTTGTCTTAATTTGCACTTGAGGCCTTCATGCCACTATTTATCAAATGCTTGCGAAACGTCCAAAAATACGGCAGAGCAAATTTTATTTTCTTCTAGAGCTTTCTCTATTTAGTCAGTTATCCGATGCACTTGATCGATTGTCGAATGTTTGCTTCTAAACCCGAACTGGTGGTCGGGTATAAGACAGTTTTCTTCTATAATTGGTTGTAAGCGTCTGAGTAATATTCTTTCAAAAACTTTCGAAATAATTGGAAGAAGGGAGATGGGTCTATACGTCTTTTTTTCATTCGGTGGTTTGCCTGGTTTTAAAACCATTACTATGACTTCCGCAATTTTCCATTGACTCGGAATGTATTGTAATCTGATCGCGGAGTTTATAATGTAAAGAAGTTTAGTTAATGCTTTCCGAGGTAGCATTTTTAGGAGTTCACCCGTGATGAGATCATAACCCGGAGCTTTTTTGGGCTTGAGTTTCTTTATTACTTCTTGTCCGAGCTCGGTGAGTGTAGCGTTTATTACTACATTATTTTCAAATGTTAGTCTGTCCGATGCATTAATATTTCCATTAAGCACTTGACCATCGATAACCACATAACCACACCTTCTTCTTTGTTTATAACTTCTGCGTTCCATATTTATAATTTGAATAACTTGAAAGGTGGATTTGTTGACAGCTGTTTTTTTTTTTTTTTGTTAGCGGTCTGAAAAGTTATTAAATGACTTTCGAAATTCGTAAAGAGGTTTGTTCGATTTGACAAACTAACAAATGCAGTGACGAAGTTCAACATTTTGCTGAAATGTTGGAAAATATATGGCGAAATGCTATACATTTGGCCTGAAAAGTTGATTTTCAGCCGAAACGATGAATTTAGGTTCGGTGTAAACTAGTCTATGGCAGGTAATATGCAAAAGGCCATCACCTTAAGGAACGCTTTTTTTATTTTTATTTTGCGCACGTATATAAGGTACCTACAGTTTTATGCCGACTTAGTAAGGAAGCCTACTCAGCTCTGTTGAGCTTTGTAAGAAGTGACACTTACCTTGGACCTGTCGCTGTCAAGCACACTCAAGACTGAGCTAATCCAAACGGACACCTATACCTTAAATAAATACAGTGCTCCCAAAAAGTGTCCATTGCGTTTGGCCTACATGATGTACTGAACTCACGGTTACCACATTGGTCATTCATTTGTGAACAATTTTTTGATTCCATTTGTTCATTTGTATACAAAATGAAAAAGAAACTTGACTTTAATTTTTATGCAACCTAAAGTGCTTTTCTTTCCGTCTATAAACTTATTGAAATTCAAATTTGGTAAGAGGATCAGTGGTCAAAATTTGGCCAAAAGTTGGATGTCTGAAGTACTACTTAAAGTGGTCCTATGTCTCATGTCCTTTTTTAAATGTTCAGATAGGTACATTTAGATCGAATGAAACTGCAATCTTGATAGAATGTCATTTCATTGTCATGTCATATCGAAATGAGACGGAAATACCGGGGCGACACGGCGGAAATTGGCCCGTCTCGCCATCACTACGCCGCCGCGCTCTTGACTCCTAAACCACTCAACTGATTTCAATGAAATTTTGTGGGTTTGTATGGTTGGTTGCAACTTGAAAGATATTTCCCGATAGGTGGCGCTGTTATTGATCTTCTAAATCACTCAACCGATTTAAATGAATTTTTTTTGGGTTTATATAGCTCCTTCCAACTTGAAAGAAAGGATAGTTTTGGACCCGATATGTGGCGCTGCTGCCGAGATATAAACATTTTTCTAATTCTTTCAACTTAATTCTTAAAGTGAATAATTATAATAGGCACGCTGGACCTGGGAGTAAACTGATAAAGCTAGGACTTCTGAATCAGTTGATTAAATCAAATCTTAGTTGTAATGATATGAGAACAAAATGCAAGAAAAAAACTCTAACCCCCTTATTAATAAAAAAAAGTGCACAAGTAATTTAGTTAGCAAACGTCAGATAGCATACAAAAATTGGACATAACGGTTGAGTAAGAAGTTGATAACTTTTACACAGCCTTTATTAATACGGGGGTAAAAATGTAAAACGTTGGAAACGATTGCGTTATGAAAACTTTTTAAACGAATGAATACACTTATCTACTGTATTAAGAGTATAATGTACATACCTAATAAAGATTTGTTTTTTAAATGTCTTAATACAATTGAACTATGTTCTACACAATTCAATTTAACGTCCACATTTGGCGAGGGAAGTTTCACATCTGGTGTGTGGTCACAAGCACACTCCCTGTTTTTTTTTATGTGTAAACATTTAAGCGCGCGTTGTTGGAATCTGGTGGAGTAATTCCACACATTAAACTTGCGGGGACGGCAATGCGTCACTGTATTTTATCATTGCATACATTTTTGGAATCTGGTGGAGTAATTCCACACATTTAACTTGCGGGGAAAGGGAATGCGTCACTGAGCTGGGGCATATTAATTTCATCTTTTTGTTGATGTGAAATAACATTTTTCCATTTCGTCCTTGCACCGTACTCAGAAGAAATTTCAATAATTCTGCAGGGAGATTATCATCTTTTACCAATGATCATAAGCGGAGACTTCAATATCAATATAGGTATAGGTATACACTTTTCACAAAGCTGCACCAAGCAGCTGCAAGCATACACGCAGATCATTAGCAGCATTGACGGTCATTCACGACCGTTTATTGATCTCTCTATCTATCTTTCCATTCCCCGCACTTGGTTGAAATTGTTATCTCGTATCGTCCTATCCCAACACATGCACCCCCATAATTCAAACACCCGCATACAATGCAATTCAGTATAGAAAACGCAAAAAATACAACAACAATCAAAACATTATTGTTGACTTGACTGCGATGACGAATTGCAAAAACCACCGCGATAGTAAGTACACAAAGCGATCCACAGTCGCCGTCGATAGTCGTGTTTAGCTTTTCTGTGCACTTTTGGCGCATTTGTAAAAGATAGCACACGCTGTATGGCTGTAACCCCCGGGCCCCGGTACACAACAATGCAACAAATCCACATAACCAATACATCGGCCTAAGTTAAGTCCACTAGCCTGCACTGGCGCAGCCAGCTAATGACACTTTGCAAGGCAAAACACTACTACATGCTATATGGGTTCGTAACAGTCTCTCTCTCTATGTGTCTACTGTAAATCGTTTTTCGCAAATTAACAACTTTATTAAGAAAAAAAAAAATTTTTTTTTTTCACTCTTTGCAACATTTAATGGGCTAGTGTCTACGTCAGCTACGAACGTCGTACATAATATGCCTTCGAGATGTGGCTGGTGTAGACCGTGCGCCGTGCAAAAAAAAAGGGTTCAAGGCAGTTTAATCGCTATCGCGAAGCGATTTATATTTCCACTATGTTGCAATGCGTTGCACAGTGCAGTTGGAAAAACAGAAACGAGTAGCAGAGAAACAATCGAGTTCATATATGAGGAGTCGAGAAGATGCGGTGACGGTGAGCGTTTTGCTGGCTTATGGCGCTTCCAATTAGCAATTTATTTAATGCGTGCACTTTAAATTGTTAATTAGGCTTTGCTGAAGCATTAAGATGGTTTGACAAATAAGTCTGAGATTGTGTATAAAGTGAAATCACTTGCTGATGAGGCGATGGGTATAGAATTGTTAGTTTTATAAATTAACGGAGGTCACAGACTGACTCTATTTAAATGTTGGCACCTTTTGTGCTGATGACCGGTTGTGATGTGCCCTGGGAGGCAATCGGCCCTAGCGAGGTATCCGTCGGAGCGGAAAATTCTCCGATTTTATACGATTCGGAAGATTTTTGCTGCGAGGTATTCTTCGGAGAATTGTTCCGACGTTTTGTAACACAAATATCGGCGAAAATACGTTGAAGTGCGATGAAGACAAGTCGCTGACCTATGCTTGTTCTTTAGGTACTTCCATGGTAGATGTTCGGAGGAACTCAAAGACATTATCCCTTGAAATGCAACTTTTGGACGCCCAACAAGACAGGCTGCTAATGCTCATGACCATACAGTACACTTGACAACCGCGAGGACATCAACTTTCAAATACAGGACAAGCAAACTTTGGAACTCGCTTCCTGGGGATATATTTCCAGAAGACTACAATTTGCAGCAATTTAAGTGCAGAACAATCATACATCTGCAGGCATCTCGGGGCGCTGTTGAAGCGTTATAGGTTCGCCTTTCCCGGGAGAAGTATATAAAAAAAAAAAAGTGAATTTTTTGGTTAAATTTTTGACAACTAGGTTCTGATATTCTCAGACAGAAACTGGTTGCGGAATTCGTTTACGATTTAGAGTGCGGTGCGGTGTGCCATCGCAATTGTTTATTTCTCTTCCGAAGTCGGACACCTCGAATGCAATTTGAGCCACCGAAAGAGTATGCGTTGCGGAAAAATTTCCATTCCGACGGATACCTCACTAGGGCCGATTATCTAGTACAAAGCGTATCTAAACTAGACGGTCAACTTCCGTGCACCTTCCCCGCAAATTTTGAATGACAGCCCTCTGTCCCGCTTTTATTTTTCCTGTCTGTACAAAAGTGTGAATACGTGTAATTAATGGCCGCCGGGATCCACTTTTTCAATAACAAACAATTTTTAAATGAATGTATAACAATAAATGTTGAGTATGTTGTTTTAGATAGGTTTACTTGTGCTCTATCCATCGTCGGCGACAAAAAATGTTCATCCGCATCCACATTTCAGGTTTTTTTTTATTTTATTTTCTTATGAACTACATTTTTGACAGCAGAATTCATGCAGCTGCCTGCCTTGGGGGAGTGTTCCAAAATAGGTTAACAACATGCAAGTTAAACCCAAGTTTCCACTAGTGCAAAAGTGAACTTTAGAAAATATTCCCGAAAGTAAATTTCTATTAGGCTTGGTGAATGTTTTCAAATTGGTTTATTAAGCACCATTTGTACACAATCAAATTACGATTGGAAATAACACTAAACGGTGTTGAATGATTTTACATAGGGACAGTAAAAATGCAAATGTTTTTCATATTTAAAAAAAAAGATGTATTAAAAATACGAATATATGATTAAACTCCTAACAAAAGGACAATATAATGTGTTATTTAATTGGATTCTGCGATTTGATTTCCGATTTCATATTTCGCGTATTCAATCGTGAGAATCCAAATTGTTAAATGTTGGTATTCGCATGCTTTATTTCGTTTTCTATATAAATATAACACACAGTACTATTAATAAATTTCAGTCTCGACTTTAAACTTACGAAAGCTAACAATTGAATTTGTATGGAAAATATAGCTAATTTGAATTACTAAAAATTTCAAGTCAAAACCTTAAATTTTTTTTGGTAAGGTCCATATTCTTTTACAAATTTAAAAAAATAATGTAGGTATTTTGAAAATTTCCCATTAATATTTTTATAAACCTCTCAAAATTAATTATATTAAAAAATACAAGTGCACTCTATGTGTTTTTGGAATTCAAAAAACAATCAAAACATTTTTGTAAGTATTTCACATAAATAAAGAGCGATCTACGAGGATTTTTGTATTATGGTTTTATTGTGCAAGTATACATTTTACGTACCAATTACAGATTATAAATTGTGCTGAAACTGAAATATCTTTTTCAGGCGACATAAAAAAAAAGGAAAACGTTTTCTCTAAACTATGTTAAAATATTATGTTCAAACTTCAAAGGTAACTTCAAATATTTAAATATTCTCTTTAAAATACACAACAAAAGTGCAAAAAACCATGTTAGTTCATTTGATTAATATCTTTAGATGGATTTCTGCTAGATATTGACAAATAATTATCATATTAAGGTATCTAGCATTATGATGAAACTATATCAGGAATTCCGCACTTTCAACCAATTTCATATACTTTAAAACTTTTAAATTGAACTGCGATGTGAACGCCGTTTAACTAATGGGCACCAAAAATGACGGACACAGTCGCCCCCACTTAAAATTTCGCCGCTACGCCCACTTGCATCAAACAGCGAAGTATTTTCACTTAAGTTTTATCTGTCATTAATCATTATGGCTACAACATTCAATTGCAATGTTATCATTATATTGGCTTAAGCTGAACTACTGCCGTGCAATAATTTATTGTTCTCCTTTGAGTCTGGTACATTGCACTCGTTTAATGGGAGCTTGAAAAATTACTCCGCCATCTCTGTGTGAATATTATAACTTATAAATGTTTAAATGTCCATAGACAGTTAGATTTGTTCAACAATTTTGTAAAACGAAAGGCTGCTTTGAAGTAGCGTTGTGTTACTCATACGAGGCAATACAAATATGTCCCATACAACCGATCCAAATGGCCCAACACCTCAAAACGAATTTTTGTACCACCTCTCAAATTTGTCACCTGTCACGTGTCACGTCGAAGAACATAATGTGTCACTCTCTAACTCTCAATTCAACTCACTTAAGGAGAGTCAGCGATCAGAGTACGCCACCTCTCTCAACTCAACTCCTTTACCTTTTATGACTTTGACTATGAGAAATTGAGAATACACTAAAATGTAGGTACCATTCATTTGAGGATCTGAGAGGCAACACAATTGAGGCCTCATTTTCTTCCCTCGATATCAGATCCAGTGCCAGTCCTCATGTGAGGTGAAATATTACATACCAACTCATTTGATGAGATTTAGAGCAACACCTCATTTGTGGTGGGACATTTTACCACTTCATATTTCGAAATGAGAGCCGCATAAAAACTAATATTCAGAGCAGAATTCAAATTTCAAGTCTCTTCCTTTTTTTCTTGTAGAGGTAGATACTGTTTATGTACGAATTAAAAAACCATTCTCCAAAATACAGGCTGTCCGCCGGGAAGGTGCCATTTTGGTAAACATTAGTCTTGACAGTTCATATTTGGTAGTCGTGGAGTCTACACGTGGCAAATTTAGTATGGAAAAATATTCGATAAACCAACGTGTTTTAATCGTTGAAACATTTTATCAAAATCAATCATCGATTACTGTGACGATGAGAAAGTTACGTGATTTTTTTGGGAAAAACAACGTGCCAACAAAACGCACTATTTATCGTGTAGTGAATGATTTCGAAGAAAGAGGGTCTGTGGGTGATAGGACCACAACGTACTGCAAGATCGGCTGAAAACATTACTGCTGCTCAAGGAAGTGTTCAAAACAATCCATCAACCTCAATTCGACACCGTGCTCAGGAGCTTGGTCTTCAAAGAACAACTTTGGCTACAATTTTGCACAAGGATTTGCATTTGTTTCCTTTTTAATGCCACAACTTCATGCTTTGGGTTTGATTAACATGTGGTACCAACAAGACGGTGCCACATCGCATACAGCCAGGATTACAATGGAATTACTGCGAGACCACAACAAGTTATTTCAAGACATGGTGATGTTGATTGGCCTCCATGGTCGCCTGATTTGACTGCTCCGGACTTCTTTTTGTGGGGTTATCTGAAAAACAAGGTCTATGCAAACAAACCAGAAACGCTTGAGCAACAAAATATTCGTGATGAAATTAATGAAATACCGCGTGAAATGTGTGAGAATGTAATGAAAAATGTGCTCAAAAGGGCTCGCATTTGTGAGACTAACGTAGGCGGACATTTACCTGATATTGTATTCCATATACATAATTGCCGATATTGAATAAAACATTTATCAATATAAGATCCATTCTCTTTGATTTAATCAAAAATTATAAACAAAAAAAGGTAGTATACCTTCCCGGCGGACACCCTCTATATGTACAATAAAATCATACAAGACCCTTCATTAACATTTTTTTCTCCAAAAAATCTAAAGAGATTAGTAGTTGCTCTATATACAAACAAAAATGGTATTCTTAATTTCCACACACTAAATTAATTAATTTCCACTCAAAAAACATCATAATATCCCCTTAAAACTTGTGAGTGATAAACATTAGTGGATCTGTGCAACTCCAACTATGAACGGCACACTCTAAAACTTCAAATCGAACAATTCGAAGTTCAAAAGTTGTCAAACGCGCGCGATAGTAGAAAGTAGGTCTACTCAGGAGACGCGTTGAACTTTACGATATTTACGATCTAAAGTCGATTCAAGGCCTGAAATTGCATTTTGTGTGGCAGTCGCATTTCCTAGGTTCGAGAAAATGCATTTGAAAGCGCTTTCCAACGAGTGAAGTTCTCGAACGCAAGCACTCATTCCATTGAACTTTCTCTGTCACTATCACTGTTTTGTGCAATAAATGACAATTGACAGCAAGTGCATTGAGCCACTTGATCAATGCGGGACCAGTAGCAGATTTGCGTGTGCGGATGCTAAATAAATGGCACGCACCAGACCTGAACACACAAGCCGCAAAATCGACACTGACTCATTTCGGTTGCTTTTTTTTCAAGACTGTGCACGGGACTGAATTCAAATTCATTTGGGAGTGTTCTCGGCGCGCACTTAAAAAAAAAGGAAAACAAAAGACAATGGAAGCGGATTTTCGAAATAATAACGCCTTTATGTTCGAGATGGACTCGGGATTCAATTATCATTTCAATTGCATTTTTGTTACCATTTACATTGCTTACACGATTGTGTGAATCAAATGAGTGATTCGTGTCACGTTTTAAAGACGGTACCATTGTTATCCAAATGAAGGTGATTGTGCGTCAATTAGCGAGGGTTGACTTGTTAATGACAAATGAGCTGACGCTCGCTATTGTTTGAAAATGGAGTAGGTACCGTCAATTTTTGGGACGTTAAGCCTCAAGTAGATTGATCGACTCGAATCTGCAATATTTAATCGCCAAACGTCATATTAATCCGCCAGATACAAGACACGATACCTCCGCATAATTGTCACACGCAATAATCAGTATTCAAAGCCTCGTCCCGCGTATATCTATCTATCTCAAATGACAAAGGAGTTCTTGGAATTCCTTCTGTCATTCCATATGTGTCCAGTTTACACACATTGCACTCCGTCCACTGACTAGAGATAATTACTCACTCTATGGTCACCGTCATAATGCCTTGTCAGTTAATACAATTCATCTCGCCGCCGCCGCTGCTACCATCAGTTGATGCCCCGCGTCAATACGCGCCTCATCCAAGTGTCAATTTTTCCCTTCTTTCGCGTCCAATTGCATTGTTTATTTATTCATTTTCCCCATCATTTTGATTTCCATGTTTTCTTTTGCGCTACTCTTTGTGACGAGTGGTGTGTGTCTGGCTGTTGCTTGTCGTTGTCCGGCTGGTGGCATGTTGTCGTCATCATTGCCGTCGCACACGTATCCAACGTGTGTTCTTCGAGGCAGCAAAAAAGCTGTCATGTTAACGCCATAAAAACGTTTTGAGGTTTTCCTTTGCTGGGGTGTTGTTTTTGTTTCTTTCTTCTTTTTTTTAGATGCAATTGCATCGGCAAAGTGTCTGGAGGTAGATTATTGTGAAGATGATGATTTGCAGCGCAGGTGAATTGCCCCCACTTGGAAGGCCGTGCCATTGGTTGACCATTTACAGAGTTGCGAACACTTGACTGCGTTTTTGCGATTTTGTATCGTGCAAATGAAGGGGGGGAACTACATTTTATTGTTTTTTCACCTCTAAATGAGGTGATTGAGATTGAACAACGGGTGTGGCAGTGTTATGACTTATGAGTAATTTTGTGCATAAGGAAAATCCTAGCACGGATCACTTGGTATGCATAATGAGAGAAGCGCATTGTCAGTCGAAAAAGGATCAACAATCGATCAGATGCCCAACCCTGCTGTAACAAAGTGATTGGTGGTTCATTCCATCACGTTCTTGATGCGAGCGAGATGATTTAAATTCGCGAGAACATAATTGTGGAATTTTGAGTGAATCGAAAAAATGTCAAGTGGTAGACATGAAACGTGACTGTCATAAACAAATCATACTGAGACCCCCAACTAACAATCCTCTTGCCGCTGGCCCTCTCAATTTTTGCCAGGAATCCGCCATTTTGTTGTCCTATCCGTGTACGCCAATTCCTATCCGTTTTGCTTTGCCCACAGTGAAATGTAAAAAGATTAGGTGCGAATGTGTTGGTTGAGAGGATTTTTGACATTTGTCAATACGAATTTCTATGCAACAATACTAGCGCACCTTAACTTTTTGGGAGCGTAAAATTTAGCTTGTAGGCAAATAACTGTTAATCGGTCGAAGTTAAGGGTCTCAGTATTGTCTCTGCTCTCTGGTGACTGTCAGTGCAGTAGTCGTAAGCGGTGGGCGAAATATAAAATGGTGCCATAGGTATATTGTTTCTCTTTTGGGAAGAATGATGCACTTATGTACATTTAGGCGCAAGAATGTCCGTGTTACACTTACCCTACATAGATGGATAGTGGAACACCAAACTCACCTTAACGAAAATGCCATCCAACAGCTAAAACCTCTCGCGCAAATGGGGTGAACACGTGAAAATTCATCTTCTTAATATTATGTAGAGTTTGACTATATTGTGGCTGGCTGTCAATGGAACGTGAACATATGCATTGACGTATTTTAATGTAGACGTCAGTGGTCAGCTTTAAGTATGTTCGAAACAACAAATGCGATACTATTTTACAGCGGAAAAGGGAAGAAATTTAAATTGCAATGTGCTAATGAAAGTATGTGGTTCTTCCTCATGGTTCAAAAGCAAATCGATCCGGCTTTCCGGCTTACAGAATGCCAACTTCGATCTCTCTCGACAGAGGGCGCATCCGCGGTATAATAGCTGTCATCACTAGACACTGTCTTGTATAGGCAAGTTTGCAACAAGATGTGTCGTAGATTCAAACGATTTTCATAGAAGCTGCTGTGTGGACGACGAGGAAGAGCAGATTATTTACCACTTTCAGTGTACTTGTCCAAGTACATAATACTTACTTAAAACATTTGAATTGAACAGAAAGGATGACTGATGATGAGTGATGACACAACCGACATGTATTTTTGTTGCTTTAAGGTTCATTGCCTTCGGTTTATTTTTCACTATCAGCTAAGGTATGCTAACTCTGAGAAGATTTTAAGACAAAAACATGATAGGATTTCATGGGCGTAATCCAGCTCAAGCCAGTATGCGATTACATTATAATTGGATGTCACTAGCTGTAAGCCAACTTAATCCTACACGGTTAAAATTCCTAGCGTTAAATTTAATATTTTTGGATTTGTATAGGTATAAGTCAACGCCGAGAAAATATTAAAATTTAATATTTTGCATATTATATTGAAATTAAACAACTAATAAAAGATTTATTAATTTTAAATAATCAGTTCTATTCGGCAAAATCCATTTATTCTGTTTATGAATTTCCATACAAAAGGTCGAACTGTCAAAAAATCTTTTACGGTCTCTAGAATTGGTATTCTCTGTGGAAAAAGTCTTTTATGAATTCTCTTAAAAAGCTTAACAGAATAAAAGATAGAATTTTTGTGGCTTTTAACGGGTGATTTTTTAGCTGGTTTGGTTTTGGCAACACTGGTTTTGACAGCTGACGTGTGTTTAGTACCTTGTGTCACAGACAAACAGCTTCAGTTTAGTTTGCAATTTAACCATGGATCGTCTTACAAATGAACAACGCTTGCAAATTATTGAATTTTACTATCAAAATTCGTGCTCGGTTCGAAATGTTCATCGCGCGCTGCTTCCATTTTATGATCGGCATTCTCGACCTTCTGAGCAGTCTATTCGGAAGATTGTGACCAAATTTCGCACCAAATTTACTTTGTTGGACATTAAACCACCAACACGTTTACGTACTGTGCGTAGTGAAGAAAATATTGCGGCCGTATCAGCTAGTGTGACAGAAGACCGCGAAATGTCGATTCGGCGCCGTTCCCAGCAGTTAGGCCTTTGTTACAGCACTACGTGGAAAATTTTGCGGAAGGATTTGTGCGTAAAGCCTTTTAAGATACAGCTTGTGCAAGAACTAAAGCCAGCCGACCTACCACAACGCCGAATTTTTGGTGAATGGGCTCTTGGAAAGCTGGCCGAGGATCCGCTTTTTTATCGAAAAATTGTGTTCAGCGATGAGGCTCATTTTTTGGTTGAATGGGTACGTAAATAAGCAAAATTGCCGCATTTGGAGTGAAGATCAGCCAGAAGCATTGCAACAGCTACCAATGCATCCCGAAAAAGCCACTGTTTGGTGCGGTTTATGGGCCGGCGGCATTATTGGGCCATATTTCTTCAAAGATGATGCGAATCGCAGCGTTACTGTCAATGGTGAACGCTACCGAGCGATGATAACAAACTTTTTTTTTGCCCGAAATGGAAGTTCTTGACTTGCATGATATGTGGTTTCAACAAGACGGTGCCACATGCCACACAGCACGCGAAACAATGGCGCAATTGCGAGGCGAGTTTGGTGAACAGTTAATTTCACGTTTCGGGCCGGTCAATTGGCCGCCTAGATCGTGCGATTTGACACCATTAGATTATTTTTTGTGGGGGTATGTCAAGGCTAATGTGTATAGGGACAAGCCCGCTTCGATTGACGCACTGGAAGCCAACATCCATGCATTCATTCGTGAGATACCGGCCGATATGTGTGAAAGAGTATGCCAAAATTGGACTCAGCGGATGGACTACCTGAGACGCAGCCGCGGTCAACATTTGCATGAAATTATCCTTAAACATTAAATTGCAAAGTTCAAACTATCGATTCAAATAAATATTTCATTCATTTTTTCGAATTTTTTGTGTTTTTTTTTTTTTAAAAAGTTCTAAACCTCTTAAAAAATCACCCGTTATTATAAAATATTTTTATTAAATAGAAAATTTTGGATGTAAATAGATCTATATGTAATTCTTCGTCAACAAAATGCTTACAAAAGGACACAAATGTTATAAATGTGTATAAAAAAGTATAATAATGCAAAATAATTTATAAGGAAATTATATTTTTGCTTAGCCGAAAACACGGTTTAGTTCTGCTGGAACTAATATCTAATAGTAAACTATTTGATCTTTCTGATGAGCGCAATAATTCAGAGCTTACTTTTTTCAGCCGGCATTTGAATGTTTTTTTTTTTTTTGCAAAAAAATTGATCAAGGTGCCCACTAATTATTTACAAAAAAAAAAAAAAAAAACACTGTTTGTTTTAAAAGGTTCGTAACAGCTTTCAATTTTCGAAGTTCCATAAGATTTTGAAACCCAGAATACGATTAATAAAAGATATTTTATAGTCGAGACCTTTTATGATTCGTAACAGAATATTCATAACAGAATAAAAGATTTCGCCGATTAGGCCCAAATGTCTGCTATTACAAAATATGTCTGAAATATTAAATTTTAATATAGACGGAGATGGGGTTTAATGCAAAAGTATTTAAATTAAACCATTATTAATATTGAAAAATTAAAGAATTTTATTACATCTGTATTCGAATTAAATAAACTGAAGATTAAAATATATAATAAATATTGCCTTTTATAAACCCATTGAAAATACACTCTTATTATATTTTAATACTTTTTTAGATTTAATTTAGTTAAAATATATGGAATATATTTCAACACCAAATATAGGTATTTTATTTTAATACTAATTGTTATTGGTTGGTAGAGAATTATTAAGCGTACCTAGGCAAATTCCCGTGGTCTCTTATCCTCCTATAGACTGCCGCTGTGCTTCCTTCAGTAGGGTATATTTTTCTAGATCTTTAAATGAAGGAGAAGTCATATGTATGTATATGGCCGAATTATCTTATTTATTATTCAGTCAAATACTTACTTTTTGGAATTGAGTAGCTATATTTCTTAGGCAATGAACTGGAATCTCTAACCATCCTTATCTTCACAAGCAAATCTACTGAAAATCTCTGCGCCTCACAACTTTCAGAAAAAAAGCAAATAGGGTAACCTCTTACAAGAATACTTTGAAATTGAAGTTACTTACTTGTAAGAATAATATTCTAATTGGATATAAATGTAACTCCCATTTTAAGCATGACTTTCACTTGTTTGTATTTTTAAATCATTTTTCTTTTAGAAAAAAATTTATCCAAATCATCCACTCCGTAGAGTAGGACGCTCAAACTAACTTTAAATTCTTAACCAAGTGACAAAATAATATATAAAAAAAAAAAAAAAAAATTGGCGCAACAGGTCCGGTGGGACACTAGGCCTAGCATCACAACCATTCGTTTTGTGTGAGTTTTTATTTTTTGAACGAATGGAATGGATCTACAATTTTATGCCGACTCCAAACGGCTAATTGAGAAGCTCTTTCAAGACAGTTATAACTCTCGGATGTTTGTCAGACGTTCGTGAGAGGTGGCGCAGTGAACAAAACCCTAAGTTGGAATTTGAGTTTTTGCGGGATTCGAACCTCGACCTCTCGCTAAGTAGTCCAACACACTAACCACTAAGCCACTGCGCCTACATTAATATAGTTGGGCTTAAAAGTAATACCGATGTATTTAAAACTAATCACTTTGGTTCAGATCCTGCATTAAAATCCAATAGAAATATTTTGAAGTTGGTGGCTTTAAAAAGTTCGTATTCAAAATTATTCAGAGTAGATGTTATATTTCAGGTCAACTACAAGTTAATTTTAACAAGTTCTGGTGTCGAATCGCGTCCTCCGTGATGGAGCATTTCGGTATTTGTTTTTGTTTCACATGTTAAACCAACTTAATTCCGTGAACGGGTAGCTCCTTCACGAAAGTGGCGATTCGACCCCTGGATTGAAATATTATTTTAATATAGACCGAGTTAGATCGTAGACCAAAAATACTGGATTTTAATCTTTCGAGATTAAAGTTCAGAAAATTCGTACTAAAATGAGTATTTTAATGAAACAGTAGTTATTGAATTTGAATAGAAAAATATTATAGAAAAGTTGAATAAATTGGAAATATTGCGCCGTATTAATGGGAACGTTCGGATACCTAGTTTATGTGAAACGTCAAGTAGATTTGTCGCTAATAGGTATCCGAACGAGTTGACTAGGCAACTTGAATTATTTTTGTATTCTTGCGGTCGGCCTAACCTTTGTTTGATTTTGCCCTTTTTTGTTCGGAAAGGGCCCTTCGCAATTTTTTAAAAATTGTCATTTCCAAAAAAGTTTGCTTAAAATGTAACACGGTTGCCTATAATAAAACTGTTATAATTATAGTGTTATGCGAACTAATGGTTGTTAAATATCGTGCGAAAATTCTAAATTTGCAGAGTAGCTTTAGAAATCAAACCCTTTTCTCTCACTAGCCCTTTTTTTCTTCAGAATTCTGCAGCGGCCACTCTGTTTATTTTAAATTTGAATCTACGAAATGTCAACTGAGTATGCAGGCAGGATTTTCTTGACTAGATTTGTCGGCTTCCCCTCCATAAACATCAACTGCAAAAGCTATACACGTGACCACTCTGGGCCTACATCTAGTCATAGTCAGTCAGCTGTCAGACTTACTGAGCTAGGAATCCGAACGTCCCCAATAACAAATTTAAGTCTCGACTTTAAATCTACGGAAGATTACAATTGCGAAATTTGTATGGAAAATATAGCCAAATTTTGAGTCGAAAGTAAGAATGTTTTATGGTAAGGCACATTGAAAACTAATTTTTCTTGTATTGCATAGACCTGTAAGGCTGCAGAGGTATTAAAAAAACAATCATATTTTTCACCGTGCAATACGGTAAACTATATTTGGCTGCACAAAATTACAAAAATGACTGCAACATTTGATGACGCTAGGGCATGCCACAAACTGCCTATCTGCCAATCCACAGTGTTATAAGTGGTTTACTCGTAAACGTAGATCAATACAAAAATAATGACAGCCTTAAAGAAAGGAGCAAATACAAATACCCCGCAACGGTCCAGACAAGGACAAAAAAGTATATAAGAGGCTACGCGCCTATTTAAAGAGTAAATTAGAATGATGTCGCCTATGCTCTTTCGGGTCGAGTAGTAAAAATTACAAAAAGCTATGCTATTTCATAATTAATTTAAATCGGGCATTCGGACAACTATTAGCTAAAGCGAAACTATACCACATATATTTAGATATACTGCGCGTGTATTTCATTTCAAAAGCGCCACGAACTTCATTCCAGCAAAGCAGTAAAAGTGCAAATTCTATATGCGTCAGTACCCCAAGAGGTCGCCGCGTCAATTCTTCATCTTAACCTGTTATGCATACGCAAATATGCTGGCTGACTTCAAGGACTGAACAACCCTGAACGACATCGAATATATATGAAACACATGCGCCATTATCGGAACAGTGGCGGCATTGCGACGATCATCACTATCGCTTTGCATTAATCATTTCGTAATTTTCAATTTACTATCTCACAGTGACGTTTGTTTTCTGTGGCTGCGCCTAAAAGCCAGAGTGTCCCGCGTTTTGTGGCGGTCGCCTTAACCGGAACGACGATGCTGTCTGCATTTTTTATTTCATTTATTTGAATATGATCATCGCGATCGTTACAGCGTCAGTCGCACACCGATTGTGATCTCGTCCCATTTGTCAGGCTGCAACGCTGTCAAAATGTAGATTTACCTCGCGATGTGATATATGTGACATCAAAATAATATAGGCACCTATATTTAAAAAAAAAAAAAAAACAGCGGACCGAGTTATTTTTTCAGCTTAATGATTTCAACCGCTGCAAGTTCCCCTCGCAGGTTCTGTCCCAAAACCTATTTCTGCTGTCATCAATTTAATGACTCCATGAACAATAAGGTTTCTTGATTTGAAATATTTTCAAATTTCTTCCAGCTCAAAATTGCAACTAAATAAAAAAGTTTCGCTTTACTGTGAAAAACCAACAATTAATTGTCATTGTCATAAATAACCAGCACAAATGACATAAACACATTCAGACTTCAGAGCCAAAGCCAACGCCAGCCAAGTCATACTGGCTGACATGTGGCGCAGAGCCCGCATACACGTTACGTATGCGGCGTAGCCCATCAATGGAAATGACGGGGCGGCGCGTATACTGTCCGACCGATGAAATGTAAATTTGCATAATTTTCTCCCGGTTTTATTGGTGTGTAGTACCTACCTATCTATCTCTTCCTAAGAGTATCTATGCGCACAATTACATGCCATCAGGTAATAATTTATCTACGCTCTTGTGTTGCTTTTATTGTGTTGAATAATTCAAAACCGATATGTGTGTTGTGTACGAGCGCGTTAGATATGCATTCATTTATTTTGTCGCAGGGCAGTGGGAACATGGAATGGAACCATCATCAACAATACGTTGCAAATGTGTCTTCAAATACGCACGCTTTCCGCTTGAAAAGCTCATGACTCACGGGGAATTTCTGACCGCAAAACAATGAAAGTACGACTAAATTTGCATATAAGCCATGTTTTTGTGTATAGCAAAAGTCAGTCTTAATAATGAAGAGCTATCCGCAGGCGTTTGCAAACTCGAATGCGAATTGACTGCTTTTGAAGTGTATTCAAGGCGATAAACTCGCGAGTGAGTCAGTGCGCTATTTGATTGGCATTTCAATTTGTGTCAAAGATAGTTTGCGAATGTATAGTAAATAAAAACACCTCATAACAATCATTTTAATTATAACGTTTAGCTTCTCTCAGCAAAGCTATTTTACCATTTTGGAATTTTGTTTTTTCGAATGAACGCAAGTACCTAACATAGACATAAACGCTGCAACATTTTCACACTTACTTCTCTGGGTAAAAAATCGGTCATCACTTTGAGAGATCGAATTCATAAAAATCATATTCAGATAATTTTCTCACATTTTATGTGAGTGTTTGAAACTACCAAACTGTAATGTAAGTATAATTGCGTTAGGTAGTGTACAAAACTAGCCATACGTCTGCTCGGTGTCGTGATATAAGGCCAAATCTGAGAAGGTCAAATTTTTACTGAAGATAAATGTCAAAATCGAATCATTTTCTACGTTTCGTATAAATAAAAACCAATTTGAGTTAGTTCCAACTTTTGACATGTTCGAAAAGCGGCTGCACTGACCTTTTACTCAGATCGGTATGAATAAAACTTATCAGTTATCAGATCATACATACAAAGCAAATGCTTGCAAATTCTGAGTCTGCTAATTAGTTGACTCAGACCTTTTGCTAAATATTTTGTACGCACATTTTTTACACAATAAAAAGTAAGCAATCTGAATTTTCGATGGTTTGTCTATAAATAGTTGAATTCAGTTTTGTCCGTGCAGGTAAACTAACAAAATACCTGTGAAAAAATCTATTATTTCTTGTCACGCGAAAAGTATTGAGTGTGGACAATTTATGCCTAATATTTTGTTCAGATGCAAATGTTTAGAAAGAATCATTTCTAAGGTATGTAAGAGATCAACATGAAGAAGAAATAAAACGTCAACAACCTATTTGGCAAGTCATATTTCCAGGTGCAATTGTACAGTTCAAATTGCACCTGGAAATCTGACTTTTGTTGCCTTGCAATCTGCAAAGCATACATATTTCTGAATTTAATTTTTCAAAATTCAATTTTCACAAAAGTAGTTAGAATCTCTAGGAAAATTCAAAAATTCAAATTTACTAGTCAGGTTTGACAGGAACTGCAAGGCAAGTACACGTACAGCGAAGTAAAAGCTATGTTCGAATTTTCGAACTCACTTTAGCAAAGTCGGTTTTTATTCATACCGATTGAAAGCAATTGCTAAGGGCTTTTACTTTGCTTCAAGCAAATGCTAGGTTTTATTTATACGACCCACTATGTCACGTCATGTTCGCTTCAAATTATCCGGAAAATGATTTTATTCGCTTGCTAGTTTATCTGATAAAGGGAATAAAAGAAAATCGACACCAGTTCCGCCAAATTGTTGAACTAATCTAATGATGTTGTGCACCGCATACGATTCGAATTATGTAGCGATTCTAAATTAAGCAAAAAACTAATCCAAATTGACAGTTGAGATACTTGAAGTCCACCTGTCAGTTATAAAACTACCTACGTCAATCGATATAGGTACCTTGAATAAATTTGCACGCAATGTTCTAAATACAGTGAAGTGTTCTTCTTAAGTACTTTTTGGGAAAGGAATTTGACCAAATCTTATGTCGTTTTCCATTGGGATTTTCAGATTTTGTTCTCAGATTTCAGATTTTTCGTGCCCAATGGAATATAAAACGCGATTTTTCTTTCTTTGCATTTGCGGTGGTGCGTTTTTTAAAAGTCAACTGTTCTTAAAATGTTATTTGTGTTTACCAAATCTAATCAATTTATGTTAATATCCATTGCAGCGGCCAAATGTAAATTTTTCTCTAATTTTCACAGACTTGTCGTCTCTAAAAAGGTAAAATAACACACTTTAAAGTTTGACAAATGACAAATGTTTTGGTGTTAGTAGGTGTGAGTCTCGCTCAGAAATCGAGATTCGCAAAATTGCTCTGACTCCGAAAAAATTGTTGTTTTTTTTTCGACCAATGGAACGTGAAATCTGATATCTGACAGCTGATTTCAAGAGCAGAAAAACTGATCTGAATCTCAAAACGACATAGCTAATGCTGCATTTACACAATCACACATTCCTAACACGGGCGAATAATGCTAAACGGGATGCTAAACACTAAATAGGCGTTTGACTGATAGGGAGAGCAGTACCTAACACGCAAAAAAAAGTGGCACGTATTTTGGTCGGCCATCTTGTTTACGTTATTGGAATTATAGGAAAGCTGAGCATAGCATGTTGATATTTTTATAGCGATGGTTATCGAAATCAGAGACAATACTGAGATGTCAACTCAACTCTCAACTTTTTTTCAAATTCGCCATTTTGTTTTCCTATCGATTTTCTGTCAATTTAGAATCCGTGTGACATGCAAAAACATACAAAAAATATAAAATCAATGCTGGCAACCGGTGCCAACCGTGGGGGAATGTGAGCCTGTCTGTCTGTCTGAAAAGTCCTATCTAAATCCGCCCCCGTACCCTGCGTACTAAAAGACCTCAATGGCCAATGGGCAGAGTCAGATGTACAATCGCTGAATCTGCTCATGGAGGCCCATTTCCCTGGCTGCACGCCTGTCACTGGTAACCCTGACCTTAGCAGGGATACCCCCTTGGGTACCCTTCCAAATGCAATCACCATTTGCGAGGAAAAGCTAAAGTGGGCTGTCAATAGCTTTGAACCGCACAAGTCCCCGGGACCTGATGGCATCTTCCCGGCGCAACTACAAAACGCCTTTGATATCGTCAAGGACAGTTTTAGGACGATTCTGGCTGGCTGCATACATCTGGGCAGAATTCCTTCATCCTGGACGATGGTTAAAGTTGTTTTCATTCCCAAAGCAGGCAAGGCCTCACACACACTTCCAAAGGACTTCAGACCAATTAGTCTGTCCTCCTTTCTGTTAAAAACACTTGAGAGGATCATCGATCTTCACATCAAAAGCACTGTTGACTAAGCGCTAATCTCTAGCTCTCAACATGCATATCAAAAGGGCAAGTCCACCGAGACCGCATATCATTCAATCGTTGGCTCGATTGAAAGGTCCCTCTCTTTCAAGGAATATACTATGGCTATCTTCCTGGACATAGAGGGGGCCTTTAACAACATAGAGACCCGTTCGATTATCCAAGCCTTAAAAAAGCTAAACATTGGCGAACAAATATGCTGCTTAATCGGCCACATTCTCACCTGCAGAAGGGTGACAGCTACGTTCGGCAGCAGCGCTGTCGAAAAACTTGTGCACCGAGGTACCCCCCAAGGAGGAGTGCTACCTCCACTACTATGGAATATAGTTCTCAACGAACTTCTGATTTCGATGGAGATTTCCGGTTGCAAAGTTGTGGCCTATGCAGACGACGTCGCCTTACTCACTTCAGGAAAGTATCCGCAGACTCTTTCCGATATCCTGCAACTCGCTTTACGTAAACTAGTAGTCTGGACCAATAGTTGCGGTCTAAGCGTCAATCCGCCGAAAACTGAACTAGTTCTTTTCACTAGAAGGGTTAAGATACCTCTTATCACCCCCCCTAATCTCAACGGCACTCCTCTCGAGTTTGTTATAAGTGCCAAATACTTGGGGCTGATATTAGACAGCAAGCTTTTATGGAGGGAAAACATTGCCGAACGTGCTAGGAAATCCCTAGTGGCACTCTACTCCTGCAAAAGGGCTGTCGGCTCGAGATGGGGCCTCCAACCCAACATAATGCATTGGCTTTACACGGCGGTAATCAGACCGATTATCCTTTACGGCATTATGGTATGGTGGCCGGCCTTGGACAAGATCTCCAATCTAAAGGCCCTTGAGAAGACTCAACGCCTAGCATGCATTAGCATCACGGGTGCACTGAGGACATCTCCTACCGCCGCTCTACAGACAATGCTAAATCTTCTTCCTCTGGACATCGTCAGCAAGGAATACGCCGCCAACGCGGCAATCAGACTAAGGGAGGGTAAACACTGGAGAGGACAACCAACTGGACATGCCAGCATCCTCCTGCAGATAAGCCCCTTACCTAATACTACTGACTACCTGCGTACAAAAATCGTTTTCGAAAAAGGCTTCACAAAGGAAATACCGAAAAGATCCCAATGGGACTCACGGAATGTCCTACATGTAGGAGCACTGTAAATATTTACGGACGGCTCCAAAACATTAGAGGGATTCGGGGCTGGTGTATTCTCAGAAGAACTGAGCTTGCTCCTCTCCTTCTCCCTTCCGAAACACTGTAGTGTCTTCCAAGCCGAAATCACAGCTATTCGTCAAGCCGCGGCGTGGCTGTCGATTAATAGTATATCACACAGGGATATTGTTATTTATATTGACAGTCAGGCTGCAATCAGATCCTTAGTCTCCAGCGAAATAAGATCTAAGGCGGTGGAAGATTGCCGCGTATCTCTTAACGAGATAGCTGGACAGTACAACCTTACCCTTTGCTGGGTTCCGGGACACTGTGATATCCCAGGGAACTGTGCAGCTGACGAACTTGCAAGATTAGGCTCCTCCGGTGTTGATAGCGTTAGTCTGTACAACTTACAGGCACCGCTATCGTACGCTAAACAAATCATTAACGCGGACGCAACAAGAATTGCAAACCATAGATGGAAACATCTGGGATATTGCGACGTTGCCAAGCTTACCTGGCCGACCCTGGATACTAAAAGATCCAAGGAGCTTCTGCGACTAAACAGAACTAGCATCTCGCTGGTTGCTAATGTCATTACTGGTCATTGTATTCTGGGCAGACACGCGCAAAGACTTGGATTGCCATACAATGACTTTTGCAGAAGCTGCAGGGATGAGGAAGAGGATGAGTCCGTCACTCACCTTCTCTGCAGCTGCCCAGCTCTATCCAATCTAAGGATGGCGTACTTAGGAAACTACTTCCTCAATGATCTTAGTGATCTATGCGACACCAGCGCTGCTAACATTCTTAGCTTTATCAATGGAAGCAAATGGTTCAGATGAGTAACTAGATAAGGAACCCCTAAACACCAGTGGTACACACAATGGGCCGATTAACGGCCTAAGTGTTTCTCTCATCGAGAGCCACTTTAACATACATACATACATACGAGCCTGTCTGTCTGCGTTGTTATTTAGAGTTGTTTCTCTCAAACAATAATTCACAAACTGAAATTCGACATAATTTCCCAACAGAAATTGTCAGGGTAACCTCCAAACAAGCGAGAATCGTTGTTACTCCTCGCTTCTCCACTTTATAATCTGTTTGGTTGTGTATTTTCCGTTTTTGAATACTATTACCTTTCATGAGTAAATATCTTAAACAACTGAAGAAAAATTGCTCAAAATATTTTTATGTTCCCTCAACCAATCTACA
Source organism: Cheilosia urbana (assembly GCA_946477585.1). Taxonomy (NCBI): domain Eukaryota; kingdom Metazoa; phylum Arthropoda; class Insecta; order Diptera; family Syrphidae; genus Cheilosia; species Cheilosia urbana. The sequence goes on from OX297855.1 coordinate 67,417,685, forward strand.
TTATTCATTTTTCATAATTATTTTAAGCAAAATTATACTCACTATCTTCAATTTTATCACATAAAATAATTCAAATATTTTCCTTCTGTCTACTTTCAGTTTGAATCAATATCAGTCAACGAGTGAACACGTCTGAATGGATCGAAATATATCAAAAGTAAAAAGCAAAACAACTACAAAGGCAAAAACAAAAGTGCAAAAGTACATCACACAATTACAACTAAAGATAAGTAAAAATCCAAACAGAACCAGCAGCGGAATGATAACGTAAAAGCAAGAGCATTTTGAAATTGTTCTACACCGTTATAAATAACACAAAACATTTAATTTCTAATGACACACCACAGAGTGATAATCCTTTCTTATAAGCGAAGTAAAAACAAACATTGCTAGTACTAACAGCAGGCAATAGTATCTCACCATCAACTGAACAGCAATACACTGAGTGATAAACTGAAGAAACCCCTACCCCAAACAAGGCAGATAAATTAAAAAAAAAGGACGACGACGACGAGGAAGAAAAAATAAACTCAAAATTACCGGTAACACAACGCAATGGCTATAAATTTTCCCGCTTCATTTGCGGCATGCATAGCGGCTGGTCTCAAAGTGCCCCGACAGATAATGTACTGCATATCTCAGGACACGGGCCAACCGTACGTTCTGTACAAAGATTCTCAAGAAGCGGCCGAACGCAATGCGGCCGCGCTGGGTGGAGCGGCAGCACAATGGGGAACCGAGATGTATCCGGCGATACAGCAGAATACACAAACGCATTTAGCAGCGCAAAATGCTCAAAATTCGTCGCCGCAAATTGCAGCCGCAGCAGCGACAGCTGCGGCAGTGGCCGCTCAACAGCAACAGCAACAACAACAGCAACAACAACAACAGCAGCAGCAACAGCAACCGCACAGTCCGTCGGGCGATGTCGATCAGTCGCGCGACAATGGTGCTAATGTCCGTCAGCAACAACAGCAGGGTTCACCTTCGACGAGCCCCTATCCACAACGATCGAATGGTGGCGGCGGCGAGGACGATGTGGCCATGAGTCAGGTGAGGATTGAGGTAATTATTAAACCGTTTAAAATATTCACGATTATAATAGGCTAGCATCAGGGCTGTTGAAAAGTTTTGCAACCACCTTTCAACTACCCTTGTGTATCCGACAATCGTCAACAGCATGGTTAGTTACTCGGTTGCTCTTTTCCTTTCTTCCTCTACTCACAGGTGGCTGGGATGCAACAGCAACAGCAGCAAAACGCGGCGCAACAACAGAACCCAAACCAAAGTACCAACGATCCGCAACCGATATCTGTTGATCCGGCGTCCAACAACCAAGCACAGCAAGCCAATGATCAAACCTTTAATCCACCGCAAGGTGCCGAACTTGGCTACTATGCGCCTCGGCATCCGGGCGGTCCACAGGGTACAATGTTGGCACCACCGGGTTTCCCGGCGCTACACTATCTCAATAAGCCAGTCCTGCCCGGTATAGCCGGTTCCATGGATCAAAACGGTGGCCTTGAAGCGTACGCAATGCCTGATCTCCTACCTGGCGGTGGTGCGGGCGGTGCCGGCACCGGAACCGGTGCTCACGGTGGAATGCATCAAAATGCCACAGCGACTCCAACGCCGACCACACACAAAATGAAGCCTCACAGCGATCTGCGTCTCTTCAAGTGTACAACCTGCGGCAAGGACTTCAAACAAAAATCAACGCTGTTGCAACACGAACGCATCCATACTGATGCACGACCGTATCCATGTACAGAATGCGGCAAACGATTCCGTCAACAGTCACACCTCACTCAGCACCTGCGCATCCACGCCAACGAGAAACCATTCTCATGTGCTTATTGTCCACGCAGCTTCCGGCAACGAGCGATCCTCAATCAGCACATTCGCATCCATTCGGGTGAGAAGCCCTACGCATGCCCAGAGTGCGGCAAGCACTTTCGCCAGAAGGCCATCCTCAATCAACATGTGCGCACCCACCAAGGCGAGCGACAGTTATTGAATCAAAAAAAAAAAAAATCCAAATTCGAGCAAATTTTTCGAGAAAAAAAATTAAAAATCTTCCAAAGAGATCCGAGATTTTTTTTCGAAACTTTCAAAATTCTCATTTTTTACATTTTGTTTGGCAAGGGAAAAAAGAACGACAATATATTTTGGCCCAACGTACTTTTCACATTTCAAAATTTTGCTTTAAAAAAGAATTGATCGTTTCGTTATAAAATTTAAACAATCTCTTTAGGAAGGCGAGCATTTTCGTGGGGTTCTGTGTGTCCTTTAGACTTGGACGGTTTTTGTTCAGCTAAAAAAAATGAATAGCGACGAGGTTTCAGATGACAGTCTAAATTCTAATAAGTGACGTGGTCCTTGTTTACTAACTATCTATCTGACCTCAAACTTGTAGTAGACTCATGATTTGGAGGTTGGTGAGACAAGACAATTCGAAGTGGGTCTCTTCACAGAGCAATTTACCAATCTAGCCATGCACAGAACATGTGCAACTGTGTTATAGTATTCCGCAATATTTCACAATTCTTAGTGTCTTCCAATTCCCATTGGATTTTTTTCTAACCACTGACTAACTGACTAATCAAATCCCTGCAGCAAACAAAACGATTCGCCTTTTCTTCGCTTCAAATTTCTGGAAGAAGATTTCGTTGGCCGGGTAGATATTTGAAAATCTCAGACAATGAATGTGTCGTGGAAAATGACTGACACCGACAACGCAGTAGCAATTGACGGGAATTCTCGGCGTTTTGCCAATACCCATGCGGAAGAACAAAATGGAAACATATAGAGAAAGCTAATGCAAACAGTTTTGGTTCTGGTGACAAAGCAAATACGAAATCTTAGACACAGCTGTCTCTCTTTGTCAAATGGAACAATATCTTCCATTTAAGCGTGACTGATAGAAAGCTTTAAATGCGATAATACTTTTGGCGTCGCTAGGACACCTCCTCCTTCCAAAAGACACATTGAATCCCAAACTCACGGCTTATGTACCAATCTGGCATTATGTAACTAAACTCCAAACAACATATAGAAAACAAACCATCTCTGAATTTTTTTTAAGAAAATCTTTTCCAAATTTTGTTTATAAGTAAATTAAAAATAAACTATCACTAACTTCTCTGAACTGCTTAACGCACTTTTAACAAAAAAAAAAAAAAAACTACCAACCCTTCTCAATTGTTTACTAACAAAATGTTTTTTTTTTTTTTTTTCTTTCTTTAAATTGAAAATAAAACTTTTCAGATGTCTCCCCACATCTCATCTTTAAAAATGGACCCCATCCGACACTGTGGCCACAAGATGTACCCTACCCTGGTGATGAGACTGATACAAAGAACGACATTACTGGTTACAATGATGACGGTTCACAGGGTACACCCGAATCGAGAGCGTGCTTTTCACCAGACGGCAATGGTGGTATGCATTATCCGTCATATTTCAAAGATGGCAAAGGTAAGTGTGAGTGTTATATTGTACGGCGGTATTCGAAAAGATCCTTTGAACTAACTCGAACCATACATTCGATGTAGGGCAAAAAATGCTGCCCGATGTTATACAACATGGTCGTGCAGTTGGTATGCCACTTTATGTGAGATGTCCCATCTGTGACAAGGAATTCAAACAGAAGACAACACTCCTGCAACACGGTTGTATACACATCGAGTCAAGGCCGTATCCATGCCCGGAGTGTGGTAAACGATTCCGTCAGCAGTCACATTTGACGCAACATTTACGGATACACACCAATGAAAAGCCGTTCGGATGTTTGTATTGTCCGCGATTTTTCCGACAGAGGACCATTTTGAACCAGGTGATGAGAGGAGCTTTACATGGAGTGTATTAATTAGTTGACTGAGTTTTTGTTTCTTCTATGTTTTTTTTTTGTTTAGCATATTCGAATCCATACTGGTGAGAAGCCATACAAGTGTGCACAATGCGGAAAGGATTTCCGACAGAAGGCGATACTGGATCAGCACACAAGGACACACCAGGTAGTTGTAATGTTTAAAATGCGATGTAAGGCGGCGTGTAGTTAAAAAATTGATATTCTAATTGGGAATAGGATACTAATTTATAATAATTTGTAATACAGCTTGCATGCGTTTCGACATTACACTATACTCTGTTCATTTTATCCAGTGGTGCCTGTAGCTACTCTCACGGCACTCAAACACAAGATTTGCCACTGAAATAAAAACGAAACCACTGGCATTCCAAAGAATTTTTTGCTGTCATTTACAACAAACCCACGCAATTTTCCTCAAAGGCACATAAATCCCACCATGACCAGTCTGCCACACAACTGCTGTCAGAATGAGGATGACGACGAGGGTGATATTCTCGTGTGCGGTTACTATTTTATCGCAGAAAATAAACACGTGTGGTGTTGGTGTGTGTTTTAAGCACCTCAGAAGAGTGTTACCATATTTATTTGCAAAAATATCTTTACGGGTTTTTCTATGGATATTCTCACAGAACTTTCGCTTTTCTTGCTTTTTAAAGCTTTTGAGAGCGAATAAATAATGAATTTGATTATGTGGGATGTTGCCATACAGTTTTTAGGTACTCCTTTAATTATTTTGTATTTCTGAAGGATTTGTTAATATGCAGTTAAACCATTTTTTCTTAACAAAGAGCTGGTATTTGGTAACCCTACCGATATTTGTGAGAGAATTATTCCAATTTATAGTGCTCACTATGGCAACCATGTGAGAGCTTTAAAATGGAGACAGCTTATTAAAATCCATAATAGTAAGGGTGTATGTAGCCTATCTTCCCTGTACTGAAAATATAAATTGAGCAGAGTATAGACGTCTCCCAGTGGTAGAAATCGTACCATTATATTGACCTGGTTTATACCCAATATATTGGAAAACAAATAACTGACAGCATTGCATCTCTGCACCATCTTCCCAAGGCAGTATAAGTGGTTCTTATATATTTTCCTTCGCCTATTTATATATAGGTATATTATATGGAATGGAACTAATCATCTACTCTATCTGTCGAAGGGGAAAACTACAACAAGCCTCCCCCCCTACTTTATATACTAGATTGAATTTGTAATTCCTTTCTAATCGTCTATATTCGCAATTTTTTCTGCACGCGTCTAGGGTGATCGACCATTCTGCTGTCCAATGCCAAACTGTCGACGACGCTTCGCCACCGAGGCAGAAGTGAAAAAACACATCGACAACCATATGAACCCGCATTCATCGAAGTCACGTCGTCAAGTCAACCACATGGCGAACGATACCAAGAATGTAGCTGCAACGGCTGCCCAGTTCCTCACGAATATGGACAACAAGGCAAACATAATACCACGTATGGCACCAGTGGTAAAACACGAGCTCTACTTCCCACAATGCTATGGGTCACCATTCAATCAGTCATTTGGCGCCCAACAACAGGGTCAAGGACAACCGGGTCAACCCCAACAACAGCAACCAGTTCAGCAGCAGCAGCAGCAACAACAAAAACAACCGGGCCAACAGCAGCAACCCAATTCAGTGCACAATGGTAATGCGCCACCACCAAATGTTGCAAACGGTGCAAATGGCACCGTCGTCACCGTTGCGAATTCTGTCGCTCCCGGTGTAGTACAACAGAATAACACAACAACCGTTGTGGCCCAGTGACATCCCCCCGCTGTGTCGCTAGCTTTACCTCCACCACCGGCAGCGCCACCACCACAGTCTGTGCAATCGGCATCAGTTCATTTGCCAGCGCCTCAATCCCAGTCAGCATCTATAGTTCCCGTGCCCACAGCAGCGATCTCAGCGGCAGCAGCAGCAGCAGCTGCCGCAACTGCTCACACCGTCACATTATCTATATCATTACCGCCCTCAGCATTACCTCAAGGCGCTACAACGAATGGTGTCAATGGTGGCAATGGAACACATGTCCTATCACAGCCACCAACGTCGACGACATCGCTCCTGCCACCGCATTCAGTGGCGCCATCCACGACGATATCGCATGCGATTCCCATTCATCCACACATTCACTCAATATTCGGATCTCTATGATACTAAGATATCGGATTGGAAGATAACACACAAGAAGGATTCACTTACACCCTAGTTACCCACCCATATCTTTAGAAGAAAAAAAAATGATATCAAAACGCAAAACAGAATATATTTTGGGGACTTACAAAAACAGAACAATTTCTAAATAAAAAACAAAACACAAAACAAGGACAAACTATAAAACAACAACAAATCACATTTGCAAGGATTCCAAATCAAACAAAAAATAATAAATTAATAACAAAAAATCGTTTAAGGATAGTAACAACAGAAAACATAAGGACTCTTGTATACTAAGTTAAGTATAAAACAAAAAAATAATAATAATAATATTATATAAAAAAAAAAACACAAAACACATATGAATACATTATATAAATATAAATATTTAATATTAAACACAAAAAGAATATTATTAAACAAAACAAAAACAAAAATATTTGATATAGTTTTACGCTAGTCTTTTAGGAAAGGACTTTAAACTTACCGTTCTACAATGTTCTTGAATTATTATTTTTTTTTTTAATATTTTCTTTTCCATTTGTGTTTTTTTTACTGTCTTCCTCTTAAATTGTATTTTAATTTTTGGGTTCAGCATTAATATTATCATTTGTTTTTTTAAATTGTTTGAAGAAAGTAAATATTTCGCGAGGCGTGTTTAAAATGAGAAACAAACAAAAGTATACATAGGCTCAGCAATTTTCTCGGTTAAACAGAAAAAAAAAAAAAAAAATCAACGATTGCATGTGTACGTAAAGTTATTTCAATGGTATTATACGATATAAACATTTAAAGTGTATTTTTTAAAATGAATGGAAATACATTTTTTTTATTCATTGACAGAAAGAAAGCGGAAAACAATGATTTCTAGTTTCTAGTATATACTTTTTTTGTTGAGAGAAAATGAATTTTTAATGACATAATTAGTGTTAGTTATATTTCTTACAGATTAGTTTTTTTTTTTTGTTTATTTCTTAATTTATGTAAAAGATTTTTTTCATAATTTGTTTTTAAGATTATTTTTACAATACAAAGCGCAGCTTAAATTGAGTCATTTATTTTTTATTTTTAATATTTTATTCTTATAAAAAAGAGAAGCAATTAATTACTGAATTTTCAGCTTTGGCATTTGAGACAAACAACAATATTTGTTGTGCTTGGGCGTGAGAATGTTTTTAGGGTTTCACGTAACGCAAGTAAAGGGCAAGAGTTGGTATTGTTTTTTTTTTTTTAGTTAAAAATAGGGACGCGGAAGTTAAGAAATTGGAATGTCGTCTTCCATTGGGACAGAAAAAAACACTTTTTTTTTCAGATTCAGAGCAGCTTTTCTGCTCTCGAAATCAGCTGGCTATCAGATTTCATGTTCCATTGGCCACAAAAAAAAAAAGTTATTTTTTTCTCTTTGAGTCAGAGCAATTTTGCGAATCTCGATTTCTAAAGGCTTTGCATTGGGTGAATCTATTTTAGTAAATTATTTACTGTTACCCTCGGATAAGTGACCCTGGCTAAATTGCGTTCCTAGTTTAATTCAACCGAAAACTGAGCAAATAAAGCATTTCATACGAAATGTACAGAAATAAATTATGATAAATGAGTACCGCTTAAATGTATAACCCGGTTATTTGCTACTAAAAGTAAAGCTTCTCATAAAACTTGATACAAAATCTCCCAGATATAAGCACACATCTAACAAAAGCATTGAACATTTTTGAGCTTTAATAATATCAAAGACAGTTCTCAAGACAATTGCCAAAAAGACATGACATATGTTTAGATTGCGCCAAAATAAACAACGTTTCGTGACTGTGCCGCATATATGAACATGAACATGCTAATAAAAATGCTTTAATGCGGGGTTTTCCTTATTGCTTCGAGAATGCACTTAAACAGGATTCTCGTAATTGCGTTCCTCTGATTAATGCGCTAATTTGTTGTTGTTAATTTTGTCCAACGCAACAATCCGGCGATTACTGTATTTTTAAATCAATCGGGCCCAAATTTTGAATGTTTTAATATAAAATTTAACCAGTGAATGGAAAACGATTTGAAAAGTGTTGAAGGCTACACATATTCGAATCGCGCGAATATCAACACAAAAAGAGCATGTGACGTTTTTACATTCGTTTAGACACACGAAATCTGAAATCCGAGATCGAATCTGAAGAAGCCCAATCGAATACCACATTAATTAATGAGAACAATTTTACATCCCTAATCTATTAACCTCAGTGCCAATGTACGGTAGCTCTAAAATTAAATAGAAGTGCATTTTTGTCCATTTCTGATAATAAATCTATTAGCACACCCTACACACATTTGAGTTTTAGCTTCAGCCTTATCAACTTGCTCAAAAGATGGAAAAACATATTTACTAAGTTTGCTAAAATCGCATATGCTTGGTCCGTGTTTTTTCCACTGTGCCACCTCTCGTGAACGTCTGACAAACATTCGAGAGAATAACTATCTTGAAAGAGCTTCTCAATTAGTTGTTTGGAATCGGCATACATTTGTAGATCCCTTCCATTCGATCCATAATGAAAAACTCACACAAAACTAATGTTTGTGAGAAGCTAACCCTACGGACCTGTTGCGCCAACTATTTGTTTATTTATTTTTTGGTCCGTGGAAAAGACAGTGGAATGTGTGCAAAATGCAATTATTATTTCAATGGCGATGCTTTTTTTTTTTATCAAACTTTTGGGTGCAAATGTGTTTGTAACTCCCGTACTTGTCGGACTCCCGATCCACGGAACGTCTTTATCTGAGAAACGTATTTCATAGGCTCAGTTTTTAGTAAGTCTATGATAATATGCCCTTAAAATAGATTGCATAGACGAATAGTTATAAGGAGCTAGGCATGAGGTTAATAATGTAGGTCTGCAATATTAGTTGCCCAAAACAGTATACCATTTTCAAGTTGGAAAGATGTTGATGAGCGGTCATTTTTTCCATTTCAATACAACTTTCTAAGAGACAAACATAAATTATATTACACGTTTAATAAAAAAAGAAATGGTTTTTAAAAATGCGCTCCATTCCATTAACCACTAGCAGTTCTATCTTCTTGCAGTTTTAACCTTTAATGTCGGTTCCTAGTCTGAAATTCTGTTCACAAACCCCATTTAAATTGATAGCAATCGCACAAAGTACTCGTTCTCTACACAAATATCATAAGTAGAGAAACTCTTACAAAGTAACGAGTAACGAGTAATCACCCTTTCGAGTTCTCCTGCTTCTGTTGATGAATTTTCCAAAGTAAAATCTAAATAACAGCAAAAGATTTGTCCGGCAAGTCAATTCTTCGGTGAAAAGAAATAAAAACATTTGTGCTTGACTCGAGAAAGTATGCCACATATTAAGTCTGCTTCAATCCAATTCGCTTGAAGAAGTTATTACAACCAGTTCAAAATTTCTAGACCAGAATGAAGTTGGCGTTTTGGATTGTCGTTTTGCTCTCCAAGCGGACACAATGCCGATCTTATTGATCGAACAACTAGTTTATAGAGAACTGTTCGTAAAAATGAAGAATGCGGATAGAATTGAAATCTGAAGCACAACAAAATCTCAAGTTTTCAAAACTACATAATAAAAAACTACGTCCTTACCATACTCGTGCCCTTTTCACCAATAACTTAGCAAAAACGCACATACTTCTGCCGTCAAAGTAAACGCAAATATCGTCCATATCCAGGTGCCATAAAGTGTAGATAGATATCGTAGGTATTTCAAATATTGAAAGAGACGAATTTGCTACCCAAAATTATCCGTTTTCTTCCATCATTCTCATGCCCTTCGAACAACAAAAATCACAACGTATACGCATCCTTATACATACTAAAAATTTAAAACGAAACATTTGGATATATCTCAAGTTTTTGACTTAAAACAAAATTCGTATCGTGATATTTGGCTAAAACTATTAAATACTTGTATTTGTTAAATCAATTTTCTAATGTTGTGTTACAAAATATTCTCCTACACATAATTTTTAAGATTTACCTAACTACATTTATTATATATAAATATTATTTCTTAAGCAAGTCTCAAATGTAACATTATTATTATTATTTTTCTTTATTTATATTTTTAAGCAATACTAACATTTAAAAAAAAAGTAAAGCAACATTTTTATTTTCTATAATTTTACGCATTTATGTTATTCTTTTTTATATTTTATTTAAACAGAAGAAAAAAATACACATTTACGAAGAGAAATAACTATTATTATTATTATTATTATTATTATTTGTTTATATTATTATTTCTTTGTAAAAAAAAAAAAAAAAAATGAAGATATATATGATATATATATTGATTTTTAATAAAGAAAATTTTAAATATTTTAATTTGTTTTGAGTTTCATTTGGTTTTCTGTTCCTCTTTAGTTCGAATTACTTTCTATTTTCGTTTGTAAATGGAGTGAGTGAAAACGGTTCGAATCTAGGTAAATGCTACAAAATTTGTAAAGGTAAAGAAATAAATCAAAAGTAAGGGAAAAAGAAGCTTATGTGACAAAAGTGAAGTAAGGGAAGAAAATAATGTTTAGGAAAATTTGTTTTCGTTTTTGGAGATATAAAAATTAAAAATTAGTCAAAATTTTTTATATAACAAAAAGAGATGGAAATTAAGGCAAAAAAAAAACATAAATATTTTTGACAAATAATCTAAATTTAAACATATTAATCGTTAAAAAAACATTTCGGAACGGATGCTTTTATTGGAATTGTCTTGGGTCTGGTAGCGTGTTATTATATATTTGGCAAAGCGAGAGTTTAGGTAAAGTGAATTTAAATAAAAATCTCGTTCGAGATTTGTTACTGCGTTGTTATAGTTTTTGTATAAATTAAAGGAAAATCCAAAATTATTCCAAAGTTCGTATAATTTGTTTGCACTTTTTTTTCGAAAGTTCCCACATTTCCAATAAAAGACAAATTTTAGACTGAAAGTCTCTGTGATAACAAAATTTAAGCAAAAATTAAAATTAAAAGAAAATAAAAAATTTGCATCTAAAGTTAGGAAAAAACAAACAAAAAAAAAAAAAACATGATAAGTAAAATTAATCAAAATTTTTATAGGAAAAAAGCTAAACATATGGTTAAGTCGTGGTCGTATGAATGAGAGGAATTTTTAACGATACAGTTTATTAACAAACAGAAATTATAATTCAACTCCGTTTTTAGTTTTTTTTATTTGATTCTTTATATAGGTATATTTATTATTTCTACTATTTTTTCCAGCTTAGTTGGCTTTATTTGTCTTTTTTTCGATTTAAAACAAATTCAAGTTGTAAATACCAGGACACCATTTTTGATATATAACTCATCAACAAGAAGAAACAAAACTATACAAAGAAAAAATATGCAATTAACATTTTATAAAACTTACTTAAGTAGATTTGTAAAGTATTCACTAAACAAACAAATTAAACTAAACGAAACGATAATTTTCGGCTCCAAAAATATGCAATTCAATGAAAAAAAAAAAAAAAACAAGCCAACAAAAATGAAAACATTTTCGAAAATTCTCCAGTTAAACAACGCGCAATGTGAAGATCAAAAAGCAAATAGGAATTACTTAAAAAAAGATGAAAAAAACTTGTACTTATCAAAATAATTCAAAACCGGAAATAACACATCCAAAAATTCACCAAAACTTTTCGGCCTCTTATAACCATTTAAATATCATTTGAAAATAAAAACTAAACACACCAACACTTTCCGTTTACTTTTTCACCATGTAAATTAGAACCACAAAAATAGTTAAATTAAATAAAATAATTGAAAGAAAGATAATCTATATATTAATAATGAAAACAAAAAATATTCATACACACACAGAAACAACAAAAATAGCCCGAATATGAACAAAGAGTACAAATACATTAAAAAAATAAAACAAAAAAAAGTAATTGCAAAGAAAGTAAAAAATAATAATTTAGTAACTAAATGTAATAACAACCCGAGTGTGGAGAAAATTCGACATTGTTTGAGAATAAAACAATATTAATTTTAATAGTATTTCTTTGTTTATTTTTATGTAAAATAAGCAGCAAAAAATTGTTATAATAAAAAGGAAAAGCATTAACAGAGAGAGCGAGAGAATGAATCGACCCATCTTTTTGTATAACTAAATATACCAAAATACATTTAAATAATACGAATTGATTTTATTTTTAAATATAAAACTAATTAAAAGATTCTAGCATTTAAGTGTAATAATATTGTCGGAAAAAGAAGACAACAGCAAAAAAAAAAAAAAAATACAAACTTGAATTCAAAATAAATCTGCTTCCATATTATATTGGAACAAACAGAAATGACAGAAACATTTTTATTGATCAACGATTCAATGCGAAACGAATGAACGTAATCAGCTTGATCATATAATATATACGAACACTTTGTGCTTTCGTTTTATTTGTATTCATTTGGAAAATTTAAAAACTTTGTATTTTTGCTGTCTGGTTATGAATAATAGTAACATATTTAAGAAACATTAACAAAAATTCAACTCATAACAACCACACAACATTTTTTTAATAATTCTTGGAATTTTGGAGAATACATTTTTAGAATTATTTATTGAAATAATGCGCCTCTATATGGAGTTGGGTTACTATTCGCAAGCAGAGAACAAATTTGTGCGCTGAATTAAACTTCGTTTTTTAGTAAAAGTCCTCATGAAACACGAAGGTCGAGAAACGACTATTCTATTCTTTGTTGTTAAAGCTGCGAACACGTATTTGTATCGTTTTTGTTGGCTATTCTATTGATTTTTTGTTATTTTGCAAACATTCTTGAAATTATATTGCAAATGGTAAAATGTATAACAAGAATGCAAAAGCCTACCAACCAAGAATTTAGCACAGTTGCAGTTTAGCTTCCAACCAACTTCGTAATTTTCGGTGTGAAGATAAGATGTCATCGATACACATTTAGGCTACCTGACCAATTTTGAAACAACGGTGACATTTTTTACTTTGATAGTTTTTGAATAGAATTTCGCGAAGCTGCCTCTCGTTACAAATGTCGTAAAAGAAATGTGGATAAACAAAATTTTCTCAATTCAATTAAATTTTTAAAACGAAACACGTGTAAAACACACTAAAGCTAAGATTACACGTGCCATTTTTCGTAGAAAATTTTGATATACCAACATCATTATGACGTAAACGCCTGTACTAAATTCGTCATTTCGTGTGATCGATTGTCAAGCGTCTGGTAACGCGGGCTGTCGTAGCGCACTCTCACGAAAGACACACGAGTGACCACCGAATTGCCGAATTTTTTTGATGTCGCATGTCAAAATTTCCCACGAAAAATGAAACGTGCAATCTTAGCTTAACAGTTTCCGAAAAAGCTAGTTCCAGCAACTTTAAAAAAAATTATCCATTTTTACTATAATGACGTTCTTTTGAGAACGTTACCGTCGTAATTTGACACTAGACACTCATTGTAATGTTAAGTTGAGAAAATAGTAAATAATATTGTGCATTTTCTTAAGCATTCGCCGATACTCTGACGCGAAGCAAACAAAAATACCCTACGTAAAGCGGTGCACATTGTCAGACTTTTCGTACAAACAAGTTAAATTACTGACTGTGACCATCATGTGAGCAAGTCATTTGGGGTAATGCCAGAAAAGTATTTTCGAAATCAGTAATTATTAATAACTCAGTTATTTTGATGTTATCGCTTGATATGATACAAAGTTTGTGGGTTTTGCCTGTAGTTAGCCAGCTACGAAAATGCAGTGACAGTTCCGGTGCGCGCTGATGTCTGACGACTTACCACGTCGCGTCGGTCATTTCAATTAAATAATTTTATTCAATTTGTCAGACCTACGCCTTACGAATTATGGTAGGTCAGTGCAGATTTGTAAGTCCTATATTTGCAAACTTTAGTCTGCACGGAAATTTAAATGTGTTTAAAGTAGATTGCTGGTTAATGTCAGTTTTATTATGTCCAATACACAATCGAAACTTCAACTGACTAGGTATTTACTTGACAAATTCAAGACTAGATTTGTCGAAGAAAAACTTTTTACTTGGTCAATCTAGGTCAATAAATAATCCAAAAAAACACGTCAGCCAGCTATCAAACTAAGTAAATTAGAATTTTGGTACGTCACATTTTCTTTATGTGCATCGCAACATTTCATTTGTGGCATTCTTTTTAAGATTTAAGTACTGAAGCACTTACAGTAATAAACTGCTATTACTCCTGTTGTTATACATTTTCCAAAAATAGTTCAACTTCAACCAGACATCTCTAAAAAAAGATTTTCTTGCTACTCGAACAAATATTTAAACCCTTTCGCAACTGACCTCTCCATTTAGATGGTGCATTTCAAATTCCTACGCCTATTTTGTCACGCCCCAAAACTTCAAGCAATCCAATTAATTTTCCTACCCAGGCAAACAATTTAAAGAAATCCACACTTACAACACACACATTAAAAATTAAAATGCCTACAACCGACAACAACAAAACAACCGCATTCAGCAATAGTGATAATAGTTTATAAGACTTACTACAACTTTATAAAACAGAAGCATATGAAGGAAAATGTAAAACAAATTTTTATAACATTAATTAAATTGTATTTATAATTCTATTAAATTGCAATAGTTATTACTTTCCTTTAACAAACAGCATACATACGCGTATAAAAATCCATAAAAAAATATAAACAGAAAATGCATAATAATATTTTTTAAAATATATATCATTATAATGTATATTGTAATTAAAAAAAAAAAAACTGCAATTAAACCGATGAGAAAACCAACAAAAACACTCCACAAAATAAATAAGAAATAGCAACAAACTCAAAATGTATAAACAAATATATATTATACCGAAACGAAATATATTATTTTTGTTAACAATAGCCTCAATGAAACAAACCATAAAAAAGACGTTGAATCGACATTTGATTGGTTAAAATGAAAAGTTGTTACCCAAAAAAAATTTCTATAACTAAACAAATTTTAATTTAATTTCATTTTGTTTCAACTTAATTTTTGCTAATCGTTAGTTAAATGGTTCCTTGTTAAAAAAAATCTTCTACTATGAGTAATTATAATAATAAAAAAAAAAAAAAAAAAACAATTAAAACAAAAGATAAATAGCTAATAAATAAGCAAGTATCTGTGCTACCTCGTAATAATTAATACAAAACAAATGAATATTATGTGTACATAATGAAGCAATTATTTTATATATACAAATTTATTTAATAAGCAAAACAAAACCATATATATTGAAATAGAACCATAACAAAAGAACCGAAAACAATAAAACAAACAAAATAGCAAATGAAAATATTTTTTAATTTTTCACCTCACAATCAACAATCAAACAAAATAGAAATCAATAGACAAAAGAACAATAGACAAGTGAAATAGGAAAAGTAATCAATTCGTACAATGCTTTAGTTTTTCCCTTTGTCATTTAAATTTATGTTTTCCTATTTGTTTACCTTTTAATATAAATAGTTATTGCATATAGAGAACAAAGGAAATAGAAATATATTAAATGAACAATAGATCAATTAGTAGTTATATTGTTTGCAATAGAATAAAAATATTCTTAATCTTAAATCACCATTAACGAGAAGAGTGTAGATATAAAGATTATTATGTTTGTTTATGCATAAATTGGGCTTTCGTTTGTATATCTTTTTGTTCTTGTTATCTAAACTATTTAAAATTTTATTTATCTTCAGGAGGTGCAATTTTAAAAATGTTCCTATATCTACTAATTGTTTAATCAGTCATACAATTTATGATTTATTAATTATTTAAAAAACAAAAAATTGTTTTTATTTTTGTCAACCTGGACAAGACGAAAATGTGTTAAGGAATACTATTGACAATATGTAGTTTTCATTTATATTTTTGTCAACCTAGACAAGCCTCAATTTGCTAACTAGCTACTGAACGTCAACGTGTTCTTCTAATCTAAATGAATCGAACATATCTTTACGTCTTATTTGAAATTGTTATGTAATATATAGATCTTATTGTTTCCCGAATTCCAACTTAACATTTGTGAACGCTCATGGTCTATTTTCAGGTCGACTTGTGCGGAGCTTTTATAGAGGCAACCCTCTATTTGTGTTAACGCTTTACTCAATTTACTATTTCTATTCCCGTTCCAACCGCCCTAAAAGTATGTACTTTATGCGAACCATTACCAAATACGCAAATTCGTGAATGCTGATTGATAGTGGAAGACAATTATTTGATTAAAAAATAATCGAGGGCTTGTTCGAATAGATAGATCAATCTACTGCATTAAAATAACATAATATTCTCCCTGTATTCATATATGCCTTCGCCTAGTGTTCGCATTCAATTCTTTCTATTTAATTTCTTCATATTTTCCTTATACTTACTCGTACATTACAATTCTTTCTTATACTCTGTTCAATTTATATTTTCAGTACAGGCCTTATGGGAAGCTCTTTTTTCTACCAGTGGTGCCTGTAACTACTCTCACGGCACTCAAACACAAGATTTGCCACTGAAATATAAACGAAACCACTGGCATTCCAAAGAATTTTTTTGTTCTAATTTTCCTGAAATTCGCATACATCCCACCAGCCACCACAACCAGTATGCCACACAGCCGCGGCAGAATGAGGACGATCGTCTTGCGTTCGCTTGCTATATTATCTTTAGCGCGTGTAAATTATAAAAAAAAAAACAAAATAAGCAGTGTGAAGTGACTGAAGCACATCAGAGAAATGTTACCATATGTCAATGTTAGCATATCATTAAGGGTTTTTCTTTGAATTTTGTCAAAGAACGTTCGGTTTTGATGCTTTTTAAAGCTTTTGAGAGCGAATAAATGAATTTGATTATGTGGGATGTTGCCATACAGTTTTAAGGTACTCCTTTAATTATTTTGTATTTCTGAAGGATCTGTTAATATGCAGTTAAACCATTTTTTCATAATAAAGAGTTGGTATTTGGTAACCCTACCGATATTTGTGAGAGAATTATGCCAATTTATAGTGCCCACTATGGCAACCATGTGAGAGCCTTAAAATGGAGCCAGCTTATTAAAATCCATAATAGTAAGGGTGAATGGCAAATAGCCTATCTTCCCTGTACTGAAAATATAAATTGAACAGAGTATAGATGATTGTATTAACTTTTTCTAGATAGGCTAGATATTTTCCAATAGCTAATCGGTTAGACAGATATATTGTACACGAAGTGATTTAGCAAAACAACAAAGTATTTAGAAAACTGGAAAGCAATATTACAACAATTAACGACAAAGAAATACTGTAAAGGTATTTGTCAAATTTCTGTTTCCATGCGTTTTAAAGCTCACATTGTACAGTTTACAATTGGTCCAAAAAACTGTCCGATTTGGTCCGAAACAACCAATCGAAAACCGATTACCTACTAGCAGGTTGGTTTTTGGTAAATTTCGATCTGTAATAGCAGCCATTGTCTCGGTTGCAAATTTAACAAAAAAAAAAAAATTGTTCCCCAACGTATACCAACGCATTGTCTGTTGTCAAAATTGCGCTTCAAGCCTCAATCGTTTTCTTTAAAAATTAGGCTTAATTTAGTTAACTAGTCTTACTTTAAAATGTGATATTAAATTTTAATTTCGTTCGAAAGTTTGTATTAAATTTGTAACTTGATTTCCCTTATTAATGCTATACTTAAATTATGCTTAAAGTATATAAATCACCAATCAAATATATAACAACTTTTCAAATCAACTAAGAAAATCGTTTTGCATTCGACTCTTTGCAACAATGTGCCATAGAACTATAACTTTAATTATTGTTTTATATTCAATATCTCTTTACCAGTTTCTTTTTTTACAAGCAACAGATTACAAAAAAAAAAAAACAAAACAAAAAAAAAAAAAAACAAACCACAAAAAAATAGCAAAAACCGTAAATTAAATAATTTACAAAAAAATAAGAAAAAACTAAACCAAAATAAAATCAACAAAAAAAAAAACTTTTTTATACAACAAATAAAACCAAAAGTTTAAATTGAAACTAAAGTAAATGAAATAGGAAACTTGTTTTATATTATTTCTCTCTAAGTTACAGCAAATGTTAATAATTATTGAAAATAAATAAAAACAAAAGAAAATTCTTTTTTTTTATAAAAGAAAACAAAACACACATAGATCAAATCAATAGTAAGGAATTTATTTATATACAAGAAAAAAAGAAAACTTAAATAAAACAAAGAAATAATTAAAAACCGATTAAAAAACAATAGCAGAGAAATAAAACAAAGAAAATTAATTTTTAATAAACTGTTGAATTATTTTTAATGCAAACCATAAAAAATAATAAGAAAAACAAAAAACAAACCAAAAAATATTTATATTGTATATATAAAATATTATTAAATTATATATCTTTATATATATATATATATCTGGAAGCAAGATGGACTATATATATATATTTGAATATCTGTGTACGTTTATTGCAATAGATGAAACCAACTACAAGGAAATAAGTTTGAATGAAACAAAGCAAATAATATTTCTTATTTAAAATATTTAATTCATTTATTATGAGAATATAAAACCAAAGCTTTTATTTACACATATCTCACTCACAATACAATAGATTTATTTCTTCAAATGAATTTCTTCTTCTGGAACCTCTTTGGCTAACTATATAAATAAAGTGAACAAAAATGAAAGTGACAAAAAGTGAGAGTTTTCAATATTTATACAGCAATTTATTTATTTTTACAAACAAATCTTAAATTGAATAAAATGTTATTTTTCTAAGAAGTGCAATCAACGTTGTTTTGTCTGTTTTCTTATTCAAATCAATTCTTTTTTAGTTTTGTACATTTTACAGCTCTCAAAAAAACGTATGTAAAAACAACAAGAAAATAGTACAATTATATATTTAAAACAAGAAAATTAAATACAAAAACAACAATAGTCAATAAATCAATAGTGTAATACCAACAGACAGATGTAATAATTGTTGAATATTTTAAAATCTCACTTTTCTAATTGAAAAATAACAAACAACAACATTATGTAACAACAAAAATGTAAAATCAAAGCGAAGAAAGGGACAAGAAAAATATAATGATATTTAACAAATAGAAGAAGAAGAAGAAAAACCGAAAATCAATAGAACAATAAATATAAATATAATTTTTAAAACGAATATAATCAAAATACCAAATAGAAAATGAATTTTGTTAATTATGTACATTTTCTTTGTGTTGAAATATTACAAGAATTATTACCTTTTTTACAATACAAACAGCAAAACGAACACCCCAAAAATAAAGAGGATGACAGTGGCATAGGTCTCCTCTCTGTAAAGATATATCTTAAAAAAAAAAAAAAACTCAAACGTTGGTTCATACATTTCATCATCTTTCGATGGCAAACAAGTCGAATAAATGCAGATGGGAGGTTTAATTGTACTTTTGGTTTGCTGAAGATCGATGTTGGTTTAAGTAGAAAAATATATTCCACGTGCTCAATCGGTGTCAAAGAGCATATCAAACTTAAGTTACTTTTTGTATCAAAATGTTTACCTACATTTAACCATTTTCGAAATGCAAATTTTTATGTTTTGATTCTTTTTGAGGTTCTTCTGTCAACCTTTTACGTTTTACATACGGGAACGAAGTTTGAGATACTTTAATTAAATGTAAGTGGGTGCAATGGTTCAGTGGTTAGTGTGCCGGTCCACTGAGTGAGGGGTCTCAGGTTCGATCCACGAAAAATTAAGAATCTTAAACTGCATTTACACTATCACGCACGCGCATTTTTGCACGAGACGGGACAGAGAGATCCGTTTGTCCGCAGCCAATGCTAATAAAGGCGTAGAAATGAGATCACAAATCAGACGCCTAAGGTGTCATGGATGTACTACCCATAATTATAGATACGTAAAGCGGAAGTTCCGGCAACCAACATTTCTGCAATCATATGAAAATATGTGAAATGAGAATGTTAATTAGTTTCAGTAAGTTAAACCAACAATTCATCAATCATTTATACGAAATAAATAAATAATTTTACGTTCATAACTTCCGGAAGCCATTTTGTTTTATAGGAAAACGAAATTTCGTAAGCCATCGCTATAAAAATATCAACATACATAGTTTTCCCATAATTCCTACCACGTAAACAAGATGGCCGACCAAAAAACGTATCACGTTTTTTGCGTGTTAGGTAATGCTGCCCCTTTCAGTCAGACGGCTGTTTAGTATTGGGCATCCCTTTAATTTTCCGTGATAGGAATGTGTGACCGTGTAAATGCACTATTAAGGTTTCTTCCACTGCGCCACCTCTCTCGAACGTCTGACAAAAATATGCGAGAGCATAACAGTCATCATGGTGGTGACAAGTACATAATTGGCCGTTCGGACTCGGCATACAATTGAAGGTGCATTGAGAAGCTAGATCCAGGTATACGTACTTGTTGCGCGTCTATTTATTTTTTTAACTTAATTTAAGTAAAATGTCGGAACGAAACAACTGGACGACAGCGTTCTAAGTATATTTGGTATTATATATATGTACATACTATGAGTGCGACATAAAGATATTTGTATATCCAACCGACTCCAAATTATAATAATCTTCGCGTAAATTTACAGACTTAACATAACATTAGCAAATAATACAAGTTTGAGAGCTTTATCTAGTTCGGAAGTCAACAATTGCGAACATTTTAATTAGCCACTCTGAACTGCTGAATTTAAATTCGAAACTTAATGTGTTTGTTGGTAAAGCCCATAGTCCGAAGATCTGGAGTCACATTCGCTATTCAAGTTTTGTGGATCGCATGATTGCAGTATTTCTCCGAATGCAAATTCATTTTGATCAGCTGTAAAAGTTGTGTGAAATTCGTCAGTTGAAATGTCAGTTTTGAATGTAAGATTCAAAGATTTAGATTTCATCCCTGTATACTTCGTGTTTAGCTGAACTCATTAATTTATTATCACAATGAGCTTTACAAGTTACAATTTATTCAAGCTAAAGAATAATAAACTCTTCACCGAATTTCCGTCCCCCGAAGTATAGGTACACAATTAGTCAAAGCCTTGTTGTCTTGCAAGGGTAGTACATTTTTATGCTCAGATAAATTTCGATTATTTTACACCAACTAATCTGCCTAAAAGAAGAAACCAACATCAATATGTCAGCAATCGCAAAAAATTCGATACCTAAAATTCTACTAAAATTTAAATTTAAGAATAACAAAAAACAAAAATCAAAGAACTGGAAGAAATCAATTTAAGACATACATTTAATCACCCTAATATTTATAATTTTTAATGCGTAATATTGTGTAAGAAAAAAAAACTTAAATAACTTTAAGAGTCTACCACAAAATTCAACACACCGGCAATGAACACAAGATAGATACAAACAAAAAATTCATAACAATTTAACAAATTTTAACAAAGAGGTCATGGTCGAAATATTAACAACAACAACAAAATATCTCAAAAGACAACAAAAAAAAATCAATTAAATAAATATTGACATTTTTGGAGCAAATCATAAACAAACAACAAATTAACTAAACCAAAACAAATATCATGAGAAAAAAAAAATTAAGAGAAATAAAATTAATGAAAAGTATTTTAACAAATTTTAGGATTACATTTTAAAGGAAATGCAAAAAAAGAAACAAAATTCGAATTCATTTATAATATTATGTATAAGTAAAAACTAAGTCATGATAAACAAAAAATACATAATAAAAATTACACAATTTAAAGGGAGAAAACCAAAAAAATTCAAAATTTTATTGTTGTAATAATTGTTTCCTAATCCCCCCCAAAAAATCCCAATAAAAATAAATCCAAATCCAAAATGATATTAATTACAACTTACCCAGCTCCTATCCCACTTAACAAACAAAATATATCTTCCTCTCGGTTTAGATTTAAGATATAAAATTACAGACAAAACCATTCCGAAATTAATTCTTAAATTTGCAAACATAAAAATATACAAAAAATGAATTAAAAAAAAAAATCAACAACAAATTATTATATATTATATACAAGAAAAAAATGATGAATAAAAATGAATCTTGTAATATAAAAAAAGATATAATGACGGTGTTTTTAATTTGTGATTTATGAAATACACGCATATATGTAAGTATGCTTCGGTGAATTTGAAACTGACAGCAGTTCGGTTTTGAAGATGAATTTTCAAATGACGAAAAACAAAACTTCGATCAAAAATATGATAAAATATTAATATATGGATACAAGCCTGATCTCATACGTCCGTTTTTTCCTCGAGCTTTAGCCCCTCCAAACAATGACCCCAAGTAGGGGGGTTACAGTATCCAAATTAGACCAATATAAGATCAATAGCGTTAAGATTTTTGGAGAACGTATATGTTTTGAAATTCCACACAATTGATAACAGCGGCACTACATTCTTTCTCTTTCCCTATCAGTAGCGGATTAGCCACGTAGCAAGAGTAGCAAATTCTACAGGCCCCAAGCATATGGGGGCTTCGCGCACCAACACTTTTTGACCGTAACAAAGTATCTGTTTAACCAAAAAGCGACTAAATCAACTAACTTTAATGAACTTTGAATTCAGTTTACTTAGAGAAGTCGGCGCAGGGACATAAGTCCACGAGACATGAATCCATTCTGGCCTTATGTTTCACTGAAGTGGGGAATAAGTTCAAAATTTTGTTATGGACTTATGTCCTACCAAAGTGGAACATGTGCTTAATTTAATTAAAGTTAAAAAAGAGCTGCCATGCCATACTCTTAAGCAGAGACAATACCAGGACCACCAACTTCGGCCGATATCCCTTTAATTTGCCTAGAAGCTATATTGGGTCGTATGAATAAAACTAGCATCTGCTTTGAGTAAAAGGTTTTAGCAAAGTAAAAGCCCTTAGAAATTGCTTTGAATCGGTATTCTGGTGAATCAGGTACTTCGTGAATCAGGCACTTAGTGAATCAGACACTTAGGAATTGTGATGAATCGGGCACTCGGTTTCCCTCCAAGTTCCACTTCCAATTGGAGACTGGAATCTGTCAAGAACCATCTAGAGAAGAATTGGAATGTACATCTGGAATATATCTACTTCTGGAATATTCGCTGATAGGTGGCAGCGCGGATATAAAAGGGGCGCGTTGAGAACAGAGACACAGTTGATTTTTAACCAGCGATTGTGTTAAGTTCGAAAGAGTAATCGGTTGTGAGATAAATAAGTGTAAAGTAATACAGTGAATAAAGCGATTGGATTGAAACGTTTAAGAATTGATTTAAGTGATATTGTCGTGGTACTAAATAAGTGAATAAGTATGTACAAAGTGTAAATAAAGTGATTTTATTGGCAAAGTTAAACAGAATAGTGTTTTATATTTTCGAATCCCAGCCTGAATGTAACAGTATGAATAAAAACCTAGTTTGCTAAAGTAAATTCGAAAATTCGAACATAGCATTTACTTCGCTGCACGTGGACTTGCCTTGCAATTTCTGTCAAACCTGACCAGTAAATTTGAATTTTTGAATTTTCCTTGGGATTCTAACGACTTTTGTGGAAATTGAAATTAAAAAAATTGAATTCAGAAATATGAATATAGCTCCAATTGCACCTGGAAATATGATTTTTGTTTGCCAAATAGGTTGTTGATGTTTTATTTCTTCTTCAGGTGCCGCTTTTCGAACATGTCAAAAGTTGGAACTTACTTAATATGTGGTTTTCCATTGGGACCACCAGAAATCGTTTTCAGA
Organism: Cheilosia urbana; assembly: GCA_946477585.1. Classification (NCBI taxonomy): domain Eukaryota; kingdom Metazoa; phylum Arthropoda; class Insecta; order Diptera; family Syrphidae; genus Cheilosia; species Cheilosia urbana. Next base: position 67,441,503 of record OX297855.1, read on the forward strand.
TCTCAGTTTTTACGGTGCTCATGGAAGGCGCAACGAAATTGATCTGCTTTTGTAAATGGATTAGTGCGTTAATTGACAACAATATCATCTGTTCAAATTGCATTCGTTTCTGGCAAAATCGCAAATGGATTTCGACCTCAAAAATGTTTTCCTTGTTGTAAATAGATACAAATGAAGTATTATTGCTGGTTTGTGGTCTTCAGATGACGAGGGAGATAATAAAGATTATAATTCCTACGAAATCATATCCACAGCGATTTGTGGATTTTATTATTTCGGTTTTCACGAAACCTTGCGCATTTCTCTTGAAAGCAAACTGACTACAAACTAAAACAGTTGACACTTTTTTCGAGGATTCTAATACAATTTGTTGGTACTTTTTTCCTTTTTTTAGTTAAAAAAAGAACTTGGCAAATTCTTTAAACGAGTGTGATTTCCAAATAAATATGTTTAAATTTAACGCGGTTGAGAATCACAATTACATTAATAATTAATTATAATGTTAAGTGAGGAAATACTTGTTAAATTTTGTGCGAAAGTTCTAAATTTGCAGAGAAGCTTTGGGCCCCAATAATTGTAGCCATCCGTTAAACGGAACCGTAAAAAATGTTCTTTTGCTTTTTTTGACCACTTAAACTTGATGGTTGACCTTAATCTAGGTCTTTAAATGTTGCTTATGAGTTATTACGTTAGTTTATCAAAAAAAAAAAAGTAATAATAATAAGCAAATTATCTTTAAATCTTCTAGAAAAAGAATTTATTAATTTTTCTGTGATCGGAAAACGTTTTTCGTACGGAACAAATTATAAATTCTTATTTTAGAAAAATGAATATGATAAACTAAATTTATAATTCATAATCAACATTTTAAGATCAAGATTGAGGTCCACCATCAAGTTTAAGTGGTCAAGAAAAGCAAAAGAAAATTGGTACGGTTTCGTTTTATGTATGACATTTGGACCTTATTAATATTGCCCTTTATTGTTTCACCGCCCTGAGTCTTAGAGAAAGGTTATAAATTACAGTTTTGGTTTTACGTTCGTAATACATACAGACGGTAAATTGATCACTTTCATCTAAATTTTCATAAAAAAAAATAAATAAAAAAAAATAAACACACTGTTGTTAGTAAAAACGTAATTTGGCAGCACTCTTTTATAAACGTTTATCTTTTAATAAAGTTTCCTCTACACTCTTCTTTTGTAACTCAAAGTAAAAAGACTTTCATTTGGAGATTATTTCTTTTTGATTATTTATTTAAATCTGCGGCATACATCAGGTTATGGGCCCAGACCCAGAGTTTAAGAATTAATATCTTCAAAAAGAATCGGATTGATTAAGATAATTAGTTTGTGCGTTTCATAGTTTTTAATTGGTAGAAAATGTCGACTGGTAATTTGCCGGCCATTGAACGACTAAAGGGTCGTGAAAATTTCGATAATTGGAAATTTGCGGTAGAAAATTATTTAATAATTGATGATTTGTGGGCATCTGTGCAGGGTACGGAAACTAAACCGGAAAAATTGGCTTTGGCTAAGGCAAAAATTATTTTGCTGATAGATCCGTCGCTATATGTCCACATAAAGGAAGCAAAAACTCCTAAGGAAATCTGGGAAAAATTATCGGCGGCATTTGATGACTCAGGTTTAACAAGAAGAGTTGGACTACTACGTGAATTAACAACTACTCGCTTGGAAGAATGTGATTCTATCGAGGAGTATGTCAATAAAATAATTGGAACTGCAAACAAGCTTAATTCTATTAAAATGAAAGTCGACGACGAGTGGATAGGCAGTTTGCTTCTGAGTGGTTTGCCTAATGAATTTCAGCCAATGATAATGGCAATTGAGAGCAGTGGTATCAAAATTACGGCTGATGCAATAAAAGCCAAGTTGTTGCAGGATTTTGAGTCCTATTGCAAAGCGTCAAATTCGAAGGCGCAGGCAATGGCAACATTTGGTGGCAAAGCCAGGAGTAAGGCGAAGTATAAGGGCAAAGGTGTAAAATGTTTTGGTTGTGGTAGTTATGGCCACATTAAAAAGCATTGTCCGAAGTCTGCGTCTGGAGATGCTGGCAGATTTGCAGTGTATGCGTCATATTCCGCGAAACAGGAAAGAAATTTCGACTGGTTTGTTGATTCCGGCGCATCATCTCATATGGCTAAGAATGTGGATCTATTTGAGAACTACGTGGAGTTTCCAAAAAAGGATTTTGTAATTATGGCAGATGGTTCGAAATTAGATGTACTCGGAAAAGGTGATATATCAATGCAGGTATGTGGACGAAATGCAACAAATGAAATATTTCTACGTGATGTGCTTTATGTACCAAATATTTGTGTAAATCTGATGTCTATTAGTCAAACAGTGCAGAAGGGAAATATGATTCAATTTGATGAGTACGGTTGTTCTATTCTTGATAATAAAAGGAGAGTCTTCGCAACTGCAAGTGAAAATGATAAGGTGTATAAACTGAATGTTCCAGCGACGAATGCTGCATTTATGTCAGCAAACAAAAATCTTTGGCATAGGCGTATGGGTCACCCGAGTAAGGAAGTGTTGCAGAAACTGGTATCAGCTGGTGTTGAGATGGAAAATGTGTGCGGAGGTTGTAATCCTTGTATTACTTGCTGCGAAGGGAAGCAGTGCAAACTTCAATTTAAGCCATCTACAAGTTGTACCACCGATGTTTTGCAATTAATTCATTCGGATGTATGCGGGCCAATGGAAACACCATCGCTAGGAGGAGCCAGGTATTATGTTTTGTTTTTGGACGATTTTTCTAAAAAAGTTTTTGTGTATGCCATTAAAGGGAAAAACGAGGTTGCAGATAAATTTATTGTCTTCAAAAACATGGTGGAAAATCAGACAAACAAAAAAATAAAAGTTTTTCGCTCTGACAATGGAACAGAGTTTGTCAATACAAAGATGCGAAAATGTTTTGAATCTTCTGGAATCGTGCATCAAACTTCTGCTCCGTATACTCCTGAGCAAAATGGGAAGTCAGAGAGGATGAATCGTACTTTAGTGGAGAAAGCACGTTGTCTTTTGCTGGATGGTCATCTCAATAAGCGTTATTGGGGAGAGGCAGTAAACACTGCTGCATATTTAATCAACAGAACGCCAATCAAAAGTTTACAAAATCGATGTCCGGAGGAAGTGTGGTCTGGTGTAAAACCAGATTTGTCTCACCTGCGTGTCTTTGGTTCAGTCGGCATGGTTTTTATCCCGAAACAAAAACGTTATAAATTCGATGCAAAATCCATCAAATGCATAATGGTTGGATACGCTGAACATACAAAAGGATACCGAATGTACGATCCTGTGGATAAGAAGTTGAGCATAACGAGAGAAGTAAAGTTCTTGGAAGATCGACTGTTCAACGAGGTGATTCCATCAAAATGCGAAACAAATTTTATCAAACTGGAACTGTTGGAGGATCATAATTTAGTGGGGAATTTGAGAAGAAATTCTGATCTCGTTAGACGGACTGAAGAAGCTGCTGATGATGTTGGTGAGGTATCTGCTGAAGAGGAGAACGACGAAGATGAAAAAACGATGGTAGAGTCCGATGGGGATGCTATTTTTTCGGAAAATGAGTCATATCTGACTGCAACTGATAGTAACTCAGATCCAGATGAAAATTCAAGTTCGGATTTTATTCCTTCGTCATTAGTATTCAGTGGGGATACAGTTGGAGCTGTGCGACGTTCTACACGAGTTCCTAAACCAACAAAATTCGAGAATTACGTTACGTTTGTCAACAAGGGATCTGAAGACGATGACCCGGATACGTTCGATGAAGCGATTTCTGGACCTAATGCGGAAAATTGGAAGGCAGCTATCAAGGAAGAGTATGATTCACTTGTACAGAATCAAACATGGGATGTGGTTGATCTTCCAGTTGGCAAAAAAGGACTGAATACGAAGTGGGTATTTAAGAGCAAGAGAGATATGAGCGGTGAGGTTGTTCGATATAAGGCGCGATTGGTCGCAAAAGGATGCGGTCAGCGGAGAGGAGTCGATTTTGATGAGGTGTACTCTCCGGTCATACGGTATGGTTCTTTACGGTATCTGCTGTCGCTTGCAACCAAAATGGATTTATATATTGAACAATTAGATGCAATAACAGCATTTTTACAGGGTGAGTTATCTCAAGATATATTTGTTGTTCCACCCAAAGGTTTTAACGTTGCTAATAACAAAGTTTTAAAGCTAAGAAAATCCATTTACGGATTGAAACAATCGTCAAAGACATGGAATGATAAGCTCAGTCAAGCACTTAAGGAGTTTAATTTACGTCAATCTAAGTATGATCCATGTATTTATTTTAATAATGATAACAGTAGTGAGTTTTTGATAATAGCTGTCTATGTTGATGACATTTTAATTTTTTCAAGAGACTTAAAAGTGTCTGAAAATTTAAAAACTTATTTAAAATCGAAATTTCAAATGAAAGAACTGGGTAAAGTAAATTCATTCCTAGGTATGAATGTGGAATACGATAAAGAATCCGGTAGGCTATGTATTAGCCAAGAACAGTATATTTTAAAAACGCTGATTCGTTTTGGTATGGAGAAGTGTAATCCTGTTTTAACCCCAATGGACATAAATGTTAAATTGAGCAAAGCTAATTGTCCACGATCAGAACAAGATAGAGCTGAAATGGAAAACATACCTTACCAGGAGTTAATAGGTAGTTTACTTTTCGCGGCACAAATTAGTCGACCCGATATATGCTACGCAGTGAACTTTTTGAGTCGATTTAATAGTAACCCAGGCAAGGAGCATTGGTTAGCAGCGAAAAGGGTCTTAAGATACCTAAAGGGTACTTCAAGCACTAAGCTATGCTACTCTCGGAATGGAAACGCAGATATAATCGGTTATTGCGACGCGGACTACGCGAACGATTTGGACGAACGAAAATCCATAAGCGGATATGTGTTTATATTACAAGGCGCTGCAGTATCATGGGGTTCTAAAAAGCAAGGTACGGTTGCCTTATCCACAACAGAGGCAGAATATATTTCAATCGGTACAGCAGTGCAGGAGGCCATATGGCTACAAGGTTTGCAGAAGGAGCTGATGCAAACATCTTCTACTACGAAGCTGTTCTGCGATAGTCAAAGTGCTGTTCATCTGGCTTCGAATGAAAGCTATCGCCCTCGCACAAAGCATATTGACATTCGCCATCATTTTATTCGTGACATCATCGCCGATGGAAAAATTTGTTTAACGCACATTCCTTCTGATAAGATGACTGCTGATATAATGACTAAAGCACTGACATCTCCTAGAGCTAATAATTTGGTGAAATGGTTAGGATTAAATAAAAATTAGTTTTTAGTGGGGATGTTGTTAGTAAAAACGTAATTTGGCAGCACTCTTTTATAAACGTTTATCTTTTAATAAAGTTTCCTCTACACTCTTCTTTTGTAACTCAAAGTAAAAAGACTTTCATTTGGAGATTATTTCTTTTTGATTATTTATTTAAATCTGCGGCATACATCACACACATTAGAGATGTACTTAAAAAAAATAGATGCAATTCGTTTTCGAACGACAAATTTTAAAATGAAAACCTTAAAGCCTTGATTTTGAATTATAAATATATCAGCTCATATATATATCGACATTTTAAGATCTCGTTCATTTTAGTTTTTAAATGTTGCAAAAAAAGATGCAAGGAAAAAGTGCCTTTTCTGAAGCTCTTCTGCAAACTTAGAATTTTCTCACAATATTTAACAAGTATTTGCTCGTTTTAACCGAAAATAGTGTTGTTGTTGATAGGGAACAGCATTATGTTTTAAACATATTTATTTATTTTGAAATCACAGTTTTTGAAAACTCTCCGAAGTGTCTTTTTCCAACTAACAAAAAGGAACAAATTAGCAACAAATTGTATCAGGGTCCACGGAAAATGTACCAAATTGTCGCACAACGGTCACGCTGTTGTCAGTTGTTCTCATCCGACATCCTTCTCGCAACCTAAATAGGTTACGTATGGGAAATTGCGCCTGGAATTTTGAGGAACAAGGAAAAGAGACGAATAGGCGAAGAAGCCCGAGAGAACGACAATTGACAAAATAAACACCTCGTAGCAACAACAACGCACAGAGGTAGGTCTTCCCCTCCGTTCTAATCACCAGTTGTCGGGCTTGTACTCGTCGCTCAGTTGGCGCAAGTGGTAGTCACTTGGTCAATTGCAGAAAAATCGAAATGCAAGTTCATTTCCTGGCAGGGGAAAAACAGAAATGTCTTTCCAAATGGAATTATATACGGAGAATTGACTGTCAGAATTCGAAAACTATTCAAACAATCACTTCAAAGGAGTCTGATGATGAATTAGTGGTGTAGTTCGAAATAGCTATCATTCCTACCAAAGTGACTGTGTCTACAAGTTGTTGTCAAGAGTTGTTCCCTCGAAAAAATAACAATTCACAAACTGAAATTCGACATAATTTCCCAACAGAAATTGTCAGGGTGAATCCCAAACAAGCGAGAATCGTTGTTACTCCTCGCTTCCCCAACTCTGAAAACAGGAAATATTGGACAAAAACCGCACAAAATCAAGGCACTGGTTTGGACTGAACTATGTCCCATCTTTTAAAAACAAATTATAGACTTATATCCCATTTTGGAGTGACATAATACCACAATCAAATTTTGAGCTTACCTACGTCCCTGCGCCAGAGAAGTCAATATGAACAAACTTATGTGGTATTTGTTTGGGCTTCTTCAGATTCGCTCTCAGATTTCAGATTTCGTGTGGCTAATCGAACGTCACTTGCTCTTTTTTGTGATAATATTCGTGAGATTCGAATATGTGTAGCCTTCAACACTTTTCAAAGCGTTTTCCATTCACTGGTTAAATTTTAAATTAAAACATTCGAAATTTGCGTCCCGATTGATTTTTAAATATTTATGCATAAATAATTTACAAAAATAGATTCACCTGATACAATGCCTTTCTTTGCTTTAGAACAAATTCACGAAAACCTAAACGTCCTCCACCAGTTGTCAAACTCAAGCGCACTTGTATTGGTAAATCTGAGAAAATATCTAGATTCGCAAAAGTGCTCTGAAATCTGAAAAAGATTGCTTTTTGTTTGTACCAAAGGAACATATAAACTACTCTAAGACCAAAAAAAAAAAAGTGCTCTGAGAGTCACATTAATAAGCTAAGGCAATCCAAGGGCCCCTTGATATAATTTGCTAAAGGCCCCGCACTACCTAAATACGGCACTGTTGCCTTTGAGTGCTTGGCTGTTTATGTAAGAAAAAAAGACCAAGTTATAATACCTACTTTTTTCAACTTGTCCATCGATGGTCGTGGATGAAAATTTCCAATTAAAGTAATAATATTTACCTTGGAGTGTAATATGGCACAAAGTGTATTATACATTTGTTGTTTTTTTAAAGGACGACCTACCTACAGACACTCCCATCACTGAAGTTATGTTTATTTTGATCTGCCTGGATCTTGCGACCGCAATATTTCTCTGCCTTTTATTGTTTTTGGTTACTCAGGATGTCAGGATGCATTTCAAATTTTCAGCTGGGAGGAAATCACTTTTAAAATTTACGATTTGTTGCATGCTTCTGTCGCTCTGTCAACCACTGTGAACGCGGTGATCTCGGCAGAGTTCAAATTTCGCGACCTATGGTCTATGGTGGACCTAAATATGTGTAGCCTTCGACACTAAAAGCGTTTAAATTTTATATTAAATCATTCGAAATTTGCGCCCAGATTGATTTTTAAACATTTGTTCATAAATAATTAACGAAAATAGATGCACCCCATGCAATTTGTTTCCATGCACTTGAAGGATTTCACGAAAACGTCAAGAAACTCCATTAGTTGTCAAACTCAAACGTACTTGTATTGGTAGATCTGAAGCAACTCTGAGAAAAAATCTAGATTCGCAAAAGTGCTCTGAAATCGGAAAAAGGTTGTTTTTTTCGTACCACCAAACGAAATGTGCTCTGAGATCCAATCGAATGCCACATTGGTCGCATTTATAAACAAGCAAGAAGAAAACGAGTAGACAACAAAGATTCTCCCTTATTTTGCACAGTTGGCGCAACAGGTCAGGAGGGACCCTAGGCCTAGCTTCTCACAACCATTCGTTTTGTGTGAGTTTTTCATTTTTGGAATGAATGGAAGGGATCATCAATTTTATGCCGACTCCAAACGACTAATTGAGAAGCTCTTTCAAGACATTTATACTCTCGGATGTTTGTCAGACGTTCGCGAGAGGTATCGCAGTGGAAAAAAACCATAAGTTGGAATTTGGATTTTTGCGGTATTCGAACCTGAGACCCCTCGCTTAGTAGTCCAACACACTAACACTAAGCCACTGCGACTACGGCTGCTGACAATAATCACGCTTATTTTGACATTCGAACGAATAGCCAATTCTAGAGAATGTCTCTTTTCGTTCGAATGAACTTTGTGTATTTTTATAGACATTCATTCGAATTGGCTATTCGTTCGAATGTCAAAATAAGCATGAATTGCTACTGGGAAATACCTGCTTACTTTTCATTAGATTCGAGAAGAATGTGCTTCCGGAACGGAGTTTAAGTTGTCAATTAAAAAAATATTGAATAAAACCAGAAACAGTTCCTTAGATTTGACAAATAATCTACAGGCAATTTTTAAAACCCAACAGCCAAATAAACTTGCGTTGCTTTTCGTTGTTCGGAATACTTACTGATTTACTGCATGGAGCTACAACTTCTCCTATAATGAAAACTAAATCATTTGAACACCGATAAAACTATATTTTTTATTTATGATCATTTGATAGTACACATTATAAGTTCAATGTTTATTAAAGGTGTATGGAATTTACAAAATAATATATATTACAGCGCTAGCTATCATGGCTTTAGGCTGAAGCACAACATATATATTTCTAATGCCAAAACATTTTATTAATAATTTCATATTGTATTACAATACCAACTTAGATACAATACTACTTATACCTAGTTTTTATTTCTATTTTTATTTTTATGGATATACCTACATATTTTTAAAACAACATTTAATATACTACCTTATTACGATAATAAAATATGTGTAATATCTTAAACTATGTGCTTGAGAAATCCATTCAGAACAAGCGGGTCCTCAATTTTCCAAGTAGCATTCTTCTGTTTTTGTAGCTGTTTTGAAATATATATATATTTTTTTAAACAAAAAAGTAACTTTAATTATACTGGAACAATTTGTAATGTCTAGTATAAAAAATTAAAATTTAAAACTATACGAGCGTCTGAATTATAATAAAATGTTTGGATGTGATCAAATATTTTAGCAAGTGATGCGATTTGAAAAATGGGTCGTGTCAAAGAAATGTGTCTCCCTAGTCCCTAACTAACAGTTCGTTTAAAAAAAAAAGGTGGTCTGGTAACAGATCAGCTAATCATCTGCTTTGTGATTTAATCGTACTGAAACAAATTATGTTTCTGTGATTGGAATGATGCCATAAAAACCGACGGTACAGAATTATAAAATTCTGAAACAACTATAATTTTTCTTGGATAACCCCAACTCTTTGTATTATTATATGTATGGCCATTCGCAAGCTGATGTGTCTCTAACTGACGTTTGAGGGTGTGGCTTAAGCCCGAGACACAAACGGACTATATGTAAAAAAAAGATATTTTCTCCAAAAAGTATTTTTTAAGCAATCAGTTTTAATCATACGAGGTCATTATTATGTACAAATTGATATCGTGGAGTTAAAGGGCTTTGCCCTGATATCTCGTAGAAGTCACAAAATTATGAACGACACCTTCAAGCCATAAGGAAGGTTTCAGATTTCGTGTAATTATTAAAAGCCATCGACAAATCATACAAACCCGCAACTTCCGTCGATTTACCATTCCTTACCTACAAGCTATTTATTATTTAAGGCTGGCAAATGCTAGGTGCGATAGTGGGTATTTTTACATACAAATTTGTATTGACAATTCACGTAACTTCAAGAATTCCGGATTACCAACACATTCGCACCTAGTGTATGTCACTTCCGCTGTGGGTTATGTTACTGACACCGTTCATAGAATTTTATAGTATATATAGTGTTGATAGTAATTTTTTATTAGGAATAAGTGTACATTTGCTTAAAATATTTATAAAAAATGAACAATGTAGATTGCATGAGGAAAAATAAAAACATTTTGAGCAAACTTGCTTTCAGTTATTTATGAAAAATTTACACATGAAATCGATTTTCGATCGATCAAGAACAAGAATGTTGACATGTTATTAATATCAGAAAATAACTTTACAGACAAAAGTTAGGTACTTAAAAATCCCTTGCTTCAGCATCTATTCAACAAACGGTAGAGCGCATGGAGGAAAAAAATTGAATAAACTAGAACAATACAAGACGGAACACATTCAATCCACAACAATACAACAAGAGTATAGTAATGGTCCACTACGACTTTCTGCCCTCTACTGCTCATGCCCACCCAAACACACGATCAGTACATAATACATTGATTCATAATCATACTTAAAGACTTTAGGACAAAGATTTATACTAGCAGGCGACTTTAATGCCAAATATACGGATTGGGGATGCAGAATAACAAACAAGAAAGAAAAAATTCTGTTAAGCACCCTCAAAACTAACAACTGCAAATTTATTAGCACCGGTGGACCAACATATTGGCCAACTTGCTCAAAGAAAATGCATCAGTCTTTCCTCAAACCTCAACTCTATATAAACAAACCGGACTGAGCATTCCGAGAATTCTTGGACTTAAATTTACAAACAAATGTATCTAATCACACATGGAAACTGATCTATCATTTATTTTTATGACGTGATCAACGAAGCTGTGTACCGGACAACACAAAAAAAAAATAAACCAAAAACAAACGTTAATTTTACCCCAGACTACATTAAGACCATAATAAAAGAAAGAAGGAAACTAAGGAAAACAAAATTACAGCTTACAAGAGCTCCGGCAGACAAACAAAAACTAAACAAAACAATCGAAAAAAAAAACAAAATAATAAGTTGACAAAATACTTATAAAACCTGACTCCAACTTCTGAAACTACTCACTGTAGAAAAAAAAAAAAAAACAACGACTCCACTATTCACCTCTGAGGACAACAGATAGGACCTGGGCCAGAGAAAATCACAAGAAAGCAAATACCCTAGCGGAACACTTCTGGAAAACATTCTCCAATGAAAATTGTGTAAATTCAGTAACGCATCACTCGCATCATGATGCTCATGATGTTTTGCAAAATGTTCATTAATGCAACTTTTGGCATCACTTTCAACGTCAAATGTTCACTTTTGCAAAGTTGATCAAACTGATGCGCAAACATAACGCAAAAAAGCATCACAGAAATACCTGATGCGCTGTTGATTCGCCGGCAAAAAAGTTAGAAAATTGCCGGAAGTGAAAGAAAAATAATTAAATAAACATTTTTATCAATAGATTACTATGCTTTTGAAAGACAAATTTATAAATTTTTGTTGAACTCTTTATATTATTTTGTTGACAAACAATGCGTTCTAAAACGACACATTCAATCACCAACGCATCAGCATAAACTGTGCATCGCATTAGCGTAGCAAATAAGCAGTGATGTCGCATCACTGCGCAAATGTTTGACGTTTCTGAATTTACACAACAATAACCGAAATAAAACGATGCATCAGATACAATATAGACACCAATAAAAAAGCGCCCGGATATGACCTCATAACAGGAAAAATACTTAACAAACTACCTATAAAAGCATTTCAACCACCCCTATCGTGGAATACGGCGTATTTGAGATTCACTTCACATACTCGATTCACTTTCACTTTCCATATGCATCGTGAAATCCGCCGGGTGAGACTGTCTTATCGACAGGCATTTTCGTTCAAATTTGGTCGGAAAACCAGCTGTTTTGCATTAAATGGCAGCACAGATAGAGCAAAGCAAATTAGAATTTATATTTGAGTAGAATGTATTTAACAATGTGGCGCAAAGAGCATCCAACGAAAATAAAATGCGTGCATATTAAGAGGAACTACAAAGGACATAATGGAACGGAATGGAAGTTTATTTATCTCTCAGATTTACTAGGTACTTTCGTTTAAATAAGGTAACATTTTCATGTTTTAATGTGTTGAACTTACAATTTTTTTTAGAAAATCACGACGTAACCGCACAACAAACGATAGGATACGCAATGAATTAGCTGCGTATTTGAAATGTCAAAGTTTGTATGGGGAGTTTCACTTCGATCGTTTTCTACGATCTAGTTAAACGCATTCACTTTACCGACTGGTGAATCTTTCACTTTGAATGTATTCCACGATTCCAAGTATTGAATTTGGGTGAAACGTTCCCCCCGGCGTATTCCACGATAGGAGTGAACATCTTCGAAAGACATAAAACGCAATGATTAAATTAAAACATTTTCCAAAAGTATGGAAAGTTGCTGAAATAATAAGCTGTCAAAACCTGGAAAATATGCAACCAAAACCAGACCAATCAGCCTGCTTCCTGTAATGTCGAAAATCTTTGAAAGACTATTGTGTGACCGAATGGCACCCATATTGAACAGGCTAAACGCAATACCCAACCACCAGTTCGGATTTCGAAGACAACACTCTACAATCCAGCAAATACACAGAGTGACTAACAAAATCTCAACTGAATTGGAGGAGAAAAGATTCTGTGTAGGAGTATTCCTTGACGTCGCTAAAGCCTTCGACACCGTATGGCATGCTGGACTACTGCGAATACTAGAAAATCTTCTACCATCGGATCTAATGATTAAAAGCTACTTAACTGATAGACATTTTTATGTCAAGTATAAATACGATCACTCAAAACTATACAAAACACGAGCTGGGACCCAGCACAAGGGAGTGTATTAGGACCACTATTGTACAATCTCTATACCAGAGACATTCCTCTTCCAACACAGACAATATCAATGATTGCTACTTTTGCTGATGACACCATACTGCTTTACTCCCACAAATACTTACTAACAGCGACTATACAACTACAAACAGTTCTAGACGACGCTTCCAAATGGTTTGATGACTAGCGCATTAAAATAAATGAAGACAAAACAGTCCAGGTTATATTTACTACAAAACAGAAATTTACACCCCAACCACTAAAAATTAATAACAAAGACATCTGTATTGACACGGTAGCCAAACATCTAGGAATATTTTTAGACAGAAGCGGAACCAAATGAAGAACAAATTCAGACAACTATACTGGCTGCTAAAACGAGACTCACAATTATCCATAATCAACAAAAGTCTAATATATAAAGCTATCATTAAATCTATCTGGACTTATGGAGCACAAATCTGGGGCACAGCAAAGAAATCAAACACAAACATAATCCAACGACAACAATCTTAAATACTACGAACAATAGTTTGACGCTGAATGGCATATAACAAACAACGATATTCACGAAGATCTTCAAATTCTCACGGTAGCGCAAGAAGTATCCAAAACGAGTAAACGGCACTTAGCAAGAATCAAATCACACTCAAACAGCGATATCCACACCCTCCCAACATAAGAAATGCTAAATAGAAGACGGCTGAAAAGAACAAGACCTATAGATTTGACCATACATAAAAAAAGCTCCAAAATGTATATTATATCTATATATGTAATAACTACTAATATTAAATATGCTAGTAATTCGAATGATTTTGACATTGGTCACAAATCAATTAGAGGGTGTCCGCCGGGAAGGTATACTACTTTGTTTGTTTATAATTTTTGATTAAATGAAAGAGAATGGATCTTACATTGATAAATGTTTTATCTAATGTTGGCAATTATGTATGGAATACAATATCAGGTAAATGTCCGCCTCTGTTAGTCTCACAAACGCGAGCCCTTTTAGCACATTTTTCATTACATTCTCACACATTTCACGCGGTATTTCATAAATTTCATCACGAATGTTTTGTTTGAGTTGCTCAAGCGTTTCTGGTTTGTTTGCATAAACCTTGCTTTTCAGATATCCCCACAAAAAGAAGTCCGGAGCAGTCAAATCAGGCGAACGTGGAGGCCAATCAACATCACCATTTCTTGAAATAACTTGTTGTGGAAAGAGGTCTCGCAGTAATTCCATTGTAATTCTGGCTGTATGCGATGTGGCACCGTCTTACCACATGTTAATCAAGCCCAAAGCATGAAGTTGTGGCGTTAAAAAGCTTTCAATCATATCACGATATCGCTCCCCATTCACAGTTACCGTTACGCCGATCATTTTCATTTCCAAAGAAGTAAGGTCCAATGATTCCTCCTGACCAAGATGCACACCAGACTGTAACTTTTAATGGATGCAAAGGTGACTGATGAATAATTTGAGGGTTTTTCATTGCCCAGAACCGACTATTCTGTTTATTCACATATCCATTCAAATGAAAATGTGCCTCGTCACTTATTATGATTTTTTCATGAAAATCGGGGTTGTCATGGGCTAGCTGTAACATCCTATCCGCATAATATGTACGGCGGCGTAAATGGTCTTGTGGAAGAAGCTCTTGTGTCAACTGAATCTTAAATGGAAACAAATGCAAATCCTTGTGCAAAATTGTCGCCAAAGAATTCCGAGCATGCACAATGCACTTACTACTTTATGTTATCCGGTCAATTCAAATTCTTTATTCAAAAGTTATATTAAATACAATAGAAATAATTGAAGTATAGTATTGTCGATTTGTTTCAATCAAACTGCAATGATTGACGTGTCGGCAAACCATGTGAGAAACATGGAAATTTAAGATTGATGCCACAAATGCACAAATGAGGACCTTGCATAAAAAGGGGGGCAAGTCCAAATTTTACTTCTTGTGGGAAATCAAAGAAACAGGTCCGGACCTGCCGCCTTTTTGCACCAAACGGACTAGAGTGGCAGATACATATTTTGCTATAACGCCCTTATTTTAGTCGCAACTGCCTCGCTTATGTACCAAATTTTGCTTTTTTTTCAATTTGTCAGTGAAAAAAGCCATTAAGCTAAAAACATGGACTGCAAGATGTAAGATCCTCAAATATCGTTGCAACAATTTATTTGTCAATTCAAGACGCTTAAATACGAATGGCAAATCGTTCTGAATAAGCGGAATCCGCGAATGAGAATGGTTGCCTTTGAATTTTCACCTCAAAACGGTCGTTTGCATGACATTTGATTTGAGATCCTTCACCATCAAATCAAACGCGATCCGTTACAAAGTTTCGGTACCTCAATGTTTGTGCAGCAAAATTACAACTGAGCAGACTTTCAATTTCAAATTATCTATATATATAAAAGAAAGTCGTGTTAGTTACACCACTTATAACTCAAGAACGGCAGAACAGATTTGGGTGAAAATTGGTAGGGAGGTAGCTTAGAGCCAGGAGACGGACATAAGATACTTTTTATCCCGTTCGACAGCGTTCCCGTGTGACTTGACATAAAACGTCAGTCACTATAAAACGTGGTATAACAAAAAAGAATCAGACTTGGAATAACAAAACGCAAATGACAGCTACGTAATTGACGTATAATGACAGCTATGTAATGACGTATAGATGACAATTTGATATTTGTAAGAAATCAATATTTAAACTATTTCTATTAAATAAATAATTGACAATTATAATGTAATGATAGTGCCATTGTCCATTCGTATTGTGGTAAATCAGGCACTTAGTTAATCAGGCACTTAGGAATTGTGGTGAATCGGGCACCTGGTAACAATCTGTTTCCCTCTTCAAGTTCCACTTCGAATTGGAGACTGGAATTGTATTGCAGTTTGTATTAGTTAATTCTAGAAAAATCTTAATATATAAAAACGTTCGTGCGTATGTATGACCGTACATAACGGCTGAACCACTGAAGCTATCCCCCTTATATTCACACCATATGTTTGTGTGGTGCTCCGGATGGTTTATGTTTATTTTAGACACTATAGGGGGCGCTGGGGTCGCTTTTTGAAAATTCTTACTTATGGACCGATTTGGCTCAAATTTACACCATATAACACTTAAAAAAATAGAAAACTTTTGCCAAAAATTGAACCCGATAGGTGGAGCTGGGAGATATTTACGAAATGTTAGATTTCTCTGCATATCAATTTTGTATCAACAACATTAAATTTAATTGTAATAATATAGTTGGCGTTGGTTGTCTATACTTTTTTGAATTTGACATTTCAGTAATTCATGTTTCATTAAGCTGTTGTTGTTCGACGAAAACTCCAAATTAGTTTTTAATCAATTTTAAATAGGTAAATAACATTTCCATTCGATCTCCGGCACAAATAACATAACCAAGGAAAATGCACATAAGCACTGAGCCAATTTTCATGGTTCTTCTTTTGTTTTGTTCGTATTGTTGTATTTCAGGTTTAGGCAGTCTTTAAAGATAGCACTATTTTGGACCCGATAGGTGGCGCTGTCGTCGATCTCCGAAACCGCTCAATCGATTTCAATGAAATTTTGTGGATGTGTATGGTTGGTTCCAGCTTGAAAGATAGGATACTTTTCGACCCGATAAGTGGCGCTATTGTCGATTTCCGAAACGGTTTTATTGAGACGATTGAAATTTTTGGGATGGGTACGGTTGCTTCAAGTTTGACAGAGAGGATAATTACCCTATTGTTGGTACCTTACATAAATAGGCGGGATAGGAAAACGGGTTGCGGCACTTCTCATTCAAAAATAAAACCAAACGCTATTTATAAAGTTGTATAATTAAAAATTTTAATGGACATTGTCCAAATAAAGCACTTTGCAAAATCTGAGCAGGACTTAATACGAAAGGTACGAGCAAATCCGGGTGGGTACAACTACATGGAAAAGAGGCTGACGTCCGGATATGCACTCATAACTCGGGAACGGATTGGTCGATTTTTATGATTTTTTGTTTAAATTCGCAAGTGCCCAAGGAGAGACATACTATGCTACTCTTTGTCATGAAAACAAAACTTTATGGGGATTAGTTGAATTTTTGAATTCTTTGGATGTTCCGGGCAGGTATAATTTTGCTGCGCAACGTAAATGCACCGAAACTTTGTAACGGAACACGTTTGATTTGATGGTGAAAGATCAAATCAAATGTCATCCAAGCGACGGTTTCGAGGGGAAAATTTAAAGGCAAACATTCTCATTGCTCGGATTCCCCTTATTCAGAACGATTTTCCATACGTATTTAAGCGTCTTGAATTTTCCGTGCATCTCCCTTTCAATCTCAGAGATGGTAACACCTACCACAAAATTTTTCATATGAGGGAACTCGAGAACGGATCATCAGGCTTGAGCTATCTTTTCTTTGTTGTGTTTGTCTACGCCTAAGGAAGGTTCATACGACGAAAAAAAAAAATGGAAAATTTAAAAGGGAAATTGGAGAATTGTAGAAATGTATTTTCCATACATTTTGTACGGGGAGTGTTACTTTTTTAAAACAATTTTGATTCGATCGTAGTATATACAGTGAGATCGCATTTGTCAAAATATATTTTGGATCAAAAAAATTAATTTCTGGTGGAATAGTGAATGTTCCAAATTCAAATTATTTTAGTCAAAAAGTATTGGGCGGGACGAAGTTCGCCGGGCACGCTAGTGTAGAGTTAAACCCGGAACATTCAAAGAATTAAAAAATTCAACTAATCCCCATAAAATTTTGTTTTCACGACAAAAAATAGCACAAATGCCCTTCGCCCATGCGAATTGAAACCAAAAATCATAAAAATCTAACGATCCGTTTCCGAGTTATATACATAAGTCTCTTTTATATGTAGCTGTACCCACCCGGCTTTGCCAGTATCTTTCGTATTAAGTCCTGCTTGCATTTCACAAATTGCTTTATTTGGATGAATGTCCATTAATAATTTTAATTAGACAACTTTAGAAATACCGTTTGATTTTATTTTTGAATGGGAGGTGCCACAACCCGTTTTCCTATCCCGCTTATGTTTTGAAAAGTACCACGTATAGGGTCCAAAACTATCCTATCCTTCAAGCGAGAACAAACAATATACACCCACAAAATTTCATTGAAATCGGTTTAGTTGTTTCATAGATCGATAACAGCGCCACCTATCTGGTCCAAAAGTGTCCTATCTTTTAAGACTGCCTAAACCTGAAATACAACAATACGAACAAAACAAAAAAAGAATCATGAAAATTGGCCCAGTGCTTATCGAGTTACATATATCTACATCGAGTTTCACCCCGAATGAAATGCAATTTTTGGGCGCCCAACAAGACAGACTGCTAATGCTCATGAGTCATGACCATACAGTACACTTAAAAACCGCGAGGACATCAACTTTCCAAAACTCCTTCTGTTACAGGACAAGCAAACTTTGGAACTCGCTTCCTGGGGATATAATTCCAGAAGACTACAATTTGCAGCAATTTAAGTGCAGAGCAAACATACATCTGCAGGCATCTCGGGGCGCTGTTGAAGCGTTATAGGTTCGCCTTTCCCGGGAGAAATATATAAAAAAATTAAAAAAATATAGAAGATAATTGAATTGAACTGAAAAACGAAATATTCGCCTACAGGCCACATGTTGAAAATTTTCCGACTTTTATTTTTTCCTAAACCATCCCTGATTCAAGACGAACAAAACAGAACAAAAATCATTCAAATCAGTCGAGTCGCTCTGGAGCCTTTACCCGACTAACGCACGGCAATTGATTTTTATATTATATAGAAGAAGAAGATAGAAGATAACTTTGTTCTATCATTTTCGCAGCGCATGCGACGAAAGATGTTTATGGCATTTTTTTGTACATCTTGGGTTACGTTACTAAAGTTTTAGTTACCATCCCTAACCTTTTCTAGCAATAAGTATAGCATTTATTACTCAGGGTGAACGTAGCTTTCTAATGTTGAAAGCATTTTTGAAATCGGCACAGTTTACTCATTACAAATATACAAAAATACAAATCTTTCCTCTTTATAATATTAGTGTAGAAATTTAATACTTGGAATTTAAAAAGGAAAAATAAATCGATTATAATGATATCCAAAAGAGGTAAATGCACAACCATTTTTGTCACAATATGTTAATAAAACATCGCCTTTAGATAGTTTTATTAATCAAACAAATGAAATTATCCGCCTTTTAAACTCTATACTATTGCCCCACGGCTGGTTTTTTTTTCCGTCACACGGATTCTAATTGACATTACACCGATAGGACAACAAAATGATGGAATTTGAAAGAACTTAGAGGGGGCCCAGAAGCAAGAGGATTGCGAGTTGGGGATCTGAGTATGATTTGTCTTAGCTATGCTTAAAACGTCACTTGCTCTCTTTATTGATCATATTCGTGCGATTGGAATATTATGTAGCCTTCGACACTTTTCTCACGTTTTCAATTCACTGGTTGAAAAAATTCTCTTAGAAGCTCATTTGAATACCACATAGGGGGTTGCCAGTTTGACGGTTTTTCCCCAAGATTTAGGGTTTTTTTTTTGTCGACAGGGGGAAATCTGGAGGAAGAAATTGTTTGGGGAGAAATCTGTCTTTATTTCAATTTTAAAATTCGATTCTGCAGAAAAAAAAAAATTAAATACATATATAGTTAGTAATTCTGCGAATGTAAGAAACTCTGAGTAATTTATACATAAGTACCTATGAGGTAACGTAAAGATTTCTCTGTTCTGTTCTGTCCACAACCAAATAATTCAAAATTGAACATGACAATTGAGAATGAAATAAACGTGTGCCACTTTAAAATGCTGTTAATCGATAGATCCTACAAAGCTATATTTGCCAGTGAAAATAATTTGTTTTTCGTAATAGTTCTTTATATATTTTTCTGGATTTCAGCACCAACCTCATCCGTAAATTTTATAAACAAAAATTTCACCAAAGTTGCGTAGGGGCTGTCTAAATTCTTACAATATGTTTGGAAAACCAAACTTACATGTTCGCGTTTCGAATTCGAAACAATTTCTTTTAAGTCTTTCAGAAGCACGTAACAAAAATAATGACAAAGAGTTTTTTTTTTCGGAAACAGTAGCCAAATCTGGGGGTTTTTCACATTTTTTTGGGGGAAATATTTTGACCGCTTGAAAACGCTACTACATAGCATAATCAGATCGAAGTAAGAAACTGTAAAACTGACAGAGCTAGATTGCTTCCAATACACCTCAAACTGTAAGCAGTGGATAGGTTAGTGCTAGAAGCACTGAAATGACATCACGAGTTGATAGGTTTTTTTTTTTTGCAATTTATATCGTTTTAGTGATAACATATCGGTACATAAAGGTGATAATTACAGTTCATGGAACCAGATTTACAAATCAGATGCCCACAGTTGTATAAGAAGTTAAAAATGTATTATTACCACTAATGGATGCTAACAATCAGATCCTTCTAAAAAATCGTCCTCGTCAGCCAGTACGTGCACCTAAACAAAAATACGGACTTACAAAATGTATTTGAAATTAATTAGTTCTTCTTACCAGCTGAGCATTGTCTAAAAAAATACACGTCGTAGCTATAATATATGATTTTCCTTATGAAATGGATCAGCAAGCTAATAGAAAAGAAATAAAAAGGAAAACTGTTATACTTTTACCAAGCAATCGTTTTAATAATATATTTCTGCTACACTTTAAAAATACAGCCATGTTCTAGAATAATAGTTGCACATTCGTTTGAATCGTTAAAAAGGTGGGCGAAAGGGGAGTTTTTGAGTTATAGAGAAAATTGTTTGCATTTATATTAGCCAAACAAGTACATGGTCAAACCAGACGCCCATTGACCCACAGTACTGCCTAGTGACTATGCACGGAAATTTTTGAAAAAAAAAACAAAAAGATAATCGCACTATGTTCCGAAATAGGTTTTATTCCGTAAAAGTGTAAGCAGTCGAATCCATAATGGCATGAATGCACATAAATGACGAGTGGTCGGTCATCAACTTGACAATACACTAGAGAAAAGAAGAGAGTTATCACACATAGTGATAATGGTCTAAGCATGGGACTTATTTAAACATGGTTTAGAGAAAAGCAATACAAATTTGATGAGAGTTCAGTATTCAAAGCATGCAAGGCTAACACGCTCTCTCCACATGCGATGAATTCAAAGCAAAGAGCAACAGCAAACAAAAACAGCACATAGCAGAGCAACTGTCAAATTTCGTGTGATGGGCATTTCATAGCATACTTTCTTAGTACGAATAGAATGGCAACGAGTACACAACCGAAGAGTACTTTGGCAGTATTGCAAAAAAAAATTGAGCAATTAATAATTTATTAGTTTTAAGATTTCTTAAGAGTTTAATTTCCCAATTTTCCATTTTTATATTTATAAAAAATAAATTTGAAGCGATAACTGACTAATTCAAATTAAACATTTTGAATTCCCAAACAGCACACTTTGATTTCCAATTTATATGACAGCAAAATGACACTTTTCTTGTGTTCATAGTATGCGATAGATGGTATGCTTTTAAAGCATGCTTTCTATCGCAAACTATGGAAATAAAGCAGCTATAATGGTCTCCACTTGTGATAATGAAAGCATGCTCTATCGCATACTCTGAATTCATCGCAAGTGGAGACAGCGTGTAAGAATTTTGGCATATAAACCAAGCCACAGTAAAGAGAGAACTGGATATCTAAAGTTTGAGAGATGCAGAGCTTTCAGTTTTCCCTCGTGTGGCGCAACTGGCTGCATTAAGTGGCCATAGTATTTAAAGCACCATAAACGAATAAAAATGCGTGCTCGCTCGATCGTCGTCTGGTACAGATGAATGAAAGAGACAACACAAAGACGCGTATTACAGTGGCGATCGTTTTAGATGCCGTGCGATCTAGTTTGCATACTTGTAGGGTTCCAAAGTTTGAAGAGCTCTGCGCGTTCGACATTGTGTGGGTGGTGGGGAGGGGTGGCAGAAAAGAAAGATGTTACCAAAATACGGGTGCAAAACATGGCGTACCACAATAAACAAATTACAGTTATAATAAAGATAACACGGTAATTATAACAACGAAATTGTGTGTAGTTGATCGTAACATCAATCTATCTAGTGGTTTCTTTTTAAATCATATGTTATTTTGACACTGACAGCTGTTTCCCGTCCGAAATCATCATACTTCCGCGGAACGAAATGAGTCGCTTTACTACGTTTTATTGAAAAATAATTTCCAAAGTGAGTAGCCCAAACAGTGCGTTTTTGAAAAGAAGTTTTGGTCGAAATGAAGCACCCACCGCGTTTGCTGTACGCAGAAAGATCTCAGATTATTCGCTTACAAGGTTCAATTGACTCAGCATCCATCTCTCCATCGAAACCATCCGTTTCGTTATCGCTTCGCAGTTTGGGCCTTAGAGCAGCTTGAATTGGACAATTTTGGACGGAAAATCACCTTTTCTGACGAGGCGCATTTTCATCCCTATTCGACCCTTTTGGACATTTTGTTGTGGGGAACCGTGAAGGACCGATGTTATACCAACAATCCGAAAACGATTCAAGCACTTAAGGCCAATATCATCCACGCAATCCGTGAGCGACAGCCCGTAACCATCAACAAGGTCTTGGGAAAATTAGAGTGACAGAATGAGCTACTGCGAAGCCAGCCAAGGCAGCCACTTGAATGACGTTGTGTTCCATAATTAATGTGAATGTTTGCTTTTACTAATAAGCCATAATACATGGAAAAAATAAGAAAGTTGCGCGGCAAATTAGAAAATTTAGGAAAACTTAACGACCATATTAAAATTTTAACCTAGCGCTTTTGACAATATATCTCACTATCACTATCGAAGACATGTGCTTGATTCTTACCAACAAAGGACTAATCAAATTATGAACGACAACGCCCAATCGCTTTTTCCCGAGACATTTAAAGAAACCCCCCTAAGAATCGTTCCCCTTTTAAATGAGCAACCACCTTGCAAAATTTCGATAAACTCTGCAATGGCCAAAGTGTTGCAGCATGGAGATGCCAACGAAATAAATTTTCAAATTCAAAATAAGATAGTTGGCAAATTGATGACATACAAATCGATTGATTCCGTCATTAACCAAGATGATGTTGTCACCTATCCAACACAATTCTTAAAATATCTGGAATTGTCCGGACTACCACCTCGTAATCTGCAATCAAAATTCGGATCGGTTGTAACTATTACGTTTGGGAATATAAACCAACCACGTCTTGTAGTGGCACCCGAATTGCGGTGAAGAAATTCCTAAACGGGTACAATATCCAGTGCGGGTAGCATTTGCAATGTCGATAAATAAATCACAATGAAAATCGCTAAGCGTTTGTGGCACCAATCTTCAAAATTCATGTTTTTCACATGGCCAGTTCTATGTCGCCTGTTCCCGTGTGGGAATACCAACAAAACTTTTCATATACGCACCAGAAAATAATCAGGCCGATCATTGAATCCGCCGGATGCTCTGCGGACGGATTCAATCCGATCCGCAGTTGATCACTTCACAAGTGAAAACCTATCATTGAAAACGGCGGATGGACTACATTATCGGTCCGCAAAACCGCATTACCGATTGCTTGTAGTCCAGCGAGTCAGCTGTCAAATGAAAATCTTTTCTTATTTGATTTTGTTTTTATAAAGTGTACGAACATGGATAGCATTGTATTTTTCTTAAATTTAGAAGAAATTGCTTGTAATAGTGATACTAGGAGCATTAAAAGAGGTGTTAGAATGCGAAGAAAAGATGTCTGGATGTTTTTTCATCATTTTCACCATTGCCTGGAACTGAGCACGGGTTGTTTGTTTTCTAAATCGGAAAGATCAATTAACTGTTCGTAAACTTTTTAAATTTATCCTTTTTTTTTTCGAAAAATAAAACTTTTATTGCGTGTATGTGTGTTATCTCTTCGAGATCCGCATCGATTTTGATGCGGATTGAAAACAACAACATTTGTATGAACCGCGGATCGGTTGCGTTTTCAATGATAGGCATGAAATGTGAACTTCGCTACCGACATCCGCTCACTTACCTACCGGCGTTTTCAATGATAGGAGAAATGTTCAAAACAGGTACTACTCCCTCCGCAGAGCATCCGTCGGTTTCAATGATTGGGGTGAATACTACGAATGTTGTGTATCATAAAGCATTAGAAAAATAAACAATCGGCCCTAGCGAGGTATCCGTCGGAACGGAAGACTCCACAACGCATACTTTTTCGGAGGCTCAAATTCCATTCGAGGTGTCCGACTTCGGAAGAGAAATAAATTATTGCGATGGCGCATCGGAGAATTTTCTGTTCCTCGCTAGGGCCAAATATGTTTTTGGAATAATTATTTTTTTAATTATTCCAAATCGAATTTAGGATTAATAGTTAAGACAGGACAAAGTCTGTCGGGTCGTATTTGAAGAGCCTAGCATCTGTAAAATATTTTTTCGATCGTTTTCAAAATCTTGCTCCACCATGTTGACACCGCTTCTGTTTCGACTATTCAAAAATATGCTACGTTGCTTAAAATGTTGCTCCATTATTTCTAAACATGGCTATCTACATTAAGTAAAGTTGACAAAACGTTGTATACGAACCCGTCAAATGTTAACAGAAAAACTCCATCTCCGAAGGCGTCCAAAATAAAACCCAGATGTGGTCCTATACGATTAAAAAAAAAAAAAAAAAAAAAACATAAATGCGCAATTGTCAATTAAATTTCAAAATTTTTAATATAAATCAACAATGTACGTACCGATTTCTTGTAAATATAAGTAAATATAAAATGCCTCTATTATTGCATTCTTTCCATAGTTTTACTAACTTTTATTTATTTAAAAGTGAAAATTTCACCCTGTCGGCCGGTTAAATGTGATTGTTTTTTTTTTTTTTTTTTTTTTTTGTATCGCTTGTAGATGTAATGCGAATTTGTTAAGTATTTAACGTATGGTAAATAAATGATTTAACTATATTATAACATTTTACTTTTGAAATCTCCATGCTCCAAAAATATGTATGAGTATTTCCGAGTAAGAAAAAAATAATAAATAAAGTTTAAACAACTTGCAAAAAGTGCACTTTGAACAACCAAACAATCAAACTATAGATAAAAAAAATATACTTTATGAATGTGAAAAAATATGGAAGAATTTATAACGCGGCAGCTTCCCAGCAGCGTCGTCCTCTTGGTGTTGCTTGAAGTCCGAAGAGTGGCGTGTCCAAAGAAGAATCATTTGTGAATATTTGTTGAAATTTTATTGTTTGTTTCAATAACCTTATATCACAT
The DNA here is from genome assembly GCA_946477585.1 of Cheilosia urbana. Taxonomy (NCBI): domain Eukaryota; kingdom Metazoa; phylum Arthropoda; class Insecta; order Diptera; family Syrphidae; genus Cheilosia; species Cheilosia urbana. The sequence goes on from OX297855.1 coordinate 67,466,751, forward strand.
TACATCAAATACATTTATACACATACATATATTATGTATGAATAGACATTTAAGGGGGCGGGGGAAATGTGTTTTTTGTGATAATTTTTTCTTTTCTTTTTTTCGATTTCTTCTTTATGTACAATTTGCGATCAAAATTTCTGTTCATACATTTATAAACAGTTAAGTTGATCTTATAAATTACAGTTAGTAACTAAATACACCTAGTCTTGATATTACTTAAGTTCTTTTGCGACGTGAGGTTTTAGTGGCACGCGAACCACGTCTTACGTTAGTTGTGGCAATGATTTTTCGCCTTTTTTTCCTCGTTTTCCTCTCCTGGTAGTCGCTGTCGTTGGCATCGTCGTTGTCTTCCTCAGTGGATGATCTGAAGTTGTAAGAAATTCGTCGACTTGGCCTCTTTTGATTATTACTTTCGGTGTCTTGGCATTGGTTCGATGATGTGCTGGGCAAGGCGTCGCTGGCTGGTGCACCTTCAACCGATGTCGACGTACATGCTTGCTCTTCGATACATTTCTCGATTTCTGGGGGCACAAAGACATGCTGGACCATGTTTTTTTTTGAATATGTTCGACTTACCACCGCACTACTTAGCGAGGAAACCTCATCGGTTGTGGTCTCGATATTTGTGCTTCCTGGAGAAATCTTGATTTCGGTTTCCCTTTCCTCTGTTTCGATGGGTGTTGAATTGTCGCATGATGGATCGGAAAATAATGGAGGCGTTCTACAAGGACCGACTGCTAGCTCACCTTCTGGCTCATGGTCCTCCTCATCATTCCCCTCTGGGACGGTCGAAGAAACCGAAGTTGTGGTCCTCAATTGTGCAGTGTGTAATCGCATTACTTCCATGGTTGGAGAGTCGGCCGCCTTTGTCGATGAGCAGATCTCATCGTCGAATAAAAGGTCGGGCGAGTATAGGAAATTATGGGAATCGTAGCATATTGTCTTGCGTCGTCTGCTTGTCATGTTGCTACATGAACTCTCATAATTCACTTCATTCGTGGAGAGCTTACGGACCTGCCGTGGAGCTGACGACGACAGACTGCATGATTTCCTTCGTTTTCTCTTCACAATTGGAAGTTCTGGTGTGGCCTTTAGCAATGGCGTCAACTTATTAATCTCATCCTTTGCACGCACATCTTCGCGCGTCAAAAGATAATCATAGAATACTGCCAAGAACTTTGAATCGATTTCTACTTCTGTCGGTATGTTGTTATGTTGACGAAACTCTTGAATCAAATCCGAGCTCGTTGAGGCAAGGTTGGCTAAAGCAGGAGGTTGTTGACCGTATTGCCGGCGTAATTGTGAAAACACCGGTCGATCAACGAGATTGTTGTTGGCTTCCGCATTATCTCGCTGAGAGCTTACATTGAACTTACAGTCAATGGCAGGAGTTTCATTGTCAACTTGCAGCACTGGAGACAAGGATGGCGACGATGACGGTGGCGTGGGTGGTGGCGTATTTATTGAATCTATGTGATGACCATCAGCTGCATTGAACAGACGTTGTGGCTTGTTATAATCATCCATTGGATTTTCTTTTTCGTCTGCAACTCGTTCGAAGATTCTCTTTAGAGCCTGTCCTTTTCTGGCCGCACTACCCTTGACTCGACGTTTCCGTTCGTTGTGTGAGATCTCATCGGACATCGCCTCGCCGTGTAAACGGTCGAATGCTTCTTGGTTCGTTTCCGGATCATCATCTTGTAAGTCATCCAAAGCGGTATTCGATACAACCATGTATTTATAATTACATCTCTTCAGCCTTACTTTCACCTGTTTTTTCGGCGAACTATCAAATTTAAATGCCTCAGATTGTTCTAAGGAATTCGATGCCGTTCGAGACGAATCAGGCGAAACAGCGCCTTGTAGTCGTTCTGCCAGAGATTCAGATTCGGTATTTACCGAAGGGCATGCCACTTCGGTTTGAAGTGGGCTAGCCGGCGGAGTTTTGAATACCTTTAAAAATTGTTGTGATCCGATACTAGACCGCGCTACCAAGCGTGATGTATACGTTCTCGTTGGCTTCTTGAAAACGTCCAATGGTGGTGATTCCGCTTCTGGTTCTTCCGTTTTAATAGGCTTGATTTCCGACTCCACTTCAGGCTTTTGCTCATTGCTGCTTGGGACGACGTTCGATTCTGTCTCCTGCACTGGCGATTCTTTCTGAACACACATAATTGGTACTGAAATCGTGACAGATGTCAGTGGTTCTGGCGGACTTTCCGACACCTGTACTGGTGGATCTTCTTCCTTCTCCGCATCGGTAATCATTTTCTCCAATTTGTCTTCTGGTTTGTCCTTTCTTTTCGACTCAATGACTTGTTGTTCAACAACTTGTACCAAAAAATCGCCCAACGACTCCGTTCCAGGTTTGGCTACCATCGACGTCACTATATCATTTAGCTCCGTAAATGACGTCTCCTTTGCAGTTGGTTCATTTTCAATTGCAGTTTGCAAATTGCGCATCAACTTTGCCATTAGCATTGTTTCAGTAAGTCGCTTTATGACTACAACTGGTCTCAACTTTGTAAGCTTAGGATCTTTGGTTATATCAACCAAAGATTTTGTATTACCATTTACCCGAGAAATTGTATTTCTTGCCTTGCGGGATCGATCGCGTTGCTTTGTGGTAACGGTGCTTGTTGTGATGTCAATATTTTGTTGAGTATTGTTGGTTTTTGTGCGACGCTTCTTCAGATTTTGCAAATACTTATCAAAGTCACTTTTGCCACCTGGCAAAGGGGTAACCGATCTGCGACGCACATCGATTTGATTCGAGATATTCCCGTTAGTTCTTGAACTAGGTGAAAATGCATGCACCACGCTTGAACTGTTGGACATGACCGAACTCGGTCTGTTCTGTACTTTTTGTTGTCTCCTTTTTTGTTGCGCTTTTGGTGGCAGTGAAGCACTTTTTGCGCTCGCACCTTTCGAAGTAAGCCGAAAAATATCAGGGAAAAGCGTTTCAACCAGGGCTGAAAAGATCAAAACGGAAATCATTAGTTTAAGTTTGTCTGATGCTTATTTACAAAATAAAGATACAGGGAAAATACAATAAAATGATTCTAAAATTTATCAAGTCCGCTGTTACCAAGCGCATCAATGTTAATAAAATAAAAGTAAAACAAAAACTTAGTAAATATTTATAAATTTTAAAATTAAGAACCCCTATTCTTAGATCTATATTTGTATATCCTTTTATATCAAAAAATCTTTTAATTATGAATAAACAAACATTTTCCTGCTTAATCACATTGTAAACTACGTATGCATACAATTGTTTTCAGAAAGCAATACGTAAGTCCTTCCTAAAGTTAACTAGGGGAAGGGTTAAACAAATACGGCTAACATTGCAGTCTTTACTATTGACAAAAATAATTCATCGCTTTCAATAAAAATGTCTCAACTACTGGATGAAAAGCTCGCTTGGTTTCAGCACTAGCTGCTAGAATACTATGTGCAAAAACTTTTTCCAGCAGATCGCAAAAATTTTATTTTGGCCTTGGAATTGCATGCATACAGTAACACAGTACGATGATTCCTCAATTTATTTCACAAAAGAGAGGAGCCACTCGCATATTAGCATACAATTCCTTGAATGTGTTTTCATCGTCACCCAATTCGCTTACATACTTCGTCTTTCGTTCATTATTTATTTATGCCAGATACGACAAAAAAAAAAGGGAGATGTATTCCGAGTTGCGAATACATTTTATTATTTAGCTGCCACTCTTATGAATACATACTCGAAAGCCGGTTGGAATTTAATATATTTATGAGCTTGCGCTTCGAGTATTTTTGTTCCTCTTTCCTTACAAACATTGACGCAAACAACATTTTAGCATAAACAACTGAAGGTTCAAAACTAAAGCAAAATTAAAAATAGAATTGAAAGGCTGGACTTGAGAGTCATTCTTGCGCAACAGTTGGGACGGCGCAAACGCGAAGATTTGCAAATGTATTGCTTTGATAAAAATTCTCTGAAAATTTCCATGAATATTGGTTGATGGGCTTTTTTTTTACTTACTTGCGTGAGTGAGTACGGTATTACACACACGCGCGGAGAGAGTTGTTTTCGGCACAACAACAATATGATCTCCATTTCGGTAGAGAAAATCGAAAACGGAAAGTTGAAAGACAAATGCGAAATATTCCTTAACAACTGACGGGTTGTTTGCATTGGGCGCATGTCGTTTTCTAATTCTTACAAATAGGGGGAAAAAACTTTAATGTTCTGCTTCACCTATAAAAGTCTATTTTTCGACAAATTAAAGTAAATGTGACGTTTCAGAGGAATTTCCTATACGAATTTCGCTTGACAAGTCAAGTGACTTGTTTTAGTCGATATGCTTTTGAATACTAGTACCTACCGCGTTAACTTCGGAACGATAATCTCCAGAAGCGACTATTTAGTGCTTAATTAAAGCATTTAGTATGACTTTTTTCTACAGATATTAATCTGTAAATTAACGTGATTCAAATTCATTCGTTCTAGCTCTCGATTTTATTAAAAATTATATCAAAAGTAGATTTGTCGTCAGTAGTGTGTGCCTAAAGTGCGAGTACGAGTTACACGTTCACGGAACTAAGTTGATTTTAGATGTGAAACAAAAACAAATTCCGTCACGTAATGTTGGTTCATGGATGACAAGATTCCACCCCAGGTTAAACGCCCACCACGTTTTCCAAGTACTTGTTTAGTACTTTTAAATGCGCATGCGCAACGTCCGCTGCCAAACGAAATGACGCATTTGCGCAGTGGCGGGTTTAAAAACATGTACAGGTCCCCGTTTGGAACAAAATGCGCGCAGCAAACCGTTGTGTAGCGATTGCTGTAAGCAAATACTACTACTTGCTCGGACGAAAATAACTTGTGAAATTACGAGCTCAGTTCTGTCATAAAAGTAATAAAATTTGCATTTCAAAGAAGTGTTCCTCAGTTATTGATAATTTGGAACGTTTTTGGATTTGAATAGATCTGAGTTGTACAGAGAATCCAATTACTTTTCATATAGAACAACATAAAAGTTAGAGAAGAAAACCTTGACATGGAAAACGCCACCGAAAGAGCTAAAGAGCAAGAAGACGGTAATGAACGACAATTGATTTGAATCAATATCTTATACCTACAAGAATAAACTGTGTGATTCTCCTATCTAAGTGAAGGAACAAAAATCACAGGATACCAAGATTCCATGCATCCTTATGTTCCACACGCTACTAATGAGAATTCCACATTTTCCATTTATTTACGAATATTTTTAATACATACTTTAATTATGTTAGTACAAAAAATAAAAAATGCTTTTAACATTGTGATATCGATGTTAGTTCTATATCAACAGTTGCCGTGTTTTTTTATTCTTCTTTGTTTACAGTAAACGCCAAACATTTGCACAAAAACACAGCAACTTACATTTTAAAAATTACTAAATTAGGTTTACAACATTTATATTGAATCATATAAAATAACAAATTTATAGAAAGAAAACTCCCTCAAACAGTTGAGTATAGTTGTGGAATTTTCGTCGCTTCCTTCTCTGGGTAGTTCTGCTGTGCATCCCTTTTGATTAAACTGTCTCGTTCTGCTCTTAATCTAATGTCCTCTATTAAATTGATCTATTATTATCAGTAAACCTTAGCTTTTCAGTTACACAACCATTAAAGTGACTAATTCTAAGTTCTAGCACACATGAAGGTGTTGCTTTCATCGATTTAAAAAAAAAAAAACACTTCAAAAAATACACTTTCATTTTTCATGTCTCTTCTCTTACAGTCAGTAATTAAGTGGTACGTCTACAAATATTTACTGGTATTGTTTACAAGTATGTTGAAAACATTTAAAGCGTGTAAATAAGTTTTTTTTTTCTATTTAAAGCAATTACTATAATAAGACACAACATTTAGAATTTTTACGACTATAACTGATTCAGTTTCACAGATATATTTGTATAGCTTTTTTTATCATATATCCAAAAGATATTTTCTCAGTTTACAAAATACATTTATACTTGTGCAATGTACATTAATGTGCAACAACAGCTATAGTTGTTATACATACAGAAATTTTACATTTATTATTTTTTATAGATATTTTAGTTTTTTTTTTTTTGTTTTTAGAAATATTAGTTTTAATTTATATAGCTAGGTATATACTTATTTACAAGTGTATATTACTTTTTACTGGACAATGGACAACTTTGGAAATGTTATTTATATTTCGATTCACTTTTCATACGGCATCTTCAAAAAATTAATATAATAGTTTATACTGCGTATACATTACTGGTAAAGTACTATCTCTAGATATGTGATTATGTAAAATCTGCACTTATAATAGTATGTCTATGATTGGACATTTAAATTCGGATTAATATTAATTTCGAGCACAATGTTGCTTAAATAATAGTTCACATGCAAACGCAATGGATCATTTTGTCATTCGTATAAAAAGGGAATGCCGGTTCTTTGTTACTTATTATAATTTGTTGTTAATTTTGCATTATTTGCTGGGGAAAATATAAGGAATAATAAACCGAAACCTTAATAACTCATACGTGCGTTGATCTGATCACATTCGTACATTTCTGATCGTGGTTTCATCGCAAATGTAACGAAAGATCTTTGAACGCTTTTCTTAGTAACAAAAAGTAAACAGCTTTTTAATTTATGTGAAATACGGATTTCGTTGCAAAAGGTTTACGCGAAATTGTTGCGCTAAAAACTGAGTAAGCCATTAACCTTCTGAAAATCTTCTTTGATCAAATTGGGATGAAATTTGTTAGATCCGTTTTCGACCGACCACCACACATGACCGCTTTTCTCTGCGACATAAACAGTAAAACACACCAACACACATTATCTTATGTGGAACCATATCTTTCACTTTGGATGGTCCTTATAACGCATGGAAGTAAGCAAATATGGTTTGCATTATGTCGACCGAGGCGTGAAGAACTAACGAAGGCAGATTCCACTTGAAATATATAAAAGACCACTTGCATTTGAATGTATGTGGTACCATTTAAAACCTCTGTTCCTTTTATCCTATCCTATAGCCGACTGATACCTCAATTCGTTTGAAAATCGTTGTTAGTGGTTTCTACAAATTATTTCAAAATTACAGTGAACATCGGAGAAAACAAACAAAATCATCGAAAAAAATTCAAAGTAAGGTTTTTACAGCGACACGATAAGTTAGTCAAGTTATACGACAAATGGCAACGAGAATACGGGTGATTTTTAGCAAGAATTTCGTCAAAATGTTTGATATGAACAATATGGCTAAACGATAATTTATAGTTAGCATTGTGCAAAAAGTTTTGAAGAAAAATTCGACAGACAAGACAAAACTGAGGTGCCATTTGTGGTTTTGAAAACTTTTATTGTTTTAAATCAACAGCTTGACATTTTTTTTTTTGCTATAAATATAACAAATTGTTTGTTACTAAAACAACCAGAGATTGATTTATACTAATAAACAATTTACAATAGTTGCCAGGGTTTAATGTCTACATTTGCGCATTTTTAAAGTGGCATAGCAGAATTTTTGTGATTGGCATTAAGCCAATGACTGACTATGGCAAATAAACTTCAAATTATGTCGAAAAGTGTTTGAATCTGAGCCTTATCTGAATAAACAATAAGAGGAGGAATTTTATATTTTTGTATGTAAAATCGACATACTTAGTTCGATGATGTATGGAATTTAATATTTTCTTTACTGCTCACAAAAATGAGTGTTCTTAAACATATTTTTGGCTGAATAAATAGATTACCGAACGACTTAAGCAATTTGCACTGATGAATTGAAAACTGCTTTAAGGAAAAAGCTTTCATGTGTTGGGAGTTTCAAAAGTTTAGGGACGAAACGTATACATCAAATTTTGAGACCATAATAAGCTATTTCCTTTTGGACATGGAGAGAAAAAATTTAACTTTTGTAGATAGAACGGATTCCACAATGAAATTCATGAATTAACCTACTGAATTTCCGTTGATGTGTTTTGTTTCTAAAATCGTTAAAAAAAAACATTCTTGATCACCGATAGGTTTGGGTTTAATGAAAATGAATTTAAATTTTCCTAAATTTTGACTCGCCACTACGATAAAAGACACGTCGGACTGAATATATCTATGGTACCAGAAAACCTTGATTTTGTGCTGGACCAGCGTGCCCATTATGCGAGAATTTTACACATTTTTCGAGGACCCTAATACAATTTGTTGGTACTTTTTCCCTTTTTTTTAGTTTGAAAACACACTTCGCAAACTCTTTAAACAACTGTGATTTCCGACCAAATATGTTTAAGATGTAACACGGTTGAATCTCACAATACATATCTACTGTTATAGCGGTAAGCGATTCAATAAAATATCGTGCGAAAATTCTAAATTTGCAGAGAAGCTTTAGTAATGGCACTTTTCGTGTAAGAGAAAGGTTATGAACTATAGTTTTTGTTTAACACTCGTAATAAAATACAGACGGTAAATTGATAATTTTTTTTTCGAATGAAACATTTTAAAATGCAAAACTTAAGAGCATTGATTTTCGTTTGTAAATATTTAAAAAAATAATTAAACATTGGTTGTAAATATATCAACTCAATTTATATCTACGTTTTAAGATCTCTTTAAATTTAATTTTAAGTCATATCACAGCATTCAAATACTATCATTCACTACCGCCTAAAGTTCTTTGTTATTTTCTTGTACATTACTATAGGAACCTAAACATGTGAAGGTCAAAACTTTTAAAAGCGTATCTTTGTAACCAGGTTTTAAAATACCTAAAAATTAATACATATATAAAAGAATAAGGGAAAAAGTGTAAAAAAAAAAAAAAGATCTACTTCTTACCTGTAGTCTAAAATAAAAAGAAATATAGGAGTAATCAAAATATAAGCACATCCACGCATGTATACTTGGTAACAGCTGGACTTGATAAATTTGTATTAAAACAAAATTAAATATGTATAAGAAAATCGCTAAACAAATACATTCGTCTATATATACAACTATTAACAATCGTGTGTGCTTGTATCACTTCGTTGCATTCAATTGCAGAATACGGAAATTAGATGGAGTTCGTCATGTGTCTACTGCTAGTTGATGTAATTTTATTTGAAACGCAACCCATTTTTAGAAATAAATCTATTATGGGATTTGCAGATAAACAAACTGAAATATGTAAACTCTTGGAGACCGCGGCAAAGTCAGATTACTTTTTTAATCTAAGCGAAGGTAAACTATAAAACGAGTATCAACATGTAAAAGCCGCACCTCTACTTGAAAGTCAAGTCAAAGATCCAACTATAAATAAATAAATAAATAGTTGGCGCAACAGGTCCGGAGGGACCCTAGGCCTAGCTTCTCACAACCATTCGTTTTGTGTGAGTTTTTCATTTTTAGAACGAATGGAAGGGATCTAAAATTTTATGCCGACTCCAAACGGCGAATTGAGAAGCTTTTTCAAGACAGTTATACTCTCGGATGTGTGTCAGACGTTCGCGAGAGGTGGCGCAGTGAAAAAACCCTGAGTTCGAATTTGGGTTTTTTGCGGGAAAAACGATCAAACTGCAACCTTCAAAAAATAGTTTTCACTGTATGGTGTCTTGTCAACTTTTCGACTTTTCGAAAGACAGCGTAATAGATGTGGTGCAGTCAATTTTGTCAAGCAAAAACAATCTTCAAGACAAAGCTTAAAGCATTAAGATTGGCTTGAACTATTATCAATTGAACGATCATTTTATGAATAAGAGTAGTAGATAAACAATGCGAGTATGATTATGGTACTGACACCTAAAAATTCTCCCTTATTCAGTACGCGTTCACTTTTAGCAAATGCTTAGTAAGTAGGTGCCTAATCGCATTATCCGTGAGCGAGCAATACGTTACGAAATTTGCTTCTGTTTCCTTTGCTAGTACATGAATGATGCGATTTGATATCATGTATGTTGTTTTTAACTGGCCTTCGCATTCTTTCAGTAAAGGTTCAATAGAACGTCAAATAATTAAAGCGCATAGCTAAAAAGGCTTCGTAAGGAAGCCTAGACTTTATAGAATAACAAGCTATGTATCGCCAATACAGAGCTTAATAACAAAACCGAAATGAAGCGAGGAATAACAATGATGGGGACACTTAGTAAAAAGAGTATCGCAGCTGCATTAAAAATTAACAATTTCGGACCTCAAAACTTGGATAATTTTGCGCAAAAATTTGGGCATCCAGTCTCAAAAAGTCGTATCGGCTCAAGAGCTGGAGTGCGATTTCAGATTGCAATGGGAGTCATATAAGGCTCAACGCCATGTTGAGTTTCCTTTCGTTCGACTATGCAACCGCGTTACATATTCAATGTCAAAGCGTTGTTACTGAAAGTTTTAGCTTCCTCGAAGTACTGTAGCAGGACACATCTATATTTAAGGGATGTTTTCTATAGGATAGGTCTAGGTCAGGTATTCACACCTGGCAGCCTTATGTTCATGAAGCTATTGCCGACACACGACCGAAAATATTGGACAGGTGACCAAAAGTTAGAGCGATCAGGTGTGTCATTTTAAACAAAGTCGTGGTGCACAGTTGAGCCATTGACAGTACTCTTTCTATTTAAAAAATTAGCAGCACTAAATTAAACGTATTATATTATCATCGTATCGTCTGTTGAACCGGAGAGGGGGAGGAGTAATAACGTTTCTCTCTTAAGTTGAGAAACCATAGAGATACTCCAGGTAATTGCATCGCCGATGAGCTCGCCAGACAAGGCACTACTATGTCGACTCTACCAGAAAAAAGGAGTCTCTATATGCCTCTTGCTACTTGCAAGCTCCTAATTAAACAAAACGCATTAAGCGCTACTAATCGCAGGTGGTCTAGCTGCTTAACGTGCCACACCTCGAAACAGATCTGGCCTCAGCTGGATTCCAAGCGCTCAAAAAGTCTCATTACACTGAAAAGACCCATAATAAGCACTCTAGTAGGTGTCATCACGGGACACTGCATCATAGGGAGACATGCTCTCAGATTAGGCCTCCCTTCAAATGATTTCTGCAGAAGCTGTATGGACGAGGAGGAGGAGGAGACTATTCTTCACCTTCTCTGCGCGTGTCCAGCACTGTCACTCCGTAGAAAACTATACCTCGGAGAATATTTCTTCGACAATCTCAGCGAACTCGCAAACATAGGTATCAACTGCCTCCATCGCTTCATTCTTAGCTCCGGCTGGTTCAACGGGTAGATAAGGAGTCGATATCGATCCTGTGGTAACACAATGGGCCTAATTTGGCCTAAGTGAGGCTGCACTTGAGGCGGCCTGCCACTCTAACCTAACCTAACCTAAGTTGAGAAGCAGCCCTTGACTTTGTCGCTTGATATTATTTGTTGATTCTTTAATTAATGATTTGTTTTCGATGTATCAATAACGTTGTTGAATTTCTGCATGAATCGATCCGAGATATGACTATAATTGCAGGCCAACGCAAATGCGTTGTATTATTCTGTTATAGAAAGAAAGTTAAATTATTACTGAACGCGCTGTCGATCAATTCTAATACAAGAAACCTTAATAGGTTCGCAAGATGACCGGATATACACTCTCGTGATGGAATATTTAAAACAATTTACAGAGTTTATGGTTGAGATGTTTTGCGGCGCTTTGATTTAACATTTAATTCCAACGAACGCACCACAAAAGTGTATAAACAACACAGTCCGCACAACTCAAGTGAATATTTCCGGTTGTGCTTCTGCTGAAGACTGTAGTTACACATTCTGCTTCACTGCGAAAATGTTTGCTGTTTTCTTTTCTAGATTTGGAGAAAAAGCGCTACAAAATTCTTCTGATTTTCTACAAGACAATAAAAAAAAATTATTGCATTAAACCATAATTCTATAACGAGCTCTACATCAGTGCCTACAACTTGCCACATAATATGGGAATGGGGTTAGCATTGTTCTCTGATCGGAAAATGTTACTTAATTGTTAGTCTTAAAAATATAAGAAAAACAATAGGAAGGATATTTCATTTCCCCACCCAATTTCGTAAAGTGTTTTTCACCACACACGATTTTCTGAATACCACATATTTATCGGATATATATATATATGCTAGACGATGCATTACATACTTGTTTTGATTTTAAATTAAAAATAAAATATTACCCAAACTAGTTCACACCATATAGCATTGTAGAAATAATTGTGTGTACAAAAATTAGTTGCCTTATCAGTTAAATAAAAAAATAAAAAAAATAAATATTTTGTCAGCTTTTAAACGTAATGAAAAGTTGAACATTTTTCAAAATTCAAAATATATAAAAATTTGTTAACGCGAATTAAAAGCACCACCTTTATATATTGCGACAGTTACATCTACTTGGCTTTCTTTTTTTTGTATGTTCTATAATTTACAATAATTGTCAACTTTACGATGTTAATTTAATGTAATTATTTAGCATTAGAGTTTAGCTCAAGTAAGGCGATTTTTTTTTTGCATTTAAGTTTGATTTTAGGAAATTTACTAGCAACTGGCGTTGATAAAAATATTGTTGATTGTTGATCAAAGCTGCTGCTGCTGTTGCTGTTGTTGAAATGATGTGGTTTGTTTCAGCGAGATTTACTTTGTCTCTTCATGTTGATTGAAGATATGTTGATGTTGATGCTGATTGTTGATTGATGATGCTTGTTCTTGGTGGTTAGTAAGCTTGTTGATTGCAGTACTAGTTAGTTATTTGGCGTTAAAAATTTTAAAAATAAAATCATGTGATGCATTATATCGTACGTAATGTCAATATTTTTTTTTTTTTTTTTTTGTGAATGTGTTAAAGTTAAATTATAAATATTTATACATATGTAGTAATTTATATCAATAGAAAAATATGTATATATTCAAGAAAATAGATAAAAACGCCATTGAAAACGTCGGCCGTATTAAGGAGAATCATTTATAAAACATTAGGTGACGTATCGAGGAAATCAAGTTCGATTGATGTTTTTCAATACACCAAGGTTTTTCCACAAGTTGTCCACTGTCGACAGTAATCATTTTGTTCGTGTGGTTGGGGTGGCTTTACGTTTTCTACCCCCAGATGGGCTTTTCACCTCACTTACGTTAAAAAATGTTTGATCGATATTTTGGTCGTCCTGTTTGCCTTTGTTAGCCCGATTTGTACTTCTTGTTACTCGGTTTGTTGGTTCGGCTGTAACCTTGCGGGGGCGTCCCCGTCGTTTCGAGTTCATTGGTGGCTCGGTTTGTGACATCTGCTTATTAGCTTGAAAAAACGTTTGAGGCGATTCAGGTACAGGTATTGGCATTGCGGTCACCCTCTTCTTACAATCCACACAGAATCCACATCGTGGAATTGTTGATCTACGGGCAACATTCGCTCCGCATAGGTGTTGTGGCTGGTTCTGGCCTAGTGTTGCTGAGCAGTTATTACGCATACCGCCCTGTTGGTTGTAAATGGGGTTGCACATGGTCTCATTCATAACGGACCGATTCGCTTGATAATTTATCTGGCGGTTGTGCAGGAAATTGTTAAGGTGATCTGGGTTGAGGTGATAGTTTTGCAAATTTATTATGCTATGCAGATCGAAATCTGGCGGAACGTGTTCTGGGGTTTCCGTAGGTGTCGGCCTAGTCTGCATATGATTGTAAATATGTTGCGGCGGATGAAATGTCTGGGTATATTGTATAGAATTGGGATTTACAAACGTTGGTAAGGCGGTCGTTGTTGTATAACCGACATTTAAGGGTTGCGTACTCGGGAAGACAGTGTTTGAACTGCGCAAGTCCGGATATGGGATTGGATCGTCAATGATGTTAATAGTATGGATTTTTCGTTGTACTGGCATAATGTTTATTGTCGTAGAAGGTTGCTGTGATTGTTGGTGTCGTTGCGGCGGTAGCGGTAACTGTTGGGCTTGTTGCGGTTGTTGTGAGGATGGTGTTTGTGATAGTGGCACTCTCTGAGGAGGCAGAGGCTGTGCCAGTGGCGCAAGGTGCCCCTGTTGGTGCGCCACTAATGGACGACAGTCACGCACCACGTCAGAGTACCGAGGCGGCGGTATCATTTTGTAATTACGCTGCGGAGTAGATCGTTCTTTTGACTTTTGCTCCTGACGTAGTTCATCCTCCTCGAAGCAGGCGATGCTCATCATTAACTCTGGAGTATACGATATGGAATCGCTTATCGATGGGGGAAGTAGAACTACTTCAGGCGGAATTTCAGGTTGTGGAGTGTCGATTCGTGGCATTTTCAGGTCCAGTACTTGATCTATATCCGCATTGTCATCCTCCTCTCTATAGGCAATGTTCTCCTCGCTATATTCGGATAGCTTTCTCCGCTTTTTCAAAGGCAACGACCTATGCTCATCGTTTAACGATCGCTTTGTGTTATTTGGCGAGCACGATTGATCGTATTCATCCACCGATTCGGTACGTTCCCTACAGACCATATCAATAATTGAATCAGAAGGACTGTACATAAAGGAATTTCGCATTTCGAGCATTGCTTCCATACTTGGTGAGGTACCCTGCACCGTTTCATTGCAAATCGATAGAGGTGTACTTGCATCAATTTCACCTTGCACTGATATTTTTGTCTGAGGAATATTCGGTTGGGCTAGCATCCCAACTGCATTATCACCTTCTGTAACCGCTGGCGATCCTAAACAAATATCAATCTCATTAACTATCGACTCGGCTAATAGGGACTGCGTTGCAGTTATTGCAGTATCAGCCGACGGTGAAACAATCCCAATCCCATTTACTAAGATTTCTGCAGCCGCCAAAACATCGTCGGTAGGCTGTTCATCACCCGTTTGTGTATCGGTGATAGAAATTGAAAGACTTTCCTCACAATCGCTACTACTCTTCGAAATAATATTATTTATGAAATGTGGTGTACATTTGTCTTTAATTCTAAGCTTTGGTTTTGGGTGGGGCAATGAAATATTTTCTCTACTATTATTCTTAGACTTAAAAACTGACAAATGTGTTTTATTCTTATTTAAGAGAGGGGAACAGAATTTATGCCTACCTTTTTCCTGATTTCCCTTTATCTCCTCAATGATGGCTTTTGCTGATTTAGTAATGTTGCAGGGTGTTGGCGTTGATGTTGAAGTTGAGGGAGCCGTTAGTTGTACAGGTGTTGGCAGTATTGGCGGGATGTTTTTCGTGATTGATGTAGATGTTGCTGTTGGTGTTGCTGTTGATGTTGATGTTGCCGTTTCAAATTGTTTTAACACACAATTAAATTTGTTGAGTGTTGAACTGATGCCGGCCGTAGATACCGATAAGGTTGTACTTGTTGATGGTGCTGGAGAGACTGTTGGAGTTTCTGGCGAGTAAAAGTCTTCATGAGAATCTATCTCATTGACCTCAACTTCTTCGGAAAACCAGACACTGCGCCGTTTTGTTGATTTCTGGAGATGAGAGCATAATAAAAGTAAAATATACAGAAGAGGGAACTTTCTTAAATTGCAACGTGCGTGCGTCGTACTTGCTAAAATATGTATTCCCAACGATGCACAGTGGCATTAGGAATGCAAAAGCATTTAGCCAAAAAGGCACAAACGCAAAGACCACGGCACGGCAAATGAAAACCAATGAATTTTTGATTAATATGGGCGTGCGTGTCTAAGCCCTTTTCATATGGAAAAGGGCGTTGAAAAGTAAGGCCGCAGAATATCGTTTCCTAAGACGACTCATTGTTAGTCTATTCATGAGCAATCTACACTTCAACGCATCATCTGGTGACATGAACAATATGAGCTTCGGTGGGCGATGCAAAATGTACTTTCGCCCCTTCATGCAATAAATTGTACAACAAATTACATAGACAGCCCTTGAAGGTCAAAATATGTAAATAAATATATGCACTCACCTGGCCAATAGTATCTTTGGATTTAAGACTTGAGGCGATGGTCTTGGCGGGCGTCTCTTTGCTTTGTTCCACTTCTGGTTGCTTCTCTGGTTCTTTTTCGAACAGCTCGCCGTCAAAATCTGGCATTGAATTCTCGTTCGGTGAACTTATTTCCAGCGCAGGAAAAGATGACAATCGACGGCCTTGCATACTAAATACGACATTTGACCCTTCGGAAGTCACTTCAGCTGCATCCGGCACTTGTAAGTAGTTTGGAGTCATATCCCCGTTATCATCTGGCAATGATATGACTCTCCCGCTGAATAAAATGTTCTCATCGGCTGGGTTCTCCTCAGTGGGTATCGCTTCCGGTTTATCAGCAACATTTTGCACCTTCTTTCGCGAGTAAGTCCTTTTGGGTGGTTCATTACGAAGACTTGGTAACGAATCAGAACTATCCTCGTTGCTTTCACCGGTTTTTTTGCTTTCTTTGTCTTTGTCTTTGTCACTTTTGGCAGCTTTCTCAGTGATGGTGACCTCAGAAAAGTCTCGCAGTATGTTTGCCACAATATTGCGGCTATTGTCCCTGTCTTTAATTGTGATCTCATCGATTAAAGCTTCATTTGTCTTAGGTGACTCATTGGTATCTATTAGCTGTATATTTTCAAGCTGCTGCTTATTATCGGGCACTGTTGATAATGTCAAACTGTTGAGTTCACTCTCCGTAATGCCAGCAAAGGTAGTACGCATGCCAACAGATGAGATATTTTGCACCGAATGTCCTATAAGTGTGTCATCTGTATTATTTGAAATGTTCAGCATGTTCAGTGTGATCTCTGTATTCAAATCAATGAGCGTTGGATCGGAACTCTCAATGGGAGTACCATAAGAGGCGTCGAACAATTGAAATGATCCACTATCCGAATCTGCACCTGTATCGACATCGTTGTCTGTATCTGATGCGGATGGCCCAGTTTCTGTTTCCTTCTCATTCGAACATGTCCTGTTTAGCATATCGTCCAAATCCCACGATTCGTCGTCGGATGAGTCGGCAATTTCCACTACAGGAACTACCTCCGGAATGGGAGCCGTTAATATTCTCGGCAGCTTAACTTCAAGTTCAACGGCCTTTCGAATAAGCCGCGTCAGCCACGGCGCATCGTCCGGCAGCTCGGTTAAGTCGACTGTGGCGACAACCTTTCTGTTCTCCAACTTCACAGATTTGTTTACTGTAGGAACCGGTCGATCGTCTCTTAAATTGGCATAATCAATTTGCGGGATTTCGCACTCGTTCGACAAGTCCTGTAATAATTTTTTTTTTTAAAGATTTGATAAGTGTTTGGATAGTTGACAGCGTACTATAGTTAGTCGGCCTTACTAATAATCAAGCACTTATGTTCACAATTAGTTGGCTATCGGCTCTAGTAAAAATGTATAGCATTAGTGAAACGGTAACAATAAACAATTAGACCTCCATATTTCCTAGTGCGACAACTTTCTTATGTGGTAGTCGATCGCGCTTCTTCAGATTCGCTCTCAGATTTCCGATTTCGGGAGTCTAATCGAACATAAAAACGGCACTTGCTCTTTTTTTCATTATATCCGTGCGATTGGAATATGTGTAGTTTCTTCGACACTTTTCTAAGCGTTTTCTATTTAGGCCCGTTTGCTGATACTACTCATAGCGATTTAAAATCTACTTTAAATAATATTTGACAGTTTATGGCATAGAAAAAGAAGCCCATAAGGTATTTAAGTACAACTTAAATCGCTCTGAGTAGTATCAGCAAACGGTTTAAATTGAAACATTCGATTTCTAAACATTCGTACATAAATAGTTAAACAAAAATATAGATCCAACCGATGCAGCGCTTTTCTTTGCAATTAAAACATTTCACGAAAACGTAGGCAAACTCCAGTAGTTGTCAAACTCAAACGCACTTGGATTGATAAATCTGAAGCAACTCTTAGAAAAACATCCAGGTTCGCAGAAGTGCTCTGAAATCGGAAACAGATTGTTTTTTTTTATGGAACATCAAAATTGACTTAGAGCCAAAAAGTGCTCTTAGTGTCCAATCGAATACCACATTAGAATCTATTACATTTGTTGTCAACGCAGAATTCAAATTTCATAATTTGTTCTCGTGGAAAACGAAGTCAATGGTATATAGCAGGGGAATCAGGGGCAGGCATAAATAGTGCCGATGAAGAGATTCACCTGGCAACGCATTTGGAACCTTTCACTACAGTGTTTCAAGCAGAGGTCTTTGCCATACTTAAAGGAGTGGAACACTTACAGCGCTCAAAACCTCAGGGAGACAAATAGATATCTGTTCCGATAGTAAAGTAGCCATAAGTGCCTTGAGCAACCCCGTCACGAAATCTATTGTGGTAAGGGAGTGTAACAACAAATTGAAAAAAATATATCTCTCTAATTTGGGTACCGGGACATGAAGGTATCATGGGCAGCGAAAGAGCAGATTGTTGTGCGGTATCCGATTCAAACAGCCGTCGCATCGTGGGATTTTCTATACTTTCCCACAATGTCGGTTCTGCTGATTGTGTATATTCGCACGATGTTATTCAGGCCGATCATTGAATCCGCCGGATGCTCTGCGGACGGATTTAATCCGATCCGCAGTTGATCACTTCACAAGTGAAAACCTATCATTGAAAACGGCGGATGGACTACATTATCGGTCCGCAAAACCGCATTACCGATTGCTTGTAGTCCAGCGAGTCAGCTGTCAAATGAAAATCTTTTCTTATTCGATTTTGTTTTTATAAAGTGTACGAACATGGATAGCATTGTATTTTTCTTAAATTTAGAACAAATTGCTAGTAATAGTGATACTAGGAGCATTAGAAGAGGTGTTAGAATGCGAAGAAAAGATGTCTGGATGTTTTTTCATCATTTTCACCATTGCCTGGAACTGAGGACGGGTTGTTTGTTTTCTAAATCGGAAAAATCAATTAACTGTTCGTAAACTTTTGAAATTTATCCTTTTTTTTCGAAAAATAAAACTTTTATTGCGTGTATATGTGTTATCTCTTCGAGATCCGCATCGTTTTTGATGCGGATTGAAAACAACAACATTTGTATGAACCGCGGATCGGTTGCGTTTTCAATGATAGGCATGAAATGTGAACTTCGCTACCGACATCCGCTCACTTACCTACCGGCGTTTTCAATGATAGGAGAAATGTTCAAAACAGGTACTGTTCCCTCCGCAGAGCATCCGCCGGTTTCAATGATTGGGGTGATTATTTCGTGATATACAATATCTGGAAATAAGGTCGCACATGATAGTGGGGCACTACATTGGTCTTCACCCACTTTTTGGACAGTGAGTCGTAAATTAGAGCTAGAAAAGAACGGTCGTGTTTTCCTTCGATATACCATAATATTACAAAGAGTATATCATAACAAGATGAACTAGCAAGGGAAGGTGCGGGGAAAAAAGAACAACCACCGGACAAAAAAAAAAAAAAAAAAAAAAAAAATAGGCGTACCACTGACGACTATTAAAACAACAATAAATCAACGAACCCAAATTGATTTTATCAGATACTGGGAACCCCTAGAAACATGTAGAGTGGCAAAAATAATATTAGAAACAATAACTGGTAAAACGAGCGAATTACTCTTGAGTTGCAATTAAGACTGATGACTGATTATTTCAGGACATATCAATCTTAATAAACATGCAAATAGAATCGGCATTTCAGAAACATCGAGATGCCCAAACTGGCAGTAGGATGAGAAGGAAGATAATAGATCACTTTCTCTGCCACTGTCCAGCTACAGCGATGCTACGTAACAAAATTCTGGGAGCACATTTAATACCTTACATGCCGCAGAAATGTGAAACCAAGCGAACAAACAGATTCGCTGACAAGACAAAACCTACATACAGTGGCTACCCCTAATTTGACCAACCCCATACCCCCTATCCCTTCACACATCCTAATAATAATATTTCTGACCGTTTCTAAAAAAAACAAAGAGGGGACTACAACGGGCCCATCAGATTCTTCAGTGGAGAGTGGAAAGCTCACCCTCACCAACCAACCAACCAACCAATTAAGTCAATGGTTCATTTCATAACTAGGATTTTATTCTGAAATATGGAATACATGAATTGCTATTAAATTTGTCCAACAAATATCTTTTAAAGGGTTTTGGAAGCTCATTCAATGCAAAAAACAAAATATCAGCTGATCTTCAAATATCATATGCAAATCACTAATCACTAATCACTAATCACTAATTCGGTAGTGTTTAAAGTACGCAATTCCTTGTTATCTAATACTTCACAATTGATTTATGTGTGCATCCATGAAGTGATAATATCCCTTTAACATTTTTCAATAAATGAAACACAGTTTACTAGAATCTCTTGACTTATTTGTAGCGTGATGCAAATCAAAGCTTATTGCTCGTCTAAAGATCACAATCGAATCGTTAGCAATAATAGCAAGGCTATTCATTTCAGAATAAATTAAAATCTCACGTAGGAAGCCAACTGCCGTTTTTGATTTTATATTTGCCAAAGTAAAGGGTGGTTAAATTTTAAGGGCCGATGTTGAATGTGAACCACACCTAAACGTCAAGTTTTTTTCTGCATTTCATTTAACATTTCTCAATTTCAGACTAACTCAATTTGAACCATGGAAAAATACACAATCGAGCAACGCGTTACAGTTATTCAGGCTTATTATGAAAATGGGGGTTCAAATCAAAATGCATATCGTTCACTTTGTGATTTTTTCGGTCAATTTAATTGTCCAAATGTGCGTACAATCGGAAAAATCATTCAAAGATTTGAGCAAACCGGGTCTGTAGGAGATGTGAAAACACTAGTGCGTGCTCGTACAGCTCGTACTGTAGAAAATATTGCTGCTTTTTTTTTTTTATATACTTCTCCCGGGAAAGGCAAACCTATCGCTGTTCGCGATAGTGTGGCTGAAGAGCCTTCCACCTCAATTTATGCGCTTACAAGGTGCAATTAACTCAAGAACTAAAGCCTCTTGACCATTTCAAGCGTCGTCAATGGTCAGAACGGTGGCGAGAAATGGCAACAGTGGATGAACAATTTTCGGAGAAAATTATCTTCAGTGATGAGGCACTAATATCATGTGATTTGACACCGCTTAACTTCTTTCTTTGGGGTTACTTGAAAGAAAAGGTGTACGTCGATAAGCCAGAAACAATTCAAGAGCTAAAGGATGAGATAAATCGGCACATTAACGGCATAGAACCTCAATTATGCCTCAGCGTCATCGAAAATTTGGACCATCGGATGGAGGTGTGCCGCCGAGGTCGCGGCGGCCATTTGGCCGATATTTTGTTCCAAACATAATTGAACCATACCAATATTATCATGATAAAAAGAAATGTCAATAATTTCCTGAATATTCTGTATTTTATTCAAAGTCAACATCTGCCCTTAAAACTTAACCACCCACACCCACAAGTGTAAAAAAAAAAACAAGTTTATCTTTTAAAACCAGACCAACTTTAAATTCTTCCAGAAAAATAAAGCCGTAGACATTTTTCTACACGAAAGCTGTCATGTTTTTTTTTTCTCTTTGAATTCGCAGCTGCCATTCCTCAAGAAGTTCCTAAATTTGTTATTTCGCGTGTATTTTGATAAATGCTGACAATTCTTAAATCTAGATATATGTACCTACCACGAATTCAACTTTATCACATCAATATTTTTTTTTAGAGATTTTTCTCTTGACGGACAAACTCCTTTTTCAAAGAGTTTGATAGGGGTTGCAACCAAAGATCTACCTGAGTCGCATATGATACAGAGAATTGTTGGAAGAAATAGGTATTCAGGTATGAGCTGTGAACAGATATTTCATTCTATTTGCGCCGACTCTCAAGAAAGTCTTGAAAAGATCCCAAATTTATATAAAATTTATACATTCGTTGCTTGCAAACTATTGGAAAAGGAAGATCAATCAAAAAGCAAGCACCAGCAGTTAAACAATATAACAGAGGAAAGAACAGAAATATATATTTCAAGTATTTAGAAGTAAAACGAATGCAATTTTTTTTTTCTTCACTTGTGTGCATACTTAAAAATCATTTGCATTGTTGTATTCTAACGAATAAAATCAAAAAACAATTTACTAAAATTAATTTATAACTATAAACGCACTGAACATCAGGGTATTTTCAATTCCCCAGATAAATGTAGCTTTCTCAACATAAACAAATTACCTGTAGGGTTAGCGATATTCTGGCAACTATATTTATTTATTGGTAAATGGATATTGGAAAGTGTGGGGTCTTTGCGTAGCTGCTAGACTAAAGTTGATTATTGGTAAGGCCGAGTGTCTCAGATAAATTTGTTTTCACTTTCGAAAGGAACTCTAGTACACTTTCAGAGCCGGTTAAAGGGTTCTTATTTATACTGGCTCGACTTTCGAATCAAACCTTTTACTTAATAATCATAGACAGTACAGTCAGCCTAACAAATAGTAATCGATACACCCAATTATATATTGGGTTTGTTTAAAACTTAAAAAAAAAATACTTACGATCAATCCGGGGACATTTTGAGCAATTCCATCTAAAAGTGAAGCCTGTATGGGATTGAAAATAAAGTTATTTTAGTATTCAACTGAAATAGGATGTAAACAAGGTGTAGTAGAGTAGATATTCTAAAGTTCATTTCTCACTTCTTGGGCTTTAGATTCGCTTGAATGAATGGGGTGAATCATTGAGAGGTATAGTATAGATAAAGAAGTTGTGCTGCTGCAATTATGAATTAGTACATATTTATTAAAAACATTTATGTCTGTCTGAATGACAAAATAGGGATGACCATAATCAAACAGCTGAATTGAGGACCTTTCTCGTACCAATGGAATCATCAATTCCAAAGGCCTTGGTTTGAAGTCTACTCAATCAACCTGTAGACTTGACTCTTTAATTCAATTCTGAAGCTAGCTAAATGATAAACATTGTATGTACAAAAAAAAAAAAAAAGAGAAACCAAAGAAAAAGAAGTCTTTCTGTTTTTATTACACACACACACAAAATATATCCAAAGCTATATACACACACTATTCTGCTTCCTACAAGAGAGAAAAGTACATTCCATATACTTGATCATCATCTTCTGCTGACACGCAGAAACCATAGAAACTATGTGGAAAACGAAAAAAAAATTGGTTTCAGCAATTTTATTTTCCACTTTACCATACAAAATGGATACTTGGATGCTGCCAGTAAATATGGCTGTGTTTTTCCCAGCAACAATGAAAATACATAAAAGGAAAATGAGTCGAACCAATCATTCAAAGATTAAACACTTGGTTCTTTTGCGTAATTACTTTACAGTGTTCCACTTCATCCGCCATTAATAGGTGTATAAACGGTATCACTATATTAATCAAAATGTATTAGCCCAGGCAATTGATTTTTTTAATACACAGGGATAAAGTGTATTCGTAGTTGCCACAAGAAATGACGGCAAAATAGATACAAAAAAAATTAATACACATTTACGAAGCTGCTGTTTGATAGCAGATGCGATGTGTAGGTTGTGGTAAACAGAAGTGGTTCAAAAAAAAAAAAAATATTCATACTGGTTTTTGGGAAAATGCTTAGACAATAGTCAGGCTTCTCATCATGTGTTGTACAATGTACATAGTACATGCTATAGTACTGAACGATATCGTCAAAAGTTTGGTTCACGTAATACTGTAATGTCGATGTCTCTCTCTCTCTCTCTCTCTCTCTCGGTTTTCTAAGTTGGGGGAGCTTTCGAAAACAGCAACAATATATTCAATTTGTTTTTGTTATGTGTAAAAGCATATTATTTGAAGAAGTAAAATTGGTAAGAAATTAATTCAAAGGCCATTTTAATGCGGAATAGAACGTGGAACCTACCGATCGATAAATTTATTGTTCCATTATAACATAACAAATTCTTCTTATATATTCGAGAACGTTTAAGAAAGATGTATATAACAGTTCGAAATGCGTAATCCGTGAATACATTTTCTGGCTGTGTAAATTTGTTTCTCAGTTAACATTTTTGAAAGCGGCAGTGCAAAGACGTGGAGCCCTACGCGTGGCTAGCTCTTACCGAACGGTGTCGGAACCAGCCGTCCTTTTAATTCGCAGGAGTGACTCCCATCGATCTCCTAGCGGCACAAAGGAAGTACGTCCACGACAAAAAGGCGGAAATTGGATTGAAAACGGCAATCGATCAAGCAGCGCAACAGACGACAAGGAAATGGCAAGAGCGCTGGAGCTCGGAAACCAGAGGATGGTGGACAGCGCGACTCATAAGAAACGTGACCGAGTGGAACGACCGGAAACACGGTGAGGTCAACTATTTCGTCACCCAGTTCCTCCCGGACACGGAAATTTCAATGCCTTTCTCCATAAGATTGGTAAAAAGGATAGCCCAGCCTGCCAGTACGGTGACTCTCCAACAGACGACGCCCAGCACACGTTTTTTGCCTGCAGAAGATGGGAAACGCAACGCACAGTCCTGGAAAGCAGCATTGGTACCTTCAATCCAGAAAATAAAGTCGACAAAATGATGACGAGCGACACGAATTGGAGAAAATTTTGCCAGTATGTGGAAGATCTTTCTGAGAAGAAAGAAAAGAGAAAAGATGAACAATACCGGGAAAGCACGTGAGCCCGAAAGGGCGTATGATTACAGCCCCCTTGAAGAAATACGAAGAGCGGTCCTAGGGGGGTGTGTCAGAAACCACAGGGTTGGGAGGAGTTTCAGTCCGTATGCCCCGTAGGCATGCGGAGAGAGCCGGACACACGGGGATGGTCAACGCAAACAGGCCTCCTTATGGTGCGTAAAGCATTTCTCCTCCCCCCCAACAGAAAAAAAAAATTCAAGTACCAGGAGAGAGATTCCAAACAACCATTGTTTTTTTTTAGTTTACTTTTGTAGTAAGAATTGAAAGCACTGTCAAATTGGCTGTGGTGGGGTTAAATTATCTCTCATATATACACTTACGGAATAGTTAGCGAACGCTTCTATTGTAATCTATGAAAAATCACGCATATATAATTCAAAAAATTAGTTTAAATATCTGATAAACTCGAAGAATTTGCTAATTAATTAACAAAATTAGGTTATTCATCTAACTAGAGATAAAGAGTTATTCGGAATTAGTCGAACTTCTTTTTGGTGAGTCTGAGTATGTGGAAGAGTTTGAACTGATTGTACTACAAGCATCCGAGAAGAGGCAAAAACGACGAGATTTTAAATTCAGCTGTTAGTTATAAGGTCACTGACAGTGACAGCTTTCCCAATTCTTACAGTGGAGGTGTAAGATTTTGCTCTATCGATGAGGCTCTCTTTTACGATTTTTTGAAGTAGGGATCGACATTGAGTAATAGATATTTGATAAAAACTCGTATGATTAAAAAGTAAATGAGCAGACCTTTAATTGGCAAAACAAGTTCAAATAAAATGTGTTCCCGATCACGCGATTTTTTTGCGTATGAAACATTTTGTCCACTCGATCAAAATTAAGTTAAAAAAATACTAATAGCTAAACAACACAACAGCCGGCTAAACTATTTAAGGAATTGAACTCCAAGAGTTGATCGCACGAAAATATACCTAATAAAGGGAACAAAAAAATAAGACACTGAACTGAGCCAATATCAATCTGCGTATCATTTCATAGAAGATCCTTTCAGTGGCCCGATGCCCGAGCCCGAAGCCTGACAAATTATTCAGACGACGAAAGATCCTACATTAAACCTAAAAAGTCCAAATCGATATACCCAACTTCTGTTTACCGATTTTATGTACGCATATGACAGCGTTTATAACTCTAACTCGTCTGGTGGTGGGTCAAGCAAAAGGGCAAAACCAAATATATGATGTCGACAAAAAGGGGCACAAATCGGACGGAAAGTGATAACAGATAACTAAAACAGGATGTTCTTAGGAACATTATCTACATCGGAAAATGGCATCACATGAAAAATCAGGGGATAACTAACCATAACCAACTTTAAGGGCGCAACTGATGGCACCTAGGCGAATTTTGATCTATGTAACTAGAATAAATAAATGGCTTAAAAAGTCCTTATAGGACTGTGAGTGTAAAAAATATTTTGAAAAAAAAAAAAAACTTTTTTTTAATCTCATCATTCACAGAAGGAGTCGAATGAACTTTTGGTAAATCTAGAAAAATTCTGAATGTACTTACATTTTTGAGATCATTAAAAAACACTAGATGCGACAAAAAGTATTTTGTAGCATCGACTAGGCTACTGTACGTAGGCAGATGCCTCGCGTACAGAACGTTAGTAAACAATGTCTTTTTGGGCTTCATGAAACTGTTTGCTAATTTAATAATTTTGTTTTGATCCTCCGGTTCCTCCTGTGCCTCTTTCCAGTGGTAGAAGGCAATGAGGTACTGGATATAAAGACGATCATCCATCTCCTCCTTGCTCATTATAACAGATTCCGGAAGGATGCGCCTAAAAATATAAACTTAGTATAGGCTTGTCACTAATACGTATTGAAAATAGTTACGCAAAGACTTTAGCTACCACCTCATTATCCTTCCCCATATTCGGTATGTGAGCAAAAATGCGCAACATGTATGTAATATCCGCGTTCTACAATTGCAAAAAAAAAAAAATTGTTAAAATATAATATAATAGAGGAAAACAATGGCGGCACCTTTAGATGTAAATTAATGTTGCCCACTATGCGTTCGGCTATTCCGATCTTAGAATCCGTGTGTCCACTACCAAAACGAATTTCATAAAAGGTGTACATGGCGAGCAGCTCACTAACCTTTTGGTAGTAATAATTAATCTGTAACAGGAATACTATTAGTTCAATGTAAAAATAAAAAATAATCACAAAACTTATACATACGTCTGACATGCGTTCACTCATGGCTTTAAATAAAAACAACGTGCGGCGGACATGTATAGAGAGGCCACCATATTTCAGAGGATCTTTGCCAACTTGGTTTTGGATTTTACGGATATTTCTGAAAGGATAAAAAAAATATGAATATCGTACACTAAAAATATAAATTAAAATTGCGGTTGGAACTTGTATTACTAGGGAACATGTTGACTGGTATTTAATATGACAATGATCATCGCCGAATCTTTTATATTTTATCTAAGGACTAGGAAGGACTAGGTGGTGGAAACAAGTTGGTCTATGGAATATCAGAGCATCGGGGCCATTTATCGACCATGCCAAACCGAACTACGACATGTGCGTATCTAATTGCAATATAAGGAAGCCCTATATCTTAGGTTTTTGGTTTATTCATTAGTAGATTGCGATCTAGATTAGCCTGAGTGTACAGAGAGCGCTTCAGTATTAAACAGTACACTGCGCAGTCATATAGAACAGATGCCCACAACCGGCGACCCAAGTCACCGAACTGCAGGGGTTAGTAGACTAGATAGCGATTAGAGACGGAAAGGCTAGCCTAGCTGTTAAAAAAAAAAAACCGATAAACGAGCATTATTGTACGAAATTATTTGGCGAATTTCACGTGCAAAAACCAATTCAGTCACGAATCGTACAAGTAGTAGTTGTTTACGGATAATTCTGCCACCTAACCATGCCACTCGATAACCTAAAAGGCTCCTGTGCAAACAGCAGACATCTTGACCTGACTTAGGCACTAAAACAAATCATAAGTTGGTCGCCTTCCTAAGGCTACGTCGAGATAACATTAAAATTGTCATCACATCTGCCCCCATTCTTATTTTAAGGGTTTTTAAAATGTGTCGTCGAAAATCGCTTCCGCGATAAGGAGGAAACCGTAATTCCTTCCTCTTCTAAGTAACCGTTTCGGCATATATGTATAGAATCGGATATCTTGATTCACCTGTTGGTCGTAGTCCTCCTCATCAAGGACCACTTTCTATCTGGCACTGGAATTACTAATGTACGTTATATAGTCTCGTGTTGGCGTACCTTTTTTTCAATTACAAAGTTTTCCATCGTGGGCGCGTGTCACTAACAGCATGCATCTCATCATCAATTTTGTTCGGCAGATATGGAGATAACGATATAACTACCCACGTCTATGAGACGTAAGTTCTGCTGAAGACGAGCGCTACTAGACTAAATATAAACCAACTCAAGCCACCCATCCATTATGTAACCCTTACAAACGTCTTAAAAATGTCTTCGTCAGGATGTCAATTGTGTTTATAATAATCTTATATGATAGGTAGTGATGACAATTTTTGTATTTACATGTATAGATTGACAGCGGAGAAAATCATGCAAACAGTATCAATTAAAGTTATGTAACCGCACAATTTTACCTAAAATACGTTTGAGTCCAAATGCGTTCTACAAAACATCAACCAGGAGATACAATGGATTGACATGCGGGTAAAAGACTAATTATAGATGACGTTGCTGGAAAACCTAAAATGACTACACACAACAGGATTGAATTTCAAGGTGCTCTGATATGGTGAAAAAGAACTTCCCATTTTAAACGGATACATCAAATTCAACAGAGATATTGATTTATTTAATGCGTGGGTGCATGATGTACATGATGTCCAGAAAACATGAAACACCACACACACATTCCTACTTGCTAATCTCACTACCACCCATTAACGAAAAAATGGCAGATAAATAAATTGAGGAGCTCTCTCCCATTAGATGTGTTGTACGGTTTTCACAAAACAGCTTCAACTTTCCAGTGCTACCTGATCCGGTTAAATACGTTTCTAATTAATTATGGCATGTGCTTTTTTTTTTTTTTGTGATTGTGTTCATTGTTCGTTAATTTATTTGCAGGCGGCAGCATGGATACGCGAAAAACAGAAATTCATCCTTTTCATCACAATGGCGCACAGATTCACAAGCAAACCGTGGGGTAATAATGGCGGCGCGGCGATATATCGTTCTCATGGCAAATTAAACGAGATTCTACCCACTTTCCTTACAAATGGCCAATGGCAGAGAGCTAAAATAATCCCAACGATAAATGGCAGAGAGAGAAGAAAGACTACAGCTTTGGGGGAATGAAATTTTATCAGCTACAAAAAAGCTTTAGTGACGTGAACAAAGTGAAACAAAATATTATGCTGCACTGTACAAGAACACACTCCTACACAATACGTGTACATGTTGTTTTATGTACCTTTACCTACTGAAAGAAAAGGCAGAGCGATATGTAATTGTGAAAAGTCATTAAGGAGACATTATTTATTGAAAACCGCAAACGTTCCTAAACGAACTTACTTAAAAGTTGTAGGTAGATATTTTTTTTAGACCGTCCATCAAGGAAATGCATTATATATTGAATAGAATTGAATTAGTGAGTATTGATAGCCACTCAAGGTAGCGCCAAAGAACTGTGTACATACAATGCTATGTAAACTTAGCATAGAATGTGCAACTTTGTGGGAAGGAGAAGAATTAGAAAATTGTAATTGTTTATAAGACAATGAAAGCTACTAACTTGGAAGGAAACTAAAAATTAAATCGCTGTCCATTATTAAGTAAAGTGGTCTAGGACGAGATTGGGGTGGTAGTTTTAAGCGGTAACTACATTTGCTGACTGTTCTATTATTCCGTTTGTAATGGCCTCCACCCATCTCTTTTATCGTTTTTATTTTTAGTTCAGAGCAGAACCTGAACTGTTATACAAAAAGTTTGTGTTTCTTTTTTAGCTCAGACACTTAGAGCTCAGAATTTGTGTTTCTTTCTTCGTTCAGAGAATGATCAGAGCGCGCTCTATGAGCTCCGAATAAATTCACTGAGTGGGCTGAGTAAAGAGCTGATTAGATATACATTAACATACAGACACAATAGTTGAAATGGTGGACGAACTTTGATGGTCTGGCACTGAAGGTATGATAATTTAACAAATAGTGAATTTTCATAATATGATAGAGATAGAGATAGATAACCATAATGAGAGTTATGTGCTCAAGTGTGTTTCATTATTACATCAGAACGATCTGAGCACGCTCGGTTCAGAGCGCGCTCATAATGCTCGAGCTTAGTTCTGAACTAAAAAAGAAAAACGCTTGCCAGTATGGCATTTTACATTTCTAAAAACTGTTGCGTATGGTATGGTTCTAGTATCTATACGGTGACCATACGTCCCGTACTTCCCGGGACAGTCCCGTATTTCAATAGCCTGTCCCGTTTTTTTAAAGATTTTTTTTTAAGAAATACGGGACATACATCCCAACATACATACAATTTTTTGTTATTTTTTGGAAATTTGTGTGCTGTTATACATTTTCACTTTTTCTGTCCCGGGTTTGGCTCTTAAAAATATGGTCACCGTAAGTATCTAGCTATTTTATATTCCTTGTATGGATTGGCGTTACTCAGTCGACGAAGGAGTATATATACCGAGGATAGTTAGAAAGCACGCCACTCATCAACACCCGGACTTGAACACCATGAGATCAACCCTGACAACGATGCATACTACGACCTACGAGAATGAATCCGAGAAGACAGCTAACAATATAGGTACATATTCTGTAAAATCGATTTAAGAAAACAAGCATACACTAACACCTTAAAATATTAACTATTGACCACCATTTGCTACCTAGCCTTAAGTCAATAATGAGGTATGAAGTCTAACGTGTATATTTAGGATCAATAGTTACAATTCTAGCCCAAAAGGTTAAATGCGAATTTTGTTTAGACTTTGACGTTTCACTAGTCGATCTGATTTGGGGAGGATGTCATTACTCGGGCGCGGATAATGTTTTTTTTTTTTTGACAGCCTTATGCACAAAACACACGCGCAGAATTTTTCATGCAGTGAAAATAGAACAACCCGTTTAAATGGGGGAGAACACTGCAAGAGACAATGCCATTACAGCTAATCGGCACAGGTTCCTACAAAAACTTCTAGTACGACTGTTAAACCGATAAAAGCAATACAATTTTGCGAATTTTACTGAATTTCTCAATTTTCATTTTTCAACGAATTTAATTAAAAACAAATTTCAAAACTTAGTCAGCGAATGACAGTAGCCATATAAGCTGATGCAATGCATGTCAAACTATTTTCTGCACATCTGTTTTACTTGCTGTACTGCATCCAGAAATTCTGCACATGTGTTCTGGGCATTAGAAGCAAATGAATCAGATAGTTTTTCGAATTAAGAAATTTGCTTTAAAATGGAATTCAATCGTTAGCGCATATTTTTCGTGCATAGATAGGTATTAAAACACTTTAACACTTTAAACACTTAAAAATTGATTTCACCGAAATGCAAACGATCCTTAAAAAGTTTATCTTTCATCTAGAAAAATGCTATTGATAACTTGGCTGCATTAAAAACAATAATTCCAGCTGTCCTGTATTCAAGCTGATTTCTAACCTTATTTTGTGCTTACATTTCAAAATTCAAATTGTAAACAGCTGTAGCTATCTATAGGCAGGCAGATTGGATACCAATGAAGTTGTAAATAAAAACACTTATTTGTTTTCAATGTTCACACATGATCACACATTCCTTCCACGGAAGATTAAAGGGATGCTAAATACTTTTGCCTTAACGGCAATAGAGGAAGGTTCACAGGTTGATGTAATGTATACAGATTTTGTTAAGGCTTCTGATCGGGTAGACCACAAATTGCTTTCAAGAAAATTAGAAGCACTTGGTACCCATTTAACAAGTGGATTGCAACCTACCTAAGTAACAGGATCCAGTTAATTAGAATTGGAAATACTTTTTCGAGGCAGTTTGAAGCAAAGTCTGATGTTCCTCAGGGAAGTCACTTGGGACCTTTGTTGTTTGCATTATTTGTGAACGATATAGATTCAAGGGTGTCTTTCTGTAAGTGTCTGGGATTTGCTGATGACTGGAAGTTTTGAGTCAATTCTGTAGCCGATTGCCATCTACAGGTTGACATAGACGCAATTACGGGTTGGTGTAATTGTAATAATTTGCAATTGAACTTAGGGAAATGTAAGGTTTCGTCATTTTTTCACAATAAGTGGCCTACATTCTATGGTTACTCCCTGGATGGGCACTTAATAACTAGATCTGAGGAAATTAAAGACTTGGGCGTCACGTTTGATTCGAAATTAAATTTCAATAAACACATAGACAGCACAATATCCAGAGCGAACTCCCTTCTTGGATTTATTAAGAGGAACAGCAATGATTTTTCAGACACACATACTCTTAAAACCTTGCATTGTTCTTTAGTAAGATCTGTGTTAGAATACTGTTCTATTATTTGGTCACCAGCATATCAGGTGCATATAAATCGGATTGAACGTGTACAAAAGTCTTTTTCAAGATATTGCCTTCGTCAGTTTAATGGGCCAGTGGAAATGCCCAGTTATGAAGAAAGATGGCGGATAATAAACTTAAAGTCTCTGGAAATGAGAAGACTTATTCAGGACATAACGTTTGTAAAAGACATCGCTTCTGGAAGAATAAACTCAACGTTTTTACTGTCCAATCTCTCTTTTTACGTTCCGGGAATTCCGTTACGTGAGCATGGCTTGTTTTATGAAGCTTATCATTCTACAAGCTATGGAAGGAATGAGCCTTTAACAAGGTGCATTAGGAGTTTTAATTCAATATGCAATTCCGTTGATTCCAGTATTGATAATACGATCAGCAGAATTGCATTTAAAAAAAAAAAAAATAGTGCGTGGAGTCCCTCCGCGCGGAAGAAGTGAAACTTCGTTATGTGGAATTGAAAATAGGAAGGGGTGGACTTTGATTTTTAGTGAAATCATATTGTTTCTTTAAGCAGTACCTAGTATCCTGCTCGCGCTAAATTTTAGCGCCCCTAGTCTCCACTTCGTTTCTCCACACCAAAGATAAATGATCGCTAAATTATTATTAAACATGATGTAGATGGGACAAAACCCATATGCTTATGTGTACCATGACAGATATCAGTAAACGTAATTTTAATAGAATTTTCGAATTTCAAACTTGAAAGACGTAAGAAACCTAGAAATTATAAGAAGAAGTTCGACATGTGTCCTCAAACTTTCCACAATCTCCTTACCATAGTGGAAAAAATCATTGCAAACACAACACAAACACTTTCCTCCTTTTTTTTATGTCAAAATTTATCTTCGATTTAATGCACCGGACATTTATTTCGCGAGCTAAATGAGTGGAGACTTTTCATCGGCCCATCTATATGAAGTTAAGGATTTAGCGTGCGAACAGGATACTGATGTTTTGCTAAACTGCCTCGCTCAATTTTATCTTTGTAGACATTTTTGAATGGGAGATAAAATTTAGCGCGAGCAGGATACTAGGCTTTAAGACAAACTTTATTAACATCGCTTACAATTCACAATTGTTCGCATCTTTTAATTATCATTTTCGAGTGGAGAAATATCCCCAGGAGCGTTGAACGTTTAACGCAACCTTGTTGGAAGTCGCATTAGGAGTTTCACTCCAATAAGACATTAATTGCCAATTTAGTCATTATTTTTGGAAATTAATCTTCACCACAGAATATTCTTCTCCCAGCATTTGGTGCCCATAAACTCACTCACCATTGCATTCTCTGAAGCGTGAGCGGTACCCTCACACCTTTGAGCATGCAATGCTTATAGTAGCATTAAGCATTTAAAAAGCTTCACTTCAATAAATCAAACAACATAAGGACTATTCACATGAGAGCGAATTGCGAACTGCGAACATGCGAATATTCGTAGTTTCTGACACTTCATTCCCATGAAAACTTTTTTTGGTCGCAGATACCCGCGTATCAGTTTCATTTTAAGAGGTTAAGTTCGAAGGAATTTTTCATTCGCGGGTGTGTGGATCGCGACTGTTTTGTGTGGATTGTGAATAAAGTGCGACAGTTCGCGGCAAGAATTTACAATTCGCGGGCAAATTACTTAGATGGTTAATTTCGCTGTTTCAATCAATTGAGATACATGTTTTTTTGTAGATTAGATGTTAGATTAATTAAATATAATGGTTTTGTGATAGAACAAATAGCAATTTTCAATTCATAAATACAGTTAAATTGATTTGTTCGCAATTCGCTCTCATGTGAATAGTCCTATAATTCACCTATATCGTCTTTACTTCTTGAATTCTTCAATTCTTTACTGTATGTATCAACGTATGCAGGTATGTACTATAACAACCATTAAAACAAAAACCTTGAACTCAATTTCTATATACACCACCATAAGTCCATCAGCGCACGTCAACAGCCATCTGCGCATTTCCTCAGAAACAACCACCACTTTTCTTTTCTTTTTTTCATATGAACGTGCTTGTGCTGTGCAATGTGCGCCACACTCACCCTCTCTCACACCTTTGAGTACCCAATTATTAGCGTTAAACGTTTAACGCGACCTTGAGTTGGAAGTAGCATAAGAAGTTTCACTTCAATTAAATGAATTGTTATGTTTTTTTTACTTTTGCTTAGTATTTTATGAATGTAATTATTATTAAAAGCACAAGTTTTTCCCTTAGGGTGATTGATTACATTTTTTTTTCTTGCACACTAGGTGAAGGTTTTTTTTTTTGTTTTTCTCAATAAATTTTTGAATTCTTTTTTTTTTTTTTTCTCTTCGCATGAAGAGTTTTTTTTTATCTTAATATTAAATTGAATTAACATTTTTCAGGTTTTTTTTTTTGATAAATTTTTAAATTAGGTAATTTTTTTTTTCTCTTACTTTAAGAGTTTTTTTAATTATGTAATTATATAGTCTGTAAATTGTAAAATGGTAGACTTAAATAAATAAACTTAGGCTCCTGATTTGTGATCTTTATTGGCATTGACTGCGGACAAACGGATCTCTCTGTATCGTCTCGTGCAAAAATGCGCGTGCGCGAGTGTAAATAAAGTTTTACTTTTTGATTATTTTTTTAAAAACCTTTCGGGATGTTTTAATAGAAATATTATTCGGATATTTTGTGTAACATATATGATTTCTACGGCTGCATTGACTTGTTCAATAAAGAGCTAACAACAGCTGAGTGGATTAGATACGTTAGACATCTATGTGAAACTAGATTTAAAGAGGAACATTTGCTCTCAAGTAAATAATGACGGAGCGGAGTCGTTAATAATTTAGTTTTTAAGACGTCACATAATTTAAGTGCCAAGATGAGATATTAGGATTAAATCCGTCTCTACCCGTACAAGGACTTCCTTTGAGTAAACGTCATAGGCGGGACATATCAGTTATGAGCACCACGCTACGCTAGTAAAAGGATAGACAGATTCAGTTCTTCGGTCAATCAATTTTTAAATTAAAAGACATTGATGGGGTAGTTTGCGGCTCTGTGCATGCAATGTCATACCTTAATTTAAAGCCTTTTTCACAAGTAGGTGATAAGAGTATAATGTGTTACACATTGTTAAAAGAGTATCAATGTAGGTAGTCTATATCCAGAAAAGAAACATTCGTGTTATGCACCAATCAACTACCATTATAGGATAATAATCGCCAATTATATACGTACACCTGCCCGACTTTATATTCCTATTTGCAACAAAAGGACTTCATGCGATGCACCTACTGAGTAAAAAATTGCAACAAACTTGGAAAAATGTACATCTAAATAATAAATATGTACGAATCCAATTGACATTATGGAATTTTTTGCAGATGCTTTCAATTACGATAATTACGTTCTATTCAAGGAATCGCCTGCAATTTTAGCTTTAACAACGTAGAATCTTCGACTTGATGTGACATATGGTTCCTGATATAATAAGTGGGCCATCAAATGCAATTATTGGCAGGTTATTTTCTTTTTAAGTGCGTTTTAAGGCACGCAATGGTGTGCGTGGTTTTAACCACACAAGTTTCGAATGGATATGAAATTCATGTGGTGTGCAACATATGTAATAATCTCTCCTTTCTTTTTCGCATATAATGTCTGGGATGGTGGATGGATGTATTTGAGTTTTCACGGCGAATATTTTTGTTCACCTCAGTTATACTGAACTGACAGTAGAAATAAAATACACAGTCGCAACAGTTGCGATTAAAATTAATAGGTAAAAGTAAAAACAATAAAAGTATAGGTATAGGAATCATGCAGGATATCTTTTGAAGACGAACATGTAACAAAACCGCCAGTGTTCTGGATGTAACGGTATATTATATTTGATAAGGCGCGTCGTAATAGATACCATTGGTCAGACACACGTCGATAGTTTTCTTAAACAAAGAAAGTTGTTGCGGATAGATAAAAGAAGCCTGTTGATGGATTTCATGCACTTCTTCTTGGTATATTTGTATGTTTTAGTTGAGAGAATAATGTTGGTAAGCACTCTGTTTCAAGTTATATGACTTCTGGAAACAATTTCATTGCCTCAAAACGTCGGAATTGAAAAGCTTTCTCAATTAATTATAGCCTTGGATGTGTCAGACGTTTGCGAGAGTTGATGCAGTATATAAAAAAAAAATACATGATTTGTGTTTGTGTGAAACTCAGTAATGTATGGGAATACCTACTGAGCTGGCGGACGCTTGCTTGTTTTCTCAAAATTAGCGAGTGTGGCAGAATGTATAGCTCGTTAGACAGCAGTTTTATTGAAACGAAAAAGCGTCAGAAAACGAAGTAGTTGAAGAAACTCCAACAGAATAAGAGTTGAGAGAGAACTAAAAAGTCAGCAAACTCAAATCAGAAGGGGTAGCACGTTGTAGGGAACTTACTCGTGTGTAAAATGGACGCGTTGAATAATCTCTCATTTCATTAGTATAGATGAGGGGTGAAATGTTTGATGTTCAAGAAACTTGTGATTTACGGTGAGGATCCTCTTTTTACCTATTTAACGAGCTTCATGAAGCTTATGCAGGTCCACCTTGCACGGTCTTTGACTTCCGTTCACTACATATTTGAACCGTAGTCCAACCTTACGCTCTCTTACTTAATGTTCGAACTAACCAAATTTATAATTTGTTTATTAAAAAACGAGCTAGAAAGTGTTCCTAAATAAGATAACTTCGAAAAGATATTCAAACAAAAAATTGTTCACAGCATTGAAACTTGCCACTGTTGGGAACTAATTTCTCACTTTAAAATGCTCATCCCTAATTGGCTTCATCGCAAATGCAACACATATTTATGACTACTATATACGAGTATGGACATGCTGCTACTTCAGCTGACAACATTCATGCTTTCTAATTATTTGATTTGGCATCAAATGTATGCAGTATGCCAAATGCTGTCAAGCAATGCTACAAACTAACCTTCTTCAAACGACCAATATTGCAAAAGGTAATCCACGATCCAAGTGCATGCAGTTACACATTAAAATTGAAAACTTTATATGCCGAACAAAGCAAATTAATAATTTAAAAAAATAACCACCACTTCGGGGGGAAAACTTTGTCCATCTCTATTACAAACCGTATACCGTATTGCAATCCTTACCACAGCACGGTCGTCCATTCAGTATAACAATATGTTGTTATGGAAGCAATTCAATTAAAATGGCAAATCGAGTTATTTTCGTACCAAAAGAGCGTACTGGCTATGGATGTGTAGATGTGGTGGGCATAAGGATATTATTTCCTGGAAATATTTAAAAATTAATGGACAAACAGATCAAGCAATTACTACGAACATGATATTGTACAGGTAGATATGAAGGGCCGGAAAAATATTGAAATGCAGGGTGCCTTTCGAAAACTTTTACCTAGAAAATCCGAAATTGGCGCAACAGCGTATGTTCCTATGTATACATACGCGTTCTTCCCCAAAGACGTCCGCAAATAAAGTGCACGACTGGGTCGAACAGAACTTTCTCGTTCATCAAAAGTTTGTTTGGTTTTCTTATTTTAGGTAAGTAAGGATAGAGAATGAATGCTATATAAAAGAAACGGTTCATAAAATATAGCAAAATGAATAGCGTTAAATAAATTTCACTTTTGGGTTATTCATCTGATATGAAAGGTTGAAGCTCTCTCTTAGTAAGAGGTAACAGGTTTTCGTAAGTTCTGGCTAGAGAGTTATAAGCGCCTACTGTACTATTTTATAAGCTCTTACACTTTCAAGTTTTGGAGTACGAGGACAAGCGTAGTAGTTTTTGTTCTGTTAGGGCATTATTGAATTATTGACTTGAATACATATATTAATGACCCTAAGTTGTCAATCGGCCTTACCAATAATCAACTTTAGTCTGGCAGTTTGCGCAAAGACTCCAGACTTTCCAAAATCGCTTTACCAATAAACAAAAATAGTTGCCAGAATATCGCTAACTGTAGGGTTAAATGTTAATGGTGAGAAAGTCATGTTTATCTCGGGCATTCGCTAAACAAATCCTCCTTTATGAAGAGGAGTGATGCCCAACCGTCCAAAAACACGGTATTAGATTTCGTAATAGGAGCTGTTGTTCACCAACCGTATTTGTCCAGCCATTGTTATGAGTCCAGGTTGGCCACAGGGGCATCTTCGGAGAAGTGGAGGAGGACGGTGGCACGCTCGCGGTTGCACGGCTATCGCTCGTCGGACGGGGTAGTTCTTGTCACCCCTCACACTAAACCACCTGCTCAAAACAAAAAAAAATCGTGCCAGAAAAGAAAACTAAAAGAAGATAGGAGGAGAACTAAAATTACTAGACTTCGGACGGACGGATCAAAGATAGGAACGAGAAGAGAAGAAATAGAGAGAAAAGAAGAAAAGAAAGCTCAACAACCTATGCCTCACCAAAGAGAGAGTCCGGAAAGTCAGATGCATTTTATCGTACTCTAACTATGCTAACTAATCCTAATCTAACCTAAACCGTAAGCTAAATCCTACTACATATCCCTAACTAACTTATATCTAACCTATTCTACTCCTTTGCATCCACTGCTTTCCACGGTCGCTCTTCGGTGGGGTTCGTCTCGTCCCAGAGGCGTGCCGGATGATGATGGCACTGGCTTGGCCTACCCACCCCATGTCTTAATGGACATATCCGTGGCTATTTCTCCGGCCGAAGAATTTAGGAAATAGCCCCTTGACGCCAAATTTCAGCCACTCGTCAGTACGTCCTTGTAGAGGAAGATTCGTCCGTCGTCACGTCGTCGTACTGAGTTCGTCGGTCGTCAACGTTAACGTATCGTCTACGCCATGGCACTAGTAGGAGGACGGCCTAGAGTCCAATCCTAGTGCCGTAAAGGAACGAAAAGTGGAAACTAAATAATTTCAATAGTGAAAGTGTGAAATTTCATTTCCAAGTTTCATCGTAAGACCAATTTCGGTCAGAATATTCTCTGGAGAAACGGCGAAAATAATTCAAGAGGGGTATCAGTGAATGAGACAAGAACCAAAGAAAAAAACCCAAAGCATCTTGGCCAAGCCAGAAGAACTTTAAGCAGAGGTATTGGGTTGGGACAATCGGTCAAAAGACGACCCTCACCTCTGCCGCGTTTTTTGGTTAGGTGACTGTCGAAACGAGAACACCGTTCTCCGATCCATTGGCGTTACGTATACCATAAGGCACGCAGTGTTCGCCACAAGAAGTGTCAAAGAAACGCAAGCCACGGGTACAAAGGCCCCCAATCATTCCGTCGAGTAGACGCATCCAAAGTCAAAAGGGACACCACATCGGGTCAAGAGTCCAAGCCCTCAACAAAGACTCAGCAATAATCAGGCCTGGGTGATATTTCCTGGCAGCAGATAACCCAGGATTAATTATTTTATCTCAGTGCTCGCAGAACTTATCTGCAAGATATGTATAAGAAAAGACATTCGTAAAGTGAATTACAAAGTGAAGTCATTTTAGATTTAGTGAATTTTTTTATCCTTTTTGCATAAAATTTAGAGTAAAGACTATTGTGTGAATAGATATAGTGTTCTACGTACGTGATTTCGCGGGAAAGAGGCAGTAAAAGCCAAAATTTGGAAATAATCCCTTTACAGGAAACATCACTCTGAGTGCTGCCGGCAGGACACCGAGGGACGTCTCAATAATTCGCCGTAAGTGACTATACATTTTTTTTTTATTTTGTTGATTTTGGGGCAGGAATTTTCGCCCATATTTACCATTAAATAATTGGTAGCATCACGAGCCGTTAAGAACGCTGATATCTAGTTTTTAGTAGAGTAATTTTAGATATTAAGATTCACGGAATGAATTATATTTTGAATTATACATCTTATTGAAGTCAACAGCGTGAATTTCATTATGGAGTAGAACAGAGTGTAGTGGTGTGTGGTGAAATGAAGTAGCCGTCTCCCCGCTAGTGTCTGAACGAGGACGCTACGTGGACGACTTCTAAGTACTTGATGACGTGGTGATATACGAACGGACAAGAGTGGCTGGATAAAGGCGTAAAGGGGCTATCTCTCGAATTCCTTCGGCCAGAGAGATAGCCATGGATGTGTCTATAGAGACATAGGGAGGGTAGGCCACGCTAGTGCCAATATCATCCGGCACGTCTCTGGGACTGGACGAACCTCACTTGGGAGCGACATCGGAAAGCAGTAGATGCAAAGGGCTAGAGTAGTTAGATATAAGTTAGAATAGGATTAGCTGATAGGGTTTAGTTTACGTACTTTTAGTTTAGCATAGTATTAGTGTAGGATAATTAGGTTAGGCGAAAATAGTTGCATCTGACTTCCCGGCCTCTCTCCTTGGTGAGGCAAAGGTTATTGAGTTCTTCACTTTCTTCTTTCCTTTCAGTCTCTTCTCTTCTCTATCCTATCATTTATTGGTCCGTCCGAAGTCTACTAATTTTAGTTCTCCTCCTATCTTCTCCTAGTTTTTCTTTTCTGGCACGATATTTTTTTTGTTTTGAGCAGGTGGTTTAGTGTGAGGGGTGACAAGAACTACCCCGTCCGACGAGCAATAGCCGTGCAACCGCGAGCGTGCCACCGTCCTCCTCCACTTCTCCGAAGATGCCCCTGTGGCCAACCTTGACTCATAACAATTGTTCTGTTAGGGCATTATTTAATTATTGACTTGAAAAGATTAATGACCCTAAGTTGTCAATCGGCCTTACCAATAATCAACTTTAGTCTGGCAGTTTGCGCAAAGACTCCAGACTTTCCAAAATCGCTTTACCAATAAACAAAAATAGTTGCCAGAATATCGCTAACTGTAGGGTTAAATGTTAATGGTGAGAAAGTCATGTTTATCTCGGGCATTAGCTAAACAAATCCTCCCTTTATGTCATTTTGAAGAGGAGTGATGCCCAACCGTCCAAAAACACGGTATTAGATTTCGTAATAGGAGCAAATTTAAATACGCTGTTGTTCAGTTTAAGTCCAAAAAATATTGCAATTTTGTTTTATTTCTAAACGCTTGAAGCATATATTTTTGGGTTTTTCTCTGTTTTATCTTGTTTAAACGCTAGTTCTTGCCTTTGAATTGGTTTTCCTTTTAAAATAGTTTGCAAGCAACGGATGCTTACTAAAAAAACAAATTTTATACAAGTTTGGGATATTTCCAAGACATTCTTGATAGTCGTCGCAAACGGAATAAAATATCTGCTTCTTTAGTTTGAAAGGCTCATAGCTGAATACATACTTTTATCAACAGTTCTTAGAACCTAAAGCGACATAGGTAGATATTTGGCTGCAACCAAACCCTTATTAGACTCTTTGCAAAAGGAGTTTTATTACCGAGAATGAGGATGAGGAAACAATGGTTGGTGTAAAAAGGTTGACTTCACGGAAAATATACCTAGATATAAGAATAGAATTGTCACCACTCAGCAAAATTCGAGCAATTTAACAAATTGAGGAACTTCTGGAGGAAAAGCAGGTAGTATGTGTGAATTCATGGAAGGGGAAACGTGACAGTTTTCGTCCATAAAAAGTGCACCACGGCTTTATAATTTCTGCGAGAATTTAATTTTGTCGGTTTCTAAGTTTCCCGAATTAAGTAATGTAATCTACACAATTTTAAAAAGATCAAATTGCATTTTATATTTAAAATAAAATGAAATTCGAAAACGGAAGCGATATGTTCTTAAAACGCTTATGGCTTCCTAATTGATATTTCTGAAATGGATTAGCAGGCTATAATTTCTATTTGCGAAAATATTCACTTGCTAACGATTTATAATTGTGATCCTTAAACCACCAATAAGGTTTGATTTGCATCAAAGCATTCTAATAAACAGTGTTCAGTTTATTAAATAATATCTGGGTGACCGAGCTTTGCTCGGTTATTACTATTTATTGTAGTTTTAAAAACAATACAAATTAAAAAATATATATATTTAAACATGAACATAGGTATAAAAAAATGTATGTCGCCTAAATGCCGGTAGATGTCTTACTTCTTTCTTTTTACTATGACGCGGACGGCAAGAAACGAGTGTTACGAGTTCGAATCCCGCTCGGTGACTTACTTTTCTTTTCTTTTTTTTATATGTTCAAGTTTACATATATTTTTTTTTAATTTGTAATGTTTTTGAAATTACAATTGGTCGCCCAGGTACTGATAACTAAAGTATGATACGAAATGTTGGAAGTCGCATTAGAAGTTTCACTTCAAAAATACTACCCTATTAAATTATATGTGTATTATCAAATCAAACTAAAACAAGTAAATGAAATAATGAGGACGCTACTCTTTGCTAACGGTCGCGCTGGCCTGTAACAGGTATACTACGCCCATGCGTTCGAGTGCCACGTATTCACTATAACAACCATTAAATGAAAAATCTTGAACTCAATTTATACACCGCCATCCACCATCCGTCCATCACCACACCACACGGGCACACGTCATCATCCATCTGCGCATTTCCTCAGAAAGACATTGTCGCTGTTTTTTTTTTCATATGAACGTGCTTGTGCGATGTGCGCCACAAAACCACCCCAAAGCAGAACAACGATCAAGAACCGCGGCTGCTGATAATATTCGATTTGAGAAAATAAATTTATTTTTTTCGTGTTAGATTTTAGGTTGTAGCTCAGCTTCTAGAGGACATAGAAAGCTGATTGATGGCTTGAAATAACTATTAAAGTGTTGGCTCTCCTACGTATTTTTTTTGTTTGCATTGATTAAGAATTGTTTGTGTAATGGCGAGTAAAAGGCAGTAAAGTCAGAAAAATAAGCTCAAAAGGCATGAAAACTCGAAAACATGCGTTTTCCCAAACATAAGACTAATTTAGATCAATTGCTTACCCCCGAAAACCCCCATATACCAAATTTCAGCGAAATCGTTAGAGCCGTTTCCGAGATCACGGAAATATATATACATACAAGATTAGCTCGTTTAAAGGTATAAGATAAGATTTAATTTGAAAGGTATTTATTACGACACAAATGCACTCATCAATCAATCATAAAGTATTAGAAATCAAAGGAAAGTGTCTATAAAAAGTACCGAAAATTGTGTCCAAACGAATGATAGGGCATTACTGATTTGCATATGATATTTGACAGATCGGTGGATAGTTTGTTGATTTCCTATTATGTGTTTTGTTTTTTGCTTATAAAAAGCCTCAAAAAGCCTTTGAAAGATATCTGTTGGGCAAATTTAATTGCAATTTAAGTATTCCTTTTTTTAGAATAAAATCCTCGTTGTGAAAGAAACGACTGACCTTGTTTTTCACGAAAACAAATTATGAAATTCAAATTCCGCGTGACAACAAATGTAATAGATTCAACAGAAAATCTTCGTACTAGTAAAGGTGTGGGTCAAATTGTTTATTGGTACCCTTTCGAAAATGCTGTACATTTTATTGTAAACCGGCAACCAACTAATAGCCGACATTAGTGTTTGATTATTAGTAAGGCCGAATGATTGCAAGTAGTGTTCGTAATAGATCGATATCTTTACATTTATATATACATATATATGTCCATGTAAGAATTTTTGTACATAATATGCATTTGCAGTTTTAAGCCCGATGAACGTTGGTATAAATGACAATATTACCTTAGAAATAAATTTTTGTTACAATTTTATGAACCGTTTTCGAGATATGTCCACATTTCAAAAGTATCTACCGTTATTTGACAAAAGTACTGAGTATGAGTATGCATTCATGTTAACCTTACCTACATAACCTTAAATAACAATTTGGGTTGATATTGCTAGATCCCTTTTCAAACAAATCAAACTGGTATTAACATTTTATACGGGAAGTATCTACCATTAAAATTGAGGTTACTTTGCAAAAAAAAAAAAAAGGAAGCCCCCAAATTTCAAATCCGATTATTAACTCGAATTCGAAATTTTGTAAGAAAACAATCGGGTCTATCACAAAATCCGTCGTATTCGGAATTTTGCTACGAACACCGAAAGAACTGTTACAGAATCCGTCGTAGGGGAATTTTGAAATTCGTAGAAAGTGGTATCACTGAATATACCACGTTCTACGAATTTCGAAAGCGAAAAATGTACCCTACGAGCTACGACGCATTCTGTGATAGTTCTTTCGGCGTTCGTAGGAAAATTCCGAATACGACGGATTCTGTGATAGACCCGAATATCTTCCTCTTACTACGTAATCGAGAAAGTTAAAAAAACCTATCAAGTCGTTGAAACTCTCAAGTTGGGCATTCAATTGTATCAGGTATTCAAAATTGTAATCCTGTTTCTTTTTTTACCTCTTCAAGCTAAAGTATAGTACCTACGTATAACAGATAAGGCGATTGAAAACTGCCATGTGAAAGAACACTGAGTAAGTTCCAGAATAGCAATTTTTAAACCTTGCCTCTCCAGAGCCAAGGTAATAGTTTTAGTTAAGGGAATTTGCAGCGTAGATTCATACATATAAATATTTAAACGACTAAAGGATAATCACGTACGGCGATTCTTGGCATATTCAACGTTGAGTTTGATGGGGGATTCTCTACTATACCACATCTACTCCACAATCTGTTTAACACAAATTAAATGGCTTAAAATTTTTGTCGGAAGGTAACAACAAATTTA
Source organism: Cheilosia urbana (assembly GCA_946477585.1). Classification (NCBI taxonomy): domain Eukaryota; kingdom Metazoa; phylum Arthropoda; class Insecta; order Diptera; family Syrphidae; genus Cheilosia; species Cheilosia urbana. The sequence goes on from OX297855.1 coordinate 67,511,455, forward strand.
TGTCGCATCCGATACCGAGAAACTTTTTCAGTTCAGTTATATTTTTGGATGTTTGTCAGACGTTGGCAAGAGGTGGTGCAGTAAACAAACAAAATCTAAGAGTGGTGTTTGTGTTACTAAGGGGTTCAATCTGAGACCCCTTGGAAATACTCGTAGGTTTAAGAAATAGTTGGCGCAACGTAGAGTCAGTAGGTCCGTAGGGACACTAGGCCTAGCTTCTAACAACCATTCGTTTTGCGCGAGTTTTTCATTTTTGGAAGGATTGGAAGGGATCTACAATTTTATGCCGAATCCAAACGGCTAATTGACAAGCTATTTCAAGATAGTTTTTATCTCGGATGTTTATCAGGCGTTCGCGAGAGGGGGCGCAGTGGAAAAAACACCTAAGCTGGGTTTTGGGTTGGGTGAGATTTAAAATATGAAAAATTAATACAACCGGCAAGCAAGCAAATTTAGTGAGTTGTGAGTGAGTTGATTCCACACTTCCAATCATTGTTACTGATGTCTATTCTCAGGTCTATGCGAATAACGGATCATGTCTTCCGACTGGTTGGCAGGCAGTTTTGGAAGCATATTCGATTTGTTTAATACACGGACGAAGTCGTCTGCACGGTCAATGATAATTGGTATATTCATGTCATACGCCAGCGAGGTTACATATCTTAGAGTAATCCACGATATCGAGCTACTATGGTTTAGACATATGAAGCCAATCGTATGCGCTTTCTCTCATTCGACAGTACAAGGATGCTTTTGCGAAATATGTTGCTCATCACCGAAAATGGTCTTTGAGATCTACACCGCGATCATAAGACAACTTATCTCGTATGCACCGGTTGGTTGATGAAATACACTCGCACAGAAGCGTTATTGAGTCTTTTGCCAAAAAAAAAAAAAAAAAAGAAGATCGATCTGTCTCATTTTTTTTTTTTCTTGGCATTTGTGGTGGTGCGTGTTTTAAAAGTCAGCTGTTCTTGTTCTAATTTGTGTTTATAAAAATCTATCCAATTCATGTCAATATCCATTGCAGTGGCCAAAAGTAATTTTTTTCAATATTTTTCACAAACTTGTCGTCTAAAAACGTAAGTAATAACACACTTTAAGGTGTGAAAATTGTTTTGATGTTAGTGTAAATAGGTGTTAATTCTCGCTCGTAAATCGAGATTTGCAAATTTTCCGCTTTTTTTCTGCGGCCAATGGAACATGAAATCTTACAGCCAGCTGAGTAGCAAAAGCCACTATTCGCATTATAGTTCAGGTAAAATTGAGCGAGAAAATATCCTCTAGCGCCTCGATTCTTAAACTGTGTTCCAGTTTTCAGAGTTCGGCGACTCCCTTGAAATAAGAATAGTAAAACGAAGAAATAATTTTTACAAGTACATATCGCTCATTTGCTGCAATATCGTCACAACTCAAAATTCAACAATTTTGAGTTATGGATGTAGAAGTTAAGTAAATAAAGTAGCCTTTTATCTTGTAGAACATCATTTCTCAGTTTCAAAAATTGGCCAAGAGAGAGCACTTGTGTCGTTATGTCAATATTCTCTTTCATAAAGAATGCTAATTTTCACTGCAAAAGTGTAATAATCAAATGTAGGGATGAATTTTAGCTTAAGGAGCTGTTGGTAGAAATAATTCAACCTCAGATCATACCTTAATTTCATAAACATTATACTAACCCTACGGCAAGTTTTTATTTCGTACTTATTAAACACCCCTAACAATAACTATGACAATTTTAAACTTAAAATTCCTCTCCTGAAAAATTGAGATTTTTGAGTTATGACGGTATTGTAGCAAATGAGCGATATGCAGTTAAAAAATTTAGGAGAATGTTTGACGTTGAATACGAAAACTAGCATCGAGTGGATACAAAATCCATTTCTAATGAAAATCCAGCGTACGAAACTAAGCATTCCGGAAAACGAGTCTCTTATAAAGCTGCCGAGTTTTTCTCCATCAAAACATGTATTTGCTTCTGTATTATTGAACGAATTTTGGGTTGTTATTAGGAGTGAATACCCTGAACGTTCCCTTTTCTCACAACGTTTCGTAATATAGTTATACAAAGACTAAATATGGATTGAGATTGGACGCTGCCTCAGAATGCGAATACAGCTTTCCGATAGATAGAAGTCAATTTTTAAACATGTATTTATATATCAAACAATGAAAAAAGTTCCTTCTTCACACTAACCTTGAAAAAAATCTCTTAAATACAAAAATTGATTTTAAAATATGTTGTTTTTTTTTATATCGGATCTAATACGCTTTTAACACTGCATCGAAAACTTCCATGCATTCACACCGAAAACCAACTAGTTTTCGTTTGATGTTTCAATCAGCTGTGAGGCACTAGTCGTTAAACTTCGGTGCAATCTATTCTGGTTACAAATTCGATCGAATTAATTTATTAAATAAAATTGACTTATTGCATTTAAAAATATTATTTTATGATTCCATCAATTAATTGTGGAAAATGATTTTAAGTTGTGAGCTATGACATTTGTTAGGTTAGCTGTTCTGCTGAATATGCTGATTATTGCAAAAGGTGTGTTTGTTTCAACAACCCAGCAATTGGATGTCGTATTCGGGGAAAACGAAAAATCCTATTTTGCGTTCCCACTGAAATTTTAACATTTCAAATGACATCTACAGCCCTATTGCGAAGATCAACTATCAATTGATAGTTGATACTTATCAATAAATTTCTTTAAATGGTATTGCGAAGATCAATTATCAATTAAGTGTTGATCGACTGTGAACGTGCAGCAATTGTCGGTTGACAAATCGGTATTGTGAGTGTCAATCTTGAACAATTTTATTGGTAGTTGTCAATTTTTCTATCAATCGCAATTTCGGTGTTGATAAGGACGACTCTTAAAAGAAAATGTTAAACATCAACGTTTTTATTTGTTATTGTTGTTATTTATTAGAGGCTAGATATATAATATAGATATTTCTTCCTATGTGTAATGAGTTTTATCCATTTTGGGCACATGTAATTTTCATAACGCGTTTAGCAGTTCACTTAGAAAAAGGGACACTGTTGTTGCTGTTGACTGCGCAAGACCAAGCAGAGCTGCAATTAATCGGTTTAAGTTTGGGTCCAATATCTTCCAAAAAATAAACGAATGCACCTCAAAAGCATTCCTTGGAAATGAAATTAGCTACATCTGTGGTGTTGCGTGTTTTCAGTTCCAAGGGATTAGATGTATCTCGCAAACTCCTCCGTATAGCAGCCAATTCCGCATAATCTGTCTCGTCTTCGTCATCATCAAAAAATGATTCCACCGATGACACGATTTCCAATAAATTTCACAGATTTAACACTCGTAATTATTGTTTAATTAAATAGTTTGCAAAAATCGTAACAATCACTCTCTTTGAATCAAAAATATTTTAGAACTGTCAAAGTTGAGTTTTCATTCACAATAACCTTATTTTTTGGCGTTATGTTCACAATAGGTTATATTTTTATCAATCGTTTTTCGCAATACCAACATCAATTTTAATTGATAAATTTGTCAATCGTCAACCGATTGATAGTTGATCTTCGCAATAGGGCTGCTAGTGTCAGATCAGAATTGATTATTGATCCTTTTTTTTCTGTTTAGAAATCAGAAGTGGTTGAACCTATGGAATTTATTTTTTTAATTTAATCGCTAATTCAGACATACTAAATGACTCATTTTGATTGATTTAATGACAGACGTTTTTAACAGCGGGCTGAAAAGTCATTAAATGTTCGATTTGACAAACTTAAAAATGCAGCGACAAAGTTCAACATTTGGAAATGTTGGAAAATATATGGCGAAATGCTGGACATTTATCCTAAAATGTTGAATTTAGGCAAAACGATGAGTTTAATTGTGGTGTATATGTACCTACTATTAAACGAATCGTTCTGAAAAATGGAATATGTATGTGAAAACTTCTGTTTTCTATGAAGTTTTCGGCTCGGTGTGAATAGAGTATTAAGAGTTGGGGTTCCGAAATATATTTGGGCCTTGTTTAGGGTTCCACAGCTTAATAAGTTTGAGAACCGCTGCTCTAGCGGATAATCCTACCCTATTATAAGTGATGACGCCGAAAATACTATTGCTAAGCTACAAAGACGACTTTCCTAGCCGTCGGTACTGACTCGTCCCTGTCTAGTAACAAAACCCGTTTACTTGCTTTGGGCTTTGATCGAACAATTACGACAAACATAATTTTAAATATTCCTTATTGCGTATTGAGAATACCTGTTTTGAAACTATGGAGAATAAAAAATGTAGTCGTATGAATGAAGATCTTAATTGGCCCTCTTGATAGCCTGCTCACTTACTGAACAGACTTTTGAAGGACTTTTTATGCAGTTAATTGCCTTTGAAATTGATTTGCACTTGGGAAAAATGTTGACACGGCAAGACCGAACCAACTAGCTGCATTTATATTCTTTCCATCAAACACCACATCCCGGGGAGCGAAATATAATCACGAGAACGCAGTAATTAATCCCATTTACATACCTTACTTCTTACTACGTAAGCGGCGTGAGACTGTGTAATTTCCATGAAAAGACATTTGACCGTTTTCTCAACGGCATTATTGTTTAAAATCAACATTCTAGCTAAAACAAAGCGGTGAACATTGTCAATGTGAAACAATAAATCACACAAATCTATTTACCTAAAACACCAATTTAAGAAAATTAAATTCAACAGCATAAGTACTAAAGTTTCACTTCCTTAATCCTTACTGTAGGTACAACGTAGGTAATAGCAAAACAACCACTAAAACAAAAGCCTGAACGGAAATTTGTATTTACACCAACAACACGTAAATCAAACAACATAATTCACCTACATAATATCGTCTTTACTTCTTGAATTCTTTACTGTAGGTATCAACGTAGGTACTATAACAATAACAACCGTTAAAACAAAAACCATGAACTCAATTTCTATATGCACCACCTCCACCATACGTCCATCACCACCAATGTTGCCATAAAAATGTTTTTACAAATCTGCAATTATGACAAAAAAAAAATGCAATGCAGATTTCTATAGAAAAATCTTCCTTCACAAATTTTTTTTTATGTATGTAACAATAACAAAAAAAAAAACAAAAAAACTGAATACGAAAATGACAGCATACAGCGAAATCAAGTGTGCAACAAATGTTAAAATTTGTTTAAAACGAACAAAATATATTATTGCGGATGCAGCCAAATCTGAAGCGCAGATTTCTGGTTTTTAAAAATATGCTGCAAGGTTGAAAATCTGCAAAATGCAGACAAATCTGCACTTACGGCAACGCTGATCACCACACGTCATCAGCCATCTGCGCATTTCCTCAGTAACACATTGTTCCTGTTGATTCAATATACATATGTATATTCACGTCCCATACTTCTCTTTCGTTTAACTTAATTTGGAGAAAACACCATGCAGTTTTTTTTTCATGTGAACGTGCCTGTGCGATGTGCGCCACCAAACCACCCCAAAGCAGAACAACGATCAAGAACCGCGGCTGCTGATAATATTCGATTTGAGAAAATAAATTTATTTTTTTCATGTTAGATTTTAGGTTGTAGCTCAGCTTCTAGAGGACATAGAAAGCTGATTGATGGCTTGAAATAACTATAAAAGTGTTGGCTCTCCTAAGTATTTTGTTTTGTTTGCATTGATTAAGAATTATTTGAGCAATGGCGAGTTAAAGGCAGTAAAGTCAGAAAAAAAACACATTTTGGTCAAAAACGCTCCAAAAAATAGGCATGGTAATGAAAGGGAATAGCCTATGTGTTGCACAAAATCTTAAGGAACATTTCAAAAAAAGTTTCATCGAAATCTGTGCAGTAGTTTTCACGCCATTAGGTAACAAAAAAATTGCCTACAGTTTTATTATAAGTATATATGTAGATATAGATATAGGTAGATATAGATAGTGAAATATCGTAATTGGTGCTCGTCTTAACCATTTTTATTTTTTCTACACTGAAAGTGTAGGCAGTCGTTTCAAATAAAGGTCTAAATTGCTAATCATTGGAAAAACTCCATCATCAACAATAACAAGTAGTCATTAAAATTCCGAAGTTGAGAGGAGAGCTGTGTATATTTTTGTTGTTGTTGATAGAATCACTGTTGCAACACCCCCTAGTGCCTAATCATTAAGTTTGCTGAATTTTTCCCTACGCTTTTTCGAACAAAAACACTGTATATCAATGATTTGGACTGGCATTGCGAAGTGTTACAGTCGCTTTAAATTCTGTCTAGATGCTTCATCTGTTGGCACACCTCTGGTATTGTATAATGAATATTCGATTTCGCGAAGACTCTCTTGCCATACATTTGTTTAGGGTTCCGCTTTTGCATCAGCCTTTCTTTTCAGAATCGTCGATGCAGATAAACTGTGAAGGGAATTTATGCAAAGTAATTCGTCATGACACGTATTACTTCTGTCAAACACAGAGGCATTGTGAACCTTAATTCTTTTGTAAATGACCGCACACAGTCCAACAACAAAGTATAGCGATCAGAGGCAATACTGCATCATCAGCAATCTTTTGTAAAATAGATGCACGTGTTTTACTGAATATGTAGTTAAATCCGCTGACAGCAGCCATCAAAAACACTATAAATCCATCTATTTAAACCCCTTCGGGTAGGGGTTAGAATATACCCGAGGTAGGCATGCCTGTCGTAAAAGGCGACTAAAATCCAACCTCCGTATACCGAGCGAAATGGTGTATACAAAAAATGCAATGAACAAAACGAAAAGATTAACTACCCCAGGTGGCAGTCCAGCTTTACTGGAAAATCCACCCTCTTCGGAGGTCGGCTCTACGGATTCTGGGGAGAGCCGCTTATTGCAATCTATTAACCCTTTTATTAAAAGCTCAAGGGTATCTCGATCTCCTCCAACCGCCGAGGATCGAATAACGCCGGGAAAAGAAGTCCGCCGGGAGCGCTAGCGCGTGAAAAACAGGACTCAGTGAAAGATAAAAGTCTTGAGGAAGAAAATAAAGAACTCCGAATCAAGCTTAAGGAAATGGATCTACTCTATCAAGATCTTAAGAAAGAGATAGAACTGCTAAAAGAACAAAATGAGGTTCTCAGGAACACCCATTTACAGAAAGAACGCGAAAGTACTCCACCACGCTTGGCTAGTCGGGAATACCACACCGACGAAGAAGAGCTAGCGCGCGAAACGAATTGGGTCACTAAAAAAAGACCTAGTAAGAAAAGGAGAGCCGGTTCTTCGCCTGAAGTCGAGCCCTTAAAAGAACAAACGCGTAAAGTACCGCAAGAAAAACAACTCCGAGGGCATATTCGCGCACCGCCTCCAATAAACGTCGTTGGGATAACGGAGTATAATAAATTGTACAGCCTCCTTAAAGGAACGATAATATCGCAATTTAAGGTTACATCTTTGAGGAATAATGCGTGGAAAATTAACGTCGATAACCACGAAGACTACCGGGCAGTGTCCCAAAAGCTAAATACTGAAAAGATCCAGTGGTATACTTTCGAAATAAAGTCAGAAAGGCCACATCGTGTTGTAGCAAGGGGACTCCACCCCTCATGCAAAAAAGAAGAGGTTATAAACGACCTTCAAGCTAAAGGGTTTAAAATTCTTGATGCCGTTAATATCATCAAGAAGGAGAAACAGAAATCGGAAGAAGATAAGGATGTCATGATAAGGCGTGGACTACCGCTCTTTATGCTTACCTTCGATAGGTCTGATAATATCGAAGATATCTACCGAATTAAAACCATAGTAAATATCGTGGTTAAAATCGAGCCGGTGCGCAGAAATTTGAAAATAATTCCACAGTGCAAACGTTGCCAGGAATTTAATCACACGCAAATGTATTGCAAAAAAGAGCCGCGATGTGTGAAATGCGCCGGAAATCATTTCTCCCAAGACTGTGGAGCAAATAAACAATCCTCCGCTACTTGTGCTAACTGTAAGGGAAAGCACCCTGCAAATTATAGAGGTTGTGAAGTAGCTAAGGAGTTGCAAAAACGGAGAGATGCGCTCCTTAAGCCTCAACATAAAAAAACAAAGCCGCTAACGAATACAAAGCGTAAGACCGCCCAGGATGTAGTAGGCAACATAAAACCTCCGGTTCCAGAGCGTAATAATGTCAGAGAAAGAGAGACAACAGAAAAGCCCTCGACCTCTGTTGCCAAAAGAAACGCTACTGAAAAGTTACGATCAGTAAAGCCATCGAATAGTGGCCCTCGGCCAGCCAGAGAAGTGCAGACCTACGCTCAGGCCGCGGCATACGACGGAGCTAAAAACGTTGAAACTTCGCCGGACCCTGTTTCTCATGTATTCTCAGTTGTTCTCCAGAAACTTGAAGAACAAAGAAAAATAAATAACATTATTCTCGATCGCTTGGTTAAGCTCGAGAATAATTCACGGAAAACGCGTACATCAAATAAAATATGAATGAAAAACCAATGTTAAAAATATGCACTTGGAATGCAAACGGTCTTTTGCAAAAACTCGACGAATTGGAAATATTCATACGCGAGAAAGATCTTGACATTTGCTTGATTTCTGAAACTCACGTGAAAAAGGGATCGAGCTTAAAAATAAAAGGCTATAATGACATTCACGCTTGTCACCCTTCGGGAAACGCGAGAGGTGGATCGTCATTGTTTATTAAAGACTGCATTGAACAATACGAAGACCTGAAGATAGAGCTTGAAACTATGCAACTGTGCACGATTCGAGTAAAAAATAGTCAGCGTACTCTTAGAATTTCATCTATCTACTGTCCACCGCGTTCCGCGCTTGAAAAAACTGATTATACTAACTTGCTTAAATCGCTCAAACCAAATTTCATTATTGGCGGCGATTTTAATGCAAAACACACGTTCTGGGGTTCTAGATATATCTCGCGAAAAGGAAGAATGCTATATGGGGCAGGTATGGAGTATAGTTGTGATTTCCACTCGACGGGCAAACCGACCTACTGGCCAACTGATACTTCAAAAACACCTGACCTGATCGATTTTTTCGTCGTGAAAGGAATATCTACCAACCACATTAAAGTTGAAGAGAGCTTTGATCTGTCATCTGATCATTCACCGGTTATTTTAAAATTGAGCGTAAAACTAGTAAATAACCTTGAGCCAGCGAGATTAACTGGTAGAACAACCAACTGGGAAGGCTTTAGGAACGAAATTGAAGAGAATGTTGAACTTAGCGTTCCACTTACGACACCCTATGAACTTGAGGTTGAAGTAGATCGCTTCGTTGAGATCGTACAGCTCGCTTCCTGGAATAATACGCCTAATCCAAGGAAAGCGCCGGCCAAATACGGTCTACGATATCCTCCCGAAATAAAAGAATTGGTTAACGAAAAAAGGAAGGCGCGTAAAAAATGGCAACAGAGTCGCGCCCCGCAACATAAAACACATTTGAATTATTTGTGCAATTTGTTGAAGACAGCTATTAAGGACTTTAAAAATCGTGCGATAGGTTCTTACCTTGAAAGTTTAACGGCGAAAAAAGATTCCAACTATTCACTTTGGAAAGCTGTAAAAGGCACCAAAAGGCCCAAAATCCCCGCGCCGCCAATTAAAATAAATCAAAATGAATGGGCAAGGGAAGATAAGGAAAAAGCGGACGTTTTTGCCGCCCATTTAGAAGAAACCTTTAAACCGTACGATGGTCGGGCGGTTCACGACAGTGTTATAGCGGCGGAATTACTATCCGACGATTTAATACTCACAAGTGCAACGCTAAGGGAACTAAAACGTGAAATTGAATCCCTAAAACCTAAGAAAGCTCCTGGTTATGATTTGATCACGGGAGAAGTTCTCAAAGTTCTACCAAGAAAAGCATTAATTAAGCTTCTTCATATTATAAATGCCGCGCTCAGACTAAAACACGTGCCGAGCCAATGGAAAGTTGCGGAGGTCATAATGGTTTTAAAGCCAGGAAAACCGCCAAATGAAGTAAAGTCGTATAGACCAATTTCCCTTCTTCCAGTTATATCCAAAGTTTTCGAGAGAATTTTACTAAAGCGCCTACAACCGGTTATAGAATATAATAATCTTATCCCTGACCACCAGTTTGGGTTCAGAACCAAGCATTCAACGATTGACCAAGTGCATAGAATTACTGACGTAATTGAGAAAGCATTTGAAGAAAAAAAGATATGCTCAAGCGTATTCCTTGACGTCTCACAAGCCTTTGATAAGGTGTGGCATGACGGCTTAAAATTTAAATTACGACAAGTTCTTCCCGTACGCCTATATGATATTTTAGAATCATATCTCGGGAATAGACTCTTCCGTGTAAGACATGGAAACGAATACTCTGAGCTTAAGGAAATTTCGGCCGGCGTGCCGCAAGGAAGTGTCCTTGGGCCCCTCCTCTATCTGTTATATACTCGCGATATACCAAGAGAAGATGGCACTACTCTCGCTACGTTCGCCGACGACACCGCTATCCTAGCAGTAGGTAATACAATTGAAGAAACGACTGCAAAACTTCAAATCGCACTGAATAAGGTAAATGAATGGACGAGGGACTGGCGGATCGCCCTCAACGAAACTAAATCTGTTCACGTGAATTTCACTTATAAGAAAACTAATGACTTGTCAATTTTCCTAAACTTGGCCCGAATACCCTTTGCAAACGAGGCCAAATACCTGGGAATGACACTCGATGCAAAGCTGAAATGGAATTCGCACGTGAAAATGAAACGTAAAGAACTCGATATCAAATATAGAGAAATGTACTGGCTCCTCGGAAAATATTCCCAGCTCAGTACCGAAAACAAACTGCTTCTATACAAGCAAGTGCTAAAGCCGGTGCGGACCTACGGTATACAACTTTGGGGTTGTACCAAGAAAACAAATGCCAATATTCTACAAACTTTTCAAAATAAAGTGCTTAGAGAAATTGTACAAGCACCATGGTATATTAGAAACGACGATATCCATAGAGATCTCGGAATTCCAATAATTGAAGCTGAAACAAAAAGCTTCGCGAGAAAGCATAGAAACCGACTAATCGGACATGTCAACAATTCAGTCCGACAAATTCTGGACGAGAACAATTTATTGCGCCGACTAAAAAGAACGAAACCGTTCGACTTGGCAAGATAGGATTAACCGCGTCTTAATTGCGGAACATGCAGGATCTTTCATTGGAAAGTAGCCTGTCAAAAGTTGTTATTTCGTTATAGAAAAATTGCTTGATAAGTTATATCTTAGTTGCAGTATCTAACAATTCTTCGAAGGGTGGTGTTTTTAGTCAGTAAAAATCTGACACTACTATGAGCACGCGCTTGCTATTCTCATAGTGTCTTTGGAAGATTTTCACCTACCCTCGGTAAAAAAAAAAAAAAAAAAAAAAAAAAAAAAAAAAAAAAAAAAAAAAATCATTCATATGGAAGAATGTAAATATTCACTCACAGTCACAGCATGCGATATGTCATATCTGCCGAGTTCCTAAAAACATCAACCCAAACTTCAGAGGGTTACAATGTTACTTTCGCTTGTCAAACTTTGAGAGGAGTTTATGAGTTATGAGGAAATATGAAATCCAAACTCTGACATCTACAGTAGTGATTGCTTTACTGGGAGAAAAATCATCAAGCTTCTTTTAGATGCTGGTTTGTCAATAATGGAAGCCCACTTAAAGGATATTTTGAAAATTAAGAGAACGGGTAGTATGAGAATCCCGCATCAAAGTTAAAAAAAAAAAAAAAAAAAAACCTAACATGCACTTACGCGAGGACGATGGATAAAATAGAAAGTGCCAAAAACTTTTTATGAGCAGTAGCGTTTAACAACATTCGGTCGATCTCTTGACGTAGCCTTACGTCAATCTTCAGCTTTTCTACTGCGTATAGCTTCCTGATCTATATGTTTGAAAGCCTCTTTGATGTTTATATGAAGGCTATCATTGTAAATTCCTTGGCTGTGATTTTTCCACACTATGAATTGGAGTGCAGATGTGCCTCACCCTGACAGCAGATTACAAGTGAAAATACACATTTTGACACCCCACAAATGGCATCAAAATTTACACTCTTTATTCAGTTACAAGCTATGATGTTTCCTTAAAGCTAATTCTCCAAATAACACATTCGGTGTGTAACTAAAGCGTTAAAATTTCATTAGTTTCGCCAATTGATTCTTCTCTGGCTCCTGGGTTTTCCCTACTCGAATGGAACCGAAGCCATTTTCCAATACAAAAGTACTGCGTGAAAATATAGTTTTTTAATTTGCTAAAAGCTACAACCAGCAAAAAAAAAAAGTTGCTGCACCATTTGTAAATTGAGTTACAAAAAAAAAAAAAAAAAAATGGAAGCCAAAAGAAATTAATTGAAACTGATATGGCAAGTCTAGAAACAACTACGATCTCCATAGTTGCAGTATCATCCCGGATAAAAGTTAATAATGTAAAAATGTGGTGTCAGAGTTATGGCAATGAAATTTCTCCTCGGAAGTAGTGTATTGAATCGAATGGAAGACATATCACGTCGAGATTGCTGTGTGGGTTTCTATCTAATATTTTAGAGTGATGAACAAACAAAATGTGAAAATGTGGTCATTATTGCAGACAAAATGTCATGCACCGAATTTTGATTGCTAAGGGGGCAAATAAAATTAATGTGGGTTGGTATCGTCATCGAAATATCACAACACAAGATGCAAAAAGTGGCCACCTTCGTGGACGTGTTGTCAGAAATTCCGTTAACATACAAATACATTTGTCTGCAGAAAAGGGAAATAGTTAAGAGCCACTTTCACTGCCTTAACCACAACATATTAGCTTGATTTTCTTTTTTTTTTTGTTATAAAGCTAGCGCAGAGATGAAATGCTGTCTGTAATTTGTTTTCCAATTTGTTGTATATAAGCCAGGCCAATTTCTACCATAGGGCGAACTCTAGTTGTCATAAAAAAAAAAGTCTGCTCGAGTGCAATAGCAGCAAGACCGAGTCTACCGAGTCTTATGACAAAATCAACATTTATACCAAAGTCGTTATGATGGTGTAGGAACTGAAGAAGCTGTTGCAGTGGAAGATACCAAAGCCACATCCCTTGTGAAACTAAAACAATGATCTTCTGTAAAACGTGAGGCATGTTTTATGTTACACGTAATAGAAATGAGAGGCCACGCGTCCATTTGGCGGCAATTTTTCTTCACCTCTGTTAAGTCGCTGTGTCTCTTTAGGCAAAGATGCGGAGAGTCGAGCCTAAATCGAATAAAAGACACAAACACAACCATGTCGAATATTATCCTTAAAGTAGGACAGTGCTGCAAGTAGGCGCTTGAGCAGAGCCTTCAACATTGCTACCAACAGACAAAATTAGTGGTACACCTTCTAGGAACTCAGGGAAAGGGTCCGGTTTTTTATTTAAAAGTCCAAGTACCAAACGAACGAGTACGAAAATTCTTACTTCTAACACGAACCCTCGTAAAAAATGCACATCCGTATAAATATCCCACAATCGGCTTATCCACATATTTTCAAGAGGATTACCACTCGCCATACACTTGAAGTGTGTTCCTTATCGTGTTGTTTATAAAAACTGTAACACGATTCCTGTTTTTCGCTGTCTGTTTCATATACTCTCTGTGGTATCTGGGCTGGGATAAAAGTTAATGACATATTTATGTCGGTGCCTTTCAGATTCAATTATTGAACCATTATTCTTAGCTTGTCAACTGATTATGTAATTGGATCCTTTCCCATCACTTGATAAAAGCAGAGTATGTATAGGGAACAGACGACATTCCTCTTGTCCTCTTGAGGTCCTCTTACAATACGCTCCAAATTTAACAGTGGACAGTTGCCGAAATTAAAGAAGACTGCATTCGAATGTGATTTTTATATTCAAAGATGGTTTATAGAGAGAGACAAGGGAACGTAGTCCTAGAAACTACCACTAACAGAGCTGCCCAGTAAGTGATTTACTCAATACAAATGCTCAAATCCTCCATGGTCCATGAAACCTTCATCACTGATTATAGACCTATTACAGGTTAAAATAAAATGAACGCGTCTCCGGATATTTTTCGACGATTTTTTCCGAGCAACTCCTCCAAACTGAAGCATGTTGATGTTGCACATCGTTTGCCTCCACCCGTGAAATTGGTGACACAATAAAGCTACATCCATTTTTACTGTCAAGCAATAGAAAATATTGAAAGCTCTTGCTGTAGTAACAAAAATACACAACAAACTCATCATTTGCACATATAACCAATCAGTTTTAAGAGCCATAATGAACTCCAATCACAACAATACCATAATAAGCAAAATCAGAGACTGTCTTACAAAAAGATCAGATCCACTTAAGCTCAGTCACATAGGGCTTCAAGGCAATCACGCTGATATAGCTTCCAATCTTGCTCATCGCTCTCCTGTCTATAAGCACGACCCCTACTCAAAGTTGGACCTACTTAGAATGACCAACCTCAAGCTTAAATCAATGGAACTACTGGAGTGGACAAACTATTATCATCATAACACGTCTATAAGCTCCACCTCAAGTGTTATACAAGATATTTGTAAGATTTCGTCGGGGCACATATCGTTTGCACACCATCATCCTCTAAAGCAGTGGTTCCCAACCTTTTGAATAGCATGCGCCCCTCATGGCGAATTGGAGAATTGCATGCCTAAATAAAAATTCCGAATGTTCATTGAAAAATATATTTAATGCATTGAGATTTTTAAATATTCTTTCGTGTATGCATGTTTGTTTATACATTGTTGTAAATTGATTTTGAAAAACGTATTTTAATTTATTATATTAATGTAAGATGTTCAATGCGACTTCGGGGGTTGCATTTTCTTCACCAGCTCTGAGATTCTGGGTGTAATTTTCGTCAGTGGAATTCTCGTGTCAGTTCAAGCGTAAAGTCTGTTTCTCTGCTTGTTTTTAATAGGGAGGAGAGCCGAAAATCCTTGGGAATATCTGCACACAGTAATAAATATTAAAGTCTTCAATATTGTACTGTAAATTGTGTCCACGCATCATCATCGAGTTACACCCCGAAAGAATTATATATATAGATAGATAGAAGAAGAAGAAGATAATAAATAGCTAAGTCGATGCCGTTGCCGAGAAACCGTAAGTCCACTTATGCCCTTATTGGTGCATAGCGCATCCACATTCTGACCTCCATAATGGTTTGCGGGACCATTGATAGGAAGCTCTTAGACATGCCGACCACCAGACGCTCGCAAACTGTCATCCCTCAGGCCTGGCTCTAAATAACGCCTTTTTTTGACAGGCTTGGCAATATCCAAAGCTCGCTTTATTCATCTTGTCATCATGGGTGTTTGTGTTTGCTTTGTTAGCCTTGTCAAGGTAAGCCTTGACAGGTTGCCCGGCATCCTACACCCGCAAACCTACTATTGAAAGAGCGGCCAGTGAATATGAATGAATGAATAATAAATAGCTTTCGGGATTAACTCTAATCTTTTAATTTTAAAATTTGTAATCAGTGCCCTTCGACACCTTTGACACTAACACTGAGCTAAGGAACAATGAAACAAAACTTGTGGTCGACTTACATCTTACACATGAAACGGTAAATATGAGGAACAGGTGTCATAGAAGTCTTCTGTATTTTTCTGTCCAGCACATCTTCTGTTACACCATATCTGCTATGCGTCGAAAACGTATTGCCGGCTTTGTGAAAGTTGTTGTCCCCCCCTATCATCATCCTCCGATTAAAAAAAAAAAAAAAAAAACACTGATTCCTGTTGACCATCTTTTTATTTATACTAAATGAAGAAATGTTATGCAGTGTCCTCGGGTACAACGTGATGGCGCATTTTAATTACATATATATACATATATAGCTAAGCTATACTATAGCTTTGTTTATATACACAATAGTGAGGCAGGAGACTTTTTGAATATATGCTTGGCAATAGAGCATAGCGATGGACGTTTTTATTCTGCCACAACAATGCATAGCAGCATTTATCTCTACGAAGTAAGGACGCAAAATATCGATGACACACCTGGAGGTGGAGGCATCAATATCATCAATCAAGAAACAACCAGTACACGTCAACCGGGTAATAAGAAAAACAATGAACAATACTTTGCGCTTATGAACACCTTTTAACTGTGCAAACAGAGATGCCATCGTCACAAGCCCTTCACAGAAATGAACAACTACTAATCCCCAACTGCTCATATTATAACATTTACCATGGACGGGGAAAGTACTTGTTTTGTTTCCCTACGTGTTTTCCTTGGGAGAATAAGACACAACAAATAAAACAAATTGTATTAAAAAACACAAGAAAAGACACAACAGTGATTTGTATTAACAAACAAAATAAATTGACAGAGCTTTGTCACAGCATCTCCTAAAATTGTTGTTTCTCGATACAAGATAAGAGTGCTGTCAAATCACAGTATGTATTTCATATTTACAACAATGGTGTGCAGTGTGCACCCAAGGGAAAACCACAATTAAGTGAGCAGTAAGTGGATGCATCACATATGTACAAACCTTTATTTAGTATGAGTATGAGCGTATCAACAATTTTAATGTTGTGCGAAGGTTTACCAGGAAAAGTCAGGATGAGTTATCCACACATGAAATTATAGTCAAAAACAAGAACCATTGCGAAAGGAGCATGCGTTGCGATGAATATGAATCCATTTAAGTATTCCTCGAACTATGGTAACCAACGAAGGGCCCATCAAAAACAACTTCCAAGAGAACAGCTTAAAGAATGTGAATTTGAATTCGCATAGTGATGCATTAAAGATCCTGTGCGTTATCGATTTTACAGAAATTAACTGATTTTGGGATACAAACTTTTAAAATAATGTATTAGCTAAAGCAAATGAAATCATAACATCTAACCATCGTATTGACCTTAAGACATATTGTAAGCGAGAGTTTACAGACGATAGTTGATAATAAATGAGGTAGGTAGTGCAAAAGAATGCTTTCGTGAGGTGCTTGAGAGAACCCTATGAGATGTGCCCTAAGTAAGACAATAAAATCAAAAAAACAGATAGATGGTAGAATTTTGAAAGTAATATTATGTTTGATTATGAGGAAACTAATGCAACACTGGCCACCATTGGCATTTATTGCCAGAAAGGAAATGAACTTGGTTTCCGAGACGTTGCGATTTAATTTTTTTTTTTTTTTTAGCTGTCAAGGTGAATGCTGTTACACTTAACAATAGTGCTGTCGGTTGATCAACCCATTAGCAAATGCTAGCTGTCACAAACAAACGTGTTTGTTGTAATAGCTCAGCAATAGCTCAGTTAAGTAACAACAACCTGCTGATCATGGCGAAATAGCCCTAAAACTCCAATCAGATCTAGAGGTGAGCGATGAGTCTGATTTGAACAACGAAGATTGTCGGGTCGTAGTTTACGGGTAATCACAATGTCACGCTGACAATCCTAAATCAATTTGGAAAATTACGTTAACAATAAGTACTACAGTTGGAGAGCCGCCATTCGTGGACGTCTTGTCACATAATTCGATGTTTCGAGTCAGTTTATGTTAAACACACTGAACCCATAACTTTGATGGTCATTTCATTACCATTCGACCATCAATTCAACAGGATCATGACTTAACACAAAATAGTCAACCAACAAAGAATAATCGGGTCGCCGCGCCGCTAAAGTACGCAATAACTCCCAAAGCACTTCAGGATTTCATAGTAGATATGAATGCCCTTTTCCATTGGGATTCAGTGTTGCCAGGTCAGGTCGTGGAGAATAAAAAAATTGATAAAAGGGGAAAAGGGGAATTGCACTTTTCTAGAACGAAATTTGTCAATATGTACTTACTTCAATATTGGGCACATTCAAAAATCTAGTAATCTTAAGTCGACTAGATTGGTCTGCATAAGATTTAACCCGGACGGAAAAACTAGTTTGACCAGGAACGTCACTTTTACCGACACCAAGGCCCAAAATCCCCGCGCCGCCAATTAAAATAAATCAAAATGAATGGGCAAGGGAAGATAAGGAGAAAGCGTACGTTTTTGCCGCCCATTTGGAAGAAACTTTTAAACTGTACGAAGGTCGGGCGTTACACGACAGTGTTATTGGGACGGAATTACTTTCCGACGATTTAATACTCACAAGTGCAACGTGTAAAACGTGAAATTGAATCCCTAAAACCTAAGAAAGCTCTAAGTAAGATTTGATCACGGGAGAAGTTCTACCAAGAAAAGCATTAATTGAGCTTCTTCATATTATAAATGCCGCGCTCAGACTAAAACACGTGCCGAGCCAATGGAAAATGCGGAGGTCATAATGGTTTTAAAACCAGGAAAACCGCCAAATGAAGTAAAGTCGTATAGACCAATTTCCCTTCTTCCAGTTATATCCAAAGTTTTCGAGAGAATTTTACTAACGCGCCTACAACCGGTTATAGAATATAATAATCTAATCCCTGACCACCAGTTTGGGTTCAAAACCAAGCATTCCACGATTGACCAAGTGCATAGAATTACTGACGTAATTGAGAAAGCATTTGAAGAAAAAAAGATATGCTCAAGCGCATTCCTTGACGTTTCACAAGCCTTTGATAAGGTGTGAGGCAAGTTCTTCCCGTACGCCTATATGATATTTTAGAATCATATCTCGGGAATAGACTCTTCCGTGTTAGACATGGAAACGAATACTCTGAGCTTAAGGAAATTTCGGCCGGCGTGCTGCAAGGAAGTGTCCTTGGGCCCCTTCTCCATCTGTTATATACTTGCGATATACCAAGAGAAGATGGCACTACTCTCGCTACGTTCGCCGACGACACCGCTATCCTAGCAGTAGGTAATACAATTGAAGAAACGACTGCAAAACTGCAAGCAAGATAAATGAATGGACGAGGGACTGGCGGATCGCCCTCAACGAAACTAAATCTGTTCACGTGAATTTCACTTATAAGAAAACTAATGACTTGTCAATTTTCCTAAACTTGGCCCGAATACCCTTTGCAAACGAGGCCAAATACCTGGGAATGACACTCGATGCAAAGCTGAAATGGAATTCGCACGTGAAAATGAAACGTAAAGAACTCGATATCAAATATAGAGAAATGTACTGGCTCCTCGGAAAATATTCCCAGCTCAGTACCGAAAACAAACTGCTTCTATACAAGCAAGTGCTAAAGCCGGTGCGGACCTACGGTATACAACTTTGGGGTTGTACCAAGAAAACAAATGCCAATATTCTACAAACTTTTCAAAATAAAGTGCTTAGAGAAATTGTACAAGCACCATGGTATATTAAAAACGACGATATCCACAGGGATCTCGAAATTCCAACAATTAAAGCTGAAACTAGAAGCTTCGCGAGAAAGCATAGAAACCGACTAATCGGACATGTCAAAAAAAATAGAAAAATTGCTTGATAAGTTATATCTTAGTTGCAGTATTTAACAATCTTTAGAAAGGTGTTGTTTTTAGTCAGTAAAAATCTAACACTACTATGAGCACGCATCGTTTGCCCGATCCACAAGAAAGGAGACTTTTTAAACTGCACCAACTATAGAGGCATCAGTCTCCTGAACACTGCGTATAAGATCATGTCTGCTGTACTGTGTGAACGCCTGAAACCATTCGTCACAGATCTGATTGGTCCCTATCAGTGCGGTTTTAGGCCCGGTAAGTCCACGACCGATCAAATATTCACACTACGGCAGATCCTGGAGAAAACCCAAGAAGTTCAGATCGATACTCACCATCTTTTTATCGATTTTAAGGCCGCATATGACAGCATTTATAGAGACGAGCTATACAGAGCCATGTCTAGTTTTGGCATCCCTGCCAAACTTGAAAGATTGTGCAAAATGACGATGGAGAACGCTCGCTGCTCCGTAAAGGTCGGAAACCTTTGATGTCAAAAAAGGATTTAGACAAGGTGACGCGCTGTCATGTGACTTCTTCAACATCATTCTTGAGAAAACTGTGCGAAACTCACAAGCCAACACCAGAGGCACAATTTTCCATAAGTCTGTGTGTCTTTGGAAGATTTTCACCAAAAAAAACTTTTACGGACGCCAGCCACACATGCGAACTGTCAATCAGTCACAAATTTCTTGACTAGATTCGGCAGCTACCCCTCCATAAACGTCAACTGAAACAGCTACTCATATGATAGATTTCACCAATCAAATCCGAAATACATCTAGTCAGACAGCTGTCAGACTTACTAAACTAGATACTTGAACGTCCCTATCGCTTTTAAATGGAACCAGGGTTGTGCAAATGTACCCCATTGGGTACTTTGAGAAATGGCCCACATTTGTCTCAAAACTGAAACATCACTTTCTTAAAAAAAAAAATGTTGAAAAATAAAAAAAACGTAATCCGAAAATGAGAATTGACGTTCAATCGAGTCACAAAAACAATAGTGTTACCCGATGTCCATCCTTCCACAGATGGGCTATCTTTTTCGTTCATATGTAAAAAAAAAAAAATGTATAATGGCCAGAGAAGTGTTTTGTTCATGTATTGCTAAAAAGCCCACAATTCCCATTATTTTAACTTGTCAGCTGTTACCAAATATGTTTGATAAGCATAATTTTTAAATTCTACATTGCTTTTATCTTGTTTTTTCATTTTATTATAAGCTTTTCAGTAAATTTTTAACATAATTATGCTACAGCCATATAAAATCCGTTTTGTTTTCCTAAAAGTTTTTAACTGTCACTTGTTTTTTTCTTCTTATTTGACACTGACGTTGCTGCGAACTACCCTATAGCTGGCTAAAAGATTCGCCAAGTGAACGTATCCAATAATTTTGGATTTTTTTATTTTAATTACAGAAAACTCCCTCTTGTGTTGAATGGCTCGAAAAATTGATCAACTCCTCGTATGCAAGTAGCGAGTATAATTATAATGGATTAAAAAATGAGACATTCAATATGCACAGTAGGGAGGAGCGATTTTTAAAATTGTTTGCAACTAAATACTTTGGCATACCTGTAAAAAGTTGCTCATTAACTCACAAATATACACCTAAAATTTTGGTTGGCGCAAGATATGTTTAGGGGTGCCCCCAACATCATTAAGTTTGGAGAAATTCATGAATTTGATCAAAAAATCACAAACATCGTATGAACGCTAAATGACATTCTCAGTGTTGGCCTGTTAAAATAAATAAATAGTTGGCGCAACAGGTCCGGAGGGACCCTAGGCCTAGCTTCTCACAACCATTCATTTTGTGTGAGTTTTTCAAGTTTGAAACGAATGGAAGGGATTTACAATTTTATGCCGACTCCAAGGGGCTAATTGAGAAGCTCTTTCAAGACAGTTATACTCTCGGATGTTTGGCAGACGATCGCGAGAGGTGGCACAGTGGAAAAAACCCCAAGTTGAATTTTTTTTTTTGGCCTGTTGGTATATTATAAAACAAATATTGATCTTGAACCGTATGCATTAAATATTTTGGGTGTAGCGGGGTAAGAGGGGTAATTTCACAACTCTCTTCAAACGATGTTCAGTCAACTCGCGAGTTTACTATTTCTTTTGTGGAACGCTTTGAATTTTTCGGCTAATATCAAGAATTAATCCTCATTTAAGTAGTATATTTTCTGTTCACAGTTGAAGTAATTATTGTAGTATTTTAGCAAAGCACACATTTTTTCTTAAAAATTTCTCAAGTTAAAACCCGACAAACGACGAAGATAGTCTTGGAAATTTGGCAAAAAGCGTCGCTGCAAACTGTTGGCCTCAAGAGAATATATCAACTTATTCGTTCCTATCACGACAAATATAGAACCTTATAAAGGCCGTCACACAAACAAAAACTACCAAGGAATAATCAATAAGTTTGTAACTGAGTCCCATAAATTATTTGATATTTGCAGTTGCAAATGCAAAAGTTGTATCAAATTGTAATTGTTCAAAAGTCAGCCGTGTTCCCAAAGAAGAAATACATTTTTTATTCGATCAAAGATCAACAAGGAAAATGATGATAGGCGGTATGGATGTGATTGCAACTGTAAAAAATAAAAACAAGAAAGAAAAGAACAACATTTTTTGCGTAACAGAAAAACAGATGATTTTGACAAACCGTGTTGTTCTCGTTCTTTACGTGTTGACTCGACAATCGAAAGCAATAGTTCCAGTGATAGCGTAGCTTCTAATCTTTTCCCTGAAACGTCAAAACAAAAAGCTGAGCCGCCACAAAAAAAAAAAAAAAAAAAAAAACAGATTAAATTTTATAGAAAAAGAGTAGTAGAAGACCATTATGTGATTTTATCGGAGCCTGGAAGCAATTTTTTTTTTTGGGAATGTCACGTGTGAGTTGGGAACTGCTAGAGGAATTAAAGATTCTTTAAACTGAGTGAAAAAGATGTCGTTGGTTGCGATGGAACAGTAGTATATACAGGTTTTAAAGGTTGTATTGTTCGTCTGATGGAAGAAGAAATTAATAAACCATTACAATAGTTTATATGCCAGCTGCAATCTAATTAATTACCACTGCGACATCTGTTGTTGGATGGGAAAACTACAGGAACAAAATGCTTTTCAGGTGCCATTGGATCTGAATTACAAAAATGTGAGACAATGCCAACAGTCCAATTTGCCGTCATTCCTACAAAATTACCTGAAATTACCAACAACGATTTGAGTACCGACCAAAAATATCTCTACGATATAATGACCGCTATCAGCACTGGTATTTTTTCTTCAGACCCCTTAAAAATTCTAGATGGCTTACAACAGCAAATCGAATTCTAAGGTTATATGCTACTAAAACTGATCCCGAAGAAAAATTAGTTGTGTTAGCCACATACATAATGAGAGTCTATGGTCCAATGTGGTTTCCGATCAAATGTAATCCCTTGTGTATAAACGGAGCTAAGCATCTGTGGCAAACCATAAGTCTAAGTCGCTATTTGGACACGAATTTGAAGAAAATCGTTGACGAGGTAATCCAACGAAATTGATATTTCGGTCACCCAAAAAATCTTCTTATTGCTGTGCTTGGAGATGAAAAAGAAATAATTCGAGAGCTGGCATATCGAAAATCTTGAAGGCAAGGACAGAAAATGCTCTAGAAATTCAAAAGTTTCAAGTGCCTACGTTCAATTTCGATGCTAAAAGTTTTTTTGATCTTATTATGTGGCAAGACTGTGAGATAACTGAGCTTCCCCTGACCACAAATATATCTGATGAAAAGTTTAAAGCTATTCATTGTTAAAGATGGTCCCGCCACCTGTCAAAACATTAAAGATTTCCAATGCCGTACAGCGCTGCGTTTAATGACAGAAGCTTCAAATGCAATTTTTGGGGAAAATAAACGAGATGGTTTTATTAGGGCAAAACTGCTTTTGCGTCAACAAATGCTTTCTTTTGATACAAAGAAGAAAAGACAGGTAAATAACCTGGCAATCTTAATAGGGATACAAATGGGTACAGATCCATTTCTCTGCTTCCGTGCACCGGAAAGTTGTTGGAAAAAATTATCTCCAATAGGTTGCTTTGGTGCATTGAAAAAAATAACTTAATTAATAAAAATCAAGTCGCTTTTAAACACGGGCGGAACACATTTGACTCTATATTACATATAGACGAACAAATTGCATTCACCCTTTCTTGCAAAAACCACCTATCCATTCTATCATTGGACTTTGTAAAAGCCTTTGACCGCATTGGCATCCATATCATAATTAATAAATTAAAAAAATGGAGGATCGGTCCCAAGATGATCTCGTACATAAAATCATTCCTATCAAACCGTAAATACAGAGTCAAAGCCAACAACGTGTATTCCAAGGTTTTTGATTTAAACAATGGAATCCCGCAAGGATCCCCACTCTCAGTCACACTTTTCATTATTGCATACAATGATATAAGCGAAATAATCTCAAAGTTTAAAAGAATTGACCATGACCATGTACGCCGATGACTTAATCATTATTGCAAAATGCGACCAAATAAACCGCACTAAACAAAGATTTCAATACATCCTTGAGAATCTGGGTGACTGGTGCAAGTTATCTGGGTCCACTATATCCCCCCATAAAAGCAAGCACTTGCACATTTGCAAAAAAACTAGCTGTAGAAACTTTAACATAGTATTAACAGACTTTTTAATACCAAATGTTAAACACTTAAGTATTTTAGGCGTAATATTTGATGATAAGTTTAATTTTAAGGCTCATTGTCTAGAACTAAGGAATAAACTAACCACTAGGCTAAATATTATTAGATTCTTAGCTTCCAAAAATAGTCTAGTCCATGTCAACTCACTTGTTCATGCAGTAAGATCCATAATATTATCCAAGATCGACTATGGATTGGCAGTCTACGGGAAATGCAGCAAATCTTCCCTGCAAACACTAAAAGCAACTTACCACGCAGCTATCAGATCAGCCTTAAGAGCCTTCAGAACCACACCAATAACAAATATCCTCACCGAAGCTGGCCTCCCGACCATTGAAGCCCGCAGAGAGTTTTTAACGGCCCGCCTCGCACCCAAAATTTGCGAATCATATAGATCCCCGATCACGGAGGATGCCAAAAGAATAAAAAAACGGAAAAAGACACCCAAATATCCATCCAGCATCTACATCGCACTAGACCTTGCAAAAAAAATAAATCCCCAACCTCTGCTAAAACCAACATCCATCGAAAATTACCCTCCCTGGCTACTCCCCCAGGCCAGCATAAACACAAAGCTCTCAAATACACAAAAAAACTCAACACCTAAGGTAACTCACATTCAACTCTATAATGAAATGATGAACTACTATATTGTAAACTCGTGGGATATTCTATTCACTGACGGATCCAAAAGCGAAGTCGGGACTGGCTACGCAATAGTTACACCCTACGGCGAAGTTATACTTGCGGAAAAAATACCAAACTATTTCTCAATTTTCTCCACAGAAGCCTTGGCTATATACAAAGCCACAGAACTTACTTGCAGAGAGTGCAGCTCGTAATGTATCTGCAGAACCAAACACTACATCCTATCCTGCAACCAAAAAAGACTTTAACAAATTAATCAACTCACATTACGAGCAGAAACGTAAACTAGTGTGGAACCAATACTCGCACCTTTACTCCAACCTTAACCCGAACGGGGACCCGGCTACATATCCAACTAAAACAACAACCCATATGAACAAATGCTTTCTGAGGCTCCGGCTCGGACACACACAGTTCTCCCACAGCTACTTGCTCAACAAGGAAAACCCTCCCAATTGCCACCTCTGCCAGTCCGGTCGTATTTTAACAACTAAACACTTCATTTTTGAATGTTACAAAACAAAAGAATTATGTGCTCAACTGTTTAATAAAAAACTCCCCGAAATGTTATCAGTACCATCTACCATAAATATAAATAGAGTTTACAAATTAGTAAAAGAAACTAACATAGTAATATAACATAAGCTAGACGGTAGGGCGTGGAGGGAAATCACGACCTGGCGCACTGACCTTTCTTTGGCCACAGTAGCCTTAGTCGTGGGTCTCTCTGCTCCCGATCGTCACCAAACTATCTTTAAATTATGTATATTATAAAGACCAGCCGAAAGCCCGTGTAGCTAGTGCTGTTTAATTCGATTGGCATTAATATTGTAATTTAATTTTACTTGTTAATGGATATTAATAATAATAATAATAATAATTTTTTGTGCGTTTAATGAATTCACTGAAGGCAACTTAAAAAAAAAATGTCATGTATTATCGCTCCACCCAAATGTACAGGTTCATTCTAACAACATTTCAGTTTTTGGAACTTGGGTGAAAAATTGGAAAGAAACAGTCACTTTACTCAATATTTTGATTGTGGGAATCCATGGGGAATACCACCACGAAGAATGGGGAAAAAGAGGAATTTTAAGGTCTGTGCTAGGGTTACAATAGACCAACAGGTCGCAGTACAACAACCCCTTTCACATAATAAATAAGGTCTGTGCTGGGGAATTTCAAATTTTTCAAATTTTTCAAATTTTTCAAATTTCAAATTTTTCGTGCCCAATGAAACATAAAATTTGCATTTGTGATGGTGCGTGTTTCAAAAATCAGCTGTTCTTAAATTGTAATTTGTAATTATAAAAAAAAAACATTCAATTTATGTTGATATCCATTGCAGCGGCCAAATGTAAATTTTTCACAGACTTCGTCTAAGAACGTAATTAATAACACACTTTAAAGTTTGACGATAAGACAAATATTTAGGTGTTAGTCTGTGGGTATAAATCTGGCTCAAAAATCTAGATTCGCAAAATTGCTTTGACTCTCAAAAAATGTGTTTTTTCTGTTCCAATGGAAAACGGCAAGACCGACGTATCTAATTTTGTTTGACAAAAGAAATGGGTTCAAAGCGCGGAACACAATATTTGCATGCCGAACAGTTTGGTTATATAGTGCGGACCGGAAATCGATAAAAAACAAAACAGATGGAAACATTAAACTTCGGCGAGAGTACGTTTCTTAGAGGCATAATCAGTTAAACTCTACGAACAATATCGATATGTATGTAGATACAGTGCAAAAAGTAAAAATGCTACCCCTTTATTGGCTGGGCAAAGGCAAAAAAACGTCATAACCATGAAGTATACAAACTGTATGCACAAGAACAAAATGGCGTCGGTGTGGTCAGTTATATTGCTTTTCTGCTATATTAGTATACAGGTACGTAGAACACCTCAACAACATCAGCAAGAAAATTGGAATGTACCCATCCTTTGTTCGCAATAGCCTGTGGAGGTCAAAAAGCTCCGAACAAGAGTCAAATAAATCACCATACCTACTTCAATCATAACATAAAAAAAAAAAAAAATTCACGTGTGCTTTTATAAGAGAAACTTATAAGATAATAAATCTTACTTCAATAAATTAAATAAGTAGGTAATAATAAATAAATACCTAATTTGCTGTCATGTTGTTTGTGTGACAATTTCGTGTTCAAGTTTACATACAAAAAAGCTCAAACTGATTTCTATAAACAAACAATCAAATCGGCATCCATTTCTGTTCAAATAACCATCTACATTCATATCTGTTTTCCAATACACATTTGAATATCCATATTTCATACAAAAACAACACAAACAGGAAGCTATGGTATACACTGGCACATCCTGCCTTGACGATACTAGGAGCGCTTCTGTACTTCTGGGCACGGGAATATGTACAAAATTTTCTGAGATACACACAATATTTCAATGAGTGATGTGGGAGCTGGGAGGACATGTTACACATAAACAAGTGCCAACCGTGTTGCTAACTGCAATTAAGGATAGTGTATTGGCTGTACTTACGTTATGTACTGCTGAATTACATTCATAGCTTTCAATTGGCAGAAATTTATACCGATGGTATCCCTGCAATCTGAGAAGACAGTTTGGAGATCGGGATGATTAAAGTAATTGTGTATGGGCCGCCTTGCCGCCCTCCTCATCCGCGGAATAGATCGGGGAAAACTTGTTGATGACAGGGATACTTTCTTGATTTGCGCCAATCGACCGTTCTCCACAGTGTCGGCTTCATCGGACGACGATGATTCCGACGAAGCCGAAAACGATCTGTACTTTTGTTTAACTGGATCGGCAACGTCATCCTCTACATCACTATTGACAATTATTATTTCCTCCTCCATTTTACTGTCGTGGTCCATTATCAAGGACGGATTCGACACTTTCGAAGTGATAGATACACACTGAAATCTGTGAAAGAGAATAAAAGTTAGGAGTCTATATAGATACTAATCAAATCAAGTGCATGCACACGGCTACTGTTACCGTCCAAGGACAGTCTGGCCGAAAGTGTGTATCTGTATACTGTTCCATACTATGCGCAAGTCAGCGACAAAACGGCTTGTTTTGCAAACAAGTAATATGAAATGCACTCTATATGCATGTATATCCACTTATCAATATTTTTATTATTTATTTATTTATTTACCAAACTTGAAACATACATAATATATTTACACATTGTTTTAACACATTTATTCATTTTAACTATGCACATGTTTATTATAAATATATAAAAGATTAAAAGAATTTTACCCAACAAATAAAAAAACAAAAAAATGTGTGTAGATTACCGTAACAGATATAAAAATATAAACACTTTGAACAACTTAAAACTCAGAATAGACAACTGTATTTACAAGATTATGAAAAAATAAAACACTGAAGACATAATTGCAGAGTGCCAAGTCCTGGTCCAACCTCCTGGGTTGGTGTCTACTAATAAACTGTATCTTGGTAAGTGCCCTGTTGTCGTAGGTGCACACAATTTTTTTACCTTTTCATAGAGCGCCAAGGCTAGCTTTTTGTAGCCGCCTCTTGTTGATTCACGGCGCATTGGCAGAACGGCAAATCATATTTCAAAATGGTATTTCACCCCCCAAAAGCGCCGCTTTCGCATCGTACAGGCAAAACATTGACTTGGAAATGAACAACAACACGCACTTACCTTTGTGGATATCGAAATTCAGTTAGAACTGCATTCTTCCCAAAACAATTTTGTCCATAGGCACTCGTTCCACAAGCATTGGGCTTGTTATCATGCGCATTATTGGTTTGGTACGACACAAAAAGTTGTTTCTTTTTTTTTACACACTAGCGATAGGTAGAGAAATTTTCAAAATCACAAGAGTATGTAAGCGTTTTTAAAATGAGTTTTTATAATTTTTTTTTGATATTGACTATCTTTTTTATACATATTTTTAGATCTTTAAGACTCGGTTTTATATATTTTGATTTTTGAAAGAAAAATAGTTATTTTTAGGTAAATCAAACATGGCGACACACACCCTTGGCTGGGTCTAGACTTGAATAATTTGTCCACTTTTCTGTTTTATTTTACAAGGAAAATTGAAATTTACCACTTTATGTGGTTATTGGATGTAATTTTCCATTTCTTTATCAGGAATAAACACTTAATTCACTAATTTTCAAGGAACTCACTTCGCGACCGTAATTGACTTTCGGTTTCGGGTGTTAAAAACTGATTGCGTTTTTCCGAATATTTCGAACATGAAAAGCGATACACGAACACGATACGGAGCGGGTAAGGTAGTTCAAATGTTTACTAGTACAGGTAGGGTGAAAATTCATGGCAATCTTCGAAAATTAAGCAGACAAGTAATAAAGTACCTATCGTTGTTGAAATTAATTGGAATTAGGTATTGCAGTTAGGTGGCTTAAATAAATCCAAGTAATAAGGCCCCAGTTATAGCTTTAATTGAAATGCATCATTGAAAATTTTGATTTACGATCTTAAGACAATTAGTCAAACAATATTGGCTTTAGTTGATATCAAAATAAAGCTAATCAATTGGGGAATTTTTTTTACGAAAAAAACAATTTAATTCTGATTAAAACTTTTCTTTAAATCCACTTTTATTATTTCACTGATCAAAATTGATATCAATGAACAGCTGATTTTCGTTCCTCTAATTTGGAACCCAATCGTTTCACTGATGTGTTCGATTCTCTTTCTGTTCTCAGCTGTCAGTTTTGCTTTCAATGATCAACTCCAACCTCGAAACCTGGAATTGTTTATTGCAAGTTGTTCTTTTGTACTGTAACTTTTTTTTTATTAAACTGAGCATTTTCGATAATAATAACATTTTATTATATTTTACTTCTTTTATGCAATCCCATAATTCCGAATATTAAACTGTTTAATTTGCTTTCCGATTTTTGGAGTTTTCTCTGTTTAGTTTCACTGACAGCAACTTTTCAATGATTGCTGTAACTGACTTGTCAACAAAATTAAACCATTATTCCACTGATTTGTTCCAATGATGCATTTCAATGATAGCTATAGCTTAAGCTAAGATTAGACTGTATGCCAATTATGCATATGTATGCCAACAGGCAAATGACCGTATTAGCTGTCAAATGACCAAAATGCCAGGATTATCAAAACTGTGTATTAAACTATATGACCAAAATTACCAATATGGCCATATTTGCCTTGGTGGTCACTTAAGGTATTTGTTATTTTTTCATTTGATATTTGTTATTTTTCCAGAAAAAAGAGAACGAAAATGAACGAATAGAGTGTTCGCTTGTTGAGTGGGAGGTTACGTGTTCAAATCCGAGCCAGTACCACGAAACATTTTTCACAAATAAAAACTGCGAATAAGTTTATGTGAATTATAAGCGAACACAAATATCAACAATTCTCCCCTAGCTATTAGGACGCCACTCGTGGAGAACAACCACTGCGCCACAAACTCTTTCCCATCCCTCTTTCTCTTCCTAAAAAAACTTGAATGCCGCGCTGTGCCCCGCATTATAAGGGTATTCATAACCCCTTGAGCGCGAGTAAAATTATAAAAAAAAAAAAAATAAATAAATCACAATCCCAATCCCACGAACTCAAACACCGATGACAACAAAATAATTCTTGTTCCATCAAAAATGCCAGCAATGCCACAACGAAATTTCAATACAGAGCATATGGGCATATAGGCCTTATGCTGGCATTAGTGCTTATTGTCCGATTACACTATATGCTATTTTGGCATTTTTATCTGTCAAAATCGGCGTGGTCATATGTGGCATTTAGGTCATTCGAGCATATGAGATATGCCCATTACATTGTATGACCATATTTTGGCATTTTATGACCACTTGGCATACCGTCTAATCTTACCTTTATGTATAGGCAAAAGTCCCATAACATGAAAAAGCGATAGCAAAGATAATGGAATTTGAAAGAGATGGATAACTTTCCAGTGGAAAGGCGGCTGCCTACAAGCTGTTTTCCAAAAAAATTCATAAAGTCACGCATACATGCTCATTTCTATGATAGTATAAGTGAGTTCGTGAATTCACCCGCAAGATGGCGGAAAGTTGGTGAACTCACCACCGAAATTCATAAAATTTTCAAATATCCTGTGCCTTGATTTTGTGCGGTTTTTGTCGCAATTGCGGTTGCGGAAAGGGTTCACGTATAGGCGGATTCTATCAATGTGTGCGTGATGTCGAGAACTGACAACTTCCAATATTTCCTGTTCTATTGTAGCGTTGTTCCTGAAAATTCCAGGCGCGCTTTCCCATACGCAACCTATTTAGGTTGCGAGAAGGATGTCGGGTGAGAACAACTGACAACAGCGTGACCGTTGTGCGACAATTTGGTACTTTTTCCGAGGACCCTGCTACAATTTGTTACTAATTTGTTCCTTCTTGTTAGTTGAAAAATACACTTCGGAGGGTTTTCAAAAACTGTGATTCCAAAAAAAAATATGTTTAAAATATAACGCTGTTCCCTATCACAACACTATTTTCGGTTAAAACGAGTCAATACTTGTTAAATATTGTGAGAAAATTAGAGCTTCAGAAATTTCTTGCATTTTTTTTCTGTGAAACTTTTATAAAACTAAATTGAACGAGATCTTAAAATGTGGATATAAATATGAGTTAATGTATTTACAGCCAATGTTCTATTATTTATTAAGGTTTTAAGGTTTTCATTTTAAAATTTGTCATTCGAAAACGATATTTTTTGAACTATCTTAAAAAAATCTATATTTTTTTTTATATAGGTATAATATGAAAATTTCTATGAAAACTATCAATTTTTTTTTTAAACTATTATTTATAACCTGGGGCCTATTTCATAGATCGTACATTACATACAATGTATGATTTAGTCACTTCTGATGTATTATTTCTGTTTCATAGAAATGTTGTATGATCAACAGTCATACATCAATGTATATGAGGAGAATCGACTGGAAGTATTGGAATAATGCATGATTATGTTTCATAGAACTTTATCATACATTGTTTTGATACAACAAAATTAAAATTTTTCATACATTTCATACAGCAATCGGTTTTGCTGTAAATCACAAATATAAATTGCAAAGCCGATGAAGTGTTAACAATATTTGTTGCAATGGTGTTAAAGCTTCATTGAAATGTACCCAAATGCTCCAACAAAAAATTCTCCAGGAAATAAGGATAATTCAAGTTAAAATTTACTCGTTCTAAAAATGTTCTTGGATTTCTAACAACTCTTATACGAGACTGGTTTTATTTGTTTGGGTCTATAAGTATTACAACTTTCTTAGACTAATTAGGTACATATTCCTTATAACTAATACATATAATAATTTAGAGAGAGATCTCTCACTTTCGTCATTGATATCAATAGATAAAACCGATGAGGAGGAGGTACAAAGGTAAGACAAATGCAGCCATTTGGATTTGGGAACAGAAACACCTTCAAGCAAAGTGGAAGTATTGTTTCCAATTATATGCTTGCGAATAGATCCTCCTTTCTGATGGTTAAGCGCTAACGACGGGGTAAGGGGAACCGTATTCATGTTGGTTGCATTAATCTCCTCGACTTCGTTGAGGATCTGAGGCTGATTTTCTCTTCTGAGCTATTGCGAACACTATTCGATGGTGATGGTTTTGACGTGCTCTGCGTGCATTGACCTGATGTAACGTTTGAATCAAGTTTGTTTTTATTTTTTGAAGAACTTTTGTTGGATTGTTTCTTTGGAACGTTATTTACTGAAGCACTCAGAGCATGCGGCGATTTATTTAATAAAAGCATTTGGTCTTTTAACTCTGAGATATCTGTAGAGAGTTTATCAAGTTTATTAAATAAATCGTTTACAATTTGCCGCGACACAGTACACGAATTACATCGCCACATCATATTTGCATCAGTGACCATAATTTTAAAGCTGGCGTCTGAAATACAAGCACACTTTTTATGATATTTATTTTTGCAAAAATATTCGCACTGAATGAAATTAGAGTCAGATAGTTCCAAATTACAAGAACCACACAGATTTGATGACATTTTACTAATTTATAGCAATGCAATACAATAGAACAAGGGAGCTTATAGAGAACACGTCCGACCGAATCAAAGTTCGAAATCAGTTCTCGCCCAGTGGTAGAAATTCAACCATTTTAGTAGCCGGGCTTAAACGCAAAATATTGTAAAACAAATTGCACATAACATTGCATCTCTGAACAATCTTCCCAACAAAAAAAAAAAAACATCAAGCGAATGTGTTGTGTTCAGGGCAGTGAAAGTAGTTGGTCGCCCTCGCGATATTTTTTGATAAACTAACTTTATGGCGGCTCTCCCACTGAGGCAACAAGCAATAAGCAATAAACAACTAGCAATAAGCAATAAGCAATACGCAACTTTTATTTTAACCTATTCTCACATTGAAGCAACAGTATTTCTAGCGACCTGTCACTCACTCAGTGATAATACAGAAAACACAGGAAAAATCCTTACAGTACACAAAGAAAGTCCCTACTTTTCCATACACCGTCGAATAATTTTCAATACAAACTCTCTACATAACTATTTTATCATACATGAATAAAATCGAATCAAACTTCTCATACTCAATTTCAACCACAAATGAATTTTTCCTATTTGTTGACTCTTCAAGTTATGTCATCCCATTTCATTCCTTAGCTAATATCGACGAATGTAAGAGCAAAATATAACAGATAAACAAAAATAAGATGAAAATGTTCCATCCGAAAAAAATACCTACGTTACAAATCTGTCCCTTTTTGCCTACGGCGTCATTTTTAGATTGAAAATCCCTACGTGCAGGGATTTTTACCTACATGTACTATCACCGCACTCACTACCCGCAAAATATTGATACAACGACGCGATATATATCACTTTTCAACATGCGCTGTGTATCGCCAGCAATAATGTTGCCGCAATCAGCAACATTTTTCGTTCAACCGATATTGAGTTGCTTTAATGTGAGACGTCTAATTTGATTCAATGTAAAATAACTGTTAGCGATAATATCGCATGTTTCCTATTGCCAGTTGCTTGTTGCTTGTTGCTTCAGTGGGAGAGCCGCCTATAATCCATAAGCAACATTTAAAGATCAAGATTGAGGTCAACCACCTAGTCAAAAAAAAAAAAAACAAAATAAAATTGGAATAGTTTCGTTTTACGTATTGGCATTTTGTACCTTAGTAATATTGCCCTTTACTGTTTCATGGCCCTGGGTGTTAGAGAAAGGTTATAAATTATAGTTTAAAAAAAAAATTGATAATTTTCATAGAAATTTTCATATAGAATAAAAAAAAACTTGAACAAAAAAAAAAAACAAATTATAGATTTTTTTAAGATAGTTCAAAAAATAGATGCAATTAGTTTTCGAATGACAAATTTAAAAATGAAAACCTTAAAGCCTTGATTTTGAATGGCTGTAAATATATCAACACATATTTATATCCAGATTCTAAGATATCGTTCAATTTAGTTTTAAAAAGTTGCACAGAAAAGAAATGCAAGAAAAAATTCTTATTCTGAAGCTCTTCTGTAAATTTAGAATTTTCTCACAGTATTTAACAAGAAGTATTGACTCGTTTAAACCGAAAATAGTGTTTTGAGAAGTGTTTTTTCCAACTAACAAAAAGGAACAAATTAGGAACAAACTGTATCAGGCTCCTCGAAAAAGGTACCAAATTGTCGCACAACGGTCACGCTGTTGTCAGTTGTTCTCATCCGACATCAAAGATAATGGAATTTAAAAGAGATGGATAACTTTCCAGTGGAAAGGCGCTGCCAACAAGCTGTTTTCCGGAAAAATTCATAAAGTCACGCATACATGCTCATTTCTATGATAGTATAAGTGAGTTCGTGAATTCACCCGCAAGATGGCGGAAAGTTGGTGAACTCACCACCGAAATTCATAAAATTTTCAAATATCCTGGAAAACTGGTTTGGGCATGTTCACTAGGAAAATTTGAATTTTGACGGTTGGCAGTTAATTTGCTTGCAGTGAATATATAATTAATACGTTTCTAACACTTTGACACTGCCTTTTATCAAGCATGGTCAATACAGTTACGAATAACAATTCCAATTCCATTTTTATTAACAGAGTAATTAAAAAAGTTTCTCGTAAAATTGAGCACTAGCAAATTCAAATGCAATTAATTTGCATATAAATTTTAAATGCAAAATGGATAACGTTTTAGTCAATTAGTAATCTTTCAAGGCTGTTATAATTCGGCATAAAATGTTTGTATTGTTTATTATTTATTATTTCAAAATTTCAAAACCTCAATACTTCGTTTTTCTACATTTTAGTACTGCACGTAGAAATAAATTATATTTTTTTTAGGTTAAATATCGCAATTTGTAATGTTTATTATCAACATTTTTATAATTTGAAACCCTAGCACACCGACTACTTCTTAAAATATATAAATCCATTCCTGTAAAAAATTAAGTATTGTCAATAAATAATTTCACATATAAAAGCAGTTGTTCCTTCCAGTCGGACTAATACAATGGAGATATACGAAAAATCGTATATCTTACGAACAGACCTATATGACGTGGCACCGCGTATGGTGAATACAACATTAAGGGCCGGTCTATTCACAGCTGGTTAGAGCCTTGGTTACGTTAGTTACCGCGGATTTAGGTTAACCCATGATTATAAATCAGTGATAACCAATGAATATCTGTTGACCGTTTTTTCACTTCGGTCATCAAATATCTTTGCAACAAATCGTTCCATTTTTCCATTTGATCATTGACCGAATCCATGGTTATATATATATATTTTTATTTTATTTTTTTCTTCGGGTCTGTTTGTTTTTGATAAGTAATTTATTTAGGTAAGTATTTTATTAATGTATTTATTTTTTGTAAACTTAATAAACACAAAAATTAATGTCATAACCAAATAATACAGGCATTTTTTTAGAACAAAAGAATGAAACTTTGTTCTTATGAGTCAATAAGCATTTTTTTTTTTTGTGAACAAAACCGAAATAAAGCCAAAACCAATAAAAATATATTGCAAATTAACAGGCCACATGTTGATTTAATCAACGACAATCGCATTTTTCTCGTTCTCACAATATTTTTCTTAACTCGTGTGCTTTATTCAAATCTATTAGAACTGTCATATTCCAAGAAATGTTGAAAATAATCTTACGTCATCCTTTGCATCCATTATTTTGGCGTGTATTCTATACTTATGTGTCAGTTGAAAACGTCAAAGAAACCGATGTGAAAGATTTTATTGGTTCACTCCACCTTGCGTTCTTCCTTCATTCTTTTATTTGCATTTTTCTTTTTGTTGGCACAATATTATAATTTATACAAAAAGTTTTTGTATATCAGCTACGTCAAAATGAATACCTACGTAGTCCTTAAAAAATCTTGAACAAACGAAACTGCAGAAAATCAGTGGTTAATTAAAAAGATGCCCAAGATTGAATACTCCGGGCCTTAATATATTTGAATATTATTCAAATATAACTCACCACACTGAATTTTGAATGGTGGCCGGTCATTGGTCGATTTTTTTTTTCTTGTAGCTCAAAGCTCACACGTATTCACAGACAGGGATTGAAATTACAAAAACAACAATGTAAACAAATGGGTTTTGGGGGGATAGACGTACGAAAGATATCCATCTCTTTCTACAAGCTACAAGAAAAAAAAAAAATGGACCAATGACCGGCCACCAATCAAAATTCAGTTTGGTGAGTTTATTTTGCTGTCATTTGCATTTGCATCGTGCTGTCTAAAATATTTAATTTCGTTTTCCATTTGGATAAAAAATCAATCTTTTTTTTTATCTAAAACACTTTTCATGTTCCATTGGGCAGAAAAATCAATTTTTTTTTTCATTTCCTCATCATCTGAAGACTACAAATCACCAAAAATACTTCATTTGTATCTACAACAGGGGAAACATTTTTCAAGTAGAATGCAATTTGAACCGCTGATATTGTTGTCAAGTACGACGACACTGCTGCTATTCGTATTTCCAACTTGTCTGAGTCCATCACGGAAGCTGATTTGGAAGAGTTGGTAAAGAAAATTGGTCCGCAAAGTAAAATGTACTTAGCCAGAGATAAGAACACAGGCCCTGCAAAGGATTCGCTTACGTCCATTTCAAGATGAGGAAGGATACCGCTAGTGCTATTGAGGTTCTCAATGGACACGCTTACGATCATTTGATCTTAAACGTAGAATGGTCCAAACCACAGACCAACTAATCATAAGCTATTCCATATATGTATAGTGAATTGTAATGCAACAAATAAATAAAGTCAAATTGAAGTGAAGTTGTTATAATATGTTTAAAAGTCTTAGTTGTAAAGTGTCATCAATAAGCTGTGCGTGATGTCAGAACAACAGGATAAGTTATTTTTGTCGTTTTGCATCAAATATAACTGTTCGTAGACAGAAAAGTCAACCCACGCGATTCTGAAAATCTACAAAACAGATTCATGTCGAAACCTAGACCCAGCTTCTCGTAAACATTTGACTGGGTGTATGGTTGTTAAATAGAAGAGACAATGTTGTACCGAAACCGAATAGATTAGTCACGACAGTTTTACTAGCGGATATTTGTCAGACGTGCCACGTGCGCAAGAGTTGACGCAGTGGAAATAACGTTGATTTCTAATTTATGTCAAACATGGGGCCCGCTAATGAACACCCATCAATGGGCCTCTCATAAAACCCACTGGGTTATAGTTTCCTTTTAGGCTTGGTGTCAGCAGTTGCTGCAGCAATCGTTGTTGTACATGCTGACATTAGCCACCTTGTAGACGTTTAGTCGTAAAATGTAAGTTACTTTCTGCAACTAGAATCGCCCAGTATCCTAGTTAATATCGGAAGTGGCTTGGTTAACATGGGGAGGTTTATGTACGTGCTACGCGCTTTCACTATCTACGCTAGTGAATCTTATGGCGTCTTGTGCTATTCTTTAGAATAACACAGGGAATTGAAGCCATTTCAATGTTGACTTGAACTTCAAACGTCGTTTTTTTTTTTTTTTTTTTTTTTTTCTACTCTTTCAGTGAATATTGCACACAGAACAAAATGTAATCCTGAAGTGAGTACCTATTTCAAATCTAAATGTAAATTACAGGTCATATATTAAATTTTAATTTGAAATTGCACCAGCCGAATGTCATCAAACAGCTGAATTTTATATTCACCACACACGGTGACACGTTCTTATTAGATAGGTCTGTTCGTAAGATATACGATTTTTTGGTTATCTCCCCATTGTATTAATCCGACTGGAAGGAACAACTATTTTTATATGTGAAATTATTTATTGACAATGGGTCGTATGAATAAAAACTAGCATTTACTTTGAGTAAAAGTAAAAGCCCTTAGCAAATGCTTTGAATCGGTTTGAATAAAATGACAAGAAAGAATTGATTTTTTCACAGGTATTTTGATGATTTTCCTGTACGAACAAAACTTAATTTAACTACTTATAGACAAACCATCGAAAATTCCCATTGCTTACTCTTTTTGTGTAAAAAAAATATGCGTACAAAATATTTAGCAAAAGGTCTGAGTCAACTAAATAGCAGACTCAGAATTTGCATAGCATTTGCTTTGTTTATTCATACCGATCTGAGTAAAAAGTCAGTGCCGCCGTTTTTGGTTTTTATTCATACGAAACGTAGCAAATGCCTCGAGATTGACATTTCTCTTGAGTAAAAGCAATTGCTGCGCTTTATTCATACGACCCAATATTTAATTTTATACAGGAATAGTATAGACTTATATATTTTAAGGAGTGGTTGGTGTACTAGGGTTAAAATTATAAAAACTTTGATAAGAAACATTACAAATTGTGATTTCTAATCCAAAAAAGTTATAATTTATTTCTACGTGCAGTACTAAAATGTAGAAAAACGAAGTAGGTATTGAGGTTTTGAAATAATAAATAATAAACAATAAAAACATTTCATGCCGAATTAAAGGCATTGAAAGATTACTACTTGACTAAAACGTTATCCATTTTGCATTTAAAATTTATATGAAAATTAATTGAATTTTAATTTGTTTGTGCTCAGTTTTACGAGAAACTTTTTTAATTGCTCTGTTAATTAAAATGGAATTTGAATCCTTTTTCGCAACTATATTGACCATGCTTGATAAAAGGCAGTGTTAAAGTGTAAGAAACGTATTGATTATATATTCACTTCAAGCAAACTAACTGCCAACCGTCAAAATTCAAATTTTCCTATTGAACGTGCCCAAACCAGTGCCTTGATTTTGTGCGGTTTTTGTCGCAATTGCGGTTGCGGAAAGGGTTCACGTATAGGCGGATTCTATAAATGTGTACGTGATGTCGAGAACTGACAGCTTCCAATATTTCCTGTTCTATTGTAGCAGTGTTCCTGAAAATTCCAGGCGCGCTTTCCCATGCGCAACCTATTTAGGTTGCGAGAAGGATGTCGGACAAAGATTATAGAATTAAAAGAGATGGATATCTTTCGTACGTCTATCCCCCCAAAACCCATTTGTTTACATTGTTGTTTTTGTAATTTCAATCCCTGTCTGTGAATACGTGTGAGCTTTGAGCTACAAGAAAAAAAAATCGACCAATGACCGGCCACCATTCAAAATTCAGTGTGGTGAGTTATATTTGAATAATATTCAAATATATTAAGGCCCGGAGTATTCAATCTTGGGCATCTTTTTAATTAACCACTGATTTTCTGCAGTTTCGTTTGTTCAAGATTTTTTAAGGACTACGTAGGTATTCATTTTGACGTAGCTGATATACAAAAACTTTTTGTATAATTTATAATATTGTGCCAACAAAAAGAAAAATGCAAATAAAAGAATGAAGGAAGAACACAAGGTGGAGTGAACCAATAAAATCTTTCACATCGGTTTCTTTGACGTTTTCAACTGACACATAAGTATAGAATACACAACACGCCAAAATAATGGATGCAAAGGATGAAGTAAGATTATTTTCAACATTTCTTGGAATATGACAGTTCTAATAGATTTGAATAAAGCACACGAGTTAAGAAAAATATTGTGAGAACGAGAAAATTGCGATTGTCGTTGATTAAATCAACATGTGGCCTGTTAATTTGCAATATATTTTTATTGGTTTTGGCTTTATTTCGGTTTTGTTCACAAAAAAAAAAAAATGCTTATTGACTCATAAAAACAAAGTTTCATTCTTTTGTTCTAAAAAAATGCCTGTATTATTTGGTTATGACATTAATTTTTGTGTTTATTAAGTTTACAAAAAATAAATACATTAATAAAATAAAAAAATTGCCTAAATAAATTACTTATCAAAAACAAACAGACCCGAAGAAAAAAATAAAAAAAAAATAAATATATATAACCATGGATTCGGTCAATGACCAAATGGAAAAATGGAATGATTTGTTGCAAAGATATGGTTTGATGACCGAAGTGAAAAAACGGTCAACAGATACTCATTGGTTATCACTGATTTATAATCATGGGTTAACCTAAATCCGCGGTAACTAACGTAACCAAGGCTCTAACCAGCTGTGAATAGACCGGCCCTTAATGTTGTATTCACCATACGCGGTGCCACGTCATATAGGTCTGTTCGTAAGATATACGATTTTTCGTATATCTCCATTGTATTAGTCCGACTGGAAGGAACAACTGCTTTAATATGTGAAATTATTTATTGACAATACTTAATTTTTTACAGGAATGGATTTATATATTTTAAGAAGTAGTCGGTGTGCTAGGGTTTCAAATTATAAAAATGTTGATAATAAACATTACAAATTGCGATATTTAACCTAAAAAAAAATATAATTTATTTCTACGTGCAGTACTAAAATGTAGAAAAACGAAGTATTGAGGTTTTGAAATTTTGAAATAATAAATAATAAACAATACAAACATTTTATGCCGAATTATAACAGCCTTGAAAGATTACTAATTGACTAAAACGTTATCCATTTTGCATTTAAAATTTATATGCAAATTAATTGCATTTGAATTTGCTAGTGCTCAATTTTACGAGAAACTTTTTTAATTACTCTGTTAATAAAAATGGAATTGGAATTGTTATTCGTAACTGTATTGACCATGCTTGATAAAAGGCAGTGTCAAAGTGTTAGAAACGTATTAATTATATATTCACTGCAAGCAAATTAACTGCCAACCGTCAAAATTCAAATTTTCCTAGTGAACATGCCCAAACCAGTTTTCCAGGATATTTGAAAATTTTATGAATTTCGGTGGTGAGTTCACCAACTTTCCGCCATCTTGCGGGTGAATTCACGAACTCACTTATACTATCATAGAAATGAGCATGTATGCGTGACTTTATGAATTTTTCTGGAAAACAGCTTGTAGGCAGCGCCTTTCCACTGGAAAGTTATCCATCTCTTTTAAATTCCATTATCTTTGGTTGGGGGTCTCAGTATTGTCTCTGCTGCAGACCACAGAAGCCTTTCCACAGGAAAGTTATATATCTCTGTATTATATTATCCTTGGGCTAAACCATGTTGCCTTTCAGCTGAGTTTGACAGTTTAATAAAAAAAAAAAAAAAAAAATCTTATCAAAACCAAAACCAGTAACCACTCTTGTGTCTATATTTCATTTTTCATACCTACTTCAATATGCTAGACAAAGTGAAACATGTAATTCTCGTCCTTTCTGGAAAAGGGGGAGTGGGGAAGTCAACTCTTAGCACACAGCTTGCTTTAGCCCTAAAGGAACATGGATTAAAAGTGTGCACAAAAGAAGACCAACTTTTAAAGCAAAAAGTTTCTAATATTATAATTCCTTAGGTCGGACTACTTGACATTGATTTGTGTGGCCCAAGTGTGCCGTATCTCCTCGGTCTTGAAGGAAAAGAAATCTACCAATGCGACGAAGGTTGGGTGCCTATTTATTCATCCGAAGACAAAATGTTATCTGTAATGTCGATTGGATTTCTTTTAAAAAATCGAAATGACGCAGTCATTTGGAGAGGTCCAAAGAAAACCATGATGATTCGGCAATTTTTAACGGATGTCAAGTGGGATGATTTGGACTATCTAATCATTGATACTCCGCCGGGAACATCCGATGAACACATTACAGTGATGGAATGCATGAAAGAAGTCAAATGCGATGGCGCAATAATCGTGACGACTCCACAGCAGGTTGCATTAGACGATGTACGAAAGGAAATAACCTTTTGTAAAAAGACAAACATACACATTCTTGGAATAGTCGAGAATATGAGCGGATTTGTTTGCCCACACTGCACAAATTGCACGAATATATTCTCTTCAAATGGTGGCGTGGAATTGGCCAAATTAGCAAATGTACCACACTTAGGAACTCTGCCAATCGATCCAAGAGTTGGAGTTCTTAGTGGAACGACTGCATCGGTTTTGACAGAACTACCCGGTTCGCCAACAGCGGAGACATTTAAGAATATCGTTGCTTCACTGACCCAAGCAGTTGAAGCGATGTAACGTTGGTAAGAACAGAATCGATACACGTTTTTGTAGTAAAATAAACATTGAAAATTGAATAATATGTATTACATGTGCAGTTTTTAAGCTAGCGCTGTAGTTTTTCCAATAAAAAATTCCAATTGATTTGATAAATATCGGCACCAGCAGACCTTATCAAAGTGGTGGACAATGTACGTTTCCAAGTTAGATATAAACATAAGCAAAAATAACTTTTTTCAATATTTTTATTTAAAACGTTAAATGTATGGATCAATATCCATAGAGCTCTTGTAGCTCTCTGTTTCAGCGCCAACAGCGCAAGCCATTAGTGTATTAACGGATTTTTCTTCGCCTGCCTTGTAAACATATCCATTAGCCTTATCAATTATATTCCTTAGCCTTAGCAGACTTTCATTACTTTTGACATCCAACGGCTGAAACGACACCAGGCTGTAATCTTCGACCATAGAAACAATTGCTGCATTGAGCTTCGCATACTTTTGCATTGTTGACGAGAGATCAAGTGCCTCAAGAAGATATTTTAAGTCCAGCACATCTGTGTAGAAATCCAAATTAAAGTGCAACTTTGATTGGTTTTTCTTCAAGAGGTCAGCTTTACTTAAAACATTCACGTGCGGCAAACCCATCTGCAGCATAGTGCTCAACGCCATCAAAAGAGTGGACACAAATTTAGTTGGTTCCGAACAGTAGTGCGAGTCAATTAGATTCACTACGCACAGGTGGTATCCAAGCCTCTCGAGCTTCGCGAATATGTTCGACATTGACTTGTGATGAGTGTATAACTCAACTTGACCGGGACAATCGAATAGGAAGTAGTTGGACGTAGATTTTTTAAGTTCTCCTAAGAACCAATCAAAGTTCTCCTCTAGATATTCCATGCAGTACATCAGCGCACCATTTGGACCGAGATTAAAATTGTTCATTACGTCCTCCACTGTGATGAGGTTCATTATATCTATTGCTGGCGAGTAGTTCATGTTTTCGTTTGCAGGATCAAGATTTACTACGGAAACGTTCCGCCCAAGTTCTTTGTAGAAGTCAAAGACATGATGGCAATATGTTGTCTTACCAGAGCCTGGTGGTCCAATTACCAGTTGTCCGTAAATGGGATTTAAAAATGTTACATTTGCCGGCGAAATCATTTAAGAAATGTAGAAAGAATTGTTTTGAATACTTCATTTAATAAGGAAATGTCAAATTTTGACAGATTTCTTGACTAATTTCGTTCAGTTTGATCAAAAACGTGTTCAAAGAATCAGTAATACGAGACAAAAAAATCATCTTATAAAAAAACAACAGTAGGTACCTAGGCGTTTTTCTTTTTTAGTTCAGAGCACAAAACTGTTATACAAAAAGTTTGTGTTTCTTTTTTAGCTCAGATACATCAGAGCTCGAATTTGTGTTTCTTTTTTCGTTCACAGCATTATCAGAGCGCGCTCTATGAGCTCAGAATTAATTGACAGAGCAGGCTGAGCAAAATGCTGATTACACATATACATTCACACTTCCAGTCATATTCGAGAGAGAAAAAAAAAACAGGAAATACAGAAAATCATCAGAACGATCTGAGCACGCTCGGTTCAGAGCGCGATCATATAGCTCGAGCTCAGTTCAGTGCTCAGCTCTGATCTCTGAACTAAAAAAGAAAACCGCCTAATGTGGTAGGTATTCGACTGGGCGCTCTCAGAGTATTTTTTTTTCCATCAGAGAACTTTTTATGTTCGTTTGGTACAAAAAAAAAAAAAAAAATTATTTTAAATTTCAGAGCACTTTTGCGAACCTTGATTTTTTCTCAGTTTTGCTTCAGATTTACCAATACAAGTGCGTTTGAGATTGTAAACTGGTGGAGTTTTTGTTTAGGTTTTCATGAATTTTCTCTACAGCAAAGACAGGCATTGCATCGTGTGAATCTATTTGTGTGAATTATTTATATATAAATATTTACCTCCGTATTATTAAACGCTGTGTAAAAGTTATCAACTTGTTACTCAGCAGTTGTGTCCAATTTTTGTATGCTATCTGACGTTTGCCAGCTAAATTGCTTTTGTACATTTTTTTATTAATAAGGGGGCTAGTGTGATTCTCAGAAGGATGATGTAGGTAGTTGTTCTATTTTATTCTAATTATTCTCGAAATCAGCTGGCTGTTAGATTTCATGCTCCATTGGCCGCCAAAAAA
This sequence comes from Cheilosia urbana, assembly GCA_946477585.1. Taxonomy (NCBI): domain Eukaryota; kingdom Metazoa; phylum Arthropoda; class Insecta; order Diptera; family Syrphidae; genus Cheilosia; species Cheilosia urbana. The sequence goes on from OX297855.1 coordinate 67,555,866, forward strand.
CCTCTTTTTTTTTTTTTTCAAAGTCAGAGCTATTTTGCGAATCTCGATTTCTGAGCGAGATTTACACTAACACCAAATCATCAATAGGCGTTTTTCTTTTTTAGTTCAGAGCTGAGCACTGAACTGAGCTCGAGCTATATGCGCGCTCTGAACCGAGCGTGCTCAGTTCGTTCTGATGATTTTCTGTTTTTCCTGTTTTTTTTTTTTTTTTTTCTCAAATATGACTGGAAATGTGAATCATTTTAATCAGCATTTTACTCAGCCTGCTCAGTAAATTCATTCTGAGCTCATAGAGCGCGCTCTGATCATGCTCTGAACGAAAAAAGAAACACAAATTCGAGCTCTGAAGTATCTGAGCTAAAAAAGAAGCACAAACTTTTTGTATAACAGTTCAGGTTGTGCTCTGAACTAAAAAAGAAAAACGCCTAATTACGTTTTAGATGACAAGTCTGTGAAAAATCTACATTTGGCCGTTGCGATCATAAATTGTATGGATTTATATAAACACAAATTACAATTTAAGAATAATTGACTTTAAAAACACGCATCACTATCCACCAAAAATGCAAAGAAAGAAAAATCTCGTTTATGTTTCATTGGGCACGAAAAAAAAAATTTGAAAATCCCTGTGGAAAACGACATTAGATTGATTTGGAACACTCTCCTGCGGCTATGTTCCGAATGCCGAGTGACATTTTCAACTTCAACTAAACTGAACGAATGTCCAGTTTTTCTGAAATTTAAGAATTGCCATATATGGCAATTTATAAACGGACAAGTAGACAGCTGCTAGACAAGTAGTGGACCAGTTGAACTGATTTTCTTGCCGTAAAAAGCTTATTTAGTTTTATCAATAATAAAAAAAAAAAACATTTCATTTCGGTAGAAATCAAAAGGCTACAGTTTAACCCTTCTATTTTGGTCATAAAGTATAAACAAGTGAACGGTAATCCCAGTCAAACATGGCCTATTCAAATAGTAAGTGAAATAATATATCCCAATCCAACCATGCATACCACATTATATACATATATGCAAAAGTGCCGGCTTTCTAAATTCATTAATAATATCTTCCGGTGTTTCTGATGCAAAACAAATAACAATTCAATAAACCCCCGCATGTGTCCTATTTTAATTATGAATTTTGTTTGCCGATAAAATCTCTGCATACCACTCCCATGTCCATATCGGTAGAATTCTACACATATATACACTCGCATACAATATTATATTTATGAATAACTCTTCTTTTTCTATTGCCAAACAGAGTTTATTTATGCATCTTTGCCAAGAACCCAAAGAGGGCAACCTATCGTTTTGGGTGCTGATCCAAAGGGAAAGAATTTCCTCTACACAAATGGAAATTCGGTTATTATTCGCAACATTGAGGTGAGCATTTTCGGCGGTTCAACTTTTGCATTTTGAAGTTAGGAAAAATTCATTGCCCCAACAGTGATTTTATTTTTATTTGATTTGCTGTGCCGCAGTCCCACGCATTAATCTATTTTCGGTATCTATCTTTTTGGTTGTCCCATTAGAATCCAGCGATTGCCGATGTTTATACTGAACATTCGTGTGCTGTAAATGTTGCCAAGTATTCACCGAGTGGATTTTACATTGCTTCTGGCGGTAAGTTAGACATAATTTTCATTTATAATTTATTTTTTAAAGTCGTTACAATGAGTCATTCAGTTTGTTGACGAGGGAAACCTTTTGAGTGAAAACCAAACGACGTTATCTCTAATAGATGATTGTGCTGATAGTGAGTAGGTATCGGTATTGCGAAGTTAAATATTTTGAAGAGAAAAATGAAGGAAAACGTAAGAATGCTACTCTTGACATGTAGCGAGGGCAACAGCTGTGAGCTTTCATAGTATAATAAAGTTGATGGGGGGAAAAAGTATACAAATGCCTGACAAATATTTTGATATAAGGCATATAAGCGATTCGGTGTGATAGAATATCGGCTAAACTTTGATAGCTGAAGTTGAAAAACATAACCCTATACGCGAAGATAGGCAAATTGTTATCAGGGATTCTTTATAACTTTTATATGCTGAGAATGCGAGATACACTTTGGTTGATAGAGATTAGTAGAAATGAAGTTTACCGGGACAAGGGATTGTAAATTAAAATAGACGAGGATGATGCGTAGACGGGAATTTGATATCCGCAAATAATTTGAAATATACTACCTGTAGTCTGTAGTCTTGAGATCGTTAAACGATGGAGTTTTTAGTAGGACATTGCAATTGAATATTGCAGTATAGTTAAAAAGCAGTAGAATATTGGAGTTAAGTTACAAGGCTTTACTGATGAGAAGTGTTCAATGGTCCTCAGTAAGCGAGTGTCAATCTAACATTGCTTGGCTGGTGTATTCGTTAAGACTGTTACAAGCTAGCTGCATGCTAGAGTTGTGCTTACACTCTGTAGTTTCATCTTCTTCAGCTAGTTCAGTATCGACTCGATGCCATTGACATGTCTCGCTCTGATTCCAGCTGAAGTCAAATCTCACTGTTTTATGTACTCATAAATATGTGCTTTGATTTCCAGAACAAGAAGACAGTCAGATGTATGTATGAATCACTTTTTTGGTAAAACTTTTGTAAAATCTCATGACACATACTTCCGTTTTATTAATCACTGCAGCTAATTAATCTTATAGCATTTGTAACAATGACAGGTGCGCCATAGTCAATTTCTACTGTACTAATCATTAACTCGCAGATCAATCGGGAAAAATCCGTATTTGGGACACAGTCAACAAGGAGCACATACTCAAGAATGAATTCCAGCCGATTGGCGGACCAATTAAGGACATTGCGTGGTCACCGGATAACCAAAGAATTGTCATTGTCGGTGAGGGTCGCGAACGATTCGGTCATGTTTTCATGGCCGAAACAGGCACATCAGTTGGTGAAATCAGTGGGCAATCGAAACCCATCAACTCATGCGACTTCCGGCCCGCCAGACCGTTCAGAATTGTCACAGGCAGCGAAGATAACACAATCGGTATCTTCGAAGGTCCTCCCTTTAAGTTCAAAATGACTAAGACGGATCATTCGCGTTTTGTGCAAGCAGTCCGCTACTCGCCAAGCGGCAGTCTCTTTGCCTCCGCCGGATTTGATGGCAAAGTATTCATCTATAATGGCGCTACATCTGAATTAGTAGGAGAAGTCGGCAACCCCGCCCACAAGGGTGGTGTATACGGTGTCGCATGGAAGCCCGATGGCACTCAATTGCTGACCTGCTCTGGTGATAAGACCTGCCGCCTATGGAACGTAGAAACACGTGAACTTATCAGCGAATTTGTCATGGGAACAACTGTCGATGATCAGCAAGTGTCGTGCTTGTGGCAAGGTGAACACTTGCTGACTGTCTCCCTATCGGGACACATTACCTATTTGGATGTGAACGATCCATCGAAGCCACTGCGCATCATCAAAGGCCACAACAAGCCGATCACTGTCTTGGGACTAAGTGATGACCGCAGTACTATCTACACAGGCAGTCACGATGGTGTAGTGACAAATTGGAACTCGGGCAGTGGGGCCAACGATCGTATCGGCGGTGCTGGACACGGCAATCAGATCAATGGAATCGCTGCATGGGAAGATTTCGTGTACACCTGTGGCATTGATGATTCGTTGCGGAAGATTAGTGTCGAGGGAAATGCCTACTCTGATTATGTTGTAAAACTAAACTGCCAGCCCCGTGGTCTTACCATCTTCCGAAAGGAGAATATCATTGCAATTGCGGGTGTAAAGGAAATCACATTGATTCAAGACAATAAGAAGGTGTTCTCGCTTCCGATTAAATATGAAGCTAGTTCGATTGCTTCCAATTCGGAGACTTTGGAACTGGCGGTCGGCGGAGACGATCAAAAACTGAGGATATACGCGTTGAATGAATCGTCTCTGGAGCTGAAAATCGAGCTGGAACATTTGGGAGCCGTCACAGACTGCACATACTCGCCCGACAATAAACTGCTGGTAGCGTGCGATGCTCACCGCAAGGTTGTGCTATATTCTGTTCCTGAATATAAGGTGAGTTGTACTATTGGGTAGTATAGTTTAGCATGTAACGCATTGTATCGCTTTTATTAATGCTTTTCATTGGATAATGCGTAGACGGTGAGCAAGTGTAACCGATGTTATGGTGTAAACTCAATTTTATCCTCTTTGTTTCTCCTTACAGCCTGCTCACAACAAAGAATGGGGCTTCCACAATGCACGTGTCAACACCGTTGCGTTCTCACCAAATTCACTTCTAGTCGCTAGTGGATCATTAGATACGACCATCATCATTTGGTCTGTAACAAACCCATCGAAACACACTATTATTAAAAGTAAGTTGACATTTTTACATCCGTGGAACGTACGTGGAATGTATTTGTTTGTTTTCCTTGTAGATGCACACCCACAGTCACAAATTACCCGCTTAGTGTGGTTGGACAATAACACTGTGATCTCAACCGGACAGGATTGCAACACGAAAGTATGGGAAGTCGAAACCATTTAAAAGTATCTATACATCTTATATAATTCAGAAAAAAAAAAAAAAAAAAAAAAAAATACCCACAGTTTTGTTGATCTTAACAAGAATTCAAACTGTCTATCAAATTTTAAGTTTGTAATTTATTTTCTACTAGTACTTTTGTTTTCTTCTCAAAAATGCAAACCAACCATCGAAGCGATATAAAATTTCATACAATTAAGTTCTAAAACACGAGAAACACGTATATTTATTTAGATAAAAGTATTCCGTAAACTAAAAAGCTTTTATTATACAAAATGCATTTTTAATGTAAAATTTACAAACGTATTTATTTATTATTTGTCATTATTGATTCGTATTCTCTTTCCGATTTGTGTGCCGAAAACGATTAATCCTTTTCTTATTTTCACACTTTTGTTTTGTAAATTTATTATGTAATGTCATAAAGGTTTAATAAAATCTAAAGAATTTATACAAACCATTGGTTTTATTTAGCTGGTTATAGTGAAAGGGTGTTTGTTATCGTCGTCTTCAAGTAGATGACACATTAGTGCACTTCACTTTGTGTATTTGAACCTACCAGTTATAGTAATAAATCAGATATTGGGATTCTATGGTCGTAGGAATTTGAAACTTAAATTTTCGATCTTGATCTTGCGAAGGTGAATGCTGATTTCAGAAGGACCTCATCACCATCTCGATTCCTGAGATCGATGTACGATAACGCACACAAATGATTATCAGATACAAGAGTTTAGAATAAAAGCCTTATTCTGCTATTCACGTGAATCGTAGATTCGATTCACCCATTCGATTCCCTTTGACTCTGCCTTTCCATTCTGCTTTCCATCAGGTGAACTACATTATCCAAACCAATTTGACATTCAAGTTAACAGGTGTTCATGTGAAATTCATAAAAAGTTTATTTTTCGAAATTGAAATTAATGTATTCAATAAGATCTTATGAAAATCTTTGGAGAGTTGGATAAATTATTTGCAATAAAAAATAAAGAGGTATGGATATTCATTGCGGAAATTATGGTTTTAAATTCGTCTCTGTTTGATGTTCCGCCCTAAAAATTAATAATGATCTTGATTTACCAACAAACAATTCAAAAATAATTAGTTTTTTCTTACATTTTATCAGCTAACAACCAGACAGACGATCGATTTAACTTCAAATCCGCAACATTTGACATGCGGATCTGAATTCTATAGAATATATGCGTTCACGTGGATAATGTGGTATTCGTTTGGGCTTCTTCAGATTCGCTCTCAGATTTCAGATTTCGTGTGGCTAATCGAACATAAAAACGTCACCTGCTCTTTTTTATGATAATATTCGTGCGATTCGAATATGTGTAGCCTTCAACACTTTTCAAAACCTTTTCCATTCACAGCTTAAGTTTTAAATTAAAACATTCGAAATTTGCGTCTCAATTCATTTTTAAATATGTATACATAACCAATTTACTAAAATAAATTCACCCGATGCAATGCCTTTCTTTGCTGTAGAACAAATTCACGAAAACCTAAACGCACTCCACCAGTTGTCAAACTTAAACGCACTTGTGTTGGTTAATCTGAGAAAATATCTAGATTCGCAAAAGTGCCCTGAAATCTGAAAAAGATTGTTTTTTTTTGTACCAAACGAACATAAGAACTGATCTGAGAGCAAAAAAAGTGATCTGAGAGCGCCCAAACGAATACCACATAAGAGAAAACCGCGCAGTATTACCGACGTTACCGACATTAAGGAGGTGAATCCAAATTCAATTCGAATGAATAGCAGAATAGTGTTCAGTGAGAATTGAAGAAAAATTCCACCCGATGAATAGCAGAATAGGGCTGTATGGCTACAGTTTTTTTTTTTTTGTTTTTACATTTTGGAGTTTTATTGGAAATGGTGCATTTGCTTCATCATATAAGTATACTTGCGCAAGGACGTCTTGTCTATATTTATAGATATACTGGCACTCACTCGGTCATTGAGGTTTGAATTTTAAAAGTAATTTTTATTAGGCTATTTTCAGAAGAAAGGAAGTGACAAAAAAGATTACCGTTACGATTGATTAGTGACTTCAATATCCACAATATCCACAAAAATAATGAATTTTTTTGGCTCATTAGAATTGGAGTTGAACGTTGATTGTGAACGGTTGGTTTTTTATCCGAGTGATCTGAAGTTTTTCTATCAAATCTTTTTCTTTGTAACTAGTCTTAAATTACAAGTACCTAGATATATATATAAGCAAAAAAAAACAAACAAACGAAGACAGTGACTTTTATTATAAATTGCTGGTACAATTTGTTGAGTAAGTACGATGACCATATGCGCCCATTGTGAAGAAGCCTTGCCCTTGGCAGGTGATTTTGTCATTTGTCCTATATGCTTCAAAAACTTCCACTTTGGCTGTACCACTGTAACGGAGAAATCATGGAGATCAATGGGGGCTAAAAGACAAAGCTGGAAGTGCCAAGTATGTAGAAATGCCGGCGAAGTCACAAATCCGAGCGCATCTTCGTCGCGGCCGTCTACGCCAGATGTGCAACCAAATAAAAGAAACCGTCTGGAAATAAAAAGCCCAGGAAAAAATGTAAATGATGAACTAACACATGAATTCTTATCACAATCAAACACAAAAGAAGTAATGACCGAACTAAAACAATTAAAAACAGAAATAAAAAGTATATCGGATTTCTGTAACTTCGTGTCACAAAAATTCGACGATATTAACAAAAACATTGAAAAAAACAACACAATTATGGATTCACTAATGCAGGAAATAAAAACACTAAAAGAATCCAACAAAGAAAAAGATGAATGCATTGCCAATATGCAGGCTCAAATAAATGGATTAGAACAACAATTTATGAAAGACAAGATTGAAATCAAAAATATACCACCAACACACAACGAGAATCTGATAGAAATTGTCAAGGCTATAGGAAAAACCATCCAATATGAGATAAACGAGACAAATATCACAGACATATACCGTACAAGATCAAAAAATTCTTCAATTATTGCTACGCTTAGCGATAATAGAGTGAAATCCACAATAATAAAAAACGCAAGAACAGTACGACCACTGACAGTTGGCAAAATAAACGAAAACATGAAAAACACTACAAAAATAAATTCGGTGAACAATGATACGCATACGGTTTTCATCAACAGTATGCTTACCAATGCAAATAAGCAGCTACTGTGGCAAGCCAAACAAAAGGCAAAAGAAGAAAACTGGAAATATGTGTGGGAAAACAGTGGAAAGATATTTGTCAGGAAAGTGGAAAATGCCGAAGTCATACACATTCGATCGATGTATGATTTGAGCAAAATAAAACGAATTTAGAAAAAAAAAAAAAAAAAAAAAAAAAAAAAAAGCTCTTTTTCTCAAATAATGGATGAAGGAAACATAAACTATGAAGATCTGTTTGATATGAACTGTATGGTATTGCCAGACTTCCAACAATTAAAAAATGAATTGAAAGATTTAAATTTTTGCGCTATATGTTTTAATATAAGATCTCTTAGAAAAAACTGGGATATTTTCTGTGCGAGCATATCCCCGATTCTGAACTATATCGATGTTATTGTCTTAGAAGAAATAAATATTAAAAGCCATGAAAATAAACTTTACACATTAAATGGTTTTACACCTGAATTTGAAAATAGAAACCTGAAAAAAGGTGGAGGGATTGCGATGTTTATAAAAGATTCTGTGAAGTACAAACGATTAGACATTAAAACTAATTCCTGCGAAAATCTAACGATAAAAGTAAATGACACAGGCCAAGTAATTAGTGGTATATACCGACCACCAAAAACGAATAAAACTGAGTTTGTCGAAGATATGGCCAAAATCGCAGATACAAGGGATGAACAAAAGGAGATGATATTGCTAGGTGATATGAACATAAACTTACTTGATGTAACCAATAATTATGTACTCAATTATCAAGAAATGCTAGCCTCAAAGGGGCTGTATAATGTGATTAAATCTCACACCCGAACAAATTTATGCGAAGGAACGTCCACTCTTATTGACCATATTATAGTATCTTTATCAGACCGTAAGATACTTTCCGCTGTAGTCGAAAATGATATTTACTTTATACTAATGACATGCTGAATTGCCTTAGGAAAAGCTTTCCTTTCGCTTTTGCAGATGACACAGCCATTGTGGTCTACCACCGGTCGCTAGATGAGGCAACTAAGAGAATGCAAGCGGAGTTCGACAAAGTTGGCAGATGGTGTCATGACAACGGCCTAGTCATCAATGCATCTAAGTCAAAAGTAATGCACATTCGCAGCCCGCAATACCGAAGTGAACAGATAACAATCAAAACGTTTAACTGCGACAACCAACAAAATGTTGATACCCTAGAAGTAGTCAACACGTATAAATATCTGGGGATAACGATTGATAGCCATTTCATCTGGGAGAGCCATATCAATGATACAAGGAGCAAACTGAGAGGGTCACTCTTTGCTTTGGCTTGCATGCAATACAAAGCAACTACCACGGTGCAAAAACAAATATACTACGCTCTGGTTGAATCAAGATTGCGATATGGTATACTTGCATGGGGAGGAGCTTCAGCAACTCATATAAACAAACTTCAAAAAGTTCAAGACAGAGCGGTAAAATTACTAACGAGAAGAAATAGCACATCAAACGGAGAGAAGGTGATGAAAGTTAAAAATATTTTCGAGATGACAGCAGCGGTGGAATATTATGATGACTTACGCTTTAGAACTCCAATCAACCACAACTACAGAACACGAAGACAAGCAGAGGGTTTCTATGAGCTTCCATGTATCTTAAACGTTTATGGCAAGAGGCAACTTAGCTATACAATACCCAACATACTAAACAAACTTCCGCAGTTTTTAAGACATATTAACAATACAAATTGTAGAAAAAAAAGACTGAAACAATTTTTCCTTGAAGCAATAACTTAGATACATTTTTTCTTGCAAATATCTAATTACAAAAAAAAAAAAACAACAAAATAAAATTAAAATATACTTTAAATTTAGTAGGTTATATACATATAAAATAAATACCTAAGTTTAAAATTTAAATTGTTCACATCAATGTTAAAATTTTTGTAAACAACCTTCTGCAGATAAGCTATTTTACAGCTTCGCAGATATTGAAACATATTATTGTAATCTGAAATATCTTTAATTGTTCAAAATACAAAATATAAATAAATATAAAAACAAAGTTTATTTGGTCTTAGTGACAGTCTATGAAAACCACCAGGGGGGGGGGCGACTCGACCCACCCAGGGGGACATCAATACTCGGCCACTTAAACATAAGGATAAATGAATAATAGGCGTTTTTCTTTTTTAGTTCAGAGCACAACCTGAACTGTTATACAAAAAGTTTGTGTTTCTTTTTTAGCTCAGATGCATCAGAGCTCGAATTTGTGTTTCTTTTTTCGTTCAGAGCATGCTCAGAGCGCGCTCTATGAGCTCAGAATTAATTGACTGAGCAAGCTGAGTAAAATGCTGATTACACATATACATTCACACTTCCAGTCATATTTGAGAGAAAAAAAAAACAGGAAAAACAGAAAATCATCAGAACGATCTGAGCACGCTCGGTTCAGAGCGCGCTCATATAGCTCGAGCTCAGTTCAGTGCTCAGCTCTGAACTAAAAAAGAAAAACGCCTAATATCACAGTTTTCTTCCAATACACCAAAAAAGAAAGTGGTAGACCGCGATTAGTCTGAGTGCTCCAGTATTTGGTATCCCATTTTTATTAAAAAAATCTAAAACTTGAAAGTCAAGATCGGCGGAAAGTGATCCAAATTAAAAATATTGACACTTTTACCCAAGATGTAAAGGTGGTAAAATTGTGAGTTCCTCAAGGGTCGGTGCTTGGAACTTTACTATTCATTATATACATCAACGACATCCAGCGCGTGGTAAAGAATGGACAACTGGCGCTTTTTGCTGCTGACGCTCTCTTATACATTGCTGGAGAAGACGTTGAAGATTGTCATCGTAAAATCCAACAAGACGTAGATAGATTGTATATATGGCTTTGCCAAAACAAGTTGAAAATCAATTTAAAGACAACTAAATGTATGATACTCAATAACAGAAGAAACTTTAATTTGAATTTAAGTATTGAAAGTGAAAAAATAGAAAATGTGGAAGAAATTAAATATTTTGGTATAATTATAGATAAGGATCTAACTTTTGAAAGCCACATAGATTATTTATGTAAAAAAATTGCTAAGAAAATAGGTTTTCTGAAAAGAATTAGGAGAGATGTGTCCACATTAACGTCAATTAATATATATAATGTTATCGTTAAACATCATTTTGAATAGTTTTCAAGTGTGCTGTTTTTATGTAATGAGAGCAGAATAAACAGGCTACGACTGTTACAGAATAAGGTCATGAGAACTGTCTTAAAGTGCAATAGATATACATCAATAAATGTTATGTTAAATTCGTTAAAGTGGTTAACTGTGAAACAGAGAATTGTTATGAATATGTTAATGTTTGTCTTTAAAATTAAACATAACCAAAATGCCAAAGTATTTGTCAAAATATGTTCTACATGTTAGTGAAATTCAACCTTATAGTCTCAGAAATATGTGTGACCTTAGATTACCAAATTTTTTGACAGAAAGAGCACAAAATTCTCTAATATATAAAGGCTTTAAATTATTTAATCAGATGCCTAATTTTGCTAAGTATTACAAACTTAAGATCGTTTAAATGTTGTGTTATTCAATTCGTAAGACTTAAATTTTAATCAATTAATGTAAAAATGTACAAATTGAAATTAATAGCTTAAAGAAAAGCTAAATAAAGGAATTAATCAAAAAAATATGTTTGGGCAAAAAGCGACAAAGAGAAGGCGATCGTTTCCGCCGCTCATCTAGAAGAAACTTTTAAGCCGTTCGATGGTCAAGCGCTTAATGAAAATATTTATGCATCAAACAGACAAACATCTGAAAATAATATACTAATAAACGCTACACTCATCGAGCTCGGGCAAGTAATAAAGAAACTTAAGCTTAAAAAAGCTCCGGACTACGACCTGATCACGGGTGAACTCCAAAAATTTAACCTCGGAACGCATTAACCAAGCTTCTTCACATTATAAACGCAGCGATCAGATTGCAATACATTCCGAGTCAATGGAAATCGCGGAAGTCATAATGGTTCTAAGACCAGGCAAACCACCGAATGAAAAAAAGTCTTATAGACCCATCTCGCTTCTTCAAAGTTTTTGAGAGGATATTACTCAGACGCTTACATACAATTATAGAAGAAAACCGTCTTATACCCGACCACCAGTTCGGGTTTAGAAGCAAACATTCGACAATCGATCAAGTGCATCGGATAACTGACGTAATAGAGAAATCTCTAGAAGAAAATAAAATTTGCTCTGCTGTATTCGTAGACGTTTTGCAAGCATTTGATAAGGTGTGGCATAAAGGCCTCAAGTGCAAATTAAGACAAGTTCTTCCCGAACGGTTATGGAAAATTCTAGGATCGTATATAGAGAATAGACTCTTTCCTGTCAAACACGGAAACGAATATTCGGAATTTAAAGAAATAAGAGCAGGTGTGCCGCAAGGAAGCGTTCTTGGGCCACTCATGTGCCTGTTATTTACGCGTGATATTCGGCAAACGGAAGGTATTACATTAGTCACTTTTGCGATGACACTGCTATACTAGCAGTTCGTACAACCACCAAAGAAACAAACAAAATATTACAAGGCGTGCTTAACCGGGTCTATAAATGGACAAAATAATGGAAGATCGCTCTAAAAGAAACGAAATCGGTCCACGTGGATTTTAATTACATATAAAAAAAACAAATAACTTGCCTGTATTTATAAATACGTTACAAGTTGCGTTTGCAAATGAGGCCAAATATCTCGGAATGACTCTCGACACAAAATTAAAATGGAAACCGCATGTAAAGAAAAAATGCGAAGAACCTTAAATCAAATATAGAGAACTTCATTGGTTACTCGGAAAACATTCCAAGCTTACCCTCGAGAACAAGCTTTTATTATATAAGCAAGTGATGAAACTTGTATGGACATATGGTATACAGTTATGGGGCTGTACCAGCGAAACAAATCTAAACATTTTACAAACTTTTCAAAACAAAGTGCTAAGATCATTATTGTCAGTGCACCGTGGTACGTACATTAGAAATGAAGATCTTCATAGAGACCTCGGAATTCCCACCGTTAAGGACGAAACGAAAAAATACACTCGAAAGCATAGAAATCGATTAGTAGTAATAGTAGTAGTAGTAGTAGTAGTATTTATTCATATAGTATACATATAGTATTATGAAGTATAATTCAAGTACAATAATTCATTAAAATGACAAAATTATATGAAAAGTTGAGACATTCTGTATTTTACTAACAAGGTAGTGAAAATAGTGTTGAATGCCACTTCAAACAATTATTGAAATTTAAGTTTAAGATTATGATGGGATGGCCATAAGCAACAAATTAGTAAAATTCAATACAAAACGAATACAGGATGAAGAAAAAGGAAAAAAAAAAAAAATTATTTAAATTCATAAATAAAGATCACAGAAAATAACAAAATTTAAGTAAGAGTTAAATCAGAATGTCGAAAGTAAGAGATTCTAAACTAGCGTAATTGAGATTTAAAAGCCAATTTTTCACACATTTTAAGAACATTCCATAGACAATTTATTTCATATTAAATGTCATATAAAAAATATATTCGCAGTAGCTTAGTGGTTAGTGTGTTGGACTGCTATGCAGAGTCCCAGGTTCGAATCCCGCAAAAAACCCAATTCCGACTTAGGGTTTTTTTCCGCTGCGCTACCTCTCGTGAACGTCTGACAAACATCCGAGAGTATAAATGTCTTGTAAGAGCTTCTCAATTAGCCGTTTGGAGTCGGCATAAAACTGTAGATCCCTTCCATTCGTTCCCAAAATGAAAAACTCACACAAAACGAATGGTTGTGAGAAGCTAGGCCTAGGGTCTCTCCAGACCTGTTGCGCCAACTATTTATTTATTTTTATAAAAAATATAAATAAAAGCCGTCTACCAGACACTAGAAACCGATTAATAACTCGGACAGTGAAATTCTCGGTGAAACCAATTTACTGCGGCGTCTACAACGAACTAAACCTTTGGACTTAGCCTGATAATTATCATATCAACCGCGTTAAAATTGCGGAACGAGCAGGAACTTTCGCCGGAATGTTGCCCGCCAAACGTGTATAACTTTGTGATAAAAAAATTGCTTGATAAGTCATAACTTAGTTGCAGAATAGAAGAAATTTGTAGGAGGTGGTTTTAGTGATTAAAAATTTCACTATACCATGTACACGCGCCGAGTCCCGAGTGTCCTCATAGTGTCTTCTAGAAGATTTCTAAGTACCTCGGAAAAAAAAAAACGTTATTTTAAGTAATTAAAAAAAGGTATGGTAATTACAACACAAATCTTTACCCCCAAAATTTGCTGCCGCCTCTTGGTCTAGTACTTCGGGGACTTACAGTATTTGTTGTAATTGCGCGCTGAAAATCCAACCTTACTTTGCCTTGCAAAGAGCTTTGTCGACACGTGAATTCAAGAGTTATGCCACACACATCCAGCGATTGTCCTTGCGACTTATTAATTGTCAAAGCAAAAGCGAGACGTACGGGAAATTGAAGACGCTTAAATACGAACGGCAAATCGTTCTGAATAAGTGGAATCCGCGGAATAAATTCCCAATTTGCACAATAAATTGCCACTCATGAGCAGACACATATCCTCGATCAAAATCAAAATTAAATTCTTCACAATCAAACGCGTACCGTTACAAAGTTTTGGTTCATTTAGGTTGCGTAACAAAATTATTACTGAGAAGATTTTTAGTTTCAAATTGTGCGGAGGCAAGCCCGAAACATCCAAAGAGTTTAAAAATTCCGTGGGATAGTTGGTGACTTCGTTTTCATCCATCACGGAGTCGACTGATTGGTATGAATGCAACTCACCAGCGATTTGATTTTGAATGGCGAAATTCAAATGGTCGACGTTCTTGTTTTTCGCAGCCAAAATCTCTCTTACACTCAGTCAATCATGGTCAATATAATTCCGAGCGATATTCGGGAAAACATTCATGATTAGTTCTTCCGGTGTCGTTGTGAAGTTGCAAAAATGTTGTGGAAACTCAATCAGGCCAGTGATTAAGTTTGCTGGAAGAACACCATCGCCTATTGCCAACAATTGCCTGGAGAACTCTGCAGCGGACTGGTTTGTTGTCAAATGCAATTTCTTCACGTATTGCCATAAAGCAGACGCTCCAGTCAAGCATTCAATTCATCTGCCGGAGTTGATCTCGAAATGACAGGCAGCGTTTGACGAAATTCGTCTGATAGCAAGATCATTGCTCCACCGAAAGGTCGCTTATCATTACGTAAACGATTCAGGGCCGCCAATGCGCGTTTGTAAACCATTGTGCAATGTGCATTCGTCCCATATGATAATCTTACATTGCTGCAGTATTTTCGCCATCGCAGTGTTCTTTGAAATGTTGCATGTAGGTTCTGCATCCACTTGCAGATTCAATGGCAATTTCAATGGTGTTTGACCGCCTTCTAACAAAGTAGCCGCTATCCCAGAAGAGGCAAGGTCCAAAGCGATCTCAGATCTCGAACGAATTGTAGCCAAAATCAGTGAAATCAGGAATGCATTTCCAGTTCCACCGGGCGCATCAAGGAAGCAAATTCCGCCATTTTCGTTATCGACTGGTTGCAACAATTCAAAGTACACTTTCTTTTGTTCTTGATTCAACATTGGCACATTTGTTCGAACAGCTTGACTCAAGGCGATTCGATCGAAGTCCATTTCTCGCTCCAATTCTCGATTAAATACATCTTGCATTGAACGATTTGATTGTGGCATCCCCAATTTCCACAACAAATTGCCACTCATGAGCAGACACGTATCCTCGATCAAAATCAAAGCTTTGTTGCGCATTTCATCTGACATCTCCAGTTCATTATCCGATGTCACAGTGCGAATTCGATGCAAAATATCGTCAGTCATAATATCAACTTTGTATAATCAAAGTTGCTATCTACTTCATTTCAAAAAGTTACTTAATGTAGCATAGTAAACATAATTTATTAGAACAAACTTTTTAGGTATATTTAAAAAAAATTTAAAAATTGTTGACAACAACAAAAATAATTGAAATAATTGACAACAACAATTGCTTTTAAAATTTAAAATATTTTTTTTTATTTGAAGTGTCACTACTTCATTTTTATCCAGTTTCTTTTTTTCAAAGTATATTTGCCCATACAAAAATAAATTTATTGGAATGGCGGTTGCACCTTCTTTCAAAAATTTATCATACTAATATAAAAACCTTCTCTGCATGGTCTTTTAACCAACAAAAAAAAACTAAATCAAAATCGGATGTGTGTGGCAGTCGGTAGGCTGTCACACACACATTTAGCAAGTTATTTTTATATATATAGAGAAGATATAGATAGATGAGTTGTTTTATATACTAGAAACATAATGGGAGAAAAATTGTTGTGTATTTTCCGCTTTTGAATATCATTAACTTCGATTTCACGGGTAAATTTTTCTTAAATAACTGAAGAAAAATTGCTCAAAATGTTTTTATTTTCCTACAACCATTCTGCAGTAATCATTTTTCATAAATATTTTCAGAATAAGTGCACTTATTCCTAAAATAAAATGCTATTCACGCGCAACGAATAATTTCAAAATTAACGGACAAAATTCTATGAACGCTGGCAGCAACTTTGCCGACAACGGAAGTCACCGGAAGTTGTTGATATCTTTTGAGGGTGTGTTGGTGTGTTGAAGTTTCGTGACATTTGTCAATATGAATTTCTATGTATCAATACTAGCGCACTAAATTATGTACACTCCGTACAAGTATTGCTTGTAGGCAAGGTAACGGGAAATCGGCCGAAGTTGGGGGTCTCAGTATTGTCTCTGACATATAGAGTTTGAAACACTGGCATTTCGCCTTTAATTTCTTTGAAATACAGAAATACCAAGCTGCCACATCGCAGTTTTTGATTAATTTTCAGGTCCTTATTTAGTAGTAAAATAGATGCAAAATGTAAGACAATAATTTTTGTAATTTTACAAAGAAAGCAGGCATGTGTTAAAATTGGATCTTAGGAATCTTATTTAATAGGCTTTTTTTAAGTACCTACCACTTTTGCAATTGCGTTTAGATTGGAACTTATGTGGTTTTCCATTGGGACCACCAAAAATCTTTTTCGGATCTCAGATTTTATGGTGCTCATGGAACGCGCCACGAAATTGATATACTTTTGTAAATGGATAAGTGCGTTAATTGACAACATATCAGCTGTTCAAATTGCATTCGTTTCTGGTAAAATCGCAAATGGATATCGACCTCAAAAATGTTTTCCTTGTTGTAGATTCAAATGAAATATTGTTGGTGGTTTGTAGTCTTTAGATGACGAGGAAGATAAGCAAAGTACATTGGTATGTGTAGATCTGAAAAAATATAGAGATCTGCAAAAAGTGATCCGAAACGAAAAAAAGATTGATTTTTCTGCCCAATGGAACGTTAAAAGTAATTTAGATAAAAAAAAAAGATTTATTTTTGGTCCCAATGGAAAACCGCATTCGGCTTTAATTACAAGCCGAAAAGTATAAGACAATAATATTGATGAGCTAATAACAGCTGATTGAAAGTAAAACGAAAGACATATTTTGTTTTCTAAACAGTAACATCAACATTGTTTTCTTTTATTTCATTCTTCTTCTTTATCTTCTTCTTTTTTTGAATTTGTATAATTTAAATTTAATATAATATAAATGTAACATCAATATGCAATACTTAACTTTAAACATAACAAAATAAATTAAACAGGTAAACAATTGTCTTTTTTGTGTGCTTGACTAGAAGGCAGTCGCTCTTCGATTGAGAAGGCAACATCTCCATAGTCTTTCTAGTGTATAGTGTTTGGTGTAAAAAAAGGTAAAAATTTAAGGACCCAAAAGGATCAAAATAATATAATGTTAAAAAAAAACAGAACAATTAACAAAATAAACGTAATAACAAAACAATTTTTTTGTTCATTAAATTAAACTGTAGCCTCAAAGAAAATAAGTATACAGAAAGATGTGCCTTATAATGGTTACTTTACTAGGACTAACAAATGGAAACACTCAAACGAAATTATCGGTGCGTGGTGTTGGGTTTGCGTAATTTTGTTTGTTTTTATAAATCAGATCTTCTGTACTATCACAGCCGGGGACGAAATACTAATCAAAAGGACGTAATGACCACAGTGGTGGATAAAAGAAAAAAAAAAAACATTATTTTTATGGCTTGGCAGCACTGTCGGGGGAAAACTTTGTGGAATTCTGTTGATGCTCGTTGGGAGATGGAGGAGAAATTTCTCGTTTCACTGTGGTATCATTTCCTGTTCCGCATGTCGGGTTAGTCGGTATTGTAAGTGGCGGTATTTGGGTGGGTGGTGCTGAGGTGAGATGAAATTGATTCTGCATGAACATAAAACCTGGATTAAGTTGTGCCGCCATTTGTTCTTGTTCGGATGCTGTCGCTAAAGGAAATGCTGCACTCAAGCCTTTTGCTCGTTTTCGACGTGCCTCTGACTCACAGGGGCTTGGAGCGCCCGGATGTCGATAAGAGACATGCTTTCGAAGTGCGTCCTTACTTCGGGACACGTGCGAACAAACGTTGCAAGCGTACCTATAAAGAACCAAATCTAATGAGTAATTTGAAATATAATTGACAGTTAAAAGATGTAAATATATCTGTTTCGGTACTTTTCTCAGTACAGTTTATAAAATATTAAATATCCGTCCCAAACGTATTAACGCAATAGAAGTTTTCTTTCCGTTTTTTACTTCAGAGCAGAGCTGTCAAAAAAACATGGTGTTACTTTTTTAGAGCTCTGAATTTTGCACCTCTATTATCGATCAGAGCATGATCAGAGTGCCCTAAGAATAAAATGGCCGCATTCAAGAATCTAGTTATCTTAAGTCGACTAGATTGTTCTGGATAAGATGTAACCTGAACGCAAAAACTAGATTGGTTGGGAACGTCACTTTTTCTACGTCAGCCACATACCCGAACTGTCAACTTAGTACTCAGTCACGAATTTCTTGACTAGATTCGTCGGCTACCCCTCCATAAACGTCAAATGTCACAGGTGCCCACGTGACCGATTTAAACCAATCGCAACCGAGATAGATCTAGTCAGACAGCTGTCAGACTTACTAAACTAGATACTTGAACGCCCTCAATGACTGAGCAGTCGGAGTAAAAATCCAAGCACAGCTTATTTTGACAGCTAGCCACATCATTCAAGTTCAAGCTTCAGGTATCTAGTTTAGTAATTCTGACAGCTGTCTGACATCTGACTTGATGTGTCTCAGTTTAGATTGGATTATGTATGGCGTTTTCGATTGAACTCAAATACATTGAAGACAAGATTTGCTCTAGAAGTACTCTTGCTATGTTTTCTATGTTTTATTGAAGAAAAAAGTGCACTTCCAGGTCAATTCTTAATACGATAGAAATGTCTGGGATAGTTTTAATTTAATAAAGAATTGCACGAACTCACCAACACACACACTAGCAAAATGTCAGATTGAAAAGTTTGTTGAGTTGTTGGAAACAAGTTTTGCGCTATGTGATTCGAAAATGTGCAATTATGCGTGCGAATTCAAATTTGTATTCATATAAATTGATTTGGCTTATTTAAACAATCATATTTATTTTAGAAAGCAACAAAAATATAGCAACTGAAAACCATGAAAGTAGGTACTGCCAAAGTTCTCCAACGAATTTCATTCAAAAGAGCAATACTGAATTTCGGGGCAATTCTCTCAGATCTTCAATGAAAAATGCTATTAGATTGGTCTCATGAACAGCTTTTAAAGATGACGTTTATGGAATCTAATCAAGAAATTTGTGACTGAGTACTAAGTTGACAGTTCGCGGCGTAGGTTTTTGTGTTCAGGTTACATGTAGTCCACACCACTATAGTAGAATTAGGACAACTAGATTTTTAAATGTGCCCATTGCTGATCAGGTAAAAAATAGTGTAGTATAGAAGCACAACGAATTCTACTGAGTGAAGTATCAACGATGTATGTTCCATACATACATTAGAAAGCTCTAAGCAAAACCGGTTCAGTGCATGGCCGTTTACTGACGTGCGTGAGCTCTGTTCACTCTGTGGTCTGCGCATTCCTCTGCTGAAGTGTTAATAATAATTGTCTGGCAAAAATTGTCATGACAGAGCTTCTCAATTCGGCTGTTCGAATTTGGCATACTACTTTTATCCCCTTCCGTTTGTGTCAAAATGAAAGACTCACACAAATGACGGGTTGTATATGAATACGCCCTTATTGCGCCTAACTTTTTAATTTACATACTTTCTGATTGTTAAAATTGAAGAGAAAAATGTGTGCTCTACAATATTTCTTGATATAGCACAAGCGTTCGATAAGGCCTGGCACAAAGGACTGATACACAAATTACAAAAAACAACTACCGAAGCAGTATTCGACAATTCTGGAGTCTTATATATCAGATCGATTCTTCAGAATTAAACAATATACAGAATACTCAACATTAAGAGTGATTAAAGCTGGAGTACCGCAAGGCAGTGTTTTAGGGCCAGTGCTACACCTTTTATTCACTAGCGATCTGCTTGAAAGCGGAGAAACCACTATAGCAACTTTTGCAGATGACACTGCTGTACTTGCTGTGGAAATAGCAACAAAAAAGCTCCACATAGCAATAAACCGTATCTCAGAATGGACTAAAAAGTGGCAGATTAGATTTAAGGACCTTAAGTTAGTCCATATTCATTTTACGTATAAAAACGTACCACATATTCCTGTCTGCATTAACAACAATGTAGTGGAATATTCAAACACAGCCAAATATCTAGGCATGACTCTAGACGCTAAGCTGCGTTGGAAAGCGCATGTAAAAAAAAGAAAGATGAGTTGAACATGCTGTTAACCTGTAGTTTTGGTATAGCTTCATTGAACAGGGAAATCCCTCCTGCTCAAAGGTATGATAGTATTAGTATAGGACTGCACAATGCAGCTCGTCAAGTGGGTCAGACGTATTGAGTTAAGATCGCAGTTCGTATCTGACTTTCAAGGGCGCTTGACGAGTTCGCGCAGTGCACACGATAATCCTGTTTATATTTTCAGAAGTGGGATATGATTCCCGAGTGTGTGTTAAACGCCTGGTAGTGGTATCTAGTGCAATAGATACACATTTTAAGAAACCGTGTTAACCCTAGTGTTCGTATGTGCGCGTTGTTGTTCACACGAAAAAAAAGAATAAATAAATAAAAAAATAAGCTAGTGCGGTGCTTGGCAAAAAAAAAAAAGGGTATAATAGATACCAAGTGTTTGGTAATGTGTGTAGGTACAAGATACCTAAAAAAAAAAAAAAAAAAAAAAAACTTGTCGATCGAGTGGCTAAGGCAAGGAAAAAAAGGGTCATCATGAGTTGTGCGTTAGATATTTGGAAGTCCGCACATAGGTAAATATCTGAGTGAGCTATACCTCAGATTGGGTAAGTGATGTGCAATAAAAACATTAAAGGCAACCGATATGGGAAAGATAACTTCATAAATTGTTTTCGTGAAGGGCAGGGTTGGTGCGATTTCCTTCACAGCGAGGATTTTATTCTAAGGGGAAGAAATGCATGAATTGCAGTTGAATTTTCCCAACGGATATCTCCAATGCTTTTTGAGGCCACGGGGTATCCGCTGATCTGTCGGGTGTCATGTGCGGGTCAGTGGTGCTCTGTCGCTCGTTCGGAAACAGTTTTCGGTACCTTATATAGTACTATTTCTCTGATTTCTAATGCTTCATGACTGATTGATGATTGCATTTGTGTCGTTGTAGGATCCTTTAAAGTTGTTCAATAGCGGAACACTGTTTATTGGAATAATTTGATGCAAATCAAACCTTATTGGTGGTTTAAGATCACAATTTTTCCAAGTAAAAATGAATTTTAGAAAGAAATGGCCTGCTAATTCATTTTAGAAATATCACGTGGCGTTTTGGGAGCGTATCGCTTCCGTTTTTGAATTTCGGTGTGCAGCGGGACAGTGCTTGCCAAAGTCATTTTTCCCCCTACATGAGTTCAAACATACTACCTGTTGTTCCTACAGAGGTTCCTAATTTTTTTTTTGTATTTTGCTGAGCGCTGACAATTCTTTACTTATATCTGTATTTCGCGTGAGGTCGGCTTTTTCACGCCAGCCATTTATCAGAGATCTTTTTTCTCGGTAAACGGGATCCTTTTGCAAGCAGTTTGATAAGGGTTTCGTTTCAGTCAAATATGTATCTGAGTCTTAGGGGACTCTGAGAATTGTTGAAAAGAGGAGGTATTCAGGTATGAGCCGTTCCAAGCTTGAGTAATCAGATGTTTTATTCTGTTTCTGTTTCTGCGACGACTGTCAAGAAGGTCTTGGAAATATCCCAAACTTATGGGAAATTGCCTTGTTGCGAGGATTAGGTGAAAAAAAAAAAAAAAAAAAAAAAAAATGCGCATTGCGAATGCACACTGCTTTTCTGATGCCAGGTTATGAATGCTTTTGTGCGCTTTGCATTTGTTAGGTATGCTTTGCAATTTTTGACGTTTTGGAACGACTTTGATGCGAACTATCGTAAAATGTCCAAACAATAAGTAACAACTATACTTTTTAACAGCCCAATAAACAATGTTGGTTCGTACAATGCCAACACGTTTAAGCATATTCTTTGTTTAAGAAGGAAACAGTTTACTCGGCGAATGTCTTCGCTTTCTTCAAATAAACAAATAAAAAGAAATGTACCGAAGTGTAGAAATTATTTAAAAGTTTATAGAATCCTATCCAAACGATGTGTTTATTAGTCATTTTCGCATGAATACAAGTTATTTTTCTGTTTTCCTCATATATTACTATCGATGAACTCATTTTATTTGGCGGTTTAAACTGAAATGCCATTTGAATCATAATTATTCACGATGCGTGGATTTGGATTGGATTTGGGAAATTTTTATAAATAAAGGCTTTAAAACAAGCTTTTTAAATGTGGTAAGTCGTATCCAACTCGTTAGGGGACCCGCCTCAATGAAAAAAAAAAAAAAAAAAAAAAAACATGAGCTAGCGCCAGCGGTTAACAGGATAGAACAGAGAGAGACACAGAGGTGTATGCTTCAGGTATTTGGAAGTTAAACAGGGGTGCAACATTTTAAAATTATATTTGTGCGAATTTGTGTTTGTTGGACTTGGAAACCATTTGCATTTTGTGTTGCAAAGAGTAGGGTTGGAGATCCTTTATAGTTTGCTTTATAATTGTAACCGCTCAGGCTGAACAACAGCGTGTTTGAATTCGCTCCTATTGCGAAGTTTGATGCCGTGATTTTGGACGGTTGGGTGGTGCTCGTCTTCAGAATGACATTGGGGGAGGATTTATTTAGGTAATGCCCGAGATGAGCATGTCTTTCTCGCCATTAACATTTGGCCCTGGAGTTGGATATGTGCTGTCAACTGTGTTTTTTTATTGGTGGAGCAATTTTGGAAAGTGTGGAGTTATTTGCGAGAACTGCCAGACATTGATTAAGGTTGATTATTGGTGGGCCGTCTGAATAGCTGCCTCCAATGCTTATACGATAAGCGAGGAATGAGTTGAAATGGTCTTTAAGTAGTGAAGAGAAGAATTGAAAAGGTGACGTAAAAGGTATTGACCCTGAATCAACCGCCGAATAAGGATGAACTTTTTGGTTCTGACTGTTCCTTGAGTGATTCTGAGGATCTCTAAACCCAAAAGTATTGGTCTAGAGGTTATTGGGGAAGTGGCTGAACAGTGGAGTTCTGACAAATTTTCGATTAACTCTGAGGCAAGGTATTGACCCTGAATCTACCGCCGAATAAGGATGAACTTTTTGGTTCTGACTGTTCCTTGAGGGATTCTGAGGATCTCTAAGCCCAAAAGTATTTGTCTAGAGGTTATTGGGGAAGTGGCTGAACAGTGGAGTTCTGACAAATTTCCGATTAACTCTGAGGCAAGGTATTGACCCTGAATCTACCGTCGAATAAGGATGAACTTTTTGGTTCTGACTGTTCCTTGAGTGATTCTGAGGATCTCTAAACCCAAAAGTATTGGTCTAGAGGTTATTGGGGAAGTGGCTGAACAGTGGAGTTCTGACAAATTTCCGATTAACTCTGAGGCAAGGTATTGACACTGAATCTACCGCTGAATAAGGATGAACTTTTTGGTTCTGACTGTTCATTGAGTAATTCTGAGGATCTCTAAACCTAAGGCTGAGTGCTACGGCGGATTGCGATAAAGGGCTGAGTGCCACGGCTGAGTGCAATAAAGAGCTGTGTACCACGACTGAGTGCGATTAAGGGCTGAGTGCCACGGCTGAGTGCAAAAAAGGGCTGAGTGCTTAAATAGAATAGTGTAGCTAGGTGCACTGAGGACAGTGCAATACAGGATGGCCGAGTTGTTAACCTGTAGTTTTGGTATAGCTTCATTGAACAGGGAAATCCCTCCTGCTCAAAGGTATGATAGTATTAGTATAGGACTGCACAATGCAGCTCGTCAAGTGGGTCAGACGTATTGAGTTAAGATCGCAGTTCGTATCTGACTTTCAAGGGCGCTTGACGAGTTCGCGCAGTGCACACGATAATCCTGTTTATAATGCGGTACAGTGAAATGTATTGGCTTATTGGGAGATATTCTTCCCTGTCCAACTACAATAAGTTATTGCTATACAAGCGAATTCACAAACCAGTATGGACCTATGGTCTCCGACAATCGGCGGATTTCTCTTTTAAATTCTCAATAAATTGCCGATTAGTTGAACAACTAGGTGCAATCACATTCGGGATGACAAAAGTCAGTGCCCCCTCCCTGGTTTTTTTTTTGTAGATGGGTTAAAGTCCCTCACTGTAGAAGCATCCCTCGCGTTCTAGCTCTGCAATGTCTTTCGATGATTTTCCCTTCCAGCGAACAACAACAAAAAAAAATTGTTAAAATAATTTTCAAAAAAACACATAAATTTGCACCCACCTGACATTTTGATGCGTCTCTAAATGCACTCGCAAGTTGTATTGGTTACTTAGCTGTTTGTGACATATGAAACATGTCGCGTAGAGTTTCGAATTCGAAATCTTCGACTGTGGACTGGAAGCCGGTTTATCCATTATATTATCTTGGATAACGTTCCCTCCCGCCGGACTTATAGTATTTGGTGTTGAACGATTTTGCATAGAGTTTCCTGTGGCATGATCTGTCATCTGCTTCTCCACTTGTTTCTCCGGTTCATCTTTGTGTTGAGATGCAGCTCCACTGTTTGTAGTGGTTGGTGGAAAATTGCTCATGGTTTTTGTGGAAAAAGATGCTGCTGCTGCCAAAGGTGACGATGGAGATCTTGATGCAATATCGGGATAGTTCTTAGCCGCATGAGATGCCGTGCTGTCAGGTGGCTTGTTTGATTGCGTTGCACAGCGTAGATTTTCAACAATCTTGTCGATTCGTTTGATGTCTTTTGTCTTCTTTTCGCCACTACTCGTTCGTTTATTGTATCCACAGTCATCGTTTAGCGACTGACTTGTCAGCCCAAAACTATCATTCTCCTTGGCTGAATGGTATAGAGCGCATTGTTGCTGGTATTTCGCCAAGAATTCTGATGTTTTATTCAGCGCTGATTGTGAAAAATTCAATGGTTGCGGAATTAGATTCGGATAGAACTGCAGCGACTTGAGAAAGAAATTCTCTAACGGAGTTGGAAGTTTAGCTGACAATAGTGGTGATGTCTGCGACGGTGTTGTTGGACTAGGCGAATGTAGTTCTTCGTCTTTTAGTGCTTGAGGCGTGGGCTGAGGTGGAGCTGCGGGCGGCGGACAGTCGTCTCTTTTTTTCGAAGCATTTGAATTGTGTAACTGTAAGGCGAAAACTGTTAAGGTTATTTAAAAATAACAATAATACCACTTCAAGAGAACTTACGTTACTTTGAACATCTGCTAGTCCTTTGATGCCCAGTGTCTCTGCCAAATTGAGGAGAGTAGGGATTTGCTCTTCGAAGACGTTCACCTCACCGGAGTACATGAACGTAAGAAGGGCAACGATAGCAGCAAATGATGCTCCAGGTATGATGATCACTGGATGATTTGATGAGTCCAAAGCCCGAAATAATTCCAGAAAGAACGTACTACATGCACTTAGTACTACACGATGGGCACGAAGTGTCCGTCCCTCAGCCGATAGGGTCACATCTGTTAGGTGGGATTGGTCCAAGAGAATAGGCAAAGAGCTTAGCAGGCTCGTCTGCAATTAAAGTAGGTGGTGGGGGATTATACATAAATGATAGTTGTCGCAATTTACTTGAAAATATGTATTACTAAAATTAAGGCTTTTTCCACTGCGCCACCTCTTGCGAATGTCTGACAAACATACGAGAGTTATTACCTAAATTCTATAATTCTATCCATGTTGGACAGCCATATATCAACAAAACAGAAACTCCTACTACGCTTGTTATAAAATAGTACAGTAAGCGCCTAAACAGAACTTGCGAAAAATGATTAGTTGTTGAGAGCTTAAATTTACAAAAGGTCACATTATTATTTAACATGAGTACCTACCTACTGGCATATCGAATGAATAATCTAAACTATTTAACACTACCCATTCTTACATTATTTTAGATACGGTTGCTTCTGAACTTTTTACCTACATAGCAATTGACCCAACCAAACTTTTGATGAACGAGAAAGTTTTGTGCGACCCAGTCGTGCATTTTATTTAGTGTGATTTCGCAGTCTTATCTGAGTAGTGGTAACAAAGAAAAGTAACACCCCTGCTTTAACTGTCAAATTTTTACAAATTTTATGCGTTCAATCCTTTAAGTCAAATTAAAGACAAATGGTGTCAGTCTTATGTGGTATTCGATTGGGCTTCTTCAGATTCGCTCTCAGATTTCAGATTTCGTGTGTCTAATCGAATATAATAGACAATACATAAAAACGTCACTTGCTCTTTTTTGTGTTGATATTCGTGCGATTCGAATGTGTGTAACCTTCGACACTTTTCAAAGCGTTTTCCATTCACTGGTTGGATTTTATATAAAAAAATTTGCGTCCCGATTGATTTCGAAATATGTATAGGTACTTAAATAATTTACAAAAATTGATTCACCCGATGCAATGCCTTTCTCTGCAGTGGAAACACTTCATGAAATCGTAATTAAGCTCCACCATTGTCAAACTCAAACGCACTACATTGGTAAATCTGAGAAAAAATCCAGATTCGCAAAAGTGCTCTGAAATTTGAAAAACATTGCTTACAGTACCAAATGAACATTTAAATTGCTCTGAGAGCAGAAATAGTGATCTGAGAGCGCCCAATCACATACCACATTAATAGCCTATAAATCCGAATGTTTACATTTAAAATTAATATATAATAGTATACAGTTGAAGTTAAATAAACCAAACAGATGCGTTCAGACGGTGCCGTGACATTAGGCGTTTTTCTTTTTTAAGTTCAGAGCACAACCTCAACTGTTATACAAAAAGTTTGTGTTTCTTTTTTAGCTCAGATACATCAGAGCTCGAATTAGTGTTTCTATTTTCGTTCAGAGCATGATCAGAGCGCGCTCTATGAGCTCAGAATTAATTGACTGAGCAGGCTGAGTAAAATCCTGATTACACATATACATTCACACTTCCAGTCATATTTGAGAGAAAAAAAAACAGGAAAAACAGAAAATCATCAGAACGATCTGAGCTCGCTCGGTTCAGAGCGCCCCCAGCCGGGGTTACTTTGCGCCACTGACGAAAAGAGTTGGTTGGTGAAACTTACTACTAGAAATGCCAAGGAACCATATAAGGATGTTGGGAACAAGAAGGCAGATCTCTTAAGCTTTTGAAATGGCCTTCTCAGAGAGATGAACTAACATACCCTTGGAGTGGTCTATTAAACTACCAAAACTGGTTTCTAAATGGGACAATTTTCCGTCGAGGAGCTTAATTCCATATTTAATTAAAACTTTTAATTTGTATAATAAGTATTTCGAATTCTTAAAATCTCGTTTTTTATTCTATATTATAACCTATGTTTTTAAAAGTAAATAATTTTTTGTTTTGGTAAAAATTGTTATTTATGTTTATTTGGAACCTATTCACATAGAATTACTGAAGTGTTTTGTTTTTATTACTTAATTTATAAGCATTTAATTGGACTAAAAAAGTCTGTTTTGTTTTTTGAAAAAAAAAAGTTGGATTTTTAATTTTTTTTTCAACATTTATGACTCTTTGAATCAGTGGAATTGAAATACAGTACTAACTTTTCTCCAACTCTTTAGATAAAGGAAATATAGTTAAAAGTTTCAAATGGAGCAAAGTAACGCCGTCCCCTGGACAACTTTGCTCCATTTTTCAATCACAAAAAAAAAGTATTGTTATTATTATTTAAACAGTTTTCATAGCATAAAAATAGTGCAAAAAAAAAACGGAGCAAAGTAACCCCATGTTACGGTATCGGAAGTGTCATAAAGCCAAATTGGCCTTATGACGCTTTCTCAAAGTGTCATAATACCAAATACATACTATAATTTGGTCTTATTGTAAGGAACCGATAAATTATTAAATAAAAACACAAAAAGACACTTTATCGATTATCGTCCGTTTATTTTCCTTATGCCCGCTTATCTTCACGTTCGGTTTTACAATGACTCCTTTTCTTATTTCTCCTACCTACCTATACCGGCAGTCCTCTCTTACAATTTTAAGCGTTTCTCTTCTGAGTGATTCTACATTATGATACTTTCAAAAGTGTCATTATGCCAAATTTTTATATTTGGCATTATGTCGCTTGGCACAATGTCACGGCACCGTGTAGACCCAAAAGTTTTCGTAATCCGTCGAATTTTGTGTTAGAGGAAATCTAGTTTAATTGTCCTGAATGCGGCAGATTGAGGAATAGTGTGACTTATTGTCACATATACCATAAATTTTATGTCAAAAGTAATATGACAATTGATCTGGCAAACGTATACCACTAAACTAGTGTCTTTTTTTAAGTTGAAATTAATCGTTATGAAAGTCACTCAAATTCGCAAAAATTTTAAAAAATTATTTACTTTTGGTCTCTATAATTTTTCCCACAACAGGGAATTCTTAAGCTCAAGCTGTTTAGTGTGTTATTTCCCCTAAAAAGATGAATAATTTATTTTCCGAGATTAATATTTAGCGCAATTGACCAAAACTGAACTTAGTAAGTTAAGGTAAATAAGCACAAACAAAACTGAATTATAGATCGACTTTTACTTCGGTTTGTTTAAAATTGAATGTATTTATTTCATGACCATGACGTTTCGTAATCTCGGAAAAAGTGTTCCCCAGAGCAAATCATTACAGCAACAACATACGTGCTTATTCTTATCAATTAATTGAAGTTTATGCAATAAACAAGTAATTCCATTTTCTTGTCGAAATCTGAAATTTGATTCACTTGATGCTAGTACTGTTTACTGGCTCCGAAAGACTTGTACTGACTTCACTGACGGATAAATCACAGAAAAATATATTTCGCAATTAAATTCAAATAAGTTCCGGTCAAGATATTATTGTTAAAAATCAAAGATGTATTTTATATTGTCTGCTGTCGTTATACTCAATTTAATTTTTGTGTATTCATGTCATGGATCAGTGCCTGCTGAAAGCCACATAGCAGCGCGGAGTCTTAATAATGACAAAACAACTCAAGTAAGTGTGCACTGTATATGAACCTGAGTTATAAGATGTTGTTTGCGTCAGTAATTTTATTGATTAGCAAAGGCATAGTGATCGATGTTATGAATATCGTTAGCAAAATATGATAATGCAGCGTTTTTTTCTTTTTATGGAAAACCTATTAGTTTGCAGTCAAAGTTCAAAACTTGACCCTTTCTGTGAAATTTTATTGCTTTTTCGAAAATATAGCATATGATTTGTTGTGAACGTTCTTATGAAAAAGGCAATTTATTTAAGGGGTATTATAATACAATCCATTTTAATAATATTTTAAATTTTCGCATCACAGTAAATAGATAAGGCTTTAGTCTAGATAATACAAATTCAATTCAGTGACAAAGTTTGGTATATCGTTTACAATATGACCTTGCGCAATCTTCCTTCGTATGTATATTCGCATTGACTTTTTGTAAATGCTATATACATATATTTGCGAAGAACCGCCTTCGATAGACAAATATAATTTTTTTGGGAGCGTCAAGCGACCGATATGCAAAGAGCGCCCATTCCTAAGGTTTTATAACAACTATCTTCTACTATAGAAGCTCCTATAAATAAAAATGAATGCAATACGTTTGCCTAAATAGTAAATATTTTGTATACTTGTTCGGTCCGATGTCTATTGATCGTTGAACTTCAATGGTTGTTTCGAAATTGCTTATTGGCGTTGATCTTGACGGTGACGACGACGTCATTGCGCGTGAGAAAACATCACAGGGGATTTGTACATAAAGACGAAACGTCAATTTTTTGTAAACAACAAAATTAATTCATTTTTGTCAATAAAATTTACTTATTTTTATTACGTTAAACAAGATAGTTAGTTTTATTTCTTATTCTAAAAATACAGGATTTAACAGGAATTGCAGTTGTTGCCAAAAAGCAGAAATCTCAACCCGTACATTTTGAATTTTTGGTTCATAACCCGAACCCTTTTCGAAGGGTTTCAGAAAATACTTAAATAACGCACTTAATAAGCTACAAAAAAAAAAATTAAACTTGTAGCAGCCACATCATAGCAACCACATTTTTTTTTAAATAATCAGAATACAAAATTTCCTTATAGCTATTCAATTTTCAAGCTCTTCTAGCATTTTAATTTCAAATTCATAAAAAAAAAGTTCAATCTAAAAGCCCTCTTGAAATGATATAAAAACTATGATAATTTTGTAATTTATTCACTTCACTTTTGTATTCCAAGCAGTACGGCAGAACATTTCCGCCTCTGTAGAAGTTTACAAAGAACTATCTTAATTTTCCTTAAAGAAAACTGAAGATGCTTCTACATCGTGTAACAACCAAAAAACGATAATCGTTGAAACGATTGAACGAACATCGTTTTTTGTTGCTTCACGTTACTATTTCAAATACCCTCGTCGAAACGATTCGATTGAACAATGGCTGTTTTGCAATCGTTTCATCGTTTTTGGTGCATTTTTTCAGTTTTATTTAGGTCTGAGAGAAGTATAAACAAATATTTAAAGGAAGACACACACTTATGTTTTCTTTGAAGGCGACTCGGTCTTATCCGCGTATAGTAAAAGAATGTTTTTTTTTTTGCAAAGTACAATTGCAACTCAATCCTAAGCTCTAAAAAACCTCATCTTCGTGATCCATGATCCATGAATCCATGATCTTTATTGGCGTTTTAATTGTTTTAAGAAATACATATAATATTTCGAAAGCCTTTAGCATATTGAAGATTCTTCCTACCCGTTCGTAGACGTTTCGTCATCCAATAGGTATATGGTTTTTGAATTTCCATCCAAAGTCCATTGGACTATGGTCAGTTCCTACTTAATGTTGGGTATCTGCGAATGTGCGTACCCTTTCACTTAAATTTTCTAAAAATCCATCTATCCATTTTTGTATTAAATTCACAACTCCATGTCAATTAACAGTAAAGGAAACTAAACAAATTTTTCTTTGTTGTCATTGATTGACATGGTATGGGGCATTTAATTCAAAAATGGATAGGTACTGTCTAAGTCCTATATTTGTATCACGAAGAAGAAGAAGGAAAAAGTGCAATTTTAGTGAATGTGAAAGTGTTTACAAATGTTGATAATTTTGTATTGCTTAGAATTGAGTTGTAAAAACAAAAATTATAAAACAAATAAATGAAATCCAAGTGCAATAATTTCTTTTTTTGCAAATAATGTATTCATTTACAACTCGGATAAGACCGAGTCGCCTCTATAGAGATCATAGGTGTGGGTTTTCCTTTTAATATTTCTTTATAGTTATTTCAGACCTAATTTAAGCTGAAAAAATGCACCAAAAACGAGGAAACGATAGCAAAATAGCTATCGTTCAATCGAATCGTCTCACCGAGTGTATTTGACACTTGAATTAGTAACGTGAAGCAACAAAAAACGATAATCGTCCAATCGTTCCAACGATTATCGTTTTTTGCTTGTTACATGATGAAGAAGCATCGTTGAGACGATGTCGTTCAATCGTTTTGTGCTTACGCGATTAGAGCCCTGTACATTTGAATTTTTGAATTTTCTTTGAGATTGAAAAAAAAAAATCCAGCAATATGAGTGAAATATATATATATATAGGTTAGGTAGCTCCAATTGTTGATGTTTTATTTCTTCTTCAGGTGCCGGGAGTTGTAACCGATCACCGACTGGTTGGAAATATTTGTAGATAATAACCAATGACATAGTTAAGGACAAACTATGAATTACGGAGAGGTGTTACTGTTCGTAAGACAATATGGTAAATACGAACATGTAACGGTTTATTTGAAAATAGAGAAAGTGATTTTATTATTTTTTGATGTGTAAACATCTAAGCGCGCGTTGTTGGAATCTGGTGGAGTAATTCCACACATTTAACTTGCGGGGACAGAAATGTGTCACTGTGTTTTATCATTGCATACGTTTTTATCATTGCATACATTTATGAGCTGGAGCATATTAATTTCAGCTTTTTGTTGATGTGAAATAAAATTTCTCCATTTCGTCCTTGCACCGTACTCAGAAGAAATTTCAAGAATTCTGCAGGGAGATTATCATCTTTTACCAATGATCATAAGCGGGGACTTCAATATCAATTTTGCAACTCCAGAAACTCAACCATTTATTGATTTTATGCAAGATAAATTTAATCTTCAAATGAACTCCAAGCGGAAAATTTCAACAACACAATATGGAACAACCATCGATGCTGTCTTCCAGCGTAATAGATAGATTACAGTCTCGAATATACATATCTTACTTCAGCTACCACAATCCGATTGTATCTATTCTACCGAAACTAGCACAGGACGAATAAATTATTGTTATTTCATAATATATCAAGAATACGGTTGTTACAATTCCCTCTTTTCTCAATGACGTGTATCAAGCCACACACATACCGCACGCATACACATAGACATATTTCGGGACTGTTGGATACAGTCGCACCATTTTTTTTTAACAAGCCGTCTCCCCCTTCCCAAAAATTAGGATAGATGCATTTGATTTATGTTGCAGAGCATTTATTGAAAATTAAGGATCCGTTCCAACAATTAAGACGCTAAATAAACATATTGTAAAGCTGTAATACAATTGTTGTTCTCCAGTGTGTTTCAGTACATGGCTTTCGACCAAAATTGAGTGGATCACCAGCAATAGGACTTTTGCAAATATTTATAAGAATATCATTTTGCAACAGGCCATTTTAACATAATGTACATATTATAACATATAGTAACAGTAAGAGATTTTTTAAATTCTGTGTGGAATATTTGGCGCTTCTACATTAACTCTCAGATTATGTTAATGGGCGCGTCCACTGCCCCCTAGATGACTAGCGGCATGTCAAACTCCATATAAAATAATTGACATTTCACCATTTGCGCTAGACGTCTAGCGCTTTTTGTGAAATATCCCTTTCAGGGAAATTTATCAATCTAGCTCAAAAATACCCCTGCCAAAGGAAATCGTTCAAAAGTTTACAAAATAAAAATAAATACGAAGCCGAGCAAGTGTAGTTGTGATAAAATTGACAGTAATGTAAATAAAATAGCAATTGGTTTTATAATATTTGTATCATTTCTTTAATTGTTGTGTGGACTTCCTTCGTCTGGGATATTTTGTGCTAGACGTCTAGCGAACAGTGGAACGCGGCCATTTATTCAATGCGCATGGTCGCGCTCAGTACCCTAAGGGGTTTAAGCTAAACGTCCAACTAACTAAAAATGTAAACGTTTACTGGTAGATATATCAAAATTTCGCTTAAAATATAGTATATACCTGCTTGCTTTATGCAAATGGGGTTTATGTATAAAGTTTGCCACTTTTTTGGTAGACAAATACAATTCCATAACAATTTCTAAGACCCAAATAATGCTCAGATATTCCCAGGATGTTCCGTAATCCCGCATGCAAGAAGAAACACCAATTTTTTCACTCAAATTGATATTGAACAAACTCCATTTTTTTCCTGAAGCTTCCAATTAATTGACACTTACATGCTAAATATATCTCGAAACCACTAAGTTCTATTTTAATCTCAATTTTCTTCGAAAAGTTGCCCGGAGTCACTAAACTTTCCAAAATCCCAACAATGTCCACATTAAAAATAACAGCACACAAATTCCTGCAATTTCTCTAAG
This sequence comes from Cheilosia urbana, assembly GCA_946477585.1. NCBI lineage: Eukaryota > Metazoa > Arthropoda > Insecta > Diptera > Syrphidae > Cheilosia > Cheilosia urbana. The sequence continues at coordinate 67,589,819 of OX297855.1, forward strand.
TTCGATGATTGTGCCCTTATACTCACTCAGGATAGAATACTCGATCTACACAGACAGTGAACACTCAGTGCAATGCCATTCCGGTAATCCTGGACGACAACGACGACAACGCCACACAATGAGCAGTAAATCTAATCCCTCCTGAACCCAAATGTGCGAGATGCGCACGAGTATTTTTAGATGAGATTTTAAAATTTCTCAAACGAAGAACCGCCTATATTGCCTGGCTTCCGGGCATGTGCAAAGCTATTTACAACGCAATTTCTTGCTTCGATCGTACTCCTCTATCAAACACTTGTAGTGTGCCGTTGTAGCACTACTGGAAATAGTATAAATCGCTTTCCAGATTATTTTTATTGTGTTTACGCTAGCGTACACAAATGATTGTTCGGCGTAACAAGTGGTTTGTGTGCAAGCTAGCTGTAGCTACCCCGTAAAAGGTCACAGCAAAGCCAAAACAAAACACAGATACAATACACAGAGCAACTACCTGATGATTGTGCCATCGCAGACAGAACTGCTGATGATGATGCTCCTGTCGTGACGCCAATCCAGCGTTGACCTGATCCATAATAGCCTTTTATGGAAATTCTTCGATGCGGGTCCGTAAATTATCGTTCGATGCAATCGAATTCACCTGTCATTTAAATTTACACACCCCGCTCAGTGGTATTTCTATTGCAGTAGGTAATTGTTGTTCGATTTGTAGGACACTTGTTCGAGCACTTACTTTTTTACTATTACGCGTACACTATTCTATATTTAATATTATTCAATAGAGAGGAGAAAAAAAAGAACAACAAACCCGAACTGACACTCTCTGATTAAATACATCTATATAAGCATGCATGGATGCAATTAAATGTATTTGTGCATTAGGAACATATTTATACAGTGTAGACTCGAGCAGAGACACTTAAAAATGTATTTATATTATTATTTTATTTACGAACAAATTTAAATTGTTCTTCACACTATATCTATGTATAAATGAAGTCCATTCAAAGTCTTATAAATGTATGTGCAGGCACAAGGGCTATTTTTACCGGTAAAAAAAAAAACGACGAACACGGATTCTTTTCTTTTTGTCAATTTCGAAATCGAAAATTCCTGCAATCGGAATTTCGAAAAGGATTTATTCCAAAATGTGCACAGCGGAAAAAAAATGATTTAATTTATTTAAGCAGTAGGCATTTCTATAATATTTTTTTTAGTCCAGCCCGGTTGTCCTATTAATAGGTGTAAGTATTGAGCTGGAGGATGACTAATAAAATATTGTCACACTAGCACACTGTATGTAGGTAACTGAATTTAAGTACTGTCAACACACGAATAAAACTATTTCACTGTCAAAACCAAGAACCAATATGACACAAAAACTGTCGACTTAATCCTGTGAGTGGTATCCCTGTGTTAGGATATGACCACGGTGACTTATCGAGCGACTTCGAAAGTCCCACCGATGACACTCCGAAGCGAATTTCCCTGTCTAGCTGAATTAGTATATGGAAAATTGAATGTCCATCGCCGTCGTCGTATGTAAATGTGCGCGGCACACGGTGTACTCGAGAGTGTTGTCCTAATGTACTTATCTTATTTTTATTTCGAATAAGATTTAAAAGATCTAATGAGAATCTATTTAAGTTGTAATTTTTTTTTTCACGCTCTCTAGTTCTCTTTAGGTTTTTTTTCTACGTTTTTTTTTTATATAGGTTTTGTTTTTAAGTTAAATTCTGTTTGTTAAGTTAACTTTTGTTGTTGTTGTTGTATTTGTTATCGTGGGTCGTTTTTTAAGTATGCGGTGAACTGTAGTCATACTAATGGCATTTTCAGTGATTTCATGTTGGCCGTTTTTATTTTTTGTCTTCTACGTGTCTATGTACCTCTCTATTTTTGACCTGGAGCTGACGATTTTTGATATAAATAAAACACATTACAACAGAGAGACTAAACGACAGCAATATACCAAGAGAGACACAGGGACATCTTATAGTAGCATAGAGTGCCGAATATTAAAAGCCGAGTGAGAACAAAAAATATTAGGAACATATTTCTTTTTGTTTGTAGTTCTCTTTGAAACAGCTCCGAAAAGTGTCTCAATCGCGCGTAAATCTTTGAGCAGATTGTCTTTACGTTTTACGATCATCGTGGAACTACCTTTGGTAGAAGAAAAGCAAGAGAGCAGAGGAGAAAAGCAAAAAAAAAAACAAAAAAAAAACAAAAACAGACAAAAGTTCAAGTAAAATAAATTAGAACCAAATGTTGTAATGGAATAGAGAAAGGCGACAAGTGTTTTTTTTTTGTTGAATAGGAGATGTTATGTGACAATTGGATAGTGAAGGATAAATGCAGCGTTAAGAATACGCAGACTTGATGAAGTATGTGCGCTTTATCCTACACTGATGAATAATTGCTTAAATTGATGAGTCCAACAAAATGTCCGAGAACTGGGGCGTATACGTAACTTTTTTGTTTAATGCGTTGATTTCAGTAAGTCAAATCAGTTATTTGATTGTGGCCAAAGAAATTGTTGTTTGATATTGCAAATTTGGAATACCTTAAAGGTGTATTTTGTCGAAAAAAGTACTGTAAAGTACAGGTCTTGGCGTTTCCTGAGCGAAATGTTTCTACTCTTTTTGGAAACCGTTCTGGCCAAACTAAATTGTGAAAAATGTATTCCAAAATGTTGTCTTTTCCTCTGTACTGCCCCTCTATCTTCAATTCTCTTCTCGTTTCACTATCTTCTCGTTAGTTGGAGTGCACTTTTCTTTTTGTTACTTAAACTTTAAATTGATATGACAAGTTTAGTAAGCCCATACAGCATTAATACACTATGGTAAATGTTCTCTCAAATTGTTACAAGGGGCTCAAAGTATGTTATATAAACGCGCGTAGTTTAAGCAATCGAAAATTAGATTATTTAAATTACTTGTTTTCAAATTCCTGTGTTGATGTTTCTTATGACATCAATTTATCAAAAACTGCCATCCCTGACACTTTCACATTTAAAGATTTCAATTCCATCGATCTCAATGGCCTTCAAATCGGAGCTTTTTCGGCTTCCTGGGAGCAATATCGATTAACGGCCGATCCAAATGAAAAAGTAAGGCTGTTTAAATTAATACTAGTAGAACTGAATGATGAATGTGTTCCAATTAAAACAGTTAAAATTCAAAACAAATCATGTCCGTGGTTTACGTCTGTGGTTATAAGTTCTATAAAAACTAGAAATAATCTATAGGTATAACAAATGGAAGCGTAGACCGTCTGATGTGAATTGGTATGCATACAAAGCGGTGCGTAATTCCTCAACTTCCATTCTACGTGCATCTAAGAGAAACTATTATGCCTCTAAATTAAATACTTCCCTTCCTGCAAAGAAACTTTGGAGTAATCTGCGAAAAATTGGTATCTCCACTGGTAGCAATAACTCTAAGACCCGTTTGCTGATACTGCACATAGCGACTTAAGTTCTACTTAAATTCCTTATGGGCTACTTTTTAAATGTCATTAACTGTCACATAAGATTTTAAGTGGAACTTAAATCACTATGAGTAGTATCAGCAAACGGGCCTAAATGTGATCTAGATGCAGATGTACTGAATAATTTGTTCCTAGGCAACTATCCCACCGATACTTGTTTTCTTTCTAATTACTCGATATACTATATAAGCTCTGTGCCAATACTTGAGGACCTTGCAGTAGCCACTGAAATCGAAATTACTGAATGCATAGCGGCTATAAAGTCCAATTCCATAGGTGAGGACGGCCTTCCAATACGTTTAATCAAACTTATTTTACCACAAATTATCTCGCATCTCTTACTTACCTACTTACTTAAGGTGGCGCTACAGTCCGGGGTGGACCTGGGCCTCAACCAATACGCCTCTCCAGTTAGCGCGATCTTTGGCTAACTGCCTCCAGTTGCATACACCAAGTTGGTTGAGGTCCCCTTCCACTTGAGCGAGCCACCTAAGGCGAGGTCTTAGTCTACTGCATTGTCCCTCCGAGTTGGAATCGAAGACTTTCCGGGCCGGAGCGTTGGTGTCCATTCGCTCTACATGTCCTAACCATCTTAGACGACTAATGCGTACTTTTCTCACCAGGTCGATGTCGCTGTACAGCTCGTAGAGTTCGCTGTTAAATCTTCTCCTCCGCACTTCCTGGATAGCGGTGATGCCTGCTCTGTAGCAGTCAAGGGCCTCCGCTAGTTGTTCGACTGCACGCGGCCTGTTCAGAGTTCGAACATTCCACGTGCAGATCCGAACGTCATTGTCCTTTTTTCGTTTTGCAGGGTCATCAACAGTGAATCCGTCCTTATCCGAGGCTATTGGTGGCTTCGCAACATGTTTGGTTTTCCGTGGTAGGGTAGTTAACCCCACGCACAACCCCCAACCTGGAGGACCAGGCCTTTTCTGCGACCTCTTGGGCAAAAGGGCCCGGAAAATTCCGGAGTCAGTCACCCGCTGCGGGGATGTGAGAGCTGCCGTTGACCCATTAAGGGCTCTTCCGCCACCATCTCTATTTCAACACCCTGACTAGTGTTGAAAATCCTCAATGACCTCAGCTCCAAATACGCCGAAGTAGCTCATTGAGGTATCTGCCATGTTGACGGTTGACGCCACCGTTGATTCAACCATGTGAATTCATCCGCCATACGTCCTCTTTCTGAGGGGCTCATGTAAGACTTCTGAGACTGAGCAGACATTCAACTCCAACAGAGCATTATAGTGTTGCTATTTTCTACGTGTTCAACACTCGCACTTATAAGTTTAGCAAGTCAATTCCAGATGGACATAGACCAGTACCCGGTGGTGACCACTTGGAGGTAAAATAAGCACAATTGGTGTATCTGAACAGTTGCAACAACTGGGCATCGCCAAGTTGACGCCAATCAGTGTCTAGGTACCCTATTCATTCAACACCCAACCACCACTAAGTTTTATTTATTGCCCAATATATCTCAAAAGTGCGGTATAGTAGGGTTTGGTTTACCCTGCTCTACCAACCCGTAAGCCTATCTCAAAAGATATCGTAAAGATAAATTCATTTTGACGTTTTCCGGCGCCCGCTGAATTTCTATGCGCCTTTTGCCATACGGTTAACAGATATTAATCTTTTGTATCCCTCATCTCAGATCGATGCGATCTTTTTGATCGAATTTTTTTGTTTTCTAATGTGGTTTTCCATTGGGACCACCTGAAATCTTTTTCAGATCTCAGATTTTACGGTGCTCATGGAACGCGCAACGAAATTGATCTGCTTTTGTAAATGGATTAGTGCGTTAATTGACAACAGTATCAGCTGTTCAAATGGCATTCGTTTTTGGCTAAATCACAAATGGATATCGCCCTCAAAAATGTTTTTCTTTTTGTAGATACAAATGAAGTATTATTGGTGGTTTGTAGTCTTCAGATGACGAGGGAGATAATGAAGATAATAATTCCTCCGGAATCGTATCCATCGCTATTTATGTATTTTGTTATTTTGGTTTTCACGAAACTTTGCGCATTTGCCTCGAAATGAAACTTTTTAAACTGACGTTAAACAGCTGTACAAAGTATATTGGTATGCGTAAATCTGAAAAAATATCGAGATCTGCGAAAAGTGATCCGAATCGAAAAAAAGATTGATTTTTCGTCCCAATGGAACGCAAAAAGTGATTTAGATCAAAAAAAAGATTAATTTTTTGTCCCAATGGAAAACCACATAAGATACTTCGACCTGAGCAAACTATTATTTTGGTTGGTTGGTTGGTTTGTTTAAGTGGCTCTATTCCCGCCTTCTGACGAAGGAAAAACACAAATAACGCATTGAGCGCCGTTTTGAGACCACACTTAACGGAACCTGAAGAAAAAGGAGGAGAAGGAAGTTAAGGGAGCTCAATACCAGCCTGTGGAGTTGAGAAATTTTATGATCTTGTTGAAATGGATACTTTGGATGGCCAAAAGGTCATCATAAAAAGGGTGACCTAGTGCACTGTATGTAGTTTTGGCTAGTGCCGGACACTCACAAAGAAGATGAGACACTGTTTCACTCATGTTTGTGGCGGCCGCGTGAATTCCTAAAGGCCAATGGCCCGTACTAATTGCCGTTAGTCTTGCGACATCTACACGCGTTCTGGCTAAGAGTTTGTTCGTTCTGTCTTTATCGTAGGCTGGTAGTTATAAAATATTTATTTTAACTATTTTATATATACCTACTAATCTAGCACTTAATACAATCGGAATACCTATTTCACCAAGAAATGATAAATAGAATAAGGTTTTCATTCCAACATTTGCCAAATGTTATATCTTTCGAAGTACGAATAAACATTTTAGGCCTGGCGACGTTCTGGTGTCAATTCGTGATCCCATTTAGGAACTTACGTTTCGAAACAACCAAGTAACATTTCCTTTTATGCTTCGGAAGTGGCGCAACACAAAGTAGGAATTGTTTTTGGCGCAAATCCTATATACCATCTTTGAACATTTCCATTCCATTCCTCAAGCAATAACGTAATAGTGTGAGTTAATGGTGTGGCCATAATAATTTTCAATACTAATTCTTTTATTGTGTATGTATACCATATAATTTCTGAAGTTGTGATATGTGATATGTCATACATTTTGTGTACCTTTGTTATGTACCAAAATAATATGCTGACTGTATCAAACATTTCATTATCAAACAGAAAACAGCTACTGAAAATTTATGGCGAACATCATTTTGCTCTGAAATATTACTAATGCACTTCGAAAAAAAACTTGATCCTTACAAAATATTCTATATTTAATCAAAAATGTCTCTTATAAATATTTATGCTATTTTAAATGCTGATAAGGACGATTATAAAATTAGTACAAAATAAATCTACGATGTCTATAATGAGAATGACATAATAGGAACATTTTAATTTATTTAATTACACCATATCCACCAAAAGTGTAAATTTAAAATTTCTTATTTTCTATATTCATTTTTTTGTCCAATACAAAATGGATAACTAGAAAATTACTATTTGGGAATAGTGGTTACAGTAAAATATTCCCAATTAGGAATTCGTTCTTATTTGTGTAGTAAATATTTTTAATCGGGAATCGCGTTTGATTTGTGTTGACAAGAAGTTCCTATTTAGGAATATGTTCTTATTTGCGAGCTTAATGTTTCTTACTGGGAATCGTTGCTATTGTGCGTGCTAAAAACTTCCCACTTGGGAATCGCATTTAAATTGTGTTGAACAGGAATTGTGTTGTGTGCACGAACACGCATCTCGATATATTTTACACTCTGCGGACAAAATGTTTCATTGAAAAAAAATTTTTGACACAATAACGTAACTGTGAAGATATAAAATTCCTAGATAGGAATATTCCTAAATGCGAAATGTTACCTAGCAAGTGTCTTAAATGTTACTTGTTGGGATTATTTTCTGGTAACAAAACCGCCTTAAAGACGTCGCTCAAGACACATGACACATGAAGTTCGCAAAATGCTCCTTGGGGGTTCTGTCGTTAGTCATCTGGCAGGCAATGGCCGCATTCAAGAATCTAGTTATCTTAAGTCGACTAGATTGGTCTGGATAAGATGTAACCTGAACGCAAAAACTAGATTGGTCGGGAACGTCACTTTTTCTACGTCAGCCACATATCCGAACTGTCAACTTAGTACTCAGTCACGAATTTCTTGACTAGATTCGTCGGCTACCCCTCCATAAACGTCAAATGTCACAGGTGCCCACGTGACCGATTTAAACCAATCACAACCGAGATAGATCTAGTCAGACAGCTGTCAGACTTACTAAACTAGATACTTGAACGCCCTCAATGCCTTGCCTATGTAGGTACACTATTATTTTTATAGGATTTAAATTAAAATTTCACAAATCAATACACCATTTAACACGAAAAACAAAAACACGATTCAACGACTCACAATTTGAATTTTTTGGCTTGGGTTGTGCTTAAAAGATCCATGCACCAAGTTGTTACACAGGAATCAATTTACTACAACAATAGTACCATCCTCCGGCCGCATTGGTATTAAGGAAAGTCTGCCACGAATGACAACAGCATTCTCTGATGATAACTGACCATATTATAAACACCTATGACAAGGATGTTTTGCAATTGTTGCTCTAATCAAAACAAAATAGACCAACCATACAATCCCTTATTGAAGTGATGTATAATAAAAAAAAAACACCTAAGATCTAATGCATATCTAAATGCCTAATCCAAAAGGCTTATGTATTTCAAGTGATTTACTAGAATATCATGCAATCGGCGAGGGGAAGAGAAACAAATTAGATACATTTACTTTTACGTGTTAAGGCAAAGATACTCCTCCAATATAATTGTAATGCAGCGCGCACACTATAGCATGCCCCGTCACCGTCGTCACCGTAAATGTAGTTCATTATTTAGTGTTCATGAAAACTGATGCATGAAGAGAAGAAGTCGCAACTATTCTTATACTCAAAGCCGAATTCTGAAATTCCACCAGAGAGATCTTTTTTTGTCTTTTTGCCGCGAACGTATTGCGAAATGATCGCGTTTTCGCGCGAGAATTAGGATCACCAGTGATTGTCGAGCGAGGACTGTGGCGAGGGGAACACAAATGGATAAGAATGTATTTTTATTTTGGATTCGAGAGGGTTGCAATTTTTTGTTTTATTTGGATGGCAGGTGCATCTGCAGGGTGAACATGAATTGCAATTTGTCTTCCGACAATGATTCCTCATGATAAATTGATAGCAAGTCGCCGTCACCATTTGTACATTATAATATATGTATGCGGTGGAAATGGGAGTGCCCCACTTCGATTTATTTGGTTTCCAATGTTTCATCTATTTTGTGTGTGTGTGTGTTTTTTTTTGTACATCCCACCAATTTTATAAGTCAGTGCAAATGCAAAGTACTGGCAAAATACATTATAAAGGGAAATGTTGATTCATTAAAATGTTTAACATATTGACGCAATAACTTAGGAACAGAAACAGTGCCCAGTATATTGTGTGCCTCCGTTGGTTAAAGAGGGGCAGAGAGTTGGACTTATACTCGCTATAAAACAAATCTAGTGAAAAGGGACGAACGTGAACATAATTATTACCAACAACTTGTTTGGAAACTATGCAATCTTTATTTTACTGAAGCACAGATTCAAAATAAAATTTCTTACCTAGGTTTCTCTATGAAACCAAAAACATTACGGACTTCACCAATCACCATACCAACCACTGTGTCAAGACACAAATTGAGAAAGTGTTTCCGCATAGCAATGGAGATATTAGACAAGACTTTTTTGTTTACGTCTTGATTCTTCTTTATTTAACTAAGTCTACTACATAGTACAACGCATATGTACCTAAAATAAATGCAAAACTTGATCCTTATTATAGCAGTTCTAAACTTGCAGTGCGGGACGCTGTTCCTTGGCCTGAAGGTTGTCATTTGTAATTGCATAACCAGTTCCACCCTATAAGCGTGAACAAATGATTAGTTATTTATACCACGGCGCTTCTACCACTTACCCTTTGTAAAGGAATAATATCCTTCTCCTTGAGTGGCTGACTTGTCAGTGGGTGTAGCATATCCTTCTTGATCAATTTCTCTACGCATTCCATAGTGACCACATCACCTCTATAAACAGAAATTGCCTTCCTAACATCTAGAACGTAAATTTTGAGTGTTTACTTACGTTGGTCGGAGAACGGCACATGGCACAGCATTACTCAGCACATCCCTCGTTACTGGACACATATAGCGATTCTCCTTAGCCACTAGCGCCTTAGTGTCCTTCGCATCGATTAATGTAAATTTCACATTAATCAAGTCTTTCGTCTTGAGAGGCTGCATCGAGACAGGACAGTAAATTGTTGGATCAGGCTTCTTCGCCTTCGCCAAACCAGCATTTGGACACTGCGATGGAATCCAGAAGCTTGGCAACTTCGTCTCGTGCCCATTGGACATATTCGATATAGATGATGAGGTGCTTGGTGTCATGCTAAGGCTACTCTCATTAGCGGAAGTCTTGTTTGAGATGGGTTTCGTTGAGTTGACAAAATTCTCAATGCAGGACTGCTGTTTCTTGGACATCTCCTGTGTGACCTCGAGCTCTTCAGATTTCTTTAGCTTCTCGTATTCCTTCAACTTGCGACTGTATTCGTTTTTCTTTGTAATAATGTACTGCAGAATTGCCTCTTTGTCAAAAAGGTATCCATCTTTAGTAACCACGGGATTACGGCAGGGCTGCAAAGTCAGGGAACAACAATCGAAACTTTTCACTGAATCTTTTCCGATGCGCTGACTGTTTGTACCATAGCCAGACTCTTGAGCGTCCTTTTTCTTTTCGTTATATGTGTACACAGCTCCGGCGGTACAATTTCTTGCGTGGCGAGTCATTATTAAATTGAATTTACGTCTTTTTTGCAAAGATAATCTGAAGGTAAACTTGCTAGCAAAACAAACTTTTCACAAATCGAAAAAACGATAATGATAGTGAAATGTCAAATGTGCTGTTACAAACGAGCTGTATGGGCGATAGCTTTTTGCTCTATTACAATTATAATTGTAAGAGAATGGACATGTTGTCTTGAAATTTGTGCTTCAACACGGAAATTGTGAATGAAAATCAACAAAATGTTTAATTATTTACTCAGAATTAATACACTAGATTATTTCATAATGTATTAAAAAGAGAATCAAATTAATTTTACTGCTAACCAACGTAATATCTAGACATTGCAATCGTCACTATCTATCGAATGATTAACTACCCCCACCTGGCAGATATTCTAAAATAAGGAGCTTTTTAGAAATTCGACGTGTTCGGAATTTATTTTGTGTATGCTCGGATATTATTTTAACTTGATATTGTGCAGTGATTAAACTAATTTGTAGAAGCACTGTGATTATTGAAAGGTATGTACTCTACAATTGCATAAGTGTTAGATTAACATATTTAAAGTAAATTCGAGTTTTGCCTTATTATCAAAGGAACACAGAATGGAAATAATTGAGTGTGCTTTCACGAGTGTTACCGCTGGTACTTTTGATTCGAATTTATTCGGGCCTGATTCACCAACAATGTTCCTGTATTTCCTTCTTAACTTAAGTTAACCCAGATTGTTTTTGTTTGGTTTGTTTTTATTTTGATTGGACGCCCAATTTTTTTTTTAAAATTTTGCTCCATTAAAAAATTTAGATTCCAACCACTAAATCGACAGAAATAACAATTTTTTAAGATTGGTCAATTTTTGTTTGTTGTACCACTGATATTGTATCGTAGCTCAGGGAAATTAGTGGAAAGAAAAGAAAACAGACCGGCACAAAAATAATACGCGTCAGAATAAAGTAAAACACAAGATAATTATAGTGGAAAAATGTTATAAAAAACCACTTATATTTATTCCGTCTCAGTAAAATTGCTCCTCTCCTGCTTCTTCCTGCTATCTGACTGACTTTCGTCATACAATCATTAGAACCTTCTCGGTCTTTCGTTAAGTTTTATATCCTCTCTCAATACATCGACCGCAGAGTTGCAATACTCATGCAGTTCGATACAGATATAATGATCCTGTCCCAGTCAAAGTAAAGTAAATACAACAATCAATCTCACCTCCTCTGAGTCAGACTGAAATTGTGCAAGCGTTTGATTAAGTGGTTAGTTATCTCTTCTTCTTTTTTTAAATATAAAAACCCAAATAAATACGTTTAAAATGTAACGCGGTTTGCCTATCACACTAGACTTTCACTATTATAAATAGGCTGCGTAATGCCTGTGACACACATAGGGTTTCGATACCATGGTATCAATACTATGGCATCGTCAATACCACGATAGGTGACACACTATACAACGTAGTATAGGCTGCCAGTTGCCATTGGTTACCATGCTGCGGCAGACAATAAAACCCGTGACACACACCTAGTACAGACACCCTGTTGGGAATCCTAAAGCATTTTCTATGAAAATGATAGGTACTTTAAGTAAAACTAGTTTCCACTACATGAGAGTGGCGCTGTTTTCGCTAGGAGGATAGCTATACTACGCAAAAAACCCTAGTATCGATACTACGCTCAAACCACATTGCTTGCATGGTATGACCGTAGTATACCCTGACAGACATGTGGTTCATCTCGATACCATGGTATCGAAACCCTATGTGTGTCACAGGCATAAGGGAATGCTGGCCTGGAATTTCCAGGAATAAGGCTATATTAGAACGGGAAATATTGGAAGTTGTCAGTGCTCGATATCACTCACCCATTTGTAGAATCCGCTTATACGTGAACCCTTTCCGCCCTCAAGGCACAGAGATGAAATAATTAAAAGAGATGGATATCTTTTGTAGGTGCGTCTTTTCCCCCAAAACCCATTTGTTTACATTGTTGATTTCGTAATTTTAGCCTCCGTCTCTGAATACGTGTGATCTCCATATTCTTGAATTAAAGTCCAATTCATGAGCTGGCATATCCTACAAAAGAAATGAGCAAGTGTGCGTGAATTCATGAATTTTTCGGGAAAACAGCTTGTTGGCAGCCGCCTTTCCAGTGGAAAGTTATATAACTCTGTAACAGTTATAGCAGACTTTAGAAGCAGGGGCCTATAACAAAATACAACAAGTGCTGTTTAATAAGCACAAGTGAAATTCAATCACTCTTGAAAATTTGTGTAACACGTAGGGTAGGGCGAGGAGGTTCTGACACGTTAACAGATATTGTCAAAAATTAGGTACATCCGTTTACATACAAAACTATATATATGTAAATTTTAGTTTATTAAGGTTTAGTCTATTACAAAAACAACTTTAAGCGCTAAATTATTAACCATCTCCGAGTTTTTGATGAATTTCTAAATAAGGAAAAAGTGACAGAACCTCCTAGTTTGTAGGAGGTTCCGACTTTTAAGAAGGAGGTTTCAACATACTATAGGAGGTTACGGCTTTCTCGTCAAATGCCTTTTCAGGATACTTTCTTTTATAAATGTTAGGCATTTTGATTGAAACCTATAAAATTTCAGTGTAAAAAAACTAAAACTAAGTAAAACAGTAAAAGGAGGAGGTTTCGACAATTTGACTTAACCTCCTAAGCGAAACGTGTCGAAACCTCCTTCAATGCATGCATTATATTTACGCTTTAAAAAAGTTTATTATTTTATACTTACGTAAAAGGGCCTCAACTAATAAAAACACTATTAATCTGTTTATTTAATTTTTGTATTGTCACTTTCAAAAACTTAAAACAAAAAAAGTTATAGCTTAAGAATTCACTGAAAAAATTTACATGCCCACTTACCAAAAATCAAAACACGACTGAACTTGTTACGCGCTGATCAGAAACTGAACTCAATAAGGGAAAAAGTAAAGGTACATTTAGGCTGTGGACATAAGAAATTATCGTATCTGTCATATTTAAAGGAAGTGAAAAATTTGAGTTTGATGAAACCTCCTACATGTCGAAACCTCCTCGCCTTACCCTACTAACCAGACTGGTTATTTGTTTTCAACAGTTGTTGAATTTCACTTGTTTAACAAGCACTTGTTGTATTGTATTATAGGCCCCAGGTTATCCCACGGTTATACCCAAACCATAGATAAATTAATATACAGATGTCTCATCCTAATGTAAAAGAATGCTCTACTTTTTGCGATCGTCCAACAAAGATCGTCCAACAAATGGAAGGTGAAAAGCAAAACCCACCACACCTCATTTGAGAAGGATTGAGTTTCTGTTTCAATGAATGCTACTTTCAGTTGAATTATGACCACAGGCTGAAAAGTATGTATGCGGCGTGCTGCCGTATGGGGTATGGGGCAGGTAAATTTCCTTCCACACTGATAGAGGTTTAAAGGGTAAGGAGACAAGGTAATAAGAAAAGGGGAAAGAAAAAAATCGCCTTTATTTCTATAATCTTTCTTTCTTTGGTATTGTCAATGCCTTATGATTGTACGCCGGCGGGGGTGTGTGCCGTGAGGAGATCTTCGGTTATGTAATGCATGATGGTTTTTGTTGGGAAGAGCCGCCGATTTACTTTTGGATTTGTTTTGCTGAAAAAAGTATCTCTTTGCGATATGAACAATTTATTTCATTTTGGCGATACAATTTTAATGTTTTGGTTTGGGTAGGTGCATTCGCATTATTTTTACGGTTTTCATTATTCGATACGTCAAATTTTATACTTTTATAATTTTCTTTTGAAATTAATTAGGTAATTCATTAATAAGTACCCTATTATCAACAATAATATATAATCTGAAAACTGTTCTTTATCACTTACTTATCTTATTTTTCAAAGATATGCTGTTGGGTTTTCTTCTCTGTTATTTATAATAAAGTGGGATAACGAAACGAGAATTCAAACTTTTCAAGTTTCCATGTCTGTCAAAACGCTCTGACTTGACTGGGTCTGACTTTGTATTATGAATTCATTTAAACATTAATAATAAAACAATCAGTATTTTTATCTTTCTCGATTAGGTATGTAGTAAGAGCAAATACATACAAAATTTAGAACTCGCGATGTTAATCAATTCTGACATTACGATGATCGAGGATCTCAAAGAAGTGGGTCGTAAAATGCTGTTCGTCTGTCTATCTGTCTGCTTGCCTGTCTGTGCGTAAGCTCCCGAGGCCTAGAGCCTAAATGGCTGCCATAATTTTGTTATAGCTTCAGATTTGGAGTTTAAGTTCGGGGCGGTTTTAATCATACTAAAAAATTGAATAACGATACTTTTGAATTTTGGACTTATGTATTTTGAAAACGGTATATTAGATTGTTACACAAATTAATTTCTAAGTTAATACATGTTATCATTTCTAACTTAATAGAAAACTCGTACAATAGATTTTTGAAAAAATACACTTTTTTTTTAATTTGGTTTTATTTAGTTTATCGGAAAACGGCGATATTTAACGATTTTAACCAAAATACATACTTAGAGTAAAATTGATGTTTTAAAAATTATTGTGTCCCTATTCAAAGAAAAACTTATATTTCGAAAACCCAATTTTGATTTAAAAAAAAAAAGCTTTAAAAACAAAGTACCTAGGTAATGCTTACATCCCGAAAAGGCTGAGGTTTCTATTATGCGCACTAAGCAAATTAATTTTTTTTATTTTTTTTTTTATTTAAATTGACTTATTCTAAGATGAATTTTTCTGAGGAAACTTTTTTTTCTATTTTTTTTTTTATTTTTAAAGTTTTCAGTTTTCACTGAAAAGTGCATGTATACAAACTACACAAATGGACGCGTTACTTTAAATACACCATACTTTCTTACAGGCACCTGCCTGACAGTTTTTGGTATACACTTATTTAACTATTTAACTGGACTAAAAAACATAAATATAATATTTTTTTCTTGAGGAAATGAATTTTTTTTTTTTTTTATTAAATTTTAATAATTATTATTATTTTTTTTTTTTTTTAATTAAACCAGGAGATTTTGCAAAAAAGGTTTTAAATCTCGGTGTATAAATCACGTTAACATGGTCTCATTAAAAAAAATTATTAAAGTTAAAAAAAAAAAACTAATAATAAAAAAATTAAAAAAAAAAAAAATTCATTTCCTCAAGAAAAAAATATTATATTGTAAGCAATATGCATGTGCCTTTGGGTTGTGGCAGAGATGTGCATCTGCATACGCCCTTAAGTTTTAAGTTCAGTGTACATTGTGTCCCTCTGCATGCGCCTTTAAGTTTAAGTTCAGTGTAAAAATGTGTCATAAAATATATACTTTTTCTGACTTGTAAAGAAGATACGCACGCGTTTATTAAAATCGCTCTTTTTCTGGTTGTAAATTGTCACATCATAATATTTATGTTTTTTAGGCCATTTTAAGCCAGAAAAAAAAAGAAAAAAAAGTGTTTGCTTAGTGCGCATAATGGAAAAATCAAAAATGTACTTCTTTTGGGTAGGTATGTCATTTATCAAGCCAATCTTGCGTATCTATTACCTATAAAAGGAATTTGAAAAGTTTGAATTCTCGTTTCGTTATCCCACTTTATTATAAATAACAGAGAAGAAAACCCAACAGCATGTCTTTGAAAAATAAGATAAGTAAGTGATAAAGAACAGTTTTCAGATTATATATTATTGTTGATAATAGGGTAGGTACTTATTAATGAATTACCTAATTAATTTCAAAAGAAAATTATAAAAGTATAAAATTTGACATACATTTGTATCGAATAATGAAAACCGTAAAAATAATGCGAATGCACCTACCCAAACCAAAACATTAAAATTGTATCGCCAAAATGAAATAAATTGTTCATATCGCAAAGAGATACTTTTTTCAGCAAAACAAATCCAAAAGTAAATCGGCGGCTCTTCCCAACAAAAACCATCATGCATTACATAACCGAAGATCTCCTCACGGCACACACCCCCGCCGGCGTACAATCATAAGGCATTGACAATACCAAAGAAAGAAAGATTATAGAAATAAAGGCGATTTTTTTCTTTCCCCTTTTCTTATTACCTTGTCTCCTTACCCTTTAAACCTCTATCAGTGTGGAAGGAAATTTACCTGCCCCATACCCCATACGGCAGCACGCCGCATACATACTTTTCAGCCTGTGGTCATAATTCAACTGAAAGTAGCATTCATTGAAACAGAAACTCAATCCTTCTCAAATGAGGTGTGGTGGGTTTTGCTTTTCACCTTCCATTTGTTGGACGATCTTTGTTGGACGATCGCAAAAAGTAGAGCCTTTTTTTACATTAGGATGAGACATCTGTATATTAATTTATCTATGCCCAAACAATACCTAAATACCTGATAAAATATACCTCCTTAATATAAATAGAATACCAAAAGCCACCGAATCACGAAGAAAATTGAATTAATTAATTTTTTTGTTTGCTGAATGAAGTGCTGAACTTAATAACAGGTATGTTTGATTTTATTTGTGTAGGTATGTTCGATTTTATTTTGTGCGTATTTGCGATGACATTGACATGATAATTAAAGTTTAAACATGTATAAATAAATAAAATTATATAAAAATTTCGTTAAAAAATTCGAAATCCAATTTTGCGTTCCCACTGAAACTTCAACATTTCAAATGACAGCTACTGTCTGAATTGATTACTGATCTTTTTTTTCTGCTTAGAAATCAGAAGTGGTTGAAGCCAAAGAATTAATTTTTTAGCTATATTAATTAAACATGAATTTAAGTGCTAATTCATATATTTCTGACTCTTTTTTTTTTATTAAGTCTTCATAATTACAGGTTGCTTGAAATTAGTATTCAATTTGTTTTCTTGCTTCTTAATGTATAGAAAGAGGTTGTAAGCAGAGACAATACTGAGACCCCCAACTCACAATCCTCTTGCCGCTGGCCCCCTCAGTTTTTTTTTTTCAAATTCGCCATTTTGTTTTCCTATCGGTGTTATGTCAATTTAGAATCCGTGTGACTTGTAAAAACATACAGAAAATATAAAATCAATGCTGCCAACCGCTACCAACCATGGGGGAATGTGATAGAGTTCGGGAATACGACATTTTAAGACAACTGAATGCTATTGGTTGATAATTATAAATTTTCAAAAGTCGATTAATATAATTTGTTTGGTTAGTAATACTATCTAAATGAGTTGTTTTATATTCCAGAAACATATTAGGAGAAACATTGTTGTGTATTTTCCGCTTTTGGATATCATTTACTTCGATTTCATGAGTAAATTTTTCTTAAATAACCGAAGAAAAAAAGCTCAAAATGTTTTTGTTTTCCTACAACCATTCTGCAGTAATCATTTTTCATAAATATTTTCAGAAAAAGTGCACTTATTCCTAAAATAAAATACTATTCACACGTAACGAATAATTTCAAATTTAACCGACAAAATTCTATGAACGCTGGCAGCAAATTTGCCGACACCGGAAGTCACCGGAAGCTGTTGATATTTTTTGAGGGTGTGTTGGTGTGTTGAAGTTTCGTGACATTTGTCAATGCAAATTTCTATGTATCAATACACGCGCACTAAGTTGTGTACACTCCGTACAAGTATTGCTTGTAGGTAAGGTAACGGGAAATCGGCCGAAGTTGGGGGCCTCAGTATTGTCTCTGGTTGTAAGCAGAGACAATACTGAGATCCCCATCTTAGACCGATTTTTCGTTACTTATTATAGAGACAATACTGAGATCCCCATCTTAGACCGATTTTTCGTTACTTGCCTACAAGCTATATTTTTATGGGGTGGTACACGCTAAGTGCGTTAGTACTGTCACATAGAAATTCGTATTGACAAATGTCACGTAACTTCACTCACCAACACACTCGCACCTTGCGTGTCCCACTTCTGCTGTCGGCAAAGTTGCTACCAGCGTTCATAGAAGTTTGTCCGTTAAATTTGAAATTATTCGTTACGTGTAAATAGTATTTTATTTTAGGAATAAGTGCACTTTTGCTGAAAATATTTATG
This sequence comes from Cheilosia urbana, assembly GCA_946477585.1. NCBI lineage: Eukaryota > Metazoa > Arthropoda > Insecta > Diptera > Syrphidae > Cheilosia > Cheilosia urbana. Next base: position 67,608,234 of record OX297855.1, read on the forward strand.
AAAAATGATCACTGCAGAATGCTTGTAGGAAAATAGAAACATTTTGAGCAATTTTTCTTTAGTTATTTAAGAAAAATATACGAATGAAATCGAAGTTAATGACATTCAAAAGCGGAAAATATACAACCAGTTTGTCCTAATATGTTTCTAGTATATAAAACAACTCATTTAGATAGTATTATTAACCAAACAAATTATATTAATCGTCTTATAAAAATGTATAATAACCCACCAAAAGCATTCAGTTATCTTAAAATGTGGTATTCCCGAACTCTATCATATTCCCCCATGATTGGTAGCGGTTGGCAGCATTAATTTTATATTTTTTGTATGTTTTTACATGTCACACGGATTCTTAATTGACATAACACCGATAGCGAAACAAAATGGCGAATTTGAAAAAAAAAACTGAGGGGGCCAGCGGCAAGAGGATTGCGAGTTGGGCGTCTTAGTATGGTTTGTCTCTGGCTGTAAGAGTATGGCCATCTCATTTATTTACGTTATACTAGGTATATGTTTAAATGCCCACTTGGGTTGAGTTTTTCTTTTATATTAGAGAGAAAGATTGCTCTTGCTTACGGAGCGTTGTACGAGGTTTACATCGACGATTGTCTATCACAAAAAGTTTACTTGTACTAACTTAAAAATTAATAGGACTAAGGTGGGATCGAGGATGAGGAGGGAGGAGGGAGGATGAGTTTACGTTTATGACGACATTTCCCCAGGCGAAATGGCTTTAGCGAAGTTACCAGACCGCCACTCATTTGTATTGATTGATTGATTTGTTTACAGCTGTTTTTTTTTGTCAGCGGGCTGAAAAGTCATTAAATGACGTGCGGAATTTGTAGAGAGGTTTGTTCGATTTGACAAACTTACAAATGCAGTGACGAAATTCAACATTTGGAAATTTTCGTTTTTTTGTTTCATCTAACTCCAAAATCGAAAGAAATTTTCGTTTCATGCGAAAAGAACATGTACAGGAGCAAATGCTTTATGTTTGTGATGATAGCGATGTGGAGGATTGTGTAAATTTAATGTCGTTTTCCTTTGGGATTTTCAGATTTTGCTCTCAGATTTCAGATTTTACGTGCCCAATGGAACATAATGAGATTGTTCTTCCTTTGCATTTGTGGTGGTGCGCGTTTTTAAAGTCAGCTGTTCTTAAATTGTAATTTGTGTTTAGAAGAATCCATTCAATTTATGCTAATATCCTTTGTAGCGGCCAAATGTAATTTTTTCTCTATTTTTCACAGACTTCTCGTCTTAAAACGTAAGTAAACACACTTTAAAGTTTGACAAATGTTTTGGTGTTAGTGCAAATGGGTGTGAATCTCGCTCAGATGTCGAGATTCGCAAAATTGCTCTGACTCTAAAAAAAAGTGTTTTTTTTTTTGTGGCCAATGGAACATGAAATCTGACAGCCCAGCTGATTTCGAGAGCAGAAAAACTGCTCTGAATCTGAATCTGTCCCAATGGAAAACGACATATGAAAATTCTGAAAAAATCTTATCTCTTCCCTGGGCATTGTCTTGTGTATTTTTTGCTAGGAAGGATTACTTCTCCATCAATTCGATCATATTGTATTGTGACTTAATATCCTCTTCGAAAATCTATTCGATGTTTTAACATCTTTTCTTTTACTACAGACAATGACTCTTCCTGAAATAGCTGGGAACTCCTTTTACTACTTTGGCTTCGGCAGTAATATGTTGGCGAAACGTATCCTAATACAAAATAAATCAGCCGTTCGCAAAGGATTGGGTAAATTAAAAGATTACAGGCTCGATTTTCACACACACACTCGTAGATGGCAGGGCGCTCCAGCAACAATAGTACCAACAAACGGCTCCGAAGTGTATGGAGCCATTTGGCAAATCGATTTATCGAACCTACCCGACTTAGACAAGTAAGTATAGTAAGCCAAACGTACAAATTTTTTTCAATTATCCCTATTTACAGGCAAGAATCTGTCGGCACTGGAAAGTATGCTCCGTTGAGCGCTGAGATCGAAACATCCGAAGGAGGTCTAATAAATTGCAGAGCGTACCACTTGACGAATCAACCACCTCTAATATCCAAAGATGCGGATGTACCATACAATCAACAACCATCCAAAACATATTTAAAAGTACTCGTAAAAGGAGCCATTGAAACGGGTGCTCCAGAATCGTATGTCAATTGGCTGAAAGGCATTAAGCACAATGGCAAAGTTGTGGATGCTTTCGAAAAGGAGTTGGAACTTGAGTCAGTTGAACTTTTCCATTAGCTTATGCATGATTATCTTTTAACAAATTTTGTAAACTAAAATATGAATATATTAGCTCAAGTTTTAGCAGAGCAATTAAAAGGCAATTTACTGGAGTATTTAGTAAAAAGTTTCTATCCTGCATCCATTGCAGATTTTAAGGGCCATACAAGGTTTAATGGGAAAATGTGCAACAATTTAACATCTTTCATGGGAGCAAAGTAAGTTTGGCATGAACTTTATTCCAGCAAGCTCCTTGAAGTTGTTCTTTGAGGCAATGAAATTCAAATGAGATGGCCTTTGAATGGCCATTGTGCTGTAGGTTGTAGGTAGAGCATCAGCGCGTTTTGTTGTGAAACTGAGAAGGCTAAGTTTTACTTCGACCATACTTTTGTCTACTTATACATATATTTATCACAAAGGAGTGAGTTAGGTGCAATCGGGACTCTTTGAGAACATTTCACTTGTTATTAGAAAATTTCTAAGTATAACATTTTGTGGGCTAAATTCACCCTATCAAAGGCATCACAGCGATGACAAATCAACGGGTTAAAACTGTATTCAAATGGATAGAAATTCATAATACATTTATTTTAGGTTTTGAAATTTGTCACTCATTGTAACGGGTGATTTTTTAAGAGGTATAGAACTTTTTAAAAAAAAAAACACAAAAAATTCGAAAAAATGAATGAAATATTTATTTGAATCGATAGTTTGAACCTTGCAATTTAATGTTTAAAGATAATTTCATGCAAATGTTGACCGCGGCTGCGTCTCAGGTAGTCCATCCGCTGAGTCCAATTTTGGCATACTCTTTCACACATATCGGCCGGTATCTCACGAATGAATGCATGGATGTTGGCTTCCAGTGCGTCAATCGAAGCGAAGCTGTGTGGCATGTGGCACCGTCTTGTTGAAACCACATATCATGCAAGTCAAGAACTTCCATTTCGGGCAAAAAAAAGTTTGTTATCATCGCTCGGTAGCGTTCACCATTGACAGTAACGCTGCGATTCGCATCATCTTTGAAGAAATATGGCCCAATAATGCCGCCGGCCCATAAACCGCACCAAACAGTGGCTTTTTCGGGATGCATTGGTAGCTGTTGCAATGCTTCTGGCTGATCTTCACTAAAAATGCGGCAATTTTGCTTATTTACGTACCCATTCAACCAAAAATGAGCCTCATCGCTGAACACAATTTTTCGATAAAAAAGCGGATCCTCGGCCAGCTTTCCAAGAGCCCATTCACCAAAAATTCGGCGTTGTGGTAGGTCGGCTGGCTTTAGTTCTTGCACAAGCTGTATCTTAAAAGGCTTTACGCACAAATCCTTCCGCAAAATTTTCCACGTAGTGCTGTAACAAAGGCCTAACTGCTGGGAACGGCGCCGAATCGACATTTCGCGGTCTTCTGTCACACTAGCTGATACGGCCGCAATATTTTCTTCACTACGCACAGTACGTAAACGTGTTGGTGGTTTAATGTCCAACAAAGTAAATTTGGTGCGAAATTTGGTCACAATCTTCCGAATAGACTGCTCAGAAGGTCGAGAATGCCGATCATAAAATGGAAGAAGCGCGCGATGAACATTTCGAACCGAGCACGAATTTTGATAGTAAAATTCAATAATTTGCAAGCGTTGTTCATTTGTAAGACGATCCATGGTTAAATTGCAAACCAAACTGAAGCTGTTTGACAGTGACACAAGGTACTAAACACACGTCAGCTGTCAAAACCAGTGTTGCCAAAACCAAACCAGCTAAAAAATCACCCGTTATTCAATGATTTGGATAGGTAAATGCAAATAAAAGTTATTTTTCAAAGCAAGTACGCAGCTGACTGTCAAATTTTACGAAAATAATCAAGGCGATAAGATCGCTCTTTTTAAAGTGGGCGGAAATAATAGAAAACTTAATGAAACTGACGTTTAAGCTAACTTTCCCGGACGGGTCCAAAGGGTTTGGCACAATCGAAACATAATCTTTGACGATCCAAGCGGAAAGACGGTGAGCTAAACTTTAAAAAAAATCACGAATTTTTATATATACATAAAAAAAACGGATGAGAAATTGTATAAGAAACTAAAAGTAAGTAAATTGTAAACAAAAAACATTATTGCATGAATTATTCCTAATGTAGAAATAACCAACACGACGCATAAGATGTTATTGTCGAACGATTCAAGTCCCTTGTTAGTCCCTTGAAGCTCTAACTACATTTAAAGGGTTTAAAATATGTGCAAACAAGTTCCACTTTCAATAAAACTTATTTTTTGTCCAAATCAATTATATTGTCTGCCCATATTGTAAGGCCCACGAGCCTTATTGCCCTCAAAAAAAAGAAAGGAAAGAAATATCACCCATGGGCTTTGAGGCCCACAACAAAAAAACAGTAGAACCCACAGTAGTTTTTGAATCGGTATAAAGCCCTCCAGTGCAGTTACTAATGTAAAGAGGGTAGAGCGAATTTTCACTGCACCTTTCTACTTACTGGTTTAATTAGACTTGCTAGTTTGCGCAGCATTAACAGTATTTATTAGATATGTACCTACATATATACTTCAATAAGTTTCCATACAGAATTTTAGACCACAGGCTCTCAAACTTATTAAGCTGTGGAACTTTTACAAGGCCGAAATATATTTCAGACCTCCAACTCTTAATACCATATTCATACCGAGCCGAAAACCGGGTTTTCGCAAAAAGTTCGCAGAAGTTTTCCCATACCTACATATTTCAAGTTTCAAAACAAGTAGCAGTACATTTACTACGCACCTAAGCTTATCGTTTCGGCTAAATTCAACATTTCAGGCCAAATGTCCAGCAGTCGCCATTAATCTTCCAACATTTCCAAATGTTGAATTTCGTCGCTGCATTTGTAAGTTTGTCAAATCGAACAAACCTTTTTACAAATACCTTATGCGAGAAACAGATCAACACAGCGACAGCAACAGCGAATTTAGAATTAGCTCTAACGTTGACGTCGCTGTCGATGTTGCTGTGCTAATGAGGGCGTTCAAGTATCTAGTTTAGTAAGTCTGACAGCTGTCTGACTAGATCTATCTCGGTTGTGATTGGTTTAAATCGGTCACGTGGGCACCTGTGACATTTGACGTTTATGGAGGGGTAGCCGACGAATCTAGTCAAGAAATTCGTGACTGAGTACTAAGTTGACAGTTCGGGTATGTGGCTGACGTACAAAAAGTGACGTTCCCGACCAATCTAGTTTTTGCGTTCAGGTTACATCTTATCCAGACCAATCTAGTCGACTTAAGATAACTAGATTCTTGAATGCGGCCAACGTGTTCAAAGTAATTAAAATACGTTGGTTCTAAAAAGTTGTCAAAGTTGCTGTTGCTGTGTTAATCTGTTTCTCGCATTACCTACGTCGTTATTAAATTAAATTTTTCAGCCCGCTGACAAAAAAAAAAACCGCTGTCAACAAATCAATCAATAAAACAATCAAAATGAGTCAGCAATATAATTTATTCAATTCAGAGACTAGCTGTCATTTGAAATGTTGAAGTTTCAGTGGGAACGCAAAATTGGATTTCGAAATTTGTCTATAAAGTCGTTTTCCATGAAAACACAAAGAAAACGACTTCCAATCATTGGGTTGTTGAAACAAACACACCTTCTGCAATAATCAGCAAATTCAGCAGAACAGCTAACCTAACAAATGTCATAGCTCAATTTACACAATTTAAAATCAATTTCCACAATGAATTGATCATTAATGCGGAGAAAACAGATCTAATAATCTTCACAAGGAATCTGAAATTTCGACCCTTAACAATTTTCGGATCGGAACTAAAAACGACCAAGAAGGTTCAGTATGTGTTGAGGAAGGTCAGTAAGGCAAAACGTGTGTGGGGGGAGGTGGGGACTCGAGATGCGAAATGGCACTAACATGGTACCATCTATGGAAATGGGAAGATCCTGCAACTTGTCAAAAACGAGATTATAGGGAGCTGAACATGCCTATGGATGGGATAACAAGGGTGCGTATTATGGAAAGAAATCACAAACCTCGTATTGAATAAATAATTAAATAGTTGGCGCAACAGGTCCGAAGAGACCCTAGGCCTAGCTTCTCGCAACCATTCGTTTTGTGTGACTTTTTCATTTTTGGAACGCATGGAAGGGATCTACAATTTTATGCCGACTCCAAACGAATAATTGAGAAGCTCTTTCAAGACAGTTATACTCTCGGATGTTTGTCAGACGTTCGCGAGAGGTGGCGCAGTGGAAAAAACCCTAAGTTTGAATTCGGGTTTTTGCGGGATTCGAACCTCGACCCCTCGCTTAGTAGTCCAACACACTAACCACTAAGCCACTGCGCCTGCAAAACTCGCATTGAGAAGGGATTATTTCCTGAAAAAGGGAGTACCTTGTGAAATAGTGATTTTCACAAATGGATCCATGATGGATGGCGGAGCGGGTGCCGGTATCTATTCAGCAGAGCTGGAACTAGCCCGTCACGTTAGCCTCGGAAACACACTTCCGTATACCAGACAGAGATGATTGCATTGCTGCATGCGTTGGACTACTTGTTTGAGTGCCAGGTGGAGGGAAGAAATATCCTTATAGCACTGGACAACCAGGCGGTGATCAGACGCATGGAACAGACAAACAACACATCATCATTGGCACTGGAATGTGGACTTAGCTCAATAAGTGTTCATAGTAAGTAACACTGATTGGGTACGAGGACACATAGGGATCGAAGGCAATGAAAAGGTGGACTCCCTTGCAAAACAGGGGTCAACTGAAAAGTTGCTGTTACCAAAACTATTCTCTTCAATTGGCAAAGGAATGCGGTAGAAGTTGATTAACAAATGGATCACGGCAAAACACCTGAGAAGGTAGACAGGCTTAAGCAATTAAGTGACCGAACTGCTACACTCAAAGAAGGGTTCAAAGCATGAATCGAGGAATATTTGAAATGGGTGGTGACTTTGTCAACAGGACATGGTAATTTCGGGTACTTAAGGAAGATGGGCTTTAGAGAGGATGATACCTGTAAACTATGGAATCTGAGACAGCGGCACATATACTGTGTCAATGTCCGGCGTTGGCTGGCAGAAAAATGAAGATCTTGGGACATCATTGGGTAGAGATCCAGTCGATGAAACAGATCTCCCATAAACAAATGCTAGCGTTAACACTAGGAATCGAGCCCAGGAAAGAACTCTGGAGAAATCCAGACAGTCTATAGGTAAGATGTACGGTGGTAGAGAGACAAAAAGAGACCCGACGATAGTGGTCTGATTCGAATACAGTCGAGAACGGCTAAGTGGAAAACGGATAAGTGGAAAAATCACCTAAGTGCAACGCGTTTAAATATCCCGAGTCTTTTCACGTGATTTCTATACAAATTTGTTCGTGTAAGTGCAAAACGTATAAGTGCAAATTTCTCATAAGAGAACAATTTTTCAAACCACGAAATATAATTTTATACTGTTTTTAAAACCTATAAGTGCACATGTAAAATTATTTTTAAATTTGTTTATACAAATTGAATTTGACTGCACTTATCACATACCTGTACAATAAATGACATAAATCACTATGACAATCTTAATTATCTTTCTTAATTTAAACACTAAAGCTATACAAATATATAGTATTTAGGCTAGATTGTATTACCAATGTGATATTGGATATAATACATAACTACATAGACTTGAGTACAAATGTACAAATACTTAATCCCAAATTGAAATGTGATATTTTTGTTTTTGTTAATTTTTGTTCGTTTAATAAATGAATTCCAAATGCATATGTGCATAATACATATGTAGGTAGTATAGTCTTTTTTTGTGAATACTGTTTTGTGACTTTAATACATATTTAGAGTAGGTAACGTCATGTGAACTCGAAATAGCACGTATAAGTGCAATAAATGTGCACTTACGGATAAGTGCAAAGTTCGTATAAGTGCACACACAATTCAAGTCCCGACGTTGTGCACTTATCCGTTCTCGACTGTATCTCTCGAAATCTATATTTATAGTACTGGTCATAAAATATATGTATATACTTTTAATTACAATCACAAGTAATTTATTTTACATTATTTCGAAGTAGAAATCCAGCAGTCCTTCCTTTGTTTGACTGCTGTATAAAATATGCGTTTAAACCGTGACGCCCCACAAGAGTCACAATTGGTCATAATAAGCCTATAATTTGGGAAGTACCTACTTAATTATTAAAAACTATAGCCACCTGACGTGTTTGTTCTATTGCCAATTTCCGTACAAATTACTACATAAAGTAACGTACCTCACAATTTGCAGAGAATAAGAGTGTCAATGTGGTCTTACAGATTGGCTGAGTGCAATGTGACTATTAAATGGGATGTCCTCAGAAAATCGTGTTATATAATTAAAAGTCAATTATCCGGCGCAATTGTTATTCTGATTATTTAATAACATACATTAAGCAAGCGGACAATAACAAAGCTAACATTAACTCAAAAGTGACAGAAAACCCACGCTCACCGTCCTTGTTGCCGCTATTTGAAAGTTTTAGTAGTAGAACTAAAGCATGTTATTACGTATTAAACGTACTTTTACCAAACATAAAGTATGTTTGTATTTGGTTGCACAACTAGTATTCCCTGATAATACATCCTTGCAGACGCGTTGTAAATTTGACATCTACCAAATGTATAGGTACCTATACCTACTCAATCTGTCGCCCTTAATAACAGTGGCACAAAATAATAATCAACTGAGAGATTAGCAGATAATAAGGAACAGCAATCTAATTTCCAAACCGGTGCGTAAACTTTTTAGGTAATTTTTAACGCTTTTTAACCTACCTGTTACTAGTAGCAAACCTTAGAGCAGGAGCGACGCCAATTTTAGTCCTGTCAAACAGATCCAAGATGCTCGATCAAGAATTTTTTAATGCAATGACGGCAATTATAAAAAAAACAAAACAATGAAAAGTAACTGCGATTTAGGAGTCGGAAGCTCGCGATTTTTTATAGGCACTTGAATATTCAGCGAAAGTATAGAGGTGTCTAATTTTGAGTCACACCTTAACATGGAGAGGTACACAATTGAGCAGGGCTTTACGTTTGTTGAAGCCTTTTTTTTACGAATATGGGCGTTCAAATCGAAACGCATTTCGTGGACTTCGTGATTTTTTTTTTTTGGTTAGCATAGTCGACCAAATTTCAGCAAACCGGAACCGTAGAAAATGTGAAAACAGCGACGAGGCACAATTTTTTGTGATTTGGCACCGTTGGACTTCTTTTTTTGGGGATCTTTCATTGAAAATATGGATCATCAGATAGAGGTATGCCACCGAAGCCGTTGCGAGCATTTGGCCGATATTTTGTTTCACATATATAACTGTCATAGATCCTTCTATCACAATAAAAAATATTAAGATAATTCTCTGAAAACATTTTGTTTTACTTACATTAACATCCTGCGTTTTCGTTGGACCACCCTTTATAACTCTTCATTATCAAAATCGTTGAAAGCAGGATTTGTTTGGGTCTTATATTCTTTTGTTTTTCTGAAAAGCCCAAAATATTTTAACAATCTGAAGTCTTCAAAAATTTTAATATATTAGGAATATTTTTTTAAAACCAAGTCATTTTTTTATTTTGCAATAGGAATGAGGAATGAGATGAGAGATGATTGAGAGTCCATACTTAGGGAGAAAATGTGCTTTTAGTTGTTTTTTTTTTTTCATGTAATCAACACGCGCTAGAGAGGTTGTGACTACTCTTATAGTGAAATGTGATTTACACAGCGCGGGATAGGAGATACCGATGCACATTGGTCTTAAATGTCTGTAAATTGCATTGGGGAGGATAGACAGAGCTGGGTAAGGCATTCCACATTCGCGTTGTACGGCTTATGAAAGAGTCTCTGTATTTCATAGTACGTCCGAAGAAAGGCCTAATGGTAAACTGATGGGCATTCCTAGCATGGCGAGTATTCCGGTTGAATTGCTGAAGGGGGGGAATGCAGTTGGCATTTTCATTTGAGCACTGTTTGTTGAAAAACCGATTAAACAATGAGAGGCACGAAACGTTTCTACCATGTTCAAGCGAATTAATAGAATTTAAATTTAATACCAGGTAATAAGGAAAAAGTGGGTTTGATATCGACCAAAATTGCAACAAATCTAGTACAATTGTACTCAAGTGGCAACGCAGCGTTA